>JASDDO010000029.1:236882188-239767188 GCA_030015575.1 Agapanthus africanus | reverse complement strand
CCCTCACGTGCGGAATTATAGAAGATCACCTTAAAGATCAAACAATTCTGTCGAATGGAGTATGACTGTATGTGTGATAACATCTACTATACCAGGAATATCAATGAACCCAATTCTTGCAATTGCTCAGGATACCCTCTTTTAGCGTCTAGGCCTATTTCTTAGTTCAAGATCCCTCTTACTAACTGAAATAAAAGAATTAGAATATCTGTTCCGCCCAAAATGGGCTGGGTTATGAACTTATAATCATGGAATCGACTCGATCATCAGATTATAAGTTCATTCCATACCGGACCAGAATAGGGTTATGTACATTTTTATTATAAGAAGAGGTCATTCGAGCATATATAAATAGATACTATATTTCCATATGGATCCCTACGTCGTTACATTCTATTTAGGACTAGGAATAGGCGTAATCGGACCCGCTTTTGACATATCTATTGTTATTTAGATACCATATTCACTTTTTTGGAATTTTATTGAGTCGAGAAAGAGGTTTGATTATATATCTTTTTGATATATAGGGTATCCTATGGATAATTCAAATCGAAGCAATTTGATGTCTGACTCGGGCCTATATGACATGACCGATCGATAGAAATACTCCAACACTCCATCCACATTTGTGATATATTCTATATATCATACTAGATAGATATCATATTCATAGAATATGATTCACTTTCAAGATGTCTTGATTGTGAAATGGTAGACACATGAGACTCAAAATTTCATGCTAAAGAGCGTTGGGTTCGAGTCCTTTAAGGGTTAGTTTTACGAAATAGAGTTGCTAGAGTCAACAAGCAAGAAATGAGCGCGACTTAATATACGACGCTCAATTGGTTTTCATTTTGCGTACTATATTAAGGGTTGAGCATGGACGTAAAACTGACCTTTGAAGAGGACTTGAACTTCCACGCTCTTTAGCACGAGATTTTGAGTCTCGCATGTTTACCATTTCACCATCAAGGTATCTTGAAAGTGAATCGTATTTCATGAATATGATATCTATCTAGTGTGATATATGAAATATATCACGAATGTGGATGGAGTGTTGAAGTATTTCTATCGATCGGCCATGTCATATAGGCCCGAGTCAGATATCAAATTGCTTCGATTTGAATTATCTGTAGGATACCCTATATATCAAAAAGATGTACAATCAAACATCTTTCTCGATTCAGAAGGTGACTATTAGAGAATTATTTGGTCGGTTCAAAGCAACGCAAACTTAAAATAGGATAGTTTTGCTAAAAGAAATTGGTTAATGGCCAAAGGCCATTAGTGTGATTTCTCTGCCAAGCTGGTTGTGAACTGTAAACTATTTATTGCTCCGTTCCTCATTTTTCAAACAATTTTGAAACTAATTTATGAACAGACTGGGATGGGGCTATTATCTAACGGTTAAAAGGTTATGAAATGGGGGGTGTGAGGGGCAGGGAGATATATCAGATATTAGAAGGATTTGAGGTACATTGTTTGGCAGCTTGGGGAGAGGGGGCATATGGTTATATATGCTTGAAAGAAATTGCAGAATATTTAAGAAGAAACAAAAACATCAGCTCTTTGATTACTCAAACTCAATATTTGTATCTAATTGAATGTTTTTGGCTTTAGCATAAAAGAGTAGGAACAAACGAAAGAGGACTGCTACTAGAAGTGAGTGCATAATCGCAAATGATGGTATAGAGTCATGAGGAGGAATGCATTCCATAAGTGAAGTAGCAAACAAAACCTGGATGGCAACACACTACCATAGCTGACCGTAGAGGGGCATCATATCCAAGATTGGCTCATGGTATCTTTTGTTTATTAAGCAAGGAATATTTCTAGCTTGGTTAAGGGCAGGGTTGTATGTCATCTTTGAAACTTTTGTGGCGTTTTTCTGGGATATTATTGAAGTCTTTAAGGACTTCCTAATGGTTTTTTTTTAAGGAGAGGGGATGGGATAGGGTTGCAAGGAGGGGTTTAATTAAATAACTTTTTTGATCATGTCAATGATATAAAACCAACTTTACCGTTTGTGGTACAAAAGTTTCTTTACTTATTTGGTTTTTCCATCTCTTCTCCAAAGTTTAATTGTATGGCTTTGCTAGCTTCAGGCTATGTTGATGCTGATTTCTGAACAAAAGGAGGCATCACATTGTTGTTGTAGGAAGAGAGGAAGTGCTTGAAATCTAGATGCACGTTGAAAATTGAGCTGGAAACAAATAATACAAATAAGATATCCAAAACAAAAGATAATAGAGAACCGAAATAGTTGGCACGCCTTAACAATAGGAGATCACTTCCTAAATAAGCCAATCACATGACATGAATAAATCTCCAAGCTTTTTCAAGAGAGGTCTATTCGCTCACAAATTCTCATAATTATTCAATCACCCATTTGCTATAAAATCCTAAGAGTTGTTCTCTATCTTTAATGTGGGCTAAATTTTCCATATAGAATTCCACACAGCTATAATTAACCCAACAAACATTAATATTGGTGACCAAATAATTCAGTAATCCAATAATTTGAAATAACACAGATAGACACAATCAAAAGATAAGTAAATGTTTAATTGACTCAATTTAAAGATAAGTAAAGCCTCAAATTTGACTCACAGCTGACTTAAATCAACTCAAATAAAACAAAGATGGTCTCTCATCACCCACTCCATAGATTGCATGTATTTGTGCTGGGGATGTATGAATATATGCCTAGTTGCAAGCACGCATGCATGTGTTGGGCATGTATGTATATATGTTAGTTGCGTGCACGCACCCACCCACAGACACGCACAATGATCACTCAAGTGTGACAAAATCTTAGCCTTGTTGTTAACATGAAATCACTCTCTAAGCTATAAGTTGTTATCGAACACTGCTTTTATCAACACAAAAAAATGTCCTTCAGTAAATACTTTAGAACACCAGATGTCCACTAGCCAATTATTAATAAAGCAAAATTGGGGTACATCACATGAAGGAAAGCATAATCCAACTTCAAGGCACAGCAATCTACCCACTGATAAAATATTCCAGCATTAACTGGAGTAACATTAACGAATGACACTTGCTAGTGAACAAAACATGAAATAATTTCAAATCTAAGCTATCTGTTATAAAGAGCATAAATTATATCACAGTAAAACTGCCAATTTCCTCGATGAAAATTTAAAGCATTCCAGATATTCAGTATTCAAAAGAGGAAGCTTCAAAAAATGAAACAGACTTGCCTAGTTCTATCAACAGCAGATGCACCAGCTTGACCAGCAAGTTGGCGTTTCCAAGCATATGCTACAACAGCACCATCTGGGCAAACAAGAGGCATATGCAAACCCCATGAATTACCTCGAGATTTAAGAGAACCATTTAGTACTCCAGAATCTTCTAGCTGCCTTCCTAAGTATAAAATGAATATAAAGCCTATAAGTTGCTAAAATGAAAGGGATGCCAAGATTTGCAACATGATATCCATATAAAAGCACAAAGGTGATGTAATTTCAAATTAAACCAAGCCAAAATAAAAACAATATTTATACACAAACTAATTAAACAAAAAATACTCCATCTTGATAGTACAACATAGTAATGACTGTTGTAAAGCAATGTTTATGTTGAGAATGTGGTTAACATTTAGTCCAACATCAGGAAAATTGTGGGATGCATATGAGTATAAGATATAACATGGAATAAACCTCCATAAGACTTAGGTCGTTGGGATGGAGTCTCACTGTATTGAAAGTCCATGTGCATCCACATGTGGGCCCATGTGTTGTTGGCCCAAACCGAGTTTCACATGGTATCAGAGCAACCCAATTCGATTCTTACCGGACGCGTATTAAATGCGGATTTATTTAAATTAAAATACCGCTGCGTAAAAGCTCAGGTTTTGGCCCAAAGAGACTTTGACCTGCGGGGCGTATTAGAATATAAAATATATTCCCTAAACCATCACCATAACTTCGGAGTTTTGGTGCAGTGGAAGGGACATTTTACAGTTTACAAGGCAGCTTAATCAGAGCTTAAATGTTTTCTGCAAGAAAACGCTTTAGATAGTATTAGCACTGATGAGGTTGAATGGCCGCATAATTGATCATGCAAAATATGTGACTGAAAGGCCAGTTAATTGCATTTATATGACATGCATAACCCAGAAATATGCAAAACACACTTCACAGACTCAATATTCACTTAATAAAGGATTGCTTTAGTTTTCTCCCCCATCAACATATTCTAGCTTTTTAGGTTTTTCTACACAGAGACATTAAAGACTATTTTTGCGTAATCCTGCATCATCCAATTATACAGTGTATAACCCATGATGCGTTGTGCGCTGGCCATACAAATAGAGAACAAATATGTTTGTTACAGAATTGGTAGTGATTATTCAATAGCGTTGCGAAAGTCTTGTTATGCGGCCACAAATGCATACTTGCCCATCAAACACATGAAATCCGGCGAAATGGCGTACCATGCGGCTTGGAATTGTTTTGGTAGTTTTTTTTTTAAAAGTAACAAAGAAAATAAGAAACAATTATGGATCTGAGACTCTCAGATATTAGCCATAGTCGTAGATTTTTGTCCGAACTATGATATTTTATAGCAGTCGCATCGAGTCAGGCACCTCTCAAAAGATGCATCCAACAGTTCTCAACATGCCCTCGATTGCATACTATATTTTTAGTTGCAAACACTTCTTGAATGCTTCTTGGACACATGTTCTACACTTTTCGGATACTTAACTTACATGTTAATAACTATATTTAAGTAGAAAAAAGGTGTCAAATTATTGATTTTTATAAAACAATAAGTTAGGATATTTTTCATATAATAAATGAGATATCTTAAGCTATTGAGAAAATTGAAGATCCAAAATTAATCTTATACAAAGTCACATTAAATTATATAGGTTCTTTTTAATGTATGTAATTGTTACAAGGTTATCATATCAATAGAAATGTCTAGGCAGTGTTTTGCTTAGGTGCATGTGTTTGCGCATGCATCAGTAGTACTAGAACTATTATTGTCTGTGTACACACGTGTATTGGCATAACCTGTGTCATTTATGTTCCCATGTCCTACTTTTAATGCATTTGCATGAGTGGTGTCTTTGCATCCAGTATCCATATCCATTTGTATTCATCTTTCAAGGGCCAAAGGTTGTGGAAGTGATTGGAGAGACGAAGACGAGATAGAAGAAGAAAGAGCACAGATTAGATGGAATCGAATAGAATGTGCCTAACCAGGCTCTTCCTTTCAACTTTTCTATCCTAATTTCCTTATAGAATAATGTGAATGTATTTCCTGGTTAAACATGGACATTGAACAATATTATGAAGGGAGCTCCAATACACTAAAATATATACATACATGCCCTACATCAATTATACGCAAAGCCCTGGTTATCTATTAAAGTGCTAGGTGGTGTGGATATGTTGCTTCTCCTAGATTCGTGAGGCCCTCTAGAAGTAGTAACTAGTAAGTCTTGTAAAAATGTGTTTGTTAATTAAATAAATCAAAGATGAATCAAATAAACCTATACTTCATGCTGAATCTGGTGCAAGGAAGCTAAAATCCTAAAGGGATCTTGGTTTCGAAAATGTGATTTTCCAAATATGTTGAATTTTGACATTAGGATCATGTTTCAAGAGAAACTTTGTTAATTTATAAATATTAAATTATGGGAAATACTTGGTATTAAAGAGTACGTCAAATCCTGTTGCGGGGTGGAAAAAGAAGAGAGTGCAAAAAAGAATATTATACCTCCAGTCCTCACTTATGAGGGAGTGCAATTGGTTTAATTGTTGGCTTTATATGTTCCAAAAAGTCGAACACATTTATTAACAATAAATCTATCATCTATCAACCTGTTCATTAGCCATGTCCATGAAAATTTCAAGAAATGGTTGTCATTTAAGATTTAGAAAATCCCTTTCTTGAACATAATTTTCTTGGGTACAAATTTGGTTCAAAAAGAGGGATGGCGTCGTTGATTAAGTTTATTTGATATTCATCATGCCACACAATCTAGACATTAAAGAATAGAAAACTTTATCATAATTAACTTGCTTGTAAAAATAATTAGATGAATAAAGGATAAAGATAGCCAGCTACGATAAATGTTGTAACCACTTCATTCGATTGGCCAAACATAACAGATCTTATATTACATGATCGGATTATGCAACAGCCGTGTCGCCAAAGGTAGATTTTCTATAGAAAATACACAACTCATAAAATGCTAAAGGAAATTTACCGACGAAAAGAAGAAAAGGAAAAAGTTTCCTTTTTCAAGTGAATTTTGAGTCTGCAATCATGTTTTGGATATCGGGTGGGCTATGTGATTCGTATGCATTCCTAATAAAATGTCCATTCACCCACATATTCAATATAGATCCAATTATGAGGTCATTTTTCCATTACATATTATTCCACGGAGTTGTTTGCCAAATCTTTTAAGCACTGATTAATTATGTGACGGAGGGAATCAAATATCGGTCATATCGGCCGATATATTGGCCGATATATCGTTTTGGGACCCCTAGAGATACGATAAATCTGATATAATTATGCACGATATATCGGCCGATATGACGATATCTCCCGATGTATCGACGATATCTGCTATATGAAACACCTCACTGATAGGTTTTCGATATCCGATATTTAAAACCTTAGACTATGTCTCAAACATTAGTTTTACAACACTGGCTAAGATATATTTCTTATTATTTTGAAGTTTTAAGCTTTAACTACTTATCTTATTACCTAGTCAAAATCGGATATTTCAATTTAGTTGCAATGCTTTTTTAGTTTTAATTGTCCAATTATTCAATCAATCTAACAATTGGCAAAGACCTTTTTATCTACAAAAGAATACTTTTTAAAAATGCCCATATAGCAAACAACGATGAGACCCCGTTACCATTTACACTTAAAATATACATCATCAGGTTTCTTAAAAATGCATCACATAGATGTACAATGGTGCAAAGAGTTTGTTTCCACAAAAACTATCTACTTCATTGGGGCAGAATTTTTCGCCATTTGCTATGAGAAACATGTGGTCATGTACCAAGGTCAAATCATATCAGTCATGTTCTGATCAATTATTTTTGTCCATTTCCTTCATCATGCTGTTATATCTTGCTTTATTCAAATGACTGGTCATACCTACGTAGATTTCTTTTCGGAATTTATCGGTGCTCATTACTATTTTAGATGCGCAACCAATGGAATTTTGACTGAGAATCACAAACTTCAAGCATCAAGGGCTAAACATGTTGGCATTGAATTCTAACAAAAATTGCCAAAGGCCAATCCAAAAATCAAATCTTTACTAGTTTGGTATTTGTTAACTTACAATTTAATCACAGTTCAAACATTTAGATCCAATTAATATTTCAAAAACCCTAATTTTTAAGAGAAACAATTTTTTTTTAAATTTACCGAGGTTTCGGAGATCGTGAAAGTGCCGCTGCATTGTGGACTCCTCTTTGAGGATGAGCTGGATGGTTCTATTGGCGTGGTGAGGGGCGTCGGAGGCCATGAAGAGGGCTTCGAGCACGTGATCGGCGCCGAGCCTGACGTCGGCGATGAGGCGGGCGGCACGTGACAGCCTCTCCATCGCCATCGCCACCTGCTTCGGCGGCGCCTCCGCCGTCGAGCTTCCGGCGGCGGGCAAGTCCTGTGGCGGCGCCGGTGGCGGAGCCTGCTGCATCTTTTTTTATCTTTTTTTTCCTACGATGGGGATTTGGTTCTTTGTTTATGAAATGGACTCACTTGTGATCCGAAGGACATAACAAGAGTTTATGGGCAAAAATGGTTTTTTCATACAAGAATAAATGATATTTTATCCTACCTTTATTATATATCTAAAAACTTCTAGCAGCTCTCAAAAAGAAGCCGTTTTATTACGGTGAGTACAAACCAGCTGTAATAAAATAGTTGGAAGTGTCAACTTTTTTAAAACCGCCAGCATCATCCAATGATGTTGGCATCAAATTTGAAATGTCTAAAGGAGCGTCTAATAACAAGATCAGAATCGTCCTCTATCCAGGTTCGATTGCATGCAAACCAAAGATTACAGCCTCTCCATGGCAGATGACGTCGTCCTCTATCCAGGTTCGGTTGCATGCAAACCAACGGAACTGTTGGTCCTAAAAGACTCCATCCTTTAGCTTTGAGAACATATTCGTGCTCATCCAGACATAATATTCCAGCTCTAGCAATAGAGAATTATTTGATCAAATTATCGAAATTTAGAGTGAGGCATGATATCCACTATCTAATTAATTTCACTCTTTACCCCACCTTGTATCCAATAAGATAGCAATTAGTCTATGCATATTCTATCACATGAATACAAAAAGTATCATTCTTTAAGAAGAACACAACAGCTTATGATGGAGGTCTGATCTCCCTCAGATGTTACCTTCCGTAGATCTGCTGCAAGCGATGATGGACGGCTGAGATTGAGTTGGAGGTTGCCTCCTGGAGCGTGTGGATCTCAATGGGTTTGAGGTGGTTGAGGCCGAGAAACCTGCAAGGAAGTCCCGGGGTGGTTGTGCCACCGAGGACCCTCCGACGATCAAGTTAGACCGGATATTCGAGCAGAGTAACGGCCTGGTGAGGAAAAAATGACTTCCCTGAGTCGTCTGAAAGAGGGGTTTATATAGTGGTGGCAACGGGCAGGCAGGCGCGAGAATCACGCCGGCCGTTACGCCCCCTGACATTACGCCCGCGCGATAAGCGGGATTCCCTATTAATGACGAGATATGCTCGTTAATGGGAGATCGTGATGGCGTGGAACCCGGGAGTGTGGGTGGCGGTTATCTCGCGCCTGGCGAGATCCGCAAAGGCGAGGCGGATGCGCCTGCGATTGGTGTTGTTGGTCGGTCGATGAGACCGAGGAAGATGAGCTCGGCGGGAGGCTCAAGGACGAGCGGGAGGCCGAGGTATCTTGGTTCTGCGATAGCCCGGAGACGAGCTGAGAAGGCCAAGGAAGCCAACTGTGCAGGGGGCTCGGAGGCGAGCCAACGGTTGTTTGTAAGGCGGGCATAGGAGCGGTGTGGACGGTCGCAGAAGGTCAGCTACGTCCATGGGTCGCAGACCCGGGGTATTCTTCCGACATACCGTTCTTGGTCCTTTCTTGCAAGCTTCGAGACACGTCATCTGCCACGTGTCATGATCTGGGAAATCACCGATATCGAGCATCATCATTAGCCCCCCACTCTCTTCCCGACCCGCTCACGGGTCGGGTCGAGAGTGGTCTGCCGGGTCACCCGAGGTGAGCTCCTTTTCGAAGATATCGTAAGTGCGCATTCCCGGGCAATCAACCGTATTTTCTTGATGACTTCAGCGGATCAGGGGTCAGATCTTGCATTAAAGAGGAAGCGCTGGATCGTGCGTGCGTTCGTCGAAGTGACAACCCACGTGTCTGGCGCCGGTTGGCTGACGCGACGGGCCGCAGGTTTCCCGCGCCCGATGGGGTGCGACTAATGCACGCGCGACAGGTGGAGCGATGGTGGCCGTCGAATGCAAAGTGTCGTTTCGGCGGGAGATGATTGTCGCCGTTGGATGTGTACGCCGGCAGCTATAAATAGAGGTGGGGTCCCCATCAGGGCCCATACCTCTTCATAATTTCCTCGTCTTGAGTCTCGTTAGCTCGGGACTCTGCTTTTTAGGTCGGGATATCTGCGTTTTCTCCTCCGAGGACTCATCCCCTCCATCGGGTTAGACTGTAAGTCCATATTGCGACCCCTGGTACTTACGGGGAGGCGGAAACGGTATAAAAAACGAATTTTTATCGCAAGAGGCAACATGGACTAAACTATGTCGGGATCGTTGTCTAAACTAAAACTAGTTAACAAGCTAAAGAGAGTTAGCTACTATGGAGGATGGTTATACCTAAACTTGAACTCCTTCTCTTCTTGTTGTTGTTCTTCTTTCTTGTTCTTTGTAGAAGCTTGAATGGTTCTCTTCTCGTCGCCTTCTTCTTGCCGAAGATAGATCCACCTTGAAGGTTCGACCTTTGGGCTCTTCCTCGATCTTTGAGTGAACTAGGGTTTCCGGCTTGCTAAACCTTCATCCTAGAATGAGTAGAGAGTGATTAGGGTTTGCTTTTCTATCTAAAGAGAATGATTCTCAACACATGAGAAGGTTTCTCTTTTCAAGAGGAAGAAGAAGATGAAATGAGGAGAGAGAGTAAGAATGATAGAAATGAGCTCAATTATTTCTTTCTTGCAACCATATTGCAAAAAGAAATGAATTATCTAAATGATAATAAATGAAATAAGAATAGTTGATGGTAAATATGGAATGACCACTATCATACCTCTTTTAATGAAGTGTAAGCATGAATCAAGGAAGACTTTCAAGGCATGAAAGTGGTCAATGGTCAACAAGTCAACCAAGGTCAACAAGTCAACAAAAAACAACCATAACATAATTCTTATTTAATTACTATTATTAATAGATAATATACAAATCCATTAGGGTTTGGAAAAAGATAACTGTCAACTGTGCATACGCACCCGATCCGAAACCCTAATGAAAAACCTCATTCTCCGCCTCAAGCAACTGTGCATACACACCTGCATTCTCATTCCGAGGAACAAGAATACCAAGATATAAAAGCAACCCCCAAAACATATACCAGTATCTGGCTCAAACCAGAGCCTGCCAGTATAATCCGTCCGGACTCCAAACGTGCACAAGTGCGCGGATGAGAACGAACCCTGTCGCAAAACCATGCGACCTCTACTCTGTTTTGCCCAGAGGCGAATACCCTCTGTGTGGGACTCTAAAGACTCGACACTACGCTGGCAGTGGGTTTAACCACAGACCGCAAGCGGCACTAGCTGTGCGTAACGGTCCCCAGGTAGATGCCGACAAGAAGGCTGACGAGGTGAAACCCCATCTGAACTCCTACTGAGTCTGAATGTGACATTCTCCGTACAGTCCGGTCTGTTCGTCTGATACATCGCATGGCGGGCCTAGGGGGCGGTAAAACGTCAGTCCCCCAATAGCGGTACAAGTCGTGTCGGAGTGAAGCCCAAAACACCCTGAGATAACACTGGAAACCTACCAGTATATCTCGCTTGCCCTGGCCAGGGACTACTCGTGTAATGGCTCTCCTAGACACAGCGCGATGTCAACCCCCAATACCGGGAGAGACGAATCCTGTCTAACCGTCACTGCCTCCAAGTGCTTCGGGACTGCACCCAACCACCACCTGTTTGCACGACTCCTTTGAGCCGTGGTAGGGTAGTGATCAAAGTGCAGTGGGAACACACTCGAGGCGAAGTGTCAGTATCAAGTCAGCGGACTAAGCTGTACTCATGTCACCTGGGAACTGATAACTGACGATAGGTATAATACCAACCTGTCAGTTCCCTACGAGTCCTGTCCAGTGTACTCGTAACCCAACGAGCACCCGTATACTATCTCCAGTACGACGTACTGATGGCTGTGGGACAGACCATCTCCCACACTGGGATGAGAAGCGCATACGCTAGTCTACTCCGGAGTATCAATGCCCTGTCTCGATAGTCCTACGACTAGGGACCTGTATAAGGATGTGCTTATCGATTACCCAGCCCCCACTAGTGTGACTGCCATCACAACGCTGGTAATCAAGCAAAGATCCTAAGGGCTCCACTAATGCGTATAAGTGATATACTGAAATAAACACAAGTACACATTGAAGTAGAAACAAACCAAGTAGCATACTACTATATTGAGCAAGATTGTTTATACAAGGTGAATATCCCAAGCTTCCATCAAGTAATATACAAACTAGTATGATACAGTAATGGCCTCTAGGGCATATACACTAACAATCTCCCACTTGCACTAAGGCCATGTACTGGCGTATCGAAGACCTATCATCTCGATCAGCCGCTCGAACTGAGTCTGGGGTAGGGCCTTGGTGAATGGATCTGCAGTGTTCTCTTCTGAAGCAACCCTCCGAACCTCGATCTCCTTGCGATCCACGATCTCCCTGATCAGGTGATACCGCCTCAAGATGTGCCTGGATCTCTGATGGGACCTGGGTTCCTTTGCTAAAGCTATAGCCCCGTTGTTGTCGCAATACAGAGGTACTGGGTCAACAATGGACGGAACCACCTGAAGTTCTTTTAAGAACTTCCTTATCCAGACAGCCTCTTTTGCGGCATCAGATGCAGCGATGTATTCCGCTTCCATAGTCGAGTCTGCAACGGTTTCCTGTTTGGAACTCTTCCAACATACCGCCCCTCCGTTGAGGGTAAAGACAAAACCCGACATGGACTTGGAATCATCCTTGTCACTCTGGAAGCTGGAGTCAGCAAAGGCCTCAATCTGGAGGTCTTTTCCGCCATACACCAAGAACATCTCCTTAGTCCTCCTCAGGTACTTGAGAATGTTCTTTACTGCTATCCAATGTTTCTCCCCAGGGTTTGACTGATACCGGCTTACTACACTCAGTGCATAAGCTACATCCGGTCTGGTACACAACATCGCATACATTATAGAGCCTACCGCAGAAGCGTAGGGTATAATAGACATGCGATCCCTCTCCAAATCAGTCTTGGGAGACATCTCTTTAGAGAGGGTGATCCCGTGACAAGCCGGTAAGTTACCGCGCTTGGAATCTTCCATACTGAATCTTTTCAGTACGGTGTCGATGTACCTGGACTGTGAAAGTCCTAATATCCTTTTGGATCTATCACGATGGATCCGGATCCCCAGGATGTAAGAGGCATCACCCAGGTCTTTCATGGAGAACCTGTGTGACAAGAAACCCTTGACAGATTGTAGCATAGGAATGTCATTTCCTATTAAGAGAATGTCATCCACGTATAAAACAAGGAATACCACAGTTCTCGCTACAAATCTACTATAGATGCATGGTTCATCTGGATTTTTGATAAAGTCAAATTCCTTGACCGTCTCATCAAAACAGATGTTCCAACTCCGCGATGCCTGCTTTAGTCCATAGATGGACTTAAGCAACTTGCACACCTTTCCGCTGCTCCCACTCTGAATGAAACCCTCTGGCTGATCCATATAGACACACTCCTCTAAATTTCCATTTAGAAAAGCGGTTTTTACGTCCATCTGCCAAATCTCATAATCGTGGAAGGCAGCAATGGCAAGAAGGATCCGAATGGATTTCAGCATAGCCACTGGAGAAAAGGTTTCGTCGTAGTCCAAGCCAGGTCTTTGACGGAAACCCTTTGCTACAAGTCTAGCTTTATAGGTCTCAACCTGTCCATCTACACCAATCTTCCTTTTGAAGATCCACTTGCATCCTACGGGTTTTACCCCGTCTGGAGCAATGTCCAACGTCCATACTTTGTTGGTGTACATGGACTCCATTTCGGTCCGCATTGCATCCAGCCATTTTACCGAGTCAATGCTCTGAACGGCCTGCTGGAAGCTAGTAGGCTCATCATAGTCTATGATGCAATCCTCTCTATCCCCGTCTATGAGAAAACCGTAGTATCTCTCGGGCGGATGAGACTGCCTACTACTTCTGCGGAGCGGCATAGGAATGTCCTGTTCATTTGAACCCTCTGGTTCCATTAAGCTTTCAGTAATAGTCTGTGGTTCTGGAATTTCTTCCAGTTCTATTTCGCTCCCACTTACTTCTTTTTCTAAGAACTGATGTTCCAGAAAATGGGCATTACGAGAAACAAGGACTTTTTGCTCCTCTGCGTAATAGAAAAGATATCCCCTGGAGTTCTTTGGGTATCCCACAAACTTGCACAGTACTGAGCGCGCCTCGAGCTTGTCCGTATGCTGCTTTTTGACATAAGCTGGACATCCCCAAATCTTCAGGTACTGAAGATGGGGTTTCTTCCCACTCCATAACTCATATGGTGTGGTAGGCACAGTCTTAGTAGGAACTCGGTTCAATAGGTATGCAGCTGTTTCTAGCGCATACCCCCAGAATGATCGCGGTAACTCAGCGTTACTCATCATGGACCGTACCATATCCAATAGGGTCCGATTCCGTCTCTCCGATACACCGTTATGTTGCGGGGTGTAAGGAGGAGTAAGCTGAGAGAGAATCCCATTCTCTTTTAAGTAATTCAGGAACTCGGCACTTAAGTATTCTCCACCTCGATCCGATCTTAGAATCTTGATACTTTTGCCGGTCTGTTTCTCTACTTCATTCTTATACTCCTGGAATTTTCCAAAGGCCTCGGACTTATGTTTCATTAAGAAGACATAACCGTACCTTGAGAAGTCATCCGTAAAAGTAATGAAGTAAGAATGTCCGCTTCGGGCATGTGTAGACATTGGACCGCACACGTCACTGTGTACGAGTCCCAAGAGCTCGCTCGCTCTTACTCCATGTCCAGTAAACGGAGTCTTTGTCATCTTTCCCTTGAGACAGGATTGACAAGTGGCATACGATTGATATTCGAACGCATTCAAATACCCTTCTGTATGTAACTTCGTCAACCTTCTCTCATTGATGTGACCCAATCTACAATGCCATAAGAAAGTCTGATTTATTTCTGGAGACTTTCTTTTGTGTGTATTCTGGACATTAAAAATCTGTGGTTGGTTTAACACGTATATACCATTACTCAAAGTACCTGACCCAATCAAAACTTGATTAAGGTGAATGTTTACAACATTACTTACAAACGCAAATTCATAACCTTCTTTAGAAACTAAAGATACAGAAATGATATTACAAGTTGCGTTGGGTACAAAAAAGCAATTACGCAAAACCAAAACATGCCCATCTGACATTCCCAGGTGATAGTCCCCCACGGCTTTAGCATCCATGCTAGCTCCGTTCGCAACTCTGAGGGTCATGTCACCTGCCTTCAAAACCCTACGGTTTCTCAACGCCTGCAAAGAATTACAGATATGAGATCCTGATCCGGTATCCAATACCCAGGAAGTAGAGTTTATAGAAAGACAGTTTTCAATAACATACACACCTGAAGCTGAAGCCGCAACCTGCTTCAGTTCCTGTGTCCTGGCTTTCCAAGCCCTGCAATCTTTCTTCCAGTGTCCACTCTTGTGACAATAGAAGCATTCCTCTTTACCAACAAGCTTCCCCGCTATCTTTGTTGCCTTTTCCTTTCCCTTCGCACCCACTTTACTAACACCGCCTCTTGGTTTGGCGGGGGCTTTCTTCTTCTTTCCCTTGGATTTCGCCTTGGACCTAGAAGAAGAAGATCCTCCTACAAACAAAGTGGATGTATCCCTACCCTTCTGTAGGGTGCCCTCTGCGCTCCTCAGCAGGTTGAGGAGTTCTGAAAGTTCAACTTCCTTTTCTTGTAAGTTGAAATTCAGTATGAACTGGGCGTAAGTGGATGGAAGGGACTGGAGAATTATATCTGTGTAGAGTTCACTATCCAACGTGGTCCCAAGTTCCGCGAGCTCCTCAGTGTAGCCAATCATCTTAAGCACGTGGTCCGCTACCGATGATCCGACGGCCAACTTAGTCGAAAATAACTTCTTCGACACTTCGTATCTTGCGATACGAGACTGCTCTCCATACAGTTCTTTTGTATGAAGAAATATGGATTCCAAATCCATATTCTCGTGCCTCCTCTGATGGTCATTGTCCATCGAGGCAAGTACGAGGCATCTGGCCTTCGCGCTGTCAATCTCCCAAGTCTTACGGATTTCCTTATCCGCGACGCTGGAGGTGGGACCTGGGACGGGGGGAGCTTTGCTGGTAAGAAGATACCCCAGCTTGTCGTAAGAGATTGCCAATTTGACATTCCTGAGCCAATCTTTGTAGTTTGGCCCTGTCAATATGTTTTTATCTAGAAGTAACTTAAGTCCAGTCATTTCGATTTGGTCGCTGCAGGGGGAGAGAAGAAACACTTAGCACGATGCTCTTGCAAGTTTAGAATGGTTTTTAATTTGTCTAAACAGGATGGCTCCCACTGTCTCTCGAATCCCTCCTCAAACCACAAAGGAAGAATTAGCCGGGATCAATCCCACCGTACAATACTTGCTTAACCGTTCAGCCAGGCCAGTGTCGGTACTTCGAGGGAGGTTTTCCAACGCTTTCGCGAAGTTCCTTAATTTAAGAACCTCTTTTCCCTGGGGGCGTAGCCCCGCTAACACCTTTCTAGGCACCTACTAGGTTTATAGCATTGATCGTTTAGTGAGAAATTTCCCGAGGAGTAGCATATACTCACAGTAGGATCGGGATCCAAATATCATCGCGTGACGAAAATGAAGGAATCCTACCATAATCATCACACTCCAAATGGTATGCAAATCTAGCAAGTTTCAGTACTTATGAAACTCCCGATGTGGATTTTTGCCCCATGCTCTTATGACCTTGGCGTGAGGTCAAAATGTCATAAGTCACATGTCAAGTTCTTCCCATCATTATCCCGGTTGATTTGAATCCACCCGTACCTACCCTTGACGTAGGCCAAAATGGTGGTACGACTGTCTCAAAACAACGCATTCTATCTATGCAACAGATAAATATCCGGCAGCTACCAATCACTATGCCTTGGCGTGAGGTCAAAATACATAGCTTGAATACTACCGTATATTTAACTGAAATGATGGAGGGCTACGAATGGTTTTGGCGAAACCGTGAACGTAGTGAACTTGATATAATCGATGGAACAAGATAGCTTTTAGAAGGAGTGGCTCAAGCTCCGCATTTAAAAGTTAGTTTTGAAAAGAACCGAGTGGTTTTTCGAAAGTGTTCCATCGACTTAAACTTGGTTTATTATCTTGCATTAGTTCTTTTAATGCGTGATATTCTTGCATTAGTTCTTTTAATGCGTCCCATCATTTAACCCTACCATTGCAGAAAACAACCAAAATATGACGTACGCTTATGCCATTCGCATTCGCCACGGGGTCCCGTCATCACTCGTTAGGTTACTTAACTAACGACAGAGCGGGGGCTGGGCTAGCGCGGCTGTAAAACATAAGCAACGCCTAAATAGAAAGCAATGATAGACATTACAGATCACAGATGAATACATTGGATATACTAGCAATCCGCATTCCTTTCGAGCCTGAAACGAAAAGCGGATAACACGGTCGCGGTGAATAGCAAATACCCCACCCAAGACCCCTACGGGTGCGGCAAACTACCCTCCATGTTCCCGGTAGTTTGTGCACCCCACCATGGGTCTATCCTAGGAGCAAAAACAGTAAAAAGAATTATACAATGACGGCTACAACCCCGACCCGGTTGTGCGGCCAAACAAATAATATAATTACATCAATTTACATTTACAATGAATGAAAGAAAAACAAAAGCTCATCTCACATCCACCCCGGCTATTCACCCGCGACAGTCCAACACATTCATATACACATTCCAGCACATTACAGATCATGTATAACCCCGACTAATCGACTTATAGCGATTAGCCGACGTTCAATACATGCAAACATCACAGATATAACCAACATAGCCAAAGTGCAGTGAAGTTCGGAAAAAAATACGGAATTATAGGACCCCAAAAGTGAATTTCAGTTCTGGAAAATCTGGGTACATATAATATATCTTAAAAATCCCAAAACCAACACAGAAGAACACTGCACGAAAAACGATGCAAAGAAGACACCAACTTGCGGCGGTTCCGCGGCCAGATGAATAGGTGAGGCCGCGGAAGCGCGGCGGTTTGGAGGAAACATGATATCGTTTTTCTTGTGTGTTCTTAGAAAACCCTGAGACGATTTTACAAGTATAAAGTTTTTCATTTTGAGCAGAAAAAAATTCAACAGAAAGTTAGGGTTTTGATTTTCCGGTTTTGCGATTTTTTCGGTTCCGAACTTCGTTACACCTTACTACCAAGCTAGTTTAAGTTTAGTTAGGCTCTGATACCACTGTAAGTCCATATTGCGACCCCCGGTACTTACGGGGAGGCGGAAACGGTATAAAAAACGAATTTTTATCGCAAGAGGCAACATGGACTAAACTATGTCGGGATCGTTGTCTAAACTAAAACTAGTTAACAAGCTAAAGAGAGTTAGCTACTATGGAGGATGGTTATACCTAAACTTGAACTCCTTCTCTTCTTGTTGTTGTTCTTCTTTCTTGTTCTTTGTAGAAGCTTGAATGGTTCTCTTCTCGTCGCCTTCTTCTTGCCGAAGATAGATCCACCTTGAAGGTTCGACCTTTGGGCTCTTCCTCGATCTTTGAGTGAACTAGGGTTTCCGGCTTGCTAAACCTTCATCCTAGAATGAGTAGAGAGTAATTAGGGTTTGCTTTTCTATCTAAAGAGAATGATTCTCAACACATGAGAAGGTTTCTCTTTTCAAGAGGAAGAAGAAGATGAAATGAGGAGAGAGAGTGAGAATGATAGAAATGAGCTCAATTATTTCTTTCTTGCAACCATATTGCAAAAAGAAATGAATTATCTAAATGATAATAAATGAAATAAGAATAGTTGATGGTAAATATGGAATGACCACTATCATACCTCTTTTAATGAAGTGTAAGCATGAATCAAGGAAGACTTTCAAGGCATGAAAGTGGTCAATGGTCAACAAGTCAACCAAGGTCAACAAGTCAACAAAAAACAACCATAACATAATTCTTATTTAATTACTATTATTAATAGATAATATACAAATCCATTAGGGTTTGGAAAAAGATAACTGTCAACTGTGCATACGCACCCGATCCGAAACCCTAATGAAAAACCTCATTCTCCGCCTCAAGCAACTGTGCATACACACCTGCATTCTCATTCCGAGGAACAAGAATACCAAGATATAAAAGCAACCCCCAAAACATATACCAGTATCTGGCTCAAACCAGAGCCTGCCAGTATAATCCGTCCGGACTCCAAACGTGCACAAGTGCGCGGATGAGAACGAACCCTGTCGCAAAACCATGCGACCTCTACTCTGTTTTGCCCAGAGGCGAATACCCTCTGTGTGGGACTCTAAAGACTCGACACTACGCTGGCAGTGGGTTTAACCACAGACCGCAAGCGGCACTAGCTGTGCGTAACGGTCCCCAGGTAGATGCCGACAAGAAGGCTGACGAGGTGAAACCCCATCTGAACTCCTACTGAGTCTGAATGTGACATTCTCCGTACAGTCCGGTCTGTTCGTCTGATACATCGCATGGCGGGCCTAGGGGGCGGTAAAACGTCAGTCCCCCAATAGCGGTACAAGTCGTGTCGGAGTGAAGCCCAAAACACCCTGAGATAACACTGGAAACCTACCAGTATATCTCGCTTGCCCTGGCCAGGGACTACTCGTGTAATGGCTCTCCTAGACACAGCGCGATGTCAACCCCCAATACCGGGAGAGACGAATCCTGTCTAACCGTCACTGCCTCCAAGTGCTTCGGGACTGCACCCAACCACCACCTGTTTGCACGACTCCTTTGAGCCGTGGTAGGGTAGTGATCAAAGTGCAGTGGGAACACACTCGAGGCGAAGTGTCAGTATCAAGTCAGCGGACTAAGCTGTACTCATGTCACCTGGGAACTGATAACTGACGATAGGTATAATACCAACCTGTCAGTTCCCTACGAGTCCTGTCCAGTGTACTCGTAACCCAACGAGCACCCGTATACTATCTCCAGTACGACGTACTGATGGCTGTGGGACAGACCATCTCCCACACTGGGATGAGAAGCGCATACGCTAGTCTACTCCGGAGTATCGATGCCCTGTCTCGATAGTCCTACGACTAGGGACCTGTATAAGGATGTGCTTATCGATTACCCAGCCCCCACTAGTGTGACTGCCATCACAACGCTGGTAATCAAGCAAAGATCCTAAGGGCTCCACTAATGCGTATAAGTGATATACTGAAATAAACACAAGTACACATTGAAGTAGAAACAAACCAAGTAGCATACTACTATATTGAGCAAGATTGTTTATACAAGGTGAATATCCCAAGCTTCCATCAAGTAATATACAAACTAGTATGATACAGTAATGGCCTCTAGGGCATATACACTAACATAGATGTCTTCTTGTGAAGAGTCTGTAGAAATAGTTCGGGTAGAGTCTAGGGAGCCCCCTATAGATTCTTCCTCTTCTTCTTCTGCTTCTTCTTCTTCTGAGTCAGAGTCCTCCCAGGAAGTTAGGGTCAGATCCTCTTCCCGGGGTCGCGCGACGGGGGTGGTCCCCAGAGCGGAGGCCCCTGGCGTGTCATCCACGGTGAGGTATGAGGATGAGCTCGCCATCGTTCGGGCTTGTTTCCACATTCCTCCCGGCTATTCACTAGGTTTGGCCAAGGAAGGGGAGAGGGCAGATCAGGTACGGGGCAAGGAGATTGCCCTGTATCTGGAAGCCTTTTGGGCTGGAATGCGCCTGCCCTTCTCTCCCGAGCTTATTGAGGCATTGAATCATTTTGGGTTAGCCCCGGGCCAGCTAGTGCCGAACTCCTGGAGGATTCTCCTTGGGTTCCTGGTCCGTTTGAAGTTGCACTTGATCCCTTTCAGGATGTGCACCCTTGCCTCTTCTCTCTGTTACAAAAGTCATCCCGGCATCCGCACGGGCGAGCCGAGGTGGGTATACATCTCTTTTAGGAAACAACGGGGAAGTACTGCCGGGTCGGGGGTCGTCGTGGTTCCTTCTTCCATCCATGATTGGAAGAAGAAGTTTTTCTTTGTTGGGCCGTCCAAGGGTGAGGACTGGCCCGTGCCCATCCAGTGATCTAGGGATAGCTGTCGGCAGGAGAGTCAGTCGAATGATCCCGACACGGCGAAAGTGGCGGAGTGGGAGCCCATTCCCCGGGCTGACATGCTGCTTTCTGAGCAGGCCCTTAGTTTGGCTGGGCTCAACCACGCCCAGTTCGCGGGTAAGTTAGGAGTTTACAGGCGATCTGTTTAGACTTGCGTTTATTTTTATTTTTACTTGCATTGATGACTCCATTGTGCCTTGTCTTGTGCAGAACCCATAGACGTGAGCAAATTCCAAACGGCCATGCACGAGCAGAAGAAGGGGTCGAGGACCGGAGGTGCCAGCTCCTCCCATTCGATGTCGGCCCCGGCTCTCCTGGCAGCCGCTCCATCTAGGCGTTCGAGTGGGCCCCGTGCCGCGGAGTCCAGCCAGGCGCTGAGCCGAAAGCGGGTTCGGGAACAAGAGGCCCGGGATTCGGAGATAGAGACTGGATCCCCAGCGTCGTCCCTCAAGAGGTTTCACAGGACGGTTCCGCGTGTTAGTATATATGCCCTAGAGGCCATTACTGTATCATACTAGCTTGTATATTACTTAATGGAAGTTTGGGATATTCACAGTTGTATAGACAATCTTGCTCAAAATGGTAGTATGCTACTTGGTTTGTTTCTACTTTAATATGTGCATGTGTTTCTTTTAGCATATAGCTTATACATATTAGTGGAGTCCTTACGATTTTTGCTTGATTACCAGCGTTGTGATGGCAGTCACACTAGTGGAGGCTGGGTAATCTACAAGCACATCCTTATACAGGTCCCTAGTCGTAGGATTATCGAGACAGGGCATCGATACTCCGGAGTAGACTAGCGTATGCGCTTCTCATCCCAGCAGGGGAGATGGTCTGTCCCACAGCCA
Organism: Agapanthus africanus; assembly: GCA_030015575.1. NCBI lineage: Eukaryota > Viridiplantae > Streptophyta > Magnoliopsida > Asparagales > Amaryllidaceae > Agapanthus > Agapanthus africanus. The sequence continues at coordinate 239,745,691 of JASDDO010000029.1, read as the reverse complement.
TTAGTACGTCGTACTGGAGATAGTATGCGGGTGCTCGTTAGGTTACGAGTACACTGGATAGGACTCGCTGGGAACTTTTGGTTGGTACTATATGTTGGAGATAGTGCCCTCAAAGTCAATTATTGGATCGCAGGTACGTAATTGCAATGATTGAGGCAGGACCTATACCGATATGACAGTCTTACTCAAAATGATAGTATGCTATCTGGTTTGACTTTATCATCGTATATATGCTTTAGTTCACTATTGCATGATGATGGAGCCCATATGATTCTTGCTTGACTACCAGCAGTATGATGGCGATCATATACGTGGGAGCTGGGGTCTGTAAGCACATCCTTAAAGTGTCCCTAGTCGTGGGAGTTTCGAGACAGGGCATCGATACTCTAGAGTAGACTAGTGTATACAGTCGAGACCCCGACGAGGGGCGATGGCCGGTCTCACAAGCCATTGGTGTTAGTTGGTTCACCTAAGATGTATACAGGTGCTCATTGAGTTATGAGTACACCGGACAGGACTCGCCGGGAATCTGCTAGTTGGTATTATACATATCGTCAGATAGCAATTCCCTGGTGACATGTATACAGGTTAGTTCATCGACCTGAGATAGTCGTTTGTCTCATGTGAGTTCCCACTGTGCTTAGATTACTACCCTACCACGCTCAAAGGAGTTGTGCAAACAGGTTTTAGTTGGGTACAGTCCCGAGCCACATTGGAGGCAAGTGAGCGGATCGTCGGGGATTCGTTTCTCCCGGTATTGGGGGTTGATGTCGCGCAGTGCACGGGTGGCCATCACTAGGAATCCTCGGCCGAGGTAGTGGAGAATTACTGATTTGGATCAGTAGTTTCTCAGGTGGTGATGGGCTTCATGCCGACACGATTTATCGCGTTATTAGGGTCTGACTTTATCCACCCCCCTAGACTCGATATGCGATACTCTTTAGACGAATGGACCAGACTGTATATACATTGTCACTGTCAGGCTCAGTAGGGTTTATAGATGAGTTCGCTCGTCGGCTTCCCTTCCAATCAATGCATAGGCAAACCGTTACGTACAGTTTGTACCTCTGACGTGCTAGGGGTTATACCCAGTGCCGGTGTGTTGATGAGTCATTAGAGTCCCCCACAGACACGTTCCCAAGTTCGGGCGAAACGTTGTAGAAGCCGTATGGTGATATGGCAAGGTTCGGAAAATGCACGTGCGTTTTCGCACGTGTCAGTTTTCGAGCAGATAATACTGGTAGGCTTTGGTTTAAGTCGGAACCAGTATTATACTATGTAGATATAATATCTTTGTCTCAGTTGCATTTGTATTCGGTCGTAATACAAATGCGGGTATGTTTATACTGATATGGGGTTATCCTGAAATTCGTTTCAGGATCACTTTTGGAAGTTGCCAGTTTCCAGTTTTCTATCAGCCGTATTTAACAGTCGGTTAAATACGGATTTATCTTTCCTTGATGAGGTGAGTCAGTGTTCTAGAAGGTTCTAGAGAGGGTGACAAGGCTAGTGAGTCATTAGTGCATTAATGGAGCAATTAATGCTTGATGACTAAGGGTTAAGGTTCAATGTATGCATTGATTGCATTCATACTAGGTGTATATGTGACTCATTGTTTCTTTCATGATCTTTTGCTTGTGGTCACCACTCCCTCCTCCTACACTCACCCCCCACCTCCTATAAGTGGTCGGCCACCCCCTTGAGGATTAATGATGGTTGCTAGAAAAAGATTGGTATTGTTTTGGACTCATGGAAATTAGATAAGCCTCATTTCTCATTTCACCCGATTCCAAAAGGCAACTTCATTAACCGTTCGTCCATAACCTTGGACGTAACGATACAAAGTGTTTTACTCATTCTCTACTTCATCTTGGTCGTCTCTTTTAGCAAACTTGACGATCGAGTTGCCTCGGTTCAGAGGCGGGAGCCCGTTTAAAGATCCGTCGACGTGGTGCCACCTGGACGAGAAGATTGGAGATTCAGGAGATCGGAGCAGCCGTAACAAGCGTGGGATGATGGTTGAAGACCGAAGGACTCGGATCATTCGGTATAACTCTTCTACCCACTTTGTAGTTTGTTAGTTTAGCTTTAATGGCAGATCCGGGTTACAGTACACGATAGCGCCAGCTTGTAAAAAGTTTTTGTTCCGCATTTGGCGTCTGTTTGACGGCCGGGGCGCTACCGTGGACTTACAGTGGTATCAGAGTCTCACCATTAAGCTATACTAACTTGTGCTAACGTGTTTAAAACATCAATCGAACGAATTTCCGAAATCGCAATTTTCTGGCACACAGGTTTCTGTCGATTTTTAAAAGGTTCTAAAAATTATTTGACATATCACAGAAAACTAAGCAGACAATTCTAAGCAAACTGGTGAAATTTGGTCACGTGATCCCACAGAACGGCCGCGGATCCGCGGCCCAAACCAGGGTTTGGCCGCTGATCCGCCGCGCTTTTGTGGGAACAGTGCCCCAAATTTTTCTAGTGAGTTTAACATGGGAAATTATGGTTTTTGGTATATGTTTTTTTGGCCCAAATTTTGTTACTGTACACCAGATGTACGTGGGGCCCACTTCGGGAAATTTGGTCGATCGAAATTTTAAATTTGTTAGTATGCAGCATTTACTTTATATCTCCGACCGGGAATGTCATTTGATCGGTAAACCGCGTCTGATTGCTATAGTTCTTGTAGACGGGTTTGCGAACGTGACATTCGCGTTGATGTTCTGTATTGCGCTGTGATGTTGCGGATTTGTCGTGGAGGATAGCAGGGTGCAATGATAGTGCAGTTTGGATTTATTTGTACATTTGATATTGCGGGGCGAGCGTCCAACATGTGGACTGCCGTCACTGCCTGTTTGTATAATATTCTTTTGGGGTACGACCGGGTCGAGGTCGATGTACCCGTTGTACATATTTTTATTTCTGTACTAGGTTTATCCCGTGAAGGAGTCATGGATAGCCGGGTTCTGGAGGGCAACGGGTCCGTATCTCATGGCATTGAGAGGCAGAGGGACCTCACTTCAGAATTAGCAGACTATTCGCCGCACTCGTAGGGGGTATAGTTTGACCCAAGGAGGGGTGCTCAATTTACCGGATTGCATGAAGTGCCGGGTGTTCCATTCACTATGTTGTGGGGACTACCTCGCTTCAGGTTTTGGCGGGTAGCTTGCCGCACCCGTAGGGGTCTAGGTTTCATTGCACAGGCTATCCACACGACCAGGGGAACGTCGGGTTTCAGCAGCGGCTCTGTGAAACCCGGGGATCCCAGTTTATCTGTATTGTTCTGTGATGCTTATTACTTTTCTGTAATGTTGCATATTATCACGCCTGGAGCGATTATTGTATATTGGTATATATACTATTAGATGTTGTATATGTTTTATACCCGCGCTAGTCCAGCCCCCGCTCTATCGTTAGTTAAGTAACCTAACGGGTGATGACGGACCCAGTGGCGAATGCGGATGGCATATACGTACATTATATTTTCGTTCTTTTCTGGTGTGATTGATTGATGGGACTGCATTGATTCTTATCAATGCAAGGATAAAACAAACCTATATTTGATATTGTTGGAACAAATTTTAAAAGTGTTATTACAAAGATATTTCCTTTTGTTTTGCATAGTGATATTCAGTTAGAATATCCTGCACCTCATTCGACGAGGCAAGGGCCGAGATCCCTTCACCGGGAGTGACCCCTTGGGCAGAAGTTTACGTCAGGGTGATAACTTCAATATAGTCGATTACAAGTTGCTTTGCATCGCGGTATTCAGTGAGAATATCCTGCACCTCATTCCACGAGGAAAGAGCCGAGATCCCTTCACCAGGAGTGACCTCTTTAGCAAAACGTTTTCGTCACTATATTTTATAAAAAGCTATCAGGTTCCTTCAACGAGATCAAGTTCATTACGTTAAAGGTTTTTTCGCCAAAAACCAGTCGTAGCCCTCCGTCATTTCTTATGGATGGTCAGTAGTATTCAAGCAATGTATTTTGACCAATGCCAAGGCATAGTGTTTGGTAGCTGCTGGGTATTCATCTGTTGCATAGATAGATGAGTTGGTTTGGGACAGTCATTCTGCCATTTTGGCCAACGTCAAGGGCATGTGCGGGTGGGTTCAAATTGACCTAGATAGTGACGGGCAGAACTTGACATGTGACTTATGATATTTTGACCAACGCCAAGGTCATAAGAGCATGGAACAAAAATAACATCGGGAGTTTCAAATATAAAGCAAACTTGCCAGATATGCGCATACCTTCTGGAGTGTGATAACTTGAGTGGCTTCCATCAAGTTATCATGCGACGATAGTTGGATCCCGATTCCCACTGATGAGTTAGTTTACTCTTCGGGTGATCCCGACTAATTCTTCTTTCAGGTTTGGAGGAGAATTTGAGATTACAGTGGGAGGTTTCCTGATTAGATAAAGTGATAACCATTCTGATCTAGGATAGAGTGCACGCAGAGTGTTTCTTTTCTCTCTCTCTCTTTGACAGCGACCTTTGACCGACCCTAGACTATGACTCAGTGACCAAGTTGACCGAACCTTCTTAATATACTGGCTTTTGGTTTGTCCAAGTTGCACAAGTCATTGCCGCTCTTTCTTTTACCCTTTGTATTTCTCAGAACACCCCGTATTATTACGGTTATCCACTTCCATTGGATAGATCCATCGTATGGTTATATACGAACTCGTAGGGACTTCTTCGAGGATGGATCCAGGTTCAGGAGAAATAGAATTGGTTTATTCAGTTGTCTTTTGTTATCACCTTCTCTCAGGTTGCGAGAGCTCCTTAGTTTAGGAGAGTACACCTATTACGCTTATTGGATAGTCTTATTCCAAACCATAGGCAGGTGCCGAAAGGTAGGGAATGAAGAAAACCAATTAGCCTAAGTAGGATGTGCAGAAGGTAATATGTAAAGACAGATAAAGGGATTAGAAAAAGGGCAAAGTAAATTGCGACTGTTATCATTCACGACCAAACCGCGTACTTCATCGCCACTCCTATTTCACCTTTGCTTTTTTCCCCAGTTTGGGAGAAATAGAATAAGGTATTATTCTGTTGTCTTTTATCATCACCTTCTCTCAAGTTGCGAGTACTCCTTGGTTTAGGAGAGTACACTTATTATGCTTACTGGATAGTCTTTTTCCAAAGCATAGGCTGGTGCCGAACGGTAGGGAAGGAAGAAAACCATTTAGCCTAATGATGGTGTACAGAAGGTAACGACTAAAGACAAATAAAGAGATTTGGAGAAAAGGCAAAGAAACATACGGTTAAAGTCATGAATTGGATTATGGAAGAGGCATTACTAGGAATACAAGGATACCCCTACGAGACATTTTAATGTTTCAGTTTCACTGCGCATTGTTAAAAGAAAAACTGTTTTCCCGATTAGATACTTACACCAGGGTATGTATTTACCAGGTTTCATTCTCATATCTGTATGGTTTTTACAGATGATGAGTGGGAGTAAGTTATTGGGAATTTGGTGATTATCCTCATTATATCGGAATTCGTTGTAATTGGTGATATTTGAGGAAATCGCCTGGGTACAGTTTTTAACCTACGATGCATAGGTTGTTGAGTTATTTAAACTCAGCGGACTTGTACAGAGTATTGTATGTTGTCCAGTGTCCGTCAGGACAAAGGGGTAGGTCCTCGTACTATGTTCTGTTTACTTATGACTTCTCTAGTTTTTAGATAAGTGTTTCGTAAAAATACAATGTCTATGTTTTGAGAAGTTGTGGATATAAGAATAAAGTAGAGAACCAGGTATCGCAAGTATCGGGATTCTTCAAAGAGATCGAAGATGTAGATTCTTGTGATTGGTATTCAGATGATAGTAATGGTTTTTGAGAAACTTGTTTCTCTTTCAGGTTACTCATAATTGGATGGATTTCTCAGTTGAGTAATGCTGATTAACCTCTCTCTATTAAGTTGATATGCACTGGAGACAGCTGCATGATTTGAATCTGGTTCCAATTAAATTAGTGCCTCTATTTCTATATTGTATATAGAATGGTTCATATTTTAACGATGTTAAGATACGGGGAGTTGTCCAGCTTATGCTTAAAACCAGACACTGGATAACTCAATGCATGTTTTGGTAATGGCTGTTTATGGGTTGACCCTGGCTTTGACGAGGGTTGACATCTCTACCATCTGGAAGATCAATAGTGATATTGTTCTTGACTCGCCACAGTTTTATTAAAATGGACTTTTTCAGAAAACAGTAGTAGGAGTATGGTAGAACTGGAAGTGATTCCAGAACCGCAAACGATTACGGAAAATTTAATAGGACCTATATATTCAATCAGGTTTGACATTCCAATAGCCACTCCGCAGATATGGTGGGTAACCTCAGACACCCGAGAGGTACTCAGGTAGCCTCAAGGACGGTGATAGGGAGGTTCTTGTTTACCCAGACTTGACAGTACTGTTGTTCTAGACTATGAGACTCGGCAAAAGGATAAGTATAACGTCGTTCTAAACTAGCTTTAGAAGTGTACGAAGATATTATTCTGCCAGAGGGTTGTCGTAGTCAGTGGGAGCAGCGGAAGCATATTGGTCAAGTAGCTTATGTCTATTTATAGACTTAAGCAGATATAGCGGAGATAAGATCATCTAATTTTGATGTGACAGTCATAGGTTTGACTTCATCAGAGTAGGGGATGGATCTGTTAAAGAAGGTAGTAGGGTGTGATGTCCTGGTATTTGGATGACATACACAGAGTAGGAAGTAAAATTCCTATACTACGATCGGTTGTACTGTGGTCGTCACACAGTTGTTTCTCCAAAAAGGATATGGATTTAATATCAGACATTCTGGTTACTAGATCTATGGTTTTAGATCTAGATTTGGGTAGTTTCCCAATTTGGGTACTTTGACAATATTCTAATAGTTTTTAGCATAGATGACTCCTGGCATGGTGGTGTACCTGCAGGTGATGGAGTCACCCTCTCTAAAGGTGTCTTACAGACTAAAGGAGAGAGGGATGTGCATGATTGGCAGATCACTTGCTTAGGCAATTGAGTCAATCATGAGATGTCAAGTACAACACCAGATATTGTTTTTGCCCTAGATGCGATAAGTTTATATTAATCCAATCCTGAAGAAACGTAAGGAAGCAGTTTTAGAACATAAGGTGCATGTTCTATGGATTTGATGACGGCAGCCTCCTTCGGGAGACGGTTATCATTCCAGGCTTCCAAGGTGACATGAATGACAGAGTGATTGTCAGAGTTATATTTTTCTCTCTGATGAGAGACAGTATTATGGACAGGTGGTCCAAGAGGATACTGTGGGAGGTATGGTGCTGGATACTGATTAGGTTCAGTTATCGATACAGTCTAAGAAGTTTGGATTTGGAGTTCATTTATGAACTAGGTCCCATCAAAGATCCAGACATATTCTAAGACAGGTATTACTCGATTCGGGAGATGGCATTCTCCGCGAATTTGAGATTTAGAGAGATATAGAAAGAAACATCAGGGCGGATCCACTCACTGAGGCTATTTCTCGAATACAAGAGTTTTACAAACTAGCTTTGTGAAACTGATTAGTAGAGGAGTTGGATGTTCGGTATCACACGGGCTGTGAATATTCGACATCGCAATAATTAGCTTTGAGTGCAAGTGGGAGATTGTTGGAGATAGTGCCCTCAAAGTCAATTATTAGATCGCAGGTACGTGATTGCAATGATTGAGGCAGGACCTATACCGATATGACAGTCTTACTCAAGATGATAGTATGCTATCTGGTTTGACTTTATCATCGTATATATGCTTTAGTTCACTATTGCATGATGATGGAGCCTATAGGATTCTTGCTTGACTACCAGCAGTATGATGGCGATCATATACGTGGGAGCTGGGGTCTGTAAGCATATCCTTAAAGTGTCCCTAGTCGTGGGAGTTTCGAGACAGGGCATCGATACTCCAGAGTAGACTAGTGTATACAGTCGAGACCCCAACGAGGGGCGATGGCCGGTCTCACAAGCCATTGGTGTTAGTTGGTTCACCTAAGATGTATACAGGTGCTCATTGAGTTATGAGTACACCAGACAGGACTCGCCGGGAATCTGCTAGTTGGTATTATACATATCGTCAGATAGCAATTCCCTGGTGACATGTGTACAGGTTAGTTCATCGACCTGAGATCATCGTTTGTCTCATGTGAGTTCCCACTGTGCTTAGATTACTACCCTACCACGCTCAAAGGAGTTGTGCAAACAGGTTTTAGTTGGGTACAGTCCCGAGCCACATTGGAGGCAAGTGAGCGGATCGTCGGGGATTCGTCTCTCCCGGTATTGGGGGTTGATGTCGCGCAGTGCACGGGTGGCCATCACTAGGAATCCTCGGCCGAGATAGTGGAGAATTACTGATTTGGATCAGTAGTTTCTCAGGTGGTGATGGGCTTCATGCCGACACGATTTATCGCGTTATTAGGGGTCTGACTTTATCCACCCCCTAGACTCGATATGCGATACTCTTTAGACGAATGGACCAGACTGTATATACATTATCACTGTCAGGCTCAGTAGAGTTTATAGATGAGTTCGCTCATCAGCTTCCCTTCCAATCAATATATAGGCAAACCGTTACGTACAGTTTGTACCTCTGACGTGCTAGGGGTTATACCCGGTGCCAGTGTGTTGATGAGTCATTAGAGTCCCCCACAGACACTTTCCCAAGTTCAGGCGAAACGTTGTAGAGGCCGTATGGTGATATGGCAAGGTTCGGAAAATGCACATGCGTTTTCGCACGTGTCAGTTTTCGGGCAGATAATACTGGTAGGCTTTGGTTTAAGCTGGAACCCAGTATTATACTATGTAGATATAATATCTTTGTCTCAGTTGCATTTGTATTCGGTCGTAATACAAATGCGGGTATGTTTATACTGATACGGGGTTATCCTGAAATTCGTTTCAGGATCACTTTTGGAAGTTGCCAGTTTCCAGTTTTCTATCAGCCGTATTTAACAGTCGGTTAAATACGGATTTATCTTTTCTTGATGAGGTGAGTCAGTGTTCTAGAAGGTTCTAGAGAGGGTGACAAGGCTGGTGAGTCATTAGTGCATTAATGGAGCAATTAATGCTTGATGACTAAGGGTTAAGGTTCAATGTATGCATTGATTGCATTCATACTAGGTGTATATGTGACTCATTGTTTCTTTCATGATCTTTTGCTTGTGGTCACCACTCTCTCCTCCTACACTCGCCCCCCCACCTCCTATAAGTGGCCGGCCACCCCCTTGAAGATTAATGATGGTTGCTAGAAAAAGATTGGTATTGTTTTGGACTCATGGAAATTAGATAAGCCTCATTTCTCATTTCACCCGATTATAAAAGGCAACTTCATTAACCGTTCGTCCATAACCTTGGAACGTAACGAGACAAAGTGTTTTACTCATTCTCTACTTCATCTTGGTCGTCTCTTTTAGCAAACTTGACGATCGAGTTGCCTCGGTTCAGAGGCGGGAGCCCGTTTAAAGATCCGTCGACGTGGTGCCACCTGGACGAGAAGATTGGAGATTCAGGAGATCAGAACAGCCGCAACAAGCGTGGGATGATGGTTGAAGATCGAAAGGCTCGGATCATTCGGTATAACTCTTCTACCCACTTTGTAGTTTGTTAGTTTAGCTTTAATGGCAGATCCGGGTTACGGTACACGATAGCGCCAGTTTGTAAAAAGTTTTTGTTCCGCATTTGGCGTCTGTTTGACGGCCGGGGAGCTACCGTGGACTTACACTATACCTATCGTCAGATAACAGTTCCTAGGTGACAGGAGTACAGCGTAGTCCATCGACTTGACACTGCTACTTCGCCTTGAGTGTGTTCCCACTGTACCTTGATTACTACCCTACCACGGCTCAAAGGAGTCATGCAAACAGGTAGTAGTTGGGTGCAGTCCCGAAGCACTTGGAGGCAGTAGTGGTTAGATAGGATTCGTATCTCCCGGTACTGGGGGTTAATATCGCACTGTGTCTAGGAGAGCCATTACATAAAGTCCCTGGCCTAGGCAAGCGAGAATTACTGGTAGTGTTTCCAGTAGTTTCTCAGGGTGTTCTAGGCTACACTCCGGCACGACTTGTACCGCTATTAGGGGTCTGACGTTTACCGCCCCCTAGGCCCGACATGCGATACTCTCAGACAAACAGACCGGACTGTACGGAGATTGTCACATTCAGGCTCAGTAGGAGTTCGGATGGGTTCACCTCATCGGTCTTCTTATCGGCATCTACCTGGGGACCGTTACGTACAGCTAATACCGCTTGCGGCCTGTGGTTAAACCCACTGCCAGCATAGTGTCGAGTCTTTAGAGTCCCACACAGAGTGTTGTTCGCCTTTGGGAAAAATAGAGTAGAGGTCGCATGGTTTTGTAACGGGGTTCGTTCACATCCGCGCACTTATGCTCGTTTGGTGTCCAGGCAGTTATTACTAGCGGGTTTTGGTTTAAGCCAGATCCTAGTATTTGTTTTGGGATTGGTTTTGTCTCATTGTATTCGTGTTCTTCGGAACACGGATGCGGGTGTGTATGCACAGTTGACAGATGCAGAGGAATCTCATTAGGGTTTTTGTCCGTTGACTTTTTCTAAACCCTAATGAGAATGAGAAATATGATTAATAATATTAATTAAGGATAATTGTACCATGGTTGAGGTTGGGTTGACCATTTGATTTTTGTTGACCATTTGACTTTTGTTGACCATTTGACTATGATCATTTCTTTTGCAAGATGCTTTTTGATTCTTGCAAATTGCATTAAATGTGAAATGATAACGGTCATTTCAACTAACCATCACAATTTCTTTAGTTATTATTATTATTATTATTATTATTCTCATATGAGAGTATGGTTGTGATTTTTCTAGCTCATTTCTCTCTCATGCTAAGCTCTCCCTCTTCCTCTCTCAAAGCTCTCTTCTTTCATGTGTTGAAAACCATGAGCTTTGTGATATAAAACCATCAAGACATCTCTCTACTCATTCTAGGGTTCTTAGTTTAGCAAGCCAAGCACTCTAGTTACCTCTTGGTTGAGATATGAGCTCAAGGTAGAGGCCTTCGGGTGGATCTTTCTTTGGCAAAGAGAAGACGAAGAGGAGGAGCCGTCTACACCACTCCAAGGAGCAAGCAAGAAGGAGGACCACAACAAGAAGAGAAGGAGTTCAAGATCTAGGTATAACCATCTAACTTAGTAGCTAGAACTTATAGCTTGTTTGTTAGTTTTTGTTTAGCAAAGACCCTCTAATTTTAATCCATGTTACCTTGTGTTAAAAATCCGTTTTTTACCTATTCCGCCTCCCCGTAAGCACCGGGGTGGATAACGTAGACTTACACCGCACACCCCGGCCTCACCGATCTTTGTGGACAAAGAGGACCTCCGCTTTGAGGTGCCCTCGGGGCTCTCCGTTGCTGACAGCCTGCTGAGGGAGATGGAGAGGTTGGCCGGGGGTAAAATCCCTCGAGGGACCCTCAGGGCGCAAATGGCGGCCATCGCCCAAGAGGCTGTGCAGGTTAGTGCTCGCACCTCACTTGGGTTTTCATTCAGCGTCTTATTATTCACGAGATTGGGTGCCCCCTTTCCTTTTTGACCCCTATTGATTTCTTCAGGTCCTCCAGCACGTCGTCCTCGTCGTCCACATGGAGGACGAGGAAATTGCCCCGGCGATGCGGGCCGCAGGCAAGTTCTCCTCGCTGGAGGAGGGCTCGAAGTTGGAGCTGGAGGCGGCGATGGCAAGGGTCGCTGTCCTCGAGGATGAGGTGGTGGCCGGGAAACAGGAGGTCGCTAGGTACCATGAGGCCGCCCGGGGCGCCGAGGCCAAGCTAGAAGACTCCAAGGTGCTCGTCGGTGTTAGTTATATGTATGCCCTAGAGGCCATTATTATACATATGATGTATATTATAGTGGATGCTTGGACATATATAGAGAGGACTTTCTTGCTCGACATGATAGTATGCTATCTGGTTACCTTTATCTTAACATGTAGACTGGTATTTATACTGTCTTGCTCTCACATGTTGATAAAGCCCTTAGGATATGTAGTTGACTACCAGGACTATGATGGAGATCATACTAGTGGGGCCAGGGTAGTTCACAAGTACATCCTTGAATTGTTCCTAGTCGAGGGAATATCGAGACAGGGCATCGATATTCCAGAGTAGACTAGCGTATGCGCTTCTTGACCATATGATGGGCAATGGATGATCCCACATCCATTGGTGTTTGACATCAGAGATGGTATACTGGTGCTCAGTGGAGACTGGGTACACTGAACAGGACTTGCCGAGGACTCCTATGTGGTAATATACCTATCGTCACATAGCAGTCCTCTGGTGACACTGGTACAGGTTAGTCTGTAGACCCGAGATCGTTATAGAGTCTTGTGTGATTCCCACTATGCTTTGATTTCCACCTTACCATGTTTATGAGAACGTGCAAAATGGTGGCTTTTGGGTACAGTCCCGAATCACATGGAGGCGATGAGCGATAGGAGGGGTTTCGTCTCTCCCGGTATTGGGAGTTGATGTTGCGCTATGATCGATTGGCTATAACTGGAAGTCCCTGGCCAGGGCTGCTGCCGAGATTTACTGATAAGTGTTATCAATAGTTTTTCGAACCGCTATAGGCCAAACATCGGCATGACTTATCACGTTACTGGGGTCTGACGATTTCCACCCCTAGACATGATATGCGACATATCAGACGAAGAGACCAGACTGTACGGAAGTATTACTGATAGGCTTCATGGAGACTATGGACAGGCTTGCTTGTTGATCTTCATATCGCTCAATACCTGGGTAGCCGTTATGTCCAGCTAGTACCGCTGATGGCTTGTAGGTGACTGATGTGATCATCACCTACTGCTGGCGTATTGATGAGTCTTTAGAGTCCCACACAGAAGTTCCCTGGTTCAAGCGAAACGAAATAGGACACATATGTGATATGTGTGTGGGCCTGATTAAATATGAGTATGTGACACCGTATTGTAATCTGGCAGTCATCTGTTATCGGTTCGGTTGTATGTGATATAACCAGTTTTTCGAATCAAGTGTTAGTTCGATAATGTGATATATAGATAAATGATATTAGTCGGTCATATATGATAAAACCGGATTATTAGATCAAGTGTTGATTTAATAATGTGATATAAATTATATGTGATATAATTATATATTAACTAATATCATTAGCTCACTAATTATTCTTCATTATGTATATATATATATATATATGTATATATATATATATATAATAATGAAGCATGATATTTATATTTATATTTTGTGAAAATAGAAATGAGGTGGAAAATGAAAGGATAGTTACAAGCATGGGATTAACTTTATTTTATTCTTCTTGACTCACTATTCAAGCATGGTTGCAATTTTATATTGCATAATTCCATACTTGAATGAGTGAGGGGTCAAGAGTTGCCATTCATTCTATTCTCATTCTCAACACTTAGCCATTTTTTGTTGAGTTTCTCCTATGGTTGCTTTCTAGCTTCTTCTTCCTCCTCTTGTCATGGTTCAAGTTTCAACTCTCACATGTAATATGAATCATGAAGCTTGAACACAAACTTGTGAGCTCTTTACATCCCCTACTTCACCATCCTACAGTTGACTAGCGATCAAGTGTAGCGTGTTTCTTACGCTAAAGTGTTTATTGTAATAGCTAGCTTGAATTGGAGGGACTTCGCGTGGATCATCTTCGGCACGAAGGTCATCGGAGGAAGCCTTTTCAAAGTCTCAAGAGAAGCCTAGTGAAGTCGCGGGACTACTACATGGTGTAAGTCTACGGTAGCACCCCGGTCGACAATCCGAGGCCAAATGCGGAAACAAAAACTTTTTAGAAAACCGGCGCTATCGTAGTCTTTCACCCGGATCGAACCATTAACGCTAAACTAGATAACTACTAAGAAGTGAGAGTGGCTATACCGATCGATCCGTGTCCTTCAGTCTTTGGCCACCATCCCAAACTCCTCGCGGCATCTCCGATCTCCGGTCTCCTCGTCGAAAAGGCACCACATCAATGAGTTTTTTTACGGGCTCCCACTTCATCCGAAGCAACTCGAACATGAAGTTTGCTAGCCGACATGTCCAAGGTGATATAGAGAATGTGTGTGATAACTTTGTCTCAAGCATCCATTGATTCTCAACACATGAGAGTGTATGGATGGAGGTTGGAGATGATGCTATTGGTGGAAGTTATGAGCTAGAGGAAGAAGAAGAAGAAGAGCTTTTCTTTTCTTGTGTGAGATGAAAAATGAGAGAGGCTAAGAATGATAATCACAAGAGCTAACCCATGTACATGGCTGCTCTCTCTCTCCATCTTTCATTTCACACACTAAATCAATCCAAAATGTGACATATGCACAAATAAAGAGACCATGAGTCACCACTTATGTACATGTCACAATAAATGCTCCTCATGATGAAATCCACTCACAATTTCCACCAAAACATTAACCCAAATGTTTATGACAATAAAAAGAACGGCATCATCTAAAGTAAACTCGTGACGGATCACAAGAATACCCTCACCTATAAATACATACCTGCATCCGCATTCCGACTGAATGCGAATGCGATGAGACGAAAGCAATCTAACCAATCTAATACTAGGATCCGGCTTAAACTAAAGCCCACTAGTATGATCCGTCCGATCATGATCCGTGCACAAGTGCACGTATATGATCGAACCCTACCATAATGTCATACGGCCTCTACAACGTTTCGCCCGAAACTTGAGAAACTGTCTGTGGGGGACTCTAAAGACTCGTCAATACTTTGGCTGTGGATTTAACCACTAGCACGTCAGTGGTACTAGCTGTACGTAACCGGCTACCAGGTATTGACCAAAAGGGAGGTCGATGAGCAAACTCATCCTGACACCCTACTGAGCCTGTCAGTGACAATATCCGTACAGTCCGGTCCGTTCGTCTATGAGTATCGCATGTCGGGCCTAGGGGCTGGTAAACGTCAGACCCCCAAAAGCTGTATAAGTCGTGTCGGAGTGTAGCCCAGAACACCCTGAGATACTATTGGAATACCTACCAGTAAATCCCCTGCCTTGGCCAAGGACTTCGTGTAATGGCTCTCCTAGACACAGCGCGATCTCACCCCCAATACCGGGAGAGACGAAACCCCTGCCGATCCGCTCACTGCCTCCATGTGGTTCGGGACTGTACCCAACTAAAACCTGTTTGCACGACTCCTTTGAGCCGTGGTAGGGTAGTAATCAAAGCACAGTGGGAACTCACATGAGACAAATGATGATCTCAGGTCGATGAACTAACCTGTACACATGTCACCAGGAAACTGCTATCTGACGTCAGGTATAATACCAACTAGCATGTTCCCGGCGAGTCATGTCCGGTGTACTTATAACCCAATGAGCACCTGTATACATCTTAGGTGATCCAACTGACACCAATGGCTTGTGATACCGGCCACCGCCCCTCGTCGGGGTCTTGACTGTATACACTAGTCTACTAATGGTGTATCGATGCCCGGTCTTGAAACTCTCACGACTAGGGACCACTTTAAGGATGTGCTTATAGACTACCCAACTCTCACGTATATGATCGCCATCATACTGCTGGTAGTCAAGTAAGAATCCTAAGGGCTCTATCAACATGCAATAGTGATCTGTAACATCACCTAAAGCATGTACACGTTGATAAGGATAAACCAGATAGCATACTATCATCTTGAGTAAGACTGTCCTTCCGGCATAGGTCCTCCCTCAATCATTGCAATCACGTGCCTGCAATCCAATAATTGACTTTGAGGGCACTATATCCAACACACGGAGCAAGTGAAGAGAAGGACCGTCTACAAAGGTTGTATTCTTGTTCTCTTGGTGTAAAAGTAGTTTACGTTAGCTCTTATCTAAATCTCTAGTTAAAGATTCTTAGTTTAGAGTTGCTTGGCATGACAATTTTTTGAAAATGGCATGGACGATACCTCCCGAAACCTTGCTGTCGTGCTAGGGAACCTTACAGTGGTATCAAAGCCATGCTAAAGATTTAGACAATGTTTGTTAGATTGCGAAACTGCTCCGAAACTTGAAACGCTAAATCTCAGTTTCTGTCGATTTTAAAACGTGCTCTAAAATTTTTTTAACAACTGCAGAATGCTGTATGAGATGCAACATGAACACAGCACAAATTTTAACCCAAGCCCTCGGATTTTGGTCGGCCACATAGGCTCAAAAACCGGCCTGCTCGGTTTTTTGATGGTGTCTGGGGTTGAAATTTGCAATGTGTTCCAGTCTCTGGATTTTGGTGTTTCAGGTGTTGTTTGTTTTTGCTAAATTTGCATGTGATGTTATCTTTCTGCAAAGGCAACTCGGAGTGTTTCGTAGTCGTAATTCTAACAGTTTTTCGGGTTATTTAGACAGTGTTAAAAAGTTCGAACGGATATCAAATACCCACTTTAACCCTTACCGGAAAATTTTCCAAGAGTTGGATTTTTTTTCAAGTTAAAGAACATTCAAATATTGTGCAAGCGATACTGTGGACCCTCTAGAAGAACGAAACCTAAATTCGATTATGTGACCGTCAGAACCGCCACTAAACCTTAGGGTTTGTGGTAGTTCAGCGGTGCCACATGTGAGGCATTGGTTGACCCTTGTACGACTGGTTCATAGGAGCTGTGGCATGTACTGAGTATTTTTTAAACTACACTCAAGTGTTGAGATTTTTAGGAAATTTTGGGTGTTTGTTGATTCGATCGGAATGTTTAACATCGTCTAGCGTTTTGATAACATGTGTTGTTATGTGTTGCTTGGATATGTTATATTGGATCGTCGTGTTTTGAATAGCCGGGGGTTTTATGTAAGATGAGAGTTTTTATTTTCATTCATGTAAAATTCAATGTATGTAATATTCTTTTATTGGGGCACTTCCAGGGTTGAGGATGATGTCACCATTGTTGTATATTATTTACTTTTCCGCATTAGGATAGACCCAAGGAGGGGAGCACAAGTAACCGGGTTTTAGAGTCCAGTGGGAACCATTTCGAAGAGTCGAGTCCGGGTCTCCTAACTCTAAAATTGGTAGGGTTGCTTGCCACTCTCGTAGGGGTCTAGGGATGTGGGTTTGGCTATTCATCACGACCGTGGAATCCGTGTTTTATACTGGCTTAAAATAAAACACGGAATTCCTAGTATATCCAATATTTCATATGTTATCTTCTGCTGCTGATATTCTGTGATGTGATCACTTTATATGCGTGAGACGAATGATTTATTATTGTATATATGATATATAATAAACGTTGCTTAAGTTTTGCACCCGCGCTAGTCCCACCCCGCTATGCCGTTAGTTAAGTAACCTAACTGTGCATAACAGGACACTGTAGCGAATGCGGATGGCATAAGCGTACGTTGTATTTTCGTTTCTTTTGTGATGCTTAGGAAGCTTAATTGATGGGACTTCATTAATGAGATTAATGAAAGAAAAGAAATCAAAATGATGTTGTAGAATCAAATTTTCAAAAAGGGTAGCTCTAGTTTTTACTTTGCATAGCGGTATTCCTTGTAGAATATCCAGCACCTTATTCGATAAGGAAAGAGCCGAGATCCCTTCACCGGGAGTGACCTCTTTAGCGAAACTAGCAGATGTTACAACCTACTCGGTTTTGTTTTTGATTGCCTTTTTTAGTTCTTGCTTTGCATAGCGGTATTCCTTATAGAATATCCAGTACCTCATTCGATAAGGAAAGAGCCGAGATCTCTTCACCGGGAGTGACCTCTTTAGCGGAACTAGTAAAAGCCTCAAAAACACTCCTTTTCAAAATTATTCGATTCTGCAACGATATCAAGTTCAATACGCAAAAGGTTTTCTTAAAAACCTGACGTAGCCCTCCGTCATTTCAGATAAGTGCTATTTTAGTATTCGTGCTACGGTAGTTTGGCCTCCGTCAAGGCGTAGTGTACGGTAGCTGATTAGTACTTATCTGCAGCATGAGATGCGATTAGATTAGGATATTCGTACGGCGTTGTTTGGCCTCCGTCAAGGGTTGTGCGGGTGGGTCTGATTCAATCAGGAAATGACGGGTTGAACTTGACTAGCGCCCTATGGGTAGTTTGGCCTCCATCAAGGTCATAGGACGCTTGGGGCAAAAGTATTATCGGGAATTTCAAGTGTTGAAATTTGCAATGAGATTGCATACCTTCTATGAGATTGTTGGATCCCGATACCCACTGCGAGTAAGAGTTACTCCTGGGAGAGTTTTACACATCACAATTAGCCAATCAAGTAGATGTTAAGAAAGGTGTTAACGGGGTCACGCCTATGGGAAAACGAGGTTTATTTTAATTAGGTCCGTGCGGAAGCACGGGGAACCTCCCTCAAAGTACCGGCACTGGCCTGGCTAAAAAATTGGCGAACTTGTAAAGTGTAATCCCGGCTAGTCTTACCTTTTAGGGTTTGAAGGAAGATTTGATAAAAACAGTGGGAGCCATCCTAATTAGATAAGATAATAACCAATCTAATCCTGCAAAGAGCGCACGCAAAGTGATTATCCTTCTCTCTCTCCTAGTAGCGACCAATGTCACGCCTTAATCAAGATAATAATATGGATGTATTGACCGAACCCGCTTGTTATACTGAGCAGGGAAACGTTGGTTCCGCTCCAACTTATAAGTGTTATAAGTCTGAGCAGGAAATAGGGGAATATCCGGATTACCACGCCACCCAGACGAAGAATAAGCATGTTGATGCATCTTCTTCGGGTGTGTTAGTTACAGAGAACTGTTTCTTAGTACACTCTACGTCCTGGGTATTTGATACCGGATCACGATCCCGCATATGTAATTGCCACGACCCGAAATGGCACGTGAATGGCACTTGAATCATATGAAGTCTATAGGACCCCATCTAATTCAAGTAAGCCAAAATCCCAGAAATTTAAACCATTTTAAAAGAAGAAAAAGAAGGAAAACCTGTTTTAAAACAAATGGTTTTAATAACATAAGCCAAAATATGCATTTTTAAAATCTCAAGTCTTTTCTCAAAATTTTGGCAAAGTTTCCCTTGTAAATACTGGCCCTAAAAGGGTACTACATGCATAATATGAATAAAGACATCACCAAGCGGGAGCTAGCTCTTCGCCAATTGGCGGTCACAACCACGCAAGCAATATAATATACAACGCCGAAGTGCGAGGATCAAAACTCAAAAGGAAACTCAAATCAACAAGAAAACCCATAATAATACAACGCGCGACTCTAAGGTCGAAAAAATAACAACTGGTTTTCTAAGTCTATAATAAATAAACAAGTCTGGTTGATAGAGTTTACTAGATACAACAATGTAAATAAAATAAAAGGGTGGTTACGATGCGAGTGAACCCACCTACCAAAACAATCACCCGGAAAGGAGCAATGTGCCAGCAAAACCGCCAGGAAACCTGTACGGCAAAACCTGTAAGAAACTGTGGCACAACGGGGGTGAGTTGCCAACTCATGAGTAGAAAACATTACCGAGCAGAAATCGTATGTATGACTTATCCTAGGTCAATACGATCATAATATATATATCCTCAATATGATAAAGTCTGAAGTATGATAAGGTGGCAAGGGTAAACATCTAAACATAAGTGTAATACCAAGTGCTTGTGTCAGTGCCTCAGGTAGCAACGTATCATAAATATGACGTATGAATGCAATATAATGAAAACAGAATGCATCATTTATGTGACAACTGTTTTCTTTATTTAGTGAGATTTCTGTATATTTATAAATCAAGGTATCATCAATGAAATCAACATGAAATCAGTGTCAAGTATCGACACAAAACATAAATCCCAATATCTCAATATCTCTATATCTCAGGCTCCGGTAATCCGGACTGGCCTGTTACCTTGAATCTCAGTATCTAGGGCTCCGGCTACCCGGATAGGCCCATAACATCAAATCTCAAAACCTCAGGCTCCGGCTATCCGGAGTGGCCTATACTCCGATCGGTATCCTCCGGATATCCGTCGAGTCACAATAAAATCACCGGTCAGTAGTGCTCTCCTGTCATAGGCTCAACGCCATCATCTGCGACCTTCTCGCCCCGGGGTATCGCACCGGGTCCACCATGCACCCACAGACGGTTCCTCCTCCTCCTCGAATCTGGTGTATGATATCGCTCAAGAGTCGAGGAAACTCATGGTGGACACATCTCAAATCATATCATGAGAAAACCACAACTTTCATTTAAAATGATAATCAGTTTATAAAATCCTTGCGGTTTCTCCAAATCCAGAAATCTCATGGAAATCCAAAATCCCAATCTCAAGGGTAAATAAACAATGAATTCTATAATATTGGGCTCCGGCAATCCGGACTGGCCCATAATGTCATGGCAAATGATTATATAAATATGCATGAAAATCACAGTAATAAATGCAATGCCTAAGCTATCATATAAAAGTAAGCTCAATAGTACCATGTCGAAACTATCAGCTAACAAGCGATATCAATGAATTAATATTCTCTAAAGTGTATGTGATATGGCAATTACCAATGATGATGTGTGTGAGCCGGCAAGCAGGTGTACGTGGAGCATACGCATCATCGGTAATGGTGCTGGTGTCATGACAGAATGGTTTTCATAATAATTGCTAAAGCATAAATAAGCATGCAATGCGATGCGAATAATAGAATATGCGGAAAATGAATGGTAAACGCAGCAATAAGGAACATACATTACTATATATGAGTCATACAGTTTGACATTTGAAATAACACGAATCGTGGTGTTTAGTAAATAGGGACTATGGTGTTTTTAAGAAAAGGTATGTCCTTTGAAATATCCATAGAATCCCTTGTCCTGTCTTTAAAATACTCACGATTCGTTAGTTTTGAAATAGGTATGACTCGAGTCTAGTTTAACATCTACACGTAATCTACAGGACTAAACTAACAGGCTAATCGAAAAGATAAGGAAACCACCTAAATCCGAGTCGATAAATATATAACATATAATAGTCGGTGATCCCGCCACAATAGTATCACATATGATACAATATATAACATGACATCCTTGAGTCAAGAGTGCGGATCTATCATCAATATATAGCTCGTACGGTAAACCTATCGTGCGGCATCCCAAATCTGGGTATGGGTCAAATATCGGATTATCTCATTATTCATCTAATATCCTTATCATCATATGTATTAGGGGTACTGATATAAGTCTAGTATATACCGATACAATCTACATATGTATGTGTAATACCCAATTCTTTTGCGCACCAATATCTGTATTTTTATAAAAGGCTACTTACAAAATTTAAACATTTATATTTATAATTATTTTGTTTTAACCTAGCCCTAATTTATCTAAACCCTTTTATTTTCTCCCTTTTATTTTTTACCCAAAAACTCAGCCCACTCCCACTTCCCCTTCACCAGAATTTATTTAACTAAATATATATAAACCCTAACCAAACTTCCATCTTCTCTTTCATTATTTTTCCCTAGCCTAAACCGAAACCCTATTACCTATCTATTTTATATTTTTCCATTTCCCTAACCCCGAGCCTGGCCCAAACTCCCTAATTATTTTCCCCAAAATTATTTCCCCATTCTTATTTTCCCGAGCCCAACCCCCATTCCCTTTTTCCTTTGTTTTCTTTCCCCTTTTATTAAATCCGGCCAACTTCCATTGATTAGCCCAGAACTAAATCAAATAAATATTTAAACCAGCCCGGCCCACTCCCATTTCACCCTCTCAGGCCCAGGCGACCCGACCCGACCCGACCCGTTCGCTACCCTTCTTCCCCACTTCATTTCTCTTTCCCGCTCGATTTCTTACGTCCCCACGTCGTTGACGCCTCGCCTTCGTCGCGACCACGACCCGCGTTCGCGCGCGTGCCCGCGACCCCGTCTCCATCTCGCTCATCTCTTCTCGTCTCTCAAACTCTTGTTCTCTCTCTCCCTCCTCTCCCCTCCTCTCCTCTCTCCAAACCCCTGCCTCACCCCTGACGACGACGACAAACGACTATCACCTCGTATCCACCTCCTCGCCTTCCCTCCCTCCTCCTCCTCTCTTCCTCCACCTAGCTCCCCACTTCTCCAGAAAACCCACATCGACCGACCCCACCGTTTGAGCTCACTACCGGAGCTACCTCCATCGGCCACGACTCAGCCCTCGTCGACGGCCGCCTCCGCTTCTCCCTCGTAACCTCCCTGCATGCCTCATACCACATCACCCAACGACCCAGAACCCGCAGCCCCAACCTCATCGTCATCGTCGTCGCCTCGTCGTCGTCATCGTCGCCAACCAACCAAACGCCCCCGAGTTCCCCTCAACCACCGGCGACCCCAACTCACCTCCGACCTCCGCCAGCTGAGCGCGCTCCTCTGCCTCCTTTCTCCCTTCTCACCACCAGCACCACCTGTAACAACCCTAAATTTCCTATACAAAATTTTTCAAATATTTTTTTTTTCAAAAATCCACAAAGGGGTATTTTAGCATGAGCACAAGATATAGGTAATTATTTTGTTTTTAATTACAAGCGACAAGAATGTAATAACTCCATTTTTAGTGTACAAGAAATTACTTTAAATTTAATGTATACCAGGAGTATTTATTCTTCCTGCTTTCATTTTAAGTAATTAAATACCACAATAATTACAAGAAGGAGCTTGTAGCTCATTGGTAATACCTTGCACTGCTGAACCAAGCCACCAGAGTTCAAACCCCATACCCCACATTATTTTTTATATTGATTTTTTTAAAACCTTTAGAATACCAAGAGTTTACACGTGCATATCTCACAAAAACCCCCACTACACCCAAAGATGTAACACTTGCAGGAGTTAGATGAACCGTCGGGGGGATCCTGGCCTCCGGACTCGGCCGGGAATCGGCCAACTCGGCCTCGACTCGGCCTACTCAGTGCTCCGACCGAGTCACGGCCGAGTCACCCCCGAGTCGGCCGATTCCGGCGACGGCCACAACATGAAAGTTGTGTCTTTTCATATTCCCTATGCACCTGCAAAATTTCAGCCTCAGACCACTTTTAGGGCTCTTAAAAAACCCCAATTACTCCACTTTTAATACATTTTTATTATATTTTTATTTTTAACTTTTCATCTACCTAAACCCTAGCCTAACCCTATAAATACCAACCCTACACACTACCCTCTCACCCCCAAAACCCTAGGCTCACTCTCTCAAAATTTTCCAAGAAGTATGTGCTTTGAAAACAAGTTCGCGGCGAACCTCCGACGAAATTCCGGCGACGTTTTTAGAAACAACCGGCGACGAAGCAACATCTTGGCAACTCTCTTAGTTCCCCTACACTCCTTAGTATAGAACGAAACCCGTAAGTCCCATTCTATCCCCCTTTCTATTTCTCTAAAATACGAAACTACGAAACCCGACGGAATCGGAACAAATCCGATTTCCGATTCGGTTTTCTATAAAATTTCACTTATAATCAATTCAATCATGCTTAAACATCTTTATCTTGACTATTAAAGTTTTAAAAATCAATTTGAACAATTTTTCTCACATGAAATGATAATCTTTCCAATATATCCTATTTTTTCACTTTAATACCATCATGTTTCGATTTCACATTTAACCCCTTAACTTTGCTATACATTTAAAGTAGAGCACGAGGTAATGACCTACCTCCACACACACGCAAATACAACCCTAAGCGACATCATCAAAGAACTTAGAATACGTTAAAACAAAACTTTCATTTAAATACTATATTCTTAAAAGTTTTAGATTTGATACGCTTGTAAACAAATACCTTTCATTAGGAAATACGATAAGTTGTGGACATCGATCGTTTACCTAAACCTGACTTTGTGGTGTCTAGGTTAGGCAAGTGAGCTTAGGTAACTTTAAAAGGCCCGTCTCACGATTCGTTAGCGGATCCCTTCTTCCTCACTTGTACTTACCTGGTCACAATGGGCGGTGAAGAGGCGATTTGAGGCTTCTAACGACTTGTCGTTTAGACCATTTAGAATAGGCTAGTTGGCTTAGGAAACCCTAGAATTTAAAATACGGAAATTCACACCTTTGCAAATAAATACCTTTTACTTTACAAAACCGTTTTATAAAGGATTAGTATTTTACAATCTTTGCAAAGCGCCGCTACAACCCATCTTTGGGGAACTCGTTCGGGATCGTGCGTTTTATCGCGCACCCTCGAGCTAGTAGTGTGAGATTCAGACCTCCGCAAGGAGCATTCGGTCTCGAAAGGTTTAAAATACGAAATCTTAAGAAAATGAGATTTTTGGAATATAAAATATTTATTAAAATTATTGTTGTATAAACATATGTATATTTATCATTTAAATATCTATTTTATTATGATATAAATTTTCCACCTTTTTCTAAAAAAATCACAAGAATAAATTTACACTAAAATACCATGAACTTCAAATAATCAATATTACAGATAAATACCTAAAACTAGGATATCCTCACTAGAAATGTCACAATATAAAATCCACCCTCATTACAACTCTAAAGACGAACAATAAATACTTGAGGTGTATTTTGAAAAGTATATAAAAGTATTTTTACATAAAAACCCCTCAAGTTTTACAAATTACCCTAAGGACCCTAGCAATTATAAGACTTTGATTCACATTTCTGATTGTCTGACTCGGGTTTGAGTCTGATTAATCTGACTTGAATATGATTCAAGTCAATCTATAATCTACAAGATTCCAATTCAATATGAACACATGAATCCATGAATACAGTTATCAATTTATACAACTTGACCGAATCGAACCATGGATATATTCCTTTTACATGATTCACAGTATTCCATTTACATGACTCTACGGTTATAACCGTTTCCTGATATCATGGTTTCGGTCAGTCAGTCAATCACTCATACAATCAATACAATTTTACAAGATAACAATACAAACAAGACATTGCGGGGTTTAAGAGGTAGACTAGTACGGAATATATTAAAGGTGGCATGAGGTGGTCACTTAAGACGTAATTACATCCACGCCGTTGTTCCGTGGTATTATCGACGGAGCCTTGTACTACAGGTTACCAAAGTCCCCGGTGTAAGTGGGACTCCCCTCGTATACACTGGCATCTTCTGTACCAGGCTACAAACAACAGCGTTAATACAACATTACAATATTATAATACAACATTAAAAGATACTCTCTCTCTCTTACTCTCTGTCTATTTCTCCCTTATCTTTGGGACTTACCAAGCGACCTGTTCGCTGACGACATTCTATTTCTTTCTTCTTTGAATGTCGTCAGGTGGTTTGGACCCGGCGGAGATCGAGCCATCTCAAGAAGACTTGGAGCAGTTTGCCGAAGACTCTGCACTTTAGTTTCATTGTACACTTTTCCTTTCTGTATTCTTCATTTCCTGTTATGCCACTGTTTAGGCATCATTTTATTTCAGTTGTATTTCATTTTCATGTATTGTACAAAAGAATGTTAATAAATAAAAGTTGCTGTTCCTTTTATATCTTGTCTCTTGTGTATCTATTTTATATTGCTTGGATACGCTTAGCGTATGTACTTATGAGTATATACGTAGAGGGCCTCGTCGCGTCCCCTTCGCCGAATACCGGGTAGCGGGGCATGACAGGTTTTGTTGGTGGCCCATGCAGGTCAGAGCTGTATGAATCCCTATCATGCAGTTTTGTTCTGCGTGAACAACCTAAGCAATATAACACAAGAACCAGCAACTAAAACATTCTTTACAATTCATATTCCTTGAATCTTACAATTTCATATTCCTTGAATCTTATCATTTCATGTACTTGAATCTGTCCTAACCCAAATTTTTCTTCAGGGTTATGGATTCTCCGAACAACACCATCACCAACGTCAACAACACACCTCCAGCACTACCACTCACACCTGCCGTTCCTGCTCCACTCAACGAGCAAACAGTTCTGCTTGAAGCAATCTGCAGCCTCTTAGAGAGACAGCAGCAGCTCTTAAACCGTCCCGAGGCTGAAGCACCCGGGGTGAAGCAATTCCGAGTTTTACATCCCAAACAGTTCTCAGGAAAGGGGAGCCCCCTGCAAGCTGAGGAATGGGCTTAGAGTATCGAGGATGATCTGGCCGCAGCACAAGTGCCAGACATTGCTTGGGTCCGTGTGGCAAAGCTACAGCTCACGGACAATGCTCGCAACTGGTGGAAGGCGGAAGAAAGCCGTCTTGCACAGCCTATTGAATGGAAGACTTTTCGCGAGAAGTTCGACGCAAAGTACTTCCCTGTGACTGCCAGGTTTGCCATGGAACATCAGTTCATTCATCCACAACAAGGTTCAATGTGGGACAAGTCAGTAGATGAGTATGACGCTGAATTCACCATGCTCAGTCGATTTGCGGCACACCTGATACCGACGGATGAGATCAGAGCCCGTCGATTTCAACAAGGTTTGGACACGGAAATCCAGGCTGCACTAGCCACAGGGAAATTTCCGACTCACGAGGATGCTCTGGAAGCTGCCCGCCGTTATGAAGCAGTGATAAAGGCAAGGGGCAGACCTCAATCTGCAGGAGTGAAACGCCCTGCCACTCAAATGGCAGGAGGGGCTTCTTCAAGGCCGGCTGTTGAACTCAGAAGACTGGAAGAAGTCAAGGATCGGCCAAGACCCGATTTTTGCTTTTATTGCAAGAGAGAAGGACACTTGTGGAAGGACTGTAGGCGCGCAAAAGGCTTATGCTTGGTTTGTGGCGCGTCCAATCACGGAATTGGAAACTGTCCTTATAGACGCAACCCAGCACACACACCCGTCAACTACCCGCAGCAGCTAGCTATCCAGGCTCCTGCAACTCGTCCTGCACTCCCAGCACCACCTCCACGTGGATTCCCTGCTCAGCCAAATCGCCAATTCCATCAGGCACTGAGAAACATGCCTCGAGTACAGGGGAATGTGCCTCCAGCTAGGAGGAACGTACCAATACGCCAGGCTTACAATTTGGCGGCTGTAGAAACTGATACGGTTGGTCAGGATAACTCTGGTAATTCTCTTCAACATTTTTCACACCCTTGCATCACTTTGTCATTCTTCACACTCTCACCAAACTTTCCTTGAATTTGTTACACTTTCCTTTTTCAAATTTCGAGGACGAAATTTTTATAAGGAGGGTAGAATGTAACAACCCTAAATTTCCTATACAAAAATTTTCAAATATTTTTTTTTTTCAAAAATCCACAAAGGGGTATTTTAGCATGAGCACAAGATATAGGTAATTATTTTGTTTTTAATTACAAGCTACAAGAATGTAATAACTCCATTTTTGTGTACAAGAAATTACTTTAAATTTAATGTAAACCAGGAGTATTTATTCTTGCTGTTTTCATTTTAAGTAATTAAATACCACAATAATTACAAGAAGGAGCTTGTAGCTCATTGGTAATACCTTGCACTGCTGAACCAAGCCACCAGAGTTCAAATCACATACCCCGCATTATTTTTTATATTGATTTTTTTAAAACCTTTAGAATACCAAGAGTTTACACGTGCATATCTCACAAAAACCCCACTACACGCAAAGATATAACACTTGCAGGAGTTAGATGAACCGTCGGGGGGGATCCTGGCCGCCGGACTCGGCCGGGAATCGGCCAACTCGGCCTCGACTCGGCCTACTCAGTGCTCCGACCGAGTCACCCCCGAGTCGGCCGATTCCGGCGACGGCCACAACATGAAGGTTGTGTCTTTTCATATTCCCTATGCACCTGCAAAATTTCAGCCTCCGACCACTTCCAGGGCTCTTAAAAAACCCCAATTACTCCACTTTTAATACATTTTTATTATATTTTTATTTTTAACTTTTCATCTACCTAAACCCTAGCCTAACCCTATAAATACCAACCCTACACACTACCCTCTCACCCCTAAAACCCTAGGCTCACTCTCTCAAAATTTTCCAAGAAGTGTGTGCTTTGAAAACAAGTTCACGGCGAACCTCCGACGAAATTCCGGCGACGTTTTTAGAAACAACCGGCGACGAAGCAACGTCTCGGCAACTCTCTTAGTTCCCCTACACTCCTTAGTATAGAACGAAACCCGTAAATCCCATTCTATCCCCCTTTCTATTTCTCTAAAATACGAAACTACGAAACCCGACGGAATCGGAACAAATCCGATTTCCGATTCGGTTTTCTATAAAATTTCACTTATAATCAATTCAATCATGCTTAAACATCTTTATCTTGACTATTAAACTTTTAAAAATCAATTTGAACAATTTTTCTCATATGAAATGATAACCTTTCTAATCTATCGTATTTTTTCACTTTAATACCATCATGTTTCGATTTCACATTTAACCCCTAAACTTTGCTATACATTTAAAGTAGAGCACGAGGTAATGACCTACCTCCACACACACGCAAATATAACCCTAAGCGACATCATCAAAGAACTTAGAATACGCTAAAACAAAACTTTCATTTCAATACCATATTCTTAATAAAACCATTCTTAAAAGTTTTAGATTTGATACGCTTGTAAACAAATACCTCTCATTAGGAAATACGATAAGTTGTGGACATCGATCGTTTATCTAAACCTGACTTTGTGGTGTCTAGGCTAGGCAAGTGAGCTTAGGTAATTTTAAAAGGCCCGTCTCACGATTCGTGAGCGGATCCCTCCTTCCTCACTTGTACTTACCTGGCCACAATTGGCGGTGAAGAGGCGATTTGAGGCTTCTAAAGACTTGTCATTTAGACCATTTAGAAATGGCTAGTTGGCTTAGGAAACCCTAGAATTTAAAATACGGAAATTCACACCTTTGCAAATAAATATCTTTTACTTTACAAAACCGTTTTCTAAAGGATTAGTATTTTACAATCTTTGCAAAGCGCCGCTACAACCCATCTTTGGGGACCCCGTTCGGGATCGTACGTTTTATCGTGCACCCTCGGGCTACTAGTGCGAGATTCAGACCTCTGCAAGGAGTATTCGGTCTCGAAAGGTTTAAAATACGATATCTTAAGAAAATGAGATTTTTGGAATATAAAATATTTATTAAAATTATTTTTGTATAAACATCTGTATATTTATCATTTAAATATCTATTTTATTATGATATAAATTTTCCACCTTTTTCTAAAAAAATCACAAGAATAAATTTACACTAAAATACCATGAACTTCAAATAATCAATATTACAGATAAATACCTAAAACTAGGATATCCTCACTAGAAATGTCACAATATAAAATTCACCCTCATTACAACTCTAAAGACGAACAATAAATACTTGAGGTGTATTTTGAAAAGTATATAAAAGTATTTTTACATAAAACCCCTCAAGTTTTACAAATCACCCTAAGGACCCTAGATTTTGATTCACATTTCTGATTGTCTGACTCGGGTTTGAGTCTGATTAATCTGACTTGAATATGATTCAAGTCAATCTATAATCTACAAGATTCCAATTCAATATGAACACATGAATCCATGAATACAGTTATCAATTTATACAACTTGACCGAACCGAACCATGGATATATTCCTTTTACATGATTCACAGTATTCCATTTACATGACTCTACGGTTATAACCGTTTCCTGATATCATGATTTCGGTCAGTCAGTTAATCACTCATACAATCAATACAATTTTACAAGATAACAATACAAATAAGACATCGCGGGGTTTAAGGGGTAGACTGGTACGGAATATGTTAAAGGTGGCATGAGGTGGTCACTTAAGACGTAATTACATCCATGCCGTTGTTCCGTGGTATTATCGACGGAGCCTTGTACTACAGGTTACCAAAGTCCCCGGTGTAAGTGGGACTCCCCTCGTATACACTGGCATCTTCTGTACTAGGCTACAAACAACAGCGTTAATACAACATTACAATATTATAATACAACATTAAAAGCTACTCTCTCTCTCTCTCTTACTCTCTGTCTATTTCTCCCTTATCTTTGGGACTTACCGAGCGAACTGTTCGCTGACGACATTCTATTTCTTTCTTCTTTGAATGTCGTCAGGTGGTTTGGACCCGGCGGAGATCGAGCCATCTCAAGAAGACTTGGAGCAGTTTGCCGAAGACCCTGCACTTTAGTTTCATTGTACACTTTTCCTTTCTGTATTCTTCATTTCCTATTATGCCACTGTTTAGGCATCATTTTATTTCAGTTGTATTTCATTTTCATGTATTGTACAAAAGAATGCTAATAAATAAAAGTTGCTGTTCCTTTTATATCTTGTCTCTTGTGTATCTATTTTATATAGCTTGGATACGCTTAGCGTATGTACTTCTGAGTATATACGTAGCGGGTCTCGTCGCGTCCCCTTCGCCGTATACCGGGATGTGGGGCGTGACACCACCACTGCTACCGCGCGTCACTGTGGCTGCCCCTGAGCCGTCACCTACCTCCGACAACATTGCCGCCAGCGCCAGTGCCACCAGAGCCCCTGCAGCTACTATCTCCAACGAGTCCCGTCGTCATCGACGAGCCAAACCAAGCCGTTACTGTTGTAGTCGCTGCCGTGAAATGTGTTGCTGTTGCATCGCCGTGTCGTTGTCGTGATCGTGCCGTCTGCATCGCCGTTACCATTACCATCGTCTTGAAGCAAGTGAACTCCTCGCTTGCTTACATGCTAGTATCTTTCAATTTAGATTTAATGCTTAGTTAAACTAAATACATCTATATATAGATGTATATATGTACGCGTAGGGAATTATCGTTCGGGCCACTACGATACCCGTTGTGTTTGGATCCGATACAAATTGTGTGGAATCAAGTTTAGAACCTAACTCTAATCGTATAGGGAATATAGATATCGAAATCACCTTGAAGTAGCTAGATAAAATAAGATTCCAATGTAGTGTGTTAACTGCTCGATACTACCCTACGTGTTTGATGCGATTTGTAAACTACAACTAAATCACTTATGGCGGAACTAGTAATCGTTAAACTCTTTTACTACTCATAGAGATACTGTAGAAATTTAGTGGAAAACCACGGTCGTTTCACTTATGAAATGTTAATCTCGATAATCACTTCGAATTCTGAATTTTCCTGAACATGCTGAACCATAAAATTTATAATAAATTGTGAATAAACCGGATTTTAGCGTTCGATGGCTCGTATCGAAGCTAACCATTTAACCCACTGCACTATATTATTGATCACTGAATTTTAATAAACTATGATAGAGAAAATTGTGGAGGATTAAGGTTCTGGACTACAGTCCAGAATGGAAATCCCGATTAACCCCTGTTTCTAGAAATCTGTACATTCCTGTTCGAATATGAGATTACATGGAACCCTATATCGTTACGTATAAAATCGAGTTAGCTTTCGTAATCTACTGGTCTCACAGGATTCCTCAACCGTATGATATTTTTAATTCATTTTACAATGTCGATACGTCTTGCTGAATTCTGCAGAGGCAGATTTTACACATTGAACATAATCTGTCGATAACCCCCTGTCGACATAACATATTACTGATACGCCAATTTCGGTGGAAATCTAACTTACAGCTCTAGATATTGTTCAACTATAGCGTCGCCTAATTACAATCCCAACTGGGATTAAAATGCGTTACGAAACGGACTTCCGAATCTGAAACCGGATTTCCAGCAGTGAACGCTTAAAATGAAATGACCATAGCTAGTGATCCTGAAACCTGATTAACGTGAAACAAATTTTGCTGGACAGATAATTAAACATACTATTTACCCCTTTTTATTGTTTTGCTAAATTTTGTATGTAGGATTTATGATAAATTATGCAAGTGGTAGGACACCGACTGATGATATCTTAATCATGACTTTTATTGTATTCTCATCACATTATATATATATCATTGCATTGGTAACCTAGTGATCATGTGCATTACCCAGTGTTAGGTTTTTGTGTTTGATTGTGGCAAGTACGTTAGTGTAAGCATGAATGGATAAGTGACAGTGACACGTACTTGTACACAATCAGTGGTCCCTATTGATTTATTGCATTGTCGACGTTTGTGGAACGTGTATAAGTGTGACTATAATTGGTATGGGACAACTATGGAAGCACTTGATGGGTGTCACAGTTAAGGCACCAAACACTGTCCATTTATATTGGGTATCTGTCGAGACATGCTTGATGAAGACCCTGTCTTCAGTTCTCGCATAGACTCGTCATGGACCGACTGGTATTTGAGTTTATGGTTGGCGTTTGATGTAGACCACGGGGTGTGGGGTAGTTTGAGTGTGAGTTCAACAGAATCTCGGGAGTCCCATGCCGGCACATATGGAGATATATGGAGATATATGGGGATATTACTGATTATTAGCGAGCGACTCGGGCCCGTGTTCCCTTGTCCTTGGGTCCTACCCTTGGGTGGGGGATACTCACGAGTGGTTGACTCTCACACTTGGACCGACGATAGGTTTAGTGACCTGTGTTGTGAGACTTAGAGACTAATAGGGTTAGTGACATTGACATGCATTGCTTACTGATTCAACATACCTGCCATACTGTTTATTGCTCTACTATTACCCGCTCTATTAGTTACCTGCATTGGCTACTTCATGTTCACGCCTTTATTCTTTAATTACTGTTACATATTCATCACTATTGCACGAGTTCCCATTTGTGTTTATATTTATATTGCTATCGTGTCGCTCTGATGACCTGAGTATGCATGCTCAGAGTGAGAGGTGGATCTAGCTTGGACCAGGACCTGACGTACCTCGAGGACATCGCGGACAGCTCGATCAGCGACCCAGAGCTATACTCTCTTGATCTCCTTTTGGTTAGTTCTTTTGTATTCGTTTTGATTTACTTACTGCATTTCTCATTACCTGTGCATTGTTTACTGATTACCACGTAGTGCTAGAAGCCGAAGTGTGACTACGGAGGGATATTTCCTCGACCGTAGGAGCACGGCTGGCCTTGTCAACCCCTCGTATTCCTTTTTTGGGAAGCGGGGTATGACATGGTTTTGTTGGTATCAGAGCCAGGTTTTGCTTCAATCGGGATTGCAGTTTTCGTGTAGTGCTTGGCAATCTAAGACATCCTTTGGTCTAGATTGTAAATTTGTTATTCTTAATATCGATTCACATAATGTATGCTGCTATACATATTGATCTATTCACTAGAGTTTTGGGTTACTTAGTAGAGTTACGTGGTTGTAATTATGAACTGCAGCATAGCTACAATACTGTACTCTATTGGGCAACTTAGAGTTTTACATTTGTTTTCCGCTCGATTGAGTTTCACCTCACCCGATATTCTTGTTTCATTGTCTATTCTATATCTTGTTCTGATTTTTTTACCCCTTGTATCTTATGCCGTCCTAAAATTGTCGTTTCAGGATTATGTCTTCCAACGACTTTTCCTCTATCTCCACTCCCCAGGATTAGACCGTCGAGATTTTGGACGTACTGCAGGGTTTGAAGGAAGCCCAGAAGCGAACAAACGACTTGTTAGCTGAAGGATTAAGAAGGCAGATGACTCAGACACCAGCGGAAGCCTCCAATCGTAAGAGAACCCCTGTTAAACAAGGAAAAGAGGCGAGGATGAAGCGCCCACTTGTTCCCCAGCAACGGAAGCAGCGGAAGACTTAACGTTGTGGATACTGCAAGAAGCCGGGACACCTTCAGAGAGACTGTCACCGCGCCAAAGGGCAGTGCCTGATTTACGGATCCAGCGAACATCTTGTCAATGGTTGCCCTAAAAGGAAGGAGCTACAAGGAGGAGGTTCGTCTACACTCTCCACTCCTGCTAAGTGATGGTTATTTCGTAGTTCGAGCTTCGAAAATAGTATGGACGTAGCGCAGGATTCAACTCGCGTGACGAGAATGCAGTTGTCTGGAAATCAAAGAAGAATTATCGCCTTTTCGCTTTCAAAAAAAAATGTGTTGTCACTGTTTTGTAAATATTTTCTTTTCGTTTAAGATCTTGCATTCGTTGAACTTTAGTTGAAATTCAATGAAATTCTGAGTTGTGATGTATGTAACGTCCCCTTGCCACTTATTTTCCTTATACTATTCATTGCATCAGCATACTAAAATTTGATTTTTCAGTCCTTACCTACCGCATATTTTCCTTGTACTCCGTATCCTTGATTATTTTCTTGATGTGTTCCACTGTCTAATCACGACCCTTTCTTTCAGGCCATGGCCCATCCTGGCGCAGCGCCGCCTCGAGATGAGGACACACGATCGTGCGTTTTCTTGGACTGCATGCTGGTGAGTTCAGATGACGAGATGACGAGATCAATGAAGAGAATCACATGGAAGCATACCACGATGAAGAATCTCCAGTCGAGGAAGAAGGACCAGAAGAACAAGACCCCGCGGTAGGAGAACCTCCAGTGGCGATCCCTGCGGGGCGCTATGGAAATGGACGCCCCTATCTGAGCGCACGAGCCTACCGTAACCTGCTGAACTCCCATAACCGCGACTGACATGATCTAGTTTTTGTCTCCTCTGGCCAAATAAATCTATGTATAGTTTAGGGTCATCTTTTACTTTTGGGGATGCCTTGTTCGTTATTGCTATTTTTATTCTCTTGTATATATAGTTTGCCCTTAGAGTTGATTCTGCCATATACTTACTTAGACCTTCGATTTTTCTTTTCTTTTTAACTGCTTTAAGTAAACCACTATATGTGAGTGTTCGAGGTCGTAGCTTTTCGCGTGTTATTTTATATAGCTTATCGCTTGTTTTAAATTTCGAGGACGAAATTTTTGTAAGGGTGTTTTGATATAATACCCAGTTCTTTTGCGCACCAATATCTGTATTTTTATAAAAGGCTACTTACAAAATTTAAACATTTATATTTATAATTATTTTGTTTTAACCTAGCCCTAATTTATCTAAACCCTTTTATTTTCTCCCTTTTATTTTCTACCCAAAAACTCAGCCCACTCCCACTTCCCCTTCACCAGAATTTATTTAACTAAATATATATAAAGCCTAACCACACTTCCATCTTCTCTTTCATTATTTTTCCCTAGCCTAAACCGAAACCCTATTACCTATCTATTTTATATTTTTCCATTTCCCTAACCCCGAGCCTGGCCCAAACTCCCTAATTATTTTCCCCAAAATTCTTTCCCCATTCTTATTTTCCCGAGCCCAACCCCCATTCCCTTTTTCCTTTGTTTTCTTTCCCCTTTTATTAAATCCGGCCCATTTCCATTGATTAGCCCAGAACTAAATCAAATAAATATTTAAACCAGCTCGGCCCACTCCCATTTCACCCTCACAGGCCGAGGCCACTCAACCAGACCCGACCCGTTCGCTACCCTTCTTCCCCACTTCATTTCTCTTTCCCGCTAGATTTCTTATGTCCCCGCATCGCTCCCCACGTCATCGACGCCCCGCCTTCGTCGCGACCACGACCCGCGTTCGCGCGCGCGCCCGCGACCCCGTCTCCATCTCGCTCATCTCTTCTCGTCTCTCTAACTCTCGTTCTCTCTCTCCCTCCTCTCCCCTCCTCTCCTCTCTCCAAACCCCTGCCTCACCCCCGACGACGACGACAAACGACTATCACCTCGTCTCCACCTCCTCGCCTTCCTTCCCTCCTCCTCCTCTCTTCCTCCACCTAGCTCCCCACTTCTCCAGAAAACCCACATCAGCCGACCCCACCATTTGAGCTCACTACCGGAGCTACCTCCATCGGCCACGACTCAGCCCTCGTCGACGGCCGCCTTCGCTTCTCCCTCGTAACCTCCCCGCGTGCCTCATACCACAGCACCCAACGTATTGGATATATGTATGCCCTAGAGGCCATTATATGATAGTGGATGTATTTGTACATGTATATATATTCAGTATGCATTCTTGCTCGACATGATAGTATGCTATCTGGTTCTTCTTTATCTGACATGTTGATTTGATCATGCTTTTATTCATTCATACATGCTGATAAGGCCCTGAGGATATCGGCTTGACTACTCTGATTATGATGGAGATCATACTAGTGGGACATCTGTAGTCTATAAGCATATCCTGGAAAGTCCCTAGTCGTAGGTATATCGAGACGGGGCATTGATATACCAGAGTAGACTAGCGTATATGATACTAGACCCATACGATGGGTGATGAATGTTCCCACATTCATCGATGTTTGACATCAAGATCGTATACGGGTGCTCAGTGGTGACTGGGTACACTGGACGGACTCACCGAGAACTCTTATATGGAATTATATCTATCGTCGGATAGCAGTTCTCAGGTGACACCGGTACAGGTTAGTCTGTAGACCCGAGATCGTCATAGAGTCTTGTGTGTTCTCCCACTGTACTTTGATTGCCACCCTACCACGGCTCTACTGAGTCGTGCAAACAGGTGGCTGTTGGGTACAGTCCCGAGACACACGAAGGCAATGAGCGATAGGAGGGGTTTCGTCTCTCCCGGTATTGGGAGTTGATGCTGTGCTGTGCCCGACTGGTTATATCAGTAAGTCCCTGGCCAGGGCTGCTGAGATTTGCTGATAAGTGTTATCAGTAGTTTCTCGATCTGTTATAGACCATCCACTGGCACGACTTATTGAGTTATTGGGGTCGACGTGACCATCCCTAGGCTCGATATGCAGCATATCTAACGAAGAGACCGGACTGTACAGTAGTGTTGCCGGTTGGCTCGACGGGAGTTGTAGCAGGTTCGCTTGTTTTCTTCTGATCGCTCAATACCCGGGTGGCCGTTACGTTTAGCTGACCGCTTGCGGCTTGGGGGTGCTTGATATGATCATCACCCTCTGCCGGCGTATTGACGAGTCTTAGAGTCCCACACAGGAGTTACCTAGTCCAGGCGAAACGTTGTGGTGCGCGTATGCGATATGCGCATGGACCCGATTAAAATGCGCGTATATGATACCGTACATTGATCGGGCGGCTTGCTTTTGGTAGGGTCATATGTGATATGGCCGGATTGATAAATCAAGTGTTGATTTATCATTTAACCATTAGTTTTCTCACTTAAAACCTTTCTTGGATATGATGGATGTATGAATGCATGTATGTGTTTCTTTCTTTCTTTCTAGTTTCATGCACATATGGATGTGCATACATACATACATACATACATACACCCATCTATCATGGTTGTTTACACATGGAAATGGTGGCAATATAAGACTCACACCATGGATAAATATATGGATTATTATTTAATTTTATATTTAAAACAAAATAGAAAAGGAAAGGATAATTCTTGAGTTGTTTCTACACTCTTCTTTAACCTAACCATTCTCACCTACCTCTAACCTTGAGTTATCCTTCTCTTTATGTTCTAAAACTCAAGTTAAATAATGTCTCCATCATTTTAACCATGGTTTGTAGTGAGAAGAAATAAAATATATAAAGATATATTTCATTTTCCTTTCATGGTTATCATTCTAACTTTTGTTAAAAAGAAAGCCTCCATCTTCTTCCTCCTTCAATATTTGCTCTCTAGTTTCTTCTAGTGAGTAAAATACACATAAAGAAAGGTTTTGAAGTGAGAATCTTAACCACAACATCATTCTACACAAGTTTAGCCAACTTGTTTAGAGTGTTCTCTTCGATTCTCGAAGTTGCGAGCTTGGACGGGGAACTCCGGGTGGATCGTCGTGGACGTGAGAGGACTTCAAGAGGACCTTCTTCCAACACCCAAGAGATCAAGGAGTCCAGCAAAAGGGAGCTACAAAGGTTGTAGTCTCGAAACCCTAATTTTATTAGCTTTAAGTTTTGTAACCCTAATTTTCTAGGATCGATTCCTTTGCATACTTGTTTAGCACCATTAAAATCCAAACTTTGAGACATGTGAAGCTTCAAAACTCATTATAGGATGCTAGGCAAACCTTTCATTGGTATCAGAGCTACTAGGCATTAGATGTTGACCTATGGGGGGTTCTCACTGTGTGACAGTGTGGTGAAGCATAGGCTCTTACCCCCAGGGTGTCCCGAGACCGGAAGGTGTTCCGGCGGGTTGTAGTCCTCGCGAGGGGGCATGCGTAAAAAGTAGTTGCTGAGAGACCGGTTGGTGCCACGGTGACCCCATTGGATGGGGTGGCTGCCTGACCTTTCATTGGTATCAGAGCCGACCTAGAACATTAGGCGACGCTTTTAAGAAGTAAAAATCCCGATCGGACAAAAATACGCCTTTTTTAGACCCTCTCTGGACAAATTTTAAAATCTGACCTTTTTCAGAATTAAAAATACTTAAAAAATACAGCATGGAAAACTAAGAAATATGGTGAAATTCGATGCCATGAACAGTTCAAATCGCCGCGGAACCGCGGCAATTCCTTGCTTAGGCCGCGGCTCCGCGGCCGTACAGTGGTATCATTGCATGAAAATTACACTATAATTCTTATGTCTGCTTGTACAATGTTTTAGGTATGTTTAATCCGAATATAGTACTGTATTTTCTGGAGATGGTTTTGGACGCGTAGATTCGATCATAATTTTCATTTCGTTGTTTATCCGGGTAAATTAGAAAGTATTGAAGTGTTTGAACGAGTGTCATTTGCTCACTATTCACGGGGTTTAAATACTTTGGAGATACGTGCAAGTCTTTTTGTGGTGGACCCTCTAGAAGACAACAAACCTTAACTCGATTATGTGACCGTCTTGAACTGCCCTTTGAACCTTAGGGTTTGGGGCAGTACAGCGTGCCACATGTGAGGCGTTGGCTTGACCCTTCTACTGCTGGACCACTACTACTGTATCACACTCCGGATTTTTGAACCCTGCTCAAGTGTTGAGCTTTAGTGAATCTTGGGTACTTGATCGTTCGTTCGAAAACTTTAATACTGTCTGTTTATCTGGAATGTGATACAATATGTGGAATTCATATAGTTTAGGCATGAAATACGAAATATGTGATATTTCGCATTTATGATGTCTAAAGAGAATGTGGATTCCAAATATTGTAGTTTTACACTTTCTTTTCTGTGACCGTAAGTATAGTATGTACGATATCGCCGGTTTCGTTGCTATACATCAACAACAATTGGGGTATGCATACTTACTTACGTTGATGATATGAGATATTATGTGTTGCTGAGATATGATGTGCAGGATTGTCGCGATTGAATAGCCGGGTTTTTTTTATGTGAGATGAGAGTTTTATATTTTCATTCATGTAAATTCAAATGTAATGTAATATTCTTTTATTTGGGGCACTTCCGGGTTGAGGTTGTGTCACCAGTGTTGTATATTATTTACTTTTCCGCATTAGGATGGATCCAAGGAGGGGAGCACAGGTGACCGGGTTCTGGGGTTCAGTGGGAGGCCATCTTGTAGCGTTTTGAAAATCGTTTCGGTGAAATTTCGGAAAATCGATAAAATAAGGGGGTTTTCTGTAAAAAGTCAAAATGCAAATATCTTATTATAAAAATTAAATATACATATTCTAGCTATGTAATTGCTAGTATTTGGTGTTTATTGAGCAACTCGTGAAATTTCAAATTTTCTGAAAAAAATTATTTTATTATTATTTTAAGCCGTCACTAATACATTTAACTAGGGAAAATTACAAATTGGAATGAGTTGAAACAAATTTTGTGCATCATGACACATTAAATAAAATTTTATCATGTGGTTTTTGAAATGAAATCGTTTGCCAAAACGGTTTAGAAAATATCGAAGAAAAATGCCTTTTCCGGTGAATTTAGTGTTAACGGGAATTGGGGTAATACATTTTTCTTTTTCCCTAACCCACACACCCACACCTCACCCTCTCTCCCTCTTCCCATGTGGCCGGCCCCACCATGACAGCCCTCCCCCTCTCCCTCTCTCCAATCACTTCTTTTGTCAAAAGAAAAGAAAAGAAAAGAGTAGGAAATGATAGAATTAGAGTGGACTTTGACTAGAGTGGACTTTCCCCACCTCACTCTCTCTCCTCCCTCACCCAATCCCCCAAGAATTCTGTCCAAAACCTGAACCACAACAGCCCCAAATTCTTCATCTCATTTTCCATCAAAATCCCCAAAATTTCTATCAAAAATCCACCCTTTTTCTCAAAAATTCAAAGCTAATTCTAAATCCAAGGTTTACCCATTATTCTTTAGCTATTCAAGCATGGATCTTGGAGCATGAAATCATTGTTGGAGGCTAAGAATTTTGCAAGTTTGATCTCAAGCATGTGAGGTATAATCATAACCTTATGCTTAATTTGTTGTTAAATTACTTGAATCTAGCTATTAGGTGTTAAATTAGGGTTTTAAATTTCAAGTTTGAGATTTAAAGAAAGGGTTTTGATTAATAAGTTAGGGTTTAGGTCAATTGATCATGATCTAATTGTGTGGTTATTATCTAGTGGGCATGCTAAAACAAAGCTAATTACTAGGTTACTAATTGTTTTTTTGTAAATTGTTCTAATATTGCTAAATTGCTAACTAGGTTTTTGGAAATTTATTAAATGGTTTAGATTAAAATATGATTAAGGTTCCGTGACATTATTAGCATTATAAATTTTGGTTTAATACTATTTTATATGCAAAACTAAGCTTAATGGATGAATTGTGAAATTTACTTTAAAAAGTGTTAAAATTGATATGTTTGCAAACTAGAATTTTGGAGTTTATGAAATTTAATGAGATTAAATTATGGGAATTGTTTTTATGACTTATTTAAGATATTTAGTGAATATTGTGGCCGCTAGATTCGTTTATACATCGAGTTTTGTACTAAAACGGTGATTTGTGCTTGCTAGATTTTCGGAAAAATGACTTTTTAAGTGAAATTGAGGTTTTTGTGAATTTTAAGATATTTTATATTATAATTAGTGCTTATAATTGTACAAATGAGTGTGTTGGGAGCTTTCTCGATGGTTTGGCGTTTGTACGCCGACGTCGAGGGTTTTTGAGTTAATTTGTGAAAGCAACCATAGGTTTTGACCTATGTGGGATTCGTGAGTCGTTCTGGTCATGAGTCGGATTTTAATGCGATACGGTGCGTTATGATATGTAGGTACCCCATGTGGACTTCGAGACGAAAAGAAAGCGCGTGGCGACGTCGGCACCGGCGAGCGAGGACTAGGTGAGTAGATTTATATCTACGGGGAGAAGTCGGGTGGATGGCGTATAGCACCCCCGCAGTCCGTGGTGGTGTATACGGATGCGTATACACACCAACAATTATTATATGTTATTTGGGATTAATAACGATGTTTAGGATGGATATTGGTGTGTTGGATTACTTTAGTGTTGCGAACCCTAGGGTAGTGTTGCACTACACATACACACATACATACTTGCATACATTCCTATTTATATGTGCTCATGGGATTCTTTATAGTTATGTGTTCACATGGGTATGGGACTATGTGTTCACATACGGATTTGAGGATGATACTTGGGATTGAGCTGAGTCGATGAGATTTGTTTTGTGGTTGTGATATCGGTGTTATGGCAGGATTCGTACTTGTGGTACGTCCTGGTGTTATAGCGGATCTTGGGGCGGCGATACGGGTGAATAGTGTTATAAATAAAATGGTCGACATGTGATCGTGATATGAGATATGATATGCTAGGATATTGATACTAGGCCGTATTGGGCGATGTATACCCCTTGATGATGATATGTGCTGATGATATCGGTTTGTACGAGACTGTCGATCAGTAGTCAGATCATGTCCATATTGATGATATTAGTATTGTACTAGACATAGGTCAGTACCTTGGATTATGATCTTGGATAAAGAGGATACCAGATGAATAGTGTGATGAATATGATATTGACCCATACCCAGATTTGGGGATGCCGTACGACGGATTTACGTACGAGCTATATTTTGATGATTGATCCGCACTCTTGACTTGGGATGTCTGATTATAGATATGGTATCGGATATGATATTATTGAGGCGGGATCACCGACTAATATATATACAGGTATGTATATGTATCGACTCAGATGTTAGGCGGTTTCCTTACCTGTAGTCCAGCTTATTAGCTTAGCCCTTTAGTTTAGTTTAGTTGTTAGATTAGATTCGACTCCTACCTATTTCAAAAGCTAACGAATCGTGGGTATTTTAAAAGACAGGTCAAGGAATCCTATGGATATTTCAAAAGACGTATCTTTTCGTAAAAGCACCGTAGCCCCTATTTTCAAAACCCCACGATTTGTGTTATTTTCAAAAGGCACCATTGTAGGACTTATATTAGGTTAATGCAGATTAGTTATCGTTGCGTCTAGTATTCAGCTCCCGCTTATTATTGTTGTTCGCTCCGCATCACATGCTTATATTATGCTTCATATTCTACTGTTGGTATCTTGTGGTTAGGACACCGGCACCATTACCGATGATGCGTATGTACCACGTACACTTACTTGCCGGCTCACACACATCTTCATCGGTAATTGCCATGTCACGTACACCTTAGAAAATATTATTGCTTGACATAGCCTGTTAGCTAATAGTTAGACATGATATTAGTGTACTTGCCTTATATGTTAGTTTAGACATTGTAGTTATTACCTGCTACTTCATGCATACTGTTATTCATTGTTATGCCGTATTCATGGATTCTCATGCATTTATTCACTATTTTACGTGTTATTGAGGTTTTGGATTCGGATTTCCATGAGATTTTCTAGATTTGGAGGAAAACCACAAAAACTTATATGAACTGATTTCTCTCTTTTTAAAATAAAAAGTGCGGTTTTCCCATGATGTATGAGTCGTCCACCATGAGTTTGCTGATGGATTTCGAGACCCGATTCGAGGAGACGGATGAACCGTTTCGGGTACATGGTGGACCCGGTAAGGTACCCCGGGGCAAGAAGCGCGTGATGATGACGATGTGAGCCTGGCAGGGGAGCACTACCTACCGGTGATATTACCCGACGCGTCGGATATCCGGAGGATACCGTCGTGGTCTTGAGATGGATGGTAGGGGCCGGTCCGGACTGACGGCGCCCTAGATATTGTGATTGAGACATTGAGATTGAGACTTGAGGTATATAGATTGTGACACAGAGATATCGAGATATTTGGACACTTGTTTTGTGTCGATGCTGGGCACTGTTTTATGCTGATTTCATTTATGGTACCTCACTTTTAAAATACAGAAATCTCACTGATTTATGAAAGCAGTTTTCGTCAGTACATGCATTCTGTTCCATGCATTCATACCTTATCCATATGATATATTGCTATCTGAGGCACTGACACGAGCACTTGGTATTACTGTTGTTTAGTGGTATACCCTAGCCATGGTTATAGGCTGCTGGTTATATTTTGAGGATATATTATGATCGTATGACCTAGGATTGCGTCATACATGCGATTTCTGTTCGTAGATGTATTCTATTCACGAGTTGGCAACTCACCCCCGTTGTGCCACAGTTCTTGCAGGTTTTGCCGTACAGGTTTCATTACGGCTTGCT
Source organism: Agapanthus africanus (assembly GCA_030015575.1). Taxonomy (NCBI): domain Eukaryota; kingdom Viridiplantae; phylum Streptophyta; class Magnoliopsida; order Asparagales; family Amaryllidaceae; genus Agapanthus; species Agapanthus africanus. Next base: position 239,702,377 of record JASDDO010000029.1, on the reverse strand, counting down.
GGCACTGCTTCTTTTCGGGTGACTTGCCAGTAGGTGGGTTTATTTGTATCGTACCCATCATTATACCTTGTATATTATTATTCTGTTGTATCTAGAAGTTCCATCAACCAAACATGTATTTATTTTGAGATGGAGACCAGTGATGTTATTCCTTCGACCTTAGAGTCGCGTGTTATATTTCTGCGGTTTTCTTGTGGTTTTGAGTTTCCTTTTGAATTTTGATCCTCGCCGTTGGCGTTGTATATTATATTGCTTGTGTGGTTGTGACCGTCGATTGACGAAGAGCTAGCTCCCGCTTGGGGATGCCTTTTTATTGATTTCGTATACTATTCATGTTGTATCCCGTTTGGGGGGCCAGTATTTTCAAAGGAGACCCTGCCGAAATTTTCAGTAAATTTTGATGTTCTTAAAAACCGCATAATTCGGCTTATGCTATTAAAAGTACTTGTTTAAATTGGTTTTCCTTCACTCTACTACTTTTCTTGGTTTGCATTTCTGGGTTTTCGGCTTACTTGGATTACGTACGCCTCGAGACGTTTCGTAGTTTAAGTGCCGGTCATGTTCCGTACTTTCGGGACGTGACAAAGTTGGTATCAGAGCGTTAGGTTTTACCTTCGGAGTGTAGGATGACCCTTGGTTGATGGAATAGGTGACTAAAGTAGAGTGACGTACCGTAGGTCTGTTCCGCGGCATATTTACGATACGCTACTCCACTTAAGAAGCCTTAGGATGTACATTTCTTTGCTCAGTATTATATTCATTCCGATCTAGCCTCATAAGTACCAGTTATGGTTTTGCTGCCATGATTACGGGCAGGGAGAGCTACAGCTAGAGTTGCGGTCAGCACGAGCTCGTCACGAACGAGGACTGACCAGGGAGAAATTTCGGCAACACACGATTGCAGAGATGTGTCTTTTTACTGTGTTTCTGCGCCACGAGCGTTTGGCGGATCGCCTTTATGAGGTTACTCGGATGTGCTGATCGACACTAGAGGATTGAGCTAATGATAGAGGCCAGCCAGATCTTGATGACCGTTGGTGTGTTGCTTATTCATGATGATCGAGGCACTGTTCAGCGTGCAGACGAGCGAGCCAGTTATTGCTGCGAACGACGAGATATTGCCCCAGATGCTGGAATTAGTGCAGAACGAGTTTTACTAAGAGATGATAGAAGGTCGTTAGTCATCGAGGATGAATGACTAGGACATGTGGATCGTTCGCCTACCCCGATGCGAGGTCATCAGATAGATTGATTCCAGCTAGAGACGACTTCACGCGGAGACGTTGGGAGTCGACAGAGACGATCGAATATCAGAAACCTATTATTCCAAGTCTAAAGTAGTCGGAAAGACATGCAGGCAATTCTATGGTCCCTCTAGAAGAATGAAACCCTAACTCGACTTAATGACCGTGTGAAAGCCTTTGAACCTTCGGGTTTGCGGCAGTTCTACGGCGCCATTAGTGAGGCTTGGGTTTGCCCTTCTACGACTGGACCACCGATGCTGTGGTATGTACTCGATACTATTAAACTGTGCCCAAGATGTTGAGCTCTTGGGGGATTATGAGGTTTTGACGACTCGATCGGATGGCTCGACTTAATTCGGATGCTAGGTGGTGAGATGCATTTCTTGGGAGACTCCAGATACGAGGATAGCCGTTGGAGCTCAGTCCATGCAGCCGCGACGAGACGAGTCCAAAGAAGACGACATTAGAGGAAAGTGAAGTAAGAGGTTCGTACCAGATCTAGATGAGATGACGTTCCACTCCGCCGACATCAGAGATGCGATGCGCATGCCGAGGCATGGTACTTCGATTTACCTTCCAGAAGGAGTCGTGATGAGTATGCAGCCGTTCTAGAACGAGAACAGATCTAGTAAGGAACGATGACTTTCGGACAGTTCGGCAGAGGCGAGATTTGGGAGAGACCTCGACAGGACCTTTCTGGGACAAATTACGAGAAGACTTGGACCCAGGAGTGGTCGTGTTACGCACACCAGCAGGCCAGAGTTCATGATCATCGACGAGACATCCCACTGGTGACCGCGACAGTTGGTCCGAGATTCTTAGAGGATGCACTTGAGCGGTACTATTCCGCCATTATTGATTTCGATGTTTTGGGTGATTGATTCGCATGATTTGATTTTGATGATTGAGGATTTACGATCTTTGCACAGTGTTGCACTTGATATCGTTTTCGTGCTTGGTTTCACATGTTTGCGATTTTACGGTTTTAGACATTTGAGTTGATTTTGTGCGTATATACGCACACGATTTGGTTTTTGCACGCGGTATAGTTCATATATGCTTGCAGTGCAGTGTTACGTATGTTGTGCATTTAGATGCCCTGGACTTTGATTTCGATGGTGATGTTCGATATTTGTTTTGTGCACCTTGTGCACCTGATTTGATTTTGCGCATATTCGGCACTTGATATTGGATTTCATGATTTCGTGCACGATGGATGCACCTGATTTGGATTTTCGCGCATGTTGGGCGCATGTTTTGAAGTGTGATTTTGGTGCACACCAGATGCACTAAATCGAGATTTTTCGTGCATGTCAGATGCACCTGATTTTGCTGTCAGGCACACATGTTGCCTATGACAGATGTTTCGTGCACACCCGATGCACTTAGATGTTGTTTCTGTGCATATGTATGGCACATATTTGGATTTTGATTTCCGTGCACACAAGACGCACGTAGTATTCATACGCGTATTTTGGGGATTGATTTTTCTTATAGAGCAGTACGTTTTTATGATATTGCTATGTGTTTTCGTACTGAGCAGGACTAGTCAGAGGACAGTACCTGAATATATTTTACATGTATAGTTTCGAGTTATATCATATTGGTTTTGCTTTGGATTTGGTATTGATGTCTTCCCCATGACTCCGATGATTGCGGGATGCTTGACGGAGTTCTGATTTGAGTTATATGCTCATTGCTCATGCGCATGCATTGCGCTATGATGCGTTTTATGTACTTATGGTTTCGGAGCCCCGACGACTGGATGATTTTGCTTAGATGTTTTTGTATTTGGGAGGAGTTTGAATTTAAATTCGGGGACCGAATTTCTTTAAGGGGGGAAGATTGTAGCGTTTTGAAAATCGTTTCGGTGAAATTTCGGAAAATCGATAAAATAAGGGGGTTTTCTGTAAAAAATCAAAATGCAAATATCTTATTATAAAAATTAAATATACATATTCTAGCTATGTAATTGCTAGTATTTGGTGTTTATTGAGCAACTGGTGAAATTTCAAATTTTCTGAAAAAAAAATTATTTTATTATTATTTTAAGCCGTCATAATACATTTAACTAGGGAAAATTACAAATTGGAATGAGTTGAAACAAATTTTGTGCATCATGACACATTAAATAAAATTTTATCATGTGGTTTTTGAAATGAAATCGTTTGCCAAAACGGTTTAGAAAATATCGAAGAAAAATGCCTTTTCCGGTGAATTTAGTGTTAACGGGAATTGGGGTAATATATTTTTCTTTTTCCCTAACCCACACACCCACACCTCACCCTCTCTCCCTCTTCCCATGTGGCCGGCCCCACCATGACAGCCCTCCCCCTCTCCCTCTCTCCAATCACTTCTTTTGTCAAAAGAAAAGAAAAGAAAAGAGTAGGAAATGATAGAATTAGAGTGGACTTTGACTAGAGTGGACTTTCCCCACCTCACTCTCTCTCCTCCCTCATCCAATCCCCCAAGAATTCTGTCCAAAACCTGAACCACAACAGCCCCAAATTCTTCATCTCATTTTCCATCAAAATCCCCAAAATTTCTATCAAAAATCCACCCTTTTTCTCAAAAATTCAAAGCTAATTCTAAATCCAAGGTTTACCTATTATTCTTTAGCTATTCAAGCATGGATCTTGGAGCATGAAATCATTGTTGGAGGCTAAGAATTTTGCAAGTTTGATCTCAAACTTGTGAGGTATAATCATAACCTTATGCTTAATTTGTTGTTAAATTACTTGAATCTAGCTATTAGGTGTTAAATTAGGGTTTTAAATTTCAAGTTTGAGATTTAAAGAAAGGGTTTTGATTAATAAGTTAGGGTTTAGGTCAATTGATCATGATCTAATTGTGTGGTTATTATCTAGTGGGCATGCTAAAACAAAGCTAATTACTAGGTTACTAATTGTTTTTTTGTAAATTGTTCTAATATTGCTAAATTGCTAACTAGGTTTTTGGAAATTTATTAAATGGTTTAGATTAAAATATGATTAAGGTTCCGTGACATTATTAGCATTATAAATTTTGGTTTAATACTATTTTATATGCAAAACTAAGCTTAATGGATGAATTGTGAAATTTACTTTAAAAAGTGTTAAAATTGATATGTTTGCAAACTAGAATTTTGGAGTTTATGAAATTTAATGAGATTAAATTATGGGAATTGTTTTTATGACTTATTTAAGATATTTAGTGAATATTGTGGCCGCTAGATTCGTTTATACATCGAGTTTTGTACTAAAACGGTGATTTGTGCTTGCTAGATTTTCGGAAAAATGACTTTTTAAGTGAAATTGAGGTTTTTGTGAATTTTAAGATATTTTATATTATAATTAGTGCTTATAATTATACAAATGAGTGTGTTGGGAGCTTTCTCGATGGTTTGGCGTTTGTACGCCGACGTCGAGGGTTTTTGAGTTAATTTGTGAAAGCAACCATAGGTTTTGACCTATGTGGGATTCGTGAGTCGTTCTGGTCATGAGTCGGATTTTAATGCGATACGGTGCGTTATGATATGTAGGTACCCCATGTGGACTTCGAGACGAAAAGAAAGCGCGTGGCGACGTCGGCACCGGCGAGCGAGGACTAGGTGAGTAGATTTATATCTACGGGGAGAAGTCGGGTGGATGGCGTATAGCACCCCCGCAGTCCGTGGTGGTGTATACGGATGCGTATACACACCAACAATTATTATATGTTATTTGGGATTAATAACGATGTTTAGGATGGATATTGGTGTGTTGGATTACTTTAGTGTTGCGAACCCTAGGGTAGTGTTGCACTACACATACACACATACATACTTGCATACATTCCTATTTATATGTGCTCATGGGATTCTTTATAGTTATGTGTTCACATGGGTATGGGACTATGTGTTCACATACGGATTTGAGGATGATACTTGGGATTGAGCTGAGTCGATGAGATTTGTTTTGTGGTTGTGATATCAGTGTTATGGCAGGATTCGTACTTGTGGTACGTCCTGGTGTTATAGCGGATCTTGGGGCGGCGATACGGGTGAATAGTGTTATAAATAAAATGGTCGACATGTGATCGTGATATGAGATATGATATGCTAGGATATTGATACTAGGCCGTATTGGGCGATGTATACCCCTTGATGATGATATGTGCTGATGATATCGGTTTGTACGAGACTGTCGATCAGTAGTCAGATCATGTCCATATTGATGATATTAGTATTGTACTAGACATAGGTCAGTACCTTGGACTATGATCTTGGATAAAGAGGATACCAGATGAATAGTGTAATGAATATGATATTGACCCATACCCAGATTTGGGGATGCCGTACGACGGATTTACGTACGAGCTATATTTTGATGATTGATCCGCACTCTTGACTTGGGATGTCTGATTATAGATATGGTATCGGATATGATATTATTGAGGCGGGATCACCGACTAATATATATACAGGTATGTATATGTATCGACTCAGATGTTAGGCGGTTTCCTTACCTGTAGTCCAGCTTATTAGCTTAGCCCTTTAGTTTAGTTTAGTTGTTAGATTAGATTCGACTCCTACCTATTTCAAAAGCTAACGAATCGTGGGTATTTTAAAAGACAGGTCAAGGAATCCTACGGATATTTCAAAAGACGTATCTTTTCGTAAAAACACCGTAGCCCCTATTTTCAAAACCCCACGATTTGTGTTATTTTCAAAAGGCACCATTGTAGGACTTATATTAGGTTAATGCTGATTAGTTATCGTTGCGTCTAGTATTCAGCTCCCGCTCATTATTGTTGTTCGCTCCGCATCACATGCTTATATTATGCTTCATATTCTACTGTTGGTATCTTGTGGTTAGGACACCGGCACCATTACCGATGATGCGTATGTACCACGTACACTTACTTGCCGGCTCACACACATCTTCATCGGTAATTGCCATGTCACGTACACCTTAGAAAATATTATTGCTTGACATAGCCTGTTAGCTAATAGTTAGACATGATATTAGTGTACTTGCCTTATATGTTAGTTTAGACATTGTAGTTATTACATGCTACTTCATGCATACTGTTATTCATTGTTATGCCGCATTCATGGATTCTCATGTATATATTCACTATTTTACGTGTTATTGAGGTTTTGGATTCGGATTTCCATGAGATTTTCTAGATTTGGAGGAAAACCGCAAAAACTTATATGAACTGATTTCTCTCTTTTTAAAATAAAAAGTGCGGTTTTCCCATGATGTATGAGTCGTCCACCATGAGTTTGCTGATGGATTTCGAGACCCGATTCGAGGAGACGGATGAACCGTTTCGGGTACATGGTGGACCCGGTAAGGTACCCCGGGGCAAGAAGCGTGTGATGATGACGATGTGAGCCTGGCAGGGGAGCACTACCTACCGGTGATATTACCCGACGCGTCGGATATCCGGAGGATACCGTCGTGGTCTTGAGATGGATGGTAGGGGCCGGTCCGGACTGACGGCGCCCTAGATATTGTGATTGAGACATTGAGATTGAGACTTGAGGTACATAGATTGTGACACAGAGATATCGAGATATTTGGACACTTGTTTTGTGTCGATGCTGGGCACTGTTTTATGCTGATTTCATTTATGGTACCTCACTTTTAAAATACAGAAATCTCACCGATTTATGAAAGCAGTTTTCGTCAGTACATGCATTCTGTTCCATGCATTCATACCTTATCCATGTGATATATTGCTATCTGAGGCACTGACACGAGCACTTGGTATTACTGTTGTTTAGTGGTATACCCTAGCCATGGTTATAGGCTGCTGGTTATATTTTGAGGATATATTATGATCGTATGATCTAGGATTGCGTCATACATGCGATTTCTGTTCGTAGATGTATTCTATTCACGAGTTGGCAACTCACCCCCGTTGTGCCACAGTTCTTGCAGGTTTTGCCGTACAGGTTTCATTACGGCTTGCTGGCACTGCTTCTTTTCGGGTGACTTGCCAGTAGGTGGGTTTATTTGTATCGTACCCATCATTATACCTTGTATATTATTATTCTGTTGTATCTAGAAGTTCCATCAACCAAACATGTATTTATTTTGAGATAGAGACCAGTGATGTTATTCCTTCGACCTTAGAGTCGCGTGTTATATTTCTGCGGTTTTCTTATGGTTTTGAGTTTCCTTTTGAATTTTGATCCTCGCCGTTGGCGTTGTATATTATATTGCTTGTGTGGTTGTGACCGTCGATTGACGAAGAGCTAGCTCCCGCTTGGGGATGCCTTTTTATTGATTTCGTATACTATTCATGTTGTATCCCGTTTGGGGGGCCAGTATTTTCAAAGGAGACCCTGCCGAAATTTTCAGTAAATTTTGATGTTCTTAAAAACCGCATAATTCGGCTTATGCTATTAGAAGTACTTGTTTAAATTGGTTTTCCTTCACTCTACTACTTTTCTTGGTTTGCATTTCTGGGTTTTCGGCTTACTTGGATTACGTACGCCTCGAGACGTTTCGTAGTTTAAGTGCTGGTCATGTTCCGTACTTTCGGGACGTGACACATCTCGAGGAGTCGAGACCGGGTCTCCTAAACTCCAGGATTGGTAGGGTCACTTGTCGCTCTCGTAGGGGTCCAGAGAGTGGGCTTGGCTATTCATCGCGACTGTGGAATCCGTATTTTCTATTCTGGCTAAATACTAAATACGGACGTCCTAGTATATCCCACGTTATATCTATGTTTCTGCTGCCTGTGTTCTGTGATATCTGAGACGAATGACATATTATATATATGATATATAGTAGACGTTGCTTATGTTTTACACCCGCGCTAGTCCCGTCCCGGTATGCCGTTAGTTAAGTAACCTAACGGTGCATAACGGAACATTGCGGCGAATGCGGATGGCATAAGCGTACGTGTTATTTTCGTTTCTTTTCTGTGATTGGCTTAAGGACTTAAATGATGGGATTACATTAATGTGATTAATGTAAAGAAAATAAACCTAAAAAGATGTTGTAGAATCGGATTTAAAAACCACTCGGCTATTTATGAAAAAGCAATATTTCAAAACTGCGGAGCTTAAGCCACTCCTTTTGAAAACCATTTGATTCTACAACGATATCAAGCTCAAAGCGTTAAAGATTTTCTTAAAAATCATCCGCAACCCTCCGTCATTTTAGAAAGTAGAGTACTTAGTATTCGTGCTACGTTTGTTGACCTTAGCCAAGGCGTAGTGTACGGTAGCTAAGTGATGTCTTCTTACAAATGCATATGATGCAGATTAATTAGGACGGGCATATGACTTTGTTGACCTTAGCCAAGGGTCATGTGAACGGGTCTAATTAATCAAGAAATGACGGGTTGAGCTTGACTAGTACTCGTGATTTGTTGACCTTAGCCAAGGTCACGAGTATTAGGGGTAAAAACCACATCGGGAATTTCAATAGTTGAAATTTGTAATGAGATTGCATACCTTCCATGTGATGGTTGGATCCCGATCCCACTGTGGGCAATAGTTGCTCCTAGGAGAGTTTTACAGTTTACAATTAGCTAACTCATTAGGTGTCTAGAAAGGTGTTAACGGGGCTCCGCCTCTGGGAAAACGAGGTTTACTTTAATTAGGTCCGTACGAAAGCACGGGGAACCTCCCTCAAGTACCGACACTGGCCTGGCTGAACGGTTAGCGAAGTTGTAGACTGTAATTAATCCTGGCTAGTTTTTCTTTTTAAGGTTTGAAAGAAAAACTCGATAAAAGTAGTGGGAAACATCGATTAGACAAGATAATAACCAATCTGATCTATGCAAGAGCTTTCGCTGAGTGTATTCTTTTCTCTCTCTTAATGGCAGATACCCATGACTGGACTCAAGCTTTTACTAGATAAAAACAAACTGAATGGGACCAACTATAAAGACTGGCTGTGGAATCTGAAAATCGCCTTGACTTATGATAAAGTATCATATGTCCTCACGGCTTCAGCCCCTCCCGTCCCAGGTCCAAAATCCTCAGTTGCGGACATTGAAGTCCGCAAGACATGGGACGCTGACTGTGCCACGGCAAAATACCTCGCGCTTGCATCGATGGATAACACACATCAAAAGTAGCACGAGGATATGGACATTCACGGTATATTGCTCCATACAAAGGAGTTGTATGGAGAGCAATCCCGCGTATTACGATACGAAGCATCAAAGAAATTGTTTCAGATGCGAATGGCCCCTGGCACACCAGTAGGAGACCATGTTCTGAAGATGATAGCTCTTATAGAAGAGCTTGAGGACCTTGGATGGACGATGGACAATGAACAATATATAGATATTATTCTGCAGTCCCTTCCCTCCACCTTTGCTCAGTTCATAGTGAACTTCAACATGCATGGCATGGAGAAGGAACTCCCTGAACTCCTTAACATGTTAAGGAGTGCAGAGAGCACTATGAAGTCAGCAAGAACTCCCGTTATGACTGTTGGACAATCTTCTTCTTCTCGCCCGAAAGCTTAGGCCAAGGGAAAGAAAAAGAAGAAGCCCACCAATCCTAAAAGTGGAGTTAAAAAGGTGAAGGGAAAGAAAAAGTCCAAGGCTGGAGACTCGGGGAAGGGCGAATGTTTTCATTGCCACAAGACAGGACATTGGAAGCGCAACTGCACGGAGTACTTAAGTCTCAAGAAGAAGCATGGGGATGCTTCTGCTTCAGGTGCGTTTGTGACAGAAAACTGTTTTTCAATAAACTCTGCTTCTTGGGTATTAGATACCGGTTCAGGTTCTCACATTTGCAATTCTATGCAGGGGCTGAGAAATAGCAAGGTTTTGAAGACAGGTGACCATACTCTCCGTGTTGGAAATGGTTCCAATGTACATACAGTCCCAGTGGGAGAGTATCACTTGGGGTTGCCATCTGGATGTATTTTGGTTTTGAATCCATGTTATTTTGTACCAAGTATGCTATGTAATATAATATCCGTTTCTTTGTTGGACAATGAAGGATATAATTTTGTATTGCAGAACAATGTTATGAACATTCACCTGAATCAAATGTTGGTTGGGTATGGTACGCTTAATAACGGAATATATGTCCTAAATCAACACACAGTTTTCAGTATACAACACACTAATAAAAGAAAACTTTCAGAATTTAATGAAGCTTTTCTTTGGCACTGTAGACTTGGTCATATTAACGAAACAAGACTAAACAAGTTACACAAAGATGGATATTTAAACTCTTTTGAATATAAATCTTATGCGACTTGCCAGTCTTGTATCAAGGGTAAAATGTCCAAAACTCCGTTTACCGGACACCGAGAAAGAGCTACTCAGCTCCTAGGCCTCATACATAGTGATGTATGTGGGCCAATGTCTACACAGGCTAGAGGCGGTTTTTCATACTTCATTACATTCACTGACGATTTCTCAAGATTCGGTTATGTATTTTTATTAAAGCACAAGTCCGAAGCTTTCGAGAAATTCATTGAATATAAACAAGAAGTAGAAAAACAAACCGGCTTGAGTATCAAGATGCTTCGATCAGATCGAGGTGGTGAGTATCTCAGTACAGAATTTGCAAACTTCCTAAAAGAGAATGGGATTCTCTCTCAGCTCACTCCCCCTTACACACCACAGCACAACGGTGTGTCAAAACGACGGAATAAGACCCTATTAGATATGGTCCGGTCCATGATGAGTGACGCTGAGTTACCCGTCTCGTTTTGGGGACATGCATTGGAGACTGCAGCATTTCTGCTAAACAGGGTTCCAACCAAAACCGTATCTACCACGCCATATGAGATATGGCATGGGAAGAGACCATCTCTTAAGAGAATTAAGATTTGGGGTTGCCCGGCCTATGTTAAAATGCAGAATTCGGACAAACTCGAGACACGGTCAGTCATGTGTAACTTTGTGGGATATCCAAAGAATTCTTATGGATATCTATTCTATCATAAAGAGGAACAAAAAGTATTTGTTTCTCAACATGCCACATTCTTGGAAAAAGAGTTTTTCACAGATAAAGATGATGGCAAGGTGGTGGATCTAGAAGAGGTTCTAGAGACACAAACTACAAATGACGATTTGGTTGAACCGGCTGTTGCAACAGAAACTGAAGAACCTCGGCACTCCGTAAGTCTGGTAGGACTTCTCGCCCACCGGAGAGGTACTACGGTTTCCTCATTGATGGTGACAGAGAAGACTGTATCATGGATGATGATGATCCTACCAATTTTCAGCAAGCTATCACGAGTAAAGACTCTGTGAAGTGGCTGGATGCCATGAGATCCGAAATGGAGTCTATGTACACCAACAAAGTATGGACTTTGGACGTTGTACCCCCTGGGGTAAAACCTGTGGGGTGCAAATGGATCTTTAAAAGAAAGATTGGTGTAGATGGGCAGGTAGAGACCTATAAGGCAAGACTTGTGGCGAAAGGCTTTCGTCAAAGACCAGGTTTGGACTATGACGAAACTTTTTCGCCCGTAGCCATGCTTAAATCCATTCGGATCCTACTTGCTATTGCTGCTCACTACGACTATGAAATCTGGCAGATGGACGTTAAAACAGCATTTTTAAATGGAGATTTAGAAGAATGCGTTTATATGGATCAGCCAGAGGGTTTCATTGAGAGTGGGAGCAGCGGGAAAGCATGTAGATTTCTTAAATCCATATATGTGTTAAAGCAAGCATCTCGGAGTTAGAACATCTGTTTCGATGATGTTATCAAAGAGTTTGATTTCATCAAAAATCCAGATGAACCTTGTGTTTATAAGAAGGCTGTAGGAAGAGCTGTCACATTCCTCGTATTGTACGTGGATGACATTCTTCTGATAGGAAATGATATTCCTATGCTACAGTCGGTCAAATCTTTCTTATCACTAAGGTTCTCTATGAAGGACCTGGGTGATGCCACATACATCCTGGGCATAAGGATCTATAGGGATAGATCCAAAAAGTTATTGGGATTGTCCCAAACCAGGTACATTGACACCATCCTAAAAAGGTTTAGTATGGAAGACTCCAAGCGGGGTGCCTTACCCGCTTGCCATGGGGTCACTCTCTCCAAGGATTCTTGTCCAAAGACCGATGAAGAGAGAGCTCGCATGAGCGTTATACCCTATGCTTTGGCAGTAGGATCTATAATGTATGCGATGTTATGTACACGCCCAGATGTAGCTTATGCACTTAGTGTTGTAAGCAGGTATCAATCCAACCCAGGGGAGAACCACTGGACAGCTGTGAAGAACATTCTTAAGTACTTACGAAGGACTAAAGAATTGTTCTTGGTGTATGGTAATGAAGATCTCCAAATGGAGGCCTTTACCGATTCGAGCTTCCAGAGCGATAAGGACGACAGCAAATCTATCTCTGGGTTTGTATTTACCCTCAATGGTGGGGCGGTGAGTTGGAAGAGTTCCAAACAAGATACCGTTGCAGACTCTACGATGGAAGCTGAGTACATTGCTGCAAATGATGCTGCCAAGGAAGCCGTCTGGATGAAGAAGTTTGTCTCGGAGCTAGGAGTAGTTCCAACCATTATTGATCCAATACCTTTGTATTGTGATAATAATGGGGCTATGACGTTAGCCAAAGAGCCCAGATCCCATCAGCGGTCCAGACACATCCTGAGGCGTTTTCATTTGATCCGGGAGATTGTAGATCACCTCGAGATCGAGATTAGGAGAGTAGACACAAAAAATAACGCCGCGGATCCATTCACCAAGGCCCTCCCTCAGCCGCAGCATGAGCGACTTTTTGAGATGTTAGGTATGAGATACGCCAATAACTGGCCTTAGTGCAAGTGGGAGATTGTTGGATATATGTATGCCCTAGAGGCCATTATATGATAGTGGATGTATTTGTACATGTATATATATTCAGTATGCATTCTTGCTCGACATGATAGTATGCTATCTGGTTCTTCTTTATCTGACATGTTGATTTGATCATACTTTTATTCATTCATACATGCTGATAAAGCCCTGAGGATATCGGCTTGACTACTCTGATTATGATGGAGATCATACTAGTGGGACATCTGTAGTCTATAAGCATATCCTGGAAAGTCCCTAGTCGTAGGTATATCGAGACGGGGCATGGATATACCAGAGTAGACTAGCGTATATGATACTAGACCCATACGATGGGCGATGAATGTTCCCACATTCATCGATGTTTGACATCAAGATCGTATACGGGTGCTCAGTGGTGACTGGGTACACTGGACGGACTCACCGAGAACTCCTATATGGAATTATATCTATCGTCGGATAGCAGTTCTCAGGTGACACCGGTACAGGTTAGTCTGTAGACCCGAGATCGTAATAGAGTCTTGTGTGTTCTCCCACTGTACTTTGATTGCCACCCTACCACGGCTCTACTGAGTCGTGCAAACAGGTGGCTGTTGGGTACAGTCCCGAGACACACGAAGGCAATGAGCGATAGGAGGGGTTTCGTCTCTCCCGGTATTGGGAGTTGATGCTGTGCTGTGCCCGACTGGTTATATCAGTAAGTCCCTGGCCAGGGCTGCTGAGATTTGCTGATAAGTGTTATCAGTAGTTTCTCGATCTGTTATAGACCATTCACCGGCACGACTTATTGAGTTATTGGGGTCGACGTGACTATCCCTAGGCTCGATATGCAGCATATCTAACGAAGAGACCGGACTGTACAGTAGTGTTGCCGGTTGGCTCGACGGGAGTTGTAGCAGGTTCGCTTGTTTTCTTCTGATCGCTCAATACCCGGGTGGCCGTTACGTTTAGCTGACCGCTTGCGGCTTGGGGGTGCTTGATATGATCATCACCCTCTGCCGGCGTATTGACGAGTCTTAGAGTCCCACACAGGAGTTACCTAGTCCAGGCGAAATGTTGTGGTGCGCGTATGCGATATGCGCATGAACCCGATTAAAATGCGCGTATATGATACCGTACATTGATCGGGCGGCTTGCTTTTGGTAGGGTCATATGTGATATGGCCGGATTGATAAATCAAGTGTTGATTTATCATTTAACCATTAGTTTTCTCACTTAAAACCTTTCTTGGATATGATGGATGTATGAATGCATGTATGTGTTTCTTTCTTTCTTTCTAGATTCATGCACATATGGATGTGCATACATACATACATACATACATACACCCATCTATCATGGTTGTTTACACATGGAAATGGTGGCAATATAAGACTCACACCATGGATAAATATATGGATTATTATTTAATTTTATGTTTAAAACAAAATAGAAAAGGAAAGGATAATTCTTGAGTTGTTTCTACACTCTTCTTTAACCTAACCATTCTCACCTACCTCTAACCTTGAGTTATCCTTCTCTTTATGTTCTAAAACTCAAGTTAAATAATGTCTCCATCATTTTAACCATGGTTTGTAGTGAGAAGAAATAAAATATATAAAGATATATTTTATTTTCTTTTCATGGTTATCATTCTAACTTTTGTTAAAAAGAAAGCCTTCATCTTCTTCCTCCTTCAATATTTGCTCTCTAGTTTCTTCTAGTGAGTAAAATACACATAAAGAAAGGTTTTTGAAGTGAGAATCTTAACCACAACATTATTCTACACAAGTTTAGCCAACTTGTTTAGAGTGTTCTCTTCGATTCTCGAAGTTGCGAGCTTGGACGGGGAACTCCGGGTGGATCGTCGTGGACGTGAGAGGACTTCAAGAGGACCTTCTTCCAACACCCAAGAGACTAAGGAGTCCAGCAAAAGGGAGCTACAAAGGTTGTAGTCTCGAAACCCAAATTTTATTAGCTTTAAGTTTTGTAACCCTAATTTTCTAGGATCGATTCCTTTGCATGCTTGTTTAGCACCATTAAAATCCAAACTTTGAGACATGTGATACTTCAAAACTCATTATAGGGTGCTAGGCAAACCTTTCACCTCCTTCGTCGCGACCACGACCCGCGTTCGCGCGCGCTCGCGACCCCGTATCCATCTCGCTCATCTCTTCTCGTCTCTCTAACTTTCGTTCTCTCTCCCCCTCCTCTCCCCTCCGCTCTCCAAACCCCTGCCTCACCCCCGATGACGACGAAAAACGACTATCACCTCGTCTCCACTTCCTCGCCTTCCCTCCCTCCTCCTCCACTCTTCCTCCTCCTAGCTCCCCACTTCTCCAGAAAACCCACATCGGCCGACCCAACCGTTTGAGCTCACTACCGGAGCTACCTCCATCGGCCACGACTCAGCCCTCGTCGACGGCCGCCTTTGCTTCTCCCTCGTAACCTCCCCGCGTGCCTCATACCACAGCACCCAACAACCCAGAATCCGCAGCCCCGACCTCGTCGTCATCATCGTCGTCATCGTGGTCATCGTCTCCAACCAACCCAACGCCCCCGAGCTCCCCTCAACCACCAGCGACCCCAACTCACCTCCGACCTCCGCCAGCTGAGCGCGCTCCTCTGCCTCCTCTCTCCCTTCTCACCACCAGTACCACCACTGCCAGCACGCATCACTGTGGCTGCCCCTGAGCCATCACCTGCCTCCGACGACGTTGCCGCAGGCGCCAGTGCCACCCGAGCCTCTGCAGCTACTATCTCCAGCGAGCCCCGTCGTCATCGCCGAGCCAAACCAAGCCGTTACTGTTGTAGTCGCTGCCGTGAAATGTGTTGCTGTTGCGTCGCCGTGTCGTTGCCGTGATCGTGCCGTCTGCATCTCCGTTACCGTTACCATCGTCTTGAGGCAAGTGAACTCCTCACTTGCTTACATGCTAGTATCTTTCAATTTAGATTTAATGCTTAGTCAAACTAGATACATCTATATATATATGTATATATGTACGCGTAGGGAATTATCATTCGGGCCACTACGATACACGTTGTGTTTGGATCCGATACAAATTGTGTGGAATCAAGTTTAGAACTTAACTCTAATCGTATAGGGAATATAGATATCGAAATCACCTTGAAGTAGCTAGATAAAATAAGATCCCAATGTAGTGTGTTAACTGCTCGATACTACCCTACGTGTTTGATGCGAATTGTAAACTACAACTAAATCACTTATGGCGGAACTAGTAATCGTTAAACCCTTTTACTACTCATAGAGATACTGTAGAAATTTAGTGGAAAACCACGGTCGTTTCACCTATGATATGTTAATCTCGATAATCACTTCGAATTTTGAATTTTCCTGAACATGCTGAACCATAAAATTTATAATAAATTGTGTATAAACCGGATTTTAGTGTTCAATGGCTCGTATCGAAGCTAACCGTTTAACCCACTGCACTATATTGTTGATCACTGAATTTTAATAAACTATGACAGAGAAAATTGCGGAGGATTAAGGTTCTGGACTCCAGTCCAGAATGGAAATCCCGATTAACCCCTGTTTTTAGACCTCTGTACATTCCTGTTCAAATTTGAGAATATGTGGAACCCTATATATTTACGTAGAAAATCGAGTTATATTTCGTAATCTACTATCCTCACAGGATTCATCAACCGTCTGATATTTTTAATTCATTTTACAATGTCGATACGTCTTGCTGAATTCTGCAGAGACAAATTTTACACATCGAACATAATCTGTCCATAACTCCCTGCCGACATAACATATTACTGATACGCCAATTGAGATAGAAACCTAACAGATATCCTAGATATTGTTCAACTATAGCGTCGCCTAATTATGATCCCAACTGGGATTAAAATGCGTTACGAAACGGACTTCCGAATCTGAAACCGGATTTCCAGCAGTGAACGTTTAAAATGAAATGACCATAGCTAGTGATCCTGAAACCCGATTAACGTGAAACAAATTTTGCTGGATAGATAATTAAACATACTGTTTACCTCTTTTTATTGTTTTGCTAAATTTTGCATGTAGGATTTATGATAAATTATGCAAATGGTAGGACACCGACGGATGATATCTTAATCATGCCTTAGTTATTGTATTCTCATCACATTATATATATATCATTGCATTGGTAACCTAGTGATCATGTGCATTACCCAGTGTTAGGTTTTAGTGTTTGATTGTGGCAAGTATGTTAGTGTAAGCATGAATGGATAAGTGACAGTGACATGTACTTGTACACAATCAGTGGACCCTATTGATTTATTGCATTGTCGACGTCTGTGGGATGTGTATAAGTGTGACTATAATTGGTATGGGACAATTATGGAAGCACTTGTATGGGTGTCACAGGTAAGGCACCAAACACTATCCATTTATGTTGGGTATCTGTCGAGACATGCTTGGTGAAGACCCAGTCTTCAGTTCTCGCGTAGACTCGTCATGGACCGACTGGTATTTGAGTTTATGGTTGGCGTTTGATGTAGACCACGGGGTGTGGGGTACTTTGAGTGTGAGTTCAACAGAATCTCGGGAGTCCCATGCCGGCACATATGGAGATATATGGAGATATATGGGGATATTACTGATTATTAGCGAGCGACTTGGGCCCGTGTTCCCTTGTCCTTGGGTCCTACCCTTGGGTGGGGGATACTCACGAGTGGTTGACTCTCACACTTGGACCGACGATAGGCTTAGTGACCTGTGCTGTGAGACTTAGAGACTGATAGGGTTAGTGACATTGACATGCATTGCTTACTGATTCAACATACCTGCTATACTGTTTATTGCTCTACTGTTACCCGCTCTATTAGTTACCTGCATTGGCTACTTCATGTTCACGCCTTTATTCATTAATTACTGTTACATATTCATCACTATTGGACGAGTTCCCATTTGTGTCTATATATATTGCTATCGTGTCGCTCTGACGACCTGAGTATGCATGCTCAGAGTGAGAGGTGGATCTAGCTTGGACCAGGACCTGACGTACCTCGAGGACATCACGGACATCTTGATCAGCGACCCAGAGCTATACTCTCTTGATCTCCTTTTGGTTAGTTCTTTTGTATTCGTTTTGATTTACTTACTTCATTTCTCATTACCTGTGCATTGTTTACTGATTACCACGTAGTGCTAGAAGCCGAAGTGTGACTACGGAGGGATATTTCCTCGACCGTTGGAGCACGGCTGGCCTTATCAACCCCTCGTATTCCGTATTTTGGAAAGCAGGGCGTGACATGGTTTTGTTGGTATCAGAGCCAGGTTTTGCTTCGATCGGGATTGCAGTTTTCGTGTAGTGCTTGGCAATCTAAGACATTCTTCGGTCTAGATTGTAAATTTGTTATTCTTAATATCGATTCCTATAGTGTATGCTGCTATACATATTGATCTATTCGCTAGAGTTTTGGGTGACTTAGTAGAGTTACGTGGTTGTAATTATGAACTGCAGCATAGCTACAATACTGTACTTTATTGGGCAACTTGGAGTTCTACATTTGTTTTCCGCTCGATTGAGTTTCACCTCACCCGATATTCTTGTTTCATTGTCTATTCTATATCTTGTTCTGATTTTTTTACCCCTTGTATCTTATGCCGTCCTAAAATTGTCGTTTCAGGATCATGTATTCCAACGACTCTTCCTCTATCTCCACTCCCCAGGATCAGACCGTCGAGATTTTGGACGTACTGCAAGGTTTGAAGGAAGCCCAGAAGCGAACGTGTTAGTTATATGTATGCCCTAGAAGCCATTACTATACATGAGATGTATATTGTAGTGGATGCTTGGACATATATAGTGATGACTTTCTTACTCGACATAATAGTATGCTATCTGGTTACTCTTTACCTTAACGTGTACACTGATTGTCTCTCTGTTACATGTTGGTAAAGCCCTTAGGATGTAGACTTGACTACCTAGACTATGATGCGGATCATACTAGTGGGGACATGGCAGTCCATAAGTACATCCTTCAAGGTCCCTAGTCGTGGGTGTATCGAGACAGGGCATCGATATACCAGAGTAGACTAGCGTATACCTTCTCGACCCATATAGATGGGCGATGGATGATCCCATATCCATTGGTGTTTGACATCAGAGATGATATACAGGTCCTCAGTGGAGACTGGGTACACTGGACGGACTCGCCGAGAACTCCCAGATGGTATTATACCTCACGTCAGATGGCAGTTCTCTGGTGACACTGGTGCTGGTTAGTCTGTAGACCCGAGATCATCATAGAGTCTTGTGTGATTCCCACTGTGCTTTGATTTCCACCTTACCACGTCCAAGAGGGCGTGCAAAACGGTGGTTTTTGGGTACAGTCCCGAGTCACATGGAGGCAATGAGCGATAGGAGGGGTTTCGTCTCTCCTGGTATTGGGGGTTGATGTTGCACTATGCTCGATTGGCCATAACAGGGAAGTCCCTGGCGAGGGCTGATTTACAGATTTACTGGTAAGTGTTACCAGTAGTTTCTCGACCCGTTATGAGCCTCACATCGGCACGACTTATCAGTTATTGGGGTCTGACGTTTACCACTCCTAGACTTGATATGCGACATATCAGATGAGGAGACCGGAGTGTACGAGAAGTGTTACTATTAGGCTTTTACAGGAGTTGGAGCGGGCTTGATTACTAATCTTCTGATCGCTCAATACCCGGGTAGCCGTTACGTCCAGCTAGTACCGTTGACGGCTTGTGGGTGCTTAATGTGATCATCACCTACTGCCGGCGTATTGACGAGTCTTTAGAGTCCTACATAGAGGTTTTACTGGCTCAGGCAAAACGAAATAGGAGCGCATATGTGATATGTTCGGGACCGAGAATAATGCGTGTATGTGATACCGTATTATATTCTCGCGACTTTTTGTATCGGTCGGTTATATGAGATATAGCCGGGTTATCGAATCAAGTGTTGATTCGATAAGTCGATACATTGAATGTTAGTCGGTTATATGAGATAAAACCGGATTATTAAGTTAAGTGTTGATTTAATAATTTAGTATACGATTGTATATTTGATATACTAATTTACATTAACTAACATTTGTTCACTTAAGAATTTTTCTCACATGTGCACAACTTTAATATATATGTGATATATATTAAAATGTGTTTTCTTTTTGTATCATGGTTGTTGATACATCTTTCATGGGTGTGCAAGACATACACCATTCTATTTTAAATGGTGGTTTATATTTATTTAAGGTAATTACAAATTAGTGGAGCTTTTGTCATAAGCATGAAGCTTGTAGAAGCTTGTGGATGCTTTGACAAAGTCCACTAACTTTGTTTTACTTTAGATTTTTATTAACCTAATCATTTTGGATTAGCCATGGTTATGTATCTACATGAGTTAGTATATGATACTCACCCACCCATGGTTAGCTCACTTGACTTGATTATTATCTTTCTCTCTTTATCTCTTCATCTTCTTCCTTGAGCTAAAAAGCTCTCTAGGGTTTGATCCAAAGTGAGAAACATTGTGAGAAAATAAATTCTAAAGTGAACCCACTTCCTATTTCTCCATCCTCTACTAGACTAGCACTTTAGTTTAGGGTGTTTGCTTCACTAATTCTCTAGTTAGTGAAGTAGTAGCTTGAGTTGGTATTTCCTCGACGTAGATCATCTTCGGCCTCGAAGACTTCAAGCAAGGACGCTTCTTTCGCCTCGTGAAGCCATGCAAGAGCCCGGGAGAACAATGATCTCAGCGAAGGGACTACGACAAGGAGCTTTAGAAGTGAATGACCGATCTACAAAGGTTGTATTTCGTATTCACTTAGTTGTAAATGTTATTTACTAGCATGTGTAACCCTAATTATCTAGCAAAGATCTTGTTTAGGGTTGTTCGGCACGGCTAGAATTTTAATCGGGCATGGTTGATACCTTCTTAACCCTTGTTAGAGTGCCTAGTAACCCTACAGTGGTATCAGAGCCTAGCTAGAGCATTAGGCGACGTGTTTACGAAGTTAAAACTCCGATCGAACCTCGATACGACAAAGTAGACCCCCTCTCTGGAAAATTTTTAAAACTGTGATATTTTCTGTATTAAAAATACCTAAAAAAATCATCAGGTAAATATAAATATTATTGTAGAAAACGAGCACCTAATCCGTACGGACCGCCGCGGAACCGCGGCCATACCTCGCTTGGGCCGCGGATCCGCGGCCGTACTGTAGCAATGGGCTTTTGTTTTTGTACAGTAATATCTATATCTGTTAGTGTATTTTTCTGGGTACTTTTAATCTGACTCAAGTGTTGAGTGTTTTGGGGATTATTTTGTATACGTTGATTCGATCGAAAAATTTAATTTCGTTATGTTTTCCGGATAATTTAGAAAGTATTAAAATGTTCGAACGGATATCATTAACTCATTTTTTCCCGGCACGAAAAACTTTCAAGTGTTGAATTTTTCTTGAGTTTAAATCTTTCGGAAAAACGTGCAAGTAACGTGATGGACCCTCTAGAAGAACACAAACCTTAACTCGATTATGTGACCGTCTGAACCGCCTCTAAACCTTAGGGTTTGGGGCAGTACGGCGTGCCACATGTGAGGCGCTGGCTTGACCCTTCTACGGCTGGACCATTGCTACTGTGACGTATTCTGGAATTTTTTGAACCCCGCTCAAGTGTTGAGCTATTTAGGAAATCTTGGGTATTTGATTATTCGATCGGAAAGTTTAATACTGTCTATTTATCTGGAATGTGATACAATATGTGGAATTCATATAGTTAGGCATGAAATGTGAGGATTTATGATGTCTAAAGAGATTGTGGATTCCAAATGTTGTAGTTTTACACTTTCTTTTTTGCGATCGTAAGTGTAATATGTGATATCGCCGGTTTCGTTGCTATATGTCAACGACAATTGGGATGCGCATATTTACTTACGTTGATAACATGTGATGTTATGTGTTGCTGGATATGTTATATTGGATCGTCGCGTTTTTGAATAGCCGGGGGTTTTATGTGAGATGAGGGGTTTTATTTTCATTCATGTAAAATTCATTGTATATAATATTCTTTTATTGGGGCACTTCCGGGATGAGGTTGATGTCACCATTTGTATATTATTTACTTTTCCGCACTAGTATAGATCCAAGGAGGAGAGCACAAGTAACCGGGTTCTAGAGTCCAGTGGGAGACCAACTCGAGGAGTCGAGTCCGGGTCTTCTAACTCTAGAATTGGTAGGGTTGCTTGCCGCTCTCGTAGGGGTCTAGGGGTGTGGGTTTGGCTATTCATCGCGACAGTGGAATCCGTGTTTTATAAAGGCTCAAAATAAAACACGGACGTCCTAGTATATCCAATGTTTCATATGTTTCTTCTGCTGCGATATCTGTGATGTGATCATTTGATATGTTGTGATAAATAATGTATATAGTATATATGATATATTATATAGACGTTACTTATGTTTTACACCCGCGCTAGCCATTGCCCCGCTCTGCCGTTAGTTACCTAACCTAACAGTGCACGAGGGGACATCGAGGCGAGTGCGGATGGCATAAGTGTACGTCGTATTTATCTGTGATGTTTAGGTGACTTAAATGATGGGACTTCATTAATATGATTAATGAAAGAAAAGAAACCTAAAAGATGTTGTAGAATCAAATTTTCAAAAAGGGTAGCTACAGTTTTTTGCTCTGCATAGCGATATATATGATATATCCTGCACCTTATTCGATGAGGAAAGAGCCGAGATCCCTTCACCGGGAGTGATCTCTTTAGCAAAACTGGCAGATGCTACAACACTCGGTTTGGTTTTTGATTGCTTTTGGAGTTTTTGCTTTGCATAGCGATATATATGATATATCCTGCACCTTATTCCATAAGGAAAGAGCCGAGATCCCTTCACCGGGAGTGACCTCTTTAGCAAAACTAGTGAAAGCCTCAAAAACACTCCTTTTCAAAATTCACTCGATTCTACAATGATATCAAGTTCATTACGCAATAGGTTTTCAGAAAAACCTATCGTAGCCCTCCATCATTTCAGATAAGAACTGTTTAGTATTCGTGCTGCATTTGTTGGCCTTTGTCAAGGCGTAGTGTGCGGTAGCTGAATGGTGCTTATCTGCTTATGCATATGATGCAGATTGTTTTGGGGTAGTCGTACGACCTTGTTGGCCTTTGTCAAGGGTCGTGAGGGTGGGTTTGATTCAATCAAGAAATGATGGGTTGAACTTGACTAGCATCCTATGATTTGTTGGCCTTTGTCAAGGTCATGGGGGTTAGGGGCAAAATATTATCGGGAATTTCAAGTGTTGAAATTTGCAATGAGATTGCATACCTTCTATGAGATAGTTAGATCCCGATACCCACTGCGAGTAATTGTTACTCCTGGGAGAGTTTTACACAGGACAATTAGCCGATCAAGTAGGTGTCTAGAAAGGTGTCAACGGGGTTACGCCTCTGGGAAAACGAGGTTTACTTTAATTAGGTCCGTGCGAAAGCACGGGGAACCTCCCTCAAAGTACCGACACTGGCCTGGCTGAAAGATTGGCGAAATTGTAGGGTGTAATTAATCCCGGCTAGTCTTTCCTTTTAGGGTTTGAAGGAAGATTTGATAAAAACAGTGGGAGCCATCCTGATTAGATAAAATAATAACCAATCTGATCTTGCAAGAGCATACGCTAAAGTGTTTTTCTTCTCTCTCTCTCTAGGTAGCGACCATATCATGCCTTAATAAAGATAATAATATGGATGTATTGACCGAACTCGCATGTTATACTGTGCTGGGGAACGTTGGTTCCGTTCTTTCTTATAAGAGTTATAAGACCGTGCAGGGAATAGGGAATTACCAGGATTCCCCTGCCGCCCAAACGAAGAAAGTGCATACTGATGCATCTTCTTCGGGTGTATTCATTACCGAGAACTGTTTCTCAGTATCCTCTACGTCCTGGGTATGAGATACCGAATCAGGATCCTACAAATGTAATCAGTTACATGGACTTAAGATAGGTAGAAAACTGAGAACGGGTGATAAAATTTCAAGAGTTGGAAACAGTGCAATTGTTGCAGCCAAGATGTTGGCAGTTATCACCCTGTATTTACCGAAATACATTGATTCTGAACGAATGTTCTTAGATACCGAACTTGATATACAACATTATATCAGTCTCTTTATTTAGTAAAGAAGGATATAATTTTGTATTGTTGGATAATGTTTTTGAACATTTCCTATATCAAGAGTTGATCACTTCAGGCACGTTATCTAAAAGCATATACGTTCTAAATCAAACTACAGTTCTTAATGTATAAAAAACACACACAAGAGGAAGAGTTCAGAAATGAACGAATCGTTCTTGAGGCATTGTAGACTAGGTCATATCAATGCGACCCGACTAGCTAAGTTACATTAAGATGCATATTTAAATCAGTTTGAATTTACATCTTGTGAAACTTGCCAGTCATGTTACAAAGATGAAATGACCAAAGCTCCGTTTATTGGAAACAGAGAAAGAGTTAGTAAACTCTTGGGATTGATACATACTGATGTATGAAGGTCCCCTGTCTATATATGCCAGGACCGGTTCTTTGTACTTCATTACATTCACTGATGATCTCTCAAGATTCAGACATATGTTCCTGTTGAAACAAAAGTCCGAAACTTTTAAGATAATCACAGAATATAAGTTAGAAGTAGAGAACTAAAAACGGGTATAAGTATTACGTCCTTTGATGTGATCAGGGAGGAGAATACTTAAGCACGGGATTTCTGGACTATTCTAAAGGAGAATGAGATTCTCTCTCAGCATTACTCCTCCGTATACACCATAGCACGATGGTATATCGGGGCGGAGCAATAGCACCCTATGTGATATGGTGTGCTCTATGATGAGTACTACTGGTTTTCCTATTTCCTTTTGGGAGTAGTGCACTTGAGAAGCTGCATACCTATTGAATAGGGTTCAAATCAAATCAGTTGCCTACCACTTCATATATGATATGGAAAGGGAAGAGTCCATATCTTAAGTTTGTTAAGATTTGAGGTTGTCCGGCCTGTCTGAAAAGCAAAATCCGGACAAGCTCGAGGCAAAGTCAGCTGTGTGATTGTTTGTTGGATATCCCCAGCATTCGCAAGGGAATATCTTCTACCTAACCGAAGAACAAAAGATGTTTTGTTTCACAGCATGCCACCTTTGAGAAAGGGAATTTCTTGAGAAGAAATTAGTGGTCATGAGGTAGAACTGGAAGGAGTTCCAGCCGAACAAACTGCAGCTGATGATTTGGTAGAACCGGAGGATTCAATAGTTTCCAATGAACCTCAGCCTCTCCGCCGATCTAGTAGGGTTCCTCACCCACCTGAGAGATACTTCGGTTTCTCTATGACAGTGGGAGCGAGGAATGCATCATGAGATGATGACCCAACTGGTTTCGAGCAGGCCATCAGGAGTGGGACTCTGTAAGAATGGCTGGATGCTTAACGATCTGAGATGGAATCCTTATACACCAACAAAGTATGGACTTTGGTTGCTTTATCTGAAGGGTTAAATCCCCATCAGGAGCAAGTATATCTTGAGAAGATTACTTGGTGTACATGGAAAGGTTGAAACTTTCAAAGCTATGCTTAAGTCCATCCAGATCCTACTTGCCACTGCTACATACCATGACTACGATATCTGGTGGTTGGGTGTCGTGACTGCTTTTCTAAATGATATTTTGGAAGAGAACCTCTATAAGTACACAGCCAGAGGGCTTCGTAGACAGTGGGAGCAGCGGAAACGTGTGCAAGATGTTTTATGTGATAAAACAGGCATTGCGGAGTTGGAACATCTGTTTTGATGTGGTAGTCAAAGAATTTGACTTCATCAAAATGGTAGATGAACCTTGTATATACAAAAGGGTAGTAGAGAGTAAGGTCATCTTCCTCGTATTGTACGTGGATGACATACTTTTGTAAGGAAAAGAGTTTCCTATGCTACGCTCGGTCAATCTCCTTTTATCACAAGGATTCTCCATATAGGATCAAGGTGATACCTCCTAAATCCAGGGTTTTGAAAATATGAGATAGATCTATGTGGATGTTAGGATCCTCACTAGGTGTAGTGAAATGGTATCAATCGATCCTGGGGAGAATCACTGGATAGGTTCTAGGGTGATAAGGACGACTGAATGTCAGTCACAGGCATTGTCTTTACCCTCAGTAAAGGGACGGTATGTTGGAAGAGTTCCAAGTCAGATACCGTGGAATACTAGACGATAAAGGCTGGATACATCGCTACCAAAGAGGCAGTCTGGGTGTATATTAGCTCATGAGATGAACTTCGTTCCTACCATTGTGTGACAATGGAGTTGTGGCTTATGCCTAGGAACGCCCATCCCATCAGTGATCCAGACATATTCAGGCAGAATCACCTGATCATGGAGATGGTTGATCTCCAGGGGATCGAGGTTAGGATAGTAGACTCAGAGGACAACACGGCGAATCCACTCACAAAGGCCTTTTCCCAGAGAGAGACTATTATGGGATGGTTGAGTATGAGATACTACAACCATTGTTATCAGATGGCCCTAGTGCAAGTGGGAGATTGTTAGTTATATGTATGCCCTAGAGGCCATTACTATACATGAGATGTATATTGTAGTGGATGCTTGGACATATATAGAGAGGACTTTCGTGCTCGACATAATAGTATGCTATCTGGTTACTCTTTACCTTAACGTGTACACTGATTGTCTCTCTGTTACATGTTGGTAAAGCCCTTAGGATGTGTACTTGACTACCTGGACTATGATGCGGATCATACTAGTGGGGACATGACAGTCCATAAGTACATCCTTCATGGTCCCCAGTCGTGGGTGTATCGAGACAGGGCATTGATATACCAGAGTAGACTAGCGTATACCTTCTCGACCCATATAGATGGGCGATGGATGATCCCATATCCATTGGTGTTTGACATCAGAGATGATATACGGGTGCTCAGTGGAGACTGGGTACACTGGACGGACTCACCGAGAACTCCCAGATGGTATTATACCTCACATCAGATGGCAGTTCTCTGGTGACACTGGTGCAGGTTAGTCTGTAGACCCGAGATCGTCATAGAGTCTTGTGTGATTCCCACTGTGCTTTGATTTCCACCTTACGACATCCAAGAGGGCATGCAAAACGGTGGTTTTTGGGTACAGTCCCGAGTCACATGGAGGCAATGAGCGATAGGAGGGGTTTCGTCTCTCTCGGTATTGGGGGTTGATGTTGCGCTATGCTCGATTGGCCATAACAGGGAAGTCCCTGGCCAGGGCTGATTTACAGATTTACTGGTAAGTGTTACCAGTAGTTTCTCGACCCGTTATGAGCCTCACATCGGCACGACTTATCAGTTATTGGGGTTTGACGTTTACCACCCCTAGACTTGATATGCGACATATCAGATGAGGAGACCGGACTGTACGTGAAGTGTTACCATTAGGCTATTACAGGAGTTGGAGCGGGCTTGCTTACTGATCTTCTGATCGCTCAATACCCGGGTAGCCGTTACGTCCAGCTAGTACCGCTGACGGCTTGTGGGTGCTTAATGTGATCATCACCTACTGCCGGCGTATTGACGAGTCTTTAGAGTCCTACATAGAGGTTTTACTGGCTCAGGCAAAACGAAATAGGAGCGCATATGTGATATGTGTGGGACCGAGAATAATGCATGTATGTGATACCTTATTATATTCTCGCGACTTTTTGTAACGGTCGGTTATATGAGATATAGCCGGATTATCGAATCAAGTGTTGATTCAATAAGTCGATACATTGAATGTTAGTCGGTTATATGAGATATAACCGGATTATTAAGTCAAGTGTTGATTTAATAATTTAGTGTACGATTGTATATTTGATATACTAATTTACATTAACTAACATTTGTTCACTTAAGGATTTTTCTCACATGTGCACAACTTTAATATATATGTGATATATATTAAAATGTGTTTTTGTATCATGGTTGTTGATACATCTTTCATGGGTGTGCAAGACATACACCATTCTATTTTAAATGGTGGTTTATATTTATTTAAGGTAATTACAAATTAGTGGAGCTTTTGTCATAAGCATGAAGCTTGTAGAAGCTTGTGGATGCTTTGACAAAGTCCACTAACTTTGTTTTACTTTAGATTTTTATTAACCTAATCATTTTGGATTAGCCATGGTTATGTCTCTACATAAGTTAGTATATGATACTCACGCACCCATGGTTAGCTCACTTGACTTGATTATTATCTTTCTCTCTTTATCTCTTCATCTTCTTCCTTGAGCTAAAAAGCTCTCTAGGGTTTGATCCAAAGTGAGAAACATTGTGAGAAAATAAATTCTAAAGTGAACCCACTTCCTATTTCTTCATCCTCTACTAGACTAGCATTTTAGTTTAGGGTGTTTGCTTCACTAATTCTCTAGTTAGTGAAGTAGTAGCTTGAGTTGGTATTTCCTCGACGTAGATCATCTTCGGCCTCGAAGACTTCAAGCAAGGACGCTTCTTTCGCCTCGTGAAGCCATGCAAGAGCCCGGGAGAACAATGATCGCAGCGAAGGGACTACGACAAGGAGCTTTAGAAGTGAAGGACCGATCTACAAAGGTTGTATTTCGTATTCACTTAGTTGTAAATGTTATTTACTAGCATGTGTAATCCTAATTATCTAGCAAAGATCTTGTTTAGGGTTGTTCAGCACGGCTAAAATTATAATCGGGCATGGTTGATGCCTTCTTAACCCTTGTTAGAGTGCCTAGTAACCCTACAGAAAGAACGACCTGTTAGCTGAAGGATTAAGAAGGCAGATGACTCAGGTACCAGCGGAAGCCTCCAATCGTAAGAGAACCTCTGTTAAACAAGGAAAAGAGGCGAGGATGAAGCGCCCACTTATTTCCCAGCAACGGAAGCAGCGGAAGACTCAACGTTGTGGATACTGCAAGAAGCCGGGACACCTTCAGAGAGACTGTCACCGCGCCAAAGGGCAGTGCCTGATTTGCGGATCCAACGAACATCTTGTCAATGGTTGCCCTAAAAGGAAGGAGCTACAAGGAGAAGGTTCGTCTACACTCTCCACTCCTGCTAAGTGATGGTTATTTCGTAGTTCGAGCTTCGAAAATAGTATGGACGTAGCGTAGGATTCAACTCGCGTGACGAGAATGCAGTGGTCTGGAAATCAAAGAAGAATTATCGCCTTTTCGCTTTAAAAAAAAATGTGTTGTCACTGTTTTGTAAATATTTTCTTTTCGTTTAAGATCTTGCATTCGTTGAACTTTAGTTGAAATTCAATGAAATTCTGAGTTGTGATGTATGTAACGTCCCCTTGCCACTTATTTTCCTTATACTATTCATTGCATCAGCATACTAAAATTTGATTTTTCAGTCCTTACCTACCGCATATTTTCCTTGTACTCCGTATCCTTGATTATTTTCTTGATGTGTTCCACTGTCTAATCACGACCCTTTCTTTCAGGCCATGGCCCATCCTGGAGCAGCGCCGCCTCGAGATGAGGACACACGATCGTGCGTTTTCTTGGACTGCATGCTGGTGAGTTCAGATGACGAGATCAATGGCCCACAGGTTATTTTCAGAAACAGCGATTCCGAGGGTGAGGGATTCGCAGTCCCAGAAGTCGACATGATCAGCGACTCTGACAACGATGAAGAGGACCCCGAAGAAGACCCAATAGAGGAGGACCCCGAAGAGGACTCGATAGAGGAAGATCCCGAGGAGGACCCGATAGAAGAGAATCCAGGGGAGGAAGACCTTGGGGAAAATCCAGTAGAAGAAAATCCTATGGAAGATGATCCGGAAGAAGAGAATCACATGGAAGCATACCACGATGAAGAATCTCCAATCGAGGAAGAAGGACCAGAAGAACAAGACACCGCGGCAGGAGAACCTCCAGTGGCGATCCCTGCGGGGCGCTATGGAAATGGACGCCCCTATCTGAGCGCACGAGCCTACCGTAACCTGCTGAACTCCCATAACCGCGACTGACATGATCTAGTTTTTGTCTCCTCTGGCCAAATAAATCTATGTATAGTTTAGGGTCACATTTTACTTTCGGGGATGCCTTGTTTGGAATTTTCTGGAATGATAATAAAATTTCTGAGTTTGCTAATCTTTTGATTTTTGGTCCACATGATGCTTTGACTGTTTCCCCTATACATTTCTTCCCTCCCGAGATCCATTACCGTTCGCCCTTACGCCCTGTGCTTACCCGACCCCAGCCTCTTCGACGTCCAGAATGAAGTACCGCACCCCGACTTTTTGGATCATACTCCATTTGAAATCCCTACCCTGGCTAGCCCCTATACATTTCTTGTGCTATCTCCTTTTACCATAATTACATTCTGTGACATCGTATTCGAAATTTAGCGTCCACTACCTTGCATTTACAAAATTTCGTGTTATTGACTACTCCCATTTTACCCGTTTTAAATGGTTTACTATCCTTCACATTTTCAATAGCGCAAACATATATCGCGCATATTTTCGTTCCATGTTTATTATTTTTCACTATGTGGGTTTCCTAAGTTATTTTAAAATTATTTGATCGATACATTATTCTAAAATGTTTTAACCTATCGACAAATCCTTCGCTATTTTATTATTGTTACTTTATTTTCCCGGGTATTGTGCTTATAGTTTGCTATTATAAATGGTTCTGCCTGATGCCATTATTTTAGCTGCGCTATTATGATATACGTATGTATGCATATATGTAGGATTTCGATTTTATCTAGCATGCCTCGAATATTATTGTTCGTTATTGCTATTTTTATTCTCTTGTATATATAGTTTGCCCTTAGAGTTGATTCTGCCATATACTTACTTAGACCTTCGATTTTTCTTTTCTTTTTAACTGCTTTAAGTAAACCACTATATGTGAGTGTTCGAGGTCGTAGCTTTTCGCGTGTTATTTTATATAGCTTATCGCTTGTTTTAAATTTCGAGGACGAAATTTTTGTAAGGGTGTTTTGATATAATACCCAGTTCTTTTGCGCACCAATATCTGTATTTTTATAAAAGGCTACTTACAAAATTTAAACATTTATATTTATAATTATTTTGTTTTAACCTAGCCCTAATTTATCTAAACCCTTTTATTTTCTCCCTTTTATTTTTTACCCAAAAACTCAGCCCACTCCCACTTCCCCTTCACCAGAATTTATTTAACTAAATATATATAAACCCTAACCACGCTTCCATCTTCTCTTTCATTATTTTTCCCTAGCCTAAACCGAAACCCTATTACCTATCTATTTTATATTTTTCCATTTCCCTAACCCCGAGCCTGGCCCAAACTCCCTAATTATTTTCCCCAAAATTCTTTCCCCATTCTTATTTTCCCGAGCCCAACCCCCATTCCCTTTTTCCTTTGTTTTCTTTTCCCTTTTATTAAATCCGGCCCACTTCCATTGATTAGCCCAGAACTAAATCAAATAAATATTTAAACCAGCTCGGCCCACTCCCATTTCACCCTCACAGGCCCAGGCCACTCAACCAGACCCGACCCGTTCGCTACCCTTCTTCCCCACTTCATTTCTCTTTCCCGCTAGATTTCTTACGTCCCCGCGTCGCTCCCCACGTCATCGACGCCCCGCCTTCGTCGCGACCACGACCCGCGTTCGCGCGCGCGCCCGCGACCCCGTCTCCATCTCGCTCATCTCTTCTCGTCTCTCTAACTCTCGTTCTCTCTCTCCCTCCTCTCCCCTCCTCTCTCCAAACCCCTGCCTCACCCCCGACGACGACAAACGACTATCACCTCGTCTCCACCTCCTCGCCTTCCTTCCCTCCTCCTCCTCTCTTCCTCCACCTAGCTCCCCACTTCTCCAGAAAACCCACATCGGCCGACCCCACCGTTTGAGCTCACTACCGGAGCTACCTCCATCGGCCACGACTCAGCCCTCGTCGACGGCCGCCTCCGCTTCTCCCTCGTAACCTCCCCGTGTTCTTCATACCACATCACCCAACGACCCAGAACCCGCAGCCCCGACCTCGTCGTCATCGTCGTCGCCTCGTCGTCGTCATCGTCGCCAACCAACCCAACGCCCCCGAGCTCCCCTCAACCACCGGCGACCCCAACTCACCTCCGATCTCCGCCAGTTGAGCGCGCTCCTCTGCCTCCTCTCTCCCTTCTCACCACCAGCACCACCACTGCCACCGTGCATCACTGTGGCTGCCCTTGAGCGGTCACCTGCCTCCGACGACGTTTCCGCCGGCGCCAGTGCCACCCGAGCCCCTGCAGCTACTATCTCCAGCGAGCCCCGTCGTCATCGCCGACCCAAACCAAGACGTTACTGTTGTAGTCGCTGCCGTGAAATGTGTTGCTGTTGCGTCGCCGTGTCGTTGCCGTGATCGTGCTGTCTGCATCGCCGTTACCGTTACCATCATCTTGAGGCAAGTGAACTCCTCACTTGCTTACATGCTAGTATCTTTCAATTTAGATTTAATGCTTAGTTAAACTAGATACATCTATATATATGTATATATGTATATATATGTATGTATATATATATGTATTTATGTATATATATATATATATGTATATATGTATATATATATATGTATATATGTGCGCGTAGGGAATTATCATTCGGGCCACTACGATACCCGTTGTGTTTGGATCCGATACAAATTGTGTGGAATCAAGTTTAGAACCTAACTCTAATCGTATAGGGAATATAGATATCGAAATCACCTTGAAGTAGCTAGATAAAATAAGATCCCAATGTAGTGTGTTAACTGCTCGATACTACCCTACGTGTTTGATGCGAATTGTAAACTACAACTAAATCACTTATGGCGGAACTAGTAATCGTTAAACCCTTTTACTACTCATAGAGATACTGTAGAAATTTAGTGGAAAACCACGGTCGTTTCACCTATGAAATGTTAATCTCGATAATCACTTCGAATTCTGAATTTTCCTGAACGCGCTGAACCATAAAATTTATAATAAATTGTGTATAAACCGGATTTTGGCGTTCAATGGCTCGCATCGAAGCTAACCGTTTAATATACTGCAATATATTGTTTATCACTGAATTTTAATAAAACATGACAGAGAAAATTGCGGAGGATTAAGGTTCTGGACTGCAGTCCAGAATGGAAATCCCGATTAACCCCTGTTTCTAGACCTCTGTACATTCCTGTTTAAATATGAGAATATGTGGAACCCTATATCTTTACGTAGAAAATCGAGTTATCTTTCGTAATCTACTGGTCTCACAGGATTCCTCAACCGTCTGATATTTTTAATTCATTTTACAATGTCGATACGTCTTGCTGAATTCTGCAGAGGCAGATTTTACACATCGAACATAATCTGTCCATAACTCCCTGTTGACATAACATATTACTGATCCGCCAATTTCAGTGGAAACCTAACTGATAGAGCTAGATATTGTTCAACTATAGAGTCACCTAATTACGATCCCAATTGGGATTAAAATGCGTTACGAAACGGACTTCCGAATCTGAAACCGGATTTCCAGCAGTGAACGCTTAAAATGAAATGACCATAGCTAGTGATCCTGAATCCCGATTAACGTGAAACCAATTTTTCTGGATAGATAATTAAACATACTATTTACCCCTTTTTATTGTTTCGCTAAATTTTGTATGTAGGATTTATGATAAATTATGCAAGTGGTAGGACATCGACCGATGATATCTTAATTATGCCTTAGTTATTGTATTCTCATCACATTATATATATATCATTGCATTGGTAACCTAGTGATCATGTGCATTACCCAGTGTTAGGTTTTAGTGTTTGATTGTGGCAAGTACGTTAGTGTAAGCATGAATGGATAAGTGTCAGTGACACGTACTTGTACACAATCAGTGGACCCTATTGATTTATTGCATTGTCGACGTCTGTGGGACGTATATAAGTGTGACTATAATTGGTATAGGACAATTATGGAAGCACTTGTATGGGTGTCATAGGTAAGGCACCAAACACTGTCCATTTATCTTGGATATCAGTCGAGACATGCTTGATGAAGACCCTGTCTTCAGTTCTCGTGTAGACTCGTCATGGACCGACTGGTATTTGAGTTTATGGTTGGCGTTTGATGTAGACCACGGGGTGTGGGATAGTTTGAGTGTGAGTTCAACAGAATCTCGGGAGTCCCATGCCGGCATATATGGAGATATATGGAGATATATGGGGATATTGCTGATTATTAGCGAGCGACTCGGGCCCGTGTTCCCTTGTCCTTGGGTCCTATCCTTGGGTGGGGGAAACTCACGAGTGGTTGACTCTCATACTTGGACCGACGATAGGCTTAGTGACCTGTGCTGTGAGACTTAGAGACTGATAGGGTTAGTGACATTGACATGCATTACTTACTGATTCAACATTCCTGCCATACTGTTTATTGCTCTACTGTTACCCGCTCTATTAGTTACCTGCATTGGCTACTTCATGTTCATGCCTTTATTCATTAATTACTGTTACATATTCATCACTATTGGACGAGTTCCCATTTGTGTCTATATATATATTGCTATCGTGTCGCTCTGACGACCTGAGTATGCATGCTTAGAGTGAGAGGTGGATCTAGCTTGGACCAGGACTGACGTACCTCGAGGACATCGCGGACATCTCGATCAGCGACCCAGAGCTATACTCTCTTGATCTCCTTTTGGTTAGTTCTTTTGTATTCGTTTTGATTTACTTACTGCATTTCTCATTACCTATGCATTGTTTACTGATTACCACGTAGTGCTAGAAGCCGAAGTGTGACTACGGAGGGATATTTTCTCGACCGTAGGAGCACGGCTGGCCTTGTCAACCCCTCGTATTCCGTATTTTGGGAAGCTGGGCATAACAATATGTGCGTGTGTATGACAACACATCGCCTAAGAACCCGCTATAACATCTTGTCGTATCTCATAATACGAACCATATCACATCACCGATCTCATGGCATCATGGCTAATCTCATCGACTCATCTCCAAATACCATATACTATCCTCATCATCCATGTATATGTATACGTATATATGTATACATAGTCCCATACCTATGCGTATACTGTTAGTTGTATGTATGCCCTAGAGGCCAGTATTGTACAGATGATGTATATTATATTGGATGCTTGGACATATATAGAGATGACTTTCTTGCTCGATATGATAGAATGCTATCTGGTTGCTCTTTATCTTAACATGTATACTTGTCTCTTTATACTGTTTTATAGTTACATGTTGGTAAAGCCCTTAGGATGTGTACTTGACTACCTGGACTATGATGCGGATCATACTAGTGGGGACATGGTAGTCCATAAGTACATCCTTCAAGGTCCCTAGTCATGGGTGTATCGAGACGGGGCATCGATATACCAGTGTAGACTAGCGTATACGCTTATCGACCCATGAGATGGACGATGGATGATCCCATATCCATTGGTGTTTGACATCAGAGATGGTATACGGGTGCTCAGTGGAGACTGGGTACACTGGACGGACTCGCCGAGAACTCCCAGATGGTATTATACCTCACGTCAGATGGCAGTTCTCAGGTGACACTTGTGCATGTTAGTCTGTAGACCCGAGATCGTCATAGAGTCTTGTGTGATTCCCACTGTGCTTTGATTTCCACCTTACCACGTCCATGAGGGCGTGCAAAATGGTGGTTTTTGGGTACAGTCCCGAGTCACATGGAGGCAATGAGCGATAGGAGTGGTTTCGTCTCTCCCGGTATTGGGGGTTGATGTTGCATTGTGCTCGATTGGCCATAACAGGGAAGTCCCTGGCCAGGGCTGATTAGAGATTTACTGGTAAGTGTTACCAGTAGTTTCTCGACCCGTTATGAGCCTCACATCGGCACGACTTATCGGTTATTGGGGTCTGACGTTTACCACCCCTAAACTTGATATGCGACATATCAGACGAGGAGACCGGACTGCACGGGTAGTGTTGCCGGTTGGCTCGACGGGAGTTGTAGCAGGTTCGCTTGTTTTCTTCTGATCGCTCAATACCCGGATGGCCGTTACGTTTAGCTGACCGCTTGTGGCTTGGGGGTGCTTGATATGATCATCACCCACTGCCGACGTATTGACGAGTTTTAGAGTCCCACAAAGGAGTTACCTAGTCCAGGCGAAACGTTGTGGTGCGCGTATGCGATATGCGCATAGACCCGGTTAAAATGTGCGTATGAGATACCGTATGTTAATCGGGGGGCTTGCTTTTGGTTAGGTTGTATGTGATATGGCCGGATTGATAAATCAAGTTTTGATTTATCATTTAACCATTAGTTTTTCACTAGAAATCCTTTCTTGTATTTTTTGGATGTATGCATGCATGTATGCATTCTTTCTTGATTCATGCACATATATATGTGCATGCACACATACATACATACATCATCCTTCATGGTTGTATATACATAGAAGATGGTGGCAATATAAGACTCACACCTTGGTTAAATAATATGAATTATTATTGCATTTGTTTTAAAACAAAATGAAAAAGGAAAGGATAATTCATGGTTCACTTTCTACACTCTTCTTTGACCTAACCATTCTCACCCACCATTTAACCATGGATCAACTTTCCTTTTGTGTTTTAACTCAAGTTCAATAATATCTTTATTGTTTAACCATGGTTTGAGATGAGAAGTGGAAAATATATATTCATATATTTTCTATTTTTCAAAGGGGATTATCTTTCTCTCTTGTTCTAAAAGGCCATCATCTTCTTCCTCCTTCTTCCTTTGCTCTCTAGATTTTTCTAGTGAGCAAAACACTCACCAAGTTAGGATTTTGAAGTGAGAAAAGCCACCACAACATCATTCTACACAAGTCTTGCCCACTTGTTTAGAGTGTAAGCTTCATTTCTTTCTCTTGATCTTGTGAAGTTGCAAGCTTGGACAAAGCGGACTCCGGGTGGATCATCGTGGACCTAGAGGAGTTCAAGCGGACCTTTTCCAAACCCCAAGTAGCCGAGGAGTCTAGCGTAGGGAGATAAAAAGGTTGTACTCTCAAAACCCTAGCTTTACCTACTTGTGTTGAAGTGTTGTTTTTTGAAACCCTAATATTTCTAGGTATGATTCTTTGTATGCTTACTTGGCACCCTAAAATTTTAATCTTTGGTACATGTGATACTTCCAAACCCTTCATGAGGTGCTAGGTAAACCCAACATTGGTATCAGAGCCAACCTAGAACATTAGGCGACACTTTAACGAAGTTAAAACTCCGATCGAACCGAAAAATACGGATTTTTAGCGCTCTCTGGACATTTTTTCAAAACTGTTAATTTTCAGAATTAAAAATCCTTAAAAAATTCAGCAGGGAAATCTAAGCACACATGTAAAAATCGATGACATGAACAGTACTTATCACCGCGGAACCACGGCAATAGCCTGCTTGGGCCGCGGTTCCGCGGCCGTACGGATGAATCAATTTGTCGTTTTTGTACAGTAATTGTTTTCTCTGCTTGTATATTTTTTTGGGGAATTTTTAATTTGAATTTAGTGCTGTATGTTCTGGAGATTGTTTTGGAGTCGATGATTCGATCGGAATTTTGATTTCGTGTCTTTTCCGGGTAAATTAGAAAGTATTGAATTGTTCGAACGAGTATCATTTACTCACTTTTTCACGGGGTTTAAATCTTTCGGAAATACGTGCAAGTTTTGTGGTGGACCCTCTAGAAGACAACAAACCTTAACTCGATTATGTGACCATCTTGAACTGCCTTTTGAACCTTAGGGTTTGGGGCAGTACGGCGTGCCACATGTGAGGCGTTGGCTTGACCCTTCTACGGCTGGACCGCTACTACTGTGTCACACTCCGGGTTTTTGAACTCCGCTCAAGTGTTGAGCTTTAGGGAATTTTGGGTATTTGATCATTCGTTCGAAAACTTTAATACTGTCTATTTATCTGGAATGTGATGCAATGTGTGGAATTCATATAGCTAGACATGAAATTCGAAGTATGTGATATTTCGTATTTACGATGTCTAAAGAGAATGTGGATTCCAGATATTGCAGTTTTACACTTTCTTTTCTGTGACCGTAAGTGTAGTATGTCGATATCGTCGGTTTCGTTGCTATACATCAACGATAATTGGGGTACGCATACTTACTTACGTTGATGATATATGATATTATGTGTTGCTGAGATATGATGTGCAGGATTGTCGCAATTGAATAGCCGGGGTTTTTTTAATGTGAGATGAGAGTTTTATATTTTCATTCATGTAAATTCAAATGTAATGTAATATTCTTTTATTTGGGGCACTTCCGGGTTGAGGTCGATGCCACCAGTGTTGTATATTATTTACTTTTCCGCATTAGGATGGACCCAAGGAGGGGAGCACAGGTGACCGGGTTCTGGGGTTTAGTGGGAGGCCATCTCGAGGAGTCGAGACCGGGTCTCCTAAACTCCAGAATTGGTAGGGTCGCTTGCCGCTCTCGTAGGGGTCCAGGGTGTGGGCTTGGCTATTCATCGCGATTGTGGAATCCGTATTTTTTATTGTTGGCTAAATACTAAATACGGACGTCCTAGTATATCCCACATTATATCTATGTTTCTGCTGCGATATCTGTGATGTGATCATTTGATATGTTCTGATGGATACAGTATTTAGTATATATGATATATTATATAGACGTTACTTATGTTTTACACCCGCACTAGCCCTGCCCTGCTCTGTCGTTAGTTACCTAACCTAACGGTGCACGAGGGGACATCGAGGCGAATGCGGATGGCATAAGTGTACGTCGTATTTATCTGTGATGTTTAGGTCACTTAAATGATGGGACTTCATTAATGTGATTAATGAAAGAAAAGAAACCTAAAAGATGTTGTAGAATCAATTTTTTTCAAAAAGGGTAGCTACAGTCTTGCTTTGCATAGCGGTATATATGATATACCCTGCACCTTATTCGATGGGGAAAGAGCCGAGATCCCTTCACCGGGAGTGACCTCTTTAGCAAAACTGGCAGATGCTACAAAACTCGGTTTGGTTTTTGATTGCTTTTGGAGTTTTGCTTTGCACAGTGATATATATGATATATCCCGCACCTTATTCGATGAGGAAAGAGCCGAGATCCCTTCACCGGGAGTGACCTCTTTAGCAAAACTAATAAAAGCCTCAAAATCACTCCATTTCAAAATTCACATGATTATACAACGATATCAAGTTCATTACGCAATAGGTTTTCAGAAAAACCTGTCGTAGCCCTCCGTCATTTCAGATAAGTCCTACTTAGTATTCGTGCTACGTTTGTTGACCTCCGTCAAGGCGTAGTGTGCGGTAGCTAACTAGTATTTATCTGCTTATGCATATGATGCAGATTGGATTAGGGTAGTCGTACGACCTTGTTGACCTCCGTCAAGGGTCGTGCGGGTGGGTTTGATTCAATTAAGAAATGACGGGTTGAACTTGACTTGCACCCTGTGGTTTGTTGACCTCCGTCAAGGTCATGGGATGCTTGGGGCAAAAGATTATCGGGAGTTTCAAGTGTTGAAATTTGCAATGAGATTGCACACCTTCTATTAGATAGTTGGATCCCGATACCCACTGCGAGTAATTGTTACTCCTGGAAGAGTTTTACACAGGACAATTAGCCGATCAAGTAGGTGTCTAGAAAGGTGTCAACGGGGTTACGCCTCTGGGAAAACGAGGTTTACTTTAATTAGGTGCGTGCGAAAGCACGGGGAACCTCCCTAAAAGTACCGACACTGGCCTGGCTGAAAGATCGGCGAAGTTGTAGGGTGTAATTAATCCCGGCTAGTCTTTCCTTTTAGGGTTTGATGGAAGATTTGATAAAAAACAGTGGGAGCCATCCTGATTAAATAAGATATTAACCAATCTGATCTTGCAAGAGCATACGCTAAAGTGTTTTCTTCTCTCTCTCTCCAGGTAGCGACCATGTCATGCCTTAATCAAGATAATAATATGGATGTATTGACCAAACCCGCATGTTATACCGTGCTGGGGAACGTTGGTTCCGTTCTTTCTTATAAGAGTTATAGGACTGAACAGGACATAGGGGAATACCAGGATTCCCATACCACCCGAATGAAGAAAGTACATGATGATGCATTTTCTTCGGTTGTGTTCGTTACAGAGAACTGTTTCTCCATTTCCTCTACGTCCTGGGTATTGGATATCGGGTCAGGATCCCATATATGTAATCAGTTACATGGGCTTAAGAAAGGTAGAGAACTTGGAGAAGGTGATAAAGACATAAGAGTTGGAAATGGTGCAATTGTTGCAGCTAAAACTGTCGGGGAATATCACCTTGTATTACCAACT
The DNA here is from genome assembly GCA_030015575.1 of Agapanthus africanus. Classification (NCBI taxonomy): domain Eukaryota; kingdom Viridiplantae; phylum Streptophyta; class Magnoliopsida; order Asparagales; family Amaryllidaceae; genus Agapanthus; species Agapanthus africanus. The sequence goes on along the minus strand of JASDDO010000029.1, from coordinate 239,662,130 downwards.
GGTAATACATTGATTCTGAACGAATGCTATTACATGCCGAATCTGATATGCAACATTATATCGGTTTCTTTGTTGAGTAGAGAGATATAATTTTGTATTACAGGATAATGTTATGAACATTTTCCGTAACCAAAAGTTGGTTGGATCAGGCACCTTGTGCAATGGCATTTATGTTCTAAATCAATCAACAGTTCTGAGCATAACAAACAAACACAAGAGGAAGAGTTCAGAACTAAACGAATCCTTCTTGAGGCATTGTAGACTGGGTTACATCAATGCGACGCGACTAGCTAAGTTACATAAAGATGGATATTTGAATCCGTTTGAATTTTCATCTTATGACATTTTCCAGTCATGTCTCAAAGGCTAGATGACCAAAACTCCGTTTACGGGACACGGAGAAAGAGTTACAGAACTCTTGGGACTGATACATAGTGATGTATGCGGTCCCATGTCTACACATGCCAGGGATGGTTCTGCGTACTTCATTACATTCACTGACGATCTCTCTAGGTTCGGGTATGTGTACCTGATGAAACACAAATCAGAAGCTTTTGAGAAATTTAGAGAATATAAACAAGAAGTCGAGAACTAAACCGGAAAAAGTATTAAAATCCTACGATCTGATCGAGGAGGTGAATACTTGAGCATTGAATTCCTGGACTTCCTAAAAGAGAATGGGATTCTCTCTCAGCTGACTCCTCCATATACACCACAGCACAACAGTGTGTCAGAACGGAGGAACCGCACCCTATTAGATATGGTGCGCTCTATGATGAGCACAGCTGAGTTACCTATTTCCTTCTGGGGATATGCACTGGAGACAGCAGCATACCTACTGAATAGGGTTCCTACCAAATCTGTGCCTACCACCCCATATGAGATATGGGAGGGGAAGAGACCATATCTTAATTTTATTAAGATATGGGGTTGCCCGGCCTATGTCAAAAGACAAAAACCGGATAAACTAGAGGCAAGATCTGTTTTGTGTAAGTTTGTTGGATATCCCAAGCATTCGCGAGGGTATATCTTCTACCACAGTGAGGAACAAAGAGTGTTTGTTGCTCAACATGCCACCTTTTTAGAAAAGGAATTTCTTGCAAAAGAGATTAGTGGCTCTGAGGTAGAACTGGAAGAGGTTCCAGCTGTACAAACCACAACAGAAGATTTAGTGGAACCAGAAGATTCAGTAGCTCCCAACGAACCTCAGCCTCTCCGCCGATCTAGTAGGGTTCCTCGCCAACCTGAGAGATACTACGGTTTTCTCATGGATGGTGGGAGCGAGGATTGCATCATGGAGGATGATGACCCAACTAGTTTCGAGCAGGCCATCACGAGTGGGGACTCAGTGAAATGGCTGGATGCAATGCGGTCCGAGATGGAATCCATGTACACCAACAAAGTATGGACTTTAGAAGATACTCCTGAAGGGGTAAAACCCATTGGGAGCAAGTGGATCTTCAAGAAAAAACCTGGTGTAGATGGGAAAGTGGAGACTTTCAAAGCTAGACTTGTTGCAAAGGGTTTTCGTCAAAGACCAGATGTGGACTATGACGAGACCTTTTCTCCAGTGGCTATGCTTAAATCCATCCAGATCATGCTTGCCATCGCTGCATATCATGACTACGAAATCTGGCAAATGGATGTTAAGACCGCCTTTCTAAATGGTGATTTAGAAGAGTGCGTATACATGACTCAGCCAGAGGGCTTCGTAGATAGTGGGAGCAGCGGGAAGGTATGCAAGCTGCTTAAATCCATTTATGGATTAAAGCAAGCATCGCGGAGTTGGAACATCTGCTTTGACGTCGTTATCAAAGAGTTTGATTTCGTCAAAAATGTAGATGAACCTTGTGTCTACAAGAAGGTGGCAGAGAGTAAGGTTGTCTTCCTCGTATTGTACGTGGACGACATACTCTTGATAGGAAATGGCATTCCTATGCTGCAATCGGTCAAGATCTTCTTATCACAAAGATTCTCAATGAAAGATCTTGGTGATGCCTCCTGCATATTGGGAATTAGGATCTATAGAGATAGATCCAAACGGATATTGGGATTGTCCCAATCCAGGTACATTGACACCATACTAAAGAGGTTTAGCATGGAAGAATCCAAGCGTGGGAACTTACCCACGATCTCTGGAGTCACTCTCTCCAAAGAGATGTCTCCCTAGACTGATTTGGAGAGAGCTCGCATGCAAGGGATACCCTATGCTTCGGCTGTAGGCTCTATCATGTATGCGATGCTATGTACCAGACCCGATGTAGCATACTCACTAAGTGTAGTGAGCAGGTATCAAGCTGATCCTGGAGTGAGTCACTGGACAACTGTGAAGAGCATTCTCAAGTACTTACGAAGGACTAAAGAGATGCTCTTGGTGTATGGTAACGGAGAACTCCAAGTAGAGTCCTTTACCGATTCGAGCTTCCAGATAGATAAGGACGACTCTAAGTCGCAGTCGGGATTTGTCTTTACCCTTTACGGAGGGGCGGTTAGCTGGAAGAGTTCCAAGCAGGAAACCGTGGCAGACTCGACGATGGAGGCTGAATACATCGCTGCCAACGATGCTGCCAAAGAGGCTGTCTGGATCAAGAAGTTCATTACTGAACTTGGAGTGGTTCCATCCATTGAGAATCCAATACCTTTGTATTGCGATAACAATAGAGCGGTGGCTTTGGCCAAGGAACCCAGGTCCCATCAGCGATCCAGGCATATTCTGAGGCGGTATCACCTGATCCGGGAGATAGTTGATCGCCGGGAGATCGAGGTCAGGAGGGTTGACACGAAGAATAACACAACGGATCCACTCACGAAGGCCATTCCCCAGATACAGTTTGAGAGACTCTTCGGAATGCTCGGTATGCGATACTACAGCAGCTGGCTCTAGTGCAAGTGGGAGATTGTTAGTTGTATGTATGCCCTAGAGGCCAGTATTGTATAGATGATGTATATTATATTGGATGCTTGGACATATATAGAGATGACTTTCTTGCTCGATATGATAGTATGCTATCTGGTTGCTCTTTATCTTAACAAGTATACTTGTCTCTTTATACTGTCTTATAGTTACATGTTGGTAAAGCCCTTAGGATGTGTACTTGACTAGCTGGACTATGATGCGGATCATACTAGTGGGGACATGGTAGTCCATAAGTACATCCTTCAAGGTCCCTAGTCGTGGATGTATCGAGACGGGGCATCGATATACCAGTGTAGACTAGCGTATACGCTTCTCGACCCATGAGATGGGCGATGGATGATCCCATATCCATTGGTGTTTGACATCAGAGATGGTATACGGGTGCTCAGTGGAGACTGGGTACACTGGACGGACTCGCCGAGAACTCCCAGATGGTATTATACCTCACGTCAGATGGCAGTTCTCAGGTGACACTTGTGCATGTTAGTCTGTAGACCCGAGATCGTCATAGAGTCTTGTGTGATTCCCACTGTGCTTTGATTTCCACCTTACCACGTCCATGAGGGCGTGCAAAACGGTGGTTTTTGGGTACAGTCCCGAGTCACATGGAGGCAATGAGCGATAGGAGGGGTTTCGTCTCTCCCGGTATTAAGGGTTGATGTTGCATTGTGCTCGATTGGCCATAACAGGGAAGTCCCTGGCCAGGGCTGATTAGAGATTTACTGGTAAGTGTTACCAGTAGTTTCTCGACCCGTTATGAGCCTCACATCGGCACGACTTATCGGTTATTGGGGTCTGACGTTTACCACCCCTAGACTTGATATGCGACATATCAGACGAGGAGACCGGACTGCATGGGTAGTGTTGCCGATTGGCTCGACGGGAGTTGTAGCAGGTTTGCTTGTTTTCTTCTGATCGCTCAATACCCGGGTGGCCGTTACGTTTAGCTGACCGCTTGCGGCTTGGGGGTGCTTGATATGATCATCACCCACTGCCGGCGTATTGACGAGTCTTAGAGTCCCACAAAGGAGTTACCTAGTCCAGGCGAAACGTTGTGGTGCGCGTATGCGATATGCGCATAGACCCGGTTAAAATGCGCGTATGAGATATCGTATGTTAATCGGGCGGCTTGCTTTTGGTTAGGTCGTATGTGATATGGCCGGATTGATAAATCAAGTGTTGATTTATCATTTAACCATTAGTTTCTCACTAAAAATCCTTTCTTGTATTTTTTGGATGTATGCATGCATGTATGCATTCTTTCTTGATTCATGAACATATGGATGTGCATGCATACATACATACATACATACATCATCCTTCATGGTTGTATATACATAGAAGATGGTGGCAATATAAGACTCATACCTTGGTTAAACAATATGAATTATTATTGCATTTGTTTTAAAACAAAATGAAAAAGGACAGGATAATTCATGGTTCACTTTCTACACTCTTCTTTGACCTAACCATTCTTACCCACCATTTAACCATGGATCAACTTTCCTTTTGTGTTTTAACTCAAGTTCAATAATATCTTTATTGTTTAACCATGGTTTGAGATGAGAAGTGGAAAATGTATATTCATATATTTTCTATTTTTCAAAGGGGATTATCTTTCTCTCTTGTTCTAAAAGGCTATCATCTTCTTCCTCCTTCTTCCTTTGCTCTCTAGATTTTTCTAGTGAGCAAAACACTCACCAAGTTAGGATTTTGAAGTGAGAAAAGCCACCACAACATTATTCTACACAAGTCTTGCCCACTTGTTTAGAGTGTTAACTTCATTTCTTTCTCTTGATCTTGTGAAGTTGCAAGCTTGGACAAAGCGGACTCCGGGTGGATCATCGTGGACCTAGAGGAGTTCAAGCGGACCTTTTCCAAACCCCAAGTAGCCGAGGAGTCTAGCCTAGGGAGCTACAAAGGTTGTACTCTCAAAACCCTCGCTTTACCTACTTGTGTTGAAGTGTTGTTTTTTGAAACCCTAATATTTCTAGGTATGATTCTTTGTATGCTTACTTGGCACCCTAAAATTTTAATCTTTGGTACATGTGATGCTTCCAAACCCTTCATGAGGTGCTAGGTAAACCCAACACACACACACACACACACACACACATATCCCCATATACGCAAAAATAAATAAAATGCATGCAAGTGTGTGTGTGCGTGTATGCAAATCACTACTCTAGGGTTCGCGGCTAAGAGACTAACTAAAACACTATCTTACAAGTACGCTATGCTAACCCAAAGTCATCTAAACATTTCTTACTAGGTAAACTCATCTCATATCACATATAAGTGTGTGTGTGTATATATATATATATATCATAACACATTCGCATTCTATATTATGAAACTGTGGGGGTGCTATACGCCATCCACCCGACTTCCCCCATAGATATATATATCTACTCACCTTGATCATCGCTTGCCGAAGTCGATATCGCCATCCTCTTCTTCATCACCCGAAGTCCTCGTGGGGGTACCTACATATATGCACATATAGCATCGTAAACGGAAATCACGCACGAAAACCAAAATATCGCACGAATCACACATAGGTCAAAACCTATAGTTTACGCATGCAAGAATAATCAAACAACTCCCAATACCGACGTACAAACATCAAGTGACCGGGATAAAACACAAATACCAAAACCAAAGTTAAAACGAAGTCGTAAAACAATGCAGCAACTCAAGAACATGGTCCCAGATTTTACCCTAGGCTAAATTAGCCAATTTTGCATACATGGAGGGTCTATTTTACTTGAGATAAAGTTCTGGACCAAACACGAAGCCTTAAGTCCCTGCTCTGGCCGCAAATTGCGGCCAAAATGGATAAATCTGCAGCCACATGAAGGAATTGGGGTTCTGGGTTTTGGGTATAGGTTCTAGGTTGCCTGCACGTCTCTCTGTGTTTGCTAAATATTTTTCAGGTGTCCCGGGTGATAGCAGATACCAATATATCCTTACAGAATCCATAAAATCCGATATCGGGGATTTCTAAGTTTATGAATTGGGGTTTTACTCTCAGATTTAGTCCAATAAACAATCACTACAGGGGTTGCAAGGGCTCTACTAACCTCAATTACACTTCACTACTCAAGATTTCATTGAAACCTTAACTTGGAATTTTCAAAGTTCACTAAACAACACTTAATCGATTCTAAACTAATATAGGTGCTAAAGTGAATGAAATACAATACAATTGATGAAGGAATTACCTCATTTTGCAACTCAAGAATTTTCTTGAGTTGCCTCAAGTCTTCAAAATCAAATTTTTCTTTGTCCAAAGTGTTTGTAGTGATCTTGTACATGTTTTTAATGAAGTGGGGATGGACTTTTAATGAGTTTTTTGTGTTGTAGTGTAGAGGTAGAGGAGGGAGGAAGGAGGTGGCAGCCATGGTGAGATGAGGGAGAGAAATGGAGAAGAAAAATGAAGGGGAAAAGAAATGGGAGCTTGGTCAATGACCCCTCACCTCTCTCTTTCATGCCCATACCCAATTCTTTACTATTTTCATTTTATTTTCTTTTCTTATCTTTTCTTTTCATTTTTTTAAAAGAGAACAAACCATGCATGATAAAGATAAAAGAAAAGACTATGGGAGGAAATGTAAAAATGTGAAAAAGACTTGGTGCATGTTACATGCACAAAACAAGTTTAATGCACGATTAGTGATATTTAATCGCGATTAGCATTAAAATTGTATATAATTAATTATAAAAGAATTCATAGTTTGCTTAAATCATATTAAACGCTCTCATTTCAGAAATTTCCATAATTTTCCAAATATTTTCCACTTTATCGGTATTTAATTTTATCGCATTATTAAAATATTCACAATATTTATTATTTAATTATAAAAATTCCCAAAAATAATATTTTATTTTTCTGAAATGTTACAATCTTCCCCCTTAAAGAAATTCGATCCCCGAATTTAAATTTTAACTCCCCTAATTTCTAAAACATTTCAGTAAAATGATCGAGTTGTCGGGGTTCCGAAATCATAAATACATAAAACATGTTGTTGCGCAAAGCATGCGCATGAAAACGAGTATATAATCCAAAATCAAAACTCCGTCAATGTAACATTTCAGAAAAATAAAATATTATTTTTGGGAATTTTTATAATTAAATATTGAATATATGAATATTTTATTAATGCGGTATAATTAAATACCGATAAATTGGGAAATATTTAGAAAATTGTAGGAATTACGAAAATGAAGGCGTTTTATATGATTTAAGCAAATTATAAATTCTTATGATTAAATATATTCCATTTTAATGCTAATCGCGATTAGATATCGCTAATCTTGCATTAATCCGGTTTTGTGCACATGACATGCACCATGTCACATTTTAACACTTGTTACATTTTTATCATTTCTTCTTTCCTATTTTTCTTGCATGGTTCTCATTTTCTTTAGATAACAAAAGATAAGAAAAGAAAAGAAAAGAAAATGATAAAGAAGGAGGTATGGACAAGAGAGAGAGAGAGAGAGGTGATGGGTCAACCTTGGTATGGCTCTTTGTTCTCATTCCTTCATCTTCATCTTCATCATCTCATCTTCATCTCTCCTCTCATGGCAGCCTACTTCCTCCCACGACCTCAAACCCCTCACAACTCCATCAGAAACCCATTAAAACATCATCCCCCTTTCACAAAAAACATGCACAGGCTTCCTACAAACACTTTGGACCAAGAAAGGATGGATTTTGGAGACTTGGGGCAACTCAAGAATTTTCTTGAGTTGCCAAATAAGGAAATTTCTGCACCATTAGTATTGTATTTCAATCACTTTAGCACATATACAAGTTTGGAAGTGTTTTAATATGGTTAGTGAACTTAGAAAATTCTAGAAGAGGTTTTAATGGATTCTTGAGTTGTGATTGTGCTATTGCACTTTAGTGGTGACCTTAAGACCCCCATAGTGTCTAGAACCCAGACCAAACTTTAACTAAAACCTGAAAACCCAAAACAGAAACTTGTCATATCGGTTTTGTTTGCAATTGGTGGCCTACAGAGAATCTGGGTTGATCCGGGAAGTTTTTAAGAAAACGAAAAAATACCACCAATCTAGATGGGCCACTAGGAAGACACCATGCAAGTACGAAGCCGAGAGGAGCCTTGGGGGCTGAGCAGGCCGGAATTACATGGCTTGTGGTCAGCCATATGGAGGAAATTGGTGCCCAGGTTGCTTGTGTAGTTCATAGGTCCCCTATACATCACCCCAGTATTGTTTGTGCACCTTGTTTTTGCCTGAAACAAAATCTGGGACCACTTTCTTGAGTTGTTGTTTTTATTCGGGGTTATGTTTTACGTATTTTGAATTCTTGATTTTAGTATTTGGTATTGTATTCGGTCATTTGATGTTTGTACGTCTATATCGAGTGTTATTTGGTTGATTTGCATGAGTAGACCATAGGTTTTGACCTATGTGAGATTCGTGTGTTGTTTTGGTTTTGAATTGGATTTTAATGCGGTACGATATGTTATGATATGTAGGTACCCTCATGAGGACTTCGAGACGACAAGCAAGCGTGTGGCGACATTGGCATCGGCAAGCGAAGATCAAGGTGAGTAGATATATATCTACGGGGGAAGTCGGGTGGATGGCGTATAGCACCCCCGCAGTTTCATAGTGTTGTATACGAATACGTACACACACACACACATATGTATATGTTTATTGTGGGACCATGATTATCTTGATAGGTTTATGTGTTCATGGTTTAGTTTAATGTAATTAGAATTAACTTAGTTTAGCTTCTTAGTCGCGAAACCCTAGTTTTATGTTTTGCATACACGCGCGCGCGCGCACACACACACACTTGCATACAGTTTATTACTTGTGCGTATATGGGGATATGTATGTATATACACACACACACATAGGTATGGGACTATGTGTATATATATATATATATATATATACGTATACATATACATGGATGATGAGGATAGTATATGGTATTTGGAGATGAGTCTATGTGATTGGGCATGGTGCCATAAAATCGGTGATATGTTGTGGTTCGTATTATGAGATACGACACGATATTATAGCGGGTCCTTAGGCGATGTGTTTCATACACACGCATGTATATATGTAAATGGTATCAGTATTGTACTAGACCTAGATTGGTATTCCAGTTCACGATATGTGATGACAAGGATACCAGATGAATAATGAGATAAATGTGATATTTGACCCGTACCCAGATTTGGGATGCCGTACGAGGGATTTACCGTACGAGCTATATTGATGATAGATCCTCACTCTTGACTCGAGGATGTCATATTATATAGTGTATCGTATGTGATACTATTGAGGCGGGATCACCGACTATTATATATATATATATATATATATATATATATATATATATCGACTCAGACTTAGGTAGTTTTCCTTACCCTTTTGTTTAGTCCTGTAGTTTACTTGTAGATGTTAGACTAGACTCGAGTCATACCTATTTCAAAACTAACGAATCGTGAGTATTTTAAAGACAGGCCAAGGGATTTTACGGATATTTCAAAGGATGTACTTTCTTAAAAACATCGTAGCCCTATTTTCTAAACACCACGATTCGTGTTATTTCAAATGGCAAAACTGTATGACTCATAGATATTAATGTAGATTCTGATATGTTGCATGTACTATTCATTTGCCATTTATTCTGCTTATCGGATTGCATTGCATGTTTTTATGTATTTTCGTTGAAAATAATGAAACCTGTTGTTAGGACACCAGCACCATTACCGATAATGCGTATACTCCACGTACACTCGCTTGCCGGCTCACACACATCTTCATCGGTAATTGCTATGTCACGTACACCGTAGAAAACATTATTTCATTGACATAGCTTGCTAGCAGATGGTTCCTATATGTTATTGTTTCATATGCTAGTTCATTATTGCATTCATTGCTTGATGTTTCATGCATATTTATATATTTATTTGTCATGCAATATTATAAGGGCCAGTCCGGATTGTCGGAGCCCAGTATTAATTATTATTCACTTTTCATTTTTGGATTTCGGATTTCCATGAGATTTTTGGATTTGGAGAAACCGTAGGATTTTATAAACTCATTTATCATTTTAAAAGATAAAATTGCGGTTTTCTCATATTATGATTTGAGATATGTCCACCATGAGTTTTCTCGGCTCTTGAGCGATATCATACACCCGATTCGAGGAGGAAGAGCAACCGTTTGTGGGTGCATGGTGGAGCCGGTGTGGTATCCCGGGGCGAGAAGGTCGCAGATGATGGCGTTGAGCCTGAGACAGGGGAGCACTACTGACCGGTGATTTTATTGTGACACGCCGGATATCCGGAGGATACTGACGTGGTCTTGAGATTTATGATACAGGCCAGTCCGGATAGCCGGAGCCTGAGTTATTGAGATTTATGATACAGGCCAGTCCGGATAGCCAGAGCCTGAGATATTGAGATTTGATGATACAGGTCAGTCCGGGTAGCCGGAGCCTGAGATTTGAGATATATATTTTGTGTCGATGCTTGACACTGATTTCTGATGATTTCATTGATGATACGTAAACTTATAAATACAGAAATCTCATTAAATTAAGAAAACAGTTTTCTCATACATGGTGCATTCTGTTTTCATATTATATTGCATTCATACCTCATGTTTATGATATGTTGCTATCTGAGGCACTGACGCGAGCACTTGGTATTATACATATGTATAGATGTTTACCCATGCTATATTTAGATGCTTCAGACTATATCATATTGAGGATATTACTGATCGTATAACCTAGGATTGAGTCATACATTCGATTTATGCTCTGTGATGTTTTCTACTTACGAGTTGGCAACTCACCCCCGTTGTGCCACAGTTCTTACAGGTTTTGCCATACAGGTTTCGTTACGGCTTTGCTGGCACACTGCTTTCATTTCGGGCGATTGGTTTGGTAGGTGGGTTCACTCGCATCGTGACCACCATTATACCTTATTTATTTTCAGTTGTATCCAGAAAACTCCATCAAGCAGACTTGTATATTTTTTGACTTAGAAGACCAGTTGTATATTATTTCGAACTTAGAGTCGTGCTTGTATTATTATGGTTTTCTTGATATTATTGAGTTTCCTTGAGTTTTGATCCTCGCCTTTCGGCGTTGTATATTATATTGCGCGCGTGGTTGTGACTGTCAATTGACGAAGAGCTAGCTCCCACTTGGGGATGCCTTTATTCATATTATGCACGTTGTACCCTTTTGGGGCCAGTTTTTACAAAGAAAACTCTGCTGAAATTTTCAGAAAAGACTTGAGATTTTAAAAATGCATACTTCGGCTTATGTTGTTAAACAACTTGCTTTAAAACTAAATTTTTCCTTATTTTTTCTTTTAAATGGTTTAGATTTCTGGTTTTTTTTGCTTACTTGAATTAGATGGGGTCCTATAGACTTCATATAATTCAAGTGCCAGTCATGTACCATTTCGGGTCGTGACAGCCAAGCATCCCACAATCATCGGAGTTATGGTGAAGACACCAATGTCAAAATACAATACGAAAACCAACATGATATACATCAAAACTATGCATGTAAACATCGTGGTAAATTGTCAAAACATCTGAAGGAAATACATGCCAAAACTTTTCCAATCACTGTGCAATGCGCGTATCACGGCACAGGGGCGGACGTCTATTGTAAGAAAATAACTATATATATATATATCCTTTGTTTAACATACACGTCCCGCCGTTTTGAAAATAATTTAGAAGGGTTTCCTTGTTAAATATCTCGTGTCATCTCGGACACGTAGGTAAATACTGAGACTATAGCTCCTTTTTAGAAATCCCTTCGATAACTATCAATGCATGCAAAATATAGTCAGGTACAGTTCTCGGACTAGTCCTGCTCAGTCACTATACTAAATAGTAAATATCATAAAACATACTGTTCAAAGGAAATCAATCCCAAAATGTATATAAAGATGCCACGTGCGTCTGGTGCGCACGGAAATCGAAATCAATGAATGTGCCATACATGTGCACAGAAACAAAATATAAGTGCAACAGGTGTGCACAGAAACACCTGTCAAGGGAAACGGTGTGTGCCTGACAGCAATACCAGGTACATCTGATACGCACGAAGAATCTCAATTTAGTGCATCTGGCGTGCACCGAAATCGCATCAAATGCGTCAAGTATGCGCAAGAATCCAAATCAAGTGCACAAGGTGCACGAAATCAATATCAATATCATAATCGAAATCGACGGTATACAGCACATCCCAATTCAAATCAGGTATACCGTGGTATATAATCTCACAACCATGTGCATCAGCGTGCACAAAATCAAATCAAAAATACTAAAGTGCATGAAAACTATGCCGAAAGCACAAGTTAAATCACATGCATGCCATAGGCATGAAATCAAAATCAACCTCTCAAATGATATCAAATCGAAGTCAAGTGCAACTGTGGTGCACAAAATCTCAATCATGCAAATAAATCGTCCAAAATACTGAAATCAAAGATGGTCGAAACAGTCCCGCTCTAGCACATCCTCTAAAAATCTCTGGCCAACTGTCATGGTCACTCATAATATGTCTCGCCGACGGTGTCGAACTCTGGCCTACTGGGTGTGCGTAATATGGCCGATCCTGGGTCCAAATCTTCTCGTATAGTATTCCAGAAAGGTCCTATCGAAGTCTCTCCAAAAAATCGTTTATGCTGAAATGCCCGGAAGCTATCATCCTTTTGTTAAATCTATTTCTTATTCCGGAACGGCTGCATACTCATCACGACTCCTTCTGGAAGATATATCCATATACAACGCCTCTGCATGTGTATCACATCTCTGATGTCAGCGGAGTGGAACGTCATCTTATCAAGATCTTGTACGAACCTCTTACTCCACTTTTCTTTAATGTAGACCGCTTCGGACTCGTCTCTTCGTGGCTGCATGGACTGCGCTCCAACGGCTATACTCGTATCTGGAGTCTCCCAAGCAATGTATCCTATCACATGATATCCAAATGATGTCGAACCTTTCGATCGATTTGTCAAGATTCCATAATCCCCCAAGAGCTCAACATCTTGAGTACAGTTTAATAGTATTCCAGTACATACCACAGTACCTGTGGACAATTCGTAGAAGGGCAAACCCAAGCCTCATCAATGGCACCGCGGAACTGCTGTAAACCCTAAGATTTCAAAACGTTCTCATGGTCATTATATCGAGTTAGGATTTCATTCTTCTAGAGGGTCCACGAAATTACTTGCATGTTTTTCCGAATACTTTAAATTTGGAAAAATGGATTTCTGACATTCGATCATCTTCTATCGACTCTCAACGTACCTGCGTGAAGTCTTTTCTAGCTGCAATCAATCAATCTGATGACCTCGCATCGGGGTAGGCAACGAATCACATGTCCTAGTCATTCCTCCTTAGGTGACTAGCGATCTTCTATCATATCTCTAAGTATAACTCGTGCGGTATTAGCTTCAAACATCTGGGGCGATACCTTGTGATTTGCAGCAACAACTGGCTCATTCGTCCGCACGCTGAACAGTGCCTCAATCATCAATAATAATTTGTGCATTGACGGTCATCACATTCTGGCTGGCCTCTAGCAGTGGCCCAATTCTCTGGTGCTGATCTGCATGTTTGAGAAATTTGTAAAAGCGATCCATCAAACGCTCATGGCACAAAAACACAGTAAAACGATACATCTATGCAATCGTGTGTCCCTGAAATCACTCCCTGGTCAGTCCTCGTCCATGGCGAGCTCGTGCTGACCGCAACTCTAGCCGCAGCTCTCTCTGCCCGTATAATCGTGGCAGCAAAAACCATAAACCGATATCGATGAGGATAGATCATAAGAATGAATATAATACTGTGCAAGGAAATGTACATCCTATGGCTTCTTAAGCGGAGTAGCGTATCGTAAGTATGCCGCGGAACATACACACGGTACGTCATTCTCCTTAAGTCACCAACTCAATCAACCAAGATCAACCAATACGACGCAACTTCGGGTCTAATACCCCCTCGACCAAGTCTAAGTTCCGTAAGGTCAAGCCTAGGTTCCGAATATATATAAACGCCCTAGACTCCGCATAGTCAAACATAGAATCGAACCAAGGTTAAGCTAGTACTTTGATACCAATTTTGTCACGACCCGAAATAGCACATGACTGGTACTTGAATCATATGAAATCTATAGGACCCCATCTAATTCAAGTAAGCTAAAATCCCAGAAATCTAAACCATTTTAAAAGAAGAAAAAGAAGGAAAACCTGTTTTAAAACAAGTGGTTTTAATAACATAAGCCGAAGTATGAATGTAACAACTCCAATTTTTGTATACATAAAATTAATTTAAATTTGAAGTATACTTGGGATATTTAATGTTGCTGTTACCACTTTAAGTATTTATTTTCCCACAATAATTACAAGAAGGAGCTTGTAGCTCATTGGTAACACCTTGCACTGCTGAACCAAGCCACCAGAGTTCAAATCCCCTGCCCCACTTTATTTTTAGATTATTTTTGTTTTAAATTCCTTGGAAGCCCAACAGTCCACAGACCATAACTCCCAAACATCGAACTTCACATACAAAAACTAAAAATACCAGAGTGTACGTCAGAAGACTCCCCACCCCTTCGACCCCCCGACTCGGCCAGGATCGGCCGAGTCGGCCGGACGGCCGAGTCGTCAAAATGATAAATGTGTCGTTTTGCATTCTCAACTCCCCTGCACACACCATTTATTTGGATCGGTACCCGAATCTTAAATATACCCCATTTACTACAATTTTTAATGATTTTTCTATAATTTTTACAATTTTTTTAATTAAAAACCTTTCACCTACCCTACCCTATAAATACACCCCCTACCCTCTACCCTCTCATCCCAAAACCCTAGGTTCACTCTCTCAAAATTTTCCAAGAAGTGTGTACTTTGAAAACAAGTTCGCGGCGAAGCTCCGACGAAATTCCGGCGGGAATTCCGGAGAAGTTTTAAGAAACAACCGCGACGAAGAAACGCATCGGCAACTCCTTTAGTCCCCCCTCACTCCTTAGTATAGATCGAAACCCGTAAGTCCCATTCTATCCCCCTTTCTATTTCTCTAAAATACGAAATTACGAAACCCGACGGAATCGGAACAAATCCAATTTCCGATTCGGTTTTCTATAAAAATTTCACTTCTAACCAATACATTCATGCCTAAACATCTTTATCTTGACTATTAAACTTTTAAAAATCAATTTGAACAAGTTTCGTCACATGAAATGATAACCTTTCCAATTTATCGTATTTTTCACTTTAATACCATCATGTTTCGATTTCACATTTAACTCCTTAACTTTGCTATACATTTAAAGTAGAGCATGAGGTAATGACCTACCTCCACACACACGCAAATACAACCCTAAGCGACATCATCAAAAACTTAGAATACGATAAAACGAAACTTTCATTTAAATACCATATTCTTAATAAAACCATTCTTAAAAGTTTTAGATTTGATACACTTTTAAATAAATACGTCTTATTAAGAAAACACGATAAGTTGTGGATATCGATCGTTTATCTAAACCTGACTTTGTGGTGTCTAGGTTAGGCAAGTGAGCAAAGGTAACTTTAAAAGGCCCGTCTCACGATTCGTGAGCGGATCCCTCCTTTCCTTATTTGTACTTACCTGGCCACAATTAGCGGTGAATAGGCGATTTGAGGCTTCTAACGACTTGTCATTTAGAACACTTAGAAATAGGCTAGTTGGTTTAGGAAACCCTAGAATTCTAAAATACGGAAAATTACACTTTGTAAATAAATACCTTTTATTTTATAAAACCGTTTTCTAAAGGATTAGTATTTTACAATCTTTGCAAAGCGCCGCTACAACCTATTTTTGGGGAACCCGTTCGGGAGCGTGTGGGTTATCGCGCACCCTCGGGCTAGTAGTGCGAGATTCAGACCTCCGCAAGGAGCATTCGGTCTCGAAAGGTTTAAAATACGACATATTAAGAAAATGAGATTTTTGGAATATAAAATATTTATTAAAATTATTTTTGTATAAACATATGTATATTTATCACTTAAATATCTATTTTATTATAATATAAATTTTCCACCTTTTTCTAAAAATCACAATAATAAATTTTACACTAAAATACTATGAACTTCAAATAAATCAATATTACCGATAAATATCCTTATTTATAAAAATAGGATATTTTCACTAGAAATGTCACAACATAAAATCCACCCTCATTACAACTCTAAAGACGAACAATAAATACTTGAGGTGTATTTTGAAAAGTATATAAAAGTATTTTTACATAAAACCCCCTCAAGTTTTATAAATTACCCTAAGGACCCTAACAATTATAAGATTTCGATTCACATTTCTGATTGTCTGACTCGGGTTTGACTCTGATTAATCTGACTTGAAAATGATTCAAGTCAATCTATAATCTACAAGATTCCAATTCAAAATGAACACATGAATCTATGAATACAATTATCAATTTATACAAATTGACTGAACCGAACCATGGATATATATTCCTTTTACATAATTCTCAATATTCCATTTACATGAATCTACGGTTATAATTGTTTCCTGATACCATGGTTTCGGTCAGTCAGTCAATCACTTATACAATCAATACAATTTTACAAGATAACAATACAAACAAGATATCGCGGGGTTTAAGGGGTAGATTGGTACGGAAGGTGTTAAAGGTGGCATGAGGTGGTCAGATTTAATACACCTAATATGAATCCAGTTGCTGTTGTACCGTGGAATAAATGGTTCCTTGTACTATACGTGCCCCTAGTCTCTGGCATATAGAGACTCCCCTCGTATACACTGGCATCCTTCTGTATCAAGCTACAAACAACAGTGTTAACATAACATTCAACAATAGTATACACTTTAAAAATTATCTTCTTATTCTGTCTTTTTCTACCTTCCTCTTACCTTTGGGACTTACCGAGCGATCTGTTCGCTGACGACATTCTGTTTCATTCTTCTTTGAATGTCGTTAGGTGATTTGGACCCGGCAGAGATCGAGCCATCGCAAGAAGACTTGGAGCAGTTTGCCGAAGACCCTGCACTTTAGTTTCATTGTACACTTTTCCTCTCTGTACTTTTCATTTCCTGTTATGCCATTGTTTAGGCATCTTTTTATTTCAGTTGTATTTCCTTTCATGTATTGTACAAAGAATGTTAATAAATAAAAGTTGCCGTTCTTTTTATTTCTTGTCTCTTGTGTATTTATTTTATATTGCTTAGATAAGCTTAGCGTATGTACTTCTGAGTATATACGTAGCGGACCTCGTCACGTCTCCTTCGCCGTACACTGGGAAGTGGGGCACGACAGGTTTTGTTGGTGGCCCATGCAGGTCAGAGCTGTATGAATCCCTATCATGAAGTTCTGTTCTGCGTGAACAACCTAAGCAATATAACACAAGAACCAGCAACTAAAATATTCTTTACAATTCATGTTCCTTGAATCTTGCAATTTCATATTTCTTGAATCTTATCATTTCATGTACTTGAATCTGTCCTAACCCAAATTTTTCTTCAGAGTTATGGATTCTCCGAACAGCACCAGCACCAACGTCAACAACACACCTCCAGCACTACCTCTCACACCAGCTGTTCCTGCACCACCTACCGAGCAAACAGTGCTACTTGAGGCGATCCGCAGCCTTCTCGAGGGACATCAACAACTCCTGAACCGTCCCGAGACTGACGCACCGGGGGTAAAGCAATTCAGGGCTTTACATCCGAAGCAGTTCTCCGGAAAAGGATGCCCTCTTGAAGCTGAAGAATGGGCACAAAGCATAGAAAACGATCTGGCAGCAGCTCAAGTGCCAGACATAGCTTGGGTCCATGTGGCGAAACTACAGCTCACGGACAATGCTCGCAACTGGCGGAAGGCGGAAGAAAGCCGTCTTGTACAGCCTATTGAATGGAAGACTTTTTATGAGAAGTTCGAAGCGAAATACTTCCCTGTGACTGCCAGGTTTGCATGGAGCAGCAGTTCATTCATCTACAACAAGGATCGATGTGGGACAAATCAGTAGATGAATACGACGCTGAATTCACCATGTTAAGCCGGTAAGATATGTAGCAATAGTTCAATTTTTAAATATCACATACTACACAGCTAACACTATCTTTAAACAGATTCGCGGCACATTTGATACCGATGGACGAGATCAGAGCCCGTCGCTTTCAACAAGGACCGGACACGGAGATTCAGGCTGCTCTAGCCACAAGAAAATTTTTGACTCATGAGGATGCTCTGGAAGCTGCCCGCAGTTATGAGGTAGTGATAGAAGAAAAGGGGCAGACTTAAGTCTGCAGGAGTCAAGCGCCCTGCCAACCAGATGGCAGGTGGAGCCTCGTCCAGACCACCTTTTGTGCCAAGACGTCCTGGAGCACCAATCAACAGGCCCAACCCAGCCTTTTGTAACTACTGCAAGAGAAATGGGCATTTGGCGAGAGATTGCCGGCGTGCGAACAACCTTTGCTTGATCTGCGGCTCAGCTGCTCATGGTATTGGGGCTTGTCCTCATAAACAAAATCCAGTTGCTGCACCCAGGCCAGCAAACAATTATCCACAGCGTCCAGCCATCCAAGCCCCTGCTCCAAGATTTGCACTACCTGCACCACCCAGAGGACCACAAACTGCACCACCTCCTCGTCAGTTCCATCAAGCTCAAAGGAACGTTCCGAGGAATGCTCCTCAGGCTAGGAGGAATGTACCAAAGCGCCAGGCTTTCACGATGTCCGTGGAAGAAGCTGAGGCCACTGGCCAAGTCATCACTGGTAAACTTTCCTTCTCAAACTTATCTTTTAGTCTTCGTTATCTACACACTTTCCCTATACCTAAAACATATCCCATATATCTTAGGTACAATCCTAGTAGCCTCACTACCTGCACTTGCGCTGTTTGATACTGGAGCATCCCACTGCTTTATGTCGCAACGGTTTGTCCGAACCCATGCGATTCCATTCTCCCCGCTTGTATCCAGCTGGAATGTCAGTTCCGGAAACGACGTTCTAAAGGAAACTACGGGATACAGTTTGTGTCCAGTCGTCGTCTCCAGCAGAGAGTTTTATGCTGACTTCAAAGTACTGGACATACCGAACTTCGATGTGGTTCTAGGAATGGATTGGTTTGGAACTTTTTATGCTACCATTGACTGTCGTCAAAAGAGGGTAGTATTCGAGATTCCAGACCATCTGGTCTTCCATTTCAAGAGCGGAGACCGTACCCTGGAGCCAAGTACCTACAAAGCGAAGCTAAGGGAAGCAGTAGTTGCAGCAGCTCAAACAGAAGAAGAATTAAGATCAGAGGTAGTTTGAGAGCTCAACGATGTATTTCCTAACGATATATCAGGTTTGCCTCCCGATCGAGCTCTTGAATTCAGTATTGATTTAGTACGAGGAGCAAAACCGGTAATCAAAGCACCTTATAGACTAAGTCCGGAAGGTTTAAAGGAAGTCCGAACACAGTTGGACGAATTATTGGCGAAAGGATGGATTCTTCCCAGCACTTCAAGTTGGGGAGCGCCTGTATTACTGGTGAAGAAGAAGGAAGGTTCATACAGAATGTGCACCGATTATAGAGCTTTGAACGAAGTCACTATAAAGAACAAGTATCCACTCCCGCGCATCGATGATTTATTCGATCAGCTAAGTGGATCTTGTGTTTTCTCTAAATTGGATTTTCATTCAGGTTATCATCAAATGAAGGTCAACGAAGCTGATATTCATAAAACAGCTTTCAGAACTCGCTATGGACATTACGAATTTCTAGTGATTCCATTTGGAGTGACCAATGCACCAGCAATATTCATGAACCTAATGAATCAAGTTTTCCGGGAGTATTTAGACAGGTTTGTTGTCATCTTCATCGACGACATCCTGGTATATTCTAAGAGTCGGAAAGAGCATGCTGAGCATCTACGAATTGTCCTGGAAACTCTTCGACAACATAAGCTTTATGCCAAGTACAGCAAGTGCGAGTTTTGGCTAAATCAAGTTGGTTTTCTTGGACATATCGTATCAGGAGAAGGAATTTTTGTGGATCCAGCCAAGGTTTCAGCAGTTAGCGAATGGCCTACACCAAAGTCAGTGAAGGACATTCGGAGTTTCTTGGGTTTAGCTGGATATTACAGAAGGTTCATTGAAAGATTCTCAAAGATAGCAATACTACTGACCAAGCTCACACGAAAAGATGAAGAATTTGTGTGGTCAGAAGCATGCAAACAAGTTTTCGTAGAACTCAAGTCAAGATTGACTTCTGCACCTATTCTCGTAATACCGGATCAATCTGGAGGATTCGAAGTGCATTGTAATGCATCCGGTAAGGGATTAGGATGTGTTCTACATCAGCACGGTAAGGTTGTAGCTGATGATTCAAGACAACTGAAGACTCATGAGCACAATTATCTGACGCATGATCTGGAGTTGGCAGCTGTCGTCTTTGCTCTCAAGATTTGGCGCCACTATTTACTTGGTGAACGAGTGAACATCTACACAGATCATAAAAGTCTGAAGTACGTGTTTACTCAGAAGGAGTTGAATATGCGGCAGAGAAGATGGTTAGAACTCATGGCGGACTTTGACATCAATTTGAAATATCACCCAGGGAAGGTGAACGTAGTACCTGATGCTCTTAGTCACCAACCATTATCGATGAATCTCACCGCTCAGTGGAAGCTTCAGCAAGACTTGCATCAGATGGAGATTGAAGTAGTCATGCCAGGTAATGCTTCAAGTTTGATGAATCTACAAGTTCAATCAACCATTGTCAATCAGATCAAAGCAGCTCAAGCAAGTGATGCTAAGCTGCAAAAGATCAGAGAACAAGTGGAGAATGGACTCAGAACAGACTTCATCATCCATGAAGACGGATCTTTAAGATACGGCAGCAGATTATGTGTACCAAAAGGTCCTGTTCGGGAAGAGTTAATGAAAGAAGCTTACAGCTCTCCCTACTCAGTACATCCTGGAGGTACCAAAATGTACAAAGATCTACGTCAGAATTATTGGTGGCATGGAATGAAGCGTGAAGTAGCCAGAAGCGTCGCAAAATGTTTGGTGTGTCAGCAAGTAAAGGCTGAACATCACAGGACAGCTGGACTATTTCAACCGTTACTAATCACAGAATGGAAGTGGCAGCACATCACGATGGACTTTGTGACTGCTCTTCCTCGCAGCACAAAGGGTAACGATGCTATATGGGTCATTGTGGATCGACTCACAAAGTCGGCCCACTTCATCCCATTTCGAGTTGGCCAATCAACTGAGACACTGGCAAAGAAGTACATGGAGGTAATAATCTATTTAAGATTTAAACTCTTCATAATGTACTATCTCTGATACCCATGAACTCATACAGGAAATTGTGAGACTTCAAGGAGTACCGGTCTGCATTGTCTCCGATCGTGACACCGGGTTCCGATCGCAATTTTGGCAGAGTCTGCAAGCTAGCTTGGGAACAAATCTGAACTTCAGCACGGCTTATCATCCACAAACAAATGGTCAGTCGGAACGAACTATTCAGATCTTGGAGGATATGCTCAGAGCGTGTATGCTAGACTTCAAAGGATCGTGGGAAGATCACCTGCATCTTGTGAAGTTCACGTACAATAACAGCTACCAAGCAAGCATAGGAGTGGCACCTTTTGCAGCATTGTATGGAAGGAAGTGACGATCACCATTAAGTTGGGACGACAACGGAGATAGGGAACATCTTGGACCAGAGATGATAGTAGCGACCGTTGATGTGGTTCGTACTATCAGGGAAAGAATGCGCATAGCCCAAGATCGACAGAAACACTGGACTGATGCAAAGAGACGACACTTGGAGTTCCAGCCAGGAGACCATGTATTCTTGAAGATATCTCCGAACCGCGGCGTGATCCGATTTGGAAGACGGGGTAAATTAAGTCCGAGATACATTGGACCGTTCGACATACTCGAACGGGTCGGTGAAGTGGCATACCGCTTAGCGCTTCCACCCTCATTGGAAGGAGTGCATAACGTGTTCCACATATCCCAACTCAAAAAATATGTGAGTGACCCCAGCCATATTCTTGATCATTTCGAGCTCACTATACAGCCCGACTAGTCTTGTGAGCAACAGCCTGTGGAGATCCTGGATAGGAAAGTGATGACACTTCGGAACAAGGAAGTTAACTTGGTCCAGGTTATATGGAGGAAAGATAATCCAGGAGAATCCACTTGGGAAAGGGAAGATGAAATGCGTGAAAGATATCCTCACCTCTTTGTAAACTAGTCCTCAAATAAAAGTTGTAAATTTCGAGGACGAAATTTTTGTAAGGAGGGTAGATTGTAACAACTCCAATATTTGTATACATAAAATTAATTTAAATTTGAAGTATACTTGGGGTATTTAATGTTGATGTTACCACTTTAAGTATTTATTTTCCCACAATAATTACAAGTAGGAGCTTGTAGCTCATTGGTAACACCTTGCACTGCTGAACTAAGCTACCAGAGTTCAAATCCCCTGCCCCACTTTATTTTTAGATTATTTTTGTTTTAAATTCCTTGGAAGCCCAACAGTCCACATACCATAACTCCCTAACTTTGAACTTCACATAAAAAAACTAAAAATACCAGAGTGTACGTCAGAAGACTCCCCACCCCCTCGACCCCCGACTCGGCCGGGATCGGCCGAGTCGTCAAAATGAAAAATGTGTCGTTTTGCATTCTCAACTCCCCTGCACACACCATTTATTTGGATCGGTACCCGAATCTTAAATATACCCCATTTACTACAATTTTTAATGATTTTTCTATAATTTTTACAATTTTTTTTAATTAAAAACCTTTCACCTACCCTACCCTATAAATACACCCCCTACCCTCTACCCTCTCATCCCAAAACCCTAGGTTCACTCTCTCAAAATTTTCCAAGAAGTGTGTACTTTGAAAACAAGTTCGCGGCGAAGCTCCGATGAAATTCCGGCGGGAATTCCAGCGACGTTTTTGGAAACAATCGGCGACGAAGCAACGCCTCAGCAACCCTTTTAGTTCCCCCTCCCTCCTTAGTATAGATCGAAACCCGTAAGTCCCATTCTATCCCCCTTTCTATTTCTCTAAAATACGAAATTACGAAACCCGACGGAATCGGAACAAATCCGATTTCCGATTCGGTTTTCTATAAAAATTTCACTTCTAACCAATACATTCATGCCTAAACATCTTTATCTTAACTATTAAACTTTTAAAAATCTTCGTCACATGAAATGATAACCTTCCCAATTTATCGTATTTTTTACTTTAATACCATCATATTTCGATTTCACATTTAACCCCTTAACTTTGCTATACATTTAAAGTAGAGCACGAGGTAATGACCTACCTCCACACACACGCAAATACAACCCTAAGCGACATCATCAAAAACTTAGAATACGATAAAACAAAACTTTCATTTAATTACCATATTCTCAATAAAACCATTCTTAAAAGTTTTAGATTTGATACACTTTTAAATAAATACGTCTTATTAGGAAAACACGATAAGTTATGGACATCGATCGTTTATCTAAACCTGACTTTGTGGTGTCTAGGCTAGGCAAGTGAGCAAAGGTAACTTTAAAAGGCCCGTCTCACGATTCGTGAGCGGATCCCTCCTTTCCTCATTTGTACTTACCTGGCCACAATTGGCGGTGAAGAGGCGATTTGAGGTTTCTAACGACTTGTCGTTTAGACCACTTAGAAATAGGCCAGTTGGCTTAGGAAACCCTAGAATTCTAAAATACGGAAAATTACACTTTGCAAATAAATACGTTTTACTTTATAAAACCGTTTTCTAAAGGATTAGTATTTTACAATCTTTGCAAAGCACCGATACAACCCATTTTTGGGGAACCCGTTCGGGAGCGAGTGGGTTATCGCGCACCCTCAGGCTAGTAGTGCGAGATTCAGACCTCCGCAAGGAGCATTCGGTCTCGAAAGGTTTAAAATACGACATATTAAGAAAATGAGATTTTTGGAATATAAAATATTTATTAAAATTATTTTTGTATAAACATATGTATATTTATCACTTAAATATCTATTTTATTATAATATAAATTTTCTACCTTTTTCTAAAAATCACAATAATAAATTTTACACTAAAATACCATGAACTTCAAATAAATCAAAATTACCGATAAATACCCTTATTTATAAAAATAGGATATTTTCACTAGAAATGTCACAACATAAAATCCACCCTCATTACAACTCTAAAGACGAACAATAAATACTTGAGGTATATTTTGAAAAGTATATAAAATTATTTTTACATAAAACCCCCTCAAGTTTTATAAATTACCCTAAGGACCCTAACAATTATAAGACTTCGATTCACATTCCTGATTGTTTGACTCGGGTTTGAGTCTGATTAATCTGACTTGAAAATGATTCAAGTCAATCTATAATCTACAAGATTCCAATTCAAAATGAACACATGAATCCATGAATACAATTATCAATTTATATAACTTGACCGAACCGAACCATGGATATATATTCCTTTTACATGATTCTCAGTATTCCATTTACATGAATCTACGGTTATAACCGTTTCCTGATATCATGGTTTCGGTCAGTCAGTCAATCACTCATACAATCAATACAATTTTACAAGATAACAATACAAACAAGACATCGTGGGGTTTAAGGGGTAGATTAGTACGGAAGGTGTTAAAGGTGGCACGAGGTGGTCAGATTTAATACACCTAATATGAATCCAGTTGCTGTTGTACCGTGGCATAAACGGATCCTTGTACTATACGTGCCCCTAGTCTCTGGCATATAGAGACTCCCCTTGTATATACTGGCATCCTTCTGTATCAAGCTACAAACAACAGCGTTAACATAACATTCAACAATATTATACACTTTAAAATTTATCTTCTTATTCTGTCTTTTTCTACCTTCCTCTTACCTTTGGAACTTACCGAGCGATCTGTTCGCTGAAGACATTCTGTTTCTTTCTTCTTTGAATGTCGTCAGGTGATTTGGACCCGGCAGAGATCGAGCCATCGCAAGAAGACTTGGAGCAGTTTGCCGAAGACCCTGCACTTTAGTTTCATTATAAACTTTTCCTCTCTGTACTTTTCATTTCCTGTTATGCCATTGTTTAGGCATCTTTTTATTTCAGTTGTATTTCCTTTCATGTATTGTACAAAGAATGTTAATAAATAAAAGTTGCCGTTCTTTTTATTTCTTGTCTCTTGTGTATTTATTTTATATTGCTTAGATAAGCTTAGCGTATGTACTTCTGAGTATATACGTAGCGGACTTCATCGCGTCTCCTTCGCCGTACACTGCGAAGCGGGGCGTGACAGGTTTTGTTGGTGGCCCATGCAGTCAGAGCTGTATGAATCCCTATCATGAAGTTCTGTTCTGCGTGAACAACCTAAGCAATATAACACAAGAACCAGCAACTAAAATATTCTTTACAATTCATGTTCCTTGAATCTTGCAATTTCATATTTCTTGAATCTTATCATTTCATGTACTTGAATCTTTCCTAACCCAAATTTTTCTTCAGAGTTATGGATTCTCCGAACAACACCAGCACCAACGTCAACAACACACCTCCAGCACTACCTCTCACACCAGCTGTTCCTGCACCACCTACCGAGCAAACAGTGCTACTTGAGGCGATCCGCGGCCTTCTCGAGGGACAGCAACAACTCCTGAACTTTTCCGAGACTGACGCACCGAGGGTAAAGCAATTTAGGGCTTTACATCCGAAGCAGTTCTCCAGAAAAGGAAGCCCTCTTAAAGCTGAAGAATGGGCACAAAGCATAGAAGACGATCTGGCAGCAGCTCAAGTGCCAGACATAGCTTGGGTCCATGTGGCGAAACTACAGCTCACGGACAATGCTCGCAACTGGTGGTAGGCGGAAGAAAGCCGTCTTGTACAGCCTATTGAATGGAAGACTTTTTGTGAGAAGTTCAAAGCGAAATACTTCCCTGTGACTGCCAGGTTTGCCATAGAGCAGCAGTTCAATCATCTACAACAAGGATCGATGTGGGACAAATCAGTAGATGAATACGACGCTGAATTCACCATGTTAAGCCGGTATGATATGTCGCAATAGTTCAATTTTAAATATCACATACTACACAGCTAACACTATCTTTAAACAGATTCGCAACACATTTGATACCGACGGACGAGATCAGAGCCCGTCGCTTTCAACAATGACTGGACATGGAGATTCAGGCTGCTCTAGCCACAAGAAAATTTTTGACTCATGAGGATGCTCTGGAAGCTGCCCGCAGTTATGAGGCAGTGATAAAAGCAAGGGGCAGACTTCAGTGTGCAGGAGTCAAGTGCCCTGCCAACCATATGGCAGGTGGAGCCTCGTCCAGACCACCTTTTATGCCAAGACGTCCTGAAGCACCAATCAACAGGCCCAGCCCAGCCTTTTGTAACTACTGCAAGAGAAATGGGCATCTGGCGAGAGATTGCCGGCGTGCGAACAACTTTTGCTTGATCTGCGGCTCAGCTGCTCATGGTATTGGGGCTTGTCCTCATAAACAAAATCCAGTTGCTGCACCCAGGCCATCAAACAATTATCCACAGCGTCCAGCCATCCAAGCCCCTGCTCCAAGATTTGCACTACCTGCACCACCCAGAGGACCACAAACTGTACCACCTCCTCGTCAGTTCCATCAAGCTCAAAGGAACGTTCCGAGGAATGCTCCTCAGGCCAGGAGGAATGTACCAAAGCGCCAGGCTTTCACGATGTCCGTGGAAGAAGCTGAGGCCACTGACCAAGTCATCACTGGTAAACTTTCCTTCTCAAACTTATCTTTTAGTCTTGGTTATCTACACACTTTCTCTATACCTAAAACATATCCCATATATCTTAGGTACAATCCTAGTAGCCTCACTACCTGCACTTGCGCTGTTTGATACTGGAGCATCCCACTGCTTTATGTCGCAACGGTTTGTCCGAACCCATGCGATTCCAGTCTCCCCGCTTGTATATAGCTGGAATGTCAGTTCCGGAAACGGCGTTCTAAAGGCAACTATGGGATACAGTTTGTGTCCAGTCGTCGTCTCCAACAGAGAGTTTTAAGCTGACTTCAAAGTACTGGACATACCGAACTTCGATGTGGTTCTAGGAATGGATTGGCTTGGAACTTTTTATGCTACCATTGACTGTCGTCAAACGAGAGTAGTATTCGAGATTCTAGACCATCTGGTCTTCCATTTCAAGAGCGGAGACCGTAACCTACAAAGCGAAGCTAAGGGAAGCAGTAGTTGCAGCAGCTCAAGCAGAAGAAGAATTAAGACCAGAGGTAGTTCGAGAGTTCGACGATGTATTTCCTGACGATATATCAGGTTTGCCTCCCGATCGAGCTCTTGAATTCAGTATTGATTTAGTACCAGGAGCACAACCGGTAATCAAAGCACCTTATAGACTAAGTCCGGAAGGTTTAAAGGAAGTCCGAACACAGTTGGACGAATTATTGGCGAAAGGATGGATTCGTCCCAGCACTTCAAGTTGGGGAGCGCCTGTATTACTGGTGAAGAAGAAGGAAGGTTCATACAGAATGCGCACCGATTATAGAGCTTTGAACGAAGTCACTATAAAAAACAAGTATCCACTCCCGCGCATCGATGATTTATTCGATCAGCTAAGTAGATCTTGTGTTTTCTCTAAATTGGATTTTCGTTCAGGTTATCATCAAGTGAAGGTCAACGAAGCTGATATTCACAAAATAGCTTTCAGAACTCGCTATGGACATTACGAATTTCTGGTGATACCATTTGGAGTGACCAATGCACCAGCAATATTCATGAACCTAATGAATCAAGTTTTCCGGGATTATTTAGACAGGTTTATTGTCATCTTCATCGACGACATCCTGGTATATTCTAAGAGTCGGAAAGAGCATGCTGAGCATCTACGATTTGTCCTGGAAACTTTTCGACAACATAAGCTTTACGCCAAGTACAGCAAGTGCGAGTTTTGGCTAAATCAAGTTGGTTTTCTTGGACATATCATATCAGGAGAAGGAAATTTTGTGGATCCAGCCAAGGTTTCAGCAGTTAGCGAATGGCCTACACCAAAGTCAGTGAAGGACATTCGGAGTTTCTTGGGTTTAGCTGGATATTACAGAAGGTTCATTGAAGGATTCTCAAAGAGAGCAACACCCCTCACCAAGCTCACACGAAAAGATGAAGAATTTGTGTGGTCAGAAGCATGCGAACAAGCTTTCGTAGAACTCAAGTCAAGATTGACATCTGCACCTATTCTCGTAATATCGGATCAATCTGGAGGATTCGAAGTGCATTGTGATGCATCCGGTAAGAGATTAGGATGTGTTCTACATCAGCACGGTATGGTTGTAGCTTATGCTTCAAGACAACTGAAGACTCATGAGCGCAATTATCCGACGCATGATCTGGAGTTGGCAGCCGTCATCTTTGCTCTCAAGATTTGGCGCCTCTATTTACTTGGTGAACGAGTGAACATCTACATAGATCATAAAAGTCTGAAGTACGTGTTTACTCAGAAGGAGTTGAATATGCGGCAGAGAAGATGGTTAGAACTCATGGCGGACTTTGACATCAATTTGAAATATCACCCAGGGAAGGTGAACGTAGTACCTGATGCTCTTAGTCGCCAACCATTATCGATGAATCTCACCGCTCAGTGGAAGCTTCACAAAGACTTGCATCAGAAGGAGATTGAAGTAGTCATGCCAGGTAATGCTTCAAGTTTGATGAATCTACAAGTTCAATCAACCATTGTCAATCAGATCAAAGCAGCTCAAGCAAGTGATGCTAAGTTGCAAAAGATCATAGAACAAGTGGAGAATGGACTCAGAACAGACTTCATCATCCATGAAAACGGATCTTTGAGATACGGCAGCAGATTGTGTGTACCAAAAGGTCCTGTTCGGGAAGAGTTAATGAAAGAAGCTCACAGCTCTTCCTACTCAGTACATCCTGAAGGTACCAAAATGTACAAAGATCTACGTCAGAATTATTGGTGGCATGGAATGAAGCGTGAAGTAGCCAGAAGCGTCGCAAAATGTTTGGTGTGTCAGCAAGTAAAGGCTGAACATCACAGGACAGCTGGACTATTTCAACCGTTACCAATCCCAGAATGGAAGTGGCAGCACATCACGATGGGCTTTGTGACTGCTCTTCCTCGCAGCACAAAGGGTAACGATGCTATATGGATCATTGTGGATCGACTCACAAAGTCGGCCCACTTCATCCCATTTCGAGTTGGCCAATCAACTGAGACACTGGCAAAGAAGTACATGGAGGAAATAATCTATTTAAGATTTAAACTCTTCATAATGTACTATCTCTGATACCCATGAACTCATACAGGAAATTATGAGATTTCATGGAGTATCGGTCTACATTGTCTCCGATCATGACACCGGGTTCCGATCGCAATTTTGGCAGAGTCTGCAAGCTAGCTTGGGAACAAATCTGAACTTCAGCACGGCTTATCATCCACAAACAGATGGTCAGTCGGAACGAACTATTCAGATCTTGGAGGATATTCTTAGAGCGTGTATGCTAGACTTCAAAGGATCGTGGGAAGATCATCTGCATCTTGTGGAGTTCACGTACAATAACAGCTACCAAGCAAGCATAGGAGTGGCACCTTTTGCAGCATTGTATGGAAGGAAGTGTCGATCACCATTAAGTTGGGACGACAACGGAGATAGGGAACTTCTTGGACCAGAGATGATAGTAGCGACCGTTGATGTGGTTCGTACTATCAGGGAAAGAATGCGCATAGCCCAAGATCGACAGAAACACTGGGCTGATGCAAAGAGACGACACTTGGAGTTCCAGCCAGGAGACCATGTATTCTTGAAGATATCTCCGAACCGCGGAGTGATCCGATTTGGTAGACGGGGTAAATTAAGTTCGAGATACATTGGACCGTTCGACATACTTGAACGAGTCGGTGAAGTGGCATACCACTTAGCGCTTCCACCCTCATTGGAAGGAGTGCAAAACGTGTTCCACATATCCCAACTCAGAAAGTATGTGAGTGACCCCAGCCATATTCTTGATCATTCCGAGCTCACTATACAGCCCGACTTGTCTTGTGAGCAACAGCCTGTGGAGATCCTGGACAGGAAAGTGAGGACACTTTAGAACAAGGAAGTTAACTTGGTCCGGGTAATGTAGAGGAAAGATACTCCAGGAGAATCCACTTGGGAAAGGGAAGATGAAATGTGTGCAGATATTCTCACCTCTTTGTAAACTAGTCCTCAAATAAAAGTTGCAAATTTCGAGGACGAAATTTTTGTAAGGAGGGTAGATTGTAACAACTCCAATATTTGTATACATAAAATTAATTTAAATTTGAAGTATACTTGGGGTATTTAATATTGCTGTTACCACTTTAAGTATTTATTTTCCCACAATAATTACAAGAAGGAGCTTATAGCTCATTGGTAACACCTTGCACTGTTGAACCAAGCCACCAGAGTTCAAATCCCCTGCCCCACTTTATTTTTAGATTATTTTTGTTTTAAATTCCTTGGAAGCCCAAAAGTCCACAGACCATAACTCCCAAACTTTGAACTTCACATAAAAAAACTAAAAATACCCGAGTGTACGTCAGAAGACTCCCTACCCCTTTGACCCCCGACTCGGCCGGGATCGGCCGAGTCGGCCGGACGGCCGAGTCGTCAAAATGAAAAATGTGTCGTTTTGCATTCTCAACTCCCCTGCACACACCATTTATTTGGATCGGTACCCGAATCTTAAATATACCCCATTTACTACAATTTTTAATGATTTTTCTATAATTTTTACAATTTTTTTAATTAAAAACCTTTCACCTACCCTACCCTATAAATACACCCCCTACCCTTTACCCTCTCATCCCAAAATCCTAGGTTTACTCTCTCAAAATTTTCCAAGAAGTGTGTACTTTGAAAACAAGTTTGCGGCGAAGCTCCGACGAAATTCCGGCGGGAATTCCGGCGACGTTTTTAGAAACAACCGGCGACGAAGCAACGCCTCGGCAACCCCTTTAGTCCCCCCTCACTCCTTAATATAGATCGAAACCCGTATGTCCCATTCTATCCCCCTTTCTATTTCTCTAAAATACGAAATTACGAAACCCGACGGAATCAGAACAAATCTGATTTCCGATTCGGTTTTCTATAAAATTTTTACTTCTAACCAATACATTCATGCCTAAACATCTTTATCTTGACTATTAAACTTTTAAAAATCAATTTGAACAAGTTTCGTCCAATGAAATGATAACCTTTCCAATTTATCGTATTTTTCACTTTAATACCATCATGTTTCGATTTCATATTTAACCCCTTAACTTTGCTATACATTTAAAGTAGAGCACGAGGTAATGACCTACCTCCACACACACGCAAATACAACCCTAAGCGACATCATCAAAAACTTAGAATACGATAAAACGAAACTTTCATTTAAATACCATATTCTTAATAAAACCATTCTTAAAAGTTTTAGATTTGATACACTTTTAGATAAATACGTCTTATTAGGAAAACACGATAAGTTGTGGATATCGATCGTTTATCTAAACCTGACTTTGTGGTGTCTAGGCTAGGCAAGTGAGCAAAGGTAACTTTAAAAGGCCCGTCTCACGATTCGTGAGCGGATCTCTCCTTTCCTCATTTGTACTTACCTGGCCACAATTGGTGGTGAAGAGGCGATTTGAGGCTTCTAACGACTTGTCGTTTTGACTACTTAGAAATAGGCTAGTTGGCTTAGGAAACCCTAGAATTCTAAAATACGGAAAATTACACTTTACAAATAAATACCTTTTACTTTATAAAATCGTTTTCTAAAGGATTAGTATTTTACAATCTTTGTAAAGCGCCGCTACAACCCATTTTTGGGGAACCCGTTCGGGAGCGTGTGGGTTATCGCGCACTCTCGGGCTAGTAGTGCGAGATTCAGATCTCCGCAAGGAGCATTCGGTCTCGAAAGGTTTAAAATACGACATATTAAGAAAATGAGATTTTTGGAATATAAAATATTTATTAAAATTATTTTTGTATAAACATATGTATATTTATCACTTAAATATCTATTTTATTATAATATAAATTTTCCACCTTTTTCTAAAAATCACAATAATAAATTTTACACTAAAATACCATGAACTTCAAATAAATCAATATTACCGATAAATACCCTTATTTATAAAAATATGATATTTTCACTAGAAATGTCACAACATAAAATCCACCCTCATTACAACTCTAAAGACGAACAATAAATACTTGAGGTGTATTTTGAAAAGTATATAAAAGTATTTTTACATAAAAACCCCTCAAGTTTTATAAATTACCCTAAGGAACCTAACAATTATAAGACTTCGATTCACATTCCTGATTGTCTGACTCGGGTTTGAGTCTGATTAATCTAACTTGAAAATGATTCAAGTCAATCTATAATCTACAAGATTCAAATTCGAAATGAACACATGAATCCATGAATACAATTATCAATTTATACAACTTGACTGAACCGAACCATGGATATATATTCCTTTTACATGATTCTCAGTATTCCATTTACATGAATCTACGGTTATAACCGCTTCCTGATATCATGTGTAATGCTTCGAAAATCGTTTACGCAGTTTTTTGGTAATCGGATAAATTAGCAGCCTTTTCCGTAAAAAGTCAAAATATGTATTTTTCATTATAGACCTAATTATACAAAATTTAGATAAGATATTACTATAAATTGGTCACTAAAATGTTACTTAAAATTTTCTAGTTAATTAAAATTTTTTCCTTAATTAATTATTTTTTAATATTATTTTAAGCTTTTAAAAATACATTAAATTAGTGATAAATACAAATTTAATTAGGTAAATCACACACTTAGGAACCATTATAACTAAAATATAGTAGTAACAAAAATTTTACCAAAACTTTCCAAGAATTTTTGGTTTTATGGTGTAAAAAATGCATTAAAATGGGTTTTTTTTGTAAAAAGTTGATGTAACATTCATTAATTGATCTTTGAAGAAGCTTTTTGTGTAGAATTTTCCACACAATTCTCTCTCACTCTCCTACTCCACCTCCAGGCCGTGCAACCTAAAGCAAACCCCATCCCATTTCCCCCATTTTGTTTAGCTCAAAATTCTTGCAAAAATCCTCCGAAATCCAAAAAAATTCACACTTTTCTTCACTAATTCAAACCTAAACCCTATTCCATCCCTTCTCAAGCCCAAATTGGACTAAGACAAGGAAAAAAGAGGCATCTTTAGAGGCTAATTGCAAGAGGATCATAACTTGGGAGGTATAAATCCTAAACTAGTTGTTAAATTTGTAGTTTAAATAAGCTAGATTAGTATTTTAAAGTGTTAATTTCATTGTAATGGTTGGTTTTTGAAAATTCAAGAGAGGTGTTGATGCCCTAATTAGGGTTTGATGTTGGATAAGTGGGTTTAAGCTAGTGTTGTGGCTGCCTAGTGGGTTAGATCGAATATTTGTGCGATGTTGCGATCGCGATATCGTAAATTCGCGATGTTTGCTTTGGAATCGGTATGCTAACGCTTACTAGATTTTTATGAATTTTAGGAAGTGATCTAATTGCGTTATATTAGGGATATAATTAGCATCATACACGACTATTAGTGTGCGCGAATGCGGGGGTTTGTCTAGTCGGGTTTTAGTTTTGACGATTGCCCCGAAACGGCGATTTTAGTTAATGTTTTAGCGATTTTCGTGCGTTTTCCGCGCACCGAGTGCAAGTTGTGATTAATTCGAGAGTGTCGATATTTTCATAATATGAGTTGCGTCATTTCAGGAATCTGTAATCTTATACTTTGTGTTATGCAATTCTAGGATCGGTCGCGGAAACATCGGACGCAGCGCGCAAAGGCAAGACGGTGGTTGGATCGGATTAGCAAGGCACTCAGGTGAGTAGATGTATTCATCTATGGGGGAATCGTCTGGATGGCGCGAGGCGCCCCCTAGTTAGAATTACCTTATTTCTTGCTACATATGCATTGTTAGTTAGCTAACCCCCCTCATTCACATTTCATACAATTATAGCTTTTCGTCTGTAAGATTTGCATAGGATATCCATATACACATGTGCGATATCACTTCGTAGGACACGTACACCATTACCATTGGCTCCTGTTGCACGCGCACTATTCATGTGACACACACGCCTTTGGTAATTGACATGCCACGAGCACCATAGAACCTGTTTAGCCTAGTATCATCACTTGCATCATACATGATATATGAAATCGCATAGCATGTATATACCTAGCATCATCATCACACTTACATAGATTTCTAGACACAAATCACATCGCATACCTTGATATCATAGACATTTATCATATACAACATGTTGGGTATTATGATTTTCTTGAGGATTTCAGTATTGCTGCGATTTCTGGATTTTGGGGAAAACCGCAAGAATTTAACAAAAGCTTATATTTATCATTTTTAAAACAAAGTTGCGGTTTTCTCGTGATGTATGTGTCGTCCACCATGAGTTTTCATGTTTTCTGTTGGATTTCGAGACCCGATTCGAGGAGTGGATGAACCGTCTCGGGTACATGGTGGGCCCGGTATGGTACCCCGGGGCAAGAAGATCGAGTTGTAGACGATAAGCCTGGCAGGGGAAGACTACCTACCGGTGATGTCTGGCGCTGCGGATATCCGGAGGATACCGACCGTTGTCGTGAGATTTGATGATATGGGCCGATCCGGACTGACGGAGCCCGATGTATTGAGACATTGATAAAGTGAGATATTAAGACAGATGTGTTTTCATATTTGGTGTCGATGCTTGACACGGGTTTCAGATGATTTCTTGATGGTATTTAACTATTATACAGATATTCTTTTTCTAAAGTTAAGAATGCAGAATCATAGCATTTAAAACACTTAAAGATTTAGTATTGACATTGCATACATGTGCATGCATACTAGAGGTATTACATCACATCTGGACTTACATGCTGTGACCCATTTGCGTGCTTTCTTACGATTGCCTTACTAGATGTTATATTCTACTCACGAGCTGGCAACTCACCCCCGTTGTGCCACAGTGTCTTGCAGGTCGGACTCATCAGCCTAGTAGCGGCGGCTTATCTTATTAGTGATTTCTTTTGCTCAGACTCGCGACATTGCTCGTAGGTGGGTTGCGAGAGCCCTATTATCTCCTTTTTGTACTATTTTTGTATCTAGTATTCTCTATCTACCACTTCTTATTTGTATATTTGATCTAGTGATGAGACTGAGAGATTTGTGTATATGTGGGTTCTTTTGGGTCGAGCACACTTGAGCCGACGTTATGTTTTCTTACATTTCGCATTTCTTTATGCTATTTTTCTTGAGATTACATATATATATTGCGTGTGGTTGTGATCCTCCTTGGGCGAAGAGCTAACTCCCGCTTGGGGATGTCATTTTGTAATTATAGGTTATATATCTTGTTGTACCCATTTTGGGGGATAGAATTTACAAAGGAGACTCTGCCGAAATTTTCGGAAATTTTTGATGTTTTTAAAAAGGGGTTCAATGCAACTCAATTGATTTCAAGTGGTTTTCATGAAAGGTTTTCCTTCACTCTCTTTTGATTTTGGTTTAGATTTTTCTGGGCTTTGGCTGACTTAGGTTACGTTACGCCTTTAGACGTCTCGTAATCTAAGTGCCAGTCACATTCCGTACTTTCGGGTCATGACAAAGTTGGTATCAGAGCGTAGGTTTTACCTTTCTGAGTGTAGGACGACCTTGGTAGATGGAGTAGGTGACTTAAGCAGAGTGGCGTAGCGTGAGTATGATCCACGGCATACTTACGATACGGTACTCCGCCTAAGTGACCTTAGGAAATAATTGCTTGTATTTCCTTTCGTGATTCCTTGCATTCCTTGATTCAATTGCAATATTCTTATCGATCCTGTTTCTTATTCCAGCTTTGATGCCGCCAAAGACTACGAGAGCTCAGCGGGCTGCCGCTAGGGATGAGATTCGAGCGAGCTCGTCTGAGGCGAGGATCGAGCGGGCTGATGCGCCTACCCCTCAGGGTCATATTGATCCGCCTTATCCAGACCGTATTGCCAGATTAGAGGCCGGTATGCAAGAGTTGCGACAGATGATGGGATCTTTAGTTGAGTCCAGTCGGGCACAGAGTTCCGAGGATGTTCCTTCCACCGCACAGACCACGATTGTACCTGCTGCACAGATGGTCGCTCCTGCTACTACGGAGACTATCCCTATTTCACTGCAGGAGTTCATAAGATTGAGACCTCCAGCTTTTACCAGTACGGATGCGACAGAGGACCCACAGGCATTTCTTGATAGGATGGCTCGGATTTGCCGTTCGTTGAGGTGTTCTGATGATAGATTGGTGGAGTTTGCGAGTTTTCGTCTGGAGGGTCTTGCCCAGACATGGTACGATTCAGTAGAGAGAGGCCGAGCTGCAGGTCTACCTTCTATGACTTGGGATGAGTTTACAGCTGCGTTTCTTGCCCGTTTTCTTCCGGAGAGTGTCCGAGATGCTCGAGCCCGTAGTTTTGAGTCTCTGCGCAAGACTCCTGGGATGACGGTGTCGGAGTATGATATACAGTTTACCCAGTTGTCTCGATATGCTCCGTACCTAGTAGACACGGAAGAGAAGAGAATAAAGAGGTTTGTACGAGGGCTTGATACACAGCTATTCCTTGCCATCGGCACCCAGCACTTTGATACATACGCAGCTGCGATGGACGCAGCCTTACTTTTGGAGGAGCGTATTTCTGAGACTCCGGTCATTTCTGGGCCGAAGAGGATTCGTACTGATACGCCAGCTCAGCGGCAGATGGGTAGACATTGTGATAGATTATTTCCGGGAGATGGTGGAGGCAGAGGATTGAGACGAGGTCAGTTATTTGGTTCATATCCACAGACCCAGCAGTCGTCGCCAGGATGTTTTCGGTGTGGGAGTCAGTACCACCGTGTCAGAGACTGTACCATGGGACGCCAGGGCGCAGCGACAGTCCCACATGTGACCTTACCACCTTCACTACCTCCTCAGAGAGCTCTACTTCCTACTCCTGATGATGCTCCACGCCAGCCAGATGCTCCCAGAGGTCGTGGGCGTGGCGGTCCGGTTTAGAGAGGACAAGGCGACAGAGGCAGAGGCAGAGGCCGAGGTAGAGGCAGAGGACAGCCAGCTATTAGTGGTGGACAGGCCCGAGTGTTCGCGTTGACTCCTCAGGATGCACAGGCATACAATGCCGTCGTGACAGGTACCCTGCCAGTATGTTCTTTTGATGCACGGGTATTATTTGATCCAGGCTCCACACATTCCTATGTATCCACGTACTTTGCACCGAGGTTAGGCCGAGAGTCTTCTCCGTTAGATCAGCTGCTTGTCATTATTACACCGGTAGGCGAGTCGTTTGTTGCCCGTTTCGTGTACCGATCATGTTCCGTTCGTATCGGGGAGAGAGATTCTTCAGTTGATTTGATTCTCCTCGATATGCTAGACTTTGACTTTCTTCTTGGTATGGACTGGCTAGCCACCTGTTATGCATCCGTGGACTGCGTGAGAAAGCAGTCAGATTCAGTTTTCCTGGTGAGTCGGTTCTTGTTATTCAGGGAGATCGTAGCGCTACCCTTCCCAGCTTGATTTCTTCTCTTCGCGCAGGTCAGCTCTTAAGGAAAGGGTGTCAGGGATTCTTAGCTTATGTTTGTGATACTAGCTCCACAGAGATTCCGTTGGACCAGGTCCCTGTTGTGAGAGAGTTTCCTGATGTATTCCCTGAGGAGCTGCCTGGTCTGCCACCAGAGCGCGAGATTGAGTTCTGCATCGACTTGATCCCCGGCACAGGGCCTATCTCTATACTGCCTTATCGGATGGCCCCGACGGAGCTGAGAGAGCTGAAGGATCGGTTACAGGACTTGCTGGACAAAGGGCTTATCCGACCGAGTGTGTCACCTTGGGGTGCTCCCGTCTTGTTTGTTAAGAAGAAGGACGGAAGTATGCGCTTATGCATTGATTATCGTCAGCTGAACCGGGTTACGGTGCGGAACAGATATCCTCTACCCTGCATTGATGACTTATTCGATCAGCTCCAGGGTGTAGGGTTTTTCTCGAAGGTTGATTTACGGTCAGGTTATCACCAGTTGCGGGTTCGGAAGGAGGATATTCCGAAGACCGCTTTCCGTACTCGATATGGTTATTATGAGTTCTTGGTGATGTCGTTCGGACTCACCAATGCCCCAGCAGCATTTATGGACTTGATGAACCGTGTATTCAGGCCATATCTCGATCAGTTCATCATTGTGCTCATTGACGACATCTTGGTTTATTCTCGGAGCCGGGAGGAGCATGAGCAGCACTTACGTATCACATTGCGGACTTTGAGGGAGCATCGGCTGTTCGCCAAATTTTCCAAGTGCGCATTCTGGTTAGACAGTGTCGACTTCTTGGGTCATGTGGTGACGAGTGATGGTATTTGTGTAGACCCGAAGAAGATCGAGGCAGTTCAGCGTTGGCCTAGACCGGTATAATTTACAGAGGTTCGCAGCTTTCTGGGTCTGGCCGGCTATTATCGTCGTTTTGTCCAGGATTTCTCCCGTATTGCTGCACCGCTGACCGGGTTGACCTGAAAGGGGGTCCCTTTTGATTGGACCCAGGCATGTGAGGATAGTTTCCAGCAGTTGAAGACTCGTCTGACTACTGCACCAGTGTTAGCATTGCCTTCAGGATCAGGCGGGTTCGTGGTATATTGTGATGCTTCTCGAGTGGGGCTGGGCTGTGTATTGATGCAGCACGACAGAGTTATCGCGTATGCTTCTCGGCAGCTGAGGAAACACGAACAGAACTACCCACCCATGATTTAGAGATGGATGCAGTGGTATTTGCACTTAAGATCTGGAGACATTACCTATACGGTGAGTCGTGCCAGATATTCACTGACCACAAGAGTTTGAATTATATCTTTCAGCAGCGAGATCTGAATCTGAGACAGCGCCGTTGGATGGAGTTGGTGAAAGATTATGACTGCGAGATTTTATACCATCCGGGCAAGGCGAATGTGGTGGCAGATGCTTCGAGTAGGAGGCCCGGAGGTAGTCTATCGTGTTTGAGCGCAGTACAGATGCAGTCGACGGCGGATTGGCAGATTTTATGTGACAGCAGAGTGCAGTTTGAGTTTACTCCTACCGGGGGACAGCTGGCCCATTTCAGAGCACGCCCACAGTTACTTGATCGTATCCGCGAGGCACAGTCCAGCGATGCCCGTATTTTAGAGAATATTGAGCAGATTCGGCAGGGCAGAGTTTCTGAGTTCGTGATTGATGATCAGGGGATACTTCGATTTGGGACTCGACTGTGCGTACCAGATTCTGAGGGACTGAGGCGCGATATCCTCGAGGAGGCACATAGATCAGTATACAGTGTGCATCCAGGTTCCACCAAGATATACCATGTTTTGAGAGAGGTTTACTGGTGGGACGAGATGAAGAAGGATGTTACAGACTTTGTGTCGAGATGCCTGACTTGTCAGCAAGTCAAGGCCGAGCACCAGAGGCCATCCGGCGAGTTACAGCCTTTGCCCATCCCTGAGTGGAAGTGGGAACAGGTCTCCATGGACTTCATTGTGGGTCTACCCAGGACTAGTCGAGGGTATGACTCTATTTGGGTGATTGTGGATCGACTGACGAAAGTGGCTCACTTCCTGCCAGTGAAGACCACCTTTGGATTTTCTCAGTACGCCCAGGTTTATATTGATGAGATCATGCGACTGCATGGCGTTCCGACTTGCATCGTGTCCGACCGGGACACCCAGTTTACCAGTCGATTATGGCAGAAACTTCAGGAAGCATTAGGCACCCGATTGAGTTTTAGCACAGCATTTCATCCGCAGACTGACGGTCAGTCAGAGCGTACTATTCAGA
The DNA here is from genome assembly GCA_030015575.1 of Agapanthus africanus. Lineage (NCBI taxonomy): Eukaryota > Viridiplantae > Streptophyta > Magnoliopsida > Asparagales > Amaryllidaceae > Agapanthus > Agapanthus africanus. The sequence goes on along the minus strand of JASDDO010000029.1, from coordinate 239,622,250 downwards.
CTCTTGAAGACATGCTCAAAGCTTGTGTTTTAGATTTCGGCGGTAGCTGGGATCGTCATTTACCCTTGATCGAGTTCTCCTACAATAATAGCTTCCAGGAGACGATTCAGATGGCACCTTTCGAGGCTTTATATGGGAGGAAATGTCGAACGCCTGTATGTTGGACAGAGCTCAGGGAGAGCAGTATTTTGGGGCCGCAGATCGTACAGGAGACGACCGAGAAGATACAGCTGATTCGGGACAGGATGAGAGCGGCACAGAGTAGGCAGAAATCATATGCTGACAGGCGCCGTCGCCGACTCGAGTTCACTGTTGGCGATCATGTTTTCCTGAAGGTCTCTCCGATGAAGGGTGTGATGAGATTTGGTCGGAAAGGGAAACTGAGTCCTAGATATGTTGGTCCCTTCGAGATCCTAGAGCGTGTTGGTCCGGTCGCTTATCGGTTAGCTCTTCCGCCCAGCTTTCCCGATGTTCACCCCGTATTCCATGTTTCGATGCTCCGCAAGTACCTTCATGATCCTTCCCATGCGATTCAGCACCAGACTATCTAGCTAGAGCGTGATCTTTCATTCACCGAGCAGCCGGTGGTCATTTTGGATCGGCAGATGAAGAAATTGAGGTCGAAGGTTATACCGTCCGTCAAGGTCCTTTGGCGTGGCCCGAACAGCGAGGAGGTCATCTGGGAGACCGAGGTCGAGATGAGGAAGAGATATCCCCATCTTTTTGAAGGTACGCGTAGTTAAATTCTAAATTCGGAGACCGAATTTCTTTAAGGGGGGAAGATTGTAACGCTTCGAAAATCGTTTAGGCAGTTTTTCGGTAATCGGCTAAATTAGCAGCCTTTTCCGTAAAAAGTCAAAATATGTATTTTTCATTATAGACCTAATTATACAAAATTTAGATAAGATATTACTATAAATTGGTCACTAAAATGTTAAAATTTTCTAGTTAATTAAATTTTTTTCCTTAATTAATTATTTTTTAATATTATTTTAAGCTTTTAAAAATACATTAAATTAGTGATAAATACAAATTTAATTAGGTAAATTACACACTTAGGAACCATTATAACTAAAATATAGTAGTAACAAAAATTTTACCAAAACTTTCCAAGAATTTTTGGTTTTATAGTGTAAAAAATGCATTAAAATGGGTTTTTAAAAAAAAAGTTGATGTAACATTCATTAATTGATCTTTGAAGAAGCTTTTTGTGTAGAATTTTCCACACAATTCTCTCTCACTCTCCTACTCCACCTCCAGGTCGTGCAACCTACAGCAAACCCCCTCCCATTTCCCCCATTTTGTTTAGCTCAAAATTCTTGCAAAAATCCTCCGAAATCAACAAAAATTCACACTTTTCTTCACTAATTCAAACCTAAACCCTATTCCATCCCTTCTCAAGCCCAAATTGGACTAAGACAAGGAGAAATGAGGCATCTTTAGAGGCTAATTGCAAGAGGATCATAACTTGGGAGGTATAAATCCTAAACTAGTTGTTAAATTTGTAGTTTAAATAAGCTAGATTAGTATTTTAAAGTGTTAATTTCATTGTAATGGTTGGTTTTTGAAAATTCAAGAGAGGTGTTGATGCCCTAATTAGGGTTTGATGTTGGATAAGTGGGTTTAAGCTAGTGTTGTGGCTATCTAGTGGGTTAGATCGAATATTTGTGCGATGTTGCGATCGCGATATCGTAAATTCGTGATGTTTGCTTTGGAATCGGTATGCTAACGCTTACTAGAGTTTTATGAATTTTAGGAAGTGATCTAATTGCGTTATATTAGCGATATAATTAGCATCATATACGACTATTAGTGTGCGCGAATGCGGGGTTTTGTCTAGTCGGGTTTTAGTTTTGACGATTGCCCCGAAACGGCGATTTTAGTTAATGTTTTAGCGATTTTCGTGCGTTTTCCGCGCACCGAGTGCACGTTGTGATTAATTCGAGAGTGTAGATATTTTCATAATGTGAGTTGCGTCATTTCAGGAATCTGTAACCTTATACTTTGTGTTATGCAATTCTAGGATCGGTCGCGGAAACATCGGACGCAGCACGCAAAGGCAAGACGGTGGTTGGATCGGATTAGCAAGGCACTCAGGTGAGTAGATGTATTCATCTATGGGGGAATCGTCTGGATGGCGCGAGGCGCCCCCTAGTTAGAATTACCTTATTTCTTGCTACATATGCATTGTTAGTTAGCTAACCCCCCTCATTCACATTTCATACAATTATAGCTTTTCGTCTGTAAGATTTGCATAGGATATCCATATACACATGTGCGATATCACTTCGTAGGACATGTACACCATTACCATTGGCTCCTGTTGCACGCGCACTATTCATGTGACACACACGCCTTTGGTAATTGCCATGCCACGAGCACCATAGAACCTGTTTAGCCTAGTATCATCACTTGCATCATACATGATATATGAAATCGCATAGCATGTATATACCTCGCATCATCATCACACTTACATAGATTTCTAGACACAAATCACATCGCATACCTTGATATCATAGACATTTATCATATACAACATGTTGGGTATTATGATTTTCTTGAGGATTTCAGTATTGCTGCGATTTCTGGATTTTAGGGAAAACCGCAAGAATTTAACAAAAGCTTATATTTATCATTTTTAAAACAAAGTTGCGGTTTTCTCGTGATGTATGTGTCGTCCACCATGAGTTTTCATGTTTTCTGTTGGATTTCGAGACCCGATTCGAGGAGTGGATGAACCGTCTCGGGTACATGGTAGGCCCGGTATGGTACCCCGGGGCAAGAAGATCGAGTTGTAGACGATGAGCCTGGCAGGGGAAGACTACCTACCGGTGATGTCTGGCGCGGCGGATATCCGGAGGATACCGACCGTTGTCGTTAGATTTGATGATATGGGCCGATCCGGACTGACGGAGCCCGATGTATTGAGATATTGATAAAGTGAGATATTGAGACAGATGTGTTTTCATATTTGGTGCCGATGCTTGACACGGGTTTCAGATGATTTCTTGATGGTATTTAACTATTATACAGATATTCTTTTTCTAAAGTTAAGAATGCAGAATCATAGCATTTAAAACACTTAAAGATTTAGTATTGACATTGCATACATGTGCATGCATACTAGAGGTATTACATCACATCTGGACTTACATGCTGTGACCCATTTGCGTGCTTTCTTACGATTGCCTTACTAGATGTTATATTCTACTCACGAGCTGGCAACTCACCCCCGTTGTGCTACAGTGTCTTGCAGGTCGGACTCATCAGCCTAGTAGCGGCGGCTTATCTTATTAGTGACTTCTTTTGCTCAGACTCGCGACATTGCTCGTAGGTGGGTTGCGAGAGCCCTATTATCTCCTTTTTGTACTATTTTTGTATCTAGTATTCTCCATCTACCACTTCTTATTTGTATATTCGACCTAGTGATGAGACTGAGAGATTTGTGTATATGTGGGTTCTTTTGGGTCGAGCACACTTGAGCCGACGTTATGTTTTCTTACATTTCGCATTTCTTTGTGCTCTTTTTCTTGAGATTACATATATATATTGCGTGTGGTTGTGATCCGCCTTGGGCGAAGAGCTAGCTCCCGCTTGGGGATGCCGTTTTGTGATTACAGGTTATATATCTTGTTGTACCCATTTTGGGGGATAGAATTTACCAAGGAGACTCTGCCGAAATTTTCGGAAATTTTTGATGTTTTTAAAAAAGGGTTCAATGCAACTCAATTGATTTCAAGTGGTTTTCATGAAAGGTTTTCCTTCACTCTCTTTTGATTTTGGTTTAGATTTTTCTGGGCTTTGGCTGACTTAGGTTATGTTATGCCTTTAGACGTCTCGTAATCTAAGTGCCAGTCACATTCCGTACTTTCGGGTCGTGACATCATGGTTTCGGTCAGTCAGTCAATCACTCATACAATCAATACAATTTTACAAGATAACAATACAAATAAGATATCGCGGGGTTTAAGGGGTAGATTGGTACGGAAGGTGTTAAAGGTGGCACGAGGTGGTCAGATTTAATACACCTAACATGAATCCAGTTGCTGTTGTACCGTGACATAAACGTTCCTTGTACTATACGTGCCCCTAGTCTCTGGCATATAGAGACTCCCCTCGTATACACTGGCATCCTTCTGTATCAAGCTACAAACAACAGCGTTAACATAACATTCAACAATAGTATACACTTTAAAAGTTATCTTCTTATTCTGTCTTTTTCTACCTTCCTCTTACCTTTGGGACTTACCGATCGACTTGTTCGCTGACGACATTCTGTTTCTTTCTTCTTTGAATGTCGTTAGGTGATTTAGACCCAGCAGAGATCGAGCCATCGCAAGAAGACTTGGAGCAGTTTGCCGAAGACCCTGCACTTTAGTTTCATTGTACAATTTTCCTCTCTGTACTTTTCATTTCCTATTATGCCACTGTTTAGGCATCTTTTTATTTCAGTTGTATTTCCTTTCATGTATTGTATAAAGAATGTTAATAAATAAAAGTTGCCGTTCTTTTTATTTCTTGTCTCTTGTGTATTTATTTTATATTGCTTAGATACGCTTAGCGTATGTACTTCTGAGTATATACGTAGCGGACCTCGTTGCGTCTCCTTCGCCGTACACTGGGAAGCGGGGCGTGACAGGTCTTGTTGGTGGCCCATGCAGGTCAAAGCTGTATGAATTCCTATTATGTAGTTCTGTTCTGCGTGAACAACCTAAGCAATATAACACAAGAACCAGCAACTAAAATATTCTTTACAATTCATGTTCCTTGAATCTTGCAATTTCATATTCCTTGAAGCTTATCATTTCATGTATTTGAATCTGTCCTAACCCAAATTTTTCTTCAGAGTTATGGATTCTCTGAACAACACCAGCACCAACGTCAACAACACACCTCCAGCACTACCTCTCACACCAGCTGTTCCTGCACCACCTACCGAGCAAACAGTGCTACTTGAGGCGATCCGCAGCCTTCTCGAGGGACAACAACAACTCCTGAACCGTCCCGAGACTGACACACCGGGGGTAAAGCAATTCGGGGCTTTACAACCGAAGCAGTTCTCCGGAAAAGGAAGCCCTCTTGAAGCTGAAGAATGGGCACAAAGCATAGAAGGCGATCTGGCAGCAGCTTAAGTGCCAGACATAGCTTGGGTCCATGTGGCGAAACTACAGCTCACGGACAATGCTCGCAACTGGTGGAAGGCGGAAGAAAGCCGTCTTGTATGGAAGACTTTTTGTGAGAAGTTCGAAGCGAAATACTTCCCTGTGACTGCCAGGTTTGCCATAGAGCAACAGTTCATTCATCTACAACAAGGATCGATGTGGGACAAATCAGTAGATGAATACGACGCTGAATTCACCATATTAAGCCGGTAAGATATGTCGCAATAGTTCAATTTTTAAATATCACATGCTACACAGTTAACACTATCTTTAAACAGATTCGCGGCACATTTGATACCGACGGACGAGATCAGAGCCCGTCGCTTTCAACAAGGACTGGACACGGAGATTCAGGCTGCTCTAGCCACAGGAAAATTTTTGACTCATGAGGATGCTCTGGAAGCTGCCCGCAGTTATGAGGCAGTGATAAAAGCAAGGGGCAGACCTCAGTCTGCAGGAGTCAAGCGCCCTGCCAACCAGATGGCAGGTGGAGCCTCGTCCAGACCACCTTTTGTGCCAAGACGTCCTGGAGCACCAATCAACACGCCCAGCCCAGCCTTTTGTAACTACTGTAAGAGAAATGGGCATCTGGCGAGAGATTGCCGGCGTGCGAACAACCTTTGCTTGATCTGCGGCTCAGCTGCTCATGGTATTGGGGCTTGTCCTCATAAACAAAATCCAGTTGCTGCACCCAGGCCAGCAAACAATTATCCACAGCGTCCAGCCATCCAAGCCCCTGCTCCAAGATTTGCACTACCTGCACCATCCAGAGGACCACAAACTGCACCACCTCCTCGTCAGTTCCATCAAGCTCAAAGGAACGTTCCGAGGAATGCTCCTCATGCCAGGAGGAATGTACCAAAGCGCCTGGCTTTCACGATGTCCGTGGAAGAAGCTGAGGCCACTGGCCAAGTCATCACTCGTAAACTTTCCTTCTCAAACTTATCTTTTAGTCTTGGTTATCTACACACTTTCCCTATACCTAAAACATATCCCATATATCTTAGGTACAATCCTAGTAGCCTCACTACCTGCACTTGCGCTGTTTGATACTGGAGCATCCCACTGCTTTATGTCGCAACGGTTTGTCCGAACCCATGCGATTCCAGTCTCACCGCTTGTATCCAGCTGGAATGTCAGTTCCGGAAATGGCGTTCTAAAGGAAACTATAGGATACAGTTTGTGTCCAGTCGTCGTCTCCAACAGAGAGTTTTATGCTGACTTCAAAGTACTGGACATACCGAACTTCGATGTGGTTCTAGGAATGGATTGGCTTGGAACTTTTTATGCTACCATTGGCTGTCGTCAAACTAGGGTAGTATTCGAGATTCCAGACCATCTGGTCTTCTATTTCAAGAGCGGCGACCGTACCCTGGAGCCAGGTACCTACAAAGCGAAGCTAAGGGAAGCAGTAGTTGCAGCAGCTCAAGCAGAAGAAGAATTAAGACCAGAGGTAGTTCGAGAGTTCGACGATGTATTTCCTGACGATATATCAGGTTTGCCTCCCGATCGAGCTCTTAAATTCAATATTGATTTAGTACCAGGAGCACAACCGGTAATCAAAGCACCTTATAGACTAAGTCCGGAAGGTTTAAAGGAAGTCCGAACACAGTTGGACGAATTATTGGCGAAAGGATGGATTCATCCCAGCACTTCAAGTTGGGGAGCGCCTGTATTACTGGTGAAGAAGAAGGAAGGTTCATACAGAATGTGCACCGATTATAGAGCTTTGAACGAAGTCACTATAAAGAACAAGTATCCACTCCCGCGCATCGATGATTTATTCGATTAGCTAAGTGGATCTTGTGTTTTCTCTAAATTGGATTTTCGTTCAGGTTATCATCAAGTGAAGGTCAACGAAGCTGATATTCACAAAACAGCTTTTAGAACTCGCTATGGACATTACGAATTTCTAGTGATGCCATTTGGAGTGACCAATGCACCAGCAATATTCATGAACCTAATGAATCAAGTTTTCCGGGAGTATTTAGACAGGTTTGTTGTCATCTTCATCGACGACATCCTGGTATATTCTAAGAGTCGGAAAGAGTATGCTGAGCATCTACGAATTGTCCTGGAAACTCTTCGACAACATAAGCTTTATGCCAAGTACAGCAAGTGCGAGTTTTGGCTAAATCAAGTTGGTTTTCTTGGACATATCGTATCAGGAGAAGGAATTTTTGTGGATCCAGCCAAGGTTTCAGCAGTTAGAGAATGGCCTACACCAAAATCAGTGAAGGACATTCGGAGTTTCTTGGGTTTAGCTGGATATTACAGAAGGTTCATTGAAGGATTCTCAAAGATAGCAACACCCTGACCAAGCTCACACGAAAAGATGAAGAATTTGTGTGGTCAGAAGCATGCGAACAAGCTTTCGTAGAACTCAAGTCAAGATTGACATCTGCACCTATTCTCGTAATAGCGGATCAATCTGGAGAATTCGAAGTGCATTGTGATGCATCTGGTAAGGGATTAGGATGTGTTCTACATCAGCACGGTAAGGTTGTAGCTTATGCTTCAAGACAACTGAAGACTCATGAGCGCAATTATCCGACGCATGATCTGGAGTTGGCAGCCGTCATCTTTACTCTCAAGATTTGGCGCCACTATTTACTTGGTGAACGAGTGAACATCTACACAGATCATAAAAGTCTGAAGTACGTATTTACTCAGAAGGAGTTGAATATGCGGCAGAGAAGATGGTTAGAACTCATGGCGGATTTTGACATCAACTTGAAATATCACCCAGGGAAGGTGAATGTAGTACCTGATGCTCTTAGTCGCCAACCATTATCGTTGAATCTCACCGCTCAGTGGAAGCTTCAGCAAGACTTACATCAGATGGAGATTGAAGTAGTCATGCCAGGTAATGCTTCAAGTTTGATGAATCTACAAGTTCAATCAACCATTGTCAATCAGATCAAAGCTGCTCAAGCAAGTGATACTAAGTTGCAAAAGATCAGAGAACAAGTGGAGAATGGACTCAGAACAGACTTCATCATCCATGAAGACGGATTTTTGAGATACGGCAGCAGATTGTGTGTACCAAAAGGTCCTGTTCGGGAAGAGTTAATGAAAGAAGCTCACAGCTCTTCCTACTCAGTACATCCTGGAGGTACCAAAATATACAAAGATCTACGTCAGAATTATTGGTGGCATGGAATGAAGCGTGAAGTAGCCAGAAGCGTCGCAAAATGTTTGGTGTGTCAGCAAGTAAAGGCTGAACATCACAGGACAGCTGGACTACTTCAACCGTTACCAATCCCAGAATGGAAGTGGCAGCACATCACGATGGACTTTGTGACTGCTCTTCCTCGCAGCACAAAGGGTAACGATGCTATATGGGTCATTATGGATCGACTCATAAAGTCGGCCCACTTCATCCCATTTCGGGTTGGCCAATCAACTGAGACACTGGCAAAGAAGTACATAGAGGTAATAATCTATTTAAGATTTAAACTCTTCATAATGTACTATCTCTGATACCCATGAACTCATACAGGAAATTGTGAGACTTCATGGAGTACCGGTCTGCATTGTCTCCGTTCGTGACACCGGGTTCCGATCGCAATTTTGGCAGAGTCTGCAACCTAGCTTGGGAACAAATCTGAACTTCAGCACGGCTTACCATCCACAAACAGATGGTCAGTAGGAACGAACTATTCAGATCTTGGAGGATATGCTCAGAGCGTGTATGCTAGACTTCAAAGGATCATGGGAAGATCACCTGCATCTTATGGAGTTCACGTACAATAACAGCTACCAAGCAAGCATAGGAATGGCACTTTTTGCAGCATTGTATGGAAGGAAGTGTCGATCACCATTAAGTTGGGACGACATCGGAGATAAGGAACTTCTTGGACCAGAGATGATAGTAGCGACCGTTGATGTGGTTCGTACTATCAGGGAAAGAATGCGCATAGCCCAAAATCGACAGAAACACTGGGCTGATGCAAAGAGACGACATTTGGAGTTCCAGCCAGGAGACCATGTATTCTTGAAGATATCTCCGAACCGCGGAGTGATCCAATTTGGAAGACGGGGTAAATTAAGTCCGAGATATATTGGACCGTTCGACATACTCGAACGAGTCAGTGAAGTGGCATACTGCTTAGCGCTTCCACCCTCATTGGAAGGAGTGCATAACGTGTTCCATATATCCCAACTCAGAAAGTATGTGAGTGACCCCAGCCATATTCTTGATCATTCCGAGCTCACTATACAGCCCGACTTGTCTTGTGAGCAACAGCCTGTGGAGATCCTGGACAGGAAAGTGAGGACACTTCGGAACAAGGAAATTAACTTGGTCCGGGTAATGTGGAGGAAAGATACTCCAGGAGAATCCACTTGGGAAAGGGAAGATGAAATTCGTGCAAGATATCCTCACCTCTTTGTATACTAGTCCTCAAATAAAAGTTGTAAATTTCGAGGACGAATTTTTTTTAAGGAGGGTAGATTGTAACAACTCCAATTTTTGTATACATAAAATTAATTTAAATTTGAAGTATACTTAGGGTATTTAATGTTGCTGTTACCACTTTAAGTATTTATTTTCCCACAATAATTACAAGAAGAAGCTTGTAGCTCATTGGTAACACCTTGCACTTCTGAACCAAGCCACCAGAGTTCAAATCCCCTGCCCCACTTTAATTTTAGATTATTTTTGTTTTAAATTCCTTGGAAGCCCAACAGTCCACAGACCATAACTCCCAAACTTTGAACTTCACATAAAAAAACTATAAATACCAGAGTGTACGTCAGAAGACTCCCCACCCCCTCGACCTCCGACTCGGCCGGCGGACCGGCCGACTCGGGCCGGCGCCGCCGGCCGGACTCGGCTGGACGGCCGAGTCGTCAAACTGAAAAATGTGTCGTTTTGCATTCTCAACTCCCCTGCACACACCATTTATTTGGATCGGTACCCGAATCTTAAATATACCCAATTTACTACAATTTTTAATAATTTTTCTATAATTTTAACAATTTTTTTAATTAAAAACCTTTCACCTACCCTACCCTAGCCTACCCTATAAATACACCCCCTACCCTCTCATCCCAAAACCCTAGGTTCACTCTCTCAAAATTTTCCAAGAAATGAGTACTTTGAAAACAAGTTCGCGGCGAAACTCCGACGAAATTCCGTTGGGAATTCCGGCGACGTTTTTAGAAAAAAACCGGCGACGAAGCAACGCCTCGGCAACCCCTTTAGTCCCCCCTCACTCCTTAGTATAGATCAAAACCCGTAAGTCCCATTCTATCCCCCTTTCTATTTCTCTAAAATACGAAATTACGAAACCCGACGGAATCGGAACAAATCCGATTTCCGATTCGGTTTTCTATAAAAAATTCACTTCTAATCAATACATTCATGCTTAAACATATTTATCTTGACTATTAAACTTTTAAAAATCAATTTGAACAAGTTTCGTCACATGAAATGATAACCTTTCCAATTTATCGTATTTTTCACTTTAATACCATCATGTTTCGATTTCACATTTAACCCCTTAACTTTGCTATACATTTAAAATTGAGCACGAGGTAATAACCTATCTCCACACACACGCAAATACAACCCTAAGCGACATCATCAAAAACTTAGAATACGATAAAACGAAACTTTCATTTAAATACCATATTCTTAATAAAACCATTCTTAAAAGTTTTAGATTTGATACACTTTTAAATAAATACATCTTATTAGGAAAACACGATAAGTTGTGGACATCGATCGTTTATCTAAACCTGAGTTTGTGGTGTCTAGGCTAGGCAAGTGAGCAAAGGTAACTTTAAAAGGCCCGTCTCACGATTCGTGAGCGGATCCCTCCTTTCCTCATTTGTACTTACCTGGCCACAATTGGCGGTGAAGAGGCAATTTGAGGCTTCTAACTACTTGTCGTTTAGACCACTTAGAAATACGCTAGTTGGCTTAGGAAACCCTAGAATTCTAAAATACGGAAAATTACACTTTGTAAATAAATACGTTTTACTTTATAAAACCGTTTTCTAAAGGATTAGTATTTTACAATCTTTGCAAAGCGCCGCTACAACCCATTTTTGGGGAACCTGTTCGGGAGCGTGTGGGTTATCGCGCACCCTCGGGCTAGTAGTGCGAGATTCAGACCTCCGTAAGGAGCATTCGGTCTCGAAAGGTTTAAAATACGACATATTAAGAAAATGAGATTTTTGGAATATAAAATATTTATTAAAATTATTTTTGTATAAACATATATATATTTATCACTTAAATATCTATTTTATTATAATATAAATTTTCCACCTTTTTCTAAAAATCACAATAATAAATTTTACACTAAAATACCATGAACTTCAAATAAATCAATATTACCGATAAATACCCTTATTTATAAAAATAGGATATTTTCACTAGAAATGTCACAACATAAAATCCACCCTCATTACAACTCTAAAGACGAACAATAAATACTTGAGGTGTATTTTGAAAAGTATATAAAAGTATTTTTACATAAACCCCCCTCACGTTTTATAAATTACCCTAAGGACCCTACCAATTATAAGACTTCGATTCACATTCCTGATTGTCTGACTCGGGTTTGAGTCTGATTAATCTGACTTGAAAATGATTCAAGTCAATCTATAATCTACAAGATTCCAATTCAAAATGAACCATGAATCCATGAATACAATTATCAATTTATACAACTTGACTGAACCGAACCATGGATATATATTCATTTTACATGATTCTCAGTATTCCATTTACATGAATCTACGGTTATAACCGTTTCCTGATATCATGGTTTCGGTCAGTCAGTCAATCACTCATACAATCAATACAATTTTATAAGATAACAATACAAACAAAATATCGCGGGGTTTAAGGGGTAGATTGGTATGGAAGGTGTTAAAGGTGGCACGAGGTGATCAGATTTAATACACCTAATATGAATTCAGTTGCTGTTGTACCGTGGCATAAACGGTTCCTTGTACTATACGTGCCCCTAGTCTCTGGCATATAGAGACTCCCCTCGTATACACTGGCATCCTTCTGTATCAAGCTACAAACAACAGCGTTAACATACCATTCAACAATAGTATACACTTTAAAAGTTATCTTCTTATTTTGTCTTTTTCTACCTTCCTCTTACCTTTGGGACTTACCGAGCGACCTGTTCGCTGACGACATTCTGTTTCTTTCTTCTTTGAATGTCGTCAGGTGATTTGGACCCGGCAGAGATCGAGCCATCGCAAGAAGACTTGGAGCAGTTTGCCGAAGACCCTGCACTTTAGTTTCATTGTACACTTTTCCTCTCTGTACTTTTCATTTCCTGTTATGCCACTGTTTTGGTATCTTTTTATTTCAGTTGTATTTCCTTTCATGTATTGTACAAAGAATGTTAATAAATAAAAGTTGTTGTTCTTTTTATTTCTTGTCTCTTGTGTATTTATTTTATATTGCTTAGATACGCTTAGCGTATGTACTTCTGAGTATATACGTAGCGGACCTCGTCGCGTCTCCTTCGCCGTACACTGGGAAGCGGGGCGTGACAATGCATTTTTAAAATCTTAAGTCTTTTTTGAAAATTTCGGCAGATTTTCCTTTGTAAATACTGGCCCCAAAAGGGTACAACATGCATAATATGAATAAAGGCATCCCCAAGCAGGAGCTAGCTCTTTGCCAATTGGCGGTCACAACCACGTAAGGAATATAATATACAACGTCGAAAGGCGAGGATCAAAACTCAAAAGGAAACTCAAATCAACAAGAAAACCCATAATAATACAACGCGCGACTCTAAGGTCGAAAGAATAACAACTGGTTTTCTAAGTCTGTAATAAATATACAAGTCTGGTTGATGGAGTTTACTAGATACAACAATGTAAATAAAATACAAGGGTGGTCACGATGCCAGTGAACCCACCTACCAAAGCAATTACCCGGAAAGGAGCAATATGCCAGCAAAGCCGCTAGGAAACCTGTAGGGCAAAACCTGCAAGAAACTGTGGCACAACGGGGGTGAGTTGCCAACTCGTGAGTAGAAAACATCACCGAGCAGAAATAGTATGTATGACTCATCTTAGGTCAATACGATCATAATATATATCCTCAATATGATAAAGCCTGAAGCATGATAAGATGGCAAGGGTAAACATCTAAAGATAAGTGTAATACCAAGTGCTCGTGTCAGTGCCTCAGGTAGCAACGTATCATAAATATGAGGTATGAATGCAATATAATGAAAACAGAATGCATCATGACTGTGACAACTGTTTTCTTTATTTAGTGAGATTTCTGTATATTTATAAATCGAGGTATCATCATTGAAATCAACATGAAATCAGTGTCAAGCATCGACACAAAACATAAATCCCAATATCTCAATATCTCTATATCTCAGGCTCCGGCAATCCGGACTGGCCTGTAACCTCGAATCTCAGTATCTAGGGCTCCGGCTCTCCGGACTGGCCCATAACATCAAATCTCAAAACCTCAGGCTCCGGCTATCTAGACTGGCCTGTACTCTGATCGGTATCCTCCGGATATCCGTCGAGTCACAATAAAATCACCGGTCAGTAGTGCTCTCCTGTCACAGGCTCAACACCATCACCTGCGACCTTCTCGCCCCGGGGTACCGCACCGGGTCCACCATGCATCCACAGACGATTCCTCCTCCTCCTCGAATCGGGTGTATGATATCGCTCAAGAGACGAGAAAACTCATGGTGGACACATCTCAAATCATATCATGAGAAAACCGCAACTTTCATTTAAAATGATAATCAGTTTATAAAATCCTTGTGGTTTCTCCAAATCCAGAAATCTCATGGAAATCCAAAATCCCAATCTCAAGGGTAAATAAACAATGAATTTTATAATATTGGGCTCCGGCAATCCGGACTGACCCATAATGTCATGGCAAATGAATATATAAATATGCATGAAAATCACAGTAATAAATGCAATGCCTAAGCTATCATATAAAAGCAAGCTCACTAGTACCATGTCGAAACTATCAGCTAACAAGCGATATCTATGAATTAATATTCTCTAAAGTGTACGTGACATGGTAATTAGCGATGATGATGTGTGTGAGCCGGCAAGCAGGTGTACGTGGAGTACACGTATCATCGGTAATGGTGCTGGTGTCCTGACAGCATGGTTTTCATAATAATTGCTAAAGCACAAATAAGCATGCAATGCGATGCGAATAATAGAATATGCGGAAAAAGGAATGGTAAACGCAGCAATAAGGAACATACATTACTATATATGAGTCTTACAGTTTGATATTTGAAATAGCACGAATCGTGGTGTTTAGTAAATAGGGACTACGGTGTTTTTAAGAAAAGATACGTCCTTTGAAATATCCGTAGAATCTCTTGTCCTGTCTTTAAAATACTCACAATTCGTTAGTTTTGAAATAGGTATAACTCAAGTCTAGTCTAACATCTACAAGTAATCTACATGACTAAACTAACAGGCTAATCGAAAAGGTAAGAAAACCACCTAAATCCGAGTCGATAAATATATAACATATAATAGTCGGTGATCCCGCCTCAATAGTATCACATATGATACAATATATAACATGACAACTTCGAGTCAAGAGTGCGGATCTATCATCAATATATAGCTCGTACGGTAAATCCATCGTACGGCATCCCAAATCTGGGTACGGGTCAAATATCGCATTATCTCATTATTCATCTGGTATCCTTATCATCATATCCTGTATTAGGGGTACTGATCTAAGTCTAGTACATACTGATACCATCTACATATGTATGTGCGTGTGTATGACAACACATCGCTTAAGGACCCGCTATAACATCATGTCGTATCTCATAATACGAACCATATCACATCACCGATCTCGTGGCATCATGCCTAATCTCATCGACTCATCTCCAAATACCATATACTATCCTCATCATCCATGTATATGTATACGTATATATACACACATAGTCTCATACCTATGCATGTGTATATAGACACACACACACACACATCCCCATACACGCAAAAATAAATAAAATGCATGCAAGTGTGTGTGTGCGTGTATGCAGATCACTACCCTAGGGTTCGCGACTAAGAGACTAACTAAAACACTATCTTACAAGTACGCTATGCTAACTCAAAGTCATCTAAACATTTCTTACTAGTTAAACTCATCTCATATCACATATAAGTGTGTGTGTGTGTGTGTGTGTGTGTGTGTATCATAACGCATTTGCGTTCTATATTACGAAACTGCGGGGGTGCTATACGCCATCCACCCGACTTCCTTCGTAGATATATATCTACTCACCTTGATCATCGCTTGCCGAAGTCGATGTCCCCATCCTCTTCTTCATCATCCGAAGTTCTCGTGTGGGTACCTACATATATGCACGTATAGCATCGTAAACGGAAATCACACACGAAAACAAAAATATCGCACGAATCACACATAGGTCAAAACCTATAGTTTACGCATGCAAGAATAATCAAATAACTCCCAATACCGACGTACAAACGTCAAGTGACCGGGATAAAATACAAATACCAAAACCAAAGTTAAAACGAAGTCGTAAAACAATGCAGCAACTCAAGAAAATGGTCCCAGATTTTACCCTAGGCCAAATTAGCCAATTTTGCATACATGGAGGGTCTATTTTACTGGAGATAAAGCTCTGGACCAAACACGAAGCCCTAAGTCCCTGCTCTGGCCGCAAATTGCGGCCAAAATGGATAAATCTGCGGCCACATGAAGGAATTGGGGTCCTGGGTTTTGGTTATAGGTTCTAAGTTGCCTGCACATCTCACTGTGTTTGCTAAATATTTTTCAGGTGTCCCGGGTGATAGCAGATACCAATATATCCTCACTGAATCCACAAAATCCGATATTGGGGATTTCTAAGTTTATGAATTGGGGTTTTACTCTCAGGTTTAGTCCAATAAACAATCACTACAGGGGTTGCAAGGCTTCTACTAACCTCAATTACACTTCACTACTCAAGATTTCATCAAAACCCTAACTTGGAATTTTCAAAGTTCACTAAACAACACTTAATCGATTCTAAACTAATATAGGTGCTAAAGTGAATGAAATACAATACAATTGATGAAGGAATTATCTTATTTGGCAACTCAAGAGTTTTCTTTAGTTGTCCCAAGTCTTCAAAATCAAATTTTTCTTGGTCCAAAGTGTTTGTAGTGAGCTTGTGCATGTTTTTAATGAAGTGGGGATGGACTTTTAATGAGTTTTGGTGTTGTAGTGTAGAGGTAGAGGAGGGAGGAAGGAGGTGGCAGCCATGGGGAGATGAGGGAGAGAAATGGAGAAGAAAAATGAAGGGGAAAAGAAATGGGAGCTTGGTCAATGACCCCTCACACCTCTCTCTCATGCCCATACCCAATTCTTTACTATTTTCATTTTCTTATCTTATCTTTTCTTTTCTTTTCATTTTTTTAAAAGAGAACAAACCATGCATGATAAAGATAAAAGAAAAGTCTATGGGAGGAAATGTAGAAATGTGAAAAAGACTTGGTGCATGTTACATGCACAAAACAAGCTTAATGCACGATTAGTGATATTTAACCGCGATTAGCATTAAAATTGTATATAATTAATTATAAAAAAATTCATAATTTGCTTAAATCATATAAAACACTCTCATTTCAGAAATTTCCATAATTTTCCAAATATTTTCCACTTTATCAGTATTTAATTATACCGCATTATTAAAATATTCACAATATTTATTATTTAATTATAAAAATTCCAAAAAATAATATTTTATTTTTCTGAAATGTTACAATCTTCCCCCCTTAAAGAAATTCGGTCCCCGAATTTAAATTTGAACTCCCCCAATTTCTAAAACATTTCAGTAAAATGATCCAGTCGTCAGGGCTCCGAAATCATAAATACATAAAACATGTCGTTGCGTAAAGCATGCGCATGAAAACGAGTATATAATCCTAAATCAAAACTCCATCAAGCATCCCGCAATCATCGGAGTTATGGTGAAGACACCAATGTCAGAATACAATACGAAAACTAACATGATATACATCAAAACTATGCTTGTAAATATTGTGGTAAATCCGTCAAAATATCTGAAGGAAATGCATGCCAAAACTTTTCCAATCACTGTGCAATGCGCGTATCACGGTACAGGGGCGGACGTCTATTGTAAGAAAATAACTATATATATATATATCCTTTGTTTAACATACACGTCCCGCCGTTTTGAAAATAATTTAGAAGGGTTTCCTTGTTAAATGTTTCGTGTCATCTCGGACACGTAGGTAAATACTGAGACTATATCTCATTTTTGGAAATCCCTTCGATAACTATCAATGCATGCAAAATATAGTCAGGTACAGTCTTCGGACTAGTCCTGCTCAGTCACTATACTAAATAGTAAATATCATAAAACATACTGCTCAAAGGAAATCAATCCCAAAATGTATATAAGGATGCCACGTGCGTCTGGTGCGCACGGAAATCGAAATCAATGAATGTGCCATATATGTGCACAAAAACAAAATCTAAGTGCAACGGGTGTGCACAAAAACACCTGTCAAGGGAAACGGTGTGTGCCTGACAGCAATAACAGGTGCATCTGATACGCACGAAGAATCTCAATTTAGTACATCTGGCGTGTACCAAAATCGCATCAAGCGCGTCAAGTATGCGCAAGAATCCAAATCAAGTGCACAAGGTGCACGAAATCAATATCATAATCGAAATTGACGGTATACAGCACATCCCAATCCAAATCAGATATACCGTGGTATATAATCTCACAACCATGTGCATCAGCGTGCAAAAAATCATATCAAAAATACTAAAGTGCATGAAAACTATGCCGAAAGCACAAGTCAAATCACATGCATGCCATAGACATGAAATCAAAATCAACCTCTCAAATGATATCAAATCGAAGTCAAGTGCAACTGTGTTGCACAAAATCTCAATCATGCAAATAAATCGTCCAAAATAACGAAATTAAAGATGGCGGAAACAGTCCCGCTCTAGCACATCCTTTAAAAATTGCTGGCCAACTGTCATGGTCACTCATAATATGTCTCGTCGACCGTGTCGAACTCTGGCCTACTGGGTGTGCGTAATATGACCGATCCTGGGTCCAAGTCTTCTCGTATAGTATTCCAGAAAGGTCCTATCGAAGTCTCTCCCAAAACTCGTTTATGCTGAAATGCCCGGAAGCTATCATTCTTTTGTTAAATCTATTTCTTATTCCGGAATGGCTGCATACTCATCACGACTCCTTCTGGAAGATATATCCATATACAACGCCTCTGCATGTGGATCACATCTCTGATATCAGCGGAGTGGAATGTCATCTCATCAAGATCTCGTACGGACCTCTTACTCCACTTTTCTCTAATGTAGACCGCTTCGGACTCGTCTCTTCGTGGCTGCATGGATTGCGCTCCAACGGCTATACTCATATCTGGAGTCTCCTAAGCAATGTATTTCATCACATGATATCCGAATGATGTCGAACCTTTCAATCGATTTGTTAAGGTTCCATAATCCCCCAAGAGCTCAACATCTTGAGTACAGTTTAATAGTATTCCAGTACATGCCACAGTACCTGTGGACCAACCGTAGAAGGGCAAACCCAAGCCTCATCAATGGCATCGCGGAACTACTGTAAACCCTAAGGTTTCAAAGTGTTCTCATGGTCATTATATCGAGTTAGGGTTTCATTCTTCTAGAGGGTCCACGAAATTACTTGCATGTTTTTCCGAATACTTTAAACTTGGAAAAATGGGTTTCTGACATTCGACCGTCTTCTATCGACTCTCAACGTACCTGCGTGAAGTCGTCTCTAGCTGGAATCAATCAATCTGATGACTTCATATCGGGGTAGGCAACGAATCGCATGTCCTAGTCATTCCTCCTTGGGTGACTAGCGATCTTCTATCATATCTCTAAGTATAACTCGTGCGGTATTAGCTTCAAACATCTGTGGCGATACCTTGTCATTCGCAGCAACAACTGGCTCATTCGTCCGCACGCTGAACAGTACCTCAATCATCAAGAATAATCCGTGCATTGATGGTCATCACATTCTGGCTGGCCTCTAGCAGTGGCCCAATCCTCTGGTGCTGATCTGCACGTTCGAGGAATTTGTAAAAGCGATCCATCAAACGCTCATGGTGCGAAAACACAGTAAAACGATACATCTATGCAATCGTGTGTCCCTGTAATCACTCCCTGGTCAGTCCTCATCCGTGACAAGCTCATATTGACCGCAACTCTAGCCGCAGCTCTCTCTGCCCATATAATCGTGGCAGCAAAAATTATAAATCGATATCGATGAGGATAGATCATAAGAATGAATATAATACTGTGCAAGGAAATGTACATCCTATGGCTTCTTAAGCGGAGTAGCGTATCGTAAGTATGCCGCGGAACATACATACGGTACGTCACTCTCCTTAAGTCACCTACTCCATCAACCAAGGTCAACCTATACGACGAAAGTTCGGGTCTAATACCCCCTCACCAAGTCTAAGTTCCGTAAGGTCAAGCCTAGGTTCCGAATATATATAAATGCCCTAGACTCCGCATAGTCAAACATAGACTCGAACCAAGGTTAACCTAGCGCTCTGATACCAACTTTGTCACGACCCGAAATGGCACGTGACTGGAACTTGAATCATATGAAGATAAGAACCAGATGGGTAGAAGTATTAAGTCCTTCGATGTGATCAAGGAGGATAATACTTGTGCATGGAGTTCCTGGAGTTTCTAAAAGGAGAATGAGATTCTCTCAGCTTACTCCTTCGAATACACCATAGCACAACGGTGTATCGGGACGGAGGTATCACACCCTATTAGATATGGCGGGCTCTATGATGAGCACCGCTGAGTTACCTATTTCCTTTTGGGGTTATGCGCTTGAGACAGCAGCATACCTATTGAATAGAGTTCCAACCAAATCAGTGCCTACCACTCCATATGAGATATGGAATGGGAAGAGGCCATATCTTAATTTTATCCAGATATGGGGTTGTCCGGCCTATATGAAAACACAAAATCCAGACAAGCTCGAGGCAAGATCAGTTCTGTGCAAGTTTATTGGATATCCCAAACATTCGCGAGGGTATATCTTCTACCATTCCGAAGAACAAAAAGCGTTTATTTCTCGACATGCCACCTTTTTAGAAAAGGGTTTTCTTATAAAAGAAATTAGTGGAAAGGAGGTAGAACTGGAAGAAGTTCCAGCTCCACAAACTGCAACAGAAGATTTGGTCGAACCAGAGAATTTAGTAGTTTCTAACGAACCTCAGCCTCTCCGCCGATCTAGTAGGGTTCCTTATCTACCTGAGAGATACTACGGTTTTCTCATTGATGGTGGGGGCGAGGATTGCATCATGGAAGATGATGACCCAACTAGCTTCTAGCAGGCCATCACGAGTGGGGACTTTATGAAATGGTCGGATGCTATGCGATCCAAGATGGAATCCATGTACACCAACAAAGTATGACTTTGAATGTTGCACCTGAAGGGGTAAAACCCATTGGGAACAAATAGATCTTGAGAAGATTCTTGGTGTAAATGGAAAAGGTGAGACTTTCAAAGCTATGCTTAAGTCCATCAGGATCGATGCAAGTATCACGGAGCTGGAACATCTGTTTTGATGTGGCAGTCAAAGAGTTTGACTTCTTCAAAATGGTAGATGAACCTTGTATACACAAGAAGGTTGTAGAGAGTAAGGCGGTCTTCCATGTATTGTACGTAGATGACATACTCTTGATAGGAAATGGTTTCCTATGCTGCACCCAGTCAAGCTCCTCTTATCACGATGATTCTCCATAGAAGATCTGGATGATACCTACTACATCTTGTAGATAATGATCTATGGTGATAGATCTAAGTGGATGTTGGGAGTGTCCCAAATCCAGGTACATTAACACCATACTAAAGGGTTTAGTATGGAGGATTTTAAGCATGATGGTTCGCCCACTTACTCAGGAATCACTCTCGCCAAAAAGATGTCTCCCGAGACTGATTTGAAGAGAGCTCGCGTGCAAGGGATACCCTATACTTCGGCGGTAGGCTCTATCATGTATGTGATGTTATGTACCAGACTAGATGTAGCTGACTCACTAGAAGTAGTGATCAGGAATCAATCGGATCTTGGCAGAATCACTGGAAAACTGTGGAGGACATTCTTAAGTACTTGAGAAGCACTAAAAGAATGTTCTTGGTTCAAGCTTCCAGAGTGATAAGGTAGACTAAAAGTCAGTCACAGGCATTATCTTTACCCTCAGCGAAGGGACGGTATGTTGGAAGAGTTCCAAACTAGATACTGTGACATACTAGACGATAAAAGCCAATTATATCGCTACCAACGATGCTACCGAAGAGATTGTCTGGATGAATAGGGTTCATATGATGAACCTGGTTTCTACCATTGGGCATCTAATACTTGTGTATTGGGATGACAATGGAGCTGTGGCTTTGTCCAAGAAACCCTGGCCCCGTCAGCAATCCAGACATATTCTTGGACAGTATCACCTGATCAGGGAGATAGTTGATCACCGGGAGATCGAGGTCAGGAGAGTTGATACAGAGGATAACACAGCGGATCCACTCACCGAGGCAATTCCCCAGATGCTATTCGAGAGACTTTTGGGAAGTTGGGTATAGGATACTACAACAACTGGCCTTAGTGCAAGTGGGAGATTGTTAGTTATATGTATGCCTTAGAGGTCATTATTGTACATATGATGTATATTATAGTGGATGCTTGGACATATAGAGAGGACTTTCTTGCTCGACATGATAGTATGCTATCTGATTACCTTTATCTTAACATGTAGACTGGTATTTATACTGTCTTGCTCTCACATGTTGATAAAGCCATTAGGATATATACTTGACTACCAGGACTATGATGGAAATCATACTAGTGGGGCCAGGGTAGTTCACAAGTACATCCTTTAATTGTTCCTAGTCGAGGGAATATCGAGACAGGGCATCGATATTCCAGAGTAGAATAGCGTATGCTCTTCTTGACCTATATGATAGGCAATGGATGATCCTACATCCATTGGTGTTTGACATCAGAGATGGTATACGGGTGCTCAGTGGAGACTGGGTACACTGAACAGGACTCGGCTAGGACTCCTATGTGGTACTATACCTATCGTTAGATAGCAGTCCTCTGGTGGCACTGGTACAGATTAGTCTGTAGGCTCGAGATCGTCGTGGAGTCTTGTGTGATTCCCACTGTACTTTGATTTCCACCTTACCACGTTCATGAAAACGTGCAAAACGGTGGCTTTTGGGTACAGTCCCGAATCACATGGAGGCAATGCGCGATAGGAGGGGTTTCGTCTATCCCAGTATTGGGAGTTGATGTTGCGCTAAGATCGATTGGCTATAACTGGAAGTCCCTGGCCAAGGCTGCTGCCGAAATTTACTGATAAGTGTTATCAGTAGTTTCTCGAACCATTATAGGCCAAACATCGGCATGACTTATCACGTTACTGGGGTCTGACGATTTCCACCCTTAGACATGATATGCGACATACCAAACAAAGAGACCGGACTGTACGGTAGTGTTACTGATAGGCTTCATGGAGACTATGGACAGGCTTGCTTGTTGATCTTCATATCGCTCAATACCCGGGTTGCCGTTACATCCAGCTAGTACCGCTGACGGCTTGTAGGTGACTGATGTGATCATTACCTACTGCTGGCGTATTGACGAGTCTTTAGAGTCCCACACAGAAGTTCCCTGGTTCAAGCAAAATGAAGTAGGATACATATGTGATATGTGTGTGGGCTTGATTAAATACGAGTATGTGATACCGTATTGTAATCTGGCAGTCATCTGTTATCGGTTCGGTTGTATGCGATATAACCAGTTTTTCGAATCAAGTGTTGATTCGATAATGTGATATACAGATAAATGATATTAGTCGGTCATATATGATATAACCGGATTATTAGATCAAGTGTTGATTTAATAATGTGATATAAATTATATGTGATATAATTATATATTAACTAATATCATTAGCTCACTAATTATTCTTCATTATGTGTGTGTGTGTGTGTGTGTGTGTGTGTGTGTGTGTATTGAAGCATGGCATTCATATTTCTATTTTGTGAAAATAGAAATGAGGTAGAAAATGAAAGCATGGTTGCAAGAATGGGATTAACTTTATTTTATTCTTCTTGACTCACTATTCAAGCATGGTTGCAATTTTATATTGCATAATTCTATGCTTGAATGAGTGATGGGTCAAGAGTTGCCATTCATTCTATTCTCATTCTCAACACTTAGCCATTTTTTGTTGAGTTTCTCCCATGGTTTCTCTTTAACTTCTTCCTCCTCCTTTTGTCATGGTTCAAGCTTCAACCCTAACATGTGATGTGAATCATGAAGCTTAAACACAAACTTGTGAGCTCTTTGCATCCCCTACTTCACCATCCTACACTTGACTAGCGATCAAGTGTAGCGTGTTTCTTACGCTAAAGTGTTTAGTGTAATAGCTAGCTTGAATTGGAGGGACTTTGCATGGATCATCTTCGGCACGAAGGTCATCGGAGGAAGCCTTTTCAAAGTCTCAAGAGAAGCCTAGTGGAGTCGCGGGACTACTACACGGAGCAAGTGAAGACAAAGACCGTCTACAAAGGTTGTATTCTTGTTCTCTTAGTGTAAAAGTAGTTTACATTAGCTCTTGTCTAAATCTCTAGTTAAAGATTCTTAGTTTAGAGTTGCTTAGCATGACAATTTTTTAAAAATGGCATGGACGATACCTACCGAAACCTTACTGTCATGCTAGGGAACCTTACAGTCGGCACCCTTAAAAAGTCGGCGAGCTCCCTTCGGAAGGAGTGCGAGGCGGCAATTGAGGGGATGAGGCAAGCCAAGCTCAGAGCGTCGAAGGCGGTGGAGAACTATAAGAAGTCGGACCATTTTTACACTGACCTAGCCGCAGCCTCTACTATCGTCTGGCACGATGCCCTCGATGCCGTCAAGGCTCAGATGCCGGAGTTCCCTGATGAAAAGCTCCGGGGTGAATATCCTCGCGGGGATGACGCGCAGGGGGATGCCCCTGGAAGCGCTGCCGGGCAAGAGGCCCCCGGCGGGGGCGACGCCGAGGCTCCTGCGATAGGCGTTGATCCTTAAGGCGCAGCCCCGGTCGTGGTGGACGCGGTGCTCCTTGAGGTTGCCCCCGGCCCTGAGGCTTGAAACCCCTCGTCTTCTTATATCTTTTTTGTTGCTTTGTGAATCTTGTAAGCCTCCGGGCATTTTTATAAGGTGGGGGGGGGGGCGGGGGCGGGCGGGCAATAATACCTTTGTAAAGACTTTTGAATGAAGTATTTTTTGCGGTGTTTGGCGCAGTTTTTTCCTTTTACTTGTTGTTAAACCTCTGTTTGCATGGTGCTGAGCTTAGAGAATTTCATTTGGTGACCGCACGTCGAGTTGAATTTAACCATTTTGCCAATTGCCTAAGTGTGCAGAGACCGGTATGAGGTCGGTATCTTCCTGGCCCCGAAGTCGATGTGGGGGTCGCGTAGTGAAGATACGTCGGGGTTATCCTCTTAGGATGGACCAAGCCGGGTTGCTGCCCGGTTGCCTCTTGGCGAGGGCTTAGATCCCTAGCGTCATGGGGTAGTGAACTACCAGCCAGGAATAACCGAGCAGGGTAGCTGCTCGGAAGACTCTTGGTGAGGGCTTCGATCCTTAGCGCGGGAGGGGACGTAAGAGGCCTGCTAAGGACGGGCCGAGCAGGGTTGATGCCTGGTGCCTTTCGGCGAGGGCTTAGATCCTTGGCGTCGTGGGGCAAGAAATTACCAGCCAGGGATAACCGAGCGGGGTAGCCGCTCAGTTGCCTCTTGGTGAGGGCTTTGATCCTTAGCGCAGGAGGGGCCGTAAGAGGCCTGCTAAGGACGGGCCGAGCAGGGTTGCTTCCCGGTGACTCTTGGCGAGGGCTTTGATCATTAGCACGGGAGGGGCCGTAATAGGCCTGCTAAGGACGGGCCGAGCAGGGTTGCTGCCCGGTGCCTCTTGGGGAGGGCTTAGTTCCTTGGCGTCGTGGGGTAAGAAATTACTAGCCAGAGATAACTGAGCAGGGTAGCCGCTCGGTTGCTTCTTGGCGAGGGCTTCGATCCTTAGCGCGGGAGGGGCCGTAGGAGGCCTGCTAAGGACGGGCCGAGCAGGGTTGCTGCCCGGTGCCTCTTGGTGAGGGCTTAGATCCTTGGCGTCGTGGGGTAAGAAATTACCAGCCAGGGATAACCGAGCGGGTTAGCCGCTCGGTTGTCTCTTGGCGAGTGCTTCGATCCTTAGTGCGGGAGGGGTTGTAGGAGGCCTGCTAAGGACAGGCCGAGCAGGGTTGCTGCCTGATGCTTCTTGGCGAGGGCTTAGATCCTTGGCATCGTGGGGTAATAAATTACCTGCCAGGGATAACCGAGCGGGGTAGCCGCTCGGTTGCCTCTTGGTGAGGGCTTCGATCCTTAGCGCGGGAGGGGCCGTAGGAGGCCTGCTAAGGATGGGTCGAGCATGGTTGTTGCCCGGTGCCTCTTGGAGAGGGCTTAGATCCTTAGTGTCGTAGGTTAAGTAATTACCAGCCAGGGATAACCGAGCGGGGTAGCTGCTCGGTTGCCTCTTGGCGAGGGCTTCGATCCTTAGCACGGGAGGGGCCATAGGAGGCCTGCTAAGGATGGGCCGAGTAGGCTTACTGCCTGGTGCCTCTTGGCGAGGGCTTAGATCCTTGGCGTCACGCGGTAAGAAATTACCAGTCAGGGATAACCGAGCGAGGTAGCCACTCGGTTGCCTCTTGGCGAGGGCTTCGATCCTTAGCGTGGGAGGGGCCGTAGGAGGCCCGCTAAGGATGGGCTGAGCAGGGTCGCTGCCCGGTTGAGTCGCAAGGTTATGTCCGATCTTCCCCGGTGTGAACATCAGGAAGATGAACCGTCGCGGGCGACACGTGTTATGAACGCGTGGGGGAGGCGAAATGAAAGAGCAGGGTCGTTTCGATTTCGCCGAGAAAGGCAGGATGACTGCCGTGTGGCGGTACGGTTGTGGGTGAAACGAGCGACTGCTAGACTTTTGAGGGCGCAGTGGGGATATAAAGTGGAGGGCTTGTTGAACACTCCTTTCTCCATCTCTGAAACATAAGAATGGACACTTTCCCTTCCACCATCCCCGATATCATAACTTTCCAGGACATGTACCTCTACGACCAGTACTGCACCGAGGACACAGTGCAGTTGATGATAGGCCGCATTGAGGATCATTTCGGCCGACTGCTTCCCCGGCGCTCCTCAATGCTCCAGCTGTTGATGTACTCTATCTGGAGGGCATCGCCGGGGCTGTACAACCTATTGTCCGAGCAGCTGAAGGACGAGGCTGTTGGTAAGCTAAGGTCTTTGCAGAGCTTCGGCCTGATCTCCGCGGGTCGGCGGGACCGATTGGTGGCACTCATCCTTGAGTGCTACCGATTGAGGCACGATGTCGACATTCGCGGACGGCATCAGAGGCATAGGTCTGAGGCGGCGAGGGCTCGGTTGGCGGAAATATTCTCGGAGTACCATGAGCAATGTTTCCTGCACCCCCTTCCCCCGCTACTGCAATTATTCTTTTTCGATGTACGGCTGAGGAGCCTATAGTACCCTTTGGAATATTCAAAACTCTTCTTTTTGCAATGTTTTGTTGATCCCTTCTTATTATATAAATAGAAAGATCTTGAGAAAAGTTTACATTGCCTTAGTAAAAGAAGTACACGCTAGTAGATGTTCTTTTTATGGGTGCAGTTTGAGCTTCTCGGCGTTGTAAGGCCATGGAAA
The DNA here is from genome assembly GCA_030015575.1 of Agapanthus africanus. Classification (NCBI taxonomy): domain Eukaryota; kingdom Viridiplantae; phylum Streptophyta; class Magnoliopsida; order Asparagales; family Amaryllidaceae; genus Agapanthus; species Agapanthus africanus. Next base: position 239,595,276 of record JASDDO010000029.1, on the reverse strand, counting down.
CTTGCGTCCTTCTGCGTCTTGCAAACGGCAGGCTCGATGATGTCGACGCACATATGCCACTTCCCGCTCGACTTTTTGACCAGAACTACGTTTGCCAGCCACTCCGAATAGGGCACATTGCGAATGAAGTTGGCGGTGAGGAGCCGATCTATTTCGTCCTCGATAGCTTTCTGTTTGACCGGGGCGAAGCTTTGCTTTTTCTTCCTAACGGGTCGGGCCGTAGTATTTACCCAAGCTTGTGAGATATGATTTTGGGGTCGATCCCCGGCATGTCAGCAGGCGCCCAGGCGAAAACGTCAGAGTTGTTTCTAAGGAAATGAACCAGGTCATCTCGCTGAGTTCCTGTCAGAAGCGACCCGATCTGAACGATTCTTTCGTCGTCCCCTTCTACGAAGGGGACCTCTGTCAGTGGCTCCACCGGGGTCCCTCGGACATCTTTTTGCTCTTCTCGAGTGTCCAGAGAACCTCTGATGTCACATTTGCCCTCGACATCATCGATTGGCCACTCAGACGAAGATGTTGCGATGAAGCAAACCTTTGTAATCCGCTGGTCTCCATAGACCCGACCTATCCCGCCTTGGTCGAGAGGGAACTTCATCGCCAGGTAGTAGGTCAATATCTGGGCCCGGAAGGAGTTTAGCGTTGGGCGGCCGAGGAGGATGTTGTATGTCACGACCCAAAATAGCCCGTGACTGGCCTTGAATCATATGAAGTCTATAGGACCTCATCTAACTCAAGTAAGCCAAAAGCCCAGAAATCTAAAACCATTTTAAGGAGTAAATACAGAAAACTAGTTTTCAAGAAGTAAGGAAAACATGTTTTAAAAACAAGGTTTTTAAATAAGTAAGCCGAATATACAATTTTTTTTAAAAATATCTCGTCTTTTCTGAAAATTTCGTCAGAGTTTCTTTTGTAAATACTGGCCCCGAACGGGGTACAACAAGAATAATATATATGCAGTGATAAAAGGCATCCCCAAGCGGGAGCTGGCTCCTTCGTCAATCAACGGTCACAACCACGCAAGCAGTATAATATACAACGCCGAAGTGCGAGGATCAAAACTCAAAAAGGAAACTCAAATCAGCATGAAAACCATAATACTATAACGTGCGACTCTAAGGTCGAAATAATACACCACTGGTTTTCTAAGTCTGAAACAATATACAACTTTGGTTGATGGAATTACTAGATACAACGGAATATAATAAATACAAGGGTGGTCACGATGCGAATGAACTCACCTACCAATGCAATCACCCAGAAAGGAAGCAGTGTGCCAGAAAAGCCGTAAAGAACCTGTACGGCAAAACCTGCAAGAAACTGTGGCACAACGGGGGTGAGTTGCCAGCTCGTGAATAGAAAACATCACAGAGCAGAAATCGTATGTATGACTCATCCTAGGTCAATACGATCAAATTTATATATAAACCTCAAATGAATAAGTCTGAAGCATGATAAGGTGGCAATGTAACATCTATACATGAGTGTAGTGCTATGTGCTCGTGCCAGTGCCTCAGATAATAACATATCATAAATATGAGGTATGATCAATGTCGACTATATCATGAAGTCTATGAATATGTGGATATCATCCAACTGTGTGATCAATATCATCAATGTCAATATATGTAGGTGAAATCGTCCATGTGTCACCCAATGACAATAAGCATCATGCATGTAAATATCATAAACATATGCATGGAAGTATGAGGATGTAAATCAACATGTGTCGCTCGCGACATATCAAAATCATGGAACCTGAGTGTCAAGTATCGACACTTGAAAACATCATGAAACCTGTGCCTAGCATCGGCACGTAAATCCTCATATACACGGGGCTCCGTCAGTCCGGATCGGCCCATCTCATCTCTCAACTCCGGTCGGTATCCCCCAGATATCCGCCGAGCTCAACACAATCACCGGTATGTAGTACTCCCCTGTCAGGCTCACCGTCTAACATATACGAGTCTTCTTGCCCCGGGTACCTCACCGGGTCCACCATGTACCCGCAGACGGTACCTACCGCTCCTCGAATCGGGTTTCACATGCCACTCTCAGAACCGAGAAAACACATGGTGGACGCACTGAAATATCATATCAAGGGTAACCAGGTTTTTAAAACAATACATACTCTCTTTTAAAATACCCACGGTTCCCAAATTCAGAAATATCATGGAAACAACATATCTCAATACGTATAATCAGAAAGCATGATGTATGTGACATATTAAAGAAATGTAAGCATATCAGTATATCATGCAACATGGAATAGTAATATGCACATATTGTAGGAAACCACTCTTTTAAAATGAATCAGTTTTAAAGAGTATCTTGCAGTTCCCAAATCTCCAAATCAAGCGAGAATCATCTATATATGTGCAAATGAGTATGTGTACAAGTATGGGTGTACAATATGTAAGTACACGAATATGAATGTACAATAGGTATGTGCACAAGTAGAAGTGTACAATATATAAGTACACGAATATGAATGTACAATAGGTATGTGCACAAGTAGGAGTGTACAATAAGTAAGTACACGAATATGAATGTACAATAGGTATGTGCATAAGTAGGAGTGTACAATATATAAGTACACGAATATGAATGTACAATAGGTATGTGCACAAGTAGGAGTGTACAATATGTAAGTACACGAATATGAATGTACAATAGGTATGTGCACAAGTATTCCATGCAAGGGTCATATCCTGAATGCAACAGTACTACAGTGTAGTGACATGGCAATTATCGATGATGAAGTGTGTGAGCCGGCAAGCAGGTGTATGTGAAACATATGCATCATCGATAATGGTGTTGGTGTCCTAACAGCATGGATTTGATACAACAATAAACATATTTAACATGCAATGCGATGCAAACAGTAAGAATCTACAGCAAATGAATAATAAACACCACAGTGTAGAATCTACATCAATATATCTATGCCATACTGTTTTGCCATTTGAAAGAAGACGAATCGGGTTTTTTAGGGAAATAAGGGCTACGGTGTTTTTAAGAAAAGATGCGTCTTTTGAAATATCCGTAGAATCCCTTTACCTGTCTTTAAAATATTCCCGATTCGTTAGTTTTTGAAATAGATATGACATCGGCCTAGCTTAGCATCTACTAGCAAGACTACGGCTCTAACTAACAAGTCAATCTGGAGGGGTATGGAAACCACCTAAATCTGAGTCGATATAAATATATATATGTAAAATATAATAGTCGGTGATCCCGCCTCAAGGTACCGCGTACGATACAATATCAGATGACATCCTCGAGTCATGAGTGTGGATCTTATCATCAAATAAAGCTCGTACGGTAAATCATCGTACGGCATCCCAAATCTGGGTACGGATCAATATCACATTCATCTTATCAATTATCTTGTATCCTTTAGCTCGTACGTAAATCCGTCGTACGGCATCCCAAATCTGGGTATGGGTCAATATCACATTCATCGCATTATTCATCTGGTATCCTCTTTATCAAAGATCATAATCCGGGGTACTGATGTACGTCTAGTACAATACTGATACCACCTAAGTATGCATGCACGTATGGTAAACACTACGTCAAAGGACCCGCTACAACGTCATGTCGTATCTCAAATACGAACCCTGCCATATCACCGATCTCACGGCCTCAAATCAAATCTCATCGACTCATCTCAATCCCAAGTACTATCCTCAAATCCAGTATATGATCACATAGTCCCATACCCATGTGAACACATAAATACATATTCCCATATACGCACATGTGAAAGAAAGAATGTATGCAAGTATGTTTGTGCGTGTGTGTGTGGGTGCAACCACTATTCTAGGGTTTCGCAACTAACACTAAACCAATCCAAGAACACCAAAAATCCATCTTATCATCAATCAACTCAAACAACATATAATAAATATATATTTATGTATACGTATTCGTATACATCACCAAGAACTGCGGGGGTGCTATACACCATCCACCCGACTTCTCCCCGCAGATATAAATCTACTCACTTTGCTTCTTGTGTGCCGATGCCGATGTCGCCATCTTCATCTTCAACACCTCGACATCACGTAGGGTACCTAGAAAGATAACACAATCGCAAAGCACATGAAAATCATATCGGAAAACCAAAATGGCACACGCTACTCTCATAGGTAAAAACCTATAGTATCGCATGCAAACACGACCAATAACCCTTTGCCGTTGACGGGACTCAAGCTTTTACTAGATAAAAACAAACTGAATGGGACCAATTATAAAGACTGGCTGAGGAATATGAAAATAGCCTTGACTTATGATAAAGTATCATATGTCCTCACGGCTTCAGCCCCGCCCACCCCAGGTCCAAAATCCTCAGTTGCAGACATTGGAGTCCGCAAGACATGGGACGCTGACTGTGCCACGGCCAAATGCTTCGCGCTTGCATCGATGGATAATACACATCAAAAGCAGCACGAGAATATGGACATTCAAACCATATTCCTCCATACAAAGGAGTTGTATGGAGAGCAATCCCGCGTATTACGATACGAAGCATCAAAGAAATTATTTCAGATGCGAATGGCCCCTGGCACACCGGTAGGAGACCATGTTCTGAAGATGATAGCTCTTATAGAAGAGCTTGAGGACCTAGGATGGACAATGGACAATGAACAATATACGGATATTATTCTGCAGTCCCTCCCCTCCACCTTTGCTCAGTTCATAGTTAACTTCAACATGCACGGCATGGAGAAGGAGCTACCTGAACTCCTTAATATGTTCAGGAGTGCAGAGAGCACTATGAAATCAATGAAAACTCCCGTTATGACTATTGGGCAATCTTCTTCTTCTCGCCCAAAAGCTAAGGCCAAAGGAAAGAAAAAGAAGAAGCCCACCAATCCTAAGGGTGGAGTTAAAAAGGTGAAGGGAAAGGAAAAGTCCAAAGCTGGAGACTCGGGGAAAGGTGAATGTTTTCATTGCCACAAAGCAGGACATTGGAAGCGCAACTGTACAGAGTACTTAAACCTCAAGAAGAAGCATGGGGATGCTTCCGTTTCAGGTGTTTGTGACAGAAAACTGTTTTTCAATAAACTCTGCTTCCTGGGTATTAGATACCGGTTCAGGTTCTCACATTTGCAATTCTATGCAGGGACTGAGAAATAGCAAAGTTTTGAAGACAGGTGACCATACTCTCCGTGTTGGAAATGGTTCCAATGTACATACAGTCGCAGTGGGAGAGTATCACTTGGGGTTGCCATCTGGGTGTATATTGGTTTTGAACCCATGTTATTTTGTACCAAGTATGCTATGTAATATAATATCAGTTTCTTTGTTAGACAATGAAGGATATAACTTTATATTGCAGAACAATGTTATGAACCTTCACCTGAATCAAATGTTGGTTGGGTATGGTACACTTAATAACGGGATATACGTCCTAAATCAACACACAGTTTTCAGTATACAACGCACTAATAAAAGAAAACTTTCAGAATTAAATGAAGCTTTTCTTTGGCACTGTAGACTTGGTCATATTAACGAAACAAGACTAAACAAGTTACACAAAGATGGATATTTAAACTCTTTTGAATATAAATCTTATGCGACTTGCCAGTCTTGTATCAAGGGTAAAATGACCAAAACTCCGTTCACCGGACACGGAGAAAGAGCTACTGAGCTCCTAGGCCTCATACATAGTGATGTATGCGGGCCAATGTCTACACAGGCTAGAGGCGGTTTTTCATACTTCATTACTTTCACTGACGATTTCTCAAGATTCGGTCATGTATTTTTATTAAAGCACAAGTCCGAAGCTTTTGAGGAATTCATTGAATATAAACAAGAAGTAGAAAAACAAACCGGCTTGAGTATCAAGATGCTTCGATCAGATCGAGGTGGGGAATACCTTAGTACAGAATTTGCAAACTTCCTAAAAGAGAATGGGATTCTCTCTCAGCTCACTCCTCCTTACACACCTCAGCACAACGGTGTGTCTGAACGACGGAATAAGACCCTATTAAATATGGTCCGATCCATGATGAGTGATACTGAGTTACCCATCTCATTTTGGGGGCATGCATTGGAGACTGCAGCGTTTCTACTGAACAGGGTTCCAACCAAAACCGTGTCTACCACGCCATATAAGATATGGCATGGGAAGAGACCATCTCTTAAGAGAATTAAGATTTGGGGTTGCCCGGCCTATGTTAAAAAGCAGAATCCGGACAAACTCGAGACACGGTCGGTCATGTGTAACTTTGTGGGATATCCAAAGAATTCATATGGATATCTATTCTACCATAAGGAGGAACAAAAGGTGTTTGTTTCTCAGCATGCCACATTCTTGGAAAAAGAGTTTTTCACAGATAAAGATGATGGCAGTGTGGTGGATCTAGAAGAGGTTCTAGAGACACAAACTATAAATGACGACTTGGTTGAACCGGCTGTTGCAATAGAAACTGAAGAACCTTAGCCACTCCGAAGGTCTGGTAGGACTTCTCGCCCACCAGAGAGGTACTACGGTTTCCTCATTGATGGTGACAAAGAAGACTGCATCATGGATGATGATGATCCTACCAGTTTTCAGCAAGCTATCACGAGTGGAGACTCTGTGAAGTAGCTGGATGCCATGAGATCCGAAATGGAGTCTAAGTACACCAACAAAGTATGGACTTTGGACGTTGTACCCCCTGGGGTAAAACCTGTGGGATGCAAATGGATCTTTAAAAGAAAGATTGGTGTAGATGGGCAGGTAGAGATCTATAAGGGAAGACTTGTGGCGAAGGGTTTTCGTCAAAGACCAGGTTTGGACTATGATGAAACTTTTTCGCTCGTAGCCATGCTTAAATCCATTCGGATCCTACTTGCTATTGCTGCTCACTACGACTATGAAATCTGGCAGATGGACGTTAAAACAACATTTCTAAATGGAGATTTAGAAGAATGCGTTTATATGGATCAGCCAGAGAGCTTCATTGACAGAGGGAGCAGCGGGAAAGCATGTATATTGCTTAAATCCATATATGGGTTAAAGCAGGCATCTCGGAGTTGGAACATCTGTTTCGATGATGTTATCAAAGAGTTTGATTTCATCAAAAATCCAGATGAACCTTGTGTTTATAAGAAGGCTGTAGGAAGAGCTGTCACATTCCTCGTATTGTACGTGGATGACATTCTTCTGATAGGAAATGATATTCCTATGCTACAGTCGGTCAAATCTTTCTTATCACTAAGGTTCTCCATGAAGGACCTGGGTGATGCCACATACATCCTGGTCATAAGGATCTATAGGGATAGATCCAAAAAGTTATTGGGATTGTCCCAAACCAGGTACATCAACACCATCCTAAAAAGATTTAGTATGGAAGACTCCAAGCGGGGTACCTTACCTGCTTGTCATGGAGTCACTCTCTCCAAGGATTCTTGTCCAAAGACCGATGAAGAGAGAGCTCGCATGAGCATTATACCCTATTCTTCGGCAGTAGGATCTATAACGTATGCGATGTTATGTACACGCCCAGATGTAGCTTATGCACTTAGTGTTGTAAGCAGGTATCAATCCAACCCAGGGGAGAACCACTGGACAGCTGTGAAGAACATTCTTAAGTACTTACGAAGGACTAAAGAATTGTTCTTGGTGTATGGTAATGGAGATCTCCAAATGGAGGCCTTTACCGATTCGAGCTTCCAGAGCGATAAGGACGACAGCAAATCTATCTCAGGGTTTGTATTTACCCTCAATGGAGGGGCGGTAAGTTGGAAGAGTTCCAAACAGGATACCATTGCAGACTCTACGATGGAAGCTGAGTACATTGCTGCGAATGATGCCGCCACGGAAGCCGTCTGGATGAGGAAGTTCGTCTCGGAGCTAGGAGTAGTTCCAACCATTATTGATCCAATACCGTTGTATTGTGATAATAATGGGGCTATAGCGTTAGCCAAGGAGCCCAGGTCCCATCAGCGGTCCAGACACATCCTGAGGCGCTTTCATTTGATTCGGGAGATTGTAGATCACCGCGAGATCGAGATTAAGAGAGTAGACACAAAGAATAACGCCGCGGATCCACTCACCAAGGCCCTCCCTCAGCCGCAGCATGAGCGACTTTTTGAGATGTTGGGTATGAGATACGCCAATAACTGGCCTTAGTGCAAGTGGAAGATTGTTGGATATATGTATGCCCTAGAGGCCATTATATGATAGTGGATGTATCTGTACATGTATATATATATATTCAGTGTACATTCTTGCTCGACATGATAGTATGCTATCTGGTTTTACTTTATCTGACATGTTGATTTGATCATGCTTTTATTCATTCATACATGCTGATAAAGTCCTGAGGATATCGGCTTGACTACAGTGATTATGATAGAGATCATACTAGTGGGACATCTGTAGTTTATAAGCATATCCTGAAATGTCCATAGTCGGAGGTGTATCGAGATGGGGCATCGATAAACCAGAGTATACTAGCGTATATGATACTAGACCCATGTGATGGGCGATGGATGTTCCCACATTCATCGATGTTTGACATCAAGATCATATACGGGTGCTCAGTGGTGACTGGGTACACTGGACGGCCTCACCGAGAACTCCTATATGGAATTATATCTATCATCGGATAGCAGTTCTCAGGTGACACTGGTACAGGTTAGTCTGTAGACCCGAGATCGTCATAGAGTCTTGTGTGCTCTCCCACTGTACTTTGATTACCACCCTACCATGGCTCTACTGAGTCGTGCAAACAGGTGGCCGTTGGTTATAGTCCCGAGACACACGAAGGCGATGAGCGATAGGAGGGGTTTTGTCTCTCCCGGTATTGGGAGTTGATGCTGTGCTGTGCTCGACTGGTTATATCAGTAAGTCCCTGGCCAGGGCTGCTGAGATTTACTGATAAGTGTTATCAGTAGTTTCTCGATCTGTTATAGACCATTCACCGGCACGACTTATTGAGTTATTGGGGTCGACGTTACCATCCCTAGACTCGATATGCAGCATATCTGACGAAGAGACCGGACTGTACGGTAGTGTTGCCGGTTGGCTCGACGGGAGTTGTAGCAGGTTCGCTTGTTTTCTTCTTATCGCTCAATACACGGGTGGCCGTTACGTTTAGCTGACCACTTGCGGCTTGGGGTGCTTGATATGATCATCACCCACTGCCGGCGTATTGACGAGTCTTAGAGTCCCACAAAGAAGTTACCTAGTCCAGGCGAAACGTTGTGGTGCGCGTATGCGATATGCGCATGAACCCGGTTAAAATGCGCGCATGAGATATCGTATATTAATTGGGTGGCTTTCTTTTGGTCGGGTCGTATGTGATTTGACCGGCTTGATAAATCAAGTGTTGATTTATCATTTAATCATTAGCTTCTCACTAGAAATCCTATCTTGTTTCTTTTGGATGTATGCATGCATGTATGCATTCATTCTTGATCATGCACATATGGATGTGCATGCACACATGCATACATACATCATTCTATCATGGTTGTTTATACTTAGAGAATGGTGGCAATATAAGACTCACACCATGGGTTTTTATATGGATTATTATTGTATTTGTGTTAAAACAAAAGGAAAAAGAAAAAGGGTTAATTCATAGAATGTTTCTACACTCTTCTTCATCTTACCATGCTCACCTACTTATTAACCCTTGGTTATTTTTCCTTTGGTGTTTTAAACTCAAAGTCAATAATATCTTTATCATTAACCATGGTTTGCAATGAGAAGTGGAAAATATATATACTTATATTTTTCATTTTCTCATTAGAGTTTATCTTCTCTTCTTCTTAAAAAAAGCCATCATCTTCTTCAACCTTGATCTCTTGCTCTCTAGACTTTTCAAGTGAGCAAAATACTCAAAAAGATAGGATTTTGAAGTGAGAAAGAGAACCACAACACCATTCTACACAAGTCTAGCCCACTTGTTTAGAGTGTTAGCTTCATTTCATCCTCTTGTTAAAGTGAAGTTGCTAGCTTGTACAAAGGAGCTTCGGGTGGATCGTCGTGGACGTTAGAGGACTTCAAGCTAATCGTTTTCCAACTCTCAAGTGGCCAAGGAGTCTACAAAAGGGAGCTACAAAGGTTGTAGTCTAAAAACCCTAGCCTTTGTTACATATGAAGTTGGTTAAAGTTTTTGAAACCCTAATTTTCTTGGATAGATCCTTTGTATGCTTACTTAGCACCATAAAAATTAGCTAATAGCATAAAAACTGATCCAAGTTTGATCTTTGTGACATGTGATGCTTCCAAACCTCTCATTGGGTGCTAGGTAAACATAACATTGGTATCTGAGCCGACCTAGAACATTAGGCAATACTTTAGCGAAGTATAAACTCCGATCGAACCGAAATACGGAATTACGGGACACTTTGTGGACATTTTTTGAAAACTGATATTTTTTAGAATTAAAAATCCTTAAAAAATTCAGCAGGTAAATATAAGCATAACTGTAAAATACGAGCCCATGAATAGTTAAATCCACCGCGGAACCGCGGCCAAAGCTTGCTTGGGCCGCAGCTCCGCGGCCGTAAAGAGGCTATATTTTTTTATTTTTATACATTAATGCTTATAATTGCTTGAATATATTTTTGGGTATTTTTAATCTGAATTTAGTACTGTTAGTTCTGGAGATTGTTTTGAGTTCATTAATTCGATCGGAATTTTAACTTCTTGTCTTTCCGGATAACTAGAAAGTATTGAATTGTTCGAACGAGTGTCGTTTGCTCACTTTTCACGGGGTTTAAATCTTTCGGATACATGTGCAAGTTTTGTGGTGGACCCTCTAGAAGACAACAAACCTTAACTCGATTATGTGACCGTCTTGAACCGCCCTTTTGAACCTTAGGGTTTGGGGCAGTACGGCGTGCCACATGTGAGGCGTTGGCTTGACCCTTCTACGGCTGGACCGCTACTACTGTGTCACACTCCGGATTTTTTGAATTACGCTCAAGTGTTGAGCTTTAGGGAATTTTGGGTATTTGATCATTCGGTCGAAAACTTTAATACTGTCTATTTATCTGGAATGTGATATAATATGTGGAATTCATATAGTTTAGGCATGAAATACGAAGTATGTGATATTTCGCATTTATGATGTCTAAAGAGAATGTGGATTCCAAATATTGTAGTTTTACACTTTCTTTTCTGTGACCGTAAGTGTAGTATGTTCGATATCGCCGGTTTCATTGCTATACATCAACGACAATCGGGGTACGCATACTTACTTACGTTGAAGATATATGATATTATGTGTTGCTGAGATATGATGTGCAGGATTGTCGCGATCGAATAGCCGGGGGGTTTTATGTGAGATGAGAGTTTTATATTTTCATTCATGTAAATTCAAATGTAATGTAATATTCTTTTATTTGGGTCACTTCCGGGTTGAGGTTGTGTCACCAGTGTTGTATATTATTTACATTTCCGCATTAGGATAGACCCAAGGAGGGGAGCACAAGTGACCGGGTTCTGTGGTTCAGTGGGAGGCCATCTCGAGGAGTCGAGACCGGGTCTCCTAAACTCCAAGATTGGTAGGGTCGCTTGCCGCTCTCGTAGGGGTCTAGGGGTGTGGGCTTGGCTATTCATCGCGACTGTGGAATCCGTATTTTTTATTGTTGGTTAAATACTAAATACAGACGTCCTAGTATATCCCACATTATATATAGGTTTTTGCTGCCTGTGTTCTGAGATATCTGAGACGAATGACATATTATATGTATGATATATAGTAGACGTTGCTTATGTTTTACACCCGCGCTAGTCCCGTCCCGGTATGCCGTTAGTTAAGTAACCTAACGGTGCATAACGGAATATTGCGGCGAATGCGGATGGCATAAGCGTACATGTTATTTTCGTTTCTTTTATGTGATTGGCTTAAGGACTTAAATGATGGGATTACATTAATATGATTAATGTAAAGAAAATAAACCTAAAAAGATGTTGTAGAATCGGATTTGAAAACCACTCGGCTCTTTATGAAAAATCTGTATTTCAAAAACTGCGGAGCACAAGCCACTCCTTTTGAAAACCATTTGAATCTACGACGATATCAAGTTCAAAGCGTTAAAGATTTTCTTAAAAATCATTCGCAACCCTCCGTCATTTTAGGAAGTAGTGTACTTAGTATTCGTGCTGCGTTTGTTGACCTTAGCCAAGGCGTAGTGTACAGTAGCTAAGTGATGTCTTCCTACAATGCATATGATGCAGATTAATTAGGACGGGTATATGACTTTGTTGACCTTAGCCAAGGGTCATGTAAACGGGTCTGATTAATCAAGAAATGACGGGCTGAACTTGACTAGTACTTGTGATTTGTTGACCATAGCCAAGGTCATAGGTACTAGGGGTAAAAATCACATCGGGAATTTCAAGTGTTGAGATTTGCAATGAGATTGCATACCTTCCATATGATGGTTGGATCCCGATCCCACTGTGGGCAATAGTTGCTCCCAGGAGAGTTTTGCAGTTTACAATTAGCTAACTCATTAGGTGTCTAGAAAGGTGTTAACGGGGCTACGCCTCTGGGAAAACGAGGTTTACTTTAATTAGGTCCGTGCGAAAGCACTGGGAACCTCCCTCAAGTACCGACACTGGCCTGGCAGAGCGGTTAGCGAAGTTGTAGACTGTAATTAATCCTGGTTAGTTTTCTTTTTAAGGTTTGAAAGAAAAACTTGATTAAAGCAGTGGGAGACATCGATTAGACAAGATAATAACCAATCTGATCTATGCAAGAGCTTTCGCTGAGTGTATTCTTTTCTCTCTCTTAATGGCAGATACCAATGACTGGACTCAAGCTTTTACTGGATAAAAACAAACTGAATGGGACCAATTATAAAGACTGGCTGAGGAATCTGAAAATAGCCTTGACTTATGATAAAGTATCATATGTCCTCACGGCTTCAGCCCCGCCCACCCCAGGTCCAAAATCCTCAGTTGCAGACATTGGAGTCCGCAAGACATGGGACGCTGACTGTGCCACGGCCAAATGCCTCGCGCTTGCATCGATGGACAATACACGTCAAAAGCAGCACGAGAATATGGACATTCAAACCATATTCCTCCATACAAAGGAGTTGTATGGAGAGCAATCCCGCGTATTACGATACGAAGCATCAAAGAAATTGTTTCAGATGCGAATGGCCCCTGGCACACCCGTAGGAGACCATGTTCTGAAGATGATACCTCTTATAGAAGAGCTTGAGGACCTAGGATGGACAATGGACAATGAACAATATACGGATATTATTCTGCAGTCCCTCCCCTCCACCTTTGCTCGGTTCATAGTTAACTTCAACATGCACTGCATGGAGAAGGAGCTACCTGAACTCCTTGATATGTTAAGGAGTGCAGAGAGCACTATGAAATCAATGAAAACTCCCGTTATGACTATTGGGCAATCTTCTTCTTCTCGCCCAAAAGCTAAGGCCAAAGGAAAGAAAAAGAAGAAGCCCACCAATCCTTAGGGTGGAGTTAAAAAGGTGAAGGGAAAGGAAAAGTCCAAAGCTGGAGACTCGGGGAAAGGTGAATGTTTTCATTGCCACAAAGCAGGACATTGGAAGCGCAACTGTACAGAGTACTTGAACCTCAAGAAGAAGCATGGGGATGCTTCCGTTTCAGGTGTTTGTGACAGAAAACTGTTTTTCAATAAACTTGCTTCCTGGGTATTAGATACCGGTTCAGGTTCTCACATTTGCAATTCTATGCAGGGACTGAGAAATAGCAAAGTTTTGAAGACAGATGACCATACTCTCCACGTTGGAAATGGTTCCAATAAACATACAGTCGCAGTAGGAGAGTATCACTTGGGGTTGCCATCTGGGTGTATATTGGTTTTGAACCCATGTTATTTTGTACCAAGTATGCTATGTAATATAATATCAGTTTCTTTGTTAGACAATGAAGGATATAACTTTATATTGCAGAACAATGTTAACAACATTCACCTGAATCAAATGTTGGTTGGGTTTGGTACACTTAATAACGGGATATACGTCCTAAATCAACACACAGTTTTCAGTATACAACGCACTAATAAAAGAAAACTTTCAGAATTAAATGAAGCTGTTCTTTGGCACTGTAGACTTGGTCATATTAACGAAACAAGACTAAACAAGTTACACAAAGATGGATATTTAAACTCTTTTGAATATAAATCTTATGCGACTTGCCAGTCTTGTATCAAGGGTAAAATGACCAAAACTCCGTTCACCGGACACGGAGAAAGAGCTACTGAGCTCCTAGGCCTCATACATAGTGATGTATGCGGGCCAATGTCTACACAGGCTAGAGGCGTTTTTTCATACTTTATTACTTTCACTGACGATTTCTCAAGATTCGGTCATGTATTTTTAATAAAGCACAAGTCCGAAGCTTTTGAGAAATTCATTGAATATAAACAAGAAGTAGAAAAACAAACCGGCTTAAGTATCAAGATGCTTCGATCAGATCGAGGTGGGGAATACCTTAGTACAGAATTTGCAAACTTACTAAAAGAGAATGCGATTCTCTCTCAGCTCACTCCTCCTTACACACCTCAGCACAACTGTGTGTCTGAACGACGGAATAGGACCCTATTAGATATGGTCCGATCCATGATGAGTGATACTGAGTTACCCGTCTCATTTTGGGGGCATGCATTGGAGACTGCAGCGTTTCTACTGAACAGGGTTCCAACCAAAACCGTGTCTACCACGCCATATGAGATATGGCATGGGAAGAGACCATCTCTTAAGAGAATTAAGATTTGGGGTTGCCTGGCCTATGTTAAAAAGCAGAATCCGGACAAACTCGAGACACGGTCGGTCATGTGTAACTTTGTGGGATATCCAAAGAATTCATATGGATATCTATTCTACCACAAGGAGGAACAAAATGTGTTTGTTTCTCAGCATACCACATTCTTGGAAAAAGAGTTTTTCACAGATAAAGATGATGGCAGTGTGGTGGATCCAGAAGAGGTTCTAGAGACACAAACTACAAATGACGACTTGGTTGAACCGGCTGTTGCAATAGAAACTGAAGAACCTTAGCCACTCCGAAGGACTGGTAGGACTTCTCGCCCACCAGAGAGGTACTACGGTTTCCCCATTGATGGTGATGGAGAAGACTGCATCATGGATGATGATGATCCTACCAGTTTTCAGCAAGCTATCATGAGTGGAGACTCTGTGAAGTAGCTGGATGCCATGAGATCCGAAATGGAGTCTATGTACACCAACAAAGTATGGACTTTGGACGCTGTACCCCCTGGGGTAAAACCTGTGGGATGCAAATGGATCTTTAAAAGAAAGATTGGTGTAGATGGGCAGGTAGAGACCTATAAGGCAAGACTTGTGGCGAAGGGTTTTCGTCAAAGACCAGGTTTGGACTATGACGAAACATTTTCGCCCGTAGCCATGCTTAAATCCATTCGGATCCTCCTTGCTATTGCTGCTCACTACGACTATGAAATCTGGCAGATGGACGTTAAAACAACATTTCTAAATGGAGATTTAGAAGAATGCGTTTATATGGATCAGCCAGAGAGCTTCATTGACAGTGGGAGCAGCGGGAAAGCATGTCGAGTGCTTAAATCCATATATGGGTTAATGCAGGCATCTCGGAGTTGGAACATCTGTTTCGATGATGTTATCAAAGAGTTTGATTTCAAAAAAAATCCAGATGAACCTTGTGTTTATAAGAAGGCTGTAGGAAGAGCTGTCACATTCCTCGTATTGTACGTGGATGACATTCTTCTGATAGGAAATGATATTCCTATGCTACAGTCGGTCAAATCTTTCTTATCACTAAGGTTCTCCATGAAGGACCTGGGTGATGCCACATATATCCTGGGCATAAGGATCTATAGGGATAGATCCAAAAAGTTATTGGGATTGTCCCAAACCAGGTACATCAACACCATCCTAAAAAGGTTTAGTATGGAAGACTCCAAGCGGGGTACCTTACCCGCTTGTCATGGAGTCACTCTCTCCAAGGATTCTTGTCCAAAGACCGATGAAGAGAGAGCTCGCATAAGCATTATACCCTATGCTTCGGCAGTAGGATCTATAACGTATGCGATGTTATGTACACGCCCAGATGTAGCTTATGCACTTAGTGTTGTAAGCAGGTATCAATCCAATCCAGGGGAGAACCACTGGACAGCTATGAAGAACATTCTTAAGTACTTACGAAGGACTAAAGAATTGTTCTTGGTGTATGGTAATGGAGATCTCCAAATGGAGGCCTTTACCGATTCGAGCTTCCAGAGCAATAAGGACGACAGCAAATCTATCTCAGGGTTTGTATTTACCCTCAATGGAAGGGCGGTAAGTTGGAAGAGTTCCAAACAGGATACCGTTGCAGACTCTATGATGGAAGCTGATTACATTGCTGCGAATGATGCCGCCAAGGAAGCCGTCTGGATGAGGAAGTTCGTCTCGGAGCTAGGAGTTGTTCCAACCATTATTGATCCAATACCGTTGTATTGTGATAATAATGGGGCTATGGCATTAGCCAAGGAGCCCAGGTCCCATCAGCGGTCCAGACACATCCTGAGGCACTTTCATTTGATCCGGGAGATTGTAGATCGCCGCGAGATCGAGATTAAGAGAGTAGACACAAAGAATAACGCCGCGGATCCACTCACCAAGGCCCTCCCTCAGCCGCAGCATGAGCGACTTTTTGAGATGTTGGGTATGAGATACGCCAATAACTGGCCTTAGTGCAAGTGGGAGATTGTTGGATATATGTATGCCCTAGAGGCCATTATATGATAGTGGATGTATCTGTACATGTATATATATATATATATTCAGTATACATTCTTACTCGACATGATAGTATGCTATCTCGTTTTACTTTATCTGACATGTTGATTTGATCATGCTTTTATTCATTCATACATGCTGATAAAGCCCTGAGGATATCGGCTTGACTACAGTGATTATGATAGAGATCATACTAGTGGGACATCTGTAGTTTATAAGCATATCCTGAAATGTCCCTAGTCGGAGGTGTATTGAGACGGGGCATCGATATACCAGAGTATACTAGCGTATATGATACTAGATCCATGTGATGGGCGATGGATGTTCCCACATTCATCGATGTTTGACATCAAGATCATATACGGGTGCTCAGTGGTGACTGGGTACACTGGACGGCCTCACCGAGAACTCCTATATGGAATTATATCTATCATCGGATAGCAGTTCTCAGGTGACACTGGTACAGGTTAGCCTGTAGACCCGAGATCGTCATAGAGTCTTGTGTGCTCTCCCACTGTACTTTGATTACCACCCTACCATGGCTCTACTGAGTCGTGCAAACAGGTGGCCGTTGGGTACAGTCCCGAGACACACGAAGGCGATGAGCGATAGGAGGGGTTTCGTCTCTCCCGGTATTGGGAGTTGATGCTGTGCTGTGCTCGACTGGTTATATCAGTAAGTCCCTGGCCAGGGCTGCTAAGATTTACTGATAAGTATTATCAGTAGTTTCTCGATCTGTTATAGACCATTCACCGGCACGACTTATTGAGTTATTGGGGTCGACGTTACCATCCCTAGACTCGATATGCAGCATATCTGAAGAAGAGACCGGACTGTACGGTAGTGTTTCCGGTTGGCTCGACGGGAGTTGTAGCAGGTTCGCTTGTTTTCTTCTTATCGCTCAATACACGGATGGCCGTTACGTTTAGCTGACCGCTTGCGGCTTGGGGTGCTTGATATGATCATCACCCACTGCCGGCGTATTGACGAGTCTTAGAGTCCCACAAAGAAGTTACCTAGTCCAGGCGAATCGTTGTGGTGCGCGTATGCGATATGCGCATGGACCCGGTTAAAATGCGCGTATGAGATACCGTATATTAATTGGGCGGCTTGCTTTTGGTTGGGTCATATGTGATATGACCGGGTTGATAAATCAAGTGTTGATTTATCATTTAACCATTAGCTTCTCACTAGAAATCCTATCTTGTTTCTTTTGGATGTATGCATGCATGTATGCATTCATTCTTGATCATGCACATATGGATGTGCATGCACACATGCATACATACATCATTCTATCATGGTTGTTTATACATAGAGAATGGTGGCAATATAAGACTCACACCATGGGTTTTTATATGGATTATTATTGTATTTGTGTTAAAACAAAAGGAAAAAGAAAAAGGGTTAATTCATAGAATGTTTCTACACTCTTCTTCATCTTACCATGCTCACCTACTTATTAACCCTTGGTTATTTTTCCTTTGGTGTTTTAAACTCAAAGTCAATAATATCTTTATCATTAACCATGGTTTGCAATGAGAAGTGGAAAATATATATACTTATATTTTTCATTTTCTCATTAGAGTTTATCTTCTCTTCTTCTTAAAAAAAGCCATCATCTTCTTCAACCTTGATCTCTTGCTCTCTAGACTTTTCAAGTGAGCAAAATACTCAAAAAGATAGGATTTTGAAGTGAGAAAGAGAACCACAACACCATTCTACACAAGTCTAGCCCACTTGTTTAGAGTGTTAGCTTCATTTCATCCTCTTGTTAAAGTGAAGTTGCTAGCTTGGACAAAGGAGCTTCGGGTGGATCGTCGTGGACGTTAGAGGACTTCAAGCTAATCGTTTTCCAACTCTCAAGTGGCCAAGGAGTCTACAAAAGGGAGCTACAAAGGTTGTAGTCTAAAAACCCTAGCCTTTGTTACATATGAAGTTGGTTAAAGTTTTTGAAACCCTAATTTTCTTGGATAGATCCTTTGTATGCTTACTTAGCACCATAAAAATTAGCTAATAGCATAAAAACTGATCCAAGTTTGATCTTTGTGACATGTGATGCTTCCAAACCTCTCATAGGGTACTAGGTAAACCTAACATTGGTATCAGAGCCGACCTAGAACATTAGTCGATACTTTAGCGAAGTATAAACTCCGATCGAACCGAAATACGGAATTACGGGACACTCTCTGGACATTTTTTGAAAACTGATATTTTTCAGAATTAAAAATCCTTAAAAAATTCAGCAGGTAAATATAAGCATAACTGTAAAATACGAGCCCATGAACAGTTAAATCCACCGCGGAACCGCGGCCAAAGCTTGCTTGGGCCGCAGCTCCGCGGCCGTACAGAGGCTATATTTTTTTTATTTTTATACATTAATGCTTATAATTGCTTGAATATATTTTTGGGTATTTTTAATCTGAATTTAGTACTGTTAGTTCTGGAGATTGTTTTGAGTTCATTAATTCGATCGGAATTTTAACTTCTTGTCTTTCCGGATAACTAGAAAGTATTGAATTGTTCGAACGAGTGTCGTTTGCTCACTTTTCACGGGGTTTAAATCTTTCGGATACATGCAAGTTTTGTGGTGGACCCTCTAGAAGACAACAAACCTTAACTCGATTATGTGACCGTCTTGAACTGCCCTTTTGAACCTTAGGGTTTGGGGCAGTACGGCATGCCACATGTGAGGCGTTGGCTTGACCCATCTACGGCTGGACCGCTACTACTGTGTCACACTCCGGATTTTTTGAACTCCGCTCAAGTGTTGAGCTTTAGGGAATTTTGGGTATTTGATCATTCGGTCGAAAACTTTAATACTGTCTATTTATCTGGAATGTGATACAATATGTGGAATTCATATAATTTAGGCATGAAATACGAAGTATGTGATATTTCGCATTTATGATGTCTAAAGAGAATGTTGATTCCAAATATTGTAGTTTTACACTTTCTTTTCTGTGACCGTAAGTGTAGTATGTTCGATATCGCCGGTTTCGTTGCTATACATCAACGACAATCGGGGTACGCATACTTACTTACGTTGATGATATATGATATTATGTGTTGCTGAGATATGATGTGCAGGATTGTTGCGATCGAATAGCCGGAGGGTTTTATGTGAGATGGGAGTTTTATATTTTCATTCATGTAAATTCAAATGTAATGTAATATTCTTTTATTTGGGGCACTTCCGGGTTGAGGTTGTGTCACCAGTGTTGTATATTATTTACATTTCCGCATTAGGATAGACCCAAGGAGGGGAGCACAAGTGACCGGGTTCTGGGGTTCAGTGGGAGGCCATCTCGAGGAGTCGAGACCGGGTCTCCTAAACTCCAGGATTGGTAGGGTCGCTTGCGCTCTCGTAGGGGTCTAGGGGTGTGGGCTTGGCTATTCATCGCGACTGTGGAATCCGTATTTTCTATTGTTGGCTAAATACTAAATACAGACGTCCTAGTATATCCCACATTATATATATGTTTCTGCTGCCTGTGTTCTGAGATATCTGAGACGAATGACATATTATATGTATGATATATAGTAGACGTTGCTTATGTTTAACACCCGTGCTAGTCCCGTCCCGGTATGCCGTTAGTTAAGTAACCTAACGGTGCATAACGGAACATTGCGGCGAATGCGGATGGCATAAGCGTACGTGTTATTTTCGTTTCTTTTATGTGATTGGCTTAAGGACTTAAATGATGGGATTACATTAATATGATTAATGTAAAGAAAATAAACCTAAAAAGATATTGTAGAATCGGATTTGAAAACCACTCGGCTCTTTATGAAAAAGCTGTATTTCAAAAACTGCGGAGCACAAGCCACTCCTTTTGAAAACCATTTGATTCTACGACGATATCAAGTTCAAAGCGTTAAAGATTTTCTTAAAAATCATTCGCAACCCTCCGTCATTTTAGGAAGTAGAGTACTTAGTATTCGTGCTGCGTTTGTTGACCTTAGCCAAGGCGTAGTGTACAGTAGCTAAGTGATGTTTTCCTACAATGCATATGATGCAGATTAATTAGGACGGGTATATGACTTTGTTGACCTTAGCCAAGGGTCATGTAAACGGGTCTGATTAATCAAGAAATGACTGGCTGAACTTGATTAGTACTTGTGATTTGTTGACCATAGCCAAGGTCATAGGTACTAGAGGTAAAAATCACATCGGGAATTTCAAGTGTTGAGATTTGCAATGAGATTGCATACCTTCCATATGATGGTTGGATCCCGATCCCACTGTGGGCAATAGTTGCTCCCAGGAGAGTTTTGCAGTTTACAATTAGCTAACTCATTAGGTGTCTAGAAAGGTGTTAACGGGGCTACGCCTCTGGGAAAACGAGGTTTACTTTAATTAGGTCCGTGCGAAAGCACTGGGAACCTCCCTCAAGTACCGACACTGGCCTGGCTGAACGGTTAGCGAAGTTGTAGACTGTAATTAATCCTGGCTAGTTTTCTTTTTAAGGTTTGAAAGAAAAACTTGATTAAAGCAGTGGGAGATATCGATTAGACAAGATAATAACCAATCTGATCTATGCAAGAGCTTTCGCTGAGTGTATTCTTTTCTCTCTCTTAATGGCAGATACCAATGACTGGACTCAAGCTTTTACTAGATAAAAACAAACTGAATCGGACCAATTATAAAGACTGGCTGAGGAATCTAAAAATAGCCTTGACTTATGATAAAGTATCATATGTCCTCACGGCTTCAGCCCTGCCCACCCCAGGTCCAAAATCCTCAGTTGCAGACATTGGAGTCCGCAAGACATGGGACGCTGACTGTGCCACGACCAAATGCCTCGCGCTTGCATCGATGGACAATACACGTCAAAAGCAGCACGAGAATATGGACATTCAAACCATATTCCTCCATACAAAGGACTTGTATGGAGAGCAATCCCGCGTATTACGATACGAAGCATCAAAGAAATTGTTTCAGATGCGAATGGCCCCTGGCACACCGGTAGGAGACCATGTTCTGAAGATGATAGCTCTTATAGAAGAGCTTGAGGACCTAGGATGGACAATGGACAATGAACAATATACGGATATTATTCTGCAGTCCCTCCCCTCCACCTTTGCTCAGTTCATAGTTAACTTCAACATGCACGGCAAGGAGAAGGAGCTACCTGAACTCCTTAATATGTTAAGGAGTGCAGAGAGCACTATGAAATCAATGAAAACTCCCGTTATGACTATTGGGCAATCTTCTTCTTCTCGCCCAAAAGCTAAGGCCAAAGGAAAGAAAAAGAAGAAGCCCACCGATCCTAAGGGTGGAGTTAAAAAGGTGAAGGGAAAGGAAAAGTCCAAAGCTGGAGACTCGGGGAAATGTGAATGTTTTCATTGCCACAAAGCAGGACATTGGAAGTGCAACTGTACAGAGTACTTGAACCTCAAGAAGAAGCATGGGGATGCTTCCGTTTCAGGTGTGTTTGTGACAGAAAACTGTTTTTCAATAAACTCTGCTTCCTGGGTATTAGATACCGGTTCAGGTTCTCATATTTGCAATTCTATGCAGGGACTGAGAAATAGCAAAGTTTTGAAGACAGGTGACCATACTCTCCGCGTTGGAAATGGTCCCAATGTACATACAGTCGCAGTGGGAGAGTATCACTTGGGGTTGCCATCTGGGTGTATATTGGTTTTGAACCCATGTTATTTTGTACCAAGTATGCTATGTAATATAATATCAGTTTCTTTGTTAGACAATGAAGGATATAACTTTATATTGCAGAACAATGTTATGAACATTCACCTGAATCAAATGTTGGTCGGGTATGGTACACTTAATAACGGGATATACGTCCTAAATCAACACACAGTTTTCAGTATACAACGCACTAATAAAAGAAAACTTTCAGAATTAAATGAAGCTTTTCTTTGGCACTGTAGACTTGGTCATATTAACGAAACAAGACTAAACAAGTTACACAAAGATGGATATTTAAACTCTTTTGAATATAAATCTTATGCGACTTGCCAGTCTTTTATCAAGGGTAAAATGACCAAAACTCCGTTCACCGGACACGGAGAAAGAGCTACTGAGCTCCTAGGCCTCATACATAGTGATGTATGCGGGCCAATGTCTACACAGACTAGAGGCGGTTTTTCATACTTCATTACTTTCACCGACGGTTTCTCAAGATTCGGTCATGTATTTTTATTAAAGCACAAGTCCGAAGCTTTCGAGAAATTCATTGAATATAAACAAGAAGTAGAAAAACAAACCGGCTTGAGTATCAAGATGCTTCGATCAGATCGAGGTGGGGAATACCTTAGTACAGAATTTGCAAACTTCCTAAAATAGAATGGGATTCTCTCTCAGCTCACTCCTCCTTACACACCTCAGCACAACAGTGTGTCTGAACGACGGAATAGGACCCTATTAGATATGGTCCGATCCATGATGAGTGATACTGAGTTACCCGTCTCATTTTGGGGGCATGCATTAGAGACTGCAGCGTTTCTACTAAACAGGGTTCCAACAAAAACCGTGTCTACCACGCCATTTGAGATATGGCATGGGAAGAGACCATCTCTTAAGAGAATTAAGATTTGGGGTTGCCCTGCCTATGTTAAAAAGCAGAATCCGGACAAACTCGAGACACGGTCGGTCATGTGTAACTTTATGGGATATCCAAAGAATTCATATGGATATCTATTCTACCACAAGGAGGAACAAAAGGTGTTTGTTTCTCAGCATGCCACATTCTTGGAAAAAGAGTTTTTCACAGATAAAGATGATGGCAATGTGGTGGATCTAGAAGAGGTTCTAGAGACACAAACTACAAATGACGACTTGGTTGAACCGGCTGTTGCAATAGAAACTGAAGAACCTTAGCCACTCCGAAGGTCTGGTAGGACTTCTCGCCCACCAGAGAGGTACTACGGTTTCCTCATTGATGGTGACGGAGAAGACTGCATCATGGATGATGATGATCCTACCAGTTTTCAGCAAGCTATCACGAGTGGAGACTCTGTGAAGTAGCTGGATGCCATGAGATCCGAAATGGAGTCTATGTACACCAACAAAGTATGTTCTTTGGACATTGTACCCCCTGGGGTAAAACCTGTGGGATGCAAATGGATCTTTAAAAGAAAGATTGGTGTAGATGGGCAGGTAGAGACCTATAAGGGAAGACTTGTGGCAAAGGGTTTTCGTCAAAGACCAGGTTTGGACTATGACGATACTTTTTCGCCCGTAGCCATGCTTAAATCCATTCGGATCCTACTTGCTATTGCTGCTCACTACGACTATGAAATCTGGCAGATGGATGTTAAAACAGCATTTCTAAATGGAGATTTAGAAGAATGCGTTTATATGGATCAGCCAGAGGGCTTCATTGATAGAGGGAGCAGCGGGAAAGCATGTAGATTGCTTAAATCCATATATGGGTTAAAGCAGACATCTCGGAGTTGGAACATCTGTTTCGATGATGTTATCAAAGAGTTTGATTTCATCAAAAATCCAGATGAACCTTGTGTTTATAAGAAGGCTGTAGGAAGAGCTGTCACATTCCTCGTATTGTACGTGGATGACATTCTTCTGATAGGAAATGATATTCCTATGCTACAGTCGGTCAAATCTTTCTTATCACTAAGGTTCTCCATGAAGGACCTGGGTGATGCCACATACATCCTGGGCATAAGGATCTATAGGGATAGATCCAAAAAGTTATTGGGATTGTCCCAAACCAGGTACATCAACACCATCCTAAAAAGGTTTAGTATGGAAGACTCCAAGCGGGGTACCTTACCCGCTTGTCATGGAGTCACTCTCTCTAAGGATTCTTGTCCAAAGACCGATGAAGAGAGAGCTCGCATGAGCATTATACCTTATGCTTCGGCAGTAGGATCTATAATGTATGCGATGTTATGTACACGCCCAGATGTAGCTTATGCACTTAGTGTTGTAAGCATGTATCAATCCAACCCAGGGGAGAACCACTGGACAGCTGTGAAGAACATTCTTAAGTACTTACGAAAGACTAAAGAATTGTTCTTGGTGTATGGTAATGGAGATCTCCAAATGGAGGCCTTTACCGATTCGAGCTCCCAGAGCAATAAGGACGACAACAAATCTATCTCAGGGTTTGTATTTACCCTCAATGGAGGGGCGGTAAGTTGGAAGAGTTCCAAACAGGATACCGTTGCAGACTCTACGATGGAAGCTGAGTACATTGCTGAGAATGATGCCGCCAAGGAAGCCGTCTGGATGAGGAAGTTCGTCTCGGAGCTAGGAGTAGTTCCAACCATTATTGATCCAATACCGTTGTATTGTGATAATAATGGGGCTATGGCGTTAGCCAAGGAGCCCAGGTCCCATCAACGGTCCAGACACATCCTGAGGCACTTTCATTTGATTCGGGAGATTGTAGATCGCCGCGAGATCGAGATTAAGAGAGTAGACACAAAGAATAACGCCGCGGATCCACTCACCAAGGCCCTCCCTCAGCCGCAGCATGAGCGACTTTTTGAGATGTTGGGTATGAGATACGCCAATAACTGGCCTTAGTGCAAGTGGGAGATTGTTGGATATATGTATGCCCTAGAGGCCATTATATGATAGTGGATGTATCTGTACATGTATATATATATATATATATTCAGTGTACATTCTTGCTCGACATGATAGTATGCTATCTGGTTTTACTTTATCTGACATGTTGATTTGATCATGCTTTTATTTATTCATACATGCTGATAAAGCCCTGAGGATATCGGCTTGACTACAGTGATTATGATAGAGATCATACTAGTGGGACATCTGTAGTTTATAAGCATATCCTGAAATGTCCCTAGTCGGAGGTGTATCGAGACGGGGCATCGATATACCATAGCAGACTAGCGTATATGATACTAGACCCATGTGATGGGCGATGGATGTTCCCACATTCATCGATGTTTGACATCAAGATCATATACGGGTGCTCAGTGGTGACTGGGTACACTGGACGGACTCACCGAGAACTCCTATATGGAATTATATCTATCGTCGGATAGCAGTTCTCAGGTGACACTGGTACAGGTTAGTCTGTAGACCCGAGATCATCATAGAGTCTTGTGTGCTCTCCCACTGTACTTTTATTACCACCCTACCACGGCTCTACTGAGTCGGGCAAACAGTGGCCATTGGGTACAGTCCCGAACACACGAAGGCGATGAGCGATAGGAGGGGTTTCGTCTCTCCCGGTATTGGGAGTTGATGCTGTGCTGTGCTCGACTGGTTAGATCAGTAAGTCCCTGGCCAGGGCTGCTGAGATTTACTGATAAGTGTTTTCAGTAGTTTCTCGATCTGTTATAGACCATTCACCGGCACGACTTATTGAATTATTGGGGTCGACGTTACCATCCCTAGAGTCGATATGCAGCATATCTGACGAAGAGACCGGACTGTACGGTAGTGTTGCCGGTTGGCTCGACGGGAGTTATACCAGGTTCGCTTGTTTTCTTCTTATCGCTCAATACCCGGGTGGCCGTTACGTTTAGCTGACCGCTTGCGGCTTGGGGGTGCTTGATATGATCATCACCCACTTCCGGCGTATTGACGAGTCTTAGAGTCCCACAAAGAAGTTACCTAGTCCAGGCGAAACGTTGTGGTGCGCGTATGCGATATGCGCATGGACCCGGTTAAAATGCGCGTATGAGATACCGTATATTAATTGGGCGGCTTGCTTTTGGTCGGGTCGTATGTGATATGACCGGGTTGATAAATCAAGTGTTGATTTATCATTTAACCATTAGCTTCTCACTAGAAATCCTATCTCGTTTCTTTTGGATGTATGCATGCATGTATGCATTCATTCTTGATCATGCACATATGGATGTGCATGCACACATGCATACATACATCATTCTATCATGGTTGTTTATACATAGAGAATGGTGGCAATATAAGACTCACACCATGGGTTTTTATATGGATTATTATTGTATTTGTGTTAAAACAAAAGGAAAAAGAAAAAGGGTTAATTCATAGAATGTTTCTACACTCTTCTTCATTTTACCATGCTCACCTACTTATTAACCCTTGGTTAATTTTCCTTTGGTGTTTTAAACTCAAAGTCAATAATATCTTTATCATTAACCATGGTTTGCAATGAGAAGTGGAAAATATATATACTTATATTTTTCATTTTCTCATTAGAGTTTATCTTCTCTTCTTCTTAAAAAAAGCCATCATCTTCTTCAACCTTGATCTCTTGCTCTCTAGACTTTTCAAGTGAGCAAAATACTCAAAAAGATAAGATTTTGAAGTGAGAAAGAGAACCACAACACCATTCTATACAAGTCTAGCCCACTTGTTTAGAGTGTTAGCTTCATTTCATCCTCTTGTTAAAGTGAGGTTGCTAGCTTGGACAAAGGAGCTTCGGGTGGATCGTCGTGGACGTTAGAGGACTTCAAGCTAATCGTTTTCCAACTCTCAAGCGGCCAAGGAGTCTACAAAAGGGAGCTACAAAGGTTGTAGTCTAAAAACCCTAGCCTTTGTTACATATGAAGTTGGTTAAAGTTTTTGAAACCCTAATTTTCTAGGATAGATCCTTTGTATGCTTACTTAGCACCATAAAAATTTGATCTTTGTGACATGTGATGCTTCCAAACCTCTCATAGGGTGCTAGGTAAACCTAACACATATATATATTAATATATATATATATATATATATATATATATATTATATGAAGCATGGCATGGATTTTCTATTTTTGGAAAATAGAAAATGAGGTGTAAATGGGGAGATATTTTGAGCATGGGTGAGGTATGGTATTTTATTATTTATTTATTTGTCTTGACTCATTATTCAAGTATGGTTGCAATTTATTATTGCAATTTATTCCATGCTTGAATGAGTGAGGTCAAGAGAGTTTCCATTCCACACTCATTCATTCTACACTTGTGTGGTTTTTTACTTAGCCATTTTTCTTGAGTTGACCTCATGTGATGAGTTCTCTTCTCTAGCTCTCTCCATCTTCTTCCTCACCTCCTCTAAGTTCAATCCCTCATATGAGTTGTGAAATCTTGATCTTGTGAGAACCCTACTGAGCAAACAAAACCCCTACTTCACCATCCTACACTTGATTAACAATAAAGTATAGTGTGTTTCCTTCACTAAAGAGTTTAGTGAAGAGGTAGCTTGGGTTAGCGGAGTTTCGGATGGATTATCTTCGGCATGAAGGTCATCGAAGGAAGCTTGTTCATTCTTTAACTGGAGCCTAGTGGAGTCGCGTGGACTACTATCCGGAGCTTTATAAGAGAAGGACACGGTCTACAAAGGTTGTAGCCTCCATCTCTTAGCTAGGTTTTGTGATATCATCATTGTTAAACCCTAATATTCTAGTTTGATCCTTAGTCTAGCTTAGCACCTAGAAATTTTGAAAATTGCATGCTTGATGCCCGTTTAAACCTCATGGTGGTGTTAGGGTAGACTTTCAATATCTACGGGGAAAGTTGGGTGGATGGCATATAGCACCCCCGCAACCATTGTAATGGAAAACCGATATATATAGTGCATTGTTGGAGAAACTTATGCTATGAACTTACGGATATGATCAAAAGATTTAGTATGAGATGATATGATAAATATAAGATGACTCAGATTGATATATTGATATGATGAAATGATGATGTGAAGCGATATATATATATATATAATTGAACAGAGGACAAGTACAAGATGATATATATTGATATGAGGATATGATGAAATAAGATAACATGAGCGGATATGCTTGATACGAGGATGCGAGGCGATATGAAAACATGGATACTTATGCCAAGATATGTTATGAGATTCATGAGATATGATGTGAGATTGATATAGATATGATATGAGATTGAGATAGATATGACTTGAGATATATATGTACGTATATATATATATATATATATGAGAATAAAGAATGATATGACATACGAGACCATAGATCCGTACTCTTGTTGATGTATAGGACGATGGATCCTTAATCTATTTGATGATGCAGTATGATGGATTACCGTACGCGATAAGATATACCGGATGATTGATCCGCGCTCGTGGCTTGATTATGACGTTCGATGATAGCGCACATCTGATACTATGAGGCTGGATCGCCGAATTTTGGATTGTCTTGATTCGGAGAATCTTTGATTTCTAAACTCCTTGATAGATATAGTGTATATTGATGAATTTAGGTGTAGCTGTGTACCTTATACAGTTCATACTTAGACTGCATCTTTTTCCTGTGACATACGTACTATACTCCCAGTACTTACTTGCATATGGCTTTGTCTACTAGTACACCTGTACTATTACCGATGATGCGCATATTACACTAACACAGATTTGTCGGCTCACACATTCATCATCGTTAATTACCATGCCACTTACACAGTAGAACTGCTATATCACGGTTTTATTCTTAACTGTAAAGTACATTCATTGTTCAGTAATTATCACATGGCATGCTTACATGATAATACTTGAGATATTTATAGTACTGTTCTATATTACATATACTGTACTTTATGGTTGCATGCATTGCGATGCTGTTTTCATGAGATCTCTAGATTTGAGTGAAGGGTTCCGGCAGCGCCCCGGCCGTCGAAACGCAGCCAAAATGCGGAACAAAAATTTTCTAAACTGGCGCTACCGCTACCCGATTTCCGGATCGACCTTAAACCCTATTCTAGAAAACTAACTAAGAGTTAGAAAGGTTATACCGAGTTGATCCGTGTCCTTCGGTCTTCATTCCAAGCTCCTAGTGATCCTTTGACGATGTTTGTTTGTCGGTCTTCCTCCATCTCCGATGATCCACCCGAGGGAAACGGCGCAAGCTCCAACCTCGTCGAACGAGGTAACCGACGCTCCAACGTCGCTAGTGATGGAGAGTCGAGGTGTATGGAAGCGTCACTACATTTTTCTCTCTTTCCTTTTTGCTCATTGAGCAAGCATAGAAGATGAGTGAGGAAAAAGCTTTGGCATGAGCAAAGAATGGCTAAGTAATTTTTTGTGTGAATGAGAGAGTGAGAGAGTGGGCTAATGTGTAATGTTTCACGTAATTCCCAAATGAAATGAACCCCCACCCCCCCAAAATAGTGGCCGGCCCCGCTCCCCTTCTCATTCCAAAAAAATATCACTTCCAATTTACACATAAACAATTCACAACCATACTTTGCACTATGCTTGACTCATGCCCATGCCTTTGCCTTGTCACCTTTTCCACCTCATTTCCTAATTAATTTTCTAAAGGAAAATCAATAATGAGGTGGCATCTTCTTCTAGAAGCTATTCCGTACAAAATACGGAATACTTCCCGATACATGTACCGAAATACATATACGCGTATTCGTACCAAAATACGAATACCCGGGAGATAAAATGAGTAGTGAACAATAATACTAGAATACGTATATACAAATACATATATAAATTATTAAATCAAAACCTGATTTAATAAATTGGCTTAATCCTAAACCGCTAGTATTATCAACCGTTTAATTAAAGTCTGCGCAGCAAGTGCACATATTTAATCGGACATCTGTATGTATCAACATACCTCATGTACACCATATCGTCTGAACCGTGAAAACCCTCTGTGTGGGACTCTAAAGACTCTTCAATATGCTGGCAGTGGGTTTAACCACAAGCACGTCAGCGGCACTAGCTGTATATAACGGCTACCCAGGTATTGAGCGAAAGGGAGTCCGACGAGCAAACTCATCCTGAACCCCTACTGAGCCTGACAGTGAAAATATCCGTACAGTCCGGTCTGTTCGTCTAAGAGTATCGCATATCGAGTTTAGGGGTGGTGGATAAAGTCAGACCCCCAACAACGCGATATTTAGTGTCGGTATGAAACCCATCACCACCTGAGAAACTATCGATCCTGGATCGATAATTCTCGTCCACCGTGGCCACGGATTTATGGTGATGGCCATCCGTACACAATGCGACATCAACCCCAATACCGGGAGAGACGAATTCCCGACGATCCGATCACTGCCTCCATGTGGCTCAGGACTGTATCCAACTAAAACCTGTTTGCGCGACTCCTTTGAGCCATGGTAGGGTAGTAATCAAAGCACAGTGGGAACTCACACGAGACAAATGACGATCTCAGGTCGACAGACTAACCTGTACACATGTCACCTGGGAACTGCTATCTGACAATAGGTATAATACCAACTAGCAGGTTCCCGGCGAGTCCATCCAGTGTACTCATAACCCAATGAGCACCTGTATACTATCTTAGGTGAACAAACTAACACCAATGTCTTGTGAGACCTGGCCACCGCCCCTCGTCGGGATCTCGATCAGTATACACTAGTCTACACTGGAGTATCGATGCTCGGTCTCGATACTCCTATGACTAGGGACATTTAAGGATGTGCTTATAGACTCCAGCTCCCATATATATGATCGCCATCATACTACTGGCAGTCAAGCAAGAATCCTAAGGGCTCTATCAACACGTACATGATGATAAAAACAAACCAGATAGCATACTATCATCTTGAGTAACACTGTTTTATCGCTATAGGTCCTACCTCAATCATCATAATCATAAGTCCGCGATTATGATAATTGCCTTGAGGGCACTATAGCCAACAATCTCCTACTTGCACTTAAGGCCAATTATTGCGATGTCGCATACTCACAGCCCGTGTGATACCGATCACCCAACTTCTCTACTAATTAGTTTCGCAAAGCCCGTTTGAAAAAATGATTGCATTCGAGAAATAGCCTTAGTGAGTGGATCCGCTCCAATGTTTCTTTCTGTATCTCTCTATATCTCAATTTCGCGGAGAAAACTATATCCCGAAATGAGCAATACGTGTCTTAGAATTTGTCTGGATATCTGATGGGACCCAGTTCATAAATGAACTCCAAATCCCGCAAACTACTTAGACTGTATCGTCCACTGAATTTAATCAGTATCCTGCACCTTGCCTTTCCTCAGTATCCGCTTGGACTACCTGTCCAACATACCGTCCCTCAAAAGAGGGAAAACTATAACTCTGACAGTCACTCTGTCATCCAGGTCACCTAGGAAGCTTGAAATGATAACCGTCTCCTGAAGGAGGCTGCCGTTACCATATCCCTAGAACATCCATTTATGTTCATAAACTGCTTCCCGATGTTTCTCCAGGATTGGATTAATATATGTTTACTGCAGCTAGTGCAAAAACAATATCTGGTGTGGTACTTGACATTTCATAACTAACTCAATTGGCCTAGCCAATGATATGTTAATCATGTAGATCCCTCTCCCCTTTAGTCTGTAAGACACCTTTAGAGAGGTTGACTCCATCACCTATAGGTACACCATCATGCCAGGAGTCATCCATTTAATGTCAAAGTACCCAAATTGGGATACTTCCCAAATCTAGATCTAAAACCATAGATCTAGTAACCAGAAAACCTGATATTATATTCATATCCTATGTGGAGAAACAACTTTGTGACAACCACAGTATAACCGATCGTAGTATAGGAATATCTCTTCCTATTAAGTGCATGTCATCCCAATACCTGGATATCACTCTCTACTACCTTCTTACCAGATCCATCTCCCATTTTGATGAAGTCAAGACCTATGACTGTCACATCAAAATTAGATGATCTATTTCCGCTATAGCTGCTTTAGTCTATAAATAGACATAAGCTACTTGCCTACTATGCTTCCGCTGCTCCCACTGACTACAACAACCCTCTGGCAGAGTCATATACATGTGCACTTCTAAAGCTAGTTTAGAACGACGCTATACTCATCCTCCTGCCGGGTCTTATAGTCTAGAACAGCAGCAATGGCAAGTCTGGGTAAACAAGAACCTCCCTGTCACCGTCTCTGAGAAGACCGAAGTACCTCTCAGGTGCCTGAGGTCACCCACCAAATCTGCAGAGTGGCTAATGGAACATCAAATCCAATTGAATCCTTAGGTTCTTTTAAATTTTCAGTAATCGTTTGTGGTTCTGGAATAACTTCCAGTTCTACCATACTCCCACTTGTGTTTTCTGAAAAAGTCCATTTTATTAAAACTGTGGCGAGTCAAGAATAATATAAATATTGATCTTCCTGATGGTAGAAAGTTAACCCTCGTCAAAGCCTGGGATAACCAACAAACAACCATTACTGAAAAGTGCCTTGAGTTTATCCGGATTCTGGTTTTAAGCATCAGCCAGACAACTCCTTATATCTCAACATCGTTAAGATATAAATTGATTCTATATATATATACGATATAGAAACAAAAGCACTAATTTAATTGGAACCAGATTCAAAAATCATGCAGCTGTCTCCAGTGCATATCAATCAAATGGAAAGAGGACAATCAGCATTACTCATCTAGGAGTGCAACCATATATGAGTAACCCAATAGAGAAGCAAGTTCTCAAAACCATTACTATCAATGGAATACCAAACATAAGTATCTACATCTTCGACTTCCTCGAAGAATCCTGAAACTTACAACAAATGGTTCTCTACTTTATTGTTATACCGATAACTTCTGAATATCTAGACCTTGCATTTCAACGAAATACATGTCCAGAACTGGAGAAGTCATAAGTAAACACAATATAGTATGAGTACCAACCCCTTTGTCCTAATGGACACTGGACAACATATAATACTTTGTATAAGTCTCCTGAGTTCAACAACTCAAACCCTGTGCGTCGTAGGTTGAAAAACTGTAGTATGGTTAAGAAGAATTACAGCGCCGTTGAATGCACCTTACCTAATCACCAACCGATATAGGTAAATGTCACGGACATAATATCAAAAAGATATATCTCACTTTATAAAAATAAACGTACAGATATATCAATTTGAAATTGGTGCATAACAACGGATATTCAAATCCATATATTTGCCATCCGGCAAAATCCAGATGATTTCCTCAAATATCACCAATTACAATGAATTCCGATATAAAGAGGATCTAATCACCCAATTCCCAATATCTTACTCCCACTCACCATCTGTAATAACATGCAGATGTGAGAAACTGATCTGGTAAATACATACCCTGGAGTTAGATTCCAACTGGGAAAACAGTTATTAATTAACATCGCACAGTAAAACTGAAACATGAAAATGTTTTAAAAGGGGTAACTGGTATTCTCAGTAATGCCTCTTCCATTATCCCGATTCACCACAGTAACTATATATTTACCTGCCCTCACTACAATCCTTTTATTATGTCTTTACTTATTACCTTCTGTACACCTCCTTTACGCTAATTGGTTTTCTTCATTCCCTACCCTTCGGCACCAGCCTAAGGTTTGGAAGAAGACTATCCAATAAACGCAATAGGTGTACTCTCCTAATCCTAGGAGCCCTCGCAACCTGAGAGAAGGTAATGGGAAAAGACATCTGAATAATCCTATCCAATCTCTCCAGAACCAGAATCCATCCTCGAAAAAGTTCCTCTGAGTTCGTATATAACCATACGATGGATTTATCCAATGGAAGTGGATATCCGCAGTGATACAGAGTGTCTTAGAGAAAAGCAAAGTGGATGTAGTAGTGGCGGAGGTATACATGGTTTTTGTCGTGAATGATGGTGGTCGCAATTTCCTTTGCTATTATTCTAATCCTTTTATATATCTTTACTTATTACCTTCTGTACACCACATTTAAGCTTAATTGGTTTTCTTCCTTCCCTACCGTTCGGCACCTGCTTATGGTTTGGAAGAAAACTATCCAATAAGCTCAATAGGTGTACTCTCTCCTAATCCTAGGAGCCCTCATAATCTGAGAGAAGGTAAAGAGAAAAGACAACCGAATAATCATATTCAATCTCCAGAACTAGAATCCATCCTCGAAAAAGTTCCTTCGAGTTCGTATGTAACTATACGATGGATTTATCCAATGGAAGTGGATACTCGCAGTGATACGAGGTGTTCTGGAGAAAAGCAAAGGTGATATAGAAGTGGCAATGATGTATGCGACACCGTGACATTCCAAAAGTCAAAGTATTTTAAGAAGGTTCGGTTAACTTGGTTTCATGAGTTTTAGTCAAAGGTCGGGTCATAGTCGCAGCCAGAGAGAGAGAGAGAGAGAAGAAACACTCAGCGTGCACTCTAACCTAAATCAGAATGGTTAATCATTTTATCTAATCTGGACGACTCCCACTGTTTCCTCGAATTCTCCTCCAAACCCAAAAGGAGAATTAGTCGGAATTACCCGAGGAGTAGTCCTACTCATCAGTAGGAATCGGGATCCAACTATCATCCCATGATAATCTGATAGAAGCTACTCAAGTCACCACACTCCAGAAGGTATGCGCAAGCCTGGCAAATTTCCTGTATGTTTGAAACTCCCGATGTGATTTTTACCCCTAGGACCCAAGTGACCTTGACTAAAGATCAAAATGTCAAAAAGGTCCTAGTCAAGTTCTACCCGTCATTATCTTGACTGCATTAGACCCACCCATACGAGCCTTGACTAAAGATCAAAATGATCGTACGACTGTCCTAACGAATCGCATTATCTCTGCAACAGAAAAGCACTACATAGCTACCGAACACTACGCCTCGGCTAATGCACGACATACGCAGTACGAATACTAAGCAATACTAGTCTGAAATGACGGAGGGCTACGGCTGGTTTTTGGCGAAAAACCTTTAACGTAATGAACTTGATATCGTTGAAGGAATCCAAGTGGTTTTTACAAATATATAGTGGCGAAAACTTTTGCTAAAGAGGTCACTCCCGGTGAAGGGATCTCGGCTCTTTCCCCGTCG
This sequence comes from Agapanthus africanus, assembly GCA_030015575.1. NCBI lineage: Eukaryota > Viridiplantae > Streptophyta > Magnoliopsida > Asparagales > Amaryllidaceae > Agapanthus > Agapanthus africanus. Next base: position 239,559,809 of record JASDDO010000029.1, on the reverse strand, counting down.
AATGGGGTGCAGGATATCCCAAACTAAATACCACGATGCAAAGCAAAAGGAAACGACCATAATGAAGTTATTACGTTGACGCAAACTTTTACTCAAGGGGTCACTCCCGATGAAGGGATCTCGGCCCTTGCCTCGTCGAATGAGGTGCAGGATATTCCAAAATGAATACCACTGTGCAAAGCAAAATAGAGCGTCTGTAATGTCAGTTTTTTTTAAAACTTGGTTCCAACAACATCAAATATGTAGGTTTTCTTTATCCTTGCATTGATAAGAATCAACGCAGTCCCATCAATTAATCACACCAGAAAAGAACGAAAATAAAATGTACGTATATGCCATCCGCATTCGCCACTGGGTCCCGTCATCACCCGTTAGGTTACTTAACTAACGACAGAGCGGGGACTGGGCTAGCGCGGGTGCAAAACATATACAACATCTACTAGTGTATATATATATATATATTTATATATTTATATATAACATTCGTCCCAGGCATGATATAAAGCAACATCACAGAAACATCACAGAAGCAACACAGAATGGTGGATAATCTGGAGCCCCGAGTTTCACTTGAGCCGCAAGTGAGACCCGACGTTCCCTGTCGTGTGGATAGCATGTGCAATGAAACCTATACCCCCTACGAGTGCGGCGAATAGCCCGCCAATTCTAGAGTAAAGTCCCCTCCGTCCCAACGCCATGAGATGCGGACCTATTGCCCTCTAGAATCTGGCTATTCATGCACCTCACCGCGGGGTAATCCTAGTACAGAAAAGAAAATAATATACAAGGGTGACATCGATCTCATCCCGGTCGTGCCCCAAAAGAATAATATACAAACTGGCAGTGACGGCAGTCCACATGTCGGACGCTCGCCCCGCAATATCAAATGTACAAATAAAATAAAACTGTACTAACATTGCACCATTACTATCCACTACGACGATCCAACCAACATCACAGCACAACACAGAACATCAACGTGAATGTCACGTTCGCAAACCCGTCTAAAAGACATATAGAAATCAGACGAGTTTACCGATCAAATGACATTCGCGGTCGCAGATAGAAATGTATGTACTGTTAAACGCCCACTTAACATATCGATCGACTAAATTTCCAAATTATCCCCAATAACAAAACAACGCTTTACTGAAACCTGGGCCAAAACAGAATATCACAAAAATCACAATTCCAAGTCTCTGAGCTACAGTGAAAATTTGAATATCACAAATGGCCGCGGAGCCGCCGCCAATAAATGGCCGCGGAGCCGCCGCCAAAAGGGGGTTATTGCGGCGGATCCGCGGCACTTTAGTGGCATCACGAGCTCAAATTTTTTCTGTAGCCTTATATTTGCCTGCACGGATTTTTAAGTTACTGCAAATAATTTTTTGACCACTTTCGAAAATCGACAGCAAACTGAAGAATGAAATCGTGATTTCGGTAAAATCCGTCGATCGATCTTTTAAGCATATCTAAACAAGCTAGTAAGGGGTTTAAAGGGTGGCTCTGATACCATGAAGGGTTCCGGCAGCGCCCTGGCAGTCGAAACACGGCCAAAATGCGGAACAAAAATTTTCTACACCGGCGCCACCGCTACCCGATTTCCGGATCGAACTTAAACCCTATTCTAGCAAACTAACTAAGAGTTAGAAAGGTTATACCGAGTTGATCCGTGTCCTTCGGTCTTCATTCCAAGATCCTAGTGATCCTTTGACGATGTTTGGTTACCGGTCTTCCTCCATCTCCGATGGTCCACCTGAGGAAAACGGCGCAAGCTCCAACCTCATCGAACGAGATAACCGACGCTCCAACGTCGCTAGCGATGGAGAGTCGAGGTGTATGGAAGTGTCATTACATTTTTCTCTCTTTCCTTTTTGCTCATTGAGCAAGCATAGAAGATGAGTGAGGAAAAAGCTTTGGCATGAGCAAAGAATGGCTAAGTAATTTTCTGTGTGAATGAGAGAGTGAGAGAGTGGGCTAATGTGTAATGTTTCATGTAATCCCTAAATGAAATGAACCCCCACCCCCCCAAAAAAGTGGCCGTCCCCTCTCCCTTTTGTTGGATATATGTATGCCCTAGAGGCCATTATGTGATAGTCGATGTATCCATACATGTATATATATTCAGTTTACATTCTTGCTCGACTTGATAGTATACTATCTGGTTCTTCTTTATCTGACATGTTGATTTGATCATGCTTTTATTCATTCATACATGCTGATAAAGCCCTGAGGATATCGGCTTGACTACTCTGATTATGATGGAGATCATACTAGTGGGACATCTGTAGTCTATAAGCATATCCTGGAAAGTCCCTAGTCGTAGGTATATCGAGACGGGGCATCGATATACCAGAGTAGACTAGCGTATATGATACTAGACCCATACGATGGGCGATGGATGTTCCCACATTCATCGATGTTTGACATCAAGATCATATACGGGTGCTCAGTGGTGACTGGGTACACTGGACGGACTCACCGAGAACTCCTATATGGAATTATATCTATCGTCGGATAGCAGTTCTCAGGTGACACTGGTACAGGTTAGTCTGTAGACCCAAGATCGTCATGGAGTCTTGTGTGTTCTCCCACTGTACTTTGATTGCCACCCTACCACGGCTCTACTGAGCCGTGCAAACAGGTGGCCGTTGGGTACAGTCCCGAGACACACGAAGACGATGAGCGATAGGAGGGGTTTCGTCTCTCCCGGTATTGGGAGTTGATGCTGTGCTGTGCCAGACTGGTTATAACAGCAAGTCCCTGACCAGGGCTGCTGAGATTTGCTGATAAGTGTTATCAGTAGTTTCTCGATCTGTTATTGACCATTCACCGGCATGACTTTTTGAGTTATTGGGGTCGACGTGACCATCCCTAGGCTCGATATGCAGCATATCTGACGAAGAGACCGGACTGTACGGTAGTGTTGCCGGATGGCTCGACGGGAGTTGTAGCAGGTTCGCTTGTTGTCTTCTGATCGCTCAATACCCGGGTGGCCGTTACGTTTAGCTGACCGCTTGCGGCTTGAGGGTACCTGATATGATCATCACCCTCTGCCGGCGTATTGACGAGTCTTAGAGTCCCACAAAGGAGTTACCCAGTCCAGGCGAAACGTTGTGGTGCGCGTATGCGATATGCGCATGCACCCGATTGAAATGTGCGTATATGATACCGAACATTGATCGGGTGAACTACTTTTGGTGGGGTCATATGAGATATGACCGGATTGGTAAATCAAGTGTTGATTTATCATTTAACCATTAGTTTTCTCACTTAAAACCTTTTCTTGGATGATGGATGTGTGCTTTTCTTTCTTTCTTTCATGCTAGTTTCATGCATATGTGGATGTGCATACATGCACACATACATACACTCATCCATCATGGTTGTTAGCATATGGAAATGGTGGCAATATAAGACTCACACCATGGATTATATAATGGATTATTATTTAATTTTGGATTTAAAAGAAAATGAAAAAGGAAAGGATAATCTTTCATGCTTCTACATTCTTCCTTTGACCTAACCATGCTCAACTACCACTAACCTAAGGTTATCCTTCTCTTTATCATTCCAAACCAAAGTTAAATAATGTCTCCATCACTTTAACCATGGTTCATAGCATGAAGGAATAAAATATATATTAATATATTTCTTTTTCTTCACTTGAGTTATCTTTTTATCTCTTGTTAAAAAATTGCCACCATCTTCTTCCTCTAGCTCCTTTGCTCTCTTGATTTTCCTAGTGAGCAAATACCACTTAAAGATAGGTTTTTGAAGTGAGATTCCAAACCACAACATCATTCTACTCAAGTCTAGCCGACTTGATTAGAGTGTTTCCTTCGGTTTTCCAAAGAAGCGAGCTTGGACGGAGTGCTCCGTGGTGGATCGTCGTGGACGCAAGGGAACTTCGAGAGGACCTCGATTCAACACCCAAGACACCAAGGAGTCTAGCAAAGGGGAGCTACAAAGGTTGTAGCCTTCAAACCCTAATCTTTTCTAGCTTAATGTTTCATAACCCTAATTTTCTAGGATCGATCCCTTTGCATGTTAGTTTAGCACCTTAAAAATTATAACTTTGGGTCATGTGATGCTTCAAAACACTTCATAGGGTGCCATACTAACCTAACATTGGTATCAGAGCTACTAGGCATTAGATGTCGACCTATGGGGGGTTCTCACTGTGTGACAGTGTGGCGAAGCATAGGCTCTTACCCCCAGGGTGTCCCGAGACCGGAAGGTGTTCCGGCGGGTTGAAGTCCTCGCGAGGGGGCATGCGTAAAAAGTAGCTGCTGAGGGACCGGTTGGTGCCACGGTGACCCCATTGGATGGGGTGGCTGCCTGACTAACATTGGTATCAGAGCCGACCTAGAACATTAGGCGACGTTTTTACGAAGTGAAAACCCCGATCGGACAAAAATACGGTATTTTTGGGTGCTCTCTGGAAATTTTCTAAAATTTGATAATTTGCAGAATTAAAAATATGTAAAAAATACAGCAGGAAAAAGTAAGAGTTACGATACAAAATATTTTCAGTGAACAGTGATTCTAGCCGCGGAAACGCGGCCTAAGCTTGCTTAGGCCGCGGTTCCGCGGCCGTATATATGTAATGATGAATATTTTTTGTACAGTAATTCATGAATCTGCTTGTATAAATTTTTGGATATTTTTAATCTGTATTTGGTTTTGAAAAATTCTGGAGATGGTTTTGAACTCATCTTTTCGATCGGGATTTTTATTTCGTAGCTTTTCCGGGTAAATTAGAAAGTATTGAAGTGTTTGAACGAGTATCATTTTCTCACTATTCACGGGGTTTAAATACTTTGGAGATACGTGCAAGTCTTTTTGCGGTGGTCCCTCTAGAAGACAACAAACCTTAACTCGATTATGTGACCGTCTCGAACTGCCCTTTGAATCTTAGGGTTTGGGGCAGTACGGCGTGCCACATGTGAGGCGTTGGCTTGACCCTTCTACGGCTGGACCGCTACTACTGTGTCACACTCCGGATTTTTGAACCCTGCTCATGTGTTGAGCTTTAGTGAATCTTGGGTGCTTGATTGTTCGTTCGAAAACTTTAATACTGTTTGTTTATCTGGAATGTGATACAATATGTGGAATTCATAGTGTAGGCATGAAATACGAAATATGTGATATTTCGCATTTATGATGTCTAAAGAGAATCTGGATTCCAAATATTGTAGTTTTACACTTTCTTTTCTGTGACCGTAAGTGTAGTATGTTAGATATCGCCGGTTTCGTTGCTATACATCAACGACAATCGGGGTACGCATACTTACTTACGTTGATGATATGTGATATTATATGTTGCTGAGATATGATGTGCAGGATTGTCGCGATCGAATAGCCGGGGGGTTTTTGTGAGATGAGAGTTTTATATTTTCATTCATGTAAATTCAAATGTAATGCAATATTCTTTTATTTGGGGCACTTCCAGGTTGCGGTTGTGTCACCAGTGTTGTATATTATTTACTTTTCCGCATTAGGATGGACCCAAGGAGGGGAGCACAGGTGACCGGGTTCTGGGGTTCAGTGGGAGGCCATCTCGAGGAGTCGAGACCGGGTCTCCTAAACTCCAGGATTGGTAGGGTCGCTTGCCGCTCTCGTAGGGGTCCAGGGTGTGGGCTTGGCTATTCATCGCGACTGTGGAATCCGTATTTTCTATTCTGGCTAAATACTAAATACGGACGTCCTAGGATATCCCACGTTATATCTATGTTTCTGCTGCCTGTGTTCTGTGATATCTGAGACGAATGACATATTATATATATGATATATAGTAGACGTTGCTTATGTTTTACACCCGCGCTAGTCCCGTCCCGGTATGCCGTTAGTTAAGTAACCTAACGGTGCATAACGGAACATTGCGGCGAATGCGGATGGCATAAGCGTACGTGTTATTTTCGTTTCTTTTCTGTGATTGGCTTAAGGACTTAAATGATGGGATTACATTAATGTGATTAATGTAAAGAAAATAAACCTAAAAAGGTGTTGTAGAATCGGATTTAAAAACCACTTGGCTATTTATGAAAAAGCTATATTTCAAAACTGCGGAGCTTAAGCCACTCCTTTTGAAAACTGTTTGATTCTACAACGATATCAAGTTCAAAGCGTTAAAGATTTTCTTAAAAATCATTCGCAACCCTTCGTCATTTTAGGAAGTAGAGTACTTAGTATTCGTGCTACGTTTGTTGACCTTAGCCAAGGCGTAGTGTACGGTAGCTAAGTGATGTCTTCCTACAAACGCATATGATGCAGATTAATTAGGACGGGCATATGACTTTGTTGACCTTAGCCAAGGGTCATGTGAACGGGTCTAATTAATCAAGAAATGACGGGTTGAGCTTGACTAGTGCTCGTGATTTGTTGACCTTAGCCAAGGTCACGAGTATTAGGGGTAAAACCACATCGGGAATTTCAATAGTTGAAATTTGCAATGAGATTGCATACCTTCCATGTGATGGTTGGATCCCGATCCCACTGTGGGCAATAGTTGCTCCTAGGAGAGTTTTACAGTTTACAATTAGCTAATTCATTAGGTGTCTAGAAAGGTGTTAACGGGGCTCCGCCTCTAGGAAAATGAGGTTTACTCTAATTAGGTCCGTGCGAAAGCACGGGGAACCTCCCTCAAAGTACCGACACTGACCTGGCTGAACGGTTAGCGAAGTTGTAGACTGTAATTAATCCTGGCTAGTTTTTCTTTTTAAGGTTTGAAAGAAAAACTTGATAAAAAGCAGTGGGAAACATCGATTAGACAAGATAATAAACCAATCTAATCTATGCAAGAGCTTTCGCTGAGTGTATTCTTTTCTCTCTCTTAATGGCAGATACCAATGACTGGACTTAAGCTTCTACTAGATAAAAACAAACTGAATGGGACCAACTATAAAGACTGGCTAAGGAATCTGAAGATCGCCTTGACTTATGATAAAGTATCATATGTCCTCACGGCTTCAGCCCCGCCCGTCCCAGGTCCAAAATCCTCAGTTGCGGACATTGAAGTCCGCAAGACATGGGACGCTGACTGTGCCACGGCCACATGCCTCGCGCTTGCATCGATGGATAACACACATCAAAAGCAGCACGAGGACATGGACATTCACGGAATACTGCTCCATACAAAGGAGTTGTATAGGGAGCAATCCCGCGTATTACGATACGAAGCATCAAAGAAATTGTTTCAGATGCGAATGGCCCCTGGCACACCAGTAGGAGACCATGTTCTGAAGATGATAGGTCTTATAGAAGAGCTTGAGGACCTTGGATGGACGATGGACAATGAACAATATATAGATATTATTCTGCAGTCCCTCCCCTCCACCTTTGCTCAGTTCATAGTGAACTTCAACATGCATGGCATGGAGAAGGACCTTCCTGAACTCCTTAATATGTTAAGGAGTGCAGAGAGCACTATGAAGTTAGCAAAAACTCCCGTTATGACTATTGGACAGTCTTCCTCTTCTCGCCCGAAAGCCAAGGCCAAGGGAAAGAAAAAGAAGAAACCCACTAATCCTAAGAGCGGAGTTAAAAAGGTGAAGGGAAAGGGAAAGTCCAAGGCTGGAGACTCAGGGAAGGGCGAATGTTTCCATTGCCACAAGACAGGACACTGGAAGCGCAATTGCACGGAGTACTTAAGTCTCAAGAAGAAGCATGGTGATGCTTCTGCTTCAGTGCGTTTATGACTGAAAACTGTTTTTCTATAAACTCTGCTTCCTGGGTATTGGATACCGGTTCAGGTTCTCACATTTGCAATTCTATGCAGGGGCTGAGAAATAGCAAGGTTTTGAGGATAGGTGACCATACTCTCCGCGTTGGAAATGGTTCCAATGTACATACAGTCGCAGTGGGAGAGTATCACTTGGGGTTGCCATCTGGATGTATTTTGATTTTGAATCCATGTTATTTTGTACCAAGTATGCTATGTAATATAATATCCGTTTCTTTGTTGGACAATGAAGGATATAATTTTGTGTTGCAGAACAATGTTATGAACATTCACCTAAATCAAATGTTGGTTGGGTATGGTACGCTTAATAACGGAATATATGTCCTAAATCAACACACAGTTTTCAGTATACAACACACTAATAAAAGAAAACTTTCAGAATTAAATGAAGCTTTTCTTTGGCATTGTAGACTTGGTCATATTAACGAAACAAGACTAAACAAGTTACATAAAGATGGATATTTAAACTCTTTTGAATATGAATCTTATGCGACTTGCCAGTCTTGTATCAAGGGTAAAATGACCAAAACTCCGTTTACCGGACACGGAGAAAGAGCTACTCAGCTCCTTGACCTCATACATAGTGATGTATGTGGGCCAATGTCTACACAGGCTAGAGGCGGTTTTTCATACTTCATTACATTCACCGACAATTTCTCAAGATTCGGTCATGTATTTTTATTAAAGCACAAGTCCGACGCTTTCGAGAAATTCATTGAATATAAAAAAGAAGTAGAAAAACAAACCGGCTTGAGTATTAAGATGCTTCGATCAGATCGAGGTGGAGAGTATCTCAGTACAGAATTTGCAAACTTCCTAAAAGAGAATGGGATTCTCTCTCAGCTCACTCCTCCTTACACACCACAGCACAACGGTGTGTCAGAACGAAGGAATAGGACCCTATTAGATATGGTCCGGTCCATGATGAGTGACGCTGAGTTACCAGTCTCGTTTTGGGGGCATGCATTGGAGACTGCAGCATATCTGCTGAACAGAGTTCCAACCAAAGCCGTGTCTACCACGCCATATGAGATATGGAATGGGAAGAGACCATCTCTTAAGAGAATTAAGATTTGGGGTTGCCCGGCCTATGCTAAAAAGCAGAATCCGGACAAACTCGAGACACGGTCGGTCATGTGTAACTTTGTGGGATATCCAAAGAATTCTTATGGATATCTATTCTACCACAAAGAGGAACAAAAGGTGTTTGTTTCTCAGCATGCCACATTCTTAGAAAAAGAGTTTTTCACAGATAAAGATGATGGCAAGGTGGTGGATCTAGAAGAGGTTCTGGAGACACAAACTACAAATGACGATTTGGTTGAACCGGCTGTTGCAGCAGAAACTGAAGAACCTCGGCCACTCCGTAGGTCTGGTAGGACTTCTCGCCCACCGGAGAGGTACTACGGTTTCCTCATTGATGGTAACGGAGAAGATTGCATCATGGATGATGATGATCCTACCAGTTTTCAGCAAGCTATCACGAGTGGTGACTCTGTGAAGTGGCTGGATGCCATGAGATCCGAAATGGAGTCTATGTACACCAACAAAGTATGGACTTTGGACGTTGTACCCCCTAGGGTAAAACCTGTAGGGTGCAAATGGATCTTTAAAAGAAAGATTGGTGTAGATGGGCAGGTAGAGACCTATAAGGCAAGACTTGTAGCAAAAGGTTTTCGTCAAAGACCAGGTTTGGACTATGACGAAACTTTTTCGCCCGTAGCCATGCTTAAATCCATTCGGATCCTACTTGCTATTGCTGCTCACTACGACTATGAAATCTGGCAGATGGACGTTAAAACAGAATTTCTAAATGGAAATTTAGAAGAATGCGTTTATATGGATCAGCCAGAGGGCTTCATTGACAGTGGGAGCAGCGAGAAAGCATGTAGATTGCTTAAATCCATATATGGGTTAAAGCAGGCATCTCGGAGTTGGAACATCTGTTTCGATGATGTTATCAAAGAGTTTGATTTCATCAAAAATCCAGATGAACCTTGTGTTTATAAGAAGGCTGTAGGAAGAGCTGTCACATTCCTCGTATTGTACGTGGATGATATTCTTCTGATAGGAAATGATATTCCTATGCTACAGTCGGTCAAATCATTCTTATCACTGAGGTTCTCCATGAAGGACCTGGGTGATGCCACATACATCCTGGGCATAAGGATCTATAGGGATAGATCCAAAAAGTTATTGGGATTGTCCCAAACCAGGTACATCAACACCATCCTAAAGAGGTTTAGTATGGAAGACTCCAAGCGGGGTGCCTTACCCGCTTGCCATGGAGTCACTCTCTCCAAGGATTCTTGTCCAAAGACCGATGAAGAGAGAGCTCGCATGAGCATTATACCTTATGCTTCGGCAGTAGGATCTATAATGTATGCGATGTTATGTACACGCCCAGATGTAGCTTCTGCACTTAGTGTTGTAAGAAGGTATCAATCCAACCCAGGGGAGAACCACTGGACAGCTGTGAAGAACATTCTTAAGTACTTACGAAGGACTAAAGAATTGTTCTTGGTGTATGGTAATACAGATCTCCAAATGGAGGCCTTTACCGATTCGAGCTTCCAGAGCGATAAGGATGACAACAAATCTATCTCAGGGTTTGTATTTACCCTCAATGGAGGGGCGGTAAGTTGGAAGAGTTCCAAACAGGATACCGTTGCAGACTCTACGATGGAGGCTGAGTACATTGCTGCAAATGATACCGCCAAGGAAGCCGTCTGGTTGAAGAAGTTCGTCTCGGAGCTAGGAGTAGTTCCAACCATTATTGATCCAATACCTTTGTATTGTGACAATAATGGGGCGATGGCGTTAGCCAAGGAGCCCAGATCCCATCAGCGGTCCAGACACATCCTGAGGCGCTTTCATTTGATCCGGGAGATTGTAGATCGCCGCGAGATCGAGATTAAGAGAGTAGATACAAAGAACAACGCCGCGGATCCACTCACCAAGGCCCTCCCTCAGCCATAGCATGAGCGACTTTTTGAGATGTTGGGTATGAGATACGCCAATAACTGGCCTTAGTGCAAGTGGGAGATTGTTGGATATATGTATGCCCTAGAGGCCATTATGTGATAGTCGATGTATCTATACATGTATATATATTCAGTTTGCATTCTTGCTCGACATGATAGTATACTATCTGGTTCTTCTTTATCTGACATGTTGATTTGATCATGCTTTTATTCATTCATACATGCTGATAAAGCCCTGAGGATATCGGCTTGACTACTCTGATTATGATGGAGATCATACTAGTGGGACATCTGTAGTCTATAAGCATATCCTGGAAAGTCCCTAGTCGTAGGTATATCGAGACGGGGCATCGATATACCAGAGTAGACTAGCGTATATGATACTAGACCCATACGATGGGCGATGGATGTTCCCACATTCATCGATGTTTGACATCAAGATCATATACGGGTGCTCAGTGGTGACTGGGTACACTGGACGGACTCACCGAGAACTCCTATATGGAATTATATCTATCGTCGGATAGCAGTTCTCAGGTGACACTGGTACAGGTTAGTCTGTAGACCCAAGATCGTCATGGAGTCTTGTGTGTTCTCCCACTGTACTTTGATTGCCACCCTACCACGGCTCTACTGAGCCGTGCAAACAGGTGGCCGTTGGGTACAGTCCCGAGACACACGAAGACGATGAGCGATAGGAGGGGTTTCGTCTCTCCCGGTATTGGGAGTTGATGCTGTCCTGTGCCCGACTCGTTATAACAGCAAGTCCCTGGCCAGGGCTGCTGAGATTTGCTGATAAGTGTTATCAGTAGTTTCTCGATCTGTTATAGACCATTCACCGGCACGACTTATTGAGTTATTGGGGTCGACGTGACCATCCCTAGGCTCGATATGCAGCATATCTGACGAAGAGACCGGACTGTACGGTAGTGTTGCCGGATGGCTCGACGGGAGTTGTAGCAGGTTCGCTTGTTGTCTTCTGATCGCTCAATACCCGGGTGGCCGTTACGTTTAGCTGACCGCTTGCGGCTTGAGGGTACCTGATATGATCATCACCCTCTGCCGGCGTATTGATGAGTATTAGAGTCCCACAAAGGAGTTACCCAGTCCAGGCGAAACGTTGTGGTGCGCGTATGCGATATGCGCATGCACCCGATTGAAATGTGCGTATATGATACCGAACATTGATCGGGTGAACTACTTTTGGTGGGGTCATATGAGATATGACCGGATTGATAAATCAAGTGTTGATTTATCATTTAACCATTAGTTTTCTCACTTAAAACCTTTTCTTGGATGATGGATGTGTGCATGCATGTGTGCTTTTTTTTCTTTCTTTCATGCTAGTTTCATGCACATGTGGATGTGCATACATGCACACATACATACACTCATCCATCATGGTTGTTAGCATATGGAAATGGTGGCAATATAAGACTCACACCATGGATTATATAATGGATTATTATTTAATTTTGGATTTAAAAGAAAATGAAAAAGGAAAGGATAATCTTTCATGCTTCTACATTCTTCCTTTGACCTAACCATGCTCAACTACCACTAACCTAAGGTTATCCTTCTCTTTATCATTCCAAACCAAAGTTAAATAATGTCTCCATCACTTTAACCATGGTTCATAGCATGAAGGAATAAAATATATATTGATATATTTCTTTTTCTTCACTTGAGTTATCTTTTTATCTCTTGTTAAAAAATTGCCACCATCTTCTTCCTCTAGCTCCTTTGCTCTCTTGATTTTCCTAGTGAGCAAATACCACTTAAAGATAGGTTTTTGAAGTGAGATTCCAAACCACAACATCATTCTACTCAAGTCTAGCCGACTTGATTAGAGTGTTTCCTTCGGTTTTCCAAAGAAGCGAGCTTGGACGGAGTGCTCCGTGGTGGATCGTCGTGGACGCAAGGGAACTTCGAGAGGACCTCGATTCAACACCCAAGACACCAAGGAGTCTAGTAAAGGGGAGCTACAAAGGTTGTAGCCTTCAAACCCTAATCTTTTCTAGCTTAATGTTTCATAACCCTAATTTTCTAGGATCGATCCCTTTGCATGTTAGTTTAGCACCTTAAAAATTATAACTTTGGGTCATGTGATGCTTCAAAACACTTCATAGGGTGCCATACTAACCTAACACCTTTCTCATTCCAAAAAAAAGATCATTTCCAATTTACAAATAAACAATTCACAACCATACTTTGCACTATGCTTGACTCATGCCTATGCCTTTGCCTCGTCACCTTTTCCACCTCATTTCCTAATTAATTTTCTAAAGGAAAATCAATAATGAGGTGGCATCTTCTTCTAGAAGCTATTCCGTACAAAATACGGAATACTTTCCGGTACATGTACCGAAATACATATACGCGTATTCGTACCAAAATACGAATAGCCGAGATATAAAACGAGTAGTGAACAATAATACTAGAATACGTATATACAAATACATATATAAATTATTAAATCAAAACCTGATTTAATAAACTGGATTAATCCTAAACCGCTAGTATTATCAACCGTCCAATTAAAGTCTGCGCAGCAAGTGCACATATTTAATCGGACATCTGTATGTATCAACATACCTCATGTACACCATATCGCCTGAACCATGAAAACCCTCTGTGTGGGACTCAAAAGACTCGTCAATACACTGGCAGTGGGTTTAACCACAAGCACGTCAGCGGTACTAGCTGTACGTAACGGCTACCCAGGTATTGAGCGAAAGGGAGGCCGACGAGCAAACTCATCCTGAACCCCTACTGAGCCTGACAGTGACAATATCCGTATAGTCCGGTCTGTTCGTCTAAGAGTATCGCATATCGAGTCTAGGGGGGTGGATAAAGTCAGACCCCCAACAACGCGATATTTAGTGTCGGTATGAAACCCATCACCACCTGAGAAACTATCGATCCTGGATCGATAATTCTTGTCCACCGTGGCCACGGATTTATGGTGATGGCCATCCGTACACAACGCGACATCAACCCCCAATACCGGGAGAGACGAATCCCCGACGATCCGATCACTGCCTCCATATGGCTCAGGATTGTACCCAACTAAAACCTGTTTGCGCGACTCCTTTGAGCCGTGGTAGGGTAGTAATCAAAGCACAGTGGGAACTCACACGAGACAAATGACGATCTCAGGTCGACAGACTAACCTGTACACATGTCATCTGGGAACTGCTATCTGACAATAGGTATAATGCCAACTAGCAGGTTCCAGGCGAGTCCGTCCAGTGTACTCATAACCCAGTGAGCACCTGTATACTATCTTAGGTGAACAAACTAACACCAATGGCTTGTGAGACCTGGCCACCGCCCCTCGTCGGGATCTCGATCAGTATACACTAGTCTACACTGGAGTATCGATGCCCGGTCTCGATACTCCTACGACTAGGGACATTAAGGATGTGCTTATAGACTCCAGCTCCCACATATATGATCGCCATCATACTGCTGGCAGTCAAGCAAGAATCCTAAGGGCTCTATCAACACGTACATGATGATAAAGACAAACCAGATAGCATACTATCATCTTGAGTAAGACTGTTTTATCGGTATAGGTCCTACCTCAATCATCATAATCACAAGTCCGCGACTATGATAATTGTCTTGAGGGCATTATAGCCAACATTGAGAACCACGGTTATATTTCAAAGGAAATTATGTATTGTTTTAAAAACGTTGTTTCTCATGATATGATATTTCCTGTCCACTATGAGTTTTCTCGGTTACAAGCTATGTAATACCCGATTCGAGGAGTGAGGAGGAACCATCTGCGGGTACATGGTGGACCCGGTAAGGTACCCCAGGGCAAGAAGATCGTGGAGTAAACGATGAGCCTGGCAGGGGATGTGCTACCTACCGGTGATAGTTTGGTGTCACGACCCGGAAAAAGGCACTTGACTGGCACTTGAATCACGTGAAGTCTATAGGACCCCACCTATTTCAAGTAAGCCAAAAACCCAGAAATCTAAACCTTTTTAGGGAAAATATTGGAGGTGAAGTTTTGAAATAATGAAATTCAAGTTATTTCTTTAAAAGATAAGTAATAGTATACGAAAACAAAATATTTGTAGCGATCTTGAAAACATGTTTCATCATTGAAAATTTCGGCAGCACCTCCTTTGTATATTTTTAAACCCGAAAAAAGGTACAAGCAATAATAAATATAGGCATTCCCAAGCGGGAGCCAGCTCTTCGCCAATTGGCGGAAACAACCACGCAAGATAATATAGATATACAACGGCGAAGGGCGAGTATCAAATCTCACAAAGAAAACGAGAAAACTAAACATCATAAGAAAACCAGAAACAATAGTAAAAAGAATACATAAGCGCGACTCTAAGGCCGAAAGAATATACAACTTTGGTTATCTAAGTCTACAAAAATATACATAGTCTGGTTGATGGAGCTTTAACTAGATACAACTGAAATAAATATACAAATATATAATGGTGGTCATGAAGCAATTGTATCCCACCTATCCAGCAATCACCCGGAAGAAAATGAAGTGCCAGCAAGCCGCTACAGAACCTGTACGGCTAAACCTGTAAGAAACTGTGGCACAACGGGGGTGAGTTGCCAAATCGTGAGTAGAAGACATCACCGGGCATCTCCTAGGTCATACAATAATATACTCATAATATAATACTGAAACATCTAGTAGTGGCAAGGGTAATCATCTAAACATAAGTGTAATACCAAGTACCCATGTCCGTGTCACAAGGTAGCAACATGTCATATATATGATGTATAGATGCATCATGAATGAATAAGTAACATGAAATTAGGATACCCGAAGGCGCCCGCGCCAGCGCCCGAAGACGAGAATAATGTCGAGCTGGAGCTGGGATTTTGCCGTCACTCCTTTTTGATGCATAGGAGCTGTGGCGTGTTCTGGGTACTTTTTGAACTCCGCTCAAGTGTTGAGCTTGTTGGGAAATTTTGGGTGTTTGATTATTCGATCGCAAAGTTTAACTTCGTCTAGCTATCTGTGATTGTGATACAATATTTGGAATCCATATAATAAGTTATGAGATAACTAGTTTGAATTTTATAAATCTAGCAGTTTAGTCTCATTTGATCGGTTGCCACGGGATTTTGATGTTGATTAAAAGTCCGTCGCAATTACGTAGAGTACGCGGATACTCGCCGGGTAACTTTACTAGATAGCCACGCCCCATAACCCCGACCAAGTGAATGTAGGAGAACCCCATCGCTAAAAGCATCCGTTCGGGTGCTCGCGGCTGCGGTGTTCCGCCTTAGTGCACTTTCTTGACGGCATGGGGGGGGGGAAGACTACTAATGTTTCCGACGAGCATTCGATCAGGTTATCAGGAATCTTGTTGAATTACCCGACAGATTATTGGAAAGTGTTTTCAATATCGAGACTAAAATGCGGGGTTTATAATTGTTAGGCATGTGATGTCTAAGGAATTCATTTGGTTAGGCATGAAATCCAAAGTATGTGATACATTGGGTTTATGATATCTAAGGTGTTCGCGGATTCCAATTGTTGTCGTTTTTCACTTTCTTTTCTGCGACCATAAGTGTAATATGTGGTGTATCGCCGGTTTCGTTGCTATACGTCAACGACAATTGGGATACGCATATTTACTTACGTTGATGACATGTGATGTTATGTGTTGCTGTGATATGTTATATTGGATCGTAGTGTTCTGAATAGCCGGGTTTTTTTTATGTGAGATGAGAGTTTTTCATTTTCATTCATGTAAAAGCTTGTATGTAATATTCTTTTCTTGGGGCACTTCCGGGTTGAGGATGATGTCACCATTGATGTATATTATTTACTTTTCCGCATTAAGATAGACCCAAGGAGGAGAGCACAAGTAATCGGGTTCTAGAGTCCAGTGGGAGACCATCTCGAGGAGTCGAGACCGGGTCTCCTAACTATAGAATTGGTAAGGTTGCTTGCTGCTCTCGTAGGGGTCTAGGGATGTGGGTTTGGCTATTCATCGTGACCGTGGAATCCGTGTTTTATACTGGCTTAATTTAAAACACGGAATTCCTAGTATATCCAATATTTCATATATGTTCTTCTGTTGCTGATATTCTGTGATATGATTACTTGATATGTTGAGACGAATGCTTATATTATATATATGATGATATATAGTAAATATTGATGCTTTCGTTTCTTCTGTGATATTTAGGAATCATAAAATTGATGGGACTTCATTAATGAGATTAATGAAATAAAAGAAACCTAAAAATGTTGTAGAAACTTGTTTTAAAAACTGGTAGCTCTAGTTTTTGCTTTGCATAGCGGTATTCCTTGTAGAATATCCAGCACCTTATTTGATAAGGAAAGAGCCGAGATCCCTTCACCGGGAGTGACCTCTTTAGCGAAACTGGTAGATGCTACAACCCAATCGATTTGTCTTTTGATTGCTTCTATAGTTTTTGCTTTGCATAATGGTATTTGTGAAATATCCTGCACCTTATTCGATAAGGAAAAACCCGAGATCTTTTCACCGAGAGTGACCTCTTTAGCAAAACTAGTAAAAGCCTAAAACACGCTCCTTTTAAAATTCACTCGATTCTACAACAAGATCAAGTTCATTATGCAAAGGGTTTTCTTAAAAACCTATCGTAGCCTTCCGTCATTTCAGATAAGAACCACTTAGTATTCGTGCTACGTTTGTTGGCCTCCGTCAAGGCGTAGTGTGCGGTAGCTGACTAGTCCTTATTTGCCAGCATATGATGCGATTGAGTTAGGGTAGTCGTGCGACTTTGTTGGTCTCCATCAAGGATCGTGCGGGTTGGTTTAATTCAATTAGAAAATGATGGGTTGAACTTGACTAGCAGCTTATGGTTTGTTGACCTCCGTCAAGGTCATAGGACGCTAGGGGCAGAACATTATTGGGAATTTCAAGTGTTGAAATTTGCAATGAGATTGCATACCTTCTATGAGATAGTTGGATCCCGATACCCACTGCGAGTAAGAGTTACTCCCGAGAGAGTTTTACACATTACAATTAACCGATCAAGTAGGTGTCAAGAAAGGTGTTAACAGGGTTACGCCCCTGGAAAAACGAGGTTTATTTTAATTAGGTCCGTGCGAAAGCACGGGGAACCTCCCTCAAAATACCGACACTGGCCTTGCCCGAAAGATTGGTGAACTTGTAGGGTGTAATTAATCCCGGCTAGTCTTACCTTTTAGGGTTTGAAGAAGATTTAATAAAAACAGTTGGAGCTATCCTGATTAGATAAAAGAATAACCAATCTAATCTTGCAAGAGCGCAAGCAGAGTGTTTTCTTCTCTCTCTCTCCTGGTAGCGACCATGTCACGCCTTAATCAAAATAATAATATGGATGCATTGACCAAACCTGCTTATTTTACTGAGCTGGGGAACGTTGGATCCGCTCAATCTTATAATTGTTATAAGTCCGAGCAGGAAATAGGGAAATATTCGGATTCCCATGCCACCCGATCGAAGAAAGTGCATGTTGATGCATCTTCTTCGGGCGTGTTCATTATCAAGAACTGTTTCTCAGTATCCTTTACGTCCTAGGTATGAGATACCGGATTAAGATCCCACAAATGTAATTTGTTATATGGGCTACAGACAGGTGGAGAACTGAGAATAGGTGATTGTTCTCTAAGTGTTAGAGAATGGTGCAAGCATTACAGCCAAGTCAGTTGGCAGATATCACCCTGTATTAATACATTGATTCTGAACGAATGTTATTACATACCGAACCTGATATACAACATTACATCGGTTTCTTTATTAAGTTAAAGAAGGATATAATTCTGTATTGGAGGATAATGTTGTGAATATTTTCCTGAATCAAGAGTTGATTGGATCAGGCACGTTATTGTAACATTCCAAAATAATAAAATATTATTTTTAGGAATTTTTATAATTTAATATTGTTTTATTGATTATTTTAATATTAAATTTATAATTAAATATCGATAAATGGAAAAAAATTTGGAAAAATTATGGAAATTCTAAAATAGGGTATTTTATGGAATTATGCCATTTTAAAGCTTTTATGAGCATTTATTTGCTAATTTAGTAATAATCGCGATTAAAAATCGCTAATCGGGTTTTTTTGCAAGTTTGTGCAAAACATGCACATATCTTGTTTTTCTACACTTGTGCATTTTCTATCATGTTACTTTTTGGGTTACTATTTGAGTGAGAAGAAAAGGAAAAGAAAAGAAAAAGGGATTAAAGAAATAGGTATGGTGAGAGAGAGAGGGTAGGTGAGAGTGTTGACTTGGCCATTCCCTCTTGTTTTCTCCTCTCATTTCTCCCCCCTCTTCCATGAGCTGCTGCTGCTCCTGCTGCCCTCCTCTTCCTCCACCTTCAAACCCCCATTTCTCCATGAAATTCACCCCAAAACCCCATATCGCTTTCACGAAAATTGTACACAAGCTCACAAGCATGCCTTTGGACCAAGAAAGTAGTCATTTTGGCGCTGTTGAGGATTCATGAGGGTATTATGAGGTAATTTCTTCACAATTAGAGTGTTATTGCTTGTGCTTAAGCTTCAATTCAAGTTTCATATCGATATCGTGTAATTTGGTGTATTTTGGACCAACTTAGAGAGGGTTAGGGTAAAGTTGAGATGTGGCTTTGTAATTGGACTTAAATGGTGACCTTAGACCCTATATTGACTAGAACCCTGGCCTAGCACAACCTGAAACCCAAAAAAAAATACGGAATTACGGGACTTTCATGTCGGTTTGTGTGATCTGTGAAGGTGTTCTGGAATCTGGAGCAACCCGGGGGCACCAAAAATAAAATTGAGCTGACAGTGAGTCGTGCAGGCACCTAGGAAGCTACCACCAAGACCCGAGCCCCTAACTCAAACCTACGGCCGCAAATTTAATCATTCTGGCCACAATTTGCGGCCAGAGTAGAAGTGAATCGGTCAATTTTTGTTCCAGGGATCATTTTGCACTAAATTAGACCCCCCCTATATGCAGTTTTGGCTAATTGTCATCTGGGGAAAATCTGGGAGCATTTTGGTGTGTTTTAGGCAGTGTTTTCCATATTTTTAAATGCACTTTCTTGATATTTGGATTTGTATTTGGTTGTCGGGTGTTCGTACATCGACAACAGGGGTTGTTTGTTGGATTTGCATGTTTGGGCCATAGGTTCAAACCTATGAGCATACTGTGCACTGTATCGGTTTTCTGCCTTGATTTTCATACCCATTGCTATGGTTGATCATTGTAGGTACCTTCACGTGGATTCCGAGATGATGCAGAAGATGATGGAGACACCGACACCGACACACTGAGTGCAGGTGAGTAGATTTATATCTACGGGGAGAAGTCGGGTGGATGACGTATAGCACCCCCGCAGTTCATGGTGATGTATACGAATAGGTATACACACAGATATTGATTGTATATTGTTTGAGATTATTGATGTTAAAAGATGGATTCTAGGTGTGATTGGATTGGTTAGTGATGTGAAACCCTAGAGTAGTGGTTGCACCACACATACACACACACCCATACTTGCATACATTCTTCTTTCATAAGTGCGTATATGGGATTGTATTTTTATGTGTTTACATAGGTATGGGACTATGGGTTCATATACTGGATTTGAGGATAGTATTTGGGTTTGAGATGAGTCGATGAGATTGGGCTTGAGGCCAGGAGATCGGTGATGTGATTTGGTTCGTATTGAGATACGACACGATGTTTTAGCGGGTCTTTTGACGTAGTGATTCTTACACCTGCATGCATACATAGATGGTATCAATATTGTACTAGACGTAGGATATTATTCTGGATCATGATATTTGATAAAGAAGATACCAAATGAATAGTGTGATTGATGTGACTTTGACCCGTACCCAGATTTGGGGATGCCGTATGACGGATTTACGTACGAGCTATATCTTGATGATTGATCCGCACTCTTGATTTGGGATGTCTGATTGTAGATATGGTATCGGATATGATATTATTGAGGCGGGATCACCGACTAATATACATACAGGTATGTATATGGATCGACTCAGATGTTCGGCGGTTTCCTCACCTGTAGTCCAGCTTGTTAGCTTAGTCCTTTAGTTTAGTTTAGTTGTTAGATTAAATTCGATTCTTACCTATTTCAAAAACTAACGAATCGTGGGTATTTTAAAAGACAGCCCAAGGGATTCCTACGGATATTTCAAAAGACGTATCTTTTCATAAAAACACCGTAGCCCCTATTTTCAAAACCCCATGATTCGTGTTATTTCAAAAGGCACCATTTGTAGAACTTATATTAGATTAATGCAGATTAGTTATAGTTGCGTCTAGTATTCAGCTTCCGCTCATTATTGTGGTTCGCTTCGCATCGCATGCTTATATTATGTTTCGTACTACATTATTGATATCATGCTGTTAGGACACCAGCAACATTACCGATGATGCGTATGTACCACGTACACTTACTTTCCGGCTCACACACATCTTCATCGGTAATTGCCATGCCACGTACACTTTAGAAATACTATTGCATTGACATAGGTTGTTAGCTAATAATTTAGACATGATATTAGTGTACTCGCCTTATATGCTAGATTAGACATTGTAGATATTATTTGTTACTTCATGCATGTTAATATTCATTGTTATGCCGCATTCATGGATTTTTATGCCGATATGCACTGTTTACATGCTATTGAGGATTGGATTCGGATTTCCATGAGATTTTCTGGATTTGGGGGAAAACCGCAAAACTTATATAAACTTCTTTCTCTCTTTAAAATAAAAAGTGCGGTTTTCCCATGATGTATGAGTCGTCCACCATGAGTTTGCTGATGGATTTCGAGACCCGATTCGAGGAGGCGGATGAACCGTTTCGGGTACATGGTGGACCCGGTAAGGTACCCCGGGGCAAGAAGCGCGTGATGATGACGATGTGAGCCTGGCAGGGGAGCACTACCTACCGGTGATTTTACCCGACGCGTCGGATATCCGGAGGATACCGTCGTGGTCTTGAGATGGATGGTAGGGGCCGGTCTGGACTGACGACGCCCTAGATATTATGATTGAGACATTGAGATTTCGAGATTTTGAGGTACAGAGACTGTGATACAGAGATATCGAGATATTGGGATTACGTTTTGTGCCGATGCTAGGCACTGTTTTATGCTGATTTCATTATGATACCTCATTTTTAAAAAATACAAAGGAAATCTCACTAAATTATGAAAACAGTTCTTCAGTTACATGTATTCTGTTTTCATGCATTCATACCTCATTCATATGATATATTGCTACCCTTGGGCACTGACACGGGCACATGAGATTACACTCGGGTTAGATATTTACCCTAGCCTTGTTATAGGCTGCTGGTTTTATATATTTGAGGATGTATATTGATCGTATGACCTAGGATTGCGTCATACATGCGATTTCTATTCGTAGATGTTTTTCTATTCACGAGTTGGCAACTCACCCCCGTTGTGCCCCAGTTTCTTGCAGGTTTGCCGTACAGGTTTCTTTACGGCTTGCGGGCATAGTTTCCTTCGGGTGATTTGCTAGTAGGTGGGTTTACTTGTATCGTACCCCCATTATATATCTTGTATATTATTATTCTGTTGTATCTAGAAGTTCCATCAACCAAACATGTAATTATTTCAGAGATAGAGACCAGTGTTGTTTATTCTATCGACCTTAGAGTCGCGCGTTGTATTTATACGAATTTCATGCTGTTTTGAGTTTCCTTTTCTGTTGTGATCCTCGCCGTTCGACGTTGTATATTATATTGTTGTGTGGTTGTGGCCGTCGTTTGACGAAGAGCTAGCTCCCGCTTGGGGATGCCTTTATTTTATTTCGTATACTATTCATGTTGTATTCTGTTTGGGGGCCTGTATTTACAAAGGAGACTCTGCCGAAATTTCCAGGAAATATTTGATGTTTTTATAAAACGCATAATTCGGCTTATGCTATTAAAACTTCTTGATTTAAATTGGTTTTCCTATACTCTACTACTTTTCTTGGTTTGGATTTCTGGGTTTTCGGCTTACTTAGAATACGTACGCCTTGAGACGTTCATAGTTTAAGTGCCGGTCATATTCCGTACTTTCGGGACGTGACAAAGTTGGTATCAGAGCGTTAGGTTTTACCTTCGGAGCGTAGGATGACCCTTGGTTGATGGAATAGGTGACTAAAGTAGAGTGACGTACCGTGGGTATATTCCGCGGCATATTTACGACACGCCACTCCACTTAAGGAGCCTTAGGATGTTCATTTCTTTGCTCAGTATCATATTCATTCCTGATCTAGCTACATCGGTACCAGTTATGGTTTTGCCGCCACGATTACGGGCAAGGAGAGCTACGGCTAGAGTTGCGGTCAGCATGAGCTCGTTACGAAACGAGTACTGGCCATGGCGTGATTCGGGCGACACACGATTGTAGAGATGTGTCTTTTGGATTGTGTTTTTGCACCACGAGCGTTGGATGGATCGCTGTATGAGACTTCTCGGACGTGCAGATTAGCACCAGAGGATTGAGCCACTGACAAAGGCCAGCCAGACTTTGATGACCGTTGATGTGTGGCTTATTCATGATGATTGAGACACGGTTTAGCATGCAGACGAGTGAGCTAGTTATTGCTGCGAACGACGAGATCGCCCTAGATGTTGGAGCTATTGCAGTACAAGTTGTACTAAGAGATGATAGAAGGTCGCTAGTCATCGAGAATGAATGACTAGGACATGTGGATCGTTCGCCTACCCCGATGCGAGGTCATCAGATAGATTGATTCCAGCTAGAGACGACTTCACGCGGAGACGTTGGGAGTCGACAGAGACGATCGAATGTCAGAAACCTATTATTCCAAGTTTAAAGTAGTCGGAAAGACATGCAGGCAATTCTATGGTCCCTCTAGAAGAATGAAACCCTAACTCGACTTAATGACCGTGTGAAAGCCTTTGAACCTTCGGGTTTGCGGTAGTTCTACGGCGCCATTAGTGAGGCTTAGGTTTGCCCTTCTACGGCTGGACCACCGATACTGTGGTATGTACTCGATACTATTAAACTGTGCCCAAGATGTTGAGCTCTTGGGGGATTATGAGGTTTTGACGACTTGATTGGATGGCTCGACTTAATTCGGATGCTAGGTGGTGAGATGCATTTCTTGGGAGACTTCCGATACGAAGATAGCCGTTGGAGCTCAGTCCATGCAGCCACGACGAGACGAGTCCGAAGCGGTCGACCTTAGAGAAAGGTGGAGTAAGCGGTTCTTACGAGATCTTGATAAGATGACGTTCTACTCCGCCGACATCAGAGATGCGATACGCATGCCGAGGCATTGTACTTGGATATACCTTCCAGAAGGAGTCGCGGTGAGTATGCAGCTGTTCCGGAACAAGAAACAGATATAGTAAAGGACGATGACTTCCGGACAGTTAGGCAGAGACGAGACTTGGAAGAGACCTTGAGCAGGATTCCTTCCAAGATACTGCTGCAATGATATTTGCACCCAGGATTAGATGTGTCATGTGCATTCAGAGAGCCAGAGGCCGACGCCAGTGACATGCTGCTTGACGAGTGGTCACGATGATTGACCGGGAGATGACCAGAGAAGTGCCAGAACGGGATCATCCCCGCACCTGACAGGGCCGATGAGCCGATGGACCGAGAGATTGGTAATTCACAGTGAAGGCCTTGACCCAGGAGTGGTCATTGTTACGCACACCAGCATGCCAGAGTTCATGATCATCGACGAGACGTCCCACTAGTGACCGCGACAGTTGGCCCGAGATTCTTGGAGGATGCGCTTGAGCGGTACTATTCCGCCATTATTGATTTCGATGTTTTGGGTGATTTATTCGCATGATTTGATTTTGATGATTGAGGATTTACGATCTTTGCACGGTGTTGCACTTGATATCGTTTTCATGCTTTGGTTTCACATGCTTGTGATTTTACGGTTTTAGACATTTGAGTTGATTTTGTGCGTATGTACGCACACGATTGGTTCCTGCACTCTGTATAGTTTATATATGCTTGCAGTGCAGTGATACGCCTTTTGTGCAAATTAGATGCACTGGATTTCGGTTTCGATTGTGATACTCGATATTTGTTTTGTGCACCTTGTGCACCTGATTGGAGTTTGCGCGTGTTCGACACTCGATATTGGATTTCATGATTTCATGCATGATGGATGCACCGGGTTGGGATTTTTAGCGCATGTTGGGCGCCTGCTATGAGATGCGATTTGGTGCACACCAGATGCACTAAATCGGAATTTTCGTGCATGTCAGATGCACCTGATTTTGCGATCAGGCACACACGATGCCTATGACCAAAGTTGTGTGCACAACCGTTGCACCTTGATGTTGTTTTTGTGCACATTCATGGATTTTGATCTCCGTGCGCACCGGACGCACAGGGTTTTCATATGCACTTTTTGGGACCGATTTCTTATGAAGCAGTACATTTTCATGATATTGCGATTGGTTTTCGTACTGAGCAGGACTGATCGGATGAAAGTGCCTGGATATATTTTGCATGCATTGATAGATTTCAAAGGGATTTCCAAAAGCGAGCTATAGTCTCATTATTTACATACGTGTCTGATATGCCACGAAAACGTTTAAAACAGGGAACCCTTCCAAATTGTTTTCAAAAACGGCGGATCGTGCATACTAAACAAAAGATATATAAGTATATGGCTATTTTCTGATAAAGACGTCCGCCACTGTGCAGTGTTATGCGCATCGTACAGCAACTTAAAAAGATTTGGCATGCATTTACTTCAGATATTTACGTGTATAGTTTCGAGTTGTATCATATTGGTTTTGTATTGGATTTGACATTTGTGTCTTTACCATGACTCCGATGATTGCGGGATGCTTGACGGAGTTTTGTTTTTGAGTTATCTTCTCATTACTCATGCGCATGCATCGCGCTATGATGCGTTTTATGTATTGATGATTTCGGAGCCCCGACGACTTGGACTTCTTATTGAAATGTTTTAGAAATTGGGGGTTTAAATATAAATTCGGGGACCGAATTTCTTTAAGGGGGGAAGATTGTAACAATCCAAAATAATAAAATATTATTTTTAGGAATTTTTATAATTTAATATTATTTTATTGATTATTTTAATATTAAATTTATAATTAAATATCGATAAATGGAAAAAATTTGGAAAAATTATGGAAATTCTAAAATAGGGTATTTTATGGAATTATGCCATTTTAAAGCTTTTATGAGCATTTATTTGCTAATTTAGTACTAATCGCGATTAAAAATCGCTAATCGGGTTTTTTTGCAAGTTTGTGCAAAACATGCACATATCTTGTTTTTCTACACTTGTGCATTTTCTATCATGTTACTTTTTGGGTTACTATTTGAGTGAGAAGAAAAGGAAAAGAAAAGAAAAAGGGATTAAAGAAATAGGTATGGTGAGAGAGAGAGGGTAGGTGAGAGTGTTGACTTGGCCATTCCCTCTTGTTTTCTCCTCTCATTTCTCCCCCCTCTTCCATGAGCTGCTGCTGCTCCTGCTGCCCTCCTCTTCCTCCACCTTCAAACCCCCATTTCTCTATGAAATTCACCCCAAAACCCTATATCGCTTTCACGAAAATTGTACACAAGCTCACAAGCATGCCTTTGGACCAAGAAAGTAGTCATTTTGGCGCTGTTGAGGATTCATGAGGGTATTATGAGGTAATTTCTTCACAATTAGAGTGTTATTGCTTGTGCTTAAGCTTCAATTCAAGTTTCATATCGATATCGTGTAATTTGGTGTATTTTGGACCAACTTAGAGAGGGTTAGGGTAAAGTTGAGATGTGGCTTTGTAATTGGACTTAAATGGTGACCTTAGACCCTATATTGACTAGAACCCTGACCTAGCACAACCTGAAACCCAAAAAAAATACGGAATTACGGGACTTTCATGTCGGTTTGTGTGATCTGTGAAGGTGTTCTGGAATCTGGAGCAACCCGGGGGCACCAAAAATAAAATTGAGCTGACAGTGAGTCGTGCAGGCACCTAGGAAGCTACCACCAAGACCCGAGCCCCTAACTCAAACCTACGGCCGCAAATTTAATCATTCTGGCCGCAATTTGCGGCCAGAGTAGAAGTGAATCGGTCAATTTTTGTTCCAGGGCTCATTTTGCACTAAATTAGACCCCCCTATATGCAGTTTTGGCTAATTGTCATCTGGGGAAAATCTGGGAGCAATTTGGTGTGTTTTAGGCAGTGTTTTCCATATTTTTAAATGCACTTTCTTGATATTTGGATTTGTATTTGGTTGTCGGGTGTTCGTACATCGACAACAGGGGTTGTTTGTTGGATTTGCATGTTTGGGCCATAGGTTCAAACCTATGAGCACACTGTGCACTGTATCGGTTTTCTGCCTTGATTTTCATACGCATTGCTATGGTTGATCATTGTAGGTACCTTCACGTGGATTCCGAGATGATGCAGAAGATGATGGAGACACCGACACCGACACACTGAGTGCAGGTGAGTAGATTTATATCTACGGGGAGAAGTCGGGTGGATGGCGTATAGCACCCCCGCAGTTCGTGGTGATGTATACGAATACGTATACACACAGATATTGATTGTATATTGTTTGAGATTATTGATGTTAAAAGATGGATTCTAGGTGTGATTGGATTGGTTAGTGATGTGAAACCCTAGAGTAGTGGTTGCACCACACATACACACACACACCCATACTTGCATACATTCTTCTTTCATAAGTGCGTATATGGGATTGTATTTTTATGTGTTTACATATGTATGGGACTATGGGTTCATATACTGGATTTGAGGATAGTATTTGGGTTTGAGATGAGTCGATGAGAATGGTCTTGAGGCCAGGAGATCGGTGATGTGATTTGGTTCGTATTGAGATACGACACGATGTTTTAGCGGGTCTTTTGACGTAGTGATTCTTACACCTGCATGCATACATAGATGGTATCAATATTGTACTAGACGTAGGATATTATTCCGGATCATGATATTTGATAAAGAAGATACCAAATGAATAGTGTGATTGATGTGACTTTGACCCGTACCCAGATTTGGGGATGCCGTACGACGGATTTACGTACGAGCTATATCTTGATGATTGATCCGCACTCTTGATTTGGGATGTCTGATTGTAGATATGGTATCGGATATGATATTATTGAGGCGGGATCACCGACTAATATACATACAGGTATGTATATGGATCGACTCAGATGTTAGGCTGTTTCCTCACCTGTAGTCCAGCTTGTTAGCTTAGTCCTTTAGTTTAGTTTAGTTGTTAGATTAGATTCGATTCTTACCTATTTCAAAAACTAACGAATCGTGGGTATTTTAAAAGACAGCCCAAGGGATTCCTACGGATATTTCAAAAGACGTATCTTTTCATAAAAACACCGTAGCCCCTATTTTCAAAACCCCATGATTCGTGTTATTTCAAAAGGCACCATTTGTAGAACTTATATTAGATTAATGCAGATTAGTTATAGTTGCGTCTAGTATTCAGCTTCCGCTCATTATTGTGGTTCGCTTCGCATCGCATGCTTATATTATGTTTCGTACTACATTATTGATATCATGCTGTTAGGACACCAGCACCATTACCGATGATGCGTATGTACCACGTACACTTACTTGCCGGCTCACACACATCTTCATCGGTAATTGCCATGCCACGTACACTTTAGAAATACTATTGCATTGACATAGGTTGTTAGCTAATAATTTAGACATGATATTAGTGTACTCGCCTTATATGCTAGATTAGACATTGTAGATATTACTTGTTACTTCATGCATGTTAATATTCATTGTTATGCCGCATTCATGGATTTTTATGCCGATATGCACTGTTTACATGCTATTGAGGATTGGATTCGGATTTCCATGAGATTTTCTGGATTTGGGGGAAAACCGCAAAACTTATATAAACTTCTTTCTCTCTTTAAAATAAAAAGTGCGGTTTTCCCATGATGTATGAGTCGTCCACCATGAGTTTGCTGATAGATTTCGAGACCCGATTCGAGGAGGCGGATGAACCGTTTCGGGTACATGGTGGACCCGGTAAGGTACCCCGGGGCAAGAAGCGCGTGATGATGACGATGTGAGCCTGGCAGGGGAGCACTACCTACCGGTGATTTTACCCGACGCGTCGGATATCCAGAGGATACCGTCGTGGTCTTGAGATGGATGGTAGGGGCCGGTCTGGACTGACGGCGCCCTAGATATTATGATTGAGACATTGAGATTTCGAGATTTTGAGGTACAGAGACTGTGATACAGAGATATCGAGATATTGGGATTACGTTTTGTGCCGATGCTAGGCACTGTTTTATGCTGATTTCATTATGATACCTCATTTTAAAAAAATACAAAGGAAATCTCACTAAATTATGAAAACAGCTCTTCATTTACATGTATTCTTTTTTCATACATTCATACCTCATTCATATGATATATTGCTACCCTTGGGCACTGACACGGGCACATGAGATTACACTCGGGTTAGATATTTACCCTAGCCTTGTTATAGGCTGCTGGTTTTATATATTTGAGGATGTATATTGATCGTATGACCTAGGATTGCGTCATACATGCGATTTTTATTCGTAGATGTTTTTCTATTCACGAGTTGGCAACTCACCCCCGTTGTGCCCCAGTTTCTTGCAGGTTTGCCGTACAGGTTTCTTTACGGCTTGCGGGCATAGTTTCCTTCGGGTGATTTGCTAGTAGGTGGGTTTACTTGTATCGTACCCCCATTATATATCTTGTATATTATTATTCTGTTGTATCTAGAAGTTCCATCAACCAAACATGTAATTATTTCAGAGATAGAGACTAGTGTTGTTTATTCTATCGACCTTAGAGTCGCGCGTTGTATTTATACGAATTTCATGCTGTTTTGAGTTTCCTTTTCTGTTGTGATCCTCGCCTTTCGACGTTGTATATTATATTGTTGTGTGGTTGTGGCCGTTGTTTGACGAAGAGCTAGCTCCCGCTTGGGGATGCCTTTATTTGATTTCGTATACTATTCATGCTGTATTCCGTTTGGGGGCCTGTATTTACAAAGGAGACTCTGCCGAAATTTTCAGGAAATATTTGATGTTTTTATAAAACGCATAATTCGGCTTATGCTATTAAAACTTCTTGATTTAAATTGGTTTTCCTACACTCTACTACTTTTCTTGGTTTGGATTTCTGGGTTTTCGGCTTACTTAGAATACGTACGCCTTGAGACGTTCGTAGTTTAAGTGCCGGTCATATTCCGTACTTTCGGGACGTGACAGTTATGAAATGGCATATATGTTCTAAATCAAACCACAGTTCAAAGTATGTAGAACACACACAAGAGGAGTAGTTCAGAAATGAACGAATCCTTCTTGAGGCATTGTAGACTAGGTTATATCAATGCGACACGACCAGCTAAGTTACATAAGGATGAATATAAGAATCCGTTCGAATTTTCATCTTATGATACTTGCCTGTCTTGTCTCAAAGGTAAAAAGACCAATACTATGTTTACTCGAAATGGAGAAAGAGTTACTGGACTCTTGGGACGAATACATGATGATGTATACGGTCCTGTGTCTACAAATGCCAGGGTTGGTTCTTCATGCTTCATACATTCATTGACGATCTCTCAAGATTCGGACATGTGTTCCTGTTGAAACACGAGTCTGAAACTTTTGAGAAATTCAAGGAATATGAGCTTGAAGTTGAGAACTAGACATGTGGAAGTATTAAAGTCCTAAGATGAGATCGAGGAGGAGAATACTTGGGTATGGAGTTCCTGGATTTTCTAAAAGAAGAATGAGATTCTCTCTCAGCTTACTCATTCGTATACACCACAGCACAACGGTGTATCGGGGCGGAGGTATCGCACCCTATGAGATATGGCGCGCTCTATGATGAGTATTGCTGAGTTACTTGTCTCCTTTTGGTGTTATGCACTTGAGAACCTGCATACCTATTGAACATGGTTCCATCCAAATCAGTGCCTACCACTCCATATGAGATATGGAATGGGAAGAGACCATGTCTTAAACTAGTTAAGATATGGGGTTGTCCGGCCTACGTTGAAAGGCAGAATCCGGACAAGCTCGAGGCAAGGTCAGATCTGTATAAGTTTGTTCGATATCCCAAACATTTGCGAGGGAATATCTTTTACCACTCTGAGGAGCAAAAGGTGTTTTGTTTCTCAGCATGCCACCTTTTTAGAAAAGGAATTTCTTATGAAGAAATTAGTGGTCATGGGGTAGAACTGGAAGGAGTTCCAGCTATACAAACTAACAGCTGATGATTTGGTGAAACCAAAGAATTCAGTAGTTTCCAACGAAGCTCAGCCTCTCCGCGAATCTGGTAGGGTTCCTCATCCACTTGAGAGATACTACGGTCTTCTCGGTGACTGTCACGACCCGAAAGTACGGAACGTGACTGGCTCTTAGATTACGAGACGTCTAAAGGCGTACCGTAACCTAAGTCAGCCAAAGCCCAGAAATCTAACCCAAAAGCCAAAGAGAGTGAAGGAAAACCATAAATGAAAACGGTTTTGAAATCAATTAAGCCGCATAGAATCCAAAAAAGAACATCAAAAATTTCTGAAAATTTCGGCAGAGTTTCCCCTGTATTTTCTATCCCCAAAAATGGGTACAACAAGATAATACATATGAAATCAAAAAAAAATGGCATCCCCAAGCGGGAGCTAGCTCTTCGCCCAAGGCGGATCACAACCACATGCAATATAATAGTAATAATCAAGAAAAAGAACACAAAAGAGATGCAAATACCAGAAAACACACGTCGGCTCAAGTGAGCTCGACCCAAAAGGAACCACAAATATACAAATCTCTCAGTCTCATCACTAGGTCGCATATACAATACAAGTGGTAGATGGAGAATACTAGATACAATGATAAAGCAAAAAGGAATAAAGTATACTCGCAACCCACCTACGGGCGATGTCGCGAGTCTGAGCAAAATGAACTGATGATAAGATAGCCCGCCGCTACAAAGATGACGGGTCCGACCTGCAAGACACTGTGGCACAACGGGGGTGAGTTGCCAGCTCGTGAGTAAATATAACATCTAATAAGGCAATCGTAAGAATGCACGCAATGCGGAACAACATGTATGTCCATATGTGATATAATAACTCTAGTAGGCATGCACATGTATGCAATATCTTTTCTAACTCTTTAAGTGTTTTAAATGTTAAAGTCACTGGATTCTTAACTTTTAGAAAACGAATGTCTGCATAATAACTACATATCATCAAGAAATCCTCAGAAAACCCGTGTCAAGCATCGACACCAAATAGGAATCATATCTGTCTCAATGTCGGGCTCCGTCAGTCCGGATCGGCCCATATCATAAATCTCACGACAACGGTCGGTATCCTCCGGATATCCGCCGCGCCAGACATCACCGGTAGGTAGTCTTCCCCTGCCAGGCTCATCGTCTACAACTCGATCTTCTTGCCCCGGGGTACCATACCGGGCCCACCATGTACCCGAGACGGTTCATCCACTCCTCGAATCGGGTCTCGAAATCCAACAGAAAACATGAAAACTCATGGTAGACGACACATACATCACGAGAAAACCGCAACTTTGTTTTGAAAAAGATAAATATAAGGTTTTGTTAAATTCTTGCGGTTTTCCCCCAAAATCCAGAAATCGCAGCAAACTGAAATCCTCAAGAAATCATAATGTCCATATGTTATGTATGATAAGTGTCTATGATATCAATGTATATGATGTGAGAGTTTGGCTAGAAATCTATGTAAATATGATAGTAATGCGAGGTATATGCGTACGATACAATCTCAAATATCATGCATGAATGCAATGGCGTTACTAGCTAAACAGGTTTTTATAGTGCACGTGGCATGGCAAATACCAAAGGCGTGTGTGTCACATGAATAGTGCGCGTGCAATAGATGCCAATGGTAAGGTGTTCGTGTCCTACGAAATGATATCGCATATGTATATATGAATGTCATATGAATGTCCATGCAATCTAGTATAGGGTTAGCTGTAAGGGTATGCAATATACATAAATGGATAAGCTAGCTAACAATATAATTATTGCATAAAGTAGGGTAATCCTAACTAGGGAGGAGGGGCGCCTCGCGCCATCCAAACGATTCCCCCATAGATGAATATATCTACTCACCAGAAATCCCCGCTAATCTGATCCGGCCACCGCTTTGCCTTTTCGCGCCGTATCCGAAGTTTCCCCGACCGATCCTAGAATTGCATAACATAAAATATAAGGTTACAGATTTATGAAATGATGCAACTCACACTATGAAAAGATCGACGCTCTCGAATTAATCACAACGTGCACTCGGTACGCGGAAAATGCACGAAAATCGCTAAAACCTTAACTAAAATCGCCGTTTCGGGGCAATCGTCAAAACTGCAACCTGACCAGACGAAACCCCACGTTCGCGCACTCTAATAATCCTATACAAAGCTAGTAATATTGCTATCCTAGCGAAATTTGAACGCATACTATTTTCCGAAAAAATCTAGTAAGCGATTTTCAAACCAAATCGATATAAACGTTGAAATTTGTCGTTTTAGCGAGCATACCAATACACAATTAACCACTCCAATCACCTAGATAACCATCCCTAACATAATCCAAGCATTATGCTACAAACCCTAATTTCTAAAATTAAAACCTTCTCTTGATTTTTTTCCAAATCAACATTTACTACTAAACTAGTATTTAGAATTGAGATTCTAGCACAATTAAACCACTCTAATTAATTGGATAACCAAACCCCAACTTTAATACATCAACCATGCATCAAACCCTAATCCACAATCAAATCCCTTTCTTGAATTTCATGAACAAGCAATTTCTATTAAATTGATACTTCAAAATTCTATTTTAGCACCTTTAAACTACAATTTGACAAAGAGATTAGAATTTTCACCTCACAAGCTTGAACCCTAACTTGATCAAGTCTCCAAGAAGCCTCCTTTCATCATGTTTTGAACTAATATGGGTTGAAGAGAGAATGGATTAGGTTTTTGGTTTGAATGGAGATGGAAATTTGTTGATTTTTATGAATTTTTGCTATGAATTTGAAGCAAGAATGAAGTGAAGAAATGGGGAGAGCTGCTGTTGAGGCTCGGCCAGCAGTAGGAGGAGGGGGTTTGTGGATTTTTGGAGAAGTTTCTAGGCCTAAAACACCCCCATGTTCTCATTTAATGCATTTCAAGTCAACTTTTTACAAAAAAACCCCTTTTTAAGCCATTTTTTTCATAATTTTCCCACTAAAAATCTAAAAGTTTGCAAGACATGTTATAATTTTATTAACACCATATTTTAGCTTATAAAGACTCCTAATTAAGAAATTTACCTAATTAAATTTGTATTTATCCCTAATTAAATGTATTTAAAAAGGCTTAAAATAATAAAAAAATAATTAATTACGAAATTTTTTTTATTTAACTAGAAACTTATAAATGACATTTTAGTGACAAAATTATAGTAATATCTTATCTAAATTTTGTATAATTAGGTCTACAAAGAAAAATACCTATTTTGACCTTTTACGGAAAAAGCCGAAAAATTGGCCGATTACCGAAAAACTGCCTAAACGATTTTCGAAGGGTTACAATCTTCCCTCCTTAAAGAAATTCGGTCCCCGAATTTAGAATTTAACTACGCGTACCTTCAAAAAGATGGGGATATCTCTTTCTCATCTCGACCTCGGTCTCCCAGGTGACCTCCTCGCTGTTCGGGCCACGCCAAAGGACTTTGACAGACGGTATGACCTTCGACCTCAATTTCTTCACCTGCCGATCCAAGATGACAACCGGCTGCTCGGTGATAGAAAGATCACGCTCTAACTGGATCGTCTGGTGCTGAATCGCCTGGGAAGGATCATGAAGGTACTTGCGGAGCATCGAGACATGGAATACGGGGTGAACATCGGGGAAGCTGGGCGGAAGAGCTAACCGATAAGCGACTGGACCAACACGCTCTAGGATCTCGAAAGGACCAACATATCTAGGACTCAGCTTCCCTTTCCGCCCAAATCTCATCACACCCTTCATCGGAGAGACCTTCAGGAAAACATGATCGCCAACAGCGAACTCAAGTCGGCGACGACGCCTGTCAGCATAAGATTTCTGCCTGCTCTGTGCCGCTCTCATCCTGTCCCGAATCAGCTGTATCTTCTCGGTCGTCTCCTGTACAATCTGCGGCCCCAAAATACTGCTCTCCCTGAGCTCTGTCCAACATACTGGCGATCGACATCTCCTCCCATATAAAGCCTCGAAAGGTGCCATCTGAATCGTCTCCTGGAAGCTATTATTGTAGGAAAACTCGATCAAAGGCAAATGACGATCCCAGCTACCACCGAAATCTAAAACACAAGCTCTGAGCATGTCCTCAAGAGTCTGAATCGTACGCTCCGACTGACCGTCAGTCTGAGGATGAAAGGCTGTGCTAAAACTCAATCGGGTGCCCAAAGCTTCCTGTAGTTTCTGCCACAATCGGCTGGTAAACTGGGTGCCACGGTCAGACACGATGCAAGTCGGAACACCATGCAGTCGCACTATCTCATCAATATAAACCTGGGCGTACTGAGAAAATCCAAAAGTGGTCTTCACTGGCAGAAAGTGAGCCGCTTTCGTCAGTCGATCCACAATCACCCAAATAGAGTCATACCCTCGACTGGTCCTGGGTAGACCCACAACGAAGTCCATAGAGACCTGCTCCCACTTCCACTCAGGGATGGGCAAAGGCTGTAACTCGCCGGCTGGCCTCTGGTGCTCGGCCTTGACTTGCTGACAAGTCAGGCATCTCGACACAAAATCTGTAATATCCTTCTTCATCCCGTCCCACCAGTAAATTTCTCTCAAATCACGGTACATCTTGGTGGAACCTGGGTGAACACTGTATACTGATCTATGTGCCTCCTCGAGAATATCACGCCTCAGTCCCTCTGAATCTGGCACACACAGTCGAGTCCCAAATCGAAGTATCCCCTGCTCATCAATCACGAACTCAGAAACTCTGCCCTGCCGAATCTGCTCAATAATCTCCAAGATACGGGCATCGCCGGACTGTGCCTCATGGATACGGTCAAGTAACTGTGGGCGTGCTCTGAAATGGGCCAGCTGTCCCCCTGTAGGAGTAAACTCGAACTGCACTCTGCTATCACATAAAACCTGCCAATCCGCCGTCGACTGCATCTGTACTGCGCTCAAACAAGATAAGCTACCTCCGGGCCTCCTACTCAAAGCATCTGCCACCACATTCGCCTTGCCCGGATGGTATAGAATCTCGCAGTCATAATCTTTCACCAACTCCATCCAACGGCGCTGTCTCAGGTTTAGGT
Organism: Agapanthus africanus; assembly: GCA_030015575.1. Classification (NCBI taxonomy): domain Eukaryota; kingdom Viridiplantae; phylum Streptophyta; class Magnoliopsida; order Asparagales; family Amaryllidaceae; genus Agapanthus; species Agapanthus africanus. The sequence continues at coordinate 239,523,719 of JASDDO010000029.1, read as the reverse complement.
CTCGCTGCTGGAAAATATACTTCAAACTCTTGTGGTCAGTGAATATCTGGCACGACTCACCGTATAGGTAATGTCTCCAGATCTTGAGTGCAAATACCATTGCAGCCATCTCTAAATCATGGGTGGGGTAGTTCTGCTCGTGTTTCCTCAGCTGCCGAGAAGCATACGCGATAACTCTGTCGTGCTGCATCAACACACATCCTAGCCCCACTCTAGAAGCATCACAATATACCACGAACCCGCCTGATCCTGAAGGCAATGCTAACACTGGAGCAGTAGTCAGACGAGTCTTCAACTGCTGGAAGCTATCCTCACATGCCTGGGTCCAATCAAAAGGAACCCCCTTCCGGGTCAACCCGGTCAACGGTGCAGCAATGCGGGAGAAATCCTGGACAAAACGTCGATAATAGCCGGCCAGACCTAGAAAACTGCGGACCTCTGTGACTGATACCGGTCTAGGCCAACGCTGAACTGCCTCGATCTTCTTCGGGTCCACGCAAATACCATCTCTCGTCACCACATGACCCAAGAAGTCGACACTGTCTAACCAGAATGCGCACTTGGAAAATTTGGCGAACAGCTGATGCTCCCTCAAAGTCTGCAATGTGATACGTAAATGCTGCTCATGCTCCTCCCGGCTCCGAGAATAAACCAAAATGTCATCAATGAATACAATGATGAACTGATCGAGATACGGCCTGAATACGCGATTCATCAAATCCATAAAAGCTGCCGGGGCATTGGTGAGCCCGAACGACATCACCAAGAACTCATAATGACCATATCGAGTACGGAAGGCAGTCTTCGGAATGTCCTCCTTCCGAACCCGCAACTGGTGATATCCTGACCGTAAATCAACCTTCGAGAAGAACCCTGCACCCTGGAGCTGATCAAATAAGTCATCAATGCGGGGTAGGGGATATCTGTTCCGCACAGTAACTCGGTTCAGCTGACGATAATCAATGCATAAACGCATACTTCCGTCCTTCTTCTTAACAAACAAGACGGGAGCGCCCCAAGGTGACACACTCGGTCGGATAAGCCCCTTGTCCAGCAAGTCCTGTAACTGATCCTTTAGCTCTCTCAGCTCCGCCGGGGCCATCCGATAAGGAGGTATAGAGATAGGCCCCGTGCCGGGGATCAAGTCAATACAGAACTCAATCTCGCGCTCTGGTGGCAGACCAGGCAGCTCGTCAGGGAATACATCAGGAAACTCTCTCACAACAGGGACCTGGTCCAACGGAACCTCTGTGGAGCTAGTATCACAAACATAGGCTAAGAATCCCTGACACCCTTTCCTTAAGAGCTGACCGGCACGAAGAGAAGAAATCAAGCTGGGAAGGGTAGCGCTACGATCTCCCTGAATAATAAGAACCGGCTCACCAGGAAAACTGAATCTGACTGCTTTTTCACGGCAGTCCACAGATGCATAACAGGTGGCTAGCCAGTCCATACCAAGAAGAACGTCAAAGTCAAGCATATCGAGGAGAATCAAATCTACTGAAGAATCTCTTTCCCCGATACGAACGGAACAAGATCGGTACACAATACGGGCAACAAAAGACTCGCCTACCGGGGTAATAACGACAAGCGGCTGATCTAACGGAGAAGACTCTCGGCCCAACCTCGGTGCAAAATACGTGGAAACATAGCAATGTGTGGAGCCTGGATCAAATAATACCCGTGCATCAAAGGAACATACTGGCAGAGTACCTGTCACGACGGCATTGGATGCCTGTGCATCCTGAGGAGTCAATGCAAACACTCGGGCCTGTCCACCACTAATAGCTGGCTGTGCTCTGCCTCTACCTCGGCCTCTGCCTCTGCCTCTGTCGCCTCGTCCTCTCTGAACTGGACCGCCACGCCCACGGCCTCTAGAAGCATCTGGCTGGCGTGAAGCATCATCAGAAGGAGGAAGTAAAGCTCTCTGAGAAGGTGGTGAAGGTGGTAAAGTCACATGCGGGACCGTCGCCGCACCCGGACGCCCCATGGTACAGTCTCTGATACGGTGGTACTGACTCCCGCACCGAAAACATCCTGGAGACGACTGCTGGGTCTGTGGATATGAACCAAATAACTGACCTCGTCTCAATCCTCTGCCTCCGCCATCTCCCGGAAATAATCTATCACGATGTCTGCCCATCTGCCGCTGAGCTGGCGTATCAGTACGGATCCTCTTCGGCCCAGAAGCGACCGGAGTCTCAGAAATACGCTCCTCCAGAAGTAAGGCTGCATCCATCGCGGCTGCGTATGTATCAAAGTGCTGGGTGCCGATGGCAAGGAATAGCTGTGTATCAAGCCCTCGTACAAACCTCTTTATTCTCTTCTCTTCTGTGTCGACTAGGTACGGTGCATATCGAGATAACTGGGTAAACTGTATATCATACTCCGACACTGTCATCCCAGGAGTCTTGCGCAAAGACTCAAAACTACGGGCTCGAGCATCTCGGACACTCTCCGGAAGAAAACGGGCAAGAAATGCAGATGTAAACTCATCCCAGGTCATAGAAGGCAGACCTGCAGCTCGGCCTCTCTCTACTGAGTCGTACCATGTCTGGGCAAGACCCTCCAGACGAAAACTCGCAAACTCCACCAATCTATCCTCAGAACACCTCAACGAACGGCCAATCCGTGCCATCCTATCGAGAAATGCCTGTGGGTCCTCTGTCGCATCTGTACCGGTAAAAGCTGGAGGTCTCAATCTCATGAACTCCTGTAGTGAAACGGGGATAGTCTCCGTGGTAGCAGCAGGAGTGACCATCTGTGCAGCAGGTACGATCGTGGTCTGTGGGGTGGAAGGAACGTCTTCGGATCTCTGTGCCCGGCTGGACTCAACTAAAGATCCCATCATCTGTCGTAACTCTTGCATGCCGGCCTCTAATCTGGCAATACGGTCAGGATAAGGCGGATCAGTGGGACCCTGAGGGGTAGGAGTATCCTCCCGCTCGATCCTCGCCTCAGACAAGCCCGCTCGAATCTCATCCCTAGCGGCAGCCCGCTGAGCTCTTGTAGTCTTTGGCGGCATCGAAGCTAGAATAAGAAAAAGGACTGATAAGATCATTGCAATTGAATCAAGGAATGCAAGGAACCAAGAAAGAAAATACAAGCAATTATGTCCTAAGGTCACTTAGGCGGAGTACCGTATCGTAAGTATGCCGCGGACCATACCCACGCTACGCCACTCTGCTTAAGTCACCTACTCCATCTACCAAGGTCGTCCTACACTCAGAAAGGTAAAACCTACGCTCTGATACCAACTTTGTCACGACCCGAAAGTACGGAACGTGACTGGCTCTTAGATTACGAGACGTCTAAAGGCGTACCGTAACCTAAGTCAGCCAAAGCCCAGAAATCTAACCCAAAAGCCAAAGAGAGTGAAGGAAAACCATAAATGAAAACGGTTTTGAAATCAATTAAGCCGCATAGAATCCAAAAAAGAACATCAAAAATTTCTGAAAATTTCGGCAGAGTTTCCCCTGTATTTTCTATCCCCAAAAATGGGTACAACAAGATAATACATATGAAATCAAAAAAAAATGGCATCCCCAAGCGGGAGCTAGCTCTTCGCCCAAGGCGGATCACAACCACATGCAATATAATAGTAATAATCAAGAAAAAGAACACAAAAGAGATGCAAATACCAGAAAACACACGTCGGCTCAAGTGAGCTCGACCCAAAAGGAACCACAAATATACAAATCTCTCAGTCTCATCACTAGGTCGCATATACAATACAAGTGGTAGATGGAGAATACTAGATACAATGATAAAGCAAAAAGGAATAAAGTATACTCGCAACCCACCTACGGGCGATGTCGCGAGTCTGAGCAAAATGAACTGATGATAAGATAGCCCGCCGCTACAAAGATGACGGGTCCGACCTGCAAGACACTGTGGCACAACGGGGGTGAGTTGCCAGCTCGTGAGTAAATATAACATCTAATAAGGCAATCGTAAGAATGCACGCAATGCGGAACAACATGTATGTCCATATGTGATATAATAACTCTAGTAGGCATGCACATGTATGCAATATCTTTTCTAACTCTTTAAGTGTTTTAAATGTTAAAGTCACTGGATTCTTAACTTTTAGAAAACGAATGTCTGCATAATAACTACATATCATCAAGAAATCCTCAGAAAACCCGTATCAAGCATCGACACCAAATAGGAATCATATCTGTCTCAATGTCGGGCTCCGTCAGTCCGGATCGGCCCATATCATAAATCTCACGACAACGGTCGGTATCCTCCGGATATCCGCCGCGCCAGACATCACCGGTAGGTAGTCTTCCCCTGCCAGGCTCATCGTCTACAACTCGATCTTCTTGCCCCGGGGTACCATACCGGGCCCACCATGTACCCGAGACGGTTCATCCACTCCTCGAATCGGGTCTCGAAATCCAACAGAAAACATGAAAACTCATGGTGGACGACACATACATCACGAGAAAACCGCAACTTTGTTTTGAAAAAGATAAATATAAGGTTTTGTTAAATTCTTGCGGTTTTCCCCCAAAATCCAGAAATCGCAGCAAACTGAAATCCTCAAGAAATCATAATGTCCATATGTTATGTATGATAAGTGTCTATGATATCAATGTATATGATGTGAGATTTTGGCTAGAAATCTATGTAAATATGATAGTAATGCGAGGTATATGCGTACGATACAATCTCAAATATCATGCATGAATGCAATGGCGTTACTAGCTAAACAGGTTTTTATAGTGCACGTGGCATGGCAAATACCAAAGGCGTGTGTGTCACATGAATAGTGCGCGTGCAATAGATGCCAATGGTAAGGTGTTCGTGTCCTACGAAATGATATCGCATATGTATATATGAATGTCATATGAATGTCCATGCAATCTAGTATAGGGTTAGCTGTAAGGGTATGCAATATACATAAATGGATAAGCTAGCTAACAATATAATTATTGCATAAAGTAGGGTAATCCTAACTAGGGAGGAGGGGCGCCTCGCGCCATCCAAACGATTCCCCCATAGATGAATATATCTACTCACCAGAAATCCCCGCTAATCTGATCCGGCCACCGCTTTGCCTTTTCGCGCCGTATCCGAAGTTTCCCCGACCGATCCTAGAATTGCATAACACAAAATATAAGGTTACAGATTTATGAAATGATGCAACTCACACTATGAAAAGATCGACGCTCTCGAATTAATCACAACGTGCACTCGGTACGCGGAAAATGCACGAAAATCGCTAAAACCTTAACTAAAATCGCCGTTTCGGGGCAATCGTCAAAACTGCAACCTGACCAGACGAAACCCCACGTTCGCGCACTCTAATAATCCTATACAAAGCTAGTAATATTGCTATCCTAGCGAAATTTGAACGCATACTATTTTCCGAAAAAATCTAGTAAGCGATTTTCAAACCAAATCGATATAAACGTTGAAATTTGTCGTTTTAGCGAGCATACCAATACACAATTAACCACTCCAATCACCTAGATAACCATCCCTAACATAATCCAAGCATTATGCTACAAACCCTAATTTCTAAAATTAAAACCTTCTCTTGATTTTTTTCCAAATCAACATTTACTACTAAACTAGTATTTAGAATTGAGATTCTAGCACAATTAAACCACTCTAATTAATTGGATAACCAAACCCCAACTTTAATACATCAACCATGCATCAAACCCTAATCCACAATCAAATCCCTTTCTTGAATTTCATGAACAAGCAATTTCTATTAAATTGATACTTCAAAATTCTATTTTAGCACCTTTAAACTACAATTTGACAAAGAGATTAGAATTTTCACCTCACAAGCTTGAACCCTAACTTGATCAAGTCTCCAAGAAGCCTCCTTTCATCATGTTTTGAACTAATATGGGTTGAAGAGAGAATGGATTAGGTTTTTGGTTTGAATGGAGATGGAAATTTGTTGATTTTTATGAATTTTTGCTATGAATTTGAAGCAAGAATGAAGTGAAGAAATGGGGAGAGCTGCTGTTGAGGCTCGGCCAGCAGTAGGAGGAGGGGGTTTGTGGATTTTTGGAGAAGTTTCTAGGCCTAAAACACCCCCATGTTCTCATTTAATGCATTTCAAGTCAACTTTTTACAAAAAAACCCCTTTTTAAGCCATTTTTTTCATAATTTTCCCACTAAAAATCTAAAAGTTTGCAAGACATGTTATAATTTTATTAACACCATATTTTAGCTTATAAAGACTCCTAATTAAGAAATTTACCTAATTAAATTTGTATTTATCCCTAATTAAATGTATTTAAAAAGGCTTAAAATAATAAAAAAATAATTAATTACGAATTTTTTTTTATTTAACTAGAAACTTATAAATGACATTTTAGTGACAAAATTATAGTAATATCTTATCTAAATTTTGTATAATTAGGTCTACAAAGAAAAATACCTATTTTGACTTTTTACGGAAAAAGCCGAAAAATTGGCCGATTACCGAAAAACTGCCTAAACGATTTTCGAAGGGTTACAGTGACAGTGGGAGCGAGGAATGCATCATGGTAGATGATAGCCCAACTAGGTTCAGGCCGGCCATCACGAGTGGGGACTCTGTGTAAAGGTTGGATGCTATGCGATCAAAGATGGAATCCATGTACACCAACAAAGTATAACTTTGAATGTTGCACCTGAAGGGGTAGAACCCATTGGGAGCAATTGGATCTTGAGAAGATTCTTGGTGTAAATGGAAAAGTTGAGACTTTCAAAGCTATGCTTAAGTCCATCAGAATCAATGCGTACATCGCAGAGTTGGAACATCTGTTTTGATGGAAAAGTCAAAAAGTTTGACTTCATCAAAATGGTAGATGAACATTTTATATACAAGAAGGTTGTAGAGTGTGAGGTTGTCTTACACGTATTGTACGTAGATGACATACTCTTGATAGGAAATGGTTTCCTATACTACACTCGGTCAAGCTCCTCTTATCACGAGGATTCTCAATAGTAGATCTGGATGATACCTACTACATCTTATGGATTATTGATCTATGGTGATATATCTAAGTGCATGTTGGGAGTGTCCCAAATCCAGGTATATTAACACCATACTAAAGGTGTTTAGTATGGAGGATTCTAAGCGTGGTGGTTCGTCCACTGCCTCAGGAATCACTCTCTCCAAAAAGATGTCTTCCGAGACTGATTTGGAGAGAGCTCGCGTGCAAGGGATACTCTATGCTTCGGCAGTAGGATCTATCAGAGTATGCGATGTTATGTACAAGACCAGATGTAGATGACTCACTAGGTGTAGTGATCAGGAATCAATCGGATCTTGGGAGAATCACTGGACAGCTGTGGAGGGCATTCTGAAGTACTTGAGAAGCAATAAAAGAATGTTCTTGGTTCGAGCTTCCAGAGTGATAAGGTCGACTGAAAGTCAGTCACATGCATTGTCTTTACCCTCAGTGGAGGGACGGTATGATTGGAAGAGTTCCAAGCTAGATACCGTGACATACTAGACAATAAAGGCTGAATACATTACTACCAACGATACTACCAAAGAGATTGTCTGGACATTTCTTGTTCATGAGATGAACAAGGTTCCTACCATTGAGCGTCCAATAATTGTTATTGTGACTACAATGAAGTTGTGGTTTTAGCCTAGGAACACCTGTCCCATCATCGATCCAGACATATTCTGAGGACAGTATCTCCTGATCAGGGAGTTAGTTGATCTCCAAGGGATTGAGGTAAGGTGAGTAGATTTTGAGGTTAACACGGCGGATCCACTTACCAAGGCCTGCTTCCCCAAATACTATTTAAGAGATTTGGGATGGTTGAGTATGGGATACTACAACCACTGCTAAATTGTTGAGTATGAGATACTGCAACTAATGGCCTTAGTGCAAGTGGAAGATTGTTAGTTATATGTATGCCCTAGAGGCCATTGTTGTACATGGGATGTATAGTGTAGTGGATGCTTGGACATATATAGAGAGGACTTTTTTGCTCGACATGATAGTATGTTATCTGGTTGCTCTTTTTCTTAACATGTTGACTTGTATAAGTGATGTTGTCTTGCTCTCACATGTTGACAAAGCCCTTAGGATGTGTACTTGACTACCAAGACTATGATGGAGATCATACTAGTGGGGCCAAGAGTAGTCCACAAGTACACCCTATAATAGTTCCTAGTCGAGGGTGTATCGAGACAGGGCATCGATATTCCAGAGTAGACTAGCGTATGCGCTTCTTGACCCATATGATGTAGGGTTCCTAGGCACTCTAGTGAAGTCTCTCAAGTGATCAAACATGCACAAATCAAATTTTACGGGTGCCTACAAACCCTAATACGGATCGTTTACTAGATATCTAGGCAAAGCATGCAAGTAAACGGAAATGTATCTAAAGGAAAGGGGCTACAACCTTTGTAGATCCGGTCCGCCAATTCCTAAGCTCCACGATGATCTCCCTCCGCTGTCCAAATCGAACCCCGAACTCAAGTATCGGCTTCGTCGAAGAAATGGGCGGGCTTGACCGTCGGTTCGATGCCGAAGATGATCTACGTCGAGGCATCACAAAACTCGAGCTCCGCCTTCGCCAAGTCAAGAAACTTGTGAAGACAACACACTCTACTACATGGCAAGTAGTAGAGGATGAAGAAATAGAAAATGGGTAGACTTTAGATTTGGATTTCTCACTTGTTTTGGCTAGTTGCCATTAAAGGTGCAAGCTTTCTTCAACTTGAAGATGAAGAAGAAGATGATAAAGAATTATGATAAGATATATGAAAATAGAAAATAAATCATTCTTATCATAATGTCAACTATGGTTAGATGTAGAGAACAAACTAAGGTTAAAGTGAATGGTTAAGGTTAAGGAAACAAACAAAATGGTCAACCATTCAAAGCTTCATGAAGCTTCAAAGATTATCCAAACTTAGCCACTATTTTATTTCTTTCAATAAAGAATAAATGAATAAATAAATAAGCAAATAAAATGAAACCCTAACCATTCATATAACCATGGTCAATTCTTTACACAAACCCTAGCTTGCATGTATTATCAAACATGATACAATCTTGTGCACAAAAGTATATCACATATACAACTTGTGCATACCAAGTGAGAAAATCCATTTAAAGTGAACCAATACTAGTTAATGCAAAGTGATATATCAAATATAAAATTATACATTAAATCATTAAATCAACACTTGATTCAATGATCCGGTTATATCGCATATAACCGGCTAGTATCCAATGTATCGGCTTATCGAATCAATCCTTGATTCGATAACTAGGTTATATCGCATACAACCATTCGACACATTCATCACGAGAATGAAATACGGTATCACATACACGCATTATTCTCGGTCCCGCACATATCTCATATGCGCTCCTATTTCGTTTCGCTTGAGCCAGGAAACCTCTGTGTAGGACTCTAAAGACTCGTCAATACGCCGGCAGCGGATGATGATCATATCAAACACCCACAAGCCGCAAGCGGTCTGCTAAACGTAACGGCCACCCGGGTATTGAGCGATCAGAAGATCGACGAGCAAGCCCGCTCACACTCCTGCGAATCCAACCAGTAACACTTACCGTACAGTCCGGTCTGTTCGTCTGATATGTCGCATATCTCGCCTAGGGGTGGTAAACGTCAGACCCCAATAGCTCGATAAGTCATGCCGACGTAAGGTCCATAACATTCGTGAAACTACTGATAACTCTTACCAGTATATCACTGCAACCCTGGCCAGGGATTTCCTGTTATGGCCAGTCGAGCATAGCACAAAATCAACCCCGAATACCGGGAGAGACGAATCCCCTCCTATCGCTCATTGCCTCCATGTGAATCGGGACTGTACCCAAAAACCACCTGTTTGCACAACTCAGTAGAGCCGTGGTAGGGTGGAAATCAAAGCACAGTGGGAGACACACAAGACTCTATGACGATCTCGGGTCTACAGACAAAGCTGCACCAGTGTCACCAGAGAACTGCCATCTGACGTGAGGTATAATACCATCTGGGAGTTCTCGGCGAGTCCGTTCAGTGTACCCAGTCTCCACTGAGCACCCGCATACCATCTCCGATGTCAAACACCAATGGATATGGGATCATCCATCGCCCATCGCATGGGTCGAGAAGATATACGCTAGTCTACTCTGGAATATCGATGCCCCGTCTCGATATTCCCTCGACTAGGAACATTTCAAGGATGTACTCATGGACAATCCAGGCCCCACTAGTATGATCTGCATCACAGTCCTGGAAGTCGAGTACACATCCTAAGGGCTTTATCAACATGTAATCAGAGAGACAGAAAGTATACATGTTAAGATAAAGAGCAACCAGATAGCGTACTATCATGTCGAGCAAGAAAGTCCTACCTATATATGTCCCAGCATCCACTACAATATACATCCAATGTACAGTAATGGCCTCTACGGCATACATATAACTAACAATCTCCCACTTGCACTAGGGCCATCTGTAGCAGTGGTTGCAGTATCACATACTCAACCATCCCCTAAAAGTCTCTCTTTGGGAAAAGGGCCTTCGTGAGTGGATCCGCCGTGTTGTCCTCTGAGTCTACTCTCCTAACCTTGATCACCCTGGAGATCAACTATCTCCATGATCAGGTGATGCTGCCTTAGATTATGTCTGGGTCACTGATGGGACCAGGGTTCCAGGGCCAAAGCCACAGTTCCATTGTCACACAATGGTAGGAACCTAGTTCATCCTATGAACCAATATACACCCAAACTTCCTCTTTGGTAGTATCTTCAATAGCAATGTTACCAGCCTTTATCGTCTAGTTTGCCACGGTATCTAGCTTGGAACTCTTCCAACATACCGTCCCTTTACTGAGGGTAAAGACAGTGCCTGTGACTGACATTCAGTCGTCTTTATCACCCTGGAACACTTCCAGTGATTCTCCCCAGGATCGATTGATACAATCTCACTATACCTAGTGAGAACCCTAATATCCCTTTAGATCTATCTCATAGGTCCAAATCTCAGGATTTAGGAGGTATCATCTTTATCCTATTTGGAGAATCCTTGTGATAATAGGAGATTGATCGATCGTAGTATAGGAAACTCTTTTCCTATCAAGAGTATGTTGTCTACGTACAATACGAAAATGACCACCTTACTCTCTACTACCCTTTTGTATATACAAGGTTCGTCTACCATTTTGATGAAGTCAAACACTTTGACTATCACATCAAAACAGACGTTCCAATTCCGCGATGCCTGCTTCATTATGTAAAGCAACTTGCACACGTTTCCGCTGCTCCCACTGTTTACGAAGACCTCTGGCTGTGTTCTTATAGACGTTCTCTTCTAAATCAGTATTTAGAAAAGCAGTCATGGCACCCAACCGCCAGATATCGTAGTCATGGTATGTAGCCGTGGTAAGTAGGATCTGGACAGACTTAAGCATAGCTACTGGAAAAAGGTTTCATCATTATCCACGACTGGTCGATGACGAAAACCTTTAACAAGTCTAGCTTTGAAAGTCTCAACTTTTCCATCTACACCAAGTAATCTTCTCCAGATATACTTGCTCCTGATGGGGATTTAACCCTTCAGATATAGCAGCTAAAGTCCATACTTTGCTGGTGTATATGGATTCCATCTCAGATCGCTAAGCATCCAGCCATTCTTACAGAGTCCCTACTCTCGATGGCCTGCTCGAAAATAGTTGGGTCATCATCTCATGATGCAATCCTTGCTCCCACTGTCATCGAGAAACCGAGGTATCTCTCAGGCGGATGAGGAACCCTACTAGATCGGCGGAGAGGCTGAGGTTCGTCGGGAACTATAGAATCTTATGGTTCTGTCAAATCATCAACTGCAGTTTTGTATAGCTGGAGCCTTTCCAGTTCTACAGAACTGATCCTGCCTCGATCTTGTCCGGATTTTGCTTTAAACATAGGCCGGACAACCCCAAATCTTAACTCGCTTAAAAGATGGGTTCTTCCCATACCATATCTCATATGGAGTAGTAGGCAGTGATTTGATTCAAACATAATTCAATAGGTATGCAGCTTCTCAAGTGCATAACCCCAAAAGGAAATAAGTAACTCAGTAATACTCATCATAGAGCACACCATATCTAATATTATGCAATTGCTCCGCCCTGATACACCGTTGTGCTGTGGTGTATTCAGAGGAGTAGCACTGAGAGAAAATCTCATTCTCCTTTAGAATAGTCCAGGAATTCTATGCACAAGTATTCTCCTCCCTGATCTTATCATAGGACATAATACTTATACCCGTATTTTGGTTCTCTACTTCCTAGTTATATTCTGTGAATACCTCAAAAGGTTCGGACTTATATTTCAACAGGAATATATGACTAAATCTTGAGAGATTATCAGAGAATATAATGAAGTATAAAGAACCAGTCCTGGCATGTGTAGACAGGAGACTTTACATACATCATCATGTATCAGTCCCAAGAGTTTACTAACTCTTTCTCTGTTTCTAATAAACAAAGCTATGGTCATCTAATCTTTGTGACATGACTGGCAAGTTTCACAAGATGTAAATTCAAACTAATTTAAATATGCATCTAAAATGTAACTTCAGCCAGTCGGGTCGCATTGATGTGACCTAGTCTACAATGCCTCAAGAATGATTCGTTCATTTCTGAACTCTTCCTCTTGTGTGTGTTCTGTATACGAGGAACTGTAGTTTGATTTAGAACGTCAATGCTTTTAGATAACGTGCCTGAACCGATCAACTTTTGATATAGGAAATGTTCAAAACATTATCCATCTATACAAAATTATATCATTTCTTTACTAATAAAGAGACTGATATGATTTTGTATATCAGGTTCGGTATCTAATAGCATTTGTTCAGAATCAATGTATTGGTAATACAGGGTGACAGTGACCAACAGACTTGGCTGCAACACTTGCCCCATTTTCTGCCTCATGAAACTTATCACCCGTTCTCAGTTTTTCTACCCTTTTATAGCCCTATGTAACATATCACATATCTGGGATCCTGATTCGGTATCATATACCCAGGATGCAGAGGATACTGAGAAACAGTTCTTTGTAATGAACACACCCGAAGGAGATGCATCTCATGCACTTTCTTCGTTTGGGCGGCATGGGAATCCTGGTATTCCCCAATTTCCTGCTCTGTCTTATAACAATTATAAGTTGGAGCGGGACCAACGTTCCCCAGCTCAGTATAACAAGCGGGTTCGGTCAATACATCCGTATTATTATCTTGATTAAGGCGTGATATGGTCGCTACCAGGAGAGAGAGAGAAGAAAACACTCTGCGTGCGCTCTTGCAAGATCAGATTGGTTATATATTTTATCTAATCAGGATGGCTCCCACTGTTTTTATCAAATCTTCCTTCAAACCCTAAAAGGAAAGACTAGCCGGGATTAATTACACTCTACAAGTTCGCCAATCTTTCAGCCAGGCCAGTGTCGGTACTTTGAGGGAGGTTCCCCGTGCTTTCGCACAGACCTAATTACAGTAAACCTCGTTTTCCCAGAGGCGTAACCCCGTTGACACCTTTCTAGACACCTACTTGATCGGCTAATTGTAAAGTGCAAAACTCTCCCAGGAGTAACAATTACTCGCAGTGGGTATCGGGATCCAACTATCACATAGAAGGTATGCAATCTCATTGCAAATTTCAACACTTGAAACTTCCGATAATGGTTTTTACCCCTAGTACTTATGACCTTAACTATGGTCAACAAATCATAAGTACTAGTCAAGTTCTACCCGTCATTTCGTGATTAATTAGACCCACCCACATGACCCTTAACTAAGATCAACAAAGTCACGCGACTGTCCTAACTAATCGCATCATATGCGGTGTAGGAAGACATCACTTAGCTACCGTACACTGTGCCTTGACTATGGTCAACAAACACAGCACGAATACTAAGTACTCTACTTCCTAAAATGACGGAGGGTTGCGGCTGGTTTTTGTGAAAACCTTTAACGCTTTGAACTTGATCTCGTTGCGGAATCAAATGGTTTTTAAATGGAATGTTTTTGAGGCTTTTCTAGTTTTGCTAAAGGGGTCACTCCCGGTGAAGGGATCGTCGGCCCTTTCCTCGTCGAATGAGGTGCGGGATATATCATATATATCACTGTCCAAAGCGGAAACTATAGAAGCGATCAAAGACAAACCGAGTGTGTAGCATCTGCCAGTTATTGCTAAAGGAGTCACTCCCGGTGAAGGGATCTCGGTCCTTTCCTTATCGAATAAGGTGCAGGATGTTCTATAATGAACACCGCGATGCAAAGCAAGAACTGTAGCTACCTGTTTTATTTTGAAATTCGATTCCACAACATCAATTAGGTTTGTTTTTCTTTCATTAATCTCATTAATGAATATCCCATCATTTAATTTCCTAAACATCACAGATAAATATGACGTACACTTATGCCATCCGCATTCGCCTGGATGTCCCCTCGTGCACCGTTAGGTTAGGTAACTAACGGCAGAGCGGGGCAGGGCTAGCGCGGGTGTAAAACATAAGTAACGTCTATATAATATATCATATATACTATAATATCTGTCACAGAGCACAGAACATCGCATGATCACATCACAGATAACGCAGCAGAAAATATCATACGAATTGCACAGTTACTCTTATATTTTCCTGCTGATATTTCTGCATATTTTTAATTTCGAAAAATCCACATTTTAGAGAAAAGTCCAGAGAGCAATTTTCAAGTCGGGTTTTGGGTCGATCGGACTTCTGATTCCGTCGGGACTTCGCCTAAGGCTCTAGCTAGGCTCTGATACCACTGTAGGGTTCCTAGGCACTCTAGTGAAGTCTCTCAAGTGATCAAACATGCACAAATCAAATTTTACGGGTGCCTATAAACCCTAATACGGATCGTTTACTAGATATCTAGGCAAAGCATGCAAGTAAACGGAAATGTATCTAAAGGAAAGGGGCTACAACCTTTGTAGATCCGGTCCGCCAATTCCTAAGCTCCACGATGATCTCCCTCCGCTGTCCAAATCGAACCCCGAACTCAAGTATCGGCTTCGTCGAAGAAATGGGCGGGCTTGACCGTCGGTTCGATGCCGAAGATGATCTACGTCGAGGCATCACAAAACTCGAGCTCCGCCTTCGCCAAGTCAAGAAACTTGTGAAGACAACACACTCTACGACATGGCAAGTAGTAGAGGATGAAGAAATAGAAAATGGGTAGACTTTAGATTTGGATTTCTCACTTGTTTTGGCTAGTTGCCATTAAAGGTGCAAGCTTTCTTCAACTTGAAGATGAAGAAGAAGATGATAAAGAATTATGATAAGATATATGAAAATAGAAAATAAATCATTCTTATCATAATGTCAACTATGGTTAGATGTAGAGAACAAACTAAGGTTAAAGTGAATGGTTAAGGTTAAGGAAACAAACAAAATAGTCAACCATTCAAAGCTTCATGAAGCTTCAAAGATTATCCAAACTTAGCCACTATTTTATTTCTTTCAATAAAGAATAAATGAATAAATAAATAAGCAAATAAAATGAAACCCTAACCATTCATATAACCATGGTCAATTCTTTACACAAACCCTAGCTTGCATGTATCATCAAACATGATACAATCTTGTGCACAAAAGTATATCACATATACAACTTGTGCATACCAAGTGAGAAAATCCATTTAAAGTGAACCAATACTAGTTAATGCAAAGTGATATATCAAATATAAAATTATACATTAAATCATTAAATCAACACTTGATTCAATGATCCGGTTATATCGCATATAACCGGCTAGTATCCAATGTATCGGCTTATCGAATCAATCATTGATTCGATAACTAGGTTATATTGCATACAACCATTCGACACATTCATCGCGAGAATGAAATACGGTATCACATACACGCATTATTCTCGGTCCCGCACATATCTCATATGCGCTCCTATTTTGTTTCGCTTGAGCCAGGAAACCTCTGTGTAGGACTCTAAAGACTCGTCAATACGCCGGCAGCGGATGATGATCATATCAAACACCCACAAGCCGCAAGCGGTCTGCTAAACGTAACGGCCACCCGGGTATTGAGCGATCAGAAGATCGACGAGCAAGCCCGCTCACACTCCTGCGAATCCAACCAGTAACACTTACCGTACAGTCCGGTCTGTTCGTCTGATATGTCGCATATCTCGCCTAGGGGTGGTAAACGTCAGACCCCAATAGCTCGATAAGTCATGCCGACGTAAGGTCCATAACATTCGTGAAACTACTGATAACTCTTACCAGTATATCACTGCAACCCTGGCCAGGGATTTCCTGTTATGGCCAGTCGAGCATAGCACAACATCAACCCCCAATACCGGGAGAGACGAATCCCCTCCTATCGCTCATTGCCTCCATGTGAATCGGGACTGTACCTAAAAACCACCTGTTTGCACAACTCAGTAGAGCCGTGGTAGGGTGGAAATCAAAGCACAGTGGGAGACACACAAGACTCTATGACGATCTCGGGTCTACAGACAAAGCTGCACCAGTGTCACCAGAGAACTGCCATCTGACGTGAGGTATAATACCATCTGGGAGTTCTCGGCGAGTCCGTTCAGTGTACCCAGTCTCCACTGAGCACCCGCATACCATCTCCGATGTCAAACACCAATGGATATGGGATCATCCATCGCCCATCGCATGGGTCGAGAAGATATACGCTAGTCTACTCTGGAATATCGATGCCCCGTCTCGATATTCCCTCGACTAGGAACATTTCAAGGATGTACTCATGGACTATCCAGGCCCCACTAGTATGATCTGCATCA
Organism: Agapanthus africanus; assembly: GCA_030015575.1. Classification (NCBI taxonomy): domain Eukaryota; kingdom Viridiplantae; phylum Streptophyta; class Magnoliopsida; order Asparagales; family Amaryllidaceae; genus Agapanthus; species Agapanthus africanus. The sequence continues at coordinate 239,506,949 of JASDDO010000029.1, read as the reverse complement.
CAGTCCTGGAAGTCGAGTACACATCCTAAGGGCTTTATCAACATGTAATCAGAGAGACAGAAAGTATACATGTTAAGATAAAGAGCAACCAGATAGCGTACTATCATGTCGAGCAAGAAAGTCCTACCTATATATGTCCCAGCATCCACTACAATATACATCCAATGTACAGTAATGGCCTCTAGGGCATACATATAACTAACATATGATGGGTGATGGTTGATCCCACATCCATTGGTGTTTGACATTAAAGATGGTATACGGGTGCTCAATGGAGACTGGGTACACTGAACAGACTCGCCGAGAACTCCTAGATGGTATTATACCTATCGTCCGGTAGCAGTTCTCTGGTGACACTTGTACAGGTTATTCTGTCGACCCGAGATTGTCATAGAGTCTTGTGTGATTCCCACTGTGCTTTGATTTCCACCATACCACGGTCAAGAGATCGTGCAAAAATATGGTTTTTGGGTACAGTCCCGAGTCACATAGAGGCAATGAGCGATAGGAGGGGATTCGCCTCTCCCGGTATTGGGGGTTGATGTTGCGCTATGCTTGATTGGCCATAACAGGAAATCCCTGGCCAGGGTTGCTGAGATTTACTGGTCAGTGTTATCAGTAGTTTCTCGAACCATTATAGACCTTGCATCGGCATGACTATTGTTAGCGTATATGCCCCAGAGGCCATTACTGTATCATACTAATATGTATATTACTTAATGGAAGCTTGGGATATTCATAGTTGTATAGACAATCTTGCTCAAAATGGTAGTATGCTACTTGGTTTGTTTCTACTTTAATATGTGCATGTGTTTCTTTTAACATATCGCTTATACATATTAGTAGAGCCCTAAGAATCTTTGCTTGATTACCAGCGTTGTGATGGCAATCACACTAGTGGGGGCTGGGTAATCTACAAGCACATCCTTATACATGTCCCTAGTCGTAGGATTATCGAGATGGGGCATCGATACTACGGAGTAGACTAGGGTATGCGCTTCTCATCCTAGCAGGGGAGATGGTCTGTCCCACAGCCATTAGTACGTCGTACTTGAGATAGTATGCGGGTGCTCGTTAGGTTACGAGTACACTGGACAGGACTCGTCGGGAACTGTTGGTTGGTACTATACCTATCGTCAGTTATCAGTTCCCAGGTGATATGAGTACAGCTTAGTCCGTTGACTTGACACTGTCACTTCGCCTCGAGTGTGTTCCCACTGTTCTTAGATTGCTACCCTACCACGGCTCAAATGAGTCGTGCAAACAAATAGTAGTAGGGTGCAGTCCCGAAGCACTTGGAGGCAGTGACGGTTAGACAGGATTTGTCTCTCCCGGTATTAGGGGTTGATATCACGCTGTGTCTAGGAGAGCCATTACACAAAGTCCCTGGCCAGGGCAAGCGAGATATACTGGTAGCGTTTCCTGTGTTATCTCAGGGTGTTCTGGGCTACACTCCGACACAACTTGTACCGTTATTAGGGGACTGACGTTTACCGCCCCCCAAGGCCCTCCATGCGATACTCTCAGACGAACATACCAGACTGTACGGAGATTGTCACAATCAGGCTCAGTAGGAGTTCGGATGGGTTCACCCCATCAGTCTTCTTATCGGCATCTACCTGGGGACCGTTACGTACAGCTAGTACCACTTGCGGCCTGTGGTTAAACCCACTGCCAGCGTAGTGTCGAGTCTTTAGAGTCCCACACAGAGGGTTATTCGCCTTTGCGCAAAACAGAGTAGAGGTCGCATGGTTTTGCGACGGAGTTCGTTTACATTCGCGCACTTGTGCACGTTTGGTGTCCGGGCAGTTATTACTAGCGGATTTTGGTTTAAGCCAGATCCTAGTATTTGTTTTGGGATTGGTTTTGTCTCATTGTATTCGTGTTCCTCGGAACACGGATGCGGGTGTGTATGCACAGTTGACAGAGGCAGAGGATTCTCATTAGGGTTGTTGACCGTTGACTTTTTCCAAACCCTCATGAGAATGAGAGATATGATTAATGATATTAATTAAGGATAATTGTGCCATGGTTAGGTTGACCTTTTGACTTTTGTTGACCTTTTGACTTTGGTTGACCGGTTGACTTTTGTTGACATTTTGACCATCATCATTTCATTTGAAAGATGCTTCTTGATTCTTGCAAATTTCATTTAATATGAAATGATAATGGTCATTCCAAACTAACCATCACAATTTCTTTTAATTATTATTATTATTATTTCATAATTCTCTCATATGAGAGTATGGTTGTAAATTGATCCTCATTCTCTCTCATGTTTTTGAGCTCTTCCTCTTCCTCTCAAAGCTCTCATCTTTCATGTGTTGAGAACCATGAGCTTATGAGATAAAACCATCAAGACTTCTCTCTACTCATTCTAGGGTTCTAGGTTTAGCAAGCCAAGCACTCTAGTTACCTCTTGGTTGAGGTAGAAGCTCAAGGTAGAGGCCTTCGGGTGGATCTTTCTTCGGCAAAGAGAAGACGATGAGGAGGAGCCGTCTACATCACTCCAAGGAGCAAGCAAGGAGGAGGAAAACTACAAGAAGAGAAGGAGTCCAAGACCTAGGTATAACCTTCTAACCGAGTAGCTAAAACTTGTAGTTAGTTTGTTACTTTTTGTTTAGCAAAGATCCTCTAGTTCTAGTCCATGTTACCTTGTGTTAAAAAATCGTTTTTACCTATTCCGCCTCCCCGTAAGCACCGGGATGGGTAACGTGGACTTACAGTGGTATCAGAGCCTAGCTAAACAACAACTAGCATGTTAGCAAAGTGTTTAGAACTTCGATCCGAAAAAAATCGCAAAAAACATCAAAAACCTATACTTTCTGCCGATTTTTAAAACAGCCCTAAAAATATTTCCACACACCTTAGAAATCCGTGCAGGGAATTTTAGGAACAACCAAGAAAAACGAGCCCACGACTCGGTCAAAGCGCCGCGGAAGCGCGGCGAAACCACGCGTTTCGCCGCGGATCCGCGGCCGAGTTGACTCGGTCGCGACTCAGATTTCCTGCATTTTGTTCAGTATGATGTTTTGGGATTTTTTAAATATTTTGTTTCTGCTCAGATTATCCAGAGAACAATGTTGTGTTTGGGGTAGTTACAAATTGGTATTTTGATCGAAGTTCTACAAACTTTGGCTAATTGGTTATATCTGTAATGTGATATATGTACTGAACATCGACTAATCGCTATACGTCGATTAGTGGGGGTTGTGCATATCTGTGATCTGTAATGTTGGTTTGTGTATATGAACTTGTTGGATTGTCGCGGATGAATAGCCGGGGTTTGTGAGATGAGAGCTTCTTTATCTTTCATTTGATGTAATATGTAAATTGATGTAATATTATTTTTATGGCCGCACATCCGGGATGAGGTTGTAGCCGCCATTGTATATTATTTCTTTTACTGTTTTTGCTCCTAGGATAGACCTAAGGTGGGGTGCACAAACTACCGGGTACTTTGAAGTGCCGAGTGGCCTACTCACGTTGTTGAAGGAGGTTGCTTCACTTCGGGTACTTGGCGGGTAGTTTGCCGCACCCGTAGGGGTCTAGGGTGGGGTTTGGCTATTCATCGCGACCGTGTATTCCGTCTTTCGTTGCAGGCTCGAACGAAACGCGGATTCCTAGCATATCCAATGTGTTCATCTGTGATCTGGAATGACTATCATTGCATCTGACGAATGCATATATCTATATATGATATCTAGTAGGCGTTGCTTATGTTTTGCATCCGCGCTAGTCTAGCCCCCGCTCTGTCGTTAGTTAAGTAACCTAACGGGTGATGCCGGGGCCCCGTGGCGAATGCGGATGGCATAAGCGTACGTCATATTTTCGTTGTTTTCTGCAATGGTAGGATTAATTGATGGGACGCATTAAATTAATACAAGAAAATAAACCAAAGTTAAATCGTTGGAACAATTTCAAAACCACTCGGTTTCTTTTCAAAACAGAAGACTTTTAAAACGCGGAGCTTGAACCACTCCTTTTAAAAGCTATCACGTTCCTTCGATTATATCAAGTTCACTACGTTCACGGTTTCGCCAAAACCATTCGTGGCCCTCTGTCATTTCATATGGATAGTCAATAGTATTCAAGCTATGTTTGTTGGCCAAAGTCAAGGCATAGTGATTGGTAGCTATTGGATATTCATATGTAGCATAGATAGATGCGTTGGTTTGGGACAGTCGTACTGTCTTGTTGGCCAAAGTCAAGGGTAGGTACGGGTGGGTTCAAATTAACCTGGAAAATGACGGATAGAACTTGACATGTGACTTATGATTTGTTGGACAAAGTCAAGGTCATAAGAGCATGGGTCAAAAATCCACATCGGGAGTTTCTAAAGAAACTGAAACTTGCTAGTGCTGCATATCATTTAGAGTGTGATGATTTTGGTAGGATTTCTTCAGCTTTATCACACGATGATATTTGGATCCTGATCCTACTGTGAGTATATGCTACTCCTCGGGAAATTTTCTCACTTAACGATCAATGCTATAAACCAAGTAGGTGCCTAGAAAGGTGTTAGCGGGGCTACCCCCATAGGGAAAAGAGGTTATTTAATTAAGGAACTTCGTGAAAGCGTCGTAAAACCTCCCTCGAAGTACCGACACCAGCCTGGCTGAACGGTTAAGCAAGTATTGTACGGTGAGATCAATCCCGACTAATTCTTCTTTTATGGTTTGAGGAAGGATTCGAGAAACGGTGAGAGCCATCCTGTTTAGATAAACTAAAAACCAATCTAAAATTGTAAGAGCATCATGCTAAGTGTTTTCTTCTCTCTCTCTTAATTGCAGCGACCCTGTGACCAGACATAGGTTACATCTAGATAATAAAATGACTGAATCTGACTGTTATGACTAGCAAAGGTCTGTCCAAATGACCATTACCCATGACAAGCTGGGACACCTTCTGACTAATCAAACCCGTGCCGTCTCAGGACAAGTTTCCCCTGTCACGGATATTGATATCCGTAAGACATCGGAAAAAGACTGTGCGAATGCCATGTGCCTCGTGTTGGCCTCAGTTGATGGTGCATACCAGAGGCAGCACAAGAAGATGGACTTAGCTTCTGTCTTCCTCCATAATAAAGATTTATATGGAGAGCAATCTCGTTTCGCAAGATATGAGACCTCGAACGAATTGCTTCAAGCGAGATTGGCATTCGGGTCATCTGTAGGGGACAACGTCCTTACAGAGACTAGCTATTTTGATGAGCTCACGGACCTGAAGACCACGTTGAAGAACGGGTCAAGTACTGACTTGATTCTATAGTCTCTGCGCTCTACTTATACCCTGAAGGAAACCAGGAAAGAAGAAGGAAAGGGAAGGGCAAAAGTTTCGGGACTAGATGTAGTGAAGGAGGGACGTTCCTATTGTTATGGGAAAGGACATTAGCAGAAGGATTGCAGGGCTAGCAAAGCCAGTAGCCAGGATTCGAAGCATGTTGTGGCTTCGGATTTGGGTGTGTTTGTAATAGAAAACTGTATGTCAATTAACCATACTTCCTGAGTACTGGATACCGGATCAGGATCTCACATCTGTAATTCATTACAGGCTTTGAGAAACCATAGAGTTATCAGGATAGGTGATATGACTCTCAGGGTTGCCAACGGAATGAGCGTGGACGCTGAATCCGTAGGGGAATATCACCTTGGATTGACAAGTGGGCAGATATTGATTCTGCGTAACTGTTTGTATGTACTTAGTATGGCTTGTAATATCATATCTGTATCCATACTTTCTAAGGAAGGATATGATTTTACTTTTGTAAGCGATGTGGTCCACATCCACCTAAATCGAGTTCTGATTAGGTCAGGTACATTAGAAAACGGAATATATGTACTGAATCAAGCTCAGGTTTTCAATGTCCAGAACACACTTAAAAGAAAGTCTCCGGAATTAAATCAGGCTTTCTTATGGTATTGTAGACTGGGTCACATCAATGAGACACGGTTAACAAAGTTACATAAAGAGAGATACTTGAATCCGTTCGAGTATCAGTCTTATGATACTTGTGAATCTTGTCTCATGGGAAAGATGACAAAGACTCCGTTCACTGGACACGGAGTAAGAGCGAGCTCGCTCTTGGGACTCATACACAGTGACGTGTGTAGTCCAATGTCTGCACATGCGCGAAGTGGTTATTCATACTTCATTACTTTTACGGATGATTTCTCTAGGTATGGACATGTCTTCCTGATGAAGCATAAATCCGAGACCTTTGAGAAATTTCGAGAATACAAGAATGAACTTGAAAAACAAACAGGCAAGAGTATAAAGACACTGAGATCTGATCAAGGTGGTGAATACTTGATTGCCGAGTTTCTGAACTACTTAAAAGAGAATGGAATTCTCTCTCAGCTTACTCCTCCATACACACCACAACACAACGGTGTATCTGAAAGGCAGAATCGAACCCTATTGGATATGGTTTGTTCCATGATGAGTAAGGCTGAGTTACCGCGATCCTTCTGGGGTTATGCACTAGAATCAGCTGCATATCTTTTGAACAAGGTTCCCTCCAAGACTATGCCTACCACACCATATCAGATGTGGTGTGGGAAGAAACCCCATCTTCAATATCTGAAGATATGGGGATGTCCAGCTTTTGTTAAAAAGCAGCATGCGGACAAACTCGAGGCACGCTCAGTACTGTGTAAGTTTGTGGGATACCCAAAGAACTCCAGGGGGTATCTTTTCTATTACGCAGAGGAACAAAAGGTTTTTGTTTCTCGTCATGCCCACTTTCTGGAACATCAGTGTTTAGAAAAAGAAACAAGTGGGAGCGCAGTAGAACTGGAAGAAATTCCAGAACCACAAGCTATTACTGAAAACTTGGTAGAACCAGAAGTTTCAGGAGAACCGGACATCCCAGCACCACTCCGCAGGAGTAGTAGGCAGTCTCATCCGCCCGAGAGATACTACGGTTTTCTCATAGACGGGGATCGAGAGGACTGCGTCATTGAAAATGATGAGCCTACTAGCTTCCAGCAAGCCATTCAGAGTGGTGACTCAGTAAAATGGCTGGATGCAATGCGGACCGAGATGGAGTCCATGTACACCAACAAAGTTTGGACTTTGTACATTGTTCCAGAAGGGGTAAAACCCGTAGGCTGCAAATGGATCTTCAGAAAGAAGATTGGTGTAGATGGGCAGGTTGAAACCTATAAAGCTAGACTTGTTGCTAAGGGATTTTGTCAAAGACCTGGTTTGGACTATGACGAAACCTTTTCTCCAGTGGTTATGCTCAAATCCATTCGGATCCTTCTTGCCATTGCTGCTTTCCACGATTATGAGATCTGGCAGATGGACGTAAAGACGACTTTTTTAAATGGAAATTTGGAAGAGTGCGACTATATGGATCTGTCGGAGCGTTTCATTCAGAGTGGGAGCAGCGGTAAAGTATGCAAGTTGCTTAAGTCCATCTATGGACTGAAGCAGGTATCGCGGAGTTAGAACATCTTCTTTGATGATACTGTCAAAGAATTCGGCTTTATCAAGAATCCAGATGAACCATGCATTTACAGTAAGATTGTAGGGAGAACTGTGGTATTCCTCGTCTTGTACGTGGATGATATTCTCCTAATAGGAAATGACATTCCTATGCTACAGTCAGTCAAAGTATTCTTGTCACAGAGGTTCTCCATGAAGGACCTGGGCGATACCAACTACATTCTGGGGATCCAGATCTATCGTGATAGATCTAAAAGGATGTTGGGACTTTCGCAGTCCAGGTAGATCGAGACCATACTGAAACGATTCAGTATGGAAGATTCAAAGCGCGGTAATCTACCGGCTTGTCAAGGAATCACCCTCTCCAAAGAGATGTCTCCTAAGACTGATTTGGAAAGGGCTCGCATGTCATCTATACCCTATGCTTCTGCGGTAGGCTCTATAATGTATGCGATGTTGTGTACCAGACCAGATGTAGCATACGCATTGAGCGTTGTAAGCCGGTATCAGTCGGACCCAGGGGAGAAACACTGGATAGCAGTAAAGAACATTCTCAAGTACCTGAGAAGGACTAAGGAGATGTTCTTGGTGTATGGCGGAAAAGACCTCCAGATCAAGGCCTTTGCTGACTCCAGCTTCCAAAGTGATAAGGATGACTCCAAGTCCATGTCGGGTTATGCCTTTACCCTCAATGGAGGGGCGGTTTGCTGGAAGAGCTCCAAGCAGGAAACTGTTGCTGACTCAATTATGGAAGCGGAGTACATAGCTGCTTGCGATGCCGCAAAGGAAGCTGTCTGGATGAAGAAGTTCCTCACGGAGCTTCAGGTGGTTCCTACCATTGTTGATCCAATACCGCTGTATTGTGACAACAACGGCGCTATAGCTTTAGCGAAGGAACCCAGGTCCCATCAGAAGTCCAGGAACATTTTGAGGCGGTACCACCTGATCAGGGAGATCATAGATCGCCGGGAGATCGAGGTGAAAAGAGTAGATTCGGAGAATAACACTGCAGATCCATTCACGAAGACCATACCCCAGACTCAGTTCGAGCGGCTGATCGAGATGATAGGTCTTCGATACGCCAGTACATGGCCCTAGTGCAAGTGGGAGATTGTTAGTGTATATGCCCTAGAGGCCATTACTGTATCATACTAGTATGTATATTACTTAATGGAAGCTTGGGATATTCACAGTTGTATAGGCAATCTTGCTCAAAATGGTAGTATGCTACTTGGTTTGTTTCTACTTTAATATGTGCATGTGTTTCTTTTAGCATATCGCTTATATATATTAGTGGAGCCCTTAGGATCTTTGCTTGATTACCAGCGTTGTGATGGCAGTCACACTAGTGGGGGCTGGGTAATCTACAAGCACATCCTTATACAGGTCCCTAGTCATAGGATTATCGAGGCGGGGCATCGATACTCCGGAGTAGACTAGCGTATGCGCTTCTCATCCTAGCAGGGGAGATGGTCTGTCCCATAGTCATTAGTACGTCATACTGGAGATAGTATGCGGGTGCTCGTTAGGTTACGAGTACACTGGACAGAACTCATCGAGAACTGTTGGTTGGTACTATACCTATCGTCAGTTATCAGTTCCCAGGTGACATGAGTACAGCTTAGTCCGTTGACTTGACACTGTCACTTCGCCTCGAGTGTGTTCCCATTGTTCATAGATTGCTACCCTACCATGGCTCAAATAAGTCGTGCAAACAGGTAGTAGTTGGGTGCAGTCCCGAAGCACTTGGAGGCAGTGACGGTTAGACAGGATTCGTCTTTCCCGGTATTGGGGGTTGATATCGTGCTGTGTCTAGGAGAGCCATTACATAAAGTCCCTGGCCAGGGCAAGCGAGATATACTGGTAGCGTTTCCAGTGTTATCTCAGGGTGTTTTGGGCTACACTCCGACACAACTTGTACCGCTATTAGGAGACTGACGTTTACCGCCCCCTAGGCCCGTCATGCGATACTCTCAGACGAACAGACCGGACTGTACGGAGATTGTCACATTCAGGCTCAGTAGGAGTTCGGATGGGTTCACCTCATCAGTCTTCTTATCGGCATCTACCTGGGGACCGTTACGTACAGCTAGTACCGCTTGCAGCCTGTGGTTAAACCCACTGCCAGCGTAGTGTCGAGTCTTTAGATTCCCACACATAGGGTTATTCTCCTTTGCGCAAAACAGAGTAGAGGTCGCATGGTTTTGCGACGGGGTTTGTTCACATCCGCACACTTGTGCACGTTTGGTGTCCGGGCAGTTATTACTAGCGGGTTTTGGTTTAAGCCAGATCCTAGTATTTGTTTTGGGATTGGTTTTGTCTCATTGTACTCGTGTTCCTCAGAACACGGATGCGGGTGTGTATGCACAGTTGACAGAGGCAGAGGATTCTCATTAGGGTTGTTGACCGTTGACTTTTTCCAAACCCTAATGAGAATGAGAGATATGATTAATGATATTAATTAAGGATAATTGTGCCATGGTTTGGTTGACCTTTTGACTTTTGTTGACCTTTTGACTTTGGTTGACCGGTTGACTTTGGTTGACCGGTTGACTTTTGTTGACATTTTGACCATCATCATTTCATTTGAAAGATGCTTCTTGATTCTTGAAAATTTTATTTAATGTGAAATGATAATGGTCATTCCAAACTAACCATCACAATTTCTTTTAATTATTATTATTATTTCATAATTCTCTTTATGAGAGTATGGTTGTAAATTGATCCTCATTCTCTCTTGCTCTTTCTCTCTCATGTTTTTGAGCTCTTCCTCTTCCTCTCAAAGCTCTCATCTCTCATGTGTTGAGAACCATGAGCTTATAAGATAAAACCATCAAGACTTCTCTCTACTCTTTCTAAGGTTCTAGGTTTAGCAATCCAAGCACTCTAGTTACCTCTTGGTTGAGGTAGAAGCTCAAGGTAGAGGCCTTCGGGTGGATCTTTCTTCGGCAAAGAGAAGACGAGGAGGAGGAGCCGTCTACATCACTCCAAGGAGCAAGCAAGGAGGAGGACCACTACAAGAAGAGAAGGAGTTCAAGACCTAGGTATAACCTTCTAACCGAGTAGCTAAAACTTGTAGTTAGTTTTGTTAGTTGTATGTATGCCCTAGATGCCAGTATTGTACAGATGATGTATATTATATTGGATGCTTGGACATATATAGAGATGACTTTCTTTCTCGATATGATAGTATGCTATCTGGTTACTCTTTATCTTAACATGTACACTTGTCTCTTTAAACTGTCTTATAGTTACATGTTGATAAAGCCCTTAGGATGTGTACTTGACTACCTGGACTATGATGCAGATCATACTAGTGGGGACATGGTAGTCCATAAGTACATCCTTCAAGGTCCCTAGTCATGGGTGTATCGAGACAGGGCATCGATATACCAGTGTAGACTAGCGTATACGCTTCTCGACCCATGAGATGGGCGATGGATGATCCCATATCCATTGGTGTTTGACATCAGAGATGGTATACGGGTGCTCAGTGGAGACTGGGTACACTGGATGGACTCGCCGAGAACTCCCAGATGGTATTATACCTCACGTCAGATGGCAGTTCTCAGGTGACACATGTACAGGTTAGTCTGTAGACCCGAGATCGTCATAGAGTCTTGTGTGATTCCCACTGTTCTTTGATCTCCACCTTACCACGTCCATGAGGGCATGCAAAATGGTGGTCTTTGGGTACAGTCCCGAGTCACATGGAGGCAATGAGCGATAGGAGGGGTTTCGTCTCTCCCGGTATTGGGGGTTGATGTTGCGCTGTGCTCGATTGGCCGTAACAGGGAAGTCCCTGGCCAGAGCTGATCAGAGATTTGCTGGTAAGTGTTACCAGTAGTTTCTCGACCCGTTATGAGCCTCACATCGGCACGACTTATCGGTTATTGGGGTCTGACGTTTACCAGCCCTAGACTTGATATGCGACATATCAGACGAACAGACCGGACTGTATGGTAAGTGTTACGGGTTGGATTCACAGGAGTGTGAGCGGGCTAGCTCGTCGATCTTCTGATCGCTCAATACCCGGATGGCCGTTACGTTTAGCAGACCGCTTGCGGCTTGTGGGTGCTTGATATGATCATCATCTGCTACCGGCGTATTGACGAGTCTTTAGAGTCCTACACAGAGGTTTCCCGGCTCAAGCGAAACGAAATAGGAGCGCATATGAGATATGTGCAGGACCGAGAATAATGCATGTATGTGATACCGTATTTCATTCTCGCGATGGATGTATCGATTGGTTATATTCGATATAACCTAGATATCGAATCAAGGATTGATTCGATAAGCCGATATATAGGATACTAGTCGGTTATATGCGATATGACCGGATCGTTAAATCAAGTGTTGATTTAATGATTTAATGTATAATTATATATTTGATATATTACTTTGCATTAGCTAGTATTAGTTCACTTTAAATGGATTTTCTCACTTGATGTGCAAGTTGTATATGTGATATACTTTTGTGCACATGTTTGTATCATGTTTGATGATACTTGCTTATTTGGTTAAGTGTATAGAATTAAACCATAGTTAAGTTGAGATTAGGGTTTTGCTTATTCATTTATTCATTTATTTGTTTATTCATTTATTTGGATAAGATTAAGATGAGAATGGTGGCTTTATTTGTTTCTAGTTGAAGCTTCATGAAGCTTTGACTTCTTAACCATTCTTGTCTTCATGCTTAACCCTAACCCATCCAAGTAACCATGGTCTATTCTCTACACTCTACCCTAGTTAGTATATGATAAGTATTCATTTTTCTTTTCTATTTGGATTAACACTTATCATATTCTAGCTTCATCTTCTTCTTCATCTTCAAAAGAAAAAGCTTGATGCCATCAATGGCAACTTGAGCATAAGTGTGAGAAATCCAATTCTAAAGTGAACCCACCTCCTATTTCTTCACCCTCTACCTCTTGCCAAGTTGTTTTGGGTGTTTTCTTCACAAGTTTCACAAATTTGTGAAGTCGGAGCTTGAACTTGTGATGCCTTGACGTAGATCATCTTCGGCACGAAGCCGACGACCTAGTCCGCCCATTTCTCCGATCAAGCCGACGATTGAGTCCGGGATTCGAGATGGACAGCGAGAGGACGCCTACGTGGAGCCAAGGAAGTGGATATCCGGATCTACAAAGGTTGTAGCTTCTTATCTTTAGTTAAGTTGTTAACTAGATTCGTATTTCGCCTAAACTTCTAGTCAACGATCCGTATTAGGGTTTCTCGGCACCCGTAAAATTTGAAATTGGCATGGTTGATGCCTTGTGAGACCTCTTGAGAGTGCCTAGGAACCCTACAGTGGTATCAGAGCCTAGCTAGAGCCTTAGGCGAAGTCTAGACGACGTTTGAAACCCGAACGAACCCGAAACCCTAAAACCCAAGTGCTCTCTGGACTTTTTCTAAAATCTGGGATTTTTCCATATTAAAAATGCTTAAAAAATTCAGCAGGGAAATCTAAGAATTACGATGCAAAATTTATCCCATGAACAGTAATGAGTGCGGCGGAACCGCGGCAGAAGCCTGGCTTCTGCGGCGGTTCCGCGGCAATATGATGACATCATCACTCCCATTTTGCACAGTAATTACTATTTTATTATGCTGAATTTTCTGGGAATTTTTAATTTGACTCAAGAGTTGAGTGTTCTGGGGTTGTATTGGGAATCGACGATTCGATCGGATTATCAAATCTTGTCTATGTGGCTTTCCGGATAACTTTAGAATATGTTAAAAAGTTCGACCGGATATAAATACCCAACTTTTCCCCTGCCGGAAAATTTCCAAGTGTTGGATTTTTCTGTGGTTTAAGGATGTTCTGAGTAGTGCAAGTAACGCGATGGTCCCTCTAGAAGACAACAAACCTTAACTCGATTATGTGACCGTCTTGAACTGCCCTTTGAACCTTCGGGTTTGGGACAGTACGGCGTGCCACATGTGAGGCGTTGGCTTGACCCTTCTACGGCTGGACCGTTGGTACTGAGGCATGAAGTGAATGTCTTTGAACCTATTTCATGTGTTGAACGGTTTCGGGAAAACTTGGGTGTTCGAATGTTCGATCGGAAAGTTTAATATATTCTATTTATCCGGAATGGGATACAATAATTGGAATTCACAAACAGTTATGAGATAACTGAATGAATGTTATAAATCTAGCGGTTTAGTTTCACTTGATATTGAAAAGAGTTTTCGATAATGAGACTAAAATGCGGGGTTTATAACTGTTAGGCATGTGATGTCTAAGTATTTCATTTTGATTAGGCATGCGATGTCTAAAAAGGTTGCGGATTCCAACTGTTGTAGTTTTACACTTTCTTTTCTGTGACCGTAAGTGTAATATGTGATATCGCCGGTTTCGTTGTTATATGTCAACGACAATTAGGATGCGCATATTTACTTACGTTGATGACATGTGATGTTATGTGTTGCTGGATATGTTATATTGGATTGTCGTGTTTGAATAGCTGGGGGTTTTTATGTGAGATGAGTGTTTTTCATTTTCATTCATGTAAAAACTTGTATGTAATATTCTTTTATTTGGGGCACTTCCAGGTTGCGGAAGATGTCACCTTTTGTATATTATTTACTTTTCCGCATTAGGATAGACCCAAGGAGGGGAGCACAAGTAACCGGGTTCTGGGGTTCAGTGGGAGACCAACTCGAGGAGTCGAGTCCGGGTCTCCTAACCCAAGAATTGGCAGGGTTGCTTGCCGCTCTCGTAGGGGTCTAGGGGTGTGAGATTGGCTATTCATCACGACCGTGGAATCCGTGTTTTATACTGGCTCGTATTGAAAACACGGACGTCCTAGTATATCCAATGTTTCATATATTTCTTCTGCTGCAATATCTGTGATGTGATCATGTGATGTTCTGTGATAGATACAGTATATAGTATATATGATATATTATATAGACGTTACTTATGTTTTGCACCCGCACAAGCCCTGCCCTGCTCTGTCGTTAGTTACCTAACCTAACGGTGCACGAGGGGACATCGAGGCGAATGCGGATGGCATAAGTGTACGTCGTATTTATCTGTGATGTTTAGGTATTTAAATGATGGGACTTCATTAATGTGATTAATGAAAGAAAAGAAACCTAAGATGTTGTGGAATCAAATTTCAAAATAAAACAGGTAGCTACAGTTCTTGCTTTGCATAGCGGTATATATGATATACCCTGCACCTTATTCGATGAGGAAAGGACCGAGATCCCTTCACCGGGAGTGACTCCTTTAGCGATAACTGGCAGATGCTACACACTCGGTTTGACTTTTGATTGCTTCTATAGTTTCTGCTTTGCACAGTGATATATATGATATATCCCACACCTCATTCGATGAGGAAAGGGCCGACGATCCCTTCACCGGGAGTGACCCCTTTAACAAAACTAGAAAATCCTCAAAATCACTCCATTTCAAAACTTCATTTGATTCTACAACGATATCAAGTTCATTACGCTCATGGTTTTTATGAAAAACCTGCGTAGCCCTCCGTCATATCAGATAAGTACTAGTTAGTATTCGTGCTGCGGTAGTTTGGCCTCCGTCAAGGCGCAGTGTACGGTAGCTAACTAGTGCTTATCTGCTAGCATATGATGCGATTGGATTAGGGTATTCGTACGGCGTTGTTTGGCCTCCATCAAGGGTCGTGCGGGTGGGTTTAATTCAATCAGGAAATGACGGGTTGAACTTGACTAGCGGACTATGGGTTGTTTGGCCTTCGTCAAGGTCATAGGACGCTAGGGGCAAAATATTATCGGGAATTTCAAGTGTTGAAATTTGCAATGAGATTGCATACCTTCTATGAGATAGTTGGATCCCGATACCCCCTGCGAGTAAGAGTTACTTCTGGGAGAGTTTTACACATTACAATTAGCCGATCAAGTAGGTGTCTAGAAAGGTGTTAACGAGGTTACGCCTCTGGGAAAACGAGGTTTACATTAATTAGGTTCGTGCGAAAGCACGGGGGACCTCCCTCAAAGTACTGACACTGGCCTGGCTGAAAGATTGGCGAACTTGTAGTGTGTAATTAATCCCGGCTAATCTTTCCTTTTAGGGTTTGAAGGAAGATTTGATAAAAAGCAGTGGGAGCCATCCTGATTAGATAAGATAATAACCAATCTGATCTTGCACGAGCATACGCTAAAGTGTTTTCTTCTCTCTCTCTCCAGGTAGCGACCAGTTCATGCCTTAATCAAGATAATAATATGGATGTATTGACCGAACCCGCATTTTATACTGTGCAGGGGAACGTTGTACCCGTTCTATCTTATAAGTGTTATAAGAATGAACAGGAAACAGGAGAATATCTGGATTCTCACACCGCCCAAAAGGAGAACATGCATGTTGATGCATCATCTTCGGGTGTGTTTGTCATTGAGAACTGTTTCTCAGTTCACCCTACGTCCTGGGTATTAGATACCGGATCAGGATCCCACATATGTAAGATGTTACATGGGCTACGGAAAGGTAGAGAACTAGGAAAAGGTGATCATTCCGTTCAAGTAGGGAATGGTGCAAATGTTGCAGCCAAAGCAGTTGGCGAATATCACCTAGTATTACCAAGTGGTGATACAATGATTCTGAATGAGTGCTATTATATACCGAATGTGCAACATTATATTTTCTTTATTGAGTAAAGAAGGATATAATTTTGTAGTACAGGATAATGTTATGAACATATTCCTAGATCAAAAGTTGATTGCATCAGGCTCGTTACATAATGGCTTTTTCATTCTCAATCAAAATACAGTCCTCAATTTACAAAACACACACAAGAGGAAAAGTTCTGAACTGAACGAATCCTTCTTGTGGCATTGTAGACTGGGTCACATCAATGCGACACGACTAGCTAAGTTGCATAAGGATGGATATTTAAATCCGTTTGAATTTTCATCTTATGACACTTGCCAGTCATGTCTCAAAGGCAAGATGACCAAAACTCCGTTTACGGGACACGGAGAAAGAGTTACCGAACTCTTGGGACTGATACATAGTGATGTATGCGGTCCCATGTCTACACATGCCAGGGATGGTTCTTTGTACTTCATTACATTCACTGACGATCTTTCTAGATTCGGATATGTGTTCCTGATGAAACACAAATCAGAAGCTTTTGAGAAATTTAGAGAATATAAACAAGAAGTAGAGAACCAAACGGGCAAAAGTATTAAGATTCTTTGATCTGATCGAGGAGGAGAATACTTAAGTAACGAATTCAGAGATTATCTAAAAGAGAATGGGATTCTCTCTCAGCTTACTCCTCCTTATACACCACAGCACAACGGTGTATCGGAGCGGAGAAATCGCACCCTATTAGATATGGTGCGCTCTATGATGAGCACAGCTGAGTTACCTATTTCCTTCTAGGGATATGCACTGGAAACTGCTGCATATCTATTGAATAGAGTTCCAACCAAGTCAGTGCCTACCACTCCATATGAGATATGGAATGGTAAGAGACCATGTCTTAATTTTATTCAGATATGGGGTTGTCCGGCCTATGTTAAAACACAAAATCCGGACAAGCTCGAGGCAAGGTCTGTTCTATGTAAGTTTGTTGGATATCCCAAACATTCGCGAGGGTATATCTTCTATCACTCCGAGGAAAAAAAAGTGTTTGTTTCTCGACATGCCACTTTCTTAGAAAAGAGTTTTCTTATAAAACAGACAAGTGGCATTGAGGTAGAACTGGAAGAGGTTCCAGCGACACAAACTATAACAGAAGACTTGGTAGAACCAGAGGATTCAGTAGTACCCGACGAACCCCAGCCTCTCCGCCGATCTAGTAGGGTTTCTCGTCCACCTGAGAGATACTACGGTTTTCTCATTGACGGTGGAAGCGAGGATTGCATCATGGAGGATGATGACCCAACTAGCTTCGAGCAGGCCATCACGAGTAGGGACTCAGTGAAATGGTTGGATGCTATGCGGTCCGAGATGGAATCCATGTACACCAACAAAGTATGGACTTTGGAAGTTGCTCCTGAAGGGGTAAAACCCATTAGGAGTAAGTGGATCTTCAAGAAGAAACTTGGTGTAGATGGGAAAGTGGAGACTTTCAAAGCTAGACTTGTTGCAAAGGGTTTTCGTCAAAGACCAGGTGTGGACTATGACGAAACCTTTTCTCCAGTGGCTATACTTAAATCCATCCGGATCATGCTTGCCATCGCTGCATATCATGACTACAAAATCTGGCAAATGGATGTTAAGACCGCCTTTCTAAATGGTGATTTAGAAGAGTGCGTGTACATGACTCAGCAGAGGGCTTCGTAGACAGTGGGAGCAGCGGAAAGGTGTGCAAGCTGCTTAAATCCATTTATGGATTAAAGCAAGCATCGCGGAGTTGGAACATCTGCTTTGACGTCGTTATCAAAGAGTTTGATTTCGTCAAAAACCCAGATGAACCTTGTATCTACAAGAAGGTAGCAGAGAGTAAGGTTGTCTTCCTCGTATTGTACGTGGACGACATACTCTTGATAGGAAATGATATTCCTATGCTGCAATCGGTTAAGCTCTTCTTATCACAAAGATTCTCAATGAAAGATCTTGGTGATGCCTCCTGCATATTGGGAATTAGGATCTATAGAGATAGATCCAAACGGATTTTGGGATTGTCCCAATCCAGGTACATTGACACCATACTAAAGAGGTTTAGTATGGAAGAATCCAAGCTTGGGAACTTGCCCACGATCTCTGGAGTCACTCTCTCCAAAGAGATGTCTCCCAAGACTGATTTGGAGAGAGCTCGCATGCAAGGGATACCCTATGCTTAGGCTGTAGGCTCTATCATGTATGCGATGCTATGTACCAGACCCGATGTAGCATACTCACTAAGTGTAGTGAGCAGGTATCAAGCTGATCCTGGAGAGAGTCACTGGACAGCTGTGAAGAGCATTCTCAAGTACTTACGAAGGACTAAAGAGATGCTCTTGGTGTATGGTAACGGAGAACTCCAAGTGGAGTCCTTTACCGATTCCATCTTCCAGAGTGATAAGGACGACTCTAAGTCGCAGTCGGGATTTGTCTTTACCCTTTACGGAGGGGCGGTTAGCTGGAAGAGTTCCAAGCAGGAAACCGTGGCAGACTCGACGATGGAGGCTGAATACATCGCTGCCAACGATGCTACCAAAGAGGCTCTCTGGATCAAGAAGTTCATTACTGAACTTGGTGTGGTTCCATCCATTGAGCATCCAATACCTTTGTATTGCGATAACAATGGAGCGGTGGCTTTGGCCAAGGAACCCAGGTCCCATCAGCGATCCAGGCATATTCTGAGGCGGTATCACCTGATCCGGGAGATAATTGATCGCCGGGAGATCGAGGTCAAGAGGGTTGACACGAAGAACAACACGGCGGATCCACTCACGAAGGCCATTCCCCAGATACAGTTTGAGAGACTCTTCGGGATGCTCGGTATGCGATACTACAGCAGCTGGCCCTAGTGCAAGTGGGAGATTGTTAGTTGTATGTATGCCCTAGAGGCCAGTATTGTACAGATGATGTATATTATATTGGATGCTTGGACATATATAGAGATAACTTTCTTGCTCGATATGATAGTATGCTATCTAGTTACTCTTTATCTTAACATGTACACTTGTCTCTTTAAACTGTCTTATAGTTACATGTTGATAAAGCCCTTAGGATGTGTACTTGACTGCCTGGACTATGATGCAGATCATACTAATGGGGACATGGTAGTCCATAAGTACATCCTTCAAGGTCCCTAGTCGTGGGTGTATCGAGACAGGGCATCGATATACCAGTGTAGACTAGCGTATACGCTTCTCGACCCATGAGATGGGCGATGGATGATCCCATATCCATTGGTGTTTGACATCAGAGATGGTATACGGGTGCTCAGTGGAGACTGGGTACACTGGATAGACTCGCCGAGAACTCCCAGATGGTATTATACCTCACGTCAGATGGCAGTTCTCAGGTGATACTTGTACATGTTAGTCTGTAGACCCGAGATCGTCATAGAGTCTTGTGTGATTCCCACTGTGCTTTGATCTCCACCTTACCACGTCCATGAAGGCGTGCAAAACGGTGGTCTTTGGGTACAGTCCCGAGTCACATGGAGGCAATGAGCGATAGGAAGGGTTTCGTCTCTCCCGGTATTGGGGGTTGATATTGCGCTGTGCTCGATTGGCCGTAACAGGGAAGTCCCTGGCCAGGGCTGATCAGAGATTTGCTGGTAAGTGTTACCAGTAGTTTCTCGACCCGTTATGAGCCTCACATCGGCACGACTTATCGGTTATTAGGGTCTGACGTTTACCACCCCTAGACTTGATATGCGACATATCAGACGAACAGACCGGACTGTACGGTAAGTGTTATGGGTTGGATTCACAGGAGTGTGAGCGGGCTAGCTCGTCGATCTTCTGATCGCTCAATACCCGGATGGCCGTTACGTTTAGCAGACCGCTTGTGGCTTATGGGTGCTTGATATGATCATCATCTGCTACCGGCGTATTGACGAGTCTTTAGAGTCCTACACAGAGGTTTCCTGGCTTAAGCGAAACGAAATAGGAGCGCATATGAGATATGTGCAGGACCGAGAATAATGCGTGTATGTGATACCGTATTTCATTCTCGCGATGGATGTATTGATTGGTTATATTCGATATAACCTAGATATCGAATCAAGGATTGATTCGATAAGCCGATACATAGGATACTAGTCGGTTATATGCGATATGACCGGATCGTTAAATCAAGTGTTGATTTAATGATTTAATGTATAATTATATATTTGATATATTACTTTGCATTAGCTAGTATTAGTTCACTTTAAATGGATTTTCTCACTTGATGTGCAAGTTGTATATGTGATATACTTTTGTGCACATGTTTGTATCATGTTTGATGATACTTACTCATTTGGTTAAGTGTATAGAATTAAACCATGGTTAAGTTGAGATTAGGGTTTTGCTTATTCATTTATTCATTTATTTGTTTATTCATTTATTTGGATAAGATTAAGATGAGAATGGTGGCTTTATTTGTTTCTAGTTGAAGCTTCATGAAGCTTTGACTTCTTAACCATTCTTGTCTTCATGCTTAACCCTAACCCATCCAAGTAACCATGGTCTATTCTCTACACTCTACCCTAATTAGTATATGATAAGTATTCATTTTTCTTTTCTATTTGGATTAACACTTATCATATTCTAGCTTCATCTTCTTCTTCATCTTCAAAAGAAAAAGCTTGATGCCATCAATGGCAACTTGAGCATAAGTGTGAGAAATCCAATTCTAAAGTGAACCCACCTCCTATTTCTTCACCCTCTACCTCTTGCCAAGTTGTTTTGGGTGTTTTCTTCACAAGTTTCACAAATTTGTGAAGTCGGAGCTTGAACTTTTGATGCCTCGACATAGATCATCTTCGGCACGAAGCTGACGACCTAGTCCGTCCATTTCTCCGATCAAGCCGACGATTGAGTCCGGGATTCGAGATGGACAGCGAGAGGACGCCTACGTGGAGCCAAGGAAGTGGATATCCGGATCTACAAAGGTTGTAGCTTCTTATCTTTATTTAAGTTGTTAACTAGATTCGTATTTCGCCTAAACTTCTAGTCAACGATCCGTATTAGGGTTTCTCGGCACCCGTAAAATTTGAAATTGGCATGGTTGATGCCTTGTGAGACCTCTTGAGAGTGCCTAGGAACCCTACAAGTTTGTTAGTTTTTGTTTAGCAAAGATCCTCTAGTTCTACTCCATGTTACCTTGTGTTAAAAAATCGTTTTTACTTATTCCGCCTCCCCGTAAGCACCGGGGTAGGTAACGTGGATTTACAGCTATTGGGGTATGACGTTATACCACCCCAGGCTGTGATATGCGACATATCTGACGAAGAGACCGGACTATACGGTAGTGTTACTGATTGGATTCGCAGGAGTACGAACAGGCTTGCTTGTTGATCTTCTGGTCGCTCAATACCCGGGTGGCCGTTACGTTTAGCAGACCGCTTGCGGCTTATGGGTGTTTGATGTGATCATCACCTACTGCCGGCGTATTAACGAGTCTTTAGAGTCCTACACAGAAGTTTCCTGGTTCATGCAAAACGAAGTAGGAGCACATATATGATATGTGCGGGACCGAGATTAATGCGCGTATGTGATACCGCATTCTATTCTCGCGATATGTGATATCGGTCGGTTATATATGATATTGCCGGGTTATCGGATCAAGTATTGATTCGATAGATTGTTACATTTAATATTTGTCGGTTGTATGTGATATAGCCGGATTATTAAATCAAGTGTTGATTTAATAATTTAATGTATAATTATATATTTGATATATTAACTTACATTAACTAATATTAGCTCACTTAAGAATTCTTTTTCTCAATAGTGTACATTTAGTATATATGTGATATATATTAATGTACAACATTTGTGTAATGCTTGATGCCACATACAACATGGGTGTATGAGACTTACACCATGGTTATGATAATCCTAAGGTTTTTATTTATCTTGGTAATTCACAAATTAGTGGTAATTAGTCACATGGTTGAAGCTTGTAGAAGCTTGTGGAACCATTGACCAAGTCCACTCATTTTGTTTTACTTGAAGATATTTATTAATCCAACCATTATTGTTAACCCATAGTTTATTCTCTACATGAGTTAGTGTATGACACTAACTCACCCATGGTTGCTATTCTCACCTCATGAGTTCATTCTCTCATCTTCATCACTTAATCTTCTTCCTCACGAGAAAAATCTTGTTAGGTTTTTCCTAAGTGATGAAATATTGTGAGAAAAAGAAAACTAAAGAGAGCCCATTTCCTACTTCATCATCCTCTACTATTAGCCATTTAGTTTAGGGTGTTTGCTTCACTAATCTACCATTAGTGAAGAGTTAGCATGAGCTTGAGTCTCCTCGACGTAGATCATCTTCGGCCTCGAAGACTTCGGGGAAGCTTGTTCATTTCTTCATGTGAAGCCTTACTAGAGTTCGGGTGTTCACTACTTGGAGTGAAGGGACTACTACACGGACCTTTAGAAGTGAAGGACCGGTCTACAAAGGTTGTATTCCTCATTCACTTGTTTGCAAAGTTGTTTGCAAGATGTTTTGTTTAAATCTACAGTTAAGATTCTAGGGTTAGGGTTGTTTAGAATGGCAATTTTTTGAAAACGGCATAGACGATACCTCCCGAAACCTTGCTGTCATGCTACGGAACCCTACATATGTACACACACACACACACACACACACACACACACACATATATATATACACATACTCACATACATACATACATACACATACACACACAAGAAATTAAATGTATGTGTGTGTGTACGTGTGTGTGCGAGACTATATATAACCCGCGATTCGCCACCAAGGTAAATCATCCTATAGATAGGTCTCTCTAGATCAACCTAATCTAATTTAAGGTCTTCCAAATACCATATTTACTAAGTATCAAAATATCGCATCCAAACTTATAAATATAGCAATACCCTATTCTACGGTTGCGGGGGTGTTATACGCCATCCACCCGACTTCCCCCGTAGATATACATCTACTCATCTTAATCTTCGCTTGCCGAAGTCGATGATGCTTGTTTTCCCTTGTCATCCTGAAGTCCACGCGAAGTACCTACATATCACAAAATACATCGTATCGCGTCAAAATCCGATTCAAAAACCAACACGATACACAAAGTGCTCATAGGTTAGAACCTATAGCCTACAAATACAAAAACAATTATAAAACCTTCATCGTTGACGTACAAACGTCTAACGACCAAATCCACAATCAATTGCCAAAATCTGGCCGGCCAATAGTGCTACAGTAACCGTCCCCGCCGGCCTCACTTTTGAATTTTGGTATCGTCTTCTCGTAGTGGTCCCTATTGGTCTAACTAGATTAATGCATATGTTTGATTTTTTTTTATAAAGGTCCCGGGTTGCTCCAGATTCCTTGTAGACCTCAAAAATATCACAAAACCGACATGGAAAGTTTCTAAAGTCCAAGTCTTGGGTTTTCTACAATAAGTGTTTGTCCAGAATTTACACTAAAGAGGTTGTAGTGATGACTAAACCTTAATTACACCATCACAACTCATAGAATTCCCTAACCTTCATCTTGGAATTTTTCCAAGATCACTAAACCTCAATCACAAAGCTCTAAACTACCATAGAGATTAAAGAAATTTAATTACTAAACTAATGGTATAGAGATTATCTCATTTGGCAACTCAAGAATTTTCTTGAGTTGCCCAAAGTCTTCTAAACCATAACTTGATGGCTCCATAGGGTTTGTAGTGATGAGGAGAACATTTTCTGTGAAGGGAGTATAGGGTTTTGGTCTTGATTTGGTGGTGTTGCATGGTGGATGAGGAGGTGGAGGAAGAGGGAAATGAGAAGAATGAAGGAGGTGAAGATGGGGAAAAATGAAGAAGGTGAAGAAATGAGCAAGTGTGTAGATGTTCCCCCCCTCTCTCTCACCCATGACACAAGTCCCATCACTCACTCTCTCACCTTTGTCTTTTTCTTTTCTTTTCTATTATATTCTCACTTTAAAACAAAATAACACCATATATATAAAAGAAAGAAGACATGGTTACTATAAAAAAGTATAAGTGTGGCAACATTGTCATGACCTGAAATATTAGCTCGTGACCAGCACTTAAATCACGCAATGTCTAAAGGCGTAACGTAATTCAAGTAAGCTGAACCCCAGAATTCTAAACCCTTTTTAAGAAAATAAAGGAGGTGAAGTTTTGAAATAAAGGTATAATGAAATCAATTTTTCTTAAATGCATAGAAAAGGAACATGAATAATGCAAGTGAAATTTACTTGTTTGAAAACATGTTTCTTATTTTGAAAATTTGGGCAGCACCTCTTTTGTATATTTTGATCCAAAACCACATATAAAAGATAATGATAAAGGCATCCCAAAGCGGGAGCTAGCTCTTCACCAAACGGCGGATCACAACCACGCAAGACAATATAAATAAGTATACGACGCCCAACGGTGAAGTTCACCACAAAAGATAAGTAAATAAGCAAAACATCAAACCACAAGTAGCGGAAAACCCCTCGTTCTAAGTCTCGCAACCACAATCTCACTAAGTCTCATTACTTATACAATTTACTAATTTTGATTGATGGTGTTAACTAGATATAATATGAAATATAGATACAAGAGTGGGTACGATACAAGTGTCCCACCTACCAATGCAAAACACCCGAATGCAACTGTGTGCCAGCGAATCCACTACTGATCCAAACGGTCAACCTGTAAGAACTGTGGCACAGCGGGGGTGAGTTGCCAACTCGTGAGTATAAAAATATCAACAGATAGAAATCGAATAAATAACGACTCCTAGGTCAACTATATCATGAAGGTAATACTATGATATCTAGGGTGACCGGGTCGAATATGTGCCAACAATGTAATCAACACTTAGGTGTATGCGGGTATCATCCAACAAATAATCAATATATGTATGCATGTGAATCCCGTCCAACCATATGATCAATGTCTGTATGCACGTAAATATCATAAAAGAGTGTGCATGAAAGTGTGAGGATATAAATCAACGGTGTCCCTCGCGACACATCAAAATCATGGAACCTGGGTGTCCAACATCGACACCCGAAAATATCATGAAACTCGTGTCCAGCATCGCGTAAATCCTCATATCTCGGGCTCCGTCAGTCCGGATCGGCCCACGGGCTCCGTCAGTCCGGATCGGCCCGTATCATCTCTCGACTCCGGTCGGTATCCTCCGGATATCCGCCGAGCTCAAATACTATCACCGGTAGGTAGTAGTCCCACTGCCAAGCTCACCGTCTGCAGCATAGCAATCCGTTCTCGCCCTGGGGTACCATACCGGGTCCACCATGTACCCGCAATCAGCCTCATCCAGCTCCTCGAATCGGGTTTCACATGTCACACGTCTCAGAACCGAGAAAACGCATGGTGGACGCACTGAAATATCATATCAAGAGAAACCGGGTATTTAAAACAATACATACTTTCTTTTAAAATGACCACGGTTCTCAAATCCAGAAATCTCATGAAAATAACATATCTCAATGCGTAAAATCATAAAGCATGATGTATGGGACATATGATGGAAATGTAAGCATATCTGTATATCATGCAACATAGAACAGTGGTGTATCATATTAAGGGAAAACCGCTCCTTTAAATGATTCCAGTTTTGAAAATATGTCTTGCGGTTCCCAATATCTCCAAAGCCAAATGCAACATCGTATAAAAGTGCACAGGTAACTATAGCAAGTAAATCATGCAAAGAGTCATATCATAATGCAGCAATCCTACTGTGTAGTGACATGGCAATTATCGATGATGAAGTGTGTGAGCCGGCAAATCTGTGTACATGTAACATACGCATCATCGATAATGGTGTAAGTGTACTAGCACAGGTACATGCAATCCAATGATAATATCATGAATGCAGCATAAGGTAAATCATCAACTAAAAGCTATAAGGTATACATAACTATCATATGTCTGAGTCGGTGAATCTATCAATCAGCATCTAGCCTCACATCATCACGTACGGTATAATCCATCGTACGGCATCCTCTAGTCAAGGGTATAGATCAATCATCAAGTCAAACTCATCAAGTACGGAAAATCATCATACGGAGGCATAATACCAATAGGGATCCTATCAACCTTTACGACAATGAGGGTACGGACCTAACATCTTGTACGGCTTATCATTCCAGATTCAGGTCTCATCCATAACAATCTCATATCAGGAGACCGACAAGGTATCAATCATCTCAATCGACTCGCATCCGTATACAAACATATCATCAAATCATCATATCGCGTCATATATCATTTTCATCGCATTTATGTCCCTCACCAAGTCAATTTACCAATACATTCTACCTTTACTATAAGCATAAGTATCTAATATAACATACACACCCGAACCATACAAACAGCTTTTGAAAGATGCGAATCGTAGTTTTGAAAGTAGGGGTTACGGTGTTTTTAAAGAAAAGATATCATTTGAAAATTCATAACGTCCCTCAAGTTATCCGTTTAAAAGATGCATACGATTTTTCAGTTTGAAAATAGGTATGTTCGGATGACACATCTACGTCGACTATCTAGTCCTATAGTACCCTAAACGGCAATATCATCAAATATCATCCTCAGTCCCGTCATCACATACTAGTCGTATGATTTCACTTCTAACTATCCTTTAGTTTCTAATATAGTTCTCTAACTATCTTTTAACTCTATCTATAGTTTTCTATTAAAGGTTTTCTTAACCAAATACTATGAATCGGTTTCCATCAAAATGTGCGGGGGTGCTATACGCCATCCACCCGACTTCCCCCGTGGATATAGATCCACTCACCTTGCTCTTGCTTACCGATGTCGATGACGCCACGCTCCGTCGCCTCAGAATCCACGTGAAGGTACCTACAATAATAAACAATCGCAATGCATATTAAAATCAAGGCAGAAAACCAAAACGGCATACGTTTCGCTCATAGGTTAAAACTATAGCCTAACATGCAAAACACGACCAATAACCCTGGTCGTTGACGTTCAAACGCCACACGACGGAAACACAATACCAAATACCAAATTCAAATTCATTAAAAGTTGCAAAACAATTTTAGAAACTAAGTAAAACACTCCCAGATTTTTCCCAGGTGACAATTAGCCAATTTTGCATACAGGAGAGGTCTAATTTATTGCAAAAGGAGCCATGGACCAAACCTAGGACCCTACTTCCCTGCTCTGGCCGCAAATTGCGGCCAGAATGGATAAAATTGCGGCCTTAGGTTGGGGAATGGGGCTAGGGTTTCGGTGGTAGCTTCCTAGTGTAAGGATCCTAGGCACACTCATGAGGTTCTACAACTGATCAACCATGCCAAAATCAAATTTTTCATGTGCCAAAGAAACCCTAATGCTAGATCGTTAACTAGAGGTAATGCGATACTAAGCAAGTTAACAGTTTAACTACGAGTGAAAGTGACTACAACCTTTGTAGATCCGGTCCTCCACTTCTCTAGCTCCGTGTTGACGTCCCTCCACTGCGATCATCGGAATCCCGGACTCTAGCGTCGGTTTCATCGGAGAAATGGGCGGGCTAGGTCATTGACTTCGATGCTGAAGATGATCTACGTCGAGGCGACTCAAGCTCAAGCTCCATCTTCACTAGGTCATGAAACTTGTGAAGAAAACACCCTATACAACATGGCAAGTGGTAGAGGATGAAGAAATAGGAAATGGGTTCACTTTGGATTTGGATTTCTTTCTTGGATTCATCACTTGGAATTTTCTAGCAAGGTTTTCTTCTCTTCATGAAGAAGAAGGAGAAAAGAAAAGAATGAATGAATATTATCAAAAAAATAGAAAATCAAGTGATGCTTATCATTTAGCAACCATGGGTGAGTGTAACTAATGTAGAGAATAAACTAGGGTTTAGGTAAATGGTTAGGTTAAGGATAAAACAAAATGATAGACTTTTTCAAAGATGCATGAAGCATCATGAAGCTTCTTGCATAAAACAAAGATAACCACCATTTTATTTTTGCCAAAAGTAAATAAATAAAATAAATAAATAAGGCAAATGAAACCCTAACCATTAACTAAACATGGTGTATAGCATACACACACCCAAGTTTACATGTATCATCAAACATGATACAATCAAGTGCACAAAAAAAATATATCACATATACTACTTGTGCACATCAAGTGAGAAAATCAATCTTAAGTGAACAAACACTAGTTAATGTAAAGTAATATATCAAATATATAATTATACATTAAATCAACATTTGATTTAAAGATCCGGTCATATTGCATATAACCGACTAATATCAAGTGTATCAATATATCGAATCAACATTTGATTCGGTAACCCGGCTATATCTTATATAACCGTCCGATGATACAAATCACGAGAATAGAATTCAGTATCACATACTGGTATTATTCCCGGTCCCGCACATATCTCATATGCGCTCCTATTTCGTTTCGCTTGAGCCAGGAAACCTATGTGTAGGACTCTAAAGACTCGTCAATACGTCGGCAACAGGTGATGATCATATCAAACACCCACAAGCCGCAAGCGGTCTGCTAAACGTAACGGCCACCCGGGTATTGAGCGATCAGAAAATCAACGAGCAAGCCCGCTCACACTCCTGTGAATCCAACCAGTAACACTTACCGTACAGTCCGGTCTGTTCGTCTGATATGTCGCATTTCTCGCCTAGGGGTGGTAAACGTCAGACCCCGGTAGCTTGATAATTCATGCCGATGAAAGGTCCATAACAAGCGTGAAACTACTGATAACTCTTACCAGTATATCACAGCAACCCTGGCGGAGAGACGAATCCCCTCCTATCGCTCATTGCCTCCATGTGATCGGGACTGTACCCAAAAACCACCTATTTGCATGACTCAGTAGAGCCGTGGTAGGGTGGAAATCAAAGCACAGTGGGAGACACACAAGACTCTATGACGATCTCGGGTCAACAGACTAAGTTGTACCAGTGTCACCAGAGAACTGCCATCTGACGTGAGGTATAATACCATCTGGGAGTTCTCGGCGAGTCCGTTCAGTGTACCCAGTCTCCACTGAGCACCCGCATACCATCTCTGATGTCAAATACCAATGGATATGGGATCATCCATCGCCCATCACATGGGTCGAGAAGACATACGCTAGTCTACTCTGGAATATCGATGCCCCGTCTCGATATTCCCACGACTAAGAACATTGAAGGATGTACTCATGGACTACCCAGGCCCCACTAGTATGATCTACATCATAGTCCTGGAAGTCGAGCACACATCCTAAGAGCTTTATCAACATGTAATAGAGAGACAACAAGTATACATGTTAAGATAAAGAGTAACCAGATAGCGTACTATCATGTCGAGCAAGAAAGTCCTACCTATATATTTCCCAACATCCACTACAATATACATCCTATGTACAGTAATGGCCTCTAGGGCATACATATAACTAACAATCTCCTACTTGCACTAGGGCCATCTGTAGCAGTGGTTAGAGTATCTAATACTCAACCATCCCATATAAGTCTCTCTCTAGGAAAAAGCCTTTGTGAGTGGATCCGCCGTGTTGTCCTCTGAGTCTACTCTCCTAACCTCGATCACCCTGGAGATTAACTATCTCTATGATCAGGTGATGCTGCCTTAGAATATGTCTGGGTCACTGATGGGACCGGGGTTCCTGGGCCAAAGCCACACTTCCATTGTCGCACAATGGTCGGAACCTAGTTCATCTTATGAACCAATATACACCCAAACTTTCTCTTTGGTAGTATCTTTAATAGCGACGTTACCAGCCTTTATCGTCTAGTTTGCCACGGTATCTAGCTTGGAACTCTTCCAACATACCGTCCCTTCACTCAGGGTAAAGACAATGCCTGTGACTGACATTCAGTCATCTTTATCACCCTGGAACCTTTCCAGTGATTTTCCCCAGGATCAATTGATACTAACTCACTAAACCTAGCGAGAAGCCTAACATGCATTTAGATCTATCTCATAGATCCAAATCCCAGGATTTAGGAGGTATCACATAGATCCTATATGGAGAATTCTTGTGATAAGAGGAGATTGACCGTGCGTAGTATAGGAAACTCTTTTCCTATCAAGAGTATGTTGTCCACGTACAATACGAGGATGACCACCTTACTCTCTACTACCGTTTTGTATATACAAGGTTCATCTACCATTTTGATGAAGTCAAACTCTTTGATTTCCACATCAAAACAGATGTTCCAACTCCGTGATGCATGCTTTATTCTGTAAAGCATCTTGCACACGTTTCCGTTGCTCCCACTGTTTACGAAGCCCTCTGGCTGTGTACTTATAGACGTTCTCTTCTAAATCATTATTTAGAAAATCAGTCATAGCACCCAACCACCAGATATCGTAGTCATGGTATGTAGCAATGGCAAGTAGGATCAGGATGGACTTAAGCATAGCCACTGGAAAAGGTTTTATCATTATCCACGCCTGGTCGATGACGAAAACCTTTAACAAGTCTATCTTTGAAAGTCTCAACTTTTCCATCTACACCAAGTAATCTTCTCAAGATATACTTGCTCCTGATGGGGATTTAACCCTTCAGATATAGCATCCAAAGTCTATACTTTGTTGGTGTACATGGATTCCATCTCAGATCGCTAAGCATCCAGCCATTCTTACAGAGTCCCCACTCTTGATGGCCTGCTCGAAACTAGTTGGGTCATCATCTCATGATGCATTCCTTGCTCCCACTGTCATCGAGAAACCGAAGTATCTCTCAGGCGGATGAGGAACCCTACCAGATCGGCGGAGAGGCTGAGGTTCGTCGGGGACTATTGAATCCTTTGGTTCTGTCAAATCATTAGCTGCAGTTTTGTATAGCTGGAACCTTTCTAATTCTACAGAACTGACCTTGCCTCGATCTTGTCCGGATTTTGCTTTTGACATAGGCCGGACAATCCCAAATCTTAACTTACTTAAAAGATAGGCTCTTCCCATACCATATCTTATATGAAGTGGTAGGCACTGATTTGATTCGAACCCAATTCAATAGATATGCAGCTTCTTAAGTGCACAACCCCAAAAGGAAATAGGTAACTCAGTAGTACTCATCATAGAGCGCACCATATTTAATATGGTGTGATTGCTCCGCCCCGATACACCGTTGTGCTGTGGTATATTCAGAGGAGTAACACCGAGAGAGAATCTCATTCTCCTTTAGAATAGTCCAGGAATTCTATGCACAAGTATTCTTCTCCCTGATCTTATCATAGGACATAATACTTATACCCGGTTTTTGGTTCTCTACTTCTAACTTATATTCTGTGAATATCTCAAAAGCTTCGGACTTATGTTTCAACAGGAACATATGACTGAATCTTGAGAGATCATCAGAGAATGTAATGAAGTGCAAAGAACCGGTCGTGGCATGTGTAGACAGGGGACCTTACATACATCATCATGTATCAGTCCCAAGAGTTTACTAACTCTTTCTCTGTTTCCAATAAACAGAGCTATGGTCATCTAATCTTTATGACATGACTGGAAAGTTCCACAAGATGTAAATTCAAACTGATTTAAATATGCATCTAAATGTAACTTCAGCCAGTCGGGTCGCACTGATATGACCTAGTCCACAATGCCTCAAGAAGGATTCGTTCATTTTTTAACTCTTTCTCTTGTGTGTGTTCTGTATACTAGGAACTGTAGTTTGATTTAGAACGTCAATGCTTTTAGATAACGTGCCTGAACCGATCAACTTTTGAAATGTTCAAAACAATATTCAATAATACAAAATTATATTCTTTCTTTACTAATAAAGAGAATGATATGATTTTGTATATCAGGTTTGGTATCTAATACCATTTGTTCAGAATCAATGTATTGGTAATACTGGGTGACAGTGACCAACAGACTTGGCTGCAACACTTGCACCGTTTTCTGTCTCATGAAACTTATCACCCGTTCTCAGTTTTCTACCTTTCTTTAGCCCATGTAACGGATTACATTTGCGGGATCCTGATCTGGTACTTAATACCTGGGACATAGAAGACACTGAGAAACAGTTCTTTATAATGAACACACCCGAAGGAGATGCATCATATGCACTTTCTTCGTTTGGGCAGCATAGGAATTCTGGTATTCCCCTATTTCCTACTCGGTCTTATAACAATTATAAGTTGGAGCGGGACCAACGTTCCCCAGCTCAGTATAATAAGCGGGTTCGGTCAATACATCCATATTATTATCTTGATTAAGGCGTGACATGGTCGCTACCTGGAGAGAGAGAGAAGAAAACACTCTGCGTGCGCTCTTACAAGATTAGATTGGTTATATATTTTATCTAATCAGGATGGCTCCCACTGTTTTTATCAAATCTTCCTTCAAACCTTAAAAGGAAAGACTAGCCGGGATTAATTACACTCTACAAGTTCGCCAATTTTTCAGCCAGGCCAGTGTCGGTACTTTGAGGGAGGTTCCCCGTGCTTTCGCACGGACCTAATTAAAATAAACCTCGTTTTCCCAGAGGCGTAACCCCGTTGACTCCTTTCTAGACACCTACTTGATCGGCTAATTGCAAAGTGCAAAACTCTCCCAGGAGTAACAATTACTCGCAATGGGTATCGGGATCCAACTATCATATAGAAGGTATGCAATCTCATTGCAAATTTCAACACTTGAAACTCCCGATAATGGTTTTTACCCCTAGCACTTATGACCTTAACTATGGTCAAAAAATCATAAGCACTGGTCAAGTTCTACCTGTCATTTCGTGATTAATTAGACCCACCCACATGACCCTTAACTAAGGTCAACAAAGTCACGCGACTGTCCTAGCTAATCGCATCATATGCGGTGTAGGAAGACATCACTTAGCTACCGTATACTGTGCCTTGACTATGGTCAACAAACACAGCACGAATACTAAGTACTCTACTTCCTAAAATGACGGAGGGTTGCGGATGGTTTTTAAGAAAACCTTTAACGCTTTGAACTTGATCTCGTTGCGGAATCAAATGTTTTTTAAATAGAGTGTTTTTGAGGCTTTTCTAGTTTTGCTAAAGGGGCCACTCCCGATGAAGGGATCGTCGGCCGTTTCCTCATTGAATAAGGTGCAGGATATATCACATATACCGCTGTGCAAAGCAAAAAACTATAGAAGCAATCAAAAGACAAACCGAGGGTTATAGCATCTGCCAGTTATAGGTAAAGGGGTCACTCCCGGTGAAGGGATCGTCGGCCCTTTCCTCATTGAATAAGGTGCAGGATGTTCTACAAGGAACACCGCGATGCAAAGCAAGAACTGTAGCTACCTGTTTTATTTTTGAAATTCGATTCCACAACATCTTTTAGGTTTATTTTCTTTCATTAATCTCATTAATGAATTTCCCATCATTTAAGTCCACCTAAACATCAAAGATAAATATAACGTACGCTTATGCCATCCGCATTCGCCTCGATGTCCCGTCTGCACCGTTAGGTTAGGTAACTAACGCCAGAGTGAGGCAGGGCTAGCACGGGTGTAAAACATAAGCAACGTCTATATAATATATCATATATACTATATACAATATCTATCTGAACAAATCACATGATCACATCACAGATAACGCTGCAGAAAATATCATATGAAATATTGGATATACTAGGACGTCCGTGTTTTATTTTGAGCCTAAATAAAATATGGATTCCACGGTCGTGATGAATAGACAATCCCACACCCCTAGACCCCTACGAGAGCGGCAAGCAACCCTACCAATTCTAGAGTTAGGAGACCCGGACTCGACTCCTCGAGATGGTCTCCCACTGGACCCTAGAACCCGGTTACTTGTGCTCCCCTCCTTGGGTCTATCCTAATGCGGAAAAGTAAATAATATACATCAACGGTGATATCTTCCGCAACCTGGAAGTGCCCCAATAACAGAATATTACATACAAGTTTTTACATGAATGAAAAAGAAAAAACACTCATCTCACATAAAAAAAAAACCCGGCTATTCAAACACGACGATCCAATATAACATATACAGCAACACATAACATCACATGTCATCAACGTAAGTAAATATGCCCATCCTAATTGTCGTTGACATATAGCAACGAAACCGACGATATCACATATTACACTTACGGTCACAGAAAAGAAAGTGTAAAACTACAACAGTTGGAATCCGCAAACTCTTTAGACATCGCATGCCTAACCAAATGAATTCCTTGGACATCGCATGCCTAACAATTATAAACCCCGCATTTTAGTCTCATTATCGAAAACTCTTTTCAATATCAAGTCGGGCAATTCAACAAGATTCCCGACATCCTGAACGAATGCTCGTCGCAAACTTTAGTAGACGGCCGCACCCCCGATGCCGTCGATGAAGTGCACCAAGGCGGAACACCGTTGCCGCGAGCACCCGAATGGATGCTTTCGGCGACAGGGTTCTCCTACAGTCACTTGATCGGGGCTATGGGGTGTAGCTGTCTATTAAGTTTACCGGCAAGTATCCGCGTACGCAACGTGATTGCGACGGACTTTTGATCACATCAAAATTCTGTGGCAACCGATCAAATGAGACTAAACTACTATGTCTATAACATCCATTCAGTTATCTCATAACTACTTGTGAATTCCAAATGTTGTATCACATTCCAGATAAAAATAGAAAATGTTAAACTTTCCGATCGAACAATCAAACACCTAAGTTTTCCCGAAACAGCTCAACACTTGAAATAAGTTTAAAAATATCCATTTCATGCCACAGTACCAACGGACCAGTCGTAGAAGGGTCAAGCCAACGCTTCACATGTGGCACGCCGTACTGTCCCAAAGCCTAAGGTTCAAAGGGCAGTTCAAGACGGTCACATAATCGAGTTAATGTTTGTTGTCTTCTAGAGGGTCCATCGCGTTACTTGCACTACTTAGAACGTTCTTAAACCACGGAAAAATCCAACACTTGGAAATTTCCCGGCAGGGGAAAAAGTGGGTATTTATATCCGGTCGAACTTTTTATCATATTCTAAAATTACCCGGAAAAACACGTAGACAAAATTAGACAATCCGATCGAATATACGGACTCCCAATATGACCCGGAAAAATCAACTCTTGAGTGCAAATTAAAAATTCCCAGAAAACACAGGAATAATATTAAGACATTACTGTGCAAACAGTGAACAAAGAGGCCACTTTATGGCCGCGGAACCGCCGCGTGACCTAGGGTACGGCCGCGGTTCCGCGGCGCCTTTATTGAATTGGGGTCACGTGCTTCACTGTAATGCTTAGAAATCCCTGCTTATTTTTCTGCATATTTCTAATTCACAAAAATCACAGTTTTGAAA
Organism: Agapanthus africanus; assembly: GCA_030015575.1. NCBI lineage: Eukaryota > Viridiplantae > Streptophyta > Magnoliopsida > Asparagales > Amaryllidaceae > Agapanthus > Agapanthus africanus. The sequence continues at coordinate 239,471,619 of JASDDO010000029.1, read as the reverse complement.
AATTGTACAGAGAAGGGTTTTCAATTAGGGTTTCGGGTTCGATCGGACTTCTAACATCGTCTACACTTCGCCTAAAGCTCTAGCTAGGCTCTGATACTACTGTAGGGATCCTAGGCACACTCATGAGGTTCTACAACTGATCAACCATTCCAAAATCAAATTTTTCATGTGCCAAAGAAACCCTAATGCTAGATCGTTAACTAGAGGTATGGCGATACTAAGCAAGTTAACAGTTTAACTACGAGTGAAAGTGACTACAACCTTTGTAGATCCGGTCCACCACTTCTCTAGCTCCATGTTGACGTCCCTCTGTTGCGATCATCGGAATCCCGGACTCTAGCGTCGGTTTCACCGGAGAAATGGGCGGGCTAGGTCGTTGACTTCGATGCCGAAGATGATCTACGTCGAGGCGACTCAAGCTCAAGCTCCATCTTCACTAGGTCATGAAACTTGTGAAGAAAACACCCTATACAACATGGCAAGTGGTAGAGGATGAAGAAATAGGAAGTGGGTTCACTTTGGATTTGGATTTCTCACTTGGATTCATCACTTGGAATTTTCTAGCAAGGTTTTCTTCTCTTCATGAAGAAGAAGGAGAAAAGAAAAGAATGAATGAATATTATCAAAAAAAATAGAAAATCAAGTGATGCTTATCATTTAGCAACCATGGGTGAGTGTAACTAATGTAGAGAATAAACTAGGGTTTAGGTAAATGGTTAGGTTAAGGATAAAACAAAATGGTAGACTTTTTCAAAGACGCATGAAGCTTCATGAAGCTTCTTGCATAAAACAAAGATAACCACCATTTTATTTTTGCCAAAAGTAAATAAATAAAATAAATAAATAAGGAAAATGAAACCCTAACCATTAACTAAACATGGTGTATAGCATACACACACCCAAGTTTGCATGTATCATCAAACATGATACAATCAAGTGCACAAAAAAAATATATCACATATACTACTTGTGCACAACAAGTGAGAAAATCAATCTTAAGTGAACAAATACTAGTTAATGTAAAGTAATATATCAAATATATAATTATACATTAAATCATTAAATCAACACTTGATTTAAAGATCCGGTCATATTGCATATAACCGACTAATATCAAGTGTATCAATATATCGAATCAACATTTGATTCGGTAACCCGGCTATATCTTATATAACCGTCCGATGATACAAATCGCGAGAATAGAATTCAGTATCACATACTGGTATTATTCCCGGTCCCACACATATCTCATATGCGCTCCTATTTCGTTTCTCTTGAGCCAGGAAACCTCTGTGTAGGACTCTAAAGACTCGTCAATACGCCGGCAGCAGGTGATGATCATATCAAACACCCACAAGCCGCAAGCGGTCTGCTAAACGTAACGGCCACCCGGGTATTGAGCGATCAGAAGATCAACGAGCAAGCCCGCTCACACTCCTGTGAATCCAACCAGTAACACTTACCGTACAGTCCGGTCTGTTCGTCTGATATGTCGCATTTCTCGCCTAGGGGTGGTAAACGTCAGACCCCAGTAGCTTGATAAGTCATGCCGATGTAAGGTCCATAACAAGCGTGAAACTACTGATAACTCTTACCAGTATATCACAGCAACCCTGGCCAGGGATTTTCAGTTATGGCCAGTCGAGCATAGCACAACATCAACCCCCAATACCGGGAGAGACGAATCCCCTCCTATCGCTCATTGCCTCCATGTGAATCGGGACTGTACCCAAAAACCACCTATTTGCACGACTCAGTAGAGCCGTGGTAGGGTGGAAATCAAAGCACAGTGGGAGGCACACAAGACTCTATGACGATCTCGGGTCAACAGACTAAGTTGTACCAGTGTCACCGGAGAACTGCCATCTGACGTGAGGTATAATACCATCTGGGAGTTCTCGGCGAGTCCGTTCAGTGTACCCAGTCTCCACTGAGCACCCACATACCATCTCTGATGTCAAACACCAATAGATATGGGATCATCTATCGCCCATCACATGGGTCGAGAAGACATACGCTAGTCTACTCTGGAATATCGATGCCCCGTCTCGATATTCCCACGACTAGGAACATTGAAGGATGTACTCATGGACTACCCAGGCCCCACTAGTATGATCTACATCATAGTCCTGGAAGTCGAGCACACATCCTAAGGGCTTTATCAACATGTAATAGAGAGACAGCAAGTATACATGTTAAGATAAAGAGTAACCAGATAGCGTACTATCATGTCGAGCAAGAAAGTCCTACCTATATATATCCCAGCATCCACTACAATATACATCCTATGTACAGTAATGGCCTCTAGGGCATACATATAACTAACAATCTCCCACTTGCACTAGGGCCATCTGTAGCAGTGGTTGGAGTATCTAATACTCAACCATCCCATATAAGTCTCTCTCTGGGAAAAAGCCTTTGTGAGTGGATCCGCCGTGTTGTCCTCTGAGTCTACTCTCCTAACCTCGATCACCCTAGAGATTAACTATCTCCATGATCATGTGATGCTGCCTCAGAATATGTCTGGGTCACTGATGGGACCAGGGTTCCTGGGCTAAAGCCACACTTCCATTGTCGCACAATGGTAGGAACCTAGTTCATCTTATGAACCAATATACACCCAAACTTCCTCTTTGGTAGTATCTTTAATAGCGATGTTACCAGCCTTTATCGTCTAGTTTGTCACGGTATCTAGCTTGGAACTCTTCCAACATACCGTCCCTTCACTCAGGAGTGATTCTCCCCAGGATCGATTGATACTAACTCACTAAACCTAGTAAGAAGCCTAACATCCATTTTGATCTATCTCATAGATCCAAATCCCAGGATTTAGGAGGTATCACATAGATCCTATATGGAGAATTCTTGTGATAAGGGGAGATTGACCGTGCGTAGTATAGGAAACTCTTTTCCTATCAAGAGTATGTTGTCCACGTATAATACGAGGATGACCACCTTACTCTCTACTACCGTTTTGTATATACAAGGTTCATCTACCATTTTGATGAAGTCAAACTCTTTGACTACCACATCAAAACAGATGTTCCAACTCCGCGATGCCTGCTTTATTGTGTAAAGCATCTTGCACACGTTTCCGCTGCTCCCACTGTTTACGAAGACCTCTGGCTGTGTACTTATAGACGTTCTCTTATAAATCATTATTTAGAAAATCAGTCATAGCACCCAACCACCAGATATCGTAGTCATGGTATGTAGCAATGGCAAGTAGGTTCAGGATGGACTTAAGCATAGCCACTGGAAAAGGTTTTATCATTATCCACGCCTGGTCGATGACGAAAACCTTTAACAAGTCTATTTTTGAAAGTCTCAACTTTTCCATCTACACCAAGTAATCTTCTTAAGATATACTTGCTCCTGATGGGGATTTAACCCTTCAGATATAGCATCCAAAGTCCATACTTTGTTGGTGTACATGGATTCCATCTCAGATCGCTAAGCATCCAGCCATTCTTACAGAGTCCCCACTCTTGATGGCCTGTTCGAAACTAGTTGGGTCATCATCTCATGATGCATTCCTTGCTCCCACTGTCATCGAGAAACCGAAGTATCTCTCAGGCGGATGAGGAACCCTATCAGATCGGTTGAGAGGCTGAGGTTCGTCGGGGACTATTGAATCCTTTGGTTCTGTCTAATCATTAGCTGCAGCTTTGTATAGCTAGAACCTTTCCAATTCTACAGAACTGACCTTGCCTCGATCTTGTCCGGATTTTGCTTTTGATATAAGCCGGACAATCCCAAATCTTAACTTACTTAAGAGATATGCTCTTCCCATACCATATCTTATATGGAGTGGTAGGCACTGATTTGATTCGAACCTAATTCAATAGATATGCAGCTTCTCAAGTGCACAACCCCAAAAGGAAATAGGTAACTCAGTACTACTCATCATAGAGCGCACCATATTTAATATGGTGCGATTGCTCCGCCCCGATACACCATTGTGCTGTGGTATATTCAGAGGAGTAACACCGAGAGAGAATCTCATTCTCCTTTAGAATAGTCCAGGAATTCTATGCACAAGTATTCTTCTCCCTGATCTTATCATAGGACATAATACTTATACCCGGTTTTTGGTTCTCTACTTCTAACTTATATTCTGTGAATATCTCAAAAGCTTCGGACTTATGTTTCAACAGGAACATATGATGAATCTTGAGAGATCATCAGAGAATGTAATGAAGTGCAAAGAACCGGTCCTGGCATGTGTAGACAGGGGACCTTACATACATCATCATGTATCAGTCCCAAGAGTTTACTAACTCTTTCTCTGTTTCCAATAAACAGAGCTATGGTCATCTAATCTTTGTGACATGACTGGCAAGTTACACAAGATGAAAATTCAAACTGATTTAAATATGCATCTAAATGTAACTTCAGCCAGTCGGGTCGCATTGATATGACCTAGTCTATAATGCCTCAAGAAGGATTCGTTCATTTTTGAACTCTTCCTCTTGTGTGTGTTCTGTATACTAGGAACTATAGTTTGATTTAGAACGTCAATGCTTTTAGATAACGTGCCTGAACCGATCAACTTTTGAAATGTTCAAAACAATATTCAACAATACAAAATTATATCCTTTCTTTACTAATAAAGAGACTGATATGATTTTGTATATCAGGTTTAGTATCTAATAGCATTTGTTCAGAATCAATGTATTGGTAATACAAGATGACAGTGACCAACAGACTTCGCTGCAACACTTGCACCGTTTTCTGTCTCATGAAACTTATCACCCGTTCTCAGTTTTCTACCTTTCTTTAGCCCATGTAACGGATTACATTTGCGGGATCCTGATCTGGTATCTAATACCTGGGACGTAGAAGACACTGAAAAACAGTTCTTTATAATGAACACACCCGAAGGAGATACTGTAAGTCCATATTGCGACCCCCGGTTCTTACGGGGAGGCGGAAACGGTATAAAATCAAAATTTTTATCGCAAGAGGCAACATGGACTAACTTATGGTCGGGATCGTTACCTAAACTAAAACTAGCAAACTAAGCTAAAGATATTTAGCTACTCGGATAGAGATGGTTATACCTAGCTAGTCTTGAACTCCTTCGTCTTCAAGCTCCGGTGGTAGTCCGATGGCTTCTTCTCGTCGTCTCCGTACGCCGAAGATAGATCCACTTGAAAGCTCCAACCTTTAGCTCCTTCTTCGGTCTTTGAAGAAACTAGTTCACTTGGTTTGCCAAACCTAGTGAACTAGAATGAGTAGAGAGGAAATAGAATGGGATTTTATCTATGGTTCTTGATTCTCAACTCATGAGACAAGAGAACCATAGATCAAGAGAGGGAGCAAGAGGTTGAGGGTGAGAGCAAGGGGAGAGCTCAAGAACAAGAGAGAGAATGAGCAAAAAAAAAATGAGGCTCTCTTTTTTCTCTCACCCTCTCATAATCCAAAGTGATCATAACTCATCATATCAAAAAAGTCTTTTGGTGATGGTTAGAAGCAACCATAAGGTTATCATATCATGCACTCATTTTACTCAAAAAAGCAAGCAAGAAAAAAGTCTTTGGCATGAAATGATAACCATGGTCATCATGATGGTCAACTAGTCAAGCCTAGTCAACCGGTCAACAAGTCAACAAAAGTCAACAAGTCACCAAAGTCAACAAGTCAACAAAAGTCAACAAGTCAACAACCATATCACCATAATACTTAATTAATATAATAGTTAATCACAAATCATATTCTCATTAGGGTTGAGCAAAAAGTCAAAAGTCAACGGTCAACTGTCAACAACCCTAATGAGAATCCACTGCCTCTGCATCCCTGTCAACTGTGCATACACACCCGCATCCGCGTTCCGAGGAACACGAATGCAAACTGGATAAATCCAATCCCATAAGGTACACTAGGATCTGGCTTAAACCAAAGCCCGCTAGTGTAAACTGTCCGGACACTGTGCGTGCACAAGTGCACGGATGTGACCGAACCCTGTCGCAAAACCATGCGACCTGTCGCAATACCATGCGACCTCTACTCTTTTGCCTAAAGGCGAAAAGCTTTCTGTGTGGGACTCTAAAGACTCGACACTACGCTGGCAGTGGGTTTAACCACAGACCGCAAGCGGCACTAGCTGTGCGTAACGGTCCCCAGGTAATGCCGACAAGAAGACCGACGAGGCGAAACCCATCTGAACTCCTACTGAGCCTGAGTGTGACATTCTCCATACAGTCCGGTCTGTTCGTCTGATACATCGCATGGCGGGCCTAGGGGGCGGTAAACGTCAGTCCCCCAATAGCGGTACAAGTCGTGCCGGAGTGAAGCCCAATACACCCTGAGATAACACTGGAAACCTACCAGTATATCTCGTTTGCCCTGGCCAGGGACTACTCGTGTAATGGCTCTCCTAGACACAGCGCGATGTCAACCCCCAATACCGGGAGAGACGAATCCTGTCTAACCGTCACTGCCTCCAAGTGCTTCGGGACTGCACCCAACCACCACCTGTTTGCACGACTCCTTTGAGCCGTGGTAGGGTAGTGATCAAAGTACAGTGGGAACACACCCGAGGCGAAGTGACAGTGTCAAGTCAGCGGACTAAGCTGTACTCATGTCACCTGGGAACTGATAACTCACGATAGGTATAATACCAACTAGTCAGTTCCCGACGAGTCCTGTCCAGTGTACCCGTAACCTAACGAGCACTCGCATACTATCTCAAGTACGACGTACTGACGGCTGTGGGACAGACCGTCTCCCACACTGGGATGAGAAGCGCATGCGCTGGTCTACTCCGGAGTATCGATGCCCTGTCTCGATAGTCCTGCGACCAGGGACCTGAATAAGGATGTGCTTATAGATTACCCAGCCCCCACTAGTGTGACTGCCATCACAACGCTGGTAATCAAGCAAAGATCCTAAGGGCTCCACTAATGCGTATAAGTGATATACTGAAATAAACACAAGTACACATTGAAGTAGAAACAAACCAAGTAGCATACTACTATTTTGAGCAAGATTGTATATACAAGGTGAATATCCCAAGCATCCATTAAGTAATATACAAACTAGTATGATACAGTAATGGCCTCTAGGGCATATACACTAACAATCTCCCACTTGCACTAAGGCCATGTACTGGCGTATCGAAGACCTATCATCTCGATCAGCCGCTCGAACTGAGTCTGGGGCAGGGCCTTGGTGAATGGATCAGCAGTGTTATCTTCTGAAGCGACTCTCCGAACCTCGATCTCCTGGCGATCTACGATCTCCCTGATCAGGTGATAACGCCTTAAGATGTGCCTGGATTTCTGATGGGACCTGGGTTCCTTCGCTAAAGTTATAGCCCCGTTGTTGTCGCAATACAGAGGTATTGGATCAACAATGGACGGAACCACCTGAAGTTCTTTCAAGAACTTCCTCATCCAGACAGCTTCTTTTGCGGCATCAGATGCAGCGATGTATTCCGCTTCCATCGTCGAGTCTGCAACGGTTTCCTGTTTGGAACTCTTCCAACACACCGCCCCTCCATTGAGGGTAAAGACAAAACCCGACATGGACTTGGAATCATCCTTGTCACTCTGGAAGCTGGAGTCAGCAAAGGCCTCGATCTGGAGGTCCTTTCCGCCATACACCAAGAACATCTCCTTAGTCCTTCTCAGGTACTTGAGAATGTTCTTTACCGCTATCCAGTGTTTCTCCCCAGGGTTAGACTGATACCGGCTTACCACACTCAGTGCATAAGCTACATCCGGTCTGGTACACAACATCGCATACATTATAGAGCCTACCGCAGAAGCGTAGGGTATAATAGACATGCGATCCCTCTCCAAATCAGTCTTGGGAGACATCTCTTTAGAGAGGGTGATCCCGTGACAAGCTGGTAGGTTACCGCGCTTGGAATCTTCCATACTGAATCTCTTCAGTATGGTGTCGATGTACCTGGACTGTGAAAGTCCTAATATCCTCTTGGATCTGTCACGGTAGATCCGGATACCCAGAATGTACGAGGCATCACCCAGGTCTTTCATGGAGAACCTGTGTGACAAGAACCCCTTGACAGATTGTAGCATAGGAATGTCATTTCCTATTAAGAGAATGTCATCCACGTATAAAACGAGGAATACTACAGTTCTCGCTACAAATCTACTATAGATGCATGGTTCATCTGGATTTTTGATAAAGCCAAATTCTTTGACCGTCTCATCAAAGCAGATGTTCCAACTCCGCGATGCCTGCTTTAGTCCATAGATGGACTTAAGTAACTTGCACACCTTTCCGCTGCTCCCACTCTGAATGAAACCCTCTGGCTGATCCATATAGACACACTCCTCTAAATTTCCATTTAGAAAAGCGGTTTTTACGTCCATCTGCCAAATCTCATAATCGTGGAAGGCAGCAATGGCAAGAAGGATCCGAATGGATTTCAGCATGGCTACTGGAGAAAAGGTTTCGTCGTAGTCCAAGCCAGGTCTTTGACGAAAACCCTTTGCTACCAGCCTAGCTTTATAGGTCTCAACCTGTCCATCTACACCAATCTTCCTTTTGAAGATCCACTTGCATCCTACGGGTTTTACCCCGTCTGGAGCAATGTCCAACGTCCATACCTTGTTGGTGTACATGGACTCCATTTCGGTCCGTATTGCATCCAGCCATTTCACTGAGTCAACGCTCTGAACGGCCTGCTGGAAGCTAGTAGGCTCATCATAATCTATGATGCAATCCTCTCTATCCCCATCTATGAGAAAACCGTAGTATCTCTCAGGCGGATGAGACTGCCTACTACTTCTGCGGAGCGGCGTAGGAATGTCCTGTTCTTCCGAACCTTCTGGTTCCACTAAACTTTCAGTAACAGTCCGTGGTTCTGGAATTTCTTCCAGTTCTACTGTGCTCCCACTTATCTGGTTTTCCAAAAACTCAGTTTCCAAGAAGTAGGCATGACGAGAAACAAGAACTTTTTGTTCCTCTTCACAGTAGAAGAAATATCCTTTTGAGTTCTTTGGATACCCCACAAACTTGCACTGTACTGAGCGTGCCTCGAGCTTGTCCGCATGCTGCTTTTTGACAAAAGCCGGACATCCCCATGTCTTAATGTGCTTAAGATAGGGTCTCTTCCCACACCACATTTCATATGGTGTGGAAGGCACAGTCTTAGTCGGAACTCGGTTCAAAAGGTACGCTGCTGATTCTAGCGCATACCCCCAGAATGATCGCGGTAACTCAGCATTACCCATCATGGACCGCACCATATCCAATAGGGTGCGGTTCCGTCTCTCCGATACACCGTTATGTTGCGGGGTGTATGGAGGAGTAAGCTGAGAGAGAATTCCGTTCTCTTTTAAATAGTCCAGGAACTCGGCACTTAAGTATTCTCCACCTCGATCCGATCTTAGAATCTTAATACTTTTGCCGGTCTGTTTCTCTACTTCATTCTTATACTCCTGGAATTTTCCAAAGGCCTCGGACTTATGTTTCATCAAGAAGACATAACCGTACCTTGAGAAGTCATCCGTAAAAGTAATGAAGTAAGAATGTCCGCTTCGGGCATGTGTAGACATTGGACCGCACACGTCACTGTGTACGAGTCCCAAGAGCTCGCTCGCTCTTACTCCATGTCCAGTAAACGGAGTCTTTGTCATCTTTCCTTTGAGACAAGATTGACAAGTGGCATACGATTGATATTCGAACGCATTCAAATATCCTTCTGTATGTAACTTAGTCAACCTTCTCTCATTGATGTGACCCAATCTACAATGCCATAAGAAAGTCTGATTTATTTCCGGAGACTTTCTTTTGTGTGTATTCTGGACGTTGAAAATTTGTGGTTGGTTTAACACGTATATACCATTACTCAATGTACCTGACCCAATCAAAACTTGATTAAGGTGAATGTTTACAACATTACTTACAAACGCAAATTCATAACCTTCTTTAGAAACTAAAGATACAGAAATGATATTACAAGTTGCGTTGGGTACAAAAAAGCAATTACGCAAAACCAAAACATGTCCATCTGACATTCCCAGGTGATAGTCCCCCACGGCTTTAGCATCCATGCTAGCTCCGTTCGCAACTTTGAGGGTCATGTCACCTGCCTTCAAAACCCTACGGTTTCTCAACGCCTGCAAAGAATTACAGATATGAGATCCTGATCCGGTATCCAATACCCAGGAAGTAGAGTTTATTGAAAGACAATTTTCAATAACATACACACCTGAAGCTGAAGCTGCAACCTGCTTCAATTCCTGTGTTCTGGCCTTCCAGGCCCTGCAATCATTCTTCCAGTGTCCTTTCTTATGACAATAGAAGCATTCTTCTTTATCCACAAGCTTCCCCGTTATTTTTGTTGCTTTACCTTTTCCCTTCGTATCCACTTTACTAACACCGCACCTTGGTTTGGCGGGGGCCTTCTTCTTCTTTCCCTTGGCTTTCGCCTTGGACCTAGAAGAAGATGATCCTCCTACAAACAAAGTGGATGTTTCCCTACCTTTCTGTAGGGTGCCCTCTGCGCTCCTCAGCATGTTGAGGAGCTCTGATAGTTCAACCTCTTTTTCTTGTAGGTTGAAGTTCAGTATAAACTGGGCGTAAGTGGAAGGAAGGGACTGGAGAACTATATCCGTATATAGCTCACTCTCCAATGTGATCCCTAGGTCAGCGAGCTCCTCAATGAAGCCGATCATCTTTAGCACATGCTCGGCTACTGATGATCCGACGGCCATTCTTGTCGAAAACAACTTTTTCGACGCTTCGTATCTTGCGATACGTGATTGCTCTCCATACAGTTCTTTTGTATGGAGCAATATGGACTCCATGTCCATATTCTCATGCCTCCTCTGATGTTCGTTGTCCATCGAGGCAAGCAGGAGGCATTTGGCCTTTGCGCTATCAATCTCCCAAGTCTTACGGATTTCCTTATCCGCGACGCTGGAAGTTGGACCAGGGACAGGGGGAGCTTTGGTGGTAAGAAGATACCCCAGCTTGTCATAAGTGATTGCTATCGTGACATTCCTGAGCCAATCTTTGTAGTTTGGCCCTGTCAGTTTGTTTTTATCTAGGAGTAACTTAAGTCCAGTCATGTTGATTGGTCGCTGCAATTAGGAGAGAGAAGAAGAAACACTCAGCATGATGCTCTTGCAAGTTTAGAGTGGTTTTTAGTTTGTCTAAACAGGATGGCTCCCACTGTTTCTCGAATCCCTCCTCAAACCATAAAGGAAGAATTAGTCAGGATCAATCCCACCGTACAATACTTGCTTAACCGTTCAGCCAGGCCGGTGTCGGTACTTCGAGGGAGGTTTTCCAACGCTTTCGCGAAGTTCCTTAATTAGAGAACCTCTTTTCCCTGGGGGCGTAGCCCCGCTAACACCTTTCTAGGCACCTACTAGGTTTATAGCATTGATCGTTAAGTGAGAAATTTCCCGAGGAGTAGCATATACTCACAGTAGGATCGGGATCCAAATATCATCGCGTGACGAAACTGAAGGAATCCTACCAGAATCATCACACTCCAAATGGTATGCAAATCTAGCAAGTTTCAGTACTTATGAAACTCCCGATGTGGATTTTTGCCCCATGCTCTTATGACCTTGACTTTGGCCAACAAATCATAAGTCACATGTCAAGTTCTGCCCGTCGTTCTCCAGGTTAATTTGAATCCACCCGCACCTACCCTTGACTTTGGCCAACAAGGCAGTACGACTGTTCCAAACCAACGCATCTATCTATGCTGCACATGAATACCCAATAGCTACCAATCACTGTGCCTTGACTTTGGCCAACAAACACAGCTTGAATACTATTGACTATTCATGTGAAACGACGGAGGGCTACGGATGGTTTTGGCGAAACCGTGAACGTAGTGAACTTGATTTAATCGATGGAACGAGATAGCTTTTAGAAGGAGTGGCTCAAGCTCCGCATTTAAAAGTTATTTTGAAAAGAACCGAGTGGTTTTTCGAAAGTGTTCCAACGACTTTAACTTGGTTTATTATCTTGCATTAGTTCTTTTAATGCGTGATATTCTTGCATTAGTACTTTTAATGCGTCCCATCATTTAACCCTACCATTGCAGAAAACAACCAAAATATGACGTACGCTTATGCCATTCGCATTCGCCACTGGGCCCCGTCATTACCCGTTAGGTTACTTAACTAACGACAGAGCGGGGGCTGGGCTAGCGCGTCTGTAAAACATAAGCAACGCCTAAATAGTAAGCAATGATAGACATTACAGATCACAGATGAATGCATTGGATATACTAGCAATCCGCAATCCTTTCGAGCCTGAAACGAAAAGCGGATAACACGGTCGCGGTGAATAGCCAAATACCCCACCCAAGACCCCTACGGGTGCGGCAAACTACCCGCCAAGTACTCGGTAGTTTGTGCACCCCTCCATGGGTCTATCCTAGGAGCAAAAACAGTAAAAAGAATTATACAATGACGGCTACAACCCCGACCCGGTTGTGCGGCCAAACAAATAATATTATTACATCAATTTACATTTACAATGAATGAAAGAAAAACAAAAGCTCATCTCACATCCACCCCGGCTATTCACCCGCGACAGTCCAACACATTCATATACACATTCCAGCACATTACAGATCATGTATAACCCCGACTAATCGACTTATAGCGATTAGCCGACGTTCAATACATGCAAGCATCACAGATATAACCATCATAGTCAAAGTGCAGTGAAGTTCGGAAAAAATACGGAATTATAGGACCCCAAAAGGAAATTTCTTTTCTGGAAAATCTGGGCACATATAATATATTTTAAAAATCCCAAAACCAACACACAAACACACTGCACGAAAAACGATGCAGAGAAGAAACCAAGTCGCGGCGGTTCCGCGGCGGCCAAGAAGGATCACGCGGCGGAAGCGCGGCACTTTAGGCGAATCACTGTATCGTTTTTCTTGGGTGTTCACACAAAACCCTGAGCCGAATTTAGGAGTATAAAGTTTTTCATTTTGACCAGGAAAAATTTCAACAGAAACTCAGATTTTGTAAAGTTTGATTTTTGGATTTTTCCGGTTCCGAACTTCGTTACACTTCACTACCAAGCTAGTTTAAGTTTAGTTAGGCTCTGATACCACTGTAAGTCCATATTGCGACCCCCGGTTCTTACGGGGAGGCGGAAACGGTATAAAATCAAAATTTTTATCGCAAGAGGCAACATGGACTAACTTATGGTCGGGATCGTTACCTAAACTAAAACTAGCAAACTAAGCTAAAGATATTTAGCTACTCGGATAGAGATGGTTATACCTAGCTAGTCTTGAACTCCTTCGTCTTCAAGCTCCGGTGGTAGTCCGATGGCTTCTTCTCGTCGTCTCCGTACGCCGAAGATAGATCCACTTGAAAGCTCCAACCTTTAGCTCCTTCTTCGGTCTTTGAAGAAACTAGTTCACTTGGTTTGCCAAACCTAGTGAACTAGAATGAGTAGAGAGGAAATAGAATGGGATTTTATCTATGGTTCTTGATTCTCAACTCATGAGACAAGAGAACCATAGATCAAGAGAGGGAGCAAGAGGTTGAGGGTGAGAGCAAGGGGAGAGCTCAAGAACAAGAGAGAGAATGAGAAAAAAAAAAAATGAGGCTCTCTTTTTTCTCTCACCCTCTCATAATCCAAAGTGATCATAACTCATCATATCAAAAAAGTCTTTTGGTGATGGTTAGAAGCAACCATAAGGTTATCATATCATGCACTCATTTTACTCAAAAAAGCAAGCAAGAAAAAAGTCTTTGGCATGAAATGATAACCATGGTCATCATGATGGTCAACTAGTCAAGCCTAGTCAACCGGTCAACAAGTCAACAAAAGTCAACAAGTCACCAAAGTCAACAAGTCAACAAAAGTCAACAAGTCAACAACCATATCACCATAATACTTAATTAATATAATAGTTAATCACAAATCATATTCTCATTAGGGTTGAGCAAAAAGTCAAAAGTCAACGGTCAACTGTCAACAACCCTAATGAGAATCCACTGCCTCTGCATCCCTGTCAACTGTGCATACACACCCGCATCCGCGTTCCGAGGAACACGAATGCAAACTGGATAAATCCAATCCCATAAGGTACACTAGGATCTGGCTTAAACCAAAGCCCGCTAGTGTAAACTGTCCGGACACTGTGCGTGCACAAGTGCACGGATGTGACCGAACCCTGTCGCAAAACCATGCGACCTGTCGCAATACCATGCGACCTCTACTCTTTTGCCTAAAGGCGAAAAGCTTTCTGTGTGGGACTCTAAAGACTCGACACTACGCTGGCAGTGGGTTTAACCACAGACCGCAAGCGGCACTAGCTGTGCGTAACGGTCCCCAGGTAATGCCGACAAGAAGACCGACGAGGCGAAACCCATCTGAACTCCTACTGAGCCTGAGTGTGACATTCTCCATACAGTCCGGTCTGTTCGTCTGATACATCGCATGGCGGGCCTAGGGGGCGGTAAACGTCAGTCCCCCAATAGCGGTACAAGTCGTGCCGGAGTGAAGCCCAATACACCCTGAGATAACACTGGAAACCTACCAGTATATCTCGTTTGCCCTGGCCAGGGACTACTCGTGTAATGGCTCTCCTAGACACAGCGCGATGTCAACCCCCAATACCGGGAGAGACGAATCCTGTCTAACCGTCACTGCCTCCAAGTGCTTCGGGACTGCACCCAACCACCACCTGTTTGCACGACTCCTTTGAGCCGTGGTAGGGTAGTGATCAAAGTACAGTGGGAACACACCCGAGGCGAAGTGACAGTGTCAAGTCAGCGGACTAAGCTGTACTCATGTCACCTGGGAACTGATAACTCACGATAGGTATAATACCAACTAGTCAGTTCCCGACGAGTCCTGTCCAGTGTACCCGTAACCTAACGAGCACCCGCATACTATCTCAAGTACGACGTACTGACGGCTGTGGGACAGACCGTCTCCCACACTGGGATGAGAAGCGCATGCGCTGGTCTACTCCGGAGTATCGATGCCCTGTCTCGATAGTCCTGCGACCAGGGACCTGAATAAGGATGTGCTTATAGATTACCCAGCCCCCACTAGTGTGACTGCCATCACAACGCTGGTAATCAAGCAAAGATCCTAAGGGCTCCACTAATGCGTATAAGTGATATACTGAAATAAACACAAGTACACATTGAAGTAGAAACAAACCAAGTAGCATACTACTATTTTGAGCAAGATTGTATATACAAGGTGAATATCCCAAGCATCCATTAAGTAATATACAAACTAGTATGATACAGTAATGGCCTCTAGGGCATATACACTAACAGATACATCATATGTACTTTCTTCGTTTGGGCGGCATAGGAATTTTGGTATTCCCCTATTTCCTGCTCGGTCTTATAACAATTATAAGTTGGAGCGGGACCAACGTTCCCCAGCTCAGTATAACAAGCGGGTTCAGTAAATACATCCATATTATTATCTTGATTAAGGCGTGACATGGTCGCTACCTGGAGAGAGAGAGAAGAAAACACTCTGCGTGCGCTCTTGCAAGATTAGATTGGTTATATATTTTATCTAATCAGGATGGCTCCTACTGTTTTTATCAAATCTTCCATCAAACCTTAAAAGGAAAGACTAGCCGGGATTAATTACACTCTACAAGTTCGCCAATCTTTCAGCCAGGCCAGTGTCGGTACTTTGAGGGAGGTTCCCCGTGCTTTCGCACGGACCTAATTAAAATAAACCTCGTTTTCCCAGAGGCGTAACCCCGTTGACACCTTTCTAGACACCTACTTGTTCGGCTAATTGCAAAGTGCAAAACTCTCCCAGGAGTAACAATTACTCGCAGTGGGTATCGGGATCCAACTATCATATAGAAGGTATGCAATCTCATTGCAAATTTCAACACTTGAAACTCCCGATAATGGTTTTTACCCCTAGCACTTATGACCTTAACTATGGTCAACAAATCATAAGCACTGGTCAAGTTCTACCTGTCATTTCGTGATTAATTAGACCCACCCACATGACCCTTAACTAAGGTCAACAAAGTCACGCGACTGTCCTAACTACTCGCATCATATGCGGTGTAGGAAGACATCACTTAGCTACCGTACACTGTGCCTTGACTATGGTCAACAAACACAGCACGAATACTAAGTACTCTACTTCCTAAAATGACGGAGGGTTGCGGATGGTTTTTAAGAAAACCTTTAACGCTTTGAACTTGATCTCGTTGCGGAATCAAATGTTTTTTACATGGAGTTTTTTGAGGCTTTTCAAGTTTTGCTAAAGGGGTCACTCCTGATGAAGGGATCTTCGGCTGTTTCCTCATTGAATAAGGTGCAGGATATATCACATATACCGCTGTGCAAAGCAAAAAACTATAGAAGCAATCAAAAGATAAACCGAGGGTTGTAGCATCTGCCAGTTATTGGTAAAGGGGTCACTCCCGGTGAAGGGATCGTTAGCCCTTTCCTCATTGAATAAGGTGCATGATGTTCTATAAAGAACACCGCGATGCAAAGCAAGAACTGTAGCTACCTGTTTTATTTTTGAAATTCGATTCCACAATATCTTTTAGGTTTATTTTCTTTCATTAATCTCATTAATGAATGTCCCATCATTTAAGTCCACCTAAACATCACAGATAAATATAACGTACGCTTATGCCATCCGCATTCGCCTCGATGTCCCGTCTGCACTGTTAGGTTAGGTAACTAACGCCAGAGCGAGGCAAGGCTAGCGCGGGTGTAAAACATAAGCAACGTCTATATAATATATCATATATACTATATACAATATCTATCTGAACAAATCACATGATCACATCACAGATAACGCAGCAGAAAATATCATATGAAATATTGGATATACTAGGACGTCCGTGTTTTATTTTGAGCCTAAATAAAACATGGATTCCACTGTCGTGATGAATAGCCAATCCCACACCCCTAGACCCCTACGAGAGCGGCAAGCAACCCTACCAATTCTAGAGTTAGGAGACCCGGACTCGACTCCTCGAGATGGTCTCCCACTGGACCCTAGAACCCGGTTACTTGTGCTCCCCTCCTTGGGTCTATCCTAATGCGGAAAAGTAAATAATATACATCAACGGTGACATCTTCCGCAACCTGGAAGTGCCCCAATAATAGAATATTACATACAAGTTTTTACATGAATGAAAAAGAAAAAACACTCATCTCACATAAAAAAAACCCGGCTATTCAAACACGGCGATCCAATATAACATATCCAGCAACACATAACATCACATGTTATCAACGTAAGTAAATATGCCCATCCCAATTGTTGTTGACATATAGCAACGAAACCGGCGATATCACATATTACACTTACGGTCACAGAAAAGAAAGTGTAAAACTACAACAGTTGGAATCCGCAAACTCTTTAGACATCGCATGCCTAACCAAATGAATTTCTTAGACATCACATGCCTAACAATTATAAACCCCGCATTTTAGTCTCATTATCGAAAACTCTTTTCAATATCAAGTCGGGCAATTCAACAAGATTCCCGACATCCTGAACGAATGCCCGTCGCAAACTTTAGTAGACGGCCGCACCCCCGATGCCGTCGACGAAGTGCACCAAGGCGGAACACCGCTGCCGCGAGCACCCGAACGGATGCTTTCGGCGACGGGGTTCTCCTACAGTCACTTGGTCGGGGCTATGGGGTGTAGTTGTCTATTAAGTTTACCGGCGAGTATCCGCGTACGCAACGTGATTGCGACGGACTTTTGATCACATCAAAATTCCGTGGCAACCGATCAAACGAGACTAAACTGCTATGTCTATAACATCCATTCAGTTATCTCATAACTACTTGTAAATTCCAAATGTTGTATCACATTCAAGATAAAATAGAAAATGTTAAACTTTCCGATCGAACAATCAAACACCCAAGTTTTCCCGAAACAGCTCAACACTTGAAATAAGTTTAAAAACATCCATTTCATGCCACAGTACCAACGGTCCAGCCATAGAAGGGTCAAGCCAACGCCTCACATGTAGCACGCCGTACTGCCCCAAACCCTAAGGTTCAAAAGGCAGTTCAAGACAGTCACATAATCGAGTTAAGGTTTGTTGTCTTCTAGAGGGTCTATCGCGTTACTTGCACTACTTAGAACGTTCTTAAACCACGGAAAAATCCAACACTTGGAAATTTCCCGGCAGGGGAAAAAGTGGGTATTTATATCCGGTCGAACTTTTTAACATATTCTAAAATTACCCGGAAAAACACATAGACAAAATTAGACAATCCGATCGAATCTACGGACTCCCAATACAACCCAGAAAAATCAACTCTTGAGTGCATATTAAAAATTCCCAGAAAACACAGGAATAATATTAAGACATTACTGTGAAAACAGTGAAGAAAGATGCCACTTTATGGCCGCGGAACCGCCGCGTGACCTAGGGTACGGCCGCGGTTCCGCGGCGCCTTTATTGAATTGGGGTCACGTGCTTCACTGTAATGCTTAGAAATCCCTGCTTATTTTTCTGCATATTTTTAATTACAAAAATCACAGTTTTGAAAAATTGTACAGAGAAGGGTTTTCAATTAGGGTTCCAGGTTCGATCGGACTTCTAACATCGGCTACTGTTCACATCATAATATTGCAATTCATACGCCCCACTTTTATGCATTTTATAAGTAAACAGGTACTTTTGACGCTCGTTTGTTGCATGATACAGGATACAGGCTCTTGGAACAAATACAGTGAAAAAGACGAAAGATGCTACAGAAAAGGGACTTTTGACCAACAAGCAGACGGATCTTACTCAAGCCGAGACGAAGAACAGTGCAAGATCCAAAAGACGAAAGTGAACGGTCAAAAGCTCCTTACAAGTTTTCATTGAAGATCTGGAAAAGACCAAGAAGTCAAACAGAGAAAAATAGTGAAGAACAAATAAGCCCAAGAACCCAGAATGAAGACCACAGAAGATGGTGGCATGAAGCCACCAAAGGGCCGCGGAACCGCGGCCAAAGGCCTATCATTGCCGCGGTTCCGCGGCCGTATGGTGCCCTTGTCGGCACCGACTTCTTGTGTCGGTGCGACAGTGCGGGTGTTGGGATTTTTAGGGGGCAAATCTGTAATTGCATGTCTACGAGAGTCTGTAACCCTACATTCACTGGTTGCTTATAAATTGTACTCAAAATCTGTAAAATGTATGCCTCTTTTCAATCAATAAAAGTTCAGATTTGTTGGGAGATTTAGAGCATCAACCTTCTTGTAAGTTTTAATTTATTTAATTCCTGCCTTAGTTTAATTTCATTACTTGCCCTAGTTATCCCATTGTTTGCTGTAGTTAACTTGTTTAGCTATTTTTAATCTGTAGTAAGAGTAAAACTTTAAAAGATAAACAACAAAAATGTCGCTTTTAAATAATTCCCAAATGAGCGAGTAAAATCCTCGCTCGTTAGGGTTAGGAACAAGAGAGGGAGTGAGAGATGGATATGTTGGAGATAGTGCCCTCAGAGTCAATTATTGGATCACATGCACGTGATTGCAATGATTGAGGGAGGACCTATTCCGGGACGACAGTCTTACTCGAGATGATAGTATGCTATCTGGTTTACCTTTATCATCGTGTACTGCTTTAGGTGACCTGACAGGTCGCTATTACACGTTGATAGAGCCCCTAGGATTCTTGCTTGACTGCCAGCAGTATGAGGGCGATCATATACGTGGGAGCTGGTAGTCTATAAGCACATCCTTAAATGGTCCCTAGTCGTGGGAGTTTCGAGACAGGGCATCGATTCTCCAGAGTAGACTAGTGTATACAGTCGAGACCCCGACGAGGGGCGGTGGCCGGTCTCACAAGCCACTGGTGTCAGTTGGATCACCTAAGATGTATACAGGTGCTCATTGGGTTATGAGTACACCGGACAGGACTCGCCGGGAACATGCTAGTTGGTCTTATACCTGACGTCAGATAGCAGTTCCCAGGTGACATGTGTACAGGTTAGTTCATCGACCTGGGGATCGTCATTTGTCTCGTGTGAGTTCCCACTGTGCTTTGATTACTACCCTACCACGGCTCAAAGGAGTCGTGCAAACAGGTTTTAGTTGGGTACAGTCCCGAGCCACATGGAGGCAGTGAGCGGATCTTCGGGGGTTCGTCTCTCCCGGTATTGGGGGTGAGGTCGCGCTGTGTCTAGGAGAGCCATTACACGAAGTCCTTGGCCAAGGCAGGAGATTTACTGGTAGGTATTCCAGTAGTATCTCAGGGTGTTCTGGGCTACACTCCGACACGACTTGTACCGCTTTTGGGGGTCTGACTTTTACCCACCCCCTAGGCCCGCCATGCGATGCTCATAGACGAACGGACCGGACTGTACGGATATTGTCACTGACAGGCTCAGTAGGGTGTCAGGATGAGTTCGCTCATCGACGTCCCTTTTGGTCAATAGCTGGTGGCCCGTTACGTATTGGCTTATACCTCTGACGTGCTAGTGGTTAAATCCACAGCCATAGTATTGACGAGTCTTTAGAGTCCACCACACTTTCAGTTACTCAGCTTTCGGGCGAAACGCTGTAGAGGCCGTATGGAGATATGGCAGGGTCCGATCAGATACGTGCGGTATTGCACGGATCAGGATCGGACGGTTTGTACTAGAGGCCGTATAGATATATGGCAGGGTTCGATCAGATACGTGCGGTATTGCACGGATCAGGATCGGACGGATATTACTAGCCGGCTTTGGTTTAAGCCGGATCCTAGTATAGTACAGTGTAGATTTTGTCTCATTGCATTTGTATCCGGTCGGAATACAGATGCGGGTGTGCATGCACAGTATCGGGGTTTTCCTGTAATTTATTACGGGACCAGTTTTCTGGAGTTGCCAGTTTGCATTCCGTTCCGGCCGGTTTTCCTTTGTTCTTTCCCGGCCGGACTTTTCCGATGGAGGGGGTTATTTGCAAGTTTGCAAATAACATTTTGTAGAGGGTTTATTTGTGAGATGAGAGATTATGATAGCCTCTTTGATTCCCTCCATCACTTGCATTAAATGAGATTAGAAAGGGTATGGGTTTGATGTTCATTTTGTTATGATGATTTTTTTATGGTCACCATTTCTATCTCCTACCATCACCTCCCTCTTGTGATATTTTTTGTTTCCCTCCACCATTCCTCATAAGAAATGGCCGGCCACATTTTGTAGAGAGGAGAGAAAGAGAGAGCTTTGATTTTGGTGGTGTGGAAAATTTCATTCATCTCATTTTTGATACAAGGAAAAATGAAAGCACCATTTTTCATACCTTCATTCCTCCATCTTCAAAAGGCAACCAATACCCCAAAGTGAGACATGCACTCTACACTACATTCTATAGCACATCTTGGGCATGTCGACTTGCCATCTTCATGCCCGAGTTGCCTCGGTATTGAGGTGGGAGCCCGTAAAAGATACAGACGATGTGGTGCCCTTCCGGCAAGGAGGCGACGACCGGAGTTTCCGCAGGAGATCGGGACGACGACGAGAAGACCGGAGGACTCGGATCACTCGGTATATCTCTAACCCGTCTTGTTGTTTGCTAGATCTAGTTTAATGGCCCGATCCGGAGTTTAGTGCGCGGTGGTGCCGGTTTGCAAAGTTCGCAAAATTAAAGTTTATCACCGCTTCCGCATTTGGCCGTCGGGTTGACGTCCGGGGCGCCGTCGTGCAGTTACATTGGTATCAGAGCCTCGCCATTAACTTCGTCTAGCTTCGTTTGATGTGTTTTGCATTTCCGATCGACCAAAATTCAAAAATCTACATTTTTTGTTAGCATCAGTTTCTGTTGAAATTTTTTGGTCTCGAAAAATTTTTCAGGTTGTCTCAGAATGATGTGCAGGGAGTTCTAAGAACACTGGAAAAATTCGACAACATGATCTCTCAGTAAGACCGCGGATCCGCGGCCATTAACCTTTCTTAGGCCGCGGATCCGCCGCAGTAATGAGGGCTCATGTCATCGTTTTTTTGCAGTGGGCTTGTGGGCTAAAAATAGGGGTTTTGGAATATTAAAATTGGGCCCAGAATTTCTGTGAGTGCTACAGTATTGTTTGGGGGCCCACTTGTTAATTTTTGATCGATCGGATATTTTAAACACATTATTTCACAGTATTTACATTATATCTGCGACCGTGAATGTCACTTGATCGGTAAATCCAGTCTAACTGCTATAGCCCGGTTAGACGGATTTGCGAACGTGACTTTCACGTTGATGTTCTGTGTTTTTTTTGCTGTGATGTTGCGGATCGGTCGTGGGGGATAGCCTGGATGCAATGCTAGTACAGTGTTGTTGTATTATGTACATTTGATATTGCGGGGCGAGCGTCCGACATGTGGACTGCCGTCACTGCCTGTTTGTATTATTCTTTTGGGGCACGACCTGGTTGCGGTCGATGTACCCGTTGTATGTATATTTTACTTTCTGTACTAGGGTTACCCCGCGGAGGGGTGCACGGATAGCCGGGTTCTAGAAGGCAACAAGCCCGCTTCTCATGGCATTGGGACGGAGGGGGCTTCACTCCAGGATTGGCTGGCTATTCGCCGCACTCGTAGGGGGTTTAGGATTTCATTACACAGGCTATCCACACGACCAGGGGAACGTCGGGTTTCAGTAGTGGCTCTGTGAAACCCGGGGATCCCAGATATCTGTATTGTTCTTTGATGCTGTACATTTCTGTGATGTTGCATTTTATCACGCCTTGAGCGAAATACTATATATTGGTATATATATTAGTAGATGTTGTATATGTTTTTCATCCGCGCTAGTCCAGTCCCCGCTCTGCCGTTAGTTAGCTAACCTAACGGGTAATGACGGGACCCAGTGGCGAATGCGGATGGCATATACGTACGTCAGTATTTTTCGTTCTTTGTGGTGTGATCAATTGATGGGACTGCATTGATTCGGATCAATGCAAGATAAACAAACCTAATCTGATGTTGTTGGAACACTTTTCAAAAAGCTGTTATTGCAAGGACGTTCACTTTTGTTTTGCATCGTGGTATTCATTTGGAATATCCTGCTCCTCAGTCGACGAGGCAAAGGCCGAGATCCCTTCACCGGGAGTGACCCCTTGGATAGAAGTTTGGGTCAGGGCATTAACTTCACTATAGCCGATTACTTTTGCTTTGCACCGTGGTATTCATTTGGAATATCTTGCACCCCATTCTACGGGGAAAGAGCCGAGATCCCTTCACCGGGAGTGACCTCTTTAGTAAAGGTTTTCGTCACTATATTTTCTAAAAAGCTATCCGTTCCTCCAACGATATCAAGTTCATTACGTTAAAGGTTTTCGCCAGAAACCATTCGTAGCCCTCCGTCGTTTCATATGGGTAGTCAATAGTATTCAAGCTGTGTTTGTTGGCCAAAGTCAAGGCACAGTGTTTGGTAGCTGTTGGTTATTCATATGCAGCATAGATAGATGCGTTGGTTTGGAACAGTCGTACTGCCTTGTTGGCCAAAGTCAAGGGTAGGTACGGGTGGATTCAAATTAACCTGGAGAATGACGGGTAGAACTTGACATGTGACTTATGATTTGTTGGCCAAAGTCAAGGTCATAAGAGCATGGGGTAAAAATCACATCGGGAGTTTCAAAAGAACTGAAGCTTGCCAGATATGCGCATACCTTCTGGAGTGTGAAACCGTGAGCGGATTCCGTCACGTTATCATGCGATGATAGTTGGATCCCGATTCCCACTGATGAGTTAGTTTACTCCTCGGGTGGCCCCGACTAATTCTTCTTTCAGGTTTGGAGGAGAATTTGAGGTACAGTGGGAGGATTCCAGATTAGATAAATTGGTAACCTTTCTGATCTTGGTTAGAGTGCACGCTGAGTGTTTCTTTTCTCTCTCTCTCTCTGGCAGCGACCATTGACCCGACCCTAAGACTATGACTCAGAGACCAAGTTAACCGAACCTTCTTTACACTGGCTTTTGGATTGTCAGAGTTGCAGACCTCATTGCCACTCCTACTTTTACCCTTTTTCTCCAGGACACCCCGTTTTACTACGAACGTCCACTTCCATTGGACAAAACCATCGTATGGTTAGATACGAACTCGAAGGAATTCGAGGATGGTTTCCGGTTCTAGAGAAAACGGATAGGATTATTCAGTTGTCTTTTCCCTTTTACCTTCTCTCAAGTTGTGAGTACTCCTTAGTTTAGGAGATAGTACACCTATTACGCAAATTGGATAGTCTTCTTCCAAACTTTAGGCTGGTGCCGAACAGTGTGGAATGAAGAAAACCAATTAGCATGACGATGGTGTGCAGAAGGTATTAAGATTAAGACAAAGCAAGGGATTAGTAAGAGGGCAAAGTAAATTGCGACTGATAATCACGACCAAACCAAGTATTTCTTCGCCAATCCTAAATCACCTTTGTATTTCTCCAGGACACTCCGTATCACTACGAAGATCCACAGTTTATTGGATAATCCATCGTATGGTTATATACGAACTCAAAAGGAACTTGTTCCAGTTCGGGGATGGATTCTGGTCCAGGAGAAATAGGAATAAGGTTTATTCGGTTGTCTTTTATCTTTACCTTCTCTCGCATTGCGAGTACTCCTAGGACTAGGACAGTACACCCATTATGCTTATTGAATAGTCTTCTTCCAAACCATAGGCTGGTGCCGAACGGTAGGGAAGGAAGAAAACCATTTGGCCTAAGGGGTGTGCAGAAGGTAATGACTAAAGACATATAAAGGGATTTGGAGAGGTGGCAAAGAATTATACGGTTATAGTTGTGAATCTGGATAATGGTAGAGGCATTACTAGGAATACCAGGATACCCCATCGAAACATTTCAATGTTTCAGTTCAACTGTGTACTGTTAAAAGAAAACTGATTTCCTGATTAGACACTTGCTCCAGGGTATGTATTTACCAGGTTTGATTCTCACATCTGTATGGCTTTACAGATGATGAGTGGAAGTTATTGGGAATTGGGTGATCATCCTCATTATATCGGGATTCGTTGTAATCGGTGATATTTGAGGAGATCACCTGGGCTGTTTGCCGGTCGGCAAATTTTTGGTTTTGAATATCCGCTGTTGTGCACCAATTTCAAATTGATATATCTGTACGTCTATTTTCATAGAGTGAGATATACCTTTTGATATTATGTCGATGACATTTACCTATATCAGTGGATGGTTGGGTAAGGAGCATTAAACAGCGGTGTAATTCTTCTTAACCATAAGTACAGTCTTCAACCTACGACACACAGTGAAAGAGTTGTTAGACTCGGCGGACTTATACAGAGTATTGTATGTTGTCCAGTGTCCATTAGGACAGAGGGGTTTGTCCTCATACTATATTCTGTTTACTTTTAACTTCTCTAGTTCTTAGACATGTGTTTCGTAGAAACACAGGGTCTAAGTTTTGAGGAGTTATAGGTATTTGAATAGAGTAGAGAACCAGGTGTAGCAAGTATCGGGATTCTTCAAAGTGATCGAAGATGTAGATACTTGTGTATGGTATTCAGTTGATAGTAATGATAAAGAGAAATTGCTTCTCTTTCAGGTTACTCATAATTGGAAGCATTCCTAAGTTGAGTAACGCTGATCGGCCTCTCTCTATTTAGTTGACATGCACTGGAGATAGCTGCATGATTTGAATCTGGTTCAATTAAATCAGTGCCTCTGGTTCTATATTGGATATAGTACAGTTCATATCTTAACATTGTTAAGGTACGGGGAGTTGTCCGGCTTATGATTAAAACCAGACTCTGGATAACTCAAGGCACGTTTCTGTAATGGCTGTTTGTGGGTTGACCCAGGCTATGACGAGGGTTGACTTTCTACCATAAGAAAGATCAATAGAAATATTGTTCTGGACTCGCTACAGTTTTAATAAAAATGGATTTTTCAAAAACAGTAGTGGGAGTATGGTAGAACTGGAAGTGATTCCAGAACCGCAAACGATTACTGAAGATTTGATAAGGAACCTAAAGATTCAATCTGATTTGACATTCCATTGGCCACTCCGCAGATAAGGTGGGTAACTTCAGGCACCCGAGAGGTACTCCGGTAGCCTCAAGGACGGTGACAGGGAAGTTCTTGTTTACCCACACTTACCATTGCTGTTGTCCCACGCTGCGAGACCCGGTGGGAGGATGAGTATAGCGTCGTTCTAAACTAGCTTTAGAAGTGCACATCTATATGACTCTGCCAGAGGGTTGTCGTAGTCAGTGGGAGCAGCGGAAGCATTGGTGGACATCAGGCTTATGTCTATTTATAGACTAAAGAAGATATAGCGGAGATAGATCATCTATTTCTGATGTGACAGTCATAGGTTTGACGTCATCAGAATAGGGGATGGATCTGTTGAGAAGGTTGTAGGGTGTGATATCCGGGTTTTGGATGACATACACAAGGTAGGAAGTGACATTCCTATACTACGATCGGTTATACTTTGGTCGTCACGGTTTCTCCACAAGGGACTTGGACATTATATCAGACATACTGGTTACTAGATCTATGGTTTTAGATCTAGATTTGGGTGGTTTCCCAATCAGGGTACTTTGACAGCATTCTAAGAGTATTTAGAATGGACGACTCCTGGCACGGTAGTGTACCTGCAGGTGATGGAGTCACCCTCTCTAAAGGTGTCTTATAGACTAAAGTAGAGAGGGATGTGCATGATTGGCAGATCACTTGCTTAGGCAATTGAGTCAATCATGAGATGTCAAGTACCACACCAGATGTTGTTCTTGCACTAGATGCAATAAGTTGACATTGATCCAATCCTGGAGAAACAGTCGGAAGCAGTTTTAGAACATAAGTGGATGTTCTAGGGATATGATAACGACAGCCTCATTTGGGAGACAGTTATCATTCCAGGCTTCCAAGGTGACATGGACGACAAGGAGGTTGTCAGAGTTATAGTTTTCCTTCTAACGAGGGGCAGTATTCTGGACAGGTGATCCAAGGCAATACTGAGGGAGGCATGGCGCAGGATACTGATTAAGTTCAGTTGATGATACAGTCTGAGAAGTTTGGATTTGGAGTTCATTTATGAGCTAGGTCCCATCAGACATCCAGACATTCTAAGACAGGTATTGCTCATTTCGGGAGATGACTTTCTCCGCGAACTTGAGATATAGAGAGAGACATAGAAAGAAACTTCAGAGCGGATCCACTTGCTGAGGCTATTCCTCGAACGCAATAGTCTCGCAAACGAGCTTTGTGAGACTGACTAGTAGAGGAGTTGGGTGTTCGGTATCACACGGGCTGTGAGTATGCGACATCGCAATAATTAGCCTTGAGTGCAAGTGGGAGATTGTTGGAGATAGTGCCCTCAGAGTCAATTATTGGATCACAGGAACGTGATTGCAATGATTGAGGGAGGACCTATTCCGGGACGACAGTCTTACTCGAAATGATAGTATGCTATCTGGTTTACCTTTATCATCGTGTACTGCTTTAGGTGACCTGACAGGTCGCTATTACACATTGATAGAGCCCCTAGGATTCTTGCTTGACTGCCAGCAGTATGAGGGCGATCATATACGTGGGAGCTGGTAGTCTATAAGCACATCCTTAAATGGTCCCTAGTCGTGAGTTTCGAGACAGGGCATCGATTCTCCAGAGTAGACTAGTGTATACAGTCGAGACCCCGACGAGGGGCGGTGGCCGGTCTCACAAGCCACTGGTGTCAGTTGGATCACCTAAGATGTATACAAGTGCTCATTGGGTTATGAGTACACCGGACAGGACTCGCCGGGAACATGCTAGTTGGTCTTATACCTGACGTCAGATAGCAGTTCCCAGGTGACATGTGTACAGGTTAGTTCATCGACCTGGGGATCGTCATTTGTCTCGTGTGAGTTCCCACTGTGCTTTGATTACTACCCTACCACGGCTCAAAGGAGTCGTGCAAACAGGTTTTAGTTGGGTACAGTCCCGAGCCACATGGAGGCAGTGAGCGGATCTTCGGGGGTTCGTCTCTCCCGGTATTGGGGGTGAGGTCGCGCTGTGTCTAGGAGAGCCATTACACGAAGTCCTTGGCCAAGGCAGGAGATTTACTGGTAGGTATTCCAGTAGTATCTCAGGGTGTTCTGGGCTACACTCCGACACGACTTGTACCGCTTTTGGGGGTCTGACTTTTACCCACCCCCTAGGCCCGCCATGCGATGCTCATAGACGAACGGACCGGACTGTACGGATATTGTCACTGACAGGCTCAGTAGGGTGTCAGGATGAGTTCGCTCATCGACGTCCCTTTTGGTCAATAGCTGGTGGCCCGTTACGTATTGGCTTATACCTCTGACGTGCTAGTGGTTAAATCCACAGCCATAGTATTGACGAGTCTTTAGAGTCCACCACACTTTCAGTTACTCAGCTTTCGGGCGAAACGCTGTAGAGGCCGTATGGAGATATGGCAGGGTCCGATCAGATACGTGCGGTATTGCACGGATCAGGATCGGACGGTTTGTACTAGAGGCCGTATAGATATATGGCAGGGTTCGATCAGATACGTGCGGTATTGCACGGATCAGGATCGGACGGATATTACTAGCCGGCTTTGGTTTAAGCCGGATCCTAGTATAGTACAGTGTAGATTTTGTCTCATTGCATTTGTATCCGGTCGGAATACAGATGCGGGTGTGAATGCACAGTATCGGGGTTTTCCTGTAATTTATTACGGGACCAGTTTTCTGGAGTTGCCAGTTTGCATTCCGTTCCGGCCGGTTTTCCTTTGTTCTTTCCCGGCCGGACTTTTCCGATGGAAGGGGTTATTTGCAAGTTTGCAAATAACATTTTGTGGAGGGTTTATTTGTGAGATGAGAGATTATGATAGCCTCTTTGATTCCCTCCATCACTTGCATTAAATGAGATTAGAAAGGGTATGGGTTTGATGTTCATTTTGTTATGATGATGTTTTGTTTATGGTCACCATTTCTATCTCCTACCATCACCTCCCTCTTGTGATATTTTTTGTTTCCCTCCACCATTCCTCATAAGAAATCGCCGGCCACATTTTGTAGAGAGGAGAGAAAGAGAGAGCTTTGATTTTGGTGGTGTGGCAAATTTCATTCATCTCATTTTTGATACAAGGAAAAATGAAAGCACCATTTTTCATACCTTCATTCCTCCATCTTCAAAAGGCAACCAATACCCCAAAGTGAGACATGCACTCTACACTACATTCTATAGCACATCTTGGGCATGTCGACTTGCCAGCTTCATGCCCGAGTTGCCTCGGTATTGAGGTGGGAGACCGTAAAAGATACAGACGATGTGATGCCCTTCCGGCAAGGAGGCGACGACCGGAGTTTCCGCAGGAGATCGGGACGACGACGAGAAGACCGGAGGACTCGGATCACTCGGTATATCTCTAACCCGTCTTGTTGTTTGCTAGATCTAGTTTAATGGCCCGATCCGGAGTTTAGTGCGCGGTGGTGCCGGTTTGCAAAGTTCGCAAAATTAAAGTTTATCACCGCTTCCGCATTTGGCCGTCGGGTTGACGTCCGGGGCGCCGCCGTGCACTTACAGGATATCTCTCACCTCCTTCAATGCCAACATATTTTCAAAACGAAACCTTCATCCACGCATATATGATCCGCCCCCTACGGCACCCTACCTACGAGGTAACGGTGAACCGTAGTATAAAAGGCCGGACGCACATGACGTCCATGAAGATTGCAGCAATTAATAGGAAAGGACGGACAAGGATCTAGAGGAAGAAACTTCGTTCTTCCCGATCATCCTAATCCCCTTTGCTAATAATTGCTGTGATTTTCTAAAAATCTTTAATCAAATGGCATTGAACGAGGTGACAATATTGATCTCATCAACCCTAGCTTAGACCTAACCCTAACGAGTTCTTTCATATCATATAAATTAGTTCTTTAAATCACTCGATAAAAAAACCAAACAAACAATCTGAATCAACTCGTTATAACACAAAAACAGAAAATTACACATCTCTGCGGATCGACCCGTATTCACCGGCTAGCTGCAAAGCGACGCCGTTTCTGATTACGGTAAACACAATTTTTTGGATTAATCAAATGGCGCCGTTGCCGGGGATGGCGTAATTTTTTATTTTGTAGGATTTCGGGTTGATATAAATTTTGAAAAATCATAAAAATCAGAAAATAGAAAATAAAATTTTTTTATCAATCTTTATCTGTTTGAAGGGTTTGCTATTTGAATCTTGCAGGAACAACAAGGATTGCGCATCTGAAAATTTACAGAGGGCCAAACAGAAGCTGGTATATAAGAACAGAGAGGAATCACAAGTACAGAGCAGCACAAAATTTTTCAGAGGCTGAACACACCAAGGTGCCGCGCTTCCGCCGCACAACTAGGGCTCCCGCCGCGGTTCCGCGCTCCCTCTGCCTCTTCAGTGCACCAAATTTGCATGGTTTGCTCTCTTTTCTTCCCCTCTGCAACCTCCATATTTCCACTGTAAAAAGTTTCTGCAGGAATTCTTTGCGCTAAAACAAAAATTCTCTCCCCCTTCTAAATAACAGATTTTCTGCAGGAATTCTTTGCGCCGCACTAAAAATTGAGTGCAAGTGAATTTAACTGTTTTGCATAATTTAATCGGACGCTAAGGGGCTAATTGACCAAACTCAGATTGGGTGGGGATTTCATCACCCTTCCCAGGACCCCAGAAAACACCTAAAGCATGTGCATTGACCACAGTTAATTAAAAAAGACTAGACTCAGACCTAAGGACATCGAGCTCAATAGGAAAAGGACTAGTATAGGCATCGGCCGTTTATCCTAACCGACATTGCGGTGTCTAGGCTAGTGGTTATTAATTAGGCCCACTGTAGTGGTGGTTCCTTCCCACTTACCTGGCCGTACTTGTCCGTGAAGAGGCGGTTTGAGGTCCTATTTCTAGCCCTAGTTAGGAGCTGTCTAGCAGACCTAGGCGACCCTAGATCTAAGCCTGATTGTGCATGTGTGGTTGATTTGTGTCACGAGTCCCTTTTGAAAAACCTTTTTTGCAAAACTCTCACATATAAAAAAAAAGAAAAAAAGAAAAATCTTTTCAAAACTTGCAACTTGCCGCTAAGAAAACTTGCAACTCACCATACCACTTTCCCTCACTGACGTTATCTTACCCCCACATTCTGTTTTTCTTTTTTCTGACTACACTATCCCTTTTAGTGTATGTCACTTTGGACTAGGGATACAGACGCCCGATTAGTCCGCGTTTCGTTGGTACCGACCAACGAACCTTTCGACACCGAAGTCGAAAATCTGTCCACTTTCTTACCCTCACCTTCAACTTCTTTCACCGAAGGTATGTCGGGATTCAACCCCAACAATACCTTACCGACGGGAAGGATTCCACCTCCGTTAGGTGCGAATGACCCGAACCAGCCGCCTGTTGAAGCGCTCGCACGAGTTGCGCTCCAGGATCTCTTTTACCCCATCCGCACTTCTTTACCTACTTGTCTTTCACCCCCACCGGCAAATGGGGACAATTTTGTGATAAAACCACATTTCATCAATATGCTGCCAAAATTTCATGGTTTGGAATCTGAAGACGCACATATCTTTATTAATAAATTCCAAAATGTGTGCGCTATGATGAAAACAACCCAATTGAGTGATGACGCTATAAGGCTAAGGGTCATTCCTTTCACCTTATGTGACCTAGCCGAGAAGTGGCTATATAGCACCGCATCACATTCCATAAGAAATTGGGACGAGTTTGTGAAGGCTTTTCTGAAAAAGTTCTATCCTCATCACAAAACTGCCAGAATCCGCAATGAAATAATTCAATTCTCACAACTTCCTTCCGAACCATTTTGGAAGTGTTTCGAGAGATTTAAGGACCTACTAGTTCAATGCCCTCATCATGGGATCGAAAGTTGGCAACTTTGCCAAACATTATACGAGGGATTGAACTCGGCAACGAAGCAGTTGCTAGAAACCATCTGTCAAGGTCATTTTCTCTCTAAGTCTAGTGATGAAGCGTGGCAGTTTCTTGAGGATCTTAGTGAGCAAACAATACAGTGGGAGAGTACCAAGACCACGTCATCTTCTAGTGGTCAATCTAGGGCAGGCATACATCAAGTCGAGATGTCGATTGCCATGAAGGCCGAGATGGCCGCTCTTACGAAAAAGTTAGAAGCGATTGAGACCAAAATCTCATCGCCTTCTCCTGCCCCTGCTATGCCTCCACGAACTGTCTGTGCTTGTTGTGCGGATCCATCGCACCTAACTGAAGAGTGTCCTTATAATGCATCCACTCAAGGACAGGATCAAGTCAATGCTGCATTTCAGCAACGACAAAGGAACGATCCGTACTCTTCGACATATAATCCGGGGTGGAGGAGTCACCCAAATTTCGCTTGGAACCAAAATCAACAATTCCAAGGAAATAACAATTTTCAAAGACCTCCTCCTCCACAACAACAACAACAAGCACCCTCACAAACTCAATTTCAACCGCAACAATTTCAACAACAACCTTACCCTAATCAGGTGAACAATTTTGTGCCTAACAATGCTTACCAGCCAAATAATTATGTTCAACCTAATAATGATAAGGTTAGCTCGCTCGAAAGAAGTCTAGATGCGTTCCTTAAGCAATCTACACAGTCTACAGCAAGACTTGAGACTTCTATTCAAATTTTAGTGCAAAATAGTACCTCACACGATCAAAGCATCAAATCTATTGAGGCACAAATTGCACAACTCAATGCAGCTTTAAGCGAGCGTGAAAAAGGAAAACTCCCGTCTCAACCACTGCCCAACCCGGGTCACGCACACGCTGCATATCAACAGCAGAATCATAACGTAAATGCCGTGACCACGTTGAGATCGGGAAAAGTATTGCAGAAAAATGTAGGCATGAACAATGACACCCCTGCCGGTGGGATTTCTTCATCTTCTTCTTCTTCTTCTTTAGAGCCTATTCTCCACCCTTCACATGGCTCTACCTCTTCTAGCTCGAACGGACCCATTTCTAACAACACGAACACATCTACACGGGGTGCCGTTCCAACTCGACAATCTGATCCACAAAAGTTGGACTCAACCACCTTTCAAAATGTTCCTTTTCCTAATAGGTTGAGATCCAATAAACCAACTCCACAGATGGAGAAGATTGTTGAGTTGTTCAAACAGGTTAGCATAAATATCCCTCTTTTGGATGCAATCCAATAAGTTCCTTCATATGCAAAAATTTTAAAGGACTTATGCACCAAAAAGAGGAAGTCGCAAGTGCCAAAGAAAGTTTTTGTGGCTAGTGCTATTAGTGATGCTCTTGTAAATTCCCTTCCCCCAAAGCAAAAGGACCCCGGGTGTCCTACCATTTCGATAACAATTGGGGACAAGAACATCAATAGAGCACTATTAGATCTTGGCGCGAGTGTCAATTTGCTACCCTATTCTGTGTACGAGCAATTGGGCGTTGGAGAGCTTAAGCCCACTCACTGTACTCTCCAAATGGCCGACCGGTCAATAACCTATCCTAGGGGAGAGCTGGAGGATGTGTTAATAAGAGTAGGGGATTTTATTTTCCCCGTTGACTTTATTGTGATGGATACACAACCTGTCGCTAACCGCCAGAACCAAATTCCGGTAATACTTGGTCGACCATTTCTGGCTACATCCAACGCAGTGATCAATTGTCGTAACGGTTCAATGAACCTATCTTTCGGCAATATGACAATTGAGCTCAATATTTTCAAGTTGGGAAGTCAGCCGGCTGAGCCTAATGCTAGCGTACTCGATGTTTGCTCAATCAATGAGATCGCGGAGGAGGTTTGTGAATTCGAGAATTTTTTGTTCGATCACAGCAATGTTAACGCCACTAGTGCGTTCCTCCTAGAATCCGACGCAGCTTTCACAGCTGATAATGATTTTGAGTGCTTTACCTTCGTTGATGACTTTGAAGACTCATCACCTGAATTGGAGTCTTTTGTTTTTTCGGATGAGTTAGTTGAACCATCCGACACTGTTGCGTACACTCGGTTCGAACCTTTGATGGAATCATTCGAGTTTGAAACAACGACCCCATTGTTACCATCTATTGTTTCACCTCCTAAACTCGAATTAAAGTTTTTGCCGACACACCTAAAATATGCTTATCTAGGTGATAATGAGACCTTACCTGTCATTGTATCAGCTTCTCTAGCTCTTGAGCAAGAGAAGGCACTTTTGATGGTCTTACATAATAATCGGCAAGCTTTCGGCTGGTCTATGGCGGACATTAAAGGGATTAGTCCCCTCATAGTCGAACATCATATACACTTAATGGATGATGCCAAGCCAGCACGAGATCCACAAAGGCGCCTCAACCCCATCATGAAAGAGGCTGTTAAGAAGGAAATTGTCAAGTGTCTGGATAGCGGTATCATTTACCCTATCTCGGATAGCCAATGGGTTAGCCCAATCCACGTCGTGCCAAAGAAATCAGGCATTACGGTCATTACAAATGAGGCAAATGAGTTGATTCCCACTCGCACCCAAACTGGGTGGCGAGTCTGCATAGACTATAGAAAACTCAATGCCGCCACAAGGAAAGACCACTTTCCTTTACCTTTCATTGACCAAATGCTCGAGCGATTGGCAGGGCACGAGTTCTATTTCTTTCTCGATGGCTATTCCGGTTACAACCAAGTCCCCATCGCCAAAGAGGACCAAGACAAGACAACATTCACTTGTCCCTTTGGCACGTTTGCTTATCGTCGCATGCCCTTTGGGTTATGCAATGCACCCGCGACATTTCAGCGGTGTATGATGGGGATCTTTTCAGACATGGTCGAAAAGTTCTTGGAGATCTTTATGGATGATTTCTCCATCTTTGGCGACTCCTTCGACGAGTGTTTACGCCATCTTGACACTGTTCTTACCCGCTGCAGGGATAAGAACCTAACATTGAACTGGGAGAAGTGCCATTTCATGGTGCGAGAGGGCATTGTCTTAGGACATGTCATCTCGCAAAAAGGCATCGAGGTAGATAGAGCAAAAATCGAAGTGATTTCTAACCTCCCTCCCCCAAAATGCATCAAAGATATTAGAGCCTTCCTTGGCCACGCCGGTTTCTACAGACGGTTCACCAAGGACTTTAGCAAGATTGCTAGACCCTTGACTCTCTTACTGGCCAAGGACACAACTTTTGCAGTCGACTCCACTTGCATTGAAGCATTCGAGTCTTTGAAGCATTCCCTCATCACCGCACCCATCCTCTCATCTCCCGACTGGACGCACCCGTTTGAAATCATGTGCGACGCATCAGACTTTGCTATTGGCGCTGTTCTTGGACAGCATATTGATAAGATGCCGCACGTGATTTATTATGCTAGCCGAACACTAAATGAGGCCCAACTCAACTACACAACAACAGAGAAAGAGTTTTTAGCTGTTGTGTTTGCACTCGAAAAATTTTGGCCTTATTTAATCGGCTCTCCAGTCGTTGTATATACTGATTATTCAGCTCTTCGCCACCTTTTTGCGAAGAAAGATGCTAAGTCAAGGCTAATACGTTGGATCCTTTTATTACAAGAGTTTGACCTTGTCATTAAGGACAAAAAGGGATGTGAAAACGTAGTAGTTGATCACCTATTATGACTTCCTTCTTCCCCCACGCTCGATCTTCCAATCATCGATGTTTTTCCCGACGAGCAACTCTTGACCGTTTCTTACGAACCATGGTTCGCCGATATTGTGAATTACTTAGCCACCGGCCTGATACCCAATGATTGGCCGAAACAGGATAAACTTCGATTTTTATCCCAAGTAAAGCATTTTTACTGGGATGAGCCCTATCTTTTTAAATACTGTTCCGACCAAATCATTCGTCGGTGTGTACCCGAAAGTGAGGTCAAGAGTGTGCTGTCTTTTTGCCACGATCAAGCATGTGGCGGGCACTTCAGCCCAAAGAAGACAGCCGAAAAAGTTTTGCAGTGTGGTTTCTATTGGCCACGACTCTTCAAGGATGCATTTGAATACTGCAAAACTTGCTCCCGGTGCCAACACTTGGGCCGGATTTCGCGGAGAAACGAAATGCCACTCCAACCTATTTTGGTTGTGGACATTTTTGATGTTTGGGGCATAGATTTCATGGGACCATTTCCTAACTCTTTTGGAAATGTGTATATTCTGTTGGCAGTTGACTATGTTTCTAAGTGGGTCGAGGCTGTGCCCAGCCGAACGAACGATAATAAAGTTGTCGTTCGGTTTCTTAAAGAACACATATTTTCTCGATTTGGGCACCCTCGGGCGATAATAAGTGATAATGGTTCTCACTTCTGCAATAGGACTTTCG
Source organism: Agapanthus africanus (assembly GCA_030015575.1). NCBI lineage: Eukaryota > Viridiplantae > Streptophyta > Magnoliopsida > Asparagales > Amaryllidaceae > Agapanthus > Agapanthus africanus. The sequence continues at coordinate 239,435,423 of JASDDO010000029.1, read as the reverse complement.
AGTCCTTAATGCGCAAATACTCTATCACCCACAAATTGTCAACGCCATATCACCCTCAAACATGTGGGCAAGACGAGGTTTCGAATCGGCAAATAAAGCAAATCTTGGAGAAAACGGTTTCCAAAAACCGTAGGGATTGGTCACTTAAACTGATAGATGCACTATGGGCTTTCCGTACTGCATATAAGACCGATCTTGGTATGTCTCCATACCGGCTTGTGTACGGGAAGGCTTGCCACCTCCCAGTGGAGATCGAGCATAAAGCATTTTGGGCTATCAAAGAGCTGAATTTATCTTTAGGAGATGCGGGCAGCAATCGAAAGCTGCAATTGAATGAGTTGGAGGAGCTGAGGGATGAGGCATATGATAATGCCATAACTGCTAAAAACTGAGCCAAGGTGTTCCACGATAAACACCTTTTGCGAAAAACTTTCGAACCTGGTCAACAGATTCTACTTTATGACACTCGGTTACACTTTCATCCCGGCAAGCTCCGGTCCAGATGGAGAGGGCCTTTTGTAGTCCGCACCGTTTATCCGCACGGTGCGGTTGATCTTGAGAACCCTGAAGACGGTACTTTATTCAAGGTGAATGGGCATCGACTGAAACCGTTCTTCACAGCGGACCCTACGGAGGAGCTCCTGTTTTTGCAGGAGCCAATTTACACTGATTGATCTTCCTCCACTTTCACCCCCAAAATTTCTTTTCCCAAAACATTATTTCAAACAAGTTTGGGGGTGTGTATATTGTTTGTATATATAATAAAAAAATATAATAAAAAATAAAAATTTTTAATAAAAAATATAATAAAAAAATAATAATAATAATTTTTGGACCTAATTGCAAATTTGCAGATTAAGAGCTGATTTTACAAATGAAACCCTCGTTTTAGAGGGTGTTTTCTGCAAATCACCTTCTCTCCCCTCTATTTAAAGGAAACCGAGCCTCTGTTCTTTTACCCTAAATTCTTTCCTCTTCATAAAACCCTAGTCGCCGCCCCCTAGCCTCTGCAGAAAAATATCGCCGCAACTCCACCAGAGCGCCGCGCATCCGCCGCCTCTGCCGCCTCCCGCCGCGCAACCGCCGTTGTTCTGAGTCGTCGCCCCCTGAATTTTTCAGGGGAGGTAAATCTGAGTCCTTAGTCTCTGTTCCTGCATATATTTTTTTTCCTGAAAAATCGTAATGGCACATAAAATGCAGTTTGAACGGGATTTTTCCCCTGTTTTCGCACACGAGGTATACGGTACATATTTTGCACATGAAATCGCACAAAGGGGCTGGAATTTCCTCCTCTATAATCACGCATCTGCGTTTGCTCTACCTAACCTAGTTGCCCTATTTTACGAATCCATGGAAGATAATAGCCTTGACAACTTAGGTTACATTAAACTGAATTGGGGAAATCGTGAAATTCACATCGATAGGGACTTGATACACGAGGTTACACTCATACCACGTGTACCTGCACATGAACACCCACTGCGCTTTGAAGATTATATGCCGTTGATGGGTAATGACTGTGCACGAGAACCGCGCAAGGGCATCCAAGCACGGACCCTTTTCGCAAACGTTTTAACTGTGTGCCGGTGGGCACAAAACAATATCTTCGGTAGTTCCCACAACACGACCTTTTTCACCCCTTCTTTACATGTCGTACACACACTGATGATGAAGAATCCTAGGTTCGACATGTGCACGGTTTTGCTCCAATCTATAGGTACGGGGAAACGAGGTTCCGTATACCCATGTCCCATGCTCGTTACCCAACTCTGCCGATATTTCCTCCCCGCCGAGGAATTTGACTCATATATGATAGACGGTGTCCCGGTTCGACCACTTGTAGAGGGCGTCTCGTCGTCCTACTCTAGACTCACAGATATTTGGACACGAACCGAACCGGCAGAAAATGTACTTGCACACACCCCTAGTTCGAGCTTGACTTCGAGCGGGGAAGAACTAACTCCCCAGGAGCATGCGCGACTGATGCGAAGAACAGTGAGAAGAATCGACTCTTTGAGGGATGAGTTTCGGGCAACTGCACGAGATCACGACCGTCGGTTGACGGAAATTGAGAGGGGAATCCAAACACTTTTGGCTAGAGGGGAACGATCACGTTCACGCTTACGAGCGCGACGTGGGGCCGGGCAGTGAGGGCACTGCTTTGCTCAAGTTTGGGGGAGAGGGTAATGTATATAGTTATCTTTTGCATTGCATATTGTATATATTTTCTTTCCTTTTTGCATATTTAATTTCTGCATTGCATCTTTATATAAAAAATTCATAAAAATTTAAAAATTTGAAAAATAAAAAAATTAGAAAACTGAAAAACCCATAAAAAATTGAGAAAATTTCAAAAATTATAAAAATTATTGTATTCAATTTTGGTTAATTGACTTGAGTTGATAAAAATGTTAACTAGCTAGGAAAAACTAAATCTTAGACTTAGTAAATTAAAAACCCTAAAAAATAACCTTGCTTAAAGTTTAACGGTAGAAAGTGTATGTCTTTGTAGGTTATTTAGGAATAGGCAAATTTTGGGTTCACTTCGTGGGTTACGCCAAAACGAGGGAAGAGTATTAATGTTCTTATTAAAGTATAAGTTCGAAAGATAGTTCCTAGCTTGAGTTTAGATTCTGAAAACATGTACCCTACAAAATGCACAATCACGCACCTTGAAACTTGGATTAGAAGAAGAGACCTTGAATTACTCTTGTCTAAAGTCCTTAGCACAATGAAAATAAAAAAATAAAAAAAGTGAATAAAAAAATGGACACTGGTTTTTGTGATTACTTAGGGCTAGAAAATTAATTAGCGAGGGTGCTTCATCACCTAGTGCCTTAGACCAACTGGTTTGGGAGTCACTGCTAAAAGCCTTGGGTGTTGCAAAACTAGGAAATACGCTTTAAAGGGCTAACGCATCTTGTAATCGGCTGTTGGTACCTCAAGAAGTATTAACGGTCGCATGAAGGATGTGTAAGCGAAAGTTAAGTGCTTTGGACAATGGACGAGAGTACGATTGCTTGATTTGAATTTCCAAGTGTAGGGGTGAAAATTACACACACGTGGGGATATGTGATTAGAGTTTAGATAAGAGAAAGGAATGAAAAATAAAACTTGTATCTTTAATAGAGTTGATAGAAATTCCTAAGTGGAGATGAAACTCTAGAAGAAAAACTTAAGAAATGCTGAATTCTAAGTAATTTTATAGAACATGTACAATCTTAAGTTACATAATAAGGAAGTGTGAAGAATATGGGTGGATAATTTGCGGGGCGACGATAATAGAATTCCTTGTTAGAAAACCTAATTGGAAAACAAAAGTCGAAAAACCAAGTTGATAGGATTTTGTGGGTGTAATCCGCTGAAAACCCTCAGGAGACAACACTCCTCCTACTAGGGACACCTAGAGGTTTAACGGCTTGTTGCACGTGCTCAGTGCAATCGCGTTTCCCTGCGAAAGTGCGGCTAGGATAGAATAAATTAATAAGTTTGCTCGAGGACGAGCAAAAGATAAGTTTGGGGGTATTTGTTCACATCATAATATTGCAATTCATACGCCCCACTTTTATGCATTTTATAAGTAAACAGGTACTTTTGACGCTCGTTTGTTGCATGATACAGGATACAGGCTCTTGGAACAAATACAGTGAAAAAGACGAAAGATGCTACAGAAAAGGGACTTTTGACCAACAAGCAGACGGATCTTACTTAAGCCGAGACGAAGAACAGTGCAAGATCCAAAAGACGAAAGTGAACGGTCAAAAGCTCCTTACAAGTTTTCATTGAAGATCTGGAAAAGACCAAGAAGTCAAACAGAGAAAAATAGTGAAGAACAAATAAGCCCAAGAACCCAGAATGAAGACCACAGAAGATGGTGGCATGAAGCCACCAAAGGGCCGCGGAACCGCGGCCAAAGGCCTATCATTGCCGCGGTTCCGCGGCCGTATGGTGCCCTTGTCGGCACCGACTTCTTGTGTCGGTGCGACAGTGCGGGTGTTGGGATTTTTAGGGGGCAAATATGTAATTGCATGTCTACGAGAGTCTGTAACCCTAGTTTCACTGGTTGCTTATAAATTGTACTCAAAATCTGTAAAATGTATGCCTCTTTTCAATCAATAAAAGTTCAGATTTGTTGGGAGATTTAGAGCATCAACCTTCTTGTAAGTTTTAATTTATTTAATTCCTGCCTTAGTTTAATTTCATTACTTGCCCTAGTTATCCCATTGTTTGCTGTAGTTAACTTGTTTAGCTATTTTTAATCTGTAGTAAGAGTAAAACTTTAAAAGATAAACAACAAAAATGTCGCTTTTAAATAATTCCCTAATGAGCGAGTAAAATCCTCGCTCGTTAGGGTTAGGAACAAGAGAGGGAGTGAGAGATGGATATCTCTCACCTCCTTCAATGCCAACATATTTTCAAAACGAAACCTTCATGCACGCATGTATGATCCGCCCCCTACGGCACCCTACCTACGAGGTAACGGTGAACCATAGTATAAAAGGCCGGACGCACATGACGTCCATGAAGATTGCAGCAATTAATAGGAAAGGACGGACAAGGATCTAGAGGAAGAAACTTCGTTCTTCCCGATCATCCTAATCCCCTTTGCTAATAATTGCTGTGATTTTCTAAAAAGCTTTAATCAAATGGCATTGAACGAGGTAACAATATTGATCTCATCAACCCTAGCTTAGACCTAACCCTAACGAGTTCTTTCATATCATATAAATTAGTTCTTTAAATCACTCGATAAAAAAACCAAACAAACAATCTGAATCAACTCGTTATAACACAAAAACAGAAAATTACACATCTCTGCGGATCGACCCGTATTCACCGGCTAGCTGCAAAGCGATGCCGTTTCTGATTACGGTAAACACAATTTTTTGGATTAATCAGCTACACTTCGCCTAAATCTCTAGCTAGGCTCTGATACCACTGTAGGGATCCTAGGCACACTCATGAGGTTCTACAACTATCCTCAGATCAGTCCTGTTTAGCTATTACACAATATAGTGCCCAATACGAAAGCAAAGTGCTCAAAAGCAAAATCAGCCTCAAAAGGCGTATCCAATAATCGCGTGCGTCTAGTGCACACGGAAATCAAATCCAAATACAGGTGCCACAATACACACAAAAGAAAAACTACGTGCAACAGATGTGCACGAAAGTATCTGTCCAGTGCAACGGGTGTGCACGCCAACAATATCTGGTGCATCTATTGCGCACGAAAACAACATGTGGTGCATCAAATGCATAAAATACCATCAATAAGTCAAACGCGTAAAAAGCAACACCGAGTACACCAAGGTGTATAAAATTATAAACGTGTGCAACTGCATGCACAAAATACATATTAATGTACTTCAAGCACATATAAGCTATATCGAGTGCAAAAATCACCTCATCCGCATGAAATCCACGAAATCATAAACACATGCTACGAAGGTACAAAATCGACATAAAATGCAATGGATATGTACAATTCGCAAATCAACACAACAGTGTATAAAATATATATCAGGTGCGATAACTATGCGTAAACATGTAAATACCCAGTAGGTGCAGCCATGGTGCACGAAAACAATATCATAAAGCTCAATCATCAAAACTCAAATCCAAGCAATATAAGCGTAATACTCGAATCACAAACGCAAATCGCAATAAATGACATTGAGGTACACCTCCTACAATGTCGAAAAAAATGTCGGTACGCCTAAAACCAGCTGAACAAGAACATCTGCTTGTCACCTGCTCACGGTCTGGCGTCTCCTGTCTCTGGGTCCTCATTTTCTCTGCGGATTACCAATCTCGCAATCCATCGGCTCATCGGCCCGGTCAGGTGTGCTAAAGGGAACGATTCCGCTCTAGCACTTCTCTGGTCATCTCTCGGCCAATCATCACGACCACTCATAAAGCAGCACGTTACTGGCGTCGGCCTCTGGTCTTCTGAATTCATGTGACATCACTGATCCTTGGTGCAAGTCTCATTGCAGCAGTGTCCTGGAAGGAATCCTGCTCAAGGTCTCTTCCGATCTCGCCTATGCTGAACTGTACGGAGGCTGGTACTCTTACATAATCTTTTCTCATTTTTTGGACATCTGCGTGTTCAAAACACATTTCCTCGGAAACTGGCCGTATCCCAATGCCTCTGTATGCATATAAGATCTCTAGTCTCTACGGGGAGTAGCAATAGCTCGTCAGTATCTCGCATGAATCTTTGGTTCCACTCATCCGTATCATCGTCCACTATGACGCCACGCCATGTCATCTGCGCACTGCAACTGTTCTTGGCCACGGTCAATCCGAAGTCTCTCACGCGGACTCGAAATCGCGTACTCTGTATCTTCATCGCTCTGTAGAAGATATCTGGCCGAACACGTCCTCGGGAACTCGTCCCAACCATCGGAGGAATACTCAATACTCTTCCATTCTCGATCAACTCACAACTCATCTGGATGAGGTCCTCTATCCAAAGCTGCTTGGCTTACTGGTCTCTTATCACATGATATATGGACGACGTCAACTTTTCGATCGAGTCATCAAAGTCCCATAATTTCTCGAAAGCTCAACACCAGAGCACAGTCTAAAAATATCTAGTACATACCACAGTCCTCTGGACCAGCCGTAGAAGGGAAAACCCAAGCCTCACTGATGGCACCGCTAAACTGCTGCAAACCCTAAGGTTCAAAAGCGGTTCCATGGTCATCATGTCGAGTTAGGATTTCATTCTTGTAGAGGGTCCACAGAATTACCTGTATGTTCCTCTGAACACTTTAAACTTGGGAAAAAATGGTTTCTGACACTCGTTCGAACTTTTTAGCTTTGCCTATACAGCATGTGAATACTCTTCGTCCGCATGCTAAACAATGCATCAATCCTCCAGGAAAGGCGATACATCGGCGGTCATCTCTAGATCGGTCTACTCTAGATCTGAGTAAGACTCTCCGCCCTGAAGATCTTCAACTCAACTGGGCCTGCGTCGGCGCATCAATTTGACGAATTACCTTCGTTTCTTAAATCGGGGTAGACTAGCTATCACCTGTCACATTTCTGCCTGGAAGCTCCGGCGATCTCATATTGTAAGCTCTGGAAGCGACATCCTATCAATCTCAGCAACAGCTGGGTCATCGTTCTGCACGGTGTTGGAGATAGTGCCCTCAGAGTCAATTAATGGATCACAGGCACGTGATTGCAATGATTGAGAGATGACCTAAACAGTTAGAACAGTCTTACTCAAGATGATAGTATGCTATCTAGTTAACTTTATCATCGTGTACTGTTTCAGGTGACCTTATAGGTCACTATTGCGCATTGATAGAGCCCTTAGGATTATTGCTTGACGGCCAGTAGTATGATGACGATCATATACGTGGGAGCTAGGGTCTATAAACACATCCTTAAAAGGTCCCTAGTCGTGGGAGTTTCGAGACAGGGCATCGATACTCCAGAGTAGACTAGTGTATACAGTCGAGACCCCGACGAGGGGCAGTGGCTGGTCTCATAAGCCACTGGTGTCAGTTGGTTCACCTAACATTTATACAGGTGCTCATTGGGTTATGAGTACACCGGACAGGACTCGCCGGGAACATGCTAGTTGGTCTTATACCTGACGTCAGATAGCAGTTCCCTGGTGACATGTGTACAGGTTAGTTCATCGACCTGAGATCGTCATTTGTCTCGTGTGAGTTCCCACTGTACTTTGATTACTACCCTACCACGGTTCAAAGGAGTCGTGCAAACAGGTTTTAGTTGGGTACAGTCCCGAGCCACATGGAGGCAGTAAGCAGATCGGCAGGGGTTCGTCTCTCCCGGTATTGGGGGTGAGGTCGCGCTGTGTCTAGGAGAGCCATTACACAAAGCCCTCGGCCGAGGCAGGAGATTTACTGGTAGGTATTCTAGTAGTATCTCAGGGTGTTCTGGGCTACACTCCGACACGACATGTACCGCTTTTGGGGGTCTGACTTTTACCAACCCCCTAGGCCCGCCATGCGATACTCATAGACGAACGGACCGGACTTTATGGATATTGTCACTGACAGGCTCAGTAGGGTGTCAGGATGAGTTCACTCATCGACCTCCCTTTTGGTCAATACCTGGTAGCTCGTTACGTACGGCTAATACCTCTGACGTGCTAGTGGTTAAATCCACAGCCAAAATATTGACGAGGCTGTAGAGTCCCCCACAGACAGTTGCTCAAGTTTTGGGCGAAACGCTGTAGAGGCCGTATGGAGATATGGCAGGGTTCAATCAGATACGTGCGGTATTGCACGGATCAAGATCGGACGGATAATACTAGCGGGCTTTGGTTTAAGCCGGATCCTAGTATTGTACAGTGTAGATTTTGTCTCATTGCATTTGTATTCGGTTGGAATACAAATGCGGGTATGTATATACGGTCGCGGGGTTTTCCTGTGATTTATTACGGGATCAGTTTTTTGGAAGTTGCCAGTTTGCATTCCGTTTCGGCCAGTTTTCCTTTGTTCTTTCTTGGCCGGATTTTTCTGATGGAGGGGCTAATTTTCAAATATGCAAATTAGCATTTTGGAGGGTGTTATTTGTAAATGGAGGATTATGATGGGTATAGCATCTTTTGATTCCCTTTTATTCATCATGGTTTGCTTTTTAGATTGGATTTGTATAAGACATTGAAGTGACATAATTTCCTCATTATCATCTCATCTTTTTCTTATGCTCACCCCCTTTCCTTGTTCTCACCCCCTTTGATTCCCATTTGCCAATTTTATGGCCGGCCACATATTAGAGAGAGGGAGTGAGATTTTTGGTGTGAGGAATTTCATTCTCATTTTCATTCCTTGCAAGAAAAATGAGAGCTCCATTTTTCCAAAGTTCATTTTTCCTCTTCCCTCCATCATCATGGCAACTTCATACCCGCTAGAGACAAAACATTCTATACTAGCCTACAGCATTCTTGGACACGTCGACTCGCCAACTTCGTGCCCGAGTTGTCTCGGTCCAGAGGTGGGAGCCCGTAAAAGAACCCGGCGATGTGGTGCCCTTTCCGACGAGGAGGTGAAGACCGGAGATTCCGCGAGGAGATCGGGATGGAGGCCGAAGACCAAAGGACACGGATCGCTCGGTATAGCTCTCTACCCTTTCTCTTGTTAGCTAGTATTAGGTTAATGGTTACGATCCGGGTTTTTAGGATGCGGTAGTGCCGGTTTAAAGTCAAGAAAATTTTTCGTTTCCGCATTTTTGCCTCGAATAGACGGCCGGAGCGCTACCGTAGTCCTACTTGGTATCAGAGCCACGCCATTAACCTAGTCTAGCTTGCTCTAACGTGTTTACAAGTTCGATCGAACGGATTTTCAAAAAACCACGTTTCCATGTCAAGTTTCTGTCGAATTTTTCCAGTGCTCAAAAAAATTATTTGGTACATTGTAAAAATACGTGCAGGGTTTTTTATGCATTCTGTGAAAATTTGGTAGGCTGAAATTACTGTAGCGCGGCGGATCAGCGGCCAAAACCACGTTTTGGCCGCATATCCGCCGCTGAAATTTGGTTTCACTGCATCAAATTTTTACAGTGGCTCTCTGACATGGAAATAGGGTTTCTGGTCTATTCTTTTTGGGCTCAGATGTTTTTGAGTGCTACAGTTGTGCTTGGGGCCCGCTTCGGGAAATTTAGTCGATCGAAAATTTTAAACATGTTAGTTCACAGTATTTACATTATATCTGCGACCGTGAATGCCATTTGATCGGTAAATCCTGTCTAACTGCTATAGCCCTTTTAGACGGATTTACGAACGTGACATTCACGTTGATGTTCTGTGTTGTGCTGTGATGTTGCGGATTTGTCGTGGGGATAGCCTGGATGCAATGTTAGTACAGTTTGGTTGTATATGTACATTTGATATTGCGGGGCGAGCGTCCGACATGTGGCCTGCCGTCACTGCCTGTTTGTATATTATTCTTTTGGGGCACGACCGGGCTGAGGTCGATGTACCCGTTGTATGTATATTTTACTTTCTATACTAGGATTACCCCGCAGAGGGGTGCACGGGTAGCCGGGTTCTAGAGGGCAACGGGCCCGCATCTCATGGCGTTGAGACGGAGGGGGCTTTACTCTAGAGTTGGCGGGCTATTCACCGCACTCGTAGGGGGAATAAGTTGACCCAAGGAGGGGTGCCCAAGTTACCGGATTCGGTGAAGTGTCGGGTGGTCCATTCACGTTGTTGAAGAGGGCTGCCTCGCTTCAGGTTTTGGCGGGTAACTTGCCGCGCCCGTAGGGATCTAGGATTTCATTGCACAGGCTATCCACACGACCATGGGAACGTCGGGTTTTAGTAGCGGCTCTATGAAACCCGGGGATCCTAGATATCTGTATTGTTCTGTGATGCTTATTACATTTCTGTGATGTTGCATTTTATCACGCCTTGAGCGAATATTATATATTGATATATATACTAGTAGATGTTGTATATGTTTTGCACTCGCGCTAGTCCAGTCCCCGCTCTGTCGTTAGTTAAGTAACCTAACGGGTGATGACGGGACCCAGTGGCGAATGCGGATGGCATATACGTACATCATATTTTCGTTCTTTTATTGGTGTGATAAATTGATGGGACTGCGTTGATTCGGATCAATGCAAGCTAAACAAACCTATTCTGATGTTGTTGGAACTTTTTTTCAAAAATCTGTTATTGCAAGGACGTTCTCTTTTGTTTTGCACAGTAGTATTCGGTTATGAATATCCAGCACCTCAGTCGACGAGGCAAGGGCCGAGATCCCTTCACCGGGAGTGACCCCTTAGACAGAAGTTTGTGTCAGGGTAATAACTTCACTATAGCCAATTACATTTTGCTTTGCATCGTGGTATTCAGTTGGAATATCCCGTACCTCATTCTACGGGGAAAGAGCCGAGATCCCTTCACTGGGAGTGACCTATTTAGCAAAGGTTTTCGCCACTTTATTTTTATAAAAAGGCTATGCAGTTCCTTCAACGATATCAAGTTCATTACGTTAAAGATTTTTCGCCAAAAACCAGCCGTAACCCTCCGTCATTTCTTACGGGTATTATTTAGTATTCGTGCTGCGTTTGTTGACTCCGTCAAGGCGTAGTGTACGGTAGCTAAGTTGTGCTTGTTTGTTGCATAAATGGGATTGGTTAGGACAGTCGTGCGGCCTTGTTGACTCCGTCAAGGGCACGTACGGGTGGGTTTAACGCAATCCGGATAATGACGGGTTGAACTTGACTAGGACTCTTTAATTTGTTGACTCCATCAAAGTCACTTGGGTCCTAGGGGTAAAAACTTACATCGGGAGTTTCTAAAGAAACTGAAACTTGCCAGGCATGCGCATACCTTCTGGAGTGTGGTGACGTGAGTGGATTCCGTCACGTTATCATGCGATGATAGTTGGATCCCGATTCCCACTGATGAGTTGGTTTACTCCTCGGGTGATCCCGACTAATTCTTCTTTCAGGTTTGGAGGAGAATTTGACAATACAGTGGGAGGTTTCCTGATTAGATAAAATGATAACCATTCTGATATAGGTTAGAGTGCACGCTGAGTGTTTCTTTTCTCTCTCTCTTTGGCAGGGACCATGGCCCGACCCTTGACTATGACTCAGTGACCAAGTTAACCTAACCTTCTTAAAACACTGGCTTTTAGATTGTCAGAGTTGCATACCTCATTGCCACCCTTACTTTTACCCTTTTCTCCATGACACCCCGTATTACTACGAACGTCCACTTCTATTGGATAAAACCATCATATGGTTATATACGAACTCGAAAGAATTTATTCGAGAATGGTTTTCGGTTCTGGAGAAAATGAATAGGACTATTCAGTTGTCTTTTCCTTTTAACTTCTCTCAGATTGCGAGTGCTCCTTAGATTAGGACAGCACACCTATTACGCTAATTGGATAGCCTTCTTCCAAACCATAGGCTGGTGCCGAATGGTGGGGAATGAAGAAAACCAATTAGCCTAACGATGGTGTGCAGAAGGTATTAAGTAAAGACAAATAAAGGGATTAGTAAGAGGGCAAAGTAAACCGCGACTTCTATTCACGACCAAACCAAGCATTTCTTCGCCAATCCTAAATCACCTTTGTATTTTTCCAGGACACTCCATATCACTACGAAGATCCACAGTTTATTGGATATTCCATCGTATGGTTATTTACGAACTCGAAAGGAACTTGTTCCAGTTCGGGGATGGATTCTGGTTCAGGAGAAATAGGAATAAGGTTTATTCGGTTGTCTTTTATCTTCATCTTCTCTCGCATTGCGAGTGCTCCTAGGATTAGGACAGTACACCCATTATGCTTATTGGATAGTCTTCTTCCAAACCATAGGCTGGTGCCGAACGGTTGGGAAGGAAGAAAACCATTTAGCCTAAGAGGGTGTACAGAAGGTAATGACTAAAGACATAAAAAGGGATTTGGAGAGATGGCAAAGAAATATACGGTTACAGTTGTGAATCTGATAATGGAAGAGGCATTACTAGGAATACCCGGATACCCCTTCGAAACATTTATATGTTTCAGTTTGACTGTGTATTGTTAAAAGAAAACTGATTTCCCAATTAGTCCTTGCTTCAGGGTATGTATTTACCAGGTTTGATTCTCATATCTGTATGGTTTTACAGATGATGAGTGGAGTAAGTTATTGGGAATTAGGTGATCATCCTCATTATATCGAAATTCGTTGTAATTGGTGATATTTGAGGAAGTCACCTGGGCTGTTTGCCGTATGGCAAATATTTGGTTTTGAATATCCGTTGTTATGCACCAATTTCAAATTGATATATCTGTACGTCTATTTTTATAGAGTGAGATATACCTTCTTGAAATTATTTCTATGACATTTACCTATATCAATGGATGGTTAGGTAAGGAGCATTGAACAGCGGTGTAATTCTTCTTAACCATAAGTACAGTTTTCAACCTACGACACACAGTGAATGAGTTACTAGACTCAGGGGACTTATACAGAGTATTGTATATTTTCCAGTGTCCATTTGGACAGAGGGGTTGATCCTCGTACTATATTCGATTTACTTATGACTTCTCTAGTTCTTAGACAGGTGTTTCGTAGAAACACAGGGTCCAAGTTTTGAGAAGTTATAGGTATATGAATAAAGTAGAGAACCAAGTGTTGCAAGTATCGGGATTTTTAGAGGTGATCGAAGATGTAGATACTTATGTATGATATTCAGTTGATAGTAATGATTAAGAGAACATGCTTCTCTTTCAGGTTACTCATAATTGGAAGCATTCCTAAGTTGAGTAATGTTGATCGGCCTCTCTCCATTTAGTTGACATGCACTGGAGACAGCTGCATGATTTGAATCTGGTTCCAATTAAATCAGTGCCTCTGTTTCTGTATTGGATATAGAACAGTTCATATCTTGACATTGTTAAGGTACGGGGAGTTGTCCAGCTTATGCTTAAAACCAGACACTGGACAACTCAAGGCACGTTTCTGTAATGGCTGTTTGTGGGTTGACCCGGGCTATGACGAGGGTTGATTTTCTACCATCTGGAAGATCAATAGTGATATTGTTCTTGACTCGCCACAGTTTTAATAAAAATGGATTTTTTCAGAAAACAGTAGTGGGAGTATGGTAGAACTGGAAGTGATTCCAGAACCGCAAATGATTACTGAAAATTTGATAAGAACCTAAAGATTCAATCTGATTTGACATTCCATTAGCCACTCCGCAGATATAGTGGGTAACCTCAGGCACCCGAGAGGTACTCCGGTAGCCTCAAGGACTGTGGCAGAGAGGTTCTTGTTTACCCAGACTTGCCATTGCTGTTGTTCCAGAATGTGAGACCCGGCAGGAGGATGAGTATAGCGTCGTTCTGAACTGGCTTTGGAAGTGCACGTGTATATGACTCTGCCAGAGGGTTGTCGTAGTCAGTGGGAGCAGCGGAAGCATAGTGGACAAGTGGCTTATGTCTATTTATAGACTAAAGCAGATATAGCGGAGATAGATCATCTATTTTTAATATGACAGTCATAGGTTTGACTTCATCAGAATAGGGGATGGATCAATTAAGAAGGTAGTAGGGTGTGATGTCCTGGTATTTGGATGACATACACAGAGTAGGAAGTGAAATTCCTATACTACGATCGGTTATACTTTGGTTGTCACACAATGGTTTCTCCAGATAGGATATTAATCCAGTCCAGGAGAAACGATCGGAAGCTATTTTAGAACATAAGTGGATGTTCTAGGGATATGATAACGGCATCCTCCTTCGGGAGACAGTTATCACTCCAGGCTTCCAAGGTGACCTGGATGACAGAGTGTCTGTCAGAGTTATAGTTTTCCCTCTGATGAGGGGCATTATTTTGGACAGGTGATCCAAGAGGATACTGAGGGAGGTGTGGCACAGGATACTGATTAAATTCAGTTGACAATACAGTCTAAGAACTTTGGATTTGGAGTTCATTTATGAACTAGGTCCCATCAGATATCCAGACACATTTTAAGACAGGTATTGCTCATTTCGGGAGATGGCTTTCTTCGCGAACTTGAGATAAGAGAGACATAGAAAGAAACATTAGTGCGGATCCACTCACTGAGGCTATTCCTCGAACGCATTAGTTTCGCAAGCGGGTTTTGTGAGACTGATTAGTAGAGGAGTTGGGCGTTCGGTATCACATGGGCTGTGAGTATGCGACATCGCAATAATTAGCCTTGAGTGCAAGTGGGAGATTGTTGGGGATAGTGTTCTCAGAGTCAATTATTGGATTATAGGCATGTGATTGCAATGATTGAGAGATGACCTATACCGTTAGAACAGTCTTACTCAAGATAATAGTATGCTATCTGGTTTATCTTTATCATCGTGTACTGTTTCACGTGACCTTATAGGTCACTATTGTACGTTGATAGAGCCCTTAGGATTATTGCTTGACGGCCAGCAGTATGATGGCGATCATATACGTGGGAGCTGGGATCTATAAGCACATCCTTAAAAGGTCCCTAGTCGTGGAAGTTTCGAGACAGGGCATCGATACTCCAGAGTAGACTAGTGTATACAGTCGAGACCCCGACGAGGGGCAGTGGCCAGTCTCATAAGCCACTGGTGTCAGTTGGTTCACCTAAGATGTATACAGGTGCTCATTGGGTTATAAGTACACCGGACAAGACTCGCCGGGAACATGCTAGTTGGTCTTATACCTGACGTCAGATAGCAGTTCCGTGGTGACATGTGTACAGGTTAGTTCATCGACCTGAGATCGTCATTTATCTCGTGTGAGTTCCCACTGTACTTTGATTACTACCCTACCACGGCTCAAAGGAGTCGTGCAAACAGGTTTTAGTTGGGTATAGTCCCGAGCCACATGGAGTCAGTGAGCGGATCGGCAGGGGTTCGTCTCTCCCGGTATTAGGGGTGAGGCCGCGCTGTGTCTAGGAGAGACATTACACAAAGCCCTCAGCCGAGACAGGAGATTTACTGGTAGGTATTCCAGTAGTATCTCAGGGTGTTCTGGGCTACACTTCGACACGACTTGTACCGCTTTTGGGGGTCTGACTTTTACCAACCCCCTAGGCCCGCCATGCGATACTCATAGACGAACGGACCGGACTGTACGGATATTGTCACTGACAGGCTCAGTAGGGTGTCAGGATGAGTTCGCTCATCGACCTCCCTTTTGGTCAATACCTGGTAGCTCGTTACGTACGGCTATTACCTCTGAGGTGCTAGTGGTTAAATCCACAGCCAAAATATTGATGAGTCTTTAGAGCCCCCCACAGACAGTTGCTCAAGTTTCGGGCGAAACGCTGTAGAGGCCGTATGGAGATATGGCAGGGTTCGATCAAATAGGTGCGGTATTGCACGGATCAAGATCGGACGGATAATACTAGCGGGCTTTGGTTTAAACCGGATCCTAGTATTGTACAGTATAGATTTTGTCTCATTGCATTTTTATTCGGTCGGAATACAAATGCGGGTATGTATATACGGTCGCGGGGTTTTCCTGTGATTTATTACGGGATCAGTTTTTTGGAAGTTACCAGTTTGCATTCCGTTTCGGCCAGTTTTCCTTTGTTCCTTCTTGGCCGGATTTTTCTAATGGAGGGGCTAATTTGCAAATATGCAAATTAGCATTTTGGAGGGTGTTATTTGTAAATGGAGGATTATGATGGGTATAGCATCTTTTGATTCCCTTTTATTCATCATGGTTTGCTTTATGAGATTGGATTTGTATAAGACATTGAAGTGACGTAATTTCCTCATTATCATCTCATCTTTTTCTTATGCTCACCCCCTTTCCTTGTGGTCACCCCCTTTGATTCCCATTTTCCAATTTTATGGCCGGCCACATATTAGAGAGAGGGAGTGAGATTTTTGGTGTGAGGAATTTCATTCTCATTTTCATTCCTTGCAAGAAAAATGAGAGCTCCATTTTTCCAAAGTTCATTTTTCCTCTTCCCTCCATCATCATGGCAACTTCATACCCGCTAGAGACAAAACATTCTACACTAGCCTACAGCATTCTTGGACACGTCGACTCGCCAACTTCGTGCCCGAGTTGCCTCGCTCCAGAGGCGGGAGCCCGTAAATGAACCCGGAAATATGGTGCCCTTTCCGACGAGGAGGTGAAGACCGGAGATTCCGCGAGGAGATCGGGATGGAGGCCAAAGACCGAAGGACACGGATCGCTCGGTATAGCTCTCTACCCTTTCTCTTGTTTGCTAGTATTAGGTTAATGGTTACGATCCGGGTTTTTAGGATGCGGTAGTGCCGGTTTAAAGTCTAGAAAATTTTTCATTTCCGCATTTTTTCCTCGAATAGACGGCCGGGGCGCTACCGTAGTCCTACACACGGTAGGCGACATTATAATCTCCGAGGTATGCTGTACATCAACAGTCTCTCACAACTGGCAGCCTCTATCAATGGCCCGATCATCCGGTGCAAAACCAAACACTCGCTTCACCCGAGAGGTCACAACATAAATACTAACTCGAGACGTTTCCTGTGTCACTAGAAACCACAATGGTCAGTCCTCATACCAGACGAGCTCGCCCTGACCGCAACACTAGCAACAGCTCAAACGACGCTCAAACCATGGTGACCAGAACCTCAATCGACTATCGATAAAAACATATCGAAGGCATGAAAGGAACGACAGATCCAGAATGGATACATGATCATAAGAAGGAACAACATCAATGAGAGTATGATCATGGAAACGAGTAGAATCAAGGATCTCAAATGGATGTATAATCATGGGTATGAAGAGAATCATAAGTCTCAAAAATATGTACATCCTATGGTTTCTTAAGTGGAGTATCGTATCGTAAATATGCCGCGGAACATACGTATGGTACGTCACTCTACTCAAGCTACCTATTCCATCAATCAGTGTCAGCCTATGAAACGAAAGTTCAAGTCTTACTCCCCCCGTTCAAGTATAAGTTCCGTAAGGTCAAGCCTAGGTTCCGAAATACACACACGCCCTAGACTCCGCATAGTCAAACATAGACTCGAACCAAGGTTAAACCTAACGCTCTGATACCAATTTTGTCACGATCCGAAATATTAGCTCATGACCAGCACTTAAATCACGCAACGTCTAAAGGCGTAACGTAATTCAAGTAAGCTGAACCCCAGAAATCTAAACCCTTTTTAAGAAAATAAAGGAGGTGAAGTTTTGAAATAAAGGTATAATGAAATAAAGTTTTCTTAAATGCATAGAAAAGGAACATGAATAATGCAAGTGAAATTTACTTGTTTGAAAACATATTTCGTATTTTGAAAATTTGAGCAGCACCTCCTTTGTATATTTTGATCCAAAACCACATATAAAAAATAATGATAAAAGCATCTCCAAGCGGGAGCTAGCTCTTCGCCAAACGGCGGATCACAACCACGCAAGACAATATAAATAAGTATACGACGCCCAACGGCGAAGTTCACCACAAAAGATAAGTAAATAAGCAAGACATCAAACCACAAGTAGCAGAAAACCCCTCGCTCTAAGTCTCGCAACCACAATCTCACTAAGTCTCATTACTTATACAATTTACTAATTTTGATTGATGGAGTTAACTAGATACAATATGAAATATAGATACAAGCATGGGTACGATACAAGTGTCCCACCCACCAATGCGAAACACCCGAATGCAACTGTGTGCCAGCGAATCCGCTACTGATCCAAGCGGTCAACCTGCAAGAACTGTGGCACAATAGGGGTGAGTTGCCAACTCGTGAGTAGAAAAATATCAACAGATAGAAATCGAATAAACAACGACTCCTAGGTCAACTATATCATGAAGGTAATATTATGATATTTAGGGTGACCGGATCGAATATGTGCCAACAATGTAATCAACACCTAGGTGTATGCGGGTATCATCCAACCAAATAATCAATATATGTATGCATGTGGATTCCGTCCAACCATATGATCAATGTCTGTATGCACGTAAATATCATAAAAGAGTGTGAATGAAAGTGTGAGGATATAAATCAACGGTGTCCCTCGTGACACATCAAAATCATGGAACCTGGGTGTCCAATATCGACACCCAAAAATATCATGAAACCCATGTCCAGCTTCGCGTAAATCTTCATATCTTGGGCTCCGTCAGTCCGGATCGGCCCACGGGCTCCGTCAGTCCGGATCGGCCCGTATCATCTCTCGACTCCGGTCGGTATCCTCCGGATATCCGCCGAGCTCAAATACTATCACCGGTAGGTAGTAGTCCCACTGGCTCACCGTCTGCAGCACAGCAATCCGTTCTCGCCCCGGGCACCATACCGGATCCACCATGTGTTGGAGATAGTGCCCTCAAAGTCAATTATTGGATCGCAGGTATGTGATTGCAATGATTGAGGCAGGACCTATACCGATATGATAGTCTTGCTCGAGATAATAGTATGCTATCTGGTTTGTCTTTATCATCGTATACATGCTTTAGTTCGCTATTGCATGTTGATAGAGCCCATAAGATTCTTGCTTGACTGCCAGCAGTATTATGGCGATCATATACGTGGGAGCTGGGGTCTGTAAGCACATCCTTAAAGTGTCCCTAGTCGTGGGAGTTTCGAGACAGGGCATCGATACTCCAGAGTAGACTAGTGTATACAGTCGAGACCCCGACGAGGGGCGGTGGCCGGTCTCACAAGCCACTGGTGTCAGTTGGATCACCTAAGATGTATACAGGTGCTCATTAGGTTATGAGTACACCGGACAGGACTCGCGGGGAACATGCTAGTTGGTATTATACATATCGTTAGATAGCAGTTCCCTGGTGACATGTGTACAGGTTAGTTTGTCGACCTGAGATCGTCATTTGCCTCGTGTGAGTTCCTACTGTGCTTTGATTTCTACCCTACCACGACTCAAAGGAGTCGTGCAAACAGGTCTTTTTTGGGTACAGTCCCGAGCCACATGGAGGCAGTGAGCGGATCGTCGGGGATTCGTCTCTCCCGGTATTGGGGGATGATGTCGCGCAGTGTACAGGTGGCCATCACTAGAAATCCTCGGCCGAGATAGTGGAGAATAACTGATTTGGATCAGTAGTTTCTCAGGTGGTGATGGGCTTCATGCCGACACGATTTATCGCGTTATTAGGGGTCTGACTTTATCCACCCCCTGTTAGTTATATGTATGCCCTAGAGGCCATTTCTATACATAGGATGTATATTGTAGTGGATGCTGGGACATATATAGGGAGGACTTTCTTGCTCGACATGATAGTATGCTATCTGGTTGCTCTTTACCTTAACGTGTACACTGATTGTCTCTCTGTTACATGTTGGTAAAGCCCTTAGGATGTGTACTTGACTATCTGGACTATGATGCAGATCATACTAGTGGGGACATGGTAGTCCATAAGTACATCCTTCAAAGTCCCTAGTCGTGGGTGTATCGAGACGGGGCATTGATATACCAGAGTAGACTAGCGTGTACTTTCTCGACCCATACAGATGGGCGATGGATGATCCCATATCCATCGGTGTTTGACATCAGAGATAATATACAGGTGCTCAGTAGAGACTGGGTACACTGGACGGACTCGCCGAGAACTCCCAGATGGTATTATACCTTACGTCAGATGGCAGTTCTCTGGTGACACTGGTACAGAGTAGTCTGTTGACCCGAGATCGTCATAGAGTCTTGTATGGTTCCCACTGTGCTTTGATTTCCATCTTACCACGTCCAAGAGGGCATGCAAAACGGTGGTTTTTGGGTACAGTCCCGAATCACATGGAGGCAATGAGCGATAGGAGGGGATTCGTCTCTCCCGGTATAGGGAGTTGATGTTGCGCTGTGTTCGATTGGCTATAACCGGAAATCCCTGGTCAGGGTTGCTGAGATTTACTGGTAAGTGTTACCAGTAGTTTCTCGAATTGTTATAGACCTCATATCGACACGACTTATCGAGCTATTGGGGTCTGACATTTACCACCCCTAGGCGAGATATGCGACATATCAGACGATCAGTCCGGACTGTACGGTAGTGTTACTGGTTGGATTCACTGAAGTGTGAGTGGGCTTGCTCGTCGATCTTCTGATCGCTCAATACCCGGGTGGCCGTTACGTTTAGCAGACCGCTTGCGGCTTGTGGGTGTTTGATATGATCATCATCTGCTACCGGCGTATTGACGAGTCTTTAGAGTCCTACACAGAGGTTTCCTGGCTCAAGCGAAACGAAATAGGAGCGCATATGAGATATGTGCGGGACCGAGAATAATGCGTGTATATGATACCGTATTCCATTCTCGCGATGAATGTATCGAATGGTTGTATGCGATATAACCTAGTTATCGAATCAAGGATTGATTCGGTAAGCCGATACATAGGATACTAGTCGGTTGTGTGCGACATGACCGGATCATTGAATCAAGAGTTGATTTAATGATTTAATGCATAATTATATATTTGATATATTACTTTCCATTAACTAGTATTGGTTCACTTTAAATGGATTTTCTCACTCGGATGTGCACATTGTATATGTGATATACTTTTTGTGCACTTGATTGTATCATGTTTGATGATACATGCTCTGTAGGGTTTGTGTAAAGATTAAACCATGGTTGTGTAATGGTTAGGGTTTTCTTTTTCATTTATTTATTTATTTCATTTATTTTATTTTGGAAAAGAAATGGCAAAAGAAAAGAAAATGGTTGCTAGTTTTGTTTTACATTGAAAGTTCATGAAGCTTTGACTAAGTGACCATTTTGTCTTCATGCTTAACCCTAACCATTCCATTTAACCATGATTTATTCTCTACACTTGACCATGGTTGCCACATGATAAGTATTCAATTTATTTTCTATTTTGAATTAACTTATCATAATATTCTTTCTTCTTCTTCTTCATCTTCTTCAATGAAGAAAGCTTCACTTCATCAATGGTGACTTGATAAAATGAGTGAGAAATCCAATTCTAAAGTGAACCCACCTCCTATTTCTTCATCCTCTACCTCTTGCTAAGTAGTATAGGGTGTTTCCTTCACAAGTTTTCTTGACTTGGTGAAGTTGGAGCTTGATCTAGCGATGCCTCGACGTAGATCATCTTCGGCATCGTCGTCGACGACCTAGCCCGCCCATTCTCCGATGAAGCCGACGCTAGAGCCCGGGATTCGATTTTGACAGCGAGGAGACTTCATTGCGGAGCTATGGAGGTGGAGAACCGGATCTACAAAGATTGTATTTCCGCGTACTCTTAGTTAAAGTAGTTAACTAGTTGCTTTGTCGCCTAAACTTCTAGCCAACGATCCGTATTAGGGTTTCTCGGCACCCGTAAATTTTGAAATTGGCATGGTTGATGCCTTGTGAGACCTCTTGAGAGTGCCTAGGAACCCTACAGTGGTATCAGAGCCTAGCTAGAGCCTTAGGCGATGCGTAGACGCAGTTTGAAGTCCGATCGATCGAAATCCCTAACTCCACATTGCTCTCTGTCCTTTTTTGAAAATTGTGGATTTTTGAGAATTAAAAATATGCAGAAAACTCAGCAGGAATTTCTAAGAGTTACTGTAAAATTTGAGTGTCCAACTCCACTATAGTGCGGCGGAACCGCGGCAATAGCATGGCTATTGCGGCGGTTCCGCGGCCAAAATGGCTCATTGTTCAAAAAGTTTTACACAGTAATTCTTACATAATAGTGCTGGTTTTTCTGGGAATTTTTAATATTTATTCAAGAGTTGAATTTTCTAGGGTTGCTTTGGGAATCGATTATTCGATCGGATTGTCAGACTTTGTCTATGTGGCTTTCCGGGTAAATTTTAGAATATGTTAAAAAGTTCGGCCGGATATAAATACCCACTTTTTCCCCTGTCGGGAAATTTCCAAGTGTTGGATTTTTCCGTAGTTTAACGACGTTCTAAGTAGTGCAAGTAACGCAATGGACCCTCTAGAAGACAACAAACCTTAACTCGATTATGTGACCGTCTTGAACTGCCCTTTGAACCTTCGGGTTTGGGGCAGTACGGCGTGCCACATGTGAGGCGTTGGCTTGACCCTTCTACGGCTGGACCGTTGGTACTGAGGCACGAACTGAATGTTTTTAGACTTGTTTCATGTGTTGATCTGTATCGGGAAAACTTGGGTGTTTGAATGTTCGATCGGAAAGTTTAACATTTTCTAATTATCTGGAATGGGATACAATAATTGGAACTCACAAAAGTTATGAGATAACTGAATGAATATTATAAACATAGCAGTTTAGTCTCACTTGATCGGTTGCTACGGAATTTTGATGTGATCAAAAGTCCGTCGCAATCACGTAGCGCACGCGGATACTCGCCGGGTAAACTTAATAGACAGCTACACCCCATAGCCCCGACTAAGTGACTGTAGGAGAACCCCGTCGCCGAAAGCATCCGTTCGGGTGCTCGCGGTAGCGGTGTTCCGCCTTGGTGCACTTCGTCGACGGTATCGGGGGTGCAGCCGTCTACTAAAGTTTGCGACGAGTATTCGATCAGGATGTCGGGAATCTTGTTGAATTGCCCGACTTGATATTGAAAAGTGTTTTCGATAATGAGACTAAAATGCGGGGTTTATAATTTTTAGTCATGCGATGTTTAAGGAATTCATTTGGTCAGGCATGCGATGTCTGAGGTGGTTGCGGATTCCAACTGTTGTAGTTTTACACTTTCTTTTCTGTGACCGTAAGTGTAATATGTGATATCGCCGGTTTCGTTGCTATATGTCAACGACAATTGGGATGCGCATATTTACTTACGTTAATGACATGTGATATTATGTGTTG
This sequence comes from Agapanthus africanus, assembly GCA_030015575.1. Classification (NCBI taxonomy): domain Eukaryota; kingdom Viridiplantae; phylum Streptophyta; class Magnoliopsida; order Asparagales; family Amaryllidaceae; genus Agapanthus; species Agapanthus africanus. The sequence continues at coordinate 239,412,209 of JASDDO010000029.1, read as the reverse complement.
CTGGATATGTTATATTGGATCGTCGTGTTTGAATAGCCGGGGGTTTTTATGTGAGATGAGTGTTTTTCATTTTCATTCATGTAAAAACTTGTATGTAATATTCTTTTATTGGGGCACTTCCAGGTTGCGGAAGATGTCTCCTTTTGTATATTATTTACTTTTCCGCACTAGGATAGACCTAAGGAGGGGAGCACAAGTAACCGGGTTCTGGAGTCCAGTGGGAGACCAACTCGAGGAGTCGAGTCCGGGTCTCCTAACTCTAGAATTGGTAGGGTTGCTTGCCGCTCTCGTAGGGGTCTAGGGGTGTGGGTTTGGCTATTCATCACGACCGTGGAATCCGTGTTTTATACTGGCTCGTATTGAAAACACGGACGTCCTAGTATATCCAATATTTCATATGTTTCTTCTGCTGCGATATCTGTGATGTGATCATGTGATGTTCTGTGATAGATACAGTATATAGTATATATGATATATTATATAGACGTTACTTATGTTTTACACCCGCGCTAGCCCTGCCCCGCTCTGCCGTTAGTTACCTAACCTAACGGTGCACGAGGGGACATCGAGACGAATGCGGATGGCATAAGTATACGTCGTATTTATCTGTGATGTTTAGGTATTTTAAATGATGGGACTTCATTAATATGATTAATGAAATAAAAGAAACCTAAGATGTTGTAGAATCGAATTTCAAAATAAAAAGGGTAGCTACAGTTCTTGCTTTGCACAGAGGTATATGTGATATATCCTGCACCTTATTCGATGAGGAAAGGACCGAGATCCCTTCACCGGGAGTGACTCCTTTAGCAATAACTGGCAGATGCTACACACTCGGTTTATCTTTTGATTGCTTTTAAGAGTTTTTGCTTTGCACAGTGATATATATGATATATCCCGCACCTCATTCGACGAGGAAAGGACCGACGATCCCTTCACCGGGAGTGACTCCTTTAGCAAAACTAGAAAAGCCTCAAAAACACTCCATTTTAAAATCATTTGATTCTACAACGATATCAAGTTCATTACGCAATAGGTTTTCAGAAAAACCTGTCGTAGCCCTCCGTCATTTCAGATAAGTACTAGTTAGTATTCGTGCTACGTTTGTTGACTATGTTAAGGCGTAGTGTGTGGTAGCTAATTAGTGCTTATCTGCATAAGCATATGATGTGATTGGATTAGGGTAGTCGTGCGACGTTGTTGACTATGTTAATGGTCATGCGGGTGGGTTTAATTCAATCGGGAAATGACGGGTTGAACTTGACTAGCACTTATGATTTGTTGACTGTGTTAAGGTCATATAGCTGCTAGGGGCAAAATATTATCGGGAATTTCAAGTGTTGAAATTTGCAATGAGATTGCATACCTTCTATGAGATAGTTGGATCCCGATACCCACTGCGAGTAAGAGTTACTCCTGGGAGAGTTTTATACATTACAATTAGCCGATCAAGTAGGTGTCTAGAAAGGTGTTAACGGGGTTACGCCTCTGGGAAAACGAGGTTTACATTAATTAGGTTCGTGCGAAAGTACGGGGGACCTCCCTCAAAGTACCGACACTGGCCTGGCCGAAAGATTGGCGAACTTGTAGTGTGTAATTAATCCCGGCTGGTCTTTCCTTTTAGGGTTTGAAGGAAGATTTGATAAAAAGCAGTGGGAGCCATCCTGATTAGATAAAATAAAAACCGATCTATTCTTGCAAGAGCGCACGCTGAGTGTTTTCTTCTCTCTCTCTCCAGGTAGCGACCATATCACGTCTTAATCAAGATAATAATACGGATTATTGACCGAACCCGCTTGTTATACTGAGCTGGGGAACGTTGGTCCCGCTCCAACTTATAATTGTTATAAGACAGAGCAGGAAATTATGGATTACCAGAATTCCCGTGCCGCGCAAACGAAGAGAGTGCATGCTGATGCATCATCTTCGGGTGTGTTCATTATACAGAACTGTTTCTCAGTATCCTCCGCATCCTGGGTATATGATACCGGATCTGGATCCCAGATATGTAATCTGTTACATAGGGCTACAAAAAGGTAGAAAAACTGAGAACGGGTGATAAGTTTCATGAGACAGAAAACGGGGCAAGTGTTGCAGCCAAGTCTGTTGGTCACTGTCACCCTGTATTACCAATACATTGATTCTGAACGAATGTTATTAGATACCGAACCTGATATGCAAAATCATATCATTCTCTTTATCAGTAAAGAAAGGATATAATTTTGTATTGTTGGATAATGTTTTGAACATTTCCTATATCAAAAGTTGATCGGTTCAGGCACGTTATCTAAAAGCAATAATGTTCTAAATCAAACTACAGTTCTTAGTATACGGAACACACACAAGAGGAAGAGTTCAGCAATGAACGAATCCTTCTTGAGGTATTGTAGACTAGGTCATATCAATGCGACCCGACTAGCTAAGTTGCACATAGATGCATATTTAAATCAGTTTGAATTTACATCTTGTGAAACTTGCCAGTCATGTCACAAAGATATAATGACACCAGCTCTGTTTATTGGAAACAGAGAAAGAGTTAGTAAACTCTTGGGATGATACATGTTGATGTATGTAAGGTCCCCTGTCTACACATGCCAAGACCGGTTCTTTGTACTTTATTACATTCTCTGATGATCTCTCAAGATTCAGACATATGTTCCTGTTGAAACACAAGTCCGAACCTTTTGAGATATTCACAGAATATAAGATAGAAGTAGAGAACCAAATACGGGTAAAAGTATTATGTCCTATGATGAGATCAAGGAGGAGAATACTTGAGCACGAAATTCTTGGACTTTTCTAAAGGAGAATGAGATTCTCTCTCAGCATTACTCCTCCGAATACACCATAGCACGATGGTATATCGGGGTGGAGCAATCACACATTCTATGATATGGTGCACTCTATGATGAGTACTACTGAGTTACCTATTTCCTTTTTGGGAGTTATGCACTTGAGAAGCTGCATACCTATTGAATAGGATTCAAATCAAATCAGTTGCCTACCACTTCAGATGTGATATGGAAAGGGTAGAGCCCATCTCTTAAGCTAGTTAAGATTTGGGGTTGTCCGGCCTATGTCTAAAAAGCAAAATCCGGACAAGCTCGAGGCAAGGTCTGTAATGTAGAACTGGAAAGGTTCCAGCTATACAAACTACAGCAGATGATTTGGTAGAACCAAAGGATTCAGTAGATTCCAACGAACCTCAGCCTTTCCGCCGATCTAGTAGGGTTCCTCACCCACCTGAGAGATACTTCGGTTTCTCTATGATAGTGGGAGCGAGGATTGCGTCATGAGATGATGACCCAACCAGTTTCGAGCTGGCCATCAGGAGTGGGACTCTGTAAGAATGGCTGGATGCTTAGCGATCTGAGATGGAATCCTTATACACCAACAAAGTATGGACTTTGGTTGCTATATCTGAAGGGTTAAATCCCCATCAGGAGCAAGTATATCTTGAGAAGATTACTTGGTGTAGATGGAAAAGTTGAGACTTTCAAAGCTAGACTTGTTAAAGGTTTTCGTCATTGACCAGGCGTGGATAATGATGAAACCTTTTTCCAGAATCTATGCTTAAGACCATCCAGATTCTACTTGCCACGGCTACATACCATGACTACGATATCTGGTGGTTGGGTGTCATGACAGCTTTTCTAAATGATGTTTTAGAAAAGGCAGTCTATAAGTACACAGCCAGAGGGGCTCGTAGACAGTGGGAGCAGCGGAAACGTGTGCAAGATGCTTTATAAGATAAAGCAGACATCGCGGAGTTGGAACATCTGTTTTGATGGATTAGTCAAAGAAGTTGACATCATCAAAATGGTAGATGAACCTTGTATAAACAAAAAGGTAGTAGGGAGTATGGTGATAATCCTCGTAGAGTACGTGGATGACATACTCTTGATAAGAAAGGAGTTTCCTATGCTACGCTCGGTCAATCTCCGCTTATCACAATGATGCTCCATAAAGGATCAAAGTGATACCTCCTAAATCCTGGATTTTGGATCTATGAGATAGATCTAAATGGATGTTAGGATTCTCACTAGTTGTAGTGAGATGGTATCAATCGATCCTGGGGAGAATCACTGGAAGGGTTCCAGGGTGATAATGACGACTGAATGTCAGTCGCAGGCATTGTCTTTACCCTCTGTAAAGGGACGGTATGTTGGAAGAGTTCCAAGCTAGATACCGTGACATACTAGACGATAAAGGCAGGATACATCACTACTTAAGATGCTACCAAAGAGGTTGTCTGGGTGTATAATTGTTCATGAGATGAACTTAGTTCCTCCCATTGTGTGACAATGGAGTTGTGGCTTATGCCAAGGAACGCCGGTCCCATCAGTGATCCAGACATATTCTAAGGCAGTGTCACCTGATCATGGATATGCTTGATCTCCAAGGGATCGAGGTTAGGAGAGTAGACTCAGAGGACAACACAGCGGATCCACTCACAAAGGCCTGTTCCCAGAGAGAGATTTTTATGGGATGGTTGAGTATGAGATACTACAACCACTGCTATCAGATGGCCCTAGTGCAAGTGGGAGATTGTTAGTTATATGTATGCCCTAGAGGCCATTACTATACATAGGATGTATATTGTAGTGGATGCTGGGACATATATAGGGAGGACTTTCTTGCTCGACATGATAGTATGCTATCTGGTTGCTCTTTACCTTAACGTGTACACTGATTGTCTCTCTGTTACATGTTGGTAAAGCCCTTAGGATGTGTACTTGACTATCTGGACTATGATGCAGATCATACTAGTGGGGACATGGTGGTCCATAAGTACATCCTTCAAAGTCCCTAGTCGTGGGTGTATCGAGACGGGGCATCGATATACCAGAGTAGACTAGCGTGTACCTTCTCGACCCATACAGATGGGCGATGGATGATCTCATATCCATCGGTGTTTGACATCAGAGATAACATACGGGTGCTCAGTAGAGACTGGGTACACTGGACGGACTCGCCGAGAACTCCCAGATGGCATTATACCTTACGTCATATGGCAGTTCTCTGGTGACACTGGTACACAGTATTCTGTTGACCCGAGACCGTCATAGAGTCTTGTGTGGTTCCTACTGTGCTTTGATTTCCATCTTACCACGTCCAAGAGGGCGTGCAAAACGGTGGTTTTTGGGTACAGCCCTGAATCACATGGAGGCAATGAGCGATAAGAGGGGATTCGTCTCTCCCGGTATAGGGAGTTGATGTTGCGCTGTGTTCGATTGGCTATAACCGGAAATCCCTGGCCAGGGTTGCTGAGATTTACTGGTAAGTGTTACCAGTAGTTTCTCGAATTGTTATAGACCTCATATCGACACGACTTATCGAGCTATTGGGGTCTGACGTTTACCACCCCTAGGCGAGATATGCGACATATCAGACGATCAGACCGGACTGTACGGTAGTGTTACTGGTTGGATTCACTGAAGTGTGAGCGGGCTTGCTCGTCGATCTTCTGATCGCTCAATACCCGGGTGGCCGTTACGTTTAGCAGACCGCTTGCGGCTTGTGGGTGTTTGATATGATCATCATCTGCTACCGGCGTATTGACGAGTCTTTAGAGTTCTACACAGAGGTTTCCTGGCTCAAGCGAAACGAAATAGGAGCGCATATGAGATATGTGCGGGACCGAGAATAATGCGTGTATGTGATACCGTATTCCATTCTCGCGATGAATGTATCGAATGGTTGTATGCGATATAACCTAGTTATCGAATCAAGGATTGATTCGGTAAGCCGATACATAGGATACTAGTCGGTTGTGTGCGACATGACCGGATCATTGAATCAAGAGTTGATTTAATGATTTAATGCATAATTATATATTTGATATATTACTTTCCATTAACTAGTATTGGTTCACTTTAAATGGATTTTCTCACTCGGATGTGCACATTGTATATGTGATATACTTTTTGTGCACTTGATTGTATCATGTTTGATGATACATGCTCTGTAGGGTTTGTGTAAAGATTAAACCATGGTTGTGTAATGGTTAGGGTTTTCTTTTTCATTTATTTATTTATTTCATTTATTTTATTTTGGAAAAGAAATGGCAAAAGAAAAGAAAATGGTTGCTAGTTTTGTTTTACATTGAAAGTTCATGAAGCTTTGACTAAGTGACCATTTTGTCTTCATGCTTAACCCTAACCATTCCATTTAACCATGATTTATTCTCTACACTTGACCATGGTTGCCACATGATAAGTATTCAATTTATTTTCTATTTTGAATTAACTTATCATAATATTCTTTCTTCTTCTTCTTCTTCTTCTTCAATGAAGAAAGCTTCACTTCATCAATGGTGACTTGATGAAATGAGTGAGAAATCCAATTCTAAAGTGAACCCACCTCCTATTTCTTCATCCTCTACCTCTTGCCAAGTAGTATAGGGTGTTTCCTTCACAAGTTTTCTTGACTTGGTGAAGTTGGAGCTTGATCTAGCGATGCCTCGACGTAGATCATCTTCGGCATCGTCGTCGACGACCTAGCCCGCCCATTCTCCGATGAAGCCGACGCTAGAGTCCGGGATTCGATTTGGACAGCGAGGAGACTTCATTGCGGAGCTATGGAGGTGGAGAACCAGATCTACAAAGGTTTTATTTCCGCGTACTCTTAGTTAAAGTAGTTAACTAGTTGCTTTGTCGCCTAAACTTCTAGCCAACGATCCGTATTAGGGTTTCTCGGCACCCGTAAATTTTGAAATTGGCATGGTTGATGCCTTGTGAGACCTCTTGAGAGTGCCTAGGAACCCTACACCCCCTAGACTTGATATGCGATACTCTTTAGACGAACGGACCGGACTGTACGGATATTGTCACTGTCAGGCTCAGTAGGGTTTATGGATGAGTTCGCTCGTCAGCTTCCCTTCCAATCAATACATAGGCAACCGTTACGTACAGCTTGTACCTCTGACGAGCTAGTAGTTATACCCGGTGCCAGTGTCTTGATGAGTCATTAGAGTCCCTCACAGACACTTTCCCAAGTTCGGGCGAAACGTTGTAGAGGCCGTATGGTTTTATGGCAGGGTTCGGAAAATGCACGTGCGTTTTCGCACGTGTCATTTTTCGGGCAGATAATACTGGTCGGCTTTGGTTTAAGCCGGATCCGAGTATTATACTGTGTAGATATAATATCTTTGTCTCAGATGCATTTGTATTCGGTCATAATACAAATGCGGGTATGTTTATACCATTACGGGGTTATCCTGAAATTCGTTTCAGGATCACTTTTGGAAGTTGCCAGTTTCCAGTTTTCTATCACCCGTATTTAACATTCGGTTAAATGCGGATTTATCTTTTCTTGATGAGTGTGGAAGGTTCTAGAAGCATCTAGATGGTGACTAGGATGATGAGGTGGTTTAGTGCATTAATGGAGCATTTATGTGTTGATGACTATATGTTATGAATCATTGTTTCATTAAATGAGTTCATACTAGGTGTTTAGATGACTCATTTCTTCATTAATGTTATGGTCACTCTCCCCCCTCCTACACTCACCTCTCCCCTCCATAAAAGTGGCCGGCCCTCCCCTCCTCTTCACTCTCATGGTTGCTTGGAAAAAAGATTGATATTGTTTTGGACTCATGGAAATTAGATAGCCTCATTTCTCATTTCACCCGATTCCAAAAGGCAACTTCATTAACCGTTCGTCCATAGCTTTGGACGTAACGAGACAAAGTGTTCTACTTATTCTCTACATCATCTTGGTCGTCTCTTTTAGCAAACTTGACGACCGAGTTGCCTCGGTTCAGAGGCGGGAGCCCGTTTAAAGATCAGTCGACGTGGTGCCACCTGGACGAGAAGATTGGAGATTCAGGAGATCGGAGCAGCCGCAACAAAATGTGGGATGATGGTTGAAGACCGAAGGACTCGGATCGTTCGGTATAATATTTCTACCCACTTTGTAGTTTGTTAGTTTAGCTTTAATGGCAAATCCGGGTTATAGTACGCGATAGCGCCAGTTGTAAAAAGTTTTTGTTCCGCATTTGGCGTCTGTTAGACGGCCGGAGCGCTACCGTGGACTTACAGTGGTATCAGAGCCTCACCATTAAGCTTTACTAACTTGTGCTAACGCGTTTAAAAGATCGATCGAACGGAATTTCAGAAATCACAATTTTCAGCACACAAGTTTCTGTCGATTTTTTAAATGGCCTAAAATAATTTTGCATATCACAGAAAAGCGTGCTAGGTTTTCTAAGAATTATAGGAAAATTTGGGCACGTGATCCCATATGACCACCGCGGAACCGCGGCGACTTTGTGGGAACAATGCTTCAATTTTTCCAGAGAACTTCAAATTGGGAAATTGTGGTTTCAGGTACTGTTCTTTTGGGCCCAGATTTTATTACTGTACAGCAGATGTACGTGGGGCCCACTTCGGGAAGTTTTGTCGATCGAAATTTTAAATTTGTTAGTATGCAGTATTTACATTATATCTCCGACCGGGAATGTCATTTGATTGGTAAAATGCGTCTGATTGCTATAGTTCTTTTAAACGGGTTTGCGAACGTGACATTCGCATTGATGTTCTGTGTTGTGCTGTAATATTGCGGATATGTCGTGGTGGATAGCAGTGTGCAATGGTAGTGCTGTTTAAGTTTATTTATACATTTGATATTGCGGGGCGAGCATCCAACATGTGGACTGCCGTCACTGCCTGTTTGTATAATATTCTTTTGGGGCACGACCGGGCCGAGGTCAATGTACCCGTTGTACATATTTTTATTTCTGTACTAGGTTTATCCCGCGACGGAGTGCACGGATAGCCGGGTTCTGGAGGGCAACGGGTCCGTATCTCATGGCTTAGAGAGGCAGAGGGGCCTCACTCTAGAATTGGCAGACTATTCGCCGCACTCGTAGGGGGTACAGGTTGACCCAAGGAGGGGTACTCAAGTTACCGGATTCCGTGAAGTGCCGGGTGGTCCATTCATTTTGCTGTAGGAGGCTGCCTCGCTTCAGGTTTTGGCGGATAACTTGCCGCACCCATAGGGGTCTAGGTTTCATTGCACAGGCTATCCACACGACCAGCGGAACGTCGGGTTTCGGTAGCGGCTCTGTGAAACCCGGGGATCCCAGATTATCTGTATTGTTCTGTGATGCTTATTATTTTTCTGTAATGTTGTATATTATCATGCCTGGAGCGATTATTGTATATTGGTATATATACTATTAGATGTTGTATATGTTTTACACCCGCGCTAGTCCAGCCCCCGCTCTGTCGTTAGTTAATTAACCTAACGGGTGATGACGGGACCCAGTGACGAATGCGGATGGCATATACGTACATTATATTTTCGTTCTTTTCTGGTGTGATTGATTAATGGGACTGCATTGATTCTTATCAATACAAGGATAAAACAAACCTATATTTGATGTTGTTGGAACAAATTTTAAAAGGTGTTATTACAAAGATGTTTCCTTTTGTTTTGCATAGTGATATTCAGTTAGAATATCCTGCATCTCATTCGACGAGGCAAGGGCCGAGATCCCTTCACCAGGAGTGACCCCTTGGGCAGAAATTTACGTCAAGGTAATAAATTCACTATAGTCGATTACAAGTTGCTTTGCATAGCGGTATTCAATTAGAATATCCTGCACCTCATTCCACGAGGAAAGAGCCGAGATCCCTTCACCGGGAATGACCTCTTTAGCAAAACGTTTTCGCCACTATATTTTTATAAAAAGCTATCAGGTTCCTTCAACGAGATCAAGTTCATTACGTTAAAGGTTTTTCGCCAAAAACCAGTCGTAGCCCTCTGTCATTTCTTATGGATGGTCAGTAGTATTCAAGCTATGTATTTTGACCAACACCAAGGCATAGTGTTTGGTAGCTGCTAGGTATTCATCTGTTGCATAGATAGATGAGTTGGTTTGGGACAGTCGTTCTGTCATACTTGGCCAACGTCAAGGGCATGTGCGGGTGGGTTCAAATTGACCTGGATAGTGACGGGTAGAACTTGGCATGCGACTTATGATATTTTGACCAATGCCAAGGTCATAAGAGCATGGGGCAAAAATCACATCGGGAGTTTCAAACATAAAGAAACTTGCCAGGCATGCGCAAACCTTCTGGAGTGTGATAACTTGAGTGGCTTCCATCAAGTTATCTTGCGATGATAGTTGGATCCCGATTCTCACTGATGAGTTGGTTTACTCTTCGGGTGATCCCGACTAATTCTTCTTTCAGGTTTGGAGGAGAATTTGAGATTACAGTGGGAGCTTACCTGATTAGATAAAGTGACAACCATTCTGATCTAGGTTAGAGTGCACGCAGAGTATTTCTTTTCTCTCTCTCTCTCTTTGGCAGCGACCTTTGACCGACCCTAGACTATGACTAAGTAACCAAGTTGACCGAACCTTCTTAAAATACTGGCTTTTGGATTGTCCGAGTTGCATAAGTCATTGCCGCTTCTTCTTTTACCCTTTGCATTTCTCAGAACACCCCGTATTACTATGGACATCCACTTTCATTGGATAGATCCATCGTATGGTTATATACGAACTCGAAGGGATTTCTTCGAGGATAGATCCAGGTTTAGGAGAAATTGAATTAGTTTATTCAGTTGTCTTATATTATCACCTTCTCTCAGGTTGCGAGGGCTCCTTAGTTTAGGAGAGTACACCTATTACGCTTATTGGATAGTCTTATTCCAAATCATAGGCTGGTGCCGAAAGGTAGGGAATGAAGAAAACCAATTAGCCTAAGTAGGGTGTGCAGAAGATAATATGTAAAGATAAGATAAAGGGATTAGAAAGAGGGCAAAGTAAATTGCGACTGTTATCATTCACAACCAAACCGCGTACTTCATCGCCACTCCTATTTTCACCTTTTCTTTTTCCCCAGTTCGGGAGAAATAGAATAAAGTTTTATTCAATAGTCTTTTATCATCAGCTTCTCTCAAGTTGCGAGTACTCCTAGGATTAGGATAGTACACCTATTATGCTTACTGGATAGTCTTCTTCCAAACCATAGGCTGGTGCCGAATGGTAGGGAAGGAAGAAAACCATTTAGCCTAAGGAAGGTGTACAGAAGGTAATGAATAAAGACAAATAAAGAGATTTGGAGAGATAGCAAAGAAATATACGGTTACAGTCATGAATAGGATTATGGAAGAGGCATTACTAGGAATACCAGGATACCCCTACGAGACATTTCATGTTTCAGTGCATTGTTAAAGGAAAACTGATTTCCTGATTAGATACTTACTCCATGGTATGCATTTACCAGGTATGATTCTCATATCTGTATGGTTTTACAGATGATGAGTGAGAGTAAGTTATTGGGAATTTGGTGTAAGTCCACGTTGCCGTCCCCGGTTCTTGCGGGGAGGCGGAAACGGTATAAAAATCAAATTTTTAGCGCATGGGGCAACATGGACTAACAAAGTCGGGATCTTTTCTAAACTAAACTAGCAAGAAAGCTGAAGAGAGTTAGCTACTCTGAAAAGAGGTTATACCTAACTTGAACTCCTTCTTCTTGAAACCTTTGTAGGGGTTGATGGTTCTTTCCTCGTCGTCTTCTTCCGTCAAAGATGGATCCACCTGAGGGTTCAACCTTCGGACTCTTTCTCGAACTTTGAGTGAACTAGGATCTTTGGCTTGCTAAACCTCTAACCCTAGAGTGAGTAGAGAGTGGCTTTGGGGTGTTTTTATCTCAAGGAGATGGATTCTCAACACATGAGAAGGGAGCTCCTTGAACTAGAGGAGGAGGAAGAAGAAGAGAGGAGAGAGAAGAGTTATGATAGAATGAGCCATCCTTTTCATTTTACAACCATAACTAAAATGAAAAGAATAATCAAATTAACAATAATAATAAAAATGAAATAGTTGATGGATGGTTTGGAATGACCATTATCATTACATTCATTAAATGGTTTTGCTAGAATCAAAGAGCATCTTTGATATGTAATGATGATGGTCAACTAGTCAACCTTGGTCAACAAGTCAACAAACCCAACCATGACACAATTTCATTTAATTAATATTATTAATTGATATATCATAAATTCATTAGGGTTTGGAAAAAGACGACTGTCAACTGTGCATACGCACCCGTTCCGAAACCCTAATGAAAATCCTCTTCCTCCGCCTCAATCAACTGTGCATACACACCCACATTCTTGTTCCGAGGAACATGAATACTAAGAGATAAAATCAACCCCAAAACATATACCAGTATCTGGCTCAAACCAGAGCCTGCTAGTAATATCTGTCCGGACTCCAAACGCGCACAAGTGCACGGATGAGAACGAACCCTGTCGCAAAACCATGCGACCTCTACTCAGTTTTGCCCAGAGGCGAATAGCCCTCTGTGTGGGACTCTAAAGACTCGACACTACGCTGACAGTGGGTTTAACCACAGACCGCAAGCGGCACTAGCTGTGCGTAACGGTCCCCAGGTAGATGCCGATAAGAAGACTGACGAGGTGAACCCCATCTGAACTCCTAATGAGTCTGAATGTGACAGTCTCCGTACAGTCCGGTATGTTCGTCTGATACATCGCATGTCGGGCCTAGGGGGCGGTAAACGTCAGTCCCCTAATAGCGGTACAAGTCGTGTCGGAGTGAAGCCCAAAACACCCTGAGATAACACTGGAAACCTACCAGTATATCTCGCTTTCCCTGGCCAGGGACTACTCGTGTAATGGCTCTCCTAGACACAGCGCGATATCAACCCCCAATACCGGGAGAGACGAATCCTGTCTAACCGTCACTGCCTCCAAGTGCTTCGGGACTGCACCCAACTACCACCTGTTTGCACGACTCCTTTGTGCCGTGGTAGGGTAGTACTCAAAATACAGTGGGAACACACTCGAGGCGAAGTGCCAGTGTCAAGTCAGCGGACTAAGCTGTACTTATGTCACCTGGGAACTGATAACTGACGATAGGTATAATACCAACTTGTCAGTTCCCGACGAGTCCTGTCCAGTGTACTCGTAACCTAACGAGCACCCGCATACTATCTCAAGTACGACGTACTGACGGCTGTGGGACAGACCGTCTCCCACACTGGGATGAGAAGCGCATGCGCTAGTCTACTCCGGAGTATCGATGCCCTGTCTCGATAGTCCTGCGACTAGGGACCTGTATAAGGATGTGCTTATAGATTACTCAGCCCCCACTAGTGTGACTGCCATCACAACGCTGGTAATCAAGCAAAGATCCTAAGGGCTCCACTAATGCGTATAGGTGATATGATAAAATAAACACATGTACACATTGAAGTAGAAACAAACCAAATAGCATACTACTATTTTGAGCAAGATTGTATATACAAGGTGAATATCCCAAGCTTCCATAAAGTAATATACAAACCAGTATGATACAGTAATGGCCTCTAGGGCATATACACTAACATTTGGTGATCATCCTCATTTTATCAGAATTCGTTGTAATTGGTGATATTTGAGGAAATCGTCTGGGTACAGTTTTTTAACCTACGATGCACAGGTTTTGAGTTATTCAACTCAGTGGACTTATACAGAGTATTGTATGTTGTCCAGTGTCCGTCAGGACAAAGGGGTAGGTCCTCGTACTATGTTCTATTTACTTGTGACTTCTCTAGTTTTTAGACAAGTATTTCGTGGAAATACAATGTATAAGTTATGAGAAGTTGTGAGTATAAGAATAAAGTAGAGAACCAGATATCGCAAGTATCGGGATTCTTCAAAGAGATCGAAGATGAAGATTCTTGTGAATGGTATTCTGTTGATAGTAATGGTTTTGAGAAACTTGTTTCTCTTTCAGGTTACTCATAATTGGATGGATTCCTAAGTTGAGTAATATTGATTAGCCTCTCTCTAGTCAGTTGATATGCACTGGAAACAAATGCATGGTTTGAATCTGGTTCCAATTAAATTAGTGCCTCTATTTCTATATTGTATGTAGAATGGTTCATATCTTAACGATGTTAAGATACGGGGAGTTGTCCAGCTTATGCTTAAAACCAGACACTGGATAACTCAAGGCATGTTTCTGTAATGGCAGTTTGTGGGTTGACGCTGGCTTTGACGAGGGTTGACTTTTCTACCATCTGGAAGATCAATAGTGATATTGTTCTTGACTCACTACAGTTTTAGTAAAATGGATTTTTTCAGAAAACAGTAGTGGGAGTATGGTAGAACTGGAAGTGATTCCAGAACCGCAAACGATTACGGAAAATTTAATAGGACCTTTATATTCAATCAGGTTTGACATTCCAATAGCCACTCCGCAGATATGGAGGGTAACCTCAGACACCCGAGAGGTACTCCGGTAGCCTCAAGGACGGTGACAGGGAGGTTCTAGTTTACCCAGACTTGACACTACTGTTGTTCCAGACTATGAGACCCGGCAAGAGGATAAGTATAACGTTGTTCTAAACTAGCTTTAGAAGTGTATGTAGATATTATTCTGCCAGAGGGTTGTCGTAGTCAGTGGGAGCAGCGGAAGCATAGTGGGCAAGTAGCTTATGTCTATTTATAGGCTTGAGCAGATATAGCGGAGATAAGATCATCTATTTTTGATGTGACAGTCATGGGTTTGACTTCATCAGAATAAGGGATGGATCTGTTAAGAAGGTAGTAGGGTGTGATGTCCTAGTATTTGGATGACATACACAGAGTAGGAAGTAAAATTCCTATACTACGATCAGTTGTACTTTGGTCGTCACACAGTTGTTTCTTCACAAGGGATATGGATATAATATCAGACATTCTGGTTACTAGATTTAAGGTTTTAGATCTAGATTTGGGCAGTTTCCCAATGTGGATACTTAGACAATAATTCTAAAAAGTATTTTAGAATAGATGACTCCAGGCATGGTGATCGCACGCTTTTGGCGTGTCGGATGTTTAAAGAATTAAAGTTTACCGCGATCAAGACAGTGTCGCTATGCAGCTAGCCGGTTGAGCACGGGTCGATCCACAGGGAGATGGTGTTATCTTACCTTCTTGTCTTAGACGAGTTAATAAAGAATCTGTATTTTTGTTTGAACTAACCTATGTGTATTATTTGCAAGTATAAAGTTGTTAAGAAAAGATACGAGATTATAAGCTAAAGAAATCCGTACTCAGAACCTTTGAGCCGAGTCTTGACCAATTGAAGCTAAGCAATTGGCAACAACGTGGATTAGGGGATTTAAGCGCGGTATTCGTGGAATCCGGCTTATTTACCCTTGTCCTTCCGTTCTTGTCTCTTACTTTCGCCTCCGGCCAAACCGAACGCAACCGGTCGCGGTTAGGAATCACCGTTACCTTGTCAGGGTAGGGTGCCTAACGGAGCGCTTGCGTATGGTTTGGGCGAAGTTCAAATGGAAAATAACGGGAAAAGGAATTGGCAAAGAAATGTTAACTTATAATACCGTATTTCTTCTTAACAATAACAATAATTACAACATTCACAAAATGAACAACAAAGAGCAAAAGAGAAGAACAAAGAAAAGAAAAGATTACAAATATTAAGTGCATGAAATAAATTGCAAGTAATTAAAGAAAAGGAAATAAATTGCAAGTAATAAAAAGCGATAAAAAGAATACGAAACTAGGACTCAAGACAAGCATGTGATCAATAGCCAACCCTTAAACTTCCAAGCTCAATGAAAAGGTTGCAAGATCAAGGGAAGGGTAGAGAACGCATGTGAAATGAAGTGCTAGTCCCGTGAGAAAATACGACCCTTGAGATCAATAACTAACCCTTAACCATTCAAGCTCAATGAAGAAGTTGAATGATCAAGAGAAAGCAAGAATCTCAAGGGGGAGCAAAACTAACAAGAAAGATAAAAATCCCTCATCTTCATTAATCTTCCACTCAAAAAGCTCTCACTACAATTTTAATGGAGAAAGAATGAAGAAGAAGAAGAGGAAGAACAAAACTACACAAAAAAGAGGCTAAAGAAAAGCTCCCTTGGTTTGGCTCAGATCTGCTGTATTTATAGGCAGGGAATGGGAACTCTAGGGCAACCATCATACCATAGACACAATTACCAAACAGCCCCCAAAAGTTCACAGAGAGAGGACACAGTACGGCCGCGTTTCCGCGGCCAATACCCCATATTGGCCGCGGAAACGCGGCCATGTGGTGGAGTCAGGTCGTCAACTTTTGTGGCTTTCCTTGTTTTGATGTTTCCTCGTGTTTGAAAACTTCAAAATGAATAAAAGTCCTCCAGAATATCTGCAGATTCCAACTCCAAGATTGCATTATCTTTTCTTTACTTTTGACTTTATCTCCCTCGAGCTCCGCGCACCCATTGATTCTTGTGCAGCCCCCTCGTGCTCTGTGCTTGTCCCAGACACGAATGACTACTGTCACATGTCTAGTATCGGGAACCGGTACTCGGCACTGGACGGATATGGATGACCGGAACCCGGCTTTTATCTGCTGTCGACAGATGTTCTGCATTTGGTGTAACTGTGGAGATTTTGTCTTGATTTGCAATATTTGGACTGAAAACCTGTACTCTGTAAACATGTAACAAACACGGATTAAAAGCACCTACCTATAAACAACCGAGCGTAAGAATGGGCGGTATAAAATGCAGTATTCTGTGATGAACAAATACCCCCAAACTTAACTTTTGCTCGTCCCGAGCAAAACCAATTATTCACAAAAATAAAATCCTAACCGCACTTTCGCAGGGAACGCGATTGCACTGAGCGCGTGCAACAAGCCGTTAAACCTCTAGGTGTCCCTAGTAGGAGGAGTGTTGTCTCCTGAGGGTTTTCAGCGGATACTACCCACAAAATCCGGTCAAGTTGGTTTTGTAAAATAACTAAGATTCAAACCCTAAAGTTTTGTTTTAGAAAATAGCAATTCTATAATCCTAAGTCTAGACCATCGAACCTTTATTTTTCACACCTCGCTTCTTATTTAACTACAGATTTTATATGTCTTTACATGTAGTGCAAATAGTGTCGTTAAGTTCCAGAAGGATCGATTAAAGTCATCATGTCGCATAAAAAAGCCCAGATAACAATTTTAAAAGGATCACATAAGTTTTATAAAGAGTTAAGAATTTTTCAAGTTTCGTTTTCCAGTAAGGTTTCAACTTCAGAATTTCTATCTTCCTTAACAGGAAACTGAGTCGTATTTTTCACTCCACCTTTTTCTTGTTTTCATTTCATACACACCTCTGTGAACGTGCAATAGTCTTTATCATAGAATAAAACCTTCATATCTCCGTTAAAATTTTTTTATAAAAGCCTGTCTTTTATCAAGATTATTCTCACACAAAGAACCGTTAGGAATTTTAACTCGGAGAGAACACTTGCTTGACTTTGTTTTAAACTGGACTTTCTAGGCTTCTTAGCGAGCTTTGGGCCAATGCACCCAAACCAGTTGGTTTTAGGGCATTAGGTGTAGAAACACCCCAGCGGACTTAATTACTCAAGTTACCTAGGTCCAAAAACAAAAGACAGTTTGACGTGAAAATCAGATGATTTAATACGAACGGAGATATAACCGGCAGTTCAATTATTTTTTGGATAAAAGACGTGTTTAGTGGGTTTGGTGTGTAATCATTCCAATCAAGTTTCCGATGGGTTATTTTTCAGACTTAGCTCCAATTACGGCATCAATAACATTCCTTCATATTCGCTTTACTTCATAAACTATTCTTGACATTACTTATTTCAGAACAAACCTATTTGATCCTCAGAAAATCATTTATCTGTTTAAAAGTTTAAACATGAAAGACTTGTCATCTAATTCCCAAAATTCACGACACGTGTAGTGTGATGTAAAGACGTATATCAGCTATAGTTAACATCAAAGGAGAGTTATCTTTCAGGTTTTCAAAATCCAAACATAAGATCTAGTTATTCCTATTTTTTCAAACAAAAACCGTCGAAATGTTGAATCAGAGTTCTTTCACAAGCTAACTTGACAAGAAAGTTTTTATATTTTTAGAAAATTTTCTGATTTTTATGGATTTTTAATAAGGTATGCAAATGCAAAATATACAAATGAATGCGAAGGAAGAAAGCTTACCGAGCACACCCCCAAACTTAAACTTGACAGTGCCCTCACTGTCAGGCTACACCAAGAGGGTCAAAATTGTCGGCGCTCCCTAGAAGCAAATTATATACAAAACAAAAAGGAAAACAAAAAATATATACAAAAAAGGTGTCCCCCCCAAACTTAAGTAAAACAGTGTTTCCACTGTTACGCGTTGAAATTCAGGATTTAGGGGGGAAAGAACAGTATCAAGCTATACAAGGCCTTACACAGGCCAAAAGTGAGCACCAACCATTCAAAGATTTTATCGCTATAAAGCAGTGGCTGGTGGAAGAAGGTGAAGAGGTAAGAAATGGAGAATACGCGAGACCGTATGGAGATAGAGGCGGGATACGGTCTCGGTATATGAGAAGAAGAATGGCGGAAGGGAGAAAGAAGTGGAATACGAACTTGAGGGTGCAAATGGAGTGAATAGATTAGCACAATTTGTGATGAGCGATGTGTAAACAGCGATTGTGCTAATCTATTAACCCGTCGAGAAATTGGGTCGAATCCCTCAAGATTCGTAAGAAACCATGGGTACGCCGAACTTGGTAAACCAGACATAGTAAATGAAAGTGAGACGGGTTCTTGCAAGGTCGGAACGATGGAAAGGATGGAGGAAAGTGGTTGAGGAAGAGTATCGGTTAAGGGTTCTAGAGGGTGTACACAGTCAGTGAAAGGAACAGGATGAATTGGAAAGTCCGACTCATCATCTAGAACTGTTTCATCCTCAAAAATATCCTCAAAATTTTCCTCAAAGTTAAGCTCATCCATGCATATTTCATCAAAGTCCAGACGCATATGGGGTTCGGGAAAAACATTTAATGACTCGGGATGATGAATTGGAGAGAGAAACTCAGTCAAATCTACAGGTTCATCATCCAAAATATTCCCAGCGTCAATATCCTCAATTAAGTGAAAATCAAAATTCTCTGACACCTCATCAAAAGCATGGATTTTAATCAATTCAGGTTCTAGAGTGGAGGTGTAGAAGTCAAAAGGATTGGGTATGGTTTCACTCAAAGGGGACCCTTCACAATTGGGTAAATCAAACACTACAAAGTCGCACAACTCATTAATCATTCTATCTTCAATTGATAATTCATGTGGGATACTTGATAGACTTTCAAAACAGGAGTTGTGGGATTCAATTTGGGATGGGTAGGTTTGATTTGGAAGGGGGTACATCTCACTCTCTCCACTCAAATTCACAGCCTGTCCTGCCGCCTCATCATACATTGAAAAAGTTGGAGCTAGTTGAAAACTAGCTACCGGGTCACTAGGTTGTATGAGGGCGGCCATGGACGCATTCAAATCCATCATCTGTTGGCTTGACGCTACCCTAAAGTCTTCCAACGACTGTTCCAGACTAGACATGGGTTGAGAAGGGGTTTCAGTAAAAGATTCAAAGTTGTTTGGATACTGAAAATTCCCAAATGGCGGTTCAGAAACAATGTCTAGGGAAGGTGAAAAAGTCGGGTAGGACTGGTAGGAATTGAATGGCTGGACAGGAGCAGGATCAACATTTGGATAAGAAGGTGAATGGAATTGTTGATCCCAAGAGTTTGAAGTGGTGAAAGGAGTGAAAGATCGGCTACGAGATTGTTCAATACGTTCAGCGATGGACAAAGGACGACTTGCAGAAGGGGTATCAACATAAGCGGGAGTGAATGTTTGAAACGGTTGATACGAAGTGGAATGAGGAGTGCAAGTGTTTGTCCTAGACGCTGCTATGCGATCTTTCAGTGAAACTTTGGGCATGGAGGGGTCGTTCGAAGTTCGGCCAAAGCAAGAACCGTAAGATGTAATGTCTGGTTGTGGGTACCAAAGTTCGGCAAGAGTTTTGCGAGGTGGAGTACCCATGATATGAAGAGAGAGAGAGAGAAAGGTAGAGAAAAGGAGGGGAAAAAGAATGTGAATTTTTTTTTTTTTTTAGTTAGTTGTTAGCAAAAGAATGAAATATACACAAAAAAAAATATGGACAAAAATAATCACGACACAAAAATACCACACACTTAAACGTTCTAGGGTTCACCTAGGTCAACTAGACCTGCTCCAGAACTTGATTGTCGAAGTAAAACTGTGTCGAGAAACAGGCTCAAGATACACTGATCACGAGGCCAGGTAAGTGCAGAGATAAGGGGAGGTTTTCCAACGCTTTCGCGAAGTTCCTTAATTAAATAACCCTTTCTCTTTTGGCGGTTTCGCCGTTAACACTTTCCTAGACACCTCGTAAACAATATACCGTTAAGAAAGGTTCTAAACACAGTTAACTTCTCCTAGTGAGCGCGAAGTCCTTAAGGCTTAAAGTCTAGTTTCTTTTAAATTTTGTGCGGGTAAACGTTATGCTCAAGTTCGTGATTTGTGGGCCACGGAAAAGGTGATGAAATCCTTTACCGTATGTTGTGGGGTTCGCTTGCCCTTAAGTCCGTATTAATGTATGCAATGCGCAATTCAAAAAATTCTATAAAGAATCAAACAATCGTTTTTTAGTTTAAGAGCGGCGCTGCAACAAATACAGGTTAGTCAATTTTTAGCGTTTGCTAGCGAACTTGCAAAGAATCCTGCAAAGAATAGTATATTGGATGCGTCGGATTTGAGAAGAAGGTGTTAGTAAAGTACGTACCGTTAAGTTTTGGGTTAGGAAACCCCCGTTGAATCAAATCCGGTAAGCTTGAAAGGTTCGCTTGCGCGGGTCAAACTACCCGGATCTTTGGCACTGTACTTCGTAATCACCTTTGCCTTGAATGCACACTTTGCTCCCCACAATCGCAGTTTGCAAATACGCAAAAATCTGCACACTTGCCCACAAAAATGATCAAAAAAAACAAAAAGATTTTTTTTTTTTATATTTTATTTTTTTTATTAATATATACAAAAAGAATATTAACCCGAATAACGAGAAAGAAAATACGCTACCGTCTCCCCGGCAACGGCGCCATTTGATCGCACGCTTTTGGCGTGTCGGATGTTCAAAGAATTAAAGTTTACCGCGATCAAGACGGTGTCGCTATGCAGCTAGCCGGTTGAGCACGGGTCGATCCACAGGGAGATGGTGTTATCTTACCTTCTTGTCTTAGACGAGTTAATAAAGAATCTGTATTTTTGTTTGAACTAACCTATGTGTATTATTTGCAAGTATAAAGTTGTTAAGAAAAGATACGAGATTATAAGCTAAAGAAATCCGTACACAGAACCTTTGAGCCGAGTCTTGACCAATTGAAGCTAAGCAATTGGCAACAACGTGGATTAGGGGATTTAAGCGCGGTATTCGTGGAATCCGGCTTATTTACCCTTGTCCTTCCGTTCTTGTCTCTTACTTTCGCCTCCGGCCAAACCGAACGCAACCGGTCGCGGTTAGGAATCACCGTTACCTTGTCAGGGTAGGGTGCCTAACGGAGCCCTTGCGTATGGTTTGGGCGAAGTTCAAATGGAAAATAACGGGAAAAGGAATTGGCAAAGAAATGTTAACTTATAATACCGTATTTCTTCTTAACAATAACAATAATTACAACATGCACAAAATGAACAACAAAGAGCAAAAGAGAAGAACAAAGAAAAGAAAAGATTACAAATATTAAGTGCATGAAATAAATTGCAAGTAATTAAAGAAAAGGAAATAAATTGCAAGTAATAAAAAGCGATAAAAAGAATACGAAACTAGGACTCAAGACAAGCATGTGATCAATAGCCAACCCTTAAACTTGCAAGCTCAATGAAGAGGTTGCAAGATCAAGGGAAGGGTAGAGAACGCATGTGAAATGAAGTGCTAGTCCCGTGAGAAAATACGACCCTTGAGATCAATAACTAACCCTTAACCATTCAAGCTCAATGAAGAGGTTGAATGATCAAGAGAAAGCAAGAATCTCAAGGGGGAGCAAAACTAACAAGAAAGATAAAAATCCCTCATCTTCATTAATCTTCCACTCAAAAAGCTCTCACTACAATTTTAATGGAGAAAGAATGAAGAAGAAGAAGAGGAAGAACAAAACTACACAAAAAAGAGGCTAAAGAAAAGCTCCCTTGGTTTGGCTCAGATCTGCTGTATTTATAGGCAGGGAATGGGAACTCTAGGGCAACCATCAAACCATAGACACAATTACCAAACAGCCCCCAAAAGTTCACAGAGAGAGGACACAGTACGGCCGCGTTTCCGCGGCCAATACCCCATATTGGCCGCGGAAACGCGGCCATGTGGTGGAGTCAGGTCGTCAACTTTTGTGGCTTTCCTTGTTTTGATGTTTCCTCGTATTTGAAAACTTCAAAATGAATAAAAGTCCTCCAGAATATCTGCAGATTCCAACTCCAAGATTGCATTATCTTTTCTTTACTTTTGACTTTATCTCCCTCGAGCTCCGCGCACCCATTGATTCTTGTGCAGCCCCCTCGTGCTCTGTGCTTGTCCCAGACACGAATGACTACTGTCACATGTCTAGTATCGGGAACCGGTACTCGGCACTGGACGGATATGGATGACCGGAACCCGGCTTTTATCTGCTGTCGACAGATGTTCTGCATTTGGTGTAACTGTGGAGATTTTGTCTTGATTTGCAATATTTGGACTGAAAACCTGTACTCTGTAAACATGTAACAAACACGGATTAAAAGCACCTACCTATAAACAACCGAGCGTAAGAATGAGCGGTATAAAATGCAGTATTCTGTGATGAACACATGGTGGTGTACCTGCAGGTGATGGAGTCACCCTCTCTAAAGGTGTCTTACAGACTAAAGGAAAGAGGGATGTGCATGATTGGCAGATCTCTTGCTTAGGCAATTGAGTCAATCGTGAAAAGTCAAGTACCACACCAAATGTTGTTTTTGCACTAGATATGATAAGTTTGTATTAATCCAATCCTGAAAAACATAAGGAAGCAGTTTTAGAACATAAGTACATGTTCTACGGATTTGATGACGGCAGCCTCCTTCGGGAGACGGTTATCATTCCAGGCTTCCAAGGTGACATGGATGACAGAGTGATTGTCAGAGTTATAGTTTTCCCTCTGACGAGGGACAGTATTATGGACAGGTGGTCCAAGAGGATACTGTGGGAGGCATGGTGCTGGATACTGATTAGGTTCAGTTATCGATACTGTCTAAGAAGTTTGGATTTGGAGTTCATTTATGAACTAAGTCCCATCAGATATCCAGATATATTCTAAGACAGGTATTACTCGATTAGGGAGATGTCTTTCTCTGCGAACTTGAGATTTAGAGAGACATAGAAAGAAACATCAGGGCGGATCAACTCACTGAGGCTATTTCTCGAACACAAGAGTTTTACAAACTAGCTTTGTGAAACTGATTAGTAGAGGAGTTGGGTGTTCGGTATCACACGGGCTGTGAGTATGCGACATCGCAATAATTAGCCTTAAGTGCAAGTGGGAGATTGTTAGAGATAGTGCCTTCAAAGTCAATTATTGGATCGCAGGTACATGATTGCAATGATTGAGGCAGGACCTATACCGATATGACAGTCTTGCTCGAGATAATAGTATGCTATCTGGTTTGTTTTTATCATCGTATACATGCTTTAGTTCGCTATTGCATGTTGATAGAGCCCATAGGATTCTTGCTTGACTGCCAGCGGTATGATGGCGATCATATACGTGGGAGCTGGGGTCTGTAAGCACATCCTTAAAGTGTCCCTAGTCGTGGGAGTTTCAAGACAGGGCATCGATACTCCAGAGTAGACTAGTGTATACAGTCGAGACCCTGACGAGGGGCGGTGGCCGGTCTCACAAGCCACTGGTGTCAGTTGGATCACCTAAAATGTATACAGGTGCTCATTAGGTTATGAGTACACCGGACAGGACTCGCCGGGAACATGCTAGTTGGTATTATACATATCGTCAGATAGCAGTTCCCTGGTGGCATGTGTACATGTTAGTTTGTCGACCTGAGATCGTCATTTGCCTCGTGTGAGTTCCCACTGTGCTTAGATTTCTACCCTACCACGGCTCAAAGGAGTCGTGCAAACAGGTCTTTTTTGGGTACAGTCCCGAGCCACATGGAGGCAGTGAGCGGACCGTCGGGGATTCGTCTCTTCCGGTATTGGGGGTTGATGTCGCGCAGTGCACGGGTGGCCATCACTAGAAATCCTCGGCCGAGGTAGTGGAGAATTACTGATTTGGATCAGTAGTTTCTCAGGTGGTGATGGGCTTCATGCCGACATGATTTATCGCGTTATTAGGGGTCTGACTTTATCTACCCCCCTAGACTCGATATGCAATACTCTTTAGACGAACGGACCGGACTGTACAGATATTGTCACTGTCAGGCTCAGTAGAGTTTATGGATGAGTTCGCTCGTCAGCTTCCTTTCCAATCAGTACATAGGCAACCGTTACGTACAGCTTGTACCTCTGACGAGCTAGTGGTTATACCCGGTGCCAGTGTGTTGATGAGTCATTAGAGTCCCCCATACACACTTTCCCAAGTTCGGGCGAAACGTTGAAGAGGCCGTATGGTTTTATGGCAGGGTTCGGAAAATGCACGTGCGTTTTCGCACGTGTCATTTTTCGGGCAGATAATACTGGTCGGCTTTGGTTTAAGCCGGATCCGAGTATTATACTGTGTAGATATAATATCTTTGTCTCAGATGCATTTGTATTCGGTCATAATACAAATGCGGGTATGTTTATACCATTACGGGGTTATCCTGAAATTCGTTTCAGGATCACTTTTGGAAGTTGCCAGTTTTCAGTTTTCTATCACCCGTATTTAACATTCGGTTAAATGCGGATTTATCTTTTCTTGATGAGTGTGGAAGGTTCTAGAAGCATCTAGATGGTGACTAAGATGATGAGGTGGCTTAGTGCATTAATGGAGCATTTATGTGTTGATGACTATGTGTTATGAATCATTGTTTCATTAAATGAGTTCATACTAGGTGTTTAGATGACTCATTTCTTCATTAATGTTATGGTCACTCTCCCCCCTCCTACACTCACCTCTCCCCTCCATAAAAGTGGCCGGCCCTCCCCTCCTCTTCACTCTCATGGTTGCTTGGAAAAAAGATTGATATTGTTTTGGACTCATGAAAATTAGATAGCCTCATTTCTCATTTCACCCGATTCCAAAAGGCAACTTCATTAACCGTTCGTCCATAGCTTTGGACGTAATGAGACAAAGTGTTCTACTTATTCTCTACATCATCTTGGTCATCTCTTTTAGCAAACTTGACGACCGAGTTGCTTCGGTTCAGAGGCGGGAGCCCGTTTAAAGATCTGTCGACGTGGTGCCACCTGGACGAGAAGATTGGAGATTCAGGAGATCGGAGCAGCCGCAACAAAGCGTGGGATGATGGTTGAAGACCGAAGGACTCGGATCGTTCGGTATAACATTTCTACCCACTTTGTAGTTTGTTAGTTTAGCTTTAATGGCAGATCCAGGTTATAGTACGCGATAGCGCCAGTTGTAAAAAGTTTTTGTTCCACATTTGGCGTTTGTTAGAAGACCGGGGCGCTACCGTGGACTTACACCATGTACCCACAATTGGCCTCATCCAGCTCCTCGAATCGGGTTTCACATGTCACACGTCTCAGAACCGAGAAAACGCATGGTGGACGCACTGAAATATCATATCAAGAGAAACCGGGTTTTTAAAACAATACATACTTTCTTTTAAAATGACTACGGTTCTCAAATCCAGAAATCTCATGAAAACAGCATATCTCAATGCGTAAAATCATAAAGCATGATGTATGCGACATATGATGGAAATGTAAGTATATCCGTATATCATACAATATGGAACAGTGATGTATCATATTAAGGGAAAACCGCTCCTTTAAATGATTCCAGTTTTGAAAATATGTCTTGCGGTTCCCAATATCTCCAAAGCCAGATGCAACATCGTATAAAAGTGCACAGGTAAGTATAGCAAGTAAATCATGCAAAAAGTCATATCATGATGCAACAATCCTACTGTGTAGTGACATGGCAATTTTTTATGATGAAGTGTGTGAGCCGGCAAATCTGTGTACGTGTAACATACGCATCATCGATAATGGTGTAAGTGTACTAGCACAGGTACATGCAATACAATGATAATATCATGAATGCAGCATAACGTAAATCATCAGCTAAAAGCTATAAGGTATACATAACTATCATATGTCTGAGTCGGTGAATCTATCAATCGGCATCTAGCCTCACATCATCACGTACGGTATAATCCATCGTACGGCATCTTCTAGTCAAGGGTATAGATCAATCATCAAGTCAAACTCATCACGTACGGAAAATCATCGTACGGCGGCATAATACCAATAGGGATCCTATCAACCTTTACGACAATAAGGGTACGGACCTAACGTCTCGTACGGCTTATCATTCCAGATTCACCACAATATAAATATCTATATACCTATGTCCCAGGTCACATCCATAACAATCTCATATCAGGGGACTGGCAAGGTATCAATCATCTCAATCGACTCGTGTCTGTATACCAACATATCATCAAATCATCATATCGCGTCATATATCCTTTTCATCGCATTTATGTCCCTCACCAAGTCAATTTACCAATACATTCTACCTTTACTATAAGCATAAGTATCTAATCTAACATACACACCCGAACCATACAAACAGCTTTTGAAAGATGCGAATCGTAGTTTTGAAAGTAGGGGCTACGGTGTTTTTAAAGAAAAGATATCATTTGAAAATCCATAACGTCCCTCAAGTTATCCGTTTAAAAGATGCATACGATTTTTCAGTTTGGAAATAGGTATGGTTCGGATGACACATCTACGTCGACTATCTAGTCATATAGTACCATAAACGGCAATATCATCAAATATCATCCTCAGTCCCGTCATCACATACTAGTCGTATGATTTCACTTCTAACTATCCTTTAGTTTCTAATATAGTTTTATAACTATCTTTTAACTCTATCTATAGTTTTCTATTAAAGGTTTTCTTAACCAAATATTATGAATCGGTTTCCATCAAAATGTGCGGGGGTACTATACGCCATCCACCCGACTTCCTGCGTGGATATAGATACACTCACCTGTAAGTCTACGGTAGCGCCCCGGCCGTCTGTCCGAGGCCAAAATGCGGAAATGAAAACTTTTTCAAACTAGAAACTGGCGTTATCGTATGCTTAAAATCCGGATCGAACCATTAACTTATAACTAGCAACTAGAGAAAGGGTTGGAAAAGCTATACCGATCGATCCGTGTCCTTCGGTCTTTGGCCACCATCCTAAGCTCCTCGCGGCATCTCCGATCTCGATCTCCTCGTCAGAAAGGGCACCACATCTTCGAGTCTTTTTACGGGCTCCCGCTTCGTCCGAAGCAACTCAGGTACGAAGTTCACTAGCCGACGTGTCCAAGGCGATGTAGAGAATGTGTGTGACAACTTTGTCTCAAGGATCCATTGATTCTCATCACATGAGAGTGTATGGATGGAGGTTAGAGATGATACCATTAATGGAGGTTGTGAGCTAGAGGAGGAGGAAGAAGAAGCCTTTTCTTTCTTTTGTTATCTATGATAAAATGAGAGAGTGATATGAGAAAAATACAAGACCAAAACCTTATACCATGGCTGCCGTTCTCTCTCTTCCTCTCAATTCAAACCACAAATCAATCACATAATGTGACAATAGCACAAGAAAAGAGACCATGAGTCACTAATGAAGTCTATGTCACATTAAATGCTCAAAATGATGATTTAAGCTCACAATTTCCATATGCAAACATTAATCCAAATGTTTGCAACAATAAAAAGATACGGCAACATCTAAAGTAAACTCATGACGGATCACAAGGATACCCCTCACCTATATATACATACCTGCATCCGCATTCCGACTGAATACGAATGCGATGAGACTAAAGTAATCCAACAAATCTAATACTAGGATCCGGCTTAAACCAAAGCCCACTAGTATGATCCGTCCGATCATGATCCGTGCACTACCGCACGTATATGATCGAACCCTGCCATATATCATACGGCCTCAACAACGTTTTGCCTGAAACTTGAAAACTGTCTGTGGGGGACTCTAAAGACTCGTCAATACTTTGGCTGTGGATTTAACCACTAGCACGTCAGAGGTACTAGCCGTACGTAATGGGCTACCAGGTATTGACCAAAAGGAAGGTCGATGAGCAAGCTCATCCTGACACCCTACTGAGCCTGTCAGTGACAATATCCGTACAGTCCGGTCCGTTCGTCTATGAGCATCGCATGTCGGGCCTAGGGGGTTGGTAAAAGTCAGACCCACAAAAGCGGTACAAGTCGTGTCGGAGTGTAGCCCAGAACACCCTTAAATACTATTGGAATACCTACCAGTAAATCTCCTGCCTTGGCCAAGGACTTCGTGTAATGGCTCTCCTAGACACAGTGCGATCTCACCCCCAATACCGGGAGAGACGAAACCCCCGCCGATCCGCTCACTGCCGCCATGTGGCTCGGGACCGTACCCAACTAAAACCTGTTTGCACGACTCCTTTGAGCCGTGGTAGGGTAGTAATCAAAGTACAGTGGGAACTCACACGAGACAAATGACGATCTCAGGTCGATGAACTAACCTGTACACATGTCACCAGAGAACAGCTATCTGACGTCAGGTATAATACCAACTAGCATGTTCCCGGCGAGTCCTGTCCGGTGTACTCATAACCCAATGAGCACCTGTATACATCTTAGGTGAACGAACTGACACCAATGGCTTGTGAGACCGGCCACCGCCCCTCGTCGGGGTCTCGACTGTATACACTAGTCTACTAATGGAGTATCGATGCCCAGTCTCGAAACTCCCACGACTAGGGACCACTTAAAGGATATGCTTATAGACCCCAACTCCCACGTATATGATCGCCACCATACTGCTGGCCATCAAGCAAGAATCCTAAGGGCTCTATCAACGTGCAATAGTGACCTGTAAGGTCACCTGAAGCAGTACACGATGATAAAGATAAACCAGATAGCATACTATCATCTTGAGTAAGACTGTCCTACCGTTATAGGTCCTTTTTGGGGTAAAAATTTACACACCGGTTGACCAAGTCAAAATCAAAGTCAACCCCAAGCCAAGTGGGCCCATGCCCAGATCCAGTGGGCCCATGCCCGGGTCGAGCCCGAACATGAAGCGGCCGGCCTCCCCCCATGCCAAGATAAAAATTTTGTAATAAATAATTTTGTTGTATTTCTTTTATTTTATTTTATGGATAAATGTAAGAAAAATAGGCATAAAGCCAAATTTTATTAAAGCCCATGGCTTATGTGAAAAAAGAAATGGCACATGAGCCGCGGGATAGGCAAAATGCCATTTTGTGAAGCCCAAGGGGCTATGTGTAAAGTGTATGGCCTATAAAGACAAAGATAATAAAATATCTCACAACTTTTTCTCTCTCCATAAAAGTTTTAGACCTGAGATCTTTTCTCCTTCTTCAAGGTTCCAAAACCTTCTTCTTCTTTTTTGAATTAAATCAAGAGTTTAACTCTTCATTCTAAAAAACTAAATAGTTTTTCACCACAAAACCCACAAAGGGAACTTGGATCTGTCTTTAGATCTCAAAAAGGAGAGATTTTAAAAAAAAATCTCATATCTCTTGATCTTCAAGATCCAGCCAACAGAGGAGGAAGAAGAAGAACCCCTTTCGTCAACCAAAACATCTTAGGAGTTTAACTCCACTCTAAATCCTCTTTTGGGATCTTAAACCCTATTTCTGGGACTAAAAGCCCCTTTTTTTCTCGCCAGCGCCCTGCGCTCGAGCGCAAAGCGCCCACGTGCCGACACGTGGTGTGCTTGCGCTCGAGCGCAGGGCGCTGGAGCGCAAAGCGCCCTGTGCTCGAGCGCAAAGCGCCCATGTGTCGGCATATGGCACGCTTGCGCTCCAGCGCCCTGCGCTCCAGCGCAAAGCGCCCACGTGCCGACACGTGGCACGCCTGCGCTCGAGCGCAAAGCGCCCACGTGTCGGCACGCAGGCGCTTTGCGCTCGAGCGCAGGGCGCTGGAGCGCAAGCGCGCCTGCGTGCCGACACGTGGGCGCTTTGCGCTCGAGCGCCCTGCGCTTTGCGCTCAAGCGCCCTGCGCTCGAGCACAAGCGTGCCACGTGTCGGTACGTGGACGCTTTGCGCTCGAGCGCAGGGCGCTTGAGCGCAAGCACGCCACGTGCCGGCACGTGGGCGCTTTGCGCTCGAGCGCAGGGCGCTGGCGAGAAAAAAAGAGGCTTTTAGTCCCAGAAATAGGGTTTAAGATCCCAAAAGAGGATTTAGAGTGGAGTTAAACTCCTAAGATGTTTTGGTTAACGAAAGGGGTTCTTCTTCTTCCTCCTCTGTTGGCTGGATCTTGAAGATCAAGAGATATGCGCTTGAGCGCAAAGCGCCCACGTGCCGACACGTGGCGCGCTTGAGCTCAAGCGCCCTGCGCTCGAGCGCAAAGCATCCACGTGCCGGCACGTGGCGCGCTTGCGCTCCAGTGCCCAGCGCTCGAGCGCAAAGCGCCCACGTGCCGGCACGTGGCGCGCTAGCGCTCAAGCGCCCAGCACCTAAGTGCACAGTGCTCAACGCGCTGACCCCACGCGTCCTTTGGGCGCTTTTTCCCTTTTTTTATATATGTATACATATATATATATATATGTACAGATACACACATACTCCACGACACTGTCCCTGTTAGAAAAAAATTTCTAACGGGGCGCTGCTCTGCACCCCGCAAGGGGGCTGCTAGCCCCCTTGACCCCCAGCCTGCTATCCGGGTAGCGGGACCCCGTAAAAACTCTGCGTGGCTCCCGATATATCCAAACCCCCCTCCAAAACAACACACACGTACACTGCACATTGAGTTCGCATGACCAGTTTAACCCGTTAATCGGAGGTTCCCTCGCCACAAAGGCGAGGGGTAATTAACGGCAGCTTAGTCCGCGGCTGCCGGAGATTCGGATCCCCACAATCAATATACCCCGGCCTACCCTAGGCAGGGGGAATCTGTAGTACTCCTGACAAGCGCGCGCGTATTCCCATCTAAATGTGGTGACAAAAAAAACACCCTACAGATTCTGGCACGTCCGGTGGGACCTTTCTCTCCTCCCATATTTCGGGTTAAACGTTCATGCGAACTCAATCAATATACATATCGATTGTCTATACTGAAATGATGTTTTTTTTTTCTATGAAGCAATCAACTTTCGACGACAATGTCTCCCAAGACGAATTCAGCTTCCAACGCGACCCCGACCCCGTACGTGGTCAAGGTCAATGCTCGTGTGGTTCTCCCCGCAAGCCTCAGTCGACAGTGGGAGGAACCGCCCCGCCAGTTTGGTTCCGTCATCATCTACCCTGCTGGAAGCGCTCATCTGGCAGAAATCCCAGCAAAGCAGGCGGCCAAGCCGGTCTCAAGGGGCAAGTGGCCGAATGTTGTGATCGCCAAGGCACCACAACCGAAACTTAAAACAGTGTCTGAACGACTCTCTGGCGCTCCAGCTGAGGGAAAGACTTCCGGTACGAAGGGCAACATCAAATGTTGTGGACGAGCTCAGGCGATGACTCCAACAAGTGCACAGTCGATCGTATCTCCAAAATCCTCCATCGCCGGGTCTACGGCATCTTCCCAAAGAGCCGAAGTCTGCCAGGTACTTAAAGCAGAAAAGTTAAGGCAGAAGCGGCTCGGGTATCGAGCCAACAAGAGGGCCAGGACTTCGGCCAAATGGAATCTTGTGAAGTTCCAAGTGCAGGGTCGCCCCGCGACGACGGCTGAGTCGGACGTGAGAATCAGCAATTCCTTCGAGCCTCTGAAGTGGGTTCAAAAAAATGCCATGACCGCCAGAATCAAGAAGACAACGGTCCGATCAATGCTACAAAGAGACGTGTTCCGGCCCCAACAGAAAAAGTATGACACTGTCTCTTCAAGAGTCTATCAGGCGCTCTGTGCCGCACGAAAGAAGCGGGGAAAATCCAGAAAAGAAGTGCCAGCACCATTCAAGAATCCGGCCAGGCCATCCGCCTTCAATCGACTGCCCGCTACAGAATTAGGAGGGCCAAGACAGCGATCTGTGAAATCAGCAGCCGATAATAAAAAGACGGCTGGGTATGTTGTCCATACGGTCTATATGGCGGGCGGGCGTCCCAACGACAACCTTCGCAGCAAAAGCAAGGATGGGGCCACCACATCCCAAGTCCAATCTGGCTTGAATGTGTTCGCTGCTTCCTAAGAACAGCCGCCTCCGCTGGATAAAGAAAACCCTCTCGATGAGGATGATAGGGAGAAAGACCCCTCGGTCCATGCAAAGTCAAGCTCAGACAGCGAGGAAGAGCCGACTTTCCGCCCTAGGACCGCGGAGCAAGAGCTGCTCCAAGAGCTTCGAAAACAGCTCAAGAGCAAGGATAAAGAGATGGCCAAGCTCTATTCGAAAATTGACGACCTAACGAATGTTGTGATGCAGCTTACGGCTCAAATTGCTCGAGCGCCTCCCAATCAAGCACAAGTCACTACTCATCAGCCAGGTGATGACAATTCGAAGCAGCCAATGCCTGTTCCTTTAGGTCCAAGACTGGTCGAGCCGCACGAAAGCCGGCCACATTCCACTTCTGGGGATGCCTTGGCCCCAGATAGCACTATCCCGCTAACACAAGATCGGATAATGGATTTGGTCACCAGCAAAGTTAAAACATTGGTGGCTGAAGCTGAAGCTCAGAAAGAAATTGGCAGTAGTGGGCGGCCATATCCCTTACAGTACGATCTAATCGAGTTCCCGAGTGGCTACGTCATTCCTAAGTTCGGAAGATTTGACGGAACGGGGAATGCAAATCAGCACGTCGCCCACTTCAAAGCATCGTGCGGAAATACAGGGGGCAATGACGCGCTCCTTCTTCGTCAATTTTTCAACAACCTGACCGGTGTCGCCTTCGACTGGTACGCGAGTATACCAGACGGGTCCGTCATTACCTTTGCCCAAATGGAGTCTCTGTTCCGGCAAAGGTTCATGAGCGTCAGTGATAAAATCTCCATTGCCGACCTTGTGGGGACCAAGCCAGGGAAGAATGAAAGCAACACCGACTTTATCGCTCGATGGCGTAATCTCACAGTCAAGTGCGAACCGCCGCTGGAGCAGGACCAGTCCGTCAGCCTTCTCATTGGGAACCTCAGCAATTGGATGGTCCCATTCTTGTGTACAGCGGGCCTCAAGACATTTCAGGAGCTAACCAAAAAAGTCCAAATGCTGGAACGCTCGAAGCAAGAGTCCCTGCCGGACTCTCAGAGAGACAAAACTTGGAAAAGCAAGCGGGACGACAGCCGTAGAAGCGGGAGTTCCAGCAGTACCAATGTCTTCAATGCGTCGAACAATGAAGAAAAGCGAAGGGCGGGCGAATCCAAAACCAACCGGTCTCGAAAGCCATTGCTGGGAGGAGATGGGCCTTCCCTAGAGGAGAAAAAGAACAAGGTCTACTCTTTCAGAAGAGACAAGATCTGCAAGATATTTAAAGATGCCTTGAACAATGGTCTACAATTGCCAGAGTCGAAAAGACCCCAAGAAGCAAAAATGACCGACAATCCTCTGTATTGCCCGTACCACCGAGTAGTGAGCCATGCAATCGAGGATTGCTATATCTTTAAAGACTGGGTCGAGAAGCAGTACAAGGCTGGAGAGATAGAGCTGTCCAAAAGTGTGTTGGTGAACAATCAAGTTGCAACCACCAACTTTATACAGGCAGAAGTTGAATCCTTCTGGGAGCAAACAGCCGAACCCGCTGCCCTGAGAAATGAAGCGGACTCATCGCGGCCTCCGTGGAGTACGCACATATCTAATAAGATGTTCACACCATAATATTGTATTATTATATTCCCCATTCTTATTCGTTTTATAAATAAACAGGTGCTTTTGACGCATGTCTGCTACATATTACAGGTTACAGGTTCTTGGACAGAAAACAGTGAAAACGATGAAAAGACGATGCAAAAGTGGACTTTGACCAACAAACAGAAGACTCTTGATCAAGCCTACATCAAAGATAAAATTCACAAAGTACAAGGCAATGCAAGGTCCAAGATTACAAAGTGAACGGTTAAAAGTCCACCGCAATTATTCACTGGAGATCTGGAAGAAACATAGAAGTCATTTTAATAAAAGAACCAAATAATGAGGAAGCCCAAAGACAGAAGAGCCCACAAAGGAAATTTCAAGGCCCAATACTTCCTTTTAATAAAAGACAGAGACATAAAATTTTACCAAAACTTGGAGTCTACTTTGACTAGGTCTTCCTAAGGATATTTTGGTAAATGTAGACGTGCGAATCAATTGTAACCTAGGGTTTCTTATCCTCTATAAATAAGAACTCTAAATTATTGTAAAGGCTATACCTCCTTTTAATAAATAAATTTCAGAATTCTTTATGGAGAGCATCGGTGCCTCTTTTCAATTCATGAATTCAGATCTGACAAACCTGCGTTGATGATTGGAGAGAGCCATCTGTAAGTAGTTTTAATTAATTGCTCTAATTTAGATTTTAATTTTTTGCCCTAGGTAGATTTAATTCCTTGCTGTAGATAATTGTTTAGAGTTGGCTTTGGGGAAGGCTTTTGAGAGATGAGATCTCTCATCCCTTTCTTACCCATTATATATTTACAATAAGACTCCATGCATACACGCACACACCGCGCCCAACGGCACCCTACCCCTCGAGGTAACGATGACACCGTAGTATAAAGGCCCGGTTGCGCGCGTTTTCCATGGAGGTTAGGGTAAGGATCTCTAAAGGAAGGACAAGAACCTAGAGGAAGGAACATCTTCCCGAATGGATCTAATCCCCTTTATTGATAATTATCATAATTCCTCATAGATCTTCATTTGGGTATAGAAAGCATTGAGATTTACTGCATTTCCAAACCATCCCTAAACCTAACCCTAGCAAGACTAGATCTAGATAATCGTAGTATAGAATAATTAGGTTTTTAGATTTAATAATTAATCCGAACACCCTTCGGAATTAACTCGTTAGCGCGATTAGGAGATTCACAACATCCCTGTGGACCGACCCGTATTCACCGGCTAGCTACATGCGACGCCGTTCTTGATTGCGGTAATAGATAATTTTTGAGATCAATCATAAGACGAAGAAGATGATAAAGCTACTTCGGAAAGAGCCCAGGACAGAATGGGAAGGGCAGAAGAAGCTTACCAGTCCAGCTGCCAATGCGGCTCCATCAAGCTCAAAATCCAAGAAGCTCAAGAAAAAGAAAAGTGCAGCTCGGCGCGAAAAGGAGTCTGCAGGGAGATCGACCATTCAAAAATATATCGATTCCCTCGAAGAATATGAACAGAAGGAAAGAACTTTGGTTCAATTGAAGGAGTTCCTCCCTGTACAAGCGGCTGAAATTCTGGAGGAGTTAGAAGAAGACTCCAATGAAGAGATCCTAGTAGTGACCTGCTACGCCATCCATCTTGGCAGCGACTCTGAGGATGAGCTCTGTTTTCCCCAAGAGGACGAGGAGCTCGCCACAAAGGCCAATCAAATCCAGCTCAGAAGCGGCAGGGCTTTACCGCCAAATCAGGGCAATGCCCCAAAAGGGAAGGAAAAACAGGTGGCTAATGAGAAAGATGGCAGAGAGCCGGCTGATGAAAACTCAAGTCCTTCCTCGGCGGACTATAATGTCTTGGCACATCTCCGGAGTCCGTCTCTCCTGAGCATTTATGATGCCTTGGTCCTATCTAAGGAGCTTAGAGATGTCCTCATTCACGCTCTACAAAACCCTGAGCGGTATTAGGCTCGCTTTGCGGAAATTAATATGAAAGAAGCTCAATACACTTTGCAAGCAGTCGCAGTCACATTTAAGGATGAAGACTTGCTACTGGGAATGGCTGAGCATAATCGGCCGCTTTACGTGACCGGGTACAGCGATGGAAATCGAATTAATCGCATATTGATTGATTCGGGGTCCTCAGTGAACATCATGAACTTGCGAACTTTGAAGAGTTTGTCAATGGACGTCCGGCACCTGTCAAGGGAAAGGATTGTCATTCAGGGTTTCAATCAAAACTGCCAGCAAGTTCTGGGGTCTATAGCTTTGCCAATCAAATTCGGGGATCTGCAAACTGAAGCTAAGATATACATGATCGACGCCGACACGTCTTATAAGATTCTCCTGGGGCGGCTGTGGCTCCACGATTACGGCATCATTTCGTCAACTCTCCATCAATGCATGAAGTATACTAAAAATGGCGAAGAAAGGCGCATTGACGGAGACATCCAGCCGTTCGGTATGCATGAAGTCCGATATGAAGATTCTCGGTACTTTATGAACCACCAAAATACTAAGCCACAACTGACTGAGGATAAACCGTCCCCAAGACTCAAAAGCAAATCTGCGCCGGCTGTCACTTTCAAAAGCAAAAATGCCCAAGTGCGCCCGCATTTTGGTAGCGACACTGATGAGTCCGACGCTGGAAGTCCGTCCTTCCGTAAAACTCTCCCCCGTTTCGATAGCGATACGGACGAATCCGATACTGAAGGCCTATCCAGCAGCAAAGTCCGCCCTCATCTTGGCAGCGACACTGAAGAGTCGGAGGAAGAGGACCTGCTATGCAACAGTGGTGCAGATTGGACCCCCATGCAACAAGCAAAACTACGAGAGACCTTCGAAATTGCGGAAGGGTCCCTAGCCGTCACAAGGGTACCGGAGCAGATGTGCAAAGAGCTCGATGCGTTGTCAGTCTCCACCGTGGATCAGCTGAAAACTTTCTACGTCCCCAAAAGGAAAAGTGGACAGAAAGGCATCCTGTTTTATGGGTCAAACCCCGTTGTGCACCCGGACAATTTGTCTGTCACATGCCTTCCCTATGAGAGAGATGTAAGAGCCGTCCTCAACCCCAGATACTATGCACCCAAGATGAGGGAATATTTCAAAAAGTGCGGATGCCGGTTATATCAAACGGAGTCGGAAGCAAAGTTTTATGAAGGGCTATGGCATCCACCCCAGGTCCGAGCACTCATCGATGGACGAATTCCAGACAGACGGGGAATAGGTTACATTCAACCTGATTCCAGAGCGTGCTACATGATCCATGTTGGTGAAGCTGGCGAAAGATCAAATGATGATGATGAGATAGCCGAGCCAGAAGAAGCTCCTCAAGAGCTTGAAGATGGCGGACAAGCAACCTTTGACGAGCTAACCGAGATTGACTTAGGAACGCCCGATAATCCGAGGCCGACCTACATCAGCTCGCTCTTGTCAGAGGAAATGAAAGCACAGATAATCGCCCTGCTGCACGAATTCGTCGACTGCTTCGCGTGGACGTATAAAGAAATGCCTGGCCTTTCCCCTGAAGTGGCCGTGCATAAGCTGGCTATATCTCCTGATGCTAAGCCAGTCAAACAAGCTCCTCGAAGGATGAGAAGGGAACTAGAAAAAAAGGTCATCGAGGAAACCAAGAAGCTCATCGATGCCGACTTCGTCAGGGAAGAGAAATATGCGGAATGGATCGCATGCATCGTCCCATTGAAGAAGAAAAATGGGCAGATCCAGGTTTGTGTCGATTTCAGGGACCTCAACAAAGCATGCCCTAAAGACGACTTCCCGCTACTGGTCATGGAAATGATGGTCGATGACACCTTAAATTACGAATTGTTCACCTTTATGGATGGCTCGTCCGGATACAATCAGATCAAGATGTCGCCTGAGGATGAGAAACACACATCATTTCGAACCCCGATCGGAATATATTGCTACAAGGTGATGCCGTTCGGACTGAAGAACGCAGGTGCTACATATCAAAGGGCAATGACTAATATCTTTGATGACCTAATCCATAAAGTCGTCGAATGCTATGTTGATGATCTGGTCGTCAAAACTAAATCCAAGGCCGGCCACATCCAAGATCTTAGGACCGTTCTCACCAGACTGAGGGAATACGATCTGAAGATGAATCCTCTGAAGTGTGCTTTTGGCGTGTCATCGGGAAAATTCCTGGGCTTCATAGTCCGACATCGAGGGATCGAAGTTAACCCATCAAAGATAAAGGCCATCATGGAGATGCCCCTTCCGAAGAATCTGACGCAGCTAAGATCTTTTCAAGGCAAGCTTGCTTATATACGGAGGTTTATCTCAAATTTATCGGGAAGGTGTAGGCCCTTCTCAAAGCTCATGAAGAAAGGAGCTCCTTTTATCTGGGATGCCGAATGTCAAGCAGCGTTCGAAAGCATCAAACAATACTTGTTGCACCCTCCAGTGTTGGCCGCCCCCATTCCAAATAAACCGCTGATTCTCTACACTGCTGCGCTAGATGAGTCACTCGGTGCGCTCCTTGCCCAGAATAACACGGAGGGAAAAGAAAATGCCCTCTACTACCTCAGTCGAACTCTAGTCGGGGCGGAACACAACTATTCCCCAATCGAAAAGCAATGCCTGGCTCTGATATTTGCTGTGAAGAAGCCGAGGCACTATATGCTCGCTCATCGGGTTATGCTGATCTCCAAGGTCGACCCGCTCAAACATTTGATGACCAGAGCGAGCCTAGCCGGCAGAATGGCAAGATGGGCTGTTATGCTACTTGAGTTTGACATAGTTTATACTCCTCAGAAAGCAGTAAAAGGGCAAGCTCTTGCAGACTTTCTCGCTGCTCATCCCATACCAGAAGGGTCGCCGCTAAATTGTGAGTTACCCGACGAACAAGTACTGCACCTCGAGAGAGATGAGCCATGTTGGGAGCTCTACTTCGATGGGGCCTCATCAATAAGGAGTTCCGGCAGATCAAGCGTCCCGGAGGTAAAAGCGGGGATAGGATTGGTGTTCATCACGCCATCAATGGGAACCCTACGGCGATCTTTCGCTCTCACCGAGCCTCGGAAAAACAATGAAGCTGAGTATGAAGCTCTGATAGCTGGTTTGGAGCTCGCCATAGAAATGGAAATACTTCGGCTACGGGTTTACGGTGACTCCCAGCTTGTCGTCAACCAAGTAAGCGGCGACTATAAGATATACAAACCCGAGTTAGCTTGGTACAGAAGCTGGGTGGTGGAACTCATGAAACGGTTCACTCACATTGAACTAACAAGAGTCCCTAGAGCGTTGAACGGAAATGCTGACATACTCGCTCGCCTAGCCAAGGAGCTGGCTGATCCTGACATGGACGAAATTCTGATCACAGTCAGGAGCCGGCAAATTCTACCCCCAGTCTCTCTACAAGAAGAGGAAAGCCCAGAACATAAGAGCAGTCCTGCCGAAGAAGCTTCAATCATCCAAGACGAGCCCGATTGGAGAGAACCCTTCATA
Organism: Agapanthus africanus; assembly: GCA_030015575.1. Lineage (NCBI taxonomy): Eukaryota > Viridiplantae > Streptophyta > Magnoliopsida > Asparagales > Amaryllidaceae > Agapanthus > Agapanthus africanus. The sequence goes on along the minus strand of JASDDO010000029.1, from coordinate 239,372,997 downwards.
GAGTACTTCCGATACGACAAGCTGCCCGAAGAAAAATATGTGAGGATTCAGCTGAAGAAAAGAGCTCTCCGATACATGTTTGTGAATGACACGTTATACCGCAGGTCATATGACCAACTCTGGCTCAGGTGTCTGTCATTGGCCGAAGCCCAAAAGGTCATGAAAGATGTTCACTCGGGCGTTTGCGGTGCTCACCAATCTGGCCCTAAGATGCGACTTCAAATCAAACGGCTTGGGTATTACTGGCCCACCATGATACGGGATTACGGAGAGCATGCAAAGAAATGTCAGATCTGTCAAATCCATGGTGATTTCATTCACAAGCATCCCAATCCGTTGCATCCTACGGTGGCGTCGTGGCCCTTCGAAGTCTGGGGCACCGACATTGTTGGCCCAATTGATCCTCCGTCATCCAAAGGCCACCGGTTTATACTAGCCGTGACAGACTACTTATCCAGATGGGCTGAAGCTGTCCCGCTAAAAGAAGTCAAGACAAAAGATATTCTGACATTCTTCCAGCATAATATTCTATACCGCTTCGGTACACCAAGAAGAATCATTTCTGACAACGGGCCTTCTTTCAAGAGCTTCAATGTCTCAAGCCTCGCCACTCAGCACAAGATAGACTGGAGATATTCCTCCATCTATAATCCAAGAGCCAATGGGCTAGCCGAAGCCTTCAATAAGAATCTATGCAAGCTCCTGAGGAAAAATGCTTCAGCCAACAAGAGAGACTGGAATCTCAAACTTCACGAGGCGTTGTGGGCATATCGTACCACGCACCGTACTCCAACTCAGTCCACTCCATACTCATTGTTCTTCGGAGTGGAGGCGGTCCTCCCCCTCGAAGTCGAAGTTCCAAGCTTAAGAATGGCCGTTCAGCACGAGTTGACGGAGGAGGAAAACGTACTCCTTCGACTTGAAGAGCTCGATGCCCTCGAAGAAAAGAGGCTCGCGGTGTAGCAAAATCTGGAGCTATACCAAACCCAAATGTCATGGGCCTATGATAAGATAACCCATCTCCGCGCTTTCAAGAAAGGTGAATTGGTGTTGGTCCTCAAAAGACCGATCATCCCCAATCGACATGCCAAGGGAAAATTCGAGCCAAACTGGGAAGGACCATACGTCATCGAGAAAGTGTTCGACGGAGGATCCTACCAACTAATAAGTGCCGAGGGAGAAAGGCCCATGCCACCCATCAATGGCCGATATCTCAAGAAATACTACACGTGAATGCTTTATGTTGCAGGCGAATTGAGCACATCAGCCCTATGGTCTGGATCATACATCCTGCAAAACCGTATACAATCCATGGGCGTAAATGACCCATATCTCTCCTAAATCCTGCCGGTGAGACTACTTTTAAAGTCCCACCAGCGGCAAAAAAAAAAGAAAAAAAAGGAAAAAAAAAAAGAAGAAGAAAAAGAAAAAAGAAAAAAGGTATGTCCACAAGCAAAACGGGCACGGATGAAAACCCGAAAGGGCTCCAAGAGTAAAAACAGCAGGACTACCAGCAAGTTTGTGAAAACCCGAAAGGGCGCAAACTCGTAAAAAGAGATGAATGCACTCGCAAAGTCCTCTCGACCTTGTGAGGAGAAAACCCCTGCGTGAGATCCTTACGACTCACAAAGGAGCAACACACTTAGGAATCCTCACGATTCCTAAGGAGAACATACACCTGCGAGATCCTCTCGACTCGTAGGGAGAAAATGCTTTTATGAGACCCTCACGGCTCATAAAATTGAAAAGCTTTAGGTGATAGGGACCCAAACCTGTCTCCTAAGCCATCGTTCCCCAACGGCAAATGATGAGTCTCTCCTGGCATTTTGCTTCAGTGTTAGCGGTGCTGATGCCGACCAAAAACCCAAATCCCAAGTCCTCCCACGACGAATGATGAGTCGCTCCTGGTACCATATTCCAGTGTAGCGATGCAGATGCCAACCAAAATCCAATTTCTCAAAATTCTCCAGCCCTACGGCCAGTCCCCAAATTGACTGCCGTATACAATCCACAGGCTCAAATAATTCTCGTCATACCCATGCCTCACCACAATCACCAGTTATGCGGCTGGTCTCCGTCTTTGGAATTATGCTCCTTTGAGAAGACCCACTCATGTGTCCTCATGATACATGAGGAGAACAATCCTTCGTGGGATCCTTACGACTCATAAAGGAAAAACGCACTTAGGAGTCCTCACGACTCCTAAGGAGAAAATACACCTGCGGGATCCTTACGACTCGTAGGGAGAAAATGTTTTTATGGGACCCTTACGGCCCATAAAATTGAAAAGCCTTAGGTGATAGGGACCTAAACCTGTCTCCTGAGCCATCGCTCCCCAAACAGGAATAGGCAAATGATGAATTGCTCCTGGTACGTGTGCTTCAGTGTTAGCAACGCTGATGCCTACCCTAACCCAAAAATCCCAAACTCCAATCCAATAGACCCCTAAGTCTTTAAACTGGGAACAGATGACCCCTAAGTCGTTAAACTGGGAATGAGGGAAATCTCCTCATGGCAGATGATGATTCGCTCCTGGTACCATATTCCAGTGTAGCGATGCTGATGCCAAACCAAAACCAAAATCCCCAAATCCTGACAAATGATGATTCGCTCCTAGTACCATATTCCAGCATAGTGATGCTGATGTCAACCCAAATCACATCAAGTCAGCAAAACAACCAATGACCTCCCTGGCAGAATCAAATTCCACCTCGGAAACAAGTCAACTTCATCCCTGACGCCGCAAGAAGCGGGGCAAGTCAAATCCAGAATCGACCGTCTACGTCGGTAAAATGGCAGCACCGACCGTCCACGTCGCTAAAATGGCAGCAACGACCGTCCAAGTCGCAAAAAGGGCAGAACCGACCGTCCAAGTCACAAAAATGGCAGCACCGACCGTCCACGTCGCTAAAATGGCAGCACCGACCATCCACGTCGCTAAAATGGCAGCACTGACTGTCCACGTCGCTAAAAGGGCAGAATCGACCGTCCACGTCGCTAAAATGGCAGCACCGACCGTCCACGTCGCAAAAAGGGCAGCACCGACCGTCTACGTTGCTAGAATGGCGGCACCGACCGTCCACGTCGCTAAAAGGGCAGAATCGACCGTCCACGTCGCTAAAATGGCAGCACCGACCGTCCAAGTCGCAAAAAGGGCAGCATTGACCGTCCACGTCGCAAAAAGGGCAGCACCGACCGTCCAAGTTGCAAAAAGGGAAGCATCGACCTTCCACGTCGCTAAAAGGGCAGCACCGACTGTCCAAGTCGCAAAAAAGGCAGCATTGACCGTCCAAGTCGTAAAAAGGGCAGCGCAGGATTCCTACAAAGCGGGAACCAGATCACTCCGGGCCAGGGAAACGTCTATCATGGACACTCCATCTCCGAGACATGTCAAGCAACGACCGTCCATGTCGTAAAAAGGGCAGTGCCAGCTTCCCAAAAACCGGGAACCAAATCAGGTCGCCTCCAAGTAAAAGAAGATCCATCAATTTCATGCACACGACCCACATATGTGGTGTGCATTTATTGATGGGGGGCAATTTGTTGGGGTAAAAATTTACACCCCGGTTGACCAAGTCAAAATCAAATTCAACCCCAAGCCAAGTGGGCCCAAGCCCAGATCCAGTGGGCCCATGCCCGGGTCGAACCCGAACATGAAGCGGCCGGACTCCCCCCATGCCAAGATAAAAATTTTGTAATAAATAATTTTGTTTTATTTCTTTTATTTTATTTTATGGATAAATGTAAGAAAAATAGGCATAAAGCTAAATTTTTGTAAAGCCCATGGCTTATGTGCAAAAAGAAATGGCACATGAGCCACGGGATAGGCAAAATGCCATTTTGTGAAGCCCAAGGGGCTATGTGTAAAGTGTATGGCCTATAAAGGCAAAGATAATGAAATATCTCACAACTTTTTCTCTCTCCATAAAAGTTTTAGATCTGAGATCTTTTCTCCTTCTTCAAGGTTCCAAAACCTTCTTCTTTTTTTTGAATTAAATCAAGAGTTTTACTCTTCATTCTAAAAAACTAAATAGTTTTTCACCACAAAACCCACAAAGGGAACTTGGATCTGTCTTTAGATCTCAAAAAGGAGAGATTTTTTAAAAAAATCTCATATCTCTTGATCTTCAAGATCCAGCCAACAGAGGAGGAAGAAGAAGAACCCCTTTCGTCAACTAAAACATTTTAGGAGTTTAACTCCACTCTAAATCCTCTTTTGGGATCTTAAACCCTATTTCTGGGACTAAAATCCCCCTTTTTTCTCGCCAGCGCCCTGCGCTAGAGCGCAAAACGCCCACGTGACGACACGTGGCACGCTTGCGCTCCAGCGCCCAGCGCTCGAGCGCAAAGCGCCCACGTGCCGACACGTGGCGCGCTTGCGCTCAAGCGCCCAACGCTCGAGCGCAAAGTGCACACGTGCCGACACGTAGCGCGCTAGCGCTCAAGCGCCCAGCACCTAAGCGCACAACGCTCAAGGCGCTGACCCCACGCGTCCTTTGGGTGCTTTTCCCTTTTTTATATATGTATACATATATATATATATATATATATATATGTACAGATACACACATACTCCACGACACTGTCCCTGTTAGAAAAAAATTTCTAACGGGACGTTGCCCCGCACCCCGCAAGGAGGCTGCTAGCCCCTTGACCCCCAGCCCGCTATCCGGGTAGCGGGACCCCCGTAAAAACTCTGCGTGGCTCCCGATATATCCAAACCCCCCTCCAAAACAACACACACGTACACTGCACATTGAGTTCGCATGACCAGTTTAACCCATTAATCGGAGGTTCCCTCGCCCCAAAGGCAAGGGGTAATTAAAGGCAGCTTAGTCCGCGGCTGCCGGAGATTCGGATCCCCACAATCAATAAACCCCAGCCTACCCTAGGCAGGAGGAATCTGTAGTACGCCTGACAAGCGCGCACGTATTCCTATTTCAATGGGGTGACAAAAAAACACCCTACAGTCCTCCCTCAATCATTGCAATCACGTGCCTGTGATCCAATAATTGACTATGAGGCACTATATCCAACATCACCTTGCTCTTGCTTGCGGATATCGATGACGCTACGCTCCGTCGCCTCGGAATCCACGTGAAGGTACCTACAATAATAAATAATCGCAATGCGTATTAAAATCAAGACGGAAAACCAAAACGGCACACGTTTCGCTCATAGGTTAAAACCTATAGCCTAACATGCAAAACACGACCAATAACCCTGGTCGTTGACATTCAAACGCCGCACGATGGAAACACAATACCAAATACCAAATTCATTAAAAGCCGTAAAACAATTTCAGAAACTAAGTAAAACACTCCCAGATTTTTCCCAAGTGACAATTAGCCAATTTTGCATACAGGAGAGGTCTAATTTATTGCAAAAGGAGCCATGGACCAAATCTGGGACCCTACTTCCCTGCTCTGGCCGCAAATTGCAGCCAGAATGGATAAAATTGCGGCCTTAGGTTGGGGAATGGGGCTAGGGTTTCAGTGGTAGCTTCCTAGGTGCCTGCAGGACTCCCTGTGTTTGCAAAATAATTTTCAGGTCATCCGGGTTACTCCAGATTCCAAAATACCCTCGAAATTCACATAATTATATGATGTTGGGGTTTCTAAGTTCGTATTTTGGGGGTTAAGTCTCGGGTTTTGGTCAGTATACGATCCTTACAGGGGTTATAATGTCTATACTAGCCTCAATTTCACATCACCACTCAAGATTCCCTCAAACCCTAACTTGAAATTTCCAAAACTCACTAACCATAGCCTATTCACTTCTAAACATGCATGGAAACTAAAGTAAACCAAATACTACACTAATGGTTCAGAAAATACCTTATTTGGCAACTCAAGAAATTTCTTGAGTTGTCCCAAGTGCTCAAAATCAGGACTTGCTTGGTCCAAAGTGCTTGGGATGATCTTGTGCATGTTTTTTGTGAAATGGAGAAGTTGTTTTGAGGTTGTTTTGAGGTGAAGAAGGTGGTGGAGGAGAGGGGGCTGCCATGTGAAGAAGGAGGAGAGAAATGATCAAGGAATTATGAAGAGGAAACAATGAGGACCATGGTCTCACCTCTCTCTCACCTCTCTCTCTTGCCCATACCTCTCTATTTTAATATTTTCCTTTATCTTTTCTATTCTCATTTAAAAACAAGTCCAAGCAAAACAAAGAGAAAAGCCATTTTAGAAAATGTAACAAATGTGAAAAATGACTTGGTGCATGCCACATGCACAAAACTAGCTTAATACACGATCAGCGATATTTAATCGCGATTAGCATTAAAATGGAATATAATTAATCATAAAAACTTATAATTTGCATAAATCACATAAAGCACCTTCATTTCAGTAATTTCCATAATTTTCCAAATTTTTCCCAATTTATCGGTATTTAACTATACCGCCTTATTAAAATATTCAATATAATATTATTTAATTATAAAAATCCCTAAAAAATAATATTTTATATTTCTAAAATGTTACAAACATGTTATGTTGCATGACACACTATCTAAACATGATTAATGTATGATAATTCATAAAATGCCCAAGTCACATAAATACTTTTAAATCAATAATTCTTATAAATTTTCCCAAATATTTTTCCAATTATCAGTATATAATTATACCCCTTCATTAAAATAAATCTCCAAACTTTTTAAAATATCACTAATATTAATTATTTAATTATTTAAATTCCCAAAAATAATATTTTATTTTCTGAAATGTCATACCGACGAGCGAACTCATCACAACCCTAACGAGCCTGTAAGCAACACTTGCCGTACAGTCCGGTCTCTTCGTCTGATACGTCGCATATGAAGTCTAGGGGTGGTAAATGTCAGACCCCAGTAACTTTATAAGTCATGCTGATTTATGGCCCATAACGGTTCGAGAAACTACTGATAACTCTTATCAGTAAATCTTGACAACCATGGCTAGGGATTTGTTGTTATGGCCGATCAAGCATAGCGCGATATCAACTCCCTATACCGGGAGAGACGAAACCCCTCCTATCGCTCACCGCCTCCATGTGATTCCAAAATCCACTTGTTTGCACGACTCAGTAGAGCCGTGATAGGGAGGAAATCAAAGCACGGTGGAAATCACACAAGACACTATGACGATCTCGGGTCAACAGACTAATATGTACAAGTGTCACCAGAGAACTGCTATTTGACAATAGGTATATATACCATTTAGGAGTTCTCGGCGAATCTTGTTCGGTGTACCCATTCTCCAATGAGCACATGTGTACAATCTTTGATATCAAACACCAATGGTTGTGGGATCAACCATCGCCCCCAGGGTCAAGAAACGTACACACTAGTCTACTCTGGTAATATCGATGCCCTGTCTCGATATACCCTCGACTAGGAACTATTAAAGGATATGCTTTTAGACTGCCCACTAGTATGATCTGCTTCATAATCCCGGTAGTCAAGTATAATCCTAAGGGCTTCATCAATATGTATATAAGATATGAAAAACAGCACATCACACGTTAAGATGAAAATAAACCAGATAGCATACTATCATTTCGAGTAGAGATTGTTTCTGTACATATACATGTCTAACATCCTATATAATACAGGCCTCTAGGGCATACATATCTAACGACATTTACCCCCAATACCGGGTGAGACGAATCCCCGACGATCCGCTCACTGGCTCCATGTGGCAACTAAAACCTGTTTGCACGACTCTTTTGAACCATGGTAGGGTAGTAATCAAAGCACAGTGGGAACTCACATGAGAAAAATGTTGATCTCATGTCGACATACTAACTTATACTCATGTCACCTGAGAACTGCTATCTGACAATATGTATAATACTATCTAGTATGTTCCCGGCGAGTCTATCCAGTGTAATTCATAACCCAATAAGCACCTATATACTATCTTAGGTGACTAACTGATACCAATGGCTTGTGAGATCGGCCACTGCCCCTCGTCGGGATCTCAAAAAGTATACAGTAGCCTAATTCGGAGTATCGATGCCCAGTCTCGATACTCTCTCGACTAGAGACATTTAAGGATGTGATTATGGATCACCCAGCTCCCACATATATGATCGCCCTCATAATACTGGTAGTCAAGCAAGAATTATATGGGCTTTATCAACATGTAATAGCGACCTGTAATACCACATAATGCATGTGCATGATAATAGAGACAAACTAAATAGTATACTATCAACTCAAGTAAGACTGTTCTATCCATATAGGTGCTCCCTCAATCATCATAATCGTCTGCCTGTGATTTCAATAATTGCCTTGAGGGCACTATAGCCAACATAATCTTGCTTTATGCGCATAATCTGATGCTGGCTGGGCTGATGACCCTGATACTCGTCGAACTACTACCAGGTTTTATGTCTTATTGGGTTCCTCTTTGATCTCTTGGCATAGCAAGCGCCAAGACATTGTTTCTCATTCAAGCACTAAAGCTGAGTACCGTGCAATAGCTGATACTGTTACGGAACTTAAATGGATCCGTAGTTTACTTACCGATATGGGTGTCGACATCTCTTCTCGTGTTACTCTTTATTGTGACAACAAGAGTGCCATTTATATTGCTGAAAACCTAGTTTTTCATGAACGTACTAAGCATATTGAAGTGGATTGTCATATAGTTTGTCAAGAGTACGACCGATGTCAGATTTCACTTCCTTACATCCATACCAATGCTCAAGTGGCCGATCTCTTTACGAAACCTCAAACACGTATCCAACTTTTGCATTTCTTGTCCAAACTCTCGGTTTATGATCCACCGTGAGTTTGAGGGGGCTGTTAAGATATGCATATATTTTATATCTTTTATTGGGGTTTATCTTTCATTGGACTTACGTGTATTATACGTATTAGGGTTTAATCTTGTGGGCTATATATAGAGAGGCATATTATATATTGTATCTTGATCAATCAATAAGAATTTTCTCTTTTTCCAAATCTATGATTTGTAATAGTTCAGATCAGACTAAGACCCTTAATAATTTTCTTCTTCTTGTAATTAGTTAATATTCTTGTCAGACTTAGAAAGTTGGATCCACATTTTGGAATTATAATTAATACAAAGTAAAAGAGTGAAGAAGCTATATAAATATAATATTTTTGCAAGTAAATTACAATATTTTAGCACCGTAATATAAATAGCATTAATTGTCTTTTACAATTTTCGTATTCTCAAGGCTAAATGGCCAAATGTATGCTTAAGGCCTTACGGTCAAGTTGTCATAGAGCGACTAATTAGCTTAATGAAACATCTTTCGAATATGCAACATAAATGGCATTGATGTATGTGTCGAAGACTTCCAAATTCTTTGATCTTTCATATGTATTGGTTTGGAGGCATGAAGATCAACCTGAATAGTGCGGATTATTCAAATATGTTTGATTTTGTGGGCCAGTTTGGAATGGAGCATCCCCCATCTTAAATTCTTGTTGTGAATTATTATAATCCTGAGTATTCAAATCTTTTATAAAGTCCAAGCATCTCAGCAAGAATCATTAATTAGGCCTAAATCTGGCTCATTCATAGACATGATGTTTCAAAGTCTTCCATCTCTTAATCTCTCAAGTATTCGCTTTTCAGTTTACTTGGTGACCCTTAAATAGTCACATTTATTTATCCCAACTTGTTTGTAATATACTTGATACGAACAAGGAAGCAAGGCAAGATAGATATAAATGGAGTTAAGCATAAATTCTTCACTATAAATATCATCCATGCCCAAGCTCTTCCTCATTCTGAAATTTTTATAAAAAATTCTCTCAAATTCTCTAAATACTAAGTGGAGTTAAGCACCCAAGAGGAGTAGCAAGCCAAGCTTGACGACCGGAGCATCTCCGACGAAACCACGACCCCCGAAGGCTTTCTCTCTCTCTTGTTAACCATCTAAACCCGTAAGTCCCTCTTCTCTTTCTATTCTTTCATCTCAAATCGCCTTCTAAAAACACATTGACAAAGAGGAGTTAGCTCTGATGTAATATTCATTTTAACAATTGTAGGCTATATAGCTCCAGGGTAATTAAACAAACCATTAAGTTCAATACAAATACTTGAAGATAAGCATATTGAACAAGAAATCTTACATTTATACTTTTCATGCTGGTTTGATTTGGTTTTTTAATTTATACACCACTTAATGAAATTTATTCAGTCTTTCCCAAGTTCTATATGCTAGTTAGCTAGTTTCCTAACGACAGGCACAATGCAATTACCAACATAAGCTACAAGATTAAGACAACCAAATCATCCTAATTAGTTATTACAAAGGGAAGTGTTCTTGCTTCATACAATTGATTCATTGCTTAAATTGCTTGCCATAAAGCATGGCACTACATCAAGGGTATCAAGAACTGGCAACATGCACATGCTATGCACGTGTGTGTGGTGAGAAATTTTTTTATGGTCCCCATGAAAGGTTTAAGGACTTTTTGACTAAGCTTGTTCATTTCCCAAAAAAAGGAGATATTTTATATTGAGCATCGTTGAAAGCTCTCATGGATTTTTCTACTCTTTTTTTTTGGCATTTTTTAATGATAAAACGGGAAATCAAATTTTTTTGTCACACACTCCTGGGTTCTAATTTTATAATAGTAAAGATGGGTGATGTATATAGCTTTTCGATTTTACTGCTAGAAACATTTACAAGAAAAAAATCAGTCAATTCTATGTTTGATGAACAATCAAGTTTGAGGGAATGGATACAAAAGGCACGTCTAACTGCAATATTGTTGGATGTTGTAGCTGAAGATCTTCTGAAGAATCAATGCTATATATGTATGATGGGCCATTGCAAGACCTAAGAAAACTGCGCCAATATCTGTCATCTGTGATTGAATTGGGTTTGTTGTGCTCGAGTTACTCTCCTACGATAAGAATTCCAATGAAGGATGTTGCTTCAAGAATCACAGAAAATAAAGACGGAATATTTGTCAGTTTAGCTAGTTCTTGACAATTGGCTTTTTATATTTAGACCGCCAAAAATAAAGTTAATCTCAGGTTCGAGAACAAGTCATATTTTTGTTCTCTTTTAATTCTATTCGTTGAGTATTTTTCAAATGTATTTGTAGAAAATTTCTTTTCTGTCCAAGCAATGTTGTGCATGTGTCCATATGCACAGTGTTGAAGCCTGATGAGGTTTGATATCGGTGGCTCTCCAGATACTGACACGTTGCAGATGACGTGTCCCAGAGCCTACGAGAAAGAATCAAGAACATCAGTTGGGGTCGTACCTCAGGCCTCCGGCCCGAGCAGTCTCCCGACCTCCGGTGGCCTCCCAGACCATCCCTCGGCTCGCCTCCGAGCTATCACAGAACCAAGACGCCTCGGCCTTCCATTCGTACCCGAGCCTCCCGTCGAGCTCATCTTCCTCGGTCTCAACCAGACCGACCCACAGCACTGATCACTGGCGCCTCCGCCACGGCTCCGCGAATTTCTCCATGCGCGAGATATCCGCCGCCCACGATCCCGCGTTCCACGCCATCACGATCCCCCGTTAACGAGCCTGTCTCATCATTAATGGGGGATCCGGCCTATCACGCGGCGTGACGCCAGGGACGTAACGGCCGGCGTGATTTTCGTGCCCGCATGCCCATTGCTGCCGCTATATAAACCCCTCTCTCAGACGATCGAGATAAGTAATTTTTACTCCACTAGGCCGTTACTCTACCCAAGTAGCACCACTAACTTGATCGTCGGAGAGTCGTCGGTGGTACAACCACCCCGGGACTTCCTTGCAAGTAGCTCGACTTAATCTCAAATCCAAACCCATTGAGATCCACACGCCAAAGGAGATAACCTCCAGATCAAATCTTGGCCGACCGTCATCACGCGAAGAGATCAACGGAAGATAATAACTGATGGAGATCCAGACCTCCATCAATTGGCGCCGTTTGTGGGAATCCTAGTTCTACCCAACCAAAAGTTCATCTTCCGATCTCAACTACATGGCGAGCGGTCACCGCGACGATCCTAGCACCAGCCGTCGTCCTACCCGCAGCGGAGACGAGGGACAATCCCTTCCTCCCCCGAACGCCATTCACGCCCTATCCACACGGATAGATCGCCTCACGTCCATCGTGGATGCGCTCGTCCGTGTCCAAGCGGCCGAGCAAGCTTCCCAGGTCGTCGTTCCCCCTCCGCGGGACCGGGACCCCTACAGAGGGAGAGAGGACTCAGCCCATGTTTTCACGACTGATCACCGCTTCGCTGTCTCCAAAAGCCGCAGGCCCCCCGGGGCGACGTATTCAATAACCCGGTGGGCGCCGCATAGCTTAACTCCGAGGTCTTACGCTAGAGAGCCTCGCCCCGAGCCCCGTCGTGCCCCTGTCCCTCCCGAGAAGGTGTCTGTCAGCTCGCCTGCACCCAAGCATGACCGACGCCCCCTCCCTTGACAGGGTCGCGCGCGCGGGACTCGCCACGGCAGCTCGAAAACAACCTCGCCAGGAGACCTGAAGAACATCATCGAACGGAATCGGAGGCATGGCCACGCAGAGGTCTCCGGCAGCAGAGGTCAAAAATCTGAGTATGTCGACTCATCGGGATACCACGGCCGACTCGATGCCTTCGAAAAGATGATCGAGGGCATGCACCGGGGAAGTCGTCATTCGAGCGACGGGGCTAAGTACGCCGCCGACTCGCTCACGAAGCTCTTCACAGAGGAGATCCTCGCCGTCCATGTCTCCTCCCGGAACAAGCCCCCAAAGGTCTCACTCTTCGACGGGAAGTCCGACCCGAAGGACCATTTAGACACTTTCACGGCCGGGATGAGTTTCCAGGACTGTTCCGACGCCGCCCAATGCTGCGTTCCCGGCCACTCTCATCCGCTCTGGACGAGATTGGTTCCGAAGACTTGCGCCATGCTCGATCTCAACCTTCGACGAGCTGGCCACACAATTCCTCGGGCACTTCGTCTGGAACAGACGTCAGAAGCGGACCGTCGACCATCTCTTCACAATAAAGAGCGGGGACAAAGAAAGCTTCAAAGGGTACATAACCCACTTTTACAACGCCCTCCTCGAAGTCCCGGAACACAAAGACGAGACGGTCATCACGGCACTAAGGTCGGGTCTTAGGAACAAAGAGTGGTTACGCTCCTTTGCATTAGCGCAACCTAAGACCATGGCCGAGGTAAAGACCTGGACCGAACGAGAAATACAACTTGAATCCGAAGTGAATTCCAACCTACCCCGGATAGAACAAGTTGATCAAAAGAAAAGGGGCCGCGAAGAGAAAATGAAGCTTGAGCGGCCGAAGCCCTATTCCCCGAAGTTTCAAGAGTACACACCGCTCAACGTCTCCCAGACGGTACTGCTAGAGGAGGCATAGGGCGAGAGGTTCTTCGGAAAGAACGGACAGAACCTCACGACTCAACCTAGCAGCCTCACTGCTCGATCCATCCTTGGCTGGTAATTTCTTACCCACCGACGCCAAGGATCAAAGCCCTCACTAAGAGGCGATCGGGCAGCTACCCTGCTTGGTCATCCATGGCTGGTAGTTCACTACCCACCGACGCCAAGGATCAAAGCCCTCGCCAAGAGGCAACCGGACAGCTACCCTGCTCGGTTATCCATGGGTGATAGTTCACTACCCACCGACGCCAAGGATCAAAGCCCTCGCCAAGAGGCACCGGGCAGCAACCCTGCTCGGCCCGTCCTTAGCAGGCCTCTTACAGCCCCTCCCGCGCCAAGGAACAAAGCCCTCGCCAAGAGGCACCGAGCAGCAACCATGCTCGGCCCGTCCTTTGCAGGCCTCTTACGGCCCCTCCCGCGCTAAGTATCAAAGCCCTCGCCAAGAGGTACCGGGCAGCAACCCTGTTCGGCCCGTCCTTAGCAAGCCTCTTACGGCCCCTCCCGTGCTAAGGATCAAAGCCCTCGCCAAGAGGCACCGGACAGCAATCCTGCTCGGCCCGTCCTTGACAGGCCTCTTACGGCCCCTCCCGCGCTAAGGATCAAACCCCTCGCCAAGAGACAATAGGCAGCAACCCTGCTCGGCCCGTCCTTAGTAGGACTGTTATGGCCCCTCCCGCGCTAGGGATCAAAGCCCTCGCCAAGAGGCACCGGGCAGTAACCCTACTCGGCCCGTCCTTAGCAGGCCTCTTACGGCCCTTCCCGTGCTAAGGATCAAAGCCCTCGCCATGAGGCACCGGGAAGCACCCCTGCTCGGCCCGTCAGGCCTCTTACGGCCCCTCCCGTGCTAAGGATCAAAGCTCTCGCCAAGAGGCACTGGGCAGCAACCTGCTCGGCCCATTCTTAGTAGGCCTTTTACGGCCCCTCCCGTGCTAAGGATCAGAGCCCTCGCCAAGAGGCACCGGGCAGCAACCCTGTTCGGCTCGTCCTTAGCAGGACTCTTACGGCCCCTCCCGCGCTAAGGATCAAGGCCCTCCCCAAGATGCACCGGGCAGCAACCCTGTTCGGCCCATCCTTAGCAGGCCTCTTAAGGCCCCTCCCGCACTAAGGATCAAGGCCCTCGCCAAGAGGCACCGGGCAGCAACCCTGTTCGGCTCGTCCTTAGTAGGCCTCTTATGGCCCCTCCCGCGCTAAGGATCAAAGCCCCCAACAAGACGCTGTTGGAGATAGTGCCCTCAAAGTCAATTATTGGATCATAGGCACGTGATTGCAATGATTGAGGGAGGACCTATACCGGTAGGACAGTCTTACTCAAGATGATAGTATACTATCTGGTTTATCTTTATCATCGTGTACTGCTTTAGGTGACCTGACAGGTCGCTATTACACGTTGATAGAGCCCCTAGGATTCTTGCTTGACTGCCAGCAGTATGAGGGCGATCATATACGTGAGAGCTGGTAGTCTATAAGCACATCCTTAAATGGTCCCTAGTCGTGGGAGTTTCGAGACATGGCATCGATACTCCAGAGTAGACTAGTGTATACAGTCGAGACCCCGACGAGGGGCGGTGGCCGGTCTCACATGCCACCGGTGTCAGTTGGTTCACCTAAGATGTATACAGGTGCTCATTGGGTTATGAGTACACCGGACAGGACTCGCCAGGAACATGCTAGTTGGTATTATACCTAACGTCAGATAGCAGTTCCCTGGTGACATGTATACAGGTTAGTTCATCGACCTGAGATCGTCATTTGTCTCGTGTGAGTTCCCACTGTACTTTGATTACTACCCTACCACGGCTCAAAGGAGTCGTGCAAACAGGTTTTAATTGGGTACAGTCCCGAGCCACATAGAGGCAGTGAGCGGATCGGCAGGGGTTCGTCTCTCCCGGTATTGGGGGTGAGGTCGCGCTGTGTCTAGGAGAGCCATTAAACAAAGCCCTCGGCCGAGGTAGGAGATTTACTGGTAGGTATTCCAGTAGTATCTCAGGGTGTTCTGGGCTACACTCCGATACGACTTGTACCGCTTTTGGGGGTCTGACTTTTACCAACCTCCTAGGCCCGCCATGCGATACTCATAGACGAACGGACTGGACTGTACGGATATTGTCACTGACAGGCTCAGTAGGGTGTCAGCATGAGTTCGCTCACAGACGTCCCTTTTGGTCAATACCTGGTAGCCCGTTACGTATAGGCTAATACCTCTGACGTGCTAGTGGTTAAATCCACAACCAAAGTATTGACGAGTGTTTAGATTCCCCCACAGACCAGTTTCTCAAGTTTCAGGCGAAACGTTGTAGAGGCCGTATGGAGATATGGCAGGGTTCGATCAGATACGTGCGGTATTGAACGGATCATGATCGGACGGATAATACTGGCGGGCTTTGGTTTAAGCCGGATCCTAGTATTGTACTGTGTAGATTTTGTCTCTTTGCATTCGTATTCAGTGGGAATACAAATGCGGGTATGTATATACAGTCACGGGATTTTCCTGTAATTTATTACGGGATCAGTTTTATGAAGTTGCCAGTTTGCATTCCATTCCGGCCAGTTTTCCTTTGTTCCTTCACGGACGGATTTTTCCAATGGAGGGGGTTATTTGCAGTTGTGCAAATTATCTTTTGTGGAGGTGTTATTTATAAATTGAGGCTTGATGATGGTTACTAGTATCATTAGATTCTTTTTCCATCTCCTTTTTGCATTTATGGTGATGGTTATGGAAAGGATGTGGAGTTGATTTTGTTGTGACATAATAACCTCTTTTTCATCTCCTTTTCCTTATGCTCACTCTCCTCTCTCTTGTGATCACCCCCCTTCATGTTTTCCACTCTCTTTTGGCCGGCCATATGAGGAGAGGGTGTGGGAATTTTGTGAGTGAGGAATTTTGCTATATCAATTCTCCATTCATGCAAAAAAAAAGAGGAGCTCCACTTGAAAGTTCATTTTTATTCTCTCCTCCATCATAAAAGGCAACTTCATAAACCCCAAGAGACAATACATTCTACACTTTATCTACAGCACTCCTTGGGCACGTCGACTCGCCAATTTCTTGCCCGAGTTGCCTCGGTCTAGCGGCGGGAGCCCGTAAAAGAACCCGGGGATGTGGTGCCCATTCCGACGAGGAGCTAAAGACCGGAGATTCCCCGAGGAGATCGGAGTGGAGGCCGAAGACCGAAGGACACGGATCGCTCGGTATAGCTTTCTACCGCATCTCGTATTTGCTAGCATTAGGTTAAAGGCCCGATCCGGGATTTTAGGATGCGGTGGTGCCGGTTTTAAAGTCAAGAAAATTTTTTGTTTCCGCATTTTGGCCGAGATAAGACGGCCGGGGCGCTACCGTAGTCCTACATGGTATCAGAGCCACGCCATTAACCTAGTCTAGCTTGCTCTAATGTGTTTACAAGTTCGAACCCGATTTCAAGTGCATCGGTTTTGTTGGAGATAGTGCCCTCAAAGTCAATTATTGGATCGCAGGTACGTGATTGCAATGATTGAGGGAGGACCTATACCGGTAGGACAGTCTTGCTCGAGATGATAGTATGCTATCTGGTTTGTCTTTATCATCGTATACATGCTTTAGTTCGCTATTACATGATGATAGAGCCCATAGGATTCTTGCTTGACTACCAGCAGTATGATGGCGATCATATACGTGGGAGCTGGGGGTCTGTAAGCACATCCTTAAATGTGTCCCTAGTCGTGGGAGTTTCGAGACAGGGCATCGATACTCCAGAGTAGACTAGTGTATACAGTCGAGACCCCGACGAGGGGCGGTGGCCGGTCTCACAAGCCACTGGTGTCAGTTGGATCACCTAAGATGTATACAGGTGCTCATTGGGTTATGAGTACACCGGACAGGACTCGTCGGGAATCTGCTAGTTGGTATTATACCTAGCGTCAGATAGCAATTCCCTGGTGATATGTGTACAGGTTAGTTCGTCGACCTGAGGTCGTCATTTGTCTCGTGTGAGTTCCCACTGTGCTTTGATTTCTACCCTACCACGGCTCAAAGGAGTCGTGCAAACAGGTCTTTTTTTGGGTACAGTCCCGAGCCACATGGAGGCAAGTGAGCGGATCGGCAGGGGATTCGTCTCTCCCGGTATTGGGGGTGAGATCGCGCTGTGTCTAGGAGAGCCATTACACAAAGCTCTCGGGCGAGACAGGAGATTTACTGGTAGGTACTCCAGTAGTATCTCAGGGTGTTCTGGGCTACTCTCTGACACGACTTATACCGCTAATGGGGGTCTGACGTTACTAGCCCCCTAGGCAGATATGCGATACTCATAGACGAACGGACCGAACTGTATGTATATTGTCACTGTTAGGCTCAGTAAGGTTTAGAGATGTGTTCGCTCGTCAGCTTCCCTTCCAATCAATACATAGGCAACCGTTATGGACAGCTTGTACCTCTGACGTGCTAGTGGTTATACCCAGTGCCAGTGTGTTGATGAGTCATTAGAGTCCCCCACAGACACTTTCCCAAGTTCGGACGAAACGTTGTAGAGGCCGTATGGTTATATGGCAGGGTTCGGAAAATGCACGTGCGTTTTTGCACGTGTCATTTTTCGGGCAGATAATACTGGTAGGCTTTGGTTTAAGCCGGAACCCAGTATTATACTGTGTAGATATAATATCTTTGTCTCAGATACGTTTGTATTTGGTCGTAATACAAATGCGGGTATGTTTATACCATTACGGGGTTATCCTGAAATTCGTTTCAGGATCACTTTTGGAAGTTGCCAGTTTCCAGTTTTCTATCAGCCGTATTTAACATTCGGTTTAAATACGGATTTATCTTTTCTTGAGATGAGTGTGGAAGGTTCTAGAGGCTTCTAGAAGGTGGTGACTAGGCTTCATGACTCATTAGTGCATTTAATGATTCAAATAATGCATGATGACTAGGTTAGAAGGTTCATTGTATGCATTGATTATGTTCATACTAGGTATTATGGTGATTCATCGTCTCATTTAATCTTATGGTCACCTCCTAGCTCCTACACTCACCCCTTCCCCTCTATTTAGTGGCCGGCCACCCTTGGTGAGGGATGATGGTTGCTAGAAAAAGATTGATATTGTTTTGGACTCATGGAAATTAGATAAGCCTCATTTCCCATTTCACCCGATTCCAAAAGGCAACTTCATTAACCGTTCGTCCATAGTCTTGGACGTAACGAGACAAAGTGTTCTACTCATTCTCTACAACATCTTGATCATCTCTTTTAGCAAACTTGACGATCGAGTTGCCTCGGTTCAGAGGCGGGAGCCCGTTTAAAGATCCGTCGACGTGGTGCCACCTGGGCAAGAAGATTAGAGATTCAGGAGATCGGAGCAGCCGCAACCAAGCGTAGGATGATGGTTGAAGACCAAAGGACTCGGATCGTTCGGTATAACTCTTTTACCCACTTTGTAGTTTGTTAGTTTATCTTTAATAGCAGATCCGGGTTATAGTACGCGATAGCGCCAGTTGTAAAAAGTTTTTGTTCCGCATTTGGCGTCTGTTAGACGGCCGGGGCGCTACCGTAGACTTACAAGTTTTCTGTCGAATTATTTTTGGCTCGAAATTTTTTTCAATACATTGCAGAATAACATGCAGGAAGTTTTAAGAATTCTGTGAAAAAATGGTAGCGTAATACTGCAGACCAACCGCGGAACCGTGGTCAAACCCCCCTTCTGGCCGCGGTTCCGCTGCAGTACAGTGTCTTCACTGTACCATTTTTGCACAGAGATCTTTAAACTTGGAAATAGGGTTTTTGGAATATTCTTTTTAGGCCCAGATTTTCTTTGAGTGCTACAGTAGTGCTTGGGGCCCACTTCGGTAAATTTAGTCGATCGAAAATTTTAAACATGTTAGTTCACAGTATTTACATTATATCTGCGACCGTGAATGTCATTTGATCGGTAAATCCTGTCTAACTGCTATAGCCCTTTTAGACGGATTTGCGAACGTGACATTCACGTTGATGTTCTGTGTTGTGCTGTGATGTTGCGGATTTGTCGTGGGGATAGCCTGGATGCAATGTTAGTACAGTTTGGTTGTATATGTACATTTGATATTGCGGGGCGAGCGTCCGACATGTGGACTGCCGTCACTGCCTGTTTGTATATTATTCTTTTGGGGCACGACCGGGCTGAGGTCGATGTACCCGTTGTATGTATATTTTACTTTCTGTACTAGGATTACCCCGCGGAGGGGTGCATGGATAGCCGGGTTCTAGAGGGCAACGGGCCCGCATCTCATGGCGTTGAGACGGAGGGGACTTCACTCTAGAATTGGCAGGCTGTTCACCACACTCGTAGGGGGTACAGGTTGACCCAGGAGGGGTGCCCAAGTTACCGGATTCCGTGAAGTGCTGGGTGGTCCATTCATGTTGCTGAAGGGGGCTGCCTCGCTTCAGGTTTTGGCGGGTAACTTTCCGCGCCCGTAGGGGTCTAGGATTTCATTGCATAGGTTATCCACACGACCAGAGGAACGTCGGGTTTCAGTAGCGGCTCTATGAAACCCGGGGATCCCAGATATCTGTATTGTTCCGTGATGCTTATTACATTTCTGTGATGTTGCATTTTATCACGCCTTGAGCGAATATTATATATTGATATATATACTAGTAGATATTGTATATGTTTTGCATCCGCGCTAGTCCAGTCCCCGCTCTGTCGTTAGTTAAGTAACCTAACGGGTGATGACGGGACCCAGTGGCGAATGCGGATGGCATATACATACATCGTATTTTCGTTCTTTTGTGGTGTGATCAATTGATGGGACTGCGTTGATTCGGATCAATGCAAGTTAAACAAACCTATTCTGATGTTGTTGGAACAATTTTTCAAAAAGCTGTTATTGCAAGGACGTTCTCTTTTGTTTTTGCACAGTGGTATTCGGTTATGAATATCCAGCACCTCAGTCGACGAGGCAAGGGCCGAGATCCCTTCACCGGGAGTGATCCCTTGGGCAGAAGTTTGCGTCAGGGCAATAACTTCACTATAGCCGATTGCCTTTTGCTTTGCATCGTGGTATTCAGTTGGAATATCCTGCACCTCATTCTACGGGGAAAGAGCTGAGATTCCTTCACCGGGAGTGACCTCTTTAGCAAAGGGTTTTCGTCACTATATTTTATAAAAGGCTATGCAATTCCTTCAACGATATCAAGTTCATTACGTTAAAGGTTTTTCGCCAAAAACCAGCCGTAGCCCTCCGTCATTTCCTACGAGTATTATTTAGTATTCGTGCTGCGTTTGTTGACCTAGTCAAGACGTAGTGTTCGGTAACTAAGTGGTACTTGTTTGTTGAGATTGGTTAGGACAGTCGTGCGGCCTTGTTGACCTAGTCAAGGGCACGTACGGATGGGTTTAATGCAGTCCAGAATAATGATGGGTTGATCTTGACTGGGGGTTTATGGTTTGTTGACCTAGTCAAGATCATAAGCCGCTTGGGGTAAAAATCACATCGGGAGTTTCTAAAGAAACTGAAACTTGCCAGATATGCGCATACCTTCTGAAGTGTGATAACGTGAGTGGATTCCATCACATTGTCATGCGATGATAGTTGAATCCCGATTCCCACTGATGAGTTGGTTTACTCCTCGGGTGATCCCGACTAATTCTTCTTTCAGGTTTAGAGGAGAATTTGACGTTACAGTGGGAGGTTTCCTGATTAGATAAATTGATAACCATTCTGATCTAGGTTAGAGTGCACGCTGAGTGTTTTTTTTCTCTCTCTCTTTGGCAGCAACCATGACCCGACCCTTGACTATGACTCAGTGACCAAGTTAACCGAACTTTCTTAAAACACTGGCTTTTGGATTGTCAGAGTTGCAAACCTCTTTGCCACTCCTACTTTTACCCTTTTCTCCAGAATATCCCGTATTACTACGAACGTCCACTTCCATTGGATAAAACTATCGTATGGTTATATACGAACTCGAAGGAATTTATTCGAGGATGGTTTCCGGTTCTGGAGAAAACGGATAGGACTATTCAGTTGTCTTTTCTTTTTACCTTCTCTCAGGTTGCGAGTACTCCTTGGTTTAGGAGATAGTACACCTATTACGCAAATTGGATAGTCTTCTTCCAAACCTTAGGCTGGTGCCGAAAGGTAGGGAATGAAGAAAACCAATTAGGCTAACGATGGTGTACAGAAGGTATTAAGTAAAGACATATCAAGGGATTAGTAAGATGGCAAAGTAAATTGCGACTGCTATTCACGACCAAACCAAGTATTTCTTCGCCAATCCTAAATCACCTTTGTTTTGCTCCAGGACACTCCGTATCACTACGAAGATCCACAGTTTATTGGATACTCCATCGTATGGTTATATACGAACTCGAAAGAAACTTGTTCCAGTTCGGGGATGGATTCTGGTTCAGGAGAAATAGGAATAAGGTTTATTCGGTTGTCTTTTATCTTTACCTTCTCTCGTATTGCGAGTGCTCCTAGGATTAGGGCAGCACACCCATTATGCTTATTGGATAGTCTTCTTCCAAACCATAGGCTGGTGCCGAAAGGTAGGGAAGGAAGAAAACCATTTAGCCTAAGAGGG
The DNA here is from genome assembly GCA_030015575.1 of Agapanthus africanus. Classification (NCBI taxonomy): domain Eukaryota; kingdom Viridiplantae; phylum Streptophyta; class Magnoliopsida; order Asparagales; family Amaryllidaceae; genus Agapanthus; species Agapanthus africanus. Next base: position 239,351,106 of record JASDDO010000029.1, on the reverse strand, counting down.
TGTACAGAAGGTAATGACTAAAGACATATAAAGGGATTTGGAGAGATGTCAAAGAAATATACGGTTACAGTTGTGAATCTGGATAATGGAAGAGGTATTACTAGGAATACCCGGATACCCCATTGAAATATTTCAATGTTTCAGTTTTCACTGTGTACTGTTAAAAGAAAACTGATTTCCCAATTAGCCCTTGCTCCAGGGTATGCATTTACCAGGTATGATTCTCACATCTGTATGGTTTTACAGATGATGAGTGGGAGTAAGTTATTGGGAATTAGGTGATCATCCTCATTATATCGTAATTCGTTGTAATTAGTGATATTTAAGGAAGTCACCTGGGTTGTTTGTCAGACGGCAAATATTTGGTTTTGAATATCCGCTGTTATGCACCAATTTCAAATTGATATATCTGTACGTCTATTTTTATAGAGTGAGATATACCTTTTTGAAATTATGTCTATGACATTTACCTATATCAGTGGATGGTTAGGTAAGGAGCATTAAACAGCGGTGTAATTCTTCATAACCATAGTACAGTTTTCAACCTACGGCATACAGGGAATAAGAAATTGGACTCAGGAGACTTATACAGAGTATTGTATGTTGTTCAGTGTCCATTAGGACAGAGGGGTTGGTTCTCGTACTATATTCTGTTTACTTGTGACTTATCTAGTTCTTAGACATGTGTTTCGTTGAAATACAAGGTCCAAGTTTTGAGAAGTTATAGGTATAAGAGTAAAGTAGAGAACCAGATGTTGCAAGTATCGGGATTCTTCAAGGTGATCGAAGATGTGGATACTTGTGTATGGTATTCAGTTGATAGTAATGATTAAGAGAACTTGTTTCTTTTTCAGGTTACTCATAATTGGAAGCACTCCTAAGTTGAGTAACGCTGATCGGCCTCTCTCCATTTAGTTGACATGCACTGGAGACAGCTGCATGATTTGAATCTGGTTTAATTAAATTAGTGCCTCTGTTTCTGTATTGGATATAGAACAGTTCATATCTTAACGATGTTAAGGTACGGGGAGCTGTCCGGCTTATGCTTAAAACCAGACTCCGGATAACTCAAGGCACGTTTCTGTAATGGCTGTTTGTGGGTTGACCTGGGCTGTGACGAGGGTTGACTTTCTACCATCTGGAAAATCAATAGTGATATTGTTCTAGACTCGCCACAGTTTTAATAAAAATGGATTTTTTCAGAAAACAGTAGTGGGAGTATGGTAGAACTGAAAGTGATTCCAGAACAGCAAACGATTACTGAAAATTTGATATGAACCTAAAGATTCAATATGGTTTGACATTCCATTGGCCACTCCGCAGATTTTGTGGGTAACCTCAGGCACTCGAGAGGTACTTCGGTATGCTCAAAGACGGTAACAGGGAGGTTCTTGCTTACCCAGACTTGCCATTGCTGTTGTTCCAGACTATGAGACCCGGCAGGAGGATGAGTATAGCGTCGTTCTGAACTAGTTTTAGAAGTGTACGTGTATATGACTCTGCCAGAGGGTTGTCGTAGTCAGTGGGAGTAGCGAAAGCATAGTGGGCAAGAGGCTTATGTCTATTTATGGACTAAAGCAGATATAGCGGAGATAGATCATATGTTTCTGATATGACAGTCATAGGTTTGACTTCATCAGAATAGGGGATGGATCTGTTAAGAAGGTAGTAGGGTATGATGTCCTGGTATTTGGATGACATACACAGAGTAGGAAGTGAAATTCATATACTACGGTCGGTTATACTTTGGTTGTCACACAGTGGTTTCTCCACATAGGATATTAATCCAGTCCTGGAGAAATGATCGGAAGTAGTTTTAGAACATAAGTGGATGTTCTAGGGATATGATAACGGTATCCTCCTTCGGGAGACAATTTATCACTCCAGGCTTCCAAGGTGACTTGGATGACAGGGTGACTGTCAGAGTTATAGTTTTCCCTCTGACGAGGGGCAGTATTTTAGACAGGTGGTCCAAGCAGATACTAAGGGAGGTATGGCGCAGGATACTGATTAGGTTCAGTTGACGATACAGTCTAAGACGTTTGGATTTGGAGTTCATTTATGAACTAGGTCCCATCGGATATCCAGACATATTCTAAGACAGGTATTGCTCATTTCGGGGGATGGCTTTCTCCGCGAACTTGAGATAAAGAGAGACATAGAAAGAAACATCTGAGCGGATCCACTCACTGTGGCTATTCCTCGAACGTAATAGTTTCGCAAACAGGCTTTGTGAGACTGACTAGTAGAGGAGTTGGGTTTTCGGTATCACATGGGTTGTGAGTATGCGATATCGCAATAATTAGCCTTGAGTGCAAGTGGGAGATTGTTGGAGATAGTGCCCTCAGAGTCAATTATTGGATCACAGGCACGTGATTGCAATGATTGAGGGAGGACCTATACCGGTAGGACAGTCTTACTCAAGATGATAGTATGCTATCTGGTTTATCTTTATCATCGTGTACTGCTTTAGGTGACCTGACAGGTCGCTGTTACACGTTGGTAGAGCCCCTAGGATTCTTGCTTGACTGCCAGCAGTATGAGGGCGATCATATACGTGAGAGCTGGTAGTCTATAAGCACATCCTTAAATGGTCCCTAGTCGTGGGAGTTTCGAGACATGGCATCGATACTCCAGAGTAGACTAGTGTATACAGTCGAGACCCCGACGAGGGGTGGTGGCCGGTCTCACAAGCCACTGGTGTCAGTTGGTTTACCTAAGATGTATACAGGTGCTCATTGGGTTATGAGTATACCGGACAGGACTCGCCGGGAATATGCTAGTTGGTATTATACCTGACGTCAGATAGCAGTTCCCTGGTGACATGTGTACAGGTTAGTTCATCGACCTGAGATCGTCATTTGTCTCGTATGAGTTCCCACTGTACTTTGATTACTACCCTACCACGGCTCAAAGGAGTCGTGCAAACAGGTTTTAGTTGGGTACAGTCTCGAGCCACATGGAGGCAGTGAGCGGATCGGCAGGGGTTTGTCTCTCCCGGTATTGGGGGTGAGGTCGCGCTGTGTCTAGGAGAGCCATTACACAAAGCTCTCGGCCGAGGCAGGAGATTTACTGGTAGGTATTCCAGTAGTATCTCAGGGTGTTCTGGGCTACACTCCGACACGACTTGTACCGCTTTTGGGGGTCTGACTTTTACCAACCCCCTAGGCCCGCCATGCGATACTTATAGACGAACAGACCGGACTGTACGGATATTGTCACTGTCACACCCCGCTTCCCGGTATACGGCGAAGTAGACGCGACGAGGCCCGCTACGTATATACTCAGAAGTACATACGCTAAGCGTATCTAAGCAATATAAAATAAATACACAAGAGACAAGATTTAAAAAGAACAGCAACTTTTATTTATTAACATTCTTTGTACAATGCATGAAAGGAAATACAACTGGAATTAAAGATGCCTAAACAGTGGCATAACAGGAAATGAAAAGTACTGAAAAGAAAAGTGTACAATGAAACTACTGTGCAGGGTCTTCAGTAAACTGCTCCAAGTCTTCTTGCGATGGCTCAACTTCTGCCGGGTCCAAACCACCTGACGACATTCAAAGAAGAGAGAAACAGAATGTCGTCAGCGAACAAATCGCTCGGTAAGTCCCAAAGATAAGAGGAGAATAGATAGAGAGTAAGAGAGAGAGAGAGAGTGGCTGTTACAGTTGTATTACATTGTTATATTATTGTAGTATTGTGTTAACACTGTTGTTGTAGCTTGGTACAGAAGGATGCCAGTGTATACGAGAGGAGTCTCAGTATGCCAGAGACCAGAGCAAATGGAAGTACAAGGCTCCGTTATACAAGCCGGAACAACGGCAATTGGATTCATGTTAGGTGTCTTAATCTTACCGTCTCATACCACCTTTAACACCTTCCGTACCAATCTACCCCTTAAACCCCGCGATATCTTGTTTGTATTGTTATCTTGTAATTTGTGTTGGTTGTATGATTAATTGACTGACTGACCGAAACCATGATATCAGGAAACGATTATAACCGTAGAGTCATGTAAATGGAATACTGTGAATCATGTAAAAGGAATATATATCCATGGTTCGGTTCAGTCAAGTTGTGTAAATTGGTAATTGTATTCATGGATTCATGTGTTCATATTGACTTGGAAACTTGTAGATTATAGGTTGACTTGAATCATATTCAAGTCAGATTAATCAGACTCAAACCCGAGTCAGACAATCAGACATGTGAATCGAAGTCTTATAACTGCTAGGGTCCTTAGGGTAATTTATAAACTTGAGGGGGTTTTATGTAAAAATACTTTTATATACTTTTCAAAATACCCCTCAAGTATTTATTATTCGTCTTTAGAGTTGTAATGAGGGTGTATTTTATATTGTGACATTTCTAGTGAGAATATCCTAGTTGTAATATTGTTTATTTGAAGTTCATGGTATTTTAGTGTAAAATATATTCTTTGTGATTTTTAGGAAAAGGTGGAAAAATTTATATTATAATAAAATAGATATTTAAATGATAAATATACATATGTTTATACAAAAAATAATTTTAATAAATATTTTATATTCCAAAAATCTCATTTTCTTAAGATATCGTATTTTAAACCTTTCGAGACCGAATGCTCCTTGCGGAGGTCTGAATCTCGCACTACTAGCCCGAGGGTGCGCGATAAAACGCACGATCCCGAACGGGTTCCCCAAAGATGGGTTGTAGCGGCGCTTTGCAAAGATTGTAAAATACTAATCCTTTAGAAAACGGTTTTATAAAGTAAAGGGTATTTATTTGCAAAGTGTAATTTTCCGTATTTTAGATTCTAGGGTTTCCTAAGCCAACTAGCCTATTTCTAAATGGTCTACATGACAAGTCGTTAGAAATCTCAAATCGCCTCTTCACCGCCAATTGCGGCCAGGTAAGTGCCGGTAAGTGGGAGGCTCTCCACTACAAGTAGTGGCCCTAATTAAGTAACCACTTGCCTTAGACACACTTGCCTAGACACCACAAAGTCAAGTTTAGATAAACGATCGATATCCACAACTTATCGTATTTTTCCTATTAAAGATATTGTTTAAACAAATGTATCAAAGCTAAACTTTTATAAAATGTTTTATTAAGGAAATGGTATTTTAATGTAAAATCTTGTTTTATCGTATTAGGAGTTTTCAAGATAGCGTATTATGGTTGCATATGTGTGTGTGAGGAGGTAGGTCATTACCTCATGATCTATTTTAAGGTATAGCAATGTTAACGGGTTAAATATGAAATTGAAACATGATGGTATTAAAGTGAAAAAAAATACGGTAAGTTAAAAAGGTTATCATTTCATGTGTGAAAACTTATTCAAATTGATTTTTACAAGTTTAATAATTATAATAAAGATATTTAGACATGTTTGAATTGATTAGAAGTGAAATTTTATAGAAAACTGAATCGGAAATCGGATTTGTTCCGATTCCGTCGGGTTTCGTAATTTCATATTTTTGAGAATTAGAAAGAGAGATAGAATGAGACTTATGGGTTTCGATCTATACTAAAGAGTATATAGGAACTAGATGAGTGGCCGAGGCGTTGTTTCGTCGCCGGTTGTTTCAAAAATGTCGCCGGAATTCCGTCAGCGCTTCGCCGTGAACTCGGTTTCAAAGTACACCCTTCTTGTAGAAATTTTGAGAGAGTAAACCTAGTGTTTTGGGATGAGAGGGTAGAGGGTAGGGGGTCTATTTATAAGGTAGGCTAGGGTAGGGTAGGTGAAGGGTTTTTATTTTAAAAAAATTGTAAAAATTAAAGAAAAATCATTAAAATTTGTAGTAAATAGGGTGTAATTAAAATTAGGGAACCGATCCATTAAATTGGAGTAAACAGGGGAGTTGGGAAGACGAAAAGGCAGATCTTTCGTGTTGGCGACTCGGCCGTCCGGCCGAGTCCGGCCGGCGGCGCCGGCCCGAGTCAGCCGGTCTGCCGGCCAACTCGGCCGAGTCGGGCCTAGTCGGGGTGCCGATGGGTCGGGGGTCTCCTGACGTAGGCTCTGGTATACTCACTTTTTAGGGTTCAGTTCATCTTTTGGGAGTTATGGCCTGTGGACTGTTGGGCTTCCAAGAATTTTAAAAGAAAAAATAATCTAAAAATAATGTGGGGTATGGGATTCGAACTCTGGTGGCTTGGTTCAGCAGTGCAAGGTATTACCAATGAGCTACAAACTCCTTCTTGTAATTATGGTGTTATTTAATTACTTAAAATGATAGCAGCAAGAGTAAATACTCCAAGTATACATTAAATTTAAAGTAATTTCTTGTACACTAAAAATGGAGTTATTTCATTCTTATAGCTTGTAATTAAAAACAAAATTATTACCTATCTTGTGCTTAGGCTAAAATATCCCTTTGTGGATTTTTGAAAAAAAATATTTGAAAAATTTGTATAGGAAAAAGTGTATAAGAAAATTATGGTTGTTACAGTTACTAACAGGCTCAGTAGGGTGTCAGCATGAGTTCGCTCACAGACGTCCCTTTTGGTCAATACCTGGTAGCCCGTTACATATAGGCTAATACCTCTGACGTGCTAGTGGTTAAATCCACAACCAAAGTATTGACGAGTGTTTAGATTCCCCCACAGACCAGTTTCTCAAGTTTCAGGATCATACGGCCCCTCCCAAGGATCATACGGCCCCTCCTACGCTAAGGATCAAAGCCCTCGCCAAGAGGTACCGGGCAGCAACCCTGCTCGGTCCGTCCTTAGCAGGCCTCTTACGGCCCCTCCCAAGGATCAAAGCCCTCGCCAAGAGACGACCGAGCAGCTGCCCTGCTCGGTCATCCATGGCTGGTAGCTCACTACCCACCGACGCCAAGGATCAAAACCCTCGCCGAGAGACACCGGGCATCAGCCAACGCTCGGCCAATTCTTTGGAGAGCACCAACCTTCTTACAACAAAGGTTCCTCTACAATATTCAAGTAAACGATCACCACCTCGACTCCGAGGTCTGGAGGACACCAACCTTCTTACACAGCGGTTAATTGACAAGCACTCGAAGGGCGATCGTTATCTAAAACACCGGCCATCGATCTGCGGCCTAACGCTTGATCGAAGGCAGAACTGACAAGCTCAAGTACTCACACAGGAAAAGTATTGTCACACAGAAGAAAAAAGACTAAGTTTCATTCGAACTTCCAAAATCTTTTACAAGGTATTCTGGGCTCCCCAGCCTTACCAAATTGTCCGGAGGCTTACCAAAAGAAAGAGAAAAAGGAAAAGCCAAAAAAGTTCAGGCCGCAGGCCCCGCCTGGACCTCACCTTCCTCGGTACCATCCCCAGGGGCCGGGGCTTCCACTTCAGTAACAGCCCCTCCCTCATCACCATCTGCCGGAGGCATGACTACCGAAAGTGGGACCCGAGCGCGGAGCTCACCGTCGGCAAACTCCGGAAACTGCGCCTTGACGGCATCAAGAGCTTCATGCCATACAATGGCAGAGGCTTCGTCGAGGTCGGCGTAAAACTGGTCCAACTCCTTGTAATTGGCCACGGCCTTTCGAGCTCGAACCTCGGCGACCTTCGCCGCCTGAAGCATAGCCACGACATCCCATCTGCTGGTATCCCCCGCCCTGTTCACTACGGCATAGCGATCGGCCAGCTCCGCCAACTTAGCCTCGATGGCTCGGTGGGACTCACTTAGCTGGCGATGGGACTCACGGCACTTTGAGACGGTGAGCTCCCCGGCGGCCAATTGGGCTTCGAGGACGGCCATCCTTTCCCTCTCCTGACGTAGCTGGAGGCACAGGTCCTCGGCCTCCGAAGACAACTCCCCCGCCAACCTCATAGCAGGGGCAATCTCCTCGGCCTCCATGTGAGAAATGAGGGCGCAGTGCTGAAGGACCTGATAAAAAACAACAGAGAGACTTAGAGACGCTCAAACTAAGAAAAGGGCGCTCAAAATAACACGTAAGGGAGTACGTACTTGCACCGCCTCCTGAGCTATAGCTGCCACTTGGGCCTTCAGGGTCCCCCGGAGAATCTTGCCTCCAGCCGACTCTTCCATATCAGCGAGCAGGTTGTCAGCAACGGAAAGCCCGGACGGGGCTACGAAACAAGCGTCCCCTCCTGCACAGGAATCCCTTTGGGGATCTAAGTCGGTGGCGTGCGAGAGACCGTATTCTCCCTCTTAAGAGGAACCTCATCTTCGTCCTCTTCCGCTTCCCTCACCCTTGGTTCGGGAACCCGCGGACGCCTCTGACTGCCACTACGGCGATTATCGGAGGCTCGGGTCGAGGCAGATGGCCTCGTCGCTGGTGACGCCCTTGGTGTGGAGCTCGGGTCAGCTCGAGGCACGCCCACGCCCTCGGCTCTCTTCTGGAATGGGGCACCGAGGGCAGCAAGAATCCTGGATCGGTCCATTTGTTCTGCCAAGGAGGGAAACAGGCTCGACTCAGAAGAAGCAGTGGAAGAAGATGAGGAAGAATACGTCATGGGCTCAGCTCCTGCAACTAGAACCTCATCGCCCGACTCAACCACGACTACTTCTATAGATTCCTCGGAGGAAGAAGAAGAAGAAGACATCTAACCTGATTCAAAGAAGATTTCGGTGAGAAATATACACGAAAGAGATAGCCTAGAAAGAAGGAGGAGCGCCGAGCAATCTTTCGCGGCAAAGTGAACTCTCGAAAATGTAAAACCCTGAGGGAATCCCTCTCCTTTTTTTGCAACTTTCGGTATGCATCCGACGGCCCTGATCGATTCCCACTTGATCGAAACCTCGCGACTGCCAGCCGTCGCGTCCCACGCGTCGAACGACCCTTGGCGGCACCCCCTCAGCTGCAGACGATAGCGAAAGCCTGTCGCATCCACCACTCCGCATCGGACACGTGGCCTGCACCTCAACAGACGTGCGGGCGATCCGGCGCTTTCCCTTTAAATGCGAGATCTCTCCCTTGATCCGCTGGCGTCATCAAGAAAATACTACTCTCTGCTCGGAAATGCGCGCCGACGATATCTTCGAGTGAGAGCTCACCCCGAGTGATCGGTCAGACCACTCTCGACCCGACCCAGGAACGGGTCAAGACAAGAGTGGGGGGCTAATGATGAGGCTCAATATCGGTGGCTCTCCAGATACTGACACGTTGCAGATGACGTGTCCCAGAGCCTACGAGAAAGGATCAAGAACTTCAGTTGGGGTCGTACCTCGGGCCTCCGGCCCGAGGAGTCTCTCGACCTCCGGTGGCCTCCCAGACCACCCCTCGGCTCCCCTCTGAGCTATCACAGAACCAAGACGCCTTGGCCTCCCGTTCATACCCGAGCCTCCCGCCGAGCTCATCTTCCACGGTCTCAACCAGACCGACCCACAGCAATGATCACTGGCGCCTCCGCCACGGTTCCGCGAATCTCACCATGCGCGAGATATCTGCCGTCCACGATCCCGCGTTCCACGCCATCACGATCCTCCATTAACGAGCATGTCTCGTCATTAATGGGGGATCCCGCCTATCACGCGGGCGTGACGTCAGGGGCGTAATGGCCGGCGTGATTCTCGCGCCTGCCTGCCCATTGCTGCCGCTATATAAATCCCTCTCTCAGACGATCGAGGTAAGCAATTTTTACTCCACTAGGCCGTTACTCTGCCCAACTAGCACCACTAACTTGATCGTTGGAGAGTCCTCGGTGGTACAACCATCCCGGGACTTCCTTGCAGGCAGCTCGGCTTAACCTTAAATCCAAGCCCATTGAGATCCCCACGCCAAAGAAGATAACCTCCAAATCAAATCTTGGCCGACCGTCATCACGCGAAGAGATCAACGGAAGGTAAGAACTGATGGAGAACCAGACCTCCATCAAAGCCTTAATGCCTAATGGTAATTAATGATTGATATTATGTATCAAAGAAATCTTTTCCATATTTCTTTGCTTATAATTTCTTCTACATTTTTTCATCTCAATGAATAATCATGCGCATTAAGTCTTCTCCTAAATGAATAGAGTGGATCTTCTCTCGCTCTTTTTTTTGCCGTGTTGGTTGTTGTTTTATATTTGTTAAACTTTTCGTCACAATTTTTATGTCTTCTCAGCTCTTTCATCCTTTAGTAGCTGATACGCACTTTCATCTTTTAAACGGTGAAATGGTTAGACTCAATAGTGTTCTTTATCTTTAATAATTGATCAAAATATGATCTTTTTATTATATAGCTCATAATCCGTAACACTTTTTGTTGGTGTTTGCATGAACTGCAGATGTTTGATTAAACGCACCAGTGTGTGAGTTGGTGATCAGCTATTGAATCTACAAGAGCAAATCTCCTTGATAATATGCATCGGCGCCAAGGACTATGATTTAATATTGATCAGTTTCTTCTTTGCCACATAATGCGGTACGCTACTGAATCTACGTGTGCAAATCTCGTTGACAACATGCATCGGCTTCAAGGACGATGATTTAATTTTTGTCAATTTTGTACCAAACTCTATGTTACAACATAAGAATTTTATGATCACAGCAGATAATAATAGACTTCCTAGAGCAGGGTCTCACAAACTCATTAACAAGAAACTCTTATTCACAAAAAAAAAAAAAAAATTCCAAAATGACAAAGTGATCATAAATTCATAATAGGACTTCTTTAGCAACGCTAGCCGGATTTTTTTTCGTTCTTTCATTTTACTTTTGAAGTATGATGCTTTTGCAAGCTTGTGATCCTAGTCATTTTTTAACTAATTTCTTCCTCCTAACATAGCTGTATTGAGGGAGAGGGAGAGGGAGAGGGAGAGGGGTCAAAGAAACAAGCACTTCTCCATCAAATTCTTCAAAATTTCGCTCTCCCTATATTTTTCTTGCATTTGCAACTACAGTCGCGAAATCTCAGAATCGAATGTATTGTGAATGATGGATCTGTGATCCTCTTCATCTCTCATCATTGATCAAAAGCATAAGCTTTACTTGTTATATATAAGCTCAAAACATTTGTTGTTGATGATAGCATGCATTGCAGGTGTTCAATGAAGTGCGTCAATGTTTAGTTTGCGATCAGCGGTCTAGAATTATAGTTTAAGATGCTCGTCTTTGCCAATGACACATCACAGTGGAGTAAAAGAGCGAGACACTGATTTTTCTACACTCTTGCTTGCAGGATAAGTACTTTCAATGCCTTACATATATAGAAAGCTCTGAGGTAATTAAATTCATATAAAGAAAGTTGGACCCTATATAGAAAATGAAACTAGAAGCTATATAACGAAAATAAATTAATTTTTTTGGAAAATTATGATGTGAATTAGGTAGATTTTTCTTATACAAGCAATTGCTTATGTAAATACTTCTTAATTATATGCTTATATTCTGAATTGTGTCAGAATGTTATATACGTTTTTTTATTTTTGAAATGTGATTCTATAACACAACAAAGATATTTAATATTGGATGGATATCTGATAATGATAATTCCAAGGAACATATCAGACTATTTTCCTTGATGCGTGGGCCATCCTTAGGAGCCAAACTTGTAATACACGATTAATGATTCATGAAGCAGGATTATTTTGTCGAGCACTGGGTCATCGATCCAAAGACTTGGAGTTGATTGGTGAAGACTTTTGAAAATATTCATTCATGACGTCAAATATCTCAAGTCGTCGTTGAGCTCTGCCGTAACTAATACTGTCAAGTGTTAATGTTCACCTCGTATGTAATTAGTCTCTAATCAAATATCCTCGTATTTGTGCTATAAATAGACTTTAAAGTACTTCAAGTAGCGGCAGGCTCTCAATGGAGTTGTCTGCCTTTCTTTCCTTCACCATGCTGTTAATGTTTGCAACCTCTTGTCCGAAGCTAGCCAGCTCAATACCACACAACAACTTCACTGACCTCAAAGCTCTATTAGCCTTCAAAGCTGATGCCGCCGATTCATCTGGTGTTCTCGCCGCCAACTGGACGACCAACTAGTCCTTATGCTACTGGATCGGTGTGTCCTGCGGTGGTCGACATCGTCACCGGCAGAGGGTCACTGTCATCGACCTACAAGGCACCATCTCCCTGCATCTCTAAAATAATGCACCATACTTGAATAGTAATCCCAAATGAATAAAATATTCAAAGAGTCATTCTTTGACCCATGCTTTGACAATTCTCCTAATTCCACCTCATATATTTATTTTCATAAAATAAAAATCCTATTATGAGGTGTCTCCTTCTAGAAGGTGTTCTTATGCAATTATAAGAATACCCCTCACCGTATACCGTATAAGTATACCCGTATCCGTATTCCGAAAAATACAAATACAAATAATCCAATAATATAATACCGGTATCCGGCATAAACCAAAGCCTGCCAGTATTATCCTTCTGATCATCATTCCTGTAGCCAGTACATGAACATGATCGAAATCATGCCGTAACAACTTACGGCCTCTACATCTTTCACTTGAACCAGAGAACCCTCTGTGTGGGGCTCTAAAGACTCGACAGTACGCTGGCAGTGGGTTTAACAACAAGCACGTCAGCGACACTAGCTGTGCGTAACGGCTACCCAGGTACATGACGAAATGGTGACCGACGAGCGAACTCATCACAACCCTAACGAGCCTGTAAGCAACACTTGCCATACAGTCCAGTCTCTTCGTCCGATACGTCGCATATGAAGTCTAGGGGTGGTAAATGTCAGACCCCGGTAACTTTATAAGTCATGCTAATTTATGGCCCATAACGGTTCGAGAAACTACTGATAACTCTGATCAGTAAATCTCGACAACCCTGGCCAGAGATTTGCTGTTATGGTCGATCAAGCATAGCGCAACATCAACTCCCTATACTGGGAGAGACGAAACCCCCCTATCGCTCACCGCCTCCATGTGATTTGGAACTGTACCCAAAATCCACTTGTTTACACAACTCAGTAGAGTCGTGGCAGGGAGGAAATCAAAGCACAGTGGGAATCATACAATACACTATGACGATCTCGAGTGTACAGACTAACCTGTACAAGTGTCACCAGAGAACTGTTATTTGACAATAGGTATATATACCATTTAGGACTTCTCAGCGAGTCCTGTTCGGTGTACCCATTCTCTAATGAGCACATGTGTACAATCTTTGATATCAAATACCAATGGTTGTGGGAGCAACCATCGCCCCCAGGGTCAAGAAACGTACACACTAGTCTACTCTGGTAATATCGATGCCCTGTCTCGATATACCCTCAACTAGAAACTATTAAAGAATATGCTTTTAGACTGTCCAGGCCCCACTAGTATAATCTACATCATAATCCCGGTAGTCAAGCATAATCCTAAAGGCTTCATCAACATGTATATAAGATATGAAAAACAACACATCACACGTTAAGATGAAAATAAACCAGATAACATACTATCATTTCGAGCAGAGATTGTTTCTGTACATATACATGCCTAGCATCCTATACAATACAGGCCTCTAGGGCATACATATCTAATGACATCTACCCCCAATACCGGGAGAGACGAATCCCCGACGATCCACTCACTGCCTCCATGTGGCTCGGGATTGTACCCAACTAAAACCCGTTTGCACGACTCTTTTGAACCATGGTAGGGTAGTAATCAAAACTCAGTGGGAACTCACACGAGAGAAATGATGATCTCGGGTCGATAGACCAACCTATACTCATGTCACCTGAGAACTGCTATATGACAATATGTATAATGCCATCTAATATGTTCCCGACGAGTCTATCCAGTGTAACTCATAACCCAATGAACATCTATTGTCACATCCCGAAAGTACGGAACATGACCGGCACCTAAACTACGAACGTCTCAAGGCGTACGCACTCTAAGTAAGCCGAGCCCAGAAATCCAAACCAAGAAAAGTAGTAGAGTGTAAGAAAACCATTTTTAAATCAACCAGTTTGCAACATAATATACAACGCCTAAAGGCGAGGATCACAACAGAAAAGGAAACTCAACAGCATGAAATCCATAGAAATATAACGTGCGACTCTAAGGTCGAAAGAATAAATAACACTGGTCTCTATCTCAAATAAGTACATGTTTGGTTGATGGAACTTCTAGATACAACTGAAATATAATATACAATGTATAATGATGGGGTACGATACAATAAACCCACCTACTAGCAAGTCACCCGAAAGGAACAGTGCCCGTAAAACCGTAATGAAACCCGTACGGCAACACCTGCAAGAAACTGGGGCACAACGGGGGTGAGTTGCCAACTCGTGAGTAGAAAAAGATCTACAAACAGAAAATCGCATGTATGACGCAATCCTAGGTCATACGATCATAATATATAATCCTCAAATATATAACCAGCAAGCTATAACCCTGGCTAGGGTAAATATCTAACCCAAGTGTAATCCCATGTGTCTGTGTTAGTGCCTCAGGTAGCAATATATCATATGAATGATGTATGAATGCATGAAACAGAATGCATGTACTGAAGAAAACTGCTTTCATAAATTTGTGAGATTTCTGTATTTTTTAAAATGAGGTATCATAATGAAATCAGCATAAAACAGTGCCTAGCATCGGCACAAAACATAAATCTCAATATCTCGATATCTCTGTATCACAATCTCTGTACCTCAATATCTCAGAATCTCAATGTCTCAATCACAATATCTAGGCGCCGTCAGTCCAGACCGGCCCCTACCATCCATCTCATGACCACGACGGTATCCTCCGGATATCCGACGCGTCGGGTAATATCACCGGTCGGTCGTGCTCCCCTGCCAGGCTCAACGCCATCTCCTGCGATCTTCTTGTCCTGGGGTACCGCACCGGGCCCACCATTTACCCGAAACGGTTCATCCGCCTTCTCGAATCGGGTCTCGAAATCCATCAGCAAAACTCATGGTGGACGACTCATACATCATGGGAAAACCGCATTTTTATTAAAAAGAGAAAGCAGTTTATATGTATGTTTTGCGGTTTTCCTCCAAATCCAGAAAATCCCATGGAAACCCGAATCTAAATCATCAATAGCATGTGAAATCATGAATATAACATATAATGAATAACAGTATGCATGAAGTGACAAGTAATAACTACAATGTCAAGCTGGCATATAAGGCAAGCATACTAATATCATGTCACTACTAGCTAACAAGCTAAATCAAGCAATAATATTTTCTAAGTGTTCGTGATATGGCAATTACCGATGAAGATGTGTGTGAGCCGGCAAATAAGTGTACGTGGTACATACGCATCATCGGTAATGGTGCTGGTGTCCTAACAGCAGGAAATCAATAATGGAATATGAATCACAACAGTACGCGGTGCAGAGCAACAATAATAAAGTGCGGGAGCTGAATACTAACACGATGATGGCCGAACTGCATCTAATGTCATAAGAGTCATATAGCTATACCACTATAAGGCTGAGCTAAAGCTAACAGTAGGTAAGGGAGACCGCCTAATCTCTGAGTCGATACATATATATATATAGTCGGTGATCCCGCCTCGATAATATCACATCCGATACCATATCTCTATAATCAGTTATTCCCAAATCAAGAGTGCAGATCAAACATCAAAACATAGCTCGTATGTAAATCCGTCGTACGGCATCCCCAAATCTGGGTACGGGTCAATATCACATTCGTCATATCATTCATCTGGGTACTGACCTATGTCTAGTACAATGCTAACATCATCACTATAATCATGATCTAACTACTGATCGACAGTCTCGTATGAATCGATATCATCAGCACGTATCATCACTAGGAGTAAACAACGCCTAAGGCGGCCTATCATAAATATCTTGTCATATCATATCATATCATATCCTATCTCGTATCATAATCACATGTCGACCATTTTATATATGTCACCATTCCTAGGGCATCATTATCCCCAAAACCCTCTAAAGCATCAAGACGTATCTCAAATACGAATTTTACAATATCACCGATATCATAACCTCAGATCAAACTCATCGACTCATCTCAATCCCATGTATCATCCTCAAATCCGTATGTGAACACATAGTCCCATACCCATGTGAACACATATCTATATAGAATCCCATAACCACATATGAAATAAGGATGTATGCAAGTATGTATGTGTGTATATGTATGTGTGGTGCACCCACTACCCTAGGGTTTCGTAACCTTTCACCAATCTAACACACCAATTATCCATTTTAACATTATCATTGATCCCAAATGACATATAATATTTGTAAGTGTGTATACGCATCCGTATACATTACGACGAATTGCGGGGGTGCTATACGCCATCCACCCGACTTCTCCCCGTAGATATAAATCTACTCACCTTTCTTTATGCGTGCCGGTGCCGATGTCGCCATTTGCATCTCCAACGCTCCGACGCCACGTGGGGTACCTACAAGGATATCACACGCTAAACACATGAAAACCATGTCGGAAACCAAAATGGTGCACGTTACGCCAATAGGTAAAAACCTATAGCCTCGCGTGCAAACACAGCCAATATCCACTGTCGTTGACGTCCAAACGCCACCCGACAAAACGAATCATCGAATACCAAAAATCCATACGAAAACAAGTCGTAAATCATACGCCAACTCATGAAAATCAACCCAGATTCTATCCTAACTGGAATCAGTCAAAACTAAACATACCAGGGGTCAAGTTTACAGGTAAAAGAGCTGTGCACGCAAAACGAGGGGATTTCCTCCTACTCTTGCCGCAAATTGCGGCCAAAAGGAGTATATCTGCGGCCGGGAAGTGGGTCCAGGGGCTGGGGCTTTGGGTATTGGTTTCTATCTGCCTGCATATCTCACTGCCAAGTCAATTTTATTTTAGGTATCTCGGGTTGTAGCAGATTCCAGAAAGGCCACAACGTCGACAAAACCGATAAAATACGCCAAGTCGAAACTGTAACGTTTTGAAAAATCGTTTCGGTGAAATTTCGAAAAATCGGTAAAAATAGGGGGTTTTCTGTAAAAAGTCAAAATACAAATATCTT
This sequence comes from Agapanthus africanus, assembly GCA_030015575.1. Lineage (NCBI taxonomy): Eukaryota > Viridiplantae > Streptophyta > Magnoliopsida > Asparagales > Amaryllidaceae > Agapanthus > Agapanthus africanus. The sequence continues at coordinate 239,334,195 of JASDDO010000029.1, read as the reverse complement.
ATTATAAAAATTAAATATACATATTCTAGCTATGTAATTGCTATTATTTGGTGTTTATTGAGCCGCTGGTGAAATTTCAAATTTTCTGAAAAAAATATTATTTTATTATTATTTTAAGCCGTCACTAATACATTTAATTAGGGAAAATTACAAATTGGAATGAGTTGAAACAAATTTTGTGCATCATAAAACATTAAATAAAATTTTATCATGTGGTTTTTGGAACGAAATCATTTGCCAAAACGGTTTAGAAATTATTGAAGAAAAAAGGCTTTTTTTTTAGCGTAAATGGATGTTTGGGGTATTGTATATATCATTTTTCATCACCCCACAACCGTACCCACACCCACACACCCCCATTCACTTCTCCCCTTAGCTAAATTCAGCAGCCCCATTTTATTTCCCACTTGAATTTTCAAAGGAAAAGAAATGAAAGAAAAGAAAAGAATTGGGTAAATAAGTTAGACTTTGACTTTGCTTTGACCTTGACTTTGCCCCACTTTCTCTACCTCCCTCTCTCTCCTCCCCCACTCCCATTTTCTGGCCGAAATCCCTTCTCCCTACAGAAGCAGCCCCCCTCCATTTTCCCCTCTCCTTTCTCTTCAAAACTTCATCAAAAATTGCTCAAAATCCATCAAAAAAAATCCCAAAACCCAAATCCGACTCCTACCCATTTTAGCTTAGCCCGTATAGCATGGATCCTTGTGAAAAGAGAGCATTTTGGGAGGCCATGGATACTTGTGGATTTTCAAATGTTTTTGGGTATAATTCTAAACTTTTTTTGCTTAATTTGTTACTTGTTTCTTAAAGTTAATTTAATTAAGTGTTAATGTGGTTTATGTGAGTTTAATTGCATGATTAAGATTTCAAGTTAGGGTTTGTTATGGAAATGAGTTGTGTTTAATTGTGCATGGTTTAGTGATGTGGATTAACACATTTAGTTTTGTAGAAAACTAATCTAGTTGTTAATTACAAGTTGTTACTTGAAAAATATCCAAATTAAGCTTTTTGTTGCAAACTAGGTTTTTTTGATTTAATTCGAAATATGAGATTAAAAATATGGTTAGGGTTTTTATCATATTATTAACTTTATTAAGTGTAGTTTAACACTTTAGTTCATGCAAATCTAAGCTAGATTGTAGTTTGTGCATTTTTGCTTTGAAATTGTTAAAATTTAAGTATTTTGTAAACTAGAATATTAGGGTTTTTGGAATTTAATGAGATTAAATTCCGGAAATTGTTTATACGACTTATTTAAGATATTTAATAAGTATATTGGCCGCTACATTCATTTAAACATCATGTTTTGTACAAAAACGGCGAAATGTGCTTGCTAGATTTTCGGAAAAACGACCTTTTAAGTGAAATTGGGGTTTTTGTGAGTTTTAACCTAGTTTATATTAAAATTAGTGTTCGTGAATGTGCAAATGAGTGTGATTGGATTTTTTCTCGATGGTTTGACGTTTGTACATCGACATCGAGGGTTGGTTTGACTATTCTTGCATGCGTAGGCGATAGGTTTGAACCTATGCATGATACGCGTGCCGATTTGATTTTCGTATGCCGTTTCGATCTCGAATTTAGTTTTAATGCGATATGGTGCGTTATGATATGTAGGTACCCCCATGTGGACTTCGAGACGACAAGCAAGCGCGTGGCGACGTCGGCACCGGCTAGCGAGGACCAGGTGAGTAGATTTATATCTACGGGGAGAAGTCGGGTGGATGGCGTATAGCACCCCCGCAGTCCGTGGTGGTGTATACGGATGCGTATACACACCAACAATTATTATATTTTAATTGGGATTAATAACGATGCTTATGATGGATATTGGTGTGTTGAATTATTTTTAGTGTTGCGAACCCTAGGGTAGTGTTGCACTACACTTACACACATACATACTTGCATACATTCCTATTGATATGTGCTCATGGGATTCTTTATAGTTATGTGTTCACATGGGTATGGGACTATGTGTTCACATACGGATTGAGGATGATACTTGGGATTGAGCTGAGTCGATGAGTTTTGATTTGAGGCCGTGAGATCGGTGATATAGCAGGGTTCGTGTCTTAGATACGACATGACGTTGTAGCGGGTCCTTGACGTAGTGTTTCACACACGTCCATGCATACGTAGGCGGTATCAGTATGGTACTAGACGTAGATTTGTACCCCGATCATGATAATTGATAAAGAGGATACCAGGTGAATAGTATGATGAATGTGATATTGACCCGTATCCAGATTTGGGATGCCGTACGACGGATTTACGTACGAGCTATATTGATGATTGATCCGCACCCTTGACTTGGGATGCCTGATTATAGATATGGTATCGGCTATGATATTATTGAGGCGGGATCACCGACTATGCATATACAGGTAGGTATATGTATCGACTCAGATGATAGGCGGTTTCCTTACCTGTAGTTCAGCTTGTTAGTTCAGCCGTATAGTTTAGTGTAGTTGTTAGATTAGATTAGACTCCTACCTATTTCAAAACCAACGAATCGTGGGTATTTTAAAAGACAGCCCAAGGGATCTTACGGATATTTCAAAAGACGTATCTTTTCATAAAAACACCGTAGCCCCTATTTTCAAAACCCCATGATTCGTGTTATTTCAAAAGGCACCATTTGTAGGACTTATATTAGATTATTACAGATTAGTTATCGTTGTGTCTAGTATTCAGCTCCCGCACATCATTGCTGTTCGCTCTGCCTCGCATACTTATTGTGCTGCATATTCCATTATTGATATCATGCTGTTAGGACACCAGCACCATTACCGATGATGCGTATGTACCACGTACACCTACTTGCCGGCTCACACACATCTTCATCGGTAATTGCCATATCACGTATACTTTAGAGAATATATTTGCTTGACTTAGCTTGTTAGCTAGTAGTTCTGACATGATATTAGTGTACCTCCCTTATATGCCAGTTTAGACATTGTAGTTATTACTTGTCACTTCATGCATACTGTTATTCAATTGTTCATGCCTAGTTTATTAATCATACATTGCAACTTGGTTATTGATACCATATGCATTCATTATCATTGACATATGCACTTGTGATGATTTCTTGAGATTTATGATATTTCTGGATTTCGGGGAAAGCCGCAAAATTTACAACTTATGATCTTTTAAAATATAAAATATTGCGGTTTTCTAGTGATGTAAAGTGTCGTCCACCATGAGTTTGCTGTGGTTTTGAAGATCCGTGTCGAGGAGTGGAGGAACCGTCACGGGTACATGGTGGGCCCGGTATGGTACCCCGGGGCAAGATGAATGTGGTGTTGACGTTGAGCCTGGCAGGGGACAAATTACCTACCGGTGACTGTTTGGCACGGCGGATATCCAGAGGATACCGACCGTGGCCGCGAGATGATGAGATTTTGATATTGAGCTGGGTCAGCCAGATGGCTGAGGCCAGAGATACTATGACATTGATATTTCGAGACAGTGAGATTTATGTTTTGTGTCTATGCTAGACACTGTTGATACTGATTTCATTATGATACCTCAGTTTAAAAATACGAAGGAAATCTCACTAATTTATGAAAACAGTTTCTTCATTTACATGTATTCTGTTTTCATGCATTCATACCTCATTCATATGATATATTGCTACCTGAGGCACTGACACGGGCACATGAAATTACACTCGGGTTAGATATTACCCTAGCCATTGTTATAGGCTGCATGTTATACCTATATTTGAGGATATATTATGATCATTGACCTAGGTTGCGTTATTTATGCGATTTCTGTGCGTAGATGTTTTTCTATTCACGAGTTGGCAACTCACCCCCGTTGTGCCCCAGCTTCTTGCAGGTTTTGCCGTACAGGTTTCATTATGGCTTTGCGGGCTCAGTTTCATTCGGGTGACTTGCTAGTAGGTGGGTTTTTCTTGTATCGTACCCATCATATTACCTTGTATAATATTATTCAGTTGTATCTAGTAAATTCCATCAACCAAACATGTTTTTATTGAGATAGAGACCAGTGTTGTTTATTCTTTCGACCTTAGAGTCGCTCGTTGCATTTCTGGTGGTTTTGAGTTTCCTTTTGAGTTTTGATCCTCGCCGTTGGCGTTGTATATTATATTGCTTGTGTGGTTGTGACCGTCGATTGACGAAGAGCTAGCTCCCGCTTGGGGATGCCTTTTTCTTGATTTCGTATACTATTCATGTTGTATCCCGTTTGGGGGCCAGTATTTACAAAGGAGACTCTGCCAAAATTTTCAGTAAATTTTTGATGTTTTTTTAAAAACCGCATAATTCGGCTTATGCTATTGAAACTACTTGCTTTAAGTTGGTTTTTCCTGCACTCTACTATTTTTCTTGGTTTGGATTTCTGGGTTTTCGGTTTACTTAGATTACGTACGCCTCGAGACGTTCGTAGTTTAAGTGCCGGTCATGTTCCGTACTTTCGGGTCGTGACAAAGTTGGTATCAGAGCGTTAGGTTTTAACCTTCGGAGCGTAGGATGACCCTTGGTTGATGGAATAGGTGACTAAAGTAGAGTGACGTACCGTTGGTATGTTCCGCGGCATATTTACGACACGCCACTCCACTTATGAAGCCTTAGGATGTATATTTCCTTATTCAGTATTATATTCCTTCCTGATCTAGCCTCATCGGTACCAGTTTGGTTTTGCTACTACGGTTACGGGCAGGGAGAGCTACGGCTAGAGTTGCGGTCAGCACAAGCTCGTCACGAACGAGGACTGACCAGGGCGAAATTCCGGCGACACACGATTGCAGAGATGTGTCTTTTTACTGTGTTTCCGCGCCACAAGCGTTTGGCGGATCGCCTTTATGAGGTTACTCGGAGGTGCTGATCGACACTAGAGGATTGAGCCAATGATAGAGGCCAGCCAGATTTTGATGACCGTTGGTGTGTTTCTTACTCCTGATGATTGAGGTACTGTTCAGCGTGCAGACGAGCGAGCCAGTTGTTGCTGCGAGCGACGAGATATCGCCCCGTATGTTGGAGCTATTGCGGGGCGAGTTGTACGAATGAATGATAGAAGGTCGCTAGTCACCCGATGATGAATGACTAGGACAGGTGGTTAGTTCGCTTACCCCGATGCGAGGTCATCAGATAGATTGATTCCAGCTAGAGACGACTTCACGCGGAGACGTTGGGAGTCGACAGAGGCGATCGAATGTCAGAGACCTATTATTCCAAGTTTAAAGTAGTCGGAAAGACATGCAGGCAATTCTATGGTCCCTCTAGAAGAATGAAACCCTAACTCGACTTAATGACCGTGTGAAAGCCTTTGAACCTTCGGGTTTGCGGCAGTTCTACGGCGCCATTAGTGAGGCTTGGGTTTGCCCTTCTACGGCTGGACCACCGATGCTGTGGTATGTACTCGATACTATTAAACTGTGCCCAAGATGTTGAGATCTTGGGGGATTATGAGGTTTTGACGACTCGAGCGGATGGCTCGACTTAATTCGGATGCTAGGTGGTGAGATGCATTTCTTGGGAGACTCCCGATATGATGATAGCCGTTGGAGCTCAGTCCATGCAGCCGCAACGAGACGAGTCCAAAGCAGACGACATTAGAGAAAAATGGAGTAAGAGGTTCGTATAAGATCTGGATATGATGACGTTCCCCTCCGCCGACATCAGAGATGCGATGCGCATGCCGAGGCAGAGTACTGGATATACCTTCCAGAAGGAGTCGCAATGGGTATGCAGCCGTTCCAGAGCAAGATGCAGATATAGGAAAGGACAATGACTTCCGGACAGTTGGCAGAGACGAGACATGGAAGAGACCGTGAGCAGGATTCCTTCCAGGACACTGCTGCAATGATACTTGCACCCAGGATCAGATGTGTCACGTACATTCAGAGAGCCAGAGGCCGACGCCAGTGATATGCTGTCTTACGAGTGGTCACGATGATTGACCAAGAGATGACCAGAGAAGTGCCAGAACGGAATCGTCCCCGTTAGCACACCTGACAGGGCCGATGAGCCGATGGACCGAAAGATTGGTAATTCACAGTGAAGACCTTGACCCAGGAGTGGTCATGGTTACGCATACCAGCAGGACAGAGTTCATGATCATCGACGAGACGTCCCACTAGTGACCGCGACAGTTGGCCGAGATTCTTAGAGGATGCGCTTGAGCAGTACTATTCCGCCATTATTGATTACGATGTTTTGGGTGATTTATTCGTATGATTTGATTTTGATGATTGAGGATTTACGATCTTTGCACAGTGTTGCACTTGATATCGTTTTCGTGCTTTAGTTTCACATGTTTGTGATTTTACGGTTTTAACCAGTTGAGTTGGTTTTGTGCGTATGCATGCATACGATTTCGTTCCTGCACTCGGTATAGTTTATATATGCTTGCAGTGCAGTGATACGCCTTTTGTGCACTTAGATGCACTGGACTTCGATTTCGATTGTGATACTCGATATTTGTTTTGTGCACCTGATTGATTTTGCGCACGTTCGGCGCTTGATATTGGATTTCATGATTTCGTGCACGATGGATGCACCTGATTTGGGTTTTCGCGCATGTTGGGCGCATGTTTTGAAGGGTGATTTTGGTGCACACCAGAGGCACTAATCGAGAATTCTTCGTGCGTGTCAGACGCACCTGTCCTTGCTGTCAGGCACACATGTTGCCTACGACAGATGTTTCGTGCACACCCGATGCACTTAGATGTTGTTTCTGTGCGCATGTATGGCGCATTCATGGATTTTGATTTCCGTGCGCACCAGACGCACGTAGTATTCATGTGCATATTTTGGGATTGATTTCATATAGAGCCGTACGTTTTTATGATATTGCTATGTGTTTTCATACTAAGCAGGACTAGTCAGAGGACAGTACCTGAATATATTTTGCATGCATTGATAGTTATTGAAGGGATTTCCAAAAAGCGAGCTATAGCCTCAGTATTTACCTACGTGTCTGATATGACACGAAATGTTTAAAACAAGGAGACCCTTCTGAATTGTTTCCAAAACGGCGGAACGTACGTTTCAAACAAAGGTATATATGTATATAGTTATTTTCTTATGATAGACGTCCGCCACTGTGCAGTGTTATACGCGTTGCACAGCGACTTAAAAAGATTTGGCATGCATTTCCTTCAGATACTTACAGATATAGATTCGATATTTACATGTATAGTTTCGAGTTATATCATATTGGTTTTGATTTGGATTTGGCATTGATGTCTTCTCCTTGACTCCGATGATTGCGGGATGCTTGACGGAGTTTTGATTTGAGTTATATACTCATTTTTCAAGCGCATGCGCTGCGCTACGATTTGTTTTATGTATTTACAATTTCGGAGCCCCGACGACTTGATGGTTTTTCTTAGATGTTTTAGTATTTGGGGGAGTTTGAATTTAAATTCGGGGACCGAATTTCTTTAAGGGGGGAAGATTGTAACGTTTTGAAAAATCGTTTCGGTGAAATTTCGAAAAATCGGTAAAAATAGGGGGTTTTCTGTAAAAAGTCAAAATACAAATATCTTATTATAAAAATTAAATATACATATTCTAGCTATGTAATTGCTATTATTTGGTATTTATTGAGCCGCTGGTGAAATTTCAAATTTTCTGAAAAAAATATTATTTTATTATTATTTTAAGCCGTCACTAATACATTTAATTAGGGAAAATTACAAATTGGAATGAGTTGAAACAAATTTTGTGCATCATAAAACATTAAATAAAATTTTATCATGTGGTTTTTGGAACGAAATCATTTGCCAAAACGGTTTAGAAATTATTGAAGAAAAAAGGCTTTTTTTTTAGCGTAAATGGATGTTTGGGGTATTGTATATATCATTTTTCATCACCCCACAACCGTACCCACACCCACACACCCCCATTCACTTCTCCCCTTAGCTAAATTCAGCAGCTCCATTTTATTTCCCACTTGAATTTTCAAAGGAAAAGAAATGAAAGAAAAGAAAAGAATTGGGTAAATAAGTTAGACTTTGACTTTGCTTTGACCTTGACTTTGCCCCACTTTCTCTACCTCCCTCTCTCTCCTCCCCCACTCCCATTTTCTGGCCGAAATCCCTTCTCCCTACAGAAGCAGCCCCCCTCCATTTCCCCCTCTCCTTTCTCTTCAAAACTTCATCAAAAATTGCTCAAAATCCATCAAAAAAAATCCCAAAACCCAAATCCGACTCCTACCCATTTTAGCTTAGCCCGTATAGCATGGATCCTTGTGAAAAGAGAGCATTTTGGGAGGCCATGGATGCTTGTGGATTTTCAAATGTTTTTGGGTATAATTCTAAACTTTTTTTTGCTTAATTTGTTACTTGTTTCTTAAAGTTAATTTAATTAAGTGTTAATGTGGTTTATGTGAGTTTAATTGCATGATTAAGATTTCAAGTTAGGGTTTGTTGTGGAAATGAGTTGTGTTTAATTGTGCATGGTTTAGTGATGTGGATTAACACATTTAGTTTTGTAGAAAACTAATCTAGTTGTTAATTACAAGTTGTTACTTGAAAAATATCCAAATTAAGCTTTTTGTTGCAAACTAGGTTTTTTTGATTTAATTCGAAATATGAGATTAAAAATATGGTTAGGGTTTTTATCATATTATTAACTTTATTAAGTGTAGTTTAACACTTTAGTTCATGCAAATCTAAGCTAGATTGTAGTTTGTGCATTTTTGCTTTGAAATTGTTAAAATTTAAGTATTTTGTAAACTAGAATATTAGGGTTTTTGGAATTTAATGAGATTAAATTCCGGAAATTGTTTATACGACTTATTTAAGATATTTAATAAGTATATTGGCCGCTACATTCATTTAAACATCATGTTTTGTACAAAAACGGCGAAATGTGCTTGCTAGATTTTCGGAAAAACGACCTTTTAAGTGAAATTGGGGTTTTTGTGAGTTTTAACCTAGTTTATATTAAAATTAGTGTTCGTGAATGTGCAAATGAGTGTGATTGGATTTTTTCTCGATGGTTTAACGTTTGTACATCGACATCGAGGGTTGGTTTGACTATTCTTGCATGCGTAGGCGATAGGTTTGAACCTATGCGTGATACGCGTGCCGATTTGATTTTCGTATGCCGTTTCGATCTCGAATTTAGTTTTAATGCGATATGGTGCGTTATGATATGTAGGTACCCCCATGTGGACTTCGAGACGACAAGCAAGCGCGTGGCGACGTCGGCACCGGCTAGCGAGGACCAGGTGAGTAGATTTATATCTACGGGGAGAAGTCGGGTGGATGGCGTATAGCACCCCCGCAGTCCGTGGTGGTGTATACGGATGCGTATACACACCAACAATTATTATATGTTAATTGGGATTAATAACGATGCTTATGATGGATATTGGTGTGTTGAATTATTTTTAGTGTTGCGAACCCTAGGGTAGTGTTGCACTACACTTACACACATACATACTTGCATACATTCCTATTGATATGTGCTCATGGGATTCTTTATAGTTATGTGTTCACATGGGTATGGGACTATGTGTTCACATACGGATTGAGGATGATACTTGGGATTGAGCTGAGTCGATGAGTTTTGATTTGAGGCCGTGAGATCGGTGATATAGCAGGGTTCGTGTCTTAGATACGACATGACGTTGTAGCGGGTCCTTGACGTAGTGTTTCACACACGTCCATGCATACGTAGGCGGTATCAGTATGGTACTAGACGTAGATCAGTACCCCGATCATGATAATTGATAAAGAGGATACCAGGTGAATAGTATGATGAATGTGATATTGACCCGTATCCAGATTTGGGATGCCGTACGACGGATTTACGTACGAGCTATATTGATGATTGATCCGCACCCTTGACTTGGGATGCCTGATTATAGATATGGTATCGGCTATGATATTATTGAGGCGGGATCACCGACTATGCATATACAGGTAGGTATATGTATCGACTCAGATGATAGGCGGTTTTCTTACCTGTATTTCAGCTTGTTAGTTCAGCCGTATAGTTTAGTGTAGTTGTTAGATTAGATTAGACTCCTACCTATTTCAAAACCAACGAATCGTGGGTATTTTAAAAGACAGCCCAAGGGATCTTACGGATATTTCAAAAGACGTATCTTTTCATAAAAACACCGTAGCCCCTATTTTCAAAACCCCATGATTCGTGTTATTTCAAAAGGCACCATTTGTAGGACTTATATTAGATTATTACAGATTAGTTATCGTTGTGTCTAGTATTCAGCTCCCGCACATCATTGCTGTTCGCTCTGCCTCGCATACTTATTGTGCTGCATATTCCATTATTGATATCATGCTGTTAGGACACCAGCACCATTACCGATGATGCGTATGTACCACGTACACCTACTTGCCGGCTCACACACATCTTCATCGGTAATTGCCATATCACGTATACTTTAGAGAATATATTTGCTTGACTTAGCTTGTTAGCTAGTAGTTCTGACATGATATTAGTGTACCTCCCTTATATGTCAGTTTAGACATTGTAGTTATTACTTGTCACTTCATGCATACTGTTATTCAATTGTTCATGCCTAGTTTATTAATCATACATTGCAACTTGGTTATTGATACCATATGCATTCATTATCATTGACATATGCACTTGTGATGATTTCTTGAGATTTATGATATTTCTGGATTTCGGGGAAAGCCGCAAAATTTACAACTTATGATCTTTTAAAATATAAAATATTGCGGTTTTCTAGTGATGTAAAGTGTCGTCCACCATGAGTTTGCTGTGGTTTTGAAGATCCGTGTCGAGGAGTGGAGGAACCGTCACGGGTACATGGTGGGCCCGGTATGGTACCCCGGGGCAAGATGAATGTGGTGTTGACGTTGAGCCTGGCAGGGGACAGATTACCTACCGGTGACTGTTTGGCACGGCGGATATCCAGAGGATACCGACCGTGGCCGCGAGATGATGAGATTTTGATATTGAGCTGGGTCAGCCAGATGGCTGAGGCCAGAGATACTATGACATTGATATTTCGAGACAGTGAGATTTATGTTTTGTGTCTATGCTAGACACTGTTGATACTGATTTCATTATGATACCTCAGTTTAAAAATACGAAGGAAATCTCACTAATTTATGAAAACAGTTTCTTCATTTACATGTATTCTGTTTTCATGCATTCATACCTCATTCATATGATATATTGCTACCTGAGGCACTGACACGGGCATATGAAATTACACTCGGGTTAGATATTACCCTAGCTATTGTTATAGGCTGCATGTTATACCTATATTTGAGGATATATTATGATCATTGACCTAGGTTGCGTTATTTATGCGATTTCTGTGCGTAGATGTTTTTCTATTCACGAGTTGGCAACTCACCCCCGTTGTGCCCCAGCTTCTTGCAGGTTTTGCCGTACAGGTTTCATTATGGCTTTGCGGGCTCAGTTTCATTCGGGTGACTTGCTAGTAGGTGGGTTTTTCTTGTATCGTACCCATCATATTACCTTGTATAATATTATTCAGTTGTATCTAGTAAATTCCATCAACCAAACATGTTTTTATTGAGATAGAGACCAGTGTTGTTTATTCTTTCGACCTTAGAGTCGCTCGTTGCATTTCTGGTGGTTTTGAGTTTCCTTTTGAGTTTTGATCCTCGCCGTTGGCGTTGTATATTATATTGCTTGTGTGGTTGTGACCGTCGATTGACGAAGAGCTAGCTCCCGCTTGGGGATGCCTTTTTCTTGATTTCGTATACTATTCATGTTGTATCCCGTTTGGGGGCCAGTATTTACAAAGGAGACTCTGCCAAAATTTTCAGTAAATTTTTGATGTTTTTTTAAAAACCGCATAATTCGGCTTATGCTATTGAAACTACTTGCTTTAAGTTGGTTTTTCCTGCACTCTACTATTTTTCTTGGTTTGGATTTCTGGGTTTTCGGTTTACTTAGATTACGTACGCCTCGAGACGTTCGTAGTTTAAGTGCCGGTCATGTTCCGTACTTTCGGGTCGTGACAGAAACACTCAGGTAACTAACTGGAAATCTGGGGTAATCTTGGTTACAATGGTCTCAAATACACCTAATAAGGTTACCCTAACGATCAAAACCATCACTTGGCCACACCTCACTCAAAATCACTAAAACTAGCACTAGATCACAAATATAACACTAATTTTCAGCCTACTACCCATAACATGCAAAATAGGAGTTGGGTTGCAAGATTAAACCTTAAGGGGGTCCTAGGATGTAGGAGAAGAGAGGATGAAGGAAGGAGGAAGGGCTGTTGCTGCTGGGGAGCTACTCCATTTGCTCCAGATGATGCTGCAGTAGCTGATGCTGATGCTGTTTTGTGTTGCTGGAGTTGTTGCTACAGCAGTGGCTGTTGTTGTTGTTGCTTTGGTATTGTGGGAAAGGTTGTGGTGGTGTGGTGGTGGTGTGCTATGGTGTTAAAGGCTGGAGTGTGTTGTTATGATAGGGTTGCAGCTGCTGTTGAACAGATTTGGGGCTGAGGTGTTACATCAGCTGCTGTTGCAGCAGGTGATGTGGCTATTGCTTTTAGCAGCAGCTGATGCTGAAGTGTTGGGGTGTTGTTTTGAATGATGTTGTTGCTGCTGTGGCTGTTTTCACAGCAGTTGCTGATGTCAATTGGGTGGCTGAAGTGTTGGTGTAGGTGCTGATGTTAGCTGATGTTCAGGATGGGGTTGGGCTGCTGATGTAGTATAGGTTTGGGCTGAAATATGCTGATGGTGGCTGATGTGTGTGTAGGTGTGAGAGAGAGATGAGTGTGAGAGGGAAGCAAAGGTTTTGAAATGAAATGGGGTGTGACATTTGCTTTAAGCCACAATTCTCTCTCTCTCTTAAAACATGCTAGCTTACACAAGCCATCATGGCTCACTTCCTCCCCATAACACAAGTCAACCCCCACCTAATCCAATTCTTATCAAAGCTAAACTCTTAATTAACCCACTTAATTTAACCAAATGGTTTAAACCTACCATGGTCATCTAAACATGGTTCAACCCTAGGCCACCATGAGTCCATAATATGAGACAAGTGTGGAAAATGTTATGTGCACATTTTTGCCCAAAAAGCCAAAAATCCAATTTGCGATTTTTAATCGCGATTAACACTAAAATAGCATATACTTAACCATAAAAACTTTAAAATGGCATATTTCCACAAAATAACCTATTTTAGAATTTCCATAATTTTTTTTTCCAGAATTTTCCCCATTTATCGGTATTTAATTATACCGGAATATTAAAATATTCATTAAAAATTAATATTAAATTATGAAAATTCCCAAAAATAATACTTTATTTTTTTTGAAATGTTACAGTCTTCCCCCCTTAAAGAAAATTCGTCCCCGAATTTAAATTTAAACCCCCAAATTCTAAAACATTTCAATAAAATGTCCAAGTCAACGGGGCTCCGAAATCATCAATCCATAGAACGCATCGTAGCGCAATACATGCGCATGCGTAACGAGCAGATAACTCGAAAACAAAACTCCGTAAAGCATCTCGTAATCATCGGAGTCAAGGTGAAACACGAATGCCAAAGCCAAGTCAAAACCGATATACTAGAAATCGGAACTATACATGTAAATACCAAATCCGTACATGTAAATATCTTGAAGGGAATGCATGCCAAAATTTTTTTTAAGTCAATGTGCAATGCACATAACACTGCATAGTGGCGGACGTCTTTATAAGAAAACAGCCATATACGTATATACCTTTTGTTTAACATTCACGATCCGCCATTTTAAAAACAATTTTAGAAGGGTTCCCTATTTTAAACATTTCATGTCATATCGGACACGTATGTAAATAATGAGACTATAGCTCGCTTTTGGAAATCCCTCTGAAATCTATCAGTGCATGCAAAATATATCCAGGCACTGTCCTCTGACTAGTCCTGCTCAGTACGAAAACACATAGCAAATATCATAAAACGTACTGCTCCATAGAAACCAATCCCAAAATGTGCATATGAATACCCTGTGCGTCCGGTGCGCACGGAAATCAAAATCCATACATGTGCCAAGCAGGTGCACAAAAACGACATCAAGGTGAAACGAGTGTGCACACAACATCGGTCATAGGCAACGTGTGTGCCTGACAGCAAAATCAGGTGCATCTGACAAGCACGAAAAATCCCGATTTAGTGCATCTGGTGTGCACCAAATCACATCTCATAACCTGCGCCCAACATGCGCTAAAATCCAAATCCGGTGCATCCATCATGCACGAAATCATGAAATCCAATATCAAGCGCCGATCATGCGCAAAATCTAATCAGGTGCATAAAGTGCACAAAGCAAATATCGAGCATCACCATCGAAATCGAAGTCCAGTGCATCCAAGTGTATAAAATACATGTCACTGCACTGCAAGCATATGTAAACTATACAGAGTGCAAAAACCAAATCGTGCGCGTGCATACGCACGAAATCAACTCAAATGTCTAAAACCCATAAAATCACAAACATGTGGAACCAAGGCACGAAAATGATATCAAGTGCAACAACTGTGCAAAAATCGTAAATACTCAATCATCAAAATCAAATCATGCGAATAAATCGCCCAACAATACCGAAATCAAGTATGGCGGAATAGTTCTGCTCAAGCACAACCTCCAAGAATCTATGGCCAACTGTCGTGATCGCTCATAGCATATCTCGTCGACGATCCTGAACTCTGGCCTGCTGGTGTGCGTAACCTGACCACTCCTGGGTCTAAGTCTTCTCGTAATTTATCCCAGAAAGGTCCTTATCCTCTCTGTGAATTACCAATCTTACGATCCATTGACTCGTCGGCCCTGTCAGGTGTGCTAACGGGGACGATTCCGTTCTGGCCCTCTCTGGTCCTCTTTCGGTCAATTCTCACGACAACTCGCGAAGCAGTATGTCACTGGCGTCGGCCTCTGGCCCTCTGAATGTACGTGACGCAACTGATCCTGGGTGCAAATATTATTGCAGCAGTGTCCTGGAAGGAACCTGCTCACGGTCTCTTCCAAGTCTCATCTCTGCCAAATGTCCGGGAGTCCTCATCCTTTACTATATCTGCTTCTTGTTCCAGAGCGGCTGCGTACTCATCGCGACTCCTTCTAGAAGGTATATCCAGTACATTGCTTCGGCATGCGTATCGCATCTCTGATGTCGGCGGAGTGGAACGTCATCTTATCCAGATCTGGTACGAACCTCTTTACTCCACTTTTCTCTAATATCGACTGCTTCGGACTCGTCTCGTCATGGCTGCATGGACTGAGCTCCAACGGCTATCCTCGTATCTGGAGTCTCCCAAGAAGTACATCTCACCACCTTGCATTCGAATTAAGTCGAGCCATCCGATCGATTTGTCAAGACCTCATAATCCCCCAAGAGTTCAATATCTTGGGTACAGTATAATAGTATCGAGTACATACCATAGCATCGGTGGTCCAGCCATAGAAGGGCAAACCCAAGCCTCACTAATGGCGTCGCAGAACTGCCGCAAACCCTAAGGTTCAAAGGCTTTCACACGGTCATTAAGTCGAGTTAGGGTTTCATTCTTCTAGAGGGACCATAGAATTGCCTGCATGTCTTTCCGAATACTTTAAACTTGGAATAATAGGTTGCTGACATTCGATCGTCTCTGTCGACTCTCAACGTCTCCGCGTGAAGTCATCTCTAGCTGGAATCAATCTATCTGATGACCTCGCATTGGGGTAGCGAACGATCCACACATCCTAGTCATTCATCCTCAGTGACTAGCGACCTTCTATCATCTCTTAGTATAACTTGTACTGCCATAGCTCCAACATCTGGGGCAATATCTCGTTGTTCGCAGCAACAACTGGCTCACTCGTCTGCATGCTGGACAGTGCCTCAATCATCAAGAGTAAACAATACACCAACGATCATCAACATCTGGCTGGCCTCTCTCAGCGGCTCAATCCTCTGGTGCTAATCTGCACGTCCGAGAAGTCTTATACAGCATCTATCCAGCGCTCATGGCGCAAAACACAATCAAAAGACACATCTCTACAATCGTGTGTCGCCGGGATCATGCCATGGTCAGTCCTCATTCGTGACGAGCTCATGCTGACCGCAACTCTAGCCTCAGCTCTCCCTGCCCGTAATCGTGGCAGCAAAACCATAACTGGTACTGATGAGGCTAGATCAGGAATGAATATGACACTGAACAAAGAAATGTACATCCTAAGGCTTCTTAAGTGGAGTGGCGTGTCGTAAATATGCCGCAGAACATACCCACGGTACGTCACTTTACTTTAGTCACCTATTCCATCAACCAAGGGTCATCCTATGCTCCGAAGGGTAAAACCTAACGCTCTGATACCAACTTTGTCACGTCCCGAAAGTATGGAACATGACCGGCACCTAGACTACGAACGTCTCAAAGCGTACGCACTCTAAGTAAGCCGAGCCCAGAAATCCAAACCTAGAAAAGTAGTAGAGTGTAGGAAAACCATTTTTAAATCAACCAGTTTGCAACATAATATACAACGCCTAAAGGCGAGGATCACAACAGAAAAGGAAACTCAACAGCATAAAATCCATAGAAATATAACGTGCGACTCTAAGGTCGAAAGAATAAATAACACTGGTCTCTATCTCAAATAAGTACATGTTTGGTTGATGGAACTTCTAGATACAACTGAAATATAATATACAATGTATAATGATGGGTACGATACAATAAACCCACATACTAGCAAGTCACCCGAAAGGAACAGTGCCCGCAAAGCCGTAATGAAACCCGTACGGCAACACCTACAAGAAACTGGGGCACAACGGGGGTGAGTTGCCAACTCGTGAGTAGAAAAAGATCTACGAACAGAAAATCACATGTATGATGCAATCCTAGGTCATACGATCATAATATATAATCCTCAAATATATAACCAGCAAGCTATAACCCTGGCTAGGGTAAATATCTAACCCAAGTGTAATCCCATGTGCCTGTGTTAGTGCCTCAGGTAGCAATATATCATATGAATGATGTATGAATGCATGAAACAGAATGCATGTACCGAAGAAAACTGCTTTCATAAATTTGTGAGATTTCTGTATTTTTTAAAATGAGGTATCATAATGAAATCAGCATAAAACAGTGCCTAGCATCGGCATAAATCTCAATATCTCGATATCTCTGTATCACAATCTCAGTGCCTCAATATCTCAGAATCTTAATGTCTCAATCACAATATCTAGGGCGCCGTCAGTCCAGACCGGCCCCTACCATCTATCTCATGACCACGACGGTTCCTCCAAATATCCGACGCGTCGGGTAATATCACCGGTCGGTCGTGCTCCCCTGCCAGGCTCAACGCCATCTCCTGCGATCTTCTTGCCCCGGGGTACCGCACCGGGCCCACCATGTACCTGAAATGGTTCATCCTCCTCCTCGAATCGGATCTCGAAATCCATCAGCAAAACTCATGGTGGACGACTCATACATCATGGGAAAACCGCATTTTTATTAAAAAGAGAAAGCAGTTTATATGTATGTTTTGCGGTTTTCCTCCAAATCCAGAAAATCCCATGGAAATCCGAATCCAAATCATCAATAGCATGTGAAATTATGAATATAGCATATAATGAATAACAGTATGCATGAAGTGACAAGTAATAACTACAATGTCAAGCTGGCATATAAGGCAAGCATACTAATATCATGTCACTACTAGCTAACAAGCTAAATCAAGCAATAATATTTTCTAAGTGTTCGTGATATGGAAATTACCGATGAAGATGTGTGTGAGCCGGCAAATAAGTGTACGTGGTACATACGCATCATCGGTAATGGTGCTGGTGTCCTAACAGCAGGATATCAATAATGGAATATGAATCACAACAGTATGCGGTGCAGAGCAACAACAATAAAGTGCGGGAGCTGAATACTAACACGATGATGGCCGAACTGCATCTAATGTCATAAGAGTCATATAGCTACACCACTATAAGGCTGAGCTAAAGCTAACAGTAGGTAAGGGAGACCGCCTAACCTCTGAGTCGATACATATATATATATAGTCGGTGATCCCGCCTCGATAATATCACATCCGATACCATATCTCTATAATCAGTTATTCCCAAATCAAGAGTGTGGATCAAACATCAAAACATAACTCGTACGGCATCCCCAAATCTGGGTACGGGTCAATATCATATTCGTCATATCATTCATCTGGGTACTGACCTATGTCTAGTACAATGCTAACATCATCACTATAATCATGATCTAACTACTGATCGACAGTCTCGTATGAATCAATATCATCAGCACGTATCATCACTAGGAGTAAACAACGCCCAAGGCGGCCTATCATAAATATCTTGTCATATCATATCATATCTCGTATCATAATCACATGTCGATCATTTTATATATGTCACCATTCCTATGGCATCATTATCCCCAAAACCCTCTAAAGCATCAAGACGTATCTCAAATACGAATTTCACAATATCACCGATATCATAACCTCAGATCAAACTCATCGACTCATCTCAATCCTATGTATCATCCTCAAATCCGTATGTGAACACATAGTCCCATACCCATGTGAACACATATCTATATAGAATCCCATAACCACATATGAAATAATGATGTATACAAGTATGTATGTGTGTATATGCATGTGTGGTGCACCCACTTGTTTCCTGATTTAAAATCAGGAAAGCTTACGAAGGAGGCATCACGTGCTAGCATGTGACCAGCAGTCACGTGTTAGCACGTGACATTTAAAAGCAGCGGCAAAGGCACATCAGATCCCTGATCAAATCAAGGAAAAGGCTTCAGAAAAGGTCGCGTGCTCACACGTGACCAGGGGTCACGTGTTGGCACGTGACGGTTGAGCAGCGGCCAGAAAACAGAGCGCAAAAAGGAAAAAAAAAAGCTAGTTCCACGGGTCACGTGCTTACACGTGACCATGGGTCATGTGGCCACATGTGACCGGCCTTCAAAGCCTCTCTATTTAACAGAATTAAATTCTGAAAAGGATTCAAATCTTTCCAAAGGAGAATGATTATTTGGAACCGATGGGATTAAAAATCTAAATGTGATTAAATATCACCTATTTATGGAAAAATCTTGAACTTGGAAAGATTTCCCCTTAAAATCCAACCGAAATAACAAAGGAATATCTTTGGATTTAAAATCCAATGGTGAATAAAATTCACCTAATAATCCAAAGGCCCAGATGAATGATGAATGTAGATCAAATCTCTCAATAAAAAAATCTAATCTCTCAATGAAAGATTCACTAAAACTGATTGATTCTCTTCCTTCTCCTATAAATAGGAGCCAGGAAAATACAAAAAAAAAGAGAGAAGAGACAGACAGAAAGAGAGAAATAAAGCCTAGTGATTTTGGAAGAATTTGGTCTTCTGCAAAAGAAAACCCTCGGTAAGAAAGGAGAGGCTTCAAAAGAGAATTTAATTCTCAAAAGAGTTTAACTCTTATATAAAAGAAGAACTTAGTTCTTTCTCTAGTAGAAGATCTGCAAAGTGCACATCTCCCCATGAATTGAGAATTTAATTCTTATTGGGTTGAGATCCTGCCATGCAGATCCAAAGCATAGAGGGGGAATGGGAGTTTGAGAATTTAATTCTCACAGGATTATAGGAATTTAATTCCCTTGAAATAAAATTAGGGTTTAACTCTATAAGAATTTAATTCCTTCAAAATAAACAGAACCAGGGTTTAACACTAACTGAGAACTTAATTCTGTTAAAATAACAGGAATTTAATTCCCTTAAGAAAGGAGAAATTAGGGTTTAACCCTATGATAGAATCCACAGGCAACCAAACACAAAACAAACACACACGACACGAAGTGATCATCTGGAGAAGGAGAAAGTGGTTACCGCAATGCTGTAGCGTAATTAACTGCAGGGGCTTGCGCCTGCAGGGAAGAGCGTCCCCACAATCAAAAACCCCTCGAGCGAGGGGGAATCTGACGAAGTCTGCTACATCGGACGCATCCGTTTAAACCTTCGATACACGGTGCCATAAATCAACTTGGCATTTCGGAAAGGTAGACGGATAGCACCAATTAGCATCTGCCCCGAATCTCGGGCAAGACGTCCCTACGTCGCGCCGTCTTTCGGAGGGGAACAGATTCTGGCACGCCCGGTGGGACCTTTTCCTCTTTCCACTCCACACTTCGTGTGTCGTGTTTTTTACGCGATCAAATAATCACGGTGTGTATGTTTTTGGTTGCCCTTAGTGGAGTGGATATTGAAGCCGGCATTTCGTCTCTATAAAGAATGGCATTTGCTCCCACCCTAGCAACTCAGGCTCTGTCATATCCGGCGGAGTCAAGTATGGGTCACTTGCAGCCTCAAATCTCTGCAACCCGGCTCTTCAAGAAATCAACGGGCTTCTTTTTGGGTCGATGCTCCCACCTCCCACCCTCGGTGCCTCAACGCCGATGGAGGAAGCCCAGAGGATGTCTGTCGTCCACAGGCAGACTCCCCAAGCAGCAGCCTTGCTGACGGAATCGGTTCTCAAACAACTGGCACATGCCAAAGACTAAGGTCGACGCAGGGGACAGAATATTCAAGCTCTTCAAGAAATCAATAGCTTCAAACTGCACTAACTGCAACAGCAACTCTCGCTCTGTCCCATCTGGAGGAGTAACCTACGGGCCCCAAGTGGCCTCCCTTTTCACTATGCCAGTGGAGTAGGTAACTCAAGCCACCACTGGGCTATTCTTCGGGACCATGCTCCCGCCAATGAGCTTCAACGCTCTTGTACCATCACAAGAAGCTCCCAAGAAGTCGTTTTTCAGCGCTCCTGTGCTTATTTACGCCTTACTTTGCATTATACTATATATAAGCACAAAAAAAAATTGTGATAATAAAAGAGTAGAAAGTGAAAAATTATATTTAAAAGATAGGAATAGTTTAAGAAAAACAAGAAAGTTAGATGTTTTCTTAAATGAAACTAGTAATAAGTAGTTATGAGCTGTTGTCCCAAGGGTCAGTAAGATGAAGGAAAATACTAATCTGAGAATAAAAATAAGCCTGAAAAATAGTTTCTATTCTGGAAGCCAAACATTTGAACGTTGATACCCTACTATACGTACTTACACACATCTTGAAACTCGGGATAGTAGAGGATACCTTGAAATGCTCTTGTCTAGAAGCCAAAGTATGAAGAAAATAAAAGTGGAGAATAAAAGATAAAATGGGGAAAAGAAAAATGAACACTGGTTTTGTTATCACCGAGGCAGCAATAAAAAAATATAGCGAGGGTGCTTTATCACCTAGTGCCTTAGACCAACTGGTTTGGGAGCCACTGCTAAGCCTTAGGTGTTGCAAGTCGAGAAAAAACACCTAATTAGCAAGCACATGAGTAATCGATCGGTTAGTACCTCAAGAAGTATTAACGGTCGCATGAAGAATGTGTGAGCAAATTCCATCTAAATATCTATTAAAAAGTACTGAGATAGATGGACAAGAGTATGATTGCTTGAATTGAATTCTCTGAGTGTAGGGATGTCCAGTTCACACACGTAGGGGTATATGATGAATGTTTGGAAGAAAGATAGGAATGAAACCTAAAGGCGATGTTTTATTGAGGGATAATGTGATTTCTAATATCTTTTCATGACTATTAAGATAGGGCTCATAGCGACTGAAAAGCTGGTAGAGTTGAAAACTCTTATTTTCAAGTTCTTTCTTTTATAGTTCTTATCTTTATATAACTTTCACCATCTCTCTTTTATTATACGATTTTGTGGGTGTAATCCGCTGAAAACTCCCAGGAGACAACACCCCTCCTATTAGGGATATACCACTGGCGCCGAGTAAGGAAGACCAGGGGCAACTCTCCTTCTGGACTGACTCCGCCGACTCCAACGGCAGAAATTGATGCTGCTGTTCCAACTGGAAACAGCTTTGAATCACTTAGGAAAGTCCACAATAACTCTCCGACCGCTGTGCTGAAAAGATCTCCTCCACCTATGGAGAGCGCTACAAAGGTGAAGCCGGAAAAGCCCCCTCAACGGCTGTCCTCTAAAATCTACAAGGTCTGGCGTCAAGTCCAAGACTCGATAATTGATCAAGATTATCCCCGCCGACAGAAAAAGGTGAAAGTTCAGCGGGAAGAGGACCGTCCTATCAATCCACAAAAGGCGATAGCTACTTGGATGCCCACGGCAAGTGACCCACGGCAAGTGACGTTCATCAGTGAGCTGCTATCTGAAGAAAGGGTGGCTGCGTTAAAAGACCTGCTTATGCAGCACAAAGATTGCTTCGCATGGAACTATTCCGAAATGCCGGGATTAGATCCAGAAATTGCTGTGCATAAATTGGCAATATCCCCGGACGTCAAGCCAGTCAAACAAACACCAAGAAGAATGCGGCTCGAGCTTGAGATGAGTATCAACGCCGAGGTCAAGAAGCTGATCGACTCTGGCTTCATCCAGGAAGTTCAATACCCTGAATGGATCGCCAACATCGTCCCGGTGATGAAGAAAAATGGGACAGTGCGCATATACGTAGACTTCCGGGATCTCAATAAAGCTTGCCCGAAAGACGATTTCCCAGTACCAGTCACCGAACTAATGATAGACAATACGTCCACTCATGAGGTTTTCTCCTTCATGGACGGCTCATCAGGGTATAATCAAATAAAGATGCATCTCGAAGACCAGAAGCACACCGCCTTCAAGACTCCTTTGGGTATATTCTGCTATAAGGTGATGCCCTTCGGTTTAAAGAACGCCGGTGCTACTTATCAGAGAGCCATGACGCAAATCTTTGATGACCTTATACACGAAATCGTCGAGTGCTATATCGACGACCTCGTGGTTAAGAGCAAATCATACGAGAAACATCTCGAGCATTTGAAGACCGTGTTTCAACGCCTTCGACAATACAACTTGAAGATGAACCCGCTCAAGTGTGCATTCGGAGTTTCCTCGGGCAAATTCCTGGGATCCATCGTCCGACACTGAGGTATTGAGATAGATCCATCAAAGATCAAGGCGATCATGGAAATGCCTCCGCCAAGAACTCTCAAACAGTTGCGGTCTCTCCAAGGGAAGCTCGCATGCATACGGCGATTTATAGCCAATCTTTCAGGCAAATGCCGTCCTTACAGCCACCTGATGAAGAAGGGAACCCCATTCGTCTGGGATCAAAAATGCCAGGGCGCGCTGGACGAGATTAAACAGTACCTGCAGAACCTGCCAGTGTTGGCTGCTCCGGTCAAGGGAAAGCCCTTCATTCTTTATACAACCGCCCTCGAAGGTTCCTTAGGCGCATTATGGGCGCAAGAGAACGACCAAGGGAAGGAAAGAGCACTCTATTACTTAAGTCGAGTTCTTCTGGGGGCAGAAAGCAACTACTCCCCCATTGAAAAACACTGCCTGGCGTTGATCTTCGCGATAACAAAGCTCAGGCACTATGCGTTGGCGCATGAGGTCCGTCTCATTTTGAAGGTGGACCCTCTTAAATATTTAATGTCAAAGGCCATATTGACGGGACGACTCGCTAAATGGGCCCTGCTCTTGATGGAGTTCTCGATAACCTATCAGCCTCTCAAGGCAGTAAAAGGCCAGGCCATCGCCGATTTCCTCGCTGAGCATCCGATACCCGCCGATTCTCCTCTAAATTGCGATATGCCAGACGAACATGCGTTTGACGCGATCGACGGTGGTGATACCCGATGGGAGCTTTATTTCGATGGAGCATCTTCCGTGAAGAAGCGCAAACAAAGTATGCCAATGATCAAATCGGGGGTAGGCCTCATCTTCGTGACCCCACAAGGAGGAATAATGCGCTTCGCTTTCTCCTTAACAGAGCCGGGGACGAATAACAAAGCCGAATATGAAGCCTTGATAGCAGGTCTCGAGATCGCTATCGACATGGGAATTGAAAACCTCCTCATATACGGAGATTCTCAACTGGTCGTTAGTCAAGTAAACAGCGACTACCAAACGTGCAAACCGGAGTTGGTGAAGTACAGTGAAAAGGTGCAAAAACTGTTGACCCAAATTCCCTCCTATACTTTGGAAAGCATACCGCGCGCGGAAAACAGCAAAGCAGACGCGTTGGCCAAGCTTGCTAAAGAACTGGCTGACGAGAACCTCGATGACGTTAAAATCGTGGTACAAAGCCGTCGGGTGCTTGCCCCAGCAGAAATATCTCCGGAATCACCCGAAGAAAAGGGAGTGACTAAGCAGACGACCTTGCAAATAAAAGACCGGGAAAATGCTGAGGATTGGAGAGAAGTCTTTATAGACTACTTCAAATACCGTCGAACGCCCGAAGATGCGTCCTCAAAACATCAGCTTATAAAACGAGCTCTATCTTTCGCCTTCGTCAATGATACTTTGTACAAGAGGTCGTTTGATTCTCTGTGGCTGAGATGCCTGGGACCTGACGAAGCGAAAAGAGTCGTTCAGGAAGTTCATGACGGAATCTGTGGTTCTTACCAAGCGGGCCCGAGATGAAGTTGAAGATCAAACGGATGGGCTACTACTGGCCCACGATGATTCAAGACTGTCTCGAATATGCGAAGCAATGCCACTCGTGCCAAATCCATGGGGATTTCATCCACCAGCATCCAAATCCATTACACCCGACAGTGGCTAGCTGGCCATTCGAAATGTGGGGAACTGACATAGTCGGCCCCATCGAACCAGCATCGTCCAGGGGACATCGTTTCATCCTGGCGACGACTGATTACTTCTCCAAATGGGCAGAAGCAGTACCGTTGAGGGAAGTGAAGACGGAGAATATCCTCCATTTCTTCAAGACGCACGTCATATATCGGTTTGGAACTCCGCGACGGATCATCTCCGACAACGGGCCAGCCTACAGAAGCCACAAGATCAGTCGCTTCGCACAGCAGCATAATATAGACTAGAGATATTCTTCGGTTTATAATCCGCGAGCCAATGGTCTAGCTGAGACCTTCAACAAGACCTTGACAAAGATTATGAAAAAGAAGGTATCCCGAAATAAGAAGGACTGGCATGAAAGGATGCAAGAGGCTCTCTGGGCGTATCGAACCACGTTCAAGACAGCCACTAACACAACGCCATATGCGTTGGTATTCGGTATAGAAGCAGTACTCCCCCTCGATATAGAGTTACCCTCTCTACGAGTGGCGGTCCACTACGAGCTGACG
Organism: Agapanthus africanus; assembly: GCA_030015575.1. Lineage (NCBI taxonomy): Eukaryota > Viridiplantae > Streptophyta > Magnoliopsida > Asparagales > Amaryllidaceae > Agapanthus > Agapanthus africanus. The sequence goes on along the minus strand of JASDDO010000029.1, from coordinate 239,309,084 downwards.
GACGAAGAAAATGCTCACCTTCGGCTTGAGGAGGTTGATGCCCTTGATGAAACCCGACTCATAGCGTAGAAAAATCTGGAAGCCTATAAAGCAAAGATGACGCGCTCATATGAAAGATTGACCCGACCGAGGACATTCCGCCAAGGCGAACTCGTGCTAGTGGTCAAAAGGCCTATGATCCCCAATCGCGCCAAGCGGGGAAAGTTCGAGCCAAACTATGAAGGCCCGTACATCATAGACAAAGTCTACCAAGGTGGAGCCTATCTACTCATGGATATGCACGGTGAAAAGCCTTTCAGGCCAAAAAACGGCCGCTTCCTAAAGAAATACTACGCTTAATGAGTCACAGCCTAGGTCAATGATAGATGACGATGACTATGTCCGCTCGCTATCTTCCTAAGCTCAAACTCTATAAGCAGTAGCCAGCCTTCTTCATGACGGACCGAAACGTCCTTAAACTAATGAAGGACCGAAACGTCTTTAAACTACTACCACAGCATCCTTAAGCTGACGAGAGGAATAAAAAAAAAGAGAAAAGAAAAAGAAAATAAAAAAATGAATGATAAAAACGGTATGTCCATAAGCAAAAAGGGCACAGATGAAAACCCGAAAGGGCTCCGTGAGTAAAAACAGCAGGGCTACCGGCGAGTGTTTGTGAAAACCCGAAAGGGCGCGACCTCGTAAAAAAAAGTAAATAAAAATAAAAAGAATAAAAAAAAGGTATGTCCATAAGCAAAAAGGGCACGGATGAAAACCCGAAAGGGCTCCGTGAGTAAAAACAGCAGGACTACCGGCGAGTGTTTGTGAAAACCTGAAAGGGCGCGACCTCGTTAAAGGACACTTACAGGGCCCTCTCGACCTTGTAAGGAGAAACCACCCGCGTGAGATCCTTACGACTCACAAGGGAGCAACACACTTAGGGATCCCCATGATTCCTAAGGAGAAAATACACTTGCGAGATCCTCACGACTCGTAAGGAGAATCCTCTTATGAGACCCTCACGGCTCATAAGATTTGAAAGTCTTAAACTACAGAGACCTAAACCTGTGCTTAAGCAAAATCCCCCATAACCTTCGATATTGCCCTACAAGCGGCTTATACTGACCCTTATATACAATCCATGGGCGCGAATAAAAACTTCCCCAGCAAAGTCACACCCGTGACTAGGGATATGTCCATATGGTGAACAACCCTTATAAGTCCTCTCGACTTATAAGGAGAAAACCCTCTTGTAGGATCCTTACGACTTACAGAGGAACATACACTTAGGAATCCTCACGATTCCTAAGGAGAAAATACACCTGCAAGATTCTCACGACTTGTAGGGAGAAGTACCTTCGTGAGACCCTTACGGCTCATGAAGTCAAAAGCCTTAGCCGGAAGGACCCTAACCCTGCTTACTAAGCCACCTTTGTTCCACATCGACAGAGGCAAATGATGATTCTCTCCTGACAATATCCCAGTTGTAGCGGTGTTGATGCCAAAATCGGTGTCTAAAATCTAAGCTTGCAGCGAAAAGGCTAGCGAGTCACACATGCATACGAAATAGCCGAAATGATGGGGCAACTTGCAATAAAAAGCAGCAAGTAAAAAAAATGTATGCATGAAAAATAGCCGAAATGATTGGGCAACTCGCAATAAAAAGCAGCGAGTAAAAATAAAATAAATAGCCGAAATAATTGGGCACCGTGAAAATAGCCGAAATGATGGGGTAATCGCGACTTTCGCGATATAAAAGCTGAAATGATAGAGCATCGCGGAAAAAGAAATAAAATAATTTTTTTTATGCCCTACAGGTGATGTTACATCACTCCCTGTATACAATCTAAGGGCGTAAACAAAGAAAGGACCATACTCCTCCCCAAGGTTTCATCATAAGAAAAAGCCAAATCTCGACGGGCCGCAAATGACCTAGAGGTCATCTCAACACTCGTCTCGTGACAACAGACGCAACTTCAAGCGAAGCGGAATAGTGGAAACTCCCAGTTCCATGGCTCGGCAATATACAGATCACCAAGAGTCAAACCCTCATTCCGTGAAATGCGGATACAATCAACAAAATTCCTGGTTACGTGGAACACGGATAACGTCACTCTTTGACCCCGTGGAAAACGTCCAGAGCGGATCCTGGTCCTTGCAGAACACGGTAGTGAACCCGTGTGAAGCATCTAGAGTGGAGCCTAGTCCTCGCCGAACACGGCAGTGAACCCGTGTGAAGCATCTAGTGCAAAATTCCTGGTTACGTGGAACGCGGATAACGTCACTCTTTGACCCCGTGGAAAACGTCCAGAGCGGAGCCTGGTCCTCGCCGAACACGGCAGTGAACCCGTGTGAAGCATCTAGTGCAAAATTCCTGGTTACGTGGAACGCGGATAACGTCACTCTTTGACCCCGTGGAAAACGTCCAGAGCGGATCCTGGTCCTCGCAGAACACGGCAGTGATCCCGTGTGAAGCATCCAGAGCGGAGCCTAGTCCTCGCCGAACACGGTAGTGAACCCGTGTGAAGCATCTAGTGCAAAATTCCTGGTTACGTGGAACGCGGATAACGTCACTCTTTGACCCCGTGGAAAACGTCCAGAGAGGATCCTGGTCCTCGCAGAACACGGCAGTGAACCCGTGTGAAGCATCCAGAGCGGAGCCTAGTCCTCGCCGAACACGGCAGTGAACCCGTGTGAAGCATCTAGTGCAAAATTCCTGGTTACGTGGAACGCGGATAACGTCACTCTTTGACCCCGTGGAAAACGTCCAGAGCGGATCTTGGTCCTCGCAGAACATGGCAGTGAACCCGTGTGAAGCATACAGAGCGGAGCCTAGTCCTCGCCGAACACGGCAGTGAACCCGTGTGAAGCATCTAGTGCAAAATTCCTGGTTACGTGGAACGCGGATAACGTCACTCTTTGACCCCGTGGAAAATGTCTACAGTGGATCCTGGTCCTCGCAGAACACGGCAATGAACCCGTGTGAAGCATCCAGAGCGGAGCCTAGTCATCGCCGAACACGGCAGTGAACCCGTGTGAAGCATATAGTGCAAAATTCCTGGTTACGTGGAACGCGGATAACGTCACTCTTTGACCCCGTGGAAAACGCCCAGAGCGGAGCCTGGTCCTCGCCAAGCACGGCAGTGAACCCGTGTGAAGCATCCAGAGCAAACATCGGACTGTGGAGTCCTTAAAATCCACGGACTATGATGTCCTTAACCTTGACCGTAATGTCTTAAAACTAACGATCAACCACCCTGATTCTGTACTGATTCTACCTTAGTTTAAGGGTACATCTCTTCACTCCTTTGATACCTGGCATTGTAATTCCTCGACGTCTTCAAAGAGGTGACGGGTCCCTGCAACCACACATCGGACTGTGGAGTCCTTAACCTTGACCGTGACGTCTTAAAACTAACATCGGACTGTGGAGTCCTTAAATCCACGGACTATGAGGTCCTTAACCTTGACCGCGATGTCTTAAAACTAATATCGGACTGTGGAGTCCTTAAATCCACGGACTATGAGGTCCTTAACCTTGACCGCGATGTCTTAAAACTAACATCGGACTGTGGAGTCCTTAAATCCACGGACTATGAGGTCCTTAACCTTGACCGCGATGTCTTAAAACTAATATCGAACTGTGGAGTCCTTAAACCCACGGACTATGAGGTCCTTAACCTTGACCGCGATGTCTTAAAACTAACATCGGACTGTGGTGTCCTTAAATCCACGGACTATGAGGTCCTTAACCTTGACCGCGATGTCTTAAAACTAACATCGGACTGTGGAGTCCCTAAACCCACGGACTATGAGGTCCTTAACCTTGACCGCGATTTCTTTAAACTACGATACCCTGGAGAACATCCCAAAGCGACCCTTGACCCTGTGAAATACGGATGAGGGCGACCTCACTCAGCACTTGTGGGTCCTCACGACCTGCAAGGAAGAAAACTCTCTTGTGAGATCCTTACGACTTCCAAGGGAAAACCCGCTTAAGAATCCTCACGATTCTTAAGAAGAACTTACACCTACGGGATCCTCTCGACCTGTAGGGAGAAAAACCCTTTATGAGACCCTCACGGCTCATAAAGATCAAAAGTTTTAAGAAGCAGATCTTAACCCTGAATCCTAAGCCATCGCTGCCCTGCAAAGAGACCAAGATAAATTGTCCGCAAAGCATATTCAATAAAAAGAGACACATCATCAAGAAGAAAAAATGTATCTTTTATTCATAAACCAAAATGAATACAAAGTACAATTCATAAAAAGGCAAAAAGAATATACTCTCATCCAGGAGTATGTACAAAAAAAAGAAAGAAAGGAAAAGATACAAGTCTTGAAGCCGGCGGGCGATTTAGAAATTTTACTAGCTCATTCTTCTTCTGCTGAGTCACGGCTTCATGATTCAGGATCTCCAGAAGACGAGCCTCCGCCAGAGCCTGCTGGGCCTGATACGAAGCAAGCCAACCTTCAAGCTCTTTCTCGGTAGCCTTGTGAGCCTCGACCCTCTCGCGAGTGAACGTGGCAGCTTTATCAAGAGTCACCACCTCTTTGATAGACTCTTGAAGAACCCGCCAGAGCTCATACGCTTTGTTGGCTTTGGCTGTAAGGCTGGTCTGAAGCTCGCTCAATGCCTTAGAGGCCAGCTCCCTCTCCGAGAATTTACGGCCGAGCCTCTTCTCGCACGACGTCATGTTTGCCGCGCACCGTGCTATCAGCTCCCGTAACTCCGCCTTTGTAGCCACGGCCTCCGAGGAAAGGTGGGAGCATTCAAGGGCGTGCAAGCAAGCCTCCACCTGCCGACAGAACTCCACCCAGACTCGCACCACTTCTTCGCTGTGATAAGTGGCAAGAAAAGGAAGAGAACCGTTAGCTTCGGCGGCAAACGCTTCAGCTGTGGTCGCGCTGCCGGCACGGAGCTCCTCAATCAAAGATGATAAGGAAACAAGGCTTAATTGAGCCAAGCGTTCTGAAGCCCGCAGAGCATAGGGGCCGGACGGCATAACGATGCTCGATTCCAACGCTGGGGAGGCCGGCAGGGCTGTTCAGATTTGAAAGACGTCAATAAAACTCTTAAGCAAAAAGAACAAATGGGACTGTAATAAAATGTCACTTACCTACGGTCATGCAAGTAGGAGCCGAAGATTCCCCTGGCCCTTCAACGACCTCGACCTCGTCGTCAGCTTCCAAAACTGTAAAAGACATCAACGTCATTTCGCAAAATAGCAACGATGCTATAATATGTAGCGAACAACGCTAATCTTGCCCAGAGGAAAGGACAATGCGCTGAGGGGAGATCGCCCGCGGAGCTGCCATCTCCAATAAACACTGAAACGATTACCGAGGCGACAGATCAGCGATAGAGGCCGCCAGCCCGCGCAATTATGAGAAAACAAAAGAGCTCAGACAACAGAAAGACTGCTAATTTAAAATGTAGAAGGTTACCTTCAACACTCCTTCCGTTCTAAATCGGGGGGATGGCGGCTTCAACGGCCTCCGCCGTGATCTCGAGCTCCAACAAAGGAAGGGCAGTCCCGACTACCTCTCTTCCAGCCTCTGGGTCGCCCTCAGGAAGAGTCATTAGGGCGGCGACCACCAAAGGGGCCTCCCCCAAAGGAGTAAGCGCTCCGTGATCAAGAACTGCCACCAGAGGCTCTGTTGTAGGAGGAGCAGCCTCGTCAGCCCCTTCCACATCGAGCAATGCTTCATCGGGAATGTCGACAGGCTTTAGCTTCAATAATCCCGTAGGGACCTCCCCCATCGTCGAAGATTCTGCACAATTCACACAAGAATAAGCATACATACATACAGGCGTAAACAATCTGAAAAGCTACCAAGAAGAACAAGAAACATACCAATGCGCAGGGAAGCCCTCAATATGGCTTATTCAAGCCGATGCTCCTTCTCAAGGAGGCGTGCTTGCCGGGGTTCAAGGGTGGATTCATGGCCGCCGGTCCATAAGAAAAGCGCGTCCGCAGCATCCTCCGAAGCGGCCTGCTTCAGTGCCCTTTCATCCCACTCCTCCAAAGGGCCAATGAACCGCCGCCGGATCCATGAGGGGTCTTCATAGAAGATCACGACAGGATAGGGCTTCTTTGGAACCCTTGCATTATGAGACTCATCTTTAGAACGCCGTATGGCCTCAGCCAACTGTGCGGCCTCTTCGGCAGCCGAACCCGGGAAGAGAAGACCAGCTTCCGACTCTTGCACGACCAACGATTCGTCTGGAAGTATGTGATCAGACCCCATTAAAGAATCAAGTAGGTTGGTGGCCACCTTCCTTCGCCTCTTAGATCCAGAACCGGTCGCCGAGGACGACCGTTTCTTTCCCTTCAAATCCTTAGTGCGGCGTTGGCCCACGTCGCCCTCAACACCCTCACCCCGGGCCACAACTGGAGATGACACTGCTATCGTCGATGCCACGGAGGGTGGTGCTGCCTCATGTGGTGGTACTGTTACCGGAGCCCGTCTACCCCGCGACCGAGTACCCAGGGCATACCAGCTATTGGAGTAAGATCTACTCCCGATTCACCAGGAATAAGCGCAGCGCCGGTATCCCTCAGGGGAAAGCGAACCGGGGCACGCGGTCGCAGCGTGGCTCCTGTGGCCGGAACCTGAATAGGGGCACCGTGGCCAAGAAGCACCCTTCTCTCCTCAATAATAATTGGGTTCACCCGATGGAGATACCAGCCCGTGAACGACCCCACGCATCGGGGAATGTAATCACCATCGGGGATCATGAACTGAGAACCGGTGTTCAGCCTCACAAAGTGGTGGGCGGCATCTCGGACGGCCTCGAGCGAAGGAACCGGCGCGACTATGAAAGCTTCAAACGGGACGCCCTGATCATATCCAAACTGCCGGGCAAAGCGATGCGGATTGTACCGCATGAAGAGAGCCGCACTGTCCTGACGGAACACCAGGTAACCCGGTCTAATTGCATATAAGCGCGCGGCCTCCCGAGGCTTCAAAGTGGGCGCATCATCTTTCGACTGGTCCCAAAGCGGCTGGGCCGAACCCGTGGAAGAAGATAAGACCCGATCATTAAATATTAATTCGTCGGCAGTAGCGTAAGGAGAAATCAACGCCCGAATAGCCCCGAATTGAGTGGGGTCAGCGGCAGAAGCATCCACCAATCGCATAAACCGAGGGAAAGTGTAGGCGTCATAGAATGCAGGCCTCTGATGCATAGCGAAAGCCCCCAACACATGCATTTCGATCCAAGACGTGAAGTAATGAAGTGAAAAGTTTACTACATCCACGCCAGGAGTAGAAGTATTAGCTGCGGTGTCCAACCCGTGATAAAGATGTGCCAACGCCGGGATACCGACGGCCAACCGCGCCCCCTCAGCGATACAATGAGCCGGATAGATAAACGAAGCCCTCATAAAGCGACGGTGCATGGGGATGACAAACCAACTGAGCCAGACACTGACAAACCCCACGAAGAATGTCTCCTCGTCCATGCCGGGAGCTGCAATGGATTCGAAAGACATCGGCGACATAATGGGGATGTAGTACTGTGGTAGATCCGATTCGGTGGTCGGCAGCTTCTTCGGACCAAACCCAAAGGGGTCTTTGATGTTCGTGAACTTTAGAGCTGTCTTTGACAAGACATCCTCACGAAGGAAACAAGCAATGAAGCTCTTGAAAGTAACACCCTGCTCTTCGGATTCGGTGAACAAACGATCAAAGATACTCAGCACCTTGATTAAGCTGGGACGCTTGTGGCGGACGGCGTTCTCAGCAGATAAGCCGTCAACCGGAGCAGGCTCGGGTTCAAAGACATATTCATCAGAGGGCAGCAACTCCTCATAAAGCGTCCATCGAATTGGCAGCCCCGAGATCTCATAGAACTCTCCCAAAGAGATCGAGACTTCTCTGTCCCCCAAAAGAAAAGTGTTGGTGGGGAGATTCCATTGATTCAAGAATGCCTTAACCCACCAGACATGCGGGGATTGATAATGGAAGAGTGACGCATATATCGCTTGGTAAAGCCCGACCTTCTGCAGCCGCGCACGATGGTTAGCAAGGATATAGCGAGCCCAGAGGAGGTAGCCCGTAGGGTGCCGAGGAGTGAGCCCTATCTTATAAATTTGTCCCCATGGGTGGGCCTCACCCTGGCAAATGCGTCGTCCCAGGATATCTATAGCGGGAATTGGATGGTTCGGGATACCGGTCGTCGAAGGCTCAAGCCGTCCCGTCGGAGTCCAATTTGGCATCTCCACAGCGAAAACCGTCCTCGGAGGATCCATCGGCAAAAATGGGAAAGTGGGCTCTGTCGGCACTTCACAGAGGAAACTCCGGCGACCCCGGATAATATGGCTGTACCAAGTTCCCCATAGAAGCAAGTTGGTGCAGTTCGGGTCATGAGCCCGGATCATCGCCATCGCTTCCTCGTCAGATGGTGATTGAGGAAAAGCGGCCTCCGAGCGAGTGAAGGGAAAGCACGGAACAGAAGCCATTGCACCTGAAATCGAATAATAGAAAACTGTCAAAAGAAAAGCAGCAATATACATGCATGCATGAACATGAAGACAGTTGAAGAAAGCGATATCAGACTCTTTTTATGAGACCATTGGCTACAAAACACATGGGCCCCACAGAATCAGGATGACGGCTCGTTAATAATGAGACCAAGCAGTTGTAATAAGACAAAGGGGATATCCTCATTAAATAAGAAGTGGATTTCAAGTGGCCCTACACATCCCCTAGAAGACAAATCTACCTTGGATTCTACAACAAATCAAACAGGATCAAGGAAATTAAATTCCCACAGAAGACATCATTGCAAGCTTCTGTTCCATTAATTGCAGAAGGACAACCTAGGGCAAAGAGACCCTAAGGAGCCTCCATGCGAAGAAACTGAGTTCTTCATAGGAATTAAATTCCTTGCTGAGAAAAGGGAATTAAATTCCCAGAAACATTTTTGGGATGGAATTAAATTCCATGGATTTGAACCGCCATCATCATCTCCCTAAGGATCATACGAGCCCTAAAAGATCTACTGTTGAAGATTAAATGATTTCATATTTTGATTGAAAAGCTTAAAGAAAAAATGGGTTCCTGTTAAAAAGGGTAAAAACCCTTGCTTTGGATTTAAAATCCAGAAGAATGTGAAAGTTCATCGTTCATTCAAGAGCATTACCTGAAGAAAAGAGTCTTTTTGAACAGAGTTAAACTCTAAAAATGTTTCAAGGCAGAGAACTAAGCTCTAGAAGAAGAGAATTAAATTCTCAGAAAAAGTTTGCAAGGAGGAAGATAAGCAAAAGTGGAGGCGCTTCTGAAATGACCCCTATATTTATAGGATATGATGGAGACGCTTCATCTCCCCAAATCCCTAGAGGAATCCAACGGTCATAAAAAGTGACAGCGTTGCACTCACGTGCAGACACGTGAGAACAACGCTGTGGGGGCATTTGTTTCCTGATTTAAAATCAGGAAAGCTTACGGAGGAGGCATCACGTGCTAGCACGTGACCAGCAGTCACGTGTTGGCACGTGACATTTAAAAGCAGCGGTAAAGGCACATCAGTTCCCTGATCAAATCAAGGAAAAGGCTTCAGAAAAAGTCACGTGCTCACACGTGACCAGGGGTCACGTGTTGGCACGTGACGGTTGAGCAGCGGCCAGAAAACAGAGCGCAAAAAGAAAAAAAAAGCTAGTTCCACGGGTCACGTGCTTACACGTGACCATGGGTCACGTGGCCATACGTGACCGGCCTTCAAAGCCTCTCTATTTAACAGAATTAAATTCTGAAAAGGATTCAAATCTTTCCAAAGGAGAATGATTATTTGGAACTGATGGGATTAAAATATAAAGGTGATTAAATATCACCTATTTATGGAAAAATCTTGAACTTGGAAAGATTTCCCCTTAAAATCCAACTGAAATAACAAAGGAATATCTTTAGATTTAAAATCCAATGGTGAATAAAATTCACCTAATAATCCAAAGGCCCAGATGAATGATGAATGTAGATCAAATCTCTCAATAAACAAATCTAATCTCTCAATGAAAGATTCACTAAAACTGATTGATTCTCTTCCTTCTCCTATAAATAGGAGCCAGGAAAATACAAAAAAAAAGAGGAGAGAAGAGACAGACAGAAAGAGAGAAATAAAGCCTAGTGATTTTGGAAGAATTTGGTCTTCTGCAAAAGAAAACCCTAGGTAAGAAAGGAAAGGCTTCAAAAGAGAATTTAATTCTCAAAAGAGTTTAACTCTTATATAAAAGAAGAACTTAGTTCTTTCTCTAGTAGAGGATCTGCAAAGTGCACATCTCCCCATGAATTAAGAATTTAATTCTCATTGGGTTGAGATCCTGCCATGCAGATCCAAAGCATAAAGGGGGAATGGGAGTTTGAGAATTTAATTCTCACAGAATTATAGGAATTTAATTCCCTTGAAATAAAATTAGGGTTTAACCCTATAGGAATTTAATTCCTTCAAAATAAACAGAACCAGGGTTTAACCCTAACTGAGAACTTAATTCTGTTAAAATAACAGGAATTTAATTCCCTTAAGAAAGGAGAAATTAGGGTTTAACCCTATGATAGAATTCAGTTCTTCACATATATGAGGAATTTAATTTCTACAGAAAAGAAACTAGAGTTCAACTCTATCTAAAAATATAATTCTTCAGAAGAAAGTGGGGATTTAATTCCTCTAAAGTTAATTATTAGGGTTTAACCCTATGAAGAATTTAATTCTTAAACAAACATGCAAAGAAGCAGGGTCACGTGCTACCACGTGACCCCTGAAAAACTCCACAGGGGAGGGCGCCCTTACGTGTTACCACGTGACCCCTCTTGCCTTAGTGTTTAACATTAAATTGGAACCTCTGAATCCAGTGTTTAACACTGATTTGCCTTAGTGTTCAACACTAATTGAAGAACTTTATTTGCAGTGTTTAACACTGAATTTCTTAGTGTTTAACACTAAATTAAATCTCTGTTAACAGAGTTTAACATTAATTTTCTTAGTGTTCACCACTAAATTAAAATCTCTGTCACCAATATTTAACACTGATTATCTTAGTGTTTGACACTAATTTGAGATCTCCGTTGCCAGTGTTTAACACTGATTTGCTTTAGTGTTTAACACTAATTTGAAAGCCTTATTGCTAGTATGTAACACTAATTATATTTTAGTGTTAACACCAGTTTGTCAATCTCAATACCGGTGTTCAACACTGTTGGTCTCTAGTGTTCAAACACTGGTTTTAGCCCAATTGGCTAAGTTTTTTAGAGGCAAAGCCTCTTCTTCAATGAATCAACAGAAAGCCAATATTCCAAACATGATTGGACTAGCCCAAGATGGCCATAAGTTCTCAATTCAAATTCAACTGGGCTAATGGACTCATAATATAATTAATTGGTCTTGGTCCCAAACTGGGCCAAAGACTGTTTAATCTACCTTGGTTCAAGGGTACATCTCTTCACTCCTTTGATACTTGGCGTTGTAATTCTTCAGCTTCTTCAAAGAGGTGACGGGTCCCGATGACCACACATTGATATGGACTGTGGGGTCCTTAAACCCATGGACTATGACGTCCTTAACCTTGACCGGAATGTCTTAAAACTAACAACGGACTATGACGTCCTTAACCTTGACCGTGATGTCTTAAAACTAGCATCGGACTGTGGAGTCCTTAAATTCACGGACTATGATGTCCTTAACCTTGACCGCAACGTCTTAAAACTAACATTGGACTGTAATGTCCTTAAACTACCTATTGACCGCAATGTCACTAAACTAAACAACATGGCTCCCTTAATTGCTCTTTTGTTGGATCTAAACGGTCCCGTTAAATCGATCTTAGTCTAAAGACTAGACTAACGTATCCTTAACAAACGTTTAAGTTGATCTTAGTCTCAGATGAGACTAACGTATCCTTAAACACAAACCCCCCTAAACCCAAATCTAAAAAAGATACGGATTTGGACTAGTCCACGCCCTATGGGCGACGACATAACTCGGTCTCCGTATACAATCCATGGGCAACCAAACACAAAATAAACACGCACGACATGAAGTGATCATCTGGAGAAGGAGAAAGTGGTTACCGCAGTGCGGTAGCATAATTAATTGCAGGGGCTTGCGCCTGCAGGGAAGAGCGTCCCCACAATCAAAAACCCCTCGAGCGAGGGGGAATCTGTAGGGATGCTAGGCACGCGCACAAGGGTCTACGAGGCATCAACCATGCCCGATTAAAAAATTAGCCGTGCCGAACAACCCGAAGCCGGATCTTTAAACTAGAGATTAGGCGAAAACTAACATGCTAAACACTTTAACACTAAGTGAGAGAGATTACAACCTTTGTAGATCCGGTCCTTCACTTCATATGCTCCGTGTTGAGGTCCCTTCGCTGCGATCATCGTGCTCTGGACTCTCGAGAGGCTTCACGAAGAGAATGATGCAACCTTTGCTTCCGATCTTCGATACAAAGATGATCTACCTTGAAGTTTCGTTAACACAAGCTATCACTCATGAAATGATGTGAACACTCTCATCTAAAGGGCAAGGGAAGATGAGGATGATGAAGTAGGATTTTTGCTCTCTTTATTTTCTATTTCTCACTCATTTTCATCACAAAGATCAAAGCTAGAAAGCTTTGCAAGCAAAGAAGAAGAAGGAAGAAGATGATGAAAGATCAATAATCCTTTTGTGATGAATAATGAAAAGATGATAATGATGAATTATGCAACCATGGTCAAGTAACCTTTGTAGAGATTGAACTAGGGTTAAGGGGTGTGCTTGGGTTAAGAAATATCTTGCAAAAATATCTTTGCACAAAACAAAAAGAAAGCTTCTAGAAACATCTAGAAAGGTTTAACCCTAATCAAACCCTAACCATGTTTAATCTCTACTAAACATGTTGCATTAGTTATCATATCATGTTACAATATTATATATCACATATATAATATTTATTGTAACAAAAGAAAATAATACAATTAACATATATCGCATATATATCAATGTATTACCCGAGTGAGAAAAAGAATCTTTTAGTGAGCTAATATTAGATAATGTAATTTAATATATCATATATATTATTATACATTAAATTATCGAATCAACACTTGATCCGACAATCCGGCTATATCGCATATAACCGACTAATATTTATCCGTACCGATTCATCGAATCAACACTTGATCCGATGACCCGGCTGATATCAAATATCGCGAGAATAGAATACGGTATCTCATATCGCATTATCCTCGGTCCCGCACATATCACATACGTGCTCCTACTCCGTTTTGCCTGAGCCAAGAAACCTCTGTGTAGGACTCTAAAGAATCGTCAATACGCCGGCAGTAGGTGATGATTATATCAAACACCCACAAGCTGCAAGCGGTCAGCTAAACGTAACAGCCACCCAGGTATTGAGCGCTCAGAAGATCAACAAGCAAGCCTGTACATTCTCCTGTGAATCCAAACAGTAACACTCCCGTACAGTCCGGTCTCGTCGTCTGATATGTCGCATATCTCGCCTAGGGTGGTAAACGTCAGACCCCAGTAGCTCGATAATGTAAGCCCGCGGGGGCGCCCCGGCCGTCGATCCGACGCCGGAAACGCGGAAAACAAAAACTTTGCGAACTTTGCAAAACGGCACCGCCGCGGACTTTTTACCCGGATCGGGCCATTAACCTAGCTAGCTAGCAAAAAGAAAAGAGTAGAGATGCTATACCAAACGATCCGTGTCCTTCGGTCTTCGTCTCCACTCCGATCTCCCGCGGAATCTCCGTCACCTCCTCGCTCGTCGGAAAGGGCACCACGTAGCCGGAATCTTTTACGGGCTCCCGCCTCTTGACCGAGGCAACTCGGGCGCGAAGTTGGCTAGCCGACGCGTCCAAGACTTGCTATAGAATAGTGTAGTATGCTTGTCTCTCTTGGGGTTCATGAAGTTGCCCTTGGTGGAGGGATTTGAGGAGGAGAATGAATGAATGAAGCTTGGGATTATTGCAAGCATAAAAGCATGAAATGAGATGAAGAATATACATTTTACCAATCAACCTCTCTCTCCCTTCAAGCAAGTGGCCGGCCCACCCAAAAAGAATGAGATTGGAGAGAGAAAAATGCAAGAAAGAATATATCATAATAGAATGGAAAAACCAAATCAAAAAGAAAATGGTCACAACCATTTCCTTATCAATCCATCAAAAGAAAAGCCAAGAAGAGACCAATAAGGAATCTCATGATGAAGCAAGTCTCATCATAAGCAACATTTGCAAGAAAGCCCCTCACTACAAAGTTAATTGCAAACTTGCAATTAACCCCCTCCAACGAAAAGTCCGGCCGAGAAGGAATAAAAGAAAAACCGGCCGGAACGGAATGCAAACTGGCAACTTCATAAAACCGATCCCGTAATAAATTACAGGAAAACCCTGCTACTGCAAATACATGCCCGCATTTGTATTCCCACTGAACACAAATGCAAAGAGACAAAACTACACTATCAAATACTAGAATCCGGCTTAAACCAAAGCCGGCTAGTAAAAACTGTCCGATCACGATCCGTGCAATACCGCACGTATCTGATCGAACCCTGCCATATCTCCATACGGCCTCTACAGCGTTTCGCCCGAAACTTGAGTAACTGAGTGTGGTGGACTCTAAAGACTCGTCAATACTGTGGCTGTGGATTTAACCACTAGCACGTCAGAGGTATAAGCCAATACGTGACGGGCCACCAGGTATTGACCAAATGGGACGTCGATGAGCGAACTCATCCTGACACCCTACTGAGCCTGTCAGTGACAATATCCGTACAGTCCGGTCCGTTCGTCTATGAGTATCGCATGGCGGGCCTAGGGGGTTGGTAAAAGTCAGACCCCCAAAAGCGGTACAAGTCGTGTCGGAGTGTAGCCCAGAACACCCTGAGATACTACTGGAATACCTACCAGCAAATCTCCTGCCTTGGCCAAGGACTTTTCATGTTCTGGCTCTCCTAGACACAGCACGACCTCACCCCCAATACCGGGAGAGACGAACCCCTGCAGATCCGCTCACTGCCTCCATGTGGCTCGGGACTGTACCCAACTAAAACCTGTTTGCACGACTCCTTTGAGCCGTGGTAGGGTAGTAATCAAAGTACAGTGGGAACTCACACGAGACAAATGACGATCCCAGGTCGATGAACTAACCTGTACACATGTCACCTGGGAACTGCTATCTGACGTCTGGTATATCCCAACTAGCAGGTTCCCGGCGAGTCCTGTCCGGTGTACTCATAACCCAATGAGCACCTGTATTCATCTTAGGTGAACCAACTGACACCAGTGGCTTGTGAGACCGGCCACCGCCCCTCGTCGGGGTCTCGACTGTATACACTAGTCTACTGTGGAGAATCGATGCCCTGTCTCGAAACTCCCTCGACTAGGGACCATTTAAGGATGTGCTTATAGACCCCAGCTCCCACTTATATGATCGCCCTCATACTGCTGGAAGTCAAGCAAGAATCCTAGGGGCTTTATCAACGTGTAATAGCGACTCGTAAGGTCACCTAAAGCAGTACACGATGATAAAGATAAACCAGATAGCATACTATCATCTCGAGTAAGACTGTCCTACCGGGATAGGTCCTCCCCTCAATCATTGCAATCACGTGCCTGTGACCCAATAATTGACTCTGAGGGCACTATCTCCAACAATCTCCCACTTGCACTCGAGGCTAATTATTGCGATGTCGCATACTCACAGCCCGTGTGATACCGAACACCCAACTCCTCTACTAGTCTGTCTCACAAAGCTCGTTTGCGAGACTATTGCGTTCGAGGAATAGCCTCCGTGAGTGGATCCGCTTTGATGTTTCTTTCTATGTCTCTCTATATCTCATGTTCGCAGAGAAAACTATCTCCCGAAAACGAGCAATACCTGTCCTAGAATGTCTGGATGTCTGATGGGACCTAGTTCAGAAATGAACTCCAAATCCAAACTTCTTAGACTGTATCGTCAACTGAACTTAATCAGTATCCTGCGCCATGCCTTCCCTCAGTATCCTCCTGGACCACCTGTCCAAAATACTGCCCCTCGTTAGAGGAAAAACTATAACTCTGACAGCCACTCTGCCGTCCAAGTCACCTTCGAAGCCTGGAATGATAACTGTCTCCTAAAGGAGGCTGCCGTTATCAAATCCCTAGAACACTCACTTATGTTCTAAAACTGCTTCCGACTGTTTCTCCAGGATTGGATCAATATCAACTTATTGCACCTACTGCAAGAACAACATCTGGTGTGGTACTTGACATCTCATGATTGACTCAATTGCCTAAGCAAGTGATCTGTCAATCATGCGTATCCCTCTCCCCTTTAGTCTGTAAGACACCTTTAGAGAGGGTGACTCCATTACCTGCAGGTACACTACCGTGCCAGGAGTCGTCCATTCTAAATACTCATAGAATGCGGTCAAAGTACCCAGATTGGGAAACCACCCAAATCTAGATCTAAATCTATAGATCTAGTAACCAGAATGTCTGATATAATATCCAAGTCCTATGTGGAGAAACCACTGTGTGACGACCAAAGTATAACCGATCGTAGTATAGGAATATCACTTCCTACTCTGTGTATGTCATCAAACACCAGGACATCACACTCTACAACCTTCTTAACAGATCCATCCCCTATTCTGATGAAGTCAAACCTATGACTGTCACATCAGAAATAGATGATCTATCTCCGAAATATCTGCTATAGTCTATAAATAGACATAAGCTTGATGTCCACCAATGCTTCCGCTGCTCCCACTGACTACGACAACCCTCTGGCAGATTCATATACACGTACGCTTCTAAAGCAAGTTTAGAACGACGCTATACTCATCCTTCCGCCGGGTCTCGCAGCCTGGAACAACAGCAATGGCAAGTGTGGGTAAACAAGAACCTCTCTGCCACCGTCCTTGAGCATACCGAAGTACCTCTCGAGTGCCTGAGGTTACCCACCATATCTGCGGAGTGGCCAATGGAATGTCAAACCAGATTGAATCTTTAGGATCTTATGAAATCTTCAGTAATCGTTTGTGGTTCTGGAATCACTTCCAGTTCTACCATACTCCCACTCCTGTTTTTCTGAAAAAATCCATTTTTGATAAAACTGTGGCGAGTCAAGAACAATATCACTATCGATCTTCCAGATGGTAGAAAGTCAACCCTCGTCATAGCCCGGGTCAACCCACAAACAGCCACTACTGAAACGTGCCTTGAGTTGTCCAGTGTCTGGTTTTAATCATAAGCCGGACAACTCCCCGTATCTTAACAATGTCAAGATATGAACTGTTCTATATCCAAGAAACAGAGGCACTGATTTAATTGAACCAGATTCAAATCATGCAGCTGTCTCCAGTGCATGTCAAGTAAATGGAAGAGAGGCCGATCAGCGTTACTCAACTTAGGAGTACTTCCAATTATGAGTAACCTGAAAGAGAAGCTAGTTCTCTTAATCATTACTATCAACTGAATACCATTCACAAGTATCTACATCTTCGATCAGCTTGAAGAATCCCGATACTTGCAACACTTGGTTCTCTACTTTACTCTTATACCTATAACTCCTCAAAACTTAGACCCTGTGTTTCTACGAAACACATGTCTAAGAACTAGAGAAGTTAAAAGTAAACAGAATATAGTACGAGGACCAACCCCTCTGTCCTAATGGACACTGGACAATATACAATACTCTGTATAAGTCCCCTGAGTCTAGCGACTCATTCACTGTGTGTCGTAGGTTGAAAACTGTACTTTTGGTTAAGAAGAATTACACCGTTGTTCAATGCTCCTTACCTAACCATCCACTGGTATAGGTAAATGTCATAGACATAATTTCAAAAAAATATGTCTCACTCTATAAAAATAGACGTACAGATATATCAATTTGAAATTGGTGCACAACAACGGATATTCAAAACCAAATATTTGCCGACCGGCAAACAACCCAGGTGACTTCCTCAAATATCACCGATTACAATGAATCCCGATATAATGAGGATGGTCACCTAATTCCCAATAACTTACTCCCACTCATCGTCTGTAAAACCATACAGATGTGAGAATCCAACCTGGTAAATACATACCCTGGAGTAAGTGTCTAATCGGGAAATCAGTTTTCTTTTAACAGTACACAGTGAAACTGAAACATTGAAATGTTTCGATGGGGTATGCTGGTATTCCTAGTAATGCCTCTTCCATTATCCAGATTCACAACTATAACTGTATAATTCTTTGCCACCTCTCCAAATCCCTTTACATGTCTTTAGTCATTACCTTCTGTACACCCCTTTAGGCCAAATGGTTTTCTTCCTTCCCTACCGTTCGGCACCAGCCTATGGTTTGGAAGAAGACTATCCAAAAGGCATAAAGGGTGTACTGTCCTAGTCCTAGGAGCACTCGCAATGCCAGAGAATGTGAGGATAAAAGACAACCGAATGAACTTAATTCATAGGTGATTTAGGATTGACAAAGAAGTACATGGTTTGGTCGTGAATAGCAGTCGCAATTTACTTTGCCCTCTTACTAATCCCTTGCTTTGTCTGAACTTAATACCTTCTGTACACCGTTTAGGCTAATTGGCTTTCTTCATTCCCCACCGTTCGGCACCAGCCTAAGGTTTGGAAGAAGACTATCCAATTTGCGTAATATGTGTACTATCTCCTAAACCAAGGAGTACTCGCAACCTGAGAGAAGGTAAAAGGTAAAGACAACTGAATAGTCCTATTCGTTTTCTCCAGAACCGGAAACCATCCTCGAAGTCATTCGAGTTCGTATATAACCATACGATGGTTTTGTCCAATGGAAGTGGACGTTCATAGTAATACGGGGTGTCCCGGAGAAAAGGGTAAAAGTAGGAGTGGCAAAGAGGTCTGCAACTCTGACAATCCAAAAGCCAGTGTTAAGTAGGTTCGGTCAACTTGGTCACTGAGTCATAGTCTAGGGTCGGGTCAATGGTCGCTGCCAGAGAGAGAGAAAAGAAACACTCAGCGTGCACTCTAACCTAGATCAGAATGGTTACCAATTTATCTAATCTGGAAACCTCCCACTGTAACGTCAAATTCTTCCCCAAACCTGAAAGAAGAATTAGCCGGGAATGCCCGAGGAGTAAACCAACTCATCAGTGGGAATCGGGATCCAACTATCATCGCATGATAACGTGACGGAATCCGCTCACGCTGTCACACTCCAGAAGGTATGCGCATATCTGGCAAGTTTCAGTTCTTTTGAAACTCCCGATGTGGATTTTTGCCCCATGCTCTTATGACCTTGACTAAGGCCAACAAATCATAAGTCACATGTCAAGTTCTACCCGTCATTGTCCAGGTTGATTTGAACCCACCCGTACAAGCCCTTGACTAAGGCCAACAAGGCTATACGACTGTCCCAAACCAACGCATCTATCTATGCAGCATATGAATACCCAATAGCTACCAAACACTGTGCCTTGACTAAGGCCAACAAACACAGCTTGAATACTATTGACTACCCATATGAAACGACGGAGGGCTACGAATGGTTTTTGGCGAAAACCTTTAACGTAATGAACTTGATATCGTTGAAGGAACTGATAGCTTTATAAAAATATCGTGACGACAACCTTTGCTAAAGAGGTCACTCCCGGTGAAGGGATCTCGGCTCTTTCCCCGTAGAATGAGGTGCAGGATATTCTAACTGAATACCACGGTGCAAAGCAAAAGTAATCGGCTATAGTGAAGTTAACGCCCTGACGCAAACTTTTGTCCAAGGGGTCACTCCCGGTGAAGGGATCTCGGCCCTTGCCTCGTCGACTGAGGAGCAGGATATTCCAACTGAATACCACTGTGCAAAACAAAAGAGAACGCCCTTGCAATAACAGCTTTTTGAAAAAGTGTTCCAACAACATCAGAATAGGTTTGTTTAACTTGCATTGATCCGAATCAATGCAGTCCCATCAATTGATCACACTATAAAGAACGAAAATATACTGACGTACGTATATGCCATCCGCATTCGCCACTGGGTCCCGTCATCACCCGTTAGGTTAGCTAACTAACGACAGAGCGGGGACTGGACTAGCGCGGATGAAAAACATATACAACATCTACTAATATATATACCAATATATAGTATTCGCTCAAGGCGTGATAAAAGCAACACAGAAATGTATAGCAACACAGATCAATACAGATATCTGGGATCCCCGGGTTTCACAGAGCCGCTGAAACCCAACGTTCCCCTGGTCGTGTGGATAGCCTGTGCAATGAAAATCCTAGACCCCTACGGGCGCGGCAAGTTACCCGCCAAAACCTGAAGCGAGGCAGCCCCCTTCAGCAACGTGAATGGACCACCCAGCACTTCACGGAATCCGGTAACTTGGGCACCCCTCCTGGGTCAACCCTATACCCCCTACGAGTGCGGCGAATAGCCCGCCAATCCTAGAGTGAAGCCCCCTCCGTCTCAATGCCATGAGATGCGGGCTTGTTGCCCTCCAGAACCCGGCTACCCGTGCACCCCTCCGCGGGGTAATCCTAGTACAGAAAGTAAAATATACATACAACGGGTACATCGACCGCAACCAGGTCGTGCCCCAAAAGAATAATACAAACAGGCAGTGACGGCAGTCCACATGTCGGACGCTCGCCCCGCAATAACAAATGTACATATAAAACAGAACTGTACTACCACTGCAACCAGGCTATCCCCACGACCGATCCGCAACAACACAGTACAATCACAGAACATCAACGTGAAAGTCACGTTCGCAAATCCGTCTAACCGGGCTATAGCAGTTAGACCGGATTTACCGATCGAGTGACATTCACGGTCGCAGATATAATGTAAAAACTGTGAACTGGCATGTTTAAAATATCCGACCGAACAAATTTATCAAAGTGGGCCCCAAATACTACTGTAGCACTTACAGAAAAACTGGGCCCAAATAAAATATCCCAAAAGCCCTATTTCCAATTGATAAGCTTACTGGGAAAATATGGTGCCACAATTCCCTATTTCCGCCGCGCAAGCGCGGTGGAACTGAGGAATTGGTGGATCGTATTTTCCCAGATTTCTTAAAATTGGTTGTACATGTCTCTGCAATCACCAGAAAAATTTTAGGAGCTCAAAAAATTTTAACAGAGAACACATGTGCACAAAATACGGTTTTTGGGGATTTTCGTTCGATCGAGCACTAAACATACTAGAGCAAGCTAGGTAGGTTAACGGCGTGTCTCTGATACCATTGTAAGCCCGCGGGGGCGCCCCGGCCGTCGATCCGACGCCGGAAACGCGGAAAACAAAAACTTTGCGAACTTTGCAAAACGGCACCGCCGCGGACTTTTTACCCGGATCGGGCCATTAACCTAGCTAGCTAGCAAAAAGAAAAGAGTAGAGATGCTATACCAAACGATCCGTGTCCTTCGGTCTTCGTCTCCACTCCGATCTCCCGCGGAATCTCCGTCACCTCCTCGCTCGTCGGAAAGGGCACCACGTAGCCGGAATCTTTTACGGGCTCCCGCCTCTTGACCGAGGCAACTCGGGCGCGAAGTTGGCTAGCCGACGCGTCCAAGACTTGCTATAGAATAGTGTAGTATGCTTGTCTCTCTTGGGGTTCATGAAGTTGCCCTTGGTGGAGGGATTTGAGGAGGAGAATGAATGAATGAAGCTTGGGATTATTGCAAGCATAAAAGCATGAAATGAGATGAAGAATATACATTTTACCAATCAACCTCTCTCTCCCTTCAAGCAAGTGGCCGGCCCACCCAAAAAGAATGAGATTGGAGAGAGAAAAATGCAAGAAAGAATATATCATAATAGAATGGAAAAACCAAATCAAAAAGAAAATGGTCACAACCATTTCCTTATCAATCCATCAAAAGAAAAGCCAAGAAGAGACCAATAAGGAATCTCATGATGAAGCAAGTCTCATCATAAGCAACATTTGCAAGAAAGCCCCTCACTACAAAGTTAATTGCAAACTTGCAATTAACCCCCTCCAACGAAAAGTCCGGCCGAGAAGGAATAAAAGAAAAACCGGCCGGAACGGAATGCAAACTGGCAACTTCATAAAACCGATCCCGTAATAAATTACAGGAAAACCCTGCTACTGCAAATACATGCCCGCATTTGTATTCCCACTGAACACAAATGCAAAGAGACAAAACTACACTATCAAATACTAGAATCCGGCTTAAACCAAAGCCGGCTAGTAAAAACTGTCCGATCACGATCCGTGCAATACCGCACGTATCTGATCGAACCCTGCCATATCTCCATACGGCCTCTACAGCGTTTCGCCCGAAACTTGAGTAACTGAGTGTGGTGGACTCTAAAGACTCGTCAATACTGTGGCTGTGGATTTAACCACTAGCACGTCAGAGGTATAAGCCAATACGTGACGGGCCACCAGGTATTGACCAAATGGGACGTCGATGAGCGAACTCATCCTGACACCCTACTGAGCCTGTCAGTGACAATATCCGTACAGTCCGGTCCGTTCGTCTATGAGTATCGCATGGCGGGCCTAGGGGGTTGGTAAAAGTCAGACCCCCAAAAGCGGTACAAGTCGTGTCGGAGTGTAGCCCAGAACACCCTGAGATACTACTGGAATACCTACCAGCAAATCTCCTGCCTTGGCCAAGGACTTTTCATGTTCTGGCTCTCCTAGACACAGCACGACCTCACCCCCAATACCGGGAGAGACGAACCCCTGCAGATCCGCTCACTGCCTCCATGTGGCTCGGGACTGTACCCAACTAAAACCTGTTTGCACGACTCCTTTGAGCCGTGGTAGGGTAGTAATCAAAGTACAGTGGGAACTCACACGAGACAAATGACGATCCCAGGTCGATGAACTAACCTGTACACATGTCACCTGGGAACTGCTATCTGACGTCTGGTATATCCCAACTAGCAGGTTCCCGGCGAGTCCTGTCCGGTGTACTCATAACCCAATGAGCACCTGTATTCATCTTAGGTGAACCAACTGACACCAGTGGCTTGTGAGACCGGCCACCGCCCCTCGTCGGGGTCTCGACTGTATACACTAGTCTACTGTGGAGAATCGATGCCCTGTCTCGAAACTCCCTCGACTAGGGACCATTTAAGGATGTGCTTATAGACCCCAGCTCCCACTTATATGATCGCCCTCATACTGCTGGAAGTCAAGCAAGAATCCTAGGGGCTTTATCAACGTGTAATAGCGACTCGTAAGGTCACCTAAAGCAGTACACGATGATAAAGATAAACCAGATAGCATACTATCATCTCGAGTAAGACTGTCCTACCGGGATAGGTCCTCCCCTCAATCATTGCAATCACGTGCCTGTGACCCAATAATTGACTCTGAGGGCACTATCTCCAACAGATAAGTCGTGTCGATATGAGGTCTATAACTGTTCAAGAAACTACTGATAACACTTACCAGTAAATCTCAGCAACCCTGGCCAGGGATTTCTGGTTATAGCCAATCGAACACAGCACAACATCAACTCCCTATACCGGGAGAGACGAATCCCCTCCTATCGCTCATTGCCTTCATGTGATTCGGGACTGTACCCAAAAACCACCTTTTTGCACGCCCTCTTGGACGTGGTATGATGGAAATCAAAGCACAGTGGGAATCACACAAGACTCTATGACGATCTCGGGTCAACAGACTACTCTGTACCAGTGTCACCGGAGAACTGCCATCTGACGTGAGGTATAATACCATCTGGGAGTTCTCGGCGAGTCCGTCCAATGTACCTAGTCTCCACTGAGCACCCGTACACCATCTTTGATGTCAAACACCGATGGATATGGGATCATCCATCGCCCATCATATGGGTCAAGATGCGTATACACTAGTCCACTCTGGTGCATCGATGCCCTGTCTCGATACACCCTCGACTAGGAACAGTTATAAGATGTACTCGTCGACTACCGTGGCCCCACTAGTATGATCTCATCATAGTCCCAGTAGTCGAGTACATATCCTAAGGGCTTTATCAACATGTAACATAGAGACAATCAGAGTACATGTTAAGATAAAGTACAACCTGATAGGATACTATCATGTCGAGCAAGAAAGTCCTCCCTATATATGTCCAAGCATCCATTACAATATACATCGTATGTACAGTAATGGCCTCTAGGGCATACATATAACTAACAATCTCCCACTTGCACTAGGGCCATCTGTTGTGGTATCACATACCCAACAATTAGCTGCGGTTGAAGTATCTCATACACAACCATCCCATAAAAAGTCTCTACCGGGAAAAAGGCCTTTGTGAGTGGATCCGCGCTGTCGTCCTCTGTGTCTACTCTCCTAACCTCGATCTCCCTGGAGATCAACCATCTCCATGATCAGGATATACTGCCTAAGAATTATATCTGGATTCCTGATGGGACGGTAGTTCCTTGGCTAAAGCCATAACTCCATTGTCACACAATGGTAGGAACGAAGTTCATCTCATGAACTTATATTTATCCAGACTGCCTCTTTGGTAGCATCCTTGGTAACGATGTATCTTGCCTTTAATCGTCTAGTAAGTCACGGTATCCAGCTTGGAACTCTTCCAACATACCGTCCCTCCATTGAGGTTAAAGACAATGCCTGTGACTGACATTCAGTCGTCCTTATCACCCTGGAACCTTTCCAGTGATTCTCCCCAGGATCGATTGATACCATCTCACTACAACTAGTGAGTATCCTAACATCCAATTAGATCTATCTCATAGATCCAAAACCCAGGATTTAGGAGGTATCATTTTGATTCTATATGGAGAATCATTGTGATAAGCGGAGATTGACCGAGCATAGCATAGGAAACTCCTTCCCTATCAAAAGTATGTCATCCACGTACTCTACGAGGATCATCGCCATACTCCCCACTACCTTTTTGTATATACAAGGTTCATCTACCATTTTGATGAAGTCAAACTCTTTGACTACCACATCAAAACAGATGTTCCAACTCCGCGATGCCTGTTTTATCACATAAAACATCTTGCACACGTTTCCGCTGCTCCCACTATCTATGAAGCCCTCTGGCTGTGTACTTATAGACGCTCTTTTCTAAAATATCATTTAGAAAAGCAGTCATGACACCCAACCACCAGATATCGTAGTCATGGTATGTAGCCGTGGAAAGTAGGATCTGGATGGACTTAAGCATAGCTTTGAAAGTCTCAAATTTTCTATGTACACCAAGTAATCTTCTCAAGATATACTCGCTTCTGATGGGGATTTAACCCTTCAGATAAAGCAACCAAAGTCCATACTTTGTTGGTGTATAAGGATTCCATCTCAGATCGATAAGTATCCAGTCATTCTTACAGAGTCCCACTCCTGATGGCCAGCTCGAAACTAGTTGGGTCATTATCTCATGATGCAATCCTCGCTCCCACTGTCATACAGAAACCGAAGTATCTCTCAGGTGGGTGAGGAACCCTACTAGATCGGCGGAGAGGCTGAGGTTCGTTGGAAACTATTGAATCCTTTGGTTCTACCAAATCATCAGCTGCAGTTTGTATAGCTAGAACATTTCCAGTTCTACATAACAGACCTTGCCTTGAGCTTGTCCGGATTTTGCTTTTAGACATAGGCCGGACAACCCCTAATCTTAACAAACTTAAGATATGGGCTCTTCCCATTCCATATCATATATGAAGTGGTAGGCAACTGATTTGATTTGAACCCTATTCAATAGGTATGCAGCTTCTCAAGTGCATAACTCCCAAAAAGAAATAGGCAACTCAGTAGTACTCATCATAGAGCACACCATATCACATAGGGTGTTTCTTGCTCCACCCCGATACACCGACGTGCTGTGGTGTATACGGAGGAGTAATGCTGAGAGAGAATCTCATTCTCCTTTAGAATAGTCCAGGAATTCCGTGCTCAAGTATTCTCCTCCCTGATCTCATCAAAGGACATAATACTTATACTCGTTGTTGGTTCTCTACTTCTAACTTATATTCTGTGAATATCTCAAAAGGTTCGGACTTGTGTTTCAACAGGAACATATGTCTGAATCTCGAGAGATCATCAGAGAATCTAATGAAGTACAAAGAACCAGTCTTGGCATGTGTAGACAGGGGATCTTCATACATCAGCATGTATCAATCCCAAGAGTTCACTAACTCTTTCTCTGTTTCCAATAAACAGAGCTATGGTCATCTTATCTTTGTGACATGACCGGCAAGTTTCACAAGATGTAAATTCAAACAGATTTAAATATGCATCTAAATGTAACTTAGCTAGTCGGGTCGCAGTGATATGACCTAGTCTACAATGCCTCAAGAAGGATTCGTTCATCTCTGAACTCTTCCTCTTGTATGTGTTCTGTATACTAAGAACTGTAGTTTAATTTAGAACGTCAATGCTTTTAGATAACGTGCCTGAACCGATCAACTCTTGATATAGGAAATGTTCAAAACATTATCCAACTATACAAAATTATATCCTTTCTTTATTAAATAAAGAGAATGATATGATGTTGTATATCAGGTTCGGTATCTAATAATATTCGTTCAGAATCAATGTATTCTGGTAATACAGGGTGACAGTGACCAACAGACTTGGCTGCAACACTTGCACCGTTTTCTGTCTCATGAAACTTATCACCCGTTCTCAGTTCTCTACCTATCTGTAGCCCATGTAACAGATTACATATGCGGGATCCTGATCCGGTATCTCATACCCAGGACGTAAAGGATACTGAGAAACAGTTCTATGTAGTGAACACACCCGAAGAAGATGCATTAGCATGCACTTTCTTCGTTTGGGCGGCACGGGAAATCTGGTATTCCCCAATTTCCTGCTCTGTCTTATAACAATTATAAGTTGGAGCGGGACCAACGTTCCCCAGCTCAGTATAACAAGCGGGTTCGGTCAATATATCCGTATTATTATCTTGATTAAGGCGTGATATGGTCGCTACCTGGAGAGAGAGAAGAAAACACTCAGCGTATGCTCTTGCAAGATTAGATTGGTTATCTAATATATCTAATCAGGATGTCTTCCACTGTTTTAATCAAATCTTCCTTCAAACCCTAAAAGGAAAGACTAGCCGGGATTAATTACATGCTACAAGTTCGCCAATCTTTCAGCCAGGCCAGTGTCGGTACTTTGAGGGAGGTCCCCCGTGCTTTCGCACGAACCTAATTAAAGTAAACCTCGTTTTCCCAGAGGCGTAACCCCGTTAACACCTTTCTAGACACCTACTTGATCGGCTAATTGTAATGTGTAAAACTCTCCCAGGAGAAACTCTTACTCGCAGCGGGTATCGGGATCCAACTATCTCATAGAAGGTATGCAATCTCATTGCAAATTTCAACACTTCAAATTCCCGATAATATTTTTCCCCTAGTAGCTATATGACCTTAACATGGTCAACAAATCATAAGTGCTAGTCAAGTTCAACCCGTCATTTCCCGATTGAATTAAACCCACCCGCACGACCTTTAACATGGTCAACAAAGTCGCACGACTACCCTAATCCAATCGCATCATATGCTTATACAGATAAGCACTAATCAGCTACCGCACACTACGCCTTAACATGGTCAACAAACGTAGCACGAATACTAAGTAGTACTTATCTGAAATGACGGAGGGCTACGACAGGTTTTTAAGAAAACCTATTGCGTAATGAACTTGATATCATTGTAGAAACGAGTGATTTTAAATGGAGTGCTTTTTTAGGCTTTTCTAGTTTTGCTAAAGGGGTCACTCCCGGTGAAGGGATCGTCGGCCCTTTCTTCATCGAATAAGGTGCAGGATATTTCACAAATATCACTATGCAAAGTAAGAACTATAGAAGCAATCAAAAGACAAACCGAGTTTGTAGCATATGCTAGTTTTACTAAAGAGGTCACTCCCAGTGAAGGGATCTCGGCTCTTTCCTTATCGAATAAGGTGCTGGATGTTCTACAAGGAACACCGCTATGCAAAGCAAGACCTAGAGCTACCAGTTTTTTTTTTTAAAACAAGTTTCTACAACATCTTTAGGTTTCTTTTATTTCATTAATCTCATTAATGAAGTCCCATTTTATTTTGCTTCACAAGCATCTCTTTTGAAACGAAATCTGCAATATAACATATATCTCATATATATAATATAAACATTCGTCTCAGAAAGTAATATGATCTCATCACAGAACATTATAGCAGAAGAAACATATATGAAATGTTGGATATACTAGGACGTCCGTGTTTTCAATACGAGCCTGTAGAAAACACGGATTCCACGGTCGCGATGAATAGCCAAACCCACATCCCTAGACCCCTACGAGAGCGGCATGCAACACAGCCAATCCTAGGGTTAGGAGACCCGGTCCCGACTCCTCGAGATGGTCTCCCACTGGACCCTAGAACCCGGTTACTTGTGCTCCCCTCCTTGGGTCTACCTAATGCGGAAAAGTAAATAATATACAACGGTGACATCTTCCGCAACCTGGAAGTGCCCCAATAAAAGAATATTACATACAAATGAATTTTACATGAATGAAAAAGAAAAAACTCTCATCTCACATAAAAACCCCCGGCTATTCAGAATGCGACGATCCAATATAACATATCATAGCAACACATAATATCTCATATCATCAACGTAAGCAAGTATGTGTATCCCGATTGTCGTTGATGTATAGCAACGAAGCCGGCGATACACCACATACTACGCTTACGGTCACAGAAAAGAAAGTGTAAAACTACAACAGTTGGAATCCGCAACCTTTTTAGACATCGCATGCCTAACCAAATGAATTCCTTAGACATCGCATGCCTAACAATTAAAAACCCCGCATTTTAGTCTCATTATCGAAAACTCTTTTCAATATCAAGTTGGCCAATTCAACAAGATTCCCGATATGCTGATCGAATGCTCGTCGCAAACTTTAGTAGACGGCCGCACCCCCAGATGCCGTCGACAAAGTGCACTAAGGCGGAACTCCGCTGCCGCGAGCACCCGAACGGATGCTTTCGGCGACGGGGTTCTCCTACAGTCACTTGGGCAGGGCTATGGGGCGTAGCTGTCTATTAAGTTTACCCGGCGAGTATCCGTGTACGCTACGTGATTGCGACGGACTTTTGATCACATCAAAATTCCGTAGCAACCGATCAACTGAGACTGGACTGCTAGATTTATAACATTCAAATTAGTTATCTCATAACTACATGTGGATTCCAAATATTGTATCACAATCCAGATAAATAGACAATGTTAAACTTTCCGATCAAATAATCAAACACCCAAGATTTCTCCAATATATCTCAACACTTGAAATCAGTTTAAAAACATCTATCACATGCCACAGTACCAATGGTCCAGCCGTAGAAGGGTCAAACCAACGCCTCACATGTGGCACGCCGTAATGCCCCAAACCCTAAGGTTCAAAAGGCAGTTCAAGACGGTCACATAATCGAGTTAAGGCTTGTTGTCTTCTAGAGGGTCCACCGCGTTACTTGCACGACTTAGAACGTTCTTAAACACGAGAAAAAATCCAACTTTTGAAAAATTTTCCGACAGGGGAAAAAGTGAGTTATTGATATCCGTTCGAACTTTTTAACAGTTTCTAAAAATTATCCGGACAAAATTAAACGAAGTTAAATTAGTCGATCGAAATATCAAGTCCCCAATACAACCCTTGAAAACTCAACACTTGAGTGGAATTAAAATATTCACAGAAAAATTGCCAAGAAAGGACCTAAGAATAAATACAAGAAATTCCAGGGACTAACTCGAAATTTTGGCGGCGGAGCCGCCGCAAAACCCATGGTTTGGCCGCGGTTCCGCGGTCATTTTAGCGAATTAGAAGTACGTACTTCACAGTAATTCTTAGTTTTTCCTGCTTGTTTTTCTGAGAATTTTTAATTAAGAAAAAACCATATTTGTGAAAAATGTACAGAGAAGGGGTTTTATCGGGTTTTCCGGGTTCGATCGGACTTTAAACTTCATCTAGACTATGCCTAAAGCTCTAGCTTGGCTCTGATACCACTGTAGGGATGCTAGGCACGCGCACAAGGGTCTACGAGGCATCAACCATGCCCGATTAAAAAATTAGCCGTGCCGAACAACCCGAAGCCGGATCTTTAAACTAGAGATTAGGCGAAAACTAACATGCTAAACACTTTAACACTAAGTGAGAGAGATTACAACCTTTGTAGATCCGGTCCTTCACTTCATATGCTCCGTGTTGAGGTCCCTTCGCTGCGATCATCGTGCTCTGGACTCTCGAGAGGCTTCACGAAGAGAATGATGCAACCTTTGCTTCCGATCTTCGATACAAAGATGATCTACCTTGAAGTTTCGTTAACACAAGCTATCACTCATGAAATGATGTGAACACTCTCATCTAAAGGGCAAGGGAAGATGAGGATGATGAAGTAGGATTTTTGCTCTCTTTATTTTCTATTTCTCACTCATTTTCATCACAAAGATCAAAGCTAGAAAGCTTTGCAAGCAAAGAAGAAGAAGGAAGAAGATGATGAAAGATCAATAATCCTTTTGTGATGAATAATGAAAAGATGATAATGATGAATTATGCAACCATGGTCAAGTAACCTTTGTAGAGATTGAACTAGGGTTAAGGGGTGTGCTTGGGTTAAGAAATATCTTGCAAAAATATCTTTGCACAAAACAAAAAGAAAGCTTCTAGAAACATCTAGAAAGGTTTAACCCTAATCAAACCCTAACCATGTTTAATCTCTACTAAACATGTTGCATTAGTTATCATATCATGTTACAATATTATATATCACATATATAATATTTATTGTAACAAAAGAAAATAATACAATTAACATATATCGCATATATATCAATGTATTACCCGAGTGAGAAAAAGAATCTTTTAGTGAGCTAATATTAGATAATGTAATTTAATATATCATATATATTATTATACATTAAATTATCGAATCAACACTTGATCCGACAATCCGGCTATATCGCATATAACCGACTAATATTTATCCGTACCGATTCATCGAATCAACACTTGATCCGATGACCCGGCTGATATCAAATATCGCGAGAATAGAATACGGTATCTCATATCGCATTATCCTCGGTCCCGCACATATCACATACGTGCTCCTACTCCGTTTTGCCTGAGCCAAGAAACCTCTGTGTAGGACTCTAAAGAATCGTCAATACGCCGGCAGTAGGTGATGATTATATCAAACACCCACAAGCTGCAAGCGGTCAGCTAAACGTAACAGCCACCCAGGTATTGAGCGCTCAGAAGATCAACAAGCAAGCCTGTACATTCTCCTGTGAATCCAAACAGTAACACTCCCGTACAGTCCGGTCTCGTCGTCTGATATGTCGCATATCTCGCCTAGGGTGGTAAACGTCAGACCCCAGTAGCTCGATAAGTCGTGTCGATATGAGGTCTATAACTGTTCAAGAAACTACTGATAACACTTACCAGTAAATCTCAGCAACCCTGGCCAGGGATTTCTGGTTATAGCCAATCGAACACAGCACAACATCAACTCCCTATACCGGGAGAGACGAATCCCCTCCTATCGCTCATTGCCTTCATGTGATTCGGGACTGTACCCAAAAACCACCTTTTTGCACGCCCTCTTGGACGTGGTATGATGGAAATCAAAGCACAGTGGGAATCACACAAGACTCTATGACGATCTCGGGTCAACAGACTACTCTGTACCAGTGTCACCGGAGAACTGCCATCTGACGTGAGGTATAATACCATCTGGGAGTTCTCGGCGAGTCCGTCCAATGTACCTAGTCTCCACTGAGCACCCGTACACCATCTTTGATGTCAAACACCGATGGATATGGGATCATCCATCGCCCATCATATGGGTCAAGATGCGTATACACTAGTCCACTCTGGTGCATCGATGCCCTGTCTCGATACACCCTCGACTAGGAACAGTTATAAGATGTACTCGTCGACTACCGTGGCCCCACTAGTATGATCTCATCATAGTCCCAGTAGTCGAGTACATATCCTAAGGGCTTTATCAACATGTAACATAGAGACAATCAGAGTACATGTTAAGATAAAGTACAACCTGATAGGATACTATCATGTCGAGCAAGAAAGTCCTCCCTATATATGTCCAAGCATCCATTACAATATACATCGTATGTACAGTAATGGCCTCTAGGGCATACATATAACTAACAATCTCCCACTTGCACTAGGGCCATCTGTTGTGGTATCACATACCCAACAATTAGCTGCGGTTGAAGTATCTCATACACAACCATCCCATAAAAAGTCTCTACCGGGAAAAAGGCCTTTGTGAGTGGATCCGCGCTGTCGTCCTCTGTGTCTACTCTCCTAACCTCGATCTCCCTGGAGATCAACCATCTCCATGATCAGGATATACTGCCTAAGAATTATATCTGGATTCCTGATGGGACGGTAGTTCCTTGGCTAAAGCCATAACTCCATTGTCACACAATGGTAGGAACGAAGTTCATCTCATGAACTTATATTTATCCAGACTGCCTCTTTGGTAGCATCCTTGGTAACGATGTATCTTGCCTTTAATCGTCTAGTAAGTCACGGTATCCAGCTTGGAACTCTTCCAACATACCGTCCCTCCACTGAGGGTAAAGACAATGCCTGTGACTGACATTCAGTCGTCCTTATCACCCTGGAACCTTTCCAGTGATTCTCCCCAGGATCGATTGATACCATCTCACTACAACTAGTGAGTATCCTAACATCCAATTAGATCTATCTCATAGATCCAAAACCCAGGATTTAGGAGGTATCATTTTGATTCTATATGGAGAATCATTGTGATAAGCGGAGATTGACCGAGCATAGCATAGGAAACTCCTTCCCTATCAAAAGTATGTCATCCACGTACTCTACGAGGATCATCGCCATACTCCCCACTACCTTTTTGTATATACAAGGTTCATCTACCATTTTGATGAAGTCAAACTCTTTGACTACCACATCAAAACAGATGTTCCAACTCCGCGATGCCTGTTTTATCACATAAAACATCTTGCACACGTTTCCGCTGCTCCCACTATCTATGAAGCCCTCTGGCTGTGTACTTATAGACGCTCTTTTCTAAAATATCATTTAGAAAAGCAGTCATGACACCCAACCACCAGATATCGTAGTCATGGTATGTAGCCGTGGAAAGTAGGATCTGGATGGACTTAAGCATAGCTTTGAAAGTCTCAACTTTTCTATGTACACCAAGTAATCTTCTCAAGATATACTCGCTTCTGATGGGGATTTAACCCTTCAGATAAAGCAACCAAAGTCCATACTTTGTTGGTGTATAAGGATTCCATCTCAGATCGATAAGTATGCAGTCATTCTTACAGAGTCCCACTCCTGATGGCCAGCTCGAAACTAGTTGGGTCATCATCTCATGATGCAATCCTCGCTCCCACTGTCATACAGAAACCGAAGTATCTCTCAGGTGGGTGAGGAACCCTACTAGATCGGCGGAGAGGCTGAGGTTCGTTGGAAACTATTGAATCCTTTGGTTCTACCAAATCATCAGCTGCAGTTTGTATAGCTAGAACATTTCCAGTTCTACATAACAGACCTTGCCTTGAGCTTGTCCGGATTTTGCTTTTAGACATAGGCCGGACAACCCCTAATCTTAACAAACTTAAGATATGGGCTCTTCCCATTCCATATCATATATGAAGTGGTAGGCAACTGATTTGATTTGAACCCTATTCAATAGGTATGCAGCTTCTCAAGTGCATAACTTCCAAAAAGAAATAGGCAACTCAGTAGTACTCATCATAGAGCACACCATATCACATAGGGTGTTTCTTGCTCCACCCCGATACACCGACGTGCTGTGGTGTATACGGAGGAGTAATGCTGAGAGAGAATCTCATTCTCCTTTAGAATAGTCCAGGAATTCCGTGCTCAAGTATTCTCCTCCCTGATCTCATCAAAGGACATAATACTTATACTCGTTGTTGGTTCTCTACTTCTAACTTATATTCTGTGAATATCTCAAAAGGTTCGGACTTGTGTTTCAACAGGAACATATGTCTGAATCTCGAGAGATCATCAGAGAATCTAATGAAGTACAAAGAACCAGTCTTGGCATGTGTAGACAGGGGATCTTCATACATCAGCATGTATCAATCCCAAGAGTTCACTAACTCTTTCTCTGTTTCCAATAAACAGAGCTATGGTCATCTTATCTTTGTGACATGACCGGCAAGTTTCACAAGATGTAAATTCAAACAGATTTAAATATGCATCTAAATGTAACTTAGCTAGTCGGGTCGCAGTGATATGACCTAGTCTACAATGCCTCAAGAAGGATTCGTTCATCTCTGAACTCTTCCTCTTGTGTGTGTTCTGTATACTAAGAACTGTAGTTTAATTTAGAACGTCAATGCTTTTAGATAACGTGCCTGAACCGATCAACTCTTGATATAGGAAATGTTCAAAACATTATCCAACTATACAAAATTATATCCTTTCTTTATTAAATAAAGAGAATGATATGATGTTGTATATCAGGTTCGGTATCTAATAATATTCGTTCAGAATCAATGTATTCTGGTAATACAGGGTGACAGTGACCAACAGACTTGGCTGCAACACTTGCACCGTTTTCTGTCTCATGAAACTTATCACCCGTTCTCAGTTCTCTACCTATCTGTAGCCCATGTAACAGATTACATATGCGGGATCCTGATCCGGTATCTCATACCCAGGACGTAAAGGATACTGAGAAACAGTTCTATGTAGTGAACACACCCGAAGAAGATGCATTAGCATGCACTTTCTTCGTTTGGGCGGCACGGGAAATCTGGTATTCCCCAATTTCCTGCTCTGTCTTATAACAATTATAAGTTGGAGCGGGACCAACGTTCCCCAGCTCAGTATAACAAGCGGGTTCGGTCAATATATCCGTATTATTATCTTGATTAAGGCGTGATATGGTCGCTACCTGGAGAGAGAGAAGAAAACACTCAGCGTATGCTCTTGCAAGATTAGATTGGTTATCTAATATATCTAATCAGGATGTCTTCCACTGTTTTAATCAAATCTTCCTTCAAACCCTAAAAGGAAAGACTAGCCGGGATTAATTACATGCTACAAGTTCGCCAATCTTTCAGCCAGGCCAGTGTCGGTACTTTGAGGGAGGTCCCCCGTGCTTTCGCACGAACCTAATTAAAGTAAACCTCGTTTTCCCAGAGGCGTAACCCCGTTAACACCTTTCTAGACACCTACTTGATCGGCTAATTGTAATGTGTAAAACTCTCCCAGGAGAAACTCTTACTCGCAGCGGGTATCGGGATCCAACTATCTCATAGAAGGTATGCAATCTCATTGCAAATTTCAACACTTCAAATTCCCGATAATATTTTTCCCCTAGTAGCTATATGACCTTAACATGGTCAACAAATCATAAGTGCTAGTCAAGTTCAACCCGTCATTTCCCGATTGAATTAAACCCACCCGCACGACCCTTAACATGGTCAACAAAGTCGCACGACTACCCTAATCCAATCGCATCATATGCTTATACAGATAAGCACTAATCAGCTACCGCACACTACGCCTTAACATGGTCAACAAACGTAGCACGAATACTAAGTAGTACTTATCTGAAATGACGGAGGGCTACGACAGGTTTTTAAGAAAACCTATTGCGTAATGAACTTGATATCATTGTAGAAACGAGTGATTTTAAATGGAGTGCTTTTTTAGGCTTTTCTAGTTTTGCTAAAGGGGTCACTCCCGGTGAAGGGATCGTCGGCCCTTTCCTCATCGAATAAGGTGCAGGATATTTCACAAATATCACTATGCAAAGTAAGAACTATAGAAGCAATCAAAAGACAAACCGAGTTTGTAGCATATGCTAGTTTCACTAAAGAGGTCACTCCCAGTGAAGGGATCTCGGCTCTTTCCTTATCGAATAAGGTGCTGGATGTTCTACAAGGAACACCGCTATGCAAAGCAAGACCTAGAGCTACCAGTTTTTTTTTTTAAAACAAGTTTCTACAACATCTTTAGGTTTCTTTTATTTCATTAATCTCATTAATGAAGTCCCATTTTATTTTGCTTCACAAGCATCTCTTTTGAAACGAAATCTGCAATATAACATATATCTCATATATATAATATAAACATTCGTCTCAGAAAGTAATATGATCTCATCACAGAACATTACAGCAGAAGAAACATATATGAAATGTTGGATATACTAGGACGTCCGTGTTTTCAATACGAGCCTGTAGAAAACACGGATTCCACGGTCGCGATGAATAGCCAAACCCACATCCCTAGACCCCTACGAGAGCGGCAAGCAACACAGCCAATTCTAGGGTTAGGAGACCCGGTCCCGACTCCTCGAGATGGTCTCCCACTGGACCCTAGAACCCGGTTACTTGTGCTCCCCTCCTTGGGTCTACCTAATGCGGAAAAGTAAATAATATACAACGGTGACATCTTCCGCAACCTGGAAGTGCCCCAATAAAAGAATATTACATACAAATGAATTTTACATGAATGAAAAAGAAAAAACTCTCATCTCACATAAAAACCCCCGGCTATTCAGAACGCGACGATCCAATATAACATATCATAGCAACACATAATATCTCATATCATCAACGTAAGCAAGTATGCGTATCCCGATTGTCGTTGATGTATAGCAACGAAGCCGGCGATACACCACATACTACGCTTACGGTCACAGAAAAGAAAGTGTAAAACTACAACAGTTGGAATCCGCAACCTTTTTAGACATCGCATGCCTAACCAAATGAATTCCTTAGACATCGCATGCCTAACAATTAAAAACCCCGCATTTTAGTCTCATTATCGAAAACTCTTTTCAATATCAAGTTGGCCAATTCAACAAGATTCCCGATATGCTGATCGAATGCTCGTCGCAAACTTTAGTAGACGGCCGCACCCCCAGATGCCGTCGACAAAGTGCACTAAGGCGGAACTCCGCTGCCGCGAGCACCCGAACGGATGCTTTCGGCGACGGGGTTCTCCTACAGTCACTTGGTCGGGGCTATGGGGCGTAGCTGTCTATTAAGTTTACCCGGCGAGTATCCGCGTACGCTACGTGATTGCGACGGACTTTTGATCACATCAAAATTCCGTAGCAACCGATCAACTGAGACTGGACTGCTAGATTTATAACATTCAAATTAGTTATCTCATAACTACATGTGGATTCCAAATATTGTATCACAATCCAGATAAATAGACAATGTTAAACTTTCCGATCAAATAATCAAACACCCAAGATTTCTCCAATATATCTCAACACTTGAAATCAGTTTAAAAACATCTATCACATGCCACAGTACCAATGGTCCAGCCGTAGAAGGGTCAAACCAACGCCTCACATGTGGCACGCCGTACTGCCCCAAACCCTAAGGTTCAAAAGGCAGTTCAAGACGGTCACATAATCGAGTTAAGGCTTGTTGTCTTCTAGAGGGTCCACCGCGTTACTTGCACGACTTAGAACGTTCTTAAACACGAGAAAAAATCCAACTTTTGAAAAATTTTCCGACAGGGGAAAAAGTGAGTTATTGATATCCGTTCGAACTTTTTAACAGTTTCTAAAAATTATCCGGACAAAACTAAACGAAGTTAAATTAGTCGATCGAAATATCAAGTCCCCAATACAACCCTTGAAAACTCAACACTTGAGTGGAATTAAAATATTCACAGAAAAATTGCCAAGAAAGGACCTAAGAATAAATACAAGAAATTCCAGGGACTAACTCGAAATTTTGGCGGCAGAACCGCCGCAAAACCCATGGTTTGGCCGCGGTTCCGCGGTCATTTTAGCGAATTAGAAGTCCGTACTTCACAGTAATTCTTAGTTTTTCCTGCTTGTTTTTCTGAGAATTTTTAATTAAGAAAAAACCATATTTGTGAAAAATGTACAGAGAAGGGGTTTTATCGGGTTTTCCGGGTTCGATCGGACTTTAAACTTCATCTAGACTATGCCTAAAGCTCTAGCTTGGCTCTGATACCACTGTAGGGATGCTAGGCACGCGCACAAGGGTCTACGAGGCATCAACCATGCCCGATTAAAAAATTAGCCGTGCCGAACAACCCGAAGCCGGATCTTTAAACTAGAGATTAGGCGAAAACTAACATGCTAAACACTTTAACACTAAGTGAGAGAGATTACAACCTTTGTAGATCCGGTCCTTCACTTCATATGCTCCGTGTTGAGGTCCCTTCGCTGCGATCATCGTGCTCTGGACTCTCGAGAGGCTTCACGAAGAGAATGATGCAACCTTTGCTTCCGATCTTCGATACAAAGATGATCTACCTTGAAGTTTCGTTAACACAAGCTATCACTCATGAAATGATGTGAACACTCTCATCTAAAGGGCAAGGGAAGATGAGGATGATGAAGTAGGATTTTTGCTCTCTTTATTTTCTATTTCTCACTTATTTTCATCACAAAGATCAAAGCTAGAAAGCTTTGCAAGCAAAGAAGAAGAAGGAAGAAGATGATGAAAGATCAATAATCCTTTTGTGATGAATAATGAAAAGATGATAATGATGAATTATGCAACCATGGTCAAGTAACCTTTGTAGAGATTGAACTAGGGTTAAGGGGTGTGGTTGGGTTAAGAAATATCATGCAAAAATATCTTTGCACAAAACAAAAAGAAAGCTTCTAGAAACATCTAGAAAGGTTTAACCCTAATCAAACCCTAACCATGTTTAATCTCTACTAAACATGTTGCATTAGTTATCATATCATGTTACAATATTATATATCACATATATAATATTTATTGTAACAAAAGAAAATAATACAATTAACATATATCGCATATATATCAATATATTACCCGAGTGAGAAAAAGAATCTTTTAGTGAGCTAATATTAAATAATGTAATTTAATATATCATATATATTATTATACATTAAATTATCGAATCAACACTTGATCCGACAATCCGGCTATATCGCATATAACCGACTAATATTTATCCGTACCGATTCATCGAATCAACACTTGATCCGATGACCCGGCTGATATCAAATATCGTGAGAATAGAATACGGTATCTCATATCGCATTATCCTCAGTCCCGCACATATCACATACGTGCTCCTACTCCGTTTTGCCTGAGCCAAGAAAGCTCTGTGTAGGACTCTAAAGAATCGTCAATACGCCGGCAGTAGGTGATGATCATATCAAACACCCACAAGCTGCAAGCGGTCAGCTAAACGTAACAGCCACCCAGGTATTGAGCGCTCAGAAGATCAACAAGCAAGCCTGTACATTCTCCTGTGAATCCAAACAGTAACACTCCCGTACAGTCCGGTCTCGTCGTCTGATATGTCGCATATCTCGCCTAGGGTTGGTAAACGTCAGACCCCAGTAGCTCGATAAGTCGTGTCGATATGAGGTCTATAACTGTTCGAGAAACTACTGCTAACACTTACCAGTAAATCTCAGCAACCCTGGCCAGGGATTTCTGGTTATAGCCAATCGAACACAGCACAACATCAACTCCCTATACCGGGAGAGACGAATCCCCTCCTATCGCTCATTGCCTCCATGTGATTCGGGACTGTACCCAAAAGCCACCTTTTTGCACGCCCTCTTGGACGTGGTATGATGGAAATCAAAGCACAGTGGGAATCACACAAGACTCTATGACGATCTCGGGTCAACAGACTACTCTGTACCAGTGTCACCGGAGAACTGCCATCTGATGTGAGGTATAATACCATCTGGGAGTTCTCGGCGAGTCCGTCCAGTGTACCCAGTCTCCACTGAGCACCCGTACACCATCTTTGATGTCAAACACCGATAGATATGGGATCATCCATCGCCCATCATATGGGTCAAGATGCGTATACGCTAGTCTACTCTGGTGCATCGATGCCCTGTCTCGATACACTCTCGACTAGGAACAGTTATAGGATGTACTCGTCGACTACCGTGGCCCCACTAGTATGATCTCATCATAGTCCCAGTAGTCGAGTACATATCCTAAGGGCTTTATCAACATGTAACATAGAGACAATCAGAGTACATGTTAAGATAAAGTACAACCTGATAGCATACTATCATGTCGAGCAAGAAAGTCCTCCCTATATATGTCCAAGCATCCATTACAATATACATCGTATATACAGTAATGGCCTCTAGGGCATACATATAACTAACAGAATCTGACGAAGTCTGCTACATCGGACGCATCCGTTTAAACCTTCGATACACGGTGCCATAAATCAACATGGCATTTTCGGAGAGGTAGACGGATAGCACCAATTAGCATCTACCCCGAATCTCGGGCAAGACGTCCCTGCGTCGTGCCGTCTTTCGGAGGGGAACACCACTACCCTAGGGTTTCGTAACCTTTCACCAATCTAACACACCAATTATCCATTTTAACATTATCATTGATCCCAAATGACATATAATATTTGTAAGTGTGTATACGCATCCGTATACATTACGACGAATTGCGGGGGTGCTATACGCCATCCACCGACTTCTCCCCGTAGATATAAATCTACTTACTTTTCTTTATGCGTGCCGGTGCCGATGTCGCCATTTGCATCTCCAACGCTCCGACGCCACGTGGGGTACCTACAAGGATATCACACGCTAAACGCATGAAAACCATGTCGGAAACCAAAACGGTGCACGTTACGCCAATAGGTAAAAACCTATAGCCTTGCGTGCAAACACAGCCAATATCCACTGTCGTTGACGTCCAAACGTCACCCGACAGAACGAATCATCGAATACCAAAAATCCATACGAAAACAAGTCGTAAATCATACGCCAACTCATGAAAATCAACCCAGATTCTATCCTAACTGGAATCAGTCAAAACTAGATATACCAGGGGTCAAGTTTACAGGTAAAAGAGCCGTGCACGCAAAACGAGGGGATTTCCTCCTACTCTGGCCGCAAATTGCGGCCAGAAGGAATATATCTGTGGCCGGGAAGTGGGTCCAGGGGTTGGGGCTTTGGGTGTTGGTTTCTATCTGCCTGCATATCTCACTGCCAAGTCAATTTTATTTTAGGGTATCTCGGGTTGTAGCAGATTCCAGAAAGGCCACAACGTCGACAAAACCGATAAAATACGCCAAGTCGAAACACTCAGGTAACTAACTGGAAATCTGGGGTAATCTTGATTACAATGATCTCAAATACACCTAATAAGGTTACCCTAACGATCAAAACCATCACTTGGCCACACCTCACTCAAAATCACTAAAACTAGCACTAGATCACAAATATAACACTAATTTTCAGCCTACTACCCATAACTTGCAAGATAGGAGTTGGGTTGCAAGATTATACCTTAAGGGGGTCCTAGGATGTAGGAGAAGAGAGGATGAAGGAAGGAGGAAGGGCTGCTGCTGCTGGGGAGCTGCTCCATTTGCTCCAGATGATGCTGCAGTAGCTGATGCTGATGCTGTTTTGTATTGCTGGAGCTGTTGCTACAGTAATGGCTGTTGCTGTTGTTGCTTTGGTATTGTGGGAAAGGTTGTGGTGGTGTGGTGGTGTTGTGCTATGGTGTTAAAGGCTGGAGTGTGTTGTTATGATGGGGTTGCAGCTGGTGTTGAACAGATTTGGGGCTGAGGTATTACATCAGCTGCTGTTATAGCAGTTGATGTGGCTGTTGCTTTTAGCAGCAGCTGATGCTGAAGTGTTGGGGTGTTGTTTTGAATGATGTTGTTGCTGCTGTGGCTTTTTTCACAGCAGTTGCTGATGTCAATTGGGTGGATGAAGTGTTGGTGTGGGTGCTGATGTTAGCTGATGTTCAGGATGGGGTTGGGCTGCTGATGTAGTATAGGTTTGGGCTGAAATATGCTGATGGTGGCTGATGTGTGTAGGTGTGAGAGAGAGATATGAGTGTGAGAGGGAAGCAAAGGTTTTGAAATGAAATGGGGTGTGACATTTGCTTTAAGCCACCATTCTCTCTCTCTCTTAAAACATGCTAGCTTACACAAGCCATCATGGCTCACTTCCTCCCCATAACACAAGTCAACCCCCACCTAATCCAATTCTTATCAAAACTAAACCCTTAATTAACCCACTTAATTTAACCAAATGTGTTAAACCCACCATGGTCATCTAAACATGGTTCAACCCTAGGCCACCATGAGTCCATATTATGAGACAAGTGTGGAAAATGTTATGTGCATATTTTTGCACAAAAAGCCAAAAATCCAATTAGCGATTTTTAATCGCGATTAACACTAAAATAGCATATACTTAACCATAAAAACTTAAAAATGGCATATTTCTACAAAATAACCTATTTTAGAATTTCCATAAATTTTTTTCCAGAATTTTCCCCATTTATCGGTATTTAATTATACCGGAATATTAAAATATTCATTAAAAATTAATATTAAATTATGAAAATTCCCAAAAATAATACTTTATTTTTTTGAAATGTTACAGTTATATACTATCTTAGGTGACTAACTGATACCAATGACTTGTGAGGCCGGCCACTGCCCCTCGTCGGGATCTCAAAAAGTATGCACTAGTCTACTTTGGAGTATCGATGCCCAGTCCCGATACTCTCTCGACTAGAGACATTTAAGGATGTGATTATGGATCACCCAGCTCCCACATATATGATCTCCATCATAATACTGGTAGTCAAGCAAGAATCCTATGGGCTCTATCAACATGTAATAGTGACCTGTAATACCACATAATGCATATACATGATAGTAGAGACAAACTAAATAGTATACTATCAACTCGAGTAAGACTGTTCTATCCGTATAGGTGCTCCCTCAATCATCATAATCATCTACCTGTGATTTCAATAATTGCCTTGAGGACACTATAGCCAACATAATCTTGCTTTATGCGCATAATCTGATGCTGGCTGGGCTGATGACCCTGACACTCGTCGAACTACTGCCGGGTTTTATGTCTTATTGGGTTCCTCTTTGATCTCCTGGCACAGCAAGAGCCAAGACACTGTTTCTCATTCAAGCACTAAAGCTGAGTACCATGCAATAGCTGATACTGCTACGGAACTTAAATGGATCCGTAGTTTGCTTACCATATGGGTGTCGACATCTCTTCTCGTGTTACTCTTTATTGTGACAACAAGAGTGCCATTTGTATTGCTGAAAACCAAGTTTTTCATGAATGTACTAAGCATATTGAAGTGGATTGTCACATAGTTTGTCAAGAGTACGACCAATGTCAGATTTCACTTCCTTACATCCATGCCAACGCTCAAGTGGTCGATCTCTTTACGAAATCTCAAACACGTATCCAACTTTTGCATTTCTTGTCCAAACTCTTAGTTTATGATCCACCGTGAGTTTGAGGGGATGTTAAGATATGCATATATATTTTAATATATTTTATATCTTTTATTGGGGTTTATCTTTTATTGGGCTTACGTGTATTATACGTATTAGGGTTTAATCTTATGGGCTATATATATAGAGGCATATTATATATTGTATCTTGATCAATCAATAAGAATTTTTCCCTTTTTCCAAGTCTATGATTTGTAATAGTTCAGACTAAGACCCTTAATAATTTTCTTCTTCTTGTAATTAGTTAATATTCTTGTCAGACTTAGAAAGTTAGATCTACATTTTGGAATTATAATTAATACAAAGTAAATGAGTGAAGAAGCTATATAAATATAATATTTTTGCAAGTAAATTACAATAACTTAGCACCTTTGTAATATAAATAGCATTAATTGTCTTTTGCAATTTTCGTATTCTGAAGGCCAAATGGCCAAATGTATGCTTAAGGCTTTACGGTCAAGTTGTTATAGAGCGACTAATTAGCTTGATGAAACATCTTTCGAATATGCAACATAAATGGCATCAATGTATGTGTCAAAGACTTCTAAATTCTTTGATCTTTCATATGCATAGGTTTGGAGGCATGAAGATCAACCTGAACAGTGCGGATTATTCAAATATGTTTGATTTTGCGGGCCGGTTTGCA
The DNA here is from genome assembly GCA_030015575.1 of Agapanthus africanus. Classification (NCBI taxonomy): domain Eukaryota; kingdom Viridiplantae; phylum Streptophyta; class Magnoliopsida; order Asparagales; family Amaryllidaceae; genus Agapanthus; species Agapanthus africanus. The sequence goes on along the minus strand of JASDDO010000029.1, from coordinate 239,265,193 downwards.
ATGGAGCATCCCATCTTATATTCTTGTTTTGAATTATTATAATCCTGAGTATTCAAATCTTTTCTAAAGTCCAAGCATCTCAGCAAGAATCATTATGCCTAATTCTGGCTTATTCATTGACATGATGTTTCAAAGTCTTCCATCTCAATCTCTCAAGTATTTGCTTTTCAGTTTACTTGGTGACCCTTAAATTGTCACATTTATTTATCCCAACTTGTTTGTAATATACTTGATACAACAAGGAAGCAAGGCAAGATAGGCTATATAGATCCAGGGTAATAATTAAACAAACCATTAAGTTCAATACAAATACTTAAAGATAAGCTATTGAACAAGAAATCTTACATTTATACTTTTCTTGCAGGTTTAATTTGGTTTTTTAATTTATACACCACTTAATGAAATTTATTCAGTCTTTCCCAAGTTCTATATGCTAGTTAGCTAGTTTCCTAACAACAGGCACAATGCAATTACCAACATAAGCTAAAAGATTAAGACAACCAAATCATCCTAATTGGTTATTACAAAGGGAAGTGTTCTTGTTTCATACAATTGATTCATTGCTTAAATTGCTTGCAACATGCACGTGCTATGCTCGTGTGTGGTGAGAAATTTTTTTATCGTCCCCATGAAAGGTTCAAGGACTTTTTTACTAAACTTGTTTATTTCCAAAAAAAGGAGACATTTTATATTGAGTATCGTTGAAAGCTCTCATGGATTTTTCTATCTTTTTTTTGCATTTTTTATGAAAAAAACGAGAAATCAATTTTTTTGGCATACACTCCTGGGTTCTAATTTTATAATAGTAAAGATGGGTGATGTATATAGCTTTTCGATTTTACTGCTAGAAACATTTACAAGAAAAAAAATCAATCAATTCTATATTTGATGAACAATCAAGTTTGAGGGACTGGATACAAAAGTCACGTATAACTGCAATTTTGTTGGATGTTGTAGCTGAAGATCTTTTGAAGAATCAATGCTATATATGTATGATGGGCCATTGCAAGACCGAAGAAAACTGCGCCAATATTTTTCATATGTGATTGAATTGGGTTTGTTGTGCTCGAGTTACTCTCCTACGATAAGAATTCTAATGAAGGATGTTGCTTCAAGAATCACAGAAAATAAAGACGGAATATTTGTCAGTTTAGCTAGTTCTTGACAATTGGCTTTTTATATTTAGACCGCCAAAAATAAAGTTAATCTCAGGTTCGAGAACAAGTCATCTTTTTGTTCTCTTTTAATTCTATTCGTTTAGTATTTTTCAAATATGTTTGTAGAAAATTTCTTTTCTGTCCAAGCAATGTTGTGCATGTGTCCATATGCACAGTGTTGAAGCCTGATGAGGCTTGATATCGGGGACTCTCATACTGACACGTTGCAGATGACGTGTCCCAAAACCTACAAGAAAGGATCAAGAACATCAGTTGGGATCGTACCTCGGGTCTCCGGCTCGAGGAGCCTCCCGACCTCCGGTGGCCTCCCAGAGCATCCCGCGGCTCGTCTTCGAGCTATCACAGAACCAAGACGCCTCGGCCTCCCGTTCGTACCCGAGCCTCCCGCCGAGCTCATTTTCCTCGGTCCCAACCAGACTGACCCACAGCACTGATCACTGGCGCCTCCGCTACGGCTCCGCGAATCTCGCCATGCGCGAGATATCCGCCGCCCACGATCCCGCGTTCCACGCCATCATGATCCCCCATTAACGAGCATGTCTCGTCATTAATGGGAGATCCCGTCTATCACGCGGGCGTGATGCCAGGGGCGTAACGGTCGGCGTGATTCTCGCGCCCGCCTGCCCATTGCTTCCGCTATATAAACCCCTCTCTCAGACGATCGAGGTAAGCAATTTTTACTCCACTAGGCCGTTACTCTGCCCAACTAGCACCACTAACTTGATCGTCGGAGGGTCCTCGGTGGTACAACCACCCCGGGACTTCCTTGCAGGTAGCTCGGCTTAACCTCAAATCCAAGCCCATTGAGATCCACACGCCAAAGGAGATAACTTTCAGATCAAATCTTGGCTGACTGTCATTACGCGAAAATATCAACAGAAGATAACAACTGATGGAGATCCAGACCTCCATCAATTGGCGCCGTCTGTGGGAATCCTAGTTCCACCCAACCAAAAGTTCATCTTCCGATTTCGACTACATAGAGAGCGGTCACCGCGACGATCCAAGCACCAGCCGTCGTCCTACCCGCAGCGGAGACGAGGGACAATCCCCTCCTCCCCCGAACGCCATTCACGCCCTATCCATGCGGATAGATCGCCTCACGTCCATCGTGGATGCGCTCTTCCGTGTTCAAGCGGCCGGGCAAGCTCCCCAGGTCGCCGCTCCCCCTCCGCGGGACCGGGACCCCTACAGAGGGAGAGAAGACTCAGCCCATGTTTTCACGACCGATCACCGCCTCGCTGTCTCCAAAAGCAGCAGGTCCCCCGGGACGACGTATTCAATGACCCGGTGGGCGCCGCATAGCCTAACTCCGAGGTCTTACACTAGAGAGCCTCGCCCCGAGCCCCGTCGCACTCCTGTCCCTCCTGAGGAGGTGTCTGTCAGCTCGCCTGCACCCAGGCATGACCGACGTCCCCTCCCTTGACAGGGTCGCATGCGTGGGACTCGCCACGGCAGCTCGAAAACGACCTCGCCAGGAGACCTGAAGAACGTCCTCGAACGGAATCGGGGCCATGGCCACGCAGAGGTCTCCTGCAGCAGAGGCCAAAAATTTGAGTATGTCGACTCATCGGGATACCATGGCCGACTCGACGCCCTCGAAAAGAAGATCGAGGGCATGCACCGGGGAAGTCATCATTCGAGCGACGGGGCTAAGTACGCCGCCGACTTGCTCACGAAGCCCTTCACAGAGGAGCTCCTCGCCGTCCATGTCTCCTCCCAGAACAAGCCCCCAAAGGTCTCACTCTTCGACGGGAAGTCCGACCCGAAAGACCATTTAGACGCTTTCACGGCCGGGATGAGTTTCCAGGACTGTTTCGACGCCGCCCAATGCCGCGTTCTAGGCCACTCTCATCCGCTCCGGACGAGATTGGTTCCGAGGACTTGCGCCACGCTCGATCTTAACCTTCGACGAGCTGGCCACCCAATTCCTCGGGCACTTCGTCGGGAACAGACGTCAGAAGCGGACCGTCGACCATCTCTTCACAATAAAGAGCGGGGATAAAGAAAGCTTCAAAGGGTATGTAACCCGCTTCTACAACGCCCTCCTCAAAGTCCCGGAACACAAAGACGAGACGGTCATCATGGTACTAAGGTCGGGTCTTAGGAACAAGGAGTGGTTACGCTCCTTTGCATAAGCGCAACCTAAGACCATGGCCGAGGTGAAGGCCTGGACCGAACGAGAAATACAACTTGAATTCGAGGTGAATTCCAACCTACCCCGGACAGAACAAGTTGATCAAAAGAAAAGGGGCCGCGAAGAGAAAAGGAAGCTTGAGCGGCCGAAGCCCTATTCCCCGAAGTTTCAGGAGTACACATCGCTCAACGTCTCCCAGAAGGTACTGCTGGAGGAAGCAAAGGGCGAGAGGTTCTTCGGGAAGAACGGACAGAACGTCACGACTCAACCGAGTAGCCTCACTGCTCGGTCCATCCTTGGCTGGTAATTTCTTACCCACCGACGCCAAGGATCAAAACCCTCACCAAGAGGCGACCGAGCAGCTACCCTGCTCGGTCATCCATGGCAGGTAGTTCACTACCCACCGACGCCTAGGATCAAAGCCCTCGGCAAGAGGCAACCGGGCAGCTATCCTGCTCGGTCATCCATGGCTGGTAGTTCACTACCCACCGACGCCAAGGATCAAAGCCCTCGCCAAGAGGCACCGGGCAGCAACCCTTCTCGGCCTGTCCTTAGCAGGCCTCTTACGGCCCCTCCCGCGCCAATGATCAAAGCCCTTGCCAAGTGGCACCGGGCAGCAGCCCTACTCGGCCCGTCCTTAGCAAGCCTCTTACGGCCCCTCCCGCGTTAAGGATCAAAGCCCTCGCCAAGAGGCACCAGGCAGCAACCCTGCTCGACCCGTCCTTAGCAAGCCTCTTACGGCCCCTCCCGCGCTAAGGATCAAAGCCCTCGCCAAGAGGCACCGGGCAGCAACCCTGTTCGGCCCGTCCTTAGCAGGCCTCTTACGGCCCCTCCCGCGCTAAGGATCAAAGCCCTCGTTAAGAGGCACCGGACAGTAACCCTGCTCGGCCCGTCCTTAGCAGGCCTCTTATGGCCCCTCCCGCGCTAAGGATCAAAGCTCTCGCCAAAAGGCACCGGGAAGCAACCCTGCTCGGCCCGTCCTTAGCAGGCCTCTTACGACCCCTCCCGCGCTAAGGATCAAAGCCCTAGCCAAGAGGCACCGGGAATCAACCCTGCTCGGCCCGTCCTTAGCAGGCCTCTTACGGCCCCTCCCGCGCTAAGGATCAAAGCCCTCGCCAAGAGGCACCGGGCAGCAACCTTATTTGGCCCGTCCTTAGAAGGCTTCTTACGGCCCCTCCCGCGTTAAGGATCAAAGCCTTCGCCAAGAGGCACCGGGCAGCAACCCTGCTCGGCCCGTCCTTAGCAGGCCTCTTATGGTCCCCCCCGCGCTAGGGATCAAAGCCCTCGCCAAGTGGCACCGGGCAGCAACCCTGATCGGCCAGTCCTTAGCAGGCCTCTTACGGCCCCTCCCGCGCTAAGGATCAAAGCCCTCGCCATAAGGCACCGGGCAGCAACCCTGCTCGGCCCGTCCTTAGCAGGCCTCTTACGGCCCCTCCCGCGCTAAGGATCGAAGTCGTCGCCAAGAGGCACTGGGCAGTGCTCGGCCCATGCATAGCAGGCCTCTTACAGCCCCTCCCGCGCTAAGGATCAAAGCCCTCGCCAAGAGGCACCGGGCAGAAACCCTGTTTTGCCCGTCCTTAGCAGGCCTCTTATGGCCCCTCTTACGGCCCATCCCGCGCTAAGGATCAAAGCCCTCGCCAAGAGGCACCGGGCAGCAACCCCTGTTCGGCCCGTCCTTAGCAAGCCTCTTACGGCCCCTCCCGCGCTAAGGATCAAGCCCCCAACAAAAGGCACCGGGCAGCAACCCTGCTCGGCCCGTCCTTAGCAGGCATCTTACGGCCCCTTCCAAGGATCAAAGACATCGCCAAGAGGCACCAGGCAGCAACCCTGTTCGGCCCGTCCTTAGCAGGCCTCTTACGCCCCCCACCCCCCGCGCTAAGGATGAAAGCCTTCGCCAAAAGGCACCGGACAACAACCCTGTTCGGCCCGTCCTTAGCAGGCCTTTTACGGCCCCTCCCGCGCTAAGAATCAAAGCCCCCGACAAGAGGCACCGGGCAGCAACCTTGCTCGGCCTGTCCTTAGCAGGCCTTTTACGGCCCCTCTCAAGGATCATACGGCCCTTCCCGCGCTAAGGATCAAATCCCTCGCCAAGAGGCACCGGGCAGCAACCCTGCTCGGCCCGTCCTTACCAGGCATCTTACGGCCCCTCCCAAGGATCAAAGCCCTCGCCAAGAGACGACCGAGCAGCTGTCTACTCGGTCATCCATGGCTGGTAGTTCACTACCCACCGACGCCAAGGATCAAAGCCCTCGCCGAGAGGCACCGGGCATCAACCAACGCTCCGCTAATTCTTTGGAGAGCACCAACCTTTTTACAACAAAGGTTCCTCCACAATATTCAAGTAAACGATCACCACCTCGACTCCGGAGGCTGGAGGACACCGACCTTCTTACATAGCGATTAATTGACAAGCACTCGAAGGGCGATCGTTATCTAAAACACCGGCCATCGATCTGCGGCCTAACGCTTGATCGAGGGCAGAACTGACAAGCTCAAGTACTCACACAGGAAAAGCATTGTCACGCAGAAGAAAAAAGACTAAGTTTCATTCGAACTTCCAAAATCTTTTACAAGGTATTCTGGGCTCCCCAGCCTTACCAAATTACCCGAAGGCTTACAAAAAGAAAGACAAAAAGGAAAAGCCAAAAAAGTTCAGGCCGCAGGCCCCGCTTGGACCTCACCTTCATAGGTACCATCCCCAGAGGGCGGGGCTTCCGCTTCAGTAACAGCCCCTCCGTCATCACCATCTGCCGGAGGCATGACCACCGAAAGTGGGACCCGAGCGCTGAGCTCACCGTCGGCAAACTCCGAAAATTGCGCCTTGACGGCATCAAGAGCTTCGTGCCATACAATGGCAGAGGCTTCGTCGAGGTCGGCGTAAAACTGGTCCGACTCCTTGTAATCGGCCACCGCCTTTCGAGCTCGAACCTCAGCGACCTTCGCCGCCTGAAGCGCAGCCGCGACATCCCGTCTGCTGGTATCCCCCGCCCTCTTCACTATGGTATAGCGATCGGCCAGCTCCGCCAACTTAGCCTCGATGGCTCGGTGGGACTCACTTAGCTGGTGATGGGACTCCCGGCACATTGAGACGATGAGCTCCCTGGCGGCCAATTGGGCTTCGAGGACGACCATCCTCTCCCTCTCCTGACGCAGTTGGAGGCGCAGGTCCTCGGCCTCCGAAGACGACTCCCCCGCAAACCTCATAGCAGGGGCAATCTCCTCGGCCTCCATGTGAGCAATGAGGGCGCAGTGCTGAAGGACCTGATGAAAAACAACAGAGAGACTTAGAGACGCTCGAACTAAGAAAAGGGCGCTCAAAATAACACGTAAGGGGGTACGTACCTGCACCGCCTCCTGAGCTATAGCTGCCACTTGGGCCTTCAGCGTCCCCCGGGGAATCTTGCCTCCGGCCGACTCTTCCATATCAGCGAGCAGGCTGTCAGCAATGGAAAGCCCGGACGGGGATACGAAACAAGCGTCCCCCTCCTGCATAGGAATCCCCTCAGGGATCTCAATCGGTGGCGCGCGAGAGACCGTCTTCTCCCTCTTAAGAGGAGCCTCGTCTTCTTCTTCTTCCGCTTCCCTCACCCGGGGTTCGGGAACCTGCGGACGCCTCTGACCGCCATCGCGGCGATTATCGGGGGCTCGGGTCGAGGCAGATGGCCTTGTCGCTGGCGACGCCCTTGGTGCGGAGCTCGGGTCAGCCCAAGGCACGACCATTCCCCCGGCTCTCTTCTAGGACGGGACACCGAGGGCAGCAAGAATCCTGGATCGATCCATTTGTTCTACCAAGAAGGGAAACAGGCTCGACTCAGAAGAAGCAGTGGAAGAAGATGAGGAAGAAGACGTCATGGGCTCAGTTACTGCAACTAGAACCTCATTGCCCGACTCAACCACGACTACTTCTACAGATTCCTCAGAGGAAGAAGAAGAAGAAGAAGAAGAAGAAGAAGACATCTAACCTGATTCAAAGAAGGTTTCGCCGAGAAATATACGCGGAAGAGATGGCCTAGAAAGAATGAGGAGCGCCGAGCAATCTCTCGCGGCAAAGTGGACTCTCGAAAATGTAAAACCCTAAGGGAATCCCTCTCCTTTTTTTGCAACTTTCGGTATGCATCCGATGGCCCTGATCGATTCCCTCTTGATCGAAACCTCGCGACTGCCAGCCGTCGCGTCCCACGCGTCGAACGACCCTTGGCGGCACCCCCTCAGCTGCAGACGATAGCGAAAGCCTGTTGCATCCACCACTCCGCATCGGACACGTGGCCTGCACCTCAACAGACGTGCGGGCGATCCGGCGCTTTCCCTTTAAATGTGAGATCTCTCCCTTGATCCGCTGGCGTCATCAAGAAAATACTACTCTCTGCCCGGGAATGCGCGCCGACGATATCTTCGAGTGAGAGCTCACCCCGAGTGATCGGTCAGACCACTCTCGACCCGACCCAGGAACAGGTCAAGACAAGAGTGAGGGGCTAATGATGAGGCTCAATATCGGTGGCTCTCCAGATACTGACACGTTGCAGATGACGTGTCCCAGAGCCTACGAGAAAGGATCAAGAACTTCAGTTGGGGTCGTACCTCGGGCCTCCGGCCCGAGGAGTCTCTCGACCTCCGGTGGCCTCCCAGACCACCCCTCGGCTCGCCTCTGAGCTATCACAGAACCAAGACGCCTTGGCCTCCCGTTCGTACCCGAGCCTCCCGCCGAGCTCATCTTCCACGGTCTCAACCAGACCGACCCACAGCAATGATCACTAGCGCCTCCGCCACGGTTCCGCGAATCTCACCATGCACGAGATATCTGCCACCCACGATCCCGCGTTCCACGCCATCACGATCCTCCATTAACGAGCCTGTCTCGTCATTAATGGGGGATCCCGCCTATCACGCGGGCGTGACGTCAGGGGCGTAACGGCCGGCGTGATTCTCGCGCCTGCCTGTCCATTGCTGCCGCTATATAAATCCCTCTCTCAGACGATCGAGGTAAGCAATTTTTACTCCACTAGGCCGTTACTCTGTCCAACTAGCACCACTAACTTGATCGTTGGAGGGTCCTCGGTGGTATAACCACTTCCTTGCAGGCAGCTCGGCTTAACCTTAAATCCAAGCCCATTGAGATCCCCACGCCAAAGAAGATAACCTCCAAATTAAATCTTGGCCGACCGTCATCACGCGAAGAGATCAACGGAAGATAAGAACTGATGGAGAACCAGACCTCCATCAAAGCCTTAATGCCTAAAGGTAATTAATGATTGATATTATGTATCAAAGAAATCTTTTCCATATTTCTTTGCTTATAATTTCTTCTACATTTTTTCATCTCAATGAATAATCATGCGCATTAAGTCTTCTCCTAAATGAATAGAGTGGATCTTCTCTCGCTCTTTTTTTTGCCGTGTTGGTTGTTGTTTTATATTTGTTAAACTTTTCGTCACAATTTTTATGTCTTCTCAGCTCTTTCATCCTTTAGTAGCTGATACGCACTTTCATCTTTTAAACGGTGAAATGGTTAGACTCAATAGTGTTCTTTATCTTTAATAATTGATCAAAATATGATCTTTTTATTATATAGCTCATAATCCGTAACACTTTTTGTTGGTGTTTGCATGAACTGCAGATGTTTGATTAAACGCACCAGTGTGTGAGTTGGTGATCAGCTATTGAATCTACAAGAGCAAATCTCCTTGATAATATGCATCGGCGCCAAGGACTATGATTTAATATTGATCAGTTTCTTCTTTGCCACATAATGCGGTACGCTACTGAATCTACGTGTGCAAATCTCGTTGACAACATGCATCGGCTTCAAGGACGATGATTTAATTTTTGTCAATTTTGTACCAAACTCTATGTTACAACATAAGAATTTTGATCGTAGTCATTTTTTAACTAATTTCTTCCTCCTAACATAGCTGTATTGAGAGAGAGAGAGAGAGAGAGAGAGAGAGAAACAAGCACTTCTCCATCAAATTCTTCAAAATTTCGCTCTCCCTATATTTTTCTTGCATTTGCAACTGCAGTCGCGAAATCTCAGAATCGAATGTATTATGAATGATGGATCAGTGATCCTCTACCGTGTCCTTCATCTCTCATCATTGATCAAAAGCATAATCTTTACGTGTTATATATATGCTAAAAACATTTGTTGTTGATGATAGCATGCATTGCAGGTGTTCAATGAAGTGCGTCAATGTTTAGTTTGCGATCAGCGGTCTTGAATTATAGTTTAAGATGCTCGTCTTTGCCAATGACACGTCACAGTGGAGTAAAACAGCGAGACACTGATTTTTCTACACTCTTGCTTGCAGGATAAATACTTTCTATGCCTTTCATACATAGAAAGCTCTGAGGTAATTAAATTCATATATAGAAAGTTGGACCCTATATAGAAAATGAAACTAGAAGCTATATAACGAAAATAAATTAATTTTTTTGGAAAATTATGATGTGAATAAGGTAGATTTTTCTTATACAAGCAATTGCTTATGCAAATACTTCTTAATTATATGCTTATATTCTGAATTGTGTCAGAATGTTATATACGTTTTTTTATTTTTGAAATGTGATTCTATAACACAACAAAGATATTTAATATTGGATGGATATCTGATAATGATAATTCCAAGGAACATATCAGACTATTTTCCTTGATGCGTGGGCCATCCTTAGGAGCCAAACTTGTAATACACGATTAATGATTCATGAAGCAGGATTATTTTGTCAAGCACTGGGTCATCGATCCAAAGACTTGGAGTTGATTGGTGAAGACTTTTGAAAATATTCATTCATGACCTCAAATATCTCAAGTCGTCGTTGAGCTCTGCCGTAACTAATACTGTCAAGTGTTAATGTTCACCTCGTATTTGTGCTATAAATAGACTTTAAAGTACTTCAAGCAGCGGCAGGCTCTCAATGGAGTTGTCTGCCTTTCTTTCCTTCACCATGCTGTTAATGTTTGCAACCTCTTGTCCGAAGCTAGCCAGTTCAATACCACACAGCAACTTCACTGACCTCGAAGCTCTATTAGCCTTCAAAGCTGATGCCGCCGATTCATCTGGTGTTCTCGACGCCAACTGGACGACCAACACGTCCTTCTGCTACTGGATCGGTGTGTCCTGCGGTGGTCGACGTCGTCACCGGCAGAGGGTCACTGTCATCGACCTACAGGACATCGCCCTCCAAGGCACCATCTCCCCGCACCTCGGAAACCTATCCTTCCTCTCTACGCTATTCATTTCCAATACTTCCCTTACGGGCCCCATCCCTGAATCCCTTGGCCGGCTTCCCCGTCTTACCCGCATCGTCCTCCAGCAAAACTTTCTCTCCGGTCGAATTCCTTCCACCATCTTCAACATGTCTTCCCTAATGTCTATGTACATTCTTTACAACAATCTCTCGGGCTCTATCCCGTCGAATTATAGCTTCAATACGCTCCCACGGATCACGAATATCTCTCTTGCTTTTAATCATCTTAGTGGCGAGGCCTTGTCGAGCATTGCTCGATATAGAGACCTCGAATTTCTTGATTTGACTGGTAATCTATTTAGTGGAACCATACCGGTCGAGATCGGTAGCTTGCGTAAGCTTAGCAGTTTATATCTTGGATTTAATCAGCTAACTGGTACTATCCCAACTTCATTAGGTAACCTCACAAATCTCATAGAGCTCGAACTGATTTCAAACAATATGATAGGGATAATACCCAAGGAATTGGGCAATCTTGGCAATCTCGAAAGACTAAACGTGGTTACAAATAACTTTGTTGGCTCGCTACCGTCCGCTTTGTTGAATGACTCCAAGTTGAACTACTTTGACCTTGGCGAGAACAAGCTCACTGGATCTGTGCCTACTGAAATAGGCAAGTTTCTGCCTCAACTTACGTGGTTTAGTGTTGGTGATAATCATCTAAGTGGTGGACTCGAATTTCTATCGTCTCTGTCCAACTGCAGAGATCTTGTGTACCTTCAAATACAGAACAGTACGCTCGAAGGCGCGCTTCCGGATTCTGTGGGGAATCTCTCCACGAATCTGCAGTTTTTCAGTGCTTTCGAAAATCATTTTGAGGGAAACATTCCGACTTCATTTGGGAACTTAAGTGGTCTTATTCTTTTGGACCTTGGTGTCAATGAGTTAACTGGGATAATACCATCCTCTCTAGCAACGCTAGAGGCACTTCAATGTCTGTACCTAGACTTCAATAGTATCGGTGGTTCTATTCCACTTGAGCTCGGTCTGATGAAAAATCTGAACAAACTAATCCTCAACAATAATGCACTTCGTGGACAAATACCAGATTCATTAGCCAACTTAAGCACGATACAGCTCTTGTATCTAAATAACAATAAGTTGTCATCAAGCATTCCCCGGCGCTTGTGGACTCTAGAAGGCCTCCTTGAATTAAGTCTATCCGGAAATGCGTTAAATGGCTCACTTCCACAAGTGTTTAACTCGAAGGCCCTAGTTTCAATGGATCTATCGATGAATCAACTTTCAGGTAACATATCGAGTTCTTTAGGGACGCTTTCAATGCTTAATCGTTTGAACCTATCTAGAAACTCGTTCCAAGGACAAATTCCAGAATCATTTGACGGATTGATCAGTATTACCAATCTCAACTTATCACACAATTTTCTATCTGGAGCCATACCACAGTCCTTGGCTAATCTCTCCGATCTTATTAGTCTTGACCTCTCTTTCAACAAGTTACAAGGTCAAGTGCCCAAGGGAACAGTGTTCGCAAATTCCAGCATTCCGTCTCTTATGGGAAACGAAGCACTCTGCGGAGCACCTCAGTTGCATCTTCCACCATGTTCTGTTGAACTTGTTAGTGATAACTCAAGAAGGAAATCGCAGTCACTCAGAAATATTCTTCTCGCGATTGCGTCGGGTGTGATTCTCTTTACTTGCTTTTGTCTTATATATGCATTTTCTTCAAGGAGGAAGCGCAAGGCTTCAGTCGCCACTACCGTGACTCGTTTGGATGATCACAGATTTGTTTCACACCATGAACTTGCCCGTGCAACTACCAACTTCAGCGAGGAGAACTTATTGGGAAGAGGAGGGTTCGGTTCCGTGTTTAGGGGATGCCTAGACGATGGGTTGGTCGTAGCGGTAAAGGTGTTGAATCTAGAAGCCGAAGAGGCTTCAAAGAGCTTTGATGCAGAATGCCAAGTTTTAAAGGTTGTTCGCCACAGGAATCTCATCAAAATCATCAGTGTATGCTCCAATTTAGACTTTAAAGCTCTCGTCCTTGAATTCATGCCAAATGGAAGTCTTGAGAAGTGGTTGTACTCTGAGAATTGCTTTCTAAATCTGATACAAAGATTAAACATAATGGTGGACATATCGTTGGCGCTTGAGTACCTACACCATCGTCATCCGCATGTTGTGTTGCACTGCGATCTGAAACCAACAAATATATTGCTAGATGAAGAATTCGTGGCACATGTAAGTGACTTTGGCATCTCCAAACTGCTGTTGGGTGAAAGCAAATCAATGGCAACAACGAGCATGCCGGGCACCATAGGTTACATTGCTCCAGGTAATGAAATAATTCATTAAGTTTCATATTGATACTTTAATAGAATTGTACTTTTTCCCTATATTCATTTAATTAATAAACTGCATAAAATTTAGAAGAATTCTCAAGTCTATCTCAAATTTTATAGAGAAATTATTTGATGTGCCGGCCATATATGTCCGAACATGAGAGAGAGAAATAAGAACATGGACCTCACCGAGTTGCTAGATGAATTCTCTCTCTCTTTTTCTCTCGCCGAATAATTTCTCAGTTTGATATGATCCACCACCCATTGGCTTTTGAGTTTCCTAGCATTCTTCTTTTGTTAGCCTAGTAGAAAAAAACTAGCAGCAAAAAAGTCATGGACAATCTCAGTTAATGTGAAAACTAAATCAAAAACTGTTAAAATCTAGAAAATTGCTATAATAATAGTAGATATTTTTATATAGACTTTCAATTTAGTTGATTTTTGATATTTTTTGTTTTGAGAATGAAATTTATTCTTGAACTATATTGCTTACTACAGAGTACAGCACTACAGGGGCTGTATCAAGAATGGGTGATGTATATAGCTTTGGGGTTCTACTTCTAGAAACATTTACCGGCAAAAAACCAGTGGATCCTATGTTTGGTGGACAATCAAGTATAAGGGAATGGATTAAAAAGGCACATCCAACTGCAATCTTGGACGTTGTAGATGAAAATCTCCTGAAAAATCGCGCTAGGAATGATGAAACATCGCAAGACGGAACAAAACTGCTACAGTGTATGTCATCTGTGATTCAGTTGGGTTTGTTGTGCTCGAGTTACTTGCCGAAGGAAAGAATTCCCATGACGGATGTTGCTTCAAGATTGCAGAAGATAAAGATGGAATATTTGTCGGTTTAGTTAATTCTTCATCCATATATTTGGACTGCTTGCTATAAAAGTATGAGAAGAAGCCAATTTGAATTTGGGTGAAAAGTTTACACCTATACATGCAAAATGTTTAACATTGTATACATTCATGAAAAATGTGCAAACGATGAAATAGTGATGGTGGGTGATTGTAACCTCGCTATAATTAGGCATTGTATCCCCTCTTGAAAGTATCCCAGCAAGAATAAGAATAAAAAGAGAAGCCTAAAACACAAGGCAAATTATTCACAAGTCCTCCTATCTAAATTTTTTTTATTACAAAACAAAGTTATTCTTCTTTAATTAAGTTTGCTCCACAAATTTAATTCCATAATCGACAAGACTCCCGTCTGCCCCCAACAAATTTGGTATCAAAGCCGGTCATCTCTATCTTCGTTGATATGGCAACATCCTCTCCGTCGACACTATCGCTATTCAATAACTCGTAAAATCTCGTTCCGGTTTTCGACGGCGAGAGTTACGATTTTTGGAGTCTCCATATGAAGACTCTCTTCATCTCTCAAGAATTTTGGGAGCTTGTCGAACGTAGATATCAAACAGCGATGATTCCGAAACACTTGCATCATGGACTCAGACAAAACAAAAGGAGTATCGTGAGAATAGAAAGAAAGATGCAAAAGCTGTTCTTTTTTATTCAGCAAAGTATGAGCAGATCAATCTTCTGCAGAATCACGGTCGCTGCTACATTAAAAGAGGCTTGAGAAATTCTCAAACAACAATTTTGAAAGTTCATAGTGCCCTCGTCGCTAACCCGCGGCTGATGCGGAATCCGAAAACAAAAATTTTCATGGCACTAGAAACTTAAATCCAAGATTCTAAACCAAACACCTAAAACTAGAACAACAAAAGGATAGAAATCACAACCTTTGTAGCGTCATCATTTGCTCCAATTGGATTGGACTCTAGCATACTCTCAAGAGCTCTAGATCGTGCTTGCATGCCGGTCCTCCTTCACCGAAAATGATCCACCCGAGTGAACCAAGTTCAAGTTTCAACTTCATCCATGAAGTAACTAAATATCCTAGGTTGCTGATCTAAAATACTTAATGATGTGTGTGAGTGTTCTAGAATTTTTCTTTCTCTTTCTGTTCATAATTCTCAACTCATGAGAGGGTTGAAAATGAAGAAGAATGAGCTATGGAAGAGAGAGGAGCAAGAATGGTAGAATGAAAAAATCCTTCATAAATTCAAACATGCTTCAACACTTTTGTAAAAAGAAATTTTCCATTTTAAAACTACAATTATACTTGAATAGTATTTGCAAATGAATTATTAATTCATTTGCCCATACTCTCTACCATTTCTTTTTCCATCTCATTTCTTAATTTCTTAAAAAGAAAAACCTTGAAATGATTTATCCTTCTTCTAGAAGTATTCTTGTATTAATACAAGAATACGTCCCCGCAAATACATGCTCATATTCGTATCAAAATACGAATACCTAAGAGAAAGAAAAATACAATAAAAATAATACTAGAATATGTTGGGGTTCCTAGCGCCTTGGTCATCTACCATGGCCGATTGCGGAACAAAAATTTTGGCGTTTAGAAAACTTGCCGCTAGAAACAACTACCTAGAATCGAATCCAAACATGAAATTAGCAATCTAAAGGCATCTAACTACTGTGATAGAATGTTATATCGAACGAACCATGCCCTTCGGTCTTCTACCATCTCCCTTAGCTCCTTGAGGTCCTTTGGATCGAGCTTGGCCGCTGGTCTTCCTCCGTCGAAGATGATCCATCCGAGAGATGTAGCTCATGGGTTTAGCTCCACATAAAAGATCAAGTGAACCAACTAGGGATTTTAGATGGTTAGTCTAGAATGCCTAGGATGTAGTGGAGTGTTCTAAGTGTATTTCTACCTCACCTTCTCTTTTAATTCTCAACACATGAGAGGGTAGAGAGGAGGTTGAAGATGAAGGTGGAGAAAGCTCAAGAAATCTAGAGAGGGAGTGAAGCTAATGGTGAGGAGAATAATGTTGGGTTATGCAAGCGCTCCGGCCATCAATCCGTGACCAAATACGGAACCCGTCTAAAAGAGCATATAGCAGTTAGACGAGTTGTACCGCTCTAATGACATTCACGGTCGCAGATAGTAATGTATGTACTGAAAACTACGACATTAGAATTCCGCACGCAATTAGCAAACTAAATCAATTTCCAAAACCATGGGAAAAAAACAGTGAGCTAAAGTTCCAAAAACCGACCGTTTAAAGCCAATTCGGAAGTCCGAATCAAAACGAAACGCGCCCGAACCTTCGCGGGCAGTTAGAGCACCAAATTAACTTCGAGAAGGGGTGAGGCAGACCCGAAACTGCTTAAAGTGGGGCAGTTTCAGGTCCCCACTGCGAAGACCACCTTGTGGTGGTCTTGGGGAGTGGGCCCAGCCGTTCGGTCCCCCGGGGGTTCCTCGGGGTGCCCATGCACCACCCTGCGGCTTCTCAGTTCAAACCATGAGCCCGCGGGGTGTGCAAAATGTTAGTTATATGTATGATCTAGAGGCCATTGTTGTACATGATTGTATATTATAGTGGATGATTGGACATATATACAGAGGACTTTCTTGCTCGACATGATAGTATGTTGTCTGGTTGCACTTTATCTTAACATGTACGCTTATGTATCTTTATACTGTCTCTCTGTTACATGTTGATAAAACCCTTAGGATGTGGACTTGACTACGAGGACTATGATGTAGATTATACTAGTGGGGCCAGGATAGTCTACAAGTACATCCTTTAATTGTTCCTATTCGAGAGAGTATCGAGACGGGGCATCGATATTCCAGTTTAGACTAGTGTGTACGATTCTAGACACCTAATGGGTTAGCTAATAATTGTATTGTGCAAAACTCTCCCAGGAGTAACTTTTACTCGCAGCGGGTATCGGGATCCAACTATCTCATAGAAGGTATGCAATCTCATTGCAAATTTCAACACTGGAAATTCCCGATAATTTTTTGCCCCTAGCGTCCTATTACCTTGACGTAGGCCAACAAACCATTGGACACTAGTCAAGTTCAGTCTGTACATTTCTTGATTGAATTAAACCCATCTGCACGACCCCTGACACAGGCCAAAAAAGTCATACGACTACCCTAATCCAATCACATTACATGCTAGCGGATAAGTACTAATTAGCTACCGCACACTACGCCTTGACACAGGCCAACAAATGCAGCACGAATACTAAATAGTACCTATCTGAAATGACGGAGGGCTACGACAGTTTTTTAAGAAAACTTTTTGCGTAATGAACTTGATATCATTGCAGAATCTAGTGATTTTGAAAAGGAGTGTTTTTGTGGCTTTTACTAGTTTCGCTAAAAAGGTCACTCCCGGTGAAGGGATCTCGGCTCTTTCCTTATCGAATAAGGTGTTGGATATTCAACAAGAAATACCACTATATAAAGCAAAAACTAAAAAAGCAATCAAAAATAAAACCGTGTTGGTTATAGCATCTGCTAGCTTCTGCTAAAGAGGTCACTCCCGTTGAAGGGATCTCGACTCTTTCCTTGTCGAATAAGGTGCTGGATATTCTACAAGGAATACCACTATGCAAAGCAAGAACTAGAGCTACCCTTTGTTTTTAAAATTTGATTCCACGATATCTTTAGGTTTCTTTTCTTTTCATTAATCTCATTAATGAAGTCCCATCATTTATGTTTCCTAAGCATCACAGATAAAGAAATGAAAATACAACGTATGCTTATGCCATCCACATTCGCCACTTTGTCCCGTTATGCACCGTTAGGTTACTTAACTAACGACATAGCGCGACGGGACTAGCGCGGATGCAAAACATAAACAACGTCTATTATATATCATGTATATAATAATAAAACATTCGTCTCAGGCAGTAATATGATCTCATCACTGAACATTGCAGCAGAAGTCAACATATGAAATATTGTATATATTAGGATTTCCGTCTTTTAAATCAAGCCAGTAAAAAACACGGATTCTACGTTCGTGATGAATAGCCAAACTCAGATCCCTAGAACCCTATGAGAGCGGCAAGTAACCCTGCCAATTCTAGAGTTAGGAGACCCGGTCTCGACTCCTCGAGATGGTCTCCCATTGGACCCTAGAACCCGATTACTTGTGTTCCCTACCTTGGGTCTATCCTAATGCGGAAAAATAAATAATATACATCAATGATGACATCATCCTCAACCCGGAAGTGCTCCAATAAAAGAATATTACATACAATGAATTTTACATGAATGAAAAGAAAAACTCTCATCTCACATAAAACCCTCGGCCATTCAATCACGACGATCCAATATATCATATCACAGCAACACATAACAACACATGTCATCAACGTAAATAAATATACGTATCCCAATTGTCGTTGACGTATAGCAACGAAACCGGCGATACACCACATATTACACTTATGGTCGCAGAATAGAAATATGAACTACAATAATTAGAATCCACAATTATCTTTAGACATAATAAACCTGAAATATCACATACTTCGGATTTCATGCCTAACACAGTAAATTCCTTAGACATCATAAACCCGGAACATCACATATTCCGAATTTTATGCTTAACAATATAAACCCCGCATTTTAGTCTCGTCTTGAAAACACTTTTCAAAAATTAGTCAGGTAATTCAACAGGATTCCTGACAACATGATCGAATGCGCGTCTGAAACATTAGTAGATGGCCGCACCCCCGATACCGTCGAAGAAATGCACTTAGGCGAAACACCGTGGCCGCGAGCACCCGAACGGATGCTTTTGGCAACGGGGTTCTCCTATAGTTACTTGGTCAGGGCGTTGGGGCGTGGCTATCTAGTAATGTTATCCGGCAAGCATCCGCGTACGCTACGCGATTGCGACGAAGTTTTGATCCAAATCGAAACTTCGTGGCAACCAATGATTCGAGACTAAATTGCTAGATTTATAAGATATAATCCAGTTTTCACAAAACTTATAATTGTGGATTCCAAATATTGTATCATAAATCACATATAGCTAGGCGATGTTAAACATTTCGATCGAATCAACGAATTCCCAAAATTCCCAGAAAACTCAACACTTGAGCACAGTTAAAAAATACCTAGAACATGCCACAGTACCTATGGACCAACCGTTGAAGTGCCAACCTAAGCCTCACACTTGGCGCCGCGGAACCGCCGCAAATACCACTATTTGGCCGTGGTTCCGCGGTCAAGTAATCGAGTTAGGGTTTCGTTCTTTAAGAGGGTCCATAGAATTACCTGCATGATTTTTTGAATATTTTTAATCTAAAAAATTATAACGTTTGGAAAAATTTCCAGAGAGCATGGGAAAATAGGGTTTTCGGTGTTCGTTCGGACTTCTAACTTCGCCTAGACAACGCCTAATGCTCTAACCTGGCTCTGATACCATGTTGGAGTTTCTTAGCACATCTACTAGGGTTTCAAGGTGTATCAAGTATACGATTTTAAAAATATAGTGTGCTAATGAACTCAAACTTAGAATCGAACAGAGAATTAGGGTTTTGCAACAAGTAAACAAGCATAAACCTAAGTGATTATGGAATACAACCTTTGTAGACCGGTCTAGCACTTCAAATGCTTCGTGTAGAAATCCCTTCGCTCTAAGTAGTGGTGTTCCGGACTCTCCGTAGGCTCCACTAGTCGAAATGAATGAGCTTGTTTAATGACCGTCGAAGCCGAAGATGATCTATTTTGAGGAGACCCAATTCAAGCTACCTCTTCACTAATGTATGAATAAGTGAAGCAAACAACCTATACAAAATGGCTAATAGGGTATAGATTGATGAAATAGGAATTTAGCTCACTTTAGAATATTTTTCCTCTCATTATTTTTCATCTCAAGAAAATCAAGTAAGTAAAAAAAGATGAAGAAGATGAAACTCATATGAACCATGGGTGAGAAAATACCTAATATAAACTCTTGTAGAGACTTAACTAAGGCTAAGATAATAGTTAGGTTAAATAATATCTAGAGTAAAATAAAAGTCAATGGAGTTTAGTTAAGGTTTCTACACGCTTCTCCAAACTTCACAACCATGCTAATTTCCACCTCATTTTTGGTTTTCTCTTAATAATAAAAACCCTACATTATCTTAACTAAGGTGTGGCTCTCATACACCCAAGTCCATGTACCATCAAACTTGATACATAAATCAAAATACATTTAAATATATATAGCATGATACATAAATCAAAATACATTATATATATATATATATATATATATAATGTAAATGAAGAAAAGAAAATTCTTTAGTGAGCATTTATATTAGTTAATATATATTAATATATCAAATATATATATATATATATATATATATAATTATTAAATCAACATTTGATTTAATAATCCGGCTATATCACATATACCCGACTAATATCAAATCATCGAATCAACACTTGATCCAATAATCCGGATATATCATATATAACCTATATCGCGAGATTAGAATACGGTATCATAGACACGCATTTATCTCGGTCCGCACATATCACATATGTGCTCCTACTTCGTTTCGCTTGAGCCAGGAAACCTCTGTGTAGGACTCTAAAGACTCGTCAATACGCCAACAGTAGGTGGTGATCATATCAGTCACCCACAAGCCGCAAGCGGTCTGCTAAACGTAACGGCCACCTGGGTATTGAGCGATTAGAAGATCAACAAGCATGCCTGCTCATACTCACGTGAATCTGTAAGTCTATGTTACCCACCCCGGTAGTTACGGGGAGGCGGAAAGAGGTAAAAATCGAATTTTTCTCACTAGGAAATATAGACTAACCATGAAGGATCTTTGCTAAACAAAAGCTAACAAACTATCTACAAGTTCTAACTACTAGGTTATAAGGTTATACCTAGTTCTTGAACTCCTTCTCTTCTTGTGTTGCTTTCATTTCTTGTGTGCTCCTTTGAGTGGTGTAGACGGCTCCTCCTCTTCGTCTTCTTTTTGCCGAAGAAAGATCCACCCGAAGGCCTCTACCTTGAGCTCCTACCTCAATAAAAAAGTAACTAGAGTGCTTGGCTTGCTAGACTAAGAACCCTAGAGTGAGTAGAGAGGTGTTTTGATAGTTTTATCTCACAAAGCTCATGTTTTTCAACTCATGAAACAAGAGAGCTTTTGAGAGAGAGGAAGAGGGAGAGCAAACCATGAGAGAGAAAGGTTATGATAGAATGAGAGTCTAGAATGAACCTTGCTCTCATATTAGAGATATATGATAATAACAATAATAATTAAGAAAATTGTGATGGTTAGTTGATTTGACCATTATCATTTCACATTTAATGCTAAGCAAGCTTCAAGAAGCATCTTTTGCTTAACAAAAAGAAAATATCAAGGTCAATGAAAGTCAACAAGTCAAATGGTCAACCCAACCCTAACCATGACACAAATATCCTTAATTAATATTATTAATCATATTTCTCATTCTCATTAGGGTTTTGATCAAGTCAATGGTCAAAAACCCTGATGAGGTTTCTCCCTCTCCGCCTCTGTCAACTGTACATACGTACCCGCATTCGTATTCTAAAGAAACACGAATACAATGAGACAAGACCAATCCCAAAACAAATACTAGGATCTGGCTTAAATCAAAGCCCACTAGTAATAACTGCCCGGACACCAAACGTGCACAAGTGTGTGTACGTGAACGAACCCCGTCGTAAAACCATACGACCTCTACTCTGTTTTGCTCAAAGGCGAACAACCCTCTGTCTGGGACTCTAAAGACTCGACATTACGCTGGCAGTGGGTTTAACTACAGGCCGCAAGCGGTACTAGCTGTACGCAACGGTCCCCAGGTAGATGCCGATAAGAAGACCGATGAGGTGAACCCATTCGAACTCCTACTGAGCCTGAATGTAACAATCTCCGTACAGTCCGGTCTGTTCATCTGAAAGTATCGCATGTCGGGCCTAGGAGGGCGGTAAACGTCAGTCTCTTAATAGCGGTACAAGTCGTGTCGGAGTGTAGCCCAGAACACCCTGAGAAAATACTGGAAACACTGCCAGTAAATCTCGCTTGCCCTGACCAGGGACTTTGTGTAATGGCTCTCCTAGACACAGCGCGATATCAACTTCCAATACCGGGAGAGACGAATCCTGTCTAACCGTCACTACCTCTAAGTGCTTCGGGACTGCACCCAACTACTACCTGTTTGCACGACTCATTTGAGCTGTGGTAGGGTAGTAATCTAAGAACAGTAGGAACACACTCGAGGCGAAGTGACAGTGTCAAGTCAACGGACTAAACTGTACTCATGTCACCTGGGAACTGATAACCGACGATAGGTATAATACTAACCAACAGTTCCCAGCGAGTCCTGTCCAGTGTACTCATGACCTAACGAGCACCTGCATACTATCTCCAGTACGACGTACTGATGGCTGTGGGACAGACCATCTCCCCTCCTGGAATGAAAAGCGTATATACTAGTCTACTCTGGAGTATCGATCCCTTGTCTCGATAATCCTACGACCAAGGACCTGTATAAGGATGTGCTTATAGACTACCCAGCCCCCACTAGTGTGACTGCCATCATAACGCTGGCGGTCAAGCAAAAGATCCTAAGGGCTCTATCAATATGTATTAGCAATATGTCAAAAGAAACACATACACATATTAAGATAGATACAAATCATGTAGCATACTACCATATTGAGCAAGAATGTGAATCCATGTATATATCCCAAGCTTCCAAAATGTAATATACAAACTAGTACTATACAATAATGGCCTATAGGGCATATCACACTAACAATCTCCCACTTGTACTAAGGCCATGTTCTGGCATATCTGTTCAGACCAGAATATTGCATTATTATATTCCCCATTCTTATTCTTTTTATAAATAAACAGGTACTTTTGACGCATGTCTGCTACATGTTACAGGTTATAGGTTCTTGGACAGGAAACAGTGAAAACGATGAAAAGATGATGCAAAAGTGGACTTTAACCAACAAACAGAGAATCTTGATCAAGCCTACATAAGGAACAATTCACAAAGCAAGATTCAAGACATCGACTCAAAGCGAACGGTTAAAAATCCATTGCAAATTATTCACTGGAAATCTGGAACCAACCTAGAAGCCCAAATGGAAAAGAACATATATAAACAGGAAGACAAAGTCACCAGAAGCCAGCACCAGAAAGTCCAGAGCCCAACTCCAACATTTGGCCGCGGAACCGCGGCCAAACCATGCCTCAGGCCGCGGTTCCGCGGCAGGATAGTGCAATCAGGAAAAAATATTTTTTCCATATTTTTGTGGCGGCGTTGACCAGTCAACCTAGGGCTATTTTTGTAATTGTAGACATGCGAATCAAAATGTAACCCTAGGGTTTCCTATTCTTTATAAATAGGAACTCTAACCAATGTAATTATTTATGCCTCCCTTTAATGAATAAAATTTAGAAATCTTTTGGAGAGCATCGGTGCTTCTTTTCCATTCAGAAATTCAGATCTGACAAACCTGCATGGATGATTGGAGGGATCCATCTGTAAGTAATTTAATTTCTTGCCCTAGTGTAGATTTCAATTCCTTGCCCTAGGTAGATTTAATTTGATGCCCTAGGAACTTATTTAGGGTTTAGCTTTGAGGAAGGATTTTGAGAGATGAGATCTCTCATCCATTTCTTAACCACCAAATATTTACAATAGGACTCCATGCATACACGCACATACCGCGCCCTACGGCATCCTACCCCTCGAGGCAACGATGACACCGTAGTGTAAAGGACCGGTTGCGCGAGTTTTCCATGGAGGTTAGGGTAAGGATCTCTATAGGAAGGACAAGAACCTAGAGGAAGGAACACCTTCCCGAACGGATCTAATCCACTTTATTGATAATTACCATAACTCCTCATAGATCTTCATTCGGGTATTGAAAGCGGTGAGATTTAATTACATTTCCAAACCATCCCTAAACCTAACCCTAGCAAGAGTAGATCTAGATAATTGCCCTAGGTTAATTAGATTTTTAGATTTAAATAACAACTCCGAACACCCTTCGGAATTAACTCGTAAGAACGAATCGGAGATTCACAACATCCCTGTGGACCGACCCGTACTCACCGGCTAGCTTCATGCGACGCCGTTCTTGATTGCGGTTACAAATATTTTTGATCTATCTTTTAGAAAGCGCAAGCACGCTAAATCATTTAAATCAATATCACAGACCTATCATCTCGAATAGCCTCTCGAACCGCGTCTGAGGAATGGCCTTTGTCAATGGATCTGCAGTGTTATCTTCTATAGCAACCCTCCGTACCTCGATCTCCCGGCGATTCACGATCTCCCTGATCAGGTGATACCGCTTCAAGATGTGTCTGGACTTCTCATAGGACCTGGGTTTCTTTGCTAAAACTATAACCCCGTTGTTGTCACAATACAGAGGTATTGGATCAACAATGGACGGAACCACCTGAAGTTCTGTCAAGAACTTCCTCATCCAGACGGCTTCTTTTGCGGCATCAGATGCTGCGATATACTCCGCTTCCATCGTCGAGTCAGCAACGGTTTCCTGTTTGGAATTCTTCCAACACACCGCCCCTCTATTGAGGGTAAAGACATAACCTGACATGGATTTGGAGTCATCCTTGTCACTCTGGAAGCTGGAGTCTGTAAGTCGATGTTCAACACCCCAATACTTATGGGGAGGCGGAAATATGAATAACAATCTTGTTCTATGATCAAACATCGATTAACCGTATGAATCGTTTGCTAAACAAGTTTTAACAAAAGCTATAGAGTTCTAAACTACTATGTTAAGAGATTATACCAAACGGTTCTAGTCCTTCGTCTTAATGTTATCTACGGCCTCTTTGGATCTCCACGTCCTCTTCGGCTTTCTTCCGTGATAGACGATCCACCCGAGAACCCTAATCCAAGCTATAACCTCTAAACTTGAGGTTACTTAGTTTCTCTAGTTGCTAAATAGAGTAGCTAAGGTGATGTAGAGATAGGTTATGGAGTAATTAGTCTTTCCTAATCCTTATTCTCAACTCATGAGGGTAGGATTATGTTTGGTGAAGGAGAGAGAACTTGAAGAGAGAGAGTGAGAAGATGATAATGATAATAATATGAAAATGAAAAAGCTTCTCACTAGATATATGAAACATAATGAATTAAAAAGAAATGAATAATAAGAGATTATTCATCATGTTTCATTAATGCAAGTGGGTGATTCATTATGTGAGTCATTAAGCATTTAATAATGCATTAATGACATGATGAATCACTCACAATGAGTCACTAATTCATTAAATGAAAATGCCACCTCTCCCTCCATGTCACATCCTTCTAGAAGCTTCTCGGAAAATTACGAGAACGCCCCTCTCATCCGTAAAAACACGGAAAAACTTTAGACTGTATAAATCCAATAACCTGATACTAGAATCTGGCTTAAACCAAAGCCGGCTAGTAAAAACTGTCCGAATGTCGTACGTGCGTTCAAACACATATGCGTCCGAACCTTTGTCGTAAAACCATACGACTTCTATATCTTTTCGCCTGGGTTTGGGAAATCTCTGTGTGGGACTCTAAAGACTCGACTACTACGCTGGCAGTGGGTTTAACCACAGACCGCAAGCGGCACTAGCTGTGCGTAACGGTCCCCAGGTAGTTGTCGATAAGAAAGCTGATGAGGTAATCCATCTGAAATCCTACTGAGCCTGTCTGTGACAATATCCGCGCAGTCCGGTCTGTTCGTGTAAGAGTATCGCATGTATGGTCTAGGGAGGTGGTGGACGTCAGACCCCTAATAACCGTACAAGTCGTGTCGGTATGGTTCAAGACCACCCGAGAATCTACTGATCATTCCATCAGTAATTCTCAATCAGCCCTGGCCAGAGACTTATGGTAATGACCAACCGACCACAGTGCGATATCAACTCCCTATACCGGGAGAGACGAATCCCTAACAGTCACTCACTGCCTCCACATGGCTCGGGACTGTGCCCAACTGAAACCTGTTTGCACGACTCCTTTGAGCCGTGGTAGGGTAATAATCAAAGCACAGTGGGAACTCACACGAGACAAATGATGACTTTAAGTCATACGGACTATCTGCACACATGTCACCTGAGAACTGCTATCTGACGTTAGGTATAATACCATCCAGTCAGTTCTCGGCGAGTCCTGTCCGGTGTACTCACACCCAGTGAGCATCTGTATACAATCTTAGGTGAACACCACCAATGGTTGCGGGACCAATCCATTGCCCCTCGTCAGGGTCTAGATATGTATACACTAGTCTACTCCGGAGTATCGATGCCCAATCTCGATACTCCTGCGGCCAGGGACATCTAAGGGTGTGCCTATTGACTATCCAGCTCCCACTAGTATGACTGCCATCACAACGCCGGTAGTCAGACAAAACACCCTATGGGCTTTATCAACATATATATATAAATACCAAGTAAAATATATCATACGTTAAGACAAAGTCAAACCAAATAGCGTACTATCATATCAAGCAAGACTGTCATGTACATACATATCCCAACCATCCTATACAATGTAGGCCTCTAGGGCATATATATCCAACAATCTCCCACTTGCACTAAGGCCTATAATTGGCGCAATGAGTACCCACTGTCTCTACCAGATCCAGTTGCTTGCGTACCGTATGCCCAACATCTCAAAAAGCCTCTCGAACTGTACTTGAGGAATGGCCTTGGTGAATAGATCTGCCGTGTTGTCTTTTGTGTCTACTCTCCGTATCTCGATCTCCCGACGATTCACGATCTCCCTGATCAGGTGAAACCGCCTTAAGATATGCCTGGATTTCTGATGGGACCTTGGTTCCTTCGCTAAAGCTACAGCACCATTGTTATCGCAATACAAAGGTATTGGATTGGCAATGGACGAAACCACCTAAAGTTCAGAAATGAACTTCTTCATCCAGACAGCCTCTTTTGCGGCTTCACTAGCAGCTATATACTCAGCCTCCATAGTTGAGCCTGCGACGGTATCTTGTTTGGAACTCTTCCAACATACCGCCCCTCCATTGAGGGTAAACACAAAACCTGAAATAGATTTAGAATCATCCTTATCACTTTGGAAGCCGGAGTCGGTAAAAGCCTCTACCTGGAGGTCCCTATTACCGTAAATCAAGAACATCTCCTTAGTCCTTTTCAGGTACTTGAGAATGTTCTTCACCGCTCTCCAATGTTTCTCACCTGGGTCAGACTGATACCTGCTTACCACACTAAGTGCGTAAGCTACATCCGGTCTGGTACATAACATCGCATACATTATTGATCCTACCGCCGAAGCGTAGGGTATAATGCCCATGCGAGCCCTCTCTTCATCAGTCTTTGGAGACATCTCTTTGGAGAGGGTGATTCCGTGACAAGCGGGCATATTGCCGCGTTTGGAATCTTCCATACTAAATCTCTTTAGTATAGTGTCTATATACCTGGACTGTGAAAGTCCCAATATTCTATTAGATCTATCTCGATAGATCTTAATGCCCAGAATGTATGATGCATCTCCCAAGTCTTTCATAGAGAATTTCTGTGACAAGAAGAGCTTTGCTGATTGTAGTATAGGGATATCATTCCCTATCAGTAGTATGTCGTCGACGTACTAAACGAGGAAGACTACTGCTCCTTCTACAATCTTCCTATAAATACATGGTTCATCTACATTTTTGATAAAGTCAAATTCCTTGACTGTTTCATCAAAGCAGATGTTCCAACTCCGCGATGCTTACTTTAACCCATAAATGGATTTAAGCAATTTGCACACTCTTCCGCTGCTCTCACTGTCTAAGAAACCTTCTGGTTGATCCATGTAAACACTCTCTTCTAGATGTCCATTTAGAAAAGCTGTTTTTACATCCATTTGCCAGATTTCATAGTCATGGAAGGCAGCAATGGCAAGCATGATCCGAATGGATTTAAGCATAGCTACTGGTGAAAAAGTTTCATCATAGTCCAGTCCTGGTCTTTGACGAAAACCTTTTGCTACTAGTCTAGCTTTATAGGTTTCCATTTGTCCAAATATACCAATCTTCTTTTTGAAGATCCATTTTCACCCAACTGGTTTTACCCCAGGAGGAGCAACTTCTAAAGTCCATACTTTATTGGTGTACATGGATTCCATTTCGGATCTCATTGCATCCAGCCACTTCACTGAGTCGCTACTCGTGATAGCCTGCTGAAAACTAGTAGGCTCATCATCATCGATGATGCAATCCTCTCGATCTCCATCAAGAAGAAAACCATAGTATCCTTCAGGAGGATGAGAAAGCCTACTAGATCTGCGGAGTGGCGTTGGTTCGTCATGTTCTATTGAAATCTGAGATTCTTCTAAGTCTTCGGTTGCAGTTTGAGGTTCTGGAATTTCTTCCAGTTCTACCGCGCTCCCACTAATTTCTTTTGCAAGAAATTCGCTTTCTAAGAAGACAATGTGACGAGCGACAAACACCTTTTGTTCTTCAGTATGGTAGACCATGTACCCCCTTGAATGCTTGGGGTATCCTACAAACTTATATAAAACCGATCGTGCTTCGAGCTTGTCCGGATTATGCTTTTTAACATATACCGGACACCCCCATATCTTTATATACTTGAGATATGGTCTCTTCCCACACCATATTTCATATGGAGTGGTAGGTACAGACTTAGTTGGAACTCTATTCAATAGGTATGCGGCTGATTCTAGAGTAAATCCCCAGAAGGAAAGTGGCAACTCAGCACTACTCATCATTGAACGCACCATATCTAATAGCGTGCGATTCCTTCTTTCTGATACACCATTATGCTGAGGTGTATAAGGTGGAGTAAGCTGAGAGAGAATTCCATTCGCTTTTAAGTATTCAAGGAAACTGGTACTTAAGTATTCTCCACCTCGATCAGATCGAAGTGTCTTGATGCTTTTACCAGTTTGTTTCTCTACTTCATTTTTATACTCTTTAAACTTCTCAAAAGCCTCGGATTTATGCTTTATTAAGAACACATGTCCATACCTAGAGAAGTCATCAGTAAAAGTGATGAAGTAGGAGTGACCACTTCGTGCATGTATAGACATCGGACCACATACATCACTGTGTACTAGTCCCAAGAGTTCAGTGGCTCTTTCTCCGTGTCCGGTGAACGGAGATTTGGTCATTTTTCCTTTGATACATGATTGACAAGTTGCATATGATGAATATTCAAACGGATCTAGATATCCATCTTTATGTAATTTAGTCAACCTTGTTTCATTTATATGACCAAGTCTACAATGCCATAGGAAGGCTTGATTCGAATCTGGAGCCTTTCTTTTACGCGTGTTTTGAATATTGAAAATTTGTGGTTGATTAAGTATGTATATGCCGTTTTCCAGTGTGCCAAACCCAATCAGTTCTTGATTTAGGAGAATGTTCATGACATTTCTTTCAAGCATAAAATTATATCCTTTATTAGACAACAAAGATACTGATATAATATTACACAACATACTGGGAATACAAAAACAGCTATACAATTCCAAAATGTGTCCACTATTCAACCCTAGGTGATATTCCCCTATTGCAACTGCATCTACATGCATTCCATTGCCCATCCGGAGAGTCATATCACCTGCCCCCAGTACTCTACTATTTCTCAGATCCTGCAAAGAATTACAGATGTGAGAACCAGAACCGGTATCAAGTAGCCATGAAGTAGAGTTTACTGAAAGACAATTTTTGATTACGAACACACCTGAAGCAGAAGCAACAGCTTGCTTCATGTCCTTGGCTTTAAAGGCCAAACAGTCCTTCTTCCAGTGCCCTTGCTTGTGACAATAGAAGCACTCGTTCTTTTCTGCCTTTACCCTTCCTGCCTTGTTCGTTCCCTGCACCTTCTTGACCCCACCCTTCGGTTTGGTGGCTTTCATCTTCTTCTTCCCTTTAGCTTTCGCTTTAGATTTAGAAGAAGATGATTGGCCAACATACAGAATGGGGGTCTTCTCCTTTTTCAAGGAGGTCTCTGCTACCCTCAACATATTGAGAAGCTTTGGAAGATCTGCTTCCATTTCGTGCATGT
Organism: Agapanthus africanus; assembly: GCA_030015575.1. NCBI lineage: Eukaryota > Viridiplantae > Streptophyta > Magnoliopsida > Asparagales > Amaryllidaceae > Agapanthus > Agapanthus africanus. The sequence continues at coordinate 239,235,437 of JASDDO010000029.1, read as the reverse complement.
TGAAGTTCAGCACGAACTGAGAGAAGGTGTGGGGAAGGGACTGCAAAATCAAGTCGATATACAAATCATTCTCTAGCACGCATCCCAGGTTTGCGAGTTCCTCAATGAGGGTGATCATTTTGAGGACGTGCTCTCCAACAGGCGATCCTGGAGCTAACCTCATCTGGAAGAGTTTCATTGAGGTTTCGTACCTTGCGATATGGGAGTGTTCACCATACAATTCCTTGCAATGGAGGAATATGGATACAATATCCATACTCTCGTGCTGTTTCTGGAGTTCATTATTCATGGATGCCAGCACGATACACTTAGCTCGTTCACAGTCTAGATCCCAGGTTTTACGAACTTCCTTGTCCGCAACTGAGGAATCTAGTCCTGGGATAAGGGGAGGAACAGCGGTGGTAATATATGCAACTTTGTCATAAGTCAGCGCAATATTGACGTTCCTTAGCCAATCTTTATAGTTCTGCCCGGTTAGTATATTCTTTTCAAGTAATAGTTTTAGTCCAGTCATGGTAGCTGCCAGAGAGAGAGAAAAGAAAACACTCAGCATATGCTCTTGCAAGTTTAGATTGGTTATTATTTTATCTAAACAGGATGGCTCCCACTGTTTCCTCAAATCCTTCTTCAAAACCTAAAAGAAGAACTAGTCAGGATTTAATCACACGTTTCAATTCTTGCTTAACCTTTCAGCCAGGCTGGTGTTGGTACTTCGAGGGAGGTTTTCCAACGCTTTCGCGAAGTTCCTTAATTAAAGAACCTCTTTTCCCTGGAGGCGTAGCCCCTCTAACATCTTTCTAGGCACCTACTTGGTTTATAGCATTGATTGTTAAGTGAGAGAAATTCCCGAGAGTAATCCTACTCATCAGTGGGATCGGGATCCAACTATCATTGCATGATGCCCTAGATGGAAGCCACTCTAGTCACCACACTCCAGAAGGTAAGCTAAATCTGCAAGTTTCCTTTATGTTTGAAACTCCCGATGTGATTTTTACCCCAAGCTCTTATAGACCTTGACGTAGGCCAACAAGTCATAAGACGCAAGTCAAGTTCTACCCGTCGTTGTCCTGATCAATTTAAATACATCGTACAAGCCCTTGACGTAGGCCAACAAGGTGTAGGTCTGTATTAAACTAATGCATCTATCTATGCAACAAATAGGCACACATACTACTACCATTCACTATGCCTTGACGTAGGCCAACAAGCATAGCATGAATACGATGTGCTGTCTATCTGAAACGACGGAGGGTTACGGCTGGTTTTTGGCAAAAACCGTTAACGTAGTGAACTTGATTTGATCGAAGGAACTAAGATAGCTTTTATTTAAAAGGAGTGGTTTAAGCTCCGCATTTAAAATTTGCTTTTTCAAGAAAACCGAGTGGTTTTTAGAAATTGTTCCAACGATTCTGTTTAGGTTTTATTTTCTTTGCATTAATAATAATGCGTCCTATCTTTAACCTATCATTACAGATAATAACGAAAATACAACGTCCTCTTATGCCATCCGCATTCGCCACGGGGTCCCGTCATCACCCGTTAGGTTACTTAACTAACGACAGAGCGGGGGCTGGGTTAGCGCGGGTGTAAAACATAAGCGACGTCTAAATAGCTATCATATATAGATATTGTACATTCGTCAGACGCAATAATAGGCATTCCAGATCACAGATAAACAATATTGGATTTGCAAGCAATCCGCATTTCTTTTGAGCCTGCAATGAAAGACGGATTACACAGTTGTGATGAATAGCCATTTTCCCAACCCAGACCCCTACGGGTACGGCAAACTACCCGCCAAGTACCAGAAGTGAAGCGGTCTGCCCCAACACTTCAAAATACCCGGCAGTTTGTGCACCCCACCTTGGGTCTATCCTAGGAGCAAAAACAGTAAAAAGAAATAATACAACGGTGGCTACAACCGCAACCTGGATGTGCCCCGCAAAATAATATTACAACTTATTACATTTACATCAAATGAATTAATAAAAAACCCATCACAAATCCCGGCTAAACACCACAACAGTCCAATACAGTTTATATACACAAACAGTTATATATAACATCACAGATATGTGCAACCCCCTGCCAACCGACATACTAGCAGTTAGGGGAGGTTTACGAACACATAAAACATTTCACATATATAATCAAACAACCAAATACTGTATAATTTCGATCGATTAAGCACATTTAATCTTGCTCCAATACTTCTCTGTAAATCTGAAACCTGAGCAAAAATAAAAATTACCAGAAAACACCAAATATCTCAGAGAAACAACACAAGAAAGTTGGGATGATGAATCGTCCAAAGCGCGGCGGAATCGCGGCGGATCGGTGGGATCGGCCGCGGTTCCGCGGCGCTATGGCCGATTCATGAGCCCAATTTTCTTGGGTGTTCTAATACATTCATTTAGGTCATTCTGAAGGTCCCTGAAAAATTTTTGGACCTCATTTAAAATTCGACAGAAAGTACATGATATCGGGGTTTTTCCGGTTTGTTTTTCCGTTCGAAATTCATACAAATTTGCAAGTGTGTTAAATACTGTTTAGCTAGGCTCTGATACCACTGTAAGTCGATGTTCAACACCCCAATACTTATGGGGAGGCGGATGTTGCGCCACGGGAGCGCCCCGGCCGTCTTACTCGAGGCCAAATTGCGGAATCAAAATTTTTCCTTACTCGGAAACCGGCGCTACCGCGGACAAAGAAAAACCCGGATCGTTTACCATTAACCTATGCTAGCTAACAAGAGATGGGGTGAGAAGTATACCGAGTGATCCGAGTCCTCCGGTCTTCTCTTCATCATCCCGATCTCCCGCGGAAAGTCTTTGCTCCACATCGTCGCCTCCTCGCCGGAAAGGGCACCACATCGCCTTCGTCTTTTACGGGCTCCCGCCTCAATACCGAGGCAACTCGAGCATGAAGCCGGCAACTCGACATGCCCAAGAAGTGCTGTAGAATGTAGTGTAGATTGTCTCGCTTGGGTTTTTGTTGCCATTTGAAGATGATGGAGGAAACAAGGATTAGAAAAATGGTGCTTGCATTTTTCTAGTATGAAAAAGAGATCAAGAAAGAAACTCTTAAGAATGAAGCTCTCTCTTCTTCTTTTTTCTTTCTCTCTTTTCTTCTTCTTTTCATCAAGTGAGAATGATCAAGTGGTGGAGGAATATATCATAACATCAACATGAAGGGAGGTGAGTGTAGGAGCAAGAGAGGGGTGACCACATCCAAGGTCAACAAAACATCAACCATGCCTTTTTTCCTATTCAACCCATAACCTTTCACCTCACCATCAAAGCAAGCATGGAGGAAAGAAATGATATCTATCATAATCAAACTTTATGCAAGAAACCCCCCCACAAAGTGTAATTTGCAAAACTGCAAATTACCCCCTCCATCGGAAAAGTCCGGCCGGGAAAGAACAAAGGAAAACCGGCCGGAACGGAATGCAAACTGGCAACTCCAGAAAACTGGTCCCGTAATAAATTACAGGAAAACCCCGACACTGTGCATACACACCCGCATCTGTATTCCGACCGGATACAAATGCAATGAGACAAAATCTACACTGTACTAAACTAGTACCGGCTTAAACCAAAGCCGGCTAGTAAAATCCGTTCGATCCTGATCCGTGCAATACCGCACGTATCTGATCGAACCCTGCCATATAACTATACGGCCATTAGTACAAAACTGTCCGATCCTGATCCGTGCAATACCGCACGTATCTGATCGGACCCTGCCATATCTCCATACGGCCTCTACAGCGTTTCGCCCGAAAGCTGAGTAACTGAAAATGTGGTGGACTCTAAAGACTCGTCAATACTATGGCTGTGGATTTAACCACTGGCACGTCAGAGGTATAAGCCAATACGTGACGGGCCACCAGCTATTGACCAAAAGGGACGTCGATGAGGAAGCTCACCCCGACACCCAACTGAGCCTGTCAGTGACAATATCTGTACAGTCCGGTCCGTTCGTCTATGAGTATCGCATGGCAGGCCTAGGGGGTTGGTAAAAGTCAGACCCCCAAAAGCGGTACAAGTCGTGTCGGAGCGTAGCCCAGAACGCCCTGAGATACTACTGGAATACCTACCAGTAAATCTCCTGCCTCGGCCGAGGGCTTTGCGTAATGGCTCTCCTAGACACAGCGCGACCTCACCCCCAATACCGGGAGAGACGAACCCCTGCAGATCCGCTCACTGCCTCCATGTGGCTCGGGACTGTACCCAACTAAAACCTGTTTGCACGACTCCTTTGAGCCGTGGTAGGGTAGTAATCAAAGCACAGTGGGAACTCACACGAGACAAATGACGATCTCAGGTCGATGAACTAACCTGTACACATGTCACCTGGGAACTGCTATCTGACATCTGGTATAAGACCAACTAGCAGGTTCCCGGCGAGTCCTGCCCGGTGTACTCATAACCCAATGAGCACCTGTATACATCTTAGGTGAACCAACTGACACCAGTGGCTTGTGAGACCGGCCACCGCCCCTCGTCGGGGTCTCGACTGTATACACTAGTCTACTAATGGAGTATCGATACCCTGTCTCGAAACTCCTACGACTAGGGACCTTTTAAGGATGTGCTTATAGACTACCAGCTCCCACGTATATGATCGCCATCATACTGCTGGTCGTCAAGCAAGAATCCTAGGGGCTCTATCAACGTGTAATAGCGACATATCAGGTCACCTAAAGCAGTACACGATGATAAAGATAAACCAGATAGCATACTATCATCTCGAGTAAGACTGTCCTACCGGGATAGGTCCTCCCTCAATCATTGCAATCACGTGCCTGTGATCCAATAATTGACTCTGAGGGCACTAACTCCAACAATCTCCCACTTGCACTCAAGGCTAATTATTGCGATGTCGCATACTCACAGCCCGTGTGATACCGAACACCCAACTCCTCTACTAGTCAGTCTCACAAAACCTGTTTGCGAAACTATTGCGTTCGAGGAATAGCCTCAGTGAGTGGATCCGCTGTGATGTTTCTTTCTATGTCTCTCTATATCTCAAGTTCGCGGAGAAAGCCATCTCCCGAAATGAGCAATACCTGTCTTGGAACGTCTGGATGTCTGATGGGACCTAGTTCATAAATGAACTCCAAATCCAAACTTCTTAGACTGTATCGTCAACTGAACTTAATCAGTATCCTGCGCCATGCCGCCCTCAGTATTGCCTTGGACCACCTGTCCAAAATACTGCCCCTCGTCAGAGGGAGAACTATAACTCTGACAACCTCCTTGTCGTCCATGTCACCTTGGAAGCCTGGAGTGATAACCATCTCCTAAAGGAAACAGCCGTTATCATATCCCTAGAACATTCACTTATGTTCTAAAACTGCTTCCTACTGTTTTTTCAGGATTGGATTAATATCAACTTATTGCATCTAGTGCAAGAACAACATCTGGTGTGGTACTTGACATCTCATGATTGACTCAATTGCCTAAGCAAGTGATCTGTCAATCATGCGTATCCCTCTCCCCTTTAGTCTGTAAGACACCTTTAGAGAGGGTGACTCCATTACCTGCAGGTACACTACCGTGCCAGGAGTCGTCCATTCTAAATACTCTTAGAATGCTGTCAAAGTACCCTGATTGGGAAACCACCCAAATCTAGATCTAAAACCATAGATCTATTAACCAGTATGTCTGATATGATATCCAAGTCCCATGTGGAGAAAACACTGTGTGACGACCAAAGTATAACCGATCGTAGTATAGGAATATCACTTCCTACTACCTTCTCAACAGATCCACCCCCTATTCTGATGACGTCAAACCTATGACTGTCACATCAGAAATAGATGATCTATCTCCGCTACATCTGCTTTAGTCTATAAGTAGACATAAGCCTGATGTCCACCAATGCTTCCGCTGCTCCCACTGACTACGACAACCCTCTGCCAGAGTCATATAGACGTGCACTTCTAAAGCTAGTTTAGAACGACGCTATACTCATCCTCCTGCCCGGTCTCGCAGCCTGGAACAACAACAATGGCAAGTGTGGGTAAACAAGAACTTCCCTGTCACCGTCCTTGAGGCTACCGGAGTACCTCTCGGGTGCCTGAAGTTACCCACCTTATCTGCGGAGTGGCCAATGGAATGTCAAATCAGATTGAATCTTTAGGTTCCTTATTAAATCTTCAGTAATCGTTTGCGGTTCTGGAATCACTTCCAGTTCTACCATACTCCCACTGCTGTTTTGAAAAAATCCATTTTTAATAAAACTGTGGCGAGTCTAGAACAATATTTCTATTGATCTGCCAGATGGTAGAAAGTCAACCCTCGTCATAGCCTGGGTCAACCCACAAACTGCCATTACAGAAACGTGCCTTGAGTTATCCGGAGTCTGGTTTTAAGCATAAGCCGGACAACTCCCCGTACCTTAACAACGTTAAGATATGAACTGTTCTATATCCAATATAGAACCAGAGGCACTGATTCAATTGAACCAGATTCAAATCATGCAACTATCTCCAGTGCATGTCAACTAAATGGAAGGAGGTCGATCAGCGTTACTCAACTTAGGAATGCTTCCAATTATGAGTAACCTGAAAGAGAAGCAATCTGTCTTCATCATTACTATCAACTGAATATCATACACAAGTATCTACATCTTCAATCTCTTTGAAGAATCCCGATACTTGCTACACCTGGTACTCTACTCTATTCAAATACCTATAACTCCTCAAAACTTAGACCCTGTGTTTCCACGAAACAGCTGTCTAAAATCTAGAGAAGTCATAAGTAAACCGAATATAGTACGAGGACCAACCCCTTTGTCCTGATGGACACTGGACAACATACAATACTCTGTATAATTCCGCTGAGTCTAACAACTCTTTCACTGTGTGTCGTAGGTTGAAAACTGTACTTATGGTTAAGAAGAATTACACCGCTGTTTAATGCTCCTTACCTAACCATCCACTGATATAGGTAAATGTCATCGACATAATATCAAAAAGTATATCTCACTCTATAAAAATAGACGTACAGATATATCAATTTGAAATTGGTGCACAACAGCGGATATTCATAACCAAATATTTGCCGACCGGCAAACAACCCAGGTGACTTCCTCAAATATCACCGATTACAACGAATCCCGATATAATGAGGACGATCACCCAATTCCCAATAACTTACTCCCACTCATCATCTGTAAAACCATACAGATATGAGAATCATACCTGGTAAATACATACCCTGGAGTAAGTGTCTAATCGGGAAATCAGTTTTCCATTAACAGTACACAGTGAAACTGAAACATTGAAATGTTTCGGTGGGGGTATCCTGGTATTCCTAGTAATGCCTCTTCCATTATCCAGATTCACAACTGTAACCGTATAATTCTTTGCCACCTCTCCTAATCCCTTTATATGTCTTTAGTCATTACCTTCTGTACACCCCTTTAAGCCAAATGGTTTTCTTCCTTCCCTACCGTTCGGCACCAGCCTATGGTTTGGAAGAAGACTATCCAAAAAGCATAAAGGGTGTACTGTCCTAATCCTAGGAGCACTCGCAACGCGAGAGAAGGTGAAGATAAAAGACACCTGAATGTACTTTATTCATATTTCTCCTGAACCAGAATCCATCCCCGAACTGGAACAAGTCCCTTTCGAGTTCGTATATGACCATACGATGGAGTATCCAATAAACTGTGGATCTTCGTAGTGATACGGAGTGTCCTGGAGAAATACAAAGGTGATTGGCGAAGAAATACTTGGTTTGGTCGTGAATATCAGTCGCAATTTACTTTGCCCTCTTACTAATCCCTTGCTTTGTCTGAACTTAATACCTTCTGTACACCGTTTTAGGCTAACTGGTTTTCTTCATTCCCTACCGGTCGGCACCAGCCTATGGTTTGGAAGAAGACTATCCAATAAGCGTAATAGGTGTACTACTCTAAACCAAGGAGTACCCGCAACCTGAGAGAAGGTGAAAAGAAAAGACAACTGAATAATCCTATCCGTTTTCTCCAGAACCAGAAACCATCCTCGAAGTCCTTCGAGTTCGTATCTAACCATACGATGGTTTTGTCCAATGGAAGTGGACGTTCGCAGTAATACGGGTGTCCTGGAGAAAAGGGTAAAAGTAGGAGTGGCAATGAGGTCTGCAACTCTGACAATCCAAAAGCCTGTGTTAAGAAGGTTCGGTCAACTTGGTCACTGAGTCATAGTCCAGGGTCGGGTCAATGGTCGCTGCCAAAGAGAGAGAGAGAAAAGAAACACTCAGCGTGCACTCTAACCTAGATCAGAATGGTTATCACTTTGTCTAATCTGGAAACCTCCCACTGTACCTCAAATTCTCCTCCAAACCTGAAAGAAGAATTTGTCGGGATCACCCGAGGAGTAAACTAACTCATCAGTGGAAATCGGGATCCAACTATCATCGCATGATAACTTGACGGAATCCACTCAAGTCACCACACTCCAGAAGGTATGCGCATGCCTGGCAAGTTTCAGTTCTTTTGAAACTCCCGATGTTTGTTTTTACCCCTAGGACCCAAGTGACCTTGACTGAGCCAACATATCAAAGGATCCTAGTCAAGTTCAACCCGTCATTATCTTGATTGCATTAGACCCACCCGCACGAGTCCTTGACTGAGCCAAAATGACCGTACGACTGTCCTAACCAATCACATATCCATGCAACAGAAAAGCACTACATAGCTACCGAACACTACGCCTCGGCTGAGCACGACATACGCAGCACGAATACTAAGTAATACTAATCTGAAATGACGGAGGGCTACGAGTGGTTTTTGGCGAAAAACCTTTAACGTAATGAACTTGATATCGTTGAAGGAACTGCATAACCTTTTAGAAAATATAGTGACGAAAACCTTTACTAAAGAGGTCACTCCCGGTGAAGGGATCTCGGCTCTTTCCCCGTAGAATGAGGTGCAGGATATTCCAACTGAATACCACGATGCAAAGCAAAAGTAATCGGCTATAGTGAAGTTAATGCCCTGACGCAAACTTCTGTCCAAGGGGTCACTCCGGTGAAGGGATCTCGGCCCTTGCCTCGTCGACTGAGGAGCAGGATATTCCAAATGAATACCACTATGCAAAACAAAAGAGAACGTCCTTGCAATAACAGCTTTTTGAAAAAGTGTTCCAACAACATCAGATTAGGTTTGTTTATCTTGCATTGATCCGAATCAATGCAGTCCCATCAATTGATCACACCACAAAGAACGAAAATATACTGACGTACGTATATGCCATCCGCATTCGCCACTGGGTCCCATCATCACCCGTTAGGTTAGCTAACTAACGGCAGAGCGGGGACTGGACTAGCGCGGATGTAAAACATATACAACATCTACTAATATATATACCAATATATAGTATTTCGCTCAAGGCGTGAATAAAAGGCAACATCACAGAAATGTACAGCATCACAGAACAATACAGATATCTGGAAGCCCCGGGTTTCACAGAGCCGCTGCTGAAACCCGACGTTCCCCTGGTCGTGTGGATAGCCTGTGCAATGAAATCCTAGACCCCTACGGGCGCGGCAAGTCACCCGCCAAAACCTGAAGCGAGGCAGCCCCCTTCAGTACCGTGAATGGACCACCCAGCACTTCACGGAATCCGGTAACTTGGGCACCCCTCCTGGGTCAACCTGTACCCCCTACGAGTGCGGCGAATAGCCTGCCAATCCTGGACTGAAGCCCCCTCCGTCTCAATGCCCTGAGATGCGGGCCCGTTGCCCTCCAGAACCCGGCTATCCGTGCACCCCACCGCGGGGTAACCCTAGTACAGAAAGTAAAATATACATACACCGGGTACATCGACCGCAACCAGGTCGTGCCCCAAAAGAATAATACAAACAGGCAGTGACGGCAGTCCACATGTCGGACGCTCGCCCCGCAATATCAAATGTACATAATACAACAAAACTGCACTAGCATTGCATCCAGGCTATCCCCCACGACCGATCCGCAACATCACAGCATAAACATAAAACATCAACGTGAAAGTCACGTTCGCAAATCCGTCTAACCGGCTATAGCAGTTAGATCGGATTTACCGATCGAGTGACATTCACGGTCGCAGAAAATAATGTAAATACTGTGAAATAATGTGTTTAAAAATTTTCCGATTGACCAAAAATTAACAAGTGGGCCCCCAATCAAAACTGTAGCAGTCACAGAAAACCTGGGCCCAAATTTAATATTCCAAAACCCTAATTTCATCCCATAAAACAACTGAAGAAAAACGACAAAGTGGGCCCACCATATTGCGGCGGAAGGGCGGCAGAAAGTGGGTTAGTGCCGCGCTTCCGCGCTCGAGGTCAGGGCTCACTGTATCGTTTTTTCCCAGTGTTCTTAGAACACCCTGCACATCATTCTGAGACCACCTGAAAAATTTTTAGACTCCAAAAAATTTCGACAGAAACTGATGTGCAATAAAAATACGGTTTTTGGAAATTTCGGTCGATCGGAAACGCAAACACATCAAACGAAGCTAGGTAAGGTTAATGGCGTGGCTCTGATACCATGTTGCGCCACGGGAGCGCCCCGGCCGTCTTACTCGAGGCCAAATTGCGGAATCAAAATTTTTCCTTACTCGAAACCGGCGCTACCGCGGACAAAGAAAAACCCGGATCGTTTACCATTAACCTACGCTAGCTAACAAGAGATGGGGTGAGAAGTATACCGAGTGATCCGAGTCCTCCGGTCTTCTCTTCATCATCCCGATCTCCCGCGGAAAGTCTTTGCTCCACATCGTCGCCTCCTCGCCGGAAAGGGCACCACATCGCCTTCGTCTTTTACGGGCTCCCGCCTCAATACCGAGGCAACTCGAGCATGAAGCCGGCAACTCGACATGCCCAAGAAGTGCTGTAGAATGTAGTGTAGATTGTCTCGCTTGGGTTTTTGTTGCCATTTGAAGATGATGGAGGAAACAAGGATTAGAAAAATGGTGCTTGCATTTTTCTAGTATGAAAAAGAGATCAAGAAAGAAACTCTTAAGAATGAAGCTCTCTCTTCTTCTTTTTTCTTTCTCTCTTTTCTTCTTCTTTTCATCAAGTGAGAATGATCAAGTGGTGGAGGAATATATCATAACATCAACATGAAGGGAGGTGAGTGTAGGAGCAAGAGAGGGGTGACCACATCCAAGGTCAACAAAACATCAACCATGCCTTTTTTCCTATTCAACCCATAACCTTTCACCTCACCATCAAAGCAAGCATGGAGGAAAGAAATGATATCTATCATAATCAAACTTTATGCAAGAAACCCCCCCACAAAGTGTAATTTGCAAAACTGCAAATTACCCCCTCCATCGGAAAAGTCCGGCCGGGAAAGAACAAAGGAAAACCGGCCGGAACGGAATGCAAACTGGCAACTCCAGAAAACTGGTCCCGTAATAAATTACAGGAAAACCCCGACACTGTGCATACACACCCGCATCTGTATTCCGACCGGATACAAATGCAATGAGACAAAATCTACACTGTACTAAACTAGTACCGGCTTAAACCAAAGCCGGCTAGTAAAATCCGTTCGATCCTGATCCGTGCAATACCGCACGTATCTGATCGAACCCTGCCATATAACTATACGGCCATTAGTACAAAACTGTCCGATCCTGATCCGTGCAATACCGCACGTATCTGATCGGACCCTGCCATATCTCCATACGGCCTCTACAGCGTTTCGCCCGAAAGCTGAGTAACTGAAAATGTGGTGGACTCTAAAGACTCGTCAATACTATGGCTGTGGATTTAACCACTGGCACGTCAGAGGTATAAGCCAATACGTGACGGGCCACCAGCTATTGACCAAAAGGGACGTCGATGAGGAAGCTCACCCCGACACCCAACTGAGCCTGTCAGTGACAATATCTGTACAGTCCGGTCCGTTCGTCTATGAGTATCGCATGGCAGGCCTAGGGGGTTGGTAAAAGTCAGACCCCCAAAAGCGGTACAAGTCGTGTCGGAGCGTAGCCCAGAACGCCCTGAGATACTACTGGAATACCTACCAGTAAATCTCCTGCCTCGGCCGAGGGCTTTGCGTAATGGCTCTCCTAGACACAGCGCGACCTCACCCCCAATACCGGGAGAGACGAACCCCTGCAGATCCGCTCACTGCCTCCATGTGGCTCGGGACTGTACCCAACTAAAACCTGTTTGCACGACTCCTTTGAGCCGTGGTAGGGTAGTAATCAAAGCACAGTGGGAACTCACACGAGACAAATGACGATCTCAGGTCGATGAACTAACCTGTACACATGTCACCTGGGAACTGCTATCTGACATCTGGTATAAGACCAACTAGCAGGTTCCCGGCGAGTCCTGCCCGGTGTACTCATAACCCAATGAGCACCTGTATACATCTTAGGTGAACCAACTGACACCAGTGGCTTGTGAGACCGGCCACCGCCCCTCGTCGGGGTCTCGACTGTATACACTAGTCTACTAATGGAGTATCGATACCCTGTCTCGAAACTCCTACGACTAGGGACCTTTTAAGGATGTGCTTATAGACTACCAGCTCCCACGTATATGATCGCCATCATACTGCTGGTCGTCAAGCAAGAATCCTAGGGGCTCTATCAACGTGTAATAGCGACATATCAGGTCACCTAAAGCAGTACACGATGATAAAGATAAACCAGATAGCATACTATCATCTCGAGTAAGACTGTCCTACCGGGATAGGTCCTCCCTCAATCATTGCAATCACGTGCCTGTGATCCAATAATTGACTCTGAGGGCACTAACTCCAACAGCGGAAATATGAATAACAATCTTGTTCTATGATCAAACATCGATTAACCGTATGAATCGTTTGCTAAACAAGTTTTAACAAAAGCTATAGAGTTCTAAACTACTATGTTAAGAGATTATACCAAACGGTTCTAGTCCTTTGTCTTAATGTTATCTATGGCCTCTTTGGATCTCCACGTCCTCTTCGGCTTTCTTCCATGATAGACGATCCACCCGAGAACCCTAATCCAAGCTATAACCTCTAAACTTGAGGTTCCTTAGTTTCTCTAGTTGCTAAATAGAGTAGCTAAGGTGATGTAGAGATAGGTTATGGAGTAATTAGTCTTTCCTAATCCTTGTTCTCAACTCATGAGGGTAGGATTAGGTTTGGTGAAGGAGAGAGAACTTGAAGAGAGAGAGTGAGAAGATGATAATGATAATAATATGAAAATGAAAAAGCTTCTCACTAGATATATGAAACATAATGAATTAAAAAGAAATGAATAATAAGAGATTATTCATCATGTTTCATTAATGCAAGTGGGTGATTCATTATGTGAGTCATTAAGCATTTAATAATGCATTAATGACATGATGAATCACTCACAATGAGTCACTAATTCATTAAATGAAAATGCCACCTCTCCCTCCATGTCACATCCTTCTAGAAGCTTCTCGGAAAATTACGAGAACGCCCCTCTCATCCGTAAAAACACGGAAAAACTTTAGACTGTATAAATCCAATAACCTGATACTAGAATCTGGCTTAAACCAAAGCCGGCTAGTAAAAACTGTCCGAATGTCGTACGTGCGTTCAAACACGTATGCGTCCGAACCTTTGTCGTAAAACCATACGACTTTTATATCTTTTCGCCTGGGTTTGGGAAATCTCTGTGTGGGACTCTAAAGACTCGACTACTACGCTGGCAATAGGTTTAACCACAGACCGCAAGCGGCACTAGCTGTGCGTAACGGTCCCCAGGTAGTTGTCGATAAGAAAGCTGATGAGGTAATCCATCTGAAATCCTACTGAGCCTGTCTGTGACAATATCCGCGCAGTCCGGTCTGTTCGTGTAAGAGTATCGCATGTATGGTCTAGGGAGGTGGTGGACGTCAGACCCCTAATAACCGTACAAGGCGTGTCGGTATGGTTCAAGACCACCCGAGAATCTACTGATCATTCCATCAGTAATTCTCAATCAGCCCTGGCCAGGGACTTATGGTAATGACCAACCGACCACAGTGCGATATCAACTCCCTATACCGGGAGAGATGAATCCCTAACAGTCACTCACTGCCTCCACATGGCTCGGGACTGTGCCCAACTGAAACCTGTTTGCACGACTCCTTTGAGCCGTGGTAGGGTAATAATCAAAGCACAGTGGGAACTCACACGAGACAAATGATGACTTTAAGTCATACGGACTATCTGCACACATGTCACCTGAGAACTGCTATCTGACGTTAGGTATAATACCATCTAGTCCGTTCTCGGCGAGTCCTGTCCGGTGTACTCACACCCAGTGAGCATCTGTATACAATCTTAGGTGAACACCACCAATGGTTGCGGGACCAATCCATTGCCCCTCGTCAGGGTCTAGATATGTATACACTAGTCTACTCCGGAGTATCGATGCCCAATTTCGATACTCCTGCGACCAGGGACATCTAAGGGTGTGCCTATTGACTATCCAGCTCCCACTAGTATGACTGCCATCACAACGCCGGTAGTCAGACAAAACACCCTATGGGCTTTATCAACATATATATATAAATACCAAGTAAAATATATCATACGTTAAGACAAAGTCAAACCAAATAGCGTACTATCATATCAAGCAAGACTGTCATGTACATACATATCCCAAGCATCCTATACAATGTAGGCCTCTAGGGCATATATATCCAACAGAGTCAGCAAAGGCCTCGATCTGGAGGTCTTTTCCGCCGTAAACTAAAAACATATCCTTAGTCCTTCTCAGGTACTTCAGAATGTTCTTTACCTCTATCAAGTGCTTCTCCCCAGGGTTTGACTGATACCGGCTTACTACATTCAGTGCATAAGCTACATCTGGTCTGGTACACAACATCGCATACATTATAGAGCCTACCGCAGAGGCGTAGGGTATAATAGACATGCGATCCCTTTCCAAATCAGTCTTGGGAGACATTTCTTTGGAGAGTGTGATCCCGTGACAAGCCGGTAAATTACCGCGCTTGGAATCTTCCATACTGAATCTTTTCAGTATGGTGTCGATGTACCTGGAATGTGAAAGTCCTAATATCCTTTTGGACCTATCACGATAGATCCGGATCCCCAGAATATAAGAGGCATCACCCAGGTCTTTCATGGAGAACCTGTGTGACAAGAACCCTTTGACAGATTGTAGCATAGGAATGTTATTTCCTATCAAGAGAATGTCATCCACGTATAAAATGAGGAATACGACAGTTCGTGCTACAATCTTACTATAAATACATGGTTCATATGGATTTTTGATAAAACCAAATTCTTTGACCGTCTCATCAAAATAGATGTTCCAACTCCGCGATGCCTGCTTCAGTCCATAAATGGACTTAAGCAACTTGCATACCTTCCCGCTGCTCCCACTCTGAATGAAACTCTCTGGCTGGTTCATATAGAAACACTCCTCTAAATTTCCATTTAGAAAAGAGGTTTTTACGTCCATCTGCCAAATCTCATAATCATGGAAGGCAGCAATGGCAAGAAGGATCCGAATGGATTTGAGCATAGCCACTGGAGAAAAGGTTTCGTCACAGTCCAAACCAGGTCTTTGACGAAAACCCTTTGCAACAAGTCTAGCCTTATAGGTCTCAACCTGTCCATCTACACCAATCTTCCTTTTGAAGATCCATTTGCAATCTACGGGTTTTACCCCTTCTGGAGCAACATCCAAAGTCCATACTTTGTTGGTGTACATGGACTTCATCTCAGTCCGCATTGCATCCAACCATTTTACCGAGTTAGTGCTCTGAATGGCCTGCTGGAAGCTAGTCGGCTCATCATTATCAATGATGCAATCCTCTTTATCCCCGTATATGAGAAAACCGCAATATCTCTCAGGTGGATGAGAAAGCTTACTACTCCTGCGGAGCGGCGCAGGAATGTCCTGTCCTTTCGAACCTTCTGGTTCTACTAAACTTTCAGTAATAGCTTGTGGTTCTGGAATATCTTCCAGTTCTATTGCGCTCCCACTTATCTGATTTTCTAAAAATTCAGTTTCCAAGAAGCAGGTATGACGAGAAACAAATACCTTTTGTTCCTCTGCGTAATAGAAGAAATATCCTTTGGAGTTCTTTGGATATCCCACAAACTTGCACTGTACTGAGTGTGCCTCGAGTTTGTCCGTATGCTGCTTTTTGATAAAAGATGGACTTCCCCATGTCTTAATGTGTTTAAGATAGGGTTTCTTCCCACTCCACATCTGATATGGTGTGGTGGGCACTGACTTAGTTGGAACCCGGTTCAAAAGATATGCAGCTGATTCTAGTGCATATCTCCAGAAAGATCGCGGTAACTCAGCGTTACTCATCATGGAACGTACCATATCCAATAGGGTTCGGTTCCGTCTCTCCGATACACCATTGTGTTGTGGTGTGTATGGAGGAGTAAGTTGAGAGAGAATTCCATTCTCTTTTAGGTAATCCAGAAACTCGGCACTCAAGTATTCACCATCTCGATCAGATCTCAGTGTCTTGATACTTTTGCCTGTTTATTTTTCTACTTCATTCTTGTATTCCTGGAATTTTTCAAAGGCTTCAGATTTATGCTTCATTAAGAAGACATGTCCATACCTTGAAAAATCATCCATAAAAGTAATGAAGTAAGAATAACCACTTCACGCATGTGTAGACATTGGGCCACATACATAGCTGTGTACGAGTCCCAAGAGCTTGCTCGCTCTTACTCCGTGTCCAGTGAACGGAGTCTTTGTTATCTTTCCTTTAAGACATGATTGACAAGTTGCATATGATTGATATTCGAATGGATCCAAATATCCCTCTTTATGTAATTTATTCAATTGTGTCTCATTGATGTGACCCAGTCTACAATGCCATAAGAAAGCATGATTTAATTCTGGAAACTTTCTTTTGTGTGTATTCTGGATATTGAAAATCTGCGGTTGGTTTAATACGTATATACCGTTGCTTAATGTACCCGACCTAATCAGAACATGATTAAAGTGAATGTTTACAACATTGTTTACAAATGCAAAATCATAACCTTCTTTAGATATTAAAGATACAGATATGATATTATAAGTCGAACTGGGTACAAAATAACAGTCGCGCAAAACCAAAACATGTCCATCTGTCAATCCTAAGTGATAGTTCCCCACGGACTCAGCATCCATGCCTGCTCCATTTGTAACTCTGAGGGTCATATCACCTGCTTTCAAAACTCTACGCCTTCTTAGTGCCTGCAAAGAATTACAGATATGAGATCCCGATCCGGTATCCAATATCCAGGAAGTAGAGTTGATTGATAGACAGTTTTCAATAACATACACACCTGAAGCCGAAGCCACAACTTGCTTCGGGTCCTGGTTCTTGGCCTTCCAAGCCCTGCAATCTTTCTTCCAGTGTCCTTTCTTGTGACAATAAAAGCACTCTTCCTTTCCCACAAGCTGTCCCGCCACCTTTGCCACCTTTGCCTTTCCCTTGGCTTCCACTTTACTAACACCGCCCCTTGGTTTGGTGGGGGCCTTCTTCTTCTTTCCTTTGGCTTTCGCTTTGGACCTAGAAGAGGAAGCTCCTCCAACAGACAAAGCGGATATTTCCCTGACTTTCTGTAGGGTGCCTTCTGTACTCCTTAACATGTTGAGCAGTTCCGGAAGTTCAACTTCTTTTCCTTGCATGTTGAAGTTCAGGATAAACTGGGCGTAAGTGGAAGGAAGGGACTGGAGAATCAAGTCAGTGTAGAGCTCGTTCTCTAACGTGGTCCCGAGGTCCACGAGCTCCTCAATGTAGCCAATCATCTTAAGCACGTGTTCCGTTACAAATGATCCGACGGCCAATCTCGCTTGAAATAGCTTTTTCGAGATTTCGTATCTGGCGATACGGGATTGCTCTCTATATAGTTCCTTAGTATGGAGAAATATGGATTCAAAATCCATATTCTCGTGCCTCCTCTGATGTTCATTGTCCATAGAGGCAAGCACGAGGTACTTGGCCTTCGCGCTGTCAATCTCCCAAGTCTTACGGATTTCCTTATCCGCGACACTGGATTCTGGACCTGGGACGGTGGGGGCTTTAGTGGTAAGGAGATACCCCAACTTGTCATAAGTGGTTGCCATTTTGACATTCCTGAGCCAATTTTTGTAGTTTGGCCCTGTCAGTATATTTTTATCTAATAGTAACTTAAGGCCGGTCATGACGTTTGGTCGCTGCAATTAGGAGAGAGAGATGAAACACTTTAGCATGATGCTCTTGCAAGTTTAGAGTGGTTTTTAGTTTGTCTAAACAGGATGGCTCCCACTATTTCTCGAATCCTTCTTCAAACCATAAAAGAAGAATTAGTCGGGATTGATCTCACCGTACAATGCTTGCTTAACCATTCAGCCAGGCCAGTGTCGGTACTTCGAGGGAGGTTTTACGACGCTTTTGCGAAGTTCCTTAATTAAATAACCTCTTTTCCCTATGGGCGTAGCCCCGCTAACACCTTTCTAGACACCTACTTGGTTTATAGCATTGATCGTTAAATGAGAAAGTTTCCCGAGGAGTAGCATATACTCACAGTAGGATCGGGATCCAAATATCATCGTATGATAAAATTGAAGGAATCCTACCAAAATCATCACACTCCAAATGGTATGCAACAGTAGCAAGTTTCAGTTTCTTTAGAAACTCTCGATGTGGATTTTTGCCCTATGCTCTTATGACCTTGACTTTGGCCAACAAATCATAAGTCACATGTCAAGTTCTACCCGTCATTTTCCACGTTAATTTGAACCCACTCGTACCTACCCTTGACTTTGGCCAACAAGGCAGTACGACTGTCCCAAACCAACGCATCTATCTATGCTACATATGAATATCCAATAGCTACCAATCACTATGCCTTGACTTTGGCCAACAAACATAGCTTGAATACTATTGACTATCCATATGAAATGACGGAGGTCTACGAATGGTTTTGACGAAACCGTGAACGTAGTGAACTTGATATATTCGAAGGAACCTAATAGCTTTTAAAAGGAGTGGTTTAAGCTCCGCGTTTTTAAAAGTTTTCTGTTTTGGAAAAAACCGAGTGGTTTTGAAATTGTTCCAACGACTTAACTTTGTTTTATTTTCTTTGCATTAATATAATGCGTCCCATCAATTAATCCTACCATTGCAGAAAACAACGAAAATATGACGTACACTTATGCCATCCGCATTCGCTATGGGGCCCCGTCATCACCTGTTAGGTTACTTAACTAACGACAGAGCGGGGGCTGGACTAGCGCGGATGCAAAACATAAGCAACGCCTACTAGATATCATATATAGATATATACATTCGTCAGACGCAATGATAGTCATTCTAGATCACAAATGAACACATTAGATATGCTAGGAATCCGCGTTTCGTTCGAGCCTGTAACGAAAGACGGATTACACGGTCGCGATGAATAGCCAAACCCCGCCCTAGACCCCTACGGGTGCGGCAAACTACCCTCCAAATACCCGAAGTGAAGCAACCTCCCTCCACAACGTGAGTAGACCACTCGGCACTTCAAAGTACCCGGTAGTTTGTGCACCCCACCTTGGGTCTATCCTAGGAGCAAAAACAGTAAAAGAAATAATATACAATGGCGGCTACAAGCTCAATCTGGATGTGCGGCCATAAAAATAATATTACATCAATTTACAATTTTTACATTGAATGAAAGATAAATAAACACTCATCTCACAACCTCGGCTATTCATCCGCGATAATCCAACAAGTTCATATACACAAACCAATATCACAGATCACAGATATGTACAACCCCCACTAATCGACGTATAGCGATTAGTCGACGTTCGGTTCATATAACACATTACAGATATAATCAATTAGCTAAAGTTTATAGAATTTCGATCAATATTCCAATTTGAAACTACCCCAAACACAACACTGTTCTCTGAAGAATCTGGGCAGAAACAAAGCATCTGAAAAATCACAAAACATCAAGCTGGACATTCTGCAGGAAAAACGAGTTGACTCTGAGTCGACTCGGCCGCGGATC
The DNA here is from genome assembly GCA_030015575.1 of Agapanthus africanus. Taxonomy (NCBI): domain Eukaryota; kingdom Viridiplantae; phylum Streptophyta; class Magnoliopsida; order Asparagales; family Amaryllidaceae; genus Agapanthus; species Agapanthus africanus. The sequence goes on along the minus strand of JASDDO010000029.1, from coordinate 239,215,463 downwards.
CACGGCGAAACGCATGGTTTCGCCACGCTTCCGCGGCTGTCTGACCGAGTCACAAGCTCGTTTTTCTTGGGTGTTCTTAAAAAACCCTGCACGTATTTTTCAGGTCTCTGGAAATATTTTTAGACCTGTTTTTAAAATCGGCAGAAAACACTAGTTTTTGATGTTTTTTGCGATTTTTTCCGGATCGAAGTTCTAAATACTTTGCTAACATGTTAGTTGTTGTTTAACCAGGCTCTGATACCACTGTAAGTCTATGTTACCCACCCCGGTAGTTACGGGGAGGCGGAAAGAGGTAAAAATCGATTTTTTCTCACTAGGAAACATAGACTAACCAGGAAGGATCTTTGCTAAACAAAAGCTAACAAACTATCTACAAGTTCTAACTACTAGGTTAGAAGGTTATACCTACTTCTTGAACTCCTTCTCTTCTTGTGTTGCTTTCCTTTCTTGTGTGCTCTTTTGAGTGGTGTAGACGGCTCCTCCTCTTCGTCTTCTCTTTGTCGAAGAAAGATCCACCCGAAGGCCTCTACCTTGAGCTCCTACCTCAAAGAAGTAACGAGAGTGCTTGGCTTGCTAGACTAAGAACCCTAGAGTGAGTAGAGAGGTGTTTTGATGGTTTTATCTCACAAAGCTCATGTTTTTCAACTCATGAAACAAAAGAGCTTTTGAGAGAGAGGAAGAGGGAGAGCAAACCATGAGAGAGAAAAGTTATAATAGAATGAGAGTCTAGAATGAACATTGCTTTCATATTAGAGATATATGATAATAACAATAATAATTAAGAAAATTGTGATGGTTAGTTGATTTGACCATTATCATTTCACATTTAATGCTAAGCAAGCTTCAAGAAGCATCTTTTGCTTAACAAAAAGAAAATATCAAGGTCAATGAAAGTCAACAAGTCAAATGGTAAACCCAACCCTAACCATGACACAAATATCCTTAATTAATATTATTAATCATATTTCTCATTCTCATTAGGGTTTTGATCAAGTCAATCGTCAAAAACCCTGATGAGGTTTCTCCCTCTCCGCCTCTGTCAACTGTACGTACGTACCCGCATTCGTGTTCTGAAAAAACACGAATACAATGAGACAAGACCTATCCCAAAACAAATACTAGGATCTGGCTTAAACCAAAGCCCACTAGTAATAACTGCCCGGACACCAAACGTGCACAAGTGCGCGTACGTGAACGAACCCCGTCGTAAAACCATACGACCTCTACTCTGTTTTGCCCAAAGGCGAACAACTCTCTGTGTGGGACTCTAAAGACTCGACATTACGCTGGCAGTGGGTTTAACCATAGGCCGCAAGCGGTACTAGCTGTACGTAACTGTCCCCAGGTAGATGCCGATAAGAAGTCCTATGAGGTGAACCCATCCGAACTCCTACGGAGCCTGAATGTGACAATCTCCGTACAGTCCAGTCTGTTCGTCTGAGAGTATCGCATGTCGGACCTAGGGGGCGGTAAACGTCAGTCCCCTAATAGCGGTACAAGTCATGTCGGAGTGTAGCCCAGAACACCCTGAGAAAATACTGGAAACACTACCAGTAAATCTCGCTTGCCCTGGCCAGGGACTTTGTGTAATGGCTCTCCTAGACACAGCGCGATATCAACTCCCAATACCGTGAGAGACGAATCCTATCTAACCGTCACTGCCTCCAAGTGCTTCGGGACTGCACCCAACTACTACCTGTTTGCACGCCTCATTTGAGCTGTGGTAGGGTAGTAATCTAAGAACAGTGGGAACACACTCGAGGCAAAGTGACAGTGTCAAGTCAACGGACTAAGCTGTACTCATATCACCTGGGAACTGATAACTGACGATAGGTATAATACTAACCAACAGTTCCCAGCGAGTCCTGTCCAATGTACTTGTGACCTAACGAGCACCTGCATACTATCTCCAGTACGACGTACTGATGGCTGTGGGACAGACCATCTTCCCTCCTGGGATGAGAAGCGTATACACTAGTCTACTCTGGAGTATCGATGCCTTGTCTCGATAATCCTATGACCAGGGACCTGTATAAGGATGTGCTTATAGACTACCCAGCCCCCACTAGTGTGACTGCCATCACAACGCTGGTAGTCAAGCAAAAGATCCTAAGGGCTCTATCAATATGTATTAGAAATATGTCAAAAGAAACACATACACATATTAAGATAGATACAAACCAAGTAGCATACTACCATATTGAGCAAGAATGTGAATCTGTGTATATATCCCAAGCTTCCAAAATGTAATATACAAACTAGTACTATACAATAATGGCCTCTAGGGCATATCACACTAACAGAATCCAGCAAGTAACACTACCGTACAGTCCGGTCTCTTCGTCTGATATGTCGCATATCGAGTCTAGGGGTGGTAAACGTCAGACCCTAATAACTTGATAAGTCATGCCGATATTTTGGTCCATAATGGTTCGAGAAACTACTGATAACACTTACCAGTAAATCTCAGTAACCCTGGCCAGGGATTTCGTGTTATGGCCACTCGAGCACAACGCAACATCAACCCCCAATACCGGTAGAGACGAAACCCCTCATATCGTTCATTGCCTCCATATGATTCGGAACTGTACCCAAAAGACACCGGTTTGCACGTTCTCTTGAACATGGTATGATGGAAATCAAAGCACAGTGGGAATCACACAAGACTCTATGACGATCTCGGGTCTATAGACTAACCTGTAACAGTGTCACCAGAGAACTGCTATCTAACGTTAGGTATAATACCATCTAGGAGTTCTAGGCGAGTCCTGTTCGGTGTACCCATTCTCTAATGAGCATCTGTGCACATTCTCTGATGTCAAACACCAATGGTTGTGGGATCAACCATCACCCCATACAGGGTCAAGAATCGTACACACTAGTCTAAACTGGAATATCGATGCCCCGTCTCGATACTCCCTCGACTAGGAACAATTGAAGGATGTACTTGTAGACTACCTTGGCCCCAATAGTATGATCTACATCATAGTTCTGGTAGTCAAGTCCACATCCTAAGGGTTTTATCAACATGTAACAGAGAGACAGTATAAAGATACATAAGCGTATATGTTAAGATAAAGTGCAACCAGATAGCATACTATCATGTCGAGCAAGAAAGTCCTCTGTATATATATCCAAGCATCCATTATAATATACAATCATGTACAACAATGGCTTCTAGGGCATACATATAACTAACAATCTCCCACTTGCACTAAGGCCAACTGTTGTAGTATCTCATACCCAACATCCCGAAGAGTCTCTCAAACTGTATCTGGGGTATCGCCTTCGTGAGTGGATCCGCTGTGTTATTCTTCATATCAACTCTCCTGACCTCGATCTCCCGGCGATCAACTATCTCCCGGATCAGGTGATAATGTCTGAGAATATGTCTGGACTTTTGATGGGACCCGAGTTCTTTGGCCAAAGCCACCGCTCCATTGTTATCACAATACAAAGGTATTGGATGCTCAATAGATGGAACCACACCAAGTTCAGTTATGAACTTCTTTATCCAGATAGCCTCCTTAGCGGTATCATTGGCAGCGATGTATTCAGCCTCCATCGTAGAGTCTGCCACGGTATCTTATTTGGAACTTTTCCAACATACTGCCCCTCCATTGAGGGTGAAGACAAAGCCCGAGACCGAATTACTGTCGTCCCTATCACTCTGGACGCTCGAATCGGTAAAGGACTCCACTTGGAGTTCACCGTTACCATACACTAAGAATATTTCTTTAGTCCTTCTCAAGTATTTAAGAATGTTCTTCACAGCTATCCAGTGATTCTCCCCAGGAACCGATTGATACCTGCTCATTACACCTAGTGAATAAGCTACATCTGCTCTAGTACATAGCATCACATACATGATAGAGCCTACTGCCGAAGCATAGGGTATCCCTTGCATGCGAGCCCTCTCCAAATCAGTCTTGGGTGACATCTTTTTGGAAAGAGTGATTCCAGAAATAGTGGGTAAACCACCACTCTTGGAATCTTCCATACTAAACCACTGGTGTCAATGTACCTGGATTGGGACAATCCCAATATCCGTTTAGACCTATCTCTATAGATCTTAATCCCCAGAATGCTGGAGGCATCACCCAGATCTTTCATTGAGAATCTGTGCGATAAGAAGAGCTTGACCGAGTGCAGCATAGGAACATCATTTCCTATCAAGAGTATGTCATCCACATACAATATGAGGAAGACAATCTTACTCTCTGCAACCTTTTTATATATACAAAGTTCATCTATATTTTCGATGAAGTCAAACTTTTTGACTACAACATCAAAACAGATGTTCCAACTCCGTGATGCCTGTTTTAACCCGTAGATTGATTTAAGCAACTTTCACACCTTTCTGCTGCTCCCACTATCTACGAAGCCCTTTGGCTGAGTCATATACACGCTCTCTTCTAAATCACCATTTAGAAAAGCGGTTTTGACATCCATCTACCAGATTTCGTAGTCATGGTATGCAGTGATGGCAAGTAGGATCCGGATGGACTTAAGCATAGCCACTGGAGAAAAAAATTCATCATAATCCACACCTGGTCATTGACGAAAACCCTTTGCTATAAGTCTAGCTTTACAAATCTCAACTTTTCCATCTACACCAAATTTCTTCTTGAAGATCCACTTGCTCCCGATGGGTTTTACCCCTTCAGGAGCATCTTCCAAAGTCCATATTTTGTTGGTGTACATGGATTCCATCTCAGATCGCATAGCATCCAGCCATTTCACAGAGTCACCACTCGTAATGGCCTACTCGAAGCTAGTAAGGTCATCATCTTCTATGATGCAATCCTCACTCCCACCATCTATGAGAAAACCATAGTATCTCTCAGGCGGATGAGGAACCTTAGTAGATCGGCGGAGAGGCTGAGGTTCGTTGGGAACTATCGAATCCTCTGGTTCTACTAAATCATCAGTCACAGTTTGTGTAGCTGGAACTTCTTCCAGTTCTACCTCATCGCCACTAATTTCTTTTGCAAGAAATTCCTTTTCTAAAAAGGTGGCATTCCGAGAAACAAACACCTTTTGCTCTTCAATGTGGTAGAAGATATACCCTCGCGAATGTTTGGGATATCCAACAAACTTGCACAGAACTTATCTTGGCTCGAGTTTATCCGGATTTTGTTTTTTAACATAGGCCGGACAACCCCATATCTTAACATAATTAAGACATGGTCTCTTCCCTTTCCATATCTCATATGGAGTGGTAGGCACGGATTTGGTAGAAACCATATTCAATAAGTCTGCAGCTGTCTCCAGTGCATAACCCCAAAAGGAGATAGGTAACTCAGCAATACTCATCATAAAGCGCACCATATCTAATAGGGTGCGATTCCTCCGCTCCGATACACCGTTGTGCTGTGGTGTATACGGAGGAGTAAGCTGAGAGAGAATCCCATTCTCTTTTAAATAGTCCAGGTACTCCGTGCTCAAGTATTCTCCTCCCTGATCAGATCGAAGGATTTTAATATTTTTACCCGTTTGGTTCTCTACTTCGCTTGTATATTCCTTGAATTTCTCAAAAGTTTCAGACTTGTGTTTCAACAGGAACACATGTCCGAATCTTGAGAGATCGTCGGTGAATGTAATGAAGTACGAGAAACCATTCCTGGCATGTGTAGACATAGGACCGCATACATCACTATGTATCGGTCCCAAGAGTTCATTAGCTCTTTCTCCATGTCCAGTAAACAGAGTTTTGGTCATTTTTCCTTTGAGAAATGACTGGCAAGTATCATAAGATGAAAGTTCAAACGGATTTAAATATCCATCCTTATGTAACTTAGCTAGCCGTGTCGCATTGATATGACCTAGTCTACAATACCACAAGAAGGATTCATTCATTTCTGAACTTTTCCTCCTGTGTATGTTCTGTACATTAAGATCTGTATTCTGATTCAGAACGTATAATCCGTTACATGGTGCACCAAACCCAATCAACACTTGATTTAGGAAAATGTTCATAACATTTTTCTCTACTACAAAGTTATATCCTTCTTTATCTAATAAAAAAATTGATATTAAATTGCACATCATAGATGGTACGTAGTAACAGTCGTTCAAGATCAGTGTATTACCGTTTGGTAATACAAGTTGATATTCGCCAACTGCTTTGGCTGCAACAGTTGCACCATGCATAACTTTTAGAGTATATTCACCTTTTCCCAGTTCTCTACCTCTTCTAAGCCCTTCTAATATATTACATATATGGGATCCTGATCCGGTATCTAATACCCAAGACGTAGAATGTACTGAGAAACAGTTCTCAGTAACGAACACACCCGAAGAAGACGCATCAATATGCTCATTCCTCGTTTGGGTGGCATGGGAATTCTGGTATTCCCCTATTTATTGTTTAGTCTTATAACAGTTATAAGAAAGAGCGGAACCAACGTCCCCCAGCTCAGTATAATAAGCAGGTTCGGTCAATACATCCATATTATTATCTTGATTAAGGCATGCCATGGTCGCTACCTGGAGAGAGAGAGAGAAGAAATACACTTTAGCGTATGCTCTTGCAAGATTAGATTTGGTTATTATCTTATCTAATCACTGCTTTTTATCAAATCTTCCTTCAAACCCTAAAAGGTAAGACTAGTCGGGATTGATTACGCGCTACAAGTTCACTAACCGTTCAGCCAGGCCAGTGTCGGTACTTTGAGGGAGGTTCCCCGTGCTTTCGCACGGACCTAATTAAAATAAACCTCGTTTTCCCTGAGGCATAATCCCATTGACACCTTTCTAGACACATAATGGGTTAGCTAATTGTATTGTGCAAAACTCTCCCAGGAGTAACTCTTACTCGTAGCGGGTATCGGGATCCAACTATCTCATAGAAGGTATGCAATCTCATTGCAAATTTCAACACTTGAAATTCCCGAAAATCTTTTTCCCCTAGCGTCCTAAGACCTTGACGCAGGCCAACGAACCATAGGACACTAGTACTTAAGAATGTTCTTCACAGCTGTCCAGTGATTCTCCCCAGGATCCGATTGATACCTGCTCACTACACCTAGTGAATAAGCTACATCTGGTTTGGTGCATAGTATCGCATACATGATAGAGACTACTACCGAAACATAGGGTATCCCTTGCATGCGAGCCCTCTCCAAATCAGTCTTGGGTGACATCTCTTTGGAAAGAGTGATTCCAGAAATGGTGCGTAAACCACCACTCTTGGAATCTTCCATACTAAACCTCTGGTGTCAATGTACCTGGATTGGGACAATCCCAATATCCGTTTAGATCTATCTCTATATATCTTAATCCCCAGAATGCAGGAGGCATCACCCAGATCTTTCATGGAGAATTTGTGTGATAAGAAGAGCTTGATCGAGTGCAGCATAGGAACATCATTTCCTATCAAGAGTATGTCATCCACGTACAATATGAAGACAATCTTACCCTCTGCAACCTTTTTGTATATACAAGGTTCATCTATGTTTTTGATGAAGTCAAACTCTTTGACTGCAATATCAAAACAGATGTTCCAATTCCGTGATGCCTGTTTTAACTCGTAGATTGATTTAAGCAGCTTGCGCACCTTTCTGCTGCTCCCACTATCTACGAAGCCCTCTGGCTGAGTCATATACACGCTCTCTTCTAAATCACCATTTAGAAAAGCGCTCTTGACGTCCATCTGCCAGATTTCGTAGTCATGGTATGCAGTGATGGCAAGTAGGATCCGGATGGACTTAAGTATAGCCACTGGAGAAAAAATTTCGTCATAATCAACACCTGGTCATTGACGAAAACCCTTTGCTACAAGTCTAGCTTTAAAAGTCTCAACTTTTCCATCTACACCAAATTTTTTCTTGAAGATCCACTTGCTCCCGATGAGTTTTACCCCTTCAGGAGTATCTTCCAAAGTCCATACTTTGTTGGTGTACATGGATTCCATCTCAGATCGCATAGCATCCAGCCATTTCACAGAGTCACCACTCATGATGGCCTGCTCGAAGCTAGTAGGGTCATCATCTTCTATGATGCAATCCTCACACCCACCGTCTATGAGAAAACCGTAGTATCTCTCAGGCGGATGAGGAACCTTAGTAGATTGGCGGAGAGGCTGAGCTTCGTTGGGAACTATCGAATCCTCTGGTTCTACTAAATCATCAGTCACAGTTTATGTAGCTGTAACTTCTTCCAGTTCTACCTCATCGCCACTGATTTCTTTTGCAAGAAATTCCTTTTCTAAAAGGGTGGCATTCCAAGAAACAAAAACCTTTTGCTCCTCAGTGTGGTAGAAGATATACCCTCGCGAATTGTAACGCTTCGAAAATCGTTTAAGCAGTTTTTCGATAATCGGCAAAATAATCAGTCTTTTCCGTAAAAAGTCAAAATAAGTATTTTTCAATATAGGCCTAATTATACAAAATTTAGATAAGATATTGCTAGAAATTGTTCACTAAATTGTCACTTAAAATTTTCTAGTTATTTAAAAAAAAATTCCTTAATTAATTATTTTTTATATTGTTTTAAGCTTTTAAAAATACATTAAATTAGTGATAAATACAAATTTAAATGGGTAAATTACACACTTAGGAACCATTATAAACTAAAATATAGTAGTAACAAAAATTTTATCAAGACTTTCTAAGATTTGTTGTTTCATGGCTTAAAAAATGAATTAAAAAGTGGGTTTTTTGCAAAATTGATGTGATATGCAATTAATGCCTTTGAGAGATACTTTATTCTTAGAAAATTCTACACACTTCCCACACTTGCACCCCCCTCCACCTCTGGCCAAAATTCCTTCAGCAGTTCCCCCATTTTCTCATTTCTTTTGCTTCAATTTTCATCTCAAAAAACCACCAAAATCCACAAAAATTCACAATTTCTTCACAAAATTCAAAACAAAACCCTATTCCATCTCTTCTCAAACCCTAATTTGTTTAAAACATGGAGAAAAGAGGCAACTTTGGAGGCTAAGTGTAAGAGGTTCAAAGCTTGGGAGGTATAATTCTAATCTAAATGTTTAATTTGTAGTTTGAAGGTGCTAAACTAGAATTTTAAAGTGTAACTTTAGTTATAAATTGTTGTCCAGGAAATTCAAGAATGGGTTATTAACTCAAATTAGGATTTTCCTCATTGGATATTGATCTTAAGGTGTAGTTTAACAAGTTGAAATATGGAAAACTTAATCTAATTGTTAATTTGTTAGGTGTTACTTTAAAATTGTAAAAATTAGGAAAAATTTACAAACTAGGTTTTTGTAGAATAGGTATATGGGTGAGATAAAATTCTAGTGAGAATTTTTATACATTATTCATGGTTTGAATGAGGATATTTACATGTTAATGGAATGCAAAACCTAACCTAGTTATTGGTTTAAAAATGTTAGTCAATAAAATGTGATAAATGTGCTATTTTGTAAACTAGGTTTTAGAAATTAATTTTAAATGTGGGATTAAAAATAAATTTAGGGCTTTAGCACATCCTTAAGGTTTCATTGATTGGGTTAACAATTTAAAATATGCAAAATCAAGTTTAGTTGTGAAATTGTGAAATTTTGCTTGCAAGGTGTTGAAATTGATAAAATTGCAAACTAGAATTTCCAATTTAATACAAATTAGTGTGATAAAAATATGGTAATGGTTTCTATAATCTAGTTATGTTATTTAATGAATATTATGACCATCAGTTTCTTTTAAATATCAAGTTTTGAAGTAAAACGGTAAATTGACATTTTCTAGGTTTTAACGAAATCGGACGATTTGATCGATTTTAAGGTTTCGATGATTTAAACCATGTTTTATATTATAAATAATAAGTTTTGAAACTACGAGTTGTTTGTTGGTGTTTTATCTCGATCAATCGGCGTTTGTACGCCGATATCGAGCGATATTTGGTTCTTTTGCATAAGTGGGTCATAGGTTTTAACCTATGCGCGTTTCGTGCGTCGTTTTGGTTTTGTCCGTGATTCAGTTTACGATATTATATATGTTTGCGTATAGGTACCCCTCACGTGGACTTCGGACGAGGATGAAGAGGAGGGCGACATCATCTTCAGCAGACAAGGATCAGGTGAGTAGATGTATATCCACGGGGGAAATCGGGTGGATGGCGTTTAGCACCCCCGCAAACGTAGAATAGGAATACTACTTACTGTCATTAGGAAGTCGGACGTGACCTTAGATTCTTAGCGAGTAGGGCCCCATTAAAGACTTTAGGTTGGACTAGACTGATTTAGATAGACTTTACCAGAGGATGGATGTCTTGGAGGAAATTCGTAGGTTTCAGGTAGGCGCACACACACGCACACACAGAAACTTGACTTGGTGTATATGTGTATGCGCGCGCGCGCGTGCGTGTGTAGGAATGTGTGTAGGTATATATATATGTATATACATAACATGTATATGTGATATAAGGATCTTATATGATACATGGAGATGAGACGATAGAACTGGGCTTGATGCCGTGATCTCTTGGCTATACAATCGTATTATGATGTTAGCGGATCGTTGGAAAATGAGAGAATGGATATGTATACATAAACGATAATAGGTAATGATGACATTGAGATATAAGAGACTCTAGAATAGAACCCGGACTGTAATATGTGACTGAATCACGATATGATATATGTGTGACTTGATCATGATATGATATATGTGACTTGATTACAATGTGATATATGTGACTTAATCATGACATGATATATATGACTTAATCACGATATGATTTATGTGACATGATATTTCTAAGGACCAATTGACGATGTATATTTATGCAGTCAATGATATATGATTGATGATATTGGGATGTATGCGATCACAGTACAGTACCTTTGATCATGACATTATTTGATAATGATATTATACGAATGATGATGTACGTAGGTGATACTTGATCCGTACCCCGATATTGGGATGCCGTACGGGGGATTTTACCGTACGAGGCATAGGTGTGATGATTGATCCGCATTCTTGATTCGAGAAAGTCGTACTACGTATGTTACGCTATTGAGGCTGGATCGCCGAATATTAGATATATGGACTCAGACCTTAGGTGGATTCTTATTTTCTTTCGACTAGTTTATTTAGTTTAGTTCCTTAGGGGGTTAGACGGTTACTAGTTTAGGCTTGAGTCTTATAGTTGTAGTTAGATATGTATATTCCAAATGAGTGGATAATATACATTCATCTTTACATTCAGATTGTAATCATTAAGTTGCATGTTCATACATATGTTTCTTTAGTCAGTATGAAACTCTGCCTGTTAGGACATCAGCACCATTACCGATGATGCGCATATTCCACGTACACTTATTTGCCGGCTCACACACATCATCATCGGTAATTGCTATGTCATGTACACTTTAGAACATATTATCTTTTATTGGTAGAATCAGCTAAAGGCTAGATCAATATAATATTGTGATTACTCTCAGGTGTTAGTCTACACATTGCATTTATTACTTAGACATTTCATGCATTCATATTTTTACGTTATCATGCAGTATTGCGGGGCTTATGCCGATACTTATTATTTACTTACTCATGATTTGGGATTTTGGATTTCTATGAGATTTCTGGATTGTGGGGGAAAACCGCAAGAATATATATAAAAAAAAACTTCTCTCTCTCCCTCTCTTTTTAAAATATAAGTTGCGGTTTTCTCGTGATGTATGTGTCGTCCACTATGAGATTTCATGTTTTCTGTTGGATTTCGAGACCCGATTCGAGGAGTGGATAAACCGTCTCGGGTACATGGTGGGCCCGGTATGGTACCCCCGGGAAAGAAGATCGAGTTGTAGATGATGAGCCTGGCAGGGGAAGACTACCTATCGGTGATGTCTGGCGCGGTGGATATTCGGAGGATACCAATAACCGTTGTCGTGAGATTTGATAATATGGGCCGATCCGGACTGACGGAGCCCGAGATATTGAGACTATGAGGTATTGAGACTTGAGATTTACATGTTTTGTGTCGATGCTTGACACGGATTTCCATGGATTTCATCGATGATATTTCATATTTCTATACAAATTTTACCATGATAAAAGTTAAAGATTTCTTATACAGATATATCAAGATTTCAGGATTGATTGTTTTACATTCATGGTGCATGCATACTCATTCACATGACATATTACTATTTGAGTCACTGACACGAGCACGGAGCATTTGCACTTACGCGTAGTTTATTACCCTGCCATTACTAGATGACTAGTGATATATTGTTATATTATTATAACCTAGGACAACGTCGTGCATTCGATTTCTTTTCGCAGATATCTTCTACTCACGAATTGGCAACTCACCCCCGTTGTGCCAAATTTTATTACAGGTTTGATGTACAGGTTTCCTTGGCAGTTTGCCGGCACATCATTTCATTCAGGGTGATTTGCTTGGTAGGTTGGTTCACTTGTATCAGGACCGCCGTTGTACTTTTATTATTTCATTGGTATCTAGTAAGCTCCATCAACCAGACTTGTATTACTTGATAGTTTAAAGGACCAGTTAATTATTTCGACCTTAGAGTCGCTCTTGTATTATTATGGTATCTGGTGGATTTGGTTTTCTTTTGAGTTTTGATGCCTCGCCCTTCGGCGTTGTATATTCTAATGCATGGTGCGGTTGTTTCCGCCTGTTGGCGTAGAGCTAGCTCCCGTTTGGGGATTCCTTTTTATTGTTTGTATATATATTATTATTCTTGTTTGTACCCCTTTGGGGCCAGTTTTTACAAAGGAGACTCTGCCGAAATTTTTGAGAAAATTTGAGGTTACTTTTAAACTTGTTTTCCTACATGTTTTCCTTTACTTCTTCTTAATTGGTTTAGATTTTTGGGCTTCGGTTTACTTAGATTACATTGCGCCTCTAGACGCTTCGTAATTTAAGTGCCGGTCACATTCCGTTTTTCGGGTCGTGACAAAGTTGGTATCAGAGCGCTAGGTTTAACCTTTATATAAGTCTAGGATGACCCTTGGTTGATGGAGTAGGTGACTTAGGTACAGTGACGTACCGTAGGTATGATCCGCGGTATACTTACGATACGCTACTCTACTTAAGAAGCTTTAGGATGTACATTTCTTTGTTCCGTATTCTATTCGTTCCTTTGATCTATCTTCGTCAATATCGGATGGTGGTTTCTGTTACCACGGTCGCACGGGCAGAGGGAGATGTGGCTAGAATGCGATGACCTTAGGGTATTGTCTATTCTTAGGGATTGAAGCATTATTTAGCGTGCGTATGAAGGGTATTCACATGTTGTCCAGACGAAGTTAAATGGTTCGAACGAATGTCAGAAACCCATTTTCCCAAGTTTAAGGTATTCGGAAGAACATGCAGGTATTTCTATAGACCCTCTAGAAGAATAAAACCCTAACTCGACATAATGACCACGCGAACGCCTTTGAACCTTAGGGTTTATGGCAGTTCCTTAGTGCTATTAGTGAGGCTTGGGTTTGCCCTTCTACGGCTGGTCCGCAGATGCTGGGGCATGTACTGGATATTTTTAAACTGTACTTGAGTGTTGAGCTCTCGGGGAATTATGGGATTTTGATGAATCGATCGAAAAGTTTAACGTAATCCGGATATCATGTGAAGGGATAGATAATGTAGGAGACTCTCGATATGAGCATAGCCGTTTGTAGCGCAGTCAGCACAGTGATGAGGAGACGAGTCCGAATCAGTCGACATTAGAAAAGGCGCACATTGATGATAGTGTTTACGATTGTGATTTGGTGATTTGAATTTCATATTCCGTTGTTTGGATTTTGGTATTTTGAGGATTTTGTTCTATGATTGGTATTTCCTATGTGTACATTCATTTCACTCTATTCGTGTTCCATATATTGTTAGTGTTTATGCCCTAGAAGGCCATTACTGTATCATACTAGCTTGTATATTACTTAATGGAAGCTTGGGATATTCACATGTATATAACAGTCTTGCTAAACATAGTAGTATGCTACTTGGTTTTTCTATCTTAATATGTGAGTGTACGTATTGATAGAGCTCATAGGATCTTGCTTGTCTACCAGCGTTGTGATGGCAGTCACACTAGTGGGGGCTGGATAGTCTACAAGCACATCATTATTCAGGTCCCTGGTCGTTGGATTATCGAGACAGAGCATCGATACTCCGGAGTAGACTGGTGTGTATGCTTCTCATCCCAGTTGGGGAGATGGTCTGTCCCACAGCCGTCAGTACGTCGTACTGGAGATAGTATGCAGGTGCTCGTTAGGTTACGGGTACACCGGACAGGACTCACGGGGAACTGTTGGTTGGTTTGATACCAGTCGTCAGTGAGCAGTTCCCAGGTGACATGAGTACAGCATAGTCCGCAGACTTGACACTGCTACTTCGCCTCGAGTGTGTCCCACTGTTCTTAGATTGCTACCCTACCACGGCTCAAAGGAGTCGTGCAAACAGGTAGCAGTTGGGTGCAGTCCCGAGCACTTGGAGGCAGTAGCGGTTAGACATGATTCGTCCCTCCCGGTATTGGGAGTAGATATCGTGCTGTGTCAGAGAGCCATTACGCAAAGTCCCTGGCCAGGGCAAGCGATATTTGCTGGTAGGTTCCAGTAGTTTCTCAGGGTGTAATGGGCTTCACTCCGACACGACTTATACCGCTATTAGGGGACTGACGCTTGCCGCCCCCTAGGCCCGATATGCGATAGTCTTGGACGAACGGACCGGACTGTATGGAGATTATCACATCAGACTCAGTAGGAGTTCGGATGGGTTTCCTCATCGGCCTTCTTATCGACAACTACCTGGGGACCGTTACGTACAGCTAGTGCCGCTTGCGGTCTGTGGTTAAACCCACTGCCAGCGTAGTAGTCGAGTCTTTAGAGTCCCACACAGAGAGTTTCCTACTCCAGGCGAAACGATATAGAGGTTGCATGGTTTTGCGACAAAGGGTTCGGACGCATACGTGCGTTTACGCGCGTACGACTTTCGGACAGTTTTTACCAGTCGGCTTTGGTTTAAGCCAGTTACTGGTATCCGGTTATTGGATTTATACAGTCTAAAGTTTTTCCGTATTTTTACGGATCGGAGGGGCGTTCTCGTAATTACTCGAGAAGCTTCTAGAAGATGGTGACTAAGGAGGGTTATGTGTCATATTCATTGAATGAGTTATATGAGTTATGGTGGTGATTCATTCATTTCATTAATGCACATTTATTGCTTAATGACTCATGCTAATGAATCACCACTAGATATTTTATGAAGCATGATTATTCATCACTCTTTATTCTTTTCTTCTTATTAGAAAATGCTTCATATATGTTATGATACTCATAACTTATTCTTATAATATTATTCACATTCTCTCTCCTCAAGCCCTCTCTCTTCAAAAGACTAATCCTCACCCTCATGTGTTGAGATCTAGGATTAGTTAGACTAATCAATCCATAACCATCACTCTATTTCATCTAGCTTCTTTGATTAGCAATCCAAGAAGGTTAGTTGCCTCAAGTTTAGAGGCTAAGCTTGGAGTTTTGCTCTCGGGTGGATCGTCTACTACCTAGAGAAGGCCGAGGAGAACAAGGAGATCGTAAAGACGAAGGACTAGTTTCGATAGGTATAATCCCTAAGCATAGTAGTTTAGAACAACTATATGTTTGGTTAGTTATCGTTTAGCTTCGATTCAAGCGGTTAGTCGATGTTCGTTCACTAAACAAGTTCGTTTTTGAAAATTCCGCCTCCCCACAAGTATTGGGGTGTTGTACATTGACTTACAGTGGTATCAGAGCCTCGCTAAACAATAAATAACTTAATTGCAAATTTGTACGAATTTCGAACGGAAAAACGAAGCCGGAAAACCCTAAAAAATACAAGTTTCTGTCGAATTTAAAATGATGTCCTAAAATTTTTCAGGTGAGTGCAGAAAGCTTGAAATAACCACATAAGAACACACAAGAAAAATTGTCCCCTGAATCGCCTAACTAGCCGCGGAACCGCGGCCTCAGCCTACTGAGTCGCCGCGGATCCGCCGCCGAGTTGGCGATTCAGGAAGCCAATTTTCTTGTGTTGCTTCTGTATGATATTTGGGATTTTCTGGAATATTTTAATTTTGCTCAGGTTTCCAGTTTACAGAGCAGTTTTTGGAGCAATATTAAAGATGTTTAATCGATCGAAATTGTACAGTATTTGCATGTTGGATTATATCTGTGATTGATAAATGTGTTCGTAAACCTCCCCTAACTGCTAGTATGTCGGTTGGCAGGGGGTTGCACATTTCTGTAATGGTTATATCTGTTTGTGCATATAAACTATATTGGACTGTTGTGGTGTATAGCCGGGGTTATGCAATGGGTTATTGTTTAATTCATTTGTTGTAAATGTAATTTGTTGTAATATTATTTTTGCGGGGCACATCCAGGTTGCGGTTGTAGCCACCGTTGTATTATTTCATTTTACTGTTTTTGCTCCTAGGACTGACCCAAGGTGGGGTACACAAACTGCCGGGCGGGTAGTTTGCCGTACCCATAGGGGTCGAGGGTGGGGTAACGGCTATTCATCACAACTGTGTAATCTGTCTTTTCTTGCAGGCTCAAAAGAAATACAGATTGCTTGCAAATCCAATATTGTTTATCTGTGTTCTGGAATGAATATTATTGCGTCAGACGAATGTAAAATATCTATATATATGATAGCTATTTAGACGTCACTTATGTTTTACACCCGCGCTAGCCCAGCCCCCGCTCTGTCGTTAGTTAAGTAACCTAACGGGTGATGACGGGACCCCGTGGCGAATGCGGATGGCATAAGAGGACGTTGTATTTTCGTTGTTTTCTGCAATGATAGGTTAATGATGGGACGCATTATCTATAATGCAAAGAAAAACAAACCAAAGTTTAAATCGTTGGAACAATTTAAAAGAAACCACTCGGTTATTTTTAAACAGATATTTTTAAATGCGGAGCTTTAACCACTCCTTTTAAAAGCTATCAGGTTCCTTCGGTTATATCAAGTTCACTACGTTCACGGTTTCGCCAAAACCATTCGTAGCCCTCCGTCATTTCTTATGAATGGTCAGTAGTATTCAAGCTATGTTTGTTTGGCCCTTAGTCAAGACACAGTGATTGGTAGCTGCTGGGGTATTCATTTGTTGCATAGATAGATGCGTTGGTTTGGGACAGTCGTATTACTTTGTTGGCCCTTAGTCAAGAGTATATACGGATGGGTTCAAATCAACAGGATAATGATGGGCAGAACTTGACATGTGACTTATGATTTGTTGGCCCTTAGTCAAGATCATAAGAACATGGGGCAAAAACATATATCGGGAATTTCGAAAGAAACTGAAATTTGCAAAGAGATGCATACCATTTGGAGTTTGATGAATGTTGGTAGGATTCCTTCAACATTATCATACGATGATATTTGGATCCCGATCCTACTGTGAGTATATGCTACTTATCAGGATATTCGTCACTTAACGATCAACGCTATAAACCTAGTAGGTGTCCAGAAAGGTGTCAGCGGGGTTACGCCCCCAGAGAAAAGAGGTTATTTAATTAAGGAACTTCGCGAAAGCGTTGGAAAACGTCCCTCGAAGTATCGACACTGGCCTGGCTGAACGGTTAAGCAAGTATTGTACGGTGAGAATAGTCCTGGCTAATTCTTCTTTTATGGTTTGAGGAAGGATTCGAAAAACAGTGGGAGCCATCCAGTTTAGATAAACTAAAAACCACTCTAAACTTGCAAGAGCATCATGCTAAAGAGTTTTCTTCTCTCTCTCCTAATTGCAGCGACCCTGAAAATGACTGGACTTAAGTTACTTTTAGAAAAAAATATACTGACGGGGCCAAACTATAAAGATTGGCTGCGGAATGTCAAAATGGCTTTGACCTATGACAAACTGGGGTACGTCCTCACCGCTACGGCACCTGCTGTCCCTGGTCCTAAATCCAGCAATGCGGATAAGGAAATCCACAAAACCTGGGATTTAGATTGCGCGAGAGCCAAGTGCGTCGTGCTTGCCTCTATGGACAATGAACATCAGAGGAGGCACGAGGATATGTCCCTGGATGGCATATTTCTCCATACAAAGGAACTTTATGGAGAGCAATCTCGTATAGCAAGATACGAGACCTCTAAGAACTTGTTTCGAGCGAGGTTGGCTGTCGGGTCATCGGTAGGTGAACATGTCCTACAGATGATCGGCTATATTGAAGAGCTCGCAGACCTTGGGACGACTTTGGATAATGAGCTGTATACAGACCTTATTCTCCAGTCCCTTCCTCCCACCTACGCCCAGTTTATCCTCAACTTCAATCTTCAAGGAAAAGAAGTTGAACTTGCGGAACTCCTGAACATGTTAAGGAGTGCAGAGGGCACCTTGAAGAAAGCAAGGGAAACACCCGCTATGTTTGTTGGCGGTGCATCTTCTTCCGGGTCCAAGGCTAGGGCCAAAGGAAGGAAGAAGAAGGCCGCACCCAAACCTAGAGGAGGTGTTAGTAAGGTGGGAAAGAAGGGAAAGAAAAAGATAGAAGTACCGATAGTTGGCCCGGATGAGTGCTTCCATTGTCACAGGAAAGGGCACTGGAAGAAGGATTGCAAGGCATGGAACGCCAAGAACCAGGAACCGAAGCAAGCTGTGGCTTCGACTTCAGGTGTGTTTGTAATTGAGAATTGTCTGTCGATCAACTCTACTTCCTGGGTATTGGATACCGGATCAGGATCTCATATTTGCAATTCATTGCAGGCACTGAGAAACCGTAGAGTGCTGAAGGAAGGTAATATGATCCTCAGGGTTGCTAACGGAGCTAGCGTGGGAGCTGCGTCCGTCGGGGATTATCACCTAGGATTGACGAGTGGACATATTTTGGTTTTGCATAACTGTTATTTTGTACCAAGCTTAACGTGTAATATCATATCAGTTTCCTTGTTATCAAATAAAGGTTATGATTTCACGTTTGTAAGAGATGTTGTTAACATCCACCTTAATCATGGTTTGATTGGGTCCGGTACTCTAAATAACAGCATATATGTTTTAAACCAACTCCAAATTTTCAATGTCCAGAACACACTAAAAAGAAAGTCTCCAGATTTAAATAAAGCTTTCTTATGGCATTGTAGACTGGGTCACATCAATGAGAGAAGGTTGACTAAGTTGCATAGAGAAGGATATTTGGACACGTTCGAATATCAATCCTATGACACTTGTCAATCTTGTCTCAAAGGAAAGATGACAAAGACTCCATTTACTGGACAAGGAGTAAGAGCAAGCGAGCTCTTAGGACTCATACACAGTGATGTATGTGGTCCAATGTCTACACATGCAAGAGGTGGTTATTCCTACTTCATTACTTTTACAGATGATTTCTCTAGGTTTGGACATGTCTTCTTAATGAAGCATAAATCCGAAGCCTTTGAGAAATTCAAGGAATATAAGAGTGAAGCGGAAAACCAAACAGGCAAAAGTATTAAGACACTCAGATCTGATCGAGGTGGAGAATACTTAAGTGCCGAGTTCCTAGGTTACCTAAAAGAGAAAGGAATTCTCTCTCAGCTTACTCCTCCATACACTCCACAGCATAACGGTGTATCGGAGAGACGGAATCGAACCCTATTGGATATGGTACGATCCATGATGAGTAATGCTGAGTTACCGCGATCTTTCTGGGGTTATGCGCTAGAATCAGCGGCATATCTTTTGAACCAGGTTCCAACCAAGACTGTGCCTACCACACCATATCAGATATGGAGTGGGAAGAAACCCTGTCTAAAACATTTTAGGACATGGGGGTGTCCAGCTTTTGTAAAAAAGCAGCATGTGGACAAGCTCGAGGCACGCTCAGTACTGTGTAAGCTTGTGGGATATCCAAAGAACTCCAAGGGATATTATTTCTATTACGCAGAGGAACAAAAGGTTTTTGTTTCTCGTCATGCCCACTTCTTAGAAACTGAATTTTTAGAAAATCAGAAGAGTGGGAGCGCAGTAGAACTGGAAGAAATTTCAGAACCACAAGCTGTTACTGAAAGTTTGGTAGAACCAGAGGTTCAAGAAGAACAGAACATTCCCGCACCCCTCCGCAGGAGTAGTAGGCCATCTCATCCGCCTGAGAGATACTACGGTTTTCTCATAGATGGGGATAGAGAGGATTGCATCATAGATGATGATGAACCTACTGACTTCCGGCAGGCCATCCAGAGCGGCGACTCGGTACGATGGCTAGATGCAATGCGGACCGAAATGGAGTCCATGTACACCAACAAAGTATGGACTTTGGACTTTGCTCCAGATGGGGTAAAACCCATAGGATGCAAATGGATCTTCAAGAAAAAGATTGGTGTAGATGGACAGGTGGAAACCTATAAGGCTAGACTTGTTGCAAAGGGTTTTCGTCAAAGACCTGGTTTGGACTATGACGAAACTTTTTCTCCAGTGGCTATGCTCAAATCCATTCGGGTCCTTCTTGCTATTGCTGCCTTCCATGATTATGAAATCTGGCAGATGGACGTAAAGACGGCTTTTCTGAATGGAAATTTAGAAGAGAGCGTCTATATGGATCAGCCAGAGGGTTTCAATCAGAGTGGGAGCAGCGGGAAAGTATGCAAGCTGCTTAAGTCTATTTATGGACTAAAGCAGGCATCGCGGAGTTGGAACATCTGTTTTGATGAGACAGTCAAAGAATATGACTTTATCAAAAATCCAGATGAACCGTGCATATATAGTAAAGTTGTGGCCAGAAGTGTCGTATTCCTCGTCTTTTACGTGGATGACATTCTATTGATAGGAAATGACATTCCTATGCTACAATCTGTCAAAGGATTCTTGTCACACAGGTTCTCCATGAAAGACCTGGGTGATGCCTCGTACATTCTGGGGATCCGGATCTATCGTGATAGATCCAAGAGGATGTTGGGACTTTCGCAGTCCAGGTATATTGACACTGTACTGAAAAGATTCAGTATGGAAGATTCTAAGCGTGGTAATCTACCGGCTTGTCACGGAATCACCCTCTCCAAAGAGATGTCTCCCAAGACTGATTTGGAAAGGGAACGCATGTCTATTATACCCTACGCTTCTGCGGTAGGCTCTATAATGTATGTGATGTTGTGTACCAGACCAGATGTAGCTTACGCACTGAGTGTGGTAAGCCGGTATCAGTCAGACCCAGGGGAGAAACACTGGATAGCAGTAAAGAACATTCTCAAGTACCTGAGGAGGACTAAGGAGATGTTCTTGGTTTACGGCGGAAAAGACCTCAGGTTGGAGGCCTTTGCTGATTACGGCTTCCAGAGTGATAAGGAAGATTCCAAGTCCATGTCGGGTTATGTCTTTACCCTCAATGGAGGGGCGGTGTGCTGGAAGAGCTCCAAGCAGGACACCGTTGCTGACTCGACGATGGAAGCGGAGTATATAGCTGCTTGCGATGCCGCAAAAGAAGCAGTCTGGATGAAGAAGTTCCTAACAGAACTTCAGGTGGTTCCTACCATAGTTGATCCAATACCTCTGTATTGCGACAACAACGGAGCTATAGCTTTAGCGAAGGAACCAAGGTCCCATCAGAAGTCCAGACACATCTTAAGGCGGTATCACCTGATCAGGGAGATCATTGATCGTCAGGAGATCGAGGTTCGGAGAGTTGCTTCTGAAGAGAACATTGCTGATCCATCCACGAAGGCCCTTCCTCAGATTCAGTTCGAGAGGCTACTCGAGATCATTGGTCTACGATATGCCAGTACATGGCCCTAGTGCAAGTGGGAGATTGTTAGTGTTTATGCCCTAGAAGGCCATTACTGTATCATACTAGCTTGTATATTACTTAATGGAAGCTTGGGATATTCACATGTATATAACAGTCTTGCTAAACATAGTAGTATGCTACTTGGTTTTTCTATCTTAATATGTGAGTGTACGTATTGATAGAGCTCATAGGATCTTGCTTGTCTACCAGCGTTGTGATGGCAGTCACACTAGTGGGGGCTGGGTAGTCTACAAGCACATCCTTATTCAGGTCCCTGGTCGTTGGATTATCGAGACAGAGCATCGATACTCCGGAGTAGACTGGTGTGTACGCTTCTCATCCCAGTTGGGGAGATGGTCTGTCCCACAGCCGTCAGTACGTCGTACTGGAGATAGTATGCAGGTGCTCGTTAGGTTACGGGTACACCGGACAGGACTCACGGGGAACTGTTGGTTGGTTTGATACCAGTCGTCAGTGAGCAGTTCCCAGGTGACATGAGTACAGCATAGTCCGCAGACTTGACACTGCTACTTCGCCTCGAGTGTGTCCCACTGTTCTTAGATTGCTACCCTACCACGGCTCAAAGGAGTCGTGCAAACAGGTAGCAGTTGGGTGCAGTCCCGAGCACTTGGAGGCAGTAGCGGTTAGACAGGATTCGTCCCTCCCGGTATTGGGAGTAGATATCGTGCTGTGTCAGAGAGCCATTACGCAAAGTCCCTGGCCAGGGCAAGCGAGATTTGCTGGTAGGTTCCAGTAGTTTCTCACGGTGTAATGGGCTTCACTCCGACACGACTTATACCGCTATTAGGGGACTGACGCTTGCCGCCCCTAGGCCCGATATGCGATAGTCTTGGACGAACGGACCGGACTGTATGGAGATTGTCACATCAGACTCAGTAGGAGTTCGGATGGGTTTCCTCATCGGCCTTCTTATCGACAACTACCTGGGGACCGTTACGTACAGCTAGTGCCGCTTGCGGTCTGTGGTTAAACCCACTGCCAGCGTAGTAGTCGAGTCTCTAGAGTCCCACACAGAGAGTTTCCTACTCCAGGCCCAACGATATAGAGGTTGCATGGTTTTGCGACAAAGGGTTCGGACGCATACGTGCGTTTACGCGCGTACGACTTTCGGACAGTTTTTACCAGTCGTCTTTGGTTTAAGCCAGTTACTGGTATCCGGTTATTGGATTTATACAGTCTAAAGTTTTTCCGTATTTTTACGGATCGGAGGGGCGTTCTCGTAATTACTCGAGAAGCTTCTAGAAGATGGTGACTAAGGAGGGTTATGTGTCATATTCATTGAATGAGTTATATGAGTCATGGTGGTGATTCATTCATTTCATTAATGCACATTTATTGCTTAATGACTCATGCTAATGAATCACCACTAGATATTTTATGAAGCATGATTATTCATCACTCTTTATTCTTTTCTTCTTATTAGAAAATGCTTCATATATGTTATGATACTCATAACTTATTCTTATAATATTATTCACATTCTCTCTCCTCAAGCTCTCTCTCTTCAAAAGACTAATCCTCACCCTCATGTGTTGAGATCTAGGATTAGTTAGACTAATCAATCCATAACCATCACTCTATTTCATCTAGCTTCTTTGATTAGCAATCCAAGAAGGTTAGTTGCCTCAAGTTTAGAGGCTAAGCTTGGAGTTTTGCTCTCGGGTGGATCGTCTACTACCTAGAGAAGGCCGAGAAGAACAAAGAGATCGTAAAGACGAAGGACTAGTTTCGATAGGTATAATCCCTAAGCATAGTAGTTTAGAACAACTATATGTTTGGTTAGTTATCGTTTAGCTTCGATTCAAGCGGTTAGTCGATGTTCGTTCACTAAACAAGTTCGTTTTTGAAAATTCCGCCTCCCCACAAGTATTGGGGTGTTGTACATTGACTTACATATATCAGTTGTATTGATGTTGTTTTGTACATACCCAGTGCACTCGATTTGGTTTTATACCTTTGAGATACTGATTTGATTTCGTGCATATGGGTTGCACATGATTTTGACGTATGCATCGACATAGTTTCATGCATTTTTTTTGTACTATGATTTCGATTTTGATATTCGGTATATGTTTTCGTGCACCATTTGCACTTGATTGAGATTCTTGCGCACACTTGGCGCACTTGATGCGATTTTGTGCACACCAAATGCACTAAATTGGGGTTTTGTGTAGATTGGATGCACCTGATATTATTATCGTGCACGCCCGTTGCACTTGACAGATGTTTTTGGTGCACACTCGTTGCACTCAGTTTTGTTTCTGTGCATATTCATAGCATCTGTATTTGGTTTCGATTTCAGTGCGCACCGGACGCACATGATATTTTTGTACTATGATGGGGAATGATTTCATTATGAGCAGTATGTTTTTATAATCATTACTATTTGACATAGTAACCTGGCGTGACGTGTATGTTAAATAAAATATATATATGTATAGCTAATTTTTTTTAAATAAACGTCCGCTACTTATTCCGTGACACGCGCATCACACGACGATTTAAAAAAAAAAAGATGTTTTGCATGCTTCTTTATTAAGATGTTTAAACGATTTTATTACGATGCGCACTATATAGAAGTTATAGTTTTGAGGTATATCATGTTGGTTTTCGTATTGGGCTTTGATATTTTATTCTCACCATACCTCCGATGATTAAGTTATGTTGACGGAGTTTTGAATTTAAGTTATTTACTCGTTTTTCGTACGCATGCATTGCGCTAAGATGTGTTTTATGTATTGATGATTTCGGAGCCCCGACGATTTGAGTGTTTTGGATGAATGTTTTAGTATTTGGGGGGAGTTTTAATTAAAATTCGTGGACCGAATTTCTTTAAGGGGGGAAGACTGTAACGCTTCGAAAATCGTTTAAGCAGTTTTTCGATAATCGGCAAAATAATCAGTCTTTTCCGTAAAAAGTCAAAATAAGTATTTTTCAATATAGGCCTAATTATACAAAATTTAGATAAGATATTGCTAGAAATTGTTCACTAAATTGTCACTTAATTTTCTAGTTATTTAAAAAAATTTTCCTTAATTAATTATTTTTTTATATTGTTTTAAGCTTTTAAAAATACATTAAATTAGTGATAAATACAAATTTAAATGGGTAAATTACACACTTATGAACCATTATAAACTAAAATATAGTAGTAACAAAAATTTTATCAAGACTTTCCAAAATTTGTTGTTTCATGGCTTAAAAAATGAATTAAAAAGTGGTTTTTTTGCAAAATTGATGTGATATGCAATTAATGCCTTTGAGAGATACTTTCTTCTTAGAAAATTCTACACACTTCCCACACTTGCACCCGCCTCCACCTCTGGCCGAAATTCCTTTAGAAGTTCCCCCATTTTCCCATTTCTTTTGCTTCAATTTTCATCTCAAAAATCCACCGAAATCCACAAAAATTCATAATTTCTTCACAAAATTCAAACCAAAACCCTATTCCATCTCTTCTCAAACCCTAATTTGTTTAAAACATGGAGAAAAGAGGCAACTTTAGAGGCTAAGTGTAAGGGGTTCAAAGCTTGGGAGATATAATTCTAATCTAAATGTTTAATTTGTAGTTTGAAAGTGCTAAACTAGAATTTTAAAGTGTAACTTTGGTTATAAATTGTTGTCTAGGAAATTCAAGAATGGGTTATTAACTCAAATTATGGTTTTCATCATTGGATATTGATCTTAAGGTGTAGTTTAACATGTTGAAACATGGAAAACTTAATCTAATTGTTAATTTGTTAGGTGTTACTTTAAAATTGTTAAAATTAGGAAAAATTTGCAAACTAGATTTTTGTAGAATAGGTATATGGGTGAGATAAAATTCTAGTGAGAATTTTTATACATTATTCATGGTTTGAATGAGGATATTTACATGTTAATGGAATGCAAAACCTAACCTAGTTATTGGTTTAAAAATGTTAGTCAATAAAATGTGATAAATGTGCTATTTTGTAAACTAGGTTTTAGAAATTAATTTTAAATGTGGGATTAAAAATAAATTTAGGGCTTTAGCACATCCTTAAGGTTTCATTGATTGGGTTAACAATTTAAAATATGCAAAATCAAGTTTAGTTGTGAAATTGTGAAATTTTGCTTGCAAGGTGTTGAAATTGATAAAATTGCAAACTAGAATTTCCAATTTAATACAAATTAGTGTGATAAAAATATGGTAATGGTTTCTATAATCTAGTTATGTTATTTAATGAATATTATGACCATTAGTTTCTTTTAAATATCAAGTTTTGAAGTAAAACGGTAAATTGACATTTTCTAGGTTTTTACGAAATCGGACGATTTGATCGATTTTAAGGTTTCGATGATTTAAACCATGTTTTATATTATAAATAATAAGTTTTGAAACTACGAGTTGTTTGTTGGTGTTTTATCTCGATCAATCGGCATTTGTACGCCGATATCGAGCGATATTTGGTTCTTTTGCATAAGCGGGTCATAGGTTTTAACCTATGCGCGTTTCGTGCGTCATTTTGGTTTTGTCCGTGATTCAGTTTACGATATTATATATGTTTGCGTATAGGTACCCCTCACGTGGACTTCGGACGAGGATGAAGAGGAGGGC
The DNA here is from genome assembly GCA_030015575.1 of Agapanthus africanus. NCBI lineage: Eukaryota > Viridiplantae > Streptophyta > Magnoliopsida > Asparagales > Amaryllidaceae > Agapanthus > Agapanthus africanus. The sequence goes on along the minus strand of JASDDO010000029.1, from coordinate 239,189,192 downwards.
GACATCGTCTTCGGCAGACAAGGACCATGTGAGTAGATGTATATTCACGGGGGAAATCGGGTGGATGGCGTTTAGCACCCCCGCAAACGTAGAATAGGAATACTACTTACTATCATTAGGAAGTCGGACGTGACCTTAGATTCTTAGCGAGTAGGGCCCCATTAAAGACTTTAGGTTGGACTAGAGTGATTTAGATAGACTTTACCATAGGATGGACGTCGGGGAGGAAATTCGTAGGTTTCAGGTAGACACACACACACGCACACACAGAAACTTGACTTGTGTATATGTGTATGTGTGTTTATATATATATATATACATAACATGTATATGTGATATAAGGATGTTATATAATACATGGGGATGAGACGATATAACTGGGCTTGATGCCGTGATCTCTTAGCTATACAGTCGTATTATGATGTTAGCGGATCGTTGGAAAATGAGAGAATGGATATGTATGCATAAACGATAATAGGTAATGATGACATTGAGATATAAGAGACTCTAGAATAGAAACCGGACTGTAATATGTGACTGAATCACGATATGATATATGTGTGACTTGATCATGATATGATATATGTGACTTGATTACGATATGATATATGTGACTTAATAACGACATGATATATACGACTTAATCACGATATGATTTATGTGACATGATATTTCTGAGGACCAATTGACGATGTATATTTACGCAGACAATGATATATGATTGATGATATTGGGATGTATGCGATCACAGTACAGTACCTTTGATCATGACATTATTTGATAATGATATTATACGAATGATGATGTACGTAGGTGATACTTGACCCGTACCCCGATATTGGGATGCCGTATGAGGGATTTTACCGTACGAGGCATAGGTGTGATGATATATCCGCACTCTTGATTCGAGGAAGTCGTACTACGTACGTGACGCTATTGAGGCTGGATCGCCGAATATTAGAGATATGGACTCAGACCTTAGGTGGATTCTTATTTTCTTTCAACTAGTTTATTTAGTTTAGTTCTTTAGGGGGTTAGACGGTTACTAGTTTAGGCTTGAGTCATATATTTGTAGTTAGATATGTATATTCCAAATGAGTGGTTAATACACATTCATCTTTACATTCAGATTGTAATCATCAAGTTGCATGTTCATACATATGTTTCTTTAGTCAGTATGAAACTCTGCCTGTTAGGACACCAGCACCATTACCGATGATGCGCATATTCCACGTACACTTATTTGCCGGCTCACACACATCATCATCGGTAATTGCTATGTCACGTACACTTTGGAACATATTATCTTTTATTGGTAGAATCAGCGAAAGACTAGATCAATATAATATTGTGATTACTCTCAGGTGTTAGTCTAGACATTGTATTTATTACTTAGACATTTCATGCATTCATATTTTCACGTTACCATGCAGTATTGTGGGGCTTATGCCGATACTTATTATTTACTTACTCATGATTTTGGGATTTTGGATTTTTATGAGATTTCTAGATTGTGGGGGAAAACCGCAAGAATATATATAAAAAAAAAACTTCTCTCTCTCCCTCTCTTTTTAAAATATAAGTTGCGGTTTTCTCGTGATGTATGTGTCGTCCACCATGAGATTTCATGTTTTCTGTTGGATTTCGAGACCCTATTCGAGGAGTGGATGAACCGTCTCGGGTACATGGTGGGCCAGGTATGGTATCCCGGGACAAGAAGATCGAGTTGTAGACGATGAGCCTGGCAGGGGAAGACTACCTACCGGTGATATCTGGCGCGGTGGATATCCGGAGGATACCGACCGTTGTCGTGAGATTTGATGATATGGGCCGATCCGGACTGACGGAGCCCGAGATATTGAGACTATAGGGTATTGAGACTTGAGATTTACATGTTTTGTGTCGATGCTTGACACGGATTTCCATGGATTTCATCGATGATATTTCATATTTCTATACAAATTTTACCATGATAAAAGTTAAAGATTTCTTATACAGATATATCAAGATTTCAGGATTGATTGTTTTACATTCATGGTGCATGCATACTCATTCACATGACATATTACTATTTGAGTCACTGACACGAGCACGGAGCATTTGCACTTACGCGTAGTTTATTACCCTGCCATTACTACATGACTAGTGATATATTGTTATATTATTATAACCTAGGACAGCGTCGTGCATTCGATTTCTTTTCGCAGATGTCTTCTACTCACGAGTTGGCAACTCACCCCAGTTGTGCCAAATTTTATTACAGGTTTGATGTACAGGTTTCCTTGGCAGTTTGCCGGCATATCATTTCATTCAGGGTGATTTGCTTGGTAGGTTGGTTCACTTGTATCAGGACCGCCGTTGTACTTTTATTATTTCATTGGTATCTAGTAAGCTGCATCAACCAGACTTGTATTACTTGATAGTTTAAAGGACCAGTTAATTATTTCGACCTTAGAGTCGCGCTTGTATTATTATGGTATCGGGTGGATTTGGTTTTCTTTTGAGTTTTGATGCCTCGCTCTTCGGCGTTGTATATTCTAATGCATGGTGTGGTTGTTTCCGCCTGTTGGCGTAGAGCTAGCTTCCGTTTGGGGATGCCTTTTTATTGTTTGTATATATATTATTATTCTTGTTTGTACCCGTTTGGGGCCAGTTTTTACAAAGGAGACTCTGCCGAAATTTTTGAGAAAATTTGAGGTTGCTTTTAAACTTGTTTTCCTACATGTTTTCCTTTACTTCTTCTTGATTGGTTTAGATTTCTGGGCTTCGGCTTACTTAGATTACGTTGCGCCTCTAAACGCTTCGTAATTTAAGTGCCGGTCACATTCCGTTCTTTCGGGTCATGACACGAATGTTTGGGATATCCAACAAACTTGCACAAAATTGATCTTGGCTCGAGTTTATCCGGATTTTTCTTTTTAACATAGGCCGGACAACCCCATATCTTAACATAATTAAGACATGGTCTCTTCCCTTTCCATATCTCATATGGAGTGGTAGGCACGGATTTGGTAGGAACCATATTCAATAAGTTTGCAGCTGTCTCCAGTGCATAACCCCAAAAGGAGATAGGTAACTCAGAAATACTCATCATAAAGCACACCATATCTAATAGGGTGCGATTCCTCCACTCCGATACACCGTTGTGCTGTGGTGTATACGGAGGAGTAAGCTGAGAGAGAATCCCATTCTCTTTTAAATAGTCCAGGAACTCCGTGCTCAAGTATTCTCCTCCCCGATCAGATCGAAGGATTTTAATATTTTTACCCGTTTGGTTCTCTACTTCGCTTATATATTCCTTGAATTTCTCAAAAGCTTCATACTTGTGTTTCGACAGGAACACATGTCCGAATCTTGAGAGATCGTCGGTGAATGTAATGAAGTACGAGAAACCATTCCTGGCATGTATAGACAGAGGACCGTATACATCACTATGTATCGGTCCCAAGAGTTCATTAGCTCTTTCTCCGTGTTCAGTAAATGGAGTTTTGGTCATTTTGCCTTTGAGACATGACTAGCAAGTATCATAAGATGAAAGTTCAAACGGATTTAAATATCCATCCTTATGTAACTTAGCTAGCCGTGTCGTATTGATATGACCTAGTCTACAATACCTCAAGAAGGAATCATTCATTTCTGAACTTTTCCTCTTGTGTATGTTTTGTGCATTAAGATCTGTATTCTGATTCAGAACGTATAATCCATTACATAGCGCACCAAACCCAATCAACACTTGATTTAGGAAAATGTTCATAACATTTTTCTCTATTACAAAGTTATATCCTTCTTTATCTAATAAAGAAATTGATATTAAATTGCACATCATAGATGGTATGTAGTAACAGTCGTTCAAGATCAGTGTATTACCGTTTGGTAATACAAGGTGATATTCGCCAACCGCTTTGGCTGCTACAGTTGCACCATTCCCAACTTTTAGAGAATGTTCACATTTTCCCAGTTCTCTACCTCTTCTAAGCCCTTCTAATAAATTACATATATGGGATCCTGATCCGGTATCTAATACCCGACGTCGAATGTACTGAGAAACAGTTCTCAGTAATGAACACACCCGAAGAAGACGCATCAATATGCTCATTCCTCGTTTGGGTGGCATGGGAATACCGGTATTCCTCTATTTCCTGTTTAGTCTTATAACAGTTATAAGAAAGAGCAGAACTAACGTCCCCTAGCTCAGTATAATAAGCAGGTTCGGTCAATACATCCATATTATCTTGATTAAGGCATGTCATGGTCGCTACCTCGAGAGAGAGAGAGAGAAGAAATACATTTTAGAGTATGCTCTTGCAAGATTAGATTTGGTTATTATCTTATCTAATCAGGATGGCTCCCACTGCTTTTTATCAAATCTTCTTTCAAACCCTAAAAGGCAAGACTAGCCGGGATTAATTACACGCTACAAGTTCGCTAACCGTTCAGCCAGGCTAGTGTTGGTACTTTGAGGGAGGTTCCCTGTGCTTTCGCACGGACCTAATTAAAATATACCTTGTTTTCCCAGAGGCATAACCCCATTGATACCTTTCTAGACACCTAATGGGTTAGCTAATTGTATTGTGCAAAACTCTCCCAGGAGTAACTCTTACTCGCAGCGGGTATCGGGATACAACTATCTCATAGATGGTATGCAATCTTATTGCAAATTTCAACACTTGAAATTCCCGATAATCTTTTGCCCCTAGCATCCTATGACCTAGACGCAGGCCAACAAACCCTAGGATACAAGTACTTAAGAATGTTCTTCACAGCTGTCCAGTGATTCTCTCCAGGATCCGATTGATACCTGCTCACTACACCTAGTGAATAAGCTACATCTGATCTGGTACATAGTATCGCATACATGATCGAGCCTACTGCCAAAGCATAGGGTATCCCTTGCATGCGAGCCCTCTCCAAACCAGTCTTGGATGACATCTCTTTGGAAAGAGTGATTCCAGAAATGGTGGGTAAACCACCATGCTTGGAATCTTCCATACTAAACCTCTTTAGTATGGTGTCAATGTACCTGGATTGGGACAATCCCAATATCCGTTTAGATCTATCTCTATAGATCTTAATCCCCAGAATGCAAGAGGCATCACCCAGATCTTTCATGGAGAATCTGTGTGATAAGAAGAGCTTGACCGAGTGCAGCATAGGAATATCATTTCGTATCAAGAGTATGTCATCCACGTATAATATGAGGAAGTGAATCTTACTCTCTGCAAACTTTTTGTATATACAAGGTCCATATATGTTTTTGATGAAGTCAAACTCTTTGAATGCAACATCAAAATAGATGTTCCAACTCCGCGATGCCTGCTTTAACCCGTAGATTGATTTAAGCAGCTTACACAAACATCTCAAACTTTCAGTTTTCGGAACTGTTTTTGTCGGTAGTTTTTGCATGACAAAAACGGCGGAATTCTAATGTCGCAATGAGTTAACTAAGGCTTATAGAGTGGCTCTGATACCATGTTGGGTTATGCAAGCGCCCCGGATATCAATCCGTGACCAAATGCGGAACAAAAACTTATAAAACTTGGCGCTACCACAACCAATTACCCGGATCTACCCATAAGCCCTAGATAACAAAACATGCAAAGGAGTTAGAATGGTTATACCGAATAGATCCGTGTCCTTCGGTCTTCAACTATCATCCCAAACTCTTAGGGGCTTTCTTGATCAATCTTGATCTCCGGTCTCCCTCTATCGAAGATGATCCATCCGAGAGTCTATGCAATGAGCTCCAACCTCATATCCGAGGCAACTAAGGCACCTAGTTCGCCACTCTAGATACGGTAGATGAAGTAGAGAGTGATGAAGGATTAATTTGTCTCAAGACACCCAAGGTTTCTCAACTCATGAGAGGGTTTAGGTGGAGCTAGAGGAAGAAGAAGATGCCATGAGATGAGGTGTTGAGAGCAACTCAAGAAAGAGAAAAAGAAACGAATAATGGCTTATGTTTATTTGTGGTGTGAGTGTGATAAGAAATAATGGAGCCGTCACATAAATGTCCATGTCTCCAAAATATCTTAGTCAACAAAAAATATCTCAAGTCAACATAATTTCACAACAAACAAAAACCCTAAGCATGCTAGAATAGTAACCATGGGCCACTAATTAGCCATGCCACAAAAATGCAATAAACACCTCATCCTACACTTCAATAACATTTTAATCCAAAAAGGTCTAAACCATGATGAGGTGTAATCTTCTAAAAGTAATCTTGTTTACAAGAATACCCCTCAACCGTATATACATATCTACGTCCGTATTCCAAAGAATACGAATACAAAGGGACAAAAATAATCCAACAAATATAATACTAGGATTCGGCTTAAACCAAAGCCCACTAGTATTATCCGTCCGAACATCATCCATGCAAAAGTACACATATGTGATCGAACCCTGCCGTAAAACCATACGGCCTCTACATCGTTTCGCCCGAAGCAGGGAAACCCTCTATGGGGGACTCTAAAGACTCGTCAATACGCTGGCAGTGGGTTTAACCACAAGCACGTCAGCGGCACTAGCTATACGTAACGGCTACCCATATATTGAACGAAAGGGAGGCCGAGCAAACTCATCCTGAAACCCCTACTGAGCCTAACAGTGACAATATCTGTACAGTCCGGTTCGTTAGTCTATGAGTATCGCATATCGAGTCTAGGGGTAGATAAAGTCAGACCCGTAATAACGCGACATTTAGTGTCGGTATGAAGTCCATCACCGCCTGAGAAACTACCGATCCTAGATCAGTAATTATCGACTACCTTGGCCAAGGATTTCTGGTGATGGCCACCCGTGCACACCGCGACATCAACCCCCAATATCGGGAGAGAAGAATCCCCCGACGATCTGCTCACTGCCTCTATGTGGCTCGGGACTGTACCCAACTAAAACCTGTTTGCACGACTCCTTTGAGCCGTGATAGGATAGTAATCAAAGCACAATGGGAACTCACACGAGACAAATGACGATCTCAGATCGATAGACTAAGCTGTTCACATGTCACCAGGGAATTGCTATCTGACAATATGTATAATACCAACTAGCATGTTCCCGGTGAGTCCGTCCGGTGTACTCATAACCCAATGAGCACCTGTATACATCTTAGGTGAACCAACTAACACCAATGGCTTGTGAGACCGGCTATCGCACCTCGTCGGGGTCTCGATCAGTATACACCATTCTACTCTTGGAGTATTGATGCCCTGTCTCGAAACTCCCACGACTAGGGATATTTTAAGGATGTGCTTATAGACCACCCAGCTCCTACGTATATGATCGCCATCATACTGCTGGTAGTCAAGTAATAATCCTATGGGCTCTATCAACATGTAATAGTGATCTCTAATGTCACCCGAAGCATGCACACGATGATAAAGACAAACCAGATAGCATACTATCATCTCGAGTAAGACTGTTCTACCGATATAGGTCCCTCAATCATTGCAATCACGTCCCTGCGATCCAATAATTAACTTGAGGGCACTATAACCAACAATCTCCCACTTGCACTTAAGGCTAATTATTGCGGTGTCGCATACTCACAGCCCGTGTGATACTGAACACCCAACTTCTCTACTAATCAGTTTCATAAAGCTCGTTTATAAAACTATTGCGTTCATGTTATCTTATTGTTTGTTTTTATATTGATGATTTGATATACTGTGACACTAATCATATGATGATAGAAGAGTTTAAAAAGAAAATGATGAAAGAATTCGAGATGACAGATTTAGGCTTGATGTGATATTTTCTCGGCATACAAGTCAAACAATCTGCAGGAGAAATATTCATCTGCCAAGAAAAATATTGCGTAGATTTTGTGAAGAGATTCAACATGTCAAACTGCAAGATGGTCGTTACACCGGTAGCACTGAATGAGAAGCTATGCATGTATGATGGCGCACCAAAGTTCTACGCTTCAATCTACCGAAGACTAGTTGGATCGCTGATCTACCTTACAAATACAAGGATCGATATACTACACGCAATCAGCGTAGTCTCAAAATTAATGAGTGATCTAAGCAAACTACACTACGCAGCTGTTCTCAGCCGAAAGACCGAGAAGACAAACGTCTTGCCTGAATTTGGAGGCAGATGCTATTTAGATTTATCCGTCCACCTCTCCGAAGATACCAAGTTGATTTATAGCACCGTATATAGGAGGTTTAGACGGATGCGGCCGTTGTAGCGGACTTTGTCAGATTCCCCCTCATGTGAGGGGTTTTTGATTGTGGTGACGCTCTTCCCTGCAGGCACAAGCCCCTGCAGTTAACTACGCTACCGCATCGCGGTAACAACTTTATCTTTCTCCAGATGGTCACTTCGTGTTGTGTGTATTTGTTTTATTTTTGGTTGCCCATGGATTGTATACGGAGACTAATTTTTGTTGTCGTCCGTAGGGCGTGGATTAGTCCAAATCCGTATTTTCTTAGATTTGGGTTTTGGTTTGGGTTTAAGGATCGTAAATCTCATTTGAGACTAAGATCAACTTAAATGTTTGGTAAGGATACGTTAGTCTAATTTTAGACTAAGATCAGCTTAACCATTTGTTAAGGATACATTAGTCTAATTTTAGATTAAGATCTACTTAACATGATCATTTAGATCCAACAAAAGAGCATTTGGGGTCTATTATTTTAGTTTAGGGACTTTGCGGTCCATAAGTTTAAGGACATCATAGTCCATGGTATTTTGGCTCCACAGTTTGGGGATACGCTAAAAATTATTGGTTATTGGGACCCTCCATCTCTCTGAAGACGTTGAAGGATTACAACGACATGTGTCAGAAGTATGAAGAGATGTATCCTTGAACCAATATTCCGATTTGGGGAATGGGATGAACATCAGTTTAGATGTCATATGTTAGGAGAACACTAGTCATCTTTGGGACTAGGATTAGTTTGGGGAGACTTGAACATGGGGGTTCAGTTGATTGGTGACAAAAAGGGTCTTGGCATCAGAAGACTTAGCTAATTTGAGCTAAGGTTGATTTCCCTTAATCATCCCATAGTGCTAAGTACTGAATCAGTGTTAAACACTGGACTTTGGAGGAGCTCACGTGTGAACATGTGAGGGCCCCGAAGTGGGCATTGTTCCTTGAGTTTATTCCCTCATATATATATAAAAGTGCTGAGCACTTGGCTCACGTGTGAGCACGTAAGGCGTCCGAGGTGAGAACTGTTCTCTGGATTTTATTCCTCTTTCATTTATAAGTGCTAAGCACTTGGTTCATCAAACAGTCACGTGCAGACACGTGAGGTGCCTTCAAAATGCGAGCGCTGTCTTTGAAGTTTTCTCCTTCTTTTATACACCACTGTTTGGGGGTCACATGGGAACACATGAGGTGCCCCCAAAATGGGAGCTATCTTGGGTTTATTCTTTTTTCCTTTTCTGAGTGCTAAGCACTATTGGGTCACGCGAGATCACGTGAGGCGCTCTGAAGAATGAAAATTGCCTTTGTTTTATTCTCCTTTTCTTTTTCTGAGTGCTAAGCACTATCAAGGGATCACGTGAGGTACCCCCAAATTGAGATGTGTTTTAGATTTACTCCCCTTTTTGAAAAGCTTGTTCGGTGGTGCGCCAAGAGTTATTGGTTATTGGGACCCTCTACCTCTCTGAAGACGTTGAAGAATTACAACGACATGTATCGGAGGTGTGGAGAGATGTACCCTTGAACCAAATTCCAGATCGAGGGGAGAGATCATGGTGGGATAAACATCATTTTAGATGCCATCTGTTAGGAGTTCATTAGCTATCTCTGGGACTGAGATCGGTTTAGGGGACCCTGAGCATGAAGGGCTCGATTGATTGCCCTCGGGAGATTTGATCTAAGTTTGGCTAATATTGATCTAAGTTTGGCTAATATTGGCCTCTCATAGTGTTAAACACTAATATATGATCGGCACTCATGTGATCCCACGTGAGGCCTTAAAGTAGTGTTAAACACTAGTATATGATCAGTGCTCACGTGCTCCCACGTGAGGTTCTTGAAATAGTGTTAAACACTAAGAAGTTGAGGCGCTCACGTGGGATCACGTGAGGCTCTCCAAAAATAGGGTTTATTCCCTTCTTGCTTTAAGCACTGCTTGGGGGTCACGTGGGGTCATGTGAGGCGTCAAAAAAATAGGGTTTATTCACTTTCCTCTTTTATAAGTGCCGAGCACTTCTTAGGGGTCACATGGCTAGATCTCAGTCTTTCCTTTTTCGTTCATCAAAGGTGCTCACGTGGGAACACATGAGCTTTTATTGTATAGCGTTTAATGCTAATGAATCACCAGGCTGTTCTTCTATGGTTCTGGGGAATCAAGTTCTCGTTTTGTTCTTTAAAAGGATTAAATTCTTTTTAAAGGGTTAAATCCTATTTTTAGAGAAATTAAATTCTTATACATTTTGTAAGAGTTAAACTCATTTGGATTCAGTTCTTTCTCCTAGGTTTTGAATCTGCATGACAGAATCTCCCCGATGAGAATTAAATTCTCAACTTGTGGGGAGATCTGCTTCTGCAGATCTTAACCAAAGGAAGAACTAAGTTCTTTTAGAAGAGTTAAACTCTTGGTTTGAGAATTAAATTCTCTTTTTGTGGGAGCTTTTGGGAGGGGTTCCTCTATATTTGGAAAGAGAGATCATTGGTCGTTGGGACCCACCACATCTCCGATGACGGTGAGAGATTACAGCGCCATATATCGAAGGTGTGGAGGGATGTACCCTTTGAACTGTGTCCCACTTATCAGGAGGAAGAATATGTTGAAGCTTAAACTTCTAACTGCTGAAAAAGGCCCCTTTGCGCTCGCGCACGTGCGTCGCACGTGTTAGGCGTAGGCGCACGTGCGTCGCACGTGGCGCTTGCACATCATGGGGGGACAGCTAAAGCCTTAACATGGATAACTAAGCTTCTTTGAGAATTGAATTCTCCTACGTGCGTTGCACGTGGCGCGCATGTGGCGGGCGCACGTGCATTGCACGTGGCGCACATGGCGCTTGTGCATATGCACATTATGGGGGGAGCAAACTCTTATGGAAAACTAATCTCCTTTGAGAATTGAATTCTCTCACGTGCGTTGCACGTGTTTGGCTTACGTGCGTTGCACGTGGCGCGCATGTGGCGGGCATACGTGCATTGCACGTGGCGCGCATGGCGCTTGTGTATATGCGCATTATTGGGGGAGCAAGCTCCTGTGGAGAACTAATCTCCTTTGAGAATTGAATTCTCTACCTTTTCTAAGAGATATCCCCTCTTATTTATATGGGAGTGGTAGAGAAGGGATCTCACTTTTTCCCGATGTGGGACTAAAAATGCATCCCCCATATAGTAGAGCATTACTTTAGATTACACGTGCGTAGCACATTTGCTCATAACTTTTGATCCCGGATGAATTATGAGGCCCATAATATATCAAATCGATGGATTTTTCAAGAAACTTTCAATACCATCAGAATTTAGCTGTTTCTCATTCGGGAGTTTGTCAAAATATAGCCCGGAAAATACCGGTTCACATTTTCTTAAGCGTATCGCTGCCATTTGATACTATGGGCTCTTTTGCGTAGAAATTTTTGGTAGGAACAAATGCCCCCCACTATTTTGCCCACGTAAGTATGTACGTGGGTGAAGTTGTGCATAGTTATGCATAGCGTATGACCATTTTCGGGTTGGTATATAACTTTCAGAATCTTGATCTGAGAAGATAACGAGCGGACACAAGCGTTGTCATTTATCATTGACTCAAATCTCGACTCTTAAAGGATATAGTTCCAAACCCTCAGCCCTATGAGCCGCACCCTTCTATTTCTTTATGTCTTACTCTGGCGTGAAGTAGTTTATATGCTTATGAGTAACTTCTCCATTTAAGTGGCATGTAGCTTTGGCAAGTGTGGCCCATAGATGGTGGATAACAGTTCATCTTGAACTCTTTATAGGGTAGTGATGGCTTAGGAAACAGGTTTAGATCTGCCACCTAAGACTTTTCAATTTTATGAGCCATGAGGTTCTCATAAAGATTTTTCTCCCTACGAGTTGTGAGGATCTAGTAGGTGTATTTTCTCCTTAGGAATCGTGAGGATTCCTAAATATGTTTTCTCTTAATAGTCGTAAGGATCTCACAAGAGAACTTTCTTCCTTACAAGTCGAGAGGACTCGTAAGTGGTTGATAAGTTGACCTACTCCTGAGTCAAAGCATTGCTTCAACGGGGAGGTCGAGGGTTGACTTTGGCCGTGTTTCACAGGGTAAGGATTGACTTTGGCCGTGTTCTACGGGGTCAGGATTGACTTTGGCCGTATTCCACGGGGTCATGGTTGACTTTAGCCATGTTCTACGGGGTCAGGATTGACTTTGGCCATGTTCCACGGGGTCAGGATTGACTTTGGCCGTGTTCCACGGGGTCAGGATTGACTTTGGCCGTATGGGGTCATGATTAACTTTGGCCGTACGGGGTCAGGATTGACTTTAGCCATATGGGGTCAGGAGTTGACTCTCGGTTATCTGTGCACCGCCAAGCCATGGAACTGGGAACTTTGCCACAGCTCCGAGATAGTCTCTAGGCTTTATATGAAGCTTCGAGATTTGGAACTAGGGGCTTTGTCATGGCTCCGCTTTGCTGACGTTGCATCTGCTGTAACGAGACGAATGTCAAGGTGGTCTCTAGGTTGTCTGTGAACAGTCGAGATTTAGAACTAGGGACTTTGTCATGGTTCCGAGATTGATTGTCGCGTCCGAATCCTGCTGGAATGAGGAGGAACGCTGTTGCAGGTCTCTGACCTGTAGATGTGGCTGTCGAGACTTGGAACTAGGGACTCTGCCGTGGCTCCGAGATTAATTGTCGCGTTCGAATGATGCTGAAATGAGGAGGAACGCTGTTGTGGGTCTCTAGGCTATAAATGTGGCCGTCGAGACTTGGAACTAGGGACTCTGCCGTGGCTCCGCGGTTGATTGTCGCGTCTGAATCCTGCTGGAATGAGGAGGAACGCTGTTATGGGTCTCCAGGCTGTAGATGTGGCTGTCGAGACTTGGAACTAGGGACTCTGCCGTGGCTCCAAGATTGATTGTCGCGTCCGAATCCTGCTGGAATAAGGAGGAACTCAATTGTGGGTCTCTAGGCTATAGGTGTGGCCTCGAGACTTGGAACTAGGGACTCTACCGTGGCTCCAAGATTGATTGTCGCGTCCGAATCTTGCTGGAATGAGGAGGAACGCTGTTGTGGGTCTCTAGGCTGTAGATGTGGCTGTCGAGACTTGGAACTAGGGACTCTTCCATTGCTCTGTTTTGCTGGCGTCGTATATTCCTGCAGAAACACTGATTTCTCTGCGGGTCGACGCGAATCGAGATGCTCTCATCTAGGACGCTGATTTCCCTAAATCGAGGTTTTGCCAAGGACACTGATTTCCTCGGAGTTGAGAAGAATCGAGAGATTCCTGCAAAGACACTGATTTCCTTGCGGGTCGACGCGAATCGAGATGCTCTCGCCAAGGACGCTAATTTCCCTGAATCGAGGATTTTTCCAAGGACACTGATTTCCTTGGAGTTGAGACGAATCGAGAGATTCCTGCAAAGACACTGATTTCCTTACGGGTTGACGCGAATCAAGATGCTCTCGCCAAGGATGCTGATTTTCCTGAATCGAGGTTTTTGCCAAGGACACTGATTTCCTCGGAGTTAAGGCCAATCGAGGTATTCCTGCAAAGACACCGATTTCCTTGCGGGTCGACGCGAATCGAGATGCTCTCGCCAAGGACACCGATTTCCCTGAATCGAGGTTTTTGCCAAGGACACTGATTTCCTCGGAGTTGAGACGAATCGAGGTATCCCTGCAAAGACACTGATTTCCTTGCTGGTTGACGCGAATCGAGATGCTTTCGTCAAGGACGCTGATTTCCCTGAATCGAGGTTTTTGCTAAGGACACTGATTTTCTCGGAGTTGAGACGAATCGAGGTATTCCTGCAAAGACACTGATTTCCTTGCGGGTCGACGCGAATCAAGATGCTCTCGTCAAGGTCACTGATTTCCCTGAATCGAGGTATTTTTTCAAGGACACTGATTTCCTCGGAGTTGAGACGAATTGAGGTATTCCTGCAAAGACACTGATTTCCTTGCAGGTCGACGCGAATCGAGATGCTCTCGTCAAGGATGCTGATTTCCCTGAATCAAGATATTTGCCAAGGACACTGATTTCCTCGGAGTTGAGACGAGTCGAGGTATTCCTACAAAGACACTGATTTCCTTGCGGGTCGACGCGAATCGAGATGCTCTCGTCAAGGACGCTGATTTCCCTGAATCGAGGTATTTGCTAAGGACACTGATTTCCTCGGAGTTGAGACGAATCGAGGTATTCCTGTAAAGACACCGATTTCCTTATGGGTCGACGCGAATCCAGATGCTCTTGTCAAGGACGCTGATTTTCCTGAATCGAGGTATTTGAGGACACTGATTTCCTCGGAGTTGAGACGAATCGAGGTATTCCTGCAAAGACACTGATTTCCTTGCGGGTCGACGCGAATTGAGATGCTCTCTTCAAGGACGCTTATTTCCCTGAATTGAGGTTTTGCCAAGGACACTGATTTCCCTGGAGGTCGGAGGTCATTGGCTGACTTGCTCCGCTTTCTGTGGTGTCGGAGTTGACGTACTTCCACTTTCTATGGTGTCTGGGTTGACGTACTTCCGAGACGGGGTCATTGGATGACTCTAGGTTGTCTGTGAACCGTAGAGTATTGGAACTAGGGACTTTGCCGTGGCTCCGATTGGTGGTGTCTCATCTGTGTCCTGCTGGAATGAGGAGGCACACCGTTGTTGGTCTCTAGGCTGTAGATGTGGCCATCAAGATTTGGAACTAGGGACTTTGCCATGGCTCCACTTCGTTGCAACTCTGAGGTCGGTTGTTGACGTTACGTTTGCATCTGGTTGGAGTGAAAAGAAACACCGTTGTTGATTTCTAGGCTGTAGATGTAGCCATCGAGATCTGGCTTCCCTTTGCCGAAGCTTGGTGGGATGATATGGTTCCCTTTCGTTTATGCCCATGGATTGTATGCAGGGGTCAGTATGGACTTACCTGCAGGGCAAATGTTTCATTAATTTTTTATTTCTTTCCACGATGCTCTATCCTTTCAGCTTTTATATCGCAAAATTTGCGATTGCCCAATCATTTCGGCTGTTTTTCGCGGTGCCCAATCATTTCGGCTGTTTTTTTCTTTTTACTCACTGCTTTTTATTGCGAGTTGCCCGATCATTTCGGCTATTTTTGTATGCATATATTTTACTTTCTGATTTTGTTGCAAGTTGCCCCATCATTTCAGCTATTTTACATGCATTTTTTTTCGAGTACGGAACTCAAGATCTGATACCAATATTAGCATCAGCATTGCTGCGACTAGAATATTGCCAAGAGCGAATCATCATTTGCCGTGAAAGGACTTGGAACTTGATACCGATGTAGGCATCAGTATCGCTACAACTGGAATATTGCCAGGAGCGAATCATCATCTGCCTTCGTCGGTTCGAACAAAGGTGGCTTAGCAAACAAGGTTAAGATCATGTCGACTAAGGCTTTTGACTTCGTGAGCCGTAAGGGTCTCATAAAGGTGTTTCTCCCTAT
This sequence comes from Agapanthus africanus, assembly GCA_030015575.1. Classification (NCBI taxonomy): domain Eukaryota; kingdom Viridiplantae; phylum Streptophyta; class Magnoliopsida; order Asparagales; family Amaryllidaceae; genus Agapanthus; species Agapanthus africanus. The sequence goes on along the minus strand of JASDDO010000029.1, from coordinate 239,173,603 downwards.
GAGTCGCGAGGATCTCGTAGGTGCATTTTGTCCTTAGGAATCATGAGAATTCCTAAGTGTGTGTTCTCTTATAAGTCGTAAGGAACTTATAAGAGTGTTTTCTCTTTATAAGTCGAGAGGGCTTATAAGTGTTTGTTCATCAAATGGGGGCATTCCTTGTCGTTGATGGGACTCGGAAAGGACATGATTATTTGCGCCCGTGGATTGTATACAAGGGTCAGTATTAAACTGCTTGTAGGGCAATCTGGGAAAGGTGATGGCTTAAGAACAGGTTCAGATCCCTGTAGCTTAAGGCTTTTGAATTTTATGAGCCGTGAGGGTCTCATAAGAGGGTTCTCCTTACGAGTCGTGAGGATCTCGTAAGTGTAATTTCTCTTTAGGAATCGTGGAGATCCCTAAGTGTGTCGCTCCTTTGTGAGTCGTAAGGATCTCACGCAGGTAGTTTTCTCCTTACAAGGTCGAGAGAACCTTGCAAGTGTCTTTTAACGAGATTGCGCCCTTTCGGGTTTTCACAAACTCACCGGTAGCCCTGCTGTTTTTACTCACGGAGCCCTTTCGGGTTTTCATCCGTGCCCATCTTGCTTATGGACATACCTTTTTTTTTACGCGTCAGCCCAAGGATGCTGCGGGTTTGTAGTAGTTTAAAGACGTTTCGGTCAATTGCAAGTTTTAGGATATTGCGGTCCATCGTTAGTTTAGGGACGTTTCGGTCCGTTGTTCGTAGGTCTGGGATTTTTCCCGGGAAACGTACGATTATGCAGCTAGATGTTCGCGCAAGTCTTTGCATCTTTTGTGTCGGATGTGGATTCCTTGAAGAGAGGGTTGAGGGCTATTTCTTCGTCAGAGTCGCTTCCAAAGGTAATAACTTGTGATCCATTGGTGTTAACCTTATGACAGTTGCCGACAGTTCTTTTGCGCTCATCTGTCGAGCTTCTATGTGTTGGGTTGTATGCAACGGCAGCAAGGTTTCGGGAGGTATCGTCCATGCCAAATTAAAAAATTGTCGTTCTAGCTAACCCAAAACATGAATCGATTACTAGAAATAATACGGAAAACATATGCAAACACTTTGCAAGTTATAGTGAGCAAGGAATACAACCTTTGTAGACCGGTTTGTTCCCTGATAAAATATCAGGAAATACCTTAATGAGGTACCACGTGTTCACACGTGACCAAGGGTCACGTGTTGACACGTGATAGTTTCCTGTGATCTTTACTTTATATAATTAAAATTCTAATCAAACAAAAATGTAACAAAACAGCTAAGGAAAGATCCCGATGGGGCATCACGTGCTCACACGTGACCAAGGGTCACGTGCTGACATGTGATGGTCCCTTAGCTCTATTAAAATGAAGAATTAAATTCTGAATAAAAGATGGGTCACGTGCCAACACGTAACAGGTCCTTTAGCTCTTTAACTGATAGAATTAAATTCTATTTCAATGATCAAACATTGGGATCACGTGCCAACACGTGATGGGCTTTAAAAGCCTTCTGAATTAATAGAATTAAATTCTAATTAAGAGGGAATCAAAAACCCTAACTGGAAAAATATTTCTCGAAATCTTTCCAAACAAAAAATATGGTGCTCTGTAAAATGGAGCATCGTTGGATTAAAAATCCAACGGTGATTAAAAATCATCAATTTATGGAAAGATTTTATACAAGGAAAGATTTCCCTAAAATTCACCAAAAATAACAAACAGAATATCTTCGGGATTAAAAATCCAATAGTGAATAAAATTCACTGAGTGATCTAAAAGATCATGTTAGTTACAAAAACAAACAAATTCTTTCAATGAAAGATTTACTAAACAAATTGATTTTTTTCTTTCTCCTATAAATATGAGCCAAGAAGAGGAGAGAGGGAGAATTGATTTTTGGATCTTGGAATTTTCTGAAGAAAAACAATAGCAGAGAGAAAAGAAAGGAGAATTTAATTCTCAAGAAAAGAAACCCTAGGTGAGAAAGGGGAAAGAGATCAAAGCTCCATAAAGCAAAAAAAGAATTTAATTCTCAATATAAGAGTTTAACTCTTCTGCAAAAGAACTTAGTTCTTCCTCCGGTTGAAGATCCGCAGAAGCAAATCTCCCCACAAGTTGAGAATTTAATTCTCATCGGGGAGATTCGGCCATGCAGATCCAAAACTTAGAGGGAGAATTGAGTTTAGAGAATTTAATTCTCCCAAATTCATAGGAATTTAATTCCTCCAAAACAGAACTAGGGTTCAACCCTATATGAGAATTTAATTCTCCCAAATTCATAGGAATTTAATTCCACCAAAACAGAACTAGGGTTTAACCCTATATGAGAATTTAATTCTCCTAAATTCATAGGAATTTAATTCATCCAAAACAGAACTGTAACACCTTAGAATGTGTTTTATAGCTAATTATATTTTAATATATGGTTTTTAATAAAAAAATTTACCAAATTGGTTTTTAAATATTTTATCCTATTTATTGAGTATTTTATTAGATTTTTCTTAGGCTTGCACACACTTGTGCATGATAACTAGGGTTGTTTTGGGGGTTTAACCATGATTAGTAACATGGTGAACTAACCATTCCTTAATCTAGTTTAATATTGTATTAGGTGTTTTGGGTTTAATAGTGTATGGTTGTTTTAAAATGAAAATGAATTTGAAATGGAATTTTAAATATTGTTTGAATGGTTGACCTTGGTGAGAAAGAGAGAGAGTGCATGATGGGGCATCATGGCTTGCCCATGCCTTCATTTAATGAAGAGAGAGAATGAGAAGAGGGTCTTTGTTGTTTGTTCTCATTCCTCCCTCTCATTTCCCTGCTCTTATTCCCTCATACTCTCACACTCACATACACACACAGCAGCACAGCAACAGCAAAGACAACAACAACAACAAGTGAAGCAGCAGCAGCAGAAGAGGCAACAGTAGCATCAGCATCAGCAGCAACTCCATCAGCAGTAGCATCAAGCAGCAGCAGAGGCAAGAGCAGCAGCAGAAGGAGCTTCAGCAGTCGTAGCAAGCTCTCACCTCCTCCATACACTTCTTCACCTACCTTCTAGGGCTCCAGAGTATACTTTCTAAACACAAGTTCCTAGTTGCTTAGGTTGTTGTAACACCTGAGTTTAGGGTTAGTGGTAATGGTGTGTTAATGTGGGGGTTTTGGTAAAAAGTTTACCAAAACGGGATTCTAGTAATTTATCTGGTTTTATGGTTATTTTTGTAGAATTTTATCTCGACCGCACACACTTGTGCACGTTAGCTAGGATTAAGACTAGGGTTTTGCCACGTAATGGAGCTTGTGGGTTAATCGTGTTTAAGTTAACCATGGTGGGTTAGGCCCTTGGTTAAGTTAATGGAGTTGATTATGAGCTAATTAAGTTAATTAGGGGTGGTTGGTTTTGTCCAAGGGTGTTTAGGGTGTACGTTGACTTGCTTGTTGTGTGAGAGAGAGAGATGGGATGTGTATCATGATAGCTTTTGGTTTGAGAGAGGGAAATGATGGGTTAAGGATGTGTCACCTCTTTTCACTTCATAACTTTTTATCTTATCCATCACCCTCTCACTCACATCTCTCACACACTCACATCAGCCCAAAAATCAGCTTTTCAGCCACCAAATTCAGCACCAAAACATCACAACCAACACACCAACTGCTGCACATTCAGCCCCTAACATCATTGCAAACAGCCCCAACTCCAAAACCTCACTCATACACCAAACATCATCTTTTAGCCACCAAAACAACTCCTTCAGCCCTAACTTCAGCCAGCCCTAACTTCAGCCATGCATCAGCATCAGCAGCAATACTTCAGCTCCCAGCAACATCATTAGTATCAGCTACCTACCCCTAGCATCAGCAACAACACTTCAGCTCCCAGCAACATCATTAGTATCAGCTACCTACCCCTAGCTTCAGCAGCTACTATAGCCACCAACAGCACACCATCAGCCTCCAAACCAGCATCATCAGACATCAGCCTAACCAGCCCCCCTACCACAATACAACAGCTACTTAACCCCTCATATCAGCACCACAACATCATCAGCCACAAAGCCAGCCTATAATGCAACAGTAGCTGCTGCTACAGCCAAGCAAACACCATAAAACAGCAGCAGCTGTTGCACAACAGCCCCCCAATTTCAGCCACACTCACACAACATCACTACACCCCACACTCCACCACAAACACTTCAACATCTTCTCCACCTGTTGCTACAACAGCACCACAAAATAACACAACACCACACCAAGCTAAAGCAACAGCAATAGCAACATTTCAGCCCAAACAACAGCATCAGCTTCAGCAACAGTGAAGCTCAGCTCATTTCCAGCCAAGTTTTGCAGCACCCACTCTCTTCTTCTTCTCCTTCTCCTCGTTTGAGAGGTTTCTAGGGGGTATAACTCCTAAACTCTTTCCTTATTGCTTAGATTATGTGTTTGTTTAGCTAATTTAGTGTCTTAATAGAGTTTTAGTGCTAGAATTATGCCGTGATGTTAGATCAAGCTACATTAGAGTGCTTGTAGCTTAATGAACTCTTTTAGGTGTTAGTTAGTCTATGTTAGCATAGTAGTGTCGTTAAAGTTAGATAGATAACCCTAAATTGCTAAAGTTATGGTTATCTAACTTAATTTAGTGATTATTGTACGCTTTAGTGGTAATTTTGGGTAAATTAGGGGAATTTTGGCAAGGTAAAGGTAATGTTGGTTAGAGTAACCTAAGTAGCTTCTGGTGGGTTTGTGCGCGTCGTGACGTGTCGTGTGCACGCGCGTTTAGTTTCATGTACGCGTATCCCTTTTTATCGATATATCGTGTTTTTGTAGGATTTTCCTAATGTATGTGACTTTTGTAAATTCTTGGTTCGCCGGCGGGGACTTCAAGCGCAGCGGAGAAAGGAAAGCAGGTGGTCGGACACACCTAGCGCGGGATCACGGGTGAGTAGATTTAACATCTACGGGGGACGATCGTTTGGATGGCGCGAGTCGCCCGATAGATTTAGTAAACTTGAAAATAGTAGACTTGACATTTACTTGTGACATTAGAATAATAATACTTGTATGACATTTGCTGCAGTTAGGATCTATATGATGTTCTATATACGCAAACTCACTTATAGGACACATGCACCATTACCAGGTTTTTATATGCAGCACGAGCACTATTCATGTGTACACACACACCCTGGTAATTTCCATGTCATGACACTAGATAACTATAAATCTGAAACATGTTAATTGCTTAGACCTGTGTTATTATTTAAAATGAAATCATAAGAATTGCTATTCTCGTGCATATGTATTATTATATCATTTGTTCATGCCTAGTATAAATCATACATTGCAAATTGATACCATAGGCACTCATTATCATTGACATATGCATACATGATGATTTCATGAGATTTATGATATTTCTGGATTTCGGGAGAAAGCCGCAAGATTTCAAACTTATAATCTTTTAAAATATAAAAATTGCGGTTTTCTAGAGATGTAAAGTGTCGTCCACCATGAGTTTGATGTGGTTTTCGAGACCCATTTCGAGGAGGTGGATGAACCGTCTCGGGTACATGGTGGGCCCGGTACGGTACCCCGGGGCAAGAAGATCGCAGGAGATGGCGTTGAGCCTGGCAGGGGACGGATTACCTACCGGTGACTTCATTTGGCACGGCGGATATCCAGAGGATACCGACCGTGGCTGCTGGATTGGGATATTGATATTTGATATGGATCAGCTGGACGGCTGAGGCCAGAGATACTTGACATGGATATATGACATTTGAGACAGTTTTGGGGTGTCGTTGCTGGACACGGATTTTATTGATTTCATGGATATTATGCTGATATTTAAAAAGAGTTTCAAAAACAAAAGAAGGAACAATTCTTATACCTACATGATGAGATCTTGAGTTGACTCATATAGCATACATACATGATAGTATATTCATGTGGCATACATACCTGTTTTCCATCCATGTGACATACATACTTGTTAGTACACTGATGATACATACATACCTGCCAGTACATATAGCCATACCTGTTTAGGGATGCTAGGATACTTGTGTATATGCATGCGATAGCCTTTGTAGATGTTATTTATTACTCACGAGCTGGCAACTCACCCCTGTTGTGCCACATCTTTTCTGCAGGTCCGTTCCGTCAGCACTGTAGCGGCGGACACTTTTGCCTCTTTTGCTCTTTTTGCCTGGACTCGAGGCTTTTGCTCATAGGTGTGTTGTTATCATTTTGTACCACCTTACATATTCATTGTATCTAGAGTACTCCATCTGCTATTATTTCAGCTGTACTAGTTTTATTTGGATTACTGTATATTGACCTAGAGACGAGATTGTGAGACTTGGGGATTTATGTTATATTTGGGGTCGAGCTCACTTGAGTCGACATGTTATCTTCCTGTGCTTTCATGCCTATTTATGCACATTGCTATCTTACATTGCGTGGGATTTGTGACCGCCTTGAGGCGAAGAGCTAGCTCCCGCTTGGGGATGCCATATTCCTGTTATTCACTTATATTTCTATTGTAACCGTTGGGGGGACTATTTTACAAGAAGATTTTGCCGGAAATTTGGGAAAAGGAAGTTTATTTTTATAAAAAGAGACTTGATATGACTTAATGAAACAAGTGCTTAAATAAAAATGGTTTTTCCTTCACTCTAATTCTTAATTGGGTTTTGATTTCTGGGCTTCGGCTTACTTATTTTACGGACGCCTTGAGACGTTTCGTAACTTAAGCGCCGGTCGCGTTCCGTACCTTGCGGGTCGTGACAGTTGTGCATCGATTAGCTTCGATTTGTGTTAATTAGCTAGTTTGGTGCTAGTTTTGGTGATTTGAGAGATGTGGTGGTAAAGTGATGATTGTGTTAGTTAACCCTACTTATTTAAGTGTTGTTAGGGTCACTTTAACTGAGTTTAACCCTAGATTACACTAAAATATCATAGGGTTTCCTTTTAGTGCAAATTGGTGATTTTTAAGCGATATATTAGCAATCTGGAATCTGCTTTTGACCCGGATCCTTCAGAACAAAATTGAGAAAACTGGGGCATGCTCACTAGGTCTAGAACACAACACCAGAACACGAGCCCCTCATTCATTTTCCAGGCCGCAAATTTATTCGGTTTGGCCGCAATTTGCGTCCAAGTAGGGGGCATGGGTGTTGGGGTTTTGTGTAGGGCTCTCTTCTGTGTTGTCTAGGGCTTTGGCATGTCTAGTTTTGTAATATTTTACCTGTAGGAAAATCTGGGACTATATATCGTTTTTGTGTCCGTTATGTTTGCGCGATACGCGCGATACGTGAGTGGGTTCTGTGATCCAGCGTATCGCGGCGTGTCACGATGGTTTTAGACGCGTACACACACGTTTCAGCGTATCGTGCACACGCGCGTTTAGTTCGCGACATGAGTTTCTCGTTTTGATTCGATATCGCGTTTTGCGAGATATTTGGCTTATATATGATTTCCATGTCTTATTTGCAGGTTTGCAGGCAGGGACTACGGACACGGCTACAGGGGGAGCAGTTGGTAGGATTCATCTAGCGTGGAGCGTAGGTGAGTAGATTTAACATCTACAGGGGAATCGCCCGCATGGAGTTATGCGTCTGGGCTAGGATTCAAATACCTATCGCACATTCTACGTCATTGTTAGAATTGCACCTTTACTTTATTTCCTTGATATAGTTATACTGTGACTAGCAGCCGTAGGACACTGCACATATTATTGACGGTTCATGTTGCACGAGCACGGATTGTATGCTACACACACACCGTCAATAATTGCCATGTCACACACACTAACCATTATAGATACTATTGCTTGTCACACATGACATCTAGCTTATAGGTATACCTTGCATATATTTTAGTTATACCGGGGGGATATCCTACATATTTTACTTATACCCAGGGGGGTATACGACATCTTTTACTTATAGGTAGATACTTATACTTAGTTGTACCTTATTGATTTTGCATACATCTGGTTTCAGCTACATATTTTCATTTACATGCTCGCATTCAGATATATCGCATATATTTATTCCTGGATTTACGCATTGTTTATTTGGATTTTACATGATGTTTTCTGGATTTGGGAACCGCGGGAGTTCATGAAATTATGCATATATTGAAAAACCCGGTTTCCTTGATATGATATTTACGCATCCACCATGAGTTTTATCGGTGCTGATATATATATATATATACCCCTACGAGGAGGCGTCGAGGCCGTAGAGGGTACATGGTGGAGCCCGGTATGGTTCCCCTCGGCAAGAAGATCGATAGACTTTGCCGATTGAGCCTGGAGGTGGGCGAGTACCTACCGGTGACAGTACCCATGACTCGGCGGGGGATCACGGAGACACCGCTGGGAGTCATGTACGTATGCATACGTCGAAAGGCGAGGGTCAGAGCTAGGCACTCGTGCTTTCGGGATAGCGTATGATACGTGATCATGATTTCTGTGTCGATGCTTGGCACATTGGTTTTCATGATATTTCTTTTAATACCTTTGTATATATAACAGGGGATTTAGCCGTTGTTATATATACCCTTACACCAATATTAGTGGAATGGGACGCTAATATATGTGTATTGCCCCCATCATATTTTACTTCTGCAAATATACATATAGGACGTTAGAAATTATTTGAAATTTGACTTGGGATATAGGTGATTCATTGAGATTGGATATTGGATATGAAAGAGGTTGATGATTTGTACATTCGGGATATAGGAGATCTATTCGATATTGTACATTGAGGAGATGTGAGACTTATATGATATGAGAGCCCGACTTGGGGGCTGGTTTGAGGATTTGGGATTTGAGTGTCTTGATGGATTGTGATCCGGCCACGAGGTCAGGTTTCCGTGGAAATGATATATTCCACCCCATACCTCACACTTACCTTTTTTATGCACAGATTCATATATTGGTTGTACCTGTTAGCGTACCCTTATGATAGTTGCATATCTACTTTTTCATATCCCTATTGCATAGTTATTGCATACTATTATCATGTCATCATTGCTTCACATATTGACTGTACTTTCCATTATTTTGCATTCACATGACATGTTATTATTGCAATCGCATACCTTAGATTCATGCTGTACATACATTCCTACGATTACCTGCATATGTTATCTACTATTCACGAGTTGGCAACTCACCCCCGTTGTGCCACAGGTGTTTCAGGTTTTTCCCCAGAGTAGTCGAGGCAGGCTATTCAGCTATTCAGCTTCTCATCTATCATCTTGTGCTATAGATATCGCATCAGCTCACAGTATACCATTTTGCTTAGGTGGGTTGGATGATTATCTGTATTTCATATTGTACATTCGTTGTATTTTGTACTCTCCATCTACTATTGTATTGTTAGATTAGAGACTTGGTGAGGACGTTATTATGTATTATTGTGGATTTGTCGCCTTTTTATATATACAGTTTCTTCCTATTATCTCTTATTTCATCGCTACGGTGTTGTATATTTATGATGTTATTATTTTCCGTCTTGAGCTAGTTTTTACAAAAAGGGGTGTTGCCAAAATTTTAAAGAATGAAAGTGGGGCTTTTAAAGAATTTGGGTTGCGATTTCAAATGTTTCAAAAACTATATTATCTTTTCCGTATTTTTCTTGGTTTAGATTTCTGGGTTTTGGCTTTCTTGTACTGCGTTACGTCTTTTGGCGTTGCGTAGTATTAGGGCCGTCACGGGCCAAATTTTGGGTCGTGACAAGAACTAGGGTTTAACCCTACATAAGAATTTAAGTCTTCCACATACATAGGAATTTAATTCTTCTAAAACAGAATTAGGGTTTAACCCTATAGAGAATTTAATTCTTAAAACAAAGAGACTTGAAAGCTCTCTATGCACGTAAAGAACTTGGTCACATGGTGACACGTGACCCCAATCCTCAGTGATCAGAAAAGAAACAATAAAACTAGGTCACGTGCCCCCACGTGACCCCTAAACAGATCCCCCAAAATGAGAAGGAAAAAAGCTCGGAGGCAATGCCTCACGTGTTCCCATGTGACTCTCATAATAAAGGGAACAAGACCAAAGGAAAAATCAAGTTTGGGCGCCCTCACGTGTTCCCACGTGACCCCTGGTAAAACACTTTAATAAATCAGTGCATGGGTGTCCATCACGTGCCTACACGTGATGGCTATGAAGACTTAAGTGTTTGACACTTTTGAATACTCTGAGAATAAAGCAAAGGAAGACTGGTCCCCACCTTCAGAGGCCTCACATGGCCCCATGTGACCAATCCAATTTTAGTGTTTGACACTATTTTTGAGTGTTTTGTCCTTAATGTTTAACACTATTTTCAGCGCATCACGTGGGAACACGTGACCATCAAATGTATATGTTAGTGTTTAAAACTATATTCAAATCAATCCTAGCCTAAATTGGCTAAGACCTTCTGAGGCAAGACTCCTCTTTTTACTAAGTCTGAAGTACATTCTTGCCTTCCAAAATTGATCATTCTATATGGCATATGAGTGCTCAACACTCAACAAAGATAAAATATTGTCAGAACCCCTGTCTAGCAGTGCCAAATAATGGGGGTTGAACCCAGACAAATGTTTAATGGTCCAACAAAGGGCCAACATTTCAAACTTAATTGGACTTAGCCCAAATTGGCCATAAGTCCTCAATTCAGATTTAACTGAGCTAATGTGCTCATAATCTAATTAATTGATCTTAGTTCCAAATTGGACTACAGATCCCCCAATCAAGGGTACATCTCTTCACTCCTTTGATATTTGTCGTTGTAATCCTTCATCGTCTTCAGAGAGGTGACGGGCCCGACAACCACACATTTCACAGACTATGAAGTCTTTAAACCGGACTATGGGGTCCTTAAACTCATGGACTATGATGTCCTTAACCTCGGACTGTGGGGTCCCTTTAAACCCACGGACTATGATTTCCTTAACCTTCGACCTTAATGTCCTTAAATTAATAATGGACCGCAAAGTCCCTAATCTAAAACAATGGAGCCCAAATGCTCTTTTGTTGGATCTAAACGATCCTGTTAAGTTGATCTTAGTCTAAAATTAGACTAACGTATCCTTAACAAACGTTTAAGTTGATCTTAGTCCCAAATGAAACTAACGTGTCCTTAAACCCAACCCCCAAACCCAAATCTAAGAAGCTACGGATTTGGACTAATCCACGCCCTACGGGCGACAACATAAATTAGTCTCCGTATACAATCCACGGGCAACTAAAAACAAAACAAACACCCACGACACGAAGTGACCATCTGGAGAAGGAGAAAGTGGTTACGGCGATGCGGTAGAGTAATTAACTGCAGGGGCTTGTGCCTGCAGGGAAGAGCGTCCCCACAATCAAAACCCCTCAAACGAGGGGGAATCTGACGAAGTCTGCTACATCGGTAGCATCCGTTTAAACCTTCGATTCATAGTGCCATAAATCAACTTGGCATCTTCGGAGAGGTGGACGGATAGCATCAATTAGTATCTACCTCGAAATTCAGGCAAGACGAACCTACGTGGTTGCGTCTCCGTGTTTCGGCGGGGAACAGATTCTGGCACGCCCGGTGGGAACTTTTCCTCTTTCCACTCCACACTTTGTGTGTCGTGTTTTGCGAATGAATCGCGGTTTGATATGGTTGCCCTTGGGTTCGAGGTACTAAGATTTGGTGTCTTGCTCCATGCAGAAAATAAAAGATCAATGGCTTCTACCTGCACAAAATGCTCCAGCTGCAACTGCAACTCCCGTTCCGCCTCATCTAGAGGTGTAACTTACGGGTCCCAGACGGCCTCCCTTTTCACAATGCCGGTAGAGCAGGTAATGCAGGCTACCACTGGGTTGTTATTCGGGACCATGCTTCCACCAGTGAGCGTTAACATCCCGCTGCCGCAAGAAGCGCAGAAGAAGTCGGTCTTTGATCGGCTCACTACCACCACGGCCTATCTCAACGGGTCATCCAATGCTAAGTCGACAGCATTAGTCTTTGATAGGCTGAGCCTGAACTCCAATAGGGCCGTCAAGAAGCCCACGATACCTGAACCGGCCATCCCAAAACGGATAGCCATTCCTGCTCTCGAGGTCACCAAAGAAGCTTCTCCCATCAAAGGATCAGTCCTTACAAGGCTGTCCACCCTGGCTCAAGCTCCTGCCCAAAGGTCTGTCTTTGACAGATTGGATACTGCTTCTCAATGGACATCGGTCATCAAGAGGCTGACACCGGCGGCAACCCTCTGCCAAGACAGGGGGCATGAAGAAGTCATCCCCATAGCTGAACCAACACCATCTGCGTGACAGCTTTCCGTCGTCACTGGCGCCGAGTAAGGAAGGCCGGGGGCAGCTCTCCGTCTGGGTTAACTCCACCAGCTCCAACGGTGGAAATCGATGCTGCTGTTCTAACTGGGAACAGTTTTGAACTGCTTAACAAGGTACGCAGGAACTCTCCTACTGCCGTGCTGAAGAGATCTCCTCCACCTATAGAAATTGCCACAGAAAAGAAGCCGGAGCAGCTCCCTCAGCGGCTGTCCTCCAAAATTTATAAAGTCTGGCGACAGGTCCAGGAATCGGTGATTGACCAAGACTACTCTCAGAAGCTTAAAGCTCGACAAGGAGAAAATCATCCTGTTAAGCCACCAAAGATGTCATCCGTCTGGGTGCCCGCTGCAACGGCCCCCTCGACTTCAACTGCTCACAAGAGAAAGAGGCCAAAGAAAGCCCCTGTGAACGCGGAAAACCGCAAGGACGTTGAATCTAAATGCCCCAAGTCCAGGGGCATGGTAATACATACCATTTATATAGCTTCCGGAAAAGAGGAAAGCCGTGCTTCTACGGGTCATCGACCGCTTACTCGATCGATAACGAAGGCTCAGGAACAACAGCAGCAGAAACTTCAGGAGATGCTGACTGCAATGGCTGCACTCACTGGGCCGAAGAAAGTCCAGAGACCTCAGAACAGCGTCAAGAACAAGAAACCGATGCTGAATTCCTCCGAAGAATGCTCGAGAGGAAAGAAAAAGAGGCCGCGGAACAGGCGGCCAACATAAAATGAATGGCTCTTTTGTTCCAAGACATGGCCGGGATGATGTTACAGCCGGAACCTCCAGCTGATGACCCCCCGATCATCATTGAAGACGACAGAGGAGAGACATTGAACTCTCCTCAGGCTCTTTCAGCAGCCAAAGAGGAGACCATCTCCAAGGCCGTTCTGGATGATTACATTGCTCAGAAAATACGAGCTCACCAGGCAAACGAAGCGGCTGGACAGATCGTTAAGACTGGACAACCTTATCCAGGCTGGTATGACCAAATAAAGTACCCGCCGGGATATACGATCCCTAAATTTCATGTATATAAAGGGACGGGGAATCTACATCAGCATGTCGCTCAATTCAGAGCCTTGTACGGCAACACCGGGGGTGACGATAAACTTCTGCTCCGCCAGTTTGTTGGTAGCTTGTCGGAGACGGCATTCGAGTGGTATTCTGAACTTCCAAACGACTCCGTCAAGATTTTTGCAGAAATGGAGCTACTATTCATCCAGCGTTTCGCGAGTGCTAGTGAACGCACCCTAATAACGGCATTGATCAATGCTATGGTGAAGCCTGGAGAAATATGGGTCCAATATGCAATACGATGGCGAAATTTATAGTCGAAGTGCGAGCAGTGCATCGAGGAAGCACCGGCAGTAGGCATGTTTGTGGGCACTCTTGACCCTCAAGAGACTATTTCTCAATTCATGATATTCTTCAAACCGACCACGTTCAAAGCCTTGATCGACAAACTGGCCCAAATGGACCAGATGGGTCATAGACCGTCTCCTCCAAAACCGGAGCCGCGGAATAAAAAGGGTAAAGGAAAAGCGACATTCGTTGCGAATACTCAACAACAGCCCAGTGGCCTAAAACTAACTGATCGCCTAGACGAGAGGCGGCAATTCTATAATGAGAAGATGAAACGCCTCTATTTGTTTCCTCGGGTCAAGACGAAAAGATTGTTCGAGCTAGCAGTGCGCAACAGGCTCATCAATCTGCCGAATCCAAAACGACCGTTGCAACCCGGCGAGGCTAATAGTCCCAATTATTGCCCCTATCATCAAATGGTAAGCCATCCAATTGAAAATTGCTTCGTCGTTAAAGGCTGGATTGAAGATCAATACCAATAGGGCAAATTTGTCCTGTCTTAGAATTGGAAGGTGAACCCACCACAGCCACACACTCCCAAGAAGACGTACGCACCAGGGACATCATGTTCTTTCGTAGAAGAAGCTCCGTGGGAGATTGCTCTTTCAGTCAAAACAAAAAGAATGCTGAAGGATCTACACACATGCTCGGCAATCAGGTAGAAGAATCCGCTGGAACACAAGATTATCGAGGGAATGCTGAAACCGCGCCCAACTCCAAAAACTGGTGGTGATAGTCAAAGTGCTCACACCCAGCCGTCAAAGTCTTCGGAGAAGAAGAAGAAGACAAAAAAGCCAGTGAACCCTGGTGACAAGCGCACAGACCTGCAAAAATAGATTGATGCATTGGAAGAATATAATCAAAAAGCGCGGACTCCAGTCACGCTCCAAGAATTTCTCAGCCACGTCCTTGAGGACGGAGACGACGACAACGGAGAAGACTCGTCAGATGAGCCTGAAGATTATGTGGCAAGCTGCCATGTGATCTCCCACTTGTCGATAGACGATGAAGAAGCTCCTTACACAAATAAACTGGGGGCGGATCCTGAGCCGGAACTTCTAAGGCCATCGGACGAAATGATTGATGCATTCCTGGACGAAGCTCTTCTTAAAAGAAAATCTGCTCGAGAGCGTGAGATGGCCATATTTGAAAAAGCCAAACGCCGGCGACTGGACGAAAGGGTTGAAACACTCCCACCAGATCGAACTACATCCGTCGCAAATAAAAGCAGGTTCAAAATGAGGAAGAAGTTCGCCAAAGCCATGTCGATGGGAATAAAGCTTCCACCCTCCGAAAGAGACGCTCTTGGTGAAGCGGAAACACATCCCAGCTACTTCTTATATCATCGAAAGATTACGCACCCCACCGAAGAGTGCAGCGCTTTTAAAAGATGGTGGCAGGGCTATGTTGCTCACCGGCAAAATTTCAAGCGGATGAAACGCAAAACTCGTCGGGAGCAAAGAAATACGACCGAGGAGCATAAAAGAACTACCGGCAACTGTCACATGGTCGATGCTGGGGGATCGCAATTTCTTACCTTCGGGAGCGCCTCTGACGAAGAAATGACTCTTGGCCCTCTTTTCAAAGAATCCACGTCAGGAAAAGAGGAAGAGCCGAAGAATTGCGAGAACATTCAGCTGCGCAGTCGCATGCTGCCCGGAAAGAATCTTGGGCCCTCGAACCGTGTAAGTGCACGGCGGCGCCCCGGCCGTCAATCCGACGCCGGAAATACGGAAACGAAAAACTTTGCGAAACATGCAAACCGGCAACACCGCGCTCTAAAACCCCAGATCGGGCCATTAACTTAGCTACTAGCAAACTAAAAGATGGGTAGAGAGATATACCAAGCGATCCGTGTCCTTCGATCTTCGTCTCCACTCCGATCTCCCGCGGAAACTCCGTTCGTCACCTCCTCGTCGGAAAGGGCACCACGTAGCCGATTTCTTTTACGGGCTCCCACCTCTGGACCGAGGCAACTCGGGCGCGAAGTTGGCTAGCCAACGCGTCCAAGGGTACTGTAGGTATAGTGTAGCAGCTTGTCTCTTTGGGGTTTATGAAGTTGCCTTAATGTTATGGAGGAGGAAAAATAAGCTTTTGAGTGATGTGTGTAATTTTGCAAGCAAGCATAAAATGAGATGATATATCTTCCATCACTAGAAAAAGAATCCTCTCTCCTCTCCCCTCCTCTAAGTGGCCAGCCTCATTAGGAATGGTGGAGGAAAAAAGAATCATTATCACAATAAGAAAAGGCTTGATAAAAAGAGAAGAAGAAAAATGGTCACACCATTTTCAAATCAAAGCCTTTCACACACCATCACATTAAATGCAATGGAAGAGACTAAAATGGAATCTCATGATAATGAAGCCACAAATGCAAGAAACCCCTCCACAATAATTTATTTGCACAACGGCAAATAACCCCCTCCACAAGAAAGTCCGGCCATGAAGGAACAAAGGAAAACCGGCCGGAACGGAATGCAAACTGGCAACTTCAGAAAACTGATCCCGTAATAAATTACAGGAAAACCCCGCGACTGTATATACATACCCGCATTTGTATTCCCACTGAATACAAATGCAAAGCGACAAAACTACACTGTCTAATACTAGGATCCGGCTTAAACCAAAGCCGGCTAGTAAAATCCGTCCGAACACGATCCGTGCAATACCGCACGTATCTGATCGAACCCTGCCATATCTCCATACGGCCTCTACAGCGTTTCGTCCGAAACTTGAGTAACTGTATGTGGGGGACTCTAAAGACTCGTCAATACTATGGCTGTGGATTTAACCACTAGCACGTCAGAGGTATCATCCATACGTAACGAGCTACCAGCTATTGACCAAAGGGACGTCGATGAGCGAACTCATCCTGACACCCTACTGAGCCTGTCAGTGACAATATCCATACAGTCCGGTCCGTTCGTCTATGAGCATCGCATGGCGGGCCTAGGGGGTTGGTAAAGTCAGACCCCAAAAGCGGTACAAGTCGTGTCGGAGTGTAGCCCAGAACACCCTGAGATACTACTGGAATACCTACCAGTAAATCTCCTGCCTTGGCCAAGGACTTTCATGTACTGGCTCTCCTAGACACAGCGCGACCTCACCCCCAATACCGGGAGAGACGAACCCTTGCAGATCCGCTCACTGCCTCCATGTGGCTCGGGACTGTATCCAACTAAAACCTGTTTGTACGTCTCCTTTGAGCGTGGAACGGTAGTAATCTAAGTACAGTGGGAACTCACACGAGTCAAATGACGATCTCAGGTCGATGAACTAACCTGTACACATGTCACCAGGGAATTGCTATCTGACGTCAGGTATAATACCAACTAGCATGTTCCCGGCGAGTCCTGTCCGGTGTACTCATAACCCAATGAGACAGGTATACATCTTAGGTGAACCAACTGACACCAGTGGCTTGTGAGACCGGCCACCGCCCCTTGTCGAGGTCTCGACTGTATACACTAGTCTACTCTGGAGAATCGATGCCCAGTCTCGAAACTCCCACGACTAGGGACCTTTTAAGGATGCGCTTATAGACCCCAGCTCCCACGTATATGATCGCCCTCATACTGCTGGTAGTCAAGCAAGAATCCTAAGGGCTCTATCAACGTGCAATAGTGACTTGTAAGGTCACTTAAAGTAGTACACGATGATAAAGATAAACCAGATAGCATACTATCATCTTGAGTAAGACTGTCCTACCGGCATAGGTCCTCCCTCAATCATTGCAATCACGTGCCTGTGATCCTATAATTGACTCTGAGGGCACTATATCCAACAATCTTCCACTTGTACTCAAGGCTAATTATTGCGATGTCGCATACTCACAGCCCGTGTGATACCGAACACCCAACTCCTTTACTAGTCAGTCTCACAAAGCTCGTTTGTGAAACTATTGCGTTCGAGGAATAGCCTCAGTGAGTGGATCCGCTTTGATGTTTCTTTCTTTGTCTCTCTATATCTCAAGTTCGCGGAGAAAGCCATCTCCCGAAATGAGCAATACCTGTCTTAGAATATATCTGGATATCTGATGGGACCTAGCTCATAAATGAACTCTAAATCCAAACTTCTTAGACTGTATCGTCAACTGAACTTAATCAGTATCCTGCGCCATCCTTCCCTCAGTATCCACCTGGACCACCTGTCCAAAATACTGCCCCTCGTCAGAGGGAATGTGGGGTTCCTAGGCACACCCATGAGGTTCTACAAGGCATCAACCATGCCAAATTCAAATTTTAGGTGCCGAGAAACCCTAAGCAAAGATCGTTAACTAGAGTTTAGGCGAAACTAAATGAAAGTAAATCACATTTACACTAAGTGAACGGAAATACAACCTTTGTAGATCCGGTCCTCCACCTCCATAGCTCCGTGACGATGTCCCTTAGCTGCGATCATCGGATCCTAGACTCTCGCGGTGGTTTGGTCGAAGAAATGATCGGGCTAGGTCGTCGACTTCGATGCCGAAGATGATCTACGTCGAGGCAACTCAAACTCAAGCTCCACTTTCACCAAGTTATGAAACTTGTGAAGAAAACACCCTATACTACATGGCAAGTGGTAGAGGATGAAGAAATAGGAACTGGGTTCACTTTGGATTTGGATTTCTCACTCTTTTTCTCATGTCACCATTGGAGGAAGCAAGGTTTCTTTTCTTGAAGAAGAAGAAGAAGAAGAAAAAGAATATGATGAATAATGATCAAATCAATTGATTAATAGTAATAAATCAAGTGATCTTATCATAATGCAACCTTGGGTTAGTTTAACAAGTATAGAGAATAAACTATGGTTTAGGTGAATGGTTAGGTTTAGGAAAGAAACAAAAATGGTCAAAGCTTCATGAAGCTTCAACAAAAGAACAAAAGAAGCAACCATTTCATTTCTTGCCCTAAAATAAATGAAAAGAAATAAATAAATAAGTAAATCAAACCCTAACCATTAACCTAATCATGGTTTAATTATACACACCCAAGTTTGCATGTATCATCAAACATGATACAAACTAGTGCACAAAAACTATATCATATATACAATGTGCACATCAAGTGAGAAAATCCATCTTAAGTGAACCAATACTAGTTAATGTAAAGTAATATATCTAATATATAATTATACATTAAATCATTAAATCAACACTTGATTTAATGATCCGGTCATATCGCATATGACCGACTAATATCCAATGTATCGACTTATCGAATCAATCCTCGATTCGATAACTAGGTTATATCGCATACAACCAATCGATACATTTATCGCGAGAATAGAATACGGTATCACATACACGCATAATTCTCGGTCCCGCACATATCTCATATGCGCTCCTATTTCGTTTCGCTTGAGCCAGGAAACCTCTGTGTAGGACTCTGAAGACTCGTCAATACGCCGGCAGCAGGTGATGATCATATCAAACACCCACAAGCTGCAAGCGGTCTGCTAAACGTAACGGCCACCCGGGTATTGAGCGATCAGAAGATCAACGAGCAAGCCCGCTCACACTCCTGTGAATCCAACCAGTAACACTTACCGTACAGTCCGGTCTCGTCGTCTAATATGTCGCATATCTCGCCTAGGGGTCGTAAACGTCAGACCCCAATAGCTCGATAAGTCGTGTCGATATGAGGTCTATAACAGTTCGAGATACTACTGGTAACACTTACTAGTAAATCTCAGCAACCCTGGCCAGGGATTTCCGGTTATAGCTAATCGAACACAGCGCAACATCAACTCCCTATACCGGGAGAGACGAATCCCCTCCTATCGCTCATTGCCTCCATGTGATTCGGGACTGTACCCAAAAACCACCGTTTTTCACGCCCTCTTGGACATGGTAAAGTGGAAATCAAAGCACAGTGGGAATCACACAAGACTCTATGACGATCTCGGGTCTACAGACTAACCTGTACCAGTGTCACTAGAGAACTGCCATCTGACGTAAGGTATAATACCATCTGGGAGTTCTCTGTAACATTTCAAAAAGATAAAATATTAATTTTTGGGAATTTTTAATAATTTAATATTATTTTATTGAATATTTTAATATTTTGGTATTTTTAAATACAAATAAATAGGAAAAATGTTAGAAAAATTATGGAAAATTATAAAATAGGGTAAATTAGAGAATTACGCCATTTCTAAGTTTAATTGATTAGTTATATGCTAAATTAGTGCTAATCGCGATTAAAAATCACTAATCGGTTTTTAGCATTTTTGTGCAAAACATGCACATATCACTTTTTCACACTTGTGGTACATTTTATTGCCATGGTTGTTTTGGGGTTACTATTTATGTGAGAAGGAATTTTGGAGATAAGAAAAGAAAAAGAAAAGAAAAGGGAATATAATATGAGGTTTGGTGAGAGAGAGGTATGGTCTCATTTGACTAAACACTTAGCCATTTTTCCCTTCCCTCATTTTCCTCCCTCTCCTCCTTTCTCCTGCTGCTGCTCCTCCCTCACTTCCCTCCCCTCTTCAACCCCTCACAACACCTCTAAAACAACCCCAAAACCCAATCTCCATTTCATTAAATGTGTGCACAATCCCTAGATCTACACTTGGAGCTAAAGAAGCAAGGATTTTGGCCACTAGGGGCAACTCAAGAAAATTCTTGAGTTGCCAAATGAGGTATTTTCTGAATCATTAACTTAGTTTTAGCATTTCCTTTACCCCCATGTTATGATTGAACTGATATTGTGTGATTTGGTGACTTGAGGTAAAACCTAGTTAGGGTTTGAGGGAAACTTGTGTTGTATTATGAAATTAAGCTCAGTTGAGGTTATATCACCTTAGTGCATGAATTGAGACCTTAATCTGAAGCCTAAACCCAGAATACGGATTTTAGAAACCGATATCGGAAAATTTGTGAAATCTGTGAAGGTTAATTGGGATCTGCTATCACCCGGGACATCCTAAAATAAAATTGATTGGACAGTGGCATGTGCAGGCACCCAGAAAGCTACCACCAAGACCCTAGCCCCTAACTCCCTTACCCGGCCGCCAATTAATCCCAATTGGCCGCAATTTACGGCCCGACCAGCACCAATCTGTGTCGTTTTGGTTCTGCAGCTCCTACATGTATAGATTAGACCCCTGGTATGTATAGATTTGTCTAATTTGACCTAGGGTGAAATCTGGAACATATTTCCTAAGTTGCTGTTTTGGATTCGTGTTTCCGTATTCCGTATTTTTGATTCTGCAATTGTGTATTGTGTTTTACCTCGACTATTTGGCGTTTAACGACGATATAGAGGGTTTATTGATGGTTTTGAAGGCGTGCCATAGGTTCTAACCTATAGGCCTCTTATCGTATCGTTTTGGGTTTCGTGTGCCGTTTTAGCTTTGGTTTGGTTTTAATGCGCATATACGACACTTGATGTGTAGGTACCCCATGAAGACTACGGGACGACAAGCAAGCGCGTGGTGACATCGAAAGATGGAGACGCAAGGTGAGTAGATTATATCTACTGGGGAAAGTCGGGTGGATGGCGTATAGCACCCCCGCAGTCCGTAGTTAGTATACTATATATTATGCTTGATAGTTATAGTGTGTCGTGTATATGATAGATTAGGTGTACTATGGATAGTGTAGGGTTAGAAGTGACTAGTGTAGTTCATAGTCGCGAACCCTAGAATAGATTTACACCTATACGCACACCCTTGCATATTCATTATACTTGCACTGTGTTGATGATATTGGATGACATTGGAGATGAGTCGATGATGTTGGGCTTTGTGCCGCAAGATCGGTGATTTGATGTGATTCGTATTTGGGATACGATACGTGATCTCTAGCGGGCCTTGGGACGTGTGCTTGCACACGCAGTATATTGATGGTATCAGTTGTACTAGACTTAGATCAGTACCCCAGATTATGTGATAGATGATAGTGATACCTAAGATGTGATGAGCTAGTGTGATATTGACCCGTACCCAGCTATTGGGATGCCGTACGACGATTTACCGTACGAGCTTTACATTGATGATAGATCCGCACTCATGACTTGAGGATGTCATATGATATACTGTATCGTACGCGATACTATTGAGGCGGGATCACCGACTATTATATCTATATATATATCGATTCAGATTTAAGTGGTTTCCACACCCCTCCCGATTGGCTTGATACTTAGATCAGTAGTTTGCATAGTAGATGTTAGACTAGACCCGAGTCATACCTATTTCAAAAACTACGAATCAGGAATATCTTAAAGACAAACAAAGGGATTCTACGGATACTTTAAAAGGCGTATCTTTTCGTAAAAACACCGTACCCCTTATTTTACTAAAACCCTGATTTGTCTTATTTCAAAAGGCATAACTGCATGACATATAAATATTGATGTAGTTTCTTCACTGTGGTGTTGATTATTTGATTTCCGCATATTCATGCTATTCACATTGATTGCATATGTTTATTGCTATATTATTATCATGCTGTTAGGACACCAGCACCATTATCGATGATGCGTATGTTCCACATACACTATTTGCCGGCTCACACACTTCATCATCGATAATTGCCATGCCACTACACTGTAGTACTGTAGTACTGTTGCATTCATGATATGATTCTTGCATGGCATATTGTACACTTATACCTGTATACAAACATAGATGATTCTGACTTGATTAGAGATTTGGGAACCGCATGATGTTCTTCAAAACTGATTCGTTTTAAAAGAGCGGTTTCCCTCGACATGTGCACATTACTATTCCATGTTGCATGACTTATGATATGCTTACCTTTCTTACATGTCGCATACATCATGTTTTGATTATACGCATTGAGATATGTTGTTTCCATGATATTTCTGGATTTGGGAACCGTGGGTATTTCAAAAGAGAATATATAATTGTGTTAAAAACCCGGTTACCCTTGATATGATATTTCAGTGCGTCCACCATGTGTTTTCTCGGTGCTGAGAGCGACATGTGAAACCCGATTCGAGGAGGCGGATGAGGCCGATTGCGGGTACATGGTGGACCCGGTATGGTACCCCGGGGCGAGAACGGTTTCGCTGTGTAGTAGACGGTGAGCCTGACGGAGGGACTACTACCTACCGGTGATTGTATTTGAGCTCGGCGGATATCTGGAGGATACCGACCGGAGTTGAGAGATGGACATGGGATGACCCGTACTGCCGGGGCCGAGGGCCGATACCGCAGACGGAGCCCCATATGGATGAGGACATGGGATGACCCGTACTGCCGGGGCCGAGGGCCGATACCGCAGACGGAGCCCCATATGGACGAGGATTTACGTGTCGATGCTAGGCACGGGTTTCATGATGTTTTTCCATGATTTTGTTTATATCCTCATATTTGCATACATGATGCTTATTTGTCATTGGGTGACGGGTGGACGGGTTCCACGTTTATACAGACTTGATCACATACAGACTGGATTTACATTGATCATACTTCATTTGTATATATAACAGGGTATGAGGGCGCTGTTATATATACCCTTACACCAATATTAGTGGTATGGGACGCTAATATATGTGTATTGATATCCATTTGATACTGCTTCATATTTACTTCATGTAGACATACCTTATACTGATGACATGTTATTACCTGAGTACTTGGCACTACATACTTGTTTAGATGTTACTTGCCACCTTATCATGCTTCAGACGTACTCTTGTGGGTTATATTATACTGATTGTTGACCTAGGATTATGTCTTGCATTCGGTTTCTGCTTGTAGATATTCTCTATTCACGAGTTGGCAACTCACCCCCGTTGTGCCACAGTTCTTGCAGGTTTTGCCGTACAGGTTTCTTTGCGGCATTTCTGGCACACTACTTCCTTGCGGGTGAATTGCATTTGGTAGGTGGATTCTTTTGCATCAAGAACCACCATTGTACTTGTATTATTCTTTGTATCTAGAATTTCCATCAACCAAAACTTGTATATTGTTTCAGACTTAGACATTAGTGTTGTATTATTCGACCTTAGAGTCGCGCTTAGTAGTATTGCGGTTTTCATGCTTATTGAGTTTCTTTTGGATTTGACCCTCGCCTTTCGGCGTTGTATACTATATTGCTTGCGTGGTTGTGACCGTCGATTGACGAAGAGCTAGCTCCCGCTTGGGGATGCCTTTATCATTGTATATATATATTGTTCTTGTTGTACCCCGTTCGGGGCCAGTATTTACAAAAGAAACTCTGCCGAAATTTCTAGAAAAGACTTTACATTTTAAAAATGCACATTCGGATTAGTTATTTAAAAACCTTGACTTCAAACATGTTTTCCTTCACTTCTTTAAAAACCAGTTTTCTTTATCTACTCTTAAAATGGTTTTAGATTTCTGGGCTTTTGGCTTACTTGGATCAGATGGAGTCCTATAGACTTCATTTGGTTCAAGGGCCAGTCACGTGCTCTTTCGGGACGTGACAAAGTTGGTATCAGAGCGCTAGGTTGACCTTGGTTTGAGTCTAAGTTTGACTATGTGGAGCCTAGGGCGTTTATATATATACGGAACTTAGGCTTGACCTTACGGAACTTAAACTTAGTCGAGGGGGTATTAGACCCGAGCTTTCGTCGTGTAGGATAACCCTTGGTTGATGGAATAGGTGACTAAAGTAGAGTGACGTACCGTGGGTATGTTCCGTGGCATACTTACGACACGCCACTCCACTTAAGGAACCTTAGGATGTACATATTTTCGAGATCAGTGATTCTCTTCATATCCATGATTATACATCCATTTGAGATCCTCGATACTATTAGTTTCATGATCATACCTTCATTGATGCTGTTCCTTCTTATGATCGTGTATCCACTTTGGATCTGTTGTTCTCTTTCTTACCATTGATCTGCTCTCTTCGATACTCGATTGAGATTCCTGTCGCCATGTTTGAGCGCAGTTTGGGCTGCTGCTAGGGTTACGGTCGGTGCGAGCTCGTCTGGTACGAGGGCTGACCATTGTGTTTTCTGGTGACATGGGAACGTCTCGAGTTAGTATTGGTGACTGTGACCTCTAGTGGAGGCGAGTGCTTGGTTTTGCACCGGATGATCGGGCCATTGTTAGAGCTGCCAGTTGAGAGAGGACTGTTGATGTACAGCATACCTCAGAGATTATGATGTCGCCTACTGTGCAGACAGATGGATCAGCTGTTACTGAGATTGACAGGATGTCGCTCCCGGAGCTTACGAGCTGAGATTGTCGAAGCTTCCAGGCAGATATGAGACTGTAACGTTTCCAAAATAATAAAATATTATTTTCAGGAATTTTTATAATTTAATATTATTTTAATGAATATTTTAATGTTCGGGTGGAATTAAATACAAATAAATGGGGAAAAATTTTGGAAAATTTTGGAAAATTCTAAAATAGGGTATTTTATGGAATTATACCATTTTAAAGTATTTAAGACTAGTTATATGCTAAATTAGTGTTAATCGCGATTAAAATTCGCTAATTGGATTTTTAGCATTTTTGTGCAAAAATGTGCACATATCATTTTTACACTTGTTACACTTGTGTTACATTTTTTGTTGCCATGGTTCATTTGGATTCACTATTTGAGTGAGAAGAAAAGAAAAGGGAAAGAAAAAAGTATGTGATGATGAGAGAGAGAGAGAACAAGTTAACCCCCACCTTTTAAACCATACCCCATCATTTCCCTTCTCATTTTCTCTCCCCTCTCCCATTGAGCTGCTGCTGCCCTCTCCCCCTCACTCTCCCTCTTCATAAAACCCTAGATCCACCATGAAATCCAACCCAAAACCCTATTCCCACTTCACAAAACTTACTCCCAAGCTCACTAGCTACACATTGAACCTAGCAAGATTGGATTTGGAGGACTTTGAGCAACTCAAGAATTTTCTTGAGTTGCCAAAGGAGGTAATTTCTGCACCTATTAGAGTAGTATCTCATTTCTTGTGCATCAATTCTAGTTTCATATCGATATTGTGTCATTTTGTATACTTTAAAGATTTCTAGTTAGGGTTTAGGGTAAAACTGAAATCAAGTTGAGATTGAGGCTTAT
Organism: Agapanthus africanus; assembly: GCA_030015575.1. NCBI lineage: Eukaryota > Viridiplantae > Streptophyta > Magnoliopsida > Asparagales > Amaryllidaceae > Agapanthus > Agapanthus africanus. The sequence goes on along the minus strand of JASDDO010000029.1, from coordinate 239,147,922 downwards.
TGTGACCCTAGAACCCCTGGTGTAATGAAAAATTGAATCCAAACCTGGAATTGAAACCAAAATACGGAATTACGGAACTGATATCGGAAAAACTGGAAATCTGTCACTGTTTTGTGTAATCTGCTATCACCCCGGGACCCCAAAAATTAAACTGAGTTGACAGTGAGATGTGCAGGCACCATGGAACTACCACACCAAACCCTAGCCCCCAACTCAAACTTGTGGCCGCCAATTAATTCCTTCTGGCCCCAATTTGCGGCCAGAGCAGGGGCTCTGGTGCTCGTTTTTGTTCTGTGGCCCTATTTTCTATAGTATTGACCCTGGGTATGTCTAGTTTTTACAGATTCCATCTAGGGTGAAATCTGGGATGATTTTCCTATGTTGGTGCATGATTTGAGACTTGTTTTAGCATGGATTTTGGTATTTGGTGTTTCGTTCCTGTCGGGTGGCGTTTTGACGTCAACGACAAGTAGATATTGATCGTGTTTGCATGCGAGGTCATAGGTTTTTACCTATAGGCGTAGCGTGTGCCGTTTTGGTTTCCGATGTGATTTTCATGTGCTTTAGCATTGTGATATACTTGTAGGTACCCTACGAGATGTGAGGCAAAGAAGATGAAGATGGCGACATCGGCACCGACACATGAGAAGCAAGGTGAGTAGATTTATATCTACGGGAAGAAGTCGGGTGGATGGCGTATAGCACCCCCGCAGTCCGTGGTGATGTATACGAATACGTATACACACATATATTTATTATGCGTTGTTTAGGATTATTGGTGGTAATAAAGAATGTATTGGTTTAGTTTAGTGCGAAACCCTAGAGTAGGGGTTGCACACATACACATACACATACACATATACTTGCTTGCATTCTTTCATTATCTGTGCGCATATGATGGTGGGTATATCTACACATGGGTGTGGGACTATGTGTTTATATACGGGTTTTGAGGATGATACGTGAGATTGAGATGAGTCGATGAAATTCGATTGAGGCCGTGAGATTTGGCGACATGACAAAGTTCGTATTGGAGATGTGATATGATGGTAGTGATACCTGTCATGTGATGAGATAGTGTGATATCGACTCAGATCTAGGTGGTTTCCATACCCCTCTCTTTTGGCTTGATTGTCGGGTTTGTAGTTCGCATAGTAGGCGTTAGGCTAGACCCGAGTTATACCTATTTCAAAACTAACGAATCGGGGATATTTTAAAGATAGGCAAAAAGGGTTTATACGGATATTTTCAAACGACGCGTCTTTTCTTAAAACACCGTAGCCCTTATTTTACCAAAAGCCCTGATTCGTCTTATTTCAAAAGGCAAGGTTGCATGATATAATTTTGAGGCAGGTTCTCTACTGTTGCGTTGATTACTCGATTCCGCACATTCATGCTGTTTGCATTGCATCGCTTATATTGTTGATATATTTCAGTCATGCTGCTAGGACACCAGCACAATTATCGATCATGCGTATGTTCCACGTACACTTGTTTGCCGGCTCACACACTTCATCATCGATAATTGCCATGTCACTACACTGTAGTACTATTGCATTCAGTATATGATCCTTGCATGACATAATGATATGCTTACATTTCTTTTACATGTCGCATACATCATGCTTTCTGATTAGACGCATTGAGATATGTTGTTTCTATGATATTTCTGGATTTGGGAACCGTGGGTATTTAAAAAGAGAATATGTCATTGCTTTAAAAACCCGGTTACCCTTGATATGATATTTCAGTGCGTCCACCATGTGTTTTCTCGGTGCTGAGAGCGACATGTGAAACCCGAATCGAGGAGTGGACGAGCCGATTGCGGGTACATGGTGGACCCGGTATGGTTCCCCTCGGCAAGATGATCGATGAGCTTTGCCGATTGAGCCTGGAGGCGGGCGAGTACCTACCGGTGATTGGTTGGACCTGGCGGTTATCCGGAGGGTACTGACCGGTGTCGATAGATGGATATGGGCATACTGCCGGGGCCCAGGGCCGATACCGCAGACAGAGCCCGCGGGCCGATCCGGACTGACGGAGCCCGATATATGAGGATTTACGTGCCGATGCTGGGCACAGTTTCCATGATGTTTTCGAGTGTCGATGCTGGGAACTCCGGTTCCATGATTTTGGCGTGTCGCGAGGGACACAGATGGTTTATATCCTCATATTTTTCCCATGCACATGATTTATGATATTTACATGCATGGTGGTTATTGTCAGTGGGTGACGAGTGGACGGGATCCACGTGTGTGCAGATTTGATTACTTTGATCATACCTCATATTCATGACATGCTATTATCTGAGGCACTAGCACGAGCACTTAGCACTACACTCATGTTTAGAGATTACATTGCCAGTTTAGCATGCTTCAGCTTTATTCATATTGAGGTTTATTCATATCTGATGGTATTGACCTAGGATGGGTCGTACATTCGATCTCTGCTTGTAGATGTTTTCTATTCACGAGTTGGCAACTCACCCCCGTTGTGCCCCAGTTCTTGCAGGTTTGCCGTACAGATTCCATAGCGGCATTTCTGGCACACTGCTTCCTTATGGGTGACTTGCTTGGATAGGTGGGTTCTTTTGTATCAGAACCGCCATTGTTCATGTATTATTTATTGTATCTAGAATTTCCATCAACCAAAACTTGTATATTGTTTCAGACTTAGAAAATAGTGTTGTATTATTTCGACCTTAGAGTCGCGCTTGTAGTATTACGGTTTTCTGGCTGTTTTGAGTTCTTTTTGGGTTTTGATCCTCGCCCTTCGGCGTTGTATATTATTATTGCTTGCGTAGTTGTGACCGTCGATTGACGAAGAGCTAGCTCCCGCTTGGGGATGCCTTTTATCATGTTATATATATATTATTCTTGTTGTACCCCATTCGGGGCCAGTTTTTACAAAAGAAACTCTCCCGAAATTTTCAGGAAAGGTTACACATTTTAAAAATACACATTCGGCTTAGTTATTTAAAAACTTTGATTTTCGAAACATGATTTCTTTACTTTTCAAAACCAGTTTTCCTTATTTACTCTTTAAATGGTTTTAGATTGCTGGGCTTTGGCTTACATGGATCAGATGGGGTCCTATAGACTTCATATGGTTCAAGGGCCAGTCACGTGCTCTTTCGGGTCGTGACAAACTTGGTATCAGAGCGCTAGGTTGACCTTGGTTCGAGTCTGAGTTTGACTATGTGGAGCCTAGGGCGTTATTTATATACCGAACTTAGGCTTGACCTTACGGAACTTAGACTTAGTCGAGGGGGTATTAGACCCGAACTTTCGCCGTGTAGGATGACCCTTGGTTGATGGAATAGGTGACTAAAGTAGAGTGACGTACCGTGGGTATGTTCCGTGGCATACTTACGACACGCCACTCCGCTTAAGAAACCATAGGTTGTACATTTCCTTGCACCGTATTATATTCCTTCCTATGATCTACCTTCATCGATACTGGTTATGGTTTTGCTGCCGCGATTGCACGGGCAGAGTGAGCTACGGCTCGAGTTGTGTCAGCATGAGCTCGTCGGGGACGAGGGCTGACCACGGCGTGATTCCCGAGGCATACGATTGCATATTGAGGCGTCGTCTTATTGTGTTTCCGCACTTTGGGCGTTTGACAGATCGCTGTTGCGAGATTTTTCGGATGTACCAGTTGGTACCAGAGGATTGAGTCACTGATAGAGGCCAGCCAGGTTATGTTGACCGTTGATATTATCGCTTACCCAGGATGGTTGAGGCGCTGCTTAGCGTACCGACGAATGAGCCAGTTGTTGCTGTGAATGATGCAATATCGCCCAGATGATTTGAGCTACTGCAGCATGAGCATATTCTTAGAGATATGATAGTGGGTCGCTAGTCATCGAGGATTAATGACTAGGACATGTGGTTCGTTCGCTTACCCTGATGCGAGGTCACAAGATAGATTGATTCCAGCTAGAGGCGACTTCACGTAGGTTCGTTGAGAGTCGATTGAGACGATCGAATGTTAGGAACCCCTTTTCCAAGTTTAAAGTATACGGAAAGACATGCAGGTGACTCTATGGACCCTCTAGAAGAATGAAACCCTAACTCGACTTAATGACCGTGTGAAAGCCTTTGAACCTTAGGGTTTGCGGCGGTTCCACGGCTCCATTAGTGAGTCTTGGGTTTGCCCTTCTACGGCTGGACCACCGACGCTGTGGCATGTACTCGATACTATTAAACTGTACCCGAGGTGTTGAGCTCTTGGGGGATTGTGAGGTTCTGACGAGTCGATCGGATGAGTCGACATCATTCGGATATCATGTGATGGGACACTGCTTGGGAGACTCCAGATACGAGCATAGCCGTCGGAGCGCAGTCCGTGTAGCCACGATGAGATGAGTCCGAATCAGTCGACATTGGAGTAAGGTGGAGTAAAGAGTTTGCACGAGATTTTGACGAGATGAAGTTCTACTCCGCTGACATCAGAGATGTGACATACACGCTGAGGACGTGTTCGGCTAGATATCTTCTACTGAGTAAGGAAGATACCGTGTTCGTGATTTTTAGTCCGTATGAGGGACTTCGGATGGACCGTAGCCGAAGGCATTGCAGTGCGCAGATAGAGACGCGATGTCGAAATGGACGGTGATACAGACAGGCGGGACAAGAGGTTCGTACGAGACGCTGATGAGCTGTCATTACTCCCCATCGAGACCAGAGGCCTGATATGCTTATAGAGGCGTTGAGATGCGACCAATTTCCGAGGAAATGCCGTGCTGGGGACACAGATGTCCATGGAACGAGAAAAGACTAAGCAAGAGTACCAGCCTCCGTACAGATCGACATAAGCAAGATCGGCAGAGACCTTGAGCAGGATTCCTTCCAGGACACCGCTGCAATGGTGTTTGCACCCAGGATCAGATGTGTGATGTGCATTTAGAGAGCCGGAAGCCGACGCCAGTGACATATTGGTTTACGAGCAGTCGTGAGGATTGACCGAGAGATTACCAAGGATGTGCCAGAATGGAATCGTTCCTGTCAGCGCTCCTGACCGGGCCGATGAGCCGGTGGATTGCGAGGTTGGTAATCTACAGGGAAGATCAGGAACCAGAGGCAGAGGACGCCAGCCGCGAGCAAGAGGCAAGTAGATATCTTGTGCCGCTAGCATTGGATGTACCGGCACCTTCTCGACTTTGAAGGAGGATATACCGACAACGGTATTTATGCTTTGTGATTTTGTGATTCGACTATCACGTATCCGTCACTTTGGGATTTCGGTATTTTGGGCGATCGATTTGCATGATTTAGTCTTGATGACCGAGTTCTATGATGTTTGATTTTGTGTACTATGGTTGCACCTACTGGGTATTTATACCTTGCACATAGTTATTACTCTTGAGGTATTGATTGTGATTTCATGCCTATTTTATGCCGGTGATTTGATTTACGCTTCCAGCATAGTTTCATGTACTCTTGGTGTTTCGATTTGTGCACGCTGATGCACGCGGTTGTGAGTTTTTCCATCGCGATACACCTGATTTTGATTGAGCCGCGTTGTATATCGTTTCGTGCCTTGGCTGCACCTACGTATGACTTTATGGATTTCATACGGTTGATTTGATGTTGTGCATATGTTATGCACACGATTTGATTTTTGCGCTCGGTATAGCTTATATGTGCTAGTAGTGCATTGATGTGTGTTTTGTGCACGCAGTTGCACACATTTATGATTTCCTTTATACCTGGGTACACTTGGTGTTGCTGCTTACGTATTTGAGTTATTGCTTGATATTTGTGCATGGGATGCACCAGTTCTATACTTCGTGCGTTTGTCGCACCAGTTTTATGTTTCTTGCGTTTATCGCATCAGATTTATATATCATGCTTTTGTTGCACCGGATTTACATTTTATGCATTACGGTTGCACCTGACTTCGATTTGATGTCTTTCGATATGTCGATTTTGATTGTGATATTGATGTGGATTCTTGCACTCCGTGCTTTTGACTGGACTTACGCATGTTCAGCGTTGCTATTGGATTCTGTGATTCCGTGCATGTTGAGTGCGCAGGGTTTAGATTTTCATTCGTGCACGATGGATGCACCGATTTGGATTTTCGCGCATGTTGGGCGCATGTTTTGAGATACGATTTTGGTGCACACCCGATGCACTAAATCGAGATTTCTTCGTGCATATCAGATGCACCGGATTTTTGGGCTGTCAGGCACACACGTTGCCTATGACAGATGTTTCGTGCACACCTATTGCACCTAGATGTTGTTTTGTGCACCTGTTTAGCACAAATATGGATTTTGATTTCCGTGCGCACCAGACGCACAGGGTGGTGTTATATGCATTTTTGGGATTTATTCCTTTTGGAGCAGTACATTTCTATGATATTTGATATTCGTTTTGTACCGAGCAGGGCTAGTCGGAGGACAGTACCTGGATATATTTTGCATGCACCGATAGTTATCAAAGGGATTTCCAAAAAGCGAGCTATAGTCTCAGTATATACCTACGTGTCCGATATGACACGAAACGTTTTAAAAACAAGGAAAACCCTTCTGATTGTTTTCAAAACGGCAGAACGTGCTTATTAAACAAAGGATATATATATACATATATAGTTATTTTCTTATGAAAAACGTCCGCCACTGTGCAGTGTTAGGCGCATCGCACAGCGACTTAAAAAGATTTGGCATGCATTTGCATCAGCTATTCACATGTATAGATTGGATGTCTACATGTGTAGTTCTGATCCATATCATATCGGTTTTGTATTGGATTTGACATTGTGTCTTTACCTTGACTCCGATGATTGCGAGAAGCTTGACGGAGTTTCGATTTTGAGTTATCTGCTCATTACTCATGCGCATGCATTGCGCTGTGACATTTTATGTATTGATGATTTCGGAGCCCCGACGACTTGGAATTTGTATCGAAATGTTTTAGTATTTGGGGGTTTAAATTTAAATTCGGGGACCGAATTTCTTTAAGGGGGGTAGATTGTAACGTTTCCAAAATAATAAAATATTATTTTCAGGAATTTTTATAATTTAATATTATTTTAATGAATATTTTAATGTTCGGGTGGAATTAAATACAAATAAATGGGGAAAAATTTTGGAAAATTCTAAAATAGGGTATTTTATGGAATTATACCATTTTAAAGTATTTAAGACTAGTTATATGCTAAATTAGTGTTAATCGCGATTAAAAATCGCTAATTGGATTTTTAGCATTTTTGTGCAAAAATGTGCACATATCATTTTTACACTTGTTACACTTGTGTTACATTTTTTGTTGCCATGGTTCATTTGGATTCACTATTTGAGTGAGAAGAAAAGAAAAGGGAAAGAAAAAAGTATGTGATGATGAGAGAGAGAGAGAACAAGTCAACCCCCACCTTTTAAACCATGCCCCCATCATTTCCCTTCTCATTTTCTCTCCCCTCTCCCATTGAGCTGCTGCTGCCCTCTCCCCCTCACTCTCCCTCTTCATAAAACCCTAGATCCACCATGAAATCCAACCCAAAACCCCATTCCCACTTCACAAAACTTACTCCCAAGCTCACTAGCTACACATTGAACCTAGCAAGATTGGATTTGGAGGACTTTGAGCAACTCAAGAATTTTCTTGAGTTGTCAAAGGAGGTAATTTCTGCACCTATTAGAGTAGTATCTCATTTCTTGTGCATCAATTCTAGTTTCATATCGATATTGTGTCATTTTGTGGACTTTAGAGATTTCTAGTTAGGGTTTAGGGTATAACTGAAATCAAGTTGAGATTGAGGCTTATTGTGACCCTAGAACCCCTGGTGTAATGCAAAATTGAACCCAAACCTGGAATTGAAACCAAAATACGGAATTACGGAACCGATATCGGAAAAACTGGAAATCTGTCACCGTTTTGTGTAATCTGCTATCACCCCGGGACCCCAAAAATTAAACTGAGTTGACAGTGAGATGTGCAGGCACCATGGAACCACCACACCAAACCCTAGCCCCCAACTCAAACTTGTGGCCGCCAATTAATTCCTTCTGGCCGCAATTTGCGGCCAGAGCAGGGGTTCTGGTGCTCGTTTTTGTTCTGTGGCCCTATTTCCTATAGTATTGACCCTGGGTATGTCTAGTTTTTACAGATTCCATCTAGGGTGAAATCTGGGATGATTTTCCTATGTTGGTGCATGATTTGAGACTTGTTTTAGCATGGATTTTGGTATTTGGTGTTTCGTTCCTGTCGGGTGGCGTTTTGACGTCAACGACAGGTGGATATTGATCGTGTTTGCATGCGAGGTCATAGGTTTTTACCTATAGGCGTAGCGTGTGCCGTTTTGGTTTCCGATGTGATTTTCATGTGCTTTAGCATTGTGATATACTTGTAGGTACCCTACGAGATGTGAGGCAAAGAAGATGAAGATGGCGACATCGGCACCGACACATGAGAAGCAAGGTGAGTAGATTTATATCTACGGGGAGAAGTCGGGTGGATGGCGTATAGCACCCCCGCAGTCCGTGGTGATGTATACGAATACGTATACACACATATATTTATTATGCGTTGTTTAGGATTATTGGTGGTAATAAAGAATGTATTGGTTTAGTTTAGTGCGAAACCCTAGAGTAGGGGTTGCACACATACACATACACATATACTTTCTTGCATTCTTTCATTATCTGTGCGCATATGATGGTGGGTATATCTACACATGGGTATGGGACTATGTGTTTATATACGGGTTTTGAGGATGATACGTGGGATTGAGATGAGTCGATGAGATTCGATTGAGGCCGTGAGATTTGGCAACATGACAAAGTTCGTATTAGAGATGTGATATGATGGTAGTGATACCTGTCATGTGATGAGATAGTGTGATATCGACTCAGATCTAGGTGGTTTCCATACCCCTCTCTTTTGGCTTGATTGTCGGGTTTGTAGTTCACATAGTAGGCGTTAGGCTAGACCCGAGTCATACCTATTTCAAAACTAACGAATCGGGGATATTTTAAAGATAGGCAAAAAAGGTTTATACGGATATTTTCAAACGACGCGTCTTTTCTTAAAACACCGTAGCCCTTATTTTACCAAAAGCCCTGATTCGTCTTATTTCAAGAGACAAGGTTGCATGATATAATTTTGAGGCAGGTTCTCTACTGTTGCGTTGATTACTCGATTCCACACATTCATGCTGTTTGCATTGCATCGCTTATATTGTTGATATATTTCAGTCATGCTGCTAGGACACCAGCACAATTATCGATCATGCGTATGTTCCACGTACACTTGTTTGCCGGCTCACACACTTCATCATCGATAATTGCCATGTCACTACACTGTAGTACTATTGCATTCAGTATATGATCCTTGCATGGCATAATGATATGCTTACATTTCTTTTACATGTCGCATACATCATGCTTTCTGATTAGACGTATTGAGATATGTTGTTTCTATGATATTTCTGGAATTGGGAACCATGGGTATTTAAAAAGAGAATATGTCATTGCTTTAAAAACCCGGTTACCCTTGATATGATATTTCAGTGCGTCCACCATGTATTTTCTCGGTGCTGAGAGCGACATGTGAAACCCGAATCGAGGAGTGGACGAGCCGATTGCGGGTACATGGTGGACCCGGTATGGTTCCCCTCGGCAAGATGATCGATGAGCTTTGCCGATTGAGCCTGGAGGCGGGCGAGTACCTACCGGTGATTGGTTGGACCTGGCGGTTATCCGGAGGGTACTGACCAGTGTCGATAGATGGATATGGGCATACTGCCGGGGCCCAGGGCCGATACCGCAGACAGAGCCCGCGGGCCGATCCGGACTGACGGAGCCCGATATATGTGGATTTACGTGCCGATGCTGGGCACAGTTTTCATGATGTTTTCGAGTGTCGATGCTGGGCACTCCGGTTCCATGATTTTGGCGTGTCGCGAGGGACACAGATGGTTTATATCCTCATATTTTTCCCATGCACATGATTATGATATTTACATGCATGGTGGTTATTGTCAGTGGGTGACGAGTGGACGGGATCCACGTGTGTGCAGATTTGATTACTTTGATCATACCTCATATTCATGACATGCTATTATCTGAGGCACTAGCACGAGCACTTGGCACTACACTCATGTTTAGAGATTACATTGCCAGTTTAGCATCCTTCAGCTTTATTCATATTGAGGTTTATTCATATCTGATCGTATTGACCTAGGATGGGTTGTGCATTCGATCTCTGCTTGTAGATGTTTTCTATTCACGAGTTGGCAACTCACCCCCGTTGTGCCCCAGTTCTTGCAGGTTTGCCGTACAGATTCCATAGCGGCATTTCTGGCACACTGCTTCCTTATGGGTGACTTGCTTGGATAGGTGGGTTCTTTTGTATCAGAACCGCCATTGTTCATGTATTATTTATTGTATCTAGAATTTCTATCAACCAAAACTTGTATATTGTTTCAGACTTAGAAAATAGTGTTGTATTATTTCGACCTTAGAGTCGCGCTTGTAGTATTACGGTTTTCTGGCTGTTTTGAGTTCTTTTTGGGTTTTGATCCTCGCCCTTCGGCGTTGTATATTATTATTGCTTGCGTGGTTGTGACCGTCGATTGACGAAGAGCTAGCTCCCGCTTGGGGATGCCTTTTATCATGTTATATATATATTATTCTTGTTGTACCCCGTTCGGGGCCAGTTTTTACAAAGGAAACTCTGCCGAAATTTTCAGGAAAGGTTACACATTTTAAAAATACACATTCGGCTTAGTTATTTAAAAACTTTGATTTTCGAAACATGATTTCTTTACTTTTCAAAACCAGTTTTCCTTATTTACTCTTTAAATGGTTTTAGATTGCTGGGCTTTGGCTTACTTGGATCAGATGGGGTCCTATAGACTTCATATGGTTCAAGGGCCAGTCACGTGCTCTTTCGGGTCGTGACAGAGACAGATGATAGCTAGTCTACCTGATTTGGGAGACGAAGGTGATTCGTCCGATTTATGTGCCGGAGCGGGCCCAGTTGAGTTGAAGATTTCCAGTGTGGGGAGTCTTACTCGGATCTAGAGCAGACCGATTCAGAGATGATCGCCAATGTATCGCCTTTCCTGGAGGATTGAGGCGCTGTTCGGCGTACAGGCGAATGAGCCAGTTGTTGCTGCAAACGACGAGATATCACCCAGACGATTGGAGCTACTGCAGCATGAGTACATACTTAGAGAGATGTTAGTGAGTCGCTAGTCACCTGAGGATGAATGACTAGGACAGGTGTTCGTTCGCTTACCTTGATGCGAGGTCATCAGATAGATTGTTTCCAGCTAGAGACGACTTCACGCGGAGACGTTGAGAGTCGATAGAGACGATCGAATGTCAGGAGCCATTCTCCAAGTTTAAGGTATACGGAAAGACATGCAGGCGATTCTATGGACCCCCCTAGAAGAATGAAACCCTAACTCGACTTAATGACCGTGTGAAAGCCTTTGAACCTTAGGGTTTGCGGCAGTTCCGCGGCGCCATTAGTGAGGCTTGGGTTTGCCCTTCTACGGCTGGACCACCGACGCTGTGGCATGTACTCGATACTATGAAACTGTACTCAAGATGTTGATCCCTTGGGGGATTATAAGGTTCTGACGAGTCGATCGAATGTTTCGACATCATTCGAATATCATGTGATGGGATGCTTTGCTTGGAAGACTCCAGATATGAGTATAGCCGTTGGAGCATAGTCCATGCAGCCACGATGAGACGAGTCCGAATTAGTCGACATTGAAGCAGAGTGAATAAAAGAGTTTGCAAGAGATTTCGACGAGATGACGTCCCACTCTGCTGACATCAGAGATGTGATACGCACCCAGAGGTGTTGTATATGGATATATCTTCCAGAAAGAAGCGCGATAAGTATGCAGCCGTTCCAGAATAAGAATTTGCTTCAGCAATGGATGATGACTTCCGGGCAATCCGGCAGGAATGAGATTTGAGAGAGAAACCTCGATAGGACCTTTCTAGAAAACGATATGAGAAGACCTAGACCCAGGAGTGGTCATATTGCGCACACCCAGCAGGCCAGAGTTCGGCATCGTCGACGATGTAGTCGACCAGGTTCGGATAAAGGAACTTACCCAGATGCGTTGCGAACTGATCAAGGACGGACGAGTATTGAGTATTCCTCTGATGGTTGGGATGCGTTCCCGAGGAACTGTTCGGCCAGACATCTTCTACAGAATGATGAGCTACAGGGTATACGGTTTCGAGTCCGTGCGAGAGACTTCGGATTGACTGTGGTCGAGAACAGTGCAGTGCGTAGATAGCATGGCGTGACGCCATAATGGACGACAATAGAGACAAGTGGAACCAGAGGTTCGTGCGAGACGCTGACGAGCTGTCATTACTTCCCGTCGAGACTAGAGACCTGATATGCTTACAGAGGCGTTGGGATGCGACCAGTTTCCGAGAGAATGTTGTGCTGAGGACACAGATGTCCATTGAGAGAAAATAGATTATGCAAGAGTACCAGCCTTCGTACAGTTCGGCTTAGGTAAGATCGGAAGAGACCTTGAGCAGGATTCCTTCCAGGACATTGCTGCAATGATGTTTGCACCCAGGATCAGATATGTGATGTGCATTCAGAGAGCCAGAGGCTGACGCCAGTGGCATGCTGCCTTATGAGTGGTCGTGAGGATTGACCGAGAGATGACCAGAGAAGTGCCAGAACGGAATCGTCCCCGTTAGCACACCTGACAGGGCCGATGAGCCGATTGACTGCGAGAAGGGTAATCCGCAGAGAAGATAATGACCCGGAGTCAGAGGACGCCAGACCGTGAGCAAGAGGCAAGTAGATATCTTGCGCTGCTAGCATTGGATGCACCAACTCCTTCTCGACCTTGAAGGAGGAACTACCGATGACGGTATTTATGATTTGTGATTTTGTGATTCGATTATCACGTATCCGTCATTTTGGATTTCGGTATTTTGGGCGTTCTGTTTGCATGAATTTGTTTTGATGACTGAGTTTCATGATATTGTTTCATGCACCCACTGGATATTTATGTTTTGCGCATAAGTTATTACATTCGAGGTATTGATTGTGATTTCACGCCTATCTTATACAGTGATTTGATTTACACTTCCAGCATAATTTTCATGCACCTTTAGTGTTTTGATATACGATATTGGTGCACGCCAGATGCACTAAATCGGGATTCTTCGTGCATGTCACATGCACCTGATTTTTTTTACTGTCAGGCACACACGTTGCCTACGACAGATGTTTCGTGCACACCAGTTGCACTTAGATGTTGTTTTGTACACCTGTTTGACACATATATGGATTTTGATTTCCTTGCGCACCAGACGCACAGGATATTCTTATATATGCATTTTGGGGATTGATTTCTAGTAGAGCAGTACATTTTTATGATATTCGCTATATATTGATGTTTTCGGAGCCCCGACAAATTGGATTTTTTACTGAAATGTTTTTGTAATTGGGGGGTTAAATTTAAATTCGGGGACCGAATTTCTTTAAGGGGGGTAGATTGTAACATTTCAAAAAGATAAAATATTAATTTTTGGGAATTTTTAATAATTTAATATTATTTTATTGAATATTTTAATATTTTGGTATTTTTAAATACAAATAAATAGGAAAAATGTTAGAAAAATTATGGAAAATTATAAAATAGGGTAAATTAGAGAATTACGCCATTTCTAAGTTTAATTGATTAGTTATATGCGAAATTAGTGCTAATCGCGATTAAAAATCGCTAATCGGTTTTTAGCATTTTTGTGCAAAACATGCACATATCACTTTTTCACACTTGTGTTACATTTTATTGCCATGGTTGTTTTGGGGTTACTATTTATGTGAGAAGGAATTTTGGAGATAAGAAAAGAAAAAGAAAAGAAAAGGGAATATAATATGAGGTTTGGTGAGAGAGAGGTATGGTCTCATTTGACTAAACACTTAGCCATTTTTCCCTTCCCTCATTTTCCTCCCTCTCCTCCTTTCTCCTGCTGCTGCTCCTCCCTCACTTCCCTCCCCTCTTCAACCCCTCACAACACCTCTAAAACAACCCCAAAACCCAATCTCCATTTCATTAAATGTGTGCACAATCCCTAGATCTACACTTGGAGCTAAAGAAGCAAGGATTTTGGCCACTAGGGGGCAACTCAAGAAAATTCTTGAGTTTCCAAATGAGGTATTTTCTGAATCATTAACTTAGTTTTAGCATTTCCTTTACCCCCATGTTATGATTGAACCGATATTGTGTGATTTGGTGACTTGAGGTAAAACCTAGTTAGGGTTTGAGGGAAACCTGTGTTGTGTTGTGAAATTAATCTCAGTTGAGGTTATATAAACACCCTAGTGCATGAATTGAGACCCTAACCTGAAGCCTAAACCCAGAATACGGATTTTAGAAACCGATATCGGAAAATTTATGAAATCTGTGAAGGTTAATTGGGATCTGCTATCACCCGGGACATCCTAAAATAAAATTGATTGGACAGTGGCATGTGCAGGCACCCAGGAAGCTACCACCAAGACCCTAGCCCCTAACTCCCTTACCCGGCCGCCAATTAATCCCAATTGGCCGCAATTTGCGGCCCGACCAGCACCAATCTGTGTCGTTTTGGTTCTGCAGCTCCTACATGTATAGATTAGACCCCTGGTATGTATAGATTTGTCTAATTTGACCTAGGGTGAAATCTGGAACATATTTCCTAAGTTGCTGTTTTGGATTCGTGTTTCCGTATTCCGTATTTTTGATTCTGCAATTGTGTATTGTGTTTTACCTCGACTATTTGGCGTTTATACGACGATATAGAGGGTTTATTGATGGTTTTGAGGGCGTGCCATAGGTTCTAACCTATAGGCCTCTTATCGTATCGTTTTGGGTTTCGTGTGCCGTTTTAGCTTTGGTTTGGTTTTAATGCGCATATACGACACTTGATGTGTAGGTACCCCATGAAGACTACGGGACGACAAGCAAGCGCGTGGTGACATCGAAAGATGGAGACGCAAGGTGAGTAGATTATATCTACTGGGGGAAGTCGGGTGGATGGCGTATAGCACCCCCGCAGTCCGTAGTTAGTATACTATATATTATGCTTGATAGTTATAGTGTGTCGTGGATATGATAGATTAGGTGTACTATGGATAGTGTAGGGTTAGAAGTGACTAGTGTAGTTCATAGTCGCGAACCCTAGAATAGATTTACACCTATACGCACACCCTTGCATATTCATTATACTTGCACTGTGTTGATGATATTGGATGACATTGGAGATGAGTCGATGATGTTGGGCTTTGTGCCGCAAGATCGGTGATTTGATGTGATTCGTATTTGGGATACGATACGTGATCTCTAGCGGGCCTTGGGACGTGTGCTTGCACACGCAGTATATTGATGGTATCAGTTGTACTAGACTTAGATCAGTACCCCAGATTATGTGATAGATGATAGTGATACCTGAGATGTGATGAGCTAGTGTGATATTGACCCGTACCCAGCTATTGGGATGCCGTACGATGATTTACCGTACGAGCTTTACATTGATGATAGATCCGCACTCATGACTTGAGGATGTCATATGATATACTGTATCGTACGCGATACTATTGAGGCGGGATCACCGACTATTATATCTATATATATATCGATTCAGATTTAGGTGGTTTCCATACCCCTCCCGATTGGCTTGATACTTAGATCAGTAGTTTGCATAGTAGATGTTAGATTAGACCCGAGTCATACCTATTTCAAAAACTATGAATCAGGAATATCTTAAAGACAAACAAAGGGATTCTACGGATACTTTAAAAGGCGTATCTTTTCGTAAAAACACCGTACCCCTTATTTTACTAAAACCCTGATTTGTCTTATTTCAAAAGGCATAACTGCATGACATATAAATATTGATGTAGTTTCTTTACTGTGGTGTTGATTATTTGATTTCCGCATATTCATGCTATTCACATTGATTGCATATGTTTATTGCTATATTATTATCATGCTGTTACGACACCAGCACCATTATCGATGATGCGTATGTTCCACGTACACTATTTGCCGGCTCATACACTTCATCATCGATAATTGCCATGCCACTACACTGTAGTACTGTTGCATTCATGATATGATTCTTGCATGGCCTATTGTACACTTATACCTGTACACAAACATAGATGATTCTGACTTGATTAGAGATTTGGGAACCGCATGATGTTCTTCAAAACTGATTCGTTTTAAAAGAGCGGTTTCCCTCGACATGTGCACATTACTATTCCATGTTGCATGACTTATGATATGCTTACCTTTCTTACATGTCGCATACATCATGTTTTGATTATACGCATTGAGATATGTTGTTTCCATGATATTTCTGGATTTGGGAACCGTGGGTATTTCAAAAGAGAATATATAATTGTGTTAAAAACCCGGTTACCCTTGATATGATATTTCAGTGCGTCCACCATGTGTTTTCTCGGTGCTGAGAGCGACATGTGAAACCCGATTCGAGGAGGCGGATGAGGCCGATTGCGGGTACATGGTGGACCCGGTATGGTACCCCGGGGCGAGAACGGTTTCGCTGTGTAGTAGACGGTGAGCCTGACGGAGGGACTACTACCTACCGGTAATTGTATTTGAGCTCGGCGGATATCTGGAGGATACCGATCGGAGTTGAGAGATGGAAATGGGATGACCCGTACTGCCGGGGCCGAGGGCCGATACCGCAGACGGAGCCCCATATGGATGAGGACATGGGATGACCCGTACTGCCGGGGCCGAGGGCCGATACCGCAGACGGAGCCCCATATGGATGAGGATTTACGTATCGATGCTAGGCACGGGTTTCATGATGTTTTTCCATGATTTTGGTTATATCCTCATATTTGCATACATGATGCTTATTTGTCATTGGGTGACGGGTGGACGGGTTCCACGTTTATACAGACTTGATCACATACAGACTGGATTTACATTGATCATACTTCATTTGTATATATAACAGGGTATGAGGGCGCTGTTATATATACCCTTACACCAATATTATTGGTATGGGACGCTAATATATGTGTATTGATATCCATTTGATACTGCTTCATATTTACTTCATGCAGACATACCTTATACTGATGACATGTTATTACCTGAGTACTTGGCACTACATACTTGTTTAGATGTTACTTGCCACCTTATCATGCTTCAGACGTACTCTTGTGGGTTATATTATACTGATTGTTGACCTAGGATTATGTCTTGCATTCGGTTTCTGCTTGTAGATATTCTCTATTCACGGGTTGGCAACTCACCCCCGTTGTGCCACAGTTCTTGCAGGTTTTGCCGTACAGGTTTCTTTGCGGCATTTCTGGCACACTACTTCCTTGCGGGTGAATTGCATTTGGTAGGTGGATTCTTTTGCATCAAGAACCACCATTGTACTTGTATTATTCTTTGTATCTAGAATTTTCATCAACCAAAACTTGTATATTGTTTCAGACTTAGACATTAGTGTTGTATTATTCGACCTTAGAGTCGCGCTTAGTAGTATTGAGGTTTTCATGCTTATTGAGTTTCTTTTGGATTTGACCCTCGCCTTTCGGCGTTGTATACTATATTGCTTGCGTGGTTGTGACCGTCGATTGACGAAGAACTAGCTCCCGCTTGGGGATGCCTTTATCGTTGTATATATATATTGTTCTTGTTGTACCCCGTTCGGGGCCAGTATTTACAAAAGAAACTCTGCCGAAATTTCTAGAAAAGACTTTACATTTTAAAAATGCACATTCGGCTTAGTTATTTAAAAACCTTGACTTCAAACATGTTTTCCTTCACTTCTTTAAAAACCAGTTTTCTTTATCTACTCTTAAAATGGTTTTAGATTTCTGGGCTTTTGGCTTACTTGGATCAGATGGAGTCCTATAGACTTCATTTGGTTCAAGGGCCAGTCACGTGCTTTTTCGGGACGTGACATTCTCGGCGAGTCCGTCCAGTGTACCCAGTCTCCTATGAGCGCCCGTATATCATCTCTGATGTTAAACATCAATGGATATGGGATCATCCATCACCCATCTGTATAGGTCGAGAAGGTATACTCTAGTCTACTCTGGTATATCGATGCCCTGTCTCGATACACCCACGACTAGGGACCTTGAAGGATGTACTTATTGACTACCATGTCCCCACTAGTATGATCCGCATCATAGTCCAGGTAGTCAAGTAAACATCCTAAGGGCTTTACCAACATGTAATAGAGAGACAGTCAGTGTACACGTTAAGGTAAAGAGCAAACAGATAGCATACTATCATGTCGAGCAAGAAAGTCCTCCCTATATATGTCCAAGCATCCACTACAATATACATCCTATGTATAGTAATGGCCTCTAGGGCATACATATAACTAACAATCTCCCACTTGCACTAGGGCCATCTGATAGTAGTGGTTGTAGTATCTCATACTCAACCATCCCATAAAAGTCTCTCTCTAGGAAAAGGCCTTTGTGAGTGGATCCGACGTGTTGTCCTCTGAGTCTACTTTCCTAACCTCGATCTCCTTGGAGATCAACCATCTCCATGATCAGGTGATACTGCCTTAGAATATGTCTGGATCACTGATGGCACAGACGTTCTTGGCATAAGCTACAACTCCATTGTCACACAATGGAAGGAACTAAGTTCATCTCATGAACAATATACACCCAGACAGCCTCTTTGGTAGCATCTTAAGTAGCGATGTATGCAGCCTTTATCGTCTAGTATGCCACGGTATCTAGCTTGGAACTCTTCCAACATACCGTCCCTTTACTGAGGGTAAAGACAATGCCTGTGATTGACTTTCAGTCGTCCTTATCACTCTGGAACCTTTCCAGTGATTCTCCCCAGGATCAATTGATACCATCCCACTACAGCTAGTGAGAATCCTAACATCCAATTAGATCTATCTCATAGATCCAAAAACCAGGATTTAGTAGGTATCACTTTGATCCTATATGAAGACTCCTTGTGATAAGCGGAGATTGAATGAGCGTAGCATAAGAAACTCCTTCCCTATCAAGAGTATGTCATCCACGTACTCTACGAGGATCGTCACCATACTCCCTGCTACCTTTTTGTTTATACAAGGTTCATCTACTATTTTGATGATGTCAAACTCTTTGACTACCACATCAAAACAGACGTTCCAACTCCGTGATGCCTGCTTTATCCTATAAAGCATCTTGTACACGTTTCCGCTGCTCCCACTGTCTACGAAGCCCTCTGGCTGTGTACTTACAGACCCTCTCTTCTAAAACATCATTTTAGAAAAGCAGTCATGACACCCAACCGCCAGATATCGTAGTCATGGTATGTAGCCATGGCAAGTAGGATCTGGATGGACTTAAGCATAGGCATTGAAAAAGGTTTCATCATTATCCACGCCTGGTCGATGATGAAAACCTTTAACATGTCTAGCTTTGAAAGTCTCAACTTTTCCATGTACACCAAGTAATCTTCTCAAGATATACTTGCTCCTGAAAGGGATTTAACCCTTCAGATAAAGCAACCAAAGTCCATACTTTGTTGGTGTATAAGGATTCCATCTCAGATCACTAAGCATCCAGTCATTCGTATAGAGTCTTACTCCTGATGGCCAGCTCGAAACTAGGTGGGTCATCATCTCATGATGCAATCCTCGCTCCCACTGTCATAGAGAAACTGAAGTATCTCTCAGGTGGGTGAGGAACCCTACTAGATCGGCGGAGAGGCTGAGGTTAGTTGGTTACTATTGAATCCTTTGGTTCTATCAAATCATCTGCTGTATTTTGTATAGCTGGAACCTTTCCAGTTCTACAGAACAGACCTTGCCTCGAGTTTTTCCGGATCTTGCTTTATAGACATAGGCCGGACAGCTCCAAATCTTAACTAACTTAAGATATGGGCTCTTCCCTTTCCATATCACATATGAAGTGGTAGGCAACTGATTTGATTTGAACCCTATTCAATAGGTATGCAGCTTCTCAAATGCATAACTCCCAAAAAGGAAATAGGTAACTCAGTAGTACTCATCATAGAGCACACCTTATCATATAGGGTGTGATTGCTCCGTCCCGATACACCGACGTGTTGTGGTGTATACGGAGGAGTAATGCTGAGAGAGAATCTCATTCTCCTTTAGAAAAGTCCAAGAATTCCGTGCTCAAGTATTCTCCTCCTTGATCTCATCAAAGGACATAATAGTTATACCCGTATTTTGTTTCTCTACTGTAAGTCTACGGTAGCGCCTCGGCCGTCTACAGACGCCAAATGCGGAACAAAAACTTTTTAACTGGCGCTATCGTATACTTTAACCCGGATCTGCCATTATTGCTAAACTAACAAACTGTAAAGAGTGTAGAAAGGTTATACCGAACGATCCGAGTCCTTCGTTCTTTAACCATCATCCCACGCTCCGTTGCGGCTGCTCCGATCTCGTCGATCTCCGATCTGCTCGTCCAGGTGGCACCACGTCAACGATTCTTTAAACGGGCTCCCGCCTCTGACTCGAGGCAACTCGGTCGTCAAGTTTGCTAAAAGAGACGACCAAGATTGATGTAGAGAATGAGTAGAAGACTTTGTCTCGTTCCGTCCAAATCTATGGACGAACGGTTAATGAAGTTGCCACTCGAATCGGGTGATGGAATGAAATGAGCTGTGAAATTCCATACACCCTAAAATCTATCATAATCTTTTTACCAGATGAAAACTCAAGTGAGAGTGAGAGAGGAGGGGGCCGGCCATATATAGGGAGGTGGGGGGGTGAGTGTAGGAGGAGGGAGGTGACCACAAGAAAATATCATGTGTGAACACAAACAAATATCTAGTGTGAACACAAATAAATATCTAGTGTGAACACACAGTGTGAACACAAAGAAAACAACCAATGAAACAATAACACCTCACTGCTTCTAGAACCTTCTAGAAGCATCCACACTCATCTCAAGAAAAGATAAACCCGTCTTTAACCGAATGTTAAAAGACGGCTGATAGAAAACTGGAAACTGGCAACTTCCAAAAGTGATCCTGAAACTACTTTCAGGATAACCCCGTAACTGTATAAAAATACCCGCATTTGTATTACGACCGAATACAAATGCAACTGAGACAAAGATATTATTTCTACTCAATATAATACTCGGATCCGACTTAAACCAAAGCCGACCAGTACCATCTGCCCGAAAAATGACACGTACGTAAACGCACGTGCATTTTCCGAACCCTGCCATAAAACCATACGGCCTCTACACCGTTTCGCCCGAACTTGGGAAACTGTCTGTGGGGGACTCTAATGACTCATCAGTACCCTGGCAGTGGGTTTAACCACAAACCGTCAGCGGCACTAGCTATGCGTAACGGCTGCCCATGGACTGACCTCAAGGGAGGCTGATGAGCGAACTCATCCAGAAACCCTACTGAGCCTAACAGTGACAATGTATATACAGTTCGGTCCGTTCGTCTATGAGTATCGTATATCTTCCTAGGGGGCTAGTAACGTCAGACCTCCAATAGCAGTATAAGTCGTGTCGGAGTGTAGCCCAATAACACCCTGAGATACTACTGGAGTACCTACCAGTAAATCTCCTGCCACGGCCGTGGGCTTTGTGTAATGGCTCTCCTAGACACAGCACGATCTCGCCCCTAATACCGGGAGAGACGAATCCCCTGCCGATCCGCTCACGTGCCTCCATGTGGCTCGGGACTGTACCCAAAAACTACCTGTTTGCACGAATCCTTTGAGCCGTGGTAGGGTAGAAATCAAAGCACAGTGGGAACTCACACGAGACAAATGACGACCTCAGGTCGATGAACTAACCTGTACACATGTCACCAGGGAACTGCTATCTGACGATATGTATAATACCAACTAGCAGGTTCCCGGCGAGTCCTGTTCGGTGTACTCATAACCCAATGAGCACCTGTATACATCTTAGGTGATCCAACTGACACCAGTGGCTTGTGAGACCGACCACCGCCCCTCGTCGGGGTCTCGACTGTATACACTAGTCTACTCCGGAGTATCGATGCCCTGTCTCGAAACTCCCACGACTAGGGAAAACAATTAAGGATATGCGTATAAACCACCCAACTCTCACGTATATGATCGCCATCATACTGTTGGTGGTAAAGCAAGATCCTAAGGGCTCTATCAAAGTGTAACATGTAATCAGTCACCTGAACATGTACACGACTGATAAAGGAAAACCAGATAGCATACTATTATCTCGAGTGAGACTGTCCTACCGGTATAGGTCCTCCGCAATCATTGCAATCACGTACCTGCGATCCAATAATTGACTCTGAGGGCACTATCTCTAACAATCTCCCACTTGCACTCAAGGCTAATTATTGCGATGTCGACTACTCACAGCCCGTGTGAAACCGAACATCCAACTCCTCTACTAATCAGTTTCACAAAGCCCGTTTGTAAAACTATTGTGTTCGAGAAATAGCCTCAGTGAGTGGATCCGCCTAGATGTTTCTTTCTGTGTCTCTCTTAATCTCAAGTTCGTGGAGAAAGCCATCTCCCGAATCGAGTAATACCTGTCTTAGAATATGTCTGGATATCTGATGGGACCTAGTTCATAAATAAACTCCAAATCCAAACTTCTTAGACTGTATCGATCACTGAACCTAATCAGTATCCGGCACCATGCCACCCACAGTATCCTCTTGGACCACCTGTCCATAATACTGTCCCTCGTCAGAGGGAAAACTAAAACTCTGACAATCACTCTATCATCCACGTCACCTTTGAAGCCTGGAATGATAATCGTCTCCCGAAGGAGGCTGCCGTTATCAAATCCGTAGAACATCCACTTATGTTCTAAAACTGCTTCCTTATGTCTCTCCAGGATTGGATTAATACAAACTTATCGCATCTAGTGCAAAAATAACATCTGGTGTGGTACTTGACACCTCACGATTGACTCAATTGCCTAAACAAGTGATCTGCCAATCATGCACAGCCCTCTCCACTTTAGTCTATACGACACCTTTAGAAAGGGTGACTCCATCACCTGCAGGTACACCACCATGCTAGGAGTCAACTATTCTAAAAACCATTAGAATATCTGTCAAAGTACCCACATTGGGAAACTACCCAAATCTAGATGTAAAACCATAGATCCAGAAACCAGAATGTCAAATATTATATCCATATCCTGTCTGGAGAAACAACTGTGTGACGACCACAGTACAACCGATCGTAGAATAGGAATTTTACTTCCTACTTTGTGTATGTCATCCAGATACCATGACATCACACCCTACTACCTTCTTAACAGATCCATCCCCTATTCTGATTGAAGTCAAACCCATAACTGTCACATCAAAAATAGATGATCTATCTCCACTATAACTGCTCTAGTCTATAAATAGACACAAGCATCTTGCCCACTATGCTTCCGATGCTCCCACTGACTACGAAAACCCTCCTACCGGGTCTCATAGCCTGGAACAACAGTAGTGTCAAGTCTGGGTAGATAAGAACCTCCCTGTCACCGTCCTTGAGGCTACCGAAGTACCTCTCGGGTGTCTGAGGTTACCCACCATATCTGCGGAGTGGCTATTGGAATGTCAAACCGGATTGAATATATAGGTCCTATTAAATTTTCCGTAATCGTTCGCGGTTCTGGAATCACTTCCAGTTCTACCATACTCCCACTACTGTTTTCTGAAAAAGATCCATCTTACTAAAACTGTGGCGAGTCAAAAACAATATCACTATTGATCTTCCAAATGGTAGAATATCAACCCTTGTCATAGCTAGGGTCCACCCACGAACAGCCATTACAGAAACGTGCCCTGAGTTATCCAGAGTCTGGTTTTAAGCATAAGCTGGACAACTCCCCATACCTTAACATCTTTTAAGGTATGAACCATTCTATATCCAATATAGAAACTTTGGCACTTATTTAATTGGAACCAAAATCAAATCATGCAACTGTTTCCAGTGCATATCAACTTAATGGAAAGAGGCTAATCAGCATTACTTAACTTAGGAATCCATCCAATTATAAGTAACCTGAAAGAGAAACAAGTTTTTCAAAACCATTACTATCATCTGAATACCAATCACAAGAATCTACATCTTCGATCTCTTTGAAGAATCCCGATACTTGTGACACCTGGTTCTCTACTTTATTCTTATACCCACAACTTCTCAAAACTTAGATCTTGTATTTCTACGAAACACTTGTCTAAATACTAGAGAAGTTATAAGTAAACAGAACATAGTATGAGGACCTACCCCTTTGTCCTGATGGACACTGGACAACATACAATACTCTGTATAAGTCCGCTGAGTTTAAGCAACTCAAAACCTGTGCGTCGTAGGTTGAAAACTGTACCCTGGCGATTTCCTCAAATATCACCAATTACAACGAATTCCGATATAATGAGGATAATCACCTAATTCCCAATAACTTACTCCCACTCATCATCTGTAAAACCATACAGATATGAGAATGAAACCTGGTAAATACATACCCTTGGAGTAAGTATCTAATCGGGAAAACAGTTTTTCTTTAACAATGCACTGAAACATGAAAATGTTTCGTAGGGGTATCCTGGTATTCATAGCAATGCCTCTTCCATAATCTAATTCATGACTTCAACCGTATATTTTATTGCCATCTCTCCAAATCCCTTTATTTGTCTTTAGTCGTTACCTTCTGTACACCATCGTTAGGCTAAATGGTTTTCTTTCTTCCCTACCGTTCGACACCAGCCTATGGTTTGGAAGAAGACTATCTACTAAGCATAATAGGTGTACCCTCCTAAACCAAGGAGTACTCACATCTTGAGAGAAGGTGATGATAAAAGACATCTGAATAATACCTTATTCTTTTAAAGGTGAAATATGAGTGGCGATGAAGTACGCGGTTTTGGTCGTGAATGATATCAGTCGCAATTTACTTTGCCCGCTTTCTAATCCCTTTATTTTGTCTTTACATATTACCTTCTGCACACCCTACTTAGGCAAATTTGGTTTTCTTCATTTCCTACCTTTCGGCACCTGCCTATGGTTTGGAATAAGACTATCCAATAAGCGTAATAGGTGTACTCTCCTAAACCAAGGAGCCCTCGCAACCTGAGAGAAGGTGATAATAAAAGACAACTGAATAAACCAATTCTATTTCTCCTGAACCTGGATCCATCCTCGAAGAAGTCCCTTCGAGTTCGTATATAACCATACGATGGATCTATCCAATGGAAGTGGATGTCCGTAGTAAAACGGGTGTTCTGAGAAGCGCAAAGGGTAAAAGAAGGAGTGGCAATGACTTATGCAACATAGACAATCCAAAAGCCAGTAATTTAAGAAGGTTCGGTCAACTTGGTCACTGAGTCATAGTCTAGGGTCGGTCAAAGGTCGCTGCCAGAGAGAGAGAGAAAAGAAACACTCTGCGTGCACTCTAACCTAGATCAGAATGGTTATCACTTTTTCTAATCCGGAAACCTCCCACTGTCCTGTCAAATTCTCCTCCAAACCTGAAAGAAGAATCAATCGGGATCACCCGAAGAGTAAACCAACTCATCAGTGGGAATCGGGATCCAACTCTCATCGCATGATAACGTGATGGAATGCATCCACGTTACTCATACTCCAGAAGGTATGCGCATACTTGGCAAGTTTCAGCTTCTTTAGAAACTCCCGATATGATTTTTGCCCCATGCTCTTATAACCTTGGCTTTGGTCAAAATGTCATAAGTCACATGCCAAGTTCTACCCGTCACTATCTTGTCAATTTGAACCCACCCGCACATGCCCCTGGCTTTGGCCAAATGGCAGAACGACTGTCCCAAACCAACTCATCTATCTATGCAACAATTGACTACCCAGCAGCTACCAAACACTATGCCTTAACTTTGGCTAAAATGCAAAGCTTGAATACTACTGAATACCCAAAAGAAGTGACGGAGGGCTACGGCTGGTTTTTGGCGAAAAAACCTTTAACGTAACGAACTTGATATCGCTGAAGGAACCCGATAGCTTTTTAAAATATAGTGGTGAAAACCTTTTGCTAAAGAGGTCATTCCCGATGAAGGGATCTCGGCTCTTTCCTCGTGGAATGAGTTGCAGGATATTCCACTGAATACTGTGATGCAAAGCAACTTGTAATCGACTATAGTGTAGTTATTACCCTGACGCAAACTTCTGCCCAAGGGGTCAGTCCCGGTGAAGGGATATCGGCCCTTGCCCCGTCGAATGAGGTGCAGGATATTCCACTGAATACCGCTATGCATAACAAAAGGAAACGTCTTTGCAATAACACCTTTTAAATTTGTTCCAACAATTGTAAACAGGTTTGCTTTACTTTGCATTGATCAGAATCAACGCAGTCCCATCAATCAATCACACCAGAAAAGAACGAAAATAAAATGTACGTATATGCCATCCGCATTCGTCACTGGGTCCCGTCATCATCCGTTAGGTTACTTAACTAACGACAGAGCGGGGACTGGACTAGCGCGGGTGTAAAACATATACAACATCTAATAGTATATAAACCAATATACAATAATCGCTCCAGGCGTGATAATATGCAACATTACAGAAAAGTAATAAGCATCACAGAAAAATACAGATAATCTGGGATCCCCGGGTTTCACAGAGCCGCTGCTGAAACCCGACGTTCCCCTGTCGTGTGGATAGCCTATGCAATGAAACCTAGACCCCTACGGGTGCGGCAAGTTACCCGCCAAAACCTAAAGCGAGGCAGCCCCCTACAGCAAAGTGAATGGACCACTCTGCATTTCACGGAATCCGGTAATCTTGGGCACCCCTCCTTGGGTCAACCTGTACCCCGTACGAGTGCGGCGAATAGTCTACCAATTTTAGAGTGGGGCCCCTCTACCTCTCAAAGCCATGAGATGCGGACCCGTTGCCCTCCAGAACCCGGCTATCCGTGCACTCCGTCGCGGGGCAAAACCTAGTACAGTAATAAAAAATAGTACAAGAGGTACATCGACCGCAACCTAGTCGTGCCCCAAAAGAATATTATACAACAGGCAGTGACGGCAGTCCACATGTTGGACGCTCGCCCCGCAATATCAAATGTACAAATAAACTCAAACTGTACTACCATTGCACACTGCTATCCACCACGACAAATCCGCAACATCACAGCACAACACAGAACATCAACGCGAATGTCACGTTCGCAAACCCGTCTAAAAGAACTATAGCAATCAGACGCGGTTTACCGATCAAATGACATTCCCGGTCGGAGATATAATGCAAGTACTGTAAACTAACATGTTTAAATTTCGATCGACTAAATATCACAAAGTGGGCCCCACGAACAACTGGTGAACAGTAACAAAATCTGGGCCCAAAAGATATATACCAAAAACCCCAATTTCCAGAGAAGAATACACTGTGCAAGTTTGGGGGCATGATCACACAGAACGGCCGCGGATGCGCGGCCAAACCATGGGTTTGGCCGCGATTCCGCGGCAGTCTTGTCGATTCATGAGCCCAAATTTGTACGGTGTTCTTATAAAACCCTGCACAGTTGTCTGAGATATGTAGAATAATTTTAGGACATCATTTAAAATCGACAGAAACTGTGAAGCTTGAAAATTGTGTTTTTCGATATCCGGTTCGATCGATGTTTTAAACGCGTTAGCACAAGTTAGTATAGCAAAATGGTGAGGCTCTGATACCACTGTAAGTCTACGGTAGTGCCCCGGCCGTCTACAGACGCCAAATGCGGAACAAAAACTTTTTAACTGGCGCTATCGTATACTTTAACCCGGATCTGCCATTATTGCTAAACTAACAAACTGTAAAGAGTGTAGAAAGGTTATACCGAACGATCCGAGTCCTTCGTTCTTTAACCATCATCCCACGCTCCGTTGCGGCTGCTCCGATCTCGTCGATCTCCGATCTGCTCGTCCAGGTGGCACCACGTCAACGATTCTTTAAACGGGCTCCCGCCTCTAACTCGAGGCAACTCGGTCGTCAAGTTTGCTAAAAGAGACGACCAAGATTGATGTAGAGAATGAGTAGAAGACTTTGTCTCGTTCCGTCCAAATCTATGGACGAACGGTTAATGAAGTTGCCACTCGAATCGGGTGATGGAATGAAATGAGCTGTGAAATTCCATACACCCCAAAATCTATCATAATCTTTTTACCAGATGAAAACTCAAGTGAGAGTGAGAGAGGAGGGGGCCGGCCATATATAGGGAGGTGGGGGGTGAGTGTAGGAGGAGGGAGGTGACCACAAGAAAATATCATGTGTGAACACAAACAAATATCTAGTGTGAACACAAATAAATATCTAGTGTGAACACACAGTGTGAACACACAGTGTGAACATAAAGAAAACAACCAATGAAACAATAACACCTCACTGCTTCTAGAACCTTCTAGAAGCATCCACACTCATCTCAAGAAAAGATAAACCCGTCTTTAACCGAATGTTAAAAGACGACTGATAGAAAACTGGAAACTGGCAACTTCCAAAAGTGATCCTGAAACTACTTTCAGGATAACCCCGTAACTGTATAAAAATACCCGCATTTGTATTACGACCGAATACAAATGCAACTAAGACAAAGATATTATTTCTACTCAATATAATACTCGGATCCGGCTTAAACCAAAGCCGACCAGTACCATCTGCCCGAAAAATGACACGTGCGTAAACGCACGTGCATTTTCCAAACCCTGCCATAAAACCATACGGCCTCTACAACGTTTCACCCGAACTTGGGAAACTGTCTGTGGGGGACTCTAATGACTCGTCAGTACCCTGGCAGTGGGTTTAACCACAAACCGTCAGCGGCACTAGCTATGCGTAACGGCTGCCCATGGACTGACCTCAAGGGAGGCTGATGAGCGAACTCATCCAGAAACCCTACTGAGCCTAACAGTGACAATGTATATACAGTCCGGTCCGTTCATCTATGAGTATCGTATATCTGCCTAGGGGGCTAGTAACGTCAGACCCCCAATAGCAGTATAAGTCGTGTCGGAGTGTAGCCCAATAACACCCTGAGATACTACTGGAGTACCTACCAGTAAATCTCCTGCCACGGCCGTGGGCTTTGTGTAATGGCTCTCCTAGACACAGCACGATCTCGCCCCCAATACCGGGAGAGACGAATCCCCTGCCGATCCGCTCACGTGCCTCTATGTGGCTCGGGACTGTACCCAAAAACTACCTGTTTGCACGACTCCTTTGAGCCGTGGTAGGGTAGAAATCAAAGCACAGTGGGAACTCACATGAGACAAATGACGATCTCAGGTCGATGAACTAACCTGTACACATGTCACCAGGGAACTGCTATCTGACGATATGTATAATACCAACTAGCAGGTTCCCGGCGAGTCCTGTCCGGTGTACTCATAACCCAATGAGCACCTATATACATCTTAGGTGATCCAACTGACACCAGTGGCTTGTGAGACCGGCCACCGCCCCTCGTCGGGGTCTCGACTGTATACACTAGTCTACTCCGGAGTATCGATGCCCTGTCTCGAAACTCCCACGACTAGGGACAACAATTAAGGATATGCGTATAAACCACCCAATTCTCACGTATATGATCGCCATCATACTGTTGGTGGTAAAGCAAGATCCTAAGGGCTCTATCAAAGTGTAACATGTAATCAGTCACCTGAACATGTACACGACTGATAAAGGCAAACCAGATAGCATACTATCATCTCGAGTGAGACTGTCCTACCGGTATAGGTCCTCTGCAATCATTGCAATCCCGTACCTGCGATCCAATAATTGACTCTGAGGGCACTATCTCCAACATCTACTTCTAACTTATATTCTGTGAATATCTCAAAAGTTTCGGACTTGTGTTTCAACAGGAACATATGTCTGAATCTAGAGAGATCATCAGTGAATATAATGAAGTACAAAGAACCAGTCTTGGCATATGTAGACAGGGGACTTTACATACATCAACAAGTATCAATCCCAAGAGTTTACTAACTCTTTCTCTGTTTCCAATAAACAGAGCTGTGGTCATCTTATCTCTGTGACATGACTGGCAAGTTTCACAAGATGTAAATTCAAACTAATTTAAATATGCATCTATATGTAACTTCAGCTAGTCGGGTCGTATTGATATGACCTAATCTACAATACCTCAAGAAGGATTTGTTCATTTCTGAACTCTTCCTCTTGTGTGTGTTCCGTATACTAAGAACTGTAGTTTGATTTAGAACATCAATGTTTTTAGATAACGTGCCTGAACCGATCAACTTTTGATATAGGAAATGTTCAAAACATTATCCAACAATACAAAATTATATCCTTTCTTTACTAATAAAGAGACCGATATGATTTTGTATATCAGGTTCGGTATCTAATAACATTCGTTCAGAATCAATGTATTAGTAATACACGGTGACAGTGACCAACAGACTTGGCTGCAACACTTGCCCCGTTTTCTGTCTCATGAAACTTATCACCCGTTCTCAGTTCTTTACCTATCTGTAGCCCATGTAACTAATTACATATGCGGGATCCTGATCCGGTATCTCATATCCAGGACATAAAGAATACTGAGAAACAGTTCTGTATAATGAACACACCCGAAGATGATGCATCAGTATGCACTTTCTTCGTTTGGGCGGCACGGGAATTCTGGTAATCCCCAATTTCCTGCTCTGTCTTATAACAATTATAAGTTGGAGCGGGACCAATGTTCCCCAGCTCAGTATAACAAGCGGTTTCGATCAATATTCCGTATTATTATCTTGATTAAGGCGTGATATGGTCACTACCTGGAGAGAGAGAGAAGAAAACACTCAGCGTGCGCTCTTGCAAGAATAGATTGGTTATTATTTTATCTAATCAGGATGGCTCCCACTGTTTTTATCAAATCTTCCTTCAAACCCTAAAAAGAAAGACTGGCCGGGATTAATTACACGCTACAAGTTTGCCAATCTTTTAGCCAGGCCAGTGTCGGTACTTTGAGGGAGGTCCCCCGTGCTTTCGCACGAACCTAATTATAGTAAACCTCGTTTTCCCAGAGGCGTAACCTCGTTAACACCTTTCTAGACACCTACTTGATCGGCTAATTGTAATGTGTAAAACTCTCCCAGGAGTAACAATTACTCGCAGCGGGTATCGGGATCCAACTATCTCATAGAAGGTATGCAATCTCATTGCAAATTTCAAGACTTGAAATTCCCGATAATATTTTGCCCCAAACGATCTATGACCTTGACAAGGTCAACAAACCATAGACCGTAAGTCAAGTTCAACCCGTCATCTCTTGATTAAATCAAACCCACCCGCACGACCCTTGACAAGGTCAACAAGGCCGTACGACTACCCTAACCCAATCTGCATCATATGCATAAGCAGATAAATACTGGTTAGCTACCGCACACTGCGTCTTGACAAGGTCAACAAACGCATCACGAATACTAAGCAGGACTTATCTGAAATGACGGAGGGTTACGACAGGTTTTTCTGAAAACCTATTGCGTAATGAACTTGATATCGTTGTAGGATCGAATGAATTTTGAAATGGAGTGTTTTTTAGTCTTTTCTAGTTTTGCTAAAGGGGTCACTCCCGGTGAAGGGATCGTCGGCCCTTTCCTCGTCGAATGAGGTGCGGGATATATCATATATATCGCTGTGCAAAGCAGAAACTATAGAAGCAATTAAAAGACAAACCGAGAGTTGTAGCATCTGCCAGTTATTGCTAAAGGGGTCACTCCCGGTGAAGGGATCGTCGGCCCTTTCCTCATCGAATAAGGTGCAGGATATATCATATATACCGCTGTGCAAAGCAAGAACTGTAGCTACCTGTTTTATTTTTGAAATTCGATTCCACAACATCTTTAGGTTTCTTTTTCTTTCATTAATCACATTAATGAAGTCCCATCATTTAAAACACCTAAACATCACAGATAAATACGACGTACACTTATGCCATCCGCATTCGCCTCGATGTCCCCTCGTGCACCGTTAGGTTAGGTAACTAACGACAGAGCGGGGCAGGGCTAGCGCGAGTGCAAAACATAGGTAACGTCTATATAATATATCATATATACTATATACAGTATCTATCTGAACAAATCACATGATCACATCACAGATAACGCAGCAGAAAATATCATATGAAATATTGGATATACTAGGACGTCCGTGTTTTCAATACGAGCCAGTATAAAACACGGATTCCATGGTCGCGATGAATAGCCAAACCCACACCTCTAGACCCCTACGAGAGCGGCAAGCAACCCTACCAATTCTAGAGTTAGGAGACCCGGACTCGACTCCTCGAGTTGGTCTCCCACTGGACTCCAGAACCCGGTTACTTATGCCCTCCTCCTTGGGTCTATCCTAGTGAGGAAAAGTAAATAATATACAAAAGGTGACATCTTCCGCAACCTGGAAGTGCCCCAATAAAAGAATATTACATACAAGTTTTTACATGAATGAAAATAAGAAACACTCATCTCACATAAAAAAAACCCGGCTATTCAAACACGACGATCCAATATAACATATCCAGCAACACATAACATCACATGTCATCAACGTAAGTAAATATGCCCATCCCAATCGTCGTTGACATATAGCAACGAAACCGGCGATATCACATATTACACTTACGGTCGCAGAAAAGAAAGTGTAAAACTACAACAGTTGGAATCCGCAAACTCTTTAGACATCGCATGCCTAATCAAATGAATTCCTTAGACATCACATGCCTAACAATTATAAACCCCACATTTTAGTCTCATTTATCGAAAACTCTTTTCAATATCTAGTCGGGCAATTCAACAAGATTCCCGGCATCCTGACCGAATGCTCGTCGCAAACTTTAGTAGACGGCCGCACCCCCCGATACCGTCGACGAAGTGCACTAAGGCGGAACACCGCTGCCGCGAGCACCCGAATGGATGCTTTCGGGGACGGAGTTCTCCTACAGTCACTTGGTCGGGGCTATAGGGCGTAGCTGTCTATTAAGTTTACCGGCGAGTATCCGCATACGCTACGCGATTGCGACGGACTTTTGATCGCATCAAAATTCCATGTCAACCGATCAAGTGAGACTAAACTGCTATGTTTATAACATTCATTCAGTTATCTCATAACTTTTTGTGGATTCCAAATATTGTATCACATTCCAGATAAACAGAAAATGTTAAACTTTCCGATCGAACAGTCAAACACCCAAGTTTTCCCGAAACAGCTCAACACATGAAATAAGTTTAAGAACATTCACTTCGTGCCACAGTACCAACGGTCCAGCCGTAGAAGGGTCAAGCCAACGCCTCACATGTGGCACGCCGTACTGCCCCAAACCCTAAGGTTCAAAGGGCAGTTCAAGACGGCCACATAATCGAGTTAAGGTTTGTTGTCTTCTAGAGGGTCCATCACGTTACTTACACTACTTCGAACGTTCTTAAACTACGGAAATATCCAACACTTGGAAATTTCCCGACAGGGGAAAAAGTGGGTATTTATATCCGGTCGAACTTTTCAACATGTTCTAAAATTATCTGGAAAAACACATAGACGAAATTAGACTTCCCGATCGAAACACCGAGTTCCCAATACAATCCAGAAAACTCGACTCTTGAGTAGAAGTTAAAAATTTCCAGAAAATACAGCACTAAAATATAGGAATTACTGTGCAATTTCCAAATGCTGAAGTGACTATATGGCCGCGGAACCGCCGCACGAGCCATGCTCGTGCCGCGCTTCCACGACGCTTTAAAGGATTCAGGCGCACGTGCTGCACAGTATTTCTTAAAATTCCCTGCTGATTTTTCTGCATATTTTTAATTCACAAAAATCCCAGTTTTGAAAAAATGTACAGAGAAGGGTTTCAGATTAGGGTTTCGGGTACGATCGGGTGTCTAACATCGTCTACGCATCGCCTAAGGCTCTAGCTAGGCTCTGATACCACTGTGGGGTTCCTAGACACACCCATGAGGTTCTACAAGGCATCAACCATACCAAATTCAAATTTTAGGTGCCGAGAAACCCTAAGCAAAGATCGTTAACTAGAGTTTAGGCGAAACTAAATGAAAGTAAATCACATTTACACTAAGTGAACGGAAATACAACCTTCGAGTGATGATGTCCCTTCGCTGCGATCATCGGATCCTAGACTCTAACGGTGGTTTGGTCGAAGAAATGATCGGGCTAGGTCGTCGACTTCGATGCCGAAGATGATCTACGTCGAGGCAACTCAAACTCAAGCTCCACCTTCACCAAGTCATGAAACTTGTGAAGAAAACACCCTATACTACATGTCAAGTGGTAGAGGATGAAGAAATAGGAAGTGGGTTCACTTTGGATTTGGATATCTCACTCTTTTTCTCATGTCACCATTGGAGGAAGCAATGTTTCTTCTTCTTGAAGAAGAAGAAGAAGAAGAAGAAGAAAAAGAATATGATGAATAATGATAAAATCAATTGATTAATAGTAATAAATCAAGTGATCTTATCATAATGCAGCCTTGGGTTAGTTTAACAAGTGTAGAGAATAAACTATGGTTTAGGTGAATGGTTAGGTTTAGGAAAGAAACAAAAATGGTCAAAACTTCATGAAGCTTCAACAAAAGAACAAAAGAAGCAACCATTTCATTTCTTGCCCTAAAATAAATGAAAAGAAATAAATAAATAAGTAAATCAAACCCTAACCATTAACCTAATCATGGTTTAATTATACACACCCAAGTTTGCATGTATCATCAAACATGATACAAACTAGTGCACAAAAACTATATCATATATACAATGTGCAAATCAAGTGAGAAAATCCATCTTAAGTGAACAAATACTAGTTAATGTAAAGTAATATATCTAATAAATAATTATACATTAAATCATTAAATCAACACTTGATTTAATGATCCGGTCATATCGCATATGACCGACTAATATCCAATGTATCGACTTATCGAATCAATCCTCGATTCGATAACTAGGTTATATCGCATACAACCAATCGATACATTCATCGCGAGAATAGAATACGGTATCACATACACGCATAATTCTCGGTCCCACACATATCTCATAAGCGCTCCTATTTCGTTTCTCTTGAGCCAGGAAACCTCTGTGTAGGACTCTAAAGACTCGTCAATACGCCGGCAGCAGGTGATGATCATATCAAACACCCACAAGCCGCAAGCGGTCTGCTAAACGTAACGGCCACCCGGGTATTGAGCGATCAGAAGATCAATGAGCAAGCCCGCTCACACTCCTGTGAATCCAACCAGTAACACTTACCGTACAGTCCGGTCTCGTCGTCCGATATGTCGCATATCTCGCCTAGGGGTGGTAAACGTCAGACCCCAATAGCTCGATAAGTCGTGTCGATATGAGGTCTATAACAGTTCGAGTGACTACTGGTAACACTTACCAGTAAATCTCAGAAACCCTGGCCAGGGATTTCCGGTTATAGCCAATCGAACACAGCGCAACATCAACTCCCTATACCGGGAGAGACGAATCCCCTCTTATCGCTCATTGCCTCCATGTGATTCGGGACTGTACCCAAAAACCACCGTTTTGCACACCCTCTTGGATGTGGTAAGGTGGAAATCAAAGCACAGTGGGAATCACACAAAACTCTATGACGATCTCGGGTCAACAGACTACTCTGTACCAGTGTCACCAGAGAACTGCCATCTGACGTAAGGTATAATACCATCTGGGAGTTCTCGGTGAGTCCGTCCAGTGTACCCAGTCTCCACTGAGCACCCGTATATCATCTCTGATGTCAAACACCAATGGATATGGGATCATCCATCGCCCATCTGTATGGGTCGAGAAGGTATACGCTAGTCTACTCTGGTATATCGATTCCCCGTCTCGATATACCCACGACTAGGGACCTTGAAGGATGTACTTATGGACTACCATATCCCCACTAGTATGATCCACATCAGAGTCCAGGTAGTCAAGTAAACATCCTAAGGGCTTTACCAACATGTAACAGAGAGATAGTCAGTGTACACGTTAAGGTAAAGAGCAACTAGATAGCATACTATCATGTCGAGCAAGAAAGTCCTCCCTATATATGTCCAAGCATCCACTACAATATACATCCTATGTATAGTAATGGCCTCTAGGGCATACATATAACTAACAGGGAAAACTATAACTCTGACAGTCACTCTGTCATCCAGGTCACCTTGGAAGCCTGGAATGATAACCGTCTCCCGAACGAGGCTGTCGTTATCATATCCCTAGAACATCCACTTATGTTCTAAAATTTCTTCCGAGCGTTTCTCCAGGATTGGATCAATATCAACTTATTGCATCTACTGCAAGAACAACATTTGGTGTGGTACTTGACATCTCATGATTGACTCAATTGCCTAAGCAAGTGATCTGCCAATCATGCATATCCCTCTCTACTTTAGTCTGTAAGACACGTTTAGAGAGGGTGACTCCATCACCTGCAGGTACACTACCGTGCCAGGAGTCATCCATTCTAAATACTCATAGAATGTTGTCTAAGTACCCAGATTGGGAAACCACCCAAATCTAGATCTATAAATCTAGTAATCAGAATGTCTTGATATTATATCCAAGTCCCATGTGGAGAAACTACTGTGTGACAACCAAAGTATAACCGATCGTAGTATAGGAATATCACTTCCTACTCTGTGTATGTCATCTAAATACCAGGACATCATATCCTACTACCTTCTTAACAGATCCATCCCCTATTCTGATGAAGTCAAACCTATGACTGTCACATCAGAAATAGATGATCTATCTCCGCTATATCTGCTTTAGTCTATAAATAGATATAAGCTACTTGTCCACCATGCTTCCGCTGCTCCCACTGACTACGACAATCCTCTGGTAGAGTCATATAGACGTACACTTCTAAAGCTAGTTTAGAACGACGCTATACTCATCTTCGTGCCGGGTCTCACAGTCTGGAACAACAGCAATGGCAAGTCTGGGTAAACAAGAACCTCCCTGTCACCGTCCTTGAGGCTACCGGAGTACCTCTCGGGTGCCTGAGGTTACCCACCACATCTGCGGAGTGGCCAATGGAATGTCAAATACAGATTGAATCTTTAGGTTCTTTATCAAATCTTCAGTAATCGTTCACGGTTTTGGAATCACTTCCAGTTCTAGCATACTCCCACTACTGTTTTCTGAAAAAATCCATTTTTATTAAAACTGTGGCGAGTCAAGAACAATATCTCTATTGATCTTCCAGATGGTAGAAAGTCAACTCTCGTCATAGCCCGGGTCAACCTACAAATAGCCATTACAGAAACGTGCCTTGAGTCATCCAGAGTCTGGTTTTAAGCATAAGTTGGACAACTCCCCCTATCTTAACAATGTCAAGATATGAACTGTTCTATATCCAATACAGGAACAGAGGCACTGATTTAATTGAACCAGATTCAAATCATGCAGCTGTCTCCAGTGCACGTCAACTAAATGGAAGAAGGCCGATCAGCGTTACTCAACTTAGGAATGCTTCCAATTATGAGTAACCTGAAAGAGAAGCAAGTTCTCTTAATCATTACTATCACCTGAATACCATACACAAGTATCTACATCTTCGATTACCTTGAAGAATCCCGATACTTGCAACTCCAGGTTCTCTACTTTATTCTTATACCTATAACTTCTCAAAACTCAGACGTTGTGTTTCTACGAAACACACGTCTAAGACCCTGAGAAGTCACAAGTAAACAGAATCTAGTACGAGTACCAACCCCTCTGTCCTAATGGACACTGGACAATATACAATACTCTGTATAAGTCCCCTGAGTGTAGTGACTCATTCACTGTGTAATGGCAAGTCTGGGTAAACAAGAACCTCCCTGCCACCGTCCTTGACCATACCGAAGTACCTCTCGGGTGCCTGAGGTTACCCACCTTATCTGCGGATTGGCCAATGGAATGTCAAACCAGATTGAATCTTTAGGTTCCTATCAAATCTTCAGAAATCGTTTGTGGTTCTGGAATCACTTCCAGTTCTACCATACTCCCACTACTGTTTTCTGAAAAAATCCATTTTTATTAAAACTGTGGCGAGTTTAGAACAATATCACTATTGATCTTCCAGATGGTAGAAAGTCAACCCTCATCATAGCCTGGGTCAACCCACAAACAGCCATTACAGAAACGTGCCTTGAGTTGTCCAGTGTCTGGTTTTAATCATAAGCCGGACAACTCCCCGTACCTTAACATCATTAAGATATGAACTGTTCTATATCCAATATAGAACTAGAGGCACTGATTTAATTGAACCAGATTCAAATCATGCAGCTGTCTCCAGTGCATGTCGACTAAATGGAAGGAGGCCGATCAGCGTTACTTAACTTAGGAATGCTTCCAATTATGAGTAACCTGAAAGAGAAGCAAGGTCTCTTAATCGTTACTATCAACTGAATACCATACTCAAGTATCTACATCTCCGATCACTTTGAAGAATCCCGATACTTGCAATATCTGGCTCACTACTTTATTCATATACCTATAACTTCTCAAAATTCGGATCCTGTGTTTTCACGAAACACCTGTCTAAAAACTAGAGAAGTCATAAATAAACCGAATATAGTACGAGGACCAACCCCTCTGTCCTGATGGACCCCGGACAACATACAATACTCTGTATAAGTCCCTTGAGTCTGATAACTCATCCACTGTGTGTCGTAGGTTGAAAAATGTACTTATGGTTAAGAAGAATTACACCGCTGTTTAATGCTCCTTACCCAACCATCCACTAATATAGGTAAATGTCATAGACATAATTTCAAAAAAGTATATCTCTCTCTATAAAAATAGACGTACAGATATATCAATTTGAAATTGGTGCATAACAACGGATATTCAAAACCAAATATTTGCCGTCCGGCAAACAACCCAGGCGATTTCCTCAAATATCACCAATTACAACGAATTCCGAGAGGATGATCACCCAATTCCCAATAACTTACTCCCACTCATCATCTGTAAAACCATACAGATGTGAGAGTCAAACCTGGTAAATGCATACCCTGGAGCAAGTGTCTAATTGGGAAATCAGTTTTCTTTTAACAGTATACAGTGAAACTGAAACATTGAAATGTTTCGATGGGGTATCCTGGTATTCCTAGTAATGCCTCTTCCATTATCCAGATTCACAACTGTAACCGTATATTTCTTTGCCACCTCTCCAAATCCCTTTATATGTCTTTAGCCATTACCTTCTGTACACCCCTTTAGGCCAAATGGTTTTCTTCCTTCCCTACCGTTCGGCACCAGCCTATGGTTTGGAAGAAGACTATCCAATAAGCATAATGGGTGTACTGTCCTAATCCTAGGAACACTCGCAATGCGAGAGAAGGTGAGGATAAAAGACAACCGAATAAACCTTATTCCTATTTCTCCTGAACCAGAATCCATCCTCGAACTGGAACAAGTTCCTTTCGAGTTCGTATATAACCATACGATGGAGTATCCAAATAAACTGTGGATCTTCCTAGTGATACGGAGTGTTCTGGAGAAATACAAAGGTGAAGTGGGAATGGTAATGAAATACTTGGTTTGGTCGTGAATATCAGTCGCAATTTACTTTGCCCTCCTTCTAATCCCTTTCTTTGTCTTAACTTAATACCTTCTATACACCGTTTAGGCTAATTGGTTTTCTTCATTCCCTACCGGTCGGCACCTGCCTATGGTTTGGAAGAAGAATATCCAATTTGCGTAATAGCTGTACTATCCCCTAATCCAAGGAGCTCGCAACCTGAGAGAAGGCAAAAGGAAAAGACAACTGAATAGTCCTATTCGTTTTCTCCAGAACCGGAAACCATCCTTGAATAAATTCTTTCGAGTTCGTATATAACCATACGATGGTTTTTTCCAATGG
This sequence comes from Agapanthus africanus, assembly GCA_030015575.1. Classification (NCBI taxonomy): domain Eukaryota; kingdom Viridiplantae; phylum Streptophyta; class Magnoliopsida; order Asparagales; family Amaryllidaceae; genus Agapanthus; species Agapanthus africanus. Next base: position 239,108,105 of record JASDDO010000029.1, on the reverse strand, counting down.
AAGTGGACGTTCGTAGTAATACGGGGTGTCCTGGAGAAAAGGGTAAAAGTAGGAGTGGCAATGAGGTATGCAACTCTGACAATCCAAAAGCCAGTCTTATAAGAAGGTTCGGTCAACTTGGTCACTGAGTCATAGTCTAGGGTCGGGTCATGGTCGCTGCCAAAGAGAGAGAGAAAAGAAACACTCAGCGTGCAATCTATCCTAGATTAGAATGGTTATCACTTTATCTAATCTGGAAACCTCCCACTGTAACCTCAAATTCTTCTCCAAACCCGAAAGAAGAATTAGTCGGAAACACCCGAGGAGTAAACCAACTCATCAGTGGGAATCGGGATCCAACTATCATCGCATGATAACGTGACGGAATCCTCTCATGTTATCACACTCCAAAAGGTATGCGCATATCTGGCAAGTTTCAGTTTCTTTAGAAACTCCCGATGTGATTTTTGCCCCATGCTCTTATGACCTTGACGAAGGCCAATATATCATAAGTCACATGTCAAGTTCTACCCGTCATTGTCCAGGTTAATTTGAACCCACCCGTACATACCCTTGACGAAGGCCAAAATAGTAGTACGACTGTCCCAAACCAACGCATCTATCTATACTGCAGAAAAGTAACAAATAGCTACCATACACTATGCCTTGACGAAGGCCAACATACATAGCATGAATACTAAGTGCTACCTTCATGAAATGACGGAGGGCTACGAATGGTTTCTGGTGAAAAACCTTTAACGTAATGAACTTGATATCGTTGAAGGAACGGATAGCTTTTTAGAAAAATATAGTGACGAAAACCTTTGCTAAAGAGGTCACTCCCGGTGAAGGGATCTCGGCTCTTTCCCCGTAGGATGGGGTGCAGGATATTCCAACTGAATACCACGATGCAAAGCAAAAGTAAATGACTATAGTGAAGTTATTGCCCTGACGCAAACTTTTGTCCAAGGGGTCACTCCCGGTGAAGGGATCTTGGCCCTTGCCTCGTCGACTGAGGAGCAGGATATTCATAACCGAATACCACTGTGCAAAACAGAAGAGAACGCCCTTGCAATAACAGCTTTTTGAAAAAAGTTCCAACAACATCAGAATAGGTTTGTTTATCTTGCATTGATCCGAATCAACGCAGTCCCATCAATTGATCACACCACAAAAGAACGAAAATAATGATGTACGTATATGCCATCCGTATTCGCCACTGGGTCCCGTCATCACCCGTTAGGTTACTTAACTAACGACAGAGCGGGGACTGGACTAGCGCGGATGCAAAACATATACAACATCTACTAGTATATATATCAAAATATAATATTCGCTCAAGGCGTGATAAAATGCAACATCACAGAAATGTAACCAGCATCACAGAACAATACAGATATCTGGGATCCCCGGGTTTCACAGAGCCGCTACTGAAACCCGACGTTCCCCTGGTCGTATGGATAGCCTGTGCAATGAAAATCCTAGACCCCTACGGGTGTGGCAAGTTACCCGCCAAAACCTGAAGCGAGGCAGCCCCCTTCAGCATCGTGAATGGACCACCCAGCACTTCACGGAATCCGGTAACTTGGGCACCCCTCCTGGGTCAACCTATACCCCCTACGAGTGCGGCGAATAGCCCGCCAATTCTAGAGTGAAGCCCCCTCCGTCTCAATGCCATGAGATGCGGGCCCGTTGCCCTCTAGAACCCGGCTATCCGTGCACCCCTCCTTGGGGTAATCCTAGTACAGAAAGTAAAAATATACATACAACGGGTACATCGACCTCGACCCGGTCGTGCCCCAAAAGAATAATACAAACAGGCAGTGACGGCAGTCCACATGTCGGACGCTCGTCCCGCAATATCAAATGTACATATAAAACAAAACTGTACTAACATTACATCCAGGCTATCCCCACGACCAATCCGCAATATCACAGAAATACACAGAACATCAACGTGAATGTCACGTTCGCAAATCTGTCTAAAAGGGCTATAATAGTTAGACAGGATTTACCGATCAAATGACATTCACGGTCGCAGATATAATGTAAATACTGTGAACTAACATGTTTAAAATTTTCGATCGATCAAATATACCCAAGTGGGCCCCAAGCACTACTGTAGCACTCACAGAAAATCTGGACCCAAAAAGAATGTTCCAAAAACCCCATTTAACAGTCTAAGACCCACTGAAAAAAATTGGTGCAACAAGGACTTATTATGGCCGTGGAACCGCGGCCAATGCATGGGTTTGGCCGCGGTTCTGTGGTAGAACAGTGGATTCATGTCACCAAATTTTTGCAGAAGTCTTAGAATTCCCTACATGTTATTCTGCAACAACCTGAAAAATTTTTAGAGCCCAAAAAAATTTCGACAGAAACTCATGCAATGGAAATCGGGTTTACGGAAATTTGTTCGATCGAACTTGTAAACATATTAGAGCAAGCTAGACTAGGTTAGTGACATGGCTCTGATACCAATGTAAGTGCACGGCGGCGCCCCGGCCGTCAATCCGACACCGGAAATGCGGAAACGAAAAACTTTGTGAAACTTGCAAACCGGCACCACCGCGCACTAAAACCCCTGATCGGGCCATTAACCTAGCTATTAGCAAACTAAAAGATGGGTAGAGAGATATACCAAGCGATCCGTGTCCTTCGGTCTTCGTCTCCACTCCGATCTCCCGTGGAAACTCCGTTCGTCACCTCCTCGTCGGAAAGGGCACCACATAGCCGATTTCTTTTACGGGCTCCCACCTCTGGACCGAGGCAACTCGGGTGCGAAGTTGGCTAGCCGACGTGTCCAAGGGTACTGTAGGTGTAGTGTAGCAGCTTGTCTCTTTGGGGTTTATGAAGTTGCCTTAATGTTGTGGAGGAGGAAAAATAAGCTTTTGAGTGATGTGTGTAATTTAGCAAGCAAGCATAAAATGAGATGATATATCTTCCATCACTAGAAAAAGAATCCTCTCTCCTCTCCCCTCCTCTAAGTGGCCGGCCTCATTAGGAATGGTGGAGGAAAAAAGAATCATTATCACAATAAGAAAAGGCTTGATAAAAAGAGAAGAAGAAAAATGGTCACACCATTTTCAAATCAAAGCCTTTCACACACCATCACATTAAATGCAATGGAAGAGACTAAAATGGAATCTCATGATGATGAAGCCACAAATGCAAGAAACCCCTCCACAATAATTTATTTGCACAACGGCAAATAACCCCCTCCACAAGAAAGTCCGGCCGTGAAGGAAAAAAGGAAAACCGGACGGAACGGAATGCAAACTGGCAACTTCAGAAAACTGATCCCGTAATAAATTACAGGAAAACCCCGCGACTGTATATACATACCCGCATTTGTATTCCCACTGAATACAAATGCAAAGAGATAAAACTACACTGTCTAATACTAGGATCCGGCTTAAACCAAAGCCGGCTAGTAAAATCCGTCCGATCACGATCCGTGCAATACCGCACGTATCTGATCGAACCCTGCCATATCTCCATACGGCCTCTACAGCGTTTCGCCCGAAACTTGAGTAACTGTGTGTGGGGGACTCTAAAGACTCATCAATACTATGGCTGTGGATTTAACCACTAGCACGTCAGAGGTATCAGCCATACGTAACGAGCTACCAGCTATTGACCAAAGGGACGTCGATGAGCGAACTCATCCTGACACCCTACTGAGCCTGTCAGTGACAATATCCGTACATTCCGGTCCGTTCATCTATGAGCATCGCATGGCGGGCCTAGGGGGTTGGTAAAGTCAGACCCCCAAAAGCGGTACAAGTCGTGTCGGAGTGTAGCCCAGAACACCCTGAGATACTACTGGAATACCTACCAGTAAATCTCCTGCCTTGGCCAAGGACTTTCATGTACTGGCTCTCCTAGACACAGCGCGACCTCACCCCCAATACCGGGAGAGACGAACCCCTGCAGATCCGCTCACTGCCTCTATATGGCTTGGGACTGTACCCAACTAAAACCTGTTTGCACGTCTCCTTTGAGCGTGGTAGGGTAGTAATCTAAGTACAGTGGGAACTCACACGAGACAAATGACGATCTCAGGTCGATGAACTAACCTGTACACATGTCACCAGGGAACTGCTATCTGACGTCAGGTATAATACCAACTAGCATGTTCCCGGCAAGTCCTGTCCGGTGTACTCATAACCTAATGAGTACCTGTATACATCTTAGGTGAACCAACTGACACCAGTGGCTTGTGAGACCGGCCACCGCCCCTCGTCGGGGTCTCGACTGTATACACTAGTCTACTCTGAAGAATCGATGCCCAGTCTCGAAACTCCTACGACTAGGGACTTTTTAAGGATGTGCTTATAGACCCCAGCTCCCACGTATATGATCGCCCTCATACTGCTGGTAGTCAAGTAAGAATCCTAGGGGCTCTATCAACGTGCAATAGTAACCTATAAGGTCACCTAAAGCAGTACACGATGATAAAGATAAACCGGATAGCATATTATCATCTTGAGTAAGACTGTCCTACCGGCATAGGTCCTCCCTCAATCATTGCAATCACGTGCCTGTGATCCAATAATTGACTCTGAGGGCACTATATCCAACAACAGTAGATCAAATAGAAAAGATAAGGGGAAAGAAAAGGTCCGTGAGGATATCATCCTTGATGACCAAACCATCGAAGAGCTAACAGCCAAAGACCCGCCAAAGATAGGTAAGGTGGACTACAACGTTCTGGCACACCTGAGAAAACTACCTTCACAACTAAGCATTCTCGATGCCCTTCTGCTATCCAAATAGGCGAGAGATTTATTGATCAAGGCACTACAAGAGCCAGAGCAATTCCAAGCTTTCCTCGGCGAAGAAAAGATGAAGGACGAGCTGGAAGAAGTGCACACCGCGGATATCACCTTCGGCGATGAAGATCTTCTCCTCGGGACGTGTGAGCATAACCGTCCCCTATATGTCTCCGGATACTGTCATGATATCAAGATAGGCAAAATCCTGGTCGACAATGGGTCCTCCGTCAACCTCCTCAATTTGAGAGTGTTGAAGGAAATCTGTATGAGCGTTCAGCACCTTGCTCGTGACAAAATCACCATCTCCGGTTTTGACTCCCAATCATCGCGAACGCTCGGGTCTGTGATATTGACGCTGCGCTTTGGGCTGCTAGTCACTGACATTAAATTCCATGTCATTGACGCTATGACCTGCTATAATGCTTTGCTCGGCCGGCCTTGGTTACACGAATATAACATCATTCCCCCTACACAACACCAGTGTATGAAATATTTCAAGGATGGACTCGAGTATACCGTAATAGGAGAGCTGAACCCATTCTCCGTAAACGATGTCCGAAAATACGAAGATGCAAAATACTTCTTACCAGATTTTGAGGACACGGAAAGATGTCACAAACCAAAGAACAAAGCTATCACCACTATTCCGGTCTTCGGGAGTGATACCGAAGAGGAAGAAGAGATAGTTTATTCAGGGCCGTCACAACGCAACAACCCGGGATCGTCTACCCCTATATTGATCTTTGGCAGCGACTCGGAAGATGAAGTCAACGCTATATTTTCCGCTCCGCCGTCAATACAAGCCTTCGTTGGCGATAATCAGAGTTTGCAAATTACCATGGTTCCACAAGAACATTACAAAGATATCGATGCACTTGAAACATATAGTGTGCAAGAACTGCAGACATTTTACGTCCCTCCCAGGCGAAAGGGTGAAGAGGCGATCCTATTCTACCGATCTGGGGATACCAAAGTGGAGAAAGAAATCTGGTATGGCGCCGATTCTACGCTCGATAGGCTCCAGCCCATCCGTCTGCCTAGATATTACACGGAAGGCTTGAAAAGGCTATTGAAGAGCCAAGGGGTACCCTTCAGATAGACTACTCGACAAGCTCGATTCTACAATAAGATTTGGGACGTCCCTGGAACTCAGCGAAAGTTGCCCAATGGGAAAATGGAAACGGTCAGGCTTGGATATGTCCAATCCAAGAAACGAGAACGAGTCCATGGTAGCTACGTCATACATGACTTCGATGAAGAAGGAGACGCCCTGTTAGAAGACGCTGACCCTGAACCAAAACGAGATCCTGCCATCAAAATGCCGAGTCCGTCGTTTGAAGAACGGATGGATGTAGGGTGTTTTTCGTCACCCCATTGAGATGGGAATACGTGCGCTCTTGTCAGGCGTATACTACAGATTCCCCCTGCCTAGGGTAGGCCGGGATTTATTGATTATGGGGATCCAAATCTCCGGCAGCCGCGGACTAAGCTGCCGTTAATTACCCCTCGCCTTTGGGGAGAAGGAACCTCCGATTAACGGGTTAAAATTGTCATGCGAACTCAATGTGCAGTGTACGTGTGTTTTGTTTGAAAGGGGGGTTTGGATATATCGGGAGCTACGCAGAGTTTTTACGGGGGTCCCGCTACCCGGATAGCGGGCTGGGGGTCAAAGGGGGCTAGCAGCCCCCTTGCGGGGTGCGGGGCAAGTGTCGCGGAGTATGTGTGTGTGTAAATATGTATACATATGTGTATATATATATATGTATATATGCATATATATATATAAAAGAAAGAGGGGGAAAAGGCATCCAAAGGATGCGTGGCGCCAGCGCCTTGAGCGCTGTGCGCTCAGGCGCAAGCGCGCCACGTGTCGGCACGTGGGCGTTTTGCGCTCGAGCGCAGTGCGCTTGTGCGTAAACGTGCCACGTGTCGGCACGTGGGCGCTTTGCGCTCGAGCGCAGTGCGCCTGAGCGCAGCGCGCCACGTGTCGGCACGTGGGCGCTTTGCGCTCGAGCGCAGTGCGCCTGAGCGCAACACGCCACGTGTCGGCACGTGGGCGCTTTGCGCTCGAGCGCAGTGCGCCTGAGCGCAAGCGTGCCATGTGTCGTCACGTTGGCGCTTTGCGCTCGAGCACAGTGAGCCTGAGGGCAAGCGCGCCACGTGTCGGCACGTGCGCTCGAGCGCTGGGCGCTGGCGAGACAAAGGGACTTTTAGTCCCAGAACCAGAAGCTATGCTTCAGAAAGGAAATATTATATATATATATATATATATATAACAGAACCAGAAGCTATGCTTCAGAAAGGAAATATTATATATATATATATATATATATATATATATGTAAATATATGGAGTTAAACTCCTAAAATGTTTTGGTTGATGAAAGGGGTTCTTCCTCCTCCTCCTCTGTTGGCTGGATCTTGATGATCAAGAGATGTGAGATCTAAAAATCTCTCCTTTCTGAGATCTAATGGTAGATCCAAGTTCCCCTTTGTGGGTTTTGTGGTGGAAGACTTCTTAGTTTTTGAAAAGAAAGAGTAAAACTCTTGATTTAATTGAGAAGGTTTAGAACCTTGGAGAAGGAGCAGGAGGCATAAAAGATCTCAGATCTAAAATTTTTGTGGAGAGAATGAAAAGTGTTGTTTTTATTCATCATCATGTTGCCTTTTATAGGCTTACATATTTACATATAGCCCCTTGGGATTTACAAAAATGGCATTTTAGCCATCCCATGGCTCATGTGCCATTTCATTTTTGCACACAAGCCATGGGCTTACAAAATATTGGCTTTATGCCCATTTTGTTTACATTCATGCATAAACAATTACATAAAAATTATTTATTACATGATTTTGTTGTTGGCACGGGAAGGCTGGTCGCGAGCTCAACTTGGGCATGGGCCCGCTTGACCTAGGCTTGGGCCCACCTGGCTTGGGGGTTGACCTTAACTTTGACTCGGTCAACAGGGGTGTAAATTTTTACCCCAACAAATTGCCCCCCATCAATAAATGCACACAGCATATGTGGGTCGTGTGCATGAAATTGATGGATCTTCTTTCACGTAGAGGCGACTTGCTTTGGTTCCCACTTTTTAGGATGCACTGCCCATTTTACGACGTGGATGGTCGACGCCTGACGCGTCTCCGAGACAGAGTGTCCGTGATAGACGTTTCCCTTGCCCGGAGCGATTCGGTTCCTGCTTTGTAGGAAGCCTGCACTGCCCTTTTTGCGACATGGACGGTCGACGCTCTGATCCGGAGCGATTTGGTAGACGTGTCCCCGACACGGAGTATCGCTGGTCGACGTTTCCATGAGGCGGAGTGCCGCTGATCGACTTTTCCCCGGCGCGGAGTGTCGGGTTGACTTTTCCCCGGCACGGAGTGTCGCTGATCGACTTTTCCCCGGCGCGGAGTGTCGGGTAGACTTTTCCCCGGCGCGGAGAGTCGCTGATCGACTTTTCCCCGGCACGGAGTGTCGCTGATCGACCTTTCCCCGGCGCGGAGTGTCGCTGGTTGACTTTTCCCCAGCACGGAGTGTCGCTGATCGACTTTTCCCCGGCGCGGAGTGTCGGGTTGACTTTTCCCCGGCACGGAGTGTCGCTGATCGACTTTTCCCCGGCGCGAAGTATCGCTGGTTGACTTTTCCCCGGTACGGAGTGTCGCTGATCGAATTTTCCCCGGCGCGGAGTGTCGGGTTGACTTTTCCCCGGCACGGAGTGTCGCTGATCGACTTTTCCCCGGCGCGGAGTGTCGGTGGTTGACTTTTCCCCGGCACGGAGTATCGCTGATCGACTTCTCCCCGGCGCGGAGTGTCGGGTTGACTTTTCCCCGGCACGGAGTGTCGCTGATCGACATTTCCCCGGCGCGGAGTGTCGGGGAGGCGGAGCATAATTCCGGCAGGGAAGGTAGATATCCCGAGGCGAGGCATGATTTCGACACGGGGTAAATTCTGGGACGGAGCATGATTCCACCATAGAGGTTGGTTTGATTTGATTTGGGTTGACATCAGCATCGCTACACTGGAATATGGTACCAGGAGCGAATCATCATCTGTCTTGAGAGGATTTGGGAATTGTTTTTTTTTTGGTTTGGCATCTGCATTGCTGCACTGGAATAATGCCAGGAGCAACTCATCATTTGCCCCTGGAGGATTTGGATTTGGTTTTTTTTTGGCATCTGCATTGCTGCACTGGAATAATGCCAGGAGCAACTCATCATTTGCCCCGAGAGGATTTGGGAATGGGTTTTTTTTTAATGTTTGGCAACTGCATTGCTGCATTGGAATAATGCCAGGAGCAACTCATCATTTGCCCCGAGAGGATTTGGGGATTTTTTTTTGTCGGCATCTGCATTGCTGTACTGGAAAGATGCCAGGAGCAACTCATCATTTGCCCCGATAGGATTTGGGGATTTTTTTATCGGCTTCTGCATTGCTGCACTGGAATGATGCCAGGAGCAACTCATCATTTGCCCCAAGAGGATTTGGAAATTGGTTTTTGCTTGGCATCAGTATCGCTACACTGGAATATGGTACCAGGAGCGAATCATCATTTGCACTTGCTTATCAGGAAGTGATGGCTTAGGAGACAGGTTTTAGGTCCCTATCACCTAAGACTTTCAATTTTGTGAGCCGTAAGGGTCTCACAAAGCATTTTCTCCCTACGGGTCGTAAGGATCCCGTAAGTGTATTTTCTCCTTAGGAGTCGTGGGGACTCCTAAGTGTGTTGCTCCTTTGTGAGTCGTAAGGATCTCACGCGGGGATTTTCTCCTCACAAAGTCGAGAGGACTTTGTGAGTGTATTTCATCTCTTTTTCACGAGTTTGCGCCCTTTCGGGTTTTCACAAACTCGCCGGCAGTCCTGCTGTTTTTACTCACAGAGCCCTTTCGGGTTTTCATCCGTGCCCATTTTGCTTGTGGACATACCATTTTTATTTATTTATTTTTTCTTTATTTTTGGTGGGACTTTGAATGTGGCATCACCGGTAAGACTTGGGAGAGATTGGGGTTGTTTTATGCCCATGGATTGTATACGGTTTTGCAGGATGTATGATCCAGACCGTAGGGCCAAAAACATTTCGGGACTTTGTTGGCGTCTGCATCGCTGCACTGGAATATGGTACCAGGAGCGACTCATCATTCGCCGTTGGGGTATAGGAGTCGGAATTTGGTTGGCGTCTGCATCGCTGCACTGGAATATGGTACCAGGAGCGACTCATCATTCGCCGTTTAGGGTATGGGGATATGGAATTTGGTTGGCGTCTGCATCGCTGCACTGGAATATGGTACCAGGAGCGACTCATCATTCGCCACTTGGGGATTTGGATTTGGAATTTGGTTGGCGTCTGCATCGCTGCACTGGAATATGGTACCAGGAGCGACTCATCATTCGCCACTTGGGGACTGGGGAGCGATGGCTTAGGAAACAGGTTTAGATCCCTATCGCCTAAGGCTTTTCAATTTTATGGGCCGTGAGGGTCCCGTAAAAGCATTTTCTCCCTGCGAGTCGTAAGGACCCCGCAGGTGTATTTTCTCCTTAGGAGTCGTGAGGACTCCTAAGTGTGTTTTTCCTTTGTGACTCGTAAGGATCCCACAAAGGTTTGTTCTCCTCATGTGTCGTGAGGACACATGAGTGGATTTCCCTCGTTCCCAGTTTAATGACTTAGAGGTCGACTGTCTCCAGTTTAACGACTTAGAGGTCATCTGTTTCCAGTTTAACGACTTGGAGGTCATCTGTTTCGAGTTTAACGACTTGGAGGTCATCTGTTTCCAGTTTAAAGACTTAGAGGTCTGTTGTTTCCAGTTTAACGACTTGGTGGTCGTCTGTTTCCAATTTAAAGACGTGGAGGTCCTCTGTCTCCGGTTTAACGACGTAGAGGTCATCTGTTTCCATTTTAACGACGTGGAGGTCATCTGTTTCCAGTTTAATGACGTGGTGGTCATCTGTTTCCAGTTTAACGACTTGGTGGTCATCTGTTTCTAGTTTAAAGACTTAGAGGTCTGCTGTTTCCAGTTTAACGACTTAGAGGTCATCTGTTTCCAGTTTAAAGACTTAGGGGTCTATTGATGGCGAGCTTGGAATTTTGGGGTAGGGGCCGGCATCAGCATTGCTAACACTGAAGCAGAGGTGCCAGGACACATGAGTGGGTCTTCCCAATGGAGCATAATTCCAAAGGCGGAGACCAGCCGCGTAGCTGGTGGTTGCGGTGGGGCATGGATATGCTGAGGATTATTTGAGCCCGTGGATTGTATACGGTAGTCAATTTGGGGACTGGCCGTAGGGCCGGAAGAATTTTGGAAAATTGGATTTTGGTTGGCGTCTGCATCGATGCACTGGAATATTGTACCAGGAGCGACTCATCATTCGCCGTTTTTTTGTTGTTTTTTTTTTTTTTTTCCTTTGTTTTTTTGTTTTTGTTTTACCGTGATTGCTCTATTATTTCAGCTTTTTTTATCGCGAAGATCGCGATTACCCTATCATTTCGGCTTTTATTCGTGGTTGCCCTATCATTTCGGCTTTATTTTCATCTTTATTTTACTCGCTGATTTTTATTGCGAGTTGCCCCATCATTTCTGCTTTTCTTTATTTTTCTTTTATTTACACATTTTTTGTTTATTTACACACATATATATATATTGTACATTCCCAGTTTAACGACTTAGAGGTCGATTGTTCCCAGTTTAAAGACTTGGTGGTCTGTCATCCTCAGTTTAACGACGTGGTGGTCAGCGGGTGTTCCCAGTTTAACGACGTGGTGGTCCTTTTTGCTTATCCTAGCTCCTTGAATTTTGATCTTGGCGGAGCTGTGTTGATGACCTAGCTCTGTGGCTTGCCGATACATCCGAGGATTGCGAGGTTTTTCCAAGCTTATATTGGTCCTCTGCCCAATCTTTGAAAATATAGCAGTCTTCGATGGCATGACCCACCACTCTATGATATGGGCAGTATATGGGATTGCCGGTCATGTTCATTTCTTGTGGCCTCTTTGGAACAGGCAATTGCAGACCGTTGTTCAAGGCGTCCATGAATATTTTGCGGACTTCATCCCTCCTGATGGAGTATACCTTGTTCTTTCTCTCCATTGGAGTAGGTGCCTTTACTGATGCTGGTCCTCGAGGCACGTGTCTGGGAGGATTAGGTTCCCGAAATTCTTCGGTCTCCATTTGCATGAAATCGGCGATCGTAGCTTGGCTATTTGCTAACACGTCTTTAGACAGTTCTATCTCTCCCATCTTGTATTGCCTTTCGACCCAATCTTTGAAGACGAAGCAGTCCTCAATAGCATGACCTATCACCCTGTGATAGGGGCAATATCTTGGGTCGTCGGTCATATTCTCTTCTTGCGGTCTCTTTGATTCTGGCAGTTGTAGACCGTTTCTTAGGGCGTCCCTGAATATCTTATGGACCTTTTCCCTCTTGAAGGAATAGACCTTTTCCAGCTTCTCTTTCAGAGGCGATCCCCCCCGGCGTATGTATCGGAGGGACTGGAGGCTGATTGCGGCCGTTTTTCGCGAAGGCGCTCCGCTTTTAGGTTGGAAGGGATATCAGTTGGCTGCCCCCGGGTACCAATCCCTGGCTCATGAGCCAAAATTTGATTCTGCTGTAATTGCAATCGGGCGACTTGGGTCGCTAGATATGCCACGACGTTTGCCAGCTCGTCGACTTTGGAATAGACCTCGGCCATCTTCTCATCCCTGTCTTGAAATTGCCTTTGAAGCCATTGGAATAATGCTTGTTCTGTAGTTCCGGCTATGACAACCGGGTAATCTTTATTGCCTAAGCTCCATTCCGTAGGAACCACGGGCTCCTCTGGCTTATCGGCCTGAGCGAGCTCTTCATCATTTAGATCGAGCCGATGCTGGGTAGCGTTAATCGTATCATCACTATGGCTGTGAAGAAGAGGAGGGTTCGTTTCTTCATGTCCGGCCATGTAGACAGTGTGGATAACACATTCAGCCATTCTTTCATCACTGGCAGCTGGTTTCGCGGAGCGGTCCGGGCTTTGGAAATTCATAAATTTTAATATGGCCAGAGCCCTAGCCCTTTTGTTGGCTCTATATCTGAGCCGCTTCTGCCTCAGCTTCTCTGCCTTAAGCGCTTGGCAGGCTTCTGCTCTTCGAGAAGCCGCCATAGGCCGAGTGATGGGGATGCTTGAGAAGACATCTGCCTACGAGTCCGTCAAAAATATCGCCTGGGCTTGCCCACGACGTCTGGAAACTTCTTTTGTTCCGATGGCTTTGCCCCCAGTTGGGGCCATGGAAAGCCGTCCAGACACCGATTTGCGTTTGGGTTGGGGCGCCCTTGAGATCACCACATTTGGTCTCCTGCCTTTCGAGACCGGTTAGTCTGCCACCGGGGCTTGAGGAGCTGGGATGGCGCCAACTGGTATGAACACAATAGAGCCGAATGGTAGCGGCTCCTCCTCCCATTGTCGCCCGAGACTGGCCGGAAGAACCGTCCTAGAGTCTATCCTCATCGTGTAGGAGACGGGAGCTGAGTTCATCATCGAAGACATCGTCGGAAGGTGATTGCTTGAAAATCTGCATGAAAAAGCATTATGTTAGTATAAATACAGGTATGTATATTGATTGAGTTCGCATGAACGTTTAACCCGAAATATGGGAGGAGAGATAGGTCCCACCGGGCGTGCCAGAATCTGTAGGGTGTTTTTCGTCACCCCATTGAGATGGGAATACGTGAGCGCTTGTCAGGCGTATACTACAGATTCCCCCTGCCTAGGGTAGGTCGGGGTTTATTGATTATGGGGATCCAAATCTCCGGCAGCCGCGGACTAAGCTGCCGTTAATTACCCCTCGCTTTTAGGGCGAGGGAACCTCCGATTAACGGGTTAAAATGGTCATGCGAACTCAATGTGCAGTGTACGTGTGTTGTGTTTGAAAGGGGGGTTTGGATATATCAGGAGCCACACATAGTTTTTACGGGGTCCCGCTACCCGGATAGCTGGCTGGGGATCAAGAGGCTAGCAGCCCCCTTGCGGGGTGCGGGGCAGCGCCCCGTTAGAAATTTTTTTCTAACAGGGACAGTGTCGCGGAGTATGTGTGTGTGTAAATATGTATACATATGTGTGTGTATATATATATATGTATATATGCATATATATATATAAAAGAAAGAGGGGGAAAAGGCATCCAAAGGATGCGTGGGGCCAGCACCTTGAGCGCTGTGCGCTTAGGTGCTGTGCGCTCAGGCGCAAGCGCGCCACGTGGGCGTTTTGCGCTTGAGCGCAGTGCGCTTGTGCGCAAACACGCCACGTGTCGGCACGTGGGCGCTTTGCGCTCGAGCGCAGTGCGCCTGAGCGCAGCGCGCCACGTGTCGGCATGTGGGCGCTTTGCGCTCGAGCGCAGTGAGCCTGAGCGCAAGCGCGCCACGTGTCGGCACGTGGGCGTTTTGCGCTCGAGCGCTGGGCGCTGGCGAGACAAAGGAACTTTTAGTCCCAGAACCAGAAGCTATGCTTCTGAAAGGAAATATTTATTATATATATATATATCTATGTAAATATATGGAGTTAAACTCCTAAAATGTTTTGGTTGATGAAAGGGGTTCTTCCTCCTCCTCCTCTGTTGGCTGGATCTTGATGATCAAGAGATGTGAGATCTAAAAATCTCTCCTTTCTGAGATCTAATGGTAGATCCAAGTTCCCTTTTGTGGGTTTTGTGGTGGAAGACTTCTTAGTTTTTGAAAAGAAAGAGTAAAACTCTTGATTTAATTGAGAAGGTTTAGAACCTTGGAGAAGGAGCAAGAGGCACAAAAGATCTCAGATCTAAAATTTTTGTGGAGAGAATGAAAAGTGTTGTTTTTATTCATCATCATGTTGCCTTTTATAGGCTTACATATTTACATATAGCCCCTTGGGCTTTACAAAAATGGCATTTTAGCCATCCCATGGCTCATGTGCCATTTCATTTTTGCACACAAGCCATGGGCTTACAAAATATTGGCTTTATGCCCATTTTGTTTACATTCATGCATAAACAATTACATAAAAATTATTTATTACATGATTTTGTTGTTGGCACGGGGAGGCTGGCCGCGGGCTCGACTTGGGCATGGGCCCGCTTGACCTAGGCTTGGGCCCACCTGGCTTGGGGGTTGACCTTAACTTTGACTCGGTCAACAGGGGTGTAAATTTTTACCCTAACAATGGACAAGCTAATAAAGGAAGCGGGTCAAAAGGTCCGGCATGACCATAACCGTGAAATAGCCATTTACGAGAAAGCCAGGACGCAGCGCCTCCTTCAGCAGGCCGCGGAGATTAACAATGCTCTTCCTCATCAACCAGTCATACAAAAGGCCCAACGCAAAGGCAAAAATAAATCAAAGAGCGGAAAAGGTGTTCAACAGCAGCCAAGCAGGTCTGAGAAGCCACGCGAGCAAGAGTCGAGCAGCCGGAATCTGTCCCTTATAAAGAAGATGGGTCGGGAATATTCTTTTCCCCAAGACAAGACAAAGAAGATATTCGATCTCATCATAAAGCATCAGATGATGACACTCCCGGAATCCAAACACCTCGAGCAAGCGAATGAGATCTCCCACCCAGACTATTGCTCCTATCACCGAGCAATAGGATATCCTCTCGAAGACTGCTTCACCTTCAAGAACTGGGTTGAAGACCAATAACAACAAGGCAGGTTCGCTCTATCCAGCAGCTGGAAGGTAAGCCCACCACAGAAGCATGAACCGAAAGCGATGCGTATAGCAAGAGTAGAACCAGATCAACACCGATCTTGGAAATGATCTTGTACCTGTCACGTGATAACGTTGTCAAAAGAAGATCCCGAGAATACGGATGGCCTCCCCTGGAGCTTCGAAAACGATGATGGCGAGGTGATCTCTGAATTTCCTCCGGCACCGAAAGAGCTGGAAGATGGGATACATACTACTGCAGATAAGCTCAAGAAAATTGATTTGGGGACGACAAGTGACCCTCGACCAACATTCGTCAGTGAGCTGTTGTCTGAAGAAAGGGTGGCTGCGCTAAAGGACGTGCTTATGCAGCATAGAGGTTGCTTCGTATGGAACTATTCCGAGATGCCAGGACTAGATCCAGAGATTGCTGTACACAAATTGGAAATATCTCCGGACGTCAAGCCGATCAAACAAGCACCAAGAAGAATGTGGGTCGAGCTTGATATGAGCATCAATGCCGAGGTCAAGAAACTAATCGACTCCGGTTTTATCCAAGAGGTTCAATATCCTGATTGGATCGCCAACATCGTCTCGGTGATGAAGAAAAATGGGACAGTGCGCATATGTGTGGACTTCCGGGATCTCAACAAAGCTTGTCCAAAAGACGACTTTCTAGTACCAGTCACTGAGCTGATGATAGATAACACATCCACTCACGAAGTTTTCTCCTTCATGGACGGCTCATCAGGATACAATCAGATAAAGATGCATCATGAGGACCAGAAGCATACTGCTTTTCGGACCCCTTTGGGCATATTTTGCTACAAGGTGATGCCTTTCGGTCTAAAGAATGCCGGTGCCACCTATCAGAGGGCCATGACGAAGATTTTCGATGACCTCATACATGAAATCGTCGAATGTTATATCGACGACCTCGTAGTTAAAAGCAAATCATACAAGGAACATCTAGAGCATCTGAAGACCGTATTTCAACGCCTTCGGCAATACAACTTGAAGATGAACCCTCTCAAATGCGCATTCGGAGTTTCCTCAGGCAAATTCCTAGGATTCATCGTACGACATCGAGGCATCGAGATAGACCCGTCGAAGATCAAGGCGATCATGGAAATGCCCCCGCTAAAGACTCTCAAGCAGCTGCGGTCTCTCCAAGGAAAGCTTGCATATATCCGGCGATTCATAGCCAATCTCTCCGGCAAGTGCCGTCCCTACAGTCACTTAATGAGGAAGGGAACTCCGTTCATTTGGAACCACAAGTGCCAAAGCGCACTGGATGAAATCAAGAAATACCTGCAGCATCCACCAGTACTGGCCTCTCCCGTTAAAGGAAAACCTCTCGTCATGTATACAACAGCCTTCGAAGGTTCGCTAGGTGCATTATGGGCGCAAGAGAATGACCAAGGGAAAGAGAGAGCCCTTTATTATCTGAGTCGAGTTTTCCTGGGGGCAGAAAGAAATTACTCTCCCATTGAAAAACACTGCCTGGCGTTGATCTTCGCAATAACGAAGCTCAGACACTACGCTTTGGCACATGAGGTCCATCTCATATCGAGGGTAGATTATCTCAAATATTTGATGTCGAAGGCCATATTAACGGGATGACTCGCTAAATGGGCCCTGCTATTGATGGAGTTCTCGATAACTTATCGGCCTCTTAAGGCAGTGAAAGGCCAGGCTATCGCCGACTTCCTCGCTGAGCACCCGATACCTGCCGATTCTCCTTTGAACTGCGAATTTCCAGACGAACATGCGTTTGACATGATCGACGGGTATGATACCCGGTGGGAACTCTATTTTGATGGAGCGTCTTCCATAAAGAAGCGCAAACAAAGTACCCTTATAATCAAATCAGGGGTAGGCCCCATCTTCGTGACTCCACAGAGAGGGATAATGCGCTTTGCCTTCTCCTTAACAGAGCCGAGGATGAACAATGAAGCCGAATATGAAGCTTTGATAGCAGGTCTCGAGATCGCTATCGACATGGGAATTGAAAACCTCCTCATATACGGAGACTCCCAACTGGTCGTTAGTCAAGTAAACGGCGACTATCAAACGTGCAAGCCAGAGTTGGTAAAGTACGGCGAGAGAGTACAACAACTGTTGACTCAAATTCCTTCCTACGCCCTGGAAAGCATACCGCGTGAGGAAAATAGCAAGGCGGATGTGTTAGCCAAGCTCGCTAAAGAACTGGCTAACGAGAGCTTCGATGATGTGAGGATCATTGTGCAAAGCCGTCAGGTTCTTACACCGGCAGAAATATCTCCGGAGTCGTCCGAAAAAAATGGAACGACCGAGAAAATGGCTCTGCAAGTAAAAGACCAGGAAAAGGTTGAGGATTAGAGAGAAGTCTTTATAGACTACTTCAAATCCCGTCGAACGCCTGAAGATGCGTTTTCAAAACATTAGCTCATGAAGCGAGCTCTATCTTTCGCCTTCGTCAATGATACTCTGTATAAAAGATTATTTGATTCTCTGTGGTTAAGATGCCTGGAACCTGAAGAGGCAAGGAGAGTCGTCCAAGAAACTCACGACGGACTCTGCGGTTCTCACTAAGCCGGGCCGAAGATGAAGCTGAAGATCAAACGGATGGGTTATTATTGGCCCACGATGATCCAAGACTGCTTAGAATACGCAAAGCAATACCACTCGTGCCAGATTCATGGAGACTTTATCCATCAGCATCCAAATCCACTACACCCAACAGTGGCTAGCTGGCCGTTTGAAATATGGGGAACTGACATAATCGGCCCCATCGAACCAGCTTCGTCCAGAGGACATCGGTTCATTTTGGTGACGACTGATTACTTCTCCAAGTGGGCAGAAGCAGTACCGCTGAGGGAAGTGAAGACGGAGAATATCCTCCATTTCTTCAAGACACACGTCATTTATCGGTTTGGAACTCCGCGACGGATCATCTCCGATAACGGGCCGGACTACAGAAGCCATAAGATCAGCCGCTTCGCACAACAGCATAACATAGACTGGAGATACTCTTCGGTCTATAATCCCCGAGCTAACAGTCTAGCTGAGGCTTTCAACAAGACCTTGACGAAGATCGTGAAAAAGACGGTATCTAGAAATAAAAAGAACTGGCATGAGAGACTGCATGAAGCTCTCTGGGCGTATCGAACTACGTTCAAAATGGCCACACACAACGCCGTTTGCCTTGGTATTCGGCAGAGAAGCGGTACTCCCTCTCGAGATAGAGTTACCCTCTCTATGAGTGGCCGTTCACTACGAGCTAACGGATGAAGAGAATGCTCACCTTTGACTGGAGGAGCTTGATGCCCTTGACGAAAACCGGCTCATGGCGCAACAAAATCTGGAGGCTTATAAAGCAAAGATGACGCGCTTATATGAAAGGTTGATTAGGCCGAGAACATTCCGCCAAGGCGAACTCGTGCTAATGGTCAAAAAACCCATGATCCCTAACCGTGCCAAGCGGGGGAAATTCGAGCCGAACTATGAAGGCCCGTATATCATAGACAAAGTTTACCAGGGTGGAGCATATCTACTCATGGACATGTATGGTGAAAGACCTTTCAGGCCAATAAACGGTCGCTTCCTAAAAAAATACTATGCCTGACGAGTCACGGCCTGGGTCAACGATAGATGACGGCGCCTATGTCTGCTCGCTATCTTCCTAAGCCTAAACTCTGTAAGTAGTAGCCGGCCTCCTTTCCGTAGACCGAAATGTCCTTAAACTAAAGACGGACCGAAATGTCCTAAAACTAACAATGGACCACTATGTCCTAAAACTGGCGTCGGACCGAAACGTCCTTAAACTAATAATGGACCACTATATCCTAACACTAGCTGTTGACCGAGACGTCGATAAACTACTGTAGACTATAGCATTCCAAGGCTGACACAAAAAAAAGAATAAAAAGAAAGAAAGAAAAAGAAAACGGTATGTCCATAAGCAAAATGGGCACGGATGAAAACCCGAAAGGGCTCCGTGAGTAAAAACAGCAGGGCTACCGGCGAGTTTTTTGTGAAAACCCGAAAGGGCGCAATCTCGTTAAAAGACACTTACAAGGTCCTCTCGACCTTGTGAGGAGAAACCACCCGCGTTAGATCCTTACGACTCACAAGGGAGAAACACACTTAGGGATCCCCACGATTCATAAGGAGAAATTACACTTACGAGATCCTCACGACTCGTAAGGAGAACCCTCTTGTGAGACCCTCAGGGCTCATAAGATTCAAAAGTCTTAAGCTACAGAGATCTGAACCTGTTCTTAAGCGGCCACCTCCAATGCTGCCCTACAAGCGGCTCAATGCTGACCCTTGTATACAATCCACGGGCGCGAATAAACATCTCCCTAACAAAGTCTCATCCGTGACTAGAGATATGTTTGCACAGTGAACAGACCTTATAAGTCCTCTCGACTTAGAAGGAGAAAATACTCTTGTAAGATCCTTACGATTTACGAGAAGCCATACACTTAGGAGTCCTCACGATTCCTAAGAAGAAAACGCTCCTACGAGATCCTCGCGACTCGCAGAAAGAAATACCTTTATGAGACCCTTACGGCTCATGAAGTCAAAAGCCTTAGTCGACAGGATCCTAACCCTGCTCGCTAAGCCACCTTTGTTCGACATCGACAGAGGCAAATGATGATTCGCTCCTGGCAATATCCCAGTTGTAGCGATGCTAATGCCGAAATCGGTGTCTAATTCCAAGATTGCAGCGAAAAGCCAACAAGCCACACATGCATACGAAATAGCCGAAATGATGGGGCAACTTGCAACAAAATCAGGAAGAAAAAATGTATGCATGCAAAATAGCTAAAATGATTGGGCACCGCGAGAGATAGTCGAAATGATTGGGCAATCGCGAACTGCGCGATATAAAAGCTGAAATGATAGAGCATTGCGGAAAGAAATAAAGAAAAATGAAATTTATGCCCTACAGGTGATATCACATCAATCCCTGTATACAATCCAGGGACGCAAACGAAGAAGGAATCACACCTTCCCTCCCCAGGATCCATCAGAAGAAAAAACAAATCTCAACGGTTCATAGACAGCCTGGAGATCATCTCAACATTCGTCTCATTATAACAGACGCAACATCAAGTAAAGCGAAACAACGGCAATTCCCGGTTCCATGACTCGACAGTGCATAGATGACCGAGAGTCAAACCCCGACTCCGTGAAATGCAGATAAAGTCAACCCTTCCTGGTCACATGGAACGCGGATTATGTCAATCCTGACCCCGTGGGAAACGTCTAAAGCGGAGCCTGGTCCTCGCAGAACACGGCTATGACCCCATGGGAAGCATCCAGAGAAAAATTCCTGGTCACGTGTAACGCGGCTTATGTCAATCCTGACCCCGTGGGAAACGTCCATAGTGGAACATAGTCCTTGCAGAACACGGCTATGACCCCATGTGAAGCATCCAGAGCAAAATTCCTGGTCACGTGGAACGCGGCTTATGTCAATCCTGACCCCGTGGGAAACGTCCAAAGCGGAGCCTGGTCCTCGCAGAACACGGCTATGACCCCGTAGGAAGCATCCAGAGAAAAATTCCTGGTCACGTGGAACGCGGCTTATGTCAATCCTGACCCCGTGGGAAACGTCCAGAGCGGAGCCTGGTGCTCGCAGAACACGGCTATGACCCCGTGGGAAGCATCCATAGCAAAATTCCTGGTTACGTGAAACGCGGCTTATGTCAATCCTGACCCCGTGGGAAACGTCCAGAGCAGATCCTGGTCCTCGCAGAACACGGCTATGACCCCGTGGGAAGCATCCACGGCGGAGCCTGGTCCTCGTAGAACACAGCTATGACCCTGTGGGAAGCATCCAGAGCAAAATTCCTGGTCATGTGTAATGCGGCTTATGTCAATCCTGACCCCGTGGGAAACGTCCAGAGCGGAGCCTGGTCCTCGCAGAACACGGCTATGACCCCGTGGGAAGCATCCAGACCAAAATTCCTGGTCACATGGAATGCGGCTTATATCAATCCTGACCCCGTGGGAAACGTCCAGAGCGGAGCCTGGTCCTCGTAGAACACGGCTATTACCCCATGGGAAGCATCCAGAGCAAAATTCCTGGTTACGTGGAACACGGCTTATGTCAATCCTGACGCCGTGGGAAACGTCCAGAGCGGATCCTGGTCCTCCCAGAACACGGCTATGACCCCGTGGGAAGCATCCAGAGCAGAGCCTGGTCCTCGCAGAACACGGTTATGACTCCGTGGGAAGCATCCAGAGCAAAATTCCTGGTCACGTGGAATGCAGCTTATGTCAATCCTGACCCCGTGGGAAACGTCCACAGCGGATCCTGGTCCTCGCAGAACACGGCTATGTCAATCCGACCCCATAGGAAGCATCCAGAGCGGAACCAGGTCCTTGCAGAACACGGCTATGACCCCGTGGGAAGCATCCAGAGCAAAATTCCTGGTCATATGGAACGCGGCTTATGTCAATCCTGACCCTATGGGAAACGTCCATAGCGGAGCCTAGTCCTCGCAGAACTGGGCTATGACCCCATGGAAAGCATCCAGAGCAAAATTCCTGGTCATGTGGAACACGGCTTATATCAATCCTGACCCCGTGGGAAACGTCCAGAGCGGAGCCTAGTCCTCGCAGAACACGGCTATGACCCCGTGGGAAGCATCTAGAGCAAAGTTCCTGGTCATGTGGAACGTGGCTTATGTCAATCCTGACCCCGTGGGAAACGTCTAGAGCGGAGCATGGTCCTCGCAGAACACGGCTATGACCCCGAAGCATCCAGAGCAAAATTCATGGTCACGTGTAACGCGGCTTATGTCAATCCTGACCCCGTGGGAAACGTCCAGAGTGGAGCCTGGTCCTCGCAGAACACGGCTATGACCCCGTGGGAAGCATCCAGAGAAAAATTCCTGGTTACATGGAACGCGGCTTATGTCAATCCTGACCCCGTGGGAAATGTCCAGAGCGGAGCCTGGTCCTCACAGAACACGGCTATGACCCCGTAGGAAGTATGCAGAGCAAACTCCTGGTTACGCAGAATATAGCTATGTCAAATCGACTCCGTGGAAAGCATCCAGAGCAACTCCTGACTCCGTGAAATGCGAATAATGGTAACCTTACCCATCACTTACGGGTCCTCACGACTCATAAGGGAGAAAATTCTCTTATGAGATCCTTACGACTTTCAAGAGAAAACACACTTAGTAATTTTCACGATTCTTAAGGAGAAATGTAGGGTTCCTAGGCACACTAATGAGGTCTCACAAGGCATCAACCATGCCAAATTATAATTTTTCATGTGCCAAAGAAACCCTATACTAGATCGTTAACTAGAGTTTAGGCGAAACGAAATGCTACTAAACTACTTTAGTGCTAAGTGAATGGAAATACAACCTTTGTAGATCCGGTCCTCCACCTCCATAGCTCCGTGTTGACGTCCCTCGCTGCGATCATCGGATCCCGGACTCCAGTAATGGTTTCGTCGAAGAAATGATCGGGCTAGGTCGTCGACTTTGATGCCGAAGATGATCTACGTCGAGGCAACACAAGATCAAGCTCCAACTTCACCAAGCCATGAAACTTGTGAAGAAAACACCCTATACTACTTGGCAAGTGGTAGAGGATGAAGAAATAAGAAGTGGGTTCACTTTGGATTTGGATTTCTCACTTGGAATCATCACTCGACATTTTTGAAGCAAGCTTTTCTTTTCTTTCTCAAGAGGAAGCAGAAGAAGAAAAGAATTATGAATTATTTTAAAAAGGAAAAATGAAGTGATGGTTATCATAATGCAACCATGGGTGAGGCTAACTCATGTAGAGAATAAACTAGGGATAAGGGAAATGGTTAGGGTTAAGGAAAGAAACAAAATGGTCAAAGCATATCAAAGCTTCATGAAGCTTCAAGAAAAAACAAAGAATGCCACCATTTTATTTTATCCAAAAGAAATAAATAAATAAATGAATAAATAAACCATTTACTTAACCAAGGTTTAAATCAAACATACACCCAAGTTTGCATGTATCATCAAACATGATACAATCTTGTGCACAAAAAATATATCACATATACAATGTGCACAAACAAGTGAGAAAAACATCTTAAGTGAACCAATATTAGTTAATGTAAAGTAATATATCAAATATATATAATTATACATTAAATCATTAAATCAACACTTGATTTAACGATCCGGTCACATCACATATGACCGACTAATATCCAATGTATCGACTTATCGAATGAATCCTCGATTCGATAACTAGGTTATATCGCATACAACCAATCGATACATTCATCGCGAGAATAGAATACGGTATCACAAACACGCATTATTCTCGGTCCCACACATATCTCATATGCGCTCCTATTTCATTTCGCTTGAGCCAGGAAACCTCTGTGTAGGACTCTAAAGACTCGTCAATACGCCGGCAGCAGGTGATGATCAAATCAAACACCCACAAGCCGCAAGCGGTCTTCTAAACGTAACGGCCACCCGGGTATTGAACGATCAGAAGATCGACGAGCAAGCCCGCTCACACTCCTGTGAATCCAACCAGTAACACTTACCGTACAGTCCAGTCTCGTCGTCTGATATGTCGCATATCTTGCCTAGGGGTGGTAAACTTCAGACCCCAATAGCTCGATAAGTCGTGTCGATATGAGGTCTATAACAATTCGAGAAACTACTGGTAACACTTACCAGTAAATCTCAGCAACCCTGGCCAGGGATTTCCGGTTATAACCAATCGAACACAGCGCAACATCAACTCCCTATACCGGGAGAGACGAATCCCCTCCTATCGCTCATTGCCTCCATGTGATTCGGGACTGTACCCAAAAACCACCGTTTTGCATGCCCTCTTGGACGTGGTAAGGTAGAAATCAAAGCACAGTGGGAATCACACAAGACTCTATGACGATCTCGGGTCAACAGACTACTCTGTACCAGTGTCACCAGAGAACTGCCATCTGACGTAAGGTATAATACCATCTAGGAGTTCTCGGTGAGTCCGTCCAGTGTACCCAGTCTCCACTTAGCACCCGTATATCATCTCTGATGTCAAACACCAATGGATATGGGATCATCCATCGCCTATCTGTATGGGTCGAGAAGGTATACGCTAGTCTACTTTGGTATATCGATTCCCCGTCTCGATATACCCACGACTAGGGACCTTGAAGGATGTACTTATGGACTACCATGTCCCCACTAGTATGATCCGCATCATAGTCCGGGTAGTCAAGTACACATCCTAAGGGCTTTACCAACATGTAACAGAGAGACAATCAGTGTACACGTTAAGGTAAAGAGCAACCAGATAGCATACTATCATGTCGAGCAAGAAAGTCCTCCCTATATATGTCCCAGCATCCACTACAATATACATCCTATGTATAGTAATGTCCTCTAGGGCATACATATAACTAACAATCTCCCACTTGCACTAGGGCCATTTGAAAGCAGTGGTTTTAGTATCTTATACTCAACCATCCTATAAAAGTCTCTCTCTGGGAAAAGGCCTTTGTGAGTGGATCCGCCGTGTTGTCCTCTGAGTCTACTCTCCTAACCTCGATCCCTTGGAGATCTACCATCTCCATGATCAGGTGACACTGCCTTAGAATATGTCTGGATCACTGATGGGACGGACGTTCCTAGGCATAAGCCATAACTCCATTGTTTCACAATGGTAGGAACGAAGTTCATCTCATGAACTAATATACATCCAGACTGCCTCTTTGGTAGCATCTTAAGTAGCGATGTATCCAGCCTTTATCGTCTAGTGTGCCACGGTATCTAGCTTGGAACTCTTCCAACATACCGTCCCTTCACTGAGGGTAAAGACAATGCCTGTGACTGACATTCAGTCGTCCTTATCACCCTGGAACCTTTCCAGTGATTCTCCCCAGGATCAATTGATACCATCTCACTACAACTAGTGAGTATCCTAATATCCAATTACATCTATCTCATAGATGAAAACTCAGGATTTAGGAGGTATCACTTTGATCCTATATGGTGAATCATTGTGATAAGCAGAGATTGATCGAGCGTAGCATAGGAAACTCCTTCCCTATCAAGAATATGTCATCCACGTACTCTACGAGGATCACCACCATACTCCCTACTAACTTTTCGTTTATACAAGGTTCATCTACCATTTTGATGATGTCAAACTATTTGACTACTTCATCAAAACAGATGTTCCAACTCCGCGATGCCTGTTTTATCACATAAAACATCTTGCACACGTTTCCGCTGCTCCCACTGTCTACGAGGTCCTCTGGCTGTGTACTTATAGACGCTCTCTTCCAAAACATCATTTAGAAAAGCAGTCATGACACCCAACCACCAGATATCGTAGTCATGGTATGTAGCCGTGGCAAGTAGGATCTGGATGGACTTAAGCATAGGCCCCAGAAAAGGTTTCATCATTATCCACGCCTGGTTGATGACGAAAACCTTTAACAAGTCTAGCTTTGAAAGTCTCAACTTTTCCATCTACACCAAGTAATCTTCTCAAGATATACTTGCTCCTGATGGGGATTTAACCCTTCAGATATAGCAACCAAAGTCCATACTTTGTTGGTGTATATGGATTCCATCTCAGATCGCTAAGCATCCAGCCATTCTTACAGAGTCACTACTCTCGATGGCCTGCTCGAAACTAGTTGGGTCATCATCTCATGATGCAATCCTCGCTCCCACTGTCATAGAGAAATAGAAGTATCTCTCAGGTGGGTGAGAAACCCTACTAGATCGGCGGAGAGGCTGAGGTTCGTTGGTATCTACTGAATCCTTTGGTTCTACCAAATCATCTGCTGTAATTTGTATAGCTGGAACCTTTCCAGTTCTACATGACTGACCTTGCCTCGAGCTTGTCCGGATTTTGCTTTTAGACATAGGCCGGACAACCCCAAATCTTAACTAGCTTAAGACATGGGCTCTTCTCATACCATATCTCATATGGAGTGGTAGACTGTGATCTGATTCGAACATAATTCAATAGGTATGCAGCTTCTCAAGTGCATAACCCCAAAAAGGAAACAGGTAACTCAGTAGTACTCATCATAGAGCACACCATATCACATAGGGTGCTATTGCTCCACCCCAATATACCATCGTGCTATGGTGTTTACGGAGGAGTAATGCTGAGAGAGAATCTCATTCTCCTTTACAAAAGTCCAGGAATTCTATGCACAAGTATTCTCCTCCTTGATCTCATCAAAGGACATAATACTTATACCCTTATTGGTTCTCTACTTCTAACTTATATTCTGTGAATATATCAAAAGGTTCGGACTTGTGTTTCAACAGGAACATATGACTGAATCTTGAGAGATCATCAGAGAATGTAATGAAGTACAAAGAACCGGTCTTGGCATGTGTAGACAGGGGACCTTACATACATCATCATGTCTCAGTCCCAAAAGTTCACTAACTCTTTCTCTGTTTCCAATAAACGGAGCTGTGGTCATCTTATCTTTGTGACATGACCGGCAAGTTTTCACAAGATGTAAATTCAAACAGATTTAAATATGCATCTATATGTAACTTAAGCTAGTCGGGTCGCATTGATATGACTTAGTCTACAATAGCTCAAGAAGGATCCATTCATTTCTGAACTCTTCCTCTCTTGTGTGTTCCGTATACTAAGAACTGTAGTTTGATTTAGAACATCAATGCTTTTAGATAACGTACCCGAACCGATCAACTTTTGATATAAGAAATGTTCAAAACATAATCCAACAATACAAAATTATATCCTTCTTTAATAAATAAAGAGATTGACTTGATTTTGTATATCAGGTTCGGTATCTAATAGCATTTGTTCAGAATCAATGTATTGGTAATACAGGGTGACAGTGACCAACAGACTTGGCTGCAACACTTGTCCCGTTTTCTGTCTCATGAAACTTATCATCCGTTTTCAGTTCTTTACCTATCTGTAGCCCACGTAACAAATTACATATGCGGGATCCTGATCCGGTATCTCATATCCAGGACGTAAAGAATACTGAGAAACAGTTCTGTATAATGAACACACCCGAAGATGATGCATCAGCATGCACTCTCTTCGTTTGGGCGGCACAGGAATTCTGGCAATCCCCTATTTCCTACTCTGTCTTATAACAATTATAAGTTGGAGCGGGACCAACGTTCCCCAGCTCAGTATAACAAGCGGGTTCGGTCAATATTCCGTATTATTATCTTGATTAAGGCGTGATATGGTCGCTACCTGGAGAGAGAGAGAGAAGAAAACACTCAGCGTGCGTTCTTGCAAGAATAGATTGGTTATTATTTTATCTAATCAGGATGGCTCCCACTGTTTTTATCAAATCTTCCACCAAACCCTAAAAGGAAAGACTAGCCGGGATTAATAACACGCTACAAGTTCGCCAATCTTTCAGCCAGGCCAGTGTCGGTACTTTGAGGGAGGTCCCCCGTGCTTTCGCACGAACCTAATTAATGTAAACCTTGTTTTCCCAGAGGCGTAACCCCGTTGACACCTTTCTAGACACTTACTTGATCGGCTAATTGTAATGTGTAAAACTCTCCCAGGAGTAACAATTACTCGCAGCGGGTATCGGGATCCAACTATCTCATAGAAGGTATGCAATCTCATTGCAAATTTCAACACTTGAAATTCCCGATAATATTTTGCCCCTAACGTGCTATGACCTTGATGAAAGCCAACAAACCATAGCCCGCTAGTCAAGTTCAACCCGTACATTTCTTGATTGAATTAAACCCACCGCACGACCCTTGACGAAAGCCAACAAAACCGCACGACTACCCTAATCCAATCGCATCGTATGCAGCAGATAAGCAGCATATAGCTACCGCACACTACACTTTGACAAAAGCCAACAAATGTAGCACGAATACTATATACAACTTATCTGAAATGACGGAGGGCTACGACAGGTTTTTCTGAAAACCTATTGCGTAATGAACTTGATATCGTTGTAGGATCGAATGAAATTTGAAATGGAGTGTTTTTGAGGCTTTTCTAGTTTTTCTAAAGGGGTCACTCCCGGTGAAGGGATCGTTGGCCCTTTCCTCGTCGAATGAGGTGCGGGATATATCATATATATCACTATGCAAAGCAGAAACTATAGAAGCTATCAAAAGACAAACCGAGTGTGTAGCATCTGCCAGTTATTGCTAAAGGGGTCACACCCGGTGAAGGGATCGTCGGCCCTTTCCTCATCGAATAAGGTGCAGGATATATCATATATACCGCTGTGCAAAGCAAGAACTGTAGCTACCTGTTTTATTTTTGAAATTCGATTCCACAACATCTTTAGGTTTCTTTTATTTCATTAATCATATTAATGAAGTCCCATCATTTAAGTTACCTAAACATCACAGATAAATACGACGTACACTTATGCCATCCGCATTCGCCTCGATGTCCCCTCGTGCACCGTTAGGTTAGGTAACTAACGGCAGAGTGGGGCAGGGCTAGCACGGGTGTTAAACATAAGCAACATCTATATAATATATCATATATACTATATACAGTATACATCACAGCATATCACATGATCACATCACAGATAACGCAGCAGAAAAAATATCATATGAAATATTGGATATACTAGGACGTCCGTGTTTTCAATACGAGCCAGTACAAAACACGGATTCCACGGTCGTGATGAATACCCAAACCCACACCCCTAGACCCCTATGAGAGCGGCAAGCAACCCTACCAATTCTAGAGTTAGGAGGCCCGGACTCGACTCCTCGAGTTGGTCTCCCACTGGACTCCAGAACCCGGTTACTTGTGCTCCCCTCCTCGGGTCTATCCTAGTGCGGAAAAGTAAATAATATACAAAAGGTGACATCTTCCGCAACCTGGAAGTGCCCCAATAAAAGAATATTACATACAAGTTTTTTAAATGAATGAAAATGAAAAACACTCGTCTCACATAAAAAAAAAACCCGGCTATTCAAACACGACGATCCAATATAACATATCCAGCAACACATAACATCATATGTCATCAACGTAAGTAAACATGCGTATCCCAATTGTCGTTGACATATAGCAACGAAACCGGCGATATCACATGTTACACTTACGGTCACAGAAAAGAAAGTGTAAAACTACAACAGTTGGAATCCGCAACTTCTTTAGACATCGCATGCCTAACCAAATGAATTCCTTAGACATCACATGCCTAACAATTATAAACCCCACATTTTAGTCTCAAAATCGAAAACACTTTTCAATATCAAGTCGGGCAATTCAACAAGATTCCCGACATCCTGAACGAATGCTCGTCGCAAACTTTAGTAGACGGTCGCACCCCCGATACCGTCGACGAAGTGCACCAAGGCGGAACACCGCTGCCGTGAGCACCGGAACAGATGCTTTCGGTGACGGGGTTCTCCTACAGTCACTTGGTCGGGGCTATGGGGTGTAGCTGTCTATTAAGTTTATCCGGCGAGTATCCGCGTACGCTACGCGATTGCGATGGACTTTTGATCACATTAAAATCCCGTGGCAATCGATCAAGTGAGACTAAAGTGCTATGTTTATAACATCCAAATCAGTTATCTTATAACAACTTGTGGATTCCAAGTATTGTATCACATTCCGGATAAATAGAAAATGTTAAACTTTCCAATCGAACAATCAAACACCCATGTTTTCCCGAAACAGCTCAACACATGAAATAAGTTTAAAAAACATTCACTTCATGCCTCAGTACCAACGGTCCAGCCGTAGAAGGGTCGAGCCAACGCCTCACATGTGGCACGCCGTACTGCCCCAAACCCTAAGGTTCAAAGGGCAGTTCAAGACGGTCACATAATCGAGTTAAGGTTTGTTGTCTTCTAGAGGGACCATCACGTTACTTACACTATTTAGAACGTCATTAAACTACGGAAAATTCCAACAACTGAAAATTTCCCGGTGGGGGAAAAAGTGGGTATTTATATCCGGTCGAACTTTTTAACATGCTCTAAAAATACCCGGAAAAAAAACACAAAATTAGACAATCCGATCGAATCTCCGAACTCCCAATACAACCCAGAAAACTCAACTCTTGAGTAAGATTTAAAAATTCCCAGAAAATACAGCACCAAAATATAGGAATTACTGTGCAAAAATCAATTGAAGAAGCGACCAAGTGGCCGCGGAACCGCCGCATTATCCATGCTAATGCCGCGGTTCCGCCGCGCTTTGATTGAATCAGGCGCACGGGCTTCACAGTAATTCTTAGAAACTTCTGCTAATTTTTCTGCATATTTTTAATTCACCAAAAACCCCGATTTCAAAAAATGTACAGAGAAGGAATTTGCATTAGGGTTTCGGTTCGATCGGACTTCTAACTCCGTCTACGCATCGCCTAAGGCTCTAGCAAGCCTCTGATACCACTGTAGGGTTCCTAGGCACACTAATGAGGTCTCACAAGGCATCAACCATGCCAAATTATAATTTTTCATGTGCCAAAGAAACCCTATACTAGATCGTTAACTAGAGTTTAGGCGAAACGAAATGCTACTAAACTACTTTAGTGCTAAGTGAACGGAAATACAACCTTTGTAGATCCGGTCCTCCACCTCCATAGCTCCGCGTTGACGTCCCTCTGCTCCGATCATCAGATCCCGGACTCCAGTAATGGTTTCGTCGAAGAAATGATCGGGCTAGGTCGTCGACTTTGATGCCGAAGATGATCTACGTCGAGGCAACACAAGATCAAGCTCCAACTTCACCAAGCCATAAAACTTGTGAAGAAAACACCCTATACTACTTGGCAAGTGGTAGAGGATGAAGAAATAGGAAGTGGGTTCACTTTGGATTTGGATTTCTCACTTTGAATCATCACTTGACATTTTTGAAGCAAGCTTTTCTTTTCTTTCTCAAGAGGAAGCAGAAGAAGAAAAGAATTATGAATTATTTTAAAAAGAAAAAATGAAGTGATGGTTATCATAATGCAACCATGGGTGAGGCTAACTCATGTAGAGAATAAACTAGGGTTAAGGGAAATGGTTAGGGTTAAGGAAAGAAACAAAATGGTCAAAGCATATCAAAGCTTCATGAAGCTTCAAGAAAAAACAAAGAATGCCACCATTTTATTTTATCCAAAAGAAATAAATAAATAAACCATTTACTTAACCAAGGTTTAAATCAAACATACACCCAAGTTCGCATGTATCATCAAACATGATACAATCTTGTGCACAAAAAATATATCACATATACAATGTGCACAAACAAGTGAGAAAAACATCTTAAGTGAACCAATATTAGTTAATATAAAGTAATATATCAAATATATATAATTATACATTAAATCATTAAATCAACACTTGATTTAACGATCCGGTCACATCACATATGACCGACTAATATCCAATGTATCGACTTATTGAATCAATCCTCGATTCGATAACTAGGTTATATCACATACAACCAATCGATACATTCATCGCGAGAATAGAATACGGTATCACATACACGCATTATTCTCGGTCCCGCACATATCTCATATGCCCTCCTATTTTGTTTCGCTTGAGCCAGGAAAGCTCTGTGTAGGACTCTAAAGACTCGTCAATACGCCGGCAGCAGGTGATGATCAAATCAAACACCCACAAGCCACAAGCGGTCTGCTAAACGTAACGGCCACCCGGGTATTGAACGATCAGAAGATCGATGAGCAAGCCCGCTCACACTCCTGTGAATCCAACCAGTAACACTTACCGTACAGTCCGGTCTCATCGTCTGATATGTCGCATATCTTGCCTAGGGATGGTAAACGTCAGACCCCAATAGCTCGATAAGTCGTGTTGATATGAGGTCTATAACAGTTCGAGAAACTACTGGTAACACTTACCAGTAAATCTCAGCAACCCTGGCCAGGGATTTCCGGTTATAGCCAATCGAACACAGCGCAACATCAACTCCCTATACCGGGAGAGACGAATCCCCTCCTATCGCTCATTGCCTCCATGTGATTCGGGACTGTACCCAAAAACCACCATTTTGCACACCCTCTTAGACGTGGTAAGGTGGAAATCAAAGCACAGTGGGAATCACACAAGACTCTATGACGATCTCGGGTCAACAGACTACTCTGTACCAGTGTCACCAGAGACTGCCATCTGACGTAAGGTATAATACCATCTGGGAGTTCTCGGCGAGTCCGTCCAGTGTACCCAGTCTCTACTGAGCACCCATATATCATCTCTGATGTCAAACACCAATGGATATGGGATCATCCATCGCCCATCTGTATGGGTCGAGAAGGTATACGCTAGTCTACTCTGGTATATCGATGCCCCGTCTCGATATACCCACGACTAGGGACCTTGAAGGATGTACTTAT
Organism: Agapanthus africanus; assembly: GCA_030015575.1. Lineage (NCBI taxonomy): Eukaryota > Viridiplantae > Streptophyta > Magnoliopsida > Asparagales > Amaryllidaceae > Agapanthus > Agapanthus africanus. The sequence goes on along the minus strand of JASDDO010000029.1, from coordinate 239,075,386 downwards.
GGACTACCATGTCCCCACTAGTATGATCCGCATCATAGTCCAGGTAGTCAAGTACACATCCTAAGGGCTTTACCAACATGTAACAGAGAGACAATCAGTGTACACATTAAGGTAAAGAGCAACCAGATAGCATACTATCATGTCGAGCAAGAAAGTCCTCCCTATATATGTCCCAGCATCCACTACAATATACATCCTATGTATAGTAATGGCCTCTAGGGCATACATATAACTAACAAGAAATTACACCTACGGGATCCTTTCGACCGATAGGGAGAAAATTCTTTATGAAACCCTCACGGCTCATAATGTTGAAAAGTCTTAGGAGGCAGATCTTAACCCTGAATCCTAAGCCATCGTTGTCCTGCAAAGAAATCGAAATAGGCTATCCACAGAATACACTTACTAAAAGGGACACACCATCATGAAGAAAAATATGCCTTTTATTCATGAATCAAAATGAATACAAAATACAATTTACAAAGGAACAAAAAAATATACTCTCAGTCAGGAGTATGTACAAGAGAAGAATAAAAAAATGTATATACAATTCTTCAAGTCGGCGAGCGATTTAGTAGATTTGTCAGTTCATCTCTTTTTCGCCGGGCCTCAGCTTCATGATTTAGTATCGTCAAAAGACGGGCCTCCGCTTGAGCCTGTTGGGCCTGGTATGAGGAAAGCCGGCCTTCAAGCTCTTTTTCAATAACCTTATGGGCTTCGACCATTTCACGAGTAAACACGGCGGCCTTATCAATGGCTACCACCTCCTTGATAGCCTTTTGAAGCACTCGCCAAAGTTCATATGCTTTAGTGGTCTTGGCCGTAAGGTTTGCTTGAACCTCCCTCAGCGCTTTGGAAGCCAGCTCCCTCTCCGAAAGCTTGCGGCTGAGCCTCTTCTCGCATGATATCATGTTCGCGGCGCACCGCTTAGTCAGCCCCTATAAGCTCGCCTTCGTGGCCACAACCTCTGAAGGAAGGCATGTACATTCAAGAATATGCAAGCAAGCCTCCACCTGCCGACAAAACTCAACCCAAACTTGCACCAATGTTTCACTATGATAGGTAGCAAGAAAGGGAAGAGAACCGTTAGCTTCGGCGGCAAACGCTTCGGCCATGATTAAACTGCCGGCACGAAGGTCTTCAATCAGAGCTGATAGGGAGTGAAGGCTTAGCTTTGCCATCCGTTCCGAGGTATGTAGAGCATAGGGGCCGGGTGGCATGACGATGCGAGATTCCAGCGTGGTAAGAGCTGGCAAAGCTGTTAAGATTTATAAATAATCAACGAGACGTGTAAGCAAAAAACGGATGGAACAACGTTGAAACTTTACTTACCCACAGTCATGCAAGAGGGATCTGAAGGCTCCCCAGGCCCGTCAAGAATCTCAACCTCGTCATCGGCTTCCAGAACTGTAAAAGACATCAATGTCATTATATGAAATAATGATAATGCTATGAGAAGAGGGCAAACAACACTAACCTTTCTCGGAAGAGAGGGCGATGCATTGAGGAGATATCGCCTGCGGAGCGGCCATCTCCAACAGGCGATGAAAGGACTTCCTGGGAGACAGATCAGCAATAGTTGCCGCCAATCTGCGCAATTCTGAAAAGACAGAAGGGTTCAGATAATGGAGAGATTGTTAATGTAAAATATAGAAGGCTACCTTCGATGCTTCTCCCATTCTGGGCTGGAGGGATAGCAGCTTTGGCGGCTTCCTCCGTGACCCCAGGCACATCATCGGGGACGTGGGCCAGTGTAGCGACTTCCGAGCGAGGAGCAATGACTGCCACTACAGGCTCCAGCGGAAGGACGGTAGCCTCGACTACCTGTCCCCTATTCTCCGGGTCATCCCCAGGAAGATCCATTGGATCGAAGACCGACAAAGATGCCTCTCCTGGGGGAGCAAGCGCTTAGGGAGCGGGAATGACCGAGGGAGACTCCATCGCAGGAGCAACGGTTGCATCGACCCCCTCCACACTGATTAGTGTTTCATTAGGGATATTAGCGGAATCTACAGCCAAAGCGCGACTCGAATTCAGATCCTCCGCCGCCGCCGAAGTCCCTGCAAAGTTTGTACGAGGATATATATATATATATATATATATATATACACAAGCAATACAAAATATTACAAAGAGATACATGAACATACCGATGCGCAAGGGAGCTTCTAGTATGGCTTGTTCAAGCCGACGCTCCTTCCTGAGGAGGTATTCTCGCCGAGGTTCGAGAGTAGACTCGTGTCCACCGGTCCACAATGAAAGTGCATCCTCGGTATCGGTTGAGACGGCCTGCTTAAGAGCCCTTTCGCCCCATTCTTCCAAAGGGCCTATGAATAGCCGCCGTATTTACAGAGGGTCTTCATAAAAGATGACGGCAGGGTAAGGTCTCTTTAGGATCCTTACATTCTCGGATTCGTCTTGTGAGCGTCTGATAGCCTCAGCTAATTGTGCGGCTTCCTCGACAGATGAACCCGGAAAAAGTAGACCACCATCTGATTCCTGCATGGCTAGCAGTTCGTCTTGGAGGATAGGCTCGGATTCCACTAAAGAGTCGAGAAGATTGGTGACCGTCTTCCTCCGCCTCTTAGACCGAGAACTAACCACCGAAGACGATCGCTTCCTTTCCCTTGGCGCTTTGGTACGGCGTTGACCCACTTCGCCTTCAATGTCTTCGCTCGGCGGTGCTACAGATGACGACACAGCCATTGCTGACGTCGCAATTGATGACACTGCTACTGGTGCCCTACTGGCCCTTGATTAAGCCCTAGTACGCAATGGCATACCATCTGTGGGGGGTTAAATCCATTGCCGCCGCCTCCGGAATAAGCACGACGCTGGTATCTCTCGAGGGAGGGCGAACCGCTGCACGCGGTTGCGGCGGAACTCTCGTGGCTTGGATCGGAATGGGAGCCTTGTATCCGAGAAGCATCTTCTTCTCCTTGGAAATAATTGGACTGACTCGGTGGAGGTACCAGCCCGTGAAAGACCCCACACATCGAGGAATATGATCAGCTTCAGGAATCACGAAGCGGGAGCCAGTGTTCAGCCGCATGAAGTGATGAGCAGCGTCACGAACAATTTCTGACGACGGGCTAGGCTCCAATGTAAATGCCTCAAAGGGAACACCCTGGTCATATCCGAGTTGCCGAGCAAAGCGGTGGGGGTTATACCGCATAAAAAGGGCCGCACCATTCTGACGAAATACCAGATTACCTGGTCTGATCGAATATAGGTGCATGGCTTCCTTGGGCTTCAGAGAAGGTACCCCCTCTTTCGACGAGTCATAGAGCTGTTGAATCGGTCCTGAGGGAGCAGACAGGACTCGATCGATGAATACCATCCTGCCCGTATTAGGATAGGGAGCGATCAGCACGCGAATAGCCCCAGACTGAGTCGGGTCAGGGGCAGAAGCGTCCACCAACCGCATGAGTCGCGGAAAAGTGTAAGCGTCATAAAATTTGGGTCTTTGGTGCGCAGCAAATGCCCCCAGCACGTGCATATCAATCCAGGACGTAAAGTAATGAAGAGAGAAATTTACCATATCTATGCCTGGAGTTGAGGTATTGGCTACGGCGCCTAACCCATGATATAGATGCGCTAGCCCTGCAATGCCCACAGCTAGTCGCGTTCCCTCAGCAATGCGATGTGCAGGGTAGATAACTGAGGCTATCATGAAATGGCGCATGGGAATGGTGAACCAGCTGAGCCAAACACTGTTGAAGCCCACAAAGAAAGTCTCCTCATCCATACCAGGAGCTGCAATCGACTCAAAAGATACCGCTGACATGATGGGAATGTAGTACTGCGGCAAGTCTTCTACTTTAGTCGGCCGCTTATTTAAACCGAACCCAAAGGGGTCGTTAATGTTCGCGAACTTCGGAGACGTCTTTGATAGGACATCTTCGCGAAGGAAGCAAGCGATAAAGCTTTTAAAAGTGACGCCCTGCTCCTCTGACTCTGTGAACAGTTTGTCAAAAATACTCAGGGTCTTGATCAAACTTGAGCGCTTGTGGCGGACGGCATTCTCGGTCAACAGGCCGTCAAGCATGGCAGGCTCGGTCTCGAAGACATACTCATCGGGAGGCCATAATTCTTCATAAAGTGTCCCCCTGACCGGAAACTTGGAGATCTCGCGAAATTCTTCCAGAGAAATTGAAACTTCGCGGTCCCCTAGAAGGAAGGTGTTGGTGGGAAGGTTCCATTGGTTCAAGAAGGCCTTAACCCACCAGACATGGGGAGACTGATAATGGAAAAGAGACGCATATATCGTCTGATAGAGTCTGACCCTCTGTAGTCGCGCACGATGGGCGGACAGGATGTAACGAGCCCGGAGAAGGTATCCCGTGGGATGTCGAAGGGTAAGCCCTATCTTGTAAATATGTCCCCATGGTTGGGCGTCGCCGTGGCAAATGCGGCACCCTAAAATGTCTATAGCCAGCACCGGATAGTTCAGAATACCAGTTGCTGAAGGCTCAAGCCGTCCCATAGGAGTCCAGTCCAGCATCTCCACAGCAAAGGCGGTCCGTGGAGGATCCATCGGCAGAAACGGACGGGTAGGCTCCGTCGGTATCTCGCAAAGAAAACAGCGGCAACCGCGAATGATGTGACCGTACCAGGTCCCCCATAAAATTAAATTGGTGCGATTCGGGTCGTGAGCCATGATCATCACCATCACTTCCTCGTCAAACGGTGACTGAGGAAAGGCAGCCTCCGAGCGAGTGAAAGGGAAGTATGGAACAGAAGTCATTATGCCTAAAATAAAAGAAGGGGAAACTGTTAAGCGAAGCCAACACGTGTATATATATATATATATGTTTGTAAATGCATATATAAAAAATACAGTGGAAGAAAGCGACAGAGGACTCATTTTATGGGACCATTAGTTACAAAATGCATGGGTCCCACAAAATCAAGATGGCGGCTTACTAATGATGAGGCAAAACAATCATTATGAGAACAAAAGGAAGATTCTCAATAAATGAACAGTGGATTTTCAAATGACCCTACACATTCCCCAAAAAGAAATCCATCTTGGACTCTGCAAAAATCAAGCAGAACAAGGGAATTAAATTCCCAGAAAACCCTACTGCAAATCCTTTCTTTTGTTGCAAAGAACAACTCAGGCAGAAAAATCTCAAGAGATCTTCTATTAAAAAACTAAGTTCTTTAGAGGAATTAAATTCCTTTTGAACAGGGGAATTAAATTCCCAGAAATATTTTTCAGAGCCAAAGCCCTTTGGAATGGAATTAAATTCCAGAGAAAAAGACAAGCATCACCATCGATCTTTGAGATCAAAAGAGCTTTAACAAAGGGATTTATGATTTAAAAATTGAGAGGTTTTATTTTTAAAGAACTTGGAAAAAATGGGTTCTTGTTAAAGGGAAAAACCTTTGGTATGGATTTAAAATCCAACGAAGATTTCTACAAAAATGTTCTTCAGCCGTTCAAGATCATTACTTGAGAAAAGGGAATCTTTTATTAACAGAGTTAAACTCTGGAAATTTTTGAAACAGAGAACTAAGCTCTGGGAAAGAGAATTAAATTCTCAGAGGAAAAAGCAAGCAAGGAAGAAGATGAACAAAGTGGAGGCGCTTCTGAAAGGACGCTGGCATTTATAGGATGTGATGGGAAATGGTTCATCTCCCCTATTCCCTAGACAGATCCAACGGTCACAAAGGTGACAGCGTTGAACTCACGTGCAGACACGTGAGAACAACGCCGTGGGGGCATTTGTTCCCTGATAAAATATCAGGAAATACTTCAATGAGGTACCACGTGTGCACATGTGACCAAAGGTCATGTGTTGACACGTAATAGTTTCCTGTGATCTCTACTTTATAGAATTAAAATTCTAATCAAACAAAAATGTAACAAAACAGCTAAGGAAAGACTCCGATGGGGCATCACGTGCTCACACGTGACCAAGGGTCACGTGCTGAGATGTGATGGTCCCTTAGCTCTGTTAAAAGGCAGAATTAAATTCTGAATAAAAGAAGGGTCACGTGCCAACACGTGACAGGTCCCTTAGCTCTTTAACTAATAGAATTAAATTCTATTTCAATGATCAAATATTGGGATCATGTGCCAACACGTGATGGGCTTTAAAAGCCTTCTGAATTAATAGAATTAAATTCTAATTAAGAGGGAATCAAAAACCCTAACTGGAAAAATATTTCTCTAAATCTTTCCAAACAAAAAAGATGGTGCTCTGTAAAATGGAGCACCATTAGATTAAAAATCCAACGGTGATTAAAAATCACCAATTAATGGAAAGATTTTATACAAGGAAATATTTCCCTAAAATTCACCAAAAATAACAAACAGAATATCTTCTGGATTAAAAATCCAATTGTGAATAAAATTCACTGAGTGATCTAAAAGATCATGTTAGTTACAAAAACAAACAAAATCTTTCAATGAAAGATTCACTAAATAAATTGATTCTTTTCTTTCTCCTATAAATAGGAGCTAAGAAGAGGAGAGAGGGAGGATTGATTTTTGGATCTTGGAATTTTCTGAAGAAAAACAATAGCAGAGAGAAAAGAAAGGAGAATTTAATTCTCAAGAAAAGAAACCCTAGATGAGAAAGGGGAAAGAGATCAAAGCTCCATAAAGCAAAAAGAGAATTTAATTCTCAATCTAAGAGTTTAACTCTTCTGCAAAAGAACTTAGTTCTTCCTCTGGTTGAAGATCTGCAGAAGCAAATCTCTCCACAAGTTGAGAATTTAATTCTCATCGGGGAGATTCTGCCATGCAGATCCAAAACTTAGAGGGAGAATTGAGTTTGGAGAATTTAATTCTCCCAAATTCATAGGAATTTAATTCCTCCAAATAAAACTAGGGTTCAACTCTATATGAGAATTTAATTCTCCCAAATTCATAAGAATTTAATTCCTCAAAAACAGAACTAGGGTTTAACCCTATACGAGAATTTAATTCTCCTAAATTCATAGGAATTTAATTCCTCCAAAACAGAACTAGGGTTTAACCCTACATAAGAATTTAATTCTTCCACATACATAGGAATTTAATTCCTCTAAAACAGAATTAGGGTTTAACCCTACAGAGAATTTAATTCTTAAAACAAAGAGACTTGAAAGCTCTCCATGCACGTAAAGAACTTGGTCACATGGTGACACATGACCCCAATCCTCAGTGATCAGAAAAGAAAGAATAAAACTAGGTCATGTGACCCCACGTGACCCCTAAACAGATCCCCTAAAATGATAAGGAAAAAAGCTCGGAGGCAATGCCTCATGTGTTCCCATGTGACTCTCATAATAAAGGGAACAAGACCAAAGGCAAAATCGAGTTTGGGCGCCCTCACGTGTTCCCACGTGACCCCTGGTAAAACACTTTAATAAATCAGTGCATGGGTGCCTATCACGTGCCTACACGTGATGGCTATGAAGACTTAAGTGTTTGACACCTTTGAATACTCTGAGAATAAAGCAAAGGAAGACTGGTCCCCACCTTCAGAGGCCTCACATGGCCCCACGCGACCAATCCAATTTTAGTGTTTGACACTATTTTTGAGTGTTTTGTCCTTAATGTTTAACACTATTTTCAGTGCATCATGTGGGAACACGTGACCATCAAATGTATATGTTAGTGTTTAAAACTATATTCAAATCAATCCTAGCCTAAATTGGCTAAGACCTTCTGAGGCAAGACTCCTCTTTTTACTGAGTCTAAATTAAATTCTTTCCTTCCAAAATTGATCATTCTATATGGCATATGAGTGCTCAGTACTCAACCAAGATAAAATGTTGTCAGGACCCCTGTCTAGCAGTGCCAAATAATGGGGGGTTGAACCCAGACAAATGTTTGATGGTCCAACAAAGGGCCAACATTTCAAACTTAATTGGACTTAACCAAAATTGGCCATAAGTCCTCAATTCAGATTTAACTGAACCAATGAGCTCATAATCTAATTAATTGATCTTAGTTCCAAATTGGACTACAGATCCCCCAATCAACTTCGGTTCAAGGGTACATCTCTTCACTCCTTTGATATTTGTCGTTGTAATCCTTCAACGTCTTCAGAGAGGTGACGGGTCCCGACAACCACACATTTCACAGAGTATGACATCTTTAAACCGAACTGTGGGGTCCTTAAACTCATGGACTATGATGTCCTTAACCTCGGACTATGGGGTCCCTTTAAACCCACGGACTATGATGTCTTTAACCTTGGACCGTAATGTCCTTAAACTAACAATGGACCGCAAAGTCCCTAAACTAAAACAATGGAGCCCAAATGCTCTTTTGTTTGATCTAAACGATCCCGTTAAGTTGATCTTAGTCTAAAATTAGACTAACATATCCTTAACAAACATTTAAGTTGATCTTAGTCCCAAATGAGACCAACGTATCCTTAAACCCAACCCCCAAACCCAAATCTAAGAAAGATACGGATTTGGACTAATCCACGCCCTACGGGCGACAACATAATTTAGTCTCCGTATACAATCCACGGGCAACCAAAAACAAAACAAACACCCACGACACGAAGTGACCATCTGGAGAAGAAGAAAGTGGTTACCGCGATGCGGTAGCGTAATTAACTGCAGGGGCTTGCGCCTGCAGGGAAGAGCGTCCCCATAATCAAAAACCCCTCAAACGAGGGAGAATCTGACGAAGTCTTCTACATTGGCCGCATCCGTTTAAACCTTCGATACATGGTGCCATAAATCAACTTGGCATTTTCGGAGAGGTGGATGGATAGCACCAATTAGCATCTGCCCCGAAATTCAGGCAAGACGAACCTACGCGGTTGCATCTCCGTATTTCGGCGGGGAACACGGTCCTTCACTTCCAATAGCTCCGTGTAGTAGTCCCCTTCGCTGCGATCGTGAACTCCGGACTCTAGAGAGGCTCCCTTGATGAAACGAACATACTTGCTTCGAAGACTTCGAGGCCGAAGATGATCTACGTCGAGGAGACACTAACCCAAGCTATCTCTTCACTAACTATGGAATTAGTGAAGCAAACACACTCTACTAAATGGCAAGTAGTAGAGGATGATGAAGTAGGAAGTGGGCTTACTTTATATTTCATTTTCTCACACTTTTTCTCAAAACTCCATTAAAGCTAATAAGCTTTTGATGAAGAAGAAGAAGAAGAAAAATATCTCACATGAATAATTCATCCAAATGAATTATTGAAACCATGGGTGAGTTAAAGCCATCATACTTAACTCATGTAGAGAATAAACCCAAGGTTATGGTTAAAGGTTGGGTCAAGGAAACATATACTAAGGAATGAAAAAAGATTTGACCTTGACAAAGTTCTACAAGCTTCTCCAAGCTTGAAAACTTTGACCAAGTCTTTTGCTCTTTTGTAATAACTTAAGAAATAATCAAAACCCTAATTTAACCCTAGCATGGTATAAGTCTCATACACCCATCTTGTATGTATCATCAAGCATGACACAATACATATACACAAACATACATATCACATATATACAATGTGCACATCGAGTGAGAAAAGAAATCATTAGTGAGCTTAATATTAGTTAATGTAATATAATATATCAAATATAAAATTATACATTAAATTATCAAATCAACTCTTGATTTAATAATCCGGCTATATCATATATAACCGACTAATACTTTATGAATCAACTTATCGAATCAACACTTGATCCGATAACCCGGCTATATCATATATAACCGACCGATATCATATATCGCGAGAATAGAATACGGTATCACATATCGTATTAATCTTGGTCCCGCACATATCACATATGCGCTCCTACTCCGTTTCGCTTGAGCCAGGAAACCTCTGTGTAGGGCTCTAAAGACTCGTCATTACGCCGACAGTAGGTGATGATCATATCAAACACCCACAAGCCGCAAGCAGTCTGCTAAACGTAACGGCCACCCGGGTATTGAGCGATCAGAAGATCAACAAGCAAGCCTGTTCATACTCCTACGAATCCAATCAGTAACACTACCGTACAGTCTGGTCTCTTCGTCTGATATGTTGCATATCACAGCCTGGGGGTGGTATAACGTCAGACCCCAATAGCCTGATAAGTCATGCCGATGTAAGGTCTATAACGGTTCAAGAAACTACTGATAACACTTACCAGTAGATCTCAGAAACCCAGCCAGGGATTTCTTGTTATGGCCAATCGAGCATAGCGCAACATCAACTCCCAATACCGGGAGAGACGAAACCCCCCTATCACTCATTGCCTCCATATGACTCGAGACTGTACCTAAAAGCCACCGTTTTGCACGATCTCTTGACCGTGGTAAGGTGGAAATCAAAGCACAGTGGGAATCACACAAGACTCTATGACGATCTCGGGTATACAGACTAACCTGTACCAGTGTCACCAGAGAACTGCTATCCGACGATAGGTATTATAACATCTAGGAGTTCTCGGCGAGTCTGTTCAGTGTACCCAGTCTCCACTGAGCACCCGTATACTGTCTCTAATATCAAACACCAATGGATATGGGATCATCCATCATCCATCTGTATGGGTCGAGAAGCTATACGCTAGTCTATTCTGGTATATCGATGCCCTATCTTGTTACAACCTTGACTAGGAACATTTGAAGGATGTACTTAGAAACTACACTGTCCCCACTAGTATGATCTGCATCATAGTGCTGGTTGTCAAGTACACATCCTAAGGGCTTTACCAACATGTAATCAAGAGACAATCAGAGTACATGTTAAGATAAAGAGCAACCAGATAGCATACTATCATGTCGAGCAAGAAAGTCCTCACCATATATGTCCAAGCATCCACTACAATATACATCGTATGTACAATAATGGCCTCTAGGGCATATATATAACTAATAATCTCCCACTTGCACTAGGGCCACATGTTGTAGTATCTCATACCCAACAATCAGTAATGGTTAAAGTATCTCATACTCAACCATCCCATATTAGTCTCTCCTGGGAATAGACCTTTGTGAGTGGATCCGCTGTGTTGTCCTCCGAGTCTACTCTCCTATCCTCGATCTCCCTGGAGATCAACCATTTCCATGATCAGGTGATACTGCCTAAGAATATGTCTGGATAACTGATGGGACGGGGGTTCCTAGGCATAAGCCATAACTCCATTGTCATACAATGGTAGGAACGAAGTTCATCTCATGAACTATTATACATCCAGACTACTTCTTTGGTAGCATCCTTGGTAGTGGTATATCCATCCTTTATCGTCTAGTATGTCACGGTCTCTAGCTTGGAACTCTTTCAACATACCGTCCCTCCACTGAGGGTAAAGACAGTGCCTTTGACTGACATTCAGTCGACCTTATCACTCTGGAAGCTATCCAGTGATTCTCTCCAGGATCTATTGATACCATCTCACTACACCTAGTGATAATCCTAACATCCACTTAGATCTATCTCATAGATCCAAAACCCAGGATTTAGGAGCTATCACCTTGATCCTATATGGAGAATCCTTGTGATAAGAGGAGATTGACCGAGCGTAGTATAGGAAACTCCTTTCCTATCAAGAGTATGTCATCCACGTATAATACGAGGATCACCACCATACTCCCTACTACCCTTTTTGTATATACAAGGTTCATCTACCATTTTGATGAAGTCAAACACTTTGACTACCACATCAAAACAGATGTTCCAACTCCACGATGCCTGTTTTATCCCATAAAGCAATTTGCACATGTTTCCGCTGCTCCCACTGTCTACGAAACCCTATGGTTGTGTACTTACAGACGCCTTCTTCTAAATCACTATTTAGAACAGCAGTTATGACACCCAACTGCCAGATATCGTAGTCATGGTATATAGCAATGGCAAGTAGGATCCGGATGGACTTAAGCATAGACACTAGAAAAAGTTTCATCACAAACCACACTTGATCGATGACGAGAACCTTTTACAACAAGTCTAGCTTTGAAAGTCTCAACTTTTCCATGTATACCAAGTAATCTTCTCAAGATATACTTGCTCCTGATGGGGATTTAACCCTTCAGATAAAGCAACAAAAGTCCATACTTTGTTGGTGTATATGGATTCTATCTCAGATCACATAGCATCCAGCCATTCTTAAAGAGTCCCCACTCCAGACGGCCTGCTCGAAACTAGTTGGGTCATCATTTCATGATGCAATCCTCGCTCCCACTGTCATAGAGAAAAACCGAAGTATCTCTCAGGTGGCTCCAATCTGCCCCCCTCCCCCCTGCGGGAACGTTTATCTTTTCTCCTTTCTGTTGAGGAACCCTACCAGATCGGCGGAGAGGCTGAGGTTTGTCGGGAGCTATTGAATTCTTCGGTTCTACCAAATCATCAGCTGCAGTTTGTATAGCTGGAACTCTTTCCAGTTCTACCTCATGACCATTAATTTTTTCCCAAGAAATTCCCTTTCCCAAAGGTGGCATGCTGAAAAACAAAACACCTTTTATTCCTCAGTAGGGTAGAAGATATTCCCTTGCGAATGCTTGGGATATCCAATAAACTTCCACAGAACTGACCTTGCCTCGAGCTTATCCGGATTATGCTTTTGACATAGGCTGGACAACCCCAAATCTTAATTTCCTTAAGAGATGGGCTATTCCCATACCATATCACATATGGAGTGGTAGGCACCTATTTTGGTTGGAACCCTATTCAATAGGTATGCAGCTTCTCAAGTGCATAACCCCCAAAAGGAAATAAGTAACTCAGTAGTACTCATCATAGAGCACACCATATCACATAGGGCGCGATTGCTCCACCCCGATACACCTACGTGCTGTGGTGAATATGGAGGAGTAATGCTGAGAGAGAATCTCATTCTCCTTTAGAATAGTCCAGGATCTCCGTGCTCAAGTGTTCTCCTCCCTGATCTCATCAAAGGACATAATACTTATACCCATTTTGGTTCTCTACTTCCAACTTATATTCTTTGAATTTCTCAAAAGCATCAGGCTTGTGTTTCAACAGGTACACATGTATGAATCTTGAGAGACCATCAGAGAATGTACTGAAGCAAAAAGAACCAGTCCTGGCATTTGTAGAAAGGGGACCTCATACATCATCATGTATCAATCCCAAGAGTTCACTACCTCTTTCTCTGTTTCTAATAAACGGAGTTATGGTCATCTTATCTTTGTGACATGACTGGCAAGTTTCACAAGTTATAAATTCAAACTGATTTAAATATGCATCTAAATGTAACTTAGCTAGTCAGGTCGCATTGATATGACCTAGTCTACAATGCCTCAAGAAGGATTCGTTCATTTCTGAACTCTTCCTCTTGTGTGCGTTCTATACATTAAGAATCGTGGTTTGATTTAGAACGTATATGCTTTTAGATAATGTGCCTGAACCGATCAACTCTTGATATAGGAAATGTTCGAAACATTATCCAACAATACAAAATTATATCTTTCTTTACTAAATAAAGAGACTGATATGATGTTGTATATCAGGTTTGGTATCTAATAACATTCGTTCAGAATTAATGTATTTGGTAATACAGGGTGATAACTGCCAAAAAACTTGGCTGCAACACTTGCACCGTTTCCAACTCTTGAAACTGATCACCCATTCTCAGTTCTCTACCTATCTATAGCCCATGTAATATATTACATATCTGGGATCCTGATCCGGTATCTCATACCCAGGACATAAAGTATACTGAGAAACAGTTCTCTGTAATGAACACACCCGACGAAGATGCATCATCATGCACTTTTTTCGTTTGGGCGGCACGGGAATTCTGGTAATCTCCAATTTCTTGCTCGATCTTATAACAATTATAAGTTGGAGCGGGTCCAACGTTCCCCAGCGCAGTATAACAAGCGGGTTCGGTCAATACATCCATATTATTATCTTGATTAAGGCGTGACATGGTCGCTACCTGGAGAGAGAGAGAGAAGAAAACACTCTGCGTGCGCTCTTGCAAGATTAGATTGGTTATTAATTTATCTAATCAGGACGGCTCCCACTGTTTTAGTCAAATCTTTCTTCAAACCCTAAAAGGGATGGCTAGCCGGGATTAATTACACCCTACAAGTTCGCCAATCTTTTAGCCAGGCCAGTGTCAGTAATTTAAGGGAGGTTCCCCGTGCTTTCGCACGGACCTAATTAAAATAAACCTCGTTTTCCCAGGGGCATAACCCCGTTAACACCTTTCTAGACACCTACTTGATCGGCTAATTGTAATGTGTAAAACTCTCCCAGGGGTAACTCTTACTCGCAGTGGGTATCGGGATCCAACTATCTTACAGGAGGTATGCAATCTCATTGCAAATTTCAACACTTGAAATTCCCAATAATTGTTTTACCCCTAGTGACTTATGACCTTAACTATGGTCAACAAATCATAAGCACTAGTCAAGTTCTACCCGTTCATTTAGTGATTAATTAGACCCACCCACATGACCCTTAAATATGGTCAACAAAGTCATATGACTGTCCTAATTAATCGTATCATATTCTATGTAGGAAGACATCACTTAGCTACCGCACACTGCGCCTTAACTAAGGTCAGCAAACGCAGCACGAATACTAAGTACTCTACTTCCTAAAATGACGGAGGTCGACGACGGGTTTTTAAGAAAACCTTTTGCGTAATGAACTTGATATCATCGTAGAATCGAGGGATTTTGAAATGGAGTGTTTTTTAGGCTTTTACTAGTTTTGCTAAAGTGGTCACTCCCGGTGAAGGGATCTCGGCTCTTTCCTTATCGAATAAGGTGCAGGTTATTTCATAAATACCACTATGCAAAACAAAAACTATAAAAGCAATCAAAAGACAAACCGAGTTTGTAGCATCTGCTAATTTTGGTAAAGAGGTCACTCCCGGTGAAGGGATCTCAGCTCTTTCCTTATCGAATAAGGTGCTGGATATTCTACAAGGAATACCGCTATGCAAAGCAAGAACTAGAGCTACCAGTTTTCGAGACAAGTTTCTACAACATCATTAGGTTTCTTTTATTTCATTAATCTCATTAATAAAGTCCCATTTTTTATGCTTCACAAGCATCACATATGAAACGAAATCAACAATATATAATATATACCACATATATATAATATAAGCATTCGTCTCAGGCAGTAATATGATCTCATCACAGAACATTGCAGCAGAAGAACATATATGAAATATTGGATATACTAGGATTTCCATGTTTTATATTAATTCTATATAAAACACGGATTCCACGGTCGTGATGAATAGCCAATCCTACACCCCTAGACCCCTACGAGAGCGGCAAGCAACCGTGCCAATTCTAGAGTTAGGAGACCCGGTCTCGACTCCTAAAGATGGTCTCCCACTGGACCCTAGAACCCGGTTACTTGTGCTCCCCGCCTTGGGTCTATCCTAATGCGGAAAAGTAAATAATATACAATGGTGACATTATCCTCAACCCGGAAGTGCCCCAATAAAAGAATATTACATACAATAAATTTTACATGAATGAAAATGAAAAACTCTCATCTCACATAAACCCCCCGGCTATTCAAACATGACGATCCAATATAACATATCCCAGCAACACATAACATCATATGTCATCAACGTAAGTAAATATGCGTACCCCAGTTGTCGTTGACATATAGCACCGAAACCGGCGATACACCACATATTACACTTACGGTCGCAGAAAAGAAAGTGAAAAACTACAACAGTTGGAATACACAACCACCTTAGACATCATAAACCCAATGTATCACATATATTGGATTTCATGCCTAACCAAATGAATTTCTTAGACATCACATGCCTAACAATTATAAACCCTGCATTTTAGTCTCGATCTCAAAAACACTTTTCAATATCCATACAAGAAATTCAATAAGATTCCCGACATCCTGATCGTATGCTTGTCGGAAACTTTAGTAGACGGTCGCACCCTCGATGCCGTCGACGAAGTGCACTAAGGCAGAACACCGCTGCCACGAGCACCCGAACGGATGCTTTAGACGACGGGGTTCTCCTACAGTCACTTGGTCAGGGCTATGGGGCGTGGCTATCTATTAAGTTTACCCGACAAGTATCCGCGTACACTACTTGATTGTGATGGACTTTTGATCACATCAAAATCCCGTGGCCACCGATCAAATCTGACTAAACTGCTAGATTTATAACATTCAAACTAGTTATCTCATAACTACATATGGATTCCAAATATTGTATCCCATCACATGATACCCGGACGATGTTAAACCTTTTCGATCGATTCATCAAAGTCCCACAATTTCCCGACAGCTCAACACTTGAGCACAGTTTTAATAATACCCAGAATATGACACAGTACCCATGCACCAGCCGTAGAAGGGCAAACCCAAGCCTCACTCATGTCGCCACAGAACTACGGCAAACCCTAGGGTTTGACCGCGGTTCCACGATCCAAAAAAGTCGAGTTAGGGTTTCATTCTTCTAGAGGGTTCATAAGATCACTTGCATATTTTTCCGAATATGTTAAACTTGAAAAAATGGGGTTTTGACATTCGTTCGAACTTTTTAGCTTCGTCTAGACAACATGCGAATAACCCGAAACAATGTTAAAACTACGAATACGAAATACTCCGATTTGCTTATAGTTTAAGATTACATCACATGCAAAATTAGCAAAAATAAACAACACTTGAAACACCAAAACCCAGTGACTGGAACACGCCCAAAAAAATTTACCCAATTCCCCATAAGAAGTCCGGCGTCACCGAAATCCCTAGCTTGGTCGCCGGCCATTTCCCGAGGGGTGGGGGTGAATTTTCTTGTGTGTTCATGTGGTATCACATACAACATTCTGCACTTGCTTAAATAATTTTTTGAACACTACTTAAAATCGACAGAAACTGGGGTTTTCCGTTTCAAGTTTCAGAGTCGTTTCAGTTTCGTAATACTAACAAAATCCGTATTAATTTCTAGCATGACTCTGATACCACTGTTGGGTTGTCTGCAATGGCAGCAAGGTTCGGGAGGCATCGACCATGATAAATTAAAAACTTGTTGTTCTAGCTAACCCTAAACATGAATCGATTACTAGAAATAATACGGAAAATATCTGCAAACACTTTGCAAGTTATAGTGAGCAAGGATTACAACCTTTGTAGACCGGTCCTTCACTTCAAATAGCTCCGTGTAGTAGTCCCCTTTGCTGCGATCGTAAACTCCGGACTCTAGAGAGACTCCCTTGAAGAAACGAACGTACTTGCTTCGTAGACTTCGAGGCCGAAGATGATTTACGTCGAGGAGACACTTGTTGGATATAGTGCCCTCAGAGTCAATTATTGGATCACAGGCACGTGATTGCAATGATTGAGGAGGACCTATGCCGGTAGGACAGTTTTACTCGAGATGATAGTATGCTATCTGGTTTATCTTTATCATCGTGTACTGCTTTAAGTGACCTTACGAGTTGCTGTTACACGTTGATAGAGCCCCTAGGATTCTTGCTTGACTACCAGCAGTATGAGGGCGATCATATACGTGAGAGCTGGAGTCTATAAGCACATCCTTAAAAGGTCCCTAGTCGTGGGAGTTTCGAGACAGGGCATCGATTCTCCAGAGTAGACTAGTGTATACAGTCGAGACCCCGACGAGGGGCGGTGGCCGGTCTCACAAGCCACTGGTGTTAGTTGGTTCACCTAAGATGTATACAGGTGCTCATTGGGTTATGAGTACACCGGACAGGACTCGCCGGGAACCTACTAGTTGGTATTATACCTGACGTCAGATAGCAGTTCCCTGGTGACATGTGTACAGGTTAGTTCATCGACCTGAGATCGTCATTTTTCTCGTGTGAGTTCCCACTGTAGTTTGATTACTACCCTACCACGCTCAAAGGAGACGTGCAAACAAGTTTTAGTTGGGTACAGTCCCGAGCCACATGGAGGCAGTGAGCGGATCTGCAGGGGATCGTCTCACCCGGTATTGGGGGTGAGGTCGCGCTGTGTCTAGGAGAGCCAGTACATGAAAAGTCCTTGGCCAAGGTAGGAGATTTACTGGTAGGTATTCCATTAGTATCTCAGGGTGTTCTGGGCTACACTCCGACACGACTTGTACCGCTATTGGGGGTCTGACTTTTACCAACCCCCTAGGCCCGCCATGCGATGCTCATAGACGAATGGACCGGACTGTACGGATATTGTCACTGACGGGCTCAGTAGGGTGTCAGGATGAGTTCGCTCATCGACGTCCCTTTTGGTCAATAGCTGGTGACCCGTCACTTATGGCTGATACCTCTGACATGCTAGTGGTTAAATCCACAGCCATAGTATTGACAAGTCTTTAGAGTCCACCACACACAGTTACTCAAGTTTCGGGCGAAACGCTGTAGAGGCCGTATGGAGATATGGCAGGGTTCGATCAGATACGTGCGGTATTGCACGGATCGTGATCGGACGGTTTTTACTAGCCGGCTTTGGCTAGCAGGATCCTAGTATTAGATAGTGTAGATTTTGTCTCTTTGCATTTGTGTTCAGTGGGAATACAAATGCGGGCATGTATTTGCAGTAGCGGGGTTTTCTTGTAATTTATTACGGGATCAGTTTTCTGAAGTTGCCAGTTTGCATTCCGTTCTGGCCGGTTTTCCTTTGTTCCTTCCCGGCCGGACTGTTCGATGGAAGGGGTTATTTGCAGGTGTGCAAATAACATTTGTGGGAGGGGGTTTATTGTGATTGTGGCTTCTTATCATCATAAGATTCTTTTCTTGTCCATTCTCTTGCATTAAATGTGAAAGGCTTGGTGATTGGATAGAGGTTGATGTGGTTGTGACCTTTTTCTCTTTATCTCTCATTTTTCTCTCTTGGATTAATTATTCATTTTCCTCCACCATTCTCATATGAGGGGCCGGCCACTAGAGAGAGGGGGGAGATTATTATGGTTCTCATTCTTTATGCTATCTCATTATTCCATTGTTGCAACAAAAGAAAAATCCCTCTCCAAAGTTCTTGATTCCTACCTCCATCAAGGCAACTTCATAAACCCCAAAAGAGGCAACCATTCTACACTATATCTACAGCAAATCTTGGACGCGTCGGCTTGCCAACTTCGTGCCCGAGTTGCCTCGGTCCAGAGGTGGGAGCCCGTAAAAGAAATCGGCTACGTGGTGCCCTTTCCGACGAGGAGGTGACGGACGGAGATTCCGCAGGAGATCGGAGTGGAGATGAAGACCGAAGGACACGGATCGCTTGGTATACTTCTCTACCCATCTTGTATTTTGCTAGTAGCTAGGTTAATGGCCCGATCCGGGTTAAAAGTGCGCGGTGGTGCCGGTTTGCTAGTTTGCAAAGTTTTTCGTTTCCGCGTTTCCGGCGTCGGATCGACGGCCGGGGCACCGTTGTGCACTTACATTGGTATCAGAGCCACGCCATTAACCTAGTCTAGCTTGCTCTAGTATGTTTAAAACTCGATCGATCAAAAATCCCGAAAAACCGTATTTTCCTATGCATAAGTTTCTGTCGAATTTTTTTTTGGCTTGAAAAATTTTTCAGGTTGTTTCAGAAACACGTGTAGGGAATTCTAAGCATTCTGTAAAAATTTGGCCGCCAGAACTTACTATACCACCGCAGAACCGCAGCCAAAACCATGCTTGGGCCGCGGTTCCGCCGCGCTTTGTACTGTTCATTGTACTAAATTTTTCCAGTAGGCTTATGGGTTAGAAATAGGGGTTTTGGGATATTCTTTTTGGGCCCATATTTTCTGTGAGTGCTACAGTGATGCTTGGGGCCCACTTCGATAAATTTGATCGATCAAATATTTTAAACATGTTAGTTCACAGTATTTACATTATATCTGCGACCGTGAATGTCATTCGATCGGTAAATCCAGTCTATCTGCTATAGCCCTTTTAGACGGATTTGCGAACGTGACATTCACGTTGATGTTCTGTATTGTGCTGTGATGTTGCGGATCCGGGGTTTTAGTGCTAGTAGCTAGGTTAATGGCCCGATCCGGGGTTTTAGTGCGCGGTGGTGCCGGTTTGCAAGTTTCGCAAAGTTTTTCGTTTTCGCATTTCCGGTGTCGGATTGACGGCCGGGGCGCCGCCGTGCACTTACATTGGTATCAGAGCCACTCCATTAACCTAGTCTAGCTTGCTCTAATATGTTTACAAGTTCGATCGAACAAATTTCCGAAAACCCGATTTCCATTGCATGAGTTTCTGTCGAAATTTTTTTGGGCTCTAAAAATTTTTCAGGTTGTTGCAGAATAACATGTAGGGAATTCTAAGACTTCTGCAAAAATTTGGTGACATGAATCCACTGTTCCACCGCGGAATCGCGGCCAAACCCATGCATTGGCCGCGGTTCCGCGGCCATAATAAGTCCTAGTTGCACCAATTTTTTTCAGTGGGTCTTAGACTGTTAAATGGGGGTTTTGGAACATTCTTTTTGGGCCCAGATTTTTCTGTGAGTGCTACAATAGTGCTTGGGGCCCACTTGGGTATATTTGATCGATCGAAAATTTTTAACATGTTAGTTCACAGTATTTACATTATATCTGCGACCGTGAATGTCATTTGATCGGTAAATCCTGTCTAACTGCTATAGCCCTTTTAGACGGATTTGCGAACGTGACATTCACGTTGATGTTCTGTGTATTTCTGTGATATTGCGGATTGGTCGTGGGGATAGCCTGGATGCAATGTTAGTACAGTTTTGTTTTATATGTACATTTGATATTGCGGGACGAGCGTCCGACATGTGGACTGCCGTCACTGCCTGTTTGTATTATTCTTTTGGGGCACGACCGGGTTGAGGTCGATGTACCCGTTGTATGTATATTTTTACTTTCTGTACTAGGATTACCCCAAGGAGGGGTACACGGATAGCCGGGTTCTAGAGGGCAACGGGCCCGCATCTCATGGAGTTGAGACGGAGGGGGCTTCATTCTAGAATTGGCGGGCTATTCGCCGCACTCGTAGGGGGTATAGGTTGACCCAGGAGGGGTGCCCAAGTTACCGGATTCCGTGAAGTGCTGGGTGGTCCATTCACGATGCTGAAGGGGGCTGCCTCGCTTCAGGTTTTGGAGGGCAACTTGCCGTAGGGGTCTAGGATTTTCATTGCACAGGCTATCCACACGATCAGGGGAACGTCGGGTTTCAGTAGCGGCTCTGTGAAACCCGGGGATCCCAGATATCTGTATTGTTCTGTGATACTGGTTACATTTCTGTGATTTTGCATTTTATCACGCCTTGAGCGAATATTATATATTGATATATATACTAGTAGATGTTGTATATGTTTTGCATCCGCGCTAGTCCAGTCCCCGCTCTGTCGTTAGTTAAGTAACCTAACGGGTGATGACGGGACCCAGTGGCGAATGCGGATGGCATATACGTACATCATTATTTTCGTTCTTTTGTGATGTGATCAATTGATAGGACTGCGTTGATTCGGATCAATGCAAGATAAACAAACCTATTCTGATGTTGTTGGAACTTTTTTCATAAAGCTGTTATTGCAAGGGCGTTCTCTTCTGTTTTGCACAGTGGTATTCGGTTATGAATATCCTGCTCCTCAGTCGACGAGGCAAGGGCCGAGATCCCTTCACCGGGAGTAACCCCTTGGACAGAAGTTTGCATCAGGGCAATAACTTCACTATAGCCGATTACTTTTGCTTTGCATCGTGGTATTCAGTTGGAATATCCTGCACCTCATTCTACGGGGAAAGAGCCGAGATCCCTTCACCGGGAGTGACCTCATTAGCAAAGGTTTTCGTTACTATATTATTCTAAAAAGCTATACGTTCCTTCAACGATATCAAGTTCATTACGTTAAAGGTTTTCGCCAGAAACCATTCGTAGCCCTCTATCATTTCGGTTAAATATTCGGTAGTATTCAAGCTATGTATTTTGACCTCACACCAATGCATAGTGATTGGTAGCTACCGAATATTTATCTGTTGCATAGATAGATGCGTTGGTTTGGGACAGTCGTACTACTATTTTGGCCTACGTCAAGGGTATGTACGGGTGGGTTCAAATTAACCTGGACAATGATGGGTAGAACTTGACATGTGACTTATGATATTTTGACATCACGCCAAGGTCATAAGAGCATGGAGCAAAAATCACATCGGGAGTTTCTAAAGAAACTGAAACTTGCCAGATATGCGCATACCTTCTGGAATGTGATAACGTGAGCGGATTCCGTCACGTTATCATGCGATGATAGTTGGATCCCGATTCCCACTGATGAGTTGGTTTACTCCTCGGGTGATCCCGGCTAATTCTTCTTTCAGGTTTGGGGAAGAATTTGACGTTACAGTGGGAGGTTTCCTGATTAGATAAAGTGATAACCATTCTGATCTAGGTTAGAGTGCACACTGAGTGTTTCTTTTCTCTCTCTCTTTGGCAGCGACCATTGACCCGACCCTAGACTATGACTTAGTGACCAAGTTGACCGAACCTTCTTAACACTGGCTTTTGGATTGTCAGAGTAGCAAACCTCATTGCCACTCCTGCTTTTACCTTTTTCTCCAGGACACCCCGTATTACTACGAACGTCCACTTCCATTAGACAAAACCATCGTATGGTTATATACGAACTCGAAGGAATTCGAGGATGGTTTCCGGTTCTGGAGAAAACGAATAGGACTATTCAGTTGTCTTTTCCTTTTACCTTCTCTCAGGTTGCGAGTACTCCTTGGTTTAGGAGATAGTACACCTATTACGCAAATTGGATAGTCTTCTTCCAAACCTTAGGCTGGTGCCGAACGGTGGGGAATGAAGAAAACCAATTAGCATAACGATGGTGTACAGAAGGTATTAAGTTAAGACAAAGAAAGGGATTAGTAAGAGGGCAAAGTAAATTGCGACTGATATTCACGACCAAACCAAGTATTTCTTCGCCAATCCTAAATCACCTTTGTATTTCTCCAGGACACTCCGTATCACTACGAAGATCCCAAGTTTATTGGATAATCCATCGTATGGTTATATATGAACTCGAAAGGAACTTGTTCCAGTTCGGGGATGGATCCTGGTTCAGGAGAAATAGGAATAGGGTTTATTCGGCTGTCTTTTATCTTCACTTTCTCTCGCATTGCGAGTGCTCCTAGGATTAGGACAGTACACCCATTATGCTTATTGGATAGTCTTCTTCCAAACCATAGGCTAGTGCCGAACGGTAGGGAAGGAAGAAAACCATTTGGCCTAAAGGGGTGTACAGAAGGTAATGACTAAAGACATATAAAGGGATTTGGAGAGATGGCAAACAATTATACGGTTACAGTTGTGAATCTGGATAATGGAAGAGGCATTACTAGGAATACCGGGATACCCCATCGAAACATTTCAATGTTTCAGTTCCACTGTGTACTGTTAAAAGAAAACTGATTTCCCAATTAGACACTTGCTCCAGGGTATGTATTTACCAGGTATGATTCTCACATCTGTATGGTTTTACAGATGATGAGTGGGAGTAAGTTATTGGGAATTAGGTGACCATCCTCATTATATCGGGATTCGTTGTAATTGGTGATATTTGAGGAAGTCACCTGGGTTGTTTGCCGGACGGCAAATATTTGGTTTTGAATATCCGTTGTTGTGCACCAATTTCAAATTGATATATCTGTACGTCTATTTTTATAGAGTGAGATATACCTTTTTGAAACTATGTCTATGACATTTACCTATATCAGTGGATGGTTAGGTAAGGAGCATTGAACAGCGGTGTAATTCTTCTTAACCATAAGTACAGTTTTCAACCTACGACACACAGTGAATGAGTTATTAGACTCAAGGGACTTATACAGAGTATTGTATATTGTCCAGTGTCCATTAGGACAGAGGGGTTGGTCCTCGTACTATATTCTGTTTACTTGTGACTTCTCTAGTTCTTAGACAGGTGTTACGTAGAAACACAGTGTCTGAGTTTTGAGAAGTTATTGGTATAAGATTAAAGTAGAGAACCAGGTATTGCAAGTATCGGGATTCTTCAAGGTGATCGAAGATGTAGATACTTATGTATGGTATTCAGTTGATAGTAATGATTAAGAGAACTTGCTTCTCTTTCAGGTTACTCATAATTGGAAGTACTCCTAAGTTGAGTAACGCTGATCGGCCTCTCTTTCATTTAGTTAACATGCACTGGAGACAGCTGCATGATTTGAATCTGGTTCAATTAAATCAGTGCCTCTGTTTCTATATTGGATATAGAACAGTTCATATCTTGACTTTGTTAAGATACGGGGAGTTGTCCGGCTTATGCTTAAAACCAGACTCCGGATAACTCAAGGCACGTTTCTGTAATGGCTGTTTGTGGGTTGACCCGGGCTATGACGAGGGTTGACTTTCTACCATCTGGAAGATCAATAGTGATATTATTCTTAACTCGCCACAGTTTTAACAAAAATGCATTTTTTCAGAAAACAGTAGTGGGAGTATGGTAGAACTGGAAGTGATTCCAGAACCGCAAACGATTACTGAAGATTTGATAAGAACCTAAAGATTCAATCTAGTTTGACATTCCATTGGCCACTCCGCAGATATGGTGGGTAACCTCAGGCACTCGAGAGGTACTTCGGTATGCTCAAGGACGGTGGCAGGGAGGTTCTTGTTTACCCAGACTTGCCATTGCTGTTGTTCCAGACTGTGAGACACGGCAGGAGGATGAGTATAGCGTCGTTCTAAACTAGCTTTAGAAGTGTACGCGTATATGACTCTGCCAGAGGGTTGTCATGGTCAGTGGGAGCAGCGGAAGCATTGGTGGACAAGTGGCTTATGTCTATTTATAGACTAAAGAAGATATAGCGGAGATAGATCATCTATTTCTGATGTGACAGTCATAGGTTTGACTTCATCAGAATAGAGGATGGATCTGTTAAGAAGGTAGTAGGGTGTGATGTCCTGGTATTTGATGACATACACAGAGTAGGAAGTGATATTCCTATACTACGATCGGTTATACTTGGGTCGTCACACAGTGGTTTCTCCACATAGGACTTGGATACTATATCGGACATTCTGGTTACTAGATCTATGGTTTTAGATATAGATTTGGGTGGTTTCCTAATCTGGGTACCTTGACAGCATTCTATGAGTATTTAGAATGGACGACTCCTGGCACTGTAGTATACCTGCAGGTGATGGAGTCACTCTTTCTAAAGGTGTCTTACAGACTAAAGGGGAGAGGGATGTGCATAATTGGCAGATCACTTGCTTAGGTAATTGAGTTGATCATAAGATGTCAAGTACCACACCAGATGTTGTTCTTGCAGTAGATGCAATAAGTTGATATTGATCCAATCCTGGAGAAACAGTCGGAAGCGGTTTTAGAACATAAGTGGATGTTCTAGGGATTTGATAACGGCAGCCTCCTTTTGGAGACGGTTATCATTCCAGGCTTCCAAGGTGATCTGGACGACAGGGTGGTCGTTAGAGTCATAGTTTTCCCTCTGACGAGGGGCAGTATTTTGGACAGGTGGTCCAGGCGGATACTGAGGGAAGGATGGCGCAGGATACTGATTAAGTTCAGTTGACGATACAGTCTAAGAAGTTTGGATTTATAGTTCATTTATGAGCTAGGTCCCATCAGACATCCAGACATTCTAAGACAGGTATTGCTCATTTCGGGAGATGGCTTTCTCCGCGAACATGGGATATAGAGAGACATAGAAAGAAACATCACAGCGGATCCACTCACTGAGGCTATTCCTTTTACGCAATAGTTTCGCAAACGAGCTTTGTGAGACTGACTAGTAGAGGAGTTGGGTGTTCGGTATCACACGGGCTGTGAGTATGCGACATCGCAATAATTAGCCTTGAGTGCATGTGGGAGATTGTTGGATATAGTGCCCTCAGAGTCAATTATTGGATCACAGGCACGTGATTACAATGATTGAGGAGGACCTATGCCGGTAGGACAGTCTTACTCGAGATAATAGTATGCTATCTGGTTTATCTTTATCATCGTATACTGCTTTAAGTGACCTTACGAGTTGCTATTACACGTTGATAGAGCCCCTAGGATTCTTGCTTGACTACCAGCAGTATGAGGGCGATCATATATGTGAGAGCTGGAGTCTATAAGCACATCCTTAAAAGGTCCCTAGTCGTGGGAGTTTAGAGACAGGGCATCGATTCTCCAGAGTAGACTAGTGTATACAGTCGAGACCCCGACGAGGGGCGGTGGCCGGTCTCACAAGCCACTGGTGTCAGTTGGTTCACCTAAGATGTATACAGGTGCTCATTGGGTTATGAGTACACCGGACAGGACTCGCCGGGAACCTGCTTGTTGGTATTATACCTGACGTCAGATAGCAGTTCCCAGGTGACATGTGTACAGGTTAGTTCATCGACCTGAGATCGTCATTTGTCTCGTGTGAGTTCCCACTGTGGTTTGATTACTACCCTACCACGCTCAAAGGAGACGTGCAAACAGGTTTTAGTTGGGTACAGTCCCGAGCCACATGAAGGCAGTGAGCGGATCTGCAGGGGTTCGTCTCTTCCGGTATTGGGGGTGAGGTCGTGCTGTGTCTAGGAGAGCCAGTACATGAAAAGTCCTTGGCCAAGGCAGGAGATTTACTGGTAGGTATTCCAGTAGTATCTCAGGGTGTTCTGGGCTACACTCCGACACGACTTGTACCGCTATTGGGGGTCTGACTTTTACCAACCCCCTAGGCCCGCCATGCGATGCTCATAGACGAACGGACCGGACTGTATGGATATTGTCACTGACAGGCTCAGTAGGGTGTCAGGATGAGTTCGCTCATCGACGTCCCTTTTGGTCAATAGCTGGTGGCCCGTCACGTATGGCTGATACCTCTGACGTGCTAGTGGTTAAATCCACAGCCATAGTATTGACGAGTCTTTAGAGTCCACCACACACAGTTACTCAAGTTTCGGGCGAAACGCTGTAGAGGCCGTATGGAGATATGGCAGGGTTCGATCAGATACGTGCGGTATTGCACGGATCGTGATCGGACGGTTTTTACTAGCCGACTTTGGCTTAAGCCGAATCCTAGTATTAGATAGTGTAGATTTTGTCTCTTTGCATTTGTGTTCAGTGGGAATACAAATGCGGGCATATATTTGCAGTAGCGGGGTTTTCCTGTAATTTATTACGGGATCAGTTTTCTGAAGTTGCCTGTTTGCATTCCGTTCCGGCCGGTTTTCCTTTGTTCCTTCCCGGCCGGACTTTTCGATGGAAGGGGTATTTGCAGGTGTGCAAATAACATTTGTGGGAGGGGGTTTATTGTGATTGTGGCTTCTTATCATCATGAGATTCTTTTCTTGTCCATTCTCTTGCATTAAATGTGAAAGGCTTGGTGATTGGATAGAGGTTGATGTGGTTGTGACCTTTTTCTCTTTATCTCTCATTTTTCTCTCTTTGATTAATTATTCATTTTCCTCCACCATTCTCATATGAGGGGCCGGCCACTAGAGAGAGGGGGGAGATTATTTTGGTTCTCTTTCTTTATGCTATCTCATTATTCCATTGTTGCAACAAAAGAAAAATCCCTCTCCAAAGTTCTTGATTCCTACCTCCATCAAGGCAACTTCATAAACCCCAAAAGAGGCAACCATTCTATACTATATCTACAGCAAATCTTGGACGCGTCGGCTAGCCATATTCGCGCCCGAGTTGCCTCGGTCCGGAGGTGGGAGCCCGTAAAAGAAATCGGCTACGTGGTGCCCTTTCCGACGAGGAGGTGACGGACGGAGATTCCGCGGGAGATCGGAGTGGAGACGAAGACCGAAGGACACGGATCGCTTGTTATACTTCTCTACCCATCTTGTATTTTGCTAGTAGTTAGGTTAATGGCCCGATCCGGGTTAAAAGTGCAAGGTGGTGCCGGTTTGCTAGTTTGCAAAGTTTTTCGTTTCCGCATTTCCGGCGTCGGATCGACGGCCGGGGCGCCGCCGTGCACTTACAACACTAACCCAAGCTATCTCTTCACTAACTATGGAATTAGTGAAGCAAACACACTCTACTAAATGGCAAGTAGTAGAGGATGATAAAGTAGGAAGTGGGCTTACTTTAGATTTCATTTTCTCACACTTTTTCTCAAAACTCCATTAAAGTTAGTAAGCTTTTGATAAAGAAGAAGAAGAAGAAAAATATCTCACATGAATAATTCATCCAAATGAATTATTGCAACCATGGGTGAGTTAAAGCCATCATGCTTAACTCATGTAGAGAATAAACCCAAGGCTATGGTTAAAAGTTGGGTCAAGGAAAAATATCCTAAGGAATGACAGAAGAGTTGACCTTGACAAAGTTCTCCAAGCTTCTCCAAGCTTGAAAACTTTGACCAAGTCTTTTGCTCTTTTGTAATAACGTAAGAAATAATCAAAACCCTAATTTAACCCTAGCATGGTATAAGTCTCATACACCCATCTTGTATGTATCATCAAGCATGACACAATACATGTACACAAACATACATATCACATATATACAATGTGCACATTAAGTGAGAAAAGAAATCATTAGTGAGCTTAATATTAGTTAATGTAATATAATATATCAAATAAATAATTATACATTAAATTATCAAATCAACTCTTGATTTAATAATCCGGCTATATCATATATAACTAACTAATACTATATGAATCAACTTATCGAATCAACACTTGATCCGATAATCCGGCTATATCAAATATAACCGACCGATATCACATATCGCGAGAATAGAATATGGTATCACATATCGTATTAATCTCGGTCCCACACATATCACCTATACGCTCCTACTCTGTTTTGCTTGAGCCAGGAAACCTCTGCGTAGGACTCTAAAGACTCATCAATACGCCGGCAGTAGGTGATGATCATATCAAACACCCTCAAGCCGCAAGCGGTCTGCTAAACGTAACGGCCACCTGGGTATTGAGCGATCAGAAGATCAACAAGCAAGCCTGTTCGTACTTCTGCGAATCCAATCAGTAACACTACCGTACAGTCCGGTCTCTTCGTCTGATATGTCGCATATAACAACGTGGGGGTGGTATAACGTCAAACCCCAATAGCCTGATAAGTCTTGCCGATGTGAGGTCCATAATGGTTCGAGAAACTACTAATAACACTTACAAGTAGATCTTAGCAACCCTGGCCAGGGATTTCATGTTATGGCCAATCGAGCATAGCGCAACATCAACTCCCAATACCGGGAGAGACGAAACCCCTCCTATCGCTCATTGGCTCCATGTGACTCGGGACTGTACCCAAAAGCCACCGTTTTGCACGATCTCTTGACCGTGGTAAGGTAGAAATCAAAGCACAGTGGGATCACACAAGACTCTATGACGATCTCGGGTCTACAGACTAACATGTACCAGTGTCACCAGAGAACTGCTATCCGACGATATGTATTTTACCATCTAGGAGTTCTCGGCGAGTCCGTTCAGTGTACCAAGTCTCCACTGAGCACCCGTATACTGTCTCTGATGTCAAACACCAATGGATATGGGATCATCCATCGCCAATCTGAATGGTTCGAGAAGCTATACGCTAGTCTACTCTGGTATATCGATGCTCTGTCTCGATACAACCTCGAATAGGAACATTTGAAGGATGTACTTAACGACTACACTGTCCCCACTAGTATGAACTGCATCACAGTCCTGGTAGTCAGGTACACATCCTGAGGGCTTTACCAACATGTAATCAAGAGACAATCAGAGTACATGTTAAGATAAAGAGCAACCAGATAGCATACTATCTTGTCGAGCAAGAAAGTCCCCACTATATATTTCCAAGCATCCACTACAATATACATCGTATCTACAGTAATGGCCTCTAGGGCATACATATAACTAACAATCTCCCACTTGCACTAGGGCCATATGTTGTAGTATCTCATACCCAACAATTAGCAGTGCTTGAAGTATCTCATACTCAACCATCCCACACAGGTAGTTTTCTCCTTACAAGGTCGAGAGGACCATGCAAGTGTCTTTTAACGAGATTTCACCCTTTCGGGTTTTCACAAACTCGCCGGTAGCCCTGCTGTTTTTACTCACGGAGCCCTTTCGGGTTTTCATCCGTACCCATCTTGCTTATAGACGTACCTTTTTTTTTTACGCGTCAGCCCAAGGATGCTGCGGGTTTGTAGTAGTTTAAAAACGTTTCGGTCAATTGCAAGTTTTAGGACATTGCGGTCCATCGTTAGTTTAGGGACGTTTCGGTCCGTTGTTCGTAAGTCTGGGATTTTTCCCGGGAAACGTACGATTACGCAGCTAGATGTCCTCGCAAGTCTTCGTATTTTTGTGTCGGATGTGGATTCCTTGAAGAGAGGGTTGAGGGCTATTTCTTTGTCAGAGTCACTTCCAAAGGTAATAACTTATGATCCATTTGTGTCAACCTTGTGACAGTTGCCGGCAGTTCTTTTGCGCTCATCTGTCGTGCTTCTATGTTCCCGACGAGCCTTGTGCTTCACTCGCTGGACGTGTTGTCGGTGGGCAACATATCCCTGCCACCAGTTTTTAAAGGCCATACACTCTTCGGTAGGGTGTGTGAACCTCCGATGGTATAAGCAGTAATTTGGATGTGCATCCGCTTCGTCAAGATGTATGCTGCCAGGAGTATTTCCTTTAAAAGGCGGCAGCTTCATTCCCATTGACAGGGCCCTAGAAAATCGTTTCCTTGCTTTAAGCTTGCTTTTGCTGGCGACAGGGATGCTTCAATCCGGTTGGGGTATTCTATGGCTTCTCATTACCGGAGTTTCTTTAACTTGACGCTGATGCTTGGCCCTTTCGTATATGGCCGTTTCCCGCTCTTTGTCAGCTTTGCTTTTCTGAAGAGCTTCGTTCACCAGTCTGTCAATCAATTCATCCGATGGCTCCAGAGATTTTGATTCCGGTTCTGGATCTGCCCCCAGTTTCTCTGCATCAGGAGCTTCTTTATCATCTATTGACAAGTGAGAGATCATGTGACAACCCGGCACGTAATCTTCGGGTTCTTTTGACGCGTCGTCTCCCTCGTAATTGTCATCGGCTTCATTCTCAAGAACATGCTTAAAGAATTCATCCAACGTGATTGGGGTCCGTTCCTTCTGGTTATATTCCTCCAGCGCATCAATATACTTTTGCAGATCTGTGCACTTGTCGTTAGACTGCGCGGGATTTTTGGTCTTCTTCTTTTTCTTCGAAGACTTTGACGGCTGGGCCTGGGTGTTTTGCCCATTGCTACTGACTCCTGATGTTGGGCGTGGTTTCAGCATCCCATCGATGATCTCCGGCTCTTGCGGGCTTTTCCACCTGATCGCCGAACATATTTGAAGATCTTTTAGCATTCTTTTAGTTTTTGCCGAAAGAACAACTTCCCATGGAGCTTCCTCTACAAATGAGCATGATGTCCCCGGCGTGTCCACCCTTTTAGGAGTGTGCTGTTGTGGCGGATTTACCTTCCAGTTTTTGGACAGCGCGAACTTGCCCTATTAATACCGGTCTGTTAGTGTATATGCCCTAGAGGCCATTACTGTATCATACTAGTTTGTATATTACTTGATGGAAGCTTGGGATATTCACAGTTGTATATACAATCTTGCTCGAAATGGTAGTATGCTACTTGGTTTGTCTCTGCTTTAATATGTGCATGTGTTTCTTTTAGCATATTGCTGATATACATATTAGTAGAGCCCTTAGGATCTTTGCTTGATTACCAGCGTGGTGATGGCGCTCACACTCATGGGAGCTGGGTGATCTATAAGCACATCCTTATACAGGTCCCTAGTCGTTGGACTATCGAGACAGGGCATCGATACTCCGGAGTAGACTAGCGTATGCGCTTCTCATCCCAGCGTGGGAGACGGTCTGTCCCACAGCCGTCAGTACGTCGTACTTGAGATAGTATGCGGGTGCTCGTTAGGTTACGACTACACTGGACAGGACTCGTCGGGGACTGTTGGTTGGTATTATACCTATCGTCAGTTATCAGTTCCCAGGTGACATGAGTACAGCTTAGTCCGCTGACTTGACACTGTCACTTCGCCTCGAGTGTGTTCCCACTGTACTTTGATTACTACCCAACCACGGCTCAAAGGAGTCGTGCAAATAGGTAGTTTTTGGGTGCAGTCCCGAAGCACTTGGAGGCAGTGACGGTTAGACAGGATTCGTCTCTCCCGGTATTGGGGGTTGACATCGCGCTGTGTCCAGAAGAGCCATTACACGAGTAGTCCCTGGCCAGGGCAAGCGAGATATACTGGTAGGTTTCCAGTGTTATCTCAGGGTGTTCTGGGCTACACTCCGACACGACTTGTACCGCTATTAGGGGACTGACATTCACCGCCCCCCAGGCCCGCCATGCGATGTATCAGACGAACAGACCGGACTGTACGAAGATTGTCACATACAGGCTCAGTAGGAGTTCAGATGGGGTTCACCTCGTCGGTCTTCTTATTGACATCTACCTGGGGACCGTTACGTACAGCTAGTGCCGCTTGCGGTCTGTGGTTAAACCCACTGCCAGCGTAGTGTCGAGTCTTTAGAGTCCCACACAGAGAGCTGTTCGCCTTTAGGCAAAATGAGTAGAGGTCGCATGGTTTTGCGACAGGGTTCGTTCACATTCGCGCACTTGTGCACGTTTGCTGTCCGGACAGTTTATACTAGCGGGCTTTGGTTTAAGCCGGATCCTAGTATATGTTTTGGGATTGGTTTTTCTCATTGTATTCGTGTTCCTCGGATCACGAATGCGGGTGCGTATGCACAGTTGTTTGAGACAGAGGGAGAGGACCTTGATTAGGGTTAATGGCTATTGTCATTTTTATTAACCCTAATGCTTATGTGTGTATTATAGTTAATTGATAATTAGTTTAATAATTGTGCATAGTTATGGTTGTTGACCATTTGACCTCCTTGACTTGTTGACCTAGGTTGACACTTTGACCATCATCATTTCTTTTGGAAGATGCTTTTTGATCCTTGCAAATTGAAATGATAATGGTCACATCATGATTAACCATGACAATTATCTTACTAATTATCTAATTAAAATAATACACATATATTTGTGAGAATGGTTGATTCTATTCTCATTCTATCATTTCATTGCTCTCTCTTGTTCTTCCTCTCCCTCAAGCTCTACCCTCTCATGTGTTGAGAAACACTTGAGCTTGAGAAAAACCCTCTCTTGATCATCTTTACTCTCATCTAGGGTTGAAGGACTAGCACTTCTTGAACCCTAGTTACTTCTAGCTTGGAGTTGAAGCCAAAGGTTGAGGCTTTCGGGTGGATCTTTCTTTGACGGGAGAAGACGACAAGGTGACCTCCTTCCACTACTCCAAGGAGCAAGGAGAGAAGGACATAAAGACCAAAGGTATAACCTTTCTAGCACTTAGCTAGTTTCTAGTTAGCTTTAGCAAGTTTTTGTTTAGCAAAGATCCTTTAATGTCTAGTCCATGTTGCCTAAGCTCATAAAAATCCGATTTTTATTCCGTTTTCCGCCTCCCCGCAAGTACCGGGGTGAGCAACGTGGACTTACAGTGGTATCAGAGCCTAACTAAACATAAACTATCTAGGTAGTGAAGTGTAACGAAGTTCGAAACCGAAAAATCCAAAAACCAAAAATTTCAAAAACCCTAATTTCTGTTAAAAATTTTTCTGGTCAAAACAAAATTTGTTATACTCCTAAAATAGTCTCAGGGTTTTTTAAAGATAACCACAAAACCCGGTCCAATGAGTCGTCTAAACCGCCGCGTTTCCGCGGCAATAGCAAGCTATTGCGGCGGAACCGCCGCCGTTTGGACTCTTCACTTGGTCGAGTTTGGTGCAGTGTATCTCTGGCTTGGTTTTAGGATTTTTAAGATATGTTATATGTGCCCAGATTTTCCAGAATAGAAATTTATTTTTGGGGGCCTATAAATCCGTATTTTTTTTCCGAACTTCATTACACTTTGACTATAACGGTTATATCTGTGATGTTTGTATGTATTGAACGTCGGCTAATCGCTATATGTCGATTAATCGGGGTTATACATATCTGTGATCTGTGATTGATACTGGTTTGTGTATATGAATGGGTTGGATTGTCGCGGGTGAATAGCCGGGGTGGATGTGAGATGAGTGTTGCTTTTCTTTCATTCATTGTAATATGTAAATTGATGTAATATTATTATTTGTATGGCCGCACAACCGGGTCGGGGTTGTAGCCGTCATTGTATAATTCTTTTTACTGTTTTTGCTCCTAGGATAGACCCATGGAGGGGGTGCACAAACTACCGGGTATCTCGAAGTGCCGAGTGGCCTACTCACGGTGTTGAGGGAGGTTGCTTCGCTTCGGGTACTTGGCGGGTAGTTTGCCGCACCCGTAGGGGTTTTGGGTGGGGTATTTGGCTATTCACCGCGACCGTGTAATCAGATTTTCGCTGCAGGCTCGAACGGATTGCGGATTCCTAGTATATCCAATGTATTCATCTGTGATCTGTAATGTCTATCATTGCTATATATTTATATATAATAACTATTTAGGCGTTGCTTATGTTTTACAGCCGCGCTAGCCCAGCCCCCGCTCTGTCGTTAGTTAAGTAACCTAACGGGTGATGACGGGGCCCCGTGGCGAATGCGAATGGCATAAGCGTACGTCATATTTTGGTTGTTTTCTGCAATGGTAGGATTAAATGATGGGACGCATTAAAAGAACTAATGCAAGAAAATAAACCAAGTAAAAGTCGATTGGAACACTTTGAAAACCACTCGGTTCTTTTCAAAACTAAACTTTTAAACGCGGAGCTTGAACCACTCCTTTTAAAAGCTATCTCGTTCCATCGATTATATCAAGTTCACTACGTTCACGGTTTCGCCAAAACCATCCGTAGCCCTCCATCATTTCGGTTAAATATTCGGTAGTATTCAAGCTATGTATTTTGACCTCACGCCAAGGCATAGTGATTGGTAGCTGCCGGATATTTATCTGTTGCATAGATAGAATGCGTTGGTTTGAGACAGTCGTACTGCCGTTTTGGCCTACGTCAAGGGTAGGTACGGGTGGGTTCAAATTAACCGGGATAATGATGGGAAGAACTTGACATGTGACTTATGACATTTTGACCTCACGCCAAGGTCATAAGAGCATGGGGCAAAAATCCACATCGGGAGTTTCATAAGTACTGAAACTTGCTAGCGCTGCATACCATTTGGAGTGTGATGATTCTGGTAGGATTCCTTCAGTTTTATCACGCGATGATATTTGGATCCCGATCCTACTGTGAGTATATGCTACTCCTCGGGAAAACTCTCACTTAACGATCAATGCTATAAACTTAGTAGGTGTCTAGAAAGGTGTTAGCGGGGCTACGCCCACAGGGAAAAGAGGTTACTTAATTAAGGAACTTCGCGAAAGCGTTGGAAAACCTCCCTCGAAGTACCGACACTGGCCTGGCTGAACGGTTAAGCAAGTATTGTACGGTGAGATTGATCCTGACTAATCCTTTCTTTACGGTTTGAGAAGGGATTCGAGAGACAGTGGGAGCCATCCAGTTTAGACAAACTAAAAACCACTCTAAACTTGCAAGAGCATCATGCTAAAGTGTTTCTTTTTCTCTCTCCTAATTGCAGCGACCATTCAAGATGACCGGACTTAAGTTATTACTAGATAAAAATAAACTGACAGGGCCAAACTACAAAGATTGGCTCAGGAATGTCAAGATGGCAATCACTTATGACAAGTTGGGGTATGTACTTACCACCAAAGCTCCCCCTGTCCCAGGTCCCACCTCCAGCGTCGCGGATGTAGAAATCCGTAAGACATGGGAGATAGATTGCGCGAGGGCCAGATGCCTCGTACTAGCCTCGATGGACAACGAACATCAGAGGAGGCACGAGAATATGGACCTAGAGTCCATATTTCTCCATACAAAAGAACTGTATGGAGAGCAGTCTCGTATCGCAAGATACGAAGTGTCGAAAAAGCTTTTTTCGGCAAGGTTGGCCATCGGATTATTGGTAGCGGAACACGTGCTTAAGATGATTGGCTACATTGAGGAGCTCGCGGACCTTGGGACCACGTTGGAGAATGAACTCTATACTGATTTGATTCTCCAGTCCCTTCCTTCCACTTACGCCCAGTTCATTCTTAACTTCAACATGCAAGGAAAGGAGGTTGAACTTTCCGAACTTCTGAACATGTTGAGGACTGCTGAGGGCACCCTACAGAAGGGTAGGGAGACATCCACTTTGTTTGTAGGAGGATCTTCCTCTTCTAGGTCCAGGGCGAAAGCCAAGGGCAAGAAGAA
Organism: Agapanthus africanus; assembly: GCA_030015575.1. Taxonomy (NCBI): domain Eukaryota; kingdom Viridiplantae; phylum Streptophyta; class Magnoliopsida; order Asparagales; family Amaryllidaceae; genus Agapanthus; species Agapanthus africanus. The sequence goes on along the minus strand of JASDDO010000029.1, from coordinate 239,039,264 downwards.
GAAAGCCCCCGCCAAACCAAGAGGCGGTGTCAGTAAAGTGGATACGAAGGGAAAAGGAAAAGCAACAAAGATAGCGGGGAAGCTAGTGGGGAAGGAAGAATGCTTCTATTGTCACAAAAGTGGTCACTGGAAATAGGATTGCAAGGCTTGGAAGGCCAGAACACAGGATTTGAAGCGAGTTGCAGCTTCAGCTTCAGGTGTGTATGTTATTGAAAACTGTCTATCAATAAACTCTACATCCTGGGTATTGGATACCGGATCAGGATCTCATATCTGTAATTCTTTGCAGGCGTTGAGAAAGCGTAGAGTTTTGAAGGCAGGTGACATGACCCTCAGAGTTGCGAACGGTGCTAGCATGGATGCTGAGGCCGTGGGGGACTATCACCTGGGATTGTCGGATGGACATTTTTTGGTTTTGCGTAGTTGTTATTATGTACCAAATGCAACCTGTAATATCATTTCTGTATCTTTATTGTCTAAAGAAGGTTATGAATTTGCATTTGTAAGTAATGTAGTGAACATTCACCTTAATCAAGTTTTGATTGGGTCAGGTACATTAAACAACGGTATATACGTGTTAAACCAACCGCAGATTTTCAATGTCCAGAATACACACAAAAGAAAGTCTCCAGAAATCGATAAAACTTTCTTATGGCATTGTAGACTGGGTCACATCAATGAGAGAAGGTTGACTAAGTTACATGCAGAAGGATATTTGGATCCGTTCGAATATCAATCGTATGCAACTTGTCAATCCTGTCTCAAAGGAAAGATGACAAAGACTCCGTTCACTGGACACGGAGAAAGAGCGAGCGAGCTCTTGGGACTCGTACACAGCGACGTATGCGGTCCAATGTCTACACATGCGCGAAGCGGTTATTCCTACTTCATTACTTTTACGGATGATTTCTCAAGTTTCGGACATGTCTTCTTGATGAAGCATAAATCCGAAGCTTTTGATAAGTTCCAGGAATATAAGAATGAAGTAGAAAAACAAACAGGCAAAAGTATCAAGGCACTGAGATCTGATCGAGGTGGTGAATACTTGAGTGCCGAGTTCCTGGGTTACTTAAAAGAGAATGGAATTCTCTCTCAGCTTACTCCTCCATACACTCCGCAACATAACGGTGTATCGGAGAGACGGAACCGAACCCTATTGGATATGGTACGGTCCATGATGAGTAACGCTGAGTTACCGCGATCGTTCTGGGGATATGCGCTAGAAACAGCTGCATACCTTTTGAGCCGTGTTCCCACTAAGACTGTGCCTACCACACCATATGAGTTATGGAGTGGGAAGAAACCCTATCTTCAATACCTGATGATTTGGGGATGTCCAGCTTATGTCAAAAAGCAGCATACGGACAAGCTCGAGGCACGCTCAGTACTATGCAAGTTTGTGGGATACCCAAAGAACTCCACGGGGTATCTTTTCTATTACGCAGAGGAACAAAAAGTCCTTGTTTCTCGTAATGCCCATTTTCTGGAGCATCAGTTCTTAGAAAAAGAAATAAGTGGGAGCGCAATAGAACTGGAAGAAATTCCAGAACCACAAGCTATTACTGAAAGCTTAGTAGAACCAGAGGGTTCGAAAGATCAGGACATTCCCACGCCACTCCGCAGGAGTAGTAGGCAGTCTCATCCGCCCGAGAGATACTACGGTTTTCTCATTGACGGGGATAGAGAGGATTGCATCATAGATTGTGATGAGCCTACTAGCTTCCAGCAGGCCATTCAGAGCATCGACTCGGTAAAATGGCTGGATGCAATGCGGACCGAGATGGAGTCCATGTACACCAACAAAGTATGGACGTTGGACATTTGCTCCAGATGGGGTAAAACCCGTAGGATGCAAGTGGATCTTCAAAAGGAAGATTGGTGTAGATGGACAGGTTGAGACCTATAAAGCTAGACTGGTAGCAAAGGGTTTTCGTCAGCGACCTGGTTTGGACTATGACGAAACCTTTTCTCCAGTAGCTATGCTGAAATCCATTCGGATCCTTCTTGCCATTGCTGCCTTCCACGATTATGAGATTTGGCAGATGGACGTAAAGACAGCTTTTCTAAATGGACATTTAGAGGAGTGTGTCTATATGGATCAGCCAGAGGGTTTCATTCAGAGTGGAAGCAGCGGAAAGGTGTGCAAGTTGCTCAAGTCCATTTATGGACTAAAGCAGGCATCGCGGAGTTGGAACATCTGTTTTGATGAGACGGTCAAAGAATTTGGTTTTATCAAAAATCCAGATGAACCATGCATCTATTGTAGATTTGTAGCGAGAACTGTAGTATTCCTCGTTTTATACGTGGATGACATTCTCTTAATAGGAAATGACATTCCTATGCTACAATCTGTCAAGGGGTTCTTGTCACACAGGTTCTCCATGAAAGACCTGGGTGATGCCTCATACATTCTGGGTATCCGGATCTACCGTGACAGATCCAAGAGGATATTAGGACTTTCGCAGTCCAGGTACATCGACACCATACTGAAGAGATTCAGTATGGAAGATTCCAAGCGCGGTAATCTACCGGCTTGTCACGGGATCACCCTCTCTAAAGAGATGTCTCCCAAGACTGATTTGGAGAGGGATCGCATGTCTATTATACCCTACGCTTCTGCGGTAGGCTCTATAATGTATGCGATGTTGTGTACCAGACCGGATGTGGCTTATGCACTGAGTGTGGTAAGCAGGTATCAGTCAAACCCTGGGGAGAAACATTGGATAGCAGTAAAGAACATTCTCAAGTACCTGAGAAGGACTAAGGAGATGTTCTTGGTGTATGGCGGAAAAGACCTGCAGATTGAGGCCTTTGCTGACTCCAGCTTCCAGAGTGACAAGGATGATTCCAAGTCCAAGTCGGGTTTTGTCTTTACCCTCAATGGAGGGGCGGTGTGTTGGAAGAGCTCCAAACAGGAAACCGTTGCTGACTCGACTATGGAAGCGGAATACATCGCTGCATCTGATGCCGCAAAAGAAGCTGTCTGGATGAGGAAGTTCTTGAGAGAACTTCAGGTGGTTCCATCCATTGTTGACCCAATACCTCTGTATTGCGACAACAACGGGGCTATAGCTTTAGCGAAGGAACCCAGGTCCCATCAGAAATCCAGACACATCTTGAGGCGGTATCACCTGATCAGGGAGATCGTAGATCGCCAGGAGATCGAGGTCCGGAGAGTTGCATCAGAGGATAACACTGCAGATCCATTCACCAAGGCCTTGCCCCAGACTCAGTTCGAGCGGCTGATCGAGATGATAGGTCTTCGATACGCCAGTACATGGCCTTAGTGCAAGTGGGAGATTGTTAGTGTATATGCCCTAGAGGCCATTACTGTATCATACTAGTTTGTATATTACTTGATGGAAGCTTGGGATATTTAAAGTTGTATATACAATCTTGCTCGAAATGGTAGTATGCTACTTGGTTTGTCTCTGCTTTAATATGTGCATGTGTTTCTTTTAGCATATTGCTGATATACATATTAGTAGAGCCCTTAGAATCTTTGCTTGATTACCAGCGTGGTGATGGCGCTCACACTCGTGGGAGCTGGGTGATCTATAAGCACATCCTTATACAGGTCCCTAGTCGTTGGACTATCGAGACAGGGCATCGATACTCCGGAGTAGACTAGCGTATGCGCTTCTCATCCCAGCGTGGGAGACGGTCTGTCCCACAGCCGTCAGTACGTCGTACTTGAGATAGTATGCAGGTGCTCGTTAGGTTACGACTACACTGGACAGGACTCGTCGGGGACTGTTGGTTGGTATTATACCTATCGTCAGTTATCAGTTCCCAGGTGACATGAGTACAGCTTAGTCCGCTGACTTGACACTGTCACTTCGCCTCAAGTGTGTTCCCACTGTACTTTGATTACTACCCTACCACGGCTCAAAGGAGTCGTGCAAACAGGTAGTTTTTGGGTGCAGTCCCGAAGCACTTGGAGGCAGTGACGGTTAGACAGGATTCGTCTCTCCCGGTATTGGGGGTTGACATCGCGCTGTGTCCAGGAGAGCCATTACATGAGTAGTCCCTGGCCAGGGCAAGCGAGATATACTGGTAGGTTTCCAGTGTTATCTCAGGGTGTTCTGGGCTACACTCCGACACGACTTGTACCGCTATTAGGGGACTGACGTTCACCGCCCCCCAGGCCCGCCATGCGATGTATCAGACGAACAGACCGGACTGTACGAAGATTGTCACATACAGGCTCAGTAGGAGTTCAGATGGGGTTCACCTCGTCGGTCTTCTTATCGACATCTACCTGGGGACCGTTACGTACAGCTAGTGCCGCTTGCGGTCTGTGGTTAAACCCACTGCCAGCGTAGTGTCGAGTCTTTAGAGTCCCACACAGAGAGCTGTTCGCCTTTAGGCAAAATGAGTAGAGGTCGCATGGTTTTGCGACAGGGTTCGTTCACATTCGCGCACTTGTGCATGTTTTCTGTCCGGACAGTTTATACTAGCGGGCTTTGGTTTAAGCCGGATCCTAGTATATGTTTTGGGATTGGTTTTTCTCATTGTATTCGTGTTCCTCGGATCACGAATGCGGGTGCGTATGCACAGTTGTTTGAGACAGAGGGAGAGGACCTTGATTAGGGTTAATGGCTATTGTCATTTTTATTAACCCTAATGCTTATGTGTGTATTATAGTTAATTGATAATTAGTTTAATAATTGTGCATGGTTATGGTTGTTGACCATTTGACCTCCTTGACTTGTTGACCTAGGTTGACACTTTGACCATCATCATTTCTTTTGGAAGATGCTTTTTGATCCTTGCAAATTGAAATGATAATGGTGACATCATGATTAACCATGACAATTATCTTACTAATTATCTAATTAAAATAATACACATATATTTGTGAGAATGGTTGATTCTATTCTCATTCTATCATTTCATTTCTCTCTCTTGTTCTTCCTCTCCCTCAAGCTCTCCCCTCTCATGTGTTGAGAAACACTTGAGCTTGAGAAAAACCCTCTCTTGATCATCTTTACTCTCATCTAGGGTTGAAGGACTAGCACTTCTTGAACCCTAGTTACTTCTAGCTTGGAGTTGAAGCTAAAGGTTGAGGCTTTCGGGTGGATCTTTCTTTGACGGGAGAAGACGACAAGGTGACCTCCTTCCACTACTCCAAGGAGCAAGGAGAGAAGGACATAAAGACCAAAGGTATAACCTTTCTAGCACTTAGCTAGTTTCTAGTTAGCTTTAGCAAGTTTTTGTTTAGCAAAGATCCTTTAATGTCTAGTCCATGTTGCCTAAGCTCATAAAAATCCAATTTTTATTCTGTTTTCCGCCTCCCCGCAAGTACCGGGGTGGGCAACGTGGACTTACACGGTCTTCAACCCAATTTTTAAAGACGTAGCAGTCTTCGATTGGATGGCCCAATACTCGGTGGTAGGAGCAGTAATTGGTATCGTTGACATCGTTCGGTTGTAGTGGGTGTCTCGGCTCCGGTAGAGTGATGAGCCCGTTGCGCACTGCTAGTTCGAACAGTCTCCTTATTTTATCCTGGGGAAACGAGTGTAAGTCCACGTTACCTACCCCGGTGCTTACGGGGAGGCGGAATAGGTAAAAAAACGGTTTTTAACACAAGGTAATATGGACTAGAACTAGAGGATCTTTGCTAAACAAAAACTAACAAACTAACTACAAGTTTAGCTACTCGGTTAGAAGGTTATACCTAGGTCTTGAACTCTTTCTCTTCTTATAGTGGTCCTCCTCCTTGCTTGCTCCTTGGAGTGGTGTAGACGGCTCCTCCTCTTCGTCTTCTCTTTGCCAAAGAAAGATCCACCCGAAGGCCTCTACCTTGAGCTCCTACCTCAACCAAGAGGCAACTAGAGTGCTTGGCTTGCTAAACCTAGAATCCTAGAATGAGTAGAGTGAAGTCTTGATGGTTTTATCTCACAAGCTCATGGTTCTCAACACATGAGAGATGAGAGCTTTGAGAGGAAGAGGGAGAGCTCAAACATATGAGAGAGAAAGAGCAAGAGAGAATAAGGATCTTTTTACAACCATACTCTCATATGAGAGAATTATGAAATAATAATAATAATTAAAAGAAATTTTGATGGTTAGTTTGGAAAGACCATGATCATTTCACATTAAATGAAATTTGCAAGAATCAAGAAGCATCTTTCATATGAAATGATGATGGTCAAAATGTCAACAAAGTTCAACCGGTCAACCAAAGTCAAAAGGTCAACATAAGTCAAATGGTCAACCTAACCATGGCACAATTATCTTTAATTAATATCATTAATCATATTTCTCATTCTCATTAGCGTTTGGAAAAAGTCAACGGTCAACAACCCTAATGAGAATCCTCTGCCTCTGTCAACTGTGCATACACACCCGCATCCGTGTTCCGAGGAACACGAATACAATGAGACAAAACCAATCCCAAAACAAATACTAGGATCTGGCTTAAACCAAAGCCCGCTAGTAATAACTTCCCGGACACCAAATGTGCACAAGTGCGCCGATGTGAACGAACCCCGTCGCAAAACCATGTAACCTCTACTCTGTTTTGCCCAAAGGCGAATAACCCTCTATGTGGGACTCTAAAGACTCGACACTACGCTGGCAGTGGGTTTAACTACAGGCCGCAAGTGGTACTAGCTATACATAACGGTCCACAGGTAGATGCCGATAAGAAGACTGATGAGGTGAACCCATCAGAACTCCTACTAAGCTTGAATATGACAGTCTCCATACAGTCCGGTCTGTTCGTCTGAGAGTATCGCATAGCGGGCCTAGGGAGCGGTAAACGTCAGTCCCCTAATAGCGGTACAAGTCGTGTCGGAGTGTAGCCCAGAACACCCTGAGAGAACACTGGAAACGCTACCAGTATATCTCGCTTGCCCTGGCCAGGGACTTTGTGTAATGGCTCTCCTAGACACAGCACGATATCAACCCCCAATACCAAGAGAGACGAATCCTGTCTAACCGTCACTGCCTCCAAGTGCTTCGGGACTGCACCCAACTACTACTTGTTTACACGACTCATTTGAGCCGTAGTAGGGTAGCAATCTAAGAACAGTGGGAACACACTCGAGGCGAAGTGACAGTGTCAAGTCAACGGATTAAGCTGTACTCATGTCACCTGGGAACTGATAACTGACGATAGGCATGATACCAACCAACAGTTCCCAGCGAGTCATGTCCAGTATACTCATAACCTAATGAGCACCTGTATACTATCTCAAGTACGATGTACTAATGGCTGTGGGACTGACCATCTCCCCTGCTGGGATGAGAAGCGCATACGCTAGTCTACTCCGGAGTATCGATGCCCCGTCTCAATAATCCTATAACTAGGGACCTGTATAAGGATGTGCTTGTAGATTACCCAGCCCCCACTAGTGTGACTGCCATCACAACGCTGGTAATCAAGCAAAGATCCTAAGGGCTCCACTAATGTGTATAGGCGATATGCTAAAAGAAACACATGCACACATTAAAGTAGAAACAAACCAAGTAGCATACTACCATTTTGAGCAAGATTGTCTATACAACTGTGAATATCCCAAGCTTCCATTAAGTAATATACAAACTGGTATGATACAGTAATGGCCTCTAGGGCATATACACTAACAATCTCCTACTTGCACTAAGGCCATGTACTGGCGTATCGAAGACGTATCATCTTGATCAGCCGCTCATACTGAGTCTGGGGTATGGCCTTCGTGAATGGATCTGCAGTGTTATCTTCTATAGCAACCCTCCAAACCTCGATCTCCCGGCGATCCACGATCTCCCTGATCAGGTGATACCGCCTCAAGATGTGTCTAGACTTCTGATGGGACTTGGGTTCCTTCGCTAAAGCTATAGCCCCATTGTTGTCACAATACAGAGGTATTGGATCAACAATAGACAGAACCACCTGAAGTTCTATCAAGAACTTCCTCATCCAGACGACTTCTTTTGCGGCATCAGATGCAGCGATATATTCCGCTTCCATCGTCCAGTCAGCAACAGTTTCTTGTTTGGAATTCTTCCAACACACCGCCCCTCCATTGAGGGTAAAGACATAACCTGACATGGATTTGGAGTCATCCTTGTCACTCTGGAAGCTGGAGTCAGCAAAGGCCTCCATCTGGAGGTCTTTTCCGCCGTAAACCATAAACATATCCTTAGTCGTTCTCAGGTACTTCAGAATGTTCTTTACCGCTATCCAGTGCTTCTTCCCAGGGTTTGACTGATACCGGCTTACCACACTCAGTGCATAAGCTACATCTGGTCTGGTACACAACATCGCATACATTATAGAGCCTACCGCAGAGGTGTAGGGTATAATAGACATGTGATCCCTTTCCAAATCAGTCTTGGGAGACATCTCTTTGGAGAGGGTGATCCCGTGACAAGCCGGTAAATTACCGCGCTTGGAATCTTCCATACTGAATCTTTTCAGTATGGTGTCGATGTACCTGGACTGTGATAGTCCTAAATTCCTCTTGGATCTGTCACGGTAGATTCGGATCCCTAGAATGTATGAGGCATCACCCAGGACTTTCATGGAGAACCTGTGTAACAAGAACCCTTTGACAGATTATAGCATAGGAATATCATTTCCTATCAAGAGAATGTCATCCACGTATAAAACGAGGAATACGACAGTTCGTGCTATAATTTTACTATAAATGCATGGTTCATCTGGATTTTTGATAAAGCCATATTCTTTGACCGTCTCATCAAAACAGATATTCCAACTCCGCAATGCCTGCTTCAGTCCATAAATGGACTTAAGAAACTTACATACCTTCCCGCTGCTCCCACTCTAAATGAAACCCTCTGGCTGGTCCATATAAACACACTCCTCTAAATTTCCATTTAGAAAAGCGGTCTTTACGTCCATCTGCCAAATCTCATAATCGTGGAAGGCAACAATGGTAAGAAGGATCCAAATGGATTTGAGCATAGCCACTAGAGAAAAGGTTTCGTCATAGTCCAAACCAGGTCTTTGACGAAAACCCTTTGCAACAAGTCTAGCCTTATAGGTCTCAACCTGCCTATCTACACCAATCTTCCTTTTGAAGATCCATTTGCAGCCTAGGGTTTTACCCCTTCTGGAGCAACGTCCAAAGTCCATACTTTGTTGGTGTACATGGACTCCATTTCGGTCCGCATTGCATCCAGCCATTTTACCGAGTCAGTGCTCTGAATGGCCTGCTGGAAGCTAGTCGGCTCATCATTATCAATGATGCAATCCTCTCTATCCCTGACTATGAGAAAACCGTAGTATCTCTCGGACGGATGAGACTGCCTACTACTCCTGCGGAGCGGCGCAGGAATGTCCTGTTCTTTCGAACCTTCTGGTTCTACTAAGCTTTCAGTAATAGCTTGTGGTTCTAGAATTTCTTCTGGTTCTATTGCGCTTCCACTTATCTGATTTTCCAAAAATTCAGTTTCCAAGAAGCAGGCATGACAAGAAACAAAAATCTTTTGTTCCGCCGCGTAATAGAAGAAATATCCCTTGGAGTTCTTTGGATATCCCACAAACTTGTACTGTACTGAGCGTGCCTCGAGTTTGTCCGCATGCTGCTTTTTGACAAAAGCTAGACATCCCCATGTCTTAATGTGTTTAAGATAGGATTTCTTCCCACTCCACATCTGATATGGTGTGGTAGGCACTGTCTTAGTTGGAACTCGGTTCAAAAGATATGCAGCTGATTCTAGTGCATATCCCCAGAATGATCGCGGCAACTCAGCGTTACTCATCATAGAACGTACCATATCCAATAGGGTTCAGTTTCGTATCTCCGATACACCATTATGTTGTGGGGTGTATGGAGGAGTAAGTTGAGAGAGAATTCCATTCTCTTTTAAGTAAGCCAGGAACTCGGCACTTAAGTATTGACCACCTCGATCAGATCTCAGTGTCTTGATACTTTTGCCTGTTTGTTTTTCTACTTCATTCTTGTATTCCTGGAATTTTTCGAAGGCTTCAGATTTATGTTTCATTAAGAAGACATATCCGTACCTTGAAAAATCATCCGTAAAAGTAATGAAGTAAGAATAACCGCTTCGCGCATATGTAGACATTGGACTGCATACATCGCTGTGTACGAGTCCCAAGAGCTCGCTCGCTCTTACTCCGTGTCCAGTGAACGTAGTCTTTGTCATCTTTCCTTTAAGACATGATTGACAAGTTGCATATGATTGATATTCGAACGGATCCAAATATCGTTCTTTATGCAACTTAGTTAACCTTGTCTCATTGATGTGACCCAGTCTACAACGCCATAAGAAAGCATGATTTATTTCTAGAGACTTTCTTTTGTGTGTATTCTGGTCATTGAAAATCTGTGGTTGGTTCAATACGTATATACCGTTGCTTAATGTACCCGACCCAATCAGAACATGATTAAGGTGAATGTTTACAACATCGCTTACAAATGCAAAATCATAACCTTCTTTAGATATTAAAGATACAGATATGATATTACAAGTCGCACTGGGTACAAAATAACAGTCACGCAAAACCAAAACATGTCCATCTGACAATCCCAAGTGATAGTCCCCCACGGACTCAGCATCCATGCCAGCTCCGTTTGCAACTCTAAGGGTCATATCACCTGCCTTCAAAACCCTACGCTTTCTCAGTGCCTGCAAAGAATTACATATATGAGATCCTGATCCGGTATTCAATACCCAGGAAGTAGAGTTTATTGATAGACAGTTTTCAATAACATACACACCTGAAGCCGAAGCCACAACTTGCTTCAGGTCCTGGTTCTTGGCCTTCCAAGCCCTGCAATCTTTCTTCCAGTGTCCTTTCTTATGACAATAAAAGCATTCTTCCTTCCCCACAAGCTGTCCCGCTACCTTTGCTACCTTTGCCTTTCCCTTGGCTTCCACTTTACTAACACCGCCCCTTGGTTTGGTGGGGGTCTTCTTCTTCTTCTTTCCCTTGGCTTTTGCCTTGGACCTAGAAGAGGAAGGTCCTCCAACAGACAAAGTGGATGTTTCCCTTACTTTCTGTAGGGTGCTCTCTGCACTCCTCAACATGTTGAGAAGTTCCGGAAGTTCAACTTCTTTTCCTTGCATGTTGAAGTTCAGGATAAACTGGGCGTAAGTGGAAGGAAGGGACTGGAGAATCAAGTTAGTGTAGAGCTCGTTCTCTAACGTGGTCCTGAGGTCCGCGAGCTCTTCAATATAGCCAATCATCTTAAGCACGTATTCCGCTACAGATGATCCGACGGCCAATCTCGCTGAAAACAACTTTTTCGAGACTTCGTATCTGGCGATACGGGATTGCTCTTCATATAGTTCCTTAGTATGGAGAAATATGGATTCAAGATCCATATTCTCGTGCCTCCTCTGATGTTCATTGTCCATAGAGGCAAGCACGAGGCACTTGGCCTTCGCGCAATCAATCTCCCAGGTCTTACGGATTTCCTTATCCGCGACGCTATATTTGAGGACCTGGGACAAGGGGAGCTTTGGTGGTAAGGAGATACCCCAACTTGTCATAAGTGATTGCCATTTTGACATTCCTGAGCCAATCTTGTAGTTTTGCCCTGTCAGTATATTTTTATCTAGTAGTAACTTAAGGCCGGTCATGATGTTTGGTCGCTGCAATTAGGAGAGAGAGAAGAACCACTTTAGCATGATACTCTTGCAAGTTTAGAGTGGTTTTTAGTTTGTCTAAACAGGATGGCTCCAACTGTTTCTCGAATCCTTCCTCAAACCATAAAAGAAGAATTAGTCGGGATCAATCTCACCGTACAATACTTGCTTAACCGTTCAGCCAGGCCAGTGTTGGTACTTCGAGGGAGGTTTTACGACGCTTTCGCGAAGTTCCTTAATTAAATAACCTCTTTTCCCTGTGGGCATAGCCCCACTAACACCTTGCTAGACACCTACTTGGTTTATAGCATTGATCGTTAAGTGAGAAAGTTTCCCGAGGAGTAGCATATACTCACAGTAGGATCGGGATCCAAATATCATCGTGTGATAAAACTGAAGGAACCCTACCAGAATCATCACACTCTAAATGGTATGCAGCACCAGCAAGTTTCAGTTTCTTTAAAAACTCCCGATGTGGAATTTTTGCCCCATGCTCTTATGACCTTGATTTTGGCCAACAAATCATAAATCACATGTCAAGTTCTACCCGTCATTTTCCAGCTTAATTTGAACCCACCCGTACCTATCCTTGACTTTGGCCAACAAGGAAGGACGACTGTCCCAAACCAACGCATCTATCTATGCTACATATGAATATCCAATAGCTACCAATCACTATGCCTTGACTTTGGCCAACAAACACAGCTTGAATACTATTGATTATCCATATGAAATGACGGAGGGCTACGAATGGTTTTGGCGAAACCGTGAACGTAGTGAACTTGATATAATCGAAAGAACGTGATAGCTTTTAAAAGGAGTGGTTCAAGCTCCGCGTTTTAAAAGTTTTCTATTTTGAAAAGAAACCGAGTGGTTTTGAAATTGTTCCAATGATTTAACTTTGGTTTATTTTCTTTCATTAATTTAATGCGTCCCATCAATTAATCCTACCATTACAGAAAACAATGAAAATATGACGTACGCTTATGCCATCCGCATTCGCCACGGGGCCCCGTCTTCACCCGTTAGGTTACTTAACTAACGACAGAGCGGGGGCTGGACTAGCGCGGATGCAAAACATTAGCAACGCCTACTAGATATCATATATAGATATATACATTCGTCAGATGCAATGATAGCCATTCCAGATCACAGATGAACACATTGGATATGCTAGGAATCCGCGTTTCGTTCGAGCGTGCAACGAAAGACGGATTACACAGTCGCGATGAATAGCCAAACCCCACCCTACACCCCTACGGGTGTGGCAAACTACCCGCTAAGTACCCGAAGTGAAACAACCTCTCTCAACAACGTGAGTAGGCCACTCGGCACTTCAAAGCACCCGGTAGTTTGTGCACCCCACCTTAGGTCTATCCTAGGAGCAAAAACAGTAAGAAATAATATACAATGGCGGCTACAACCTCATCCCGGATGTGCGGCCAAAAAAATAATATTACATCAATTTACATATTACATCAAATGAAAGATAAGAGACTCTCATCTCACAAAACCCCGGCTATTCATCCGCGACAATCCAACAAGTTCATATACACAATCCAACAACATTACAGATCACAGATATGCCCAACCCCGACTAATCGACGTATAGCGATTAGTCGACGTTCAGTGCATATATCACATTACAGATATAACCATTTAGCAAAAGTTTGTAGAACATCGATCAAAATACCAATTTTTAACTACCCCAAACACAACATTGTTCTCTGGATAATCTGGGCAGAAACAAAATATCTTAAAAATCCCAAAACATCATACTGAACAAACTGCAGGAAATCCGAGTCGCGACCGAGTCAACTCGGCAGCGGATCCGCGACGCTTTGACCGAGTCATGGGCTCGTTTTTCTTGCTTGTTCCTAAAATACCCTGCACAGATTTTTAAGGTATCTAGAAATATTTTTAGGGCTGTTTTAAAAATCGGCAGAAAGTATGAGATTTTGACATGTTTCGCGATTTTTTTTCGGATCGAAGTTCTAAACACTTTGCTAACATGCTATTTGTTGTTTAGCTAGGCTCTGATACCACTGTAAGTCCACGTTACCCACCCCGGTGCTTACGGGGAGGCGGAATAGGTAAAAAACGGTTTTTAACACAAGATAACATGGACTAGAACTAGAGGATCTTTGCTAAACAAAAACTAACAAACTAACTATATGTTTAGTTACTCGGTTAGAAGGTTATACCTAGGTCTTGAACTCCTTCTCTTCTTGTAGTGGTCCTCCTCCTTGCTTGCTCCTTGGAGTGGTGTAGACGGCTCCTCCTCTTCATCTTCTCTTTGCCGAAGAAAGATCCACCCGAAGGCCTCTACCTTGAGCTCCTATCTCAACCAAGAGGCAACTAGAGTGCTTGGCTTGCTAAACCTAGAACCCTAGAATGAGTAGAGTGAAGTCTTGATGGTTTTATCTCACAAGCTCATGGTTCTCAACACATGAGAGATGAGAGCTTTGAGAGGAAGAGGGAGAGCTCAAACATATGAGAGAGAAAGAGCAAGAGAGAATGAGGATCTTTTTACAACCATACTCTCATATGAGAGAATTATGAAATAATAATAATAATTAAAAGAAATTGTGATGGTTAGTTTGGAATGACCATGATCATTTCACATTAAATGAAATTTGCAAGAATCAAGAAGCATCTTTCATATGAAATGATGATGGTCAAAATGTCAACAAAGTTCAACCGGTCAACCAAAGTCAAAAGGTCAACATAAGTCAAATGGTCAACTTAACCATGGCACAATTATCTTTAATTAATATCATTAATCATATTTTTCATTCTCATTAGGGTTTGGAAAAAGTTAACGGTCAACAACCCTAATGAGAATCCTCTGCCTCTGTCAACTGTGCATACACACTCGCATCCGTGTTCCGAGGAATACGAATACAATGAGACAAAACCAATCCTAAAACAAATACTAAGATCTGGCTTAAACCAAAGCCCACTAGTAATAATTGCCCGAACACCAAACGTGCATAAGTGCGCGGATGTGAACAAACCCTGTCACAAAACCATGCGACCTCTACTCTGTTTTGCCCAAAGGTGAATAGCCCTCTGTGTGGGACTCTAAAGACTCGACACTATGCTGGCAGTGGGTTTAACTACAGGCCGCAAGCGGTACTAGCTGTACGTAACGGTCCCCGGGTAGATTCCGATAAGAAGACTGATGAGGTGAACCCATCTGAACTCCGACTGAGCCTGAATGTGACAGTCTCCGTACAGTCCGGTCTGTTCGTCTGAGAGTATCGCATGGCGGGCCCACGGAGCGGTAAACGTCAGTCCCCTAATAGCGGTACAAGTCATGTCGGAGTGTAGCCCAGAACACCCTAAGATAACACTGGAAACGCTACCAGTATATCTCGCTTGCCCTGGCCAGGGACTTTGTGTAATGGCTCTCCTAGACACAACGCGATATCAACCCCCAATACCAGGAGAGACGAATCCTGTCTAACCGTCACTGCCTCCAAGTGCTTCGGGACTGCACCCAACTACTACCTATTTGCACGACTCATTTGAGCCGTGGTAGGGCAGCAATCTAAGAACAGTGGGAACACACTCGAGGCGAAGTGACAGTGTCAAGTCAACGGACTAAGCTATACTCATGTCACCTGGGAACTGATAACTGACGATAGGCATGATACCAACCAACAGTTCCCAGTGAGTCCTGTCCAGTGTACTCGTAACCTGACGAGCACCCGCATACTATCTCAAGTACGACGTACTAATGGCTGTGGGACAGACCATCTCCCCTGCTGGGATGAGAAGCGCATACGCTAGTCTACTCCGAAGTATCGATGCCCCGTCTCGATAATCCTACGACTAGGGACCTGTATAAGGATGTGCTTGTAGATTACCCAGCCCCCACTAGTGTGACTGCCATCACAACGCTGGTAATCAAGCAAAGATCCTAAGGGCTCCACTAATGTGTATAGGCGATATGCTAAAAGAAACACATGCACACATTAAAGTAGAAACATACCAAGTAGCATACTACCATTTTGAGCAAGATTGTCTATACAACTGTGAATATCCTAAGCTTCTATTAAGTAATATACAAACTAGTATGATACAGTAATGGCCTCTAGGGCATATACACTAACAACGAGTAAGGACGTCTCAACTTCTCATCGAGGGATTGCCACTTGTTGCTTTGGCGAACAACCGGTCTCGGGCCACTCGGCTGTTGTTGAGCGTTGGCGACGAAGGTTGCTTTCCCTTTGCCCTTTTCATTCCGAGGCTCTGTGTCACGACCCAAAGTTTGGATGTGACCGGCACTTAGATTGTATAATATCTAAAGATATATATACAACCCGAGTAAGCCGAAAACTAAGATCAAAATCCTTTTTGCGGAATTCTTTATAAAAATTTTGTTTTTTTCTAAGTAAAAATCATAGCTTGTATTGAATTAAAATATAAATAAGCATAAGGTGTTAAATTTGGTTGTGTCCCTAGTTGGGATCAAAAATATCAACAGCGGAAGTAAGAATTCAATATATAGGATATAAATAAGAATCCCAGACATAAAGAAAAGAAATAACAATTTATAGAACTAACGATCTCAACTGTCAAATAATATACATATAACCATCTCTCACTCTAAGTCAAAATACAGGTCTGATGGAGATTTTCTAGATACAAAATACAATACCAAAAGAGAAGGTTACTACATATGTAACCCATCTATCAAAATATGCGGTAAAAACTGCAAAAGTAAATCTGCACGGCCGCTAACCGTCCACTCTACCCCTGCAAGAGACTGTGGCACAACGGGAGTGAGTTGCCAACTCAGTGAATATAACTAACATATAACGGTTAATAATGTAAATATGACCATCATAATTAACTGTAATGAGATCAAATATGATGTACTAGAATATGGAAAGCATGAATCTATACTACGAATCACATAACCAAAACTGAAATCTCATCATTTATTTCCAATAAAATCCATCTCTCCGTGTCCATCATCGACACAAAACTTCCATTTCTCACAGGCATCATTCCTCGAATGATCCTGTAATCAACAATACTGGTCAGTATCATCTAGATATCCACCGTATTTCACAACTATCTCCGGTATCGAGTATCCTCGCTAGGCTCACCCGCCTCAAATGCGGCTATCCTGCCCCTCGCTCTCGACCGGGTCCACCATGTATCCAACTGTATATCTCCCCCACTCAGTCTGGATAACGTATAAATTCACGACCGTATATCTTCCCCACTCGGTCTGGAATAGAATCAAATCATAAAAATATCTCAGGGTGGACATGTCACATCAATCATGAAAATCACTGGATTTATGCAATAGTATACAAAACTCAAAACCATAAATCCTCAATAATACAATTACCTCTTATATCAACATAGAATACTCAAATACTAAACATGATATCAATGATGCAATTTATTTATATAATTAATGTTTAAGGTATGATATGAATCATTTTTAACAAGAATTTTGCTAAGTGTAAAAGTGTCATGGTAATATCGACGAGGTGTAGTGTAACAGATAAGATGTGCACGTGGCATAACTCGTCGATACTTGTGCAGTGTTCTAGCAACTAAAGTAAATTATATGTAGATATGAGTGTATATTATCAATTTAGCATACTAAAGTAAAGCATTTATTTAATTAAACTACGGGCGTAACACGCCATCTTTACAAAATTCCCCGGTAGATGTTTAGTCTACTCACCGGAAATACATCGTATCTACTCAGGAATCGCCAATCCTTTTCCTTTCCTCGCGGCCTCCGAAGTGCCCGTATTTGAATCTAACATCGAGATTTAACTTATATAAGAATACGGCTACACCGATACGGCGAATATGAAAAACACTCGTTTTCACGTACTAGTTATATTGTATACGACTATATCAAGCTATTTAACACTTAACCTTACTGGAATCTAACCCGACTCTGCATCGCGACAGAAAACAAATCGCGATACGCTTTAACCGTGTCGCATTTTAGGTTTTAGATACTTTTTCCGATATTAGCTTTCAGATTCTATATACAGTTAAACTAACTTATTTAAATAATACCAGAATGACCAAAATTCTACACAGAAACCTACCCAACAAACCAAAAGCACCTAGCTTCCTACAAATCCGGCGACGCCGGAATTTTCCTATTGGTCGCCGGCCCAAATCCGAGCCCTCTGGTTCGTGCTCCTATGGTTTGCTCTAGGTTCAACATACATCACTTAGGTCCTGTTTAGTTGGTTTAATATTTCTCCAAATTAAAGCAGATTCAAACAGAACCTAGTTTGGACTAAAATACAAAATTATAAACTTTGATTTCAAACTTAAAAAAATTTCCATAATTAATCTCTACTGTGAGTAAGGATTTTTACCTACAATAACTTGTTGGAATAACACCCTCCAAGATGCACAAGCTCCTTGTCCTAGCTTGATAGTGAGGAAATTCCTAGACTTAGCTTTTCTTCTCCTTTCTCTTGTCCTCCTTTGTTTTGTTCTTGTTTTCTTTTCTTTCTTTTAAAATTTTTCAGAGTTTAAATTAGCTACTGAACTGAAATAAGTTATATATATGAGAGAAAGAAGGGATAAAGTGAAGGAGGAGGTGTCAAAGGCCAAGGGTGTTATCTTCATGCAAGGTGGAGGTGTTGGTGTGTGTGTGTGCGCATGCAAGGAAGAGGTGTCCTTGCATTATCTCTTAATTTTTGTTTTAATTTGCAATAAAATTCTGAGTTAAATTGTTTTCTACCCCTTTTTCTTTTACACCCTTAACAAATTTCCATTTGCACAAAAATCTAAACTTTACCTAAAAACCCTTCACAACTTATGTTATTATATAACATCCTTTTTATTAAAATGAAGCTAAAATTCTCACTAAAACCCTTATAATTTATTTATGTTGCATACTAAAATTTTAATTTAAATTGTTTTACTTACATCTTATGAAATTGTCTTATTTGGTTTTAATAACTTTTTAATTTAATCTTTTATTATTTAATTATTTAATTATTTAATTTTATTTATTTCTAAATTTTCAAAATGTTACAATATTCCCCCCTTAAGAAAATTCGGTCCCCGAATTTAAAATTTAACTAGACATACCTTCAAAAGGATGTGGAAATTTCTTCAGTATCGCATTCTCGGTCTCCCAAGAAATTTCTTCAGTATCGCATTCTCGGTCTCCCAAGTAATCTCCTCGCGATTCTTTCCTTGCCAAAGAACCTTTACAGACAGAAGTACCCTTGATCTTAGTTTCTTTGCCTGTCTGTCTAGAATAGCGACTGGCTGCACTGTGTAGGATAAATCCGACTCAAGCTGTAAGGTCTGATGCTGGATCGCGTGAGAAGGATCGTGAAGATATTTGCGAAGCATCGAAACGTGAAACACCGGATGCACATTGGGAAAACTCGGTGGAAGTGCTAAACGATACGCTACAGCACCCACTCTCTCCAGAATCTCGTAAGGTCCAACATATCTGGGGCTGAGCTTCCCCTTTTTCCCGAAACGCATCACACCTTTCATCAGAGACACACGAAGAAACACATGATCTCCCACTTCGAACTCGAGTCTACGACGTCGTCGATCTGCATATAATTTCTGTCTGCACTGGGCCGCCCTCATTCTATCCCGTATCAATTGAATCTTCTCTTTAGTCTCCTGTACTATCTGCGATCCCAAGATGCTACTCTCGCTCAGTTCCGTCCAGCAAACGGGTGATCGACATTTCCTCCCATATAAAGCTTCAAAGGGTGCCATCTGGATCGTCTCCTGAAAATTGTTGTTGTACGAAAATTCTATCAAAGGTAGGTGACGATTCCAAATACCACCAAAATCAAGACTACAAGCTCGAAACATATCTTCCAAAGTCTGAATGGTCCGCTCTGACTTACCATCTGTCTGTGGGTGGAAAGCTGTACTAAAACTCAATCGTGTACCGAGAGCTTCTTGAAGTTTCTGCCATAGCCTACTGGTAAACTGGGTACCCCGATCTAATACTATGCACGTCGGAACTCCATGTAAACGTACAATCTCATCGATATAAATCTGAGCATACTGTGCAAATCCATACGTCGTCTTCACTGGAAGAAAATGAGCTGCTTTTGTCAATCTATCTACAATCACCCAAATGGAATCATACCCTCTACTAGTCCTTGGTAGACCCACCACGAAATCCATGGAAATCTGTTCCCATTTCCACTTTGGAATGGGCAAGGGCTGCAACTCTCCGGCTGGCCTCTGGTGCCCTGCCTTGACTTGTTGACAAGTCAAGCATCTCGAAACAAACTCCGCAACATCCCTCTTCATTCTTTCCTACCAGTAAACATCCTTTAAGTCATGATACATATTGGTGGAACCAGGATGAATACTATACGCTGATCGATGGGCTTCCTCTAATATCTCACGCCTCAATCCATCTGAATCTGGTACACAAAGACAGGTCCTAAAACGTAATACCCCATTGTCATCAATCACAAACTCCAACTATCTGCCCTGCCTAACCTGATCCATAATCTCTGTCATACGAGCATCTGCGGGCTGTGTCTCTCGAATACGATCCAATAACTGAGGTCGGGTGCGAACATGTGCTAACTGTCCTCCTGTCAGGGTGAACTCAAACTGTATACGACTATCACATAAAATCTACCAGTCTGTAGAAGACTGTCTCTGTAAGGTGCGCAAATGAGATAAGCTACCTCCAAGTCTCCGACTCAAAGCATCTGCTACAACATTCGCTTTGCCTGGATGATACAAGATCTCACAATCGTAATCTTTCACCAGTTCCATCCATCTACGCTGCCTTAAGTTCAGATCCCTCTGCTGAAAAATATACTTCAAACTCTTATGATCTGTGAAGATTTGGCATGACTCTCCATACAAGTAATGCCTCCAAATCTTCAATGCGAAAACTACAGCAGCCATCTCCAAATCATGAGTGGGGTAGTTTTGTCCGTGCCTCTTCAACTGTCGAGAAGCATAAGCTACACCCCTGCCGTGCTGCATCAATACACAGCCTAAACCCACTCTAGAGGCATCATAATACACAACAAAGCCACCTGACCCAGAAGGTAACGATAATACAGGTGCAGTCGTCAAGCAAGTCTTCAACTGCTGGAAACTCTGCTCACATGCATCTGTCTATAGAAATGGAACCTCCTTCCCAGTCAGCCCGGTCAGCGGTGCAGCGATCCGAGAGAAGTCCTGCACAAAGCGTCGGTAATACCCTGCCAGACCTAAGAAACTCCGAACCTCTGTAACTGACACCGGTCTGGGCCAGTGCTGTACCACTTCAATCTTCTTCGGGTCCACACATATACCCTCTCTCGTAACCACGTGACCCAAGAATTCCACACTATCTAGCCAGAAAGCACACTTGGAGAATTTTGCAAATATCTGATGCTCCTTCAAGGTCTGCAACATGATACGCAAATGCTGTTTATGCTCCTCCCGACTTCTGGAATAAACGAGAATATCATCTATGAATACAATGATAAACTGATCAAGGAAGGGCCTGAAGATACGGTTCATCATATCCATAAAAGCTGCTGGAGCGTTGGTGAGTTCGAACGACATCACCAGAAACTCATAATGCCCATATCATATGCGAAACGCAGTCTTTGGAATGTCATCCTTCCGAACCTTTAACTGGTCATACCCTGACCGCAAATCAATCTTCAAGAAGTAGCCAGCTCCCTGCAACTGATCGAACAAGTCATCTATACGTGGTAGTGGATACCTGTTTCGCATAGTGACGCGATTCAGCTGTCGGTAGTCGATGCACAGTCTCATACTACCGTCCTTCTTCTTTACAAATAACACAGGAGATCCCCACGGTGATATACTGGGACGAACTAGTCCTCTATCTAACAAATCTTGCAATTAGCTATTGAGTTCCTTCAACTCCGTCGGGGCCATCCGATAGGGTGGTATAGAAATAGGCCCCGCACCCGGAATCAAGTCGATGCAAAATTCAATGTCACGATCGGGTGGCAATCCTGGTAACTCAGCAGGAAACACCTCACGAAATTCTCGTGCGATCGGAACCTGGTCCAATGGAATCTCAGCGACTCCTAAGTCCTGAACAAATGCCAAGAACCCATGACAAACCTTCTTCAAGAGTCGCCCCGCACAAAGAGCAGAAATCATGTTGGCAGGAGTAATATTACAGTCCCCCTGCACAACAAAAACCGGTTCACCTGGAAAACAAAATCTAACCACCTTCCCCCGACAATCTACATAGGCATGACAAGCGGCCAACCAATCCATACCAAAAACTATATCAAAATCTAACATATCCAAGAGAATCAGATCAACTAGTGAATCTCTATCACCAATACGCACAGAACATGATCTGAATACGTGCCGAGCTATAAAAGAATCTCCCACCGGGGTAATCACCACTAATGGTAACTCTAACAACGACGACTCTTTCCTCAAAGAAAGTGCAAAGTGTGAACATACATAAGAATGTGTAGAACCGGGATCAAATAAAATATGTGCCTCTAACGAACATACTGCAAGAGTACCTGTCACGACTGCATTTGATGCCTGGGCATCTTGTGGAGTCAGCGCAAAAACTCGTGCCTGGCCCCTGCCCGCATCCTGTCGTCCTCTACCTCTATCTCCTCGACCTCTCTGAGAACGTCCTGCAAAGCCTTGACCTCGTGGTGCAGCAGTCTGGCGTGTAGTGCCAACTGGAGGAGGAAGTAAACCATCGGTGTAGAAGGTGGAGGGGGTAAAGCAGCCTGTGGAACAACGGTCCCTCTCTGGGATCTAGAATCTCGTGCAAAATGTTCTGGAAGTCCGCAACTAAAACATGTAGATGGGGCCCTCTGATCCTCAGGATAAGAACTGAACATCTGGCCCTGAATCCAGCCTCGTCCGAAACTGCGTCCTGGAGTGTACCTACCTCTATCTCTGCCAAACTGCTTAGTCATCGGCCCAAACTGTCTGCTCCTCTTTGGTTCCGGAACAACCACTGCCTCGCTCAAACGCTCCTCCACTTGTATCGCTGCGTCCATTCCCTGCGCATACGTATCAAAATGCTGGGAGCCTATAGCTAGATACAACTGCGTGTCCAGACTTCGTAGGAACCTCTTCACCCGAAGCTCCTCTGTAGGCACTAAATATGGACCGTAGCGTGACAACTGGGTGAATCGTAAATCATAATCCGCCACCGACATACTCGCCGATTTCCGCAATGCTTCAAAACTGCTAGCTCTAGCATCCCTCACACTCTGCGGAAGAAATCTGGCAAGAAAGACCTCAGAAAACTCGGTCCACGACATCGGAGGAAGACCCGTAGCTCGCCCTCTCTCCATCGACGCATACCACTCCTGTGTAAGTCCCTCTAAACGAAAGCTAGTCAACTCAACTGACATCGCATCAGAACATCGCAATGATCTACCAATCCTCGCCATCCTATCAAGAAAGGACTGAGGATCCTCCGCTACATCAGTCCCTGTAAATACCGGAGGCCTCAACCTCATAAACTCTGCAAGCGATACCTCCATCACCCTCGTATCTATAAGTGCTACCGTCTGCGTAAGCTGTACCTCGGACTCTGCCACGGTCGGTGCCGGATCCTGTCTCAGTACTCGAGTGGCCTCAGCTAACTGTCCTACCACTCGCTGCAATCCTAACATGCCCTCCTCTATCCTAGTCATGCGATCTAGAAGAGGAGGATCAACATGCTCATGCACCGCCGGAACGTCCGGTGTATCAGTCGCCGTCACAGGCGGATTCTCCCTAGCTGCATCTCTGGCTGCGGCTCGCCTAGCTCGCGTAGCCATAGCAACTGGAACAAGAAATGAGAGTTGATAAGGCTTATGAATAGAAACAATCAATAACAGGGAGTCAAAGGGAGGACAAATCAAGACATACATCCTAAGGTTAATTAGGCTGAGTATGGTAATGTAAATATGCCGCGGAACATACGTACGGTACTGCACTCATCCTAAATCACCTACTCCATCAAACCAAAGGTCATCCAAATTCACAAACTCACGTCAACCTATCTTAACTCATTACTCGATTCCGTAAGGTTAATCCTAAGCTCTGATACCAACTTTGTTACGACCCAAAGTTTGGATGTGACCGGCACTTAGATTGTATAATATCTAAAGATATATACACAACCCGAGTAAGCCGAAAACCAAGATCAAAATCCTTTTTGCGGAATTCTTTATAAAAATTTAGTTTTTTTAAAGTAAAAATCATAGCTTGTGTTGAATTAAAATATAAACAAGCATAAGGTGTTAAATTTGGTTGTGTCCCTAGTTGGGATCAACAATATCAACAGCGGAAGTAAGAATTCAGTATATAAGATATAAATAAGAATCCCAGACATAAAGAAAAGAAATAACAATTTATAGGATTAACGATCTCAACTGTCAAATAATATACATATAACCATCTCTCACTCTAAGTCAAAATATAGGTCTGATGGAGAATTTCTAAATACAAAATACAATACCAAAAGAGAAGGTTAATACATATGTAACCCATCTATCAAAAGATGCGGTAAAAACTGCAAAAGTAAATCTGCACGGCCGCTAACCATCCACTATACCCCTGCAAGGAACTGTGGCACAACGGGAGTGAGTTGCCAACTCAGCGAATATAACTAACATGTAACGGTTAATAATGTAAATATGACCATCATAATTAACTGTAATGAGAGCAAATATGATGTACTAGTATATGGAAAGCATGAATCTATACTACGAATCATAAAACCAAAACTGAAATCTCATCATTTATTTCCAATAAAATCCATCTCTCCGTGTCCATCATCGACACAAAACATCCATTTCTCGCAGGCATCATTTCTCGAATGATCCTGTAATCAACAATACCGGTCGGTATCATCTAGATATCCACTATATTTCACAACTATCTCTGGTATCGAGTATCCTCGCTAGGCTCGCCTGCCTCAAATGCGGCTATCCTGCCCCTCGGTCTCAACTGGGTCTGTAACGCTTTGAAATTCGTTTAGGTTAATTTTGCGTTAGTTAGTAAAGATGCGTGTTTTTCATAGATTCCCGTAAATCTTATTTTCCTTTTTAAACTAGTTCTAATTGTGATGAGAGGTGTTTTTATATATATATGGGGTTTATTAATTATAATTTAGCTTGTGTTCACCTTAATTAAAAAAAATTCCTTAATTACTTTTCCTAAGCTAGGTTTAGTGTTACTACATGCACACTTATCATTTGTTTTGTAACATAGGTTAAGTGTAACCATGTTATTTTCATTTTTCTAGCATGGTTTATATTCCCACATTAATCCATTTAAACCCTTTAATTTTAAATGTTTAAATGAGGGAATGGGAGGTATGGTGGTTAGGTGAAGTGGTTTGACCTTTTGACCATCATTCTCTCTCTTTTCTCTCTCTCCCTCTCATTCTAAAAATTTCTGCAGAGAACAGCTGCAGCAGCAACATTTTCATCATCTTTTTCTTCTTCTTTCACTTCTCTTTGAATCCATATTCAAACCCTACACAAAAACCCCTTTTTACTTCACAAAATCCTTGGAAAAATGGCTTCTTTGTGGACTTTGGTGGCAAGTCAGTGCATTTGAGGGCAAGGGCTGGAAAATTGAGTTCCCTAGGATCTTTTGAAGGTATCAAACTCACCCTTAACACCTTAGATCATAACTTATAGTTTTGTTAGCTAAAAATCGTGTTTTGTGCTTTTTTAGTGCTAATGAAGGGGGATTAGTGAAGTTTTTGTTAAGTTAGCATTTGTATGGCTTGTTTAGCTTAGTTATGTGTTGTTAGTGTTGTTTTAACTTAAGATTTGCTTCAGGTTTCACCAGATCCCCTTAATGTATCAATTTAGTGTTCAATTAACTTTTTAACTAGGTTTTGGGTTCTGTGTGATCTGCTTGTGACCCGATGGCTTCAGGAGAAAATTGTATTTACTGGAGCATGCACACTAGGTTTAGAGAACACACACGAAGCACAGGAGCACAACTCCCTGATTTGGCCGCCAGAAAATTCGTTCTGGCCGCAATTTGCGGCCAGATGGGGGACCTGGGTTTTAAAGTTTGCTGTGTAGGTGTCTGCTACTATTTTAAGACTTATGGTATATGCAACTTTGTAAAATTCTTTCTGTAGAAAAATCTGGAACCATTTACCCTATTTCGTATATTTGTAACCTTCGCGACACGTGTGATACGTGTGTGGGTTTGGGGTTTTCTGCATATTGCGACGTGTCGGGGTAGCTTCAGGCGCGTAATCACACGTTTTAGTGTATCGGACACACACGCGTTCGGTTCATGACGCGGGTTTCTCGTTTGGCTTCAATGTCAGGTTTTTGTAAATTTGAGCTTATGTGTGTTATTTTGTGAAATTCTAGGTTCGCAGGAGAGTACGACGAACACCGCGAAGAAGGGGAAACAAGTCGTCGGCTATACTTAGCACAAGACTACTGTGAGTAGATTTAACATCTACGGGGAAATCGCTCGTATGGCGTTATGCGTCAGGGCTGATAGGACATTGTAGTAGCATATTGCATTTACATACATTTGACTGTTCATGGATACTATTGTTGCATACCCCATTCCCTGCTACATCTTTATGAGCTTAGAATTTATGACACACCGCACTGTTACTAACGGTTCATGTTGCACGAGCACTAATCTGCATATTACACACACACCGTTAGTAATTGCCATAACACTCACACTGTAGAATAGCCTTGAATAATATACTGTAGCTCACCTCCTATATGATTCGACATGATTATGTTACTTGCGCAACATACTCATTTACATATCCATATTTGCGCACGTACTCATTTACATATCCATATTTGTGCACGTACTCATTTACAAATCCATACTTATGCATATTCAAACTGTACCTACCTAAATAAGCTGATTTTTAGTAGAAACTGGGGACCGCATGATACCTTTTGAAAAACTGAATCTATTTTAAAGAGCGGTTTCCCTCTTTTTCTTATAGTACGACTTCTGATGCATATATCACATCGCATGGATTTACACATTGGCTTTGGATTTCATGTGATTTCTGGATTTGAGGACCGTGAGGTTATTTAAGAAAATATGCACTATTTTGAAAACCGGTTCCTCTTGATATGATATTTCAATGCGTCCACCATGCGTTTTCTCGGTTCTGAGACGTGTGTTTGAAACCCGATTCGAGAAGTTGGATGATCCGTTTGCGGGTTTGTAGTGGACTCGGTATGGTTCCCGGGGCGAGAAATGTTTTTCGTGGAGCAGACGATGAGCCTGGCAGGGTGGCTAGTACCTACCGGCGATTGGTTGGACCTGGCGGTTATCCGGAGGATACTGACCAGAGACGATAGATGGTCATGGGATGACCAGTACTGCTGGGGCCGAGGGTCGATTCCGCAGACGAAGCCCGATATATGAGGATTTGCGTGTCGATGCTGGACACGATTATTTCATGATATTTCGAGTGCTGATGATAGGCATTCGCGACTCTCAGAGATTTACAGGATTTGAGGGCCGATGAGGTTTATGGCGCCTGAGTTTTATTGGGATTTGGGTGCATTGATGGACACCGATTATTTTTCCACGTTGACATTCCTTATAGATGCTATTTTATCCCATGTTCAGCATTCATTATTATGCATCTCATCCTGCAGTCATATTACCTTATAGAGTACTTATGCATGATTATTGCACATCTTGCTCATCGCCTATAGATATTATCTGCTGGCATATGTTAGAGTAGCGCAGTACGTGTGTTGGATATAGTGCCCTCAAAGTCAATTATTGGATCGCAGGCACGTGATTGCAATGATTGCGGAGGACCTATACCGGTAGGACAGTCTTACTCGAGATGATAGTATGCTATCTGGTTTGCCTTTATCAGTCGTGTACAGGTTCAGATGAGTGATCACTATTACATGTTGATAGAGCCCTTAGGATATTGCTTGACTACCAACAGTATGATGGCGATCATATACGTGAGAGTTGGGTAGTCCATAAGCACATCCTTAATTATGGTCCTTAGTCGTGGGAGTTTCGAGACAGGGCATCGATACTCCGGAGTAGACTAGTATATACAGTCGAGACCCCGACGAGGGGTGGTGGCCGGTCTCACAAGCCACTAGTGTCAGTTGGATCACCTAAGATGTATACAGGTGCTCATTGGGTTATGAGTACACCGGACAGGACTCGCCGGGAACCTGCTAGTTGGTATTATACCTATCGTCAGATAGCAGTTCCCTGGTGACATGTGTACAGGTTAGTTCATCGACCTGAGGTCGTCATTTATTTCGTGTGAGTTCCCACTGTGCTTTGATTTCTACCCTACCACGGCTCAAAGGAGTCGTGCAAACAAGTATTTTTTGGGTACAGTCCCAAGCCACATGGAGGCAAGTGAGCGGATCGGCAGGGGATTCATCTCTCCCGGTATTGGGGATGAGATCGCGCTGTGTCTAGGAGAGCCATTACACAAACCCTCGGCCGAGCTAGGAGATTTACTGGTAGGTACTCCAGTAGTATCTCAGGGTGTTCTGGGCTACACTCCGACACGACTTATACCACTATTGGGGGTCTGACGTTACCAGCCCCGTAGGCCGATATGCGATACTCATAGACGAACGGACCGGACTGTATGTATATTGTCACTGTTAGGCTCAGTAGGGTTCCAGGATGAGTTCGCTCATCGGCTCCCCTTGAGGTCAATACATAAACAGCCATTACGCACAACTAGTGCCACTGACGGTTCGTGGTTAAACCCATTGCCATGGTACTGAGGAGTCATTAGAGTCCCCCACAGATAGTTTCCCAAGTTCGGGCGAAACGTTGTAGAGGCCGTATGGTTTTATGGAAGGGTTTGGAAAATGCACGTACGTTTACGCACGTATCATATTTCGGGCAGATAATACTGGTGGGCTTTGGTTTAAGCCGGATCCATGTATTATATTGAGTAGATATAATATCTTTGTCTCAGTTGTATTTGTATTCGGTCGTAATACAAATGCGGATATGTTTATACAGTTACGGGGTTATCCTGAAATTCATTTCGGGATCACTTTTGGAAGTTTCCAGTTTTCTATCACCCGTATTAAACATTCGGTTTAATACGGATTTATCTTTTCTTGAGGGTGAGTCATGAGTGTGGATGTTTCTAGAAACTTCTAGATGAGGTGACTAAGTTAATGAGGTATTCTTGATTCATTGGTTGCATTAAATGATTAATGACTAGGTTAAGTGAGTCATTCTTTTCCTTTAATGCTTTTTGTTCTTGTTAAGATATTTGATTAAGATCTTTTCCTTTATGGTCACCACTTTGCTCCTACCCTCACCTCCCTCCTCCTTTATATTGGCCGCCCCCCCCCCCCATTCGCAAGTGAGAAAAATATGGTTGATTTGGAAAAAGATTATAGTTTTGGATTCAAGGATTTTAGATAGTTAAATTTCTCATTTCATTTCAATCCAAAAGGAAACTTCATTAACCGTTCATCCATGGCTTTGGATGTGACGAGAAAAAGTATTCTACTCATTCTCTACATCAATCTTGGTCATCTCTTTTGGCAAACTTGATGACCGAGTTGCCTCGGGTCAGAGGCGGAAGCCCGTTTAAAGATCCGTAGATGTGGTGCCACCTCGACGAGGAGCCAGGAGATCGGAGCAGCCGCAACGGAGCGTGGGATGATGGTTAAAGAATGAAGGGCTCGGATCGTTCGGTATAAGCTTTCTACCCACTTTGTAGTTTGTTAGTTTAGCGTGAATGGCAGATCCGGATTATAGTATGCGATAGCGCCAGTATAAAAGTTTTTGTTCCGCATTTGGCGTCTGAAAGACGGCCGGGGCGCTACCGTAGACTTACATTGGTATCAGAGCCACGCCATTAAGCTTTACTAACTTGTGCTAACGCGTTTAAAATATCGATCGAACGGAATTTCGAAAACTACAATTTTCTGGGTTAAATTTTCTGTCGATTTTAAATCAGGTCTAAAAATCATTTTGAGCATCACAGAAAAACGAGCAGGCTTTTTGAAGAATAAAGCAGAAATACGATCCTCTGACTCGTCCGTACGGCCGCGGAACCGCCGCCAAAGCCATGCTTTAGCCGCGGATCCGCGGCCGTCTTGGATCTTCAGAGGGTCAAATTTCTTCTGGGCATTCTACACAGTGAATTGTGGTTTCTGGAATATTTCTTTTGGGCCCAGATTTAGTTACTGTACAGCAGATGTACGTGGGGCCCACTTCGGGAAGTTTTGTCGATCGAAATTTTAAACTTGTTAGTTTACATTACTTACATTATATCTCCGACCGTGAATGTCATTCGAGTGGTAAATTGCGTCTAATTGCTATAGTCCTTTTAGACGGATTTGCGAACGTGACATTCGCGTTGATGTTCTGTGTTGTGCTGTGATGTTGCGGATTTGTCGTGGTGGATAGTAGTGTGCAATGGTAGTGCAGTTTGAATTTATTTGTACATTTGATATTGCGGGGCGAGCGTCCAACATGTGGACTGCCGTCATTGCCTGTTTGTATAATATTCTTTTGGGACACGACCGGGCTGAGGTCGATGTACCCGTTGTACATATTTTTCATTTCTGTACTAGGTTTTACCTCGCGACGGAGTGCACGGATAGCTGGGTTCTGGAGGGCAACGGTTCCTTATCTCATGGCTTTGAGAGGCAAAGGGGCCTCACTCTAGAATTGGCAGACTATTCGCCGCACTCGTAGGGGGTACAGGTTGACCCAAGGAGGGGTGCCCAAGTTACCAGATTCCATGAAGTGCAGGGTGGTCCATTCACTATGCTGTAGGGGGCTGCCTTGCTTCAGGTTTTAGCGGGTAACTTGCCGCACCCGTAGGGGTCTAGGTTTCATTGCACAGGCTATCCACACGACCAGGGGAACGTCAGGTTTCAGTAGCGGCTCTGTGAAACCTGGGGATCCCAGATTATCTGTATTGTTCTGTGATGCTTATTACTTTTCTGTAATGTTTCATATTATCACGCCTGGAGCGATTATTGTATATTGGTATATATACTAGTAGATGTTGTATATGTTTTACACCCGCGCTAGTTCAGTCCCCGCTCTGTCGTTAGTTAAGTAACCTAACGGGTGATGACGGGACCCAGTGACGAATGCGGATGGCATATACGTACATTTTATTTTCGTTCTTTTCTGGTGTGATTAATTGATGGGACTGTGTTGATTCTGATCAATGCAAAGGAAAACAAACCTGTTTGGATGTTGTTGGAACAGTTTTAAAAAGTGTTATTACAAAGACGTTTCCTTTTGTTTTGCATAATGGTATTCAGTTGGAATATCCTGCACCTCATTCGACGAGGCAAGGGCCGATATCCCTTCACCGGGAGTGACCCCTTAGGCAGAAGTTTGCGTCAGGGTAATAACTTCACTATAGTCGATAACAAGTTGCTTTGCATCGCGGTATTCAGTTGGAATATCCTGCACTTCATTCCACGAGGAAAGAGCCGAGATCCCTTCACCGGGAGTGACCTCTTTAGCAAAGGTTTTCGCCACTATATTTTTTATAAAAAGCTATCAGGTTCCTTCAGCGATATCAAGTTCATTACGTTAAAGGTTTTTCGCCAAAAACTAGCCGTAGCCCTCCGTCATTTCTTTTGGGTATTCAGTAGTATTCAAGCTATGTATTTTGGCCAAAGTCAAGGCATAGTGTTTGGTAGCTGCTGGGTATTCATTTGTTACATAGATAGATGAGTTGGTTTGGGACAGTCGTTCTGTCATTTTGGCCAAAGTCAAGGGCATGTGCGGGTGGGTTCAAATTGACAAGATAGTGACGGGTAGAACTTGGCATGTGACTTATGACATTTTGACCAAAGCCAAGGTCATAAGAGCATGGGGCAAAAATCATATCGGGAGTTTCTAAAGAAACTGAAACTTGCCAAGTATGTGCATACCTTCTGGAGTGTGATAACGTGAGTGGATTCCGTTACGTTATCATGCGATGAGAGTTGGATCCCGATTCCCACTGATGAGTTAATTTACTCTTCGGGTGATCCCGATTGATTCTTCTTTTAGGTTTGGAGGAGAATTTGACAGTACAGTGGGAGGTTTCCTGATTAGATAAAGTGATAACCATTCTGATCTAGGTTAGAGTGCATGCAGAGTGTTTCTTTTCTCTCTCTTTGGCAGCGACCATTGACCGACCCTAGACTATGACTCAGTGACCAAGTTGACCGAACCTTCTTAAAATACTGGCTTTTGGATTGTCCGAGTTGCATAAGTCATTGCCGCTCCTTCTTTTACCCTTTGCATTTCTCAGAACACCCCGTATTACTACGGACATCCACTTCTATTGGATAGATCCATCATATGGTTATATACGAACTCGAAAGGACTACTTCGAGGATGGATCCAGGTTCAGGAGAAATTGAATTGGTTTATTCAGTTGTCTTTTATTATCTCCTTCTCCCTGGTTACGAGGGCTCCTTAGTTTAGGAGAGTACACATATTACGCTTATTGGATAGTCTTATTCCAAACCATACGCAGATGCCGAAAGGTAGGGAATGAAGAAAACCAATTAGCCTAAGTAGGGTGTACAGAAGGTAATAACTAAAGACAAAACAAAGTGATTAGAAAGAGGGCAAAGTAAATTGCGACTGCTATCGTTCACGACCAAACCGCGTACTTCATCGCCACTCCTATTACACCTTTGCTTTTTTCCCCAGTTCGGGAGAAATAGAATAAGGTATTATTCAGTTATCTTTTATCATCACCTTCTCTCAAGTTGCGAGTACTCCTTGGTTTAGGAGAGTACACCTATTATGCTTACTGGATAGTCTTCTTCCAAACCATAGGCTGGTGCCGAACGGTAGGGAAGGAAGAAAACCATTTAGCCTAACGATGGTGTACAGAAGGTAATGAATAAAGACAAATAAAGGGATTTGGAGAGATGGCAAAGAAATATACGGTTAAAGTCATGAATTGGATTATGGAAGAGGCATTGCTAGGAATACCAGGATACCCCTAAGAAACATTTTCATGTTTCATTGCATTGTTAAAGGAAAACTGATTTCCCGATTAGATACTTACTCCAGGGTATGTATTTACCAGGTATGATTCTCATTTCTGTATGGTTTTATAGATGATGAGTGGGAGTAAGTTATTGGGAATAAAGCAATCATCCTCATTATATCGGAATTCGCTGTAATTGGTGATATTTGAGGAAGTCGCCTGAGTTTTTGCCGGACGGCATGTATTTGGTTTTGAGTATCCGTTGTTGTGCACCAATTTTAAAATGATATATCTGTACGTTTATAAAGTGAGATATAACTTTTTGAAATTATGTCCGTGACATTTACCTATATCAGTTGACGATTGGGTAAGGAGCATTGAACAACGGAGTAGTTCTTAACCATAATTACAGTTTTCAACCTACGATGCACAGGTTTTGAGTTATTCAACTCAGCGGACTTATACAGAGTATTGCATGTTGTCCAGTGTCCGTCAGGACAAAGGGGTTGGTCCTCGTACTATGTTCTATTTACTTGTGACTTCTCTAGTTTTTAGACAAGTGTTTCGTAGAAATACAAGGTCTAAGTTTTAAGAAGTTGTTGGTATAAGAATAAAGTAGAGAACCAGGTGTCGCAAGTATCGGGATTCTTCAAAGAGATCGAAGATGTAGATTCTTGTGATTGATATTCAGATGATAGTAATGGTTTTGAGAAACTTGTTTCTCTTTCAGGTTACTCATAATTGGATGTATTCCTAAGTTGAGTAATGCTGATTAGCCTCTCTCCATTAAGTTGATATGCACTGGAGACAGCTTCATGATTTGAATCTGGTTCCAATTAAATAAGTGCCAAAGTGTCTATATTGGATATAGAATGGTTCATATGTTAACGATGTTAAGGTACGGGGAGTTGTCCGGCTTATGCTTAAAACCAGACTCTGGATAACTCAGGGCACGTTTCTGTAATGGCAGTTTGTGGGTTGGCCCAGGCTATGTCGAGGGTTGACTTTCTACCATCTGGAAGATCAATAGTGATATTGTTCTTGACTCGCCACAGTTTTAGTAAAATGGATTTTTTCAGAAAACAGTAGTGGGAGTATGGTAGAACTGGAAGTGATTCCATAACCGCAAACGATTACGGAAAATTTAATAGGACCTAAAGATTCAATCAGGTTTGACATTCCATTAGCCACTCCGCAGATATGGTGGGTAACCTCAGACACCCGAGAGGTACTCCGGTAGCCTCAAGGACAGTGACAGGGAGGTTCTTGCTTACCCATACTTGACACTACTGTTGTTCCAGGCTATAAGACCCGGCAGGAGGTTAAGTATAGCGTCGTTCTAAACTAGCTTTAGAAGTGCACGTATATATTATTCTGCCAGAGGATTGTCGTAGTCAGTGGGAGCAGCGGAAGTATAGTGGGCAAGTAGCTTATGTCTATTTATAGACTTGAGCAGATATAGCGGAGAAAGATCATCTAATTTTGATGTGACAGTCATAGGTTTGACTTCATCAGAATAGGGGATGGATCTGTTAAGGAGGTAGTAGGGTGTGATGTCCTGGTATTTGGATGACATACACAGAGCAGGAAGTAAAATTCCTATACTACGATCGGTTTTACTGTGGTCGTCACACAGTTGTTTCTTCACACAGGATATGGATATAATATCAGACATTCTGGTTACTAGATCTATGGTTTTAGATCTAGATTTGGGTAGTTTCCAATGTGTGTACTTTGACAGTATTCTAATAGTATTTTTAGAATTGATGACTCCTGGCATGGTGGTGTATCTGCAGGTGATGGAGTCACCCTCTCTAAAGGTGTCTTACAGACTAAAGGGGAGAGGGATGCACATGATTAGCAGATCACTTGCTTAGGCAATTGAGTCAGTCATGAGATGTCAAGTACCACACCAGATGTTGTTTTTGCACTAGATGCGATAAGTTTATATTAATCCAATCCTGAAGAAACATAAGAAAGCAGTTTTAGAACATAAGTGTATGTTCTACGGATTTGATGACGGCAGCCTCCTTTTGGAGACGGTTATCATTCCAGGTTTCAAAGGTGACATGGATGACAGAGTGATTGTCAGAGTTATAGTTTTCCCTCTGATGAGGGACGATATTATGGACAGGTGCTCCAAAAGGATACTGTGGGAGGCATGGTGCTGAATACTGATTAGGTTCAGTGATCACTATAGTCTAAGAAGTTTGGATTTGGAGTTCATTTATGAACTAGGTCCCATCAGATATCCAAACATATTCTAAGACAGGTATTACTCAATTCGGGAGATGGCTTTCTCCGCGAACTTGAGATTAAGAGAGACATAGAAAGAAACATCAGGGCGGATCAACTCACTGAGGCTATTTCTCGAACACAATAGTTTTACAAACGGGCTTTGTGAAACTGATTAGTAGAGGAGTTGGATGTTCGGTATCACACGGGCTGTTAGTATGCAACATCGCAATAATTAGCCTTAAGTGCAAGTGGGAAATTGTTGGATATAGTGCCCTCAAAGTCAATTATTGGATCGCAGGCACGTGATTGCAATGATTGCGGAGGACCTATACCGGTAGGACAGTCTTACTCGAGATGATAGTATGCTATCTGGTTTGCCTTTATCAGTTGTGTACAGGTTCAGGTGACTGATCACTGTTACACGTTGATAGAGCCCTTAGGATATTGCTTGACTTCCAACAGTATGATGGCGATCATATACGTGAGAGTTGGGTAGTCCATAAGCACATCCTTAATCATGGTCCCTAATTGTGGGAGTTTCGACACAGGGCATCGATACTCCGGAGTAGACTAGTGTATACAGTCGAGACCCCGAAAAGGGGCGGTGGCCGGTCTCACAAGCCACTGGCGTCAGTTGGATCACCTAAGATGTATACATGTGCTCATTGGGTTATGAGTACACCGGACAGGACTCGCCGGGAACCTGCTAGTTGGTATTATACCTATCGTCAGATAGCAGTTCCCTGGTGACATGTGTACAGGTTAGTTCATCGACCTGAGGTCGTCATTTGTCTCGTGTGGGTTCCTACTGTACTTTGATTTCTACCCTACCACGGCTCAAACGAGTCGTGCAAACAGGTATTTTTTGGGTACAGTCCCGAGCCACATGGAGGCAAGTGAGCGAATCGGCAGGGGATTCGTCTCTCCCGGTATTGGGGGTGAGATCGCGCTGTGTCTAGGAGAGCCATTACACAAACCCTCGGCCTAGGTAGGAGATTTACCGGTAGGTACTCTAGTAGTATCTCAGGGTGTTCTGGGCTACACTCCGACACGACTTATACCGCTATTGGGGGTCTGACGTTACCAGCCCCCTAGGCCGATATGCGATACTCATAGACGAACGGACCGGACTGTATGTATATTGTCACTGTTAGGCTCAGTAGGGTTCCAGAATGAGTTTGCTCATCAGCTTCCCTTGAGGTCAGTACATAAACAGCCGTTACGCACAACTAGTGCCACTGACGGTTCGTGGTTGAACCCACTGCCAGGGTACTGAGGAGTCATTAGAGTACCCCACAGATAGTTTCCCAAGTTCGGGCGAAACGTTTTAGAGGTCGTATGGTTTTATGGCAGGGTTCGAAAAATGCACGTGCGTTTACGCACGTATCATATTTCGGGCAGATAATACTGGTGGGCTTTGGTTTAAGCCGGATCCATGTATTATATTGAGTAGATATAATATCTTTGTCTCAGATGCATTTGTATTCGGTCGTAATACAAATGCGGGTATGTTTATACAGTTACGGGGTTATCCTGAAATTCGTTTCGGGATCACTTTTGGAAGTTGCCAGTTTTCTATCACCCGTATTAAACATTCGGTTTAATACGGATTTATCTTTTCTTGAGGGTGAGTCATGAGTGTGGATATTTCTAGAAGTTTCTAGAAGAGGTGACTAGGTTAGTGAGGTGTTCTTGATTCATTGGTTGCATTAAATGATTGATGACTAGGTTAAGTGAGTCATTCTTTTCCTTTAATGCTTTTTGTTCTTGTTAAGATATTTGATTAAGATCTTTTTCTTTATGGTCACCACTTTGCTCCTACCCTCACCTCCCTCCTCCTTTATATTGGCCAGCCCCCTCCCCCCCCCCATTTGCAAGTGAGAAAAATATGGTTGATTTGGAAAAAGATTATATTTTTGGATTCATGGATATTAGATAGCTAAATTTCTCATTTCATTTCAATCCAAAAGGCAACTTCATTAACCGTTCATCCATGGCTTTGGATGTAACGAGACAAAATGTTCTACTCATTCTCTACATCAATCTTGGTCATCTCTTTTGGCAAACTTGATGACCGAGTTGCCTCGGGTCAGAGGCGGGAGCCCGTTTAAAGATCCGTAGATGTGGTGTCACCTCGACGAGGAGCTAGGAGATCGTAGCAGCCGCAACGGAGCGTGGGATGATGGTTAAAGAATGAAGGACTCAGATCGTTCGGTATAACCTTTCTACCCACTTTGTAGTTTGTTAGTTTAGCGTTAATGGCAGATCCGGGTTATAGTATGCGATAGCGCCAGTATAAAAGTTTTCCGCATTTGGAGTCTGAAAGACAGCCGGGGCGCTACCGTAGACTTACAACGTGCATACTCGTGATTACCTTTATATGTTATATCCTATTCATGAGTTGGCAACTCACCCCCGTTGTGCCACAGTGTTTGCAGGTTACCCCTCACAGTAGTCGCGGCAGGCAGCCTTCTTATCTCTTTTGGCTACGGATACCACTGCAGTTGGTGCGTGAGCTGTTTTGCTGTTAGGTGGGTTGCGGTATCCGGTTATTTTCCATTGTACATACTTTTGTATCTAGTATTCTCCATCTACCCTTATATGTATTTGACTTTGAGACCAGTGTGAGGACGATGGTGTATATTATTTGTATTCTGGTGTTGAGCTCGTGTGAGCCGACTTTACTTATGCAGTTTTTATCATGTGTGATGTTTTTCATTTATTGCTCATTTCTTCGCTACGGCGTCGTATATTACTCTTGTGGTGATTGTTTCCGCCGTTGGGCATGATTGCTCCCGTTTGGGATGCTTATTTATACTGTTATCATTTTACTCATATCATGTCTTGTACCTGATTTCGGGGTTAGTTTTACAAAGGAATTGCTGCCAAAATTTTCAAGAAAACACATTGAACTTTAAAGAATGTTACTAAACTACTTAAGGTTTTCCAAATTTTTTTCAACAAATGTTTGAACACTCACTACTTTTAATGGTTTTGATTTCTTGGTTTCGGCTTACTTAGTTGCGTTACACCTGTAGACGTTATGTGGTTAAGTGCCGGTCACGAGTCGAACTTTGAGTCATGACAAAGTTGGTATCAGAGCGTAGGTTTTACCTTTCGGAGTGTAGGATGACCCTAGTATGATGGAGTAGGTAGCTGAAGCAGAGTAGCGTAGCGTGTGTATGTTCCGCGGCCTACTCACGACACGGTACTTCGCTTAAGTGACCTTAGGACTTATCGATTAAATTCCTTCATGAGTATATACATTCTTGCGATTCGATTCCGTATCCTTATCGAATCCTATTTTCTTTTCAGCCATTATGCCGCCAAAGACTACGAGGGCACAGAGAGCGGCCGCGAGAGCTGAGATTCGAGTTGACTCGTCTGAGACGAGGACTGATCCGGGTAGTACACCGGTTGTACCCAAGCAGGTTGGTCCTCCTACGACTGATCAGATCTCCATGCTAGGGGCTGGTATGTAGGAGATGCGCCAGATGATGGGATCGAGTATGCAGGAGATGCGCCAGATGATGGGATCGCTAGTTGAGACACTTCGAGCGCAGTGACCAGAGGTAGTTCCACCAGTTGCAGGGACCGTGATGGTACCCGCAGTACAGGCAGTTGCCCCTGCAGCTACAGAGGTTATTACGGTATCACTATTAGAGTTTATGAGGCTGAAGCCTCCGGTCTTCACAGGCACCGATGCAGCCGAGGACCCACAGTCTTTCATTGATAGGATGGCTCGGATATGTCGTTCCCTCAGATACTCAAATGCGAGATGGGTAGAGTTCATGAGCTTTCGCCTGGAAGGTCTTGCGCAGAAATAGTGCGAATCGGTCGAGAACGGTAGGGCAGCAGGTCTTCCTCCTATAACCTGGACAGAGTTCGTGACGGTGTTCCTTGCCAGCTTCCTTCCACAGAGTGTTAGAGATTCTAGAGCGTGCAGGTTCGAGTCCTTACGCCAGACTCTGGAGATGATAGTGGCAGAGTACGACGTGATGTTCACAGAGCTATCAGCTTATGCCCCATACCTAGTGGCTACTGAGGAGATGCGAGTCAAGAGATTTGTTCGAGGCTTACTTACCCCACTGTTCCTCGCGATCAGCGCGCAACATTGCGAGACTTATGCAGCAGCTGTAGATGCAGCCTTATTAGTCGAGGAGCGCCTTGCTGAGACTTCGGTAGTTCCAGAGCCGTAGAGAGTTCATACTGGTATATCAGCATGGAGACAGACATTTAGACGCCGCGACGGGTTTTGTTCAGGTACGAGGAGTAGCAGAGATTCGGGACGAGGCCAGATGTTTAGTTCCTATCTACGGGAGAGTCAGCAATCGTCGCAGGGGTGCTTTAGGTGCGGCAGTCTACTTCACCTCGTTAGAGATTTTCCTGAGATACACCGGAGGGAGACAGCAGTACCGCATGTCACCTTACCACCTTCACCACCCCAGAGGGCGTTGCCTATTGTACCTACTGTTACTCCGCGTCAGACTCATGCACAGAGAGGTCATGGTCGCGGAGGATTTGTTCATAGAGGACGAGGTGACCGAGGCAGGG
Organism: Agapanthus africanus; assembly: GCA_030015575.1. Taxonomy (NCBI): domain Eukaryota; kingdom Viridiplantae; phylum Streptophyta; class Magnoliopsida; order Asparagales; family Amaryllidaceae; genus Agapanthus; species Agapanthus africanus. The sequence continues at coordinate 238,999,957 of JASDDO010000029.1, read as the reverse complement.
CACAGCCAATTGCTAGTAGGGGACAGTCAGTCGCAGGTGGAGGACAGGAACGGGTTTATGCTTTGATGCATCAGGACACGCAGGCGTCCAATGCGGTGATCTCAAGTATCCTTTCAGTATGTTCTGTTGACGCACACGTGTTGTTTGATGCGGGACCCACACACTCATACGTTTCCACACACTTCATGTCGAGTTTGGGTAGAGAGTCCGGTTTGCTTGATCAGCCGCTTGTTGTGACCACCCCTGTAGGCGAGTCGTTTGTTGCTAGACACGTGTTCCGATCCTGTACAGTCTGTATTGGCGAGAGAGAGTTGCCTGTCGACTTGATCCTTCTTGAGATGTTGGACTTCGACGTTCTTTTGGGCATGGATTGGTTAGCCACGTGCTATGCGTTTGTGGACTGCCGCGAGAAGGTAGTTAGGTTTTGTTTTCCCGGCGAGTCGGTTTTTGTTGCGCAGGGGGACCGTGGTGCCGCCCCTCACGGTTTGATTTCTTCTTTTCGCGCTAGACAGCTTTTGAGGAAGGGATGTCAGGGATTTCTCTCCTATGTTTGCGATACTAGAGCTATAGAGGTTCTGTTGGATCAGGCTCCGGTTGTTAGCGAGTTCCCTGATATGTTCCCTGACGAGCTTCCTGGGCTACCGCCTGAGCGTGATATTTCTCTCTGTATTAATTTGATTCCCGGCACGGGGCCTATTTCTATACCACCTTATTGGATGGCCCCGGCGGAACTTAGAGAGTTGAAGGGTCAGTTGTAAGATTTGCTGGATAAGGGACTTATTCGACCCATTGTGTCTCCTTGGGGTGCTCCATTCCTGTTTGTCAAGAAGAAGGACGGCAATTTGCGTTTGTGTATCGACTACCGCCAGCTGAACAGCGTTACAGTGCGGAACAGGTATCCTTTGCCACGCATCGACGACTTGTTCGACCAGCTTCAGGGAGCAGGATATTTTTCAAGGATCGATTTACGATCAGGATACCATCAGCTGCGGGTTCGACAGGAGGACATTCCGAGGACAGCTTTCCGCACACGCTACGGCCATTATGAGTTTTTGGTGATGTCGTTCGGACTCACCAATGCGCCAGCAGCATTCATAGATTTAATGAACCGTATTTTCTGTCCATATCTTGATCTGTTCATATTGTATTCATTGACGATATTCTGGTGTATTCCCGGAGCAGAGAGGAGCAAGAGCAGCACCTGCGGATCATACTGCAGACATTGAGGGAGCACCAGCTTTTCGCAAAATTCTCTAAGTGCGCATTCTGGCTGGACAACGTAGACTTATTGGGTCACGTAATTACACGAGATGGTATATGTGTGGACCCGAGGAAGATCAAGGCCATTCAGCGTTGGCCCAGACCCACATCAGTTACGGAGATCCGCAGCTTTCTAGGACTGGCCGGCTACTACAGGCGATTTGTGCAGGACTTCTCCCGTATTGCTACACCTTTGACCGGGTTGACCCGGAAGGGAGTTCCTTTCGATTGGACGGAGAAGTGCGAGCACGGTTTTCAGCAGCTACGGACTCGACTGACTACGGCGCCGGTGTTATCGTTTTGTGATATAGTGCCCTCAAGGCAATTATCATAGTCGCGGACTGATGATTGTGATGATTGAGGTAGGACCTATACCGATAAAACAGTCTTACTCAAGATGATAGTATGCTATCTGGTTCGTTTTTATCATCATGTACGTGTTGATAGAGCCCTTAGGATTCTTGCTTGACTGCCAGCAGTATGATGGCGATCATATATGTGGGAGCTGGGATCTATAAGCACATCCTTAAATGTCCCTAGTCGTAGGAGTATCGAGACCGGGCATTGGTACTCCAGTGTAGACTAGTGTATACTGATCGAGACCCCGACGAGGGGCGGTGGCCAGGTCTCACAAGCCACTGGTGTTAGTTTGTTCACCTAAGATAGTATACAGGTGTTCATTGGGTTATGAGTACACTGGACGGACTCGCCGGGAACCTGCTAGTTGGTATTATACCTATTGTCAGATAGCAGTTCCCTGGTGATATGTGTACAGGTTAGTCTGTCGACCAGAGATCGTCATTTGTCTCGTGTGAGTTCCCACTGTGCTTTGATTACTACCCTACCACGACTCAAAAGAGTCGTGCAAACAGGTTTTAGTTGGGTACAGTCCCGAGCCACATGGAGGCAGTGATCGGATTGTCGGGGATTCGTCTCTCCCGGTATTGGGGGTTGATGTCGCACTGTGTACGGATGGCCATCGACACAAATCCATGGCCATGGTAGACGAGGATTACCGATCCAGGATCGATAGTTTCTCAGGAGGTGATGGGTTACATGCCAACACTGAATATCGCGTTGTTAGGGGTCTGACTTTATCCACCCCCTAGACTCGATATGCGATACTCTTAGACAAACAGCCCGGACTGTACGGATATTGTCACTGACAGGCACAGTTGGGGTTCAGGATGAGTTTGCTCGTCGGCCTCCCTTTCGCTCAATACCTGGGTAGCCGTTACGTACAGCTAGTGCCGCTGACGTGCTTGTGGTTAAACCCACTGCCAGCATATTGACGAGTGTTTAGAGTCCCATACAGAGGGCTTTCACGGTTCAGGCGATATGGTGTACATGGCGTATGTTGATACATACAGGTGTTCGATTAAATATGTGCACTTGCTGCACAGACTTTAATCGGACGGTTGATAATACTAGCGGCTTAGGATTAAGCCGTATTATTAAATCGGGTTTTGATTTAATAATTTACATATGTATTTATATATATGTATTCTAGTATTATTGTTCGCTATTTATTTTCTCTCTCGGCTATTCGTATTTTGGTACGAATACGCGTATATGTATTTCGATACATATACCGGGAAGTATTCCGTATTTTATACGGAATAGCTTCTAGAAGATTTGCCACCTCATTATTGTTTTTCCTTTTTAGGAAATTCATTTTGATTTATAATGAGGTGGAGGGTGTGAGGTGGCATGAACAATGACAAAGCATGGGTTTTGAGTATGGTTGGCATTTGTTTATAGTAATTTGACAAAAGGAAAAAGATTTCTTTAATGGAAATGAGAGAGGGAGAGGAGCCGGCCATGATTGGGGGTGGGGATGGATTTTCTTTTGGGGAATTTACACTAGCTCTCTCTCATTCTCTCATACTTCACAAATACTTAGCCATTTTCTTAGTGGTTCATGCCAAAGCTTTCACCTCCTTCATCTTCTTCTTGAGTTTCACATTGAGCTCATATGTTAAGAGAAAATTATAGTGACATTTTCATACACCCCCACTCTCTATAGCTATAGACTTTGGAGCGTCGGTTACCTCGTTTGTCGAGGTTGGAGCTTGTGCCGTTTCCCTCGGATGGATCATCGGAGATGGAGGAAGACCGGCAACCAAACATCATCAAAGGATCACTAGGAGCTTGGAATGAAGACCGAAGGACACGGATCAACTCGGTAAAATGATTCTAACTCTTAGTTAGTTTGCTAGTTTAGGGTTTAAGGTCGATCCGGGATTCGGGTAGCGGTAGCGCCGATTTGATAAATTTTTGTTCCGTATTTTGGCCGTGTTTCGACGGCCGGGGCGCTGCCGGGACCCAACAATCGTTGCCTTTAGGATCGGGCGGATTTGTGGTCTATTGTGATGCTTCTCGAGTGGGGCTAGGGTGCGTATTGATGCAGCATGACAGGGTGATCGCGTATGCTTCACGGAAGTTGAAGAAACATGAACAGAACTACCCCACTCACGATTTAGAGATGGCTGCAGTGGTCTTTGCACTTAAGATCTGGCGACATTACCTATACGGCGAGTCGTGCCAGATATTCACTGATCACAGAAGCTTAAAGTATATATTTCAGCAGCGAGACATGAATCTTAGACAGCGCCGTTGGATGGAGTTAGTGAAGGACTACGACTATGAGATCCTTTACCACCCGGGCAAGGCAAATGTAGTAGCGGATGCTTTGAGCAGGAGGCCCGGGGGTAGTCTATCTTGTTTGAGCGCAGTGCAGAGGCAGTCATCGACAGATTGGCAGATTTTATGCGACAGCCGAGTGCAGTTCGAGTTCACGCCGATCGGGGGACAGATTGCGCATGTTCGTGCACGCCCACAGTTGCTTGACCATATACATGAGGCACAGTACAGTGATGATCGTTGTGCAGAGATCATGGCACAGATTGGACAGGGCAGATTTTCCGAGTTCGTGATCGATGATCAAGGGATACTGCGATTTGGGACTAGACTGTGCGTACCAGATGCTGAGGGATTGCGGCGCGAGATTCTTGAGGAGGCACATCAATCGGTGTACAGTGTTCATCCGGGTTCCACCAAGATATACCATGATATGAGAGATGTGTACTGGTGGGACGGAATGAAGAGGGACATCACAGAGTGTCGAGATGCCTGACTTGTCAGCAAGTCAAGGCCGAGCACCAGAGGCCCGCGGGAGAGCTACAGCCGTTACCCATTCCGGAGTGGAAATGGGAGCAGATTTCTATGGACTTCATTATGGGTGATCGTAGATCGTTTGACGAAAGTGGCTCACTTCCTGCCGGTGAAGACGACTTTCGAATTTGCTCAGTATGCCCAGATATACATCGACGAGATTGTATGACTGCATGGAGTCCCGACGTGTATCGTGTCCGACAGAAGCACCCAGTTTACCAGCCGACTATGGCAGAGGCTTCAGGAGGCTTTGGGAACCCGCTTGAGTTTCAGCACAGCATTTCATCCACAGACCGACGGCCAGTCAGAGCGGACTATTCAGACTCTCGAGGACATGCTCCGAGCGTGCGTCTTAGACTTCAGAGGGAGCTGGGATCATCATTTACCCTTGGTAGAGTTCTCCTACAACAACAGCTTCCAGAAGACCATTCAGATGGCACCTTTTGAGGCTCTTTATGGGAGGAGATGCAGATCGCCCGCCTGTTGTACAGAGCTTAGCGAGAGCAGTATTGTTCCCCTCCGAACGGCGGCCTGGACTGCGCGTCCGTGCCTGAGGTTCGGGGCAGATGCTATTTGGTTTTATCCGTCTATCTCTCCGAAAATGCCAAGTTGATTTATGGCACCGTGTATCGGAGGTTTAGACGGATGCGGCCGATATAGCAGACTTCGTCAGATTCCCCCTCAGGGTGAGGGGTTTTTGATTGTGGGGACGCTCTTCCCTGCAGGCGCAAGCCCCTGCAGTTAATTACGCTACCGCATCGCGGTAACAACTTTCTCCTTCTCCAGAATTTCACTTCGTGTCGTGTATGTTTGTTTTGTTTGTGGTTGCCCGTAGATTGTATACGGAGACTGAGTAATGCCGTCGCCCATAGGACGTGGATTAGTCCAAATCCGTATTTATTTAGATTTGGGTTTGGTATTTTCAGTTTAAGGATGCATTAGTCGCGTTGCGGCTAAGATCAACTTAAACGTTCGTTAAGGATACGTTAGTCTTGTTTTAGACTGAGATCAACTTAACGCAGTGATCAATTTAATTATCTGGCCGTCGGGACTCGTCACCTCTCTGACGTCGTTGAGGGATTACAACGACAAGCGTCTGAGGAGTTCAGAGATGTACCCTTGAACCAAAGTTGATTTAGGGTTTTATTGTTTATTTAAAGATCTAAGGACATATTAACCGTAGCTGGGGCTAAGATCAACTTAGACGGGACCGTTTAGATCCGGGAAAAGAGCGTTCGGGCTCTATTGCGCCAATTTAAGGACGTGGTGGTCCATCGCCAGTTTAGGGACATGGTGGTCCATCATTGGTTTAAGGACGTTTCGGTCCGATATTAGTTTAGGGACGTTTCGGTCCGATATTAGTTTAGGGACGTTTCGGTCCGTTATTAGTTTAGGGATGTTTCGGTCCGATGCCAGTTTAGGGACGTAGTGGTCCATTATTAGTTTAGGGACGTTTCGGTCCAATATTAGTTTAAGGACGTCTCGGTCCGATATTAGTTTAAGGACGTCTCGGTCCACGAGTTTAAGGACCCCGCAGTCCATAGCGATGTGTGGTCGTTGGGACCCGTCACCTCTTTGACGTCGTTGAGGAATTACAACGATGGATGTCAAAGGAGTTTGGAGATGTACCCTCGAACCGGATGTAGATTGATTTAGGAGAGCCATTTTGCTCAGTCAATTTAATTTAAGTACTTACGGCCAAAATTGGGCTAAGTCCAGTTGAAAATGTTCAACACCATCATTTATTTTTTTATTAGACCTGTGCTAGGGCTTTGCCCATACTTAAATAATGCATTGCATTACTTCAGGCCATTTATGCCCATCTTGATTGGGATGCAGATCATTTATTTTGGTCCATTGGACCTTTCAATTGGGCTCTGCCCTTCCAAATAATACACAGCATTTTATTTATTAGGCTTGTTAAGCCTTTTAATTGGGCTTGGCCCTTTAGGAAGTGAAATGCATTGCATTTGTCAGGCGCTTTGCGCCAATTACTGAGCGCAAGCTCATATGATGATGACACGTGTCATGCTCTGGGGAGCGCAAGCGCAACAGTGCAGCGCGTTACGCTGTTGCGCTGCGTTGTTGCGCTGGCGACACGTGGTGTGCTCTCAGCGAGTTGCACCAATTCTAGAGAGCAAAGCTCTATCTTAAGGGCGCTTAGCGCAAGTGGTTTTATAGCCGACACGTGGCGCTCTCTTAAGAGCGCAACGGCGCAACTTGGAAGTGCAAAGCACCAATAATCTTTTAGATACAAGAAGGAAAGTGCAAAGCACTGTTTAATTTCTTGATCTGAAATAGATCAAAGAAAAATAAATTTTTCTTTGCTTGAAGAACCAGAGGTTCATAAAAGTGCAAAGCACTATTATTATATATTATTTTTTTTTATTGTTTCATTTTTTTAAAAGAACCAGGGGTTCACAAGAAGTGCAAAGCACTGTTTATTATGTAAAGATCATTGGTCTTCTTTTTAGATCAATGATCCATTAGAAGGAATTTCTTCTAATCCATAAAGGTTCTTTTACCTTTTTTCTTGAAATCTTCTCGGAGTTCTCTCCCTTTAAAGTTCTCGAGTTCTCCAAAAAAAATGTTGATGCCTTTGAATTGAGGCTTAGGGTCCTTTTTATAATGCTCACAAATTAGTTAAATTTGTTTAAAGAAATCATCCTCTGAGTGATTTGGGGAATTTTCCCCACCGTTGGATCTTTGATCCAAGGGCTTCTGCTTTGCAGAAGAAAATCTTCTTGTTTTAACAAGAACAGAAAAGATTTCTTAAAAATCTTAACTTAGTTTGGCGCAGATGCCCCAGCGCGTGACACGTGTCATGCAGCGCAGAGCGCAGCGCAACTGCGCTAGCGCATCTGCGCTGACACGTGTCGCGCAGCGCAGAGCGCAGCGCAACAGCGCTAGCGCATCTGCGCTGACACGTGTCGCGCAGCGCAGAGCGCAGCGCAACTGCGCTAGCGCATCTGCGCTGACACGTGTCGCGCAGCGCAGAGCGCAGCGCAACTGAAGCGTTGCTTCAGGCAAATAGAGCTCTGCTCTGATTGGGCGCGTCTTCTTGGGCGCAGCGCTAATACATCTGCGCCTGACACGTGGCGCGTCGCGCTCAGCGCAGAGGATCTGAAGCGTTGCTTCATTTATTAAAGTTTAAATTTTGGGAGAATCAGAAGCGCCGCTTCTCCTGAGATATCTTTTTATCTCCTCTTTTCAAGTCAAACTTGTATTCCCGAAATTATAATTTCCCGGGCCTTGGAAATAACTCCGCTGCGCACAGAATATTCTGTGTTTGGATCTATATATAACTCAAGGCCGAGTCTTTCCTTTCCTCACCTTCAGAGAACTTCTTTAATCATGGCTTGCAACCGTCCTCATGCCCGCCGACAACCGTGGGAAGTGCCGATCCGAGACGTTGTTCCCCGTTTTGCTGCACGCTTGGTGGACTCCTCTTTTTCGGACGAGCAGTGCGATGCCGCAATGTACGAGCTTTCGACTCGTGTGGGGTCTTCTCTTCCCCCGGGTTCCATTTGGCTTCGGATGATCCTTGCCTCAGTGCTTGCCGACATTCCCCCTCCTCCGGCGGAGATGTCCTCAGCAATGCTTGATGTGGCCGAGGATAAGATCGAGAGCTTTTTCGAAGCGCTCTTGATCACCAAAGCCCTGAGGGACTTCTCCTTCTACTTGCTGAGCCAGATACGGGCTCGTCGGGCCGTCATCGCCACTTTTTTCCAGGAGTGCGGCGTCGACCGTTGGATGGCTACCCCTCGGGAAGATCGTCGCTTCGACGTGATGGAGAAGACGGAGAGGGAGCTGAATAATCTTCTTTTTCTTTTTGTGAACCCTTGTCTCTCTGATCCCGTATTCGGTGATCTTTTTTAAATGTAATAACAATAAAAATGAATAAATATTTTTCTTTCTTAATCAAGTATTTCATTGTCTGTTAAGGGTTCTTTTATTTTAGCTCTCTGTTGTGCTTGTGCATCGTATGATTTTAATTTGTTATTATCAAGTGCATGTAATTTTTACATGGATAAATTGCCTTTGGCACTTAGCCCCTTCTTCTGCGCTAGCGGATCTGCGCTGACACGTGTCGCGCAGCGCAACTGTGCTGCCACGTGTCGCACAGCGCAGAGCGCAGCGCGGCGCTTCCTTTAACAGAGCCTTGCTCTAATTGGGCGCGCTGCGTTAATGTATCTGCGCTGGACACGTGGCGCGTCGCGCGCAGCGCAAAGGATCTGAAGCGTTGCTTCCTTTAAACAGAGCTTTGCTCTGATTGGGTGCGCTGCGCTAATGTATCTGCGCTGGATACATGGCGCGTCGCGCGCAGCGCAAAGGATCTGAAGCGTTGCTTCCTTTAAACAGAGCTTTGCTCTGATTGGGTGCGCCTTCTTGGGCGCTGCGCTGACGTATTAGCGCCAGACACGCGGCGCGTTGCGCCTGAGACTTGAAGCGTTGCTTCAAAATTTGAATTTTGAATTCAAACAGAGCTTTGCTCTGATTGGGCGAAACAAATGCCCCCCCACCGTTGCGCTCACGTGGCGCACACGTGAGTGCAACGGTGGCAACCCCTCCTGACCGTTGGATCGAAGGGGAATTCCAAAAGGCGCAAGCGCCTTATAAATAGGGCCTCTGGCCCTTAAAAATTCTCCACCATTTTCTAGGTTTAGATTTTCAGAGCTCTGCTCTTGCTTAAGAATTTCAGAGCTTTGCTCTTGCTTTCAGAACTCTAGAGCTTTGCTCTCATTTCCCAAAGTTTTTTAGAAAACTTTAGGTAATATTTAATTTAAAATTAAGTTAAATTAATTTAAGTCAATTTTAACCCACGGAGCTTTGCTCTCATAAATCTTTTGATCTAAAGAAATTCCCTTTGGGGTTTCATCAACAGAGCTTTGCTCTCACAGATCTATAGATCTACAGAGATCTTGTTCATGGGTCCTAGCCCATGAACAGAGCTTTGCTCCTGAATCAAATGTAGATCTTTTAGATCTGAAAAACAAAGAACTTTTTTTTTTTTGTAAGTTTTCATGGATTTTTTAAGATTCCAGAAATTTTAATTTTAAAATTATTTTCAAAATTTTCTTTTTGATGAAATATTACAGAGCTAAGCTCCATTTTAGAGAATTTTACTCTTTTGAGACCAGAATTTGACAAGTGTCATTCTGTGACAGAGCTTTGCTCTGAAAGAGGAGATTTTCTCCTTGTCTCTAGGGATTCTTTCCCCCCCCTTTTTATTATGGGAATGTTCCCCCTAGGGACCAACTGACAATCTCATCCAATGATGAGTTTGTCTTATTAATTGACTTATTGTCATTTAGATTTTGTGGGTCCCTCTTTGGTCCCCTACTCACTGCACTGTGGTGCGGTGTAATTAATTAATTTTGATTTTAATTTAATTAATGCATTTTCTTCTTTCAATGTCAAACGTTGGGATTACAACCCTAACGGCTACATTGCTCTTTTGCAGCGATCATGTCTGAAGACACTTCATTCCCGTTTGTCCGCTCGGAGGAGGGATTTCTAGAGGCGCCTTTGGATCGTGAGGTCCTAACCATGATAAGAGAGTATGACCCTGAGTACAAGAAACTCCACCTTTGGGGGTCCTGGTATAACCAGATTATAATGGGTCGATGCAGCTTCACCTGCGCGATGCCGTCAGAGCCTATCACGGCGATTCACTATGCCAACCCACCTCCAGTGCAGTATGCCGTGGAGATGATAGACTGGACCGCGAACAACTTTCTTCATCCTGCTATGGACGCGGTTCCGGTTCAGCGTCCTATGGTTTTGGATATCCTAGGACGCCGTATCTGTCAAGGGGAAGCACGGCCCTGGGGGCAATCATATAACCTTGGTTTGATTCCCCGTTACCCGATTGGCTATCTGCCGTGGGCCCGGTACATCCTGTCGACGAGGAAGTCGCAGTTGATAAGACTAGGACTGTACACCGCAGTCTACGTCTCTCTCTTCCATTATCCTACGCTCCCCACCTGGTGGTTCAAGGCTTTCTTGGAGCAGTGGAATATTCCCACCCACACTTTCCTTGCCATGGATCGGGAAGTGTCTATTTCTTTGGAAGAATTCACAGAGGTATCCGGCCTACCGGTCATGGGGGAACACTATGAAGAGCTGCTCCCGACAGATGAGTACATCTTTGGTGCTAAGCCGATGTTAAGGGGGATTACGCCGGAAAATGCCGTTCAACACCAATTCCCTAGCCTGATCAAGGTGTTGAACATCTACGAGTCCCTTTTCATCGAACACGGGAGTCGAGGAGTTAATTTTGAGGACTTCATTGCTCGTTTCCTCCGTCCGAGCATCATTTCGCTAGGAGCCGCCAAATCTGCTATCCTGGATGATCCCTTCGGCCTAGGTTTGGATAACCTGCCGACGAAGGAGATAGATCAAAAGGCTTTCTTCCTCCCAGACTTCCCTACCATATCTTTCACGGAAATTGCGGCCCCTGGGATGGACGAGGAGTCCTTTTTCTTAGGATTTCTCGGGCTGTGGCTGAGTTGGTTCGCGATCCCAATGCACTCTCATCGCATGCGGCCCTCTGTCTTTTATCCAGCCCACCGCATGGTCATCGGGGTAAAGGTGGCCGTGGGGATTGCCGGCTTAGCGCACTTGTATCATGGTCTCAGCCGAGCCGCGGATGCCAACGAGCCCGGAGCATTGCACGTGGTCTTCCCGATGCACTACTTTATGTCATGGCTCGAGCTACATACGGCGGGTGTATTTGGGATGCATAAAAGGCCCTCTTTTTTTGACAAGTACGGTTTTCCTCGCATCTTACAGCTGATCGGCTCATCAATCGTGACCCCTTCACCACGGGACGCCAGAGCTTTACTGCTTCGCCCTCACACCGTTGGAGTTGGGATGTCTTTTATTGATAAGGTATTAACCATTGGAAAAGCGTCCACCACTGCGGTGCGACTACTACAGGACTCCTTCAAGGATGGGGTTTCAGTGTTGACAGCCCGGGAGATCCTTCATTTGTATTCTATTAGGCCGGGTTTCCTAGTCTTCAGGCAGGGCGGTGCAGCAATCTTTATGAGATATAATCCGCATCGCTTTGCTCGACAACTGAGTTACGATCAAGGGGTACCTTTAGAAGCTTTCTTACTGGAACCTGCTGTAAATGAAGAAGGGATGGAGAACGCATTACACCATTTCATGCGCCTGAACACGGGTTCTCGTTTTTTCGTTAGCGCGCCGGCCTGTGCTCCACGACTCCTTAATGTATATAAAGAGTGGTACAATCACGCGACGGGGGCTGTTATAAAGGAAGAGAGGCGAGTGTTGATTGACCGTAAAGAAGTACCCCCCGGTACCAATCGTAACGCTCCCTTAGCGCCAAGGCTCCTGGTGGTTCCTCCTCTAAAAGATACTGGGGGCAGACCATCACGTGCGCAAAGCCCTCCACGTGAATTGCCGCTCCCTGATATCGCGGATGTACCTCCTGTACTCCGTGCTCCGGTGGAAACAGAGGTTGTACCCTCGCCAGAGTCTGGCGTGGGTGCGGACATCGGGACCCGTCGTCCCAAAGCGTCTGCCAAGCGTAAGTCGCTTCCCCGTGAGCCTAGGGCTGGAGGGCAAAAGAGAAAGAAGTCGCTCTTCGCCGTGGACGTTGTGCTCGGCCAGGAACCCCATGCTCCTTATTCCGAGGGTCTGCTCGAATATAGGACTAACGCAGGATTAGTGATGCCGCCGCCGGACGATACAGACTTGGAAGCTGCCCTCAGAGCTTCGGCATGGCTGGTGAAGCGTGACGCGTGGCTGGCTAAGCTTGCGCAATCAGGTAACTACTAGTCACTTTTTCTTTATTGCAACGTATTTTCTTCGTCATTTCATTATTTTATTTTTTTTTTGACTAACGCTTTTCTTTCTTTTCTTTCAACAGGCATCACCGATGAAGAAGCCATTGCCGCTTCTCTGAAGACTTTTCAGGAGGAGGAACGTCTCAGAGAATCTATGGGCCTTAGTAAGTTTTGACTCATCAAGTTTTTCATTTTGCTCATGTTATGGTCGATCTAACCATTTCTTTTTAATTACAGGAACCTCAATGCCGTTTCCTCCTAGCGACGCAGATGTTCTACCAGCCGCCGACGTTCCTGCTTCTTCTGGTCCACCGCAGGAGGTTCGTCTTGAAGAGCCGATGAGAGATGTCTTAAAGGCTCTGGAGGCATCCCTGAATGAAGACGATGATGCCTTGAAGGAGGCATCACGGAGGTCCCTCATGACCGCTCGGGAGGAGAGGAAACGGTTGAGGCGTGAGGCGAAGGCGCGCAGGGCTGCCTTGGCTATGGGAGCGGGCCCTAGCACCGTTCCTCGAGCTGATACTCCCTCTGAAGAGGCCCCTGTCGCCCTGTCCACTGCCCGCAGAGAGGTGGCACGTGCAGCTCGGAGCGCGAACGGTAAATCCGCCTCAGGTAATGTTTCTCTCGGAGTTTTTGTTATAAGGATCTTAATGTCGTTTGTCCTTACATCTCTCATCTTGCAGGACCAAGTCCGATCGAGGGGGAGGCGGAAACCGTCAATCTCAAAGGGACAGAGGGGGCAGTACCTGCCGAACTCGAGCCGACGGTGGGCAACGTCGTTGTGGCTTTGGAGCCTGGGGTAGAGGTTGAGGGGCCTGCAGCCGATAAGGTCATGGATGCCGAACCTGAAGTGGTGGCAGATGATATGATCATTATAACTGAGCCCAGAGTGGCGGCGAATGAGGCGCTCGAGACCGGTGATCCCCCGGCGATGGTGGACGATACAACCGCCACTACCGAACCTGAGATGGTAGTGGGCGAGGTGGCCACGATTCCTGAAGACGAGCCAACCGCTCCTTCTCTGGAATCTGGCAATACTCCAGTCATAGCCCTTCCCGTCTACGGTCCTCCGCCGTCTCCCGGTCTTGCGAGCACGACGACGGTCCCCATTGAGTCGGGCGATGAGGCCACAGGCGGTGGTCTCATGTCGATAGAGGAGGGAGTCGTCTCTGTTTCTGCCGGGAGCTCCTCAGGTACACCTTAAGTTGTTTTTTTTTTTTATTTTCTTTACAATCTCTTCTGACAAGTTCATTTTTCGTAATGCAGGTGCAGCTAGTGTTGATGCCCCACTACTTCAGGGAGCTCCTTCCACGACTGCCTTGGCGATGGTTACCCCTCAGCCCTCTCTTACACCGTCAAAGATGTTGGAAGGTATGAGTTTGCAACTTACTAAACTCATCTTTCAAACGTATAATCCATTTACTATATTCACATTGTTGTGTCTTTCAGGAGTTCTTTTTGACCATTTGTATCAAGTGTTGGTCCCACACTTCTCCTTTTCATCTGAACTCGCCTCTCCCTCTGGTGGCGCCGGTGAGTACTGTTCCTGATTGATATCTTTGTTTTTCCAGTGGTAGAATTATTTCTAACTCTCTCTTGTCCTGACTGCAGTGTTACAAATCGAAGGGGGAGAAGAAAGATCGGTTGCGCTACCGGCCCTTTCGTCCTTGCCACCTGCTCCCACCGGTATAGTAATCATCTTGTCAATGATTTTCTCCATATCTATTGGATCATCATCTAATCAAATTTTGTCTTTTTCAGCTGTCGTCCCAGTCTCAGTGCCTTTTGAGTCTCATATTACAATACCGGGCGGCCCTTCCCAGCGACGTCCGTGTTCGAAAGGTGCCGCGAATAGTTTGCGCATGCTGAGCGACTACATCGAGGAGCTCGACATCGAGGCTCCAGTATCTGCTGAGGATTTCGCCACGACGGTTAACCCGATGTTGGCGATATTTGCTACCTTCCATGACGAGGGTGCTGTTGCCTCTTGGGTTAACTATTGTCCGGAAATCGAGGCTTGCCTTCATCAGCTAGAGTCAACGCGCCTGTCCCCTGAGACTTTGGCCTCGAGCGCTCAACGGGGAGCGTGGCTCGAGCAAAGCGCTTCTCATTTCCGTCATCTGGAACAAGAAGTGGTTTTGAGGATGAAGGAGTGCCAAGAATCTTCAAGCAACACTGCTCGCCTGCGTGCTGAAGTTGAGACGAACGCCACTGAGGTAAAGGCCGTCTTCGAGGGCCTTCTGGAGCGCATATCAAATGGGCTGAGACTGAAGCGGGCACTCGATATTGCCGAGCGTGACATCGCAGGCCGTGAGGCTGCTCATCAGGCCGTCAGGGATCAGCTTGCCTCCGTCGCACAGCAACGGGCCCAAGTGGAGGCGGAGTTGGCAGTGGTGGCCAATCGGGAAAAGGCATGGAAGGAAGTGTGCGAGCAATTGCTGGATCTGTGCAAGACGCTTCCTTCTCAGTAATTTTTCTTGTATCGTTGGTATTTGTAACATATATGTATATCTTGTATTCTTTAGTACGATGTATCCTAAACTCAATCAAATTTTATGAATGAAGGATGCATATTTTTGTAATGCCTTGTGTCATTTCTCCATCTTTTCTTTCTTTTATTATCAGCACATCATCTTAGCGAACATGGTTGACGGATAGTAGGGCACGCATCTTGACTTTCCTAAGAATCAGCGATGGCTTAGGTCGCAGGTTCAGATCTGCTGCCTAAGACTTTTCAACTCCATAAGCCGTGAGGGTCTCATAGAGAATTTTCTCCCTACGGATCGAGAGGATCTCGTAGGTGGGTTTTCTCCTTAGGAATCGTGAGGATTCCTAAGTGTGGTTTTCTCTTATAAGTCGTAAGGATCCTACAAGAGAGTTTTTCCCTCTTACGGGTCGAGAGGACCCACAAGCGGTTGTTTCCCTCCTCATCGAAATTCGACTTTGGAGAGTGAGACCCGTGAATAGTATGCAAGAGACCATTTAGGATTGACTTGCAGGATCCCATTGCCCCTCTTACGAGTCGAGAGGGCTCGTAGGCGGTTGTTTCCCTCTTTGTCGAGAATCGACTTCAGAGAGTGAGACCCGTGAATAGTATGCAAGAGACCATTTAGGATTGACTTGCAGGGTCCCATTGTTCAGGAAGTAAGTTTTTGAATCCTTACTGCCCGAGATGTGAGTCAAAGAAGCTCTCGTCACGGAGTGTTTGTATCCGTGAGTTGAGTATTTTGCTAGGGATTATTTGTTTCCCAAGCGCCAAGGATTATTTGTGTCCTTGGGGTTTGAAACGAATCGATGGTTCCCGCGGAGGCGCTGGTGGCTCTGCGAGTCGACGCGGATCAGAAGGCTCTCGTCAAGGAGTGTTTGTATCCGTGAGTTGAGAAGTTTTGCGATGGATTATTTGTTTCCCAAGAGCCAAGGATTATTTGTGTCCTTAGGGTTTGAAACGAGTCGAGGGTTCCCACGGAGGCGCTGGTGGCTCTGCGAGTCGACGCGGATCAGGAGGCTCTCGTCAAGGAGTGTTTGTATCCGTGAGTTGAGAAGTTTTGCGAGGGATTATTTGTTTCCCAAGCGCCAAGGATTATTTGTTTCCTTGGGGTTTGAAACGAGTCGAGGGTTCCTACGGAGGCACTGGTGGCTCTGCGAGTCGACGCGGATCAGGAGGCTCTCGTCAAGGAGTGTTTGTATCCGTGAGTTGAGAAGTTTTGCGAGGGATTATTTGTTTCCCAAGCGCCAAGGATTATTTGTTTCCTTGGGGTTTGAAACGAGTCGAGGGTTCCTACGGAGGCACTGGTGGCTCTGCGGGTCGACACGGATCAGAAGGCTCTCGTCAAGGAGTGTTTGTATCCGTGAGTTGAGAAGTTTTGCGAGGGATTATTTGTTTCCCAAGCGCCAAGGATTATTTGTTTCCTTGGGGTTTGAAACGAGTCGAGGATTTCCCACGGAGGCACTGGTGGCTCTGCGAGTCGACGCGGATCAGGAGGCTCTCGTCAAGGAGTGTTTGTATCCGTGAGTCGAGGAGTTTGCTAGGGATTATTTGTTTCCCAAGCGCCAAGGATTATTTGTTTCCTTGGGGTTTGAAACGAGTCGAGGATTTCCCACGGAGGCACTGGTGGCTCTGCGAGTCGACGCGGATCAGGAGGCTCACGTCAAAGAGTGTTTGTATCCGTGAGTCGAGGAGTTTGCTAGGGATTATTTGTTTCCCAAGCGCCAAGGATTATTTGTTTCCTTGGGGTTTGAAACGAGTCGAGGATTTCCCACGGAGGCACTGGTGGCTCTGCGAGTCGACGCGGATCAGGAGGCTCACGTCAAAGAGTGTTTGTATCCGTAAGTCGAGGAATTTGCTAGGGATTATTTGTTTCCCAAGCGCCAAGGATTATTTGTTTCCTTGGGGTTTGAAACGAGTCGAGGATTTCCCACGGAGGCACTGGTGGATCTGCGAGTCGACGCGGATCAGGAGGCTCTCGTCAAGGAGTGTTTGTATCCGTGAGTTGAGGGGTTTGCTGAAGACACTGGTTTCTTCGGAGTTGGACTGAACCGTCGAGATTTGGCTTCGTCTTCTGGCGGAGTCTGTTGGGAAAGTATGGTTCCTTATTTGTTTACGCCCTTGGATTGTATACAGGGATCGATGTGATCTTAACTGTAGGGCCAAAGTTTTATCATCATCATTTTCTTGTTTTATCTCCGCGATGCTCTATCATTTCAGCTTTTATATCGCGAAGGTCGCGACTGCCCAATCATTTCGGCTATTTTTCGCGGTGCCCAATCATTTCGGCTGTTTATTTTATTTTTACTCGCTGCTTTTTATTGCGAGTTGCCCAATCATTTCGGCTATTTTGCATGCATACATTTTTACTTGCTGCTTTTTCTTGCAAGTTGCCCAATCATTTCGGCTATTTTGCATGCATACATTTTTACTTGCTGCTTTTTATTGCAAGTTGCCCAATCATTTCGGCTATTCCGTATGCTTGTGCGGCCTACTGGCTTTCCGCCGTAAACCTGGAATCAGACACCGATTTCGGCATCAGCACCGCTACAACTGGGATATTGCTAGGAGCGAATCATCATCTACCTCTGTCGACGTCGAACAAGGGTGGCTTAGCGAACAGGGTTAAGGTCCTGTCGACTAAGGCTTTTGACTTCATGAGCCGTAAGGGTCTCACAAAGGTATTTCTCCCTACAAGTCGTGAGGATCTTGTAGGTGTGTTTTCTTCTTAAGAATCGTGAGGATTCCTAAGTATTTGTTCCTCTGTAAGTCGTAAGGATGCTACAAAAGGATTTTCTCCTTGTAAGTCGAGAGGACTTATAAAGGTTATTCGTCATGCGAACATATCCCCAGTCTCGGATGAGACTTGGTTAGGGAAATGTTTATTCGCGCCCGTGGATTGTATACAAGGGCCAGTATTGAGCCACTTGTAGGGCAACATTGGAAGTTTGTGGGGGTTTGCTTAAGCACAGGTTTAGGTCTCTGTGACTTAAGACTTTCAAATCCTATGAGCCATGAGGGTCCCATAAGAGAGTTCTCCTTACGAGTCGTGAGGATCTCGCAAGCGTATTTTCTCCTTAGGAATCGTGGGGATTCCTAAGTGTGTTGTTCCCTTGTAAGTCGTAAGGATCTCACGCAGGTGGTTTCTCCTTACAGGGTCGAGAGGACCCTGTAAGGGTTTTTTAACGAAGTTGCGCCCTTTCGGGTTTTCACAAACATTCGCCGGTAGTCCTGCTGTTTTTACTCACGGAGCCCTTTCGGGTTTTCATCCGTGCCCACCTTGCTTATGGACATACCGTTTTTTTTTTTATTCTTTTTATTTTCTTTTTCTCTTTTTTTTTTTTACGAGGTCGCGCCCTTTCGGGTTTTCACGAACACTCGCCGGTAGCCCTGCTGTTTTTACTCACGGAGCCCTTTCGGGTTTTCATCCGTGCCCTTTTTGCTTATGGACATACCGTTTTTTATTATATTTTTTTTTATGTTTTTTTTTATATCTCGTCAGCCTAAAGATGCCGCGGTAGTAGTTTTAAAGACGTCTCGGTCTGATATTAGTTTAAGGACATTTCGGTCCGACATTGAGAGGGCTGGCTACTGCTTATAAAGCTTGAGCTTAGGAAGATAGCGAGCGGACATAGTCGTCGTCATCTACCATTGACCTAGGCTGTGGCTCATTAAGCGTAATATTTCTTTAGGAAGAGACCGTTTATTGGCCTGAAAGGCCTTTCACCGTGCATGTCCATGAGTAGATAGGCCCCACCCTGGTAGACCTTATCAATGATGTACGGTCCTTCATAGTTTGGCTCAAACTTTCCTCGCTTGGCGCGATTGGGGATCATGGGCCTTTTGACCACTAGCACGAGTTCGCCTTGGTGGAATGTCCTCGGCCGGCTCAATCTTTCATATGAGCGCGTCATCTTTGCTTTATAAGCTTCCAGATTTTGTTGTGCTAGAAGCCGGATTTCATCAAGAGCGCCAAGCTCTTCAAACCGAAGGTGAGCATTTTCTTCGTCTGTCAGCTCGTAGTGGACTGCCACTCGTAGCGAGGGTAATTCTATCTCGAGGGGGAGTACTGCTTCCGTCCCAAATACCAACGCGTATGGCGTTGTGTTCGTGGCCGTTTTAAATGTAGTTCGATACGCCCAAAGAGCCTCTTGCAATCTTTCGTGCCAATCTCTCTTATTTCGGGACACTGTTTTCTTTATGATTTTCGTCAATGTCTTGTTGAAGGCTTCAGCTAATCCATTGGCTCGCGGATTATAAACTGAGGAGTATCTCCAGTCTATATTGTGCTGCTGTGCGAAGCGGCTAATTTTATGACTTCGGTAGGCTGGCCCATTATCAGAGATGATCCTTCTTGGGGTTCCGAACCGGTATATGACATGCGTTTTGAAGAAATGGAGGATGTTCTCCGTCTTCACTTCCCTCAACGGTACCGCCTCTGCCCATTTGGAGAAGTAATCAGTCGTCGCCAAGATGAAACGATGTCCCTTTGACGATGCTGGTTCGATGGGGCCAACTATATCAGTCCCCCACATTTCGAATGGCCAGCTAGCCACTGTTGGGTGTAGCGGATTTGGATGTTGATGGATGAAGTCCCCATGAATTTGGCATGAGTGGCATTGCTTCGCATATTCGATGCAGTCTTGAATCATCGTGGGCCAATAATAGCCCATCCGTTTGATCTTCAACTTCATCTTTGGACCTGCTTGGTGAGAACCGCAAAGTCCGTTGTGAACCTCTTGGACGACCCTTCTCGCTTCGTTAGGTCCTAGGCATCTCAGCCACAGAGAATCGAATGTCCTCTTATATAGAGTATCGTTGACGAAGGCGAAAGACAGAGCTCGTTTCACGAGCTGGTGTCTTATGGACGCTTCTTCAGGCATTCGGTGGAACTTGAAGTAATCTATGAAGACTTCTCTCCAGTCTTCGATCTTCTCATGGTCTTTTATTTGTAGGGTCGTCTCCTCGTTCGCTCCTTTTTCTTCAGACGATTCCGGAGATACTTCTGCTGGGGCAAGCACTCGACGGCTTTGTACCACGATTCTAACGTCGTCGAGGTTCTCGTCAGCCAGTTCTTTAGCAAGTTTGGCTAGTGCGTCCGCTTTGCTGTTTTCCGCGCGAGGTATGCTCTCCAAAGTATAGGAGGGAATTCGGGTCAACAGTTGTTGTACCTTTTCACCGTATTTCACCAACTCCGGTTTGCACGTTTGGTAGTCGCCGTTCACTTGACTGACGACCAGTTGGGAATCCCCATATATGAGGAGGTCTTCAATTCCCATGTCAATGGCGATCTCGAGGCCTGCTATCAAAGCCTCATATTCAGCTTCATTATTCGTTCTCGGCTCTGTTAAGGAGAAGGCGAAGCGCATTATTCCTCCTTGTGGGGTCACAAAGATGAGTCCTACCCCCGATTTGATCATTGGCGTACTTTGCTTGTGCTTTTTCATGGAAGATGCTCCATCGAAATAAAGTTCCCAACGAGTATCACCACCGTCGATTGCGTCAAACGCATGTTTGTCTGGCAAATCGCAATTCAGAGGGGAATCGGCAGGTATCGGGTGTTCAGCGAGGAAGTCGGCGATGGCCTGGCCTTTCACTGCTTTGAGAGGTTGATACGTGATCGAAAACTCCATCAAGAGTAGGGCCCATTTAGCGAGTCGTCCCGTCAATATGTCCTTTGACATTAAGTATTTAAGGGGGTCCACCTTTGAAATGAGACGGACCTCATGCGCCAATGCGTAATGTCTAAGCTTTGTTATTGCGAAGATCAACGCCAGGCAGTGTTTTTCAATGGGAGAGTAGTTGCTTTCTGCCCCCAGCAGAACTCGACTTAAGTAATAGAGTGCTCTTTCTTTCCCTTGATCGTTCTCTTGCGCCCATAATGCGCCTAAGGAACCTTCGAGGGCGGTTGTATAAAGAATGAGAGGCTTCCCCTTAATCGGAGCAGCCAACACCGGCGGGTTCTGCAGGTATTGCTTGATCTCATCCAGTGCGCCTTGGCATTTTTGATCCCAAACGAATGGGGTTCCCTTCTTCATCAGGTGACTATAAGGACGGCACTTTCCTGAAAGGTTGGCTATGAATCGTCGTATGTATGCGAGTTTCCCTTGGAGAGACCGCAGCTGTTTGAGAGTCCTCGGCGGAGGCATTTCCATGATCGCTCTAATCTTTGACGGATCTATTTCAATACCTCGGTGTCGAACGACGAATCCCAGGAATTTGCCCGAGGAAACCCCGAACGCACATTTAAGAGGATTCATCTTCAAGTTGTATTGCCGAAGGCGTTGAAATACAGTCTTCAGATGCTCGAGATGTTCCTCGTATGATTTGCTTTTAACCACGAGATCGTCGATATAGCATTCAACGATTTCGTGTATGAGGTCGTCGAAGATCTTTGTCATGGCCCTCTGATAAGTAGCACCGGCGTTCTTCAAACCGAAGGGCATTACTTTATAACAAAATATCCCAAGAGGGGTCCTGAAAGCTGTGTGTTTCTGATCTTCAGGATGCATTTTTATTTGATTATACCCCGATGAGCCGTCCATGAAGGAGAAAACCTCATGAGTGGATGTATTGTCTATCATTAGTTCAGTGACTGGCACTGGGAAATCATCCTTCGGGCAAGCTTTATTAAGATCCCGGAAGTCTACGCATATGCGCACTGTCCCATTTTTCTTCATCACTGGGACGATGTTAGCGATCCTTTCAGGGTATTGAACTTCATGGATAAAGCCAGAGTCTAACAGCTTTTTGACTTCGGCGTTGACACTCATCTCAAGCTCGAGTCGCATTCTTCTCGGCGCTTGTTTGACTGGCTTGATGTCCGGGGATATCGCCAATTTGTGTACAGCAATTTCTGGATCTAGTCCCGGCATTTCGGAATAGTTCCACGCGAAGCAATCTTTGTGCTGTAGAAGCACATCCTTTAACGCAGCCACCCTTTCTTCGGATAACAGCTCGCTGATGAATGTCGGTCGCGGGTCATTTGCCGTCCCCAACTCAATTTTCTTGAGATTATCTGCAGTGGTATGGATTCCATCCTCCAATTCTTTCGGAGCTGGGGGAAATTCTGAGATTACCTCATCGCTGCCTCTTTCAAAGCACCAAGGGAGGTTGTTCATGTCCTCGGACCCTTCTTTTAATATTGTTATCACATGGCAGGTGCGAATTTTCTGCCAATCCCAATGCGGAGTTGGTTTTATCCTTGTGTTTTCGGGTTCGTGCTTTTGCGGCGGCGCTACCTTCCAACTGTCAGACAACGCGAATTTGCCAAGCTGATATTGGTCCTCAACCCAATTCTTAAAGGTGAAGCAATCTTCAAGCGGATGCCCTACTACTCGATGGTAAAAGCAATACTTTGGGTTAGAGACTTCGCCTGCTTGCTCAGGGTGTTTAGGCTCTGGCAGAGTAAGCATTTGATGTTTTAGAGCAAGATCAAGTATTTTCCTTGTTTTGTTCCGAGGAAATGAGTATGCTCGGCCCATTTTCTTCATGAGGGCTAGGTCAATAACGCTCGACTCTCGGATGTGTGGCTTCTTAGCTCTGTTTTGTGGTTGTCGAGCACCTTTTCGGCCATTCGACCTGTTTTTGCTTTCGCGTCGAACCCTTTTTGTAGCAGGCTGACGTGGGGCAGCATCTTCGTTCTTTACTGCCTGTCGAAGGAGACGCTGTGTCTTGGCTTTCTCATAGATTGCCATTTCACGATCGTGATCATCTCGGGCTTTTTGACTCGCATCCTTTATAAGTTTTCTCACCTGGTCTTTAGACAATGGACTGGGCGGTTTTGTGTCAGGAACTTTTGCTGATTCGGGATTAGCGTCCTCCCATTGAGCGTCCGCCTCTTCATCGAAGTCATACATGGCATAACAGCTGTTTACTAGCTCCCGTTTCTTTGGCCGGATATACCCAAGCCCTTTTGTTTCCGTTCTCCCGTTAGGCAGTTTGCATTGAGTCCCGGGAACGTTCCAGACCTTGTCATAGAATTTGGCTTTTCTAACGGTCTGTGTGAAGGACATCCCCTGGCGTTTCAGCAGTTTCTTCAAACCTTCGGTATAATATATGGGAAGACGGATAGGTTGAAGCCTGTCGAGCGTGGGATTCGCGCCATGCCAAACTTCTTTTTCCACCTTGTTTTCTTCAGAGCGGTAGAATAGGATTGCCTTCTCGCCTTTTCGTCTGGGAGGGATATAGAATATCTGCAATTCTTCTACGCTGTTGGTGTCGAGTGCATCCAGTTCTTTGTAATGTTCAAGCGGCACCATGGTTATCTGTAGACTTCGCTCTTCATCAGCGAAGACTCGTATTGAAGGCCGAGCAGGGAATACAGCATGAACTTCATCCTCTGAATCACTACCGAAGATCAATGAAGGAACGGATGGTCCTGGCCTGGTGGATTGGGATGGACCTGAATAAATTATATCCTCCTCCTCCTCGGTGTCACTGCCGAAGACAGGGATGGTGGCGTTAGTTTTGTTCTCCGGTTTGTGACACCTTTCCGTGTCTTCGAAACTCGGTAAGAAGTATTTGGCATCTTCATACTTGCGAACTTCGTTTACGGAAAACGGATTCAACTCTCCTGCTACTGTGTACTCGAGGCCATCCCTAGAATACTTCATGCACTGATGCTGTGTAGAAGGGATGATATTGTACTCGTGTAGCCATGGTCGGCCGAGTAGAGCATTGTAGCACGTCTTGGCGTCTATAACATGGAATTTGATGTCTGTGACGAGCAACCCGAAGCGTAGCATCAATATCACAGATCCAAGAGTCTTTGAGGATTGAGAGTCGAAACCGGAGATGGTGATTTTGTCCCGGGCGAGGTGTTGGACACTCATGCAAATCTCCTTTAACACTCGCACATTGAGTAAATTGACAGACGATCCGTTATCGACCAAGATTTTTCCTATCTTTATGTCATGGCAGTATCCTGAGACATAAAGGGGGCGATTGTGTTCACACGTCCCGAGGAGAAGGTCTTCATCACCAAAAGCAACGTCGGCTGTGTGCACCTCTTCCAATTCGTCTTTCATCTTTTGTTCGGCTAGGAAGGCTTGGAACTGGTCCGGATCTTGTAGGGCCTTAATCAAAGAATCCCTCGCCTCTTTTGATAGCAATAGGGCATCGAGAATGCTGAGTTGTGAGGGTAGCTTCCTCAGATGCGCCAAGACATTGTAATCTACTTTATTCCTCTTCGGGGGATTCTTGGCGGTTAACTCTTCCGCAACTTGGTCATCCAAAGCGATGTCTTCAGAGACCTTCTCTTTCCCTTTGTTTTTCTTGTTCAAGGGTCCGAGGTTCTTTTCGGGTAATGTTCGATTGCGTAGCTGTATATTTTCGCAAGCCTTCGGTTCTTCTTCTTTTCCCGAAGTGGATTCTTTGAAGAGGGGGCCAAGTTCTAGTTCCTCATCAGAGTCGCTCCCAAATGTAGGCACTTGTGACCCGGCAGTGTTAACCATGTGACAATTGCCGGCAGTTCTTTCAAGTTCTCTAGTCGTATTTCTTTGCTCTCGGCGAATTTTACGTTTTTCCCGTTTAAAGCGTTGTCGATTAGCGACGTATCCTTGCCACCATCCATTGAAAGCCTTACACTCTTGGGTAGGATGCGAGACCTTCTGATGATATAAGCAATAAGAGGGGTGCATTTCTACCACGCCAGTAACTTTTTCTTCAGAGTGTGGTAGATTCATGCCCATCGATATGGCCTTAGCAAACTTCTTTTTTATCTTGAATTGGCTTTTGTCAGCGGTGGAGGCATTTTGCTCCAGCGGGATCATTTCAGCTCCTTCCTCAAGTCGCTGGCGCTTGGCCCTTTCGAACATAGCCGTCTCGCGTTCTCGATCAGCCTTGCTTTTCAACCGAGCTTCATTAAGAAACGCGCTAATCATTTCAACTGGTAACCTTGGGGCTCCTGATTCGGCATTTGCCCCCAGCGTTTCAGTGCCAGAGGTCTCTTCATCATTCGTGACCGAATGAGAGATCATATGACAGCTCGCCACATACTCCTTGGATTCGTCCGATGAACTCTCTCCCTCATCTTCCTTTTGAAAGACGTGATCAAGGAAATCTTGGAGCGTAATGGGAGTTCGCGCCTTTTGGTTATATTCTTCCAGCGCGTCGATCTGCTTTTGTAGGTCCGTGCGCTTGTCGCCAGGCTTCACGGGCTTCTTAGATTTCTTCTTCTTCTTTTTCGAAGATTTTGACGGCTGACTATGAGCGCTTGAACTACCACCATCGGTCTTCGGAGTCGGTCGTGGCTTCAACATCCTCTCAATAACCTGCGGTTCCAAGGGGTTCTTCCACTTGATCGCTGGACAGGTCTGAAGATCATTTAGCATTCTCCTCGTTTTGGCTGATAATACAACCTCCCAGGGAGTTTCTTCAATAACGGAGCATGTTGCCCCCGGCGTATTCGTCCCCTTAGAGGTGTGGGGCTGCGGAGGATTCACCTTCCATTTGTCAGATAGCGCAAATTTGCCCTGACGGTACTGGTTCTCAAGCCAATTCTTGAAAACGTAGCAATCCTCAATCGGATGGCCTAGCACTCGATGATAAGGGCAGTAATTGGGCTCGTTGGCGTCGTTCGGTTGCAACGGACGTTTCGGATCTGGCAGATTTATGAGTCTGTTGCGCAGCGCCAGCTCGAATAGCCTCCTCGTTTTATCACGGGGGAAAGAGTAAGGGCATCCCATCCTGTCCTCAAGGGGTACGTATGGGCGTGTATTGTTTGGACGAGCGACCGGCTTCGAGTCGCTCGGTTGTTGTTGGGCATTAGCGACAATGATCGCTTTTCCCTTTCCTTTATCGTTTCGGGAGTCTGGTTTCGGGAGAGGGGGTTTATGGCCCATCTGGTCCATCTGCGCTAATTTGTCGATCAAAGCCTGGAAGGAAGTCGGCTTGAAGAACATCATAAACTGTGAAATGGTTGCTTGTGGATCGAGGGTTCCAACAAACATTCCCACCGCAGGGGCTTCTTCTATGCGCTGTTCACACTTCGACCATAGATTACGCCACCGTATAGCGTACTGAACCCATGTCTCGCCGGGTTTTACCCTGGCATTGATCAGTGCCGTCATCGGGGTACGCTCACTGGCACTTGCAAAGCGTTGGGTGAAGAGTAGCTCCATCTCCGCAAAGATTTTTATAGAGTCGTTGGGAAGCTCAGAATACCATTCAAACGCCGTATCTGATAAGCTTCCAACAAACTGGCGAAGCAAAAGCTTGTCGTCGCCGCCGGTATTACCGCAAAGCGCCCTGAACTGGGCAACATGTTGATGGGGATTGCCGGTCCCTTTGTAAACATGAAACTTGGGAATCGTGTAACCCGGCGGGTACTTGATTTGGTCATACCAGCCCGGATATGGCCGCCCCGTTTTCACGATTTGACCGGCTGCTTCAGTCTCCTGATGCACCCGTATTTGTTGGGCAATATATTCATCCAAATCAGCTTTTGATATGGTATCCTCTTTAGCTGCGGATAGAGCCGGTGGAGGATTCGACGTCTCTCCCCTATCATCTTCAAGAATGATCGGGGGATCCCCAGCAGGTGAATCTTGTTGAATCATCATACCCACCATATCCTGGAACAGGAGGGCCATTTTCTTTATGTTGGCTGCCTGTTCCGCAGCCTCTTTATCTTTCTTCTCTAGCACGCGCCGAAGGAATTCGGCGTCCGTTTCTTGTTCTTGACGTTCTTCTGAGGATGTTTCCGGGGTTTCTTTCGGCCCAGTGAGTGCAGCCATTGTGGTCATCATCTCCTGGAGCTTTTGTTGCTGCTCCTGAGCTTTGGTCACTGATCGGGTGAGCGGTCGGTGACCCGTAGAAGTACAGCTTTCTTCCTTTCCAGAAGCCATGTAAACCGTATGAACACTTATGCCCCCTGACTTGGGGCGTTTAGGTTCGCCATTTTTAACTCTTGCCGCTGATGCGGGAGCTTTCTCTGGCCTCCTTCTTTTGTGGGCCATCGAGGTTAAAGGAGCCGTTGGAGTGGGCATCCTAGCAACTGTCGCCCCCTGCTGTTTAATGGGGCAGTTTTTGTTATTTTCCACCTTCGCCTTTTTCTGGTGACGCAAGTGGTCTGGATCGATCACAGAGTCTTGAACCCTCCGCCATACTTTATAAACTTTTGAGGATAGCCGTTGAGGGGGCTGTTCTTGTTTTGTTTCTGGAACTCTCTCCGCAGGGGGAGGAGATCTTTTCAACGTAGCAATTGGAGAGTTCTTTTTCACCTTTCTCAGCAATTCAAAGCTGTTCCCAGTTGGAACAGCAGCGTCGACCTCCACCACTGGAGCAGGTGGGGTTAGCCCTGAGGGAGAGTTGCCCCCTGCTTTTCTTACTCGTCGCCAATGGCGACGTCGCGCACGACGAGCCATTGGGACTGGCTTGGAGATCGAGATGGTTTCTTGTTGCCCCCTGTTCGAGTGTGGGGTAACTGCCGACGTCAGCCTATCGAAGACTGATGCTTTTTGACCAGCTGGGGGAGGATTGGGAGCCGTCAATCTTGTGAAGACCGACTCTCTGATGGGAGAAGCCGCTTTAACGACCTCCAAAGCAGCGGCCGTTGCCCTCTTTGGGACGGCCACTTTATAGTTCTGACCTAGCCTGGTAAAAACGGAGGCTGTTGGCTTAGTAGCGGGCGACCCGTTGACAGGGGTCGTGGTAGCGGTAAGCCGGTCGAATACCGACTTCTTGTTCGCTTCCGGTGCGGATATCGGCATAGAGAAGCTTGCAGGTGGGACCATGGTCCCGAAAAACAGGCCGGTGGTGGCCTGGGTCACCTGGTCTACCGGCAGAGTCAGGAAGGAAGCCGCTTGGGGCCCGTATGTTACACCTCCTGGTGAGGTGGAGCGTCCGTTGCAGTAGCATTTCGAGCAGCTGGTGTAGTTGGTGGCCATTGGATCTTGAATTCTGCGCCAGGTAAAAGACCAAATCTTAGTATCTTGAAATCCGAAGACAACCATTTAACAAACCGCGATTGGTTCGCGAAGACGACACACGAAGTGTGGAGTGGAAAGAGGAAGAGGTCCCACCGGGCGTGCCAGAATCTGTTCCCCTCCGAACGGCGGCCTGGACTGCGCGTCCGTGCCTGAGGTTCGGGGCAGATGCTATTTGGTTTTATCCGTCTATCTCTCCGAAAATGCCAAGTTGATTTATGGCACCGTGTATCGGAGGTTTAGACGGATGCGGCCGATATAGCAGACTTCGTCAGATTCCCCCTCAGGGTGAGGGGTTTTTGATTGTGGGGACGCTCTTCCCTGCAGGCGCAAGCCCCTGCAGTTAATTACGCTACCGCATCGCGGTAACAACTTTCTCCTTCTCCAGAATTTCACTTCGTGTCGTGTATGTTTGTTTTGTTTGTGGTTGCCCGTGGATTGTATACGGAGACTGAGTAATGCCGTCGCCCGTAGGACGTGGATTAGTCCAAATCCGTATTTATTTAGATTTGGGTTTGGTATTTTCAGTTTAAGGATGCATTAGTCGCGTTGCGGCTAAGATCAACTTAAACGTTCGTTAAGGATACGTTAGTCTTGTTTTAGACTGAGATCAACTTAACGCAGTGATCAATTTAATTATCTGGCCGTCGAGACTCGTCACCTCTCTGACGTCGTTGAGGGATTACAACGACAAGCGTCTGAGGAGTTCAGAGATGTACCCTTGAACCAAAGTTGATTTGGGGTTTTATTGTTTATTTAAAGATCTAAGGACACATTAACCGTAGCTGGGGCTAAGATCAACTTAGACGGGACCGTTTAGATCCGGCAAAAGAGCGTTCGGGCTCTATTGCGCCAATTTAAGGACGTGGTGGTCCATCGCCAGTTTAGGGACATGGTGGTCCATCATTGGTTTAAGGACGTTTCGGTCCGATATTAGTTTAGGGACGTTTCGGTCCGATATTAGTTTAGGGACGTTTCGGTCCGTTATTAGTTTAGGGATGTTTCGGTCCGATGCCAGTTTAGGGACGTAGTGGTCCATTATTAATTTAGGGACGTTTCGGTCCAATATTAGTTTAAGGACGTCTCGGTCCGATATTAGTTTAAGGACGTCTCGGTCCACGAGTTTAAGGACCCCGCAGTCCATAGCGATGTGTGGTCGTTGGGACCCGTCACCTCTTTGACGTCGTTGAGGAATTACAACGATGGATGTCAAAGGAGTTTGGAGATGTACCCTCGAACCGGATGTAGATTGATTTAGGAGAGCCATTTTGCTCAGTCAATTTAATTTAAGGACTTACGGCCAAAATTGGGCTAAGTCCAGTTGAAAATGTTCAACACCATCATTTATTTTTTTATTAGACCTGTGCTAGGGCTTTGCCCATACTTAAATAATGCATTGCATTACTTCAGGCCCTTTATGCCCATCTTGATTGGGATGCAGATCATTTATTTTGGTCCATTGGACCTTTCAATTGGGCTCTGCCCTTCCAAATAATGCACAGCATTTTATTTATTAGGCTTGTTAAGCCTTTTAATTGGGCTTGGCCCTTTAGGAAGTGAAATGCATTGCATTTGTCAGGCGCTTTGCGCCAATTACTGAGCGCAAGCTCATATGGTGATGACACGTGTCATGCTCTGGGGAGCGCAAGCGCAACAGTGCAGCGCGTTACGCTGTTGCGCTGCGTTGTTGCGCTGGCGACACGTGGTGTGCTCTCAGCGAGTTGCACCAATTCTAGATAGCAAAGCTCTATCTTAAGGGCGCTTAGCGCAAGTGGTTTTATAGCCGACACGTGGCACTCTCTTAAGAGCGCAACGGCGCAACTTGGAAGTGCAAAGCACCAATAATCTTTTAGATACAAGAAGGAAAGTGCAAAGCACTGTTTAATTTCTTGATCTGAAATAGATCAAAGAAAAATAAATTTTTCTTTGCTTGAAGAACCAGAGGTTCATAAAAGTGCAAAGCACTATTATTATATATTATTTTTTTTTATTGTTTCTTTTTTTTAAAAGAACCAGGGGTTCACAAGAAGTGCAAAGCACTGTTTATTATGTAAAGATCATTGGTCTTCTTTTTAGATCAATGATCCATTAGAAGGAATTTCTTCTAATCCATAAAGGTTCTTTTACCTTTTTTCTTGAAATCTTCTCGGAGTTCTCTCCCTTTAAAGTTCTCGAGTTCTCCAAAAAAAATGTTGATGCCTTTGAATTGAGGCTTAGGGTCCTTTTTATAGTGCTCACAAATTAGTTAAATTTGTTTAAAGAAATCATCCTCTGAGTGATTTGGGGAATTTTCCCTACCGTTGGATCTTTGATCCAAGGGCTTCTGCTTTGCAGAAGAAAATCTTCTTGTTTTAACAAGAACAGAAAAGATTTCTTAAAAATCTTAACTTAGTTTGGCGCAGATGCCCCAGCGCGTGACACGTGTCATGCAGCGCAGAGCACAGCGCAACTGCGCTAGCGCATCTGCGCTGACACGTGTCGCGCAGCGCAGAGCGCAGCGCCACAGCGCTAGCGCATCTGCGCTGACACGTGTCGCGCAGCGCAGAGCGCAGCGCAACTGCGCTAGCACGTCTGCGCTAACACGTGTCGCGCAGCGCAGAGCGCAGCGCAACTAAAGCGTTGCTTCAGGCAAATAGAGCTCTGCTCTGATTGGGCGCGTCTTCTTGGGCGCAGCGCTGATACATCTGCGCCTGACACGTGGCGCGTCGCGCTCAGCGCAGAGGATCTGAAGCGTTGCTTCATTTATTAAAGTTTAAATTTTGGGAGAATCAGAAGCGCCGCTTCTCCTGAGATATCTTTTTATCTCCTCTTTTCAAGTCAAACTTGTATTCCCGAAATTATAATTTCCCGGGCCTTGGAAATAACTCCGCTGCGCACAGAATTTTCTGTGTTTGGATCTATATATAACTCAAGGCCGAGCCTTTCCTTTCCTCACCTTCAGAGAACTTCTTTAATCATGGCTTGCAACCGTCCTCATGCCCGCCGACAACCGTGGGAAGTGCCGATCCGAGACGTTGTTCCCCGTTTTGCTGCACGCTTGGTGGACTCCTCTTTTTCGGACGAGCAGTGCGATGCCGCAATGTACGAGCTTTCGACTCGTGTGGGGTCTTCTCTTCCCCCGGGTTCCATTTGGCTTCGGATGATCCTTGCCTCAGTGCTTGCCGACATTCCCCCTCCTCCGGCGGAGATGTCCTCAGCAATGCTTGATGTGGCCGAGGATAAGATCGAGAGCTTTTTCGAAGCGCTCTTGATCACCAAAGCCCTGAGGGACTTCTCCTTCTACTTGCTGAGCCAGCTACGGGCTCGTCGGGCCGTCATCGCCACTTTTTTCCAGGAGTGCGGCGTCGACCGTTAGATGGCTACCCCTCAGGAAGATCGCCGCTTCGACGTGATGGAGAAGACGGAGAGGGAGCTGAATAATCTTCTTTTTCTTTTTGTGAACCCTTGTCTCTCTGATCCCGTATTCGGTGATCTTTTTTAAATGTAATAACAATAAAAATGAATAAATATTTTTCTTTTTTAATCAAGTATTTCATTGTCTGTTAAGGGTTCTTTTATTTTAGCTCTCTGTTGTGCTTGTGCATCGTATGATTTTAATTTGTTATTATCAAGTGCATGTAATTTTTACATGGATAAATTGCCTTTGGCACTTAGCCCCTTCTTCTGCGCTAGCGCATCTGCGCTGACACGTGTCGCGCAGCACAACTGTGCTGCCACGTGTCGCACAGCGCAGAGCGCAGCGCGGCGCTTCCTTTAACAGAGCCTTGCTCTAATTGGACGCGCTGCGCTAATGTATCTGCGCTGGACACGTGGCGCGTCTCGCGCAGCGCAAAGGATCTGAAGCGTTGCTTCCTTTAAACAGAGCTTTGCTCTGATTGGGTGCGCTGCGCTAATGTATCTGCGCTGGACACGTGGCGCGTCGCGCGCAGCGCAAAGGATCTGTAGCGTTGCTTCCTTTAAACAGAGCTTTGCTCTGATTGGGTGCGCCTTCTTGGGCGCTGCGCTGACGTATTAGCGCCAGACACGCAGCGCGTTGCGCCTGAGACTTGAAGCGTTGCTTCAAAATTTGAATTTTGAATTCAAACAGAGCTTTGCTCTGATTGGGCGAAACAAGTATCTTAGGGCCGTAGATTGTTAAGGAGACGACCGCGAAGATCCAGTTGATTCGCTATAGGATGAGAGCAGCCCAGAGTAGGCAGAGATCTTATGCGGACCGTCGTCGACGCAGACTTGAGTTTTCTGTTGGTGATCATGTTTTCTTGAGGGTCTCCCCAATGAAAGGTGTGATGAGATTTGGGAAGAAGGGGAAGCTTAGTCCCAGATACATGGGCCCCTTCGAGATCCTCAAGCGTGTTGGTGCAGTTGCGTATCGATTAGCCCTTCCGCCCAGTTTACCAGATGTGCACCCCGTATTCCACGTTTCGATGCTTCGCAAGTATCTGCATGATCCTTCGCATGCGATTCAGCACCCGACGATCCAGCTGGAGCGCGACCTTTCTTTTACAAAGCAGCCGGTGGTCATCTTGGATCGACAGGTGAAGAAATTGAGATCGAAGGATATACCGTCTGTCAAGGTCCTTTGGCGTGGCCCGAGCAGCGAGGAGGTCACTTAGGAGACCGAGAGCGGGATGATGAAGAAATATCCCTATCTCTTTGAAGGTACACGTAGCTAGATTTTTAAATTCGGGGACCGAATTTCTTTAGGGGCGGTAGATTGTAACGCTTTGAAATTCGTTTAGGTTAATTTCGCGTTAGTTAGTAAAGATGCGTGTTATTCATAAAAACCCGTAAATCTTATTTTCCTTTTTAAACTAGTTCTAATTGTGATGAGAGGTGTTTTTATATATATATAGGGTTTATTAATTATAATTTACCTTGTGTTCACCTTAATTAAAAAAATTCCTTAATTACTTTTCCTAAGCTATGTTTAGTGTTACTACATGCACATTTATCATTTGTTTTGTAACATAGGTTAAGTGTAACCATGTTTTTTTCATTTTTCTAGCATGGTTTATATTCCCACATTAATCCATTTAAACCCTTTAATTTTAAATGTTTAAATGAGGGAATGGGAGGTATGGTGGTTAGGTGAAGTGGTTTGACCTTTTGACCATCTTTCTCTCTCTTTTCTCTCTCTCCCTCTAATTCTGAAAATTTCTGCAGAGAGCAGCTGCAGCAGCAATATTTTCATCATCTTTTTCTTCTTCTTTCCCTTCTCTTTGAATCCATATACAAACCCTACACAAAAACCCCTTTTTACTTCATAAAAACCTTGGAAAAA
This sequence comes from Agapanthus africanus, assembly GCA_030015575.1. NCBI lineage: Eukaryota > Viridiplantae > Streptophyta > Magnoliopsida > Asparagales > Amaryllidaceae > Agapanthus > Agapanthus africanus. Next base: position 238,967,011 of record JASDDO010000029.1, on the reverse strand, counting down.
TGGCTTCTTTGTGGACTTGGGTGGGAAGTCAGTGCATTTGAGGGCAAGGGCTGGAAAATTGAGTTCCCTAGTATCTTTTGGAGGTATCAAACTCACCCTTAACACCTTAGATCATAACTTATAGTTTTGTTAGCTAAAAATCGTGTTTTGTGCTTTTTTAGTGCTAATGAAGGGGGATTAGTGAAGTTTTTGTTAAGTTAGCATTTGTATGGCTTGTTTAGCTTAGTTATGTGTTGTTAGTGTTGTTTTAACTTAAGATTTGCTTCAGGTTTCACCAGATCCCCTTAATGTATCAATTTAGTGTTAAATTAACTTTTTAACTAGGTTTTGGGTTCTGTGTGATCTGCTTGTGACCCGATGGATTCAGGAGAAAATTGTATTTACTGGAGCATGCACACTAGGTTTAGAGAACACACACGAAGCACAGGAGCACAACTCCCTGATTTGGCCGCCAGAAAATTTGTTCTGGCCGCAATTTGCGGCCAGATGGGGGACCTGGGTTTTAAGGTTTGCTGTGTGGGTGTCTGCTACTATTTTAAGACTTATGGTATATGCAACTTTGTAAAATTCTTTCTGTAGAAAAATCTGGAACCATTTACCCTATTTCGTATATTTTTAACCTTCGTGACACTTGTGATACGTGTGTGGGTTTGGGGTTTTCTGCGTATCGCGGCGTGTCGGGGTAGCTTCAGGCGCGTAATCACGCGTTTTAGCGTATCGGACACACACGCGTTCAGTTCGCGACGCGGGTTTCTCGTTTGGCTTTAATGTCGGGTTTTTACAGATTTGAGCTTATGTGTGTTATTTTGTGAAATTCTAGGTTCGCAGGCGAGTACGAAGGACGCCGCAAAGAAGGGGAAACAAGTCGTCGGCTATACTTAGCATGAGACTACTATGAGTAGATTTAACATCTACGGGAAAATCGCCCGTATGGCGTTATGCGTCAGGGCCGATAGGACATTGTAGTAGCATATTGCATTTACATACATTTGACTGTTCATGGATACTATTGTTGCATACCGCATTCCCTGCTACATCTTTATGAGCTTAGAATTTATGACACACCGCACCGTTACTAACGGTTCATGTTGCACTAGCACTAATCTGCATGTTACACACGCACCATTAGTAATTGCCATGACACTCACACTATAGAATTTCCTTGAACAATATACTGTAGCTCACCTCCTATATGATTCGACATGATTATGTTACTTGTGCACATACTCATTTGCATATCTATATTTGCGCACGTACTCATTTACATATCTATATTTGTGCACGTACTCATTTACATATCCATATTTGTGCACATTCAAACTGTACCTACCTAAATAAGCTGATTTTTGGTAGAAACTGGGGACCGCATGATACCTTTTGAAAAACTGAATCTATTTTAAAGAGCGGTTTATCACATCACATGGATTTACGCATTGGCTTTGGATTTCATGTGATTTCTGGATTTGAGGACCGTGGGGTTATTTAAGAAAATATGTACTATTTTGAAAACCGGTTCCTCTTGATATAATATTTCAGTGCATCCACCACGTGTTTTCTCGGTTCTGAGACATGTGTTTGAAACCCGATTCGAGGAGTTGGATGATCCGTTTGCGGGTTCGTGGTGGACCCGGTATAGTTCCCCGGAGCGAGAAATGTTTTTCGTGGAGCAGACAATGAGCCTGGCAAGGTGGCCAGTACCTACTGGTGATTGGTTGGACCTGGCGGTTATCCGGAGGATACTGACCAGAGTCGATAGATGGACATGGGATGACCCGTACTGCTGGGGCCGAGGGCCGATTCCGCAGACGGAGCCCGATATATGAGGATTTGTGTGTCGATGCTGGACACGATTATTTCATGATATTTCGAGTGCCGATGATGGGCATTCGCGATTCTCAAAGATTTACAGGATTTGAGGGCCGATGAGGTTTACGACGCCTGAGTTTTATTGGGATTTGGGTGCATTGATGGACACCGATTATTTTTTCACGTTGACATTCCGTGTAGATGCTATTTTATCCCATGCTCAGCATTCATTATTATGCATCTTATCCTGCAGTCATATTACCTGATAGAGTACTTATGCATGATTATTGCACATCTTGCTCATCGCCTATAGATATTATCTGCTGACATATGTTAGAGTAGCGCAGTACGTGCATACTCGTGATTACCTTTATATGTTATCTCCTATTCACGAGTTGGCAACTCACCCCCGTTATGCCACAGTGTTTGCAGGTTGCCCCTCAGAGTAGTCACGACAGACTGCCTTCTTGTCTCTTTTGGCTACGGATACCACTGCAGTTGGTGGGTGAGCTGTTTTGCTGTTAGGTGGGTTGTGGTATCCGGTTATTTTCCATTATACATACTTTTGTATCTAGTATTCTCCATCTACTCTTATATGTATTTGACTTAGAGACCAGTGTGAGGACGATGATGTATATTATTTGTATTCTGGTGTCGAGCTCGTGTGAGCCGACTTTACTTATGCAGTTTTTATCATGTGTGATGTTTTTCACTTATTGCTCATTTCTTCGCTACGGCGTCGTATATTACTCTTGTGGTGATTGTTTCCGCCGTTGGGCGCGATTGCTCCCGTTTGGGATGCTTATTTATATTGTTATCATTTTACTCTTATCATGTTTTGTACCCGATTTCGGGGTTAGTTTTACAAAAGAAATGCTGCCAAAATTTTTAAGAAAATACATTGAACTTTAAAGAATGTTACTAAACTACTTAAGGTTTTCCAAATGTTTTTAAACAAATATTTCAACACTCACTACTTTTAATGGTTTTGATTTCTGGGTTTTGGCTTACTTAGTCGCGTTACGCCTGTAAACGTTACGTGGTTAAGTGCCGGTCACGAGTCGAACTTCGGGTAGTGACAGGTCCACCATGTATCCAACTGTATTTCTCCCCCACTCAGTCTGGATAGCGAATAAATCCACGACCGTATATCTCCCCCACTCGGTCCGGAATAGAATCAAATCATAAAAACATCTCATGGTGGACATGTCACATCAATCATGAAAATCACTGCATTTATGCAATAGTATACAAAACTCAAAACCATAAATCCTCAATAATACAATTACCTCTTATATCAACATAGAATACTCAAATACTAAACATGATATCAATGATGCAATTTATTTATATAATTAGTGTTTAAGGTATGATATGAATCATTTTTAACAAGAATTTTGCTAAGTGTAAAAGTATCATAGTAATATCGACGAGGTGTAGTGTAACAGATAAGATGTGCACGTGGCATAACTCGTCGATACTTGTGCAGTGTTCTAGCAACTAAAGTAAATTATATGTAGATATGAGTGTATATTATCAATTTAGCATACCAAAGTAAAGCATTTATTTAATTAAACTACGGGCGTAACACGCCAACTTTACAAAATTCCCCGGTAGATATTTAGTCTAGTCACCGGAAATATGTCATATCTACTCAGGAATCACCAATCATTTTCCTTTCCTCGCGGCCTCCGAAGTGCCCGTATTTGAATCTAACATCGAGAATTAACTTATATAAGAATACGGCTACTCCGATACGGCGAATATGAAAAACACCCATTCCCACGTACTAGTTATATTGTATACGACTATTTCAAGCTATTTAACACTTAACCTTACTAGAATCTAACCCGACTCTGCATTGCGACAGAAAACAGATCGCGATACGCTTTAACCGTGTCATATTTTAGGTTTTAGATACTTTTTCCGATATTAGCTTTCAGATTCTATATACAGTTAAACTAACTTATTTAAATAATACCAGAATGACCAAAATTCTACACAGAAATCTACCCAACAAACCAAAACCACCTAGCTTCCTACAAATCCGGCGACGCCGGAATTTTCCTATTGGTCGCCGGCCCAAATCCGAGCCCTCTGGTTCGTGCTCCTATGGTTTGCTCTAAGTTCAACATACATCACTTAGGTCCTGTTTAGTTGGTTTAATATTTCTCCAAATTAAAGCAGATTCAAACAGAGCCTAGTTTGGACTAAAATACAAAATTATAGACTTTGATTTCAAACTTAAAAAAATTTCCAGAATTAATCTCTACTGTGAGTAAGGATTTTTACCTACAATAACTTGTTGGAATAACACCCTCCAAGATGCACAAGCTCCTTGTCCTAACTTGATGGTGAGGAAATTCCTAGACTTAGCTTTTCTTCTCCTTTCTCTTATTCTCCTTTGTTTTGTTCTTGTTTTCTTTTCTTTCTTTTAAAATTTTTCAGAGTTTAAATTATCTACTGAACTGAAATAAGTTATATATATGAGAGAAGGAAGGGATAAGGTGAAGGAGGAGGTGTCAAAGGCCAAGGGTGTCATCTTCATGCACGGAGGAGGTGTTGGTGTGTGTGTGTGCATGCAAGGAAGAGGTGTCCTTGCATTATCTCTTAATTTTTGTTTTAATTTGCAATAAAATTCTGAGTTAAATTGTTTTCTACCCCTTTTTCATTTACACCCTTAACAAATTTCCATTTGCACAAAAACCTAAAGTTTACCTAGAAACCCTTCACAACTTATGTTATTATATAACACCCTTTTTATTAAAATGAAACTAAAATTCTCACTAAAACCCTTATAATTTATTTATGTTGCATACTAAAATTTTAATTTAAATTGTTTTACTTACATATTATGAAATTGAATTATTTGGTTTTAATAACTTTTTAATTTAATCTTTTATTATTTAATTATTTAATTTTATTTATTTCTAAATTTTCAAAATGTTACACTCCGACTTTGAAAAGGAAGGTCTATGGCCCATCTGGTCCATTTGGGCTAGCTTGTTAATCAAGGCCTGGAAGGTAGTCGGCTTCAAAAACATCATGAATTGGGATATGGTCGCCTGCGGATCGAGGGTTCCCACAAACATGCCTACTGCAGGAGCCTCTTCTATGCGCTGTTCGCACTTCGAACATAGATTGCGCCACCGTATCGCATACTAAACCCATGTTTCGCCTGGCTTCACCCTGGCATTGATCAACGCCGTGATTGGGGTGCGTTCGCTGGCGCTTGCGAAACGCTGGATGAATAATAGCTCCATCTCCGTGAATGTTTTGACGGAGTCGTTTGGAAGATTCGGATACCATTCGAAGGCCGTCTCCGCCAAGCTGCCAACGAATTGGCGAAGCAGCAGCTTATCGTCACCTCCAGTATTTCCGCAGAGAGCCCTGAACTGGGCGACATGCTGGTGGGGGTTGGTTGTCCCCTTATATACATGAAATTTAGGGATTGTGTATCCTGGCGGGTACTTAATCTGATCATACCAGTCCGGATAGGGTCGTCCAGTTCTGACGATTTGGCCGGTTGCTTCATTCGCCTGATGGGCTCGTATCTGTTGAGCTATATAGTCATCCAGAGAGGCTTTGGAAATGGTCTCCTCCTTGGCTGCTGAACAAGCAGGAAGGGGGTTGACGTCTCCCCTCGGTCGTCTTCGAGGATAATTGGAGGGTCTTCAGCTGGAGGATCCGGCTGTAACATCATCCCGACCATATCTTGGAATAAAAGAGTCATTCGTTTTATGTTAGCAGCTTATTCCGTTGCCTCTTTGTCCTTCTTCTCGAGGATTTTGCGGAGGAACTCAGCGTCGGTTTCTTCTTCATGACGTTGTTCTAACAACGCCTCCGGGCTTTCTTTTGGCCCAGTGAGTGCAGTCATCTGTGTTAGCATCTCGTGGAGCTTCGGTTGTTGCTCCTGAGCTTTTGTTACCGATCGGGTGAGTGGTCGATGGCCCGTGGAGATACGATTATCCTCTTTTCTGGATGCCATATAAACAGTGTGCACCACCATACCCCCATACTTGGGGCGTTTATATTCAGTGTTCTTAAGATTCGTCGCGGACATGGAGACTTTCTCCGACCTCCTTCTTTTGTGGGCGATCGAAGTTGAGGGAACCGTTGCAGAGGGAACCCAAATAGATGACATCTCCTATGGAATGATAGTGTGGTCCTTCTGTAACGTTTTGAAAATCGTTTCGGTGAAATTTCGAAAAATCGGTAAAATAAGGGGGTTTTCTGTAAAATGTCAAAATATAAATATCTTTATTATAAAATTAAAAATACATATTCTAGCTATGAAATTGCTAGTGTTTAGTATTTATTGAGCCACTGGTAAAATTTCTAGTTTTCTGAAAAATTTCCGAATTTAATTATTTTTAATATTATTTTAAGCCGGTAAGAAAATACATTAAATTAGAGATAAATACAAATTTAAATGGGCTAATTTTAATCTTTAAAATCATGTTAATTAAAATCTAGTTGTAATATAATTATTTAGTATTTTATTTCAAGTTTTAATTGGTTTTTATTATGGAAAACAAAAATATAATTATTTTGAACTAAAACTTGCAAATATGGTATTGTGGGGGGTCTTTTTGCATAGAATTTTTTTGTAAAGTCTCTCACACTCATCCTCACTCCCCTTGGCAAGCCCCACACCGTTGTAGCAGCCCAAGAATTTTCTTTCCCTCTTTTTGACCTTAAATCATGTGAAGAAATGGGTTAAAATAAGGGTTTTTATATATAGTAAAGTAGGTGGGGTATTATGGTAATTTGGGAGGGCTTTAACTTGGAAATTTTTCACCAATTCCCTCACCCTTTCCCCATTCCTCCCTTGGCCAAAATCTGAGCTCCAGCAGCCCCATTTTCCCCCATGTTCCCATTTCTTTTGGCCTCAAATTTCATCTCAAAACACATAAAAAATCCACAATTTCTTCACAAATTCAAAGAAAATCCTAATTCTATCCCTCCTCACACCCAAATTGGTTTAAAGCATGGAGAAATGAGGTGTCTTTGGTGGCTAGAGCAACCTAGGGTTTCAAACTTGGAGGTATAATTTCTATCTAATGGTTAAATTGTAGCTTGTATATGCTAAATTAGTTATTTCAAGAGAAGGGGTTGATTTTGGAAATGGGAATTGAAGCATTGCTTGTGGATTATTTGAGTGTGGTAGATTGCTTGTAGTGTGGATTGGTTGTTCATGCTAGATTGTAGTCTTTTTGTCGTAAATCTGCGATGGTTGCGTCAATTTTCTAGTATTCATGCTTACTAGGTTTTTTAAAATTGAATTAGAATGTGAGATTAAAAATACGGTTAGGGTTTTCTTCACATTATTAACATTATAAATTGTATTTTAATATTTTAGATCATGCAAATCCAAGCTAAATTGTTGTTTATACATTTTTGCTAAAATGGTTGAAATTTGGGTATGATTGCAAACTAGAATTTTTGAATTTTTACAAATTAGTGTCATAAAAATATAGAAGTGGTTTATATGACCTAATTAAGATATTTAGTGAATATATTGGGCATTATTTTTGTTAAAACATCAAGTTTCGAATTAAAACGAAAACTTTTGCTAACTAGGTTTTTGAGAAATAAAACGAATTGATTAATTTTAATGTTTTGATGATTTATATCATATTTCATATATAATTAGTGATTTGTGAAACCATGATTAGTACGTTTGATGTTTTTCTCGATGGTTTGGCATTTGTACGCCGACGTCGAGGTTTTTTTGGGTTGATTTATGAAAGCAGCCATAGGTTTTGACCTATGTGGGATTCGTGTGTCGTTTTGGTCATGAGTCGGATTTTAATGCGATACGGTGCGTTATGATATGTAGGTACCCCATGTGGACTTAGAGACGACAAGCAAGCGCGTGGCGATATCAGCATCGGCGAGCGAGGACCAGGTGAGTAGATTTATATCTACGGGGAGAAGTTGGATGGATGGCGTATAGCACCCCCGCGGTTCATGGTGATGTATACGAATACGTATACACACATAGTGGTTATATATATTGTTTGATGTTATTGATGACATAGATGGATTCAGGGTGTGATCGGATTAGTTTAGTGTTGCGAGACCCTAGAGTAGTGGTTGCACTACACATACACACACACATACATACTTGCATACATTCCTTTGTTCATATGTGCATATATGGGATTCTATGTAGTTATGTGTTCACATGGGTATGGGACTATGCGTTCACATACGGATTTGAGGATGATACTTGGGATTGAGATGAGTCGATGAGAGTTGATCTTAAATTATGAGGTCGGTGATATGGCAGGATTCATACTTGAGATACGTCCTGATATTATAGCGGATCTTTGGATGACGATGCCATGTGAATGGGTGTAACGTTTTAGAAATCGTTTTGCGAATTTTTCCGTTTTAGGGCAAAATTGTCGGTATTTTCCGTTTTAACCCGATTTCGATCAAACGTCCGTCTACGCTTGCCGGCACCTTTTTTAGCTAAAATAAAGCTTGTGCATGAACTTTAGGGGTATTTGAGAGGTTTTGGTTCAGATAGAATTTTTCCCAAATAAAATATTATTTTAAGCGGTATTTTGTGCACGTAAATCGGAAAATTTTCTCTTGTGAATAAATTTATTTTTTGTCACTAGAATATTTTGGAAACTTCTTTTTAAATATCTAGATATTTTTTGGAGTGCAAAAGGTTTTTTTTTAAAAGAAAAGAAAATGTGTAAAGGAGGCAAACTGCATTTATTAAGCATTTATTACTCTTTTTCCTAGCAATTTCTTCACAAAAATACCCCCCTCACCCCCTTGGCCAGCCCTTCCCTTTCCCTTGCTGCCCTCCATCATTCCCACTCTTTTTCAACTCATTTTGTATCAAATAAATCATGAAAAATCCAAATAAAATCAAAAAAAATTCAAATATAATCATTTTCCTTCATTTCCTTCACTAATTCTTCTTGGATCTTCAGCAAAGCATGGTTTTTTTTGATGCTATGATAAGAGATTAAATTCATTTTGGTGTTCTTCGGGAGGTATAATTCTTACCTTAATCCTTTTATATTTGCTTTAATCTTATTCTAGCTAATTTAGTTAGCTAATTATGTGTTTTGTTTAGTTTTTAAATTATTATTAATTCATTTATATTTGGTTTAAGAAATTCATGTTAGGGTTAAATTTTTTGTTTAAGTGTTTAGTGTTCATTTGAAGTGTTAATTTGTGTTTTGGAGAAGATTAACCTAGTAGAAAATGTTAATTTTTGCTAATGAACACTTTATTTAATTATGCAATTTTGCTTATTAGGTTTTTCCTAAAATTTATTTAGCAAGTGTTAAAAATATAGGAATGGTTTAGATAGTTTAGTTAAGCTATTTTAAGGTGTTTGTAATCGCTACATATGCGTTAGCTTGAAACTAGTGCGAAATATTGCGATAGTTGCTTACTAGGTTTCGGGGTTTTTCCGACATGGGTTCGATTGGTCGTTGCGAGCTTATATCTATTGTAATTCTCGTAATTTTTGTGTTGTGTTGCGCGATCGGGACAATCGGGGTCCAGACTTGGTGTTTTGTAGTTTAGCGACCCCAATTAGGGTTTTTGGCCGATGTCGTGCGCGATAGATGCGCTAAGCGCGCAGTGTAATTTTCCGGGCGTTTTCATCGCGTTTCGTTGTCTTTTCGTCATTGTAGAATTTTTGCTTATGTGATGTTTTTGTGAAATTTTAGGTTCGCAAGCGGGGACTTCGGACGCTACGACAAGGGAAAACAGGTGGTAAGCTTCACTTAGTCAGGAGCGTTGGTGAGTAGATTTAACATCTACAAGGGAATCGCCCGCATGGCGTTATGCGTCAGGGCTAGAGATTTTATTACTTGTCGCATATTCTACGTTATTGTTAGAATTGCGCCTTTATCCTATTACTTAGATATAGTTGTGCCTGAACTAGTAGTAGTAGGACACTGCACATATTATTGACGATTCATTTTGCACGAGCACTGATTGTATGCTACACACACCGTCAATAATTGCCATGTCACACACAAACCACTTATAGATGTTATATTGCTTGGTTAGGGATATTGTGATATTGATTCATACTGCTTATCATATATGGCATTTAGCATACCTGTATTCCTATAGAGTATTGTACCATTAGTGATAGGTACATACACACTCCCTGTCATAGCTACAGGTATACCTTGCACATACAGTTCTTATACCCAAGGGGTATACTTTATCATTGCTTATAGGTAGACACATTATCTTGCTATACCTTATTGATTTCACATACATCTGGTTTTAGCTACATGTTTACCTTCACTTGATATTATTTAGAAGTGGATAAATAGGAACCGCATGATATTTGTATTAACTTAATGCAGTTAATTAGCGGTTTTTCCTTTATATGCTTGCATTTCAGATATGGTGCACATATTATATTCATGGATTTTCGCATTGTTATATGGATTTTTCATGATATTTTCTGGATTTGGGAACCGCGGGAGTTCATAAAATTATGCATTATATGAAAGGCTCGGTTTCCTTGATATGATATTTGTGCATCCACCATGAGATTTATCGGTTCTGATTTTATACCCGATTCGAGGAGCGGGAGGCACCGTCTGCGGGTACATGGTGGGGCCCGGAGGTACCCCGGGGCAAGAGTCGTGGAGTAGACGATGAGTTAGTAGGGGAACCATACCATCCGGTGATATTACCAATGACTCGGCGGTTATCATGTGGATACCGACGGAAGTCATGTACGTATAGATACGTCGAAAGGCGAGGGTCAGAGCTAGGCACTCGAGCTTTCGGTATAGCGTATGATACGTACCTATCAGGGTGCCAGTCTTGGTGACAGCACCTGATAGATTAGCATTTCTGTGTCGATGCTTGACACATTAGTTTCATGATATTTCATTTTACTCCTTTGTATATATAACAGGGGATTAGGCCGCTGTTATATATGCCCTTATACCAATATTAGTGGAATAAGACGCTAATATATGTGTATTGACTTTTTTACTTCTTTGTATATATAACAGTGGGTTAGGACGCTGTTATATATGTCCTTACACCAATATTAGTGGAATGGGACGCTAATATATGTGTATTGACACTATTTTATATACATCATCATATTAATTCATGCAAATATATTTAGGGTGTTAGAAATATATTTAGGGTGTTAGAATTTTTACTTGACATTGGATTTGGGATATAGGTGATTCATTTGATATTGATTACAGGATATATATGAGGATGCTGATTTGTACATTCTGGATATATGAGATTTATTCGATATTGTACATTCTGGACTTGTGAGACTTATATGATATGAGAGCCAATTTGGGGGCTGATTTGAGGAATTGGGATTCGGATTTGTCTTGATGGATTGTGATCCTACCACGATATCAGGATTCCGTGGAAATGACATATTTCATTCCATACTCCACATTTATTTTCTATGCACTGCTTCATGTATTAGTAGTACCTGTTAGAGTATCTTTCATGACTGTTGCATTTACATACCTTTATTTATATGCATTGCTTCATGTATTAGTTGTACCTGCTAGTGTACCTTTCATGATTATTGCATTCATATGACTTTTTATTGCTATTAATTGCACATGTTAGATTCGCGCTGTACGTGCATACTCGCGATTATCTGCATATGTTATTTACTATTCACGAGTTGGCAACTCACCCCCGTTGTGCTACAATGTTTGCAGGTGTTCCTCAGGATAGTCAAAGGCAGGCTATTATCACACATCTTATCATCTTTTGCTACGGATACCGCATCAGCTCACAGTATGCAGTTTTCTTAGGTGAGTTTTGTGGTTATTCGTTGTATTGTATATTCGTTGTATCCCTGTACTCTCCATCTACTATTTTCATATTGACTTAGAGACTTGGTGAGGACGATATTGTATATTATTTATGACTTGTCTTTTATACAGTTTCCTTTCTACCGTCTTTTATTTCTTCGCTATGGCGTCGTATATTTGTTGTGGTGGTTGTTTTCCGCCTTTGGGCGTGTATTTGCTTCAGTTTGGGGATGTTTTACTTTATATTTATGTTGTACCCGTTTTTGGGGCTAGCTTTTACAAAGGAGGTGCTGCCAAAATTTTAAAAGAAATAAAGTTGGACTTTTAAAGAATTTGGGCTGTGATTTCAAAGACTTTTAAACAATGTTTCTTATCTTTTCTTGTCTTTTAACTGGTTTAGATTTCTGGATTTTGGGTTTCTTTTACTGCGTTACGCCTGTAGACGTTGCGTAGTATTAGGGCCGTCACGTGCCAATTTCGGGTCGTGACAATGGGATATATATAAAACGGTTGACATGTGATCGTGATGCGAGATATGATATGATATGATATGACAAGATATTTAAAATAGGTCGTATTAGGCGATGTATACCTCTTTATGACGATATATGATGATGATATCGGTTTGTAGGAGGCTGTAGATCAGCAGTCAGATCATGATTAGATTGATGATATTAGTATTGTACTATACATAGATCAGTACCCGGATTATGATCGTTGATAGAGAGGATACCAGATGAATAATATGAGGAATATAATATTGTCCCGTACCCAGATTTGGGGATGCCGTGCGACGGATTTACGTACGAGCTATATATTGATGTTTGATCCGCACTCTTGACTTGGGAATAACTGATTATAGATATGGTATCGGATGTGATATTATCGAGGCGGGATCACCGACTGATATATATATATATATATATATATATATATATATATCGACTCAGGTGTTAGGCGGTTTCCCTACCTTCAGTAGCCAGTTAGCTTAGCCCTTTAGTTTAGTGTAGTTGTTAGACTCAGGTGTTAGACGGTTTCCCTACCTTCAGTAGCCAGTTAGCTTAGCCCTTTAGTTTAGTGTAGTTGTTAAACTAAATTTATATTAAATATAGATTGTCATCTTTGTGTCTAGTATTTAGCTCCCGCTCATTATTTTTGTTCGCTCCGCATCGCATGCTTATATTATGTTTCATATTCTATTGTTGATATCATGCTGTTAGGACACCAGCACCATTACCGATAACGCGTATGTACCACGTACACTTACTTGCCGGCTCACACACATCTTCATCGGTAATTACCATGTCACGAACACTTTAGAAAATACTATTTCATTTGACATAGGTTGTTAGCTAATAGTTTAGATATGATATTAGCATACTTGCCTTATATGCTAGTTTAGACATTGTAGTTACTACTTGCTACTTCATGCATGTTATTATTCACTGTTGTACCGCATTCATGGATTTTCATGCTATATTCACTGTTTACATGCTATTGATGACTTGGATTCGGATTTCATTTGATTTCTGGGATTTGGAGGAAAACCGCAAAAAAAACACTAATAAAATTCTTTCTCTTTTTTTTTAAAGAAAAGTGCGGTTTTCCCATGATGTATGAGTCGTCCACCATGAGTTTGCTGATGGATTTCGAGACCCGAGTTCGAGGAGTGGAGGAACCGTTTTGGGTACATGGTGAGCCCGGTGCGGTACCCCGGGGCAAAAGGATCGCAGATGATGGCGTTGAGCCTAGCAGGGGAGCACTACCAACCGGTGATATTACCCGACGCGTCGGATATCCGGAGGATACCGTCATGGTCTTGAGATGGATGGTAGGGGCCGGTCTGGACTGACGGCGCCCTAGATATTGTGATTGAGACATTGAGATTTTGAGATATTGAGGTACAGAGATTGCGACACAGAGATATCGAGATATTTGGAATACTTGTTTTGTGTCGATGCTAGGCACTGTTTATGCTAATTTCATTTATGATACCTCATTTTAAAAATACAGAAATCTCACTAATTTATGAAAGCAGTTTTCTTCAGTACATGCATTCTGTTTCATGCATTCATACATCATCCATATGATACATTGCTACCTGAAGCACTGACACGGGCACAGGAGATTACACTTGGGTTAGATATTTACCCTAACCTTTGTTATAGGCTGCATGTTATATATATTGAGGATATATTATGATCTTATGACCTAGGATTGCGTTGTTCATGCGATTTCTGTTCGTAGATGTTTTTCTACTCACGAGTTGGCAACTCACCCCCGTTGTGCCACAGTTCCTGCAGGTTTTGCCGTACAGGTTTCATTACGGCTTTGCTGGCACTGCTTCTTTCGGGTGACTTGCTAGTAGGTGAGTTTATTGGTATCGTACCGATCATATTACTTTGTATAATATTATTCAGTTGTATCTAGTAAATTCCATCAACCAAACATGTATTTATTTTTGAGATAGAGACCAGTGATGTTATTCTTTCGACCTTAGAGTCGCGCGCTATATTTCTGTAGTTTTCTTGTTGTTTTGAGTTTCCTTTTGAGTTTTGATCCTCGCCCTTGGCGTTGTATATTATATTGCTTATGTGGTTGTGACCGTCGATTGACGAAGAGCTAGCTCCCGCTTGGGGATGCCTTTTTATTGATTTCGTATACTATTCATGTTGTATCCCGTTTAGGGGCCAGTATTTACAAAGGAGACTCTGCCGAAATTTTTAGGAAATATTTGATGTTTTTTTAAACGCATAATTCGGCTTATGCTATTAAAACTAATTGATTTAAATTGGTTTTTCTTCACTCTACTACTTTTCTTGGTTTGGATTTCTGGGTTTTCGGTTTACTTAGATTACGTACGCCTCGAGTCGTTTCGTAGTTTAAGTAGCGGTCATGTTCCGTACTTTCGGGACGTGACAAAGTTGGTATCAGAGCGTTAGGTTTTACCTTCGGAGTGTAGGATGACCCTTGGTTGATGGAATAGGTGACTAAAGTAGAGTGACGTACCGTGGGTATGTTCCGCGGCATACTTACGATACGCTACTTCACTTAAGAAGCCTTAGGATGTACATTTCTTTGTTCAGTATTATATTCATTCCTGATCTAGCCTCATCGGTACCAGTTATGGTTTTGCTGCCACGATTACGGGCAGGGAGAGCTACGGCTAGAGTTGCGGTCAGCACGAGCTCGTTACGAACGAGGACTGGCCAGGGCGTGATTTCGGCGACATACGATTGCATTGAGAGGCGTCGTCTGAGTGTGTTTTCGCGCCACGAGCGTTTGGATGTATCGCTGTATGAGATTACTCGGACGTGTAGATCAGCGCCAGAGGATTGAGCCAATGATAGAGGCCGGCCAGATTTTGATGACCGTTGGCGTATTGCTTACTCCTGATGATTGAGGCACTGTTCAGCGTACAAACTAGTGAGCCAGTCATTGCTGCGAACGACGAGATATCGCCTCAGATGTTGGAGATATTGCAGTACGAGTTGTACTAAGAGATGATAGGAGGTCGCTAGTCACCGAGGATGAATAACTAGGACATGTGGTTCGTTCGCTACCCTGATGCGAGGTCATCAGATAGATTGATTCCAGCTAGAGATGACTTCACGTGGAGACGTTGAGAGTCGACAGAGACGATCGAATGTCAGCAACCTATTATTCCAAGTTTAAAGTATTCGGAAAGACATGCAGGCAATTCTATGGACCCTCTAGAAGAATGAAACCCTAACTCGACTTAATGACCGTGTGAAAGCCTTTGGACCTTAGGGTTCGCGGCAGTTCCGCGGCGCCATTAGTGAGGCTTGGGTTTGCCCTTCTACGGCTGGACCATCGATACTGTGGTACGTACTCGATACTGTTAAACTGTACCCAAGATGTTGAGCTCTTGGGGGATTATGAAGTTTTGACGAATCGATCGATGGGTTCGACTTCATTCGGATGCTAGGTGGTGAGATGCATTTCTTGGGAGACTCCAGATACGAGGATAGCCATTGGAGCTCAGTCCATGCAGCCACGACGAAACGAGTCCGAAGCAGTCGACATTAGAGAAAGTGGAGTAAGAGTTTCATACGAGATCTTGATGAGACGACGTTCCACTCCGCCAACATCAGAGGTGCGATACGCATGCCGAGACATTGTACTGGGATATACCTTCCAGAAGGAGTCGCGATGAGTATGCAGCCGTTCCAGAACGAGAATAGATCTAGTAAGGGACGATGACTTCCGGACAGTTCGGCAGAGACAAGATTTGGGAGAGATCTCGACAGGACCTTTCTGGAATGAATTACGAGAAGACTTGGACCCAGGAGTGGTCATGTTACGCACACCGGCAGGACAGAGTTCAGGATCGTCGACGAGACATGCTATGAGTGACCACGACGGTTGGCCAGGGATTCTTGGAGGATGTGCTTGAGCGGGACTATTCCGCCATACTTGATTTTGGGTATTTTTGGGATCTATTCGCATGATTGATTTTGATGATCCAGTTTCATGATATTTGTTTTCATGGACCATGGTTGCATCTGCTGAGTATTTGCGAGTTGTTGCACTTGATATCGTTTTCGTGCATTGGTTTCTCACGTTTATGATTTTATGGGTTTCATACAGTTGAGTTGATTTTGTGCGTATATATGCACACAATTTGGTTTTTGCACTCGGTATGATTCACATATGCTTGCAGTGCTGTGATACGCATTTTGTGCACTTAGATGCACTGGACTTCGATTTCGATTGTGATACTCGATGTTTGTTTTGTGCAACTTGTGCACCTGATTGATTTTGCGCATGTTCGGCGCTTGATATTGGATTTCATGATTTCGTACATGATGGATGCACCTGATTTGGATTTTCGCGCATGTTGAGCGCATGTTTAGAGATACGATTTTGGTGCACACCAGATGCACTAAATCGAGATTCTTCGTGCATGTCAGATGCATCCGTTTTGCTGTCAGGCACACCTATTGCCCTTGACAGATGTTTCGTGCACACCCGATGCACTTAGATATTGTTTCTGTGCGCATGCATGGCACATTCATGGATTTTGATTTCCGTGCGCACCAGACGCACGTAGTATTCATGTGCATATTTTGGGATTGATTTCTTATGGAGCAATACGTTTTTATAATGTTATTATTGTTTTCGTACTGAGCAGGACTAGTCAGAGGACAGTACCTGAATATATTTTGCATGCTTTGATAGTTATCGAAGGGATTTCCAAAAAGCGAGCTATAGTCTCAGTATTTACCTACGTGTCTGATATGACACGAAACATTTTAAAACAAGGAAATCCTTCTAAATTGTTTTCAAAATGGCGGGACGTGTATGTTAAAGAAAGGATATATATATATATATAGTTATTTTCTCACAATAGACGTCCGCCACTGTGCAGTAATACACACATCGCACAGCGATTTGAAAAAAAAAAGGGTTGGCATGCATTGCTTCCAGATGTTTTAATGATGTATATCATATTGGTTTCATATTGGATGTTAGCATTGATGTCTTCCCCAGGACTCCGATGATTGCGGAATGCTGGATGGAGTTTGATTTTGAGTTATAGGCTCATTTTTCATGCGCATGCGTTGCGCTATGATTTGTTTTACGTACTTATGGTTTCGAAGCCCCGATGACTTGATGGTTTCGCTGAAATGTTTTAGTATTTGGGGGGAGTTCTAATTTAAATTCGGGGACCGAATTTCTTTAAGGGGGGAAGATTGTAACGTTTTGAAAATCGTTTCGGTGAAATTTCGAAAAATCGGTAAAATAAGGGGGTTTTCTGTAAAAATTCAAAATATAAATATCTTTATTATAAAATTAAAAATACATATTCTAGCTATAAAATTGCTAGTGTTTAGTGTTTATTGATCCACTGGTAAAATTTCTGGTTTTCTGAAAAATTTCCGAATTTAATTATTTTTAATATTATTTTAAGCCGGTAAGAAAATACATTAAATTAGCGATAAATACAAATTTAAATGGGCTAATTTTAATCTTTAAAATCATGTTAATTAAAATATAGTTGTAATATAATTTTTTAGTATTTTATTTCAAGTTTTAATTGGTTTTTATTATGGAAAACAAAAATATAATTATTTTGAACTAAAACTTGCAAATATGGTATTGTGGGGGGTCTTTTTGCATAGAATTTTTTGGTAAAGTCTCTCACACTCACCCTCACTCCCCTTGGCCGGCCCCACACTATTGTAGCAGCCCAAGAATTTTCTTTCCCTCTTTTTGATCTTAAATCATGTGAAGAAATGGGTTAAAATAAGGGTTTTTATATATAGTAAAGTAGGTGGGGGTATTATGGTAATTTGGGAGGACTTTGACTTGGAAATTTTTCACCAATTCCCTCACCCTTTCCCCATTCCTCCCTTGGCCGAAATCTGAGCTCCAGCAGCCCCATTTTCCCCCATGTTCCCATCTCTTTTGGCCTCAAATTTCATCTCAAAACACATAAAAAAATCCACAATTTCTTCACAAATTCAAAGCAAATCCTAATTCTATCCCTCCTCACACCCAAATTGGTTTAAAGCATGGAGAAAGGAGGTGTCTTTGGTGGCTAGAGAAACCTAGGATTTCAAACTTGGAGGTATAATTTCTATCTAATGGTTAAATTGTAGCTTGTATATGCTAAATTAGTTATTTAAAGTGTGAAATTGTTGTTGTTGCTAGTTTATAAAAAAATCAAGAGAAGGGGTTGATTTTGGAAATGGGAATTGAAGCATTGCTTGTGGATTATTTGAGTGTGGTAGATTGTTTGTAGTGTGGATTGGTTGTTCATGCTAGATTGTAGTCTTTTTGTCGCAAATCCGCGATGGTTGCGTCAATTTTCTAGTATTCATGCTTACTAGTTTTTTTAAAATTGAATTAGAATGTGAGATTAAAAATATGGTTAGGGTTTTCTTCATATTATTAACATTATAAATTGTATTTTAATATTTTAGATCATGCAAATCCAAGCTAAATTATTGTTTATGCATTTTTGCTAAAATGGTTGAAATTTGGGTATGATTGCAAACTAGAATTTTTGAATTTTTACAAATTAGTGTCATAAAAATATAGAAGTGGTTTATATGACCTAATTAAGATATTTAGTGAATATATTGGGCATTAGTTTTGTTAAAACATCAAGTTTCGAATTAAAACGAAAACTTTTGCTAACTAGGTTTTTGAGAAATAAAACGAATTGATTAATTCTAATGTTTTGATGATTTAAATCCTATTTCATATATAATTAGTGATTTGTGAAACCATGATTGGTACGTTTGATATTTTTCTCGATGGTTTGGCGTTTGTACGCCGACGTCGAGGTTTTTTTGGGTTGATTTGTGAAAGCAGCCATAGGTTTTGACCTATGTGGGATTCGTGCGTCGTTTTGGTCATGAGTCGGATTTTAATGCGATACGCTGCGTTATGATATGTAGGTACCCTATATGGACTTAGAGACGACAAGCAAGCGTGTGGCGACGTCGGCACCGGCGAGCGAGGACCAGGTGAGTAGATTTATATCTACGGGGAGAAGTCGGGTGGACGGCGTATAGCACCCCCGTGGTTCGTGGTGATGTATACGAATACGTATACACACATAGTGGTTATATATATTGTTTGATGTTATTGATGACATAGATGGATTCAGGGTGTGATCAGATTAGTTTAGTGTTGCGAGACCCTAGAGTAGTGGTTGCACTACACATACACACACACACATACATACTTGCATACATTCCTTTGTTCATATGTGCATATATGGGATTCTATGTAGTTACGTGTTCACATGGGTATAGGACTATGTGTTCACATACGGATTTGAGGATGATACTTGGGATTGAGATGAGTTGATGAGAGTTGATCTTAGATTATGAGGTCGGTGATATGGCAGGATTCGTACTTGAGATACGTCCTGATGTTATAGCGGATCTTTGGATGACGATTCCATGTGAATGGGATATATATAAAACGGTTGACATGTGATCATGATGCGATATATGATATGATATGATATGACAAGATATTTAAAATAGGTCGCATTAGGCGTTGTATACCTCTTTATGACGATATATGATGATGATATCGGTTTGTAGGAGGCTGTAGATCAGTAGTCAGATCATGATTAGATTGATGATATTAGTATTGTACTATACATAGATCAGTACCCGGATTATGATCGTTGATAGAGAGGATACCAGATGAATAATATGAGGAATATAATATTGACCCGTACCCAGATTTGGGGATGCCGTACGACGGATTTACGTACAAGCTATATATTGATGTTTGATCCGCACTCTTGACTTGGGAATAACTGATTATAGATATGGTATCGGATGTGATATTATCGAGGCGGGATCACCGACTGATATATATATATATATATATATATATATATATATATACATATATATATACATATGTATCGACTCAGGTGTTAGGCAGTTTCCTTACCTTCAGTAGCCAGTTAGCTTAGCCCTTTAGTTTAGTGTAGTTGTTAGACTAGATTTATATTAAATATAGATTCTCATCTTTGTGTCTAGTATTTAGCTCCCGTTCATTATTTTTGTTCGCTCCGCATCGCATGCTTATATTATGTTTCATATTCTATTGTTGATATCATGCTGTTAGGACACCAGCACCATTACCGATGACGCGTATGTACCACGTACACTTACTTGCCGGCTCACACACATCTTCATCGGTAATTTCCATGTCACGAACACTTCAGAAAATACTATTTCATTTGACATAGGTTGTTAGCTAATAGTTTAGACATGATATTAGCGTACTTGCCTTATATGCTAGTTTAGACATTGTAGTTACTACTTGCTACTTCATGCATGTTATTATTCACTGTTGTACCGCATTCATGGATTTTCATGCTATATTCACTGTTTACATGCTATTGATGACTTGGATTCAGATTTCATTTGATTTCTAGGATTTGGAGGAAAACCGCAAAAAAAACACTTATAAAATTCTTTCTCTTTTTTTTAAAGAAAAGTGTGGTTTTCCCATCATGTATGAGTCGTCCACCATGAGTTTGCTGATGGATTTCGAGACCCGAGTTCGAAGAGTGGAGGAACCGTTTCGGGTACATGGTGGACCCGGTGCGGTACCCCGGGGCAAGAGGATCGCAGATGATGGCGTTGAGCCTAGCAGGGGAGCACTACCAACCGGTGATATTACCCGACGCGTCGGATATCCGGAGGATACCGTCGTGGTCTTGAGATGGATGGTAGGGGCCGGTCTGGACTGACGGCGCCCTAGATATTGTGATTGAGACATTGAGATTTTGAGATATTGAGGTACAGAGATTGCGACACAGAGATATTTGGAATACTTGTTTTGTATCGATGCTAGGCACTGTTTATGCTGATTTCATTTATGATACCTCATTTTAAAAATACAGAAATCTCACTAATTTATGAAAGCAGTTTTCTTCAGTACATGCATTCTGTTTCATGCATTCATACATCATCCATATGATACATTGCTACCCAAGGCACTGACACGGGCACAGGAGATTACACTTGGGTTAGATATTTACCCTAGCCTTTGTTATAGGCTGTATGTTATATATATTGAGGATATATTATGATCTTATGACCTAGGATTGCGTTGTTCATGTGATTTCTGTTCGTAGATGTTTTTCTACTCACGAGTTGGCAACTTCTCGTAAGCCTCGAGACGTTTCGTAGTTTAAGTGCCGGTCATGTTTCGTACTTTCGGGACGTGACACCTTCTCTTGCCGAACTTTCATCTTTTTCGATCGGCGGGAGTAGTCTTGGTTGATCACCGAGTCTTGGACCTATCGCCAGACTTTGTAAATTTTGGAGGACAGCCGCTGAGGGGGCTGCTCTGGCTTCGCTTTTGTGATCTTTTCAATAGGCAGAGGAGATTTTTTTACCACGGCAGTTGGGGAATTCCTGCGCACCATGTTAAGTAGTTCAAAGTTATTCCCATTTGGAACAACAGCATCAATTTCCATCGTCGGAGCTGGTGGAGTCAGACCGGAAGGAGAGCTGCCCCCAATCTTCCTCACTCGGTGCCAGTGGCGACGTCGAGCATGGCGAGCGGCCGGGACCACCTCCATTGTTGAATCAGCTTTTCCATGCCCCCTGTTCTGATGAGAGTCTGTTGTTGGCGCCAACCTGTCAAAGACAGACGTCCGCTGAGAGGGAATGATCAACCTGTCGAGCCGACCTTCGAGTAGGGATAGCAGCTTGGACGACCTTAACTGTAGTAGGAGTTGGAGTGTCCTTCTCTGGTATTGCGAGCCTCTTTGCAGGCCCACTTAACCTTTGACCTAGCCTGTCGAAGACTGAGGCAGCGGAGTTGGATGACCCGCTGAGAGGGGCCGTGGTGGTTGCAAGCCGATCAAAGACGGACTTCTTCGCAGCTTCCTATGACGGCATCTGAACGTTGAAGCTTGTTGGTGGGATCATAGTCCCAAAGAATAGCCCAGTGGTGGCTTGGGTCACTTGTTCCACCGGCATTGTAAAAAGGGAGGCTGCTTGAGGCCCGTAGGTTACTCCTCCAGATGAGGCGGAAATGGAGTTGTTGCAATCAGTGCAGTTTGAAGCCATTGATCTTCTGTATTTTTGCACGGAGCAAGGTACCAAATATTAGTACTTCACATCCAAAGGCAACCATAGCAAACCGCGATTCGTTTGCGAAATACGACACACGAAGTGTGGAGTGGAAAGAGGAAAAGGTCCCACCGGGCGTGCCAGAATCTGTTCTCCGCCAAAAGACCGGGAAGACAAATGTCTTGCCTGAATTTGGGGGCAGATGCTATTTGGATTTATCCGTCCACCTCTCCGAAGATGCAAAGTTGATTTATGGCACCGTATATCAGAGGTTTAGACGGTTGCGGCTGTTGTAGCAGACTTCGTCAGATTCCCCCTCGTTTGAGGGGTTTTTGATTGTGGGGATGCTCTTCCCTGCAGTCGTCTAAACATCCGATATTTTGGCTTCACAGTTTGGGGATACACTAAAAGTTATTGGTTATTGGGACCCTCCATCTCTCTAAAGATGTTGAAGGATTACAACGACATGTATCAGAGGTATGACGAGATGTACCCTTGAACCAATATCCCGATTTGGGAATGGGATGAACATCAGTTTAGATGTCATATGTTAGGAGAACACTAGTCATCTTTGGGACTAGGATTAGGTTGGGGAGACTTGAACATGGGGGTTTAGTTGATTGGTGACGAAAAGGGTCTTGGCATCGGAAGACTTAGCTAATTTGAGCTAAGGTTGATTTCCCTTAATCATCCCATAGTGCTAAGTACTGAATCAGTGTTAAACACTGGACTATGGAGGAGCTCACGTGTGAACACGTGAGGGCCCTGAAGTGGGCATTGTTCCTTGAGTTTATTCCCTCATATATATATAAAAGTCCCGAGCACTTGGCTCACGTGTGAGCACGTGAGGCGCCCGAGGTGAGAACCGTTCTCTGGATTTTATTCCTCTTTCATTTATAAGTGCTAAGCACTTGGTTCATCAAACAGTCACGTCCAGACACGTCAGGTGCCTTCAAAATGCGAGCACTGTCTTTGGAGTTTTCTCCCACTTTTATACACCACTGTTGGGGGAGCACGTGGGAACATGTGAGGTGCCCCCAAAATGGGAGCTATCTTGGGTTTATTCCTTTTATTCCTTTTTTTCCTTTTCTGAGTGCTAAGTGTTGGATATAGTGCCTTCAGAGTTAATTATTGGATCGCAGGTTCATGATTGCAATGATTGAGGGAGGACCTATACCGGTAGGACAGTCTTACTCGAGAGGATTGTATACTATCTGGTTTGTCTTTATCATCGTGTACATGCTTTAGGTGACATTGTAGTTCACTATTACACGCTGATAGAGAATAGTATACTACTATGGTTTGTCTTTATCATCGTGTACTGCTTTAGGTGACCTTACAGGTCAATATTACACATTGATAGAGCCCTTAGGATTCTTTCATGACTGCCAGCAGTATGATGGCGATCATATACGTAGGAGCTGGGGTCTATAAGCACATCCTTAAAAGGTCCCTAGTTGTGGGAGTTTTCAAGACAGGGCATCGATACTCCAGAGTAGACTAGTGTATACAGTCGAAACCCCGACGAGGGGCGGTGGCCGGTCTCACAAGCCATTGGTGTCAGTTGGTTCACCTAAGATATATACAGGTGCTCATTGGGTTATGAGTACACCGGACAGGACTCGCTGGGAACATGCTAGTTGGTATTATACCTGACGTCAGATAGCCGTTCCCTGGTGACATGTGTACAGGTTAGTTCATCGACCTGAGATCGTCATTTGTCTCGTGTGAGTTCCCACTGTGCTTTGATTACTACCCTACCACGGCTCAAAGAAGTCGTGCAAAGAGGTTTTAGTTGGGTATAGTCCCGAGCCACATGGAGGTAGTGAGTGGATCGGCAGGGGTTTCGTCTCTCCCGGTATTGGGGGTGAGATTGCGCTGTGTCTAGAAGAGCCATTACACGAAGTCCTTGGCCAAGGAAGGAGATTTACTGGTAGGTATTCCAGTAGTATCTCAGGGTGTTCTGGGCTACACTCTGACACGACTTGTACAGCTTTTGGGGGTCTGACTTTTACCAACCCTTTAGGCCCGCCATGCGATGCTCATAGATGAACGGACCGGACTGTACGGATATTGTCACAGACAGGCTCAGTAGGGTGTCAGGATGAGTTCGCTCATCGACCTCCCTTTTGGTCAATACCTGGTAGCCCGTTACGTACGGCTAGTACCTCTGACGTGCTAGTGGTTAAATCCACAGCCAATGTATTGACGAGTCTTTAGAGTCCCCCACAGACAGTTTTCAAGTTTCGGGCGAAACGTTGTAGAGGCCTTATGATATATGGCAGGGTCCGATCATATACGTGCAGTAGTGCACGGATCATGATCGGACGGATTATACTAGTGGGCTTTGGTTTAAGCCGGATCCTAGTATTAGATTTGTTGGATTACTTTAGTCTCATCGCATTCGCATTCAGTCAGAATGCGGATGCAGGTATGTATATACAGGTGAGGGGTATCCTTGTGATCCGTTACGAGTTTACTTTAGATGTTTCCATATCTTTTTACTGTTGTAAACATTTGGGTTAATGTTTAAAAATGGAAATTGTGAGCTTAAGCCATCATTTTGTGCATTAAATGAGACATGTACTTCATGGGTGACTCATGGTATCATTTCTTGTGCAAATGTCACATTATTTGATGGATTTGAAAGATGAAATGAGAGGAAGAGAGAGAAGGGCAGCCATATCCCTTTGGGTTTGCTCTTGTATTATTGATGCTTGCTCTCATTTATGATCATCACAAGACATAAAAAAAGAAAAGGGAACTTCTTCTTCTTCCTCTTCTTCTTCTTCCTCTAGCTCACAACCTCCATTAATACCATCATCTCTAACCTCCATCCATACAATGGATGCAAGAGACAAAGTTATCACACACATTCTCTACATCGCCTTGGACACGTCGGCTAGCGAACTTCATACCCGAGTTGCTTCAGATGAAGCGGGAGCCCGTAAAAAGACTCGAAGATATGGTGCCCTTTCCGACGAGAAGATCGAGACCGGAGACGCCGCGAGGAGCTTGGGATGGTGGCCAAACACCGAAGGACACGGATCGATCGGTATAGCTTTTCCAACCCATCCCTTGTTAGCTAGTTATAGGTTAATGGTTCGATCCGGGTTTATAGCGTACGATACCGCCGGTTTCTAGTTTAGAAAAAGTTTTCGTTTCCGCATTTTGGCCTCAGAAAGACGGCCGGGGCGCTACCGTAGACTTACATGGTATCTGAGACACGCCATTAACCTTTACTAGATTGCTCTAACGTGTTTAGAACTTCTATCGAACGAAATTTCCAAAACCGCGATTCCAAGTCATCAAGTTTCTGTCGAATTTTTTTTGTGCTCTAAAATTTTTTTTGGGTATATCAGAAAATCAGGCAGGGTTTTTTAGGAGCACTGTAGAAATTTGGTAAGACGATCCAACAGTAACGCCGCGGAACCGCGGCCTTACCCTCCTTTTGGCCGCGGTTCCGCCGCCATTCTGGGGCTTCATCGCACCAACTTTCTTCAGGTGGTCTCTGACTTGGAAATGGGGCTTCTGGTAATTTTATTTTTGGCCCAGATTATTTTGAGTACTGGGTATTGTACTTGGGGCCCACTTCGGGAAATTTTGTCGATCAAAAATTTTAAACATGTTAGTTCACAGTATTTACATTATATCTGCGACCGTGAATGTCATTTGATCAGTAAATCTTGTCTAATTGCTATAGCCCTTTAGGCGGATTTGCGAACGTGACATTCATGTTGATGTTCTGTGTTGTACTGTGATGTTGCGGATTTGTTGTGGTGGATAGCTTGGATACAATGGTAGTACAGTTTGGTTGCATATGTACATTTGATATTGCGGGGCGAGCGTCCGACATGTGGACTGCCGTTACTGCCTGCTTGTATATTATTCTTTTGGGGCACGACCGGGCTGAGGTCGATGTACCCGTTGTATATATTTTACTTTCTGTACTAGGATTACCCCGCGGTGGGGTGCACGGATAGCCGGGTTCTAGAGGGCAATGGGCCCGCATCTCATGGCTTTGAGATGGAGGGGGCTTTACTCTAGAATTGGCGGGCTATTCGCCGCACTCGTAGGGGGTATAGGTTGACCCAAGGAGGGGTGCTCAAGTTACCGGATTCCGTGAAGTGCTGGGTGGTCCATTCACTTTGTTGAAGGGGGCTGACTCACTTCAGGTATTGGCGGGTAACTTGCCGCGCCCGTAGGGGTTTAGGATTTCATTGCACAGGCTATCCACACAACCAGGGGAACGTTGGGTTTTAGTAGCGGCTCTATGAAATCCGGGGATCCCAGATTATCTGTATTGTTCTGTAATGCTTATTACATTTTTGTGATGTTACATTTTATCACGTCTTGAGCGATTATTATATATTAATATATATACTAGTAGATGTTGTATATGTTTTACACCCGCGCTAGTTTAGTCCCCGCTCTGTCGTTAGTTAAGTAACCTAACGGGTGATAATGAGACCCAGTGGCGAATGCCGATGGCATATACGTACATCGTATTTTCGTTCTTTATTGGTGTGATCAATTGATGGGACTGCATTGATTCGAATCAATGCAAGCTAAACAAACCTGTTTGATGTTGTTGGAACATTTTTCAAAAGGCTGTTATTGCAAGGACGTTTTCTTTTGTTTGCACAGTGGTATTCGGTTATGAATATTCAGCACCTCAGTCGACGAGGCAAGGGTCGAGATCCCTTCACCGGGAGTGACCCCTTGGACAGAAGTTTGCGTCAGGGTAATAACTTCACTATAGTCGATTACTTTTTTCTTTGCATCGTAGTATTCATTTGGAATATCCTGCACATCATTCTACGGGGAAAGAGCCGAGATCCCTTCACCGGGAGTGACCTCTTTAGCAAAGGTTTTCGCCACTATATTTTTATAAAAGCTATGCAGTTCCTTCAACGATATCAAGTTCATTACGTTAAAGGTTTTTCGCCAAAAACCAGCCGTAGCCCTCCGTCATTTCTTACAAGGATTACTTAGTATTCGTGCTGCGTTTGTTGACTGTGTTAAGGCATAGTGTGCGTTAGCTAAGTAGTGTTTGTTTGTAACATATTAATGGGATTGGTTAGGACAGTCGTGCGACCTTGTTGACTGTGTCAAGGGCTCGTACGGGTGGGTTTAATGCAATCCAGGATAATGACTGGTTGAACTTGACTAGGACTCTTTGATTTGTTGACTGTGTCGAGGTCACTTGGGTCTTAGGGGTAAAAATCACATCGGGAGTTTCTAAAGAAACTGAAACTTTCCAGCCATGCGCATACCTTCTGGAGTGTGATAACGTGAGTGGATTCCATCACGTTATCATTCGATGATAGTTGGATCCCGATTCCCACTGATGAGTTGGTTTACTCCTCGGGTGATCCCGACTAATTCTTCTTTCAGGTTTGGAGGAGAATTTGAGGATACAGTGGGAGGTTTCCTGATTAGATAAATTGGTAACCATTCTGATCTAGGTTAGAGTGCACGCAGAGTGTTTCTTTTCTCTCTCTCTCTCTGGCAGCGACCATGACCCGACCCTTGAATATGACTCAGTGACCAAGTTAACCGAACCTTCTTAAACACTGGCTTTTGGATTGTCAGAGTTGCATACCTCATTGCCACTCCTACTTTTACCCTTTTCTCCAGAACACTCCGTATTATTACGAACATCCACTTCCATTGGATAAAACCATCGTATGGTTATATACGAACTCGAAGGAACTAGTTCCAGATTCGAGGATGGTTTCCGGTTCTGGAGAAAATGAATAGGACTGTTCAGTTGTCTTTTCCTTTTACCTTCTCTCAGATTGCGAGTGCTCCTTGGATTAAGACGGTACACCTATTACGCTAATTAGATAGTCTTCTTCCAAACCATAGGTTGGTGCCAAACGGTAGGGAATGAAGAAAGCCGATTAGCCTAAGTGTGGTGTACAGAAGATATTAAGTAAAGACAAATAAAGGGATTAGAAGGAGGGCAAAGTAAATTGCGACTGCTATTCACGACCAAACCAAGTATTTCATTACCACTCCCACTTCACCTTAGTATTTCTCCAGAACACTCCGTATCACTACGAAGATCCACAGTTATTTGGATACTCCATCGTATGGTTATATACGAACTCGAAGGATCTTGTTCCAGTTCGGGGATGGATTCTGGTTCAGGAGAAATAGGAATAAGGTTTATTCAGTTGTCTTTTATCTTTACTTTCTCTCGCACTGCGAGTGCTCCTAGGATTAGGACAGTACACCTATTACGTTTATTGGATAGTCTTCTTCCAAACCATAGGCTGGTGCCGAACGGTAGGGAAGGAAGAAAACCATTTAGCCTAACAAAGGTGTACAGAAGATAACGACTAAAGACAAATAAAGGGATTTGGAGAGATGGCAAAGAAATATACGGTTATAGTCATGAATTTGGATAATGGAAGAGGCATTACTAGGAATACCCGGATACCCCTTCGAAATATTTACATGTTTCAGTTTCACTGTGTACTGTTAAAAGAAAACTGATTTCCCAATTAGTCCTTGCTCCAAAGTATATATTTACCAGGTTTGATTCTCACATCTATATGGTTTTACAGATGATGAGTGGGAGTAAGTTATTGGGAATTGGGTGATCATCCTCATTATATCGGGATTCGATGTAATTGGTGATATTTGAGAAAATTACCTGGTTTGTTTGCCGGACGGCAAATATTTGGTTTTGAATATCTGTTGTTATGCACCAATTTCAAATTGATATATCTGTACGTTTATTTTTATAAAGTGAGATATAACCTTTTGAAATTATGTCTATGACATTTACCTATATCAGTGGATGGTTAGGTAAGGAGTATTAAACAACGGTGTAATTCTTCTTAACCATAAGTACAGTTTTCAACCTGCGACACACAGCTAATGAGTTATTAGACTCAGAGGACTTATACAGAGTATTGTATTTTTTCCAGTATCCATGAGGACAGAGGGGTTGGTACTCGTACTATATTCTGTTTATTTATGACTTCTCTAGTTCTTAGACATGTGTTTCGTAAAAATACAAGGTCTGAGTTTTAAGAAGTTATAGGTATAAGAATAAAGTAGAGAACCAGGCGTTTCAAGTATCAGGATTCTTCAAGGTGATCGAAGATGTAGATACTTGTGTATGGTATTCAGTTAATAGTAATGATTAAGAGAACTTGCTTCTCTTTCAGGTTACTCATAATTGGAAGCACTCTTAAGTTGAGTAATGCTGATCGGCCTCTCTCCATTTAGTTGACATGCACTGGAGACAACTGCATGATTTGAATCTGGTTCCAATTAAATCAGTGCCTCTGTTTCTATATTGGATATAGAATAGTTCATATCTTAACAATGTTAAGGTACGGGGAGTTGTCCGGCTTATGCTTAAAACCAGACTCTGGATAACTCAAGGCACATTTCCGTAATGGCTGTTTGTGGGTTGACCCGGGCTATGACGAGGGTTGACTTTCTACCATCTGAAAGATCAATAGTGATATTGTTCTTGGCTCGCCACAGTTTTAATAAAAATGGATTCTTTCAGAAAACAGTAGTGGGAGTATGGTAGAACTGGAAATGATTCCAGAACCGCAAATGATTACTGAAAATTTAATAGGACCTAAAGATTCAATCTGGATTGACATTCCATTGGCCACTCCGCAGATAAGGTGGGTAACCTCAAGCACCCGAGAGGTACTCTGGTAGCCTCAAGGACGGTGACAGGGAGGTTTTTGTTTACCCAAACTTGACACTACTGTTGTTCCAGGCTATGAGACCCGGCAGGAGGATGAGTATAGCGTCATTCTGAATTGGCTTTAGAAGTGCACGTGTATATTATTCTGCCAGAGGGTTGTCGTAGTCAGTGGGAGCAGCAGAAGCATAGTGGACAAGTGGCTTATGTCTATTTATAGACTAAAGCGGATATAGCGGAGATAGATCATCTATTTCTGATATGACAGTCATGGGTTTGACTTTATCAGAATAGGGGATGGATCTGTTAAGAATGTAGTAGGGTGTGATGTCCTGGTATTTGGATGACATACACAGAGTAGGAAGTGAAGTTCCTACACTACGATCGGTTATGCTTTGGTTGTCACACAGTGGTTTTTACTAGGTCTATGGTTTTAGATCTAGATTTGGGTAGTTTCCCGATCTGGGTACTTAGACAGCATTCTACAGCTGTTTTAGAATGGACGACTCCTGGCACGGTAGTATACCTGCAGGTGATGGAGTCACCCTCTCTAAAGGTGTCTTACAGACTAAAGGGGAGAGAGATGTACATGATTGGCAGATCACTTGCTTAGGCAATTGAGTCAATCATGAGATGTCAAGTATCACACCAGATGTTGTTTTTGCACTAGATGCAATAAGTTGACATTGATCCAATTCTGGAGAAACGATCGGAAGCAGTTTTAGAATATAAGTCGATGTTCTAGGGATATGATAACAACAGCCTTTTTTAGGAGACGGTTATCATTCCAGGCTTCCAAGGTGACCTGGTTGACAGAGTGACTGTCAGAATTATAGTTTTCCCTCTGAAGAGGGGCAGTATTTTGGACAGGTGGTCCAAGCGGATACTGAGGGAGGCATGGCGCAGGATACTGATTAAGTTCAGTTGACGATATAGTCTAAGAAGTTTGGATTTAGAGTTCATTTATGAGCTAGGTCCCATCAGATATCCAGACATATTCTAAGACATGTATTGCTCATTTCGGGAGATGGCTTTCTCCACGAATTTGAGGTAAAGAGAGACATAGAAAGAAACATCATGGCGGATCCACTCACTGAGGCTATTCCTCGAACGCAATAGTTTCGCAAACGGGTTTTATGAGACTGATTAGTAGAGGAGTTGGGTGTTCAGTATCACACGGGCTATGAGTATGCGACATCGTAATAATTAGCCGTGAGTGCAACTGGGAGATTGTTGGATATAATGCCTTCAGAGTCAATTATTGGATCGCAGGCTCGTGATTGCAATGATTAAAGGAGGACCTATACCGGTAGGACAGTCTTACTCGAGAGGATTGTATACTATCTGGTTTGTCTTTATCATCGTGTACATGCTTTAGGTGACATTGTAGTTCACTATTACACGCTGATAGAGAATAGTATGCTACTATGGTTTGTCTTTATCATCGTGTGCTACTTTAGGTGACCTTACAGGTCACTATTACACATTGATAGAGCCCTTAGGATTCTTGCTTGACTGCCAGCAGTATGATGGCGATCATATACGTAGGAGCTGGGGTCTATAAGCACATCCTTAAAAGGTCCCTAGTCGTGGGAGTTTTCGAGACAGGGCATCGATACTCCAGAGTAGACTAGTATATACAGTCGAGACCCCGACGAGGGGCGGTGGCCGGTCTCACAAGCTATTGTATCAGTTGGTTCACCTAAGATGTATACAGGTGCTCATTGGGTTATGAGTACACCGGACAGGACTCGCTGAGAACATGCTAGTTGGTATTATACCTGACGTCAGATAGCAGTTCCCTGGTGACATGTGTACAGGTTAGTTCATCGACCTGAGATCGTCATTTGTCTCGTGTGAATTCCCACTGTGCTTTGATTACTACCCTACCACGGCTCAAAGGAGTCGTCAAACAGGTTTTAGTTGGGTACAGTCCCGAGCCACATGGAGGCAGTGAGCGGATCGGCAGGGGTTTCGTCTCTCCCGGTATTGGAGGTGAGATCGCGCTGTGTCTAGGAGAGCCATTAGACAAAGTCCTTGGCCAAGGTAGGAGATTTACTGGTAGGTATTCCAGTAGTATCTCAGGGTATTCTGGGCTACACTCCGACACGACTTGTACCGCTTTTGGGGGTCTGACTTTTACCAACCCCCTAGGCCCGCCATGCGATGCTCATAGACAAACGGACCGGACTGTACGGATATTGTCACTGACAGGTTTAGTAGGGTGTCAGAATGAGTTTGCTCATCGACCTCCCTTTTGGTCAATACCTGGTAGCCCGTTACGTACGGCTAGTACCTCTGACGTGCTAGTGGTTAAATCCACAGCCAATGTATTGACGAGTCTTTAAAGTCCCCCACAGACAGTTTTCAAGTTTCGGGCGAAACGTTGTAGAGGCCGTATGATATATGGCAGGGTCCGATCATATACATGCAGTAGTGCACGGATCATGATCGGACGGATCATACTAGTGGGCTTTGGTTTAAGCCGGATCCTAGTATTAGATTTGTTGGATTACTTTAGTCTCATCGCATTCGCATTCAGTCGGAATGCGGATGCAGGTATGTATATACAGGTGAGGGGTATCCTTGTGATCCGTCACGAGTTTACTTTAGATGTTGCCGTATCTTTTTACTGTTGTAAACATTTGGGTTAATGTTTACAAATGGAAATTGTGAGCTTAAGCCATCATTTTGTGCATTAAATGAGATACGTACTTCATGGGTGACTCATGGTATCATTTCTTGTGCAAATGTCACATTATTTGATGGATTTGAGAGATGAAATGAGAGGAAGAGAGAGAAGGGCGGCCATATCCCTTTGGGTTTTCCCTTGTATTATTGATGCTTGCTCTCATTTATGATCATCACAAGACATAAGAAAAGAAAAGGGAACTTCTTCTTCTTCCTCTTCTTTTTCTTCCTCTAGCTCAGAACCTCCATTAATGGTATCATCTCTAACCTCCATCCATACAATGGATGCAAGAGACAAAGTTATCACACACATTCTCTACATCGCCTTGGTCACGTCGGCTAGCGAACTTCATGCCCGAGTTGCTTCGGATGAAGCGGGAACCCGTAAAAAGACTCGAAGATGTGGTGCCCTTTCCGACGAGGAGATCGAGACCGAAGATGCCGCAAGGAGCTTGGGATGGTGGCCAAAGATCGAAGGACACGGATCGATCCGTATAGCTTTTCCAACCCATCTCTTGTTAGCTAGTTATAGCTTAATGGTTCGATCCGGGTTTATAGTGTACGATAGCGCCGGATTCTAGTTTAGAAAAAGTTTTCGTTTCCGCATTTTGGCCTCGGAAAGACGGCCGGGGCGCTACCGTAGACTTACCACTATTGGGTCACGTGAGATCACGTGAGGCGCAATGAAGAATGAAAATTGCCTTTGTTTTATTCTCCTTTTCTTTTTCTGAGTGCTAAGCACTATCAAGGGATCACGTGAGGTCACGTGAGGCGCCCCCAAATTGAGATGTATTTTAGATTTACTCCCCCCATTTGAAAAGCTTATTCTGTGGTGCGCCAAGAGTTATTGGTTATTGGGACCCTCTACCTCTCTGAAGACGTTGAAGAATTACAATGACATGTATCGGAGGTGTGGAGAGATGTACCCTTGAACCAAATTCCAGATCGAGGGGAGAGATCATGGTGGGATAAACATCATTTTAGATGCCATCTGTTAGGAGCTCATTAGCTATCTCTGGAACTGAGATCGGTTTTGGGGGGCCCTGAGCATGAGGGGCTCGATTGATTGCCCTCGTGAGATTTGATCTAAGTTTGGCTAATATTGGCCTCTCATAGTGTTAAACACTAATATATGATCGGCACTCACGTGCTCCCACGTGAGGCCTTAAAGTAGTGTTAAACACTAGTGTATGATCAGCGCTCACGTGCTCCCACGTGAGGCGCTTGAAATAGTGTTAAACACTAAGAATTTGAGGCGCTCATGTGGGATCACGTGAGGCGCTCCAAAAAAAGGGTTTATTCCCTTCCTGCTTTAAGCACTGCTTGGGGGTCACGTGGGGTCACATGAGGCGCCCAAAAAATAGGGTTTATTCCCTTTCTTCTTTTATAAGTGCTGAGCACTTCTCAGGGGTCACGTGGCTAGATCTCAGTCTTTCCTTTTTCGTTCTTCAAAGGTGCTCATGTGGGAACACATGAGCTTTTATTATGTAGCGTTGAACGCTAATGAATCACCAGGCTGTTCTTCTATGGTTCTAGGGAATCAAATTCTCGTTTTGTTCTTTAAAAGGATTAAATTCTTTTTAAAGGGTTAAACCCTAGTTTTAGAGAAATTAAATTCCTATATGTTTTGTAAGAGTTAAACTCCTTTGGATTCAGTTCTTTCCCTTAGGTTTTGAATCTGCATGACAGAATCTCCCCGACGAGAATTAAATTCTCAACTTGTGGGGAGATATGCTTCTGCAGATCTTAACCAGAGGAAAAACTAAGTTCTTTGAGAAGAGTTAAACTCTTAGTTTGAGAATTAAATTCTCTTTTTGTGGGAGCTTTTGGGAGGGATTCCTCTATATTTGGAAAGAGAGATCATTGGTCGTTGGGACCCACCACCTCTCCGACGACGCTGAGAAATTACAGCACCATATATCGAAAGTGTGGAGGGATATACCCTTTGAACCATGTCCCACTTATCAGGGGGAAGAATATGTTGAAGCTTAAACTCCTAACTGCTGAAAAAGGCCTATTTGCATTCACGCACGTGCGTCGCACATAGCGGGCGCACGTGCGTCGCACGTGGCGCTTGCACATCACGGGGGGACAGCTAAGGCCCTAACATGGAGAACTAAGCTCCTTTAAGAATTGAATTCTCCCACGTGCGTTGCACGTGGCGTGCATGTGGCTGGCGCACGTGCATTGCACGTGGCGCACATGGCGCTTGTGCATATGCGCATTATGGTGAGGAGCAAGCTCCTATGGAGAACTAATCTCCTTTGAGAATTGAATTCTCTCACGTGCGTTGCACGTGTTTGGATCATGTGCGTTGCACGTAGCGTGCATGTGGCGGGCGTACGTGCATTGCATGTGGCGCACATGGCGCTTGCACATATGCGCATTATAGGATGAGCAAGCTCATGTGGAGAATTAATCTCCTTTGAGAATTGAATTCTCTACCTTTTCTAAGAGGTATCTCCTCTTATTTATATGGGAGTGGTAGAGAAGAGATCTCTATTTTTTCTGATGTGGGACTAAAAATGCATCCCCCATGTAGTAGAGCATTACTTTAGATTACACGTGCGTAACACATTTGCTCATAACTTTTAATTCCGGTTGAATTATGAGGCCCATAATATATCAAATCGAATAATTTTTCGAGACACATTCGATACCTTCAGAATTTATCTTTTTCTCATTTGGGAGTTTGTCAAAATACAGCCCGAAAAATGCTGGTTCACATTTTCTTAAGCGTATCGCTGCCATTTGATATCTTGGGCTCTTTTGCGCAGAAATTTTTGGTGGGAACAGCAGCAGCCAAGCACATTCTCAGATATTTTCATGGCACAAAGAAGCTCGGGCTTACATACACTACCGAAGAAGACAACACTCTGGTCGAATATACCGAAAGTGACTGTGCATGATCCGTCGATGATCAAAAAAGTACACCAGGATATATTTTCACTTTCTGTTCAAAGGTAATATCCTAGTCATTTAAGAAGCAGCAAACGGTAGCACTCTTGTCTGCAGAAACTGAATACATTTCAGCCACAAGCGCCGCATGTGAATCAATCTGGCTCAGAAGAATTCTCTCAAATCTGCAACAAAAACAAGAAGCTCCAATAACAATCTACTGCGACAACGTATCAGCAATTGCATTAACGAAAAACTCGGCGTTTCATGCAAGATCCAAACACATCGAGATTCGACACCATTTCATCTGAGAGCTTGTAGACGAGAAAGAGATCGAGCCGGAGTTCATCCCAACAGATCAAAAATTTGCAGATATTTTCACCGAAGCAGCGGCGACAGAAAATTCATTTATTTCAGAAACGGTTTGTAAATGGCAAATTGAGAAGGGATGTTAGAAGAAGCCAATTTGAATTTGGGTTCTTTAAGTCAAAAATTTACACCTACACATGCAAAATGTTTAACATTGCATACTGTGTAAAAGATGAAATAATAGTGACGGTGGGTGATTGTAATCTTACTATAAATAGGTAGTATCCCATTTTGGAAGTATCTGGGCAAGAATAAAAAGAGAAGCCTAAAACACAAGAAAATTATCCTAGAGTCCTCCTATCTAAAATTTCTTATTACAAAACAAAGTTATTCTTCTTTAATTAAGTTTGCTTCACAAATTTCATTCCGCAATCCACTAGACTTCCGTCTGCCCCAACAAAAAGTTCATCTCAGGTTTGATAACAAGTCACATTTCTGTTCTCTTTTATTAAGTTTTGTTCCGTATATCCAAGTGTACTTGCACAATACTTCCTCTCTGTTGAAGCAATGAAGCTTCAGTGATTGTGATCACTAGTTATTATCGATCTAGCACATTTTTTTAAATATATTTTCATATAACTTCCTCTGCATTCTTCTCTGGATTTCTTAATATTGAATTTTCCATTTGCATTGTATATAAAAATAGAATAGATGTAGTGGTTGGGGAAGTATCAATAAAAGGATTGATAGTTGATAAAATTGATGGATATAAAAGAATATATGTATTTTATTAAGGAGAATTTCTTCCGAGGTTGATGTACCTGTTGATGAATTTTGGAGACATCGATTTCTTCTTGTTGGAGTATTGTTTCTCTCCAACTTAAATGGAGTTGCTATTAGACCTTCTTATTTCCAACAACTTAATTGTTAGCTTGTTTACAACTTGAGGTCTTATTTTCTATTTATATACCTCGTAAGAATTGTCTAAAAGTAAATCTTTCTAATTATGATATTAGATAGAAATATCTAGATATAGCCATGAAGTACAACCTTCATATCATGATCATTCTTTAAAAGCATGTGGAAGTTATATCAAGAACATTTTAAATAATTCTTGTATCTTCCATAACACTTTAGAATATTTTATATAATCTCATGTTCTCTAGAAAACTTGTTAATGCTCTAACTATTCTTGATGACAACTTTGCTTCTAGGTTTGTTGTTATTGCCCGACTGTTCCTGAGTATCATCTGTAATTCAAATCTAATGTCATATGAGATTCTATTTCTAGCACTTCTAAACGGCAATTCAGGTGTAAGTGATGATGCAGCCCTAGCCTACATGGAGCGGCTCGACCGTTCCAAAACAAGTTGCGTCTAATTCAACCCGAGAACCCGAATTACCAAATCTTGTCCGATTCACGCGTTTGACCAGCTAAATCAAAGATCTCGCAAAGCGTCTGGGTCAATGGATATGCGGCAGACATTATTGACATATTTCGGAATCGCGAAAATCCATTATTAAGACCCCCGAAATCACGGTCAAAGATTCGTTACGAACCTCGACTTTCGAATTAGGGGATGGAATCAACTCAAGAATCAGTTAAGATTTGACTGGCAACACAGGCAATCAATTTGGGACGCAATCTGATAATTAGTTTCGAATTTTAGCAACTTTTTATTTTTAGCGGTTTCTATTTTAGCAGTTTTTATTTTGTCAGTAAATTAGTTTCGATTTCGATTGTAAGTTGATTAATGAACTCGTTCTGAAATTGTAAGGACAACCATTAATTAATAAAACCCTATTTTTGACGAAATTGCTATTGTTTTCGTCTATTCCTTCAACCTACTCTAAATCCAGCCTAAAAATGCAGCATCCCAAATCAAGGGCTGCACCAAAGCATTGGCGAAAAACTGCATTACCTAGAGAGCAGCAGATTGCTACTTGATTAAAATGAATATGGACCCCATGGTATGCCTTAATCCAAAATGGTTGCAAAAGTGTTCCTTTTTCCGTTTTTAAATCTACGTTCACTATTGAACGTTTTCCCTGTTGAGATTATAAGGAAAGACATCCATTTCTTAATATCTAGGGAAACTGTATGAGAATCCTATTCACCGGCCGGATTGATACAATTTTGAGATATTGGTAGGTGCGACGAGACGAAGGTTTCCAGGGACAGGGAAAACTCTACCCTGAATCCTGTGTTGGCATAAAGTTTCACATCCGATACAAAATAAATCGATCGTTCATCTGGGATCTTGAATAAGTTGCCAAATTATCCTTGTGCCTTTAACCTGTTTTCATTTATAGCCAGAATATGTCATTAAATCCAAAGAAATCATTGTCTGTTGGTACAATCAAAATTGTGTGATGATAATTTTCTTGTTCTTAAAATTGTGTTTAAACTTCGATATAAGCGAACACAGTATGGAGCAAGCAAGTAGCTAATTCTGCAAGATTTAGGATCAAAATTTCAATTCAATATTACATATGATTCAGCTACAAACCGAAGTACAGCGAGCTTTTAAATGGAATTCATGGGCGGGTGACGAAGCCATGTTCACCTCAGCCATTTTTTCCACGAGACGACATATCAAAACTAAAACAGTGAAACACACCACCTCTTCAGCGGTGCTCTCCTCTGCCATTATATATCCGGCAAGAGACGAGACGATCAAGACACAAATACAACAACAACAAGAGGGCTATTCCAAAAGAGTCCCAGACGCAACACTAGTATACAAAAAACTTAGGTAGGGTTTTGTGTTATTGGAACTGTTAGATAGAGTGGGGGGTAATCTGGAAATGTCAGAATTGGGAGCCAGCAAAGGTTTGCCCGAAGTTCCAATTCGATGGGGCGACATTATTAGAAATGATGGTGCGGCCGTCGCTGGTGGTGACGCGGAAGGAGAGGGATTGGCGGTTGAGGAAGCTGTTGCTCTGCCAGTTCTGGCCCCAGTTACGGCTCATCGCTTGCCACCCGGTTCTCGTGCCCTTGATGGACACGGACACCACGTCGCCGGCGCCACCCACGTTAGTAATGAGGACCAGGTTGAAGTAGGCATGGCCGTTGACCGTGAATCGGATGCCACCTGCCTTCCTGCAAGCCACCCTGTTTATGCCCCAAAAAAAAACATTGGTTTTGGTTAGTTTTTTTAGTTGCGGAGTGTTCATGTTACTTTCTTGCATTTACAGAAGGAAAATAAAAAAGATGGGAATGATATCAATAATTTTAATCTAGTTTTTTCAAGGAATGAACCCTTGGTTTATGAAATTATAATTTTAAATTTTCTAAGGTGTATATATGCTTCAATATTGGTATGGACAAGTTCTTTCTTAGGTTCTGAAGGGGAAAAGTTTTGCTGAAATTTGGAATTTATAATAGCAAAAGGGGAGAGAAATGTGTTAAGAGTTAAATGATAGATAAAAAGTAAGTTTGTTCTTGTATCTAAGGATATAAATGAATAATCATCATTATGCCTTTTTTCTAAAAGAAATTATAATTTTTATAATTTCTTGATTGTTTTACCTTCTGAAACTATAACAGGTTGAAGTGCAAAGATAGTAAGTAACCACATGCAGGTGAAACTTCAAGTACAAAAAAGGCATTGTTCATTTGTGTGAAAGAAATTATTTTGGTACAAGGCAGAAAAGCTAAAACTCATGACACACAAAAAAGTAAAGAAAAGAGTAATGAAGCCCTCATGGCTTCCTCTCATTTATTAGGAAAAGGATTGTTATGTGCGAAGGCACAAGGAGATAAAAAAAAGGCACATGGATGAGTTTACTGCTTCTGGGTCAAAGGTCCCCAAAGTTTTGAAAATTCTAGAGTAAGATGAGTATAAATTTGAGAAAACAAGGCCAGTATCCTGTAGTTGGAGACTGCAACTACAGTAACAAGGCTCACGAGGAGCGGAGCACAAGTAATCATAGATTTATCGGTAAAACTTCCATCCCCATAAGTCTTATAGCTGTAGTTGAAAGACTACAGTGAAATCATAGGCACCGATTCCTCTAGAAATTTAATTACCTTCTAAATTGAACGGGGACGATCCCAGCCTTATACTTGGCAATCTGCTGGAAGACAGGCTGAGAGAGATCAAAGTGTTGCTGTGGGGGGTTGCACCAACCCCCAGCATTGTTAGGCAAAGCATTGTTTGGTGGGCAAAAGTTTGTAGCAGTGACCACAACAGACCCAGGGAGACACCATCCCTTATCATTCACACATCTAATCTCATAACAAGCACCACAGCTCAACCCATTGTTGAACAGAGCAGTGCTCAGTGCTGCTGTGTTGGTCCCATACCCTTGGCTGTAGAGATTCCCATACCCACAAGCTCCTCCTGCATCATCATATATTTAAGGGTATTTTAGTGAAAAGATAGAACTTTCCCTTAATACCAAAGTTGAGGGCATTTTAGAGTAAATTTTGCCAAACACCGGTTAGAATATAAAATGTATTCCTTCAACCCACCTCAAAACTTCGGAGTTTTGATGCAGTGGAAATACTTTAACATGGAATCGGAGCAAGTAGGTTTCATTCACACCGGTTGCGTATTAAATACGGATTTATTTAAATGAAAAGCATGCTGCGTCAAAGCCTTGGTTTCGGCCCAAAGGGGCCTGCGGAGACGTGTTAGAAAATAAAACTTCAGAGTTTTGGTCTGGTGGAAAGGTCTTTAACAAGAACTATTGGATGGTTTAGTTTATTTTGCTTACCCATTGTTCCAGAGGCATCACCACCTCCATAGAAGGTGGCATGAGCACTGGACCAGCCGCCGCTGACTCCGTTCACGGCTCGGAAAATTGTTAGAAGGGTGAATAGAGAGAGCCCAAGAAACTCCATTCTCTTCAAGCAAAGAAAAAGAGAGAGCTTTATTGGTTCTTGCAATGGAATATAAAATGAGAGCTTAGAGTGAGAGGATGAGGAAAGTGTGAGGAAAGAGGGGAGTATTTATAGATGTGAAGTGAGGAAAAGAAAATGATAAACTGTAAAAATTAGAAAAATTAGTAATTGGGCCAGTGGGGGAGAAAGAGTATCCTAACAACTAACTGAAACAAAACTGCCCAGGGACCACTATCAAAATAATAGCCAATGATATATGGAGTAGCTTTTTTCTTCATTTTTTCCAATTTTTCTTTTTAATATTCTTCTGTTACAAGCTAGTCAATGTAGTGTAAATGAAGTAGTATACAAACAATTTTCATTGGGTAAATTGTCAAAAACCCAAGGTAAAGATTTATACTGTTAAAAAAAAACCCTGCCCTAAAGACTCTCTTAAAATAAAACCCTAGAAAAGTTTTTGTTGCCAAAAGTTCCCTGGCCTAAAGAATCTCAAAAAAAAAAAACCCGGAAAGTTTTCCGCTGAAAAAGTACCACTTCCTGCAATATCTGTATAGTTTCCCACAACATTTACATATTGCAGGGAACTGTATAGATATATCAGTTAACTGCATACATATTGCAGAAACTAAATATTGGAGGCAACTATACAAGTATTACAGCCTTGGAGGTTTTTGATAGCGGCAAACATTTTGAGGTGTTTTTTGACGAGATTCTTTGTTCCAGGGCCCAGGTATTGTTTGACATCGGAAAACTTTGTCAGGGGTCTATTGACAATTTACTCTTTTCATTTTACTGTATTCTGGTTTTGTTTTTAGATGATAATGTAGCTTTTGAGTTTTTCGAACTAAATTCCATGAATCTTATCCCTTGCAGATAGATGCTGGCAAACACTAGTGGGGGCCCTCTTTGATTTGCTGCAGTGTCTTTTAAGAGAAGGCATAAAAGATGGCAGCTTATCAACTGCTCTTTTTGGTCTGTTAGTTACTTTGAAGTAAAAAAAAAAGTGAATCAAACTAATTAACAATAATATAACACTTAATATGCTTCTTAATTTAGAGTGATTAGTTTAAGAAAGAGAATCTTAGTTCAAAAGTTTCATAATAATGAGCAAAGTACCTTTACAAGTACGCAGTTGCGCGCAGTTATTCAAATCGAAATTAGTATATAATATTATTTATCTACGTCTACTTATTTAATTGTCTATTTGATGCTTCAACTCACATGGGTTATAGCCTTAAGATTTGACTTAAATCAGTTGGTTTAAATTAAACTAATTAAATTACATTTGATAGCCGAAAAACCCTGTTGGAAATTGAATGTCTTGACTTTATGAGCCATCGCTGAATAAAGAATGCATATGTTTAGGGTTTCTATAAAACTATCCCTGACCTTAAATTCAGGATCTAAAAGGTTAGAACAGAGTGCATAGCATGTGGCAAACCATTCTGTTAAAAATAAAAATAATATAGGAAATGGCAGTAAGTTCATATTTTTGAACTTAAAATTACAGCCAGTTAGGGGTTGTTTGATTGGATTTAACTGAAATCCTATATGCTTCCAACTATACGCAAAATCTAAAATTTGATGTTTGGTTGCTATTTGTTGATATTTCAACATGTTGTTGGGACAACGATTAAAGTTAAGAAAATATAATTGCATATACGCTGATATTGAGCTTTTTCGCAAACAAGCTTCAAAACACAAATAAAGAAATATGTTTTATTGAGATAAAAGTGGGATAATTAAACCCACCAAATTCATTAAAAAGTATTTACTGAAACAAGATCCCTACTACTGCAAAGCTTACAAAGTTGCAATGCAGGAAAAATCCAGCAAGAACAACCAAAATATAAAGTTCGTACCTCTTTTGGCACGTAAGCTCTAAGAGCATACGAAATAACAAAAATAGTGGGCATTGCGTGGAACCTTGGTCTTGTCATTCATGGATTTGTGTACCCCACATCATCATCCACTGTGCACCGCTCGCAACTCGAGCATGCGCCCCTTGGCGCCACTCGCAGCTCGAACACATGCCCCTTGCGCACTGCTCTGCTGGGATGCTAGGCTCGCCTAGTAAGGATTTAAAGTGCGGCGGAAGCGTTTATTTTAAAAAAACCTAGAGAGCAATAGCAACTCCAAACCAAGATAACAACCAAAAAACTAAACTTGATAACTAAACTAGTAAGCAATAAAGAGAAGTGTGGCGCGTTGAATATAGTGCCCTCAAAGTCAATTATTGGATCGCAGGCACGTGATTGCAATGATTGAGGGATGACCTATACCGGTAGGACAGTCTTACTCGAGATGATAGTATGCTATCTGGTTTATCTTTATCAAACGTGTACTGCTTTAGGTGACATTATATATCACTATTGCACATTGATAGAGCCCATAGGATTCTTGCTTGACTACCAACAGTATGATGGCGATCATATACGTGAGAGTTGAGTAGTCTATAAGCACATCCTTAAAAGTGGTCCCTAGTCGCGGGAGTTTTGAGATAGGGCATCGATACTCCGGAATAGACTAGTGTATACAGTCGAGACCCCGACGAGGGGCGGTGGTCGGTCTCACAAGCCATTGGTGTCAGTTGGTTCACCTAAGATGTATACAGGTGCTCATTGGGTTATGAGTACACCGGACATGACTCGCCGCGAACATGCTAGCTGGTTATTAAAACCTGTCGTCAGATAGCAATTCTCAGGTGACATGTGTACAAGTTAGTCTATCGCCTGAGATCGTCATTTGTCTCATGTGAGTTCCCACTGTGCTTTGATTATTACCTTACCACGGCTCAAAGGAGTCGTGCAAACAGGTTTTAATTGGGTACAATCCCGAGCCACATGGAGGCAGTGAGCGGATCGGTAGGGGATTCATCTCTCCCAACAATGGGAGTGAGATCGTGCTGTGTCTGGAGAGCCATTACACAAAGTCTATGGCCATGGCAACCGAGATTTACTGGTAGGTATTCCAGTAGTATCTCAGGGTGTTTTGGGCTACACTCCGACACGACTTATACCGCTTTTGGGGGTCTGACGTTTACCAGCTCCCTAGGCCCGATATGCGATACTCATAAACGAACGGACCAGACT
The DNA here is from genome assembly GCA_030015575.1 of Agapanthus africanus. NCBI lineage: Eukaryota > Viridiplantae > Streptophyta > Magnoliopsida > Asparagales > Amaryllidaceae > Agapanthus > Agapanthus africanus. The sequence goes on along the minus strand of JASDDO010000029.1, from coordinate 238,923,290 downwards.
GTACGGATATTGTCACACATAGGCTCAGTAGGGTTCCAGGATGAGTTCGCTCATCGGACTCCCTTTCACTTAGTACGTGGGCAGCCGTTACGTACAGCTAGTACCACTGACGGCTTGTGGTTAAACCTACTGTCAGGGTATTGACGAGTCTTTAGAGTCCCCCACAGAAAGTTTCCCAGTTCGGGCAAAACGTTGTAGAGGCCGTATGATTTTATGGCAGGGTTCGAACATACGCGTGCACTTGTGCACGTGTCATGGTTCGGACGGATAATACTAGCGGGCTTTGGTTTAAGCCGGATCCTAGTATTATACTGTGTAGATTTTGTCTCATTGCACTTGTATTCGGTCGGAATACAAATACGGGTATGTATATACAGTTGCGGGGTTATCCTGTAATTTTGTTACGGGATCGCTTTTTGAAGTTGCCAGTTTGTATCTTTATTTGGCGAAATCACTTTTCTTTTGTTCTTGGCTGAAATTGTTTCTTGTGAGGGGGTTCTTGCAATTGTAGCTATTTGTAAAGGAGGGGTTCTTTTGCGGTGGGGGGGTCTCCAGAATTTTCCAGCAACATTCTAGCTCATTCTTGATTGAATGACTCATTCTTTTGCATTATTGTTTTTTGGAATCCTTAGGATATTTTCTTTGTGATTTTTGTTGCATAAGGTCACCATTCCTTGTCTTGTGCTCACCCCCCTTATCACTTCACTGCCTTGGCCGAGCTCAATCTTGGCAGCCCCATTTTTGTTTGGGAGAGAGATGAGATTGATTCATTTTCATTGCAACACAAATTCCTTTGCAAATTCAAACCTCATTCTCATTATCACAAATCCATTTTGGCAACTTCGATTAACCCTCATCCGATTCGTTGGGTGACTCGAGACAAAGTATTTTACACTTTCTCTACTTCAACCTTGAACACGTCGGATAGCAAACTTCGTGTCCGAGTTGCCTCGGTTCAGAGGCGGGAGCCCGTATAAAGATTCGATATTTTGGCGCAACTTTCGGCAAGGAGGACACCGTAGATCGAGCGAGATCGGAGAGCGAGCTTCGTCGGCGCAGCCGCAACATGCTAGGGACAGAGCTTAAAGATCGAAGGACACAGATCGATTGGTATAATCTCTAAACCCCCTATTACAATATACTAGTTTACGGTTAATAGAACGATCCGGGTTTTAAGTTTGCGTCAGCGCCAGTTCGTAAAAGTTTTTGTTCCGCATTTGGCCTCGGAAAGGCGGCCGGAGCGCTGCCGTAGACTTACATTGGTATCAGAGCCAAACTATTAACCGTTTACTAGTTGATTTAGACAATGTTAAAGTATCGAAACCAGAACGAAATCCAAACGACGTCATGGAATTTATAGTTTCTGTTGTTTTTGAAATGGTCCAGAATTTTTTTTAAACATGTTCAGAAGACTACTCAGGAGGACACATGAACACACCCCAAACACGGACCCAAGCCATCGGTGTTTGGCCGATCCCCCTAGCCCCAGATCCGGCGTCGCCGGCTCTATATTGGCCTTCTGTGTTGGTGTTTTGGGTGTTGTTCTGGTCTCTAGGATTTTGGTTCTGTGGTGTTGTTTGTGTAGCCCATTTTGGATATGGTTTTATCAAGTTGTTTGGGCTATTCGTGGGTTATTTCGGAATCGATATTTTTTTAACATTGTTTAAGTTTGCAGTGCTTCACATTACTATCTGTGACCGTGAATGTCATTCGATCGGTAAATCTTGTCTAACTGCTATAGCTCTTTTAGACGGGTTTGCGAACGTGACATTCACGTTGATGTTGTGCTGTGATGTTGCGGATTTGTCGTGGTGGATAGCTTGCGTGCAATGGTAGTGCAGTTTGGATATATTTGTACATTTGATATTGCGGGACGAGCGTCCGACATGTGGACTGCCGTCACTGCCTGTTTGTATATTATTCTTTTAGGGCACGACCGGGTTGAGGTCGATGTACCCGTTTTACATATTTTTCTTTTCTGTACTAGGATTACCCCGCGGTGGAGTGCACGGATAGCCGGGTTCTGGAGGGCAACGGGTCTGCATCTCATGGATTTGAGAGGGAGGGGACCTCACTCTAGGATTGGCGGGCTATTCTCCGCACTCATAGGGGGTATAGGTTGGTCCAAGGTGGGGTGCTCAAGTTACCGGATTCCGTGAAGTGCTGGGTGGTCCATTCACGATGCTGAAGGGGGCTGCCTCGCTTCTGATTTTGGCGGGTAACTTGCCGCACTCGTAGGGGTCTAGGTTTTCATTGCACAGGCTATCCACACGACCAGGGGAACGTCGGGTTTCATTTGTGGCTCTATGAAACCCGGGGCTCCCAGATTATCTGTATTGTTCTGTGATGCTTATTACTTTTCTGCGATGTTGCATTTTATCACGTCTGGAGCGATTATTGTATATTTATATATATACTGGAAGATGTTGTATATGTTTTACACCCGTGCTAGTCCAGTCCCCGCTCTGTCGTTAGTTAAGTAACCTAACGGGTGATGACGGGACCCAGAGGCGAATGCGGATGATATATACGTACATTATATTTTCGTTCTTTATTGGTGTGATTAATTGATGGGACTGCATTGATTCAGATCAATGCAAAAGAAAACAGATCTATACAGATGTTGTTGGAACAAATTTTCAGAAAGCTGTTATTGCAAGGACGTTCTCTGTAACACCCGAGCCCAATGCTACTATTTTCAGTTACTGTTTGAGCATAATGTGGTACTCATTTCATTTAATTTGCTTGTTTGTTGCTTATTGTAAAATTTATCCGGCAAAGTCATTTCTACATATAACAAATTTTAGCATCTAAAATGAAATTGAAAATATTCATCTTGGCCTACTTGACATCCTTAGCCTCGTGGTAGCGTCCGTGCATTGTGTTCTCGTCCCGTTCAGTGAAACGGACGAGTTTGGATGGCTACGTGCACGTGCGTGTGTCCGTTTTGAGAGTATGCTTTTTAATCATAAAACATTTCATTTTAAAATTTGGAACCCGCTTAAAATCCTATTATTTGAATTTCGAATTTTTGGACCCAACCCGGACGCAATTTGGAAATGTTTCATTTGGCGCCAAAATCCCAAATTTTAATATTATTAAAACCATCACATATATTTTTCTAACTAACCTGATATCTTACTGTTCATCACCTATCTTTTAAATCTTTAAGTTAACCATATAATATTTTTACGATCTTTTATATCCTTCTCAATTTATTCTCTCAGCCAATCACAACCTCCCCTTTAACCCCGTGGGCCCCACTTTCTCTCTCTCCTTCTTCTCTCTCTTTCCACTTTCTCTCTCTCTCTACCCCTTATATATTCTCTCGTACTTCTCTTTATCATTTTTCTCTTCTTGCTTCATGTCTCGTTTCTCATTTCTTTTAACTGTTCTTTTGTTACCGGAATTCCGTCGTGCCGGTGACGTTTCTCGACGTTCCAGCGAGATACCCCGACCCGTGTAGTTCCTTTGTTCGTCGTTTGGGTTCATTCCGTGAACCGTGCGCCGTCGCGAGTTTTCCCCGCCGACGGTTAACGTTCCGTTTTCCCGATTCGCGACCCATCGAGGCAAGTTAATCTTGCTACATGCTATATACTTTTATAATCTTTATTTTATAATATTATACATTTGAAAATCTTATAGTTTACATATGAAATGTCGTTGAAAAATCGGATATGACAAATCTGAAATTTACTGTACACCTTATCTTATAAAATTCATTATAAATCATAGAAAAATCATTAGTATACGATCTTTAGTTCGTTACGAAGCTAATTCATAATACTATAACTCTATGAAATATTTACTTACAAAATAAATTGTTTAATTAACGTAAAATGCAAATGAACACGTCTCTAAACTGCTGTCCAGGGAAATTCCAGCAGCAAACTTTCAACTTTGAATATTCATAACTTTTTGTAGGGATAACCTGAGATGCTTATACTTATAAAACTGAAAACCTTATTGAATTATCTTTGTTTTGGTATAAGATACGTCTCTTTTGGAGAACATTTGTTATTTTTAAGCTATTTTACAAATTAGGGTGACGCTAAATTTCTGAACGGAACCTTCTTGTGCATGGTTAATCAATACATCTTTTATAGTTACTAATCGCTTTGAATATGCTATCCATATTAATATTATTATATCAATATTTATATCACATATTGTTTAGTTGTACATCTCACATTACCATTTTATAGTTTTATAACTTTTCGGATACCCGTTTGCATCCATCGCATTTAAGATACATATAATTGCATCCATAGATCACATTACTACATAATAATGTGATATTAATACTCCATGTTTAATAAATTGCATCCTAATTAATATTGGAACTATAAATGTAACCCTAATCGATAACTGTGCATCCATATCCTTGAAATTATATCTATTTGCATATCATATTATATGTTCCAGTTTATTGTTCTGATAGTACTCATGCTTGTTTATTTATACACATGCTTATGTTAGTTTGATTATGAGCACCCACATGACATCTTGTGCTTCCTGACATGACCTGTTACACTTCCTACTTGACATGACATGGTACCGTGCACTCTTGACATGACATGACACCTTTATACATTACCTGGCTTGACCTGATGTACCATGGCTTTACCTGTTACCTGATCTTGTGTTTAATGCCAACAAACATAACATGTAGTCCCCATGGACCGTTCCTGTTGTCTATCCAGACAGACCTACTTTTACCTGATTTCGTGTTGGCATTAGTCCTTGACTACTGAATACCTGACCTGACATACATAGCTTGGGGGTATGGGGAAATCAAAGGTGAAACCGACTTGTAACTCAACAGTTCGATACTTGTTCTGATCAGTCTTACGGGCTTGGCCAGCCCCGGAGTGATGATGCTGACATCACTCATCCATCCAGCTACCTATTACTGCTTAGCGGCACGTCTCGGATTCAGCCCCGAGGACCTTGACCGTGGTCCCGGGCACGCACGGGATACTATTGAGTTACATCGACGATTCATCAATTTGATTTCAAAGACTATAGAGTAGAAACCTGATAGGACAGTTTAGTTACCACTGCACATTACCCTGCACTGTTATTTCTTAGTACTGCTTTATTCATGTTCATACCTGCATTGCTTATTACCATGTTCATATTATATTATTGGTTGACATGACGCGCTGACGTCTGGGTTTTGCATGGCCCAGATTCCTTACCTCTACCGACGACCGAGCAGGAGTACTTCAGCCAGCAGGCTGATTTGTGAGTTCTGTAGTGGTTAGTTCATTTATTGCATTTTACTTCCAGGTGTGATCCCGCATTACGGGACGTACCTTTCTATTATTGCATTGGATCATTTGCTTCCGCACTTATTGTTTATTGATTCTTGTTATTATGGACTTGGACATGTATTAGATTAGTTTATTATTTTGTTCTTGATATCTCTACAACCGTAATGTGACTGTGGATGGATATTTCCTACCCACAGGTAGCATGGTTGGCTATGTCGCGTGCCCAATCTTGCGTACTCTGGGAAGCGGGGCGTGACATTCTCTTTTGTTTTATATAGCGGTATTCGGTTATTTATATCCAGCACCTCATTCGACGAGGCAAGGGCCGAGATCCCTTCACCGGGAGTGACCCCTTGGACAGAGGTTTGTGTCAGGGTAATAACTTTGCTATAGTCGATTACTTTTTGCTTTACATCGTGGTATTCAGTTTGGAATATCCTGCACCTCATTCTACGGGGAAAAAGCCGAGATCCCTTCACCGGGAGTGACCTCTTTAGCAATGGTTTTCGCCACTATATATTTATAAAAAGCTATCAGGTTCCTTCAACGATATCAAGTTCATTACGTTAAAGGTTTTTCGCCAAAAACCATTCGTAGCCCTCCGTCATTTCAGACGGGTAGCACTTAGTATTCATGCTATGTTTGTTGGCCTTAGTCAAGGCATAGTGTATGGTAGCTATTTGTTACTTTTCTGTTGCATAGATAGATGCGTTGGTTTGGGACAGTCATACAGCCCTGTTGGCCCTAGTCAAGGGCTTGTACGGGTGGGTTCAAATTAACCTGGACAATGACGGGCAGAACTTGACATGTGACTTATGATTTGTTAGCCTTAGTCAAGGTCATAAGAGCATGGGGTAAAAATCAAATCGAGAGTTTCTAAAGAAACTGAAACTTGCCAGGCATGCGCATACCATCTAGAGTATGATAACGTGAGTGGATTCCGTCACGTTATCATGCGATGATAGTTGGATCCCGATTCCCACTAATGAGTTGGTTTACTCCTCGGGTGATCCCGACTAATTCTTCTTTCAGGTTTGAAGGAGAATTTGTGGATACAGTGGGAGGTTTCCTGATTAGATAAAGTGATAACCATTCTGATCTAAGTTAGAGTACACGCAGAGTGTTTCTTTTCTCTCTCTCTTTGGCAGCGACCATGGCCCGACCCTAGAGTATGACTCAGTAACCAAGTTAACCGAACTTTCTTAAAACACCGGCTTTTGGATTGTCTGAGTTGCATACATCATTACCACTCCTTCTTTTACCCTTTTGCATTTCTCCAGAACACCTCATATTACTACGAACATCCACTTCCATTGGATAAATCCATCGTATGGTTATATACGAACTCGGAGGAATTTGTTCCAGATTCGAGGATGGATTCTGGTTTTGGAGAGATAGAATAGGACTATTCAGTTGTCTTTTCCATTTACCTTCTCTCAGGTTATGAGGGCTTCTAGGATTAGGGGACAGTACACCTATTACGCTTATTGGATAGTCTTCTTCCAAATCATAGGCAGGTGCCGAAAGGTAGGGAATGAAGAAAACCAATTATCCTAAGTGTGGTGTACAGAAGGTAATAAGTAAAGACAAATAAAGTGATTAGAAAGAGGGCAAAGTAAATTGCGACTGCTATTCACGACCAAACCAAGTATTTCATTGCCACTCCTATTTCACCTTTGTATTTCTCCAGAACACCACGTATCACTACGAAGATCCACAGTTATTTGGATAATCCATCGTATGGTTATATACGAACTCGATGGAACTTGTTCTACGAACTCGATGGAACTTGTTCCTGATTCGAGGATGGATTCTGGTTCTAGAGAGATTGAATAAGGTTTATTCAGTTGTCTTTTATCATCACCTTCTCTCAAGTTACGAGTACTCCTAGGATTAGGAGAGTACACCTATTATGCTTATTGGATAGTCTTCTTCCAAACCATAGGCTGGTGCCGAACGGTAGGGAAGGAAGAAAACCATTAAGCCAAACGATGGTGTACAGAAGGTAATGACTAAAGGCAAATAAAGGGATTTGGAGAGATGGTAAAGGAAATATACGGTTACAGTCATGAATCTGGATAATGGAAGAGGAATTACTAGGAATACCTGGATACCCCTTCGAAACATATTCATGTTTCAGTTTCACCGTGTATTGTTAATAGAAAACTGATTTCCCAATCAGTCCTTGCTCCAGGGTATGTATTTACCAGGTATGATTCTCAAATCTGTATGGTTTTACAGATGATGAGTAGGAGTAAGTTATTGGGAATTAGGTGATCATCCTCATTATATCGGAATTCGTTGTAATTGGTGATATTTGAGGAAATCGCCTGGGTACAGTTTTCAACCTACGACGCACAGGGTTTGAGTTATTAAACTCAGGGGACTTATACAAAGTATTGTATGTTGTCCAGTGTTCATTAAGACAAAGGGGTAGGTTCTCATACTATATTCTGTTTACTTTTAACTTCTTTAGTTTCAGACATGTGCTTCGTTGAAATACAAAGTCCAAGTTTGAGAAGTTATATGTATAAGAATAAAGTAGAGAACCAGGTGTAGCAAGTATCAGGATTCTTCAAGGTTGTCACGACCCGTAAAGTACGGAACATGACTGGCACTTAAATTACGGACGTCTCGAGGCGTACGTAATTTAAGTAAGCCAAAACCCAGAAATCAAAACCAAAGAAGCAGTAGAGTGAAGGAAAAACCAACTTAAAGCAAGTAGTTTTAATAGCATAAGCCGAATTATGCGTTTTAAAAACATCAAGTATTTTCTGAAAATTTCGGCAGAGTCTCCTTTGTAAATACAGGCCCCCAAACGGGATACAACATGAATAGTATACGAAATCAATAAAAAGGAATCCCCAAGCGGGAGCTAGCTCTTCGTCAATCGACGGTCACAACCACGCAAGCAATATAATATACAACGCCAAGGGCGAGGATCAAAAATCAAAAGAAACTCAAAACAACATGAAAAACATAATAATACAACGCGCGACTCTAAGGTCGAAAGAATAACAAACCGGTCTTCTAACTCTCTCAAATATACAATCTGGTTGATGGAGTTTCTAGATACAACTGAAATAATAATAAACAATGGTGGTCCTGATGCAAAGAACCCACCTGCCAAAGCAATCACCCGGAAAGAACAGTGTGCCAGCAAAGCCGCAAAGAACCTGTACGACAGAACCTTCAAGGAACTGTGGTACAACGGGGGTGAGTTGCCAACTCGTGAGTAGAAAACATCTACGAGCAGAAATCGCATGCATAACGCTATCCTAGGTCATATCAGGTAATATCCTCAAATAAAAAATCCTGGTCCAGCTATGTATAGTGTAATACTACCTGCTCGTGTCCGTTCCCCAGATAGCAACATATCAGATAAATGATGTATGAATGCATTATGAATGGAAACAGAATATATCATGAGTGAGACAACTATTTTCTTTAATCAATGAGATTTCTATATGTATGTCAATCACGTATCATCAATGAATGCAACAGAGAAATCAGTGTCAAGTATCGACACAAAACATAAGTCTCGGTATTAAATCTCAAATCTCAAATCTCAAATCTCAGGCATCCGTATCATCTGCGGGATCGGCCCGCGGGCTCCGGCAGAACGGATCAGCCTATAACCATCTCATGACTCCGGCCGGTATCCTCCGAATAACCGACGAGTCCAAATAATATCACCGGTAGGTAGTGCTCCCCTGCCAGGCTCATCGAATACAACTCGAGCTTCTTGCCCCGGGGTACCATATCGGGCCCACCATGTACCCGAGACGGTTCATCCAACTCCTCGAATCGGGTCTCGAAATCCAACAGCAATCATGAAAACTCATGGTGGACGACTCATACATCATGAGAAAACCGTAATTTGCATTTTTTAAAATGATGATACTAAGCTTTTATTAAATTCTTGCGGTTTTCCCCCAAATCCAGAAATCTCATGTAAATCCGAAATCATCAAAATCATGATACCAATAAACGGTGAATACGGGCATAAATCTCCATAATACTGCATAACCAATGAATATATGAATGCACCTAATATCATGCAATGAATGCAATATTTAAACTAGCATATGGAAGCTATAACATATTGCGACTATCAGTTATCAAGCTATGTCAATGAAAAGGTATTTTCTAAAGTGTACGTGACATGGCAATTACCGATGAAGATGTGTGTGAGCCGGCAAGCGAGTGTACGTAGAGCATACGGGTCATCGGTAATGGTGCCGGTGTCCTAACAGCTTGGTTATATAATTACTACGTACACAATGGCATGCAATGAGGCGATAACAACAAAATATGGAAAATGAATAGTAAACACAACAACAATATGTGGAACATGAATAATAACGTAACAACAAGGAATCTACCTTACTATACATGTGTTATACTGTTTTGCCGTTTGAAATAGTATGAATCGTGGTGTTTGAAAATAAGGACTACGGTGTTTTTAAGAAAAGATACGTCTTTTAAAATATCTGTAGTATCCCTTGGTATGTCTTTAAAATTCTCACGATTTGTCAGTTTTGGAAATAGGTATGACTCGGGTCCAGTCTGACATCTACTAGGTAAACTACAGGTCTAACTAACAACTAATCAAAAGGGGTACGGAAACCACCTACATCTGAGTCGATACACACACACACATGTATAATAGTCGGTGATCCCGTCTCAATAATATCATGTACGATACAACATATCATATGACATCCTCGAATCAAGAGTGCGGATCTATCGTCAATATATAGATCGTACGGTAAATCTGTCGTACGGCCTCCCAAATCTGGGTACGGGTCAAATGTCACATCTATCACATTAATCATCCGGTATCCTCGTTATCAAATATCATGATCGGGGTATTGATCTACGTCTAGTACAATACTGATACCATCTATGAAATGCATGCGGGTGTATGAAAACACCATGCCTAAAGAACCCGCTAAAATATCACGTCGTATCTCAAATACGGACCACATCACATCACCGATCTCACGGCCTCAAGCCCAATCTCATCGACTCATCTCCAAATATCATACAATATCCTCAATATTCATGCATGTGTATATGAATGTATATATGCATAGTCCCATACCCCATGCGTATATACATATATACACATTCCCATATATGCACAAGAAGATGATATATGCAAGTGTATATGTGTGCGTGTATGCAAATCCTTACTCTAGGTTTCGTGACTAAGAAATCCGCTAAATTCCTTTCTTCAATTTTCGCCAACCCTAAACCTATAAGCTCCTAAGGCTTCTCTTATTCGGTGTTCATATCTCCTATTAACATATAAAAGTATATTGTTACCGCATCACCTCATTCCTTATAATTTTGCGGGGGTGCTATACGCCATCCACCCGACTTCCACCCGACTTCTCCCCATAAATATAAATCTACTCACCTAATCTTCGCTCGTGGGTGCCGACGTCGCCACGCGCTTGCTTGTCGTCTCGAAGTCCACATGGGGTACCTACATATCATAACGCACCGTATCGCATTAAAATTCGACTCATGACCAAAACGACACACGAATCCCACATAGGTCAAAATCTATGGTTTGCTTTCACAAATCAACCCAAAAACCCTCGACATCGGCGTACAAATGTCGATTGATCAAAAAAGACACCAAACGTACCAATCATGGTTTCAAAACTCACTAACTGTATAAGAAATAGGGTTTAATTCGTCAAAACCATAAAATTAAACCAATCGTTTTATTTTCCAAAAACCTAGTTAGCACAAATTCCCATTTCGGTTCAAAACTTGATGTTTTAATCAATCTACAAATTTTAACGATTCAAATGGCCAAAATGCTCATTAAATAACATAATTAGGTCATACAAATCACTTTCATAAATTAATCTCATCGATTTGTATAAATTCCAAATTCCTAGTTGCAAAAATACCGATTTTAACTCTTTTTAAATTAAAATTCATAATTTTACAATTAAGCTTGGTTTTGCATATACTAAAGTATTAAACCACAATTTATAATGTTAACAATGTCATGAAATCGTAATTAGAATTTTATCTCACCCAAAAATATATATTTTTAAAACCTAGTTTGCAATTTATATAATTATCACAAATTTAAATTAACAAAAATGCAAACTAGCAACTAGATTTGATTTAGCATAACATTAATATGTCAAATATATCACACAACCATAATCTCACAACACAAAACCCTAATTTGAATTCAAACCCCTCTCTTAAAATTTTAAAACATACAATTAGAACCAATTAAAACCTAATTAAACACTTAATTAAGCTAACTTAAAGCAATTAACAACAAATTAAGAAAAAAGGTTAGAATTATACCCAATTAATTTGAAGATCTCTCAAGCACACTTAGCCTCCTAAATTGAAATCTTGATCCCTAGATCCATGCTAAAGTAGCTAAGGAAAAATGGGTAGGAGGTTGATTTGGATTTTAGCTTGATTTTTGATGGAAATTTAAGCATTTTTGGTAAATTTTTTGATGAGAAATGAGAGGGGATTTGGGAGGGGCTGCTGCTGATTGGGGAAGGGGAGGGCCCGGCCACATGTGTGGGAAAGAGAGGAGAGAGAGTGAGGTGGGAAAATAAGGTCAAGTCAACCCAAAGTCAAAGCCCATACTCTTTTCTTTATTAATTTCCTTTGTTTTCTTTTCTTTTCTTTAGCAAAACAAGTGGGGAAAATGAGGGGCACTTGGGGCTGCTGATTTGGAGAGGGGAGAGAGGGTGTAGGTGAGTGTGGGTGCGGAAAAAATTATAAATGTTAAACCCCAATATCCATTTACAGTAATTTCACTATTTAAGCCATTTTTTTCGATATTTTCTAAAACCGTTTGACAGCTTCATTTTATTTCAAAAACAACATGCTAAAATTTTGTTTAATGTGTTGTGATGCAAAAAATTTGTTTCAACCTATTCCAATTTGTATTTTTCCCTAATTAAATGTATTAGTGACGGCTTAAAATAATATTAAAATAATTAATTTCGGAAAAATTTTCAGAAAATTAGAAATTTTACCGGTGGCTCAATAAACACCAAACACTAGCAATTACATAGCTAGAATATGTATATTTAATTTTAAAATAAAGATATTTACATTTTGAATTTTTACAGAAAACCCCCTTATTTTACCGATTTTCCGAAATTTCACCGAAACGATTTTCAAAACGTTACAAAGGTGATCGAAGATGTAGATACTTGTGTATGGTATTCAGTTGATAGTAATGGTTTAGAGAACTTGCTTCTCTTTCGGGTTACTCATAATTGGATAAACTCCTAAGTTGAGTAATGTTGATCGGCCTCTCTCCATTTAGTTGACATGCACTGGAGAAAGCTGCATGATTTGAATCTGGTTCCAATTAAATCAGTGCCTCTGTTTCTATATTGTATATAGAATGGATCATATCTTAACGATTTTAAGGTATATGGAGTTGTCTGGCTTATGCTTAAAACCAGACTCTGGATAACTCAAGACACGTTTCTGTATGCAGTTTGTGGGTTGACCTTGGGTTTGACGAGGGTTGATTTTCTACCATCTGGAAGATCAATGGTGATATTGTTCTTGACTCACCACAGTTTTAGTAAAATGGATTTTTTCAGAAAACAGTAGTGGGAGTATGGTAGAACTGGAAGAGATTCCAGAACCGCAAACGATTACAGAAAATTTGATAGGACCTAAAGATTCAATCAGGTTTGACATTCCATTAGCCACTCTGCGGATATGGTGGGTAACCTCAAACACCTGAGAGGTACTCTGGTAGCCTCAAGGACGGTGACAGGGAGGTTATTGTTTACCCAGACTTGTCATTACTGCTGTTCCAGACTATGAGACCCGGCAGGAGGATAAGTATAGCGTCGTTCTAAACTAGATTTAGAAGTGCACGCGTATATTATTCTGCCAGAGGGTTGTCGTAGTCAGTGGGAGCAGCGGAAGCATAGTGGACAAGAAGCTTGTGTCTATTTATAGACTAAAGCAGATATAGCGGTGATAGATCATCTATTTTTGATGTGATAGTCATGGGCTTTGACTTCATCAGAATAGGGGATGGATCTGTTAAGAAAGTAGTAGGGTGTGATGTCCTGGTATTTGGATGACATACACAGAGTAGGAAGTAAAATTCCTATACTGCGATCGGTTATACTGTGGTTGTCACACAGTGTTTTCTCCACAAAGGATATGGATATTATATCAGACATTCTGGTTACTAGATCTATGGTTTTAGATCTTGATTTGGGTCGTTTCCCAATCTGGGTACTTAGACAGCATTCTAAAGGTATTTAGAATGGACGACTCCTGGCATGGTGGTGTACTTGCAAGTAATGGAGTCACCTCTCTAAAGGTGTCTTACAGACTAAAAAGGAGAGGGATGTGCATGATTGGCAGATCACTTACTTAGGCAATTGAGTTGATCATGAGATGTCAAGTACCACACCAGATGTTGTTTTTACACTAGATGAAAAAATTTGATATTGATCCAATCCTGGAAAAACGTTCGGAGGAAGTTTTAGAACATAAGTGGATGTTCTAGAGATTTGATAACGGTAGCCTCCTTTGGGAGACAGTTATCATTCCAGGCTTCCAAGGTGACCTAGATGACAGAGTGACTGTCAGAGTTATAGTTTTCCTTCCGACGAGGGGTAGTAGTTTGGACAAGTGGTCTAAGCAGATACTGAGGGAGGCATGGCGCATGATACTGATTCAGTTCAGTTGACGATACAGTCTAAGAAGTTTGGATTTGGAGTTCATTCGTGAACTAGGTCCCATCAGATATCCATACATATTCTAAGACAGGTATTACTCATTTCGGGAGATGGGTTTCTCCGCAAACTTGAGATATACAGAGACATAGAAAGAAACATCAGAGCGGATCCACTCACCGAGGCTATTTCTCGAACACAATAGTTTTACAAACGAGCTTTGTGACACTGATTAGTAGAGGAGTTGGGTGTTCGGTATCACACGGGCTCTGAGTATGCGACATCGCAATAATTAGCCTTAAGTGCAAGTGGGAGATTGTTGGATATAGTGCCCTCAAAGTCAATTATTAGATCGCAGGCACGTGATTGCAATGATTGAGGGAGGACCTATACCGGTAGGACAGTCTTACTCGAGATGATAGTATGCTATTTGGTTTATCTTTATCAAACGTGTACTGCTTTAGGTGACATGATATATAACTATTGCACGTTGATAGAGCCCATAGGATTCTTGCTTGACTACCAACAGTATGATGGCGATCATATACGTGAGAGTTGAGTAGTCTATAAGCACATCCTTAAAAGTGGTCCCTAGTCGCGGGAGTTTTGAAATAGGGCATCGATACTTCGGAGTAGACTAGTGTATACAGTCGAGACCCCGACGAGGGGCGGTGACCGGTCTCACAAGCCATTGGTGTCAGTTGGTCCACCTAAGATATATACAGGTGCTCATTGGGTTATGAGTACACTGGACAGGACTCGTCGGGAACATGATAGTTGGTTATTAAAACCTGTCGTCAGATAGCAATTCCCAGGTGACATGTATACAGGTTAGTCTATCGACCTGAGATCGTCATTTGTCTCTTGTAAGTTCCCACTGTGCTTTGATTATTACCCTACCATGGCTCAAAGGAGTCGTGCAAACAGGTTTTAGTTGGGTACAGTCCCGAGCCACATGGAGGCAGTGAGCGGATCGGCAAGGGATTCGTCTCTCCCAACATTGGGGGTGAGATCGTGCTGTGTCTGGAGAGCCATTACACAAAGTCCATCGCCATGGCAAGTGTGATTTACTGGTAGGTATTTCAGTAGTATCTCAGGGTGTTTTGGGCTACACTCCGACACGATTTATACCGCTTTTGGGGTTCTGACGTTTACCAGCTCCCTAGGCCCGATATGCGATACTCAGAGACGAACGGACCGGACTGTACGGATATTGTCACACATAGGCTCAGTAGGGTTCCAGGATGAGTTCGCTCATCGAACTCCCTTTCACTCAGTACGTGGGCAGCCATTACGTACAGCTAGTACCACTGATGGCTTGTGGTTAAACCCACTGCCAGGGTATTGACGAGTCTTTAGAGTCCCCTACAGAAATTTCCCAGTTCGGGCGAAACGTTGTAGAGGCCGTATGGTTTTATGGCAGGGTTCGAACATACGCGTGCACTTGTGCACGTATCATGGTTCGAATGGATAATACTAGCGGTCTTTATGGCAAGGTTCGAACATACGCGTGCACTTGTGCTCGTGTCATGGTTCGGACGTATAATACTAGCGGGTTTTGGTTTAAGCCGGATCCTAGTATTATACTGTGTAGATTTTGTCTCATTGCATTTGTATTCGGTCGGGATACAAATGCGGGTATGTATATACAGTTGCGGGGTTATCCTGTAATTTTGTTATGGGATCGCTTTTTGAAGTTGCCAGTTTGTATCTTTATTTGGCCAAATCACTTTTCTTTTGTTCTTGGCTGAAATTGTTTCTTGTGAGGGGGTTCTTTGCAATTGAAGCTAGTTGTAAAGGAGGGTTTTTTTTGGTTGGGGGCCTCCAGAATTTTCCAGCAACATTCTAGCTCATTCTTGATTGAATGACTCATTCTTTTGCATTATTTTTTTTGGAATTCTTAAGATATTTTCTTTGTGATTTTTGTTGCATAAGGTCACCATTCCTTGCCTTGTGCTCACCCCCCTTATCACTCCACTACCTTGGCCGAGCTTAATCTTGGCAGCCCCATTTTTGTTTGGGAGAGAGATGAGATTGATTCATTTTCATTGCAACACAAATTCCTTTGCAAATTCAAAGCTCATTCTCATTTTCACAAATCCATTTTGGCAACTTCGATTAACCCTCATCCGATTCGTTGGGTGACTCGAGACAAAGTATTTTACATTTTCTCTACTTCAACCTTGGACACGTTGGCTAGCAAACTTCGTGTCTGAGTTGCCTCGGTTCAGAGGCGGGAGCCCGTATAAAGATTCGATGATGTGGTGCAACTTTCGGCGAGGAGGAGACCGTAGATCGAGCGAGATCGGAGAGCGAGCTTCATCGGCGAAGCCGCAACATGCTAGGGACAGAGCTTAAAGACCGAAGGACACGGATTGATCAGTATAATCTCTAAACCCCCTATTACAGTATACTAGTTTACGGTTAATAGAACAATCCGGGTTTTAAGTTTGCATCAGCGCCAGTTCGTAAAAGTTTTTGTTCCGCATTTGGCCTCAGAAAGACGGCCGGGGCGCTGCCGTAGACTTACATGGCTGACTATAACCTTTATAGTGCATTAGCAATCTCTCCTTAGACTCCGACTAGTCTCTACTAGATTCAGAAGAAGGTCGCTCGGTGATCTCCTTACCGAAGATGATCCACCTTGAGATCCCTCCATCACAAGCTATAACTTCACTTGATCATATCAAAATGAAGTAGCTCACTAATCAAACTTGCTAAGAATGATTAGTGAGGATGTAGATTAATATTGCTCGCTAATATTCTTTTCTTTTCTTTTTCTTTCACCCTTGAGAAAAACTCAAGTGAGATAGATGATACGGTGAGAATGAGATGATCATTCAAAAGAGTTCAAAAGAAGTAGCCATTTATAAAAAGATATGTTCAAGTCTTTTCCACAAAATACCACACTTCCATTTTCAATGACTCATTTTCTTTTCAAATAAATAAAGAAACAAATGAATTATCATCTCACTTTCCTTGTGCATCTCATACACACTACTATCATGTATAAGCTAAACTTTTGTGTGCATCTCATACACACAACTCACATGTATAAGCTAACCTGATACATATATTTATATCAAATATAAATATATATAAAGAGAATAAATAATAAAGTTAATATGATATTAGTTTAATATATATCTATATCATACATAAATATATATCTAATTACTAAATCAATACTTGATTTAATAACCGGTTATATCATATATGAACCGGCTAATATCATTAAACACCCAATTAAAATACATGTATCTCATACACGTGTTTAATCGGACTCCTGCACATATCTCTATACGTACCCTACATCGTTTCACATGTTCTAGGAAAGCTCTGTGTGGGACTCTAAAGACCCAACAATACGCTGACAGTAGATTAGGATCATATCTATAGTCTACAAGCACGTCAGCGGTACTAGCTGTGTTGGGTTATGGCAGCGCCCCGGCCATCAAACCGTGACCAAATGCGGAACAAAAATTTTCTAAACTGGCGCTACCACAACCGATGCCCGGATCTACCCTAAACCCTATACTAGCAAGTAATATAAAGAGTTAGGAATGGTTATACCGAGTTGATTCGTGTCCTTCGGTCTTGAACCATCATCCCAAGTTCCTAGAGGCTCCTTGATCGAATTTGATTGTCGGTCTTCCTCCATCTACGATGATCCACCTGAGGGAAACGACGCAAGCATCAGCCTCGCCAAGCGAGGCAACCGATGCTCCAAGGTTGCTAGCAATGGAGAGTGGAGGTGTAGGAATGTGTCACTATAATTTTTCTCTCATCACAAATGCTCCAAGAGCAACTCAAGAAGATGAAGAGGAGGTGAGGAAAACATGTGGCATGAGCAACTAAAGAAGTGGATAAAAAACCCAAGTGAGTGAGAATGAGAGAGTGATGAAGTAAGTGAAGAAAAGAATGAGCAAGCCCCCTCATGTGTGATGGCAGCCCCCCTCTCTCAATCACGCATACACAAAAAAAAAATGTCTCCTCATTTTACTAATAAAAAAATGCATGCCATACCTCTCTACATACCTCATGCCAACTCACCCCTCCATCTCATTCCAAAATTGATTTTCTAAAATGAAAATCAATTAATGAGGTGGCCATATTCTAGAAGCTTATCCGTACAAATACGGAATACTTCCCGGTGTTAGTGTATATGCCCTAGAGGCCATTACTGTATCATACTAGTATGTATATTACTTGATGGAAGCTTGGGATATTCACAGTTATACAGACAATCTTGCTCAATATAGTAGTATGCTACTTGGTTTGTCTCTGCTTTAATGTGTACTTGTGTGTTTATTTATTTATCACCTATACGCATTAGTAGAGCCCTTAGGATCTTTGCTTGATTACCGGCGTTGTGATGGCGATCACACTCGTGGGGGCTGGGTAATCTACAAGCACATCCTTATACACGTCCCTAGTCGTGGGAGTATCGAGATAGGGCATCGATACTCCGGAGTAGACTAGCATATGCGCTTCTCATCCCAGCACGGGAGACGGTCTGTCCCACAGCCGTCGGTACGTCGTACTTGAGATAGTATGCGGGTGCTCGTTGGGTTACGAGTACACTGGACAAGACTCGTCGGGAACTGATGGTTGGTATTATACCTATCGTCAGTTATTAGTTCCCAGGTGACATGAGTACAGCTTAGTCCGCTGACTTGACACTGTCACTTCGCCTCGAGTGTGTTCCCACTGTTCTTTAGTTACTACCCTACCACGGCTCTACTGAGTCGTGCAAACAGGTAGTAGTTGGGAACAGTCCCGAAGCACTTGGAGGCAGTGACAGTTAGACAGGATTCGTCTCTCCCGGTATTGGGGGTTGACATCGCTCTGTGTCTAGGAGAGCCATTACACGAGTAGTCCCTGGCCAGGGCAAGCGAGATATACTGGTAGGTTTCCAGTGTTATCTCAGGGTGTATTGGGCTTCACTCCGACACGACTTGTACCGCTATTAGGGGACTGACGTTTACCGCCCCTAGGCCCGCCATGCGATGTATCAGACGAACAGACCGGACTGTACGGAGATTGTCACATACAGACTCAGTAGGAGTTCGGATGGGTTTACCTCGTCGGCCTTCTTATCGACATCTACCTGGGGACCGTTATGTACAGCTAGTGCCGCTTGCGGTCTGTGGTTAAACCCACTGCCAGCGTAGTGTCGAGTCTTTAGAGTCCCACACAGAGAGTTTCCCTGCACTGAGCGAAACGTGTAGAGGCCGTATGGTTTTACGGCAGGGCTGCGATCACTTACGTACACTTGTGTGCGTATGGTGTTCGGGCAGGCAGTACTAGTAGGCTTTGGTTTAAGCCGGATCCTAGTATTGCACGGATGGATTTGTTTTGTCTTCTGTGCATCCGCATTCTACGGAATACGGATGCAGGTGTGTATGCACAGTTTTTCGGAGTGATGAAGGAGGAGGTGCCTCATTAGGGTTTTGGCAGTTGGTTCGGCCAAAACCGTTATGTGGCGGACTCATTAGGGTTTTGACAGTTCGTTTGGTCAAAACCATTATGAGCCGCGAACATCATTTACTAATCCTATTAGTGATAATCTTATGATGGCTAATTGCATTGACCATTTGACCCCGTTGACCTCTCTTGACTTTGTTGACCGGTTGACCGGGTTGACCATTGACTTTCAAGAGGGTTCTACACTTTTCTTTTCTTTTCCTTTTTCTTTTGGATTATGATAATGGTCATTTCAAAGTAGCCATCAACTTTATCTTGATGGGATTAGTAATGATGTTGTTTTGCATTATTTGCAACCATGGTTGTTTTTCTTTTGTATAATAATTTTATTCTCACTCTCTCTCTTGAAATGAGAAGCTCCATGGTTGCTAGAAAACTCCTTCTTCTTCCTCCTCTTGATTTCTCCTTTGATCTCATGTGTTGAGAAAAAAAAGGATTCCACTTGACAAACACATCCATACATCTTCTCTACACATCCTAGGGCTTCTAGATTAGCAATCTCCTTGCCCTAGTTACCTCGGCTTGAGGTGGAGCTCGGTGTACATCTCTCGGGTGGATCGTCTTCGACTCAAGGAGGCCGCGGAGGTGACCGAAGTCCGGATCAACCATTGAGCAAGCAAAGAGAAGAACAACAAGAAGAGAAGAACAACAAAGAAGAAGAACAACAAGAAGAGAAGGAGTTCAAGTTGAGGTATAACCCCTAACCGAGTAGATACATCTCTTGTTAGGATGCTAGTGTATTGTTTAGCAAAGATCCGGCTTTTACGGTCCATGTTACAAAGTTTAGAAAAATTTTGTTTTACCGTTTCCGCAACCCCGAAAGTACCGGGAGAGGTAACGTGGACCTAACAGTGGTATCAGAGCCTAACTAAACATAAACTAGCTTGGTAGTGAAGTGTATCGAAGTTCGAAACGGAAAAATCGAAAAAAACCAAGTTACGAAAACCTGAGTTTCTGTTAAATTTTTTTCTGGTCAAAACAAAATTTGTTATACTCCAAAAATCATCTCAGGGTTTTTAGAAGAAAGCCACCAAAAACGAGCCAGCAACTCGACCAAAGCGCCGCGTTTCCGCGGCAATAGCAAGCTATTGCCGCGGAACCGCGGCCACCTTGGTGAGTCACTGGGTCGTTTTTGGTGCAGAGTGTTTCTGACTTGGTTTTAGGATTTTTAAGATGGTTTAAATGTGCCCAGATTTTCCAGAATAGAAATTTTTTTTGGGGGCCTATAAATCCGTATTTTTTCCGAACTTCAATATACTTTGACTATAAAGGTTATATCTGTGATGTTCTTATGTATTGAACGTTGGCTAATCGCTATATGTCGATTAGTCGGGGTTATACATATCTGTGATCTGTGATTGTTGTTGATGGTTTGTGTATATGAACTCGTTGGATTGTCGCGGATGAATAGCCGGGGTGGATGTGAGATGAGAGTTTCTTTTTCTTTCATTCATGTAATAAATTTGTAAATTGATGTAATATTATTTGTATGGCCGCACAACCGGGTCGGGGTTGTAGCCGTCATTGTATAATTCTTTTTACTGTTTTTGCTCCTAGGATAGACCCATGGAGGGGGTGCACAAACTTCCGGGTATCTCGAAGTGCCGAGTGGCCTACTCATGGCATTGAGGGAGGTTGCTTCGCTTCGGGTACTTGGCGGGTAGTTTGCCGCACCCGTAGGGGTCTTGGGTGGGGTTTTGGCTATTCATCGCGACCGTGTAATCCGCTTTTCGTTGCAGGCTTGAACGAATCGCGGGTTCCTAGTATATCCAAAGTGTTCATCTGTGATCTGGATTGGCTATCGTTGCAGTATATTTATATATAATAACTATTTAGGCGTTGCTTATGTTTTACAGCCGCGCTAGCCCAGCCCCCGCTCTGTCGTTAGTTAAGTAACCTAACGGGTGATGACGGGGCCCAGTGGCGAATGCGAATGGTATAAGCGTACGTCATATTTTGGTTGTTTTCTGCAATGGTAGGATTTAAATGATGGGACGCATTAAAAGAACTAATGCAAGAAAATAAACCTAAAAGACGTTGTTGGAACATTTTTCAAAAAGCTGTTATTGCAAGGACGTTCATTTTTGTTTTGCATCGCGGTATTCGGTTGTGAATGCCTAGCACCTCAGTCGACGAGGCAAGGGCCGAGATCCCTTCATCGGGAGTGACCCCTTGGACAAAAGTTTGCGTCAGGGTAATAACTTCACTATAGTCGATTATTCTTGCTTTGCATCGAGGTATTCAGTTTGGAATATCCTGCACCTCATTCGACGAGGAAAGAGCCGAGATCCCTTCACAGGGAGTGACCTCTTTAGCAAAAGTTTTCGCCACTGTATTTTCAAAAAGGTGCAATCAGGTTCCTTCAACGATATCAAGTTCATTACGTTAACGGGTTTTTCGCCAAAAACCCAGCCGTAGCCCTCCGTCGTTTCGGATTAATATTATTCAGTATTCGTGCTGCGTTTGTTGACCTAGTCAAGGCGTAGTGAACGGTAGCTAAATAATATTTTTCTGTGGATTGCAAATGTGATTGGTTAGGACAGTCGTGCGGCCTTGTTGACCTAGTCATGGGCACGTATGGGTGGGTCTAATGCAATCAGGATTATGACGGGTAGAACTTGTCTAACAGTTTGTGGCTTGTTGACCTAGTCAAGGTCATAAACAGTTAGGGGCAAAAAACCACATCGGGAGTTTCAAAAGAACTGAAACTTGCAGATTTAGCATACCTTCTAGAGTGTGGTGACTAGAGTGGATTCCGTCTAGGTTATCACACAATGACAGTTGGATCCCGATCCCACTGATGAGTTGGATTACTCTCGGGAGATTATTTCACTTAACGATCAATGCTATAAACCTAGTAGGTGTCTAGAAAGGTGTCAGCGGGGCTACGCCCCCAGGGAAAAGAGGTTCTTTAATTAAGGAACTTCGCGAAAGCGTTGGAAAACCTCCCTCGAAGTACCGACACTAGCCTGGCTGAAAGGTTAAGCAAGTATTGTGACGTGAATTAAAACCCGGCTAGTTCTTCTTTTAAAAAGGTTTTAAGAAGAATTTGAGTAAACAGTGGGAGACATCCTGGTTAGATAAATTAATAAACCAATCTAATCTTGCAAGAGCATACGCTGAGTGTTTCTTTTCTCTCTCCAGGCAGCAACCTTTTCACGCCCTAATCAAGATAATAAAATGTATCGCTTGACCGATCCGAATTCTTATTCGGGGCTGGGGAACGTTGGTTCAGCTCTAACTTGTGACAACAGTCATGAGTATGAGAATGGGAAAGGGGATTGTATGGATTTCCAGGATACCCAGTTGAAGAAGAAGCATGGTTTTGCATCTACTTCAGGTGTTCTTGTAATTGAGAACTGTTTTCCGGTCAGCCCTACCTCCTGGGTACTTGATACCGGATCAGGATTTCATATCTGTAATTTATTGCAGGGACTGAGAAAAAGTAGGAAAGTTGCACCGGGTGATATGTCGCTTAGAGTAGCGAACGGAGCACAAGTTAATGCGGCAGCCGTCGGTGAATATCACCTAGTATTGCCAAATGGCAAGACTATGATTTTGAACGATTGCTACTATGTACCCTCCATGGTTTGCAACATCATATCAGTTTCTTTACTCGATAAAGATGGATATAACTTTGTTCTTGACAAGAATATCATGAACATTTACCTTCATAAGGTACTGGTTGCAGAAGGTACACTGTGTAATGGTATCTACGTTCTAAATCAGAATACAGTTCTCAATATACAAAACACACGCAAGAGGAAGAATTCAGATCCGAATGAATCCTACTTGTGGCATTGTAGACTTGGTCATATCGGAGAGAAAAGACTGAGTAAGTTGCATAAAGATGGACTCTTGAATGCGTTCGAGTTTTCATCTTATGGAACTTGTCAGTCTTGTCTCAAAGGGAAGATGACCAAATCTCCGTTCACCGGACATGGAGAAAGAGCAACCGAGCTCTTGGGACTCGTACATAGTGATGTATGCGGTCCGATGTCTATACATGCAAGGGGTGGGTTCTCGTACTTCATCACATTCACTGACGATCTCTCTAGGTTCGGATATGTGTATCTGATGAAACACAAATCTGAAGCTTTTGAGAAATTCAAGGAATTCAGAAACGAAGTAGAGAACCAGACAGGCAAAAGTATCAAGATCCTCCGGTCTGACAGGGGAGGGGAGTACTTAAGCACGGAATTCCTGGATTACTTAAAAGAGAATGGTATTCTCTCTCAGCTTACTCCTCCTTATACACCACAGCACAACGGTGTTTCGGAGCGGAGGAATCGTACCCTACTGGATATGGTTCGCTCCATGATGAGTAATGCCGAGTTGCCTCTTTCATTTTGGGGACATGCGCTATTGACAGCAGCATACCTATTGAATGATGTTCCGTCTAAATCAGTGCCTAAGACTCCGTTCGAGATATGGAATGGAAAGAGGCCATATCTTAAAAGATCTAAGATATGGGGTTGTCCGGCTTATGTTAAAATGCATAAACCGGATAAACTAGAGGCACGGTCAGTTTTATGTAAGTTTGTGGGATATCCAAAGAATGGTTATGGATATCTATTCTACCACACCGAGGAACAGAAGGTGTTTGTTGCTCAGCATGCCGTTTTCTTGGAAACGGAGTTTCTTGCAAAAGAAATTAGTGGGAGCATGGTAGAATTGGAAGAAATTCAGCGACCACAAACTGAAAATTTGACAGAACCTCAGGATTCAATAACCCCAGACGAACCTCAGCCACTCCGCAGATCTGGTAGGATTTCTCATCCGTCCGAGAGATACTACGGTTTTCTCATTGACGGGGATCGAGAGGATTGCATCTTGGAAGAAGATGACCCTACCAGTTTCAGGCAGGCCATTATCAGTAGGGACTCTGATAAGTGGCAGGAACCAATGCAATCCGAAATGGAGTCCATGTACGCCAATAAAGTGTGGACCTTGGATATTGCTCCACCTGGGGTAAAACCCGTTGGATGCAAATGGATCTACAAAAGGAAACTTGGTGTAGATGGGCAGGTGGAAACCTATAAGGCTAGACTCGTTGCAAAAGGTTTTCGTCAAAGACCTGGTTTGGACTATGACGAAACTTTTTCTCCGGTGGCTATGCTCAAATCCATTCGGATCCTACTTGCCATTGCTGCCTTCCATGACTATGAAATCTGGCAGATGGATGTTAAAACGGCTTTCCTAAACGGTTGTTTGGAAGAGTGCGTTTACATGGATCAACCAGAAGGTTTCGTGGACAGTGGGAGCAGCGGAAAGGTGTGCAAGTTGCTTAAATCCATTTATGGATTAAAGCAGGCATCGCGGAGCTGGAACATCTGTTTTGATGAGGCAATCAAGGAATTTGATTTCATCAAGAACGAAGATGAACCCTGTGTATATAAGAAGATTGTAGGACGAACTGTCGTATTCTTAGTCTTGTACGTGGACGACATTCTTTTGATAGGAAATGATGTTCCTATGCTACAATCGGTCAAGCTGTTTTTGTCACAAAGGTTCTCCATGAAGGACCTGGGTGATGCCTCGTACATTCTGGGGATCAAGATCCATAGAGATAGATCCAAGAGACTATTGGGACTTTCGCAGTTCAGGTACATAGAGACCGTACTAAAGAGATTTAGTATGGAGGGTTCCAAGCGCGGTAACATACCCGCATTGCACGGAATTACCCTCTCCAAGAAGATGTCTCCTAAGACTGACGAGGAGAGGGTTCGCATGAGCACTATACCCTACGCTTCGGCGGTAGGATCTATAATGTATGCGATGCTATGTACAAGACCAGATGTAGCTTACGCGTTGAGCACGGTAAGCCGGTATCAGTTAGACCCAGGGGAGGACCACTGGACAGCAGTGAAGAACATTCTCAAGTACCTGAGAAGGACTAAGGAGATGTTCCTGGTTTACGGTAATGGAGACCTCAGGGTCGAGTCCTTTACCGATTCAAGCTTCCAGAGTAACAAAGATGACAGCAAGTCCGTCTCGGGTTTTGTGTTTACCCTCAACGGAGGGGCGGTATGTTGGAGGAGTTCCAAGCAGGATACCGTCGCAGACTCGACGATGGAGGCTGAATACATTGCTGCAAGCGATGCCGCAAAAGAGGCGGTCTGGATGAAGAAGTTCATTAGTGAACTTCAGGTGGTTCCGTCCATTGTTGACCCAATACCTTTGTATTGCGATAACAATTGGGCTATAGCTTTAGCGAAGGAACCAAGGTCCCATCAGAAATCCAGGCACATCTTAAGGCGGTATCACCTGATCAGGGAGATCATTGATCGACAGGAGATCGAGGTGCGGAGAGTGGACACAAAGGACAACACCGCGGACCCATTCACGAAGGCTTTACCCCAGACTCAGTTCGAGCGGCTGATCGAGATGATAGGTCTTCGATACGCCAGTACATGGGCTTAGTGCAAGTGGGAGATTGTTAGTGTATATGCTCTAGAGGCCATTACTGTATCATACTAGTATGTATATTACTTGATGGAAGCTTGGGATATTCACAGTTATACAGACAATCTTGCTCAATATAGTAGTATGCTACTTGGTTTGTCTCTGCTTTAATGTGTACTTGTGTGTTTATTTATTTATCACCTATACGCATTAGTAGAGCCCTTAGGATCTTTGCTTGATTACCGGCGTTGTGATGGCGATCACACTCGTGGGGGCTGGGTAATCTACAAGCACATCCTTATACACGTCCCTAGTCGTGGGAGTATCGAGATAGGGCATCGATACTCCGGAGTAGACTAGCGTATGCGCTTCTCATCCCAGCATGGGAGACGGTCTGTCCCACAGCCGTTGGTACGTCGTACTTGAGATAGTATGCGGGTGCTCGTTGGGTTACGAGTACACTGGACAGGACTCGTTGGGAACTGATGGTTGGTATTATACCTATCGTCAGTTATCAGTTCCCAGGTGACATGAGTACAGCTTAGTCCGCTGACTTGACACTGTCACTTCACCTCGAGTGTGTTCCCACTGTTCTTTGGTTACTACCCTACCACGGCTCTACTGAGTCGTGCAAACAGGTAGTAGTTGGGAACAGTCCCGAAGCACTTGGAGGCAGTGACAGTTAGACATGATTCGTCTCTCCCGGTATTGGGGGTTAACATCGCGCTGTGTCTAGGAGAGCCATTACACGAGTAGTCCCTGGCCAGGGAAAGCGAGATATACTGGTAGGTTTCCAGTGTTATCTCAGGGTGTATTGGGCTTTACTCCGACACGACTTGTACCGCTATTAGGGGACTGACGTTTACCGCCCCCTAGGCCTGCCATGCGATGTATCAGACGAACAGACCGGACTGTACGGAGATTGTCACATACAGACTCAGTAGGAGTTCGGATGGGTTTACCTCGTCGGCCTTCTTATCGACATCTACCTGGGGACCGTTACGTACAGCTAGTGCCGCTTGCGGTCTGTGGTTAAACCCACTGCCAGCGTAGTGTCGAGTCTTTAGAGTCCCACACAGAGAGTTTCCCTGCACTGAGCGAAACGTGTAGAGGCCGTATGGTTTTACGGCAGGGCTGCGATCACTTACGTACACTTGTGTGCGTATGGTGTTCGGGCAGGCAGTACTAGTAGGCTTTGGTTTAAGCCGGATCCTAGTATTGCACGGATGGATTTGTTTTGTCTTCTGTGCATCCGCATTCTACGGAATACGGATGCAGGTGTGTATGCACAGTTTTTCGGAGTGATGAAGGAGGAGGTGCCTCATTAGGGTTTTGGCAGTTGGTTCGGCCAAAACCGTTATGTGGCGGACTCATTAGGGTTTTGACAGTTCGTTTGGTCAAAACCATTATGAGCCGCGAACATCATTTACTAATCCTATTAGTGATAATCTTATGATGGCTAATTGCATTGACCATTTGACCCCGTTGACCTCTCTTGACTTTGTTGACCGGTTGACCGGGTTGACCATTGACTTTCAAGAGGGTTCTACACTTTTCTTTTCTTTTCCTTTTTCTTTTGGATTATGATAATGGTCATTTCAAAGTAGCCATCAACTTTATCTTGATGGGATTAGTAATGATGTTGTTTTGCATTATTTGCAACCATGGTTGTTTTTCTTTTGTATAATAATTTTATTCTCACTTTCTTTCTTGAAATGAGAAGCTCCATGGTTGCTAGAAAACTCCTTCTTCTTCCTCCTCTTGATTTCTCCTTTGATCTCATGTGTTGAGAAAAAAAAGGATTCCACTTGACAAACACATCCATACATCTTCTCTACACATCCTAGGGCTTCTAGATTAGCAATCTCCTTGCCCTAGTTACCTCGGCTTGAGGTGGAGCTCGGTGTACATCTCTCGGGTGGATCGTCTTCGACTCAAGGAGGCCGCGGAGGTGACCGAAGTCCGGATCAACCATTGAGCAAGCAAAGAGAAGAACAACAAGAAGAGAAGAACAACAAAGAAGAAGAACAACAAGAAGAGAAGGAGTTCAAGTTGAGGTATAACCCCTAACCGAGTAGATACATCTCTTGTTAGGATGCTAGTGTATTGTTTAGCAAAGATCCGGCTTTTACGGTCCATGTTACAAAGTTTAGAAAAATTTTGTTTTACCGTTTCCGCAACCCCGAAAGTACCGGGAGAGGTAACGTGGACCTAACACCCGGTACATGTATCGAAATACATATACGCGTATTCGTACAAAAATACGAATAGCCAAGAGAGAAAATGAATAGTGAATAATAATACTAGAATACATATATATATATATACACACATATATATATATATATATATATATATACATATACAAATTATTAAATCAAAACCTGATTTAATAATCCGGCTTAATCCTAAACCGCTAGTATTATCAACCGTCCGATTTGAGTCTATGCAGCCTGTACACATATTTAATCGGACACTTGTATATACCAATATACAAGTCATCCATACCATATCGTCTGAACGGTGAAAACCCTCTGTGTAGGACTCTAAAGACTCGTCAATACGCTGACAGTGGGTTTAACCACAAGCACGTCACCGGCACTAGCTGTACGTAACGGCTACCCAGGTATTGAGCGAAAGGAAGGCCGACGAGCAAACTCATCCAAACCCCTACTGAGCCTGATAGTGACAATATCCGTACAGTCCGGTCTGTTCGTCTAAGAGTATCGCATATCGAGTCTAGGGGGGTGGATAAAGTCAGACCCCCTAATAACGCGATAATTCGTGTCGGAATGAAACCTATCACCACATGAGAAACTACCGATCCTAGATCAGTAATTCTCGACTAACTTGGCCAAGGATTTTTGGTGATGGCCACCCGTACACTGCGCAACATCAACCCTCAATACCGGGAGAGGCGAATCCCCGACAATCTGCTCACTGCCTCCATGTGGCTCGGGACTGTACCCAACTAAAACCTGTTTGCATGAATCCTTTGAGCCGTGGTAGGGTAGTAATCAAAGCACAGTGGGAACTCACACGAGACAAATGACGATCTCAGGTCGACAGACTAATCTGTACACATGTCACCTGGGAACTGCTATCTGACAATAGATATAGTACCAACTAGTAGGTTCCCGGCGAGTCCGTCCAGTGTACTCATAACCTAATGAGCACCTGTATACTATCTTAGGTGAATAAACTAACACCAATGGCTTGTGAGACCTGGCCACCGCTCCTCGTCGGGGTCTCGATCAGTATACACTAGTCTACACTAGAGTATCGATGCCCAGTCTCGAAACTCCCACGACTAGGGACATTTAAGGATTTGCTTATAGACCCCCAGCTCCCACATATATGATCGTCATCATAATACTGGTAGTCAAGAAAGAATCCTACGGGCTCTATCAACATGCAATAGTGCTGATAAAGAAAAACCAGATATCATACTATCATCTCGAGTAAGACTGTTCTACCGGTATAGGACCTCCCTCAATCATCACAATCGCGTGTCTACGATTCAATAATTGACTTGAGGGCACTATAGCCAACAATCTCCCACTTGCACTTAAGGCTAATTATTGCGGTGTCGCATACTTACAGCCCGTGTGATACCGAACACCCAACTTCTCTACTAATCAGTCTCGCAAAGCCCGTTTGCGAAACTATTGTGTTTGAGAAATAGCCTCAGTGAGCAGATCCGCTCCAGTGTTTGTATCTTTATCTCTCTATATCTCAACTTCACGGAGAATAACCATCTCCCGAAATGAGCAATACATTGTTTTAGAATTTGTCTGGATATCTGATATGACCCAGTTCACAAATGAACTCCAAATCTAGCAAACTTCTTAGACTGTATCGTCCACTGAACTTAATCAGTATACTGCGCCATGCCATCCTCAGCATCCGCTTGGCCACCTGTCCAACATACTATCCCTCAAAATAGGGAAAAATAAAACTCTGACAGTCACTCTGTCATCCAAGTCACCTTGGAAGCGTGAAATGATAACCGTCTCCTGAAGGAGACTGCCATTACCATATCCTAAGAACATCCACTTATGTTCATAAACTGCTTCCCTACATTTCTCCAGGATTGGATTAATATATGTTTATTGCAGCTAGTGCAAAAATAACATCTGGTGTGATACTTGGCATTTCATGATTAACTTAATTGCCTAAGAAAGTGGTATGCTAATCATGCAGATCCCTCTCCCCTTTAGTCTATAAGACACCTTTAGAGAGGGTGACTCCATCACCTGCAGGTACACCACCATGCCAGGAGTCGTCCATTCTAAAACACTTTAGAATAGTGTCAAGTACCCAAATTGGGACACTTCCCAAATCTAGATCTAAAACCATAGATCTAGTAACCAGAAAACCTGATATTTTATCTATATCCTGTGTGGAGAAAAACCTTGTGACAACCACAGTATAACCGATCGTAGTATAGGAATTTCACTTCCTATAAAGTGCATGTCATCCTAAATACTAGGACATCACACCCTACTACCTTCTTACCAGATCCATCTCCTATTCTGATGAAATCAAAGCCTATGACTGTCACATCAAAAATAGATGATCTATTTCCGCTATACCTGCTTTAGTCTATAAATAGACATAAGCTACTTTGTAACATTTTAGAAATCGTTTAGGTGATTTTCCGTTTTTAGGGTAAATTAGTCGTTGTTTTCCGTAAAAATCTAGAAACGATCTTTTTGCAGTATAGAATGCACTGCACCTAGTTTAGCTAGGAATTTGTTAGTTTGCGGGTTTTTGTAAGACACTTGTTGTTGGATATAGTGCCCTCAGAGTCAATTATTGGATCACAGGCACGCGATTGCAATGATTGAGAGAGGACCTATGCCGGTAGGACAGTCTTACTCAATAGAGTTGTATACTATCTGGTTTGTCTTTATCATCGTGTATATGCTTTAAGTGACATTGCAGTTCACTATTACACGTTGATAGAAAATAGTATACTATCTGGTTTATTTTTATCATCGTGTACAGCTTTAGGTGATGCTACAGATCACTATTGCACGTTGATAGAGCCCATAGGATTCTTGCTTGACTACCAGCAGTATCATGATGATCATATACATGGGAGCTGGGGTCTATAAGCACATCCTTAAAAGGTTCTTAGTCGTGGGAGTTTTGAGACTGGGCATCGATACTCCGTTAGTAGACTAGTGTATACATTCGAGACCCCGACGAGGGGAGGTGGCCGGTCTCACAAGCCATTGGTGTCAGTTGGTTCACCTAAGATGTATACAGGTGCTCATTGGCTTATGAGTACACCGGACAGGACT
Source organism: Agapanthus africanus (assembly GCA_030015575.1). Taxonomy (NCBI): domain Eukaryota; kingdom Viridiplantae; phylum Streptophyta; class Magnoliopsida; order Asparagales; family Amaryllidaceae; genus Agapanthus; species Agapanthus africanus. Next base: position 238,892,096 of record JASDDO010000029.1, on the reverse strand, counting down.
CGCCGGGAACATGCTAGTTGGTATTATACCTGACGTCAGATAGCAGTTCCCTGGTGACATGTGTACAGGTTAGTTCATCAACCTGAGATCGTTATATGTCACGTGTGAGTTCCTACTATACTTTGATTACTATCCTACCACAGCTCAAAGGAGTCGTGCAAACAGGTTTTAGTTGGGTACAGTCCCGAGCCACATGGAGGCAGAGTGCGGATCGGTAGAGGTTTCGTCTCTCCCGGTATTGGGGTGAGATCGCGCTGTGTCTAGGAGAGCCATTACACAAAGCCCTCGGCCGAGGCAGGAGATTTACTGGTAGGTATTCCAGTAGTATCTCAGGGTGTTCTGGGCTACACTCCGACACGACTTGTACTGCTTTTAGGGGTCTGACTTTTACCAACCCCCTAGGCCCGACATGCGATACTCATAGATGAACGGACCGGACTGTACGGATATTGTCACTGACAAGCTCAGTAGGGTGTCAGGATGAGTTCGCTCATCGACCTCCCTTTTGGTCAATACCTGGTAGCTCGTTACGTACGGCTAGTACCTCTGATGTGCTAGTTGTTAAATCCACAGCCAAAGTATTGACGAGTCTTTAGAGTCCCCCACAGACAGTTTCTCAAGTTTCGGGCGAAACGTTGTAGAGGCCGTATGGACATACGGCAGGGTTCGATCATATACGTGCAGTATTGCACGGATCATGATCGAACGGATCATGCTAGTGGGCTTTGCTTTAAGCCGAATCCTAGTATTAGATTTGTTGGATTACTTTAGTCTCATCGCATTCGCATTCAGTCGGAATGCGGGTGCAGGTATGTATATACAGATGAGGGGTATCCTTGTGATCCGTCATGAGTTTACTTTAGATGTTGCTGTATCTTTTTATTGTTGTAAACATTTGGATTAATGTTTGCATATGGAAATTATGAGCTAGATATCATCATTTTGTGCATTTAATGTGGCATGTGCAAGGTTAGTGACTCATGGTCTCTTTTATTGCGCACATGTCACATTATATGATGGATTTGAGTGGTGAATTGATAAGGAGAGAGAGAGGGGATGCCATGAGATGGTTGCTAGCTCTTATATTTTGATAATCTTCTCACACTCTCATTATCCATTCCATCACAAAAGGAAAAAGAAAGCTTCTTCTTCTTCCTCCTCTAGCTCAAAATCTCCATTAATGGCAATACCTCTAACCTCCATCCAAATCAATGGATGCAAGAGACAAAGTGATCACAAACATTCTCTACATCACCTTGGACACATCGGCTAGCACACTTCGTGCCCGAGTTGCTTCGGATGAAGCGGGAGCCCGTAAAAAGACTCGTAGATGTGGTGCCCTTTCCGACGAGAAGATCGAGACCGGAGTTGCCGCGGGGAGCTTGGGATGGTGGCCAAAGACCGAAGGACATGGATCGATCGGTATAGCCTTTCTATCCCTTCTCTAGATAGCTAGTTGTAGGTTAATGGTTCGATCCGGGTTTTAAGCATACGATAGCACCGGTTTCTAGTTTAGAAAAATTTTCGTTCCGCATTTTGTCCTCTGAAAGATGGCCGGGGCGCTACCGTAGTCTTACATGGTATCAGAGCCAAGCTATTAACCTTTACTAGCTTGCTCTAACGTGTTTACAAATATGATCGAACGAAATTTTCAAAAATCGCATTTCCAAGTCATCAGTTTATGTCGAATTTTTCCTGTGGTCGAATTTTTTTTTGTGTGCTGCAGAAGATCAGGCAGGGTTTTTTAGGAACACTGTTGAAATTTGGTACATTGATCCCTTCATTGCGCCGCGGAACCGCGGCAATAACCTTGTTTTGGCCTTGGTTCCGCCACTCTACAGTAGAATTACGGCACCATTTTTCATGCAGTGGTTTCTGACTTGGAAATGAGGTTTCTGGTATTTTTTGTTTGGGCCCAGATTTGTCTGAGTACTGAGAATTGTGCTTGGGGCCCACTTCGGGAAATTTTGTCGATCGAAAGTTTTAAACATGTTAGTTCACAGTATTTACATTATATCTGCGACCGTGAATATCATTTTATCGGTAAATCCTGTCTAATTGCTATAGCCCTTTTAGACGGATTTGCGAATGTGACATTCACGTTGATGTTTTGTGTTGTGCTGTTATGTTGCGGATTTGTCATGGTGGATATCCTGAATGCAATGGTAGTACAGTTTGGTTGTATTTGTACATTTGATATTGCGAGGCGAGCGTCCGACATGTGGACTGTCGCCACTGCCTGTTTGTATATTATTCTTTTGGGGCACGACCGGGCAGAGGTCGATGTACCCGTTGTATATTTTACTTTCTATACTAGGATTACCCCACGGTGGGGTGCACGGATAGCTGGGTTCTAGAGAGCAACGAGCCCGCATCTCATGGCTTTGAGACGGAGGGGGCTTTACTCTAGAATTGGCAGTCTATTCGCCGCACTCGTAGGGGGTACAGGTTGACCAAAGGAGGGGTGCTCAAGTTACCGGATTCCGTGAAGTGTTGGGTGGTCCATTCACGTTGATGAAGGGGGCTGCCTCGCTTCAGGTTTTAGCGGGTAACTTGCCTCTCCCGTAGGGGTCTAGGATTTCATTGCACAGGCTATCCACAAGACCAGGGGAACGTCGGGTTTCAGTTGAGGCTCTGTGAAACCCGGGGCTTCCAGATTATCTGTATTGTTCTGTGATGCTTATTACATTTCTGTGATGTTGCATTTTATCACGCCTTGAGCGAATATTATATATTGATATATATACTAGTAGATGTTGTATATGTTTTACACCTGCGCTAGTCCAGTCCCCGCTCTGTCCTTAGTTAAGTAACCTAACGGGTGATGACGGGACCCAGTGGCGAATGCGGATGGCATATACGTACATCGTATTTTTGTTCTTTTGTGGTGTGATTAATTGATGGGACTGCGTTGATTCGGATCAATGCAAGCTAAACAAACCTATTCTGATGTTGTTGGAACATTTTTCAAAAAGCTGTTATTGCAAAGACGTTCTCTTTTGTTCTGCACAGTGGTATTCGGTTATGAATATCCAGCACCTCAGTCGACGAGGCAAGGGCTGAGATCCCTTCACCGGGAGTGACCCCTTGGACAGAAGTTTGCGTCAGGGTAATAACTTCACTATAGCCGATTGCCTTTTGCTTTGCATCGTGGTATTCAGTTAGAATATCCTGCACCTCATTCTACGGGGAAAGAGCCGAGATCCCTTCACCGGGAGTGACCTCTTTAGCAAAGGTTTTCGCCACTATATTTTTATAAAATCTATGTAGTTCCTTCAACGGTATCAAGTTCATTACGCTAAAGGTTTTTCGCCAAAAACCATCCGTAGCCCTCCGTCATTTCTTACAAGTATTACTTAGTATTCGTGTTGCGTTTCTTGACCGTGTCAAGGCGTAGTGTGCGGTAGCTAAGTAGTGTTTGTTTGTGGCATATTAATGCGATTGGTTAGGACAGTCGTGCTGCCTTATTGACTGTGTCAAGGGCTCGTACGGGTGGGTTTAATGCAATCCAGGATAATGACGGGTTGAACTTGACTATGACTCTTTGATTTGTTGACTGTGTCAAGGTCACTTGGGTCCTAGGGGTAAAAACACACATCGGGAGTTTCTAAAGAAACTGAAACTTGCCAGATATGCGCATACCTTCTAGAGTGTGATAACGTGAGTGGATTCCATCACGTTATCTTGCGATGATAGTTGGATCCCGATTCCCACTGATGAGCCTCGGGTGATCCTGACTATTTCTTCTTTCAGATTTGAAGGAGAATTTGAGGTTACAGTGGGAGGTTTCCTGATTAGATAAAGTGATAACCATTCTGATCTAGGTTAGAGTGCACGCTGAGTGTTTCTTTTCTCTCTCTCTTTGGCAGCGACCATGGCCCGGCCCTTGACTATTACTCAGTGACCAAGATTAACCGAACCTTCTTAAAACACTGGCTTTTGGATTGTCTGAGTTGCATACCTCATTGCCACTCTTACTTTTACCCTTTTCTCCAGAACACCCCGTATTACTATGAACATCCACTTCCATTGGATAAAACCATCGTATGGTTATATACGAACTCGAAGGAACTTATTCGAGGGTGGTTTTCGGTTCTGGAGAAAACGAATAGGACTATTCAGTTGTCTTTTCCTTTTACCTTCTCTCAGGTTGCGAGTGTTCCTTGGATTAGGACGGTACACCTATTACGCTAATTGGATAGTCTTCTTCCAAACCATAGGCAGGTGCCGAACGGTGGGGAATGAAGAAAACCAATTACCCTAACGATGGTGTACAGAAGGTAATAAGTTAAGACAAATAAAGGAATTAGTAAGAGGGCAAAGTAAATTGTGACTGCTATCATTCACGACCAAACCAAGTATTTCATCGCCACTCCTACTTCACCTTTGTATTTCTCCAGAACACTCCGTATCACTATGAAGATCCACAGTTATTTAGATACTCCATCGTATGGTTATATACGAACTCGAAGGAACTTGTTCCAGTTCGGGGATGGATTCTGGTTCAGGAGAAATAGGAATAAGGTTTATTCAGTTGTCTTTTATCTTCACCTTCTCTCAGGTTACGAGTACTCCTGGGACTAGGAGAGTACGCCCATTATGCTTATTGGATAGTCTTCTTCCAAACCATAGGCTGGTGCCGAACGGTAGGGAAGGAAGAAACCATTTGGCCTAAAGGGGTGTACAGAAGGTAATGACTAAAGACATATAAAGGGATTTGGAGAGATGGCAAAGAAAAATATGGTTACAGTTGTGAATCTGATAATGGAAGATGCATTACTAGGAATACCCGGATACCCTTTCAAAATATTTACATGTTTCAGTTTCACTGTGTATTGTTAAAAGAAAACTGATTTCCCAATTAGTCCTTGCTCCAGGGTATGTATTTACCAGGTTTGATTCTCACATCTGTATGTTTTTACAGATGATGAGTGGGAGTATGTTATTGGGAATTGGGTGATCATCCTCATTATATCGGAATTCGTTGTAATTGGTGATATTTGAGGAAATCGCCTGGTTTGTTTGCCGGACGGCAAATATTTGGTTTTGAATATCCATTGTTATGCACCAATTTCAAATTGATATATCTGTACGTCTATTTTTATAGAGTGAGATATAACTTTTTGAAATTATGTCCATGACATTTACCTATATCTGTGGATGGTTAGGTAAGGAGCATTAAGCAACGATGTAATTCTTCTTAACCATAAGTACAGTTTTCAACCTGCGACACACAGGGAATGAGTTATTAGACTCAGGGGATATATACAAAGCATTGTATATTGTCCAGTGTCCATTAGGACAGAGGGGTTGGTCCTCGTACTATATTCTGTTTACTTATGACTTCTCTAGTTTTCAGACAAGTATTTCGTAGAAATGCAAGGTCTAAGTTTTGAGAAGTTATACGTATAAGAGTAAAGTAGAGAACCAGGTATTGCAAGTATCAGGATTCTTCAAGGTGATCGAAGATGTAGATACTTGTGTATGGTATTCAGTTGATAGTAATGATTATGAGAACTTGCTTCTCTTTCAGGTTATTCATATCTGGATGTATTCCTAAGTTGAGTAACGTTGATCGGCCTCCTTCCATTTAGTTTACATGCACTGGAGACAGCTGCATGATTTGAATCTGGTTCCAATTAAATCAGTGCCTCTATTTCTATATTGGATATAGAATAGTTCATATCTTAACAATGTTAAGATACGGGGAGTTGTCCGGCTTATGCTTAAAACCAGACTATAGATAACTCAAGCCACGTTTCTGTAATGGCTGTTTGTGGGTTGACCCGGGCTATGACGAGGGTTGACTTTCTACCATTTGGAAGATCAATAGTGATATTGTTCTTGACTCGCCACGGTTTTAGTAAAATGGATTTTTTTCAGAAAACAATAGTGGGAGTATGGTAGAACTGGAAGTGATTCCAGAACCGCAAACGATTACTGAAAATTTGATAAGAACCTAAAGATTCAATCTGGTTTGACATTCCATTGGCCACTCTGCAGATATGGTGGGTAACCTCAAGCACCCGAGAGGTACTTCGGTAGCCTCAAGGACAGTGACAGGGAGGTTCTTGTTTACCCAGACTTGCCATTGCTGTTGTTCCAGACTGTGAGACCCAACAGGAGGATGAGTATAGCGTCGTTCTGAACTGGCTTTAGAAATGCACGTGTATATGACTCTGCCAGAGGGTTGTCGTAGTCAGTGGGAGCAGCGGAAGCATAGTGGACAAGTAGCTTATGTCTATTTATGGACTAAAGCAGATATAGCGGAGATAGATCATATATTTCTGATGTGACAGTCATAGGTTTGACTTCATCAGAATAGGGGATGGATCTATTAAGAAGGTAGTAGGGTGTGATGTCCTGGTAATTGGATGACATACACAGAGTAGGAAGTGAAATTCCTATACTACGATCGGTTAAACTTTGGTTGTCACACAGTGGTTTCTCCACATAGGACTTGGATATTATATCAGACAATCTGGTTACTAGATCTATGGTTTTAGATCTAGATTTGGGTAGTTTCCCAATCTGGGTACTTAGACAATATTCTAAAGGTGCTTTAGAATGGACGACTCCAGGCATGGTAGTGTACCTGCAGGTGATGGAGTCACCCTCTCTAAAGGTGTCTTACAGACTAAAGAGGAGAGGGGTGTGCATGATTGGCAGATCACTTGCTTAGGAAATTGAGTCAATCATGAGATGTCAAGTGCCACACCAGACGTTGTATTTTGCACTAGATGCAATAAATTGATATTGATCCTATCCTGGAGAAACATTCAGAAGCAGTTTTAGAACATAAGTAGATATTCTAGGGATATGATAACGACAGCCTCTTTCGGGGACGGTTATCATTCCAGGCTTCCAAGGTGACCTGGATGACAGAGTGGCTGTCAGAGTTATAGTTTTCCCTCTCACGAGGGGCAGTATTTTGGACAGGTGGTCCAAGCGGATACTAAAGGAGGCATGGCTCAGGATACTGATTAAGTTCAGTTGACGATACAGTCTAAGAAGTTTGGATTTGGAGTTCATTTATGAACTAGGTCCCATCAGATATCCAGACATATTCTAAGACAGGTATTGCTCATTTCGGGAGATGGCTTTCTCCGCGAACTTGAGATAAAGAAAGACACAGAAAGAAACATCAGGGCGGATCCACTAGCTGAGGCTATTCCTCGAACACAATAGTTTCACAAACGGGCTTTGTGAGACTGATCTGTAGAGGAGTTGGGTGTTCGGTATCATACGGGCTGTGAGTATGCGACATCGCAATAATTAGCCTTGAGTGCAAGTGGGAGATTGTTGGATATAGTGTCCTCAGAGTCAATTATTGGATCACGGCACATGATTGCAATGATTGAGGGAGGACCTATGCCGGTAGGACAGTCTTACTCAAGAGAATTGTATACTATCTGGTTTGTCTTTATCATCGTGTACATGCTTTAAGTGACATTGCAGTTCACTATTACACGTTGATAGAAAATAGTATACTATCTAGTTTATCTTTATCATCGTGTACAGCTTTAGGTGATGCTACAGATCACTATTGCATGTTGATAGAGCCCATAAGATTCTTGCTTGATACAGCTTTAGGTGATGCTACAGATCAATATTACATCGTGTACAGCTTTAGGTGATGCTACAGATCCTTAAAAGGTCCCTAGTCATGGGAGTTTCGAGACTGGGCATCGATACTCCGTTAGTAGACTGGTGTATACAGTCGAGACCCCGACGAGGGGCGGTGGCCGGTCTCACAAGCCATTGGTATCAGTTGGTTCACCTAAGATGTATACAGGTGCTCATTGGGTTATGAGTATACCGGACAGGACTCGTCGGGAATATGCTAGTTGGTATTATACCTGACGTCAGATAGCAGTTCCCTGGTGACATGTGGACAGGTTAGTTCATCGACCTGAGATCGTCATATGTGTCGTGTGATTTCCCACTGTACTTTGATTACTACCCTACCACGGCTCAAAGGAGTCGTGCAAACAGGTTTTAGTTGGGTACAGTCCCGAGCCACATGGAGGCAGTGAGCGGATCGGCAGGGGTTTCGTCTCTCCTGGTATTGGGGGTGAGATCGCGTTGTGTCTAGGAGAGCCATTACTCAAAGCCCTCGGCCGAGGCAGGAGATTTATTGGTAGGTATTCCAGTAGTATCTCAGGGTGTTCTGGCCTACACTCAGACACGACTTGTACCACTTTTGGGGGTCTGACTTTTACCAACCCCCTAGGCCTGACATGTGATACTCATAGACGAACGGACCGGACTGTACGGATATTGTCACTGACAGGTTCAGTAGGGTGTCAGGATGAGTTCGCTCATCGACCTCCCTTTTGGTCAATACCTGGTAGCCCGTTACGTATGGCTAGTACCTCTGACGTGCTAGTGGTTAAATCCACTGCCAAAGAATTGACGAGTCTTTAGAGTCCCCCACAGACAGTTTCTCAAGTTTCGGGCGAAACGTTGTAGAGGCCGTATGGACATACGGCAGGGTTCGATCATATACGTGCAGTATTGCACGGATCATGATCGAACGGATCATGCTAGTGGGCTTTCGTTTAAGCCGGATCCTAGTATTAGATTTTTTGGATTACTTTAGTCTTATCGCATTCGCATTCAGTCGGAATGCGGGTGCAGGTATGTATATACAGGTGAGGGGTATCCTTGTGATCCATCATGAGTTTACTTTAGATGTTGCCGTATCTTTTTATTGTTGCAAACATTTAGATTAATATTTGCATATGGAAATTATGAGCTAGATGTCATCATTTTGTGCATTTAATGTGGCATGTGCAAGGTTAGTGACTCATGGTCTCTTTTATTGTGCACATGTCACATTATATGATGGATTTGAGTGATGAATTGATAAGGAGAGAGAAAGGGGCTGCCATGAGATGGTTGCTAGCTCTTGTATTTTGATAATCTTCTCACACTCTCATTATCCATTCCATCACAAAAGGAAAAAGAAAGCTTCTTCTTCTTCTTCTTCCTTCTCTAGCTCAAAATCTCCATTAATGGCAACACCTCTAACCTCCATCCAAATCAATGGATGCAAGAGACAAAGTGATCACAAACATTCTCTACATCACCTTGGACACGTCGGCTAGCACACTTCATGCCCGAGTTGCTTCGGATGAAGCGGGAGCCCGTAAAAAGACTCGTAGATGTGATGCCCTTTCCGACGAGAAGATCGAGACCGGAGTTGCCGCGGGGAGCTTGGGATGGTGGCCAAAGACTGAAGGACACGGATCGATCGGTATAGCCTTTCTATCCCTTCTCTAGATAGCTAGTTGTAGGTTAATGGTTCGATCCGGGTTTTAAGCATACGATAGCGTCGGTTTCTAGTTTAGAAAAATTTTCGTTCCGCATTTTGGCCTCGGAAAGACGGCCGGGGCGCTACCGTAGTCTTACACTTGTAATTTTAGTGCATTCTAATATTTTTCCCTATTTAAAATATTATTTTAAGCTTTTATTTATGCACTAAATTAGTGGTAATTACATTTTTGCTTGGGTTAATTATTACTAAAGTGAGGCTATGCTAAGTTAATCACTAGATTAAGCTTTAATCCTATCCATCCAAAATATCTAGATATTTGTTGAATTTAAAGGAAATTTTTAATTAGAAAAGAAAAGGTTTTAAGAGGTGGCATTGTAATTAATGAGCTTTAATTGCTTTTACACTAGAATTTTCCACACAAATTTCCAAACCTCCTCACTTTTCTTCATTTGGCCGAGACTTCCTCTTGCTGCCCTCTTCATTTTCTCACCCCATTTCATCACTTCAAAGTCCAAATAAATCATCAAAAATACTAAATAATTCATACAAACTCAAATACAAATCATTTCCCTTCATTCTTCTTCACAAATCAAGCTTGGATCTTCTTTAAAGTTAGCATTTTGGAGGCAAAATTTGGTTTTCTAGTTGCTAATTTTGTGAGGTGTAAAACCCTAACCCTAATCTCTTTTTGTTGTTTAATACTTTAAATTCGCTTAATAGTTGTTAATTAAAGCTTTCATTTGCATGTTTAGAAAATTCTAGAAAAGGTTTTTGGTAATCAAGGTAGGATTTTGTTTAGTGAAAAGGTTAATTGATAAGTTAAGTTTGAAGAAAACTTAACCTAGTTGCTAGTTTGTTAAATGATATATCCTAATTGTATAATTAAGCTAATTAGCAAACTAAGCTTTTACTAAATCCTAATTAAGTGAGATTAAAATTATAGTATTGGTAAGAGTGGTTTAAACTTGCTAATTGGTGATGGTTGTAATTTCTAGTTTTGGTAAAAACTTGTAGTTTTGTGCTAAAATGATATAAGTTGCTTACTAGATTTTAGGATAATTTAGGCATGAGTTTCTTTCGATGTTGCGGCGTTATTTATATTGATTACACGCTATATCTTGTGTTGTGAATGCGCGATCGGTACGACCAGGGTCTAGGCTTGGTAGTTGTGTCGCTTTGCGTTCCTAACTAGGGTCGTGCCGATATCGTTTGTGTCTTTCTGTAGCTTTTGCTCTCGAGTTGGTTTCGTAGTGTCGCTACGCGTGATCAGTCGAAAATACTGCATTTTTAACACGGCAATTTCCCTATCATTTGCACTCATCTAAAAGTGTTCGGTATTCATATTGCACATATTAGCAAAACATCTCTGAAATACCTGATTGCAAGTGTTAGACTTTAAAACCGGCATTTCTTAGAGAAATTGACTGTTTATCATGGTATCGCATCATCCCTGTATTGCGCAACACTTGTCTCGAGAAATTGTGCAGGAAATTGCAGGAACAAAGCCAAAAATGGGAAAAGAGCTGATAAAAAATACACCAACTCCAAGTTTTGAGATCTGGTAGAAATCTAGAGGGAAACATAACATTCAACATATCAGGAAAAGTCCCAAGTATCAGCCTAAATGAGTACCAGAGAGCCCAAGCCCTAAGGCTTCAATAGCGCCGCGGATCCGCGGCGGGAGCCTGCTTGAGCCGCGGATCCGCCGCAGTGGTGCCACGTCCTCACTCCATTTTCAGTGCATAATTCTTCTCTCAGTGGGTACACCTCATCAAGACACGTCAAATTCCAGATTACTCTCGAAACTTCTGCCAGATCAGCAAAGATCATTAAGAAAGTTAATCTTGATTAAGCTCCTAACAAACTATTTCTAGAAGCTCCCTCCTAACTAACTACTTCTAGAAGCCTCTCCCTATAACAAACTTTTGGAGGGAAATTCAAATTTGAATTCTAGATCTAGGGTTTTGGATGGTCTATAAAATAGAGCCTAGATCTAGGGTTAATTCTTCTTCTTCAATCACCATTCTCTCATCTCTTCCACCCACAAGTTGAGTGACACGACTTGTGCCAAACCCTAACCCTAATCCAAAGCCAAATTCAAGATCTTGAGTACCATTCAAGCGAGAAGCCTTCAACCTTTTAGGAGCGGAGCCGATCTTCAATCGAGCAAGTGATCCAAGCCGATCCGCGACTCAAGGAGACGAGCGAAGCTAAATCGACGATCGAGTTCTTCCTCTTGTAGTTCTTGAGCGATTGTAACGAAATTGTTGATATAAATAAAAGGTGAAATTCTTTAATCTTGCTTTCTTTAAATTCTTGCATCATGATTCGATCTCAATTTGTAATTGTGGTTCTTGTTGTGATGTTCGAGTAAAACTCCGCTCGTAAAGGAGTCGAGACGATCAATTTAATGATGATGTAACAAATCTTAAAACGATTCTTAAGTCCTACGAGTTTTGTAAACCCTAGCAAATTGAAGAATCGACGACCTAGTTTCGTTGCGATGCTTTCTTGATTGTGATCGCTCGAAATTAGGGATCCACGATCGATTCTTGAATTTACTAGAGGCTAGAATATGAATGATATCGACGAAGGAACAAGGGATAAATGATGAAACCCTAGTTTCATAAGAAATCCCTAATTCTCGTCGATCATCATCGATCTAGTATAAATTCATCGAAGGATAAGAATACGTAATCGCTAGATTTCACCACATCTATAGATCCGATCGATTCCTACGAGCCTCACTTCGATTCTTGATATTTGATTTGGAAAATCATCAAATTCTCAATTCTTGATTTTATTGTTTCTTGTTCTTAGATCTAGATGTTTCTAATTTTTGAACTTCAATTACAAATCATGAATTGTTTCTTTTCTTTTCTTTAAAGTTTCAATTCATCTAATTCGAAACACGAACGATTACACTTTCCCTGTGGACGTTCCGCACTTACTAACGCGCTACATTCGACACCGTTATTGATTGCGGTCAAATAATTTTGGTTGTGATTTCTATACATTTTTCCAACTACACAATCCGAAATCGTTTCAATCAAATGGCGCCGTTGCCGGGGATTGTGCGCTAATTGTTCGTATTTTGAAATTTGAGTTGAAAGATTTATTCCATCTATATTTTTTAGATCAAAATTCGTGCAAATACTAATACGAGTTGTTATGATTTGTGCGAGGAAATCTGGAATCATTGGAGCTGTGGAAATTTTTTTCAGAAAGTTCCAGAGAGCTCAAAGAGTGAACAGTAGCAGCCTGAAGAATTTTTGTGAAGTGAACAGTGTTTTCCACCGCGTTTCCGCGGCAATTGTCGACTCCCACCGCGATTTCGCGGCGGTTCAGGAAGTTCACTGCTCCAAAATTTCTCAGGTGCATTCTAACTTTCTTATCTCCTTCTTCATCTGCTCCAATTAACAAATTTCTGCAGTATTCTTTGCAAAAATCGCAGCGCCGCAAAAAGCAAAATTAAATTGTTCGTGTTTTCATTTTGTGGTTGTTTGCATAATTAATACGGACATTAAGGGACAAAGACCAAATCCAGATTAGGTGGGGAGTTCATTACCCTTCCTAAGCCCCAAAAATCACAAACTTGCATCCGCATTTACCCTCATTAACTAAAAAATATCTAAAGATGACTCTAAGGACCGTCGCGCTCACTTAGGACAAGAGAAGGCCGTGGGTAATTCATTGCTTATCCGCGTTTCTTTTGTGGTGTCTAAGGCAAGTGTGTCAAAGGCTAGTGGTTACTTAATTAGGCCCACTACTTACGTAGTGGAGAACCTCCCACTTACCTGGCACTTACCTGGCCACAGGAGAGATAAAGAGGCAGTGGAGGATTGATCCTGCGACTTGTCTTTTGGCAGTTAGGAGCGGTCTAGAGTTTTGACCTAGGTGACCACTAGATTTTAGGGTTTTGCTTGTTGCATTTGTTGTGATTTGCATCATCTTTTCAAAAATCCGTATCATTTTTTCAAAACAAACACCAACACTTCATTCATTCCCCTAATTATAAGTCACGCTGCCACTTGTACTAACCCTTTTTAGTGCAAGATAGGCTGGACACGGGATTCTAGTGCCCGTTAAGTCTGCGTTCCCTTCGATCGACCCAAAAGTCGGTATTTCTACATTTACCTCTTCTTTACCCACCACCACACCCACATCGATGGATCCGTCTCCATCGAACTTCTTTACCACTACTCTGCCGCCGTTCGTTGGTGCGCAGAATCCACCCCGCATCTCTCTCCAAGAGAGGTGCTATCCTACACGAGGTCCCCTTTCCACCTGTTTTTCCATTCCACCAGCCAACGGGGAAAATTTTCAAATTAAACCCTAATACATCAACCTTCTACCAAAATTTCACGGTCTCGAGTCTGAAGACGCATATGCCTTTGTCTCCAAATTTGAAAATGTATGCACAATGATGGGTACCTCACAGCTTTCTATGGATGCTATGCGTCTGCGTCTTCTCCCATTCACCTTGTGCGATATAGCCGAGAAGTGACTTTACAACACAACCGCACATTCCATCTCAAACTGGGGAGAATTCGTCAAAGCATTCCTTAAGAAATTCTACCCACATCATAAGACAGCTCGAGTCTGTAGCGAAATAAATCAATTCACCCAGCTTCCAAATGAACCATTTTCAAAATGTCTTGAACGCTTCAAGGATCTGTTAGTCCAATGTCTACATCACGGAATCCCTAGATGGGAACTGTGCAGAATCATTTATGAGGGAATTAATCCTAACACAAGACAGACCCTTGAATCCATATGTCAAGGCAACTTCATGACTAAAGATGATGGGGAAGCCTGGAAATTTCTAGAAGATTTCGCTGAAAATCCTTTACAATGGGAGGGTGTGAGTCAATCATCTAGGGATAGCAATGATATTTCCATAGGAGTTAGAGCTGAAATTTCAGCTTTACACAAGAAATTCGACGCTATGGAAAACAAATTTTTAGCTGCCGCCCTAAATCAAATGTCACTCTCCAAAACTGTATGTGGATGCTGTTCTGATCCTTCTCATTTGACGGAAGAATGTCCACGAAATTCTCCGTTTCAAGGTCACGAGCATACCAATGCCGCATTTCAAAGACCTAGAAACGATCCATTTTCGTCCACATATAATCAGGGTTGGAGGAATCACCCTAACTTTGCTTGGAATCAATCACAATCTCAAAACACGGTTCCAACCCAAAACAATTTCCAAATGGTCCCTCCACCACAACAGCAACCACTTCAATTGAGTCAGCACCCCTTCCAATCACAAAACTTCCAAAATCCGGCTAACACTTTTGCACCACATGAAAACTCTTTGCAATTGACCGGTACAGATAATACCTCTGCACTAGCACAAACCTTGGATACTTTCATGAAACAATCCATCCAAGGGACGGAAAGTTTGCAATCTTCCGTCGAGAATGTGATGAAGATCATTGTCTCTCAAAATGAGAATATCAAATCGATGGAAGCACAAATTGCACAACTAAAAGCCGAAATGAGTGCAAGAGAGAAAGGGAAACTTCCAGCTCAACCTTTACCCAATCCTGGCTGTTCACATCATGTGGATGCAATCACGTTGAGATCTGAAAGAGTGCTTGACAATCGCGTCGGGGAAGAGATTGATGACACTGAAAAATCTATCAATGATACCCCGGCTGAGACCTTTCCTTCCACTTCTACTTCTAATTCTGACCCCAGTTCTTCTACCCCACCACCTTCTTGCGAGCCTATTCTTCGTTTCCCACAAGGCTCGCCACCTCAGCCCACCTCTTCTAGTTCTCCACAGACGATCCCCACTTCTATTTTGGGATCAGGTCCACACGCACTTCCTTCTCCTATTATGGACCCAGCGCTTATTGCTAAAGCACCTTATCCTAATCGGTTAAGGGCTAACAAATCGAGTCCACATATGGAGAAGATTATGGACATGTTTAAGCAAGTTAACATCAACATCCCTCTCCTAGATGCCATCCAACAAGTTCCGTCCTATGCGAAAACTCTTAAGAACTTGTGCACTAGGAAGAGGAAGACTCAAGTGCCCAAGAAGATATTCATGGCAAAGACAGTAGACACAGCTTTCCCCCAACAAGTACTACGGAAACGTAAGGACCCTGGCTGTCCTACTATTTCCATTTCTATTGGGGAAAACACATCAACCGTGCTCTACTAGACCTTGGCGCTAGTGTTAACTTGCTTCCATATTCAGTCTATGAGCAACTAGGTATCGGAGTGTTAAAGCCCTCGAGCATAACTCTCCAGATGGCTGACCGATCTATCACCAAACCTAGGGCTGAACTGGAGGATGTGTTAATAAAAATCGAAGAATTTATATTCCCGGTAGATTTTATTGTAATTGATACACAGCCTGTAGCGAACCCACGGAATCAAATTCCGGTGATTTTAGGTCGCCCATTTTTGGCCACTTCCAACGCTATCATCAACTGTCTTAATGGTTCTATGAACCTATCTTTCGGGAATAGGTCAATTGAGCTGAACATTTACAAGTTGGGAAGTGTACCCTCCGAACCTACTGCTCAGGTCTGTTCTGTCGACTTAATGGATGTCGACAGCAGCGAATTTGATGATCCTCCTGATACCGATCTAGACTCTTTTCATATGTTGTTGTTTGACCCAACTATGTATCATACACATACGGACTCTTCCACTGAGTTGTCCGGGTCAACAACTAACACTGATTATGAACTGCTTTTAGAGTCTGAAGATCACCCCGCACTTTATGATGACATTATTCATCGGGGTATTGATGGAACTTTTGAGGAGATCTTCGCTGATGAACTCGTATTTTTGAATGACACGGGTGTTAAGATGAATCATCTCCCAATCAATGAAATTGAACCTCCACCCCTTCTTCTGAACTGTAAAAAGAATGCGAGTAATCCATCACATTCACTGCATCGTCTCTCCAAAACGAGACGCACACACATTCTATTCCACCACTTACCCTTTCCCGACTTCTTCTTCTACTAACCAGAGCATTGCATTGATAAAATTTTTGAATGGTTGGTGTTAACTTTCGGTCTTTGCAAAGCTTGGCATCGACCAATGATTTTTGACCCCCTCATGTGATTTTCAAAGATTAACATTGCTTAAGTTTGGGGGGGTATAATCGGGCTCTTGAAAAGAAAATCTTTACAAAATTTTGAGCCAAAAATAAGTTTGGGGGAGGATCTTCACTTAAATATTTTGCCCCCACTAATAAATTCCTCCCAAGCTTACAGGTTTTCGAGATTTAGCAGAAGGCAACAGTGAGGACACTGTTGAAAACAAGTTTGGGGGAGGTTTGTGCTTATTTTTGCATCATGTGCATCATACTTTGCATAAGCACAAAACATTTTGAAAACCCATAAAAATTTAAAAATTTTCAAAAATATAAAAATATTTTTGTACATAAATAAGATAATAAAAGTTTAGATAGTGAAAAATTACATCCATGAGATTAGAAAAATTTAAGAAAACCAAGAAAATTAGAAATTTTCTTAAACGAACTAGTAATAAGTAGTTATGAGCCGTTGTCCCAAGGGTTAGTAAGATGAAAGAAGTCACTAATCTGAGGATAAAAATAAGTCTGAAAAATAGTTTCTATTCTGGAAGCCAAACATTTTGAACGTTGATACCCTACTATTCGCACTTACACACGTCTTGAAACTCGGGATAGTAGAGGATACCTTGAAATGCTCTTGTCTAAAAGCCGATGTATGAAGGAAATTAAAAAAAAATGAATAAAATATAAATTGGTGAGAAAAATGAACACTGGTTTTGTTATCGCCAAGGCAGCAATAAAAAAATATAGCGAGGGTGCCTCTTCACCTAGTGCCCTAAGGCCAACTGGTCTGGGAGTCACTGCTAAGTCTTAGGTGGTGCAAGACGAGGAAAAACACCAAATAAGAAAGCACATGAGTAATCGGTCGGTTAGTACCTCAAGAAGTATTAACGGTCTCATGAAAGTGTGTGAGCAATCTCATCTAAATATTCATTAATTAAAAAGTACTGAGGCTGATGGGCAAGAGTATGATAGCTTGAATTGAATTCTCCGGGTGTAGGGATGTCTTTACACACACACAGGGTTATATGACCGATGTTTGGAAGAAAGATAGGAATGAAGAATAAGACGATGTTTTATTGAGGGAGGACGTGATTTTTGACATCTTTTCATGACTATTAAGATAGGGCTCATGACAACCGAAAAGCTAGCTTAGTTGGAAACCCTAATTTTCAAGGCCTTTCTTTTACAATTCTTTTCTTTAAATGTAATATTCATGATCTTTCTTTTATTATTGGATTTTGTGGGTGCAATCCGCTGAAAACCCTCAGGAGACAACACTCTTCCTACTAGGGACACCTAGAGGTTTAAAGGCTTGTTGCACGTGCTCAGTGCAATCGTGTTGCCTACGAAAGTGTGCTAGTTAGTTTTTCTCTTTCTTTATTTTCTCCTTCTCTTTTTAATAAAACAGTTCGCTCGAGATGACCGAAAATAAGTTTGGGGGAATTTGATCAGTCGAAAATACTGCATTTTTAACACGGCAATTTGCTTATCATTTGCACTCATCTAGAAGTGTTCGGTATTCATATTGCACATATTAGAAAAACATCTCTGAAATTCCTGATTGCATGTGTTAGACTTTAAAACCGGCATTTCTTAGAGAAATTGACTGTTTATCATGGCATCGCATCATCCCTGTATTGCGCAACACTTGTCTCGAGAAATTGTGCAGGAAATTGCAGGAACAAAGCCAAAAATGGGAAAAGAGCTGATCAAAAATACACCAACTCCAAGTTTTGAGATCTGGTAGAAATCTAGAGGGAAACATAACATTCAACATATCAGGAAAAGTCCCAAGTATCAGCCCAAACGAGTACCAGAGAGCCCAAGCCCTAAGGCTTCAATAGCGCCGCGGATCCGCGGCGGGAGCCTGCTTGAGCCGCGGATCCGCCGCAGTGGTGCCACGTCATCACTCCATTTTCAGTGCATAATTCTTCTCTCAGTGGGTACACCTCATCAAGACACGTCAAATTCCAGATTACTCTCGAAGCTTCTGCCAGATCAGCAAAGATCATTAAGCAAGTTAATCTTGATTAAGCTCCTAACAAACTATTTCTAGAAGCTCCCTCCTAACTAACTACTTCTAAAAGCCTCTCCCTATAACAAACTTTTGGAGGGAAATTCAAATTTGAATCCTAGATCTAGGGTTTTGGATGGTCTATAAAAGAGAGCCTAGATCTAGGGTTAATTCTTCTTCTTCAATCACCATTCTCTCATCTCTTCCACCCACAAGTTGAGTGACACGACTTGTGCTAAACCCTAACCCTAATCCAAAGCCAAATTCAAGATCCCGAGTACCATTCAAGCGAGAAGCCTTCAACCTTTTAGGAGCGGAGCCGATCTTCAATCGAGCAAGCGATCCAAGCCGATCCGCAACTCAAGGAGACGAGCGAAGCCAAATCGACGATCGAGTTCTTGTTCTTGTAGTTCTTGAGCGATTGTAACGGAATTGTTGATATAAATAAAAGGTGAAATTCTTTAATCTTGCTTTCTTTAAATTCTTGCATCATGATTCGATCTCAATTTGTAATTGTGGTTCTTGTTGTGATGTTTGAGTAAAACTCCGCTCGTAAAGGAGTCAAGACGATCAATTTAATGATGATGTAACAAATCTTAAAACGATTCTTAAGTCCTACGAGTTTTGTAAACCCTAGCAAATTGAAGAATCGACGACCTAGTTTCGTTGCGATGCTTTCTTGATTGTGATCGCTCGAAATTAGGGATCCACGATCGATTCTTGAATTTACTAGAGGCTAGAATGTGAATGATATCGACGAAGGAACAAGGGATAAATGATGAAACCCTAGTTTCACAAGAAATCCCGAATTCTCGTCGATCATCATCGATCTAGTATAAATTCATCGAAGGATAAGAATACGTAATCTCTAGATTTCATCACATCTATAGATCCGATCGATTCCTACGAGCCTCACTTCGATTCTTGATATTTGATGTGCAAAATCATCAAATTCTCAATTCTTGATTTTATCGTTTCTTGTTCTTAGATCTAGATGTTTCTAATTTTTGAACTTCAATTACAAATCATGAATTGTTTCTTTTCTTTTCTTTAAAGTTTCAATTCATCTAACTCGAAACACGAACGATTACACTTTCCCTGTGGACGATCCGCACTTACTAACGCGCTACATTCGACACCGTTATTGATTGCGGTCAAATATTTTTGGTTGTGATTTCTATACATTTTTCAAACTACACAATCCGAAATTGTTTCAATCAACGCGCGTTAGACATTTGACGAACACTTGAGAGTACGCTTGGAGTTGGTGCGTCGGTCAAACGTAGTTTGTACGTGTTATTGGTCGATTGCTAATATATACTTGTTATATTATTATTTGCTTTCAGGATCGCAGGAGGGGACTTCAGGCACTGCGAAGAAGGAAAAGCGAGTGGTTGGCTTTACTTAGCCAGGATTGTTGTGAGTAGATTTAACATCTACAGGGAAATCGCCCGCATGTCGTTATGCGTCTGGGCTAGATTAATGACATGACTATTAGTTAGAAATATACGGATATTGATTGTGCATGCATACCTTTGTTGCATATCTCATTTCCTATTGTGCATGGACTTAGTATTAATGAGACACAACACCATTATTAACGGTTCATGTTTCACGAGCACTAATTGTATGCTCCTACACACACACCATCGATAATTACCATGACACGCACAACACTTATACATATGTGATACTGTATTGCTTAAGGACATTAAGACATGATCCTTATTTTCCTTGTGCATATGATATATAGCATACCTGTATACCTACATGCTCACACATATGCATTGACATGCATACATGCTAGTTACCCATATACCTATATGGTATTGTACCATTAGTGATAGGTATATTCACATATGGGACTTAGCTACATGTACATCTTGCATACATACTTACATATACCTGGAGGGTATTTCATCATTATTGATAGGTAGATACACATATCTTGCTATGCCAACATGGTTACGCATACCTGGCTTTAGCTACATGTTCACCTTTATTCGATGTTGTATAGACTTGGAGAAATTAGGAACCGCATGATATATATATTAATTTGTTGCAGTTAAATAGCGGTTTTTCCTTTATATGCTCATATTACTGTTTCATATTGCATATATTATATTCCTGGATTTCATATGATGTTCTCTGATATTTTTACTCCTAAATATATATAACAGTGGAATTGGACGCTGTTATATATGCATATATATATATATATATATATATATATATATTAGTGGAATGGGACGTTAATATATATGTATTGATTCATGTAGTTATACTTATTCATTACTTGATGTTTTCTGGATTTGAGGACCGTTGTTGTTTCATAAAATTATGCATTATTTGAAAAACCCTGTTTCTCTTGATATGATATTTCAGCTTCCACCATGAGATTTCTCGGTTCTGAGCTTATATATACCCCATGCGAGGAGGTGTTGTGGGCCGTGTGCGGGTATATGGTCGAACCCGGTTGGTTCCCCGGGGCAAGAAGATCGATGGTACATGCCAATAAGCCTGGCTGAGGGCGTGTGCCAACCGGTGATAGTATTTAGACTCGACGGATATCTGGGGGATACCGATCGAGGTTATCTACGCACATGCCCTTGTCGATTGCGGGTGGTAGACACTCAGGTTCCATAGGATGTGTAGGGTTGCTAGGCACACGCACAAGGGTCTACGAGGCATCAACCATGCCCGATTAAAAATTTAGCCGTGCCGAACAACCCAAAGCCGGATCTTTATACTAGAGTTTAGGCGAAAACAAGCATGTTAAACATTTTAACACTAAGTGAGAGGGATTACAACCTTTGTAGATCCGGTCCTTCACTTCTTAAGCACCGTGTTGAGGTCCCTTTGCTGCGATCATCATGTCCCGGACTCTCGAGAGGCTCCACGAAGAGAAAGATGCAAGCTTGCTTCCGATCTTCGATAACAAAGATGATCTACCTTGATGTTTCATTAACACAAGCTAACACTCACTAAATGAAGTGAACACTCTCATCTAAAGGGTAAGGGTAGATGAGGATGATGAAGTAGGATTTTTTCTCTCATTTGTTTTCATATTCTCACTCACTTTCATCACTTAGCAAAAAGCTAGAAAGCTTTTTCAAAGAAGGAACTCAAGGAAGAAGATGATGGAATCCTTTTGTGATGAACAATGAATTATTTTAGTGGTTACAAATCTAACCAAGGGTTAAGCATGAAGGAGTTAACCCTTGTGGAGAATTAACTAGAGTTAATGGTTTGGATTGGGTTAACATAATAGCTTCACAAAATATCAAGCAAAACACAAAGTCAAAGCTTCATGAAGCTTCATGGAAGCTTCATGCAAAAGCTAACCCTAATCCAAACCCTAACCAAGTTTAAACCCTAAACCATTGTTAAATTTGTAATCCTAACATGTTACAATATTATATATCACATATACAATATATTTTGTAACAATAGAAAATAATACAATTAACATATATCGCATATATATCAATGTATTATCCCGTGAGAAAATAAATCTTTTAGTGAGCTAATATTAGTTAATGTAATTTAATATATCATATATATTATTATACATTAAATTATCGAATCAACACTTGATCCGATAATCCGTCTATTTCACAAATAACCGACTAATACGATGACCCGGGTATATCACATATACCCGGCCGGTATCTCATATCGAGAGAATCCAATACGGTATCACATACCGCATTATCCTCGGTCCCACACATATCACATATGTGCTCCTACTTCGTTTTGCCTGAGTCAAGAAACCTCTGTATAGGACTCTAAAGAATCGTCAATACGCCGGCAGTAGGTGATGATTATATCAAACACCCACAAGCTGCAAGCGGTCAGCTAAACGTAACAGCCACCCAGGTATTGAGCGCTCAGGAGATCAACAAGCAAGCCTGTACATTCTCTTGTGAATCCAATCAGTAACACTCCCGTACAGTCTGGTCTCGTCGTCTGATATGTCGCATATCTCGCCTAGGGGTGGTAAACGTCAGACCCCAGTAGCTCGATAAGTCGTGTCGATATGAGGTCTATAACAGTTCGAGAAACTACTGATAATACTTACCAGTAAATCTCAGCAACCCTGGCCAGGGATTTCCGGTTATAGCCAATCGAACACCGCACAATATCAACTCCCTATATCGGGAGAGACGAATCCCTTCCTTTCGCTCATTGCCTCCATGTGATTCAGGACTGTACCCAAAAGCCACCTTTTTGCATGCCCTCTTGGACATGGTATGATGGAAATGAAAGCACGGTGGGAATCACACAAGACTCTATGACGATCTCGGATCAACAGACTACTCTGTACCAGTGTCACCGGAGAACTGCCATCTGACGTGAGGTATAATACCATCTGGGAGTTCTCGGCGAGTCCGTCCAGTGTACCCAGTCTCCACTGAGCACCCGTACACCATCCTTGATGTCAAACACTGATGGATATGGGATCATCCATCGCCCATCATATGGGTCAAGATGCGTATACGCTAGTTTACTATGGTGCATCGATGCCCTGTCTCGATACATCTTCGATTAGGAACAGTTATAGGATGTACTCGTCGACTACCGTGGCCCACTAGTATGATCTCATCATAGTCCCAGTAGTCGAGTACATATCCTAAGGGCTTTATCAACATGTAACATAGAGACAATCAGAGTACATGTTAAGATAAAGTACAACCAGATAGCATACTATCATGTCGAGCAAGAAAGTCCTCCCTATATATGTCCAAGCATCCATTACAATATACATCGTATGTACAGTAATGGCCTCTAGGGCATACATATAACTAACAATCTCTCACTTGCACTAGGGCCATCTGTTGTGGTATTACATACCCAACAATTAGCTGTGGTTGAAGTATCTCATACAAAACCATCCCATAAAAGTCTCTACTGGGGAAAAATGCCTTTGTGAGTGGATCGGCGCTGTTGTCCTCTGTGTCTACTCTCCTAATCTCGATCTCCCTAAAGATCAACCATCTCCATGATCAGGTGATACTGCCTAAGAAGAATATCTGGATTTCTGATGGGACGGGGGTTCCCTGGCAAAAGCCACAACTCCATTGTCACACAATGGTAGGAACGAAGTTCATCTCATGAACTTATATATCCAGACTGCCTCTTTGGTAGCATCCTTGGTAACGATGTATCTTGCCTTTAATCGTCTAGTAAGTCACGGTATCTATCTTGGAACTCTTCCAACATACCGTCCCTCCACTAAGGGTAAAGACAATGCCTGCGACTGACATTCAGTCGTCCTTATCACCTTGGAACCTTTCCAGTGATTCTCCCCAGGATCGATTGATACCATCTCACTACATCTAGTGAGAATCCTAACATCCAATTAGATCTATCTCATAGATCCAAAACCCAGGATTTAGGAGGTATCACTTTGATCCTATATGGAGAATCCTTGTGATAAGCGGAGATTGACCGAGCGTAGCATAGGAAACTCCTTCCCTATCAAGAGTATGTCATCCACGTACTCTACGAGGATCACCACCATACTCCCTACTACCTTTTTGTATATACAAGGTTCATCTACCATTTTGATGAAGTCAAACTCTTTGACTACCACATCAAAACAGATGTTCCAACTCCGCGATGCCTGGTTTATCATATAAAACATCTTGCACATGTTTCCGCTGCTCCCACTGTCTACGAAGCCCTCTGGCTGTGTATTTATAGACGCTCTCTTCTAAAACATCATTTAGAAAAGCAGTCATGACACCCAACCACCAGATATCGTAGTCATGGTATGTAGCCGTGGCAAGTAGGATCTGGATGGACATAAACATAGCTTTGAAAGTCTCAACTTTTCCATGTACACCAAGTAATCTTCTCAAGATATACTCGCTCCTGATGGGGATTTAACCCTTTAGATAAAGCAACCAGAGTCCATACTTTGTTGGTGTATAAGGATTCCATCTCAGATCGATAAGCATCCAGCCATTCTTATAAAGTCCCACTCCTGATAGCCTGCTCGAAACTAGTTGGGTCATCATCTCATGATGCAATCCTCGCTCCCACTGTCATAGAGAAACCGAAGTATCTTTCAGGTGGGTGAGGAACCCTACTAGATCGGCGGAGAGGCCGAGGTTCGTTGGTTACTATTGAATCCTTCGGTTCTACCAAATCATCTGCTGTAGTTTGTATAGCTGGAACTCTTTCCAGTTCTACCTCATGACCACTAATTTTTCCACAAGAAATTCCCTTTCACAAAGGTGACATGTTGAGAAATAAAACACTTTTGTTTCTCGGTTTGGTAGAAGATATTCCCTTGCGAATGCTTGGGATATCCAACAAACTTCCACAGATCTGACTTTACCTCGAGCTTGTCCGGATTTTGCTTTTAAGAAATAGGCCGGACAACCCCAAGTCTTAACATACTTAAGATATGGGCTCTTCCTATTCCATATCACATATGAAGTGGTAGGCAACTGATTTGATTTGAACCCTATTCAATAGGTATGCAGCTTCTCAAGTGCATAACTCCCAAAAGGAAATAGAAAACTCAGTAGTACTCATCATAGAGCACACCATATCACATAAGGTGCTATTGCTCCGCCCTGATACACCGACGTGCTGTGGTGTATACGGAGGAGTAATGCTGAGAGAGAATCTCATTCTCCTTTAGAATAGTCCGGGAATTCCGTGCTCAAGTATTCTCCTCCTTGATCTCATCAAAGGACATAATACTTATACCCGTATTTTGGTTCTCTACTTCTAAGTTACATTCTGTGAATATCTCAAAAGGTTCGGACTTGTGTTTCAACAGGAACATATGTCTGAATCTTGAGAGATCATCAGAGAATGTAATGAAGTACAAAGAACCGGTCTTGGCATGTGTATGTTGGATGTATATGCCCTAGAGGCCTTCATTGTATAGGATACTAGGGATATGTATGTACATAACAGTCTTGCTTAATATGATAGTACGCTATTTGGTTTGTCTTTATCTTGACATATGATATATTTTGCGTAGTATTCATATATATATATATATATACGTGTTGATAAAGCCCATAGGGTGTTTGCCTGACTTCCGGCGTTATGATGGCAGTCATACTAGTGGGAGCTGGATAGTCAATAGGCACATCTTTAGATGTCCCTGTTTGCAGGAGTATCGAGACTGGGCATCGATACTCCGGAGTAGACTAGTGTATATATATCTAGACCCTGAGGAGGGGCGATGGATTGGTCCCGCAGCCATTGGTGGAGTGCACATAAGATTGTATACAGATGCTCACTGGGTGTGAGTACACCGGACAGGACTCGCCGAGAACTGACTGGATGGTATTTATACCTAACGTCAGATAGCAGTTCTCAGGTGACATGTGTGCAGATAGTCCGTTGACTTAAAGTCGTCATTTGTCTCGTGTGAGTTCCCACTGTGCTTTGATTACTACCCTACCACGGTTCAAAGGAGTCGTGCAAACAGGTTTTAGTTGGGCACAGCCCCGAGCCACGTAGAGGCAGTGAGTGACTGTTAGGGATTCGTCTCTCCCGGTATAGGGAGTTGATATCGCACAGTGATCGGTTGGTCATTACCATAAGTCCCTGGCCAGGGCTGATTGAGAATTACTGATAGATTGATCAGTAGATTCTCGGATGGTGATAAAGCCATACCGACATGACTTGTACGGTTATTAGGGGTCTGACGTTTACCACCTCCCTAGACCATACATGCGATACTCTTAGACGAACAGACCGGACTGCATGGATATTGTCACGCACAGGCTCAGTAGGAGTTCGGATGGGTATCCTCACCGGCCTTCTTATCGACATCTACCTGGGGACCGTTACGTACAGCTAGTGCCGCTTGCGGCCTGTGGTTAAACCCACTGCCAGCGTAGTAGTCGAGTCTTTAGAGTCCCACACAGAGTTTTCCCAACACCAGGCGAAATGATATAGAGGTCGTACGGTTTTACGACAATGGGTTCGGACGCATACGTGTTTAAACGCACGTACGACATTCGGACAGTTTTTACTAGTCGGCTTTGGTTTAAGCCAGATTCTAGTATCGGGTTATTGGATTTATACAGTCTAAAGTTTTTCCGTGTTTTTACGGATGCGAAGGGCGTTCTCGTAATTTTCCGAGAACCTTCTAGAAGGAGGGTGACTAAGAAGGTTAAGGTGGCATTTTCATTTATTGCAAATTGTGACTCATTAGTGTGATTCACTATGTCATTAATACATCATTAATTACTTAATGACTCATATGGTGAATCACTCTTGTTGAATAAATGAAGCATGGTGAATAATCATTTAAATTCATTTACTTGATAATTCATTATACTTCATATATTCAAGTGAGAAGCTTTTCATTCTCATTATCATCTCCACCTTCTCTCTCCTCAAGTGCACTCCTTCTTCAAACCCTAATCCTACCACTCATGAGTTGAGACCAAGGATTGGGATAGACTAAACACTCCATAACCTAACTCTACATCATCTTAGTTACTTTGGTTAGCAACTAGAGAAACAAAGTTACCTCAAGTCTTGAGGTGTAGCTTGGATTAGGGTACTCGGGTGGATCTTCTATTACGGAAAGGAGGCCGAGGAGGACGTAGAGATCACAAAGACGAAGGACTAGAATCATTACGTATAATCTCTTTACATAATAGCTTAGAACTCTATGGTTGTTGTTAATTATCGTTTAACAAAGATCTTCGGTTAGTCGATGTACGCTTCAAAACAAGATCGTTTTTCATATTTCCGCCTCCCCGCTACTCGTAGGGTGTTGCACATCGACTTACAGTGTAGATAGGGGACCTTCATACATCAGCATGTGTCAATCCCAAGAGTTCACTAACTCTTTCTCTGTTTCCAATAAACAGAGCTGTGGTCATCTTATCTTTGTGACATGACCGGCAAGTTTCACAAGATATAAATTCAAAAAAATTTAAATATGCATCTAAATGTAACTTTGCTAGTCGGGTCGTATTGATATGACCTAGTCTATAATGCCTCAAGAAGGATCCGTTTATTTCTGAACTCTTCCTCTTGTGTGTGTTCTGTATACTAAGAACTGTAGTTTGATTTAGAACGTCAATGTTTTTAGATAACGTGCCTGAACCGATCAACTCTTGATATAGGAAATGTTCAAAACAGTATCCAACAATACAAAATTATATCCTTCTTTACTAATAAAGAGACTGATATGATGTTGTATATCTGGTTCGGTATCTAATAACATTTGTTCAAAATCAATGTATTCTGGTAATACAGGGTGATAGTGACCAACAGACTTGGCTGCAACACTTGCACCGTTTCTATCTCATGAAACTTATCACCCGTTCTCAGTTCTCCACCTATCTGTAGCCCATGTAACAGATTAGATATGCGGGATCCTGATCCGGTATCACATACCCAGGACGTAAAGGATACTGAGAAACAGTTCTCTGTAATGAACACACCCGAAGTAGATGCATCAGCATGCACTTTTCTTCGTTTGGGCGGCACGGGAATTCTGGTAATCCCCAATTTCCTGCTCTGTCTTATAACAATTATAAGTTGGAGCTGGATCAACGTTCCCCAGCTCAGTATAACAAGCGGGTTCGGTCAATATATCCGTTTTATTATCTTGATTAAGGCGTGATATGGTCGCTACCTGGAGAGAGAGAGAAGAAAACACTCAGCGTATGCTCTTGCAAGATTAGATTGGTTATCTAATATATCTAATCAGGATGTCTCCCACTGTTTTAATCAAATCTTCCTTCAAACCCTAAAAGGAAAGACTAGCCAGGATTAATTACACGCTATAAGTTCGCCAATCTTTCAGCCAGGCCAGTGTCGGTACTTTGAGGGAGGTTCCCCGTGCTTTCGCACGAACCTAATTAAAGTAAACCTCGTTTTACCAGGGGCGTAACCCCGTTAACACCTTTCTAGACACCTACTTGATCGGCTAATTGTAATGTGTAAAACTCTCCCAGGAGTAACTCTTACTCGCAGCGGGTATCGGGATTCAACTATCTCATAGAAGGTATGCAATCTCATTGCAAATTTCAACACTTGAAATTCCCAATAATATTTTACCCCAAGCGATCTATGACCTTGACAAGGTCAACAAACCATAGACCGCAAGTCAAGTTCAACCCGTCATTTCCTGATTGAATTAAACCCACCCGCACGACCCTTGACAAGATCAACAAAGTCGCACGACTACCTTAATCCAATCACATCATATGCTTATGCAGATAAGCATAAATAGCTACCGCACACTAAGCCTTGACAAGGTCAATAAACATAGCACGAATATTATGAAGTACTTATCTGAAATGACGGAGGGCTACGACGGGTTTTTCAGAAAACCCTTTGCGTAATGAACTTGATATCGTTGTAGAATCGAGTGATTTTAAATGGAGTGTTTTTGAGACTTTTATAGTTTTGCTAAAGGGGTCACTCCCGGTGAAGGGATCGTCGGCCCTTTCCTCATCGAATAAGATGCAGGATATATCATATATACCACTATGCAAAGCAAGAACTATATAAGCAATCAAAAGACAAACCGAGTTTGTAGCATCTGCTGGTTTCACTAAAGAGGTCACTCCCGGTGAAGGGATCTCGGCTCTTTCCTTATCGAATAAGGTACTGGATGTTCTACAAGGAACACCGCTATGCAAAGCAAGAACTAGAGCTACCATTTTTTAAACAAGTTTCTACAACATCTTTAGGTTTCTTTTATTTCATTAATCTCATTAATGAAGTCCCATTTTATTATGCTTCACAAGCATCTCTTTTGAAACGAAATCTGCAATATAACATATATCTCATATATATAATATAAACATTCGTCTCAGGCAGTAATATGATCTCATCACAGAACATTGCAGCAAAAGAACATATATTAAATATTAGATATACTAGGACGTCCGTGTTTTCAATACGAGCCTGTATAAAACACGGATTCCACGGTCGCGATGAATAGCCAAACCCACATCCCTAGTCCCCTACGAGAGCGGCAAGCAACACTGCCAATTCTAGGGTTAGGAGACCCGGTCTCGACTCCTCGAGATGGTCTCCCACTGGACCCTAGAACCCGGTTACTTGTGCTCCCCGTCTTGGGTCTACCTAATGCGGAAAAGTAAATAATATACAATGGTGACATCATCCTCAGCCCGGAAGTGCCCCAATAAAAGAATATTACATACAAATGAATTTTACATGAATGAAAAAGAAAAACTCTCATCTCACATAAAACCCCCGGCTATTCAAAACGCGACGATCCAATATAACATATCACAACAACACATAATATCTCATATCATCAACGTAAGCAAGTATGAGTATTCCGATTGTTGTTGATGTATAGCAACGAAGCCGGCGATACACCACATACTACGCTTACGGTTACAGAAAAGAAAGTGTAAAACTACAACAGTTGGAATCCGCAACCTCTTTAGACATCGCATGCCTAACCAAATGAATTCCTTAGACATCGCATGCCTAACAATTATAAACCCCGCATTTTAGTCTCATTATTGAAAACTCTTTTCAATATCAAGTCGGGCAATTCAACAAGATTCCCGACATCCTGATCGAATGCTCATCGCAAACTTTAGTAGACTGTCGTACCCCCGGATGCCGTCGACGAAGTGCACTAAGGCGGAACACCGCTGCCGCGAGCACCCGAACGGATGCTTTTGGCGACGGGGTTCTCCTACAGTCACTTGGTCGGGGCTATGGGGCGTGGCTATCTATTAAGTTTACCCGGCGAGTATCCGCGTACGCTACGTGATTGCGACGGACTTTTGATCGCATCAAAATCCCGTGGCAACCGATCATCTGAGACTGAACTGCTAGATTTATAACATTCAAATTAGTTATCTCATAACTACTTATGGATTCCAAATATTGTATCACATTCCAGATAAATAGACAATGTTAAACTTTCCGATCAAATAATCAAACACCCAGGGTTTCCCCAATTTATCTCAACACTTGAAATCAGTTTAAAAACATCCATCACATGCCACAGTACCAATGGTCCAGCCGTAGAAAGGTCAAGCCAACGCCTCACATGTGGCACGCCGTACTGCCCCAAACTCTAAGGTTCAGAGGCAGTTCAAGACGGTCACATAATCGAGTTAAGGTTTGTTGTCTTCTAGAGGGTCCACCGCGTTACTTGCACGACTTAGAAAGTTTTAAACTCGAGAAAAAATCCAACTTTTGAAAAAAATTCCGACTGGGGAAAAAGTGAGTTATTGATATCCGTTCGAACTTTTTAACAGTTTCTAAAATTATCCGAAAAAAACTTAAACGAAGTTAAATTATCCGATCGAATCAACGAGTTCTCAATACAACCCTAGAAAACTCAACACTTGAGTGGAATTAAAACATTCCCAGAAAAAAATTGCCAAGAAAGGACCTAAGAATAAATATATGAAATTCCAGGGACAAATCATTTCCCTTCATTCTTCTTCACAAATCAAGCTTGGATCTTCTTTAAAGTTAGCATTTTGGAGGCAAAATTTGGTTTTCTAGTTGCTAATTTTGTGAGGTGTAAAACCCTAACCCTAATCTCTTTTTGTTGTTTAATACTTTAAATTAGCTTAATAGTTGTTAATTAAAGCTTTCATTTGCATGTTTAGAAAATTCTAGAAAAGGTTTTTGGTAATCAAGGTAGGATTTTGTTTAGTGAAAAGGTTAATTGATAAGTTAAGTTTGAAGAAAACTTAACCTAGTTGCTAGTTTGTTAAATGATATATCCTAATTGTATAATTAAGCTAATTAGCAAACTAAGCTTTTACTAAATCCTAATTAAGTGAGATTAAAATTATAGTATTGGTATGAGTGGTTTAATCTTGCTAATTGGTGATGGTTGTAATTTCTAGTTTTAGTAAAAACTTGTAGTTTTGTGCTAAAATTATATAAGTTGCTTACTAGATTTTAGGATAATTTAGGCGTGAGTTTCTTTCGACGTTGCGGCGTTATTTATATTGATTCCACGCTATATCTTGTGTTGTGAATGCGCGATCGGTACGATCAGGGTCTAGGCTTGGTAGTTGTGTCGCTTTGCGTTCCTAGCTAGGGTCGTGCCGATGTCGTTTGTGTCTTTGTGTAGCTTTTGCTCTCGAGTTGGTTTCGTAGTGTCGCTACGCGCGTTAGACACTTGATGAACACTTGAGAGTACGCTTGGAGTTGGTGCGTCGGTCAAACGTAGTTTGTACGTGTTATTGGTCGATTGGTAATATATACTTGTTATATTATTATTTGCTTTCAGGATCGCAGGCGGGGACTTCAGGCACTGCGAAGAAGGAAAAGCGAGTGGTTGGCTTTACTTAGCCAGAATTGTTGTGAGTAGATTTAACATCTACAGGGGAATCGCCCGCTTGGCGTTATGCGTCTGGGCTAGATTAATGACATGACTATTAGTTAGAAATATACGGATATTGATTGTGCATGCATACCTTTGTTGCATATCTCATTTCCTATTGTGCATAGACTTAGTATTAATGAGACAAAACACCATTATTGACGGTTCATATTTCACGAGCACTAATTTTATGCTGCTACACACACACCGTCGATAATTGCCATGACACGCACAACACTTATACATATGTGATACTGTATTGCTTAAGGACATTAAGACATAATCCTTATTTTCCTTGTGCATATGATATATAGCATACCTGTATACCTATATGCTCACACATATGCATTGACATGCATACATGCTAATTACCCATATACCTATATGGTATTGTATCATTAGTGATAGGTATATTCACATATGGGACATAGCTACATGTACATCTTGTATACATACTTACATATACCTGGAGGGTATTACATCATTATTGATAGGTAGATACACATACCTTGCTATGCCAACATGGTTACGCATACCTGGCTTTAGCTATATGTTCACCTTTATTCGATGTTGTATAGACTTGGAGAAATTAGGAACCGCATGATATATATATTAACTTGTTGCAGTTAAATAGCGGTTTTTCCTTTATATGCTCATATTACTGTTTCATATTGCATATATTATATTCCTGGATTTCATATGATGTTCTCTGATATTTTTACTCCTAAATATATATAACAGTGGAATTGGGCGCTGTTATATATATATATTAGTGGAATGGGACGCTAATATATATGTATTGATTCATGCAGTTATACTTATTCATTACCTTGATGTTTTCTGGATTTGAGGACCGTGGTTGTTTCATAAAATTATGCATTATTTGAAAATCCATGTTTCTCTTGATATGATATTTCAGCTTCCACCATGAGATTTCTCGGTTCTGAGCTTATATATACCCCATGCAAGGAGGTGTCGTGGGCCGTGTGCGGGTATATGGTGGAACCCGGTTGCTTCCCCGGGGCAAGAAGATCGACGGTACATGCTAATGAGCCTCGCTGAGGGCGTGTGCCAACCGGTGATAGTATTTGGACTCGACGGATATCTGGGGGATACCGATCGAGGTTATGTATGCACATGCCCTTGTCGATTGCGGGTGGTGGACACTCAGGTTCCATAGGATGTGTAGGGTTGCTAGGCACATGCACAAGGGTCTACGAGGCATCAACCATGCCCGATTAAAAATTTAGCCGTGCCGAACAACCCAAAGCCGGATCTTTATACTAGAGTTTAGGTGAAAACAAGCATGTTAAACATTTTAACACTAAGTGAGAGGGATTACAACCTTTGTAGATCTGGTCCTTCACTTCTTAAGCTCTGTGTTGAGGTCCCTTCGCTGCGATCATCATGTCCCGGACTCTCGAGAGGTTCCACGAAGAGAAAGATGCAAGCTTGCTTCCGATCTTCGATAACAAAGATGATCTACCTTGATGTTTCATTAACACAAGCTAACACTCACTAAATGAAGTGAACACTCTCATCTAAAGGGCAAGGGTAGATGAGGATGATGAAGTAGGATTTTTGCTCTCATTTGTTTTTATATTCTCACTCACTTTCATCACTTAGCAAAAAGCTAGAAAGCTTTTTCAAAGAAGGAACTCATGGAAGAAGATGATAGAATCCTTTTGTGATGAACAATGAATTATTGTAGTGGTTACAAATCTAACCAAGGGTTAAGCATGAAAGAGTTAACCCTTGTAGAGAATTAAGTAGAGTTAATGGTTTGGATTGGGTTAACATAATATCTTCACAAAATATCAAGCAAAACACAAAGTCAAAGCTTCATGGAAGCTTCATGCAAAAGCTAACCCTAATCCAAACCCTAACCAAGTTTAAACCCTAAACTATTGATAAATTTGTAACCCTAACATGTTACAATATTATATATCACATATACAATATATTTTGTAACAATAGAAAATAATACAATTAACATATATCGCATATATATCAATGTATTATCCTGTGAGAAAATGAATCTTTTAGTGAGCTAATATTAGTTAATGTAATTTAATATATCATATATATTATTATACATTAAATTATCGAATCAACACTTGATCCGATAATCCAGCTATTTCACAAATAACCGACTAATACGATGACCCGGGTATATCACATATACCCGGCCGATATCTCATATCACGAGAATCCAATATGGTATCACATACCGCATTATCCTCGGTCCCACACATATCACATATGTGCTCCTACTTCGTTTTGCCTGAGTCAAGAAACCTCTGTGTAGGACTCTAAAGAATCGTCAATACGCCGGCAGTAGGTGATGATCATATCAAACACCCACAAGCTGCAAGCGGTCAGCTAAACGTAACAGCCACCCAGGTATTGAGCTCTCAGAAGATCAACAAGCAAGCCTGTACATTCTCCTGTGAATCCAATCAGTAACACTCCCGTACAGTCCGGTCTCGTCGTCTGATATGTCGCATATCTCGCCTAGGGGTGGTAAACGTCAGACCCCAGTAGCTCGATAAGTCGTGTCGATATGAGGTCTATAACAGTTCGAGAAACTACTGATAACACCTACCAGTAAATCTCAGCAACCCTGGCCAGGGATTTCCGGTTATAGCCAATCGAACACAGCACAACATCAACTCCCTATATCGGGAGAGACGAATCCCCTCCTATCGCTCATTTCCTCTATGTGATTCGGGACTGTACCCAAAAGCCACCTTTTTGCACGCCCTCTTGGATGTGGTATGATGGAAATCAAAGCACAGTGGGAATCACACAAGACTCTATGACGATCTCGGGTCAACAGACTACTCTGTACCAGTGTCACCGGAGAACTGCCATCTGACATGAGGTATAATACCATCTGGGAGTTCTCGGCGAGTCCGTCCAGTGTACCCAGTCTCCACTGAGCACCCATACACCATCCTTGATGTAAAACACCGATGGATATGGGATCATCCATCGCTCATCATATGGGTCAAGATGCGTATACGCTAGTCTACTCTGGTGCATCGATGCCCTGTCTCGATACACCCTCGACTAGGAACAGTTATAGGATGTACTCGTCGACTACCGTAGCCCCACTAGTATGATCTCATCATAGTCCCAGTAGTCGAGTACATATCCTAAGGGCTTTATCAACATGTAACATAGAGACAATCAGAGTACATGTTAAGATAAAGTACAACCAGATAGCATACTATCATGTCGAGCAAGAAAGTCCTCCCTATATATGTCCAAGCATCCATTACAATATACATCGTATGTACAGTAATGGCCTCTAGGGCATACATATAACTAACAGGATATACGTACATGACATGGGAGGGCCAGTCCCAGGTGACGGCGCCTCAGAGATGAGTATTTATATGTCGATATTAGACACTTGTTTTCATGATATTTTTGGGTGTAGATATTAGACACTCAGGTTTCATGAGACTTACTTGATATTGGATACTGGTTATATGAGATTTACTTGATATTAGACACTCAGGATATACGAGGTTTACTTGATATTGGACACTCAGGATATATGAGACTTACAGGATATGAGGGCCAATTTGGGGGCTGATTTGAGGAAAGTTGGGATTTAGATTGTCTTGATGGACTTTGGTCCTGCCACGAGGTCAGGATTCCGTGAGGATGATATGTTTTATCCCATACTCCGCATTTACTTTATATGCATTGCTTCATGTATTTGTAGTACCTGATAGAGTATCTTTCATGACTGTTGCATATACTTATTACCATTTATAGCTTTCATGTATTAGTTGTACCTGATAGAGTACCTTTCATGACTGTTGCATATATGTGGCCATTTATTGCTTTCAGCTTGCATGTGATAGATTCGCGCAGTACGTGCATACTTGCGATTATCTGCATATGTTATTTATTATTCACGAGTTGGCAACTCACCCCCGTTGTGCCACAGGGTTTGCAGGTTGTTCATCAGAGTAGTCGAGGCAGGGCTTCTACCTATCATATCATATTTTGCAGCGGATACCGCTTCGGCTGACTGCGTGCAGTTTTGCTATAGGTGGGTTTTGCGGTTATTCGATGATGCTCTTTGTATATCTTTCTACCTTGTACTCTCCATCTACCATTTTCATGTATTGACTTAGAGACTTGATGTGAGAGCGATATTGTATATTTTTAGTGACTTGGAGGTCTTTTATGCAGTTTTACTTATATAGTCTTTTATTTCTTCACTACGGCGTCGTATATCTGTTGTGGTGGTTGTTTTCCGCCGTTGGGCGTGGATTTTCTCCCGTTGGGGATGCTTTACTTATATTTATGTTGTACCCATTTTTGGGGTTAGTTTTTACAAAGGAGGTGCTGCCAAAATTTTTAAGAAAGTAAAGTTGGACTTTAAAGAATTTGTACTTGAGATTTTCAAAAGTTTTAACAATGTTCTTATCACCTACTACTTTTGATGGTTTAGATTGCTGGGTTTTCGGCCTACTTAAATTACGTTACACCTATAGACGTTACGTAGTTTAAGGGCCGTCACGTGCCAAATTTCGGGTCGTGACATACTTGCCCACTATGCTTCCGCTGCTCCCACTGACTTCAACAACCCTCTGGCAGAGTCATATACACGTGCACTTCTAAAGCTAGTTTAGAACGACGCTATACCCATCCTCCTGCCGGGTCTTATAGTCTAGAATAGCAGTAATGACAAGTTTGGGTAAACAAGAACCTCCCTGTCACCGTCTCTGAGAAGACTGAAGTACCACTCGGGTGCCTGAGGTTACCCACCAAATCTGCGGAGTGGCTAATGGAATGTCAAATCCAATTGAATCCTCAGGTTCTATTAAATCTTCTGTGATCGTTTGTGGTTCTGGAATCACTTCCAGTTCTACCATACTCCTACTTTTGTTTTCTGAAAAAATCCATTTTACTAAAACTGTGGCGAGTCAAGAACAATATCACTATTGATCTTCCTGATGGTAGAAAGTTAACCCTCGTCAAAGCCCGGGATAACCCACAAACTGCCATTACTGAAACATGCCTCGAGTTTATCCGGATTCTGGTTTTAAGCATCAGCCGGACAACTCCCTATACCTTAACATCGTTAAGATATAAATTGATTTTATATATATCCAATATAGAAACAAAAGCACTAATTTAATTGGAACCAGATTCAAAATTACGCAGCTGTCTCTAGTGCATATGAACCAAATGGAATGAGAAATGTCAGCATTACTTATCAAGGAGTGCATCCATATATGAGTAACCTGAAAGAGAAGCAAGTTCTCAAAAACCATTACTATCAACGGAATACAAAATCAAGTATATATATCTTCGACTACCTCGAAAAATCCTGATACTTGCAACATGTGGTTCTCTACTTTATTCATATACCTATAACATTTCAAAATTTGGACCTTATATTTCAGTGAAACACATACCTAAAAACTAAAGAAGTTACAAATAAACAGAATATAGTACGAGTACCAACTCTTTTGTCCTAGTGGACACTGGACAAAATACAATACTTTGTACAAGTCCCCTGAGTTCAATAACTCAAACCCTGTGCGTTGTAGGTTGAAAACTGTACTATAGTTAAGAAGAATTACACCGCTGTTGAATGCACCTTACCTAATCACCAACTGATATAGGTAAATGCCATAGACATAATTTCAAAATATTATATCTCACTTTATAAAATAAACGTACAGATATATCAGTTTGAAATTGGTGCATAACAACGGATATTCAAAACCAAATATTTGCCGTCCGGCAAAAACCCAGGTGATTTTCTCAAATATCACCAATTACAACGAATTCCGATATATTGAGGATCTAATCACCCAATTCCCAATATCTTACTCCCACTCACCATCTGTAACACCATACAGATGTGAGAAACTGATCTGGTAAATACATACCCTAGAGTTAGATTTCAATTGAGAAAACAGTTTTCAATTAATATCGCACAGTCGGAATGAAACATGAAAATGTTTCGAAGGGGTTAACCTGGTATTCCTAGTAACACCTCTTCCACTATTTTGATTCATGACAGTAACCATATACTTACCTGCCCTCATTTCAATCCCTTTATTATGTCTTTACTTATTACCTTCTGTATACCTTCTTTAGGCTAATTGGTTTTCTCCCTTCCCTACCTTTCGGCACCAGCCTAAGGTTTGGAAGAAGACTATCCAATAAGCGTAATAGGTGTACACTCCTTATGCTAGGAGCCCTCGCAACCTGAGAGAAGGTAATGGGAAAAAAATTTTGAATAATCCTATTCTATTTCTCCTGAACCGAAAACCATCCTCGAATCTGGAATGAATTCCTTCGAGTTCGTATGTAACTATACGATGGCATGTCCAAGCATTATGGACGTTCGTAGTGATAAGAAGTGTTCTGGAGAAATCCAAAGTGGATGTGGGAGTGGCAGGGGCATACACGGTTTTGTCGTGAATGATAACAGTCGCAATTTCCTTTGCCCTTATTCTAATCCCTTTATATGTCTTCACTTATTACCTTCTGTACACCATCTTTAGGCTAATTGGTTTTCTTCCTTCCCTAACGTTCAGCACCAGCCTGAGGTTTAGAAGAAGACTATCCAATAAGCGTAATAGGTGTACCCTCTCCTAATCTTAGGAGCCCTCACAACCTGAGAGAAGGTAAAAGGAAAAGACAACCGAATAATCCTATTTAATCTCTCCAGAACTAGAATCCATCCTCGAATCTGGAACAAGTTCCTTCGAGTTCGTATGTAACCATACGATGGATTATCCAATAAGTGCGGATCTTCATAGTGATACGGGGTGTTTTGGAGAAACGTAATGCTGATATAGAGGTGGCAATGATATATGCGATACCGTGACATTCCAAAAGCCAAAGTGTTTTAAGAATGTTCGGTTAACTTGGTTCATGAGTTTTAGTTTAGGGTTGGACCATGGTCGCTACCAGAGAGAGAGAAAAGAAACACTCAGCGTGCAATTTAAGCTAGATCAGAATGGTTAATCACTTTATCTAATCAGGATGACTCCCATTGTTTCCTTGAATTCTCCTCCAAACCCTAAAAGGAGAATTAGTCGGGATCATCTAAAATCACCCGAGGAGTAATCCTACTCATCAGTGGGAATTGGGATCCAACTATTATCATATGATAACTTGATGGAAGCCACTCAAGTCACCACACTCCAGAAGGTATGGACAAGCCTGGCAAGTTTCCTGTATGTTTGAAACTCCCGATGTGATTTTTAACCCTAGGACCCAAGTGACCTTGACGAATAATCAACAAATCAAAAGGTCCTAGTCAAGTTCAACCCGTCATTATTTTGATTGTGTTAAACCCACCCGCACGACCCTTGACAAATAATCAACAAAGTCGTACGACTGTCCTAACCAATCTACATGTCCATGCGACAGAAAAGCATTACAAAGCTACCGCACACTACGTCTCGGCGAATAGCAACGACAAACGTAGCACAAATACTAAGCAATACTAATCTGAAATGACGGAGGGCTACGGCTGGTTTTTGGAGAAAAACCTTTAACTCAATGAACTTGATATCGTTGAAGGAATCCAAGTGGTTTTACAAATATATAGTGGCGCAAACTTTTGCTAAAGAGGTCACTTCCGGTAAAGGGATCTCGGCTCTTTCCTCATCGAATGAGGTGCAGGATATTCCAAACTGAATACCACGATGCAAAGCAAAAGAATCTACTATAGTAAAGTTATTACGTTGACACAAACTTTTACTCAAGGGGTCACTCCCGATGAAGGGATCTTGGCCCTTGCCTCGTCGAATGAGGTGCTGGATATTCATAACCGAATACCACTGTGCAAAGCAAAAGAGAACGTCTGTAATGTCATTTTTTTAAAAACTTGGTTCCAAAAACATCATATATAGGTTTGTTTTATCCTTGGATTGATCAAAATCAACGCAGTCCCATCAATTAATCACACCAGAAAAGAACGAAAATATGATATACGTATATGCCATCCGCATTCGCCACTGGGTCCCGTCATCACCCGTTAGGTTACTTAACTAACGATAGAGCGGGGACTAGACTAGCGCGGGTGCACAACATATACAACATCTACTAGTGTGTGTGTGTGTGTGTGTGTGTGTGTGTGTGTGTGTGTCTATATATCATCTCAGGCATGATATAAAAGCAACATCACAGAAGCATCACAAAAACAACATAGAATGGTAGATAATCTTGGAGCCCCGGGTTTCACTTGAGCCGCAAATGAGACCCGACGTTCCCTGTCTTGTGGATAGCCTGTGCAATGAAAACCTAGACCCCTATGAGCACGGCAAGTTACCTGTTAGAACCAGAAGCGAGGCAACCCCAATGAACAACGTGAATGGGCCACCCAGCACTTCACGGAATCCGGTAACTTGGGCACCCCTCCGTGGGTTAACCTATACCCCCTACGAGTGTGGCGAATAGCCCGCCAATTTTAGAGTAAGGTCCCCTCCATCTCAAAGCCATGAGATGCGGACCCGTTGCCCTCTAGAACCCGGCTATTCGTGCACTCCACCGCGGGGTAATCCTAGTACAGAAAAGAAAATAATATATACAAAGGTGACATCGACCTCAACCCGATCGTGCCCCAAACAAATAATATACAAATGGGCAGTGACGGCAGTACACATGTTGGACGCTCGCCCCGCAATATCAAATGTACAAATAAAACTAATCTGTACTAACAATGCACCCAAGCTATCCACTACGACGATCCAAACACAACACAGTACAACACGGAACATCACGTTCGCAAACCTGTCTAAAAGAACATATAGCAATTAGACGAGTTGTACTGCTCGAATGACATTCACGGTCGCAGATAGTAATGCATGTACTGATAAACATTTAAACAGTGTTAAATTAGTGACTTTGAAACACCCCGAATTGCCCCTGAACAATAGATAACAAAATATCCAAACTGGGAAAAACTAGAAATACCACTGAACCAATATTCCAGAGACCAGACCACAAACAAAATACGAAATCCCAAGTCCCTACTAGGGCCGGCCAGCTCGGAATTTATGCACATGTGGCCTGTTCAATTAGGGTGGAAGTGGCTCGTATTTTGGGTGTTGTCTAGTGGTCACCATAGTAGTCTTCTGCAGTTGCTAAAATAATTTTTTGAAGACTTTAAAAATTGACAGAAACTGGAATATGCAGTGCACTGTTTCGGGGTTGTTTCGGTTTTGATACTTTAACATAGTCTAAACTAGCTAGCTAAGGGTTTAAGGGTTGGCTCTGATACCATGTTGGGTTACGGCAGCACCTCGGCCATCAAACCATGGCCAAATGCGGAACAAAATTTTTCTAAACCGGAGCTACCACAACCCGATGCCCGGATCTACCCTAAACCCTATACTAGCAAGCAATATAAATAGTTAGGAATGGTTATACCAAGTTGATCCGTGTCCTTCGGTCTTGAACCATCATCCCAAGCTCCTAGAGGCTCCTTGATCGAATTTGGTTGCCGGTCTTCCTCCATCTACGATGATCCACCTGAGGGAAACGGCGCAAGCTTCAGCCTTGCCAAGCGAGGCAACCGACACTCCAAGGTTGCTAGCAATGGAGAGTGGAGGTGTAGGAATGTGTCACTATAATTTTTCTCTCATCACAAATACTCCAAGAGTAACTCAAGAAGATGAAGAGGAGGTGAGGAAAATATGTGGCATGAGCAACTAAAGAAAGTGACTAAAAACCCCAAGTGAGTGAGGATGAGAGAGTGATGAAGCAAGTGAAGAAAAGAATGAGCAAGACCCCTCAAGTATGATGGCAACCCCCCTCTCTCAATCATGCATACACAAAAAAAAAAATATATCTCCTCATTCTACCAATAAACAAATGCATGCCATACCTCTCTACATGCCTCATGCCAACTCACCCCTCCACCTCATTCCCAAATTGATTTTCTAAAATGAAAATCAATTAATGAGGTGGCCATCTTCTAGAAGCTTATCCGTATAAATACGGAATACTTCTCGGTACACGTATCGAAATACATATACGCGTATTCGTACAAAAATACGAATAGTCAAGAGAGAAAATGAATAGTGAACAATAATAATAGAATACATATATATATATATATATAAATACATATACAAATTATTAAATCAAAACCTTATTTAATAATCTGACTTAATCCTAAGCCGCTAGTATTATCAACCGTCTGATTAGGGTCTGTGCAGCCTGTACACATATTTAATTGGACACCTGTATGTACCAACATACGTCATCTACACCATATCGTCTGAATCGTGAAAACCCTCTGTGTGAGATGTTGGAGATAGTGCCCTCAGAGTCGATTATTGGATCACAGGCATGCGATTGCAATGATTGATGGAGGAACTATCCCGATAGGACAGTCTTACTCAAGTTGATAGTATACTATCTGGTTTATCTTTATCATCGTGTACTGCTTTAGGTGACCATATAGGTCACTATTGCACGTTGATAGAGCCCCTAGGATTCTTGCTTGACTACCAGAGTATGAGGGCGATCATATACGTGGGAGCTGGGGTCTATAAGCACATCCTTAAAAAGGGTCCCTAGTCGTGGGAGTTTCGAGACAGGGCATCGATACTCCAGAGTAGACTAGTGTATACAGTCGAGACCCCGACGAGGGGCGGTGGCCGGTCTCACAAGCCACTGGTGTCAGTTGGTTCACCTAAGATGTATACAGGTGCTCATTGGGTTATGAGTACACCGGACAGGACTCGCCGGGAACATGCTAGTTGAGATTATACCAGACGTCAGATAGCAGTTCCCTGGTGACATGTGTACAGGTTAGTTCATCGACCTGAGATCGTCATTTGTCTCGTGTGAGTTCCTACTGTGCTTTGATTACTACCCTACCACGCTCAAAGGAGACGTGCAAACAGATTTTAGTTGGGTACAGTCCCAAGCCACATGGAGGTAGTGAGCGGATCTGCAAGGGTTCGTCTCTCCCGGTATTGGGGGTGAGGTCGCGCTGTGTCTAGGAGAGCCAGTACATGAAAGTCCTTGGCCAAGACAGGAGATTTACTGGTAGGTATTCCAGTAGTATCTCAAGGTGTTCTAGGCTACTCTCCAACACGACTTGTACCGCTTTTGGGGGTCTGACTTTTACCAACCCCCTAGGCCCGCCATACGATACTCATAGAAGAACGGACCGGACTGTATGGATATTGTCACTGACAGGCTCAGTAGGGTGTCAAGATGAGTTCGCTCATCGACGTCCCTTTTGGTCAATACCTGGTAGCCCGTTACGTATTGGCTAATACCTCTGAAGTGCTAGTGGTTAAATCCACAACCAAAGTATTGACGAGTCTTTAGAGTCCCCCACAGACCAGTTTCTCAAGTTTCGGGCGAAACGCTGTAGAGGCCGTATGGAGATATGGCAGGGTTCGATCAGATACGCGCGGTATTGCACGGATCATGATCGGACGGTTTTTACTAGCGGGCTTTGGTTTAAGCCGGATCCTAGTATTGTACAGTGTAGATTTTGTCTCTTTGCATTTGTGTTCAGTGGGAATACAAATGCGGGCATGTATATGCAGTCGCGAGGTTTTCCTGTAATTTATTACGGGATCAGTTTTCTGAAGTTGCCAGTTTGTATTCCGTTCTGGCCAGTTTTCCTTTGTTCCTTCACGGCCGGACTTTTTCTGATGGAGGGGTAATTTGAAAGTGTGCAAATTATCATTTGTGGAGGGGGTTATTAGTTATTTGTGGCTTCATGATGAGATTCTTTTTCCATCCACACACTTGCATTTATGAGATGAGAGTTTTGATTAGATTAGATGAGAAATGGTGTGACCATTTTAATTCATGATTATCATTCATTTTCTTTCCTTGCATTATTGCAATTTACCTCCACCATTTGGAGAGAGGGGCCGGCCACTACTTGAGAGGAGAGGGTGAGGTTCATTTTTGATGAGGGGAATAATTCATATCTCATTTGCTTGCTTGCAAAATTCTCAACCTCTCTCCAAAGTTCTTTCATTCCTCCATCATGGCAATTTCACAACCCCAATTGAGACAATGGTTTCTACACTAATCTACAGCATTCCTTGGACGCGTCGGCTAGCCAACTTCGCGCCCGAGTTGCCTCGGTCCAGAGATGGGAGCCCGTAAAAGAACCCGGCATTGTGGTGCCCGTCCCGACGAGGAGGTGACGACCGGAGATTCCGCGAGGAGATCGGAGTGGAGGTGAAGACCGAAGGACACGGATCGCTTGGTATATTTTCTCTACTCTTTTTCTTGTTTGCTAGAGTTAGATTAATGGCCCGATCCGGGATTTTTAGTGCGCGGTGGTGCCGGTTCTAGTTTATAGAAAAGTTTTCGTTTCCGCATTCCGTCGTCGGATTGACGGCCGGGGCGCCGCCGTGCACTTACACTGGTATCAAAGCCAGGCCATTAACCTAGTCTAACTTGCTCTAACGTGTTTAGAACTTCGATCGGACGAATTTTCAAAATCCGCGTTTTCATTGCATTAGTTTCTGTCGAAATTTTTTTGGGCTCTAAAAATTTTCAGGTTGTTGCAGAAACACATGCAGGCAAATATAAGCATTCTGTGAAAATTTGGTCGCGTGACGTCACTGTACCACCGCGGAACCGCGGCCAAACCCACGCATTGGCCGCGGTTCCGCCGCCATGTTAACTGTTCACTTTACCAAATTTTCACAATGGGCTTATGGGTTGAAATTGGGGTTTTTGGAATATTCTTTTTGGGCCCAGAATTTCTTTAAGTGCTACAGCAGTGCTTGGGGCCCACTTCGGTAAATTTGATCGATCGAAAATTTTAAACATATTAGTTCACAGTATTTACATTATATCTGCGACCGTGAATGTTATTTGATCGGTAAATCCTGTCTAACTGCTATAGCCCTTTT
Source organism: Agapanthus africanus (assembly GCA_030015575.1). Classification (NCBI taxonomy): domain Eukaryota; kingdom Viridiplantae; phylum Streptophyta; class Magnoliopsida; order Asparagales; family Amaryllidaceae; genus Agapanthus; species Agapanthus africanus. The sequence goes on along the minus strand of JASDDO010000029.1, from coordinate 238,847,498 downwards.
AGACGGATTTGCGAACGTGACATTCACGTTGATGTTCTGTGTTGTGCTGTGATGTTGCGGATCGGTCATGGGGGATAGCCTGGATGCAATGGCAGTACTGTTTTTTTTATTACGTACATTTGATATTGCGGGGTGAGCAACCGACATGTGGACTGCCGTCACTGCCTGTTTGCATATTATTCTTTTGGGGCACGACCGGGTCGAGGTCGATGTACCCGTTGTATATTTTACTTTCTGTACTAGGATTACCCCAAGGTTGGGTGCACGGATAGCCGGGTTCTAGAGGGCAACGAGCCTGCATCTTATGGCTTTGAGACGGAGGGGGCTTCACTCTAGAATTGGCAGGCTATTCGCCGCACTCGTAGGGGGTATAAGTTGACCCAAGGAGGGGTGCCCGAGTTACCGGATTCCGTGAAGTGCTGGGTGGTCCATTTACGTTGCTGAAGGGGGCCGCCTCGCTTCAGGTTTTGGCGGGTAACTTGCCGCGCCCGTAGGGGTCTAGGATTTCGTTGCACAGGCTATCCACACGACCAGGGGAACGTCGAGTTTCAGTAGCGGCTCTGCGAAACCCGGGGATCCCAGATATCTGTATTGTTTTGTGATGGTTATTATATTTCTGTGATGTTGCATTTTATCACGCCTTGAGCGAATATTATATATTGATATATATACTAGTAGATGTTGTATATGTTTTCCATCCGCGCTAGTCCAGTCCACGCTCTGTCGTTAGTTAAGTAACCTAACGGGTGATGATGGGACCCAGTGGCGAATGCGGATGGCATATACGTACATCATTATTTTCGTTCTTTTGTGGTGTGATCAATTGATGGGACTGCGTTGATTCGGATCAATGCAAGCTAAACAAACCTATTCTGATGTTGTTGGAACACTTTTCAAAAAGCTGTTATTGCAAGGGCGTTCTCTTTTGTTTTGCATCGTGGTATTCAGTTGGAATATCCTGCTCCTCAGTCGACGAGGCAAGGGCCGAGATCCCTTCACCGGGAGTGACCCCTTAGACAAAAGTTTGCGTCAGGGCAATAACTTCACTATAGTCGTTTGCTTTTGCTTTGCATCGTGGTATTCAGTTGGAATATCCTGCACCTCATTCTACGGGGAAAGAGCCGAGATCCCTTTACCGGGAGTGACCTCTTTAGCAAAGGTTTTCGTCACTATATTTTTAAAAGCTATCCGGTTCCTTCAACGATATCAAGTTCATTACGTTAAAGGTTTTCGCCAGAAACCATTCGTAGCCCTCCGTCGTTTCATATGGATAGTCAATAAGTATTCAAGCTGTGTTTGTTGGCCAAAGTCAAGGCACAGTGATTGGTAGCTATTGGGTATTCATATGCAGCATAGATAGATGCGTTGGTTTGGGCAGACTTATAGCCTTGTTGGCCAAAGTCAAGGGCTTGTATGGGTGGGCTCAAATTAACCTGGAGAATGACGAGTAGAACTTGACATGTAACTTATGATTTGTTGGCCAAAGTCAAGATCATAAGAACATGGGGTAAAAATCACATCGGGAGTTTCTAAAGAAACTGAAACTTGCCAGATATGCGCATACCTTCTGGAGAGTGATAACGTGAGCGGATTCCGTCACGTTATCATGCGATGATAGTTGGATCCCGATTCCCACTGATGAGTTGGTTTACTCCTCGGGTGATCCCGACTAATTCTTCTTTCAGGTTTGGAGGAGAATTTGACATTACAGTGGGAGGTTTCCTGATTAGATAAAGTGATAACCATTCTGATCTAGGTTAGAGTGCACGCTGAGTGTTTCTTTTCTCTCTCTCTTTGGCAGCGACCATGACCCGACCCTTGACCTTGACTCAGTGACCAAAATTAACCGAACCTTCTTAAACACTGGCTTTTGGATTGTCAGAGTTGCATACCTCATTGCCACTCCTACTTTTACCCTTTTCTCCAGGACACCCTGTATTACTACGAACGTCCACTTCCATTGGACAAAACCATCGTATGGTTATATACGAACTCGAAGGGATTTATTCGGGGATGGTTTCCGGTTCTGGAGAAAACGAATAGGACTATTCAGTTGTCTTTTCCTTTTACCTTCTCTCACATTGCGAGTACTCCTTGGTTTAGGAGATAGTACACCTATTACGCAAATTGGATAGTCTTCTTCCAAACCTTAGGCTGGTGCCGAACGGTGGGGAATGATGAAAACCAATTAGCATAACGATGGTGTATAGAAGGTATTAAGTAAAGACATATCAAGGGATTAGTAAGAGGGCAAAATAAATTGCGACTGCTATTCACGACCGAACCAAGTATTTCATTACCACTCCCACTTCACCTTTGTATTTCTCCAGAACACTCCGTATCACTACGAAGATCCACAGTTTATTTGGATACTCCATCGTATGGTTATATACGAACTCGAAAGGAACTTGTTCCAGTTCGAGGATGGATTCTGGTTCATGAGAAATAGGAATAAGGTTTATTCGGTTGTCTTTTATCTTCACCTTCTCTCGCATTGCGAGTGCTCCTAGGATTAGGACAGTACACCCATTATGCTTATTGGATAGTCTTCTTCCAAACCATAGGCTGGTGCCGAACGGTAGGGAAGGAAGAAAACTATTGGGCCTAAAGGGGTGTACAGAAGGTAATGACTAAAGACATATAAAGGGATTTGGAGAGATGGAAAAGAGATATACGGTTACAGTTGTGAATCTGGATAATGGAAGAGGCATTACTAGCAATACCGGGATACACCATCGAAACATTTCAATATTTCAGTTTCACTGTGTACTGTTAAAAGAAAACTGATTTCCCAATTTGACACTTGCTCCAGGGTATGTATTTACCAGATATGATTCTCACATCTGTATGGTTTTACAGATGATGAGTGGGAGTAAGTTATTGGGAATTAGGTGATTATCCTCATTATATCGGAATTCGTTGTAATTGGTGATATTTGAGGAAACCACCTGGGTTGTTTGCCGGACAGCAAATATTTGGTTTTGAATATCCGTCGTTGTGCACCAATTTCAAATTGATATATCTGTACGTCTATTTTTATAGAGTGAGATATAACTTTTTGAAATTATGTCGGTGACATTTACCTATATCAGTGGATGGTTAGGTAAGGAGCATTAAACAGCGGTGTAATTCTTCTTAACCATAAGTACAGTTTTCAACTTACGACACACAGTGAATGAGTCACTAGACTTAGGGGACTTATACAGAGTATTGTATATTTTCCAGTGTCCATTAGGACAGAGGGGATGGTCCTCGTACTATATTCGGTTTACTTATGACTTCTCTAGTTTTTAGACAGGTGTTTCGTAGAAACACAGGGTCCAAGTTTTAAGAAGTTATAGGTATATGAATAAAGTAGAGAACCAGGTGTTGCAAGTATCGGGATTCTTCAAGGTGATCGAAGATGTAGATACTTGTGTACGGTGTTCTGTTGATAGTAATGATTAAGAGAACTCGCTTCTCTTTCAGGTTACTCATAATTGGAAGCATTCCTAAGTTGAGTAACGCTGATCGGCCTCTCTCTCCATTTAGTTGACATGCACTGGAGACAGCTGCATGATTTGAATCTGGTTCAATTAAATCAGTGCCTCTGTTTCTATATTGGATATAGAACAGTTCATATCTTGACATTGTTAAGATACGGGGAGTTGTCCGGCTTATGCTTAAAACCAGACTCTGGATAACTCAAGGCACGTTTCTGTAATGGCTGTTTGTGGGTTGACCCGGGCTATGACGAGGGTTGATTTTCTACCATCTGGAAGATTAATAGTGATATTGTTCTTGACTCGCCACAGTTTTAATAAAAATGGATTTTTTCAGAAAACAGTAGTGGGAGTATGGTAGAACTGGAAGTGATTCCAGAACCGCAAACGATTACTGAAGATTTGATAAGAACCTAAAAATTCAATCTGGTTTGACATTCCATTGGCCACTCCGCAGATAAAGTGGGTAATCTCAGGCACCCGAGAGGTACTTCGGTATTGTTAGTTATGTATATGCCCTAGAGGCCATTGTTGTACATATGATGTATATTATGATGGATGCTTGGATATATACAGAGATGACTTTCTTGCTCGTCATGATAGTATGCTATTTGGTTTCACTTTATATTAACATGATGACTTGTATTGGTTTACTGTCTTACTCTCACATGTTGATAAAGCCCTTAAGATCTGTACTCGACTACTGGGACTATGATGAGATCATACTAGTAGGGCCATAGTAGTCGATGAGTACATCCTATAACTGTTCCTAGTCGAGGGTATATCGAGACAGGGCATCGATACACCAGAGTAGACTAGCGTATACGCATCTTGACCCATATGATGGGCGATGGATGATCCCATATCCATCGGTGTTTGACATCAGAGATGGTGTACGGGTGCTCAGTGGAGACTGGGTACACTGGACGGACTCGCCGAGAACTCCCAGATGGTGATATACCACACGTCAGATAGCAGTTCTCCGGTGACACTGGTACAGGGTAGTCTGTAGACCCGAGATCGTCATAGAGTCTTGTGTGATTCCCACTGTGCTTTGATTTCCACCTTACCACGTCCAAGAGGGCGTGCAAAACGATGGCTTTTGGGTACAGTCCCGAATCACATGGAGGCAATGAGCGATAGGAGGGGATTTGTCTCTCCCGGTATAGGGAGTTGATGTTGTGCTATGTTCGATTGGCTATAACTGGAAGTCCCTGGCCAGGGCTGATATAGAGATATACTGGTAAGTGTTACCAATAGTTTCTCGACCTGTTATGAGCCTCACATCGACACGACTTATCGGTTACTGGGGTCTGACGTATACCACCCCTAGACTTGATATGCGACATATCAGACGAACAGACCGGACTGTACGGGAGTGTTACTGATTGGATTCATAGGAGAACGGACAGGCCAGCTTGTTGATCTTCTGATCGCTCAATACCTGGGTGGCTGTTACGTGCAGCTTGTGGGTGTTTGATATGATCATCACCTGCTACCGGCGTATTGACGATTCTTTAGATTTGCTTATAGACCCCCAGCTCCCACATATATGATCGCCATCATAATGCTGGTAGTAAGGCAAGAATCCTATGGGCTCTATCAACATGCAATAGTGCTGATAAAGAAAAACCAGATATCATACTATCATCTCGAGTAAGACTGTTATACCGGTATAGGTCCTTCTTCAATCATCACTATCGCGTGTCTGCGATTCAATAATTGACTTGAGGGCACTATAACCAACAAGCTGCACGTAACAGCTATCCAGGTATTGATCGAAAGAAGGTTAACGAGCAAGCTCATCCAAAACCTATAAAGTCTATCAGCGATAATCACCGTCAGGTCCGTTCTCTTCGACTAAGAGTGTCGCATACTGGGTCTGGGAGGTGAAAACCGTCAGACTCCTAATAACCCGATAATTCATGTCGATCATGAACTTATAACCATCTGAGAAACTACTAATAACACTTATCAGTAAATCTCAATTGTCTTGGTCAAGTACTTCTAGTTATAATTGATCTGGCACAACATGACCTTGACTCCCAATACATGGAGAGACGAAATCCTTTCGATCGCTCATTGCTTCCATGTGTTTCAGGACTATACCCAACTAAAACCTGTTTGCACTGTTGGAGATAGTGCCCTCAGAGTCAATTATTAGGTCACAGGTACGTGATTGTAATGATTGATGGAGGACCTATCCCGGTAGGACGGTCTTACTCGAGATGATAGTATGCTATCTGGTTTACCTTTATCATCGTGTACTGTTTTAAGTGACCTGACACGTCGCTATTACACGTTGATAGAGCCCCTAGGATTCTTGCTTGACCACCAGCAGTATGAGGGCGATCATATAAGTGGGAGCTGGGGGTCTATAAGCATATCCTTAAAAGGTCCCTAGTCGTGAGAGTTTCGAGACTGGGCATCGATTCTCCATAGTAGACTAGTGTATACAGTCGAGACCCCGACGAGGGGCGGTGGCCGGTCTCACAAGCCACTGGTGTCAGTTGGATCACCTAAGATGTATACAGGTGCTCATTGGGTTATGAGTACACCGGACAGGACTCGCCGGGAACCTGCTAGTTGGTCATATACCAGACGTCAGATGGCAGTTCCCTGGTGACATGTGTGCAGGTTAGTTCATCGACCTGGGGATCGTTATTTGCCTCGTGTGAGTTCCTACTGTACTTTGATTACTACCCTACCACGGCTCAAAGGAGTCGTACAAACAGGTTTTAGTTGGGTACAGTCCCGAGCCACATGGAGGCAGTGAGCGTATCTTCAGGGGTTCGTCTCTCCCGGTATTGGGGGTGAGGTCGTGCTGTGTCTAGGAGAGCCATTACACGAAGCCCTCGGCCGAGGCAAGGAGATTTACTGGTAGGTATTCCAGTAGTATCTCAGGGTGTTCTGGGCTACACTCCGACACGACTTGTACCGCTTTTGGGGGTCTGACTTTTACCAACCCTCTAGGCCCGCCATGCGATGCTCATAGACGAACGGACCGGACTGTACGGATATTGTCACTGACAGGCTCAGTAGGGTTGTCAGGCTGAGTTCGCTCACAGACGTCCCTTTTAGTCAATACCTGGTAGCCCGTTACGTATTGGCTTATACCTCTGACGTGCTAGTGGTTAAATCCACAACCAAGGTGTTGACGAGTCTTTAGAGTCCCCCACATTTCAGTTACTCAGCTTTCGGGCGAAAGGTTGTAGAGGCCGTATGGAGATATGGCAAGGTCCGATCAGATACGTGCGGTATTGCACGGATCAGGATCGGACAGTTTGTACTATAGGCCGTATGGATATATGGCAGGGTTCGATCAGATACGTGCGGTATTGCATGGATCAGGATCGAACGGATATTACTAGCCGGTTTTGGTTTAAGCCGGATCCTAGTATAGTACAGTGTAGATTTTGTCTCATTGCATTTGTATTTCGGTCGGAATACAAATGCGGGTGTGTATGCACAGTATCGGGGTTTTCCTGTAATTTATTACGGGACCAGTTTTCTGGAGTTGCCAGTTTGCTTTCCGTTTCGGCCAATTTCCTTTGTATCGATCATTGGCCGAAGTTTGGTGGAGGAGGGTTTATTTGCATTGTTGCAAATAGGCATTAGTGGAGGGGGTTCTTTGCATCTTGTTGCATCATGATGGCTTTCATGATGTGCACCATCCTTTGACTTGATTTCTTCATGATGGCATGACTTTTTGAGTCATCATGGTTCATGATGGTTGGACTTTGTGAGGTGATGATGGTGGTGTTGAGTGTTGGTGTTTCTTTGTGATCATTATTCCTTATGATAACCATTCCTCTCTCTCTCTCTTGCATGATTGATATGGTCACCTCCCCCTTGACTTTTCCCTCTCTCTTTGATATACATGGGCCGGCCATCCCTTGTGGGGGGGTTGATTGATTTTTGGTGTGGCATTTTTGGTTCTCTTCATGCTCCAAAAATCACACAACAAGACTCTCCAAAATTCCAAGTTCTTTTCCTCCACTAAAAAGGCAATTCCACAAACCCAAAGTGAGACATGGTTCTTCACACATTCTACAGCAAATCTTGGGCACGTCGAGTAGCCGGCTTCGTGCCCGAGTTGCCTCGGCATTGAGGTGGGAGCCCGTAAAAGAAGTAGGCGATGTGGTGCACTTCCGGCGACGAGGAGGAGACGGGACATTCCGCAGGAGATCGGGACGACGACGAGAAGACCGGAGGACTCGGATCTGTCGGTATACTTCTCTTCCCTATCTTGTAGTTAGCTTAGACTTGTTAATGGTTCGATCCGGGTGTTTAGTGCGCGGTGGTGCCGGTTTGCTAAGTCCGCAAAATTTAAGTTTATCACCGCTTCCGCATTTGGCCGTCGGATTGACGGCCGAGGCGCCGCCGTGCACTTACAGTGGTATCAGAGACTTGCCATTAACTTAGTCTAGCTTCGTTTAATGTGTTTGCATTTCCGATCGATCAAAAAGTTCCAAAACCATGTTTTTCATTGTGACAGTTTTCTGTTGGAATTTTTTAGTCTCCAAAATTTTTTCAGGTTGTATAAAATTGATTTACTGGAGATTACAAGGATACTGTAAAAATTCGACAGGTTCAGTCGACAGTGCAGGCGCGGAACCGCGGCCAAAACCCCCTTTGGGCCGCGTTTCCGCCGCGCACTGTTGAGATCTCTGCGCCCAATTTCTACAGTGTCTTTGTGGGCTTAAAATATGGGTTTTGGAATATTAATATTGGGCCAATTATTTCTGTGAGTACTACAGTTTTGCTTGGGGGCCCACTTGTTAATTTTTTGATCGATCGGATATTTTAAACACATTTTTCACAGTATTTACATTATATCTGCGACCGTGAATGTCACTTGATCGGTAAATCCGGTCTAACTGCTATAGCCCGGTTAGACGGATTTGCGAACGTGACTTTCACGTTGATGTTCTGTTTTTGCTGTGATGTTGCGGATCGGTCGTGGGGGATAGCCTGGATGCAATGCTAGTACAGTTGTGGTTGTATTATGTACATTTGATATTGCGGGGCGAGCGTCCGACTTGTGGACTGCCGTCACTGCCAGTTTGTATTATTATTTTGGGGCACGGCCAGGTTGCGGTCGTTGCACCCGTTGTATGTATATTTTACTTTCTGTACTAGGATTACCCCGCGGAGGGGTGCACGGATAGCCGGATTCTGGAGGGCAACAAGCCCGCATCTCATGGCATTGGGACGGAGGGGGCTTCACTCTAGGATTGGCGGGCTATTCGCCGCACTCGTAGGGGGTACAGGTTGACCCAGGAGGGGTGCCCGAGTTACCGGATTCCGTGAAGTGCTGGGTGGTCCATTCACGGTGCTGAAGGGGGCTGCCTCGCTTCAGGTTTTGGCAGGTAACTTGCCGCGCCCGTAGGGGTCTAGGATTTCATTGCACAGGCTATCCACACGACCAGGGGAACGTCGGGTTTCAGCGGCTCTGTGAAACCCGGGGATCCCAGATATCTGTATTGTTCTGTGATGCTGTACATTTTCTGTGATGTTGCATTTTATCACGCCTTGAGCGAATATAATATATTGGTATATATATTAGTAGATGTTGTATATGTTTTACATCCGCGCTAGTCCAGTCCCCGCTCTGTCGTTAGTTAGCTAACCTAACGGGTAATGACGGGACCCAGTGGCGAATGCGGATGGCATATACGTACATCAGTATATTTTTGTTCTTTTTGGTGTGATCAATTGATGGGACTGCATTGATTCGGATCAATGCAAGTTTAAAAACAAACCTAATCTGATGTTGTTGGAACACTTTTTCAAAAAGCTGTTATTGCAAGGACGTTCACTTTTGTTTTGCATCGTGGTATTCATTTGGAATATCCTGCTCCTCGGTCGACGAGGCAAGGGCCGAGATTCCTTCACCGGGAGTGACCCCTTGGACAAAAGTTTGCGTCAGGGCAATGACTTCACTATAGCCGATTACTTTTGCTTTGCATCGTGGTATTCAGTTGGAATATCCTGCACCTCATTCTACGGGGAAAGAGCCGAGATCCCTTCACCGGGAGTGACCTCTTTAGCAAAGGTTTTCGTCACTATATTTTCAAAAAGCTATCCGTTCCTTCGACGATATCAAGTTCTTTACGTTAATGGTTTTCGCCAGAAACCATTCGTAGCCCTCCGTCGTTTCAGACGGGTAGCACGTAGTATTCATGCTGTGTTTGTTGACCTTCGTCAAGGCATAGTGTATGGTAGCTGCTTGTTACCTTTCTGCTGCATAGATAGATGCGTTGGTTTGGGACAGCCGTATAGCCTTGTTGGCTTTCGTCAAGGGCTTGTACGGGTGGATTCAAATTAACCTGGATAATGACGGGTAGAACTTGACATGTGACTTATGATTTGTTGACCTTCGCCAAGGTCATAAGAGCATGGGGTAGAAATCACATCGGGAGTTTCAAAAGAACTGAAACTTGCCAGATATGCGCATACCTTCTGGAGTTTGACACCGTGAGCGGATTCCGTCACGTTATCATGCGATGATAGTTGGATCCCGATTCCCACTGATGAGTTAGTTTACTCCTCGGGTGACCCCGACTAATTCTTCTTTCAGGTTTGGAGGAGAATTTGAGGTACAGTGGGAGGATTCCAGATTAGATAAATTGGTAACCATTCTGATCTAGGTTAGAGTGCACGCTGAGTGTTTCTTTTCTCTCTCTCTTTGGCAGCGACCATTGACCCGACCCTAAGACTATGACTCAGTGACCAAGTTGATCGAACCTTCTTAAACACTGGCTTTTGGATTGTCAGAGTTGCAAACCTCATTGCCACTCCTACTTTTACCCTTTTCTCCAGGGCACCCCGTATTACTACGAACGTCCACTTCCATTGGACAAAACCATCGTATGGTTAGATACGAACTTGAAGGAATTTATTCGAGGATGGTTTCAGGTTCTGGAGGAAATGGATAGGATTATTCAGTTGTCTTTTCCTTTTTACCCTCTCTCAGGTTATGAGTACTCCTTGGTTTAGGAGATAGTACACCTATTACGCAAATTGGATAGTCTTCTTCCAAACCTTAGGTTGGTGCCGACCGGTAGGGAATGAAGAAAACCAATTAGCCTAACGATGGTGTACAGAAGGTATTAAGTTAAGACAAAGTAAGGGATTAGTAAGAGGGCAAAGTAAATTGCAACAGATATTCACGACCAAACCAAGTATTCCTTCGCCAATCCTAAATCACTTTTGTATTTCTCCAGGACGCTCCGTATCACTACGAAGATCCACAGTTTATTGGATACTCCATCGTATGGTTATATACGAACTCGAAAGGAACTTGTTCCAGTTCGGGGATGGATTCTGGTTCAGGAGAAATAGGAATAAGGTTTATTCAGTTGTCTTTTATCTTCACCTTCTCTCATTGCGAATGCTCCTAGGATTAAGACAGTACACCCATTATGCTTACTGGATAGTCTTCTTCCAAACCATAGGCTGGTGCCGAACGGTAGGGAAGGAAGAAAACCATTTGGCCTAAAGGGGTGTGCAGAAGGTAAAGACTAAAGACATATGAAGGGATTTGGAGAGGTGGCAAAGAATTATACGGTTACAGTCGTGAATCTGGAAGAGGCATTACTAGGAATACCGGGATACCCCATCGAAACATTTCAATGTTTCAGTCTCACTGTGTACTGTTAAAGGAAAACTGATTTCCCAATTAGATACTTACTCCAGGGTATGTATTTACCAGGTACGATTCTCACATCTGTATGGTTTTACAGATGATGAGTGGGAGTAAGTTATTGGGAATTGGGTGATTATCCTCATTATATCGGGATTCGTTGTAATCGGTGATATTTGAGGAAATCACCTGGACTGTTTGCCGGTCGGCAAATATTTGGTTTTGAATATCCGCTGTTGTGCACCAATTTCAAATTGATATATCTGTACGTCTATTTGAATAGAGTGAGATATACCTTTTTGAAATTATGTCTATGACATTTACCTATATCAGTGGATGGTTAGGTAAGGAGCATTAAACAGCGGTGTAATTCTTCTTAACCATGAGTACAGTTTTCAACCTACGACACACAGTGAATGAGTTATCAGACTCAAGGGACTTATACAGAGTATTGTATGTTGTCCAGGGTCCATCAGGACAGAGGGGTTGGTCCTCGTACTATATTCGGTTTACTTATGACTTCTCTAGTTTTTAGACAAGTGTTTCGTGGAAACACAGGGTCCGAAATTTGAGAAGTTATAGGTATTTGAATAGAGTAGAGAACCAGGTGTAGCAAGTATCGGGATTCTTCAAAGAGATCGAAGATGTAGATACTTGTGTATGGTATTAAGTTGATAGTAATGATTAAGAGAACTTGCTTCTTTTTCAGGTTACTCATAATTGGAAGCATTCCTAAGTTGAGTAACGCTGATCGGCCTCCTTCCATTTAGTTGACATGCACTAGAGACAGTTGCATGATTTGAATCTGGTTCAATTAAATCAGTGCCTCTGGTCCTATATGGGATATAGAACAGTTCATATCTTAACGATGTTAAGGTACGGGGAATTGTCCGGTTTATGATTAAAACCAGACACTGGACAACTCAAGGCACGTTTCTGTAATGGCTGTTTGTGGGTTGACCCAGGCTATGACGAGGGTTGACTTTCTACCATCTGGATGAACAATAGCAATATTGTTCTAGACTCGCCATAGTTTTAATAAAAAATGGATTTTTTCAGAAAACAGTAGTGGGAGTATGGTAGAACTGGAAGTGATTCCAGAACCACAAACGATTACTGAAGATTTGATAAGGAACCTAAAGATTCAATCTGGATTGACATTCCATTGGCCACTCCGCAGATAAGGTGGGTAACTTCAGGCACCCAAGAGGTACTACGGTAGCCTCAAGGACGGTGACAGGGAAGTTCTTGTTTACCCACAATTACCATTGCTGTTGTTCCAGGCTGCGTGACCCGGCGGGAGGATGAGTATAGCGTCGTTCTAAACTAGTTTTAGAAGTGTACGTCTATATGACTCTGCCAGATGGTTGTCGTAGTCAGTGGGAGCAGCGGAAGCATTGGTGGACAGGTAGCTTATGTCTATTTATAGACTAAAGCAGATGTAGCGGAGATAGATCATCTATTTCTGACGTGACAGTCATAGGTTTGACTTCATCAGAATAGGGGATGGATCTGTTGAGAAGGTAGTAGGGTGTGATATCCTGGTATTTGGATGACATACACAGAGTAGGAAAAGAAACTCCTATACTACGATCGGTTATACTTTGGTCGTCACACAGTGGTTTCTCCATAAGGGAAATGGATTTTATTTCAGACATACTGGTTACTAGATCTATGGTTTTAGATCTAGATTTGGGTGGTTTCCCAATCTGGGTACTTAGACAGCATTCTAAGAGTATTTAGAATGGACGACTCCTGGCACGGTAGTGTACCTGCAGGTAATGGAGTCACCCTCTCTAAAGGTGTCTTACAGACTAAAGGGGAGAGGGATGTGCATGATTGGCAGATCACTTGCTCAGGCAATTGAGTCAATCATGAGATGTCAAGCACCACACCAGATGTTGTTCTTGCACTAGATGCAATAAGTTGACATTGATCCAATCCTGGAGAAACGGTCGGAAGCAGTTTTAGAACATAAGTGGATGTTCTAGGGATATGATAACGACAGCCTCGTTGAGGAGACAGTTATCATTCCAGGCTTTCAAGGTGACATGGACGACAAGGAGGTTGTCAGAGCTATAGTTTTTCCTTCTGATGAGGGGCATTATTTTGGACAGGTGATCCAAGGCAATACTGAGGGTGGCATGGCGCAGGATACTGATTAAGTTCAGTTGACGATACAGTCTAAGAAGTTTGGATTTGGAGTTCATTTATGAGCTATGTCCCATCAGACATCCAGACACATTCTAAGACAGGTATTGCTCATTTCGGGAGATGGCTTTCTCCGCGAACATGAGATTTAGAGAGACATAGAAAGCAACAACAAAGCGGATCCACTCACTGAGGCTGTTCCTCGAACGCAATAGTTTCGCAAACGAGCTTTGTGAGACTGACTAGTAGAGGAGTTGGGTGTTCGGTATCACACAGGCTGTGAGTATGCGACATCGCAATAATTAGCCTTGAGTGCAAGTGGGAGATTGTTGGAGATAGTGCCCTCAGAGTCAATTATTAGGTCACAGGTACGTGATTGTAATGATTGATGGAGGACCTATCCCGGTAGGACAGTCTTACTCGAGATGATAGTATGCTATCTGGTTTACCTTTATCATCGTGTACTGTTTTAAGTGACCTGACACGTCGCTATTACACGTTGATAGAGCCCCTAGGATTCTTGCTTGACCACCAGCAGTATGAGGGCGATCATATAAGTGGGAGCTGGGGGTCTATAAGCATATCCTTAAAAGGTCCCTAGTCGTGAGAGTTTCGAGACAGGGCATCGATTCTCCATAGTAGACTAGTGTATACAGTCGAGACCCCGACAAGGGGCGGTGGCCGGTCTCACAAGCCACTGGTGTCAGTTGGATCACCTAAGATGTATACAGGTGCTCATTGGGTTATGAGTACACCGGACAGGACTCGCCGGGAACCTGCTAGTTGGTCATATACCAGACGTCAGATGGCAGTTCCCTGGTGACATGTGTGCAGGTTAGTTCATCGACCTGGGGATCGTCATTTGTCTCGTGTGAGTTCCCACTGTACTTTGATTACTACCCTACCACGGCTCAAAGGAGTCGTGCAAACAGGTTTTAGTTGGGTACAGTCCCGAGCCACATGGAGGCAGTGAGCGTATCTTCAGGGGTTCGTCTCTCCCGGTATTGGGGGTGAGGTCGTGCTGTGTCTAGGAGAGCCATTACACGAAGCCCTCGGCCGAGGCAAGGAGATTTACTGGTAGGTATTCCAGTAGTATCTCAGGGTGTTCTGGGCTACACTCCGACACGACTTGTACCGCTTTTGGGGGTCTGACTTTTACCAACCCCCTAGGCCCGCCATGCGATGCTCATAGACGAACGGACCGGACTGTACGGATATTGTCACTGACAGGCTCAGTAGGGTTGTCAGGCTGAGTTCGCTCACAGACGTCCCTTTTAGTCAATACCTGGTAGCCCGTTACGTATTGGCTTATACCTCTGACGTGCTAGTGGTTAAATCCACAACCAAGGTGTTGACGAGTCTTTAGAGTCCCCCACATTTCAGTTACTCAGCTTTCGGGCGAAAGGTTGTAGAGGCCGTATGGAGATATGGCAAGGTCCGATCAGATACGTGCGGTATTGCACGGATCAGGATCGGACAGTTTGTACTATAGGCCGTATGGATATATGGCAGGGTTCGATCAGATATGTGCGGTATTGCACGGATCAGGATCGAACGGATATTACTAGCCGGTTTTGGTTTAAGCCGGATCCTAGTATAGTACAGTGTAGATTTTGTCTCATTGCATTTGTATTTCGGTCGGAATACAAATGCGGGTGTGTATGCACAGTATCGGGGTTTTCCTGTAATTTATTACGGGACCAGTTTTCTGGAGTTGCCAGTTTGCTTTCCGTTTCGGCCAATTTCCTTTGTATCGATCATTGGCCGAAGTTTGGTGGAGGAGGGTTTATTTGTATTGTTGCAAATAGGCATTAGTGGAGGGGGTTCTTTGCATCTTGTTGCATCATGATGGCTTTCATGATGTGCACCATCCTTTGACTTGATTTCTTCATGATGGCATGACTTTTTGAGTCATCATGGTTCATGATGGTTGGACTTTGTGAGGTGATGATGGTGGTGTTGAGTGTTGGTGTTTCTTTGTGATCATTATTCCTTATGATAACCATTCCTCTCTCTCTCTCTTGCATGATTGATATGGTCACCTCCCCCTTGACTTTTCCCTCTCTCTTTGATATACATGGGCCGGCCATCCCTTGTGGGGGGGTTGATTGATTTTTGGTGTGGCATTTTTGGTTCTCTTCATGCTCCAAAAATCACACAACAAGACTCTCCAAAATTCCAAGTTCTTTTCCTCCACTAAAAAGGCAATTCCACAAACCCAAAGTGAGACATGGTTCTTTACACATTCTACAGCAAATCTTGGGCACGTCGAGTAGCCGGCTTCGTGCCCGAGTTGCCTCGGCATTGAGGTGGGAGCCCGTAAAAGAAGTAGGCGATGTGGTGCACTTCCGGCGACGAGGAGGAGACGGGACATTCCGCAGGAGATCGGGACGACGGCGAGAAGACCGGAGGACTCGGATCTGTCGGTATACTTCTCTTCCCTATCTTGTAGTTAGCTTAGACTTGTTAATGGTTCGATCCGGGTGTTTAGTGCGCGGTGGTGCCGGTTTGCTAAGTCCGCAAAATTTAAGTTTATCACCGCTTCCGCATTTGGCCGTCGGATTGACGGCCGGGGCGCCGCCGTGCACTTACATGCACGACTCTTTAAAGCCGTAGTAGGGGTAATCAAAGTACAGTGGGAACACACAAAAGACACTATGATGATGACCTTAGGTCTACAGACTACCATGTACTCATGTCACATAAGAATTGCTATCTGACGATAGGTACAATACCATCTAAGAGTTCTCAGGTGAGTCCGTCCAGTGAAACTCATCCATCTAATGAGCACCTGTATACAATCTTTGGTGTTAAACTCCAATGGCTCTGGGATTAACCATCGCCTAGAAGGGATCAAAAAACATATACACTAGTCTAATCTAGAGTATCGATGTCCAGTCTCGATACTCCCTCAACTAGGTGTTAGTTGTATGTATGCCCTAGAGGCCATTACTGTACATGATTGTATATTATAATGGATGCTTGGACATATATAGGGAGGACTTTCTTGCTCGACATGATAGTAAAGTAACATTTCAGAAAAATAAAATATTATTTTTGGGAATTTTTATAATTTAATAATAAATATTATGAATATTTTAATGATACGGTATAATTAAATACCGATAAATTAGGAAAAATTTGCCAATTATGTTAATTATTGAATTTGAAAGAGATTACAAGATTTGAGCATTTATAGATTGTTATATAATTAATTATATTCCATTTTTATGCTAATCGCGATTAAATATCACTAATCGTGCATTAAGCTTGTTTTGAGCATGTGACATGCAACATGTCATATTTTTATTACACTTGTTACATTTTATTCTCCATGATTTCTTGTGCATGGTTTCTTTTTTTTAAAATGAAAAGAAAAGATAAGATGAGATGAGAAAAGAAAAAGAAATGAATAAAAAAGTGAGTATGGGTAAGAGAGAGAAGAGAAGAGAGAGGGTGAGGGGTCAACCTTGGACCATGGCTCATTGTCCCCTTCATTGTTTTCCCCTTCATTTTCCCCCTTCTTCCTTCATGGCTGCCCTCCACCTCCTCCCTCCTCAAATACCTCACAACAACACCAAAATCCCATTAAAACATTATCTCCACTTCATTAAAGATGTGCACAAGCTCACTACAAGCACTTTGGACCAAGAAAGTTTGGATTTTGGAGACTTGGGGCAACTCAAGAAAATTCTTGAGTTGCCAAATGAGGTACCTTCTTCACCATTAGTATAGTTTTACATTCACTTTAGTGTTCATGCATGTTTAGAAGTGTTTTAGGATGGTTTAGTGAACTTTGAAAATTCCAAGTTCAGGATTAGGGTTTGATTTGAATCCAAAGGTGTAATTGAGATTAGTAGAGACTTTAGAACCCCTATAGTGTTACAATTCAGGACAAAATCTGAGACCAAACCCCAATATGTGAACTTTAGTTTTGCCGATATCGAGTTTTGTAGGATTTGTGATGCTAATTACAGAACTGCTACGACCCGGGACACCTGAAAAATATTTAGCAAGTATAGTGTGTTGGAGATAGTGCCCTCAGAGTCAATTATTGGTTCACAGGCATGTGATTGCAATGATTGAGAGAGGACCTATACCGTTAGAACAGTCTTACTCAAGATGATAGTATGCTATCTGGTTTATCTTTATCATCGTGTACTGTTTCAGGTGACCTTATAGGTCACTATTGCACGTTGATAGAACCCTTAGGATTCTTGCTTGACGGCCAGCAGTATGATGGCGATCATATACGTGGGAGTTGGGGTCTATAAGCACATCCTTAAAAGGTCCCTAGTCATGGGAGTTTTCGAGACAGGGCATCGATACTCCAGAGTAGACAAGTGTATACAGTCGAGACCCAGACGAGGGGCGGTGGCCGGTCTTACAAGCCACCGGTGTCAGTTGGTTCACCTAAGATGTATACAGGTTCTCATTGGGTTATGAGTACACCGGACAGGACTCGCTGGGAACATGCTAGTTGGTCTTATACCTGACGTCAGATAGCAGTTCCCTGGTGACATGTGTACATGTTAGTTCATCGACCTGAGATCGTCATTTGTCTCGTGTGAGTTCCCACTGTACTTTGATTACTACCTTACCACGGCTCAAAGGAGTCGTGCAAACAGGTTTTAGTTGGGTACATTCCCGAGCCACAAGGAGGCAGTGAGCGGATCTGCACGGGTTCATCTCTCCCGGTATTGGGGGTGAGGTCGCGCTGTGTCTAGGAGAGCCATTACACGAAGTCCTTGGCCAAGGCAGGAGATTAACTGGTAGGTATTCCAGTAGTATCTCAGGGTGTTCTGGGCTACACTCCGACACGACTTGTACTGATTTTGGGGGTCTGACTTTTACCAACCCCTAGGCCCGCCATGCGATGCTCATAGACGAACGGACTGGACTGTACGGATATTGTCACTGACAGGCTCAGTAGGGTGTCAGGATGAGTTCGCTCATCGACATCCCTTTTGGTCAATACCTGGTAGCCCGTTACGTATGGCTAATACCTATGACGTGCTAGTGGTTAAATCCACAACCAAAGTATTGACGAGTCTTTAGAGTCCCCCACAGACCGTTTCTCAGGTTTCGGGCGAAACGCTGTAGAGGCCTTATGGAGATATGGCAGGGTTCGATCTTATACGTGCGGTATTGCACGGATCAAGATCGGACGGATAATACTACCGGGCTTTGGTTTAAGCCGGATCCTAGTATTGTACAGTGTAGATTTTGTCTCATTGCATTTGTATTCGGTCAGAATACAAATGCATGTATGTATATACAGTCACAGGGTTTTCCTGTAATTTATTACGGGATCGATTTTTTGAAGTTTCCAGTTTGCATTACGTTTCGGCCAATTTTTCCTTTGTTCTTTCTTTGGCTGAAAATTGGTGTGGAGGGGCTTATTTGCAAATGTGCAAATTAGCAAAGTGGAGGGTGGTTTTTGTAACTAGTTGGTTCATGATGGTTGAAGCTTCCATTGACTTCCTTTTTGTTCATCATTGCTTGCAATGATGGGTTTAGTGATGGGTTTATGAGTGTGGACTTTGTTGTGATGATATTTCATCATCATCACCTTTTCTCTCTCTTGCATTATTATTGATACACTCCCTCTCTCACTCTCAATGAAGCAAGGCCGGCCATTCTTGTGGCAAGGGGCTGTCCATTTTTGAGGAAAAAATGAGTCTTTTTCCTTGCTACAAAATTCCCTATTTCATCTCAAAAGTTCATCTCATTCCTCCACCAGAAAATGGCAACTTTACAACCCCATGAGACAAACCATACTACACTTAGCCTACAGCATCCTTGGACACGTCAGCTCGCCAACTTCGTGCCCGAGTTGCCTCGGTTCAGAGGTAGGATCCCGTAAAAGAACTCGGCGATGTGGTGCCCTTCCAACGAGGAGATGACTACCGGAGATTCCGCTGGGAGATCGGGATGACGACGAGAAGACCGAAGGACACAGATCGCTCGGTATATCTCTCTACCCTTTCTCTAGTTTGCTAGGAGTAGGTTAATGGCCCGATCCGGGTTTTTAGTACGCAGTAGCGCCGGTTTTAAAAGTTAAAGAAAAGTATCGTTTCCACATTTTGGCCTCGTTCAGACGGCCGGGGCACTGCCGTGCACTTACACTGGTATCAGAGCCACGCCATTAACCTAGTCTAGCTTGCTCTAACGTGTTTACAAGTTCGATCGAACGGATTTTCCAAAAACCGCGTTTCCATGTCATGTTTCTGTCGAATTTTTACAGTGCTCTAAAAATTATTTGGTACATTGTAAAAATTCGTGAAGGGTTTTTTAAGCATTCTATGAAAATTTGGTAGGCTGAAGTCATTGTAGCGCGGCGGATCAGCGGCCAAAACCATGTTTTGGCCGCGTATCCGCCGCCGAAATTTGGCTTCACTGCATCATATTTTTACAGTGGCTCTCTGACATGGAAATAGGGTTTCTGGTATATTCTTTTTGGGCCCAGATGTTTTTGAGTGCTACAGTTGTGCTTGGGGCCCGCATCGGGAAAATTTAGTCGATCGAAAATTTTAAACATGTTACTTCACAGTATTTACATTATATCTGTGACCGTGAATGTCATTTGATCGGTAAATCCTGTCTAACTGCTATAGCCCTTTTAGACGGATTTGCGAACGTGACATTCACGTTGATGTTCTGTGTTGTGCTGTGATGTTGCGGATCGGTCGTGGGGGATAGCCTGGATACAATGGTAGTACTGTTTGTTTTATTATGTACATTTGATATTGTGGGACGAGCGTCCGACATGTGGACTGCCGTCACTTCCTGTTTGTATATTATTCTTTTGGGGTACGACCGGGCTGAGGTCGATGTACCCGTTGTATGAATATTTTACTTTCTGTACTAGGATTACCCCGCGGAGGGGTGCACGGATAGCCGGGTTCTAGAGGGAAACGGGCCCGCATCTCATGGCGTTGAGACGGAGGGGGCTTCACTCTAGAATTGGTGGGCTATTCGCCACACTCGTAGGGGGTATAGGTTGACCCAAGGAGGGGTGCCCAAGTTACCGGATTCCGTGAAGTGCTGGGTGGTCCATCCACGTTGTTGAAGGGGGCTACCTCGCTTCAGGTTTTGTCGGGTAACTTGTCGCGCCCGTAGGGGTCTAGGATTTCATTGCACAGGCTATCCACACGACCAGGGGAACGTCGGGTTTCAGTAGCGGCTCTATGAAACCCGGGGATCCCAGATATCTGTATTGTTCTGTGATGCTTATTACATTTCTGTGATGTTGCATTTTATCACGCCTTGAGCGAATATTATATATTGATATATATATATATTAGTAGATGTTGTATATGTTTTGCATCCGTGCTAGTCCAGTCCACGCTCTGTCGTTAGTTAAGTAACCTAACGGGTGATGACGGGACCCAGTGGCGAATGTGGATGGCATATACGTACATCATTATTTTCGTTCTTTATTGGTGTGATCAATTGATGGGACTGCATTGATTCGGATCAATGCAAGCTAAACAAACCTATTCTGATGTTGTTGGAACATTTTTCAAAAAGCTGTTATTGCAAGGGCGTTCTCTTTTGTTTTGCACAGTGGTATTCGGTTATGAATATCCACCACCTCAGTCGACGAGGCAAGGGCCAAGATCCCTTCACCGAGAGTGACCTCTTGGACATAAGTTTGCGTCAGGGTAATAACTTCACTATAGCCGATTACTTTTTGCTTTGCATCGTGGTATTCAGTTGGAATATCCTGCACCTCATTCTTTGGGGAAAGAGCCGAGATCTCTTCACCGGGAGTGACCTCTTTAGCAAGAAGTTTTCGCCACTATATTTTTATATAAAGCTATCCGGTTCCTTCAACGATATCAAGTTCATTACGTTAAAGGTTTTTCGCCAAAAACCATTCGTAGCCCTCCGTCATTTCAGACGGGTAGCACATAGTATTCATGCTATGTTTGTTGACCTTCGTCAAGGCATAGTGAATGGTAGCTGCTTGTTACTTTTCTGCTGCATAGATAGATGCGTTGGTTTGGGACAGTCGTACTGCCTTGTTGGCCAAAGTCAAGGGTAGGTACGGGTGGGTTCAAATCAACCTGGACAATGACGGGTAGAACTTGACATGTGACTTATGATTTGTTGACCTTTGTCAAGGTCGTAAGAGCATGGGGTAAAAATTACATCGGGAGTTTCTAAAGAAACTAAAACTTGCCGGGCATGCTCATACCTTCTGGAGTGTGATAATGTGAGTGGATTCCGTCACGTTATCATGCGATGATAGTTGGATCCCGATTCCCACTGATGAGTTGGTTTACTCCTCGGGTGATCCCGACTAATTCTTCTTTCAGGTTTGGAGGAGAATTTGACGTTACAGTGGGAGGTTTCCTGATTGGATAAAGTGACAACCATTCTGATCTAGGTTAGAGTGCACGCTGAGTGTTTCTTTTCTCTCTCTCTTTGGTAGTGACCATGACCCGACCCTATGAATATGACTCAGTGACCAAAATTAACCGAACCTTCTTATAAGACTGACTTTTGGATTGTCAGAGTTGCAAACTTCATTGCCACTCCTACTTTTACCCTTTTCTTCAGGACACCCCGTATTACTACGAACGTCCACTTCCATTGAATAAAACCATCGTATGGTTATATACGAACTCGAAGGAATTTATTCGAGGATGGTTTCCGGTTCTGGAGAAAACGGATAGGACTATTCAGTTGTCTTTTCCTTTTACCTTCTCTCAGGTTGCGAGTGTTCCTTGGATTAGGACAGCACACCTATTACTCTTATTGGATAGTCTTCTTCCAAACCATAGGCTGGTGCCGAACGGTGGGGAATGAAGAAAACCAATTAGCCTAACGATGGTGTGCAGAAGGTATTAAGTAAAGACAAATAAAGGGATTAGAAGGAGGGCAAAGTAAACTGCGACTGCTATTCACGACCAAACCAAGTATTTCTTCGCCAATCCTACTTCACCTTTGTATTTCTCCAGAACACTCCGTATCACTACGAAGATCCACAGTTTATTAGATACTCCATAGTATGGTTATATACGAATTCGAAAGGAACTTGTTCCAGTTCAGGGATGAATTCTGGTTCAGGAGAAATAGGAATAAGGTTTATTCAGGTGTCTTTTATCTTCACCTTCTCTCGCGTTGCGAGTTCTCCTAGGATTAGGACAGTACACTCATTATGCTTATTGGATAGTCTTCTTCCAAACCATAGGCTGGTGCCGAACGGTAGGGAAGGAAGAAAACCATTTAGCCTAAGAGGGTGTACAGAAGGTAATGACTAAAGACATATGAAGGGATTTGGAGAGATGGCAAAGAAATATACGGTTACAGTTGTAAATCTGGATAATGGAAGAGGCATTACTAGGAATACCCGGATACCCCTACGAAACATTTCAATGTTTCAGTTTCACTGTGTACTGTTAAAAGAAAACTGATTTCCCAATTAGTCCTTGCTCCAGGGTATGTATTTACCAGGTTTGATTCTCACATCTGTATGGTTTTACCGATGATGAGTGGGAGTATGTTATTGGGAATTAGTTGATTTTCTTCATTATATCGGAATTCTTTGTAATTGGTGATATTTGAGGAAACCACTCGGGTTGTTTGCCAGACGGCAAATATTTGGTTTTGAATATCCGCTATTATGCACCAATATCAAATTGATACATCTGTACGTCTATTTTTATAGAGTGAGATATACCTTTTTGAAATTAGTTCTATGACATTTACCTATATCAGTGGATGGTTAGGTAAGGAGCATTAATACAGAGGTGTAATTCTTCTTAACCATAAGTACAGTTTTCAACCTACGACACACAGGGAATGAGTTATTTGACTCAGGGGACTTATACAGAGTATTGTATGTTGTCCAGTGTCCATGAGGACAGAGGGGTTGGTTCTCGTACTATATTCGGTTTACTTATGACTTCTCTAGTTTTTAGACAGGTGTTTCGTAGAAACACAGGGTCCAAATTTTGAGAAGTTATAGGTATATGAATAAAGTAGAGAACCAGGTAATGCAAGTATCAGGACTCTTCAAGGTGATTGAAGATGTAGATACTTGTGTATGGTATTCAGTTGATAGTAATGATTAAGAGAAATTGCTTCTCTTTCAAGTTACTCATAATTGGAAGCATTCCTAAGTTGAGTAATGCTGATCGGCCTCCTTCCATTTAGTTGACATGCACTGGAGACAGTTGCATGATTTGAATCTGGTTCCAATTAAATCAGTGCCTCTGTTTCTATATTGGATATAGAACGGTTCATATCTTAACGATGTTAAGGTACGGAGAGTTGTCCGGCTTATGCTTAAAACCAAACTCTGGATAACTCAAAGCACGTTTCTGTAATGGTTGTTTGCGGGTTGACCCGGGCTATGACGAGGGTTGACTTTCTACCATCTGGAAGATCAATAGTGATATTGTTCTAAGACTCGCCACAGTTTTAACAAAAATGGATTTTTTCAGAAAACAGTAGTGGGAGTATGGTAGAACTGGAAGTGATTCCAAAACCGCAAACGATTACTGAAAATTTGATAAGAACCTAAAGATTCATTCTGATTTGACATTCCATTAGCCACTCCGCAGATATGGTGGGTAACCTCAGGCACTCGAGAGGTGCTTCGGTATGCTCAAAGAAGGTGACAGGGAGGTTCTTGTTTACCCTGACTTTCCATTGCTGTTGTTCCAGACTGTGAGACCCAGCAGGAGGATGAGTATAGCGTCGTTCTAAATTAGCTTTAGAAGTGCACGTCTATATGACACTGCCAGAGGGTTGTCGTAGTCAGTGGGAGCAGCGGAAGTATAGTGGACTAGTAGCTTATGTCTATTTATAGACTAAAGCAGATATAGCAGAGATAGATCATCTATTTCTGATGTCACAGTCATAGGTTTGACTTCATCAGAATAGAGGATGGATCTGTTAAGAAGGTAGTAGGGTGTTATGTCCTGGTATTTGGATGACATACACAGAGTAGGAAGTGATGTTCCTATACTACGATCGGTTATACTTTGGTTGTCACACAGTGGTTTCTCCACATAGGGCTTGGATATAATATTACACATTCTGGTTACTAGATCTATGGTTTTAGATCTAGATTTGGGTAGTTTCCCAATCAGGGTACTTAGACAGCATTCTAAAGATGTTTTAGAATGGACGACTCCTGGCATGGTGGTGTACCTGCAGGTGATGGAGTCACCCTCTCTAAAGGTGTCTTACAGACTAAAGGGAAGAGGGATGTGCATGATTGGCAGATCACTTGCTTAGGCAATCGAGTCAATCATGAGATGTCAAGTACCACACCAGATGTTGTTTTTGCAGTAGATGCAATAAGTTGATATTGATCCTATCCTGGAGAAATATTCGGAAGCAGTTTTAGAACATAAGTGGATGTTCTAAGGATATGATAACATCAGCCTCATTCAGGAGACGGTTATCATTCCAGGCTTCCAAGGTGACCTGGACGGCAGAGTGACTGTCTGAGTTATAGTTTTCCCTCTGACAAGGGGCAGTACTATGGACAGGTGGTCCGGGCGGATACTGAGGGAGGCATGGCGCAGGACACTGATTAAGTTCAGTTGACGATACAGTCTAAGAAGTTTGGATTTGGAGTTCATTTATGAACTAGGTCCCATCAGATATCCAGACACATTCTAAGACAGGTATTGCTCATTTCGGGAGATGGCTTTCTCCGCGAACTTGAGATAAAGAGAGACATAGAAAGAAACATTAGAGCGGATCCACTCACTAAGGCTATTCCTCGAACGCATTAGTTTCGTAAACGGGTTTTGTGAGACTGATTAGTAGAGGAGTTGGGTGTTCGGTATCACACGGGCTGTGAGTATGCGACATCGCAATAATTAGCCTTGAGTGCAAGTGGGAGATTGTTGGAGATAGTGCCCTCAGAGTCAATTATTGGATCACAGGCACGTGATTGCAATGATTGAGAGATGACCTATACCGTTAGAACAGTCTTACTCAAGATGATAGTATGATATCTGGTTTATCTTTATCACCGTGTACTGTTTTAGGTGACCTTATAGGTCACTATTGCACGTTGATAGAGCCCTTAGGATTCTTGCTTGACGGCCAGCAGTATGATGGCGATCATATACGTGGGAGCTGGGGTCTATAAGCACATCCTTAAAAGGTCCCTAGTCGTGGGTGTTTTCGAGACAGGGCATCGATACTTCAGAGTAGACTAGTGTATACAGTTGAGACCCCGACGAGGGGAGGTGGCCGGTCTCACAATCCACTGGTGTCAGTTGGTTAACCTAAGATGTATACAGGTGCTCATTGGGTTATGAGTACACCGGACATGACTCGCCGGGAACATGCTAGTTGGTCTTATACCTGACCTTAGATAGCAGTTCCCTGGTGATATGTGTACAGGTTAGTTCATCGACCTGAGATCGTCATTTGTCTCGTGTGAGTTCCCACTGTACTTTGATTACTACCCTACCACGGCTCAAAGGAGTCGTGCAAACAGGTTTTAGTTGGGTACAGTCCCGAGCCACATGGAGGCAGTGAGCGGATCTGCAGGGTTCGTCTCTCCCGGTATTGGGGGTGAGGTCACGCTGTGTCTAGGAGAGCCATTACACGAAGTCCTTGGCCAAGGCAGGAGATTTACTGGTAGGTATTCCAGTAGTATCTCAGGGTGTTTTGGGCTACACTCCGACACGACTTGTACCGCTTTTGGGGGTCTAACTTTTACCAACCTCCTAGGCCCGCCATGCGATGCTCATAGACGAACACACCGGACTGTACGGATATTGTCACTGACAGGCTCAGTAGGGTGTCAGGATGAGTTCGCTCATCGACATCCCTTTTGGTCAATACCTGGTAGCCCGTTACGTATGGCTAATACCTCTGACGTGCTAGTGGTTAAATCCACAACCAAAGTATTGACGAGTCTTTAGAGTCCCCCACAGACCGTTTCTCAAGTTTCGGGCGAAACGCTGTAGAGGTCGTATGGAGATATGGCAGGGTTCGATCTTATACGTGCGGTATTGCACGGATCATGATCGGACGGATAATACTAGAGGGCTTTGGTTTAAGCCGGATTCTAGTATTGTACAGTGTAGATTTTGTCTCATTGCATTTATATTCGGTCAGAATACAAATGCAGGTATGTATATACAGCCGCAGGGTTTTCCTGTAATTTATTACGGGATCGATTTTTTGAAGTTGCCAGTTTGCATTCCGTTTCGGCCAATTTTTCCTTTGTTCTTTCTTTGGCTGAAAATTGGTGTGGAGGGGCTTATTTGCAAATGTGCAAATTAGCAAAGTGGAGGGTGGTTTTTGTAACTAGTTGGTTCATGATGGTTGAAGTTCCATTGACTTCCTTTTTGTTCATCATTGCTTGCAATGATGGGTTTAGTGATGGGTTTATGAGTGTGGACTTTGTTGTGATGATATTTCATCATCATCACCTTTTCTCTCTCTTGCATTATTATTGATACACTCCCTCTCTCACTCTCAATGAAGCAAGGCCGGCCATTCTTGTGGCAAGGGGATGTCCATTTTTGATGGAAAAAATGAGTCTCATTTTCCTT
The DNA here is from genome assembly GCA_030015575.1 of Agapanthus africanus. Lineage (NCBI taxonomy): Eukaryota > Viridiplantae > Streptophyta > Magnoliopsida > Asparagales > Amaryllidaceae > Agapanthus > Agapanthus africanus. Next base: position 238,820,673 of record JASDDO010000029.1, on the reverse strand, counting down.
GCTACAAAATTCCCTAGTTCATCTCAAAAGTTCATCTCATTCCTCCACCAGAAAATGGCAACTTTACAACCCCATGAGACAAACCATACTACACTTAGCCTACAGCATCCTTGGGCACGTCGGCTTGCCAACTTCGTGCTCGAGTTGTCGCGGTCCAGAGGTGGGAGCCCGTAAAAGAACCCGGCGATATGGTGCCTTTCCGACGAGGAGATGACGACCGGAGATTCCGTGGGGAGATCGGGATGACGACGAGAAGACCGTAGGACACGGATCGCTCGGTATATCTCTCTACCCCTTCTCTAGTTTGCTAGGAGTAGGTTAATGGCCCGATCTGGGTTTTTAGTACGCGGTAGCGCCCATTTTAAAAGTTAAAGAAAAGTATCGTTTCCGCATTTTGGCCTCGTTCAGACGGCCGGGGCGCTGCCGTGCACTTACATAGTGATGTGTGCAGGTGACCAGAAGACTACCCCTGAAACCCAAGACCCTATGTCATTACCTTGGCCGCAGATTTATTAGGATTGGCCGCAAATTGCGGCCATGTTGTGATAAAATCGTGTGATTTTTGGTCTGTGGCATTGTTATCAGATATCTAGAGCAACCCCCTATGCAAAATTTGCTAATTTTACCTGAGACGAAATCTGGAAGTGGTTTACCTTAGTTGCTGTTTTTTGTATTTTGTGATTCTGAAACTTTAGTTTTGTATTTGATTTTAATTCCGTCGTGTGACGTTTGAACGTCAACGACGAAGGTGATTTGGTGGTGTTTTGCATGCGAGATTATAGGTTTTAACCCATGCGTGATACGCGTGCCGATTTGGTTTTCATGCGCGATTTCTATTTACGATGTCATGTGATATATATGTAGGTACCCCCCCTCACATGGACGTCGGACGATGAAGAAGAGGATGGCGACATCGACTTCGGTAAGCAAGGATCAAGGTGAGTAGATATATATCTACGGGGGAAGCCGGGTGGATGGCGTATAGCACCCCCGCAGTTTCGTATTACAGTGTACAATGTGTTATAGCTATATACTTATGTGTTATTATAGATGTGTATACGTAGCTAGAAATGCTTTAGTTGACTTTGGGTTAGTGTTAGCATATTTAGAAGTTAATGCTATAGTTTAGTGTTAGTCGCGAAACCCCAGAATAGTTGTTACACACACACGCACACGCACACGCATACATTTGCTTACTTGTCCGTATATGGGGATATGTATATATATATACATATATGTATGAGTGTATGTATATATATATATGTATACATATACATGGATAATGAGGATAGTATATGGTACTTGGAGATGAGTCGATGAGATTGGGCATGATGCCACGAGATCGGTGATGTGATTTGGTTCGTATTATGAGATACGACATGATTTTATAGCGGATCCTTAGGCGATGTGTTTTCATACACGCATATATATATGTGATGGTCTCAGATTGTACTAGATTTTAGATCAGTACCCCTAATTCAGAATATGATGATAAGGATACCGGATGAATAATGAGATAAATGTGATATTTGACCAGTACCCAGATTTGGGATGCCATACGATGGATTTACCGTACGAGCTATATATTGATGATAGATCCGCACTCTTGACTCGAGAATGTCATACTATATATTGTATCGTATGTGATACTATTGAGGCGAGATCACCGACTATTATATATATATATATATATCGACTCAGACTTAGGTGGTTTCCTTACCCTTTCGACTAGTCTGTTAGTTTAGACCTGTAGTTTACTTGTAGATGTTAGACTAGACTCGAGTCATACCTATTTCAAACTAACGAATCGTGAGTATTTTAAAGACATGCCAAGAGATTCTACGGACATTTCAAAGGACTTACCTTTTCTTAAAAACACCGTAGCACTTATTTTCTAAACACCACGATTCGTGTTATTTCAAATGTCAAAAACGGTATGACTCATATATATATATATATATTCTTACATGTTACGTTATTATTCATGTTCTGCATATTTTTGCTGTTCGCATCACATTGCATACTAATATTGTGTTTTCATTAGTTAGTATTAAAATCATATTGTCAGGACACCAGCACCATTACCGATGATGCGTATGCTCCACGTACACCTGCTTGCCGGCTCACACACATCATCATCGGTAATTGCTATGTCACGTACACTTTAGAGGATATTATTTTATTGACATAGCTTGTTAGCTGATAGTTCCAATATGTTATTGCTTCCATATGCTAGTTTAGTTATTGCATTCCTTGCTTGATATCCGATGCATTTATTTATTTATTGTCATGGAATACTATGGAGCTTTATGCCAGTATTCATTCTTTATTGACTTTTGATTATGGGATTCGGATTTTCCATGTGATTTATGGATTTGGAGAAACTGCAAGACTTTATAAACTCATTTTATTTCAAAAGATAAAAAGTGTGGTTTTCTCATGATATGATTTGAGATATGTCCACCATGAGTTTTCTCGGCTCTTGAGTGATATCATACACCCGATTCGAGGAGGAGGAGGAATCGTCTGTAGGTGCATGGTGGACCCGGTGCGGTACCCCGAGGAAAGATGTCGAAGAGGATGGCATTGAGCCTTACAGGGAAGCATTACCGACCGGTGATTGTATTGTGACTTGACGGATATCCGAAGGATACCGATCGGAGTATGGGCCAGTCCGGATAGCCGGAGCCCTAGATTTTGAGATTTGATGATATGGGCCAGTCCGGATAGCCGGAGCCCTAGATATTGAGATTCGAGGATACATGCCAGTCCGGATTGCCGGATCCTAAGATATTGAAATATTGGGATTTATATATTTTGTGTCAATGTTAGACACTGATTTCTATTGATTTCATTGATGATACTGCGAATTTTATACATAAATCACATTGAGATAAGAAAACAGTTTTCTTATTTAGATGTATTCTGTTTTTATGCATGCATACATCATATATATGATATGTTGCTACCTGAGGCACTGACACGAGCACTTGGTATTACACTTATGTATAGATGTTTACCCTTACTATTGTAGGGTTGCTAGGCACGAGCACAAGGGTCTACGAGGCATCAACCATGCCCGATTTAAAAATTAGCCGTGCCGAACAACCCGAATACGGAACTTTAAACTAGAGATTAGGCGAAAACAAGCATGCTAAACACTTTAACACTAAGTGAGAGGGATTACAACCTTTGTAGATCTGGTCCTTCACTTCATATGCTCCATGTTGTGGTCCCTTCGCTGCGATCATCGGGTTCCGGACTCTCGAAAAGTTCCACGAAGAGAAAGATGCAACCTTTGCTTCCGATCTTCGATACTAAGATGATCTACCTTGAAGTTTCTTTAACACAAGCTAACACTCATGAAATGATGTGAACACCCTCATCTAAATGGCAAGGGAAGATAAGGATGATGAAGAAGGATTTTTGCTCTCTTTATTTATCTTTTTCTCATATTTATTCATCACTTTGGAAAAATCAAGCAAGCTTTTTCATGAAGAGTGAAGGAAGAAGAAGATGAATAATGTTAAGAATCCTTTTGTGATGAATAGGAAATGAAATGATATGATGAATAATGTAACCATGGTCAAGTAAACCTTTGTAGAGAATTAACTAGGGTTAGGGTTTGGGTTGGGTTAAAGCATGAGTCACTTACAAATATCTTTTCCAAAACAAAAAGAAAACCTTCTAGAAACATCTAGAAAATTTAACCCTAATCCAAACTCTAATCATGTTTAAACTCCACTAAACAAGTTGCATTAGTTATTATATCATGTTACAATATTATATATCACATATATAATATTTATCGTAACAAAATAAAATAATACATTTAACATATATCGCATATATATCAATGTATTACCCGAGTGAGAAAAAGAATCTTTTAGTGAGCAAATATTAGTTAATGTAATTTAATATATCATATATATTATTATACATTAAATTATCGAATCAACACTTGATCCGACAATCCGGCTATATCGCATATAACCGACTAATATTTATCCGTACCGATTCATCGAATCAACACTTGATCCGATGACCCGGCTGATATCAAATATCGCGAGAATATAATACGGTATCATATATCGCATTATCCTCGGTCCCGCACATATCACATATGTGCTCCTACTCCGTTTTGCCTGAGTCAAGAAACCTCTGTGTAGGACTCTAAAGAATCGTCAATACGCCGGCAGTAGGTGATGATCATATCAAACACCCACAAGCTGCAAGCGGTCAGCTAAACGTAATAGCTACCCAGGTATTGAGCGCTCAGAAGATCAACAAGAAAGCCTGTGCATTCTCCTGTGAATCCAAACAGTAACACTCCCGTACAGTCCGGTCTCGTCGTCTGATATGTCGCATATCTCGCCTAGGGGTGGTAAACGTCAGACCCCAGTAGCTCGATAAGTCGTGTCGATATGAGGTCTATAACAGTTCGAGAAAGTACTGATAACACTTACCAGTAAATCTCAGCAACCCTGGCCAGGGATTTCCGGTTATAGCCAATCGAACACAGCACAACATCAACTCCCTATACCAGGAGAGACGAATCCCCTCCTATCGCTCATTGCCTCCATGTGATTCGGGACTGTACCCAAAAGCCACCTTTTTGCACGCCCTCTTGGACGTGGTATGATGGAAATCAAAGCACAGTGGGAATCACACAAGACTCTATGACGATCTCGGGTCAACAGACTACTCTGTACCAGTGTCACCGGAGAACTGCCATCTGACGTAAGGTATAATACCATCTGGGAGTTCTCGGCGAGTCCGTCCAGTGTACCCAGTCTCCACTGAGCACCCGTACACCATCCTTGATGTCAAACACCGATGGATATGGGATCATCCATCGCCCATCATATGGGTCAAGATGCGTATACACTAGTCTACTCTGGTGTATCGATGCCCTGTTTCGATACACCCACGACTAGGAACAATTATAGGATGTACTCGTCGACTACCGTGGCCCTACTAGTATGATCTCATCATAGTCCCAGTAGTCGAGTACATATCCTAAGGGCTTTATCAACATGTAACATAGAGACAATCAGAGTACATGTTAAGATAAAGTACAACCAGATAGCATACTATCATGTCGAGCAAGAAAGTCCTCCCTATATATGTCCAAGCATCCACTACAATATACATCGTATGTACAGTAATGGCCTCTAGGGCATACATATAACTAACAATCTCCCACTTGCACTAGGGCCATTTGTTATGGTATCGCATACCCAACAATTAGCTGCGGTTGAAGTATCTCATACTCAACCATTCCATAAAAGTCTCTACTGGGAAAAAGGCCTTTGTGAGTGGATCCGCGCTGTTGTCCTCTGTGTCTACTCTCCTAACCTCGATCTTCCTGGAGATCAACCATCTCCATGATCAGGTGATACTGCCTAAGAATTATATCTGGATTTCTGATGGGACGGTAGTTCCTTGGCTGAAGCCACAACTCCATTGTCACACAATGGTAGGAACGAAGTTCATCTTATGAACTTATATATATCCAGACTGTCTCTTTGGTAGTATCCTTGGTAACGATGTATCTTGCATTTAATCGTCTAGTATGTCACGGTATCTAGCTTGGAACTCTTTTAACATACCTTCCCTCCACTGAGGGTGTAGACAATGCCTGCGACTGACATTCAGTCGTCCTTATCACTCTGGAACCTTTCCAGTGATTCTCCTCAGGATTGATTGATACCATCTCACTACAACTAGTGAGTGTCCTAACATCCAATTAGATCTGTCTCATAGATCCAAAACCCAGGATTTAGGAGGTATCACTTTGATCCTATATGGAGAATCCTTGTGATAAGCGGAGATTGACCGAGCGTAGCATAGGAAACTCCTTCCCTATCAAGAGTATGTCATCCACGTACTCTACGAGGATCACCACTATACTCTCTACTACCTTTTCGTATATACAAGGTTCATCTACCATTTTGATGAAGTTAGACTCCTTGACTACCACATCAAAACAGATGTTCCAACTCCACGATGCCTGTTTTATCATATAAAACATCTTGCACACGTTTCCGCTGCTCCCACTGTCTACGAAGCCCTCTGGCTGTGTACTTATAGACGCTCTTTTCTAAAACATCATTTAGAAAAGCAGTCGTGACACCCAACCACCAGATATAGTAGTCATGGTATGTAGCCGTGGCAAGTAGGATCTGGATGGACTTAAGCATAGATCCTTAGAAAAGGCTTCAACATAATCCATACCTGGTCTATGATGCAAACCTTTAACAAGTCTAGCTTTGAAAGTCTCAACTTTTCCATGTATACCAAGTAATCTTCTCAAGATATACTTGCTCCTGATGGGGATTTAACCCTTCAGATAAAGCAACCAAAGTCCATACTTTGTTGGTGTATAAGGATTCCATCTCAGATTGATAAGCACCCAGCCATTCTTACAGAGTCCCACTCCTGATGGCCAGCTCGAAACTAGTTGGGTCATCATCTCATGATGCAATCCTCGCTCCCACTGTCATAGAGAAACCGAAGTATCTCTCAGGTGGGTGAGGAACCCTACTAGATCGGCGGAGAGGCTGAGGTTCGTTGGAAACTATTGAATCCTTTGGTTCTACCAAATCATCAGCTGCATTTTGTATAGCTGGAACATTTCCAGTTCTACATAACAAACCTTGCCTCGAGCTTGTCCGAATTTTGCTTTAAGACATAGGCCGGACAACCCCAAATCTTAACAAGCTTAAGATATGGGCTCTTCCCTTTCCATATCATATATGAAGTGGTAGGCAACTGATTTGATTTGAACCTTATTCAATAGTTATGCAGCTTCTCAAGTGCATAACTCCCAAAAGGAAATAGGAAACTCAGTAGTACTCATCATAGAGCACACCATATCACATAGGGTGCTTTGGCTCCACCCCGATACACCGACGTGCTGTGGTGTATTCAGAGGAGTAATGCTGAGAGAGAATCTCATTCTCCTTTAGAATAGTCCAGGAATTCCGTGCTTAAGTATTCTCCTCCTTGATCTCATCAAAGGACATAATACTTATACCCGTATTTTGGTTCTCTACTTCTAACTTATATTCTGTGAATATCTCAAAAGGTTCAGACTTGTGTTTCAACAGGAACGCATGTCTGAATCTTGAGAGATTATCAGAGAACGTAATGAAGTAAAAAGAACCGATCTTGGCATGTGTAGACAGAGGACCTTTCATACATCAACATGTATCAATCCCAAGAGTTCACTAACTCTTTCTCTGTTTCCAATAAACAGAGCTATGGTCATCTTATCTTTGTGACATGACCGGCAAGTTTCACAAGATGTAAATTCAAACTAATTTAAATATGCATCTAAATGTAACTTCAGCCAGTCGGGTCGCATTGACATGACCTAGTCTACAATGCCTCAAGAAGGATTCGTTCATTTCTGAACTCTTCCTCTTGTGTGTGTTCCGTATACTAAGAACTGTAGTTTGATTTAGAACGTCAATGCTTTTAGATAACGTTCCTGAACCGATCAACTCTTGATATAGGAAATGTTCAAAACATTATCCAACAATACAAAATTATATCCTTCTTTACTAATAAAGAGACTGATATGATTTTGTATATCAGGTTCGGTATCTAATAACATTTGTTCAGAATCAATGTATTCTGGTAATATAGGGTGATAGTGACCAACAGACTTGGCTGCAACAATTGCACCGTTTTCTGTCTCATGAAACTTATCACCCGTTCTCAGTTCTCTACCTTTCTGTAGCCCATGTAACAGATTACATATGCGGGATCCTGATCCGGTATCTCATACCCAGGACGTAAAGGATACTGAGAAACAGTTCTCTGTAATGAACACACCCGAAGAAGATGCATCAACATGCACTTTCTTCGTTTGGGCGGCACGGGAATTCTGGTAATCCCCTATTTCCTGCTCTGTCTTATAACAATTAAAAGTTGGAGCGGGACCAACGTTCCCCTGCTTAGTATAACAAGCGGGTTCGGTCAATTCATCCGTTTTATTATCTTGATTAAGGCGTGATATGGTCGCTATGTGGAGAGAGAGAGAAGAAAACACTCAGCTTATGCTCTTGCAAGATTAGATTGGTTATCTAATATATCTAATCAGGATGTCTCCCACTGTTTTAATCAAATCTTCCTTCAAACCCTAAAAGGAAAGACTAGCCGGGATTAATTACACGCTACAAGTTCGCCAATCTTTCCGCCAGGCCAGTGTCGGTACTTTGAGGGAGGTCCCCCGTGCTTTCGCACGAACCTAATTAAAGTAAACCTCGTTTTCCCAGAGGCGTAACCCCGTTAACACCTTTCTAGACACCTACTTGATCGGCTAATTGTAATGTGTAAAACTCTCCCAGGAGTAACTCTTACTTGCAGCGGGTATCGGGATCCAACTATCATATAGAAGGTATGCAATCTCATTGCAAATTTCAACACTTGAAATTCCCAATAATATTTTGCCCCAAGCGATCTATGACCTTGACAAGGTCAACAAACCATAGACCGCAAGTCAAGTTCAACCCGTCATTTCTTGATTGAATTAAACCCACCCGCACGACCCTTGACAAGGTCAACAAAGTCGCACGACTACCCTAATCCAATCGCATCATATGCTTATACAGATAAGCAGTAATCAGCTACCGCACACTACGCCTTGACAAGGTCAACAAACGCAGCACGAATACTAACTATTACTTATCTGAAATGACGGAGGGCTACGACGGGTTTTTCAGAAAACCCTTTGCGTAATGAGCTTGATATCGTTGTAGAATCGAGTGATTTTAAATGGAGTGTTTTTGAGGCTTTTCTAGTTTTGCTAAAGGGGTCACTCCCGGTGAAGGGATCGTCGGCCCTTTCCTCATCGAATAAGGTGCAGGATATATCATATATACCGCTGTGCAAAGCAAGAACTATAGAAGCAATCAAAAGACAAACCGAGTTTGTAGCATCTGCCAGTTATTGCTAAAGGAGTCACTCCCGGTGAAGGGATCTCGGTCCTTTCCTTATCGAATAAGGTGCTGGATGTTCTACAAGGAACACCGCTATGCAAAGAAACAACTAGAGCTACCAGTTTTTATAAACAAGTTTCTACAACATCTTATGTTTCTTTTATTTCATTAATCTCATTAATGAAGTCCCATTTTATTATGCTTCATAAGCATCACATTTGAAACGAAATCTGCAATATAACATATATCTCATATATATAATATATAAACATTCGTCTCAGGCAGTAATATGATCTCATCACAGAACATTGCAGCAGAAGAACATATATGAAATATTGGATATACTAGGACGTCCGTGTTTTCAATACGAGCCTGTATAAAACACGGATTCCACGGCCGCGATGAATAGCCAAACCCACATCCCTAGACCCCTACGAGAGCGGCAAGTAACACTGCCAATTCTAGGGTTAGGAGACCCGGTCTCGACTCCTCGAGATGGTCTCCCACTGGACCCTAGAACCCGGTTACTTGTGCTCCCCGCCTTGGGTCTACCTAATGCGGAAAAGTAAATAATATACAACGGTGACATCTTCCGCAACCTGGAAGTGCCCCAATAAAAGAATATTACATACAAATGAATTTTACATGAATGAAAAAGAAAAAACTCTCATCTCACATAAAACCCCCGGCTATTCAAACGCGACGATCCAATACAACATATCACAGCAACACATAATATCTCATATCATCAACGTAAGAAAGTATGCGTATCCCGATTGTCGTTGATGTATAGCAACGAAGCCGGCGATACACCACATACTACGCTTACGGTCACAGAAAAGAAAGTGTAAAACTACAACAGTTGGAATCCACAACTTCCTTAGACATCGCATGCCTAACCAAATGAATTCCTTAAACATCACATGCCTAATAATTATAAACCCCGCATTTTAGTCTCATTATCGAAAACTCTTTTCAATATCAAGTCGGGCAATTCAACAAGATTCCCGATTGTCCTGATCGAATGCTCGTCGCAAACTTTAGTAGACGGCCGCACCCCCAGATGCCGTCGACGAAGTGTACTAAGGTGGAACACCGTTGCCGTGAGCACCCGAACGGATGCTTTCGGTGACGGGGTTCTCCTACAGTCACTTGGTCGGGGCTATGGGGCGTAGCTGTCTATTAAGTTTACCCGGCGAGTATCCGCGTACGCTACGTGATTGCGACGGACTTTTGATCACATCAAAATTCCGTGGTAACCGATCATCTGAGACTAAACTGCTATGTTTATAATATTCAAATTAGTTATCTCATAACTACCTGTGGATTCCAAATATTGTATCACATTCCAGATAAATAGACAAAGTTAAACTTTCCGATCGAATCATCAAACACCCAAGATTTCCCCAATGTATCTCAACACTTGAAATCAGTTTAAAAACATCCATCACATGCCACAGTACCAATGGTCCAGCCGTAGAAGGTCAAGCCAACGCCTCACATGTGGCACGCCGTACTGCCCCAAACCCTAAGGTTCAAAAGGCAGTTCAAGACGGTCACATAATCGAGTTAAGGTTTGTTGTCTTCTAGAGGGTCCACCGCGTTACTTGCACGACTTAGAACATTCTTAAACACGAGAAAAAAAAAATCCAACTTTTGAAAAATTTTCCGACAGGGGAAAAAGTGAGTTATTGATATCCGTTCGAACTTTTTAACAGTTTCTAAAAGTTATCCGGAAAACCACATAGACAAAATCTGATACTCCGATCGAAACACCGAATCTCCAAAACAACCCCAGAAAATTCAACTCTTGAATAAAAATTAAAAATTCCCAGAAAATCCAGAATAATAAAATAGGAGTTACTGTGCAAACAGGGGATGATGATGTCATCATTTAGCCGCGGAACCGCCGCAGAAGGCATGCTTCTGCCGCGGTTCCGCCGCACTTTGTACTGTTCATCGAAAACTTTTTGCACCGTAATTCTTATAATTCTCTGCTGAATATTTTAAGCATTTTTAATGTGGAAAAATCCCAGTTTTTAGAAAAAGTCCAGAGAGCTCGTAAAATTGGGGTTTCGGGTTCGATCGGGTTTCAAACTTCGTCTAGACTTCGCCTAAAACTCTAGCTTGGCTCTGATACCACTGTAGGGTTGCTCGGCACACGCACAAGGGTCTACGAGGCATCAACCATGCCCGATTTAAAAATTAGCCGTGCCGAGCAACCCGAATACGGAACTTTAAACTAGAGATTAGGCGAAAACAAGCATGCTAAACACTTTAACACTAAGTGAGAGGGATTACAACCTTTGTAGATCCGGTCCTTCACTTCATATGCTCCATGTTGTGGTCCCTTCGCTGCGATCATCGGGTTCCGGACCCTCGAAAAGTTCCACGAAGAGAAAGATGCAACCTTTGCTTCCGATCTTCGATACTAAGATGATCTACCTTGAAGTTTCTTTAACACAAGCTAACACTCATGAAATGATGTGAACACCCTCATCTAAATGGCAAGGGAAGATGAGGATGATGAAGTAGGATTTTTGCTCTCTTTATTTATCTTTTTCTCATATTTATTCATCACTTCGAAAAAATCAAGCAAGCTTTTTCATGAAGAGTGAAGGAAGAAGAAGATGAATAATGTTAAGAATCCTTTTGTGATGAATAGGAAATGAAATGATATGATGAATAATGTAACCATGGTCAAGTAAACCTTTGTAGAGAATTAACTAGGGTTAGGGTTTGGGTTGGGTTAAAGCATGAGTCACTTACAAATATCTTTTCCAAAACAAAAAGAAAACCTTCTAGAAACATCTAGAAAGTTTAACCCTAATCCAAACCCTAATCGTGTTTAAACTCCACTAAACAAGTTGCATTAGTTATCATATCATGTTACAATATTATATATCACATATATAATATTTATCGTAACAAAATAAAATAATACATTTAACATATATCCCATATATATCAATGTATTACCCGAGTGAGAAAAAGAATCTTTTAGTGAGCAAATATTAGTTAATGTAATTTAATATATCATATATATTATTATACATTAAATTATCGAATCAACACTTGATCCGACAATCCGGCTATATCGCATATAACCGACTAATATTTATCCGTACCGATTCATCGAATCAACACTTGATCCGATGACCCGGCTGATATCAAATATCGCGAGAATATAATACGGTATCATATATCGCATTATCCTCGGTCCCGCACATATCACATATGTGCTCCGACTCCGTTTTGCCTGAGTCAAGAAACCTCTGTGTAGGACTCTAAAGAATCGTCAATACGCCGTCAGTAGGTGATGATCATATCAAACACCCACAAGCTGCAAGCGGTCAGCTAAACGTAACAGCTACCCAGGTATTGAGCGCTCAGAAGATCAACAAGCAAACCTGTACATTCTCCTGTGAATCCAAACAGTAACACTCCCGTACAGTCCGGTCTCGTCGTCTGATATGTCGCATATCTCGCCTAGGGGTGGTAAACGTCAGACCCCAGTAGCTCGATAAGTCGTGTCGATATGAGGTCTATAACAGTACGAGAAACTACTGATAACACTTACCAGTAAATCTCAGCAACCCTGGCCAGGGATTTCCGGTTATAGCCAATCGAACACAGCACAACATCAACTCCCTATACCAGGAGAGACGAATCCCCTCCTATCGCTCATTGCCTCCATGTGATTCGGGACTGTACCCAAAAGCCACCTTTTTGCACGCCCTCTTGGACGTGGTATGATGGAAATCAAAGCACAGTGGGAATCACACAAGACTCTATGACGATCTCGGGTCAACAGACTACTCTGTACCAGTGTCACCGGAGAACTGCCATCTGACGTAAGGTATAATACCATCTGGCGGTTCTCGGCGAGTCCGTCCAGTGTACCCAGTCTCCACTGAGCACCCGTACACCATCCTTGATGTCAAACACCGATGGATATGGGATCATCCATCGCCCATCATATGGGTCAAGATGTGTATACGCTAGTCTACTCTGGTGCATCGATGCCCTGTCTCGATACACCCACGACTAGGAACAATTATAGGATGTACTCGTCGACTACCGTGGCCCCACTAGTATGATCTCATCATAGTCCCAGTAGTCGATGACATATCCTAAGGGCTTTATCAACATGTAACATAGAGACAATCAGAGTACATGTTAAGATAAAGTACAACCAGATAGCATACTATCATGTCGAGCAAGAAAGTCCTCCCTATATATGTCCAAGCATCCACTACAATATACATCGTATGTACAGTAATGGCCTCTAGGGCATACATATAACTAACAACTATTTTATCATGCTTCAGGCCATATTATTTGAGTATATTACTGATCGTATGACCTTTGAGTCATACATGCGATTTCTGCTCTGTGATGTTTTCTACTCACGAGTTGGCAACTCACCCCTGTTGTGCCACAGTTTTTTGCAGGTTTTGCCGTACAGGTTTTTCTTAGCAGCTTTGCTGGCATGCTGCTTCTTTCCGGGTGATTGCTTTGGTAGGTGGGTTCACTCGCATTGTGACCACCCTTGTATTTATTTATATTTTCAGTTGTATCTAGTAACTCCATCAACCAGACTTGAATATTTTTTTAGACTTAGAAGACCAGTGTATATTCTTTCGACCTTAGAGTCGCGCGTTGTATTATTATGGGTTTTCTTGATGATTTTGAGTTTCCATTTGGGTTTTGATCCTCTCCCTTCGGCATCGTATAATATATTGCCTGCATGGTTGTGACCGTCAATTGGCGAAGAGCTAGCTCGCGCTTGGGGATGTCTTTATTCATATTATTCATGTTGTACCCTTTGGGGCCAGTATTTACAAAGGAAACTCTGCCAAAATTTTCAGAAAAGACTTGAGATTTTAAAAATGCATACTTCGGCTTATGTTATTAAAACCACTTTCTTTTAAATAAGTTTTCTTCACTTCTTATTTAAATGGTTTAAATATCTGGGTTTTTGGCTTACTTGAATTAGATGAGGCCCTATAGACTTCATATGATTCAAGTGCCAGTCACGTGCCATTTTCAGTTCGTGACAAAGTTGGTATCAGAGCGCTAGGTTAACCTTGGTTCGAGTCTATGTTTGACTATGCGGAGCCTAGGGCGTTTGTATATATTTGGAACCTAGGCTTGACCTTACGGAACTTAGACTTAGTCGAGGGGGTATTAGACCCGAACTTTCGTCGCGTAGATTGACCTTGGTTGATGCAGTAGGTGACTTAAGTAGACTGTGGGTATGTTCTGCGGCATACTTACGATATGCTACTCCGCTTAAGAAGCCTTAGGATGTACATTTCCTTGCACAGTATTATATTCATTCATATGATCTATCCTCATCGATATCGGTTTATGGTTTTTGCTGCCACGATTACACGGGCAGAGAGAGCTACGGCTAGAGTTGCGTCAGCACGAGCTCGTCACGGATGAGGAATGACCAGGGCGTGATTCCAGGGACATACGATTGCATAGATGCATCGTTTTATTGTGTTTTCGAACCATGAGCGTTTGATGGATCACTTTTACAAAATTTCTCGAACTTGCAGATCAGCACCAGAGGATTGGGCCACTGCTAGAGGCCAGCTAGAATGTGATGACCGTCGATGCACCGATTATTCTTGACGATTGAGGCACTGTTCGGCGTGCGAACGAATGATTCAGTTGCTGCTGCGACTGACGAGATATTGCCCCAGATATTTGAAGCTAATGTCGCACGAGTTGTACTTAGAGATATGATAGAAGATCGCTAGTCACCCAAGGAGGAATGACTAGGACATGTGATTCGTTGACTGCCCCGATGCGACGTCATCAGATTGATTGATTCCAGCTAGAGACGACTTCACGCAAGTACGTTGGGATTCGATAGAAGACGATCGAATGTCAGAAACCCATTTTCAAAGTTTAAGGTATTCGGAAAAACATGCAAGTAATTCTGTGGACCCTCTAGAAGAATGAAACCTTAACTCGATATAATGACCATGAGAATACTTTGAAACCTTAGGGTTTGCGGCAGTTCTGCGTTGCCATTAATGAGGCTTGGGTTTGCCTTTCTACGGCTGGCCCATAGGTACTGTGGCATGTACTGGAATACTATTAAATTGTACTAAAGATGTTGAGCTCTTGGGGGATTATGGGACCTTGACAAATCGATTAAAAGGTTCGACGTCGTTCGGATATCATGTGATGGGATACATTGCTTGGGAGACTCCAGATACGAGTATAGCCGTTGGAGCGCAGTCCATGCATCCACGAAGAGACGGGTCCGAATCAGTTGACATTAGAGAAAAGTGGAGTAAGAGGGTCGTACGAGATTTCGACGAGATGATGTTCCACTCTGCAGACATCAGAGATGTGATACACATGCAGAGGCGTTGTACATGGATATATCTTCCAAAAGGAGTCACGATGAGTATGCAGCCGTTCCGGAACAAGAAATAGATCTTGTAAAGGGTGATAACTTCCGGGCAGCTCGGCAGAAACGAGATTTGAGGGGGACTTCGACAGAACCTTTCTGGAATACAATACGAGAAGACTTGGACCCAGGATCGGTCATATTACGCACACCTAGTAGGCCAGAGTTCGGCATCGTCGACGAGACATGTTATGAGTGACCATGACAGTTAGCCAGAGATCTTCAGGGGATGTGCAAGAGCGGGACTGTTTCCGCCATCTTTGATTTCGGTATTTGGGCGATTTATTTGCAAGATTGATATTTTGTGCACCACAGTTGCACTTGACTTCGATTTGATGTCATTCGAGATGTTGATTTTGATTTCATGCCTATGGTATGCATGTGATTTGACTTATGCTTTCGGCATAGTTTTCATGCACTTTTAGTATTTTGATTCGATTTTGTGCACACCGATGCACATGGTTGCGAGATTATATACCACGGTATTGTTAGTTATATGTATGCCCTAGAGGCCATTATTGTACATATGATGTATATTATAGTGGATGCTTGGATATATATACAGATGACTTTCTTGCTCGACATGATAGTGTGCTATCTGGTTACCTTTATCTTAACATGTAGACTTGTATTGAGATACTGTCATGCTCTCATGTGTTGATAAAGCCCTTAGGATATGTACTTGACTACCAGGACTATGATGTAGATCATACTAGTGGGGACAGGGTAGTTCACAAGTACATCCTTCAATTGTTCCTAGTCGAGGGAATATCGAGACAGGGCATCGATATTCCAGAGTAGACTAGCGTATACGCTTCTTGACCCATATGATGGGCGATAGATGATCCCACATCCATTGGTGTTTGATATCAGATATGGTATACGGGTGCTCAGTGGAGACTGGGTACACTGAACAGGACTTGCCGAGGACTCCTATGTGGTAGTATACCTATCGTCAGATAGCAGTCCTCTGGTGACACTGGTACAGCTTAGTCTGTAGACCCGAGATCGTCATAGAGTCTTGTGCGGCTCCCACTGTGCTTTGATTTCCTCCCTACCACGCTCAAAGGAGACGTGCAAACAGGTGGATTTTGGGTACAGTCCCGAGTCGTATGGAACCAATGAGCGATAGGAGGGGTTTCGTCTCTCCCAGTGTTGGGGGTTGATGTTGCTCTATGTACGATTGGCAATAACTGGAATTCCCTGGCCAGGGCTGATATGGAGATCTACTAATAAGTGCAATCAGTAGTTTCTCAACCTGTTGTCAGCTTCACATCGACATGACTTATCACGTTACTAGGGTTTGACGATTTCTACCCCTAGACATGATATGCGACATATCAGATGAAGAGACCGGACTGTACGGTAGTGTTACTGATAGGCTTCATGGAGACTGTGGATAGGCTTGCTTGTTGACCTTCATATCGCTCAATACCCGGGTAGCCGTTACGTCCAGCTAGTACCGCTGACGGCTTGTAGGTGACTGATATGATCATCACCTACTGCCGGCGTATTGACGAGTCTTTAGAGTCCCACACAGAAGTTCCCCGGTTCAAGCGAAACGAAGTAGGACACATATGTGATATGTGTGTGGGCCTGATTGAATACGAGTATGTGATACCGTATTGTAATCTGGCGTTCATCTGTTATCAGTTCAGTCATATATGATATAACCAAATTGTCGATTAAAGCGTTGATTCGATAATGTGATATACAGATAAATGATATTAGACGGTCGAATATAATATAACTGTATTATTAGATCAAGTGTTGATTTAATAATGTAATATAAATTATATGTGATATAATTATATATTAACCAATATCATTAGCTCACTAATTAATCTTCATTAAATATATATTAATATATATGATATATATATTAAAATGAAGCAGGGCATTTTCTTTTCTATTTTGTGAAAATAGAAATGAGGTGTAAAGTTGAAGCATGGTTGCAAGCATGGTGTTTTATATTGTTTATTCATTCTTGACTCACTATTCAAGCATGGTTGCAATTTAATATTGCATAATTCCATACTTGACTGAGTTAGGGGTCAAGAATTATGATTCATTCTTGTTCATTCCAAAAGACTTAGCCATTTTCACTTGCTCATGTTTCTTCTTCCTCCTCTTGCTTTTTCTCAAGCTTCAACCCTCACATGAGATGTGAATCATGAAGCTTGAGCACAAATTAGTGAGCTCTTAACATCCTCTACTTCATCATCTCACACGTTTTAGCAAATTAGTGTGATGTGTTTCATGCACTAAAGGGTTTAGTGCAATGGTAGCTTGAACTAGTAGGAGCTTCGTGGTGGATCATCTTTGGCGCGAAGGCAACGAAGGAAGCCCGTTAAAAGCCTCAAGAGATGCCTAGTGGAGTCGCGGGACTACTACAAGGAGCAAGTGAAGTGAAGGACTTGATTCTACCAAGGTATAATCTTGCTACACTTATCTAGTTAACATATCATCTAAAGAAAACCCTAATAATCTAATTAAAGATCTTGTTAGTCTAGCTTAGCACCAAGAAAAATTTGAATTTGGCATGGTAGATACTTCTATTACCTCATCATGGTGCTAAGGTAGTCCTTCATGGTATCAGAGCCAGGGTAGAAGATTTGGGTAGGTCGTTACGATACTAAAGAGTTCGATCGGTTTTCGAAATACGGTTTTTTACAAGTTTCTGTCGAATTTTTCAAATGTTGGAATTTTTGAATTTAAAAATATGCAGAAATACGTGCAGGCTTTTATATGGAGCCTTAAGAAATTTGAAGACCCAACTCCTTCAAAGCGCCGCGGAACCGCCGCACAAACCTTGGTTTGGCCGCAGTTCCGCCGCCGTTTTGAGGAGATGTGGTTCCATTTTTCTTGTGCTGTTCCATGTTTGTATATTGCACTTTCTGGGTATTTTTAACTGTGATTCTCAAGTTGTTGAGTTCTCTGGATTTTGTTAAACCGATCGAAATATTTGGCGTCGTATAGATCTTGATGATATGTGATACAATTGTTAGAATCCGGCTTATTGGTTTTGTGAAAACTGGTAATGTATATAGTATATTGTGAATCTAGTATGTTAGTCTCGATTAATCGGTTGCCACGAAGTTTTGATTCGGATCAAAACTCCGTCGCAATCGCGTATTGTACGCGAACACTCGACGGGTAACTCTAGTAGATAGCCACGCCCCATAGCCGCGACCAAGTGACTGTAAGAGAACCCCGTTGCCAAAAAGCACCCACTCGGGTGCTCGCGGCCATGGTGTTCCGCCTTAGTGCACTTCATCCCCGACATCGGGGGTGCGGCCATCTACTAAAGTTTCCGACGAGTATTCGATATTGTAGTTGGGAATCTTGTTGAATTACCCAACTAAGTTAATTGAAAAGTGTTTTCAATTTAAGACTAAAATACAAGGTTTACAGTTTAGGCATGAAATCCGGAATATGCGATATTCCGGGTTTATGATGTCTAAGGATATACGGATTCTAATTATTGTAGTTTTACAATTTCTTTTCTGCGACCGTAAGTGTAATGTGTGGGTATCCCGATCTCGTTGCTATATGATAACCAGTTTCGGAATACACATATTTACTTACGTTGATGATATGTGATGGCATGTGTTGCTGATATGTCTTATTGGATCGTCGTGAAAGAATAGCCGGGGTTTTTATGTGAGATGAAAGCTTTCTTTTTCATTCATGTAAAATTTGTATGTAATATTCTTTTATTGCGGCACTTCCGTGATGAGGATGTTGTCACCTGTTGTATATTATTTACTTTTCCGCATTAGGATAGACCCAAGGTGGGGGGCACAAGCAATCGGGTTCTAGAGTCCAGTGGGAGACCATCTCAAGGAATTGAGACCGGGTCTCCTAACTCTAGAATTGGCAGGGTTACTTGCCGCTCTCGTAAAGGTCTATGGGATCTGGGTTTGGCTATTCTTCACGACCGTGGAATCCGTGTTTTACATTACTGGCTAAATTTGAAACACGGACATCCTAGTATATCCAATATTTCATATGTTTTTCTTCTGCTGCTGTGTTCTGTGATGTTGATCATATAACTGCGTGAGAAAAATGTAATATTATATATAAGATATATATATTAAACGTTGCTTATGTTTTGCACCCGTGCTAGTCCAGCCCCCGCTCTGCCGGTAGTTAAGTAACCTAACGGTGTATGACGGGACCCCGTGGCGAATGCGGATGGCATAAGCGTACGTTCTATTTTCGTTTCATTTCTTCTGTGATATTTAGGGAAACATTAATTGATGGGACTTCATTAATAAGTTTAATGAAAGAAAAGAAACCTAAAGATGTTGTAGAATCAAATTTTCAAAAAAAAAGGGTAGCTCTAGTTTTTGCTTTGCATAGCGGTATTCCTTGTAGAATATCCAGCACCTTATTCGAAAAGGAAAGAGCCGAGATCCCTTCACCGGGAGTGACCTCTTTAGCAAAACTAGCAAATGCTACAAATCACTCGGTTTAGTTTTTTGATTGCTTCTATAGTTCTTGCTTTACATAGCGGTATTCCTTGTAGAATATCCAGCACCTTATTCGATAAGGAAAGAGCCGAGATCCCTTCACCGGAAGTGACCTCTTTAGCGAAACTAGAAAAGCCTCAAAAACACTACTTTTCAAAATCACTAAATTCTACAACGATATCAAGTTCATTACGCTCATAGTTTTTCTAAAAACATGCGTAGCCCTCCGTCATTTCAGATAGGTACTATTTAGTATTCGTGCAGCGTTTGTTAACCTCTGTCAAGGCGTAGTGTGCGGTAGCTGATTAGTGCTTATCTGTAAAGCATGTGATGTGATTGGATTAGGGTAGTCGTACGACCTTGTTGACCTCTGTCAAGGGTTGTGCGGGTGGGTTTGATTCAATCAGAAATGACGGGTTGAACTTGACTATTGCATTATGATTTGTTGACCTCTGTCAAGGTCATAGTGTGCTAGGGGTAAAAATATTATTGGGAATTTCAAGTGTTAAAATTTGCAAAGAGATTGCATACCTTCTATGAGATAGTTGGATCCCGATACCCACTGTGAGTAAGAGTTACTCCTGAGAGAGTTTTACACATTACAATTAGCCGATCGAGTAGGTGTCTAGAAAGGTGTTAACGGGGTTACGCCCCTGGGAAAACGAGGTTTATTTTAATTAGGTCCGTGCGAAAGCACGGGGAACCTCCCTCAAAGTACCGGCACTGGCCTGGCTGAAAGATTGGCGAACTTGTACGGTGTAATTAATCCCGGCTAGTCTTTTCTTTTAGAGTTTGAAGGAAGATTTGACTAAAATAGTGGGAGCCATCATGATTAGATATATTAATAACTAATCTAATCTTGCAAGAGCATATGCTAGAGTGTTTTCTTCTCTCTCTCTCCAAGTAGCGACCATGTCACACTTTAATCAAAATAAATAATACGGATGTATTGACCGAACCCGCTTGTTATACTGCGCTAGGGAAGGTTGGTCCCGCTCCAACTTATAATTGTTATAAGACAGAGCAGGAAATTGCGGATTACCAGAATCCCGTGCCACCCAAACGAAGAAAAGTACATGCTGATGCATCTTCTTCGGGTGTGTTCATTACCGAGAACTGTTCGCAGTATCCTCTACGTCCTGGGTATGTGATACCAGATCAGGATCCCATATATGTAATATGTTACATGGGCTGCAGAAAGGTAGAGAACTGAGAACGGGTGATAAGTTTCAAGAGTTGGAAATGGTGCAAAGTGTTGCAGCCAAGTTTGTTGGCAGTTATCAGCCTGTATTACCAAATACATTGATTCTAAACGAATGTTATTAGATACCGAACCTGATATACAACATCATATCAGTTTCTTTATTAGTAAAGAAGGATATAATTTTGTACTATTGGATAATGTTTTGAACATTTCCTATATCAAAAGTTGATCGGTTCAGGCACGTTATCTAAAAGCATAGACGTTCTAAATCAAACCACAGTTCTTAACGTACAGAACACACACAAGAGGAAGAGTTCAGAAATGAACAAATCCTTCTTGAGGTATTGTAGACTAGGTCATATCAATGTGACCCGACTAGCTCAAGTTACATAAAGATGCATATTTAAATCAGTTTGGATTTACATCTTGTGAAACTTGCCAGTCATGTCACAAAGATAAGATGACCATAGCTCCGTTTATTCGAAACAGAGAAAGAGTTATTGAACTCTTGGGATTGATACATGATGATGTATGTGGGTCCCCTGTCTACACATGCCAGGACTGGTTCTTTATACTTCATTACATTCACTGATTATCTCTCAAGATTCGAACATATGTTACTGTTGAAACACAAGTCTGAACCTTTTGAGAAATTCAATGAATATAAGTTAGAAGTAGAGAACCAAAAAGGGTATAAGTATTATGTCCTATGATGAGATCAGGGAGGAGAATACTTGAGCACGAAGATCCTGGATTATTTTAAAGGAGAATGAGATTCTCTCTCAGCATTACTCCTCCGTATACACCACAGCATGATGGTATATCGGGGCGGAGCAAATCGCACCCTATGTGATATGGTGTGCTCTATGATGAGTACTACTGAGTAGCCTATTTCTTTTTTAGGAGTTATGCACTTGAGAAGCTGCATAACTATTGAATAGGGTTCCAACCAAATCTGGTGCCTACCACTCCATATGCGATTTGGTATGGGAAGAGCCCATCTCTTAAGAATGTTAAGATTTGGGTTGTCCGGCCTATGTCAAAAGCATGATACGGACAAGCTCGAGGCAAGGTCAGTTCTGTGGAAGTTTATTGGATATCCCAAACATTTGCAAAGGAATATCTTCTACCAATCCGAGAAACAAATGTGTTTTATTTCTCGGCATGCCATTTTTTCTAGTGGAGATGAGGTAGAACTGGAAGGAGTTCCAGCTATACAAACTACAGCTGATGATTTGGTAGAACCGAAGGATTCAATAGTTTCCAACGAACCTCAGCCTCTCCGCCGATCTTGTAGGGTTCCTCACCCACCTGAGAGATACTTTGGTTTTCTCTATGACAGTGGGAGCAAGGATTACATCATGAGATGATGACCCAACTAGTTTCGAGCAGGCCATCAGGAGTGGTGGCTCTGTAAGAATGGCTGGATGCTAAGCGATCTGAGATGGAATCCTTGTACACCAACAAAGTATGGACTTTGGTTGCTTTACCTGAAGGGTTAAATCCCCATCAGGAGCAAGTATATCTTGAGAAGATTACTTGGTGTACATGGAAAAGTTGAGACTTTCAAAGCTATGCTTAAGTCCATCCAGATCCTACTTGCCACTGCTACATACCATGACTACGATATCTGGCGGTTGTGTGTCATGACTGCTTTTCTAAAAATGATGATTTAGAAAAGAGCGCCTATAAGTACATAGCCAGAGTGCTTCGTAGACAGAGGGAGCAGCGAAAACGTGTGCGAGTTGTTTTATGAGATAAATCAGGTATCGCGGAGTTGGAACGTCTGTTTTGATGTGGTAATCAAAGAGTTTGACTTCATCAAAATGGTAGATGAACCTTGTATATACAAAAAAGTAGTAGGGAGTATGGTGGTGATCCTCGTATTGTATGTGGATGACATACTCTTGATAGGAAAGGAGTTTCTTATGCTACGCTCGGTCAATCTCCTCTTATCACAAAGATTCTCCATATAGGACCGAGGTGATACCTCCTAAATCCTGGGTTATGGATCTATGAGATAGATCTATTTGGATATTAGGATTCTTGTAGGGTTCCTAGGCACACTAATGAGGTCTCCCAAGCCATCAACCATGGCAATTTCAAAAATTATGGTGCCTACAAACCCTAAACTACGGATCGATAACTAGATGTCTAGGCGAACATGAACTGGTTAACTCTTAACTAATGAGAAAGCGGAAATACAACCTTTGTAGATCCGGTGCTCCACCTCCATAGCTCCGCAACGAAGTCCTCTCCGCTGTCCAAGTCAAATCCGGGCTCTAGGATCGGCTTCGTCGGAGAATGGGCAAGCTAGGTCGTTGATGTCCATGCCGAAGATGATCTACGTCGAGGCATCGCTAGATCAAGCTCACAACTTCACCAAGTCAAGAAACTTGTGAAGTAAACACACTCTACTACTTGGCAAGAGGTAGAGGATGAAGAAATAGGAAGTGGGTAGACTTTAGTTTTGGATTTCTCACTCTTTTCCAACAATCACCATTGATGGAGCTTGAGCTTCTTCAAAGAAGAAGATGAAGAAGAAGAAGAAAATGATAAGATAAGATAATTCTAAAATGAAAAGAATAATACATTCTTATCATCTTAGAACCATGGTTTAGTGTAGAGAATTAATCATGGTTGAGTGGTATGGTTAGGGTTAAGGATGAGATAAGAATAGTGGACTAAGTCAAAGCTTCATGAAGCTTTAACTAAACAACAAAAGAAGCCACCATCCTTTTCTCTTTCTTTAATTCATTTATCAAAAAATAAATGGATAACTAAATAAGATAAATGAATAACAAAATGATAAACCCTAACCATTTCATTAACCAAGGTTTAATACTTTACACTTAACCAAAAAGCATGCATCATCAAACATGATACAAGCAAGTGCACAAAATCATATCGCATATGTAATGCGCACACCCGAGTGAGAAAATCCATTTAAAGTGAACCAATACTAGTTAACGCAAAGTAATATATCAAATATATAATTATGCATTAAATCATTAAATCAACACTTGATTCAATGACCCGGTCATGTCGCACACAACCGACTAGTATATGATGTATCGGCTTATCAAATCAACCTTTGATTCGATAACTAGGGTATATCGCATATAACCTAATCGATACATTCATCGCGAGAATGGAATACGGTATCACATACACGCATTATTCTCGGTCCCGCACATATCTCATATGCGCTCCTATTTCGTTTCGCTTGAGCCAGGAAACCTCTGTGTAGGACTCTAAAGACTCGTCAATAAGCCGGCAGCAGGCGATGATCATATCAAACACCCACAACCCGCAAGCGGTCTGCTAAACGTAACGGCCACCCGGGTATTGAGCGATCTGAAGATCGACGAGCAAGCCCGCTCACACTCCAGTGAATCCGACCAGTAACACTACCGTACAGTCCGGTCTGATCGTCTGATATGTCGCATATCTTGCCTAGGGGTGGTAAACGTCAGACCCCAATAGCTCAATAAGTCGTGTCGATATGAGGTCTATAACTGTTCGAGAAACTACTGGTAACACTTACCAGTAAATCTCAGCAACCCTGGCCAGGGATTTCCTGTTATAGCCAATCGAACACAGCACAACATCAACCCCCTATACCGGGAGAGACGAATCCCCTCCTATCGCTCATTGCCTTCATGTGACTCGGGACTGTACCCAAAAACCACCGTTTTGCATGCCCTCTTGGACGTGGTAAGATGGAAATCAAAGCACAGTGGGAACCACACAAGACTCTATGACGATCTCGGGTCAACAGACTACTATGTACCAGTGTCACCAGAGAACTGCCATCTGACGTGAGGTATAATACCATCTGGGAGTTCTCGGCGAGTCCGTCCAGTGTACCCAGTCTCTACTGAGCACCCGTATATCATCTCTGATGTCAAACACCAATGGATATGGGATCATCCATCGCCCATCTGTATGGGTCGAGAAGGTACACGCTAGTCTACTCTGGTATATCGATGCCCCGTCTCGATACACCCACGACTAGGGACTGTGAAGGATGTACTTATGGACTACCATATCCCCACTAGTATGATCCACATCATAGTCCAGGTAGTCAAGTACAGATCCTAAGGGCTTTACCAACATGTAACAGAGAGACAATCAGCATACACGTTTAAGGTAAAGAGTAACCAGATAGCATACTATCATGTCGAGCAAGAAAGTCCTCCCTATATATGTCCTAGCATCCACTACAATATACATCCTATGTACAGTAATGGCCTCTAGGGCATACATATAACTAACAATCTCCCACTTGCACTAGGGCCATCTGTAGCAGTGGTTGCAGTATCTCATACTCAACCATCCCATAAAAATCTCTCTCTGGGAACAGGCCTTTGTGAGTGGATCCGCTGTGTTGTCCTCTTAGTCTACTCTCCAAACCTCGATCACCCTGGAGATCAACCATCTCCATGATCAGGTGACACTGCCTTAGAATAAGTTTGGATCACTGATGGGACCGGCGTTCCTTGGCATAAGCCACAACTCCATTGTCTCACAATGGTAGGAACATAGTTCATCTCATGAACCAATATACACCCAAACAGCTTCTAGGGTAGCATCTTAAGTAGCGATGTATCCAGCCTTATCGTCTAGTATGTCACGGTATCTAGCTTGGAACTCTTCCAACATACCGTCCCTTTACTGAGGGTAAAGACAATGCCTGCGACTGACATTCAGTCGTCTTTATCACCCTGGAACCCTTCCAGTGATTCTCCCCAGGATCGATTGATACCATCTCACTACAACTAGTGAGAATCCTAACATCCATTTAAATCTATCTCATAGATCCAAAATGCAGGATTTAGTAGGTATCACTTTGATCCTATATGGAGAATTCTAGTGATAAGCGGAGATTGACCGAGCGTAGCATAGGAAACTCTTTCCCTATCAAGAGTATGTCATCCACGTACTCTACGAGGATCGTCACCATACTCCCTACTACCTTTTTGTATGTACAAGGTTCATCTACCATTTTGATGATGTCAAACTCTTTGACCGCTTCATCAAAACAGATGTTCCAACTCCGCGATGCCTGCTTTATCCTATAAAGCATCTTGCACACGTTTCCGCTGCTCCCACTGTTTACGAAGCCCTCTGGCTGTGTACTTACAGACGTTCTCTTCTAAATCAACATTTAGAAAAGCAGTCATGGCACCCAACCGCCAGATATCGTAGTTATGGTATGTAGCCGTGGCAAGTAGGATCTGGATGGACTTAAGCATAGTCACTTGAAAAGGTTTCATCATGATCCACGCCTGGTCGATGACGAAAAGCTTTAACAAGTTTAGCTTTGAAAGTCTCAACTTTTCCATCTACACCAAGTAATCTTCTCAAGATATACTTGCTCCTGATGGGGATTTAACCCTTCAGATCTAGCAGCTAAAGTCCATACTTTGCTGGTGTATAAGGATTCCATCTCAGATCGCTAAGCATCCAGCCATTCTTACAGAGTCTTACTCCTGATGGCCAGCTCGAAGCTAGTTGGGTCATCATCTCATGATGCAATCCTCGCTCCCACTGTCATAGAGAAACCGAAGTATCTCTCAAGTGGGTGAGAAACCCTACTAGATCGGCGGAGAGGCTGAGGTTCGTTGGAATCTACTGAATCCTCTGGTTGTACCAAATCATCTGCTGTAGTTTGTATAGCTGGAACACTTCCAGTTCTACATAACTAACCTTGCCTCGAGCTTGTCCGGATTTTGCTTTCAGACATAGGCCGGACAACCCCAAATCTTAACCAACTTAAGATATGGGCTCTTCCCTTTCCATATCACATATGAAGCGGTAGGCAACTGATTTGGTTGAAACCCTATTCAATAGGTATGCAACTTCTCAAGTGCATAACTCCCTAAAGGAATTAGGTAACTCAGTAGTACTCATCATAGAGCACACCTTATCATATAGGGTGTAATTGCTCCACCCCGATATACCATCGTGCTATGGTGTATACGGAGGAGTAATGCTGAGAGAGAATCTCATTCTCATTTAGAATAGTCCAGGAATTCCGTGCTCAAGTATTCTCCTCCTTGATCGCATCAAAGGACATAATACTTATACCCGTATTGGTTCTCTACTTCTAACTTATATTCTGTGAATATCTCAAAAGGTTCGGACTTATGTTTCAACAGGAACATATGTCTGAATCTCGAGAGATTATCAGAGAATGTAATGAAGTACAAAGAACCTGTCTTGGCATGTGTAGACTGGGGACCTACATACATCAACATGTATCATCCCAAGAGTTCACTAACTCTTTCTCTGTTTCCAATAAACGGAGCTATGGTCATCTTATCTTTGTGACATGACTGGCGAGTTTCACAAGATGTAAATTCAAACTGATTTAAATATGCATCTATATGTAACTCTAGCTGGTCGGGTCACATTGATCTGACCTAGTCTACAATGCCTCAAGAAGAATTCGTTCATTTCTGAACTCTTCCTCTTGTGTGTGATCCGTATACTAAGAACTGCAGTTTGATTTAGAACATCAACGCTTTTAGATAACGTACCTGAACCGATCAACTTTTGATATAGGAAATGTTCAAAACATTATCCAACAATACAAAATTTTATCATTTCTTTACTGATAAAGAGACTGATATGATTTTGTATATCAGGTTCGGTATCTAATAATATTCGTTCAGAATCAATGTATTGATAATACAGGGTGACAGTGACCGACAGACTTGGCTGCAACTCTTGCCCCGTTTTCTGCCTCATGAAACTTATCACCCGTTCTCAGTTCTCTACCTTTCTGTAGCCCTATGTAACAGATTACATATCTGGGATCCTGATCTGGTATCACATACCCAGGACGTAAAGAATACTGAGAAACAGTTCTGTATAATGAACACACCCGAAGATGATGCATCATTATGCACTCTCTTCGTTTGGGCGGCACGGGAATTCTGGTAATCCCCAATTTCCTGCTCTGTCTTATAACAATTATAAGTTGGAGCGGGACCAACGTTCCTCAGCTCAGTATAACAAGCGGGTTCGGTCAATAATCCATTTTATTATCTTGATTAAGGTGTGATATGGTCGCTACCTGGAGAGAGAGAGAAGAAAACACTCAGCGTGCGCTCTGTCAAGAATAGATTGGTTATTATTTTATCTAATCAGGATGGCTCCCACTGCTTTTTATCAAATCTTCCTTCAAACCCTAAAAGGAAAGACTATCCGGGATTAATTACACACTACAAGTTCGCCAATCTTTCAGCCAGGCCAGTGTCGGTACTTTGAGGGAGGTCCCCCGTGCTTTCGCACGAACCTAATTAATGTAAACCTCGTTTTCCCAGAGGCGTAACCTCGTTAACACCTTTCTAGACACCTACTTGATCGGCTAATTGTAATGTATAAAACTCTTCCAGGAGTAACTCTTACTCGCAGCGGGTATCGGGATCCAACTATCTCATAGAAGGTATGCAATCTCATTGCAAATTTCAACACTTGAAATTCCCGATAATATTTTGCCCCTAACCTCCTATGACCTTGACAAAGGCCAACAAACCATAGGATGCTAGTCAAGTTCAACCCGTCATTTCCTGATTGAATTAAACCCACCCGCACGGCCCTTGACAAAGGCCAACAAGGTCGCACGACTACCCTAACTCAATCTGCATCATATGCATAAGCAGATAAGTACCAGTTAGCTACCGCACACTGCGCCTTGACAAAGGCCAACAAACGCAGCACGAATACTAACTACTACTTATCTGAAATGACGGAGGGCTACGACAGGTTTTTCTGAAAACCTATTGCGTAATGAACTTGATATCGTTGTAGGATCGAATGAATTTTGAAATGGAGTGTTTTTTAGGCTTTTCTAGTTTTGCTAAAGGAGTCACTCCCGGTGAAGGGATCGTCGGTCCTTTCCTCGTCGAATGAGGTGCGGGATATATCATATATATCACTGTGCAAAGCAAAAACTCTTAAAAGCAATCAAAAGACAAACCGAGTGTGTAGCATCTGCCAGTTATTGCTAAAGGAGTCACTCCTGGTGAAGGGATCTCAGTCCTTTCCTCATCGAATAAGGTGCAGGATATATCACATATACCGCTGTGCAAAGCAAGAACTGTAGCTACCTGTTTTATTTTGAAATTCGATTCTACTACATCTTAGGTTTCTTTTATTTCATTAATCTCATTAATGAAGTCCCATCATATAAGTACCTAAACATCACAGATAAATACGACGTACACTTATGCCATCCGCATTCGCCTCGATGTCCCCTCGTGCACCGTTAGGTTAGGTAACTAACGGCAGAGTTGGGCAGGGCTAGCGCGGGTGTAAAACATAAGTAACGTCTATATAATATATCGTATATACTATATATTGTATCTATCACAGAACATCACATGATCACATCACAGATATCGCAGCAGAAGAAACATATGAAATATTGGATATACTAGGACGTCCGTGTTTTCAATACGAGCCAGTATAAAACACGGATTCCACGGTCGTGATGAATAGCCAAACCCACACCCCTAGACCCCTACGAGAGCGGCAAGCAACCCTACAAATTCTAGAGTTAGGAGACCCGGACTCGACTCCTCGAGTTGGTCTCCCACTGGACTCCAGAACCCGGTTACTTGTGCTCCCCTCCTTGGGTCTATCCTAGTGCGGAAAAGTAAATAATATACAAACGGTGACTACTTCCGCAACCTGGAAGCGCCCCAATAAAAGAATATTACATACAAGTTTTTACATGAATGAAAATGAAAAACACTCATCTCACATAAAAACCCCCGGCTATTCAAACACGACGATCCAATATAACATATCCAGCAACACATAACATCACATGTCATCAACGTAAGTAAATATGCGCATCCCAATTGTCGTTGACGTATAGCAACGAAACCGGCGATATCACATATTACACTTACGGTCACAGAAAAGAAAGTGTAAAACTACAACAGTTGGAATCCGCAATCTGCATAGACATCGCATGCCTAATCAAATGAATTACTTAGACATCGCATGCCTAACAATTATAAACCCCGCATTTTAGTCTCAAAATCGAAAACAATTTTCAATATCAAGTCGGGCAATTCAACAAGATTCCCGACATCCTGATCGAATACTCGTCGCAAACTTCAGTAGACGGTCGCACCCCCGATACCGTCGACGAAGTGCACCAAGGCGGAACACCGCTACCGCGAGCATCCGGACGGATGCTTTCGGCGACGGAGTTCTCCTACAGTCACTTGGTCAGGGCTATGGAGTGAAGCTGTCTATTAAGTTTACCCGGCGAGTATCCGCGTACGCTACGTGATTGCGACGGACTTTTGATCACATCAAAATTCCGTAGCAACCGATCAAGTGAGACTAAACTGCTACGTTTATAACATTCATTTAGTTATCTCATAACACTTTGTGAATTCCAATTATTGTATCCCATTCCGGATAAACAGAAAATGTTAAACTTTCCGATCGAACAATCGAACACCCAAGTTTTCCGAAACTGATCAACACATGAAACAAGTCTAACAACATTCCGTTCGTGCCTCAGTACCAACGGTCCAGCCGTAGAAGGGTCAAGCCAACGCCTCACATGTGGCACGCCGTACTGCCCCAAACCCGAAGGTTCAAAGGGCAGTTCAAGACGGTCACATAATCGAGTTAAGGTTTGTGTCTTCTAGAGGGACCATCGCGTTACTTGCACTACTTAGAACGTCGTTAAACTACGGAAAAATCAAACACTTGGAAATTTCCCGACAGGGGAAAAGTTGGGTATTTATATCCGGTCGAACTTTTTAACATATTCTAAGATTTATCCGGAAAGCCACAAAAGACGAAATTTGATAATCCGATCGAAATACCGAATCCCCAAAACAACTGCAGAAAGTTCAACTCTTTAAACAGTATTAAAAATTCCCAGAAAATCCATAATAAAATAATAAGAGTTACTGTGCAGATCTTGGAGGATGACGTCATCATTGTGCCGCTAATCCGCCGCCTAATGAAGGAATATGCCGCGGATCCGCGCTACAGTGAACTGTTCATGGCCCCAATTTTGCGCCGTAATTCTTATATTTTCCTGCTTATTTCTCTGGATATTTTTAATCATGAAAATTCACTGTTTTTAGAAAAAGGACAGAGAGCATTTTGGGTTTGGGTTTTCGGGTTCGTTCGGGTTTCAAATCGCGTCTAGGCTTCGCCTAAGGCTCTAGCTAGGCTCTGATACCACTGTAGGGTTCCTAAGCACACTAATGAGGTCTCCCAAGCCATCAACCATGGCAATTTCAAAAATTATGGTGCCTACAAACCCTAAACTACGGATCGATAACTAGATGTCTAGGCGAACATGAACTGGTTAACTCTTAACTAATGAGAAAGCGGAAATACAACCTTTGTAGATCCGGTGCTCCACCTCCATAGCTCCGCAACGAAGTCCTCTCCGCTGTCCAAGTCAAATCCGGGCTCTAGGATCGGCTTCGTCGGAGAATGGGCAAGCTAGGTCGTTGATGCCCATGCCGAAGATGATCTACGTCGAGGCATCGCTAGATCAAGCTCACAACTTCACCAAGTCAAGAAACTTGTGAAGTAAACTCACTCTACTACTTGGCAAGAGGTAGAGGATGAAGAAATAGGAAGTGGGTAGACTTTAGTTTTGGATTTCTCACTCTTTTCCAACAATCACCATTGATGGAGCTTGAGCTTCTTCAAAGAAGAAGATGAAGAAGAAGAAGAAAATGATAAGATAAGATAATTCTAAAATGAAAAGAATAATACATTCTTATCATCTTAGAACCATGTTTTAGTGTAGAGAATTAATCATGGTTGAGTGGTATGGTTAGGGTTAAGGATGAGATAAGAATAGTGGACTAAGTCAAAGCTTCATGAAGCTTTAACTAAACAACAAAAGAAGCCACCATCCTTTTCTCTTTCTTTAATTCATTTATCAAAAAATAAAATGATAACTAAATAAGATAAATGAATAACAAAATGATAAACCCTAACCATTTCATTAACCAAGGTTTAATACTTTACACTTAACCAAAAAGCATGCATCATCAAACATGATACAAGCAAGTGCACAAAATCATATCGCATATGTAATGCGCACACCCGAGTGAGAAAATCCATTTAAAGTGAACCAATACTAGTTAACGCAAAGTAATATATCAGATATATAATTATGCATTAAATCATTAAATCAACACTTGATTCAATGACCTGGTCATGTCGTACACAACCGACTAGTATATGATGTATCGGCTTATCAAATCAACCTTTGATTCGATAACTAGGGTATATCGCATATAACCTAATCGATACATTCATCGCGAGAATGGAATACGGTATCACATACACGCATTATTCTCGGTCCCGCACATATCTCATATGCGCTCCTATTTCGTTTCGCTTGAGCCAGGAAACCTCTGTGTAGGACTCTAAAGACTCGTCAATACGCCGGCAGCAGGCGATGATCATATCAAACACCCACAAGCCGCAAGCGGTCTGCTAAACGTAACGGCCACCCGGGTATTGAGCGATCTGAAGATCGACGAGCAAGCCCGCTCACACTCCAGTGAATCCGACCAGTAACACTACCGTACAGTCCGGTCTGATCGTCTGATATGTCGCATATCTTGCCTAGGGGTGGTAAACGTCAGACCCCAATAGCTCAATAAGTCGTGTCGATATGAGGTCTATAACTGTTCGAGAAACTACTGGTAACACTTACCAGTAAATCTCAGCAACCCTGGCCAGGGATTTCCTGTTATAGCCAATCGAACACAGCACAACATCAACCCCCTATACCGGTAGAGACGAATCCCCTCCTATCGCTCATTGCCTTCATGTGACTCGGGACTGTACCCAAAAACCACCGTTTTGCACGCCCTCTTGGACGTGGTAAGATGGAAATCAAAGCACAGTGGGAACCACACAAGACTCTATGACGATCTCGGGTCAACAGACTACTCTGTACCAGTGTCACCAGAGAACTGCCATCTGACGTGAGGTATAATACCATCTGGGAGTTCTCGGCGAGTCCGTCCAGTGTACCCAGTCTCTACTGAGCACCCGTATATCATCTCTGATGTCAAACACCAATGGATATGGGATCATCCATCGCCCATCTGTATGGGTCGAGAAGGTACACGCTAGTCTACTCTGGTATATCGATGCCCCGTCTCGATACACCCACGACTAGGGACTGTGAAGGATGTACTTATGGACTACCATGTCCCCACTAGTATAATCCACATCATAGTCCAGGTAGTCAAGTACAGATCCTAAGGGCTTTACCAACATGTAACAGAGAGACAATCAGCATACACGTTTAAGGTAAAGAGTAACCAGATAGCATACTATCATGTCGAGCAAGAAAGTCCTCCCTATATATGTCCCAGCATCCACTACAATATACATCCTATGTACAGTAATGGCCTCTAGGGCATACATATAACTAACAATTCTCACTAGCTGTAATGAGATGAATGGGTCCTGGGGAGAATCACTGGAAAGGTTCCTGGGTGATAAGGACGACTGAATGTCGGTCAAAGGCATTGTCTTCACCCACAGAAGAGGGACGGTATGTTGGAAAAGTTCAAAGCTAGATACCGAGGCAAGCTAGACGATTAAAGGCTAGATACATCGTTACTAAGGATACTACCAAAGAGGCAGTCTGGATATATTAGTTCATGAGATGAACTTAGTTCTTACCATTGTGTGACAATGGAGTTATGGCTTTGGCCAAGGAACCCCGTCCCATCTGTAGTCCAGACATATTCTTAGGCAGTATCACCTGATCATGGAGATGGTTGATCTCCAGGGAGATCGAGGTCAGGAGAGTTGACACGAAGGATAACGTAGCGGATCCACTCACGAAGGCCACTCCTCAGACGCAATTTGAGAGACTTTTTGG
Organism: Agapanthus africanus; assembly: GCA_030015575.1. Taxonomy (NCBI): domain Eukaryota; kingdom Viridiplantae; phylum Streptophyta; class Magnoliopsida; order Asparagales; family Amaryllidaceae; genus Agapanthus; species Agapanthus africanus. Next base: position 238,786,697 of record JASDDO010000029.1, on the reverse strand, counting down.
GACGTTGGGTATGATATACTACAACAACTGGCCTTAGTGCAAGTGGGGGATTGTTAGTTATATGTATGCCTTGGAGGCCATTATTGTACATATGATGTATATTATAGTGGATTCTTGGATATATATATATATATATATATATATATATATAGATGACTTTCTTGCTCGATATGATAGTGTGCTATCTGGTTACCTTTATCTTAACATGTAGACTTGTATTGAGATACTGTCGTGCTCTCACGTGTTGATAAAGCCCTTAGGATATGTACTTGACTACCAGGACTATGATGTAGATCATACTAGTGGGGCCAAGGTAGTTCACAAGTACATCCTTCAATTGTTCCTAGTTGAGGGAATATCGAGACAGGGTATCGATATTCTAGAGTAGATTAGCGTATACGCTTCTTGACCCATATGATGGGCGATAGATGATCCCACATCCATTGGTGTTTGACATCAGAGATGGTATACGGGTGCTCAGTGGAGATTGGGTACACTGAACAGGACTCGCCGAGGACTCCTATATGGTAGTATACCTATCGTCAGATAGCAGTCCTCTGGTGACACCGGTACAGCTTAGTCTGTAGACCCGAGATCGTCATAGAGTCTTGTGCGGCTCCCACTGTGCTTTGATTTCCTCCCTACCACGCTCAAAGGAGACGTGCAAACAGGTGGATTTTGGGTACAGTCCCGAGTTGTATGGAACCAATGAGCGATAGGAGGGGTTTTGTCTCTCCCGGTGTTGGGGGTTGATGTTGCGCTATGTACGATTGGCAATAACTGGAAGTCCCTGGCCAGGGCTGATATGGAGATCTACTGATAAGTGCAATCAGTAGTTTCTCGACCTGTTATCAGCCTCACATCGACATGACTTATCACGTTACTAGGGTTTGACGATTTCCACCCCTAGACATGATATGCGACATATCAGACAAAGAGACCGGACTGTACGGTAGTGTTACTGATAGGCTTCATGGAGACTGTGGACAGGCTTGCTTGTTGACCTTCATATCGCTCAATATCTGGGTAGCCGTTACATCCAGCTAGTACCGCTGACGGCTTGTAGGTGACTGATATGAACATCACCTACTGCCGGCGTATTGACGAGTCTTTAGAGTCCCACACAGAAGTTCCATGGTTCAAGCGAAACGAAGTAGGACACATATGTGATATGTGTGTGGGCCTGATTAAATACGAGTATGTGATACCGTATTGTAATCTGGCGTTCATCTGTTATCAGTTCAGTCATATGTGATATAACCAAATTGTCGAATCAAGCGTTGATTCGATAATGTGATATACAGATAAATGATATTAGACGGTCGTATATAATATAACCGTATTATTAGATCAAGTGTTGATTTAATAATGTAATATAAATTATATGTGATATAATTATATATTAACTAATATCATTAGCTCACTAATTAATCTTCATTAAATATATATTAATATATGATATATATATATATTAAAATGAAGCATGTCATTTTCTTTTCTATTTTGTGAAAATAGAAATGAGGTGTAAAGTTGAAGCATGGTTGCAAGCATGGTGTTTTATATTGTTTATTCATTCTTGACTCACTATTCAAGCATGGTTGCAATTTAATATTGCATAATTCCATACTTGAATGAGTGAGGGGTCAAGAATTATGATTCATTCTTGTTCATTCCAAAAGACTTAGCCATTTTCACTTGCTCGTGCTTCTTCTTCTTCCGCTTGCTTTTTCTCAAGCTTCAACCCTCACATGAGATGTGAATCATGAAGCTTGAGTACAAATTAGTGAGCTCTTAACATCCCCTACTTCATCATCTCACACCTTTTAGCAAATTAGTGTGATGTGTTTCATGCACTAAAGGGTTTAATGCAATGGTAGCTTGAACTAGTAGGAGCTTCATGGTGGATCATCTTTGGCGCGAAGGCAACGAAGGAAGCCCGTTCAAAGCTTCAAGAGATGCCTAGTGGAGTCGCGGGACTACTACAAGGAGCAAGTGAAGTGAAGGACTTGATTCTACCAAGGTATAATCTTCCTACACTTATCTAGTTAACATATCATCTAAAGAAAACCCTAATAATCTAGTTAAAGATCTTGTTAGTCTAGCTTAGCACCAAGAAAAATTTGAATTTGGCATGGTAGATACTTCTATTACCTCATCATGGTACTAAGGTAGTCCTTCAGGTATACCTGATTTGGATTGAGATGTGTTGTATACCGTCGATTTCGATTGTGATATTCGATATTTGTTTTCGTGCACCTTGTGCACTTGAGTTGGATTTTGCGCAGACTTGACGCGCTTGATGCGATTTTGGTGCACGCCAGATGCACTAAATCGAGAATCTTTGTTCATATCAGATGCACCTGATATTGCTGTCAGGCACACCCGTTGCCCTTGACAGGTGTTTTCGTGCACACCCATTGTACTTAGATTTGTTTCTGTGCACATGTATGGCACACTTATTGATTTCGATTTCCGTGCGCCGCAGACGCACGTGGCATCCTTATATACATTTTGGGATTGATTTCTTTTGGAGCCGTATGTTTTATGATACTTACTATATGGCATAGTAGCTGAGCAAGACTAGTCCGAGGAAAGTACCTGAATATATTTTTGCATGCATTGATCGGTATCGAAGGGATTTCCAAAAAGAAGCTATAGTCTCCGTATTTACCCACGTGTCCGAGATGACACGAGACATTTAACAAAGGAAACCCTTCTAAATTATTTTTCAAAACGGCGGGACGTGTATGTTAAACAAAGGGTGTATATATATATATATATATATATATATATATATATATATAGTTATTTTCTTACAATAGACGTCTGCCACCGTGCAGTGATACACGCATCGCACAGCGACTTAAAAAGGGTTTGGCATGCATTTCTTTTAGATGTTTTGACGAATTTGCCACAATGTTTACATGTATAGTTTTGATGTATATCATGTTGGTTTTCGTATTAGATTTAGACATTGGTGTCTTCACCATAACTCCGATGATTGCGGGATGCTTTACGGAGTTTGGATTTTGGTTTATATACCCGTTTTTCATGCGCATGCATTGCGCTACGATGTGTTTTATGTATTTATGATTTCGGAGCCCTGGCGACTGGATCTTTTTACTGAAATGTTTTAGTATTTGAGGGGTTTAAATTTAAATTCGGGGACAGAATTTCTTTAAGGGGGGAAGACTGTAACATTTCAGAAAAATAAAATATTATTTTTGTGAATTTTTATAATTTAATAATAATTATTATGAATATTTTAATGATACGGTATAATTAAATACCGATAAATTGGGAAATATTTGGAAATTATGTTAATTGTTGAATTTGAAAGAGATTACAAGATTTGAGCATTTATAGATTGTTATATAATTAATTATATTCCATTTTTATGCTAATCGCGATTAAATATCACTAATCGTGCATTAAGCTTGTTTTGTGCATGTGACATGCACCATGTCACATTTTTATCACACTTGTTACATTTTATTCTCCATGATTTCTTGTGCATGGTTTCTTTTTTTTAAATGAAAAGATAAGATAAGATGAGAAAAGAAAAAGAAATGAATAAAAAAGTGAGTATGGACAAGAGAGAGAAGAGAAGAGAGAGGGTGAGGGGTCATCCTTGGACCATGGCTCATTGTCCCCTTCATTGTTTTCCCCTTCATTTTCCCCCTTCTTCCTTCATGGCTGCCCTCCACCTCCTCCCTCCTCAAACACCTCACAACAACACCAAAAACCCATTAAAACATCATCTCCACTTCATTAAAGATGCGCACAAGCTCACTACAAGCACTTTGGACCAAGAAAGTTTGGATTTTGGAGACTTGGGGCAACTCAAGAAAATTCTTGAGTTGCCAAATGAGGTACCTTCTTCACCATTAGTATAGTTTTACATTCACTTTAGTGTCCATGCATGTTTAGAAGTGTTTTAGGATGGTTTAGTGAACTTTGAAAATTCCAAGTTGAGGATTAGGGTTGGATTTGAATCCAAAGGTTTAATTGAGGTTAGTAGAGACTTTACAACCCCTATAGTGTTAGAATTCAGGGCAAAACCTGAGACCAAACCCTAATATGTGAACTTTAGTTTTGCCGATATCGGGTTTTGCGGGATTTGTGATGCTAATTAGAGAACTGCTACGACCCGGGACACCTGAAAAATATTTAGCAAGTATAGTGATGTGTGCAGGTGACCAGAAGACTACCCCTGAAACCCGAGACCTTATGTCATTACCTTGGCCGCAGATTTATTAGGATTGGCCGCAAATTGCGGCCATGTTGTGATGAAATCGTGTGATTTTTGGTCTGTGGCATTGTTATCTGATATCTAGAGCAACCCCCTATTAAAAATTTGCTAATTTTACCTGAGACGAAATCTGGAAGTGGTTTTCCTTAGTTGCTGTTTTTCGTATTTTGCGATTCTGAAACTTTAGTTTTATATTTGATTTAAATTCCGTCGTGTGACGTTTGAAAGTCAACGACGAAGGTGATTTGGTGGTGTTTTGCATGCGAGATCATAGGTTTTAACATATGCGTGATATGTGTGCTGACACATATATATAGCGGATTCTATAGGTGACTTTGGGTTATAGATGTGTATACGTAGCTAGAAATGCTTTAGTTGAATTTGGGTTAGTGTTAGCATATTTAGAAGTTAATGCTATAGTTTAGTGTTAGTCGCGAAACCCAGAATAGTTGTTACACACACGCACACGCACACGCATACATTTGCTTACTTGTCCGTATATGGGGATATGTATATGTATATACATATATGTATGAGTGTATGTATATATATATATATATATGTATACATATACATGGATAATGAGTATAGTATATGGTACTTGGAGATGAGTCGATGAGATTGGGCATGATGCCACGAGATCGGTGATGTGATTTGGTTCGTATTATGAGATACGACATGATTTTATAGCGGATCCTTAGGCGATGTGTTTTCATACACGCATATATATATGTGATGGTCTCAGATTGTACTCAGATTGTTACACACATATATATAGCGGATCCTGAGATACGACATGATTTTATAGCGGATTCTTTAGGTGACTTTGGGTTAGTGTTAGCGTATTTAGAAGTTAATGCTATAGTTTAGTGTTAGTCGCGAAACCCCAGAATAGTTGTTACACACACACGCACGCACACACGCATACATTTGCTTACTTGTGCGTATATGGGGATATGTATATATATATATATATATACATATATGTATGAGAGTATGTATATATATATAGGTATACATATACATGGATAATGAGGATAGTATATGGTACTTGGAGATGAGTCGATGAGATTGGGCATGATGCCACGGGATCGGTGATATGATTTGGTTCGTATTATGAGATACGACATGATTTTATACCGGATCTTTAGACGATATGTTTTCATACACACATGTATATGTGTGTGTGTGTGTGTGTGTGTGTGTGTGTGTGTGTGTGTGTGTGATGGTATCAGATTGTACTAGATTTTAGTTCAGTACCCCTAATTCAGAATATGATGATAAGGATACCAGATGAATAATGAGATAAATGTGATATTTGACCAGTACCCAGATTTAGGATGCCGTCTGATGGATTTACCGTACGAGCTATATATTGATGATAGATCCGCACTCTTGACTCGAGAATGTCATACTATATATTGTATCGTATGTGATACTATTAAGGCGAGATCACCGACTATTATATATATATATATATCGACTCAGATTTAGGTGGTTTCCTTACCCTTTCGACCAGTCTGTTAGTTTAGTCCTATAGTTTACTTGTAGATGTTAGAATAGACTCGAGTCATACCTATTTCAAACTAACGAATCGTAAGTATTTTAAAGACAGGCTAAGGGATTCTACGGACATTTCAAAGGACGTACCTTTTCTTAAAAACACCGCAGCCCTTATTTTCTAAACACCACGATTCGTGTTATTTCAAATGTCAAAAATGGTATGACTCATATATATATAAATGTATATTCTTACATGTTACGTTATTATTCATTTTCTGCATATTCTTACTGTTCGCATCGCATCGCATACTTATATTGTGTTTTTATTAGTTAGTATTAAAATCATGCGGTCAGGACACCAGCACCATTACCCATGATGCGTAAGCTCCACGTACACCAGCTTGCCGGCTCACACACATCATCATCGGTAATTGCTATGTCACGTACACTTTAGAGGATATTATTTCATTGACATAGCATGTTAGCTGATAGTTCCAATATGTTATTGCTTCCATATGCTAGTTTAGCTATTGCATTCCTTGCTTGATATCCGATGCATGTATTTATTTATTGTCATGCAATACTATGGAGCTTTATGCCAGTATTCATTGTTTCTTGACTTTTGATTATGGGATTCGGATTTTCCATGTGATTTATGGATTTGGAGAAACTGCAAGACTTTATAAACTCATTTTATTTCAAAAGATAAAAAGTGTGGTTTTCTCATGATATGATTTGAGATATGTCCACCATGAGTTTTCTCGGCTCTTGAGTGATATCATACACCCGATTCGAGGAGGAGGAGGAATCGTCTGTAGGTGCATGGTGGACCCGGTGCGGTACCCCGAGGAAAGATGTCGCAGAGGATGGCATTGAGCTTTACAGGGAAGCACTACCGACCGGTGATTGTATTGTGACTTGACGGATATCCGAAGGATACCGATCGGAGTATGGGCCAGTCCGGATAGCCGGAGCCCTAGATTTTGAGATTTGATGATATGGGCCAGTCCGGATAGCCGGAGCCCTAGATATTGAGATTCGAGGATACATGCCAGTCCGGATTGCCGGATCCTAAGATATTGAAATATTGGGATTTATATATTTTGTGTCAATGTTAGACACTGATTTCTGTTGATTTCATTGATGATACTGCGAATTTTATACATAAATCACATCGAGATAAGAAAACAGTTTTCTCATTTAGATGTATTCTGTTTTCATGCATTCATACATCATATATATGATATGTTGCTACCTGAAGCACTGACACGAGCACTTGGGATTACACTATGTATAGATGTTTACCCTTGCCATTTTATCATGCTTCAGGGCATATTATTTGAGGATATTACTGATCGTATGACCTAGGATTGAGTCATATATGTGATTTCTGCTCTGTGATGTTTTCTACTCACGTGTTGGCAACTCATCCCTGTTGTGCCACAGTTTCTTGCAGGTTTTGCCGTACAGGTTTTTCTTGGCGTCTTTGCTGGCACACTTCTTCTTTCCGGGTGATTGCTTTGGTAGGTGGGTTCACTCGTATCGTGACCGCCCTTATATTTATTTTTATTTTCATTTGTATCTAGTAACTCCATCAACCATATATTTTTTTAGACTTAGAAGACCAGTGTATATTCTTTCGACCTTAGAGTCGCACGTTGTATTATTTAGGTTTTCTTGATGATTTTGAGTTTCCTTTTGAGTTTTGATCCTCGCCCTTCGACGTTGTATATTATATTGCTTGCGTGGTTATGACCGCCAATTGGCGAAGAGCTAGCTCCCGCTTGGGGATTCCTTTATTCATATTATTCATGTTGTACCCTTTTGGGGCCAGTATTTACAAAGGAAACTCTGCCGAAATTTTCAGAAAAGACTTGAGATTTTAAAAATGCATACTTCGGCTTATGTTATTAAAACCACTTGCTCTTAAATAAGTTTTCTTCACTTCTTATTTAAATGGTTTAGATTTCTGGGCTTTTGGCTTACTTGAATTAGATGGGGTCATATAGACTTCATATGATTCAAGTGCCAGTCACGTGCCATTTTCGGGTCATAACAAGTATGCTATCTGGTTACTCTTTATCTTAACATGTTGACTAGTATTTGTTAGTTGTATGTATACCCTAGATGCCAGTATTGTACAGATGATGTATATTATATTGGATGCTTGGACATATATAGAGAGGACTTTCTTGCTCGATATGATAGTATGCTATCTGGTTGCTCTTTACTTTAACATGTATACATATCTCTTTATACTGTCTTATAGTTACATGTTGGTAAAGCCCTTAGGATGTGTACTTGACTACCTGGACTATGATGCAGATCATACTAGTAGGGACATGGTAGTACATAAGTACATCCTTCAAGGTCCCTAGTCGTGGGTGTATCGAGACGGGGCATCGATATACCAGAGTAGACTAGCGTATACGCTTCTCGACCTATGAGATGGGCGATGTATGATCCCATATCCATTGGTGTTTGACATCAGAGATGGTATACGGGTGCTCAGTGGAGACTGGGTACACTGGACGAACTCGCAGAGAACTCCCAGATGGTATTATACCTCACGTCAGATGGCAGTTCTCGGGTGACACTTGTGCAGGTTAGTCTGTAGACCCGAGATCGTCATAGTGTCTTGTGTGATTCCCACTGTGCTTTGATTTCCACCTTACCACGTCCATGAGGGCGTGCAAAACGGTGGTTTTTGGGTACAGTCCCGAGTCATATGGAGGCAATGAGCGATAGGAGGGGTTTCGTCTCTCCCGGTATTGGGGGTTGATGTTGCGCTGTGCTCGATTGGCCGTAACAGGGAAGTCCCTGGCCAGGGATGATTAGAGATTTACTGGTAAGTGTTACCAGTAGTTTCTCGATCTGTTATGAGCCTCACATCGGCACGACTTATCGGTTATTGGGGTTTGACGTTTACCACCCCTAGACTTGATATGCGACATATCAGACGAGGAGACCGGACTGTACGGGAAGTGTTACCGGCAGGCTTTTACAGGAGTTAGAGCGGGCTTGCTTGTTGATCTTCTGATCGCTCAATACCCGGGTAGCCGTTACGTCCAGCTAGTACCGCTAACGGATTGTGGGTGCTTGATGTGATCATCACCTACTGCCGGCGTATTGACGAGTCTTTAGAGTCCTACATAGAGGTTTTACTGGCTCAGGAAAAACGAAATAGGAGCACGTATGTGATATGTGCGAGACCGAGAATAAATGCGAGTATGTGATACCGTATTCTATTCTCGCGAATTTTTTTTGTATCGGTCGGTTATATATGATATAGCCGGGTTATCGAATCATGTGTTGATTCGATAAGTCGATACAATGATTGTTAGCCGGTTATATGAGATATGACCGGATTATTAAGTCAAGTGTTGATTTAATAATTAAGTGTATAATTGTATATTAGATATACTAATTTACATTTACTAACACTTGTTCACTTTTGGGTTTTTCTCACTTTCACACATCTTTACTATATATATATATGATATATATATTAAAATGTGTTATATATTTGTATCATGGTTGTTGATACACTAGACATGGATGTGTAAGACTTACACCATTCTATTTTTAAATGGTGGTTTATATTTATCTAAAGTAATTACAAATTAGTGGAATTTTTTCATAAGCATAAAGCTTGTAGAAGCTTGTGGATGCTTTGAAAAAGTCCACAAGTTTTGTTTTACTTTAGATTTTTATTGACCTAACAATTTACACTTAGCCATGGTTATGTCTCACCATGAGTTAGTGTATGATACTCACTCACCATGGTTAGCCTTCTCACTTAATCATTATCCTCATTTTCTTTTCTTTTGTTCATCATCATCTTCTTCTTCATTGAGCAAGAGAAAAGCTTGCTAGGGTTTGATCTAAAGTGAGAAAGAAAGTGAGAAACAAAATTCTAAAGAGAACCCACTTCCTATTTTTCCATCCTCTACTAGATTAGAACTTTAGTATAGGGTGTTTGCTTCACTAATTCTCAAGTTAGTGAAGTGAAAGCTTGAGTTGGAATTTCCTCGACGTAGATCATCTTCGGCCTCGGAGACTTCAAGCAAGGTCGCACCTTTCGCCTCGTGAAGCCATGCAAGAGTCCGGGAGAACCACGATCGCAGCGAAGGGACTTCATCAAGGAGCTAAAGAAGTGGAGGAACGATCTACAAAGGTTGTATTTCGTATCCCTTTAGAGTAAAGTTGTTTACTTGCTATATGATTCGCCTAAACTCTAGTTTACGATCTTGCTTAGTGTTATTCGGCACATAAAAATTTAATTTTGGCATGGTCGATGCCTTGTAGAGGCTCGTTAATGTGCCTAGTAACCCTACAGTGGTATCAGAGCCTAGCTAGAGCATTAGGCGATGTGTTAACGACGTTAAAACCCCGATCGAACCCGGAAACTACACTTTAAACCCCTATCTGTACAATTTTTGAAATCTGGTATTTTTCCGAATTAAAAATGCCTAAAAAATTCAGCAGGGTTTTCTAAGAATAACCATGAAAAACGAGCCCCTAAGTCCTCCATGTGGCCGCGGAACCGCGGCAATAACCCATCTTTGGCGGCGGTTCAGCGGCAAGGTAATGGTATTAGGGACTGGTTTTTGCATAGTAATTCTTTATTCTCTTGTTACTATTTTATGGGTATTTTTAATTTGACTCAAGGATTGAGTGTTCTGGGGTTTATTTTGTATTCGTAGATTCGATCGGAAATTTTAATTTCGTTGTTTATTCCGGATAATTTAGAAAGTATTAAAATGTTCGAACGGATATCATTAACTCAATTTTTTCCCGGCACGAAAAACATTCAAGTGTTGAATTTTTATCGGGTTTTAAATCTTTCGGAAAAACATGCATGTGATGTGACGGACCCTCTAGAAGACAACAAACCTTAACTCGATTATGTGACCGTCTTGAACTGCCCTTTGAACCTTAGGGTTTGGGGCAGTACAGCGTGCCACATGTGAGGCGTTGGCTTGACCCTTCTACGGCTGGACTGTTGCTACTGTGACGTATTCTGGAATTTTTGAACTCCGCTCAAGTGTTGAGCTATTGAGGAAATCTTGGGTATTTGATTATTCGATCGGAAAGTTTAATACTGTCTATTTATCTGGAATGTGATACAATATGTGGAATTCATACAGTTAGGCATGAAATGCGGAATATGTGATATTTCGGATTTACGATGTCTAAAGAGATTGTGGATTCCAAATGCTGTAGTTTTACACTTTCTTTTCTGTGACCGTAAGTGTAATATGTGATATCGCCGGTTTCGTTGCTATATGTCAACGACAATTGGGATGCGCATATTTACTTACGTTGATGACATGTGATGTTATGTGTTGCTGGATATGTTATATTGGATCGTCGCGTTTTGAATAGCCGGGTGGTTTTATGTGAGATGAGAGTTTTTATTTTCATTCATGTAAAATAAATTGTATGTAATATTCTTTTATTGGGGCACTTTCGGGATGAGGTTGCTGTCACCATTTGTATATTATTTACTTTTCCGCACTAGGATAGACCCAAGGAGGAGAGCACAAGTAACCGGGTTCTGGAGTCCAGTAGGAGACCAACTCGAGGAGTCGAGTCCGGGTCTCCTAACTCTAGAATTGGTAGGGTTTCTTGCCGCTCTCGTAGGGGTCTAGGGGTGTGGGTTTGGCTATTCATCGCGACCGTGGAATCCGTGTTTTATAGAGGCTCAAAATAAAACACGGACGTCCTAATATATCCAATGTTTCATATGTTTCTTCTGCTGCGATATCTGTAATGTGATCATTTGATGTTCTGTAATAAATACTGTATATAGTATATATGATATATTATATAGGCGTTACTTATGTTTTACACCCGCGCTAGCCCTGCCCCGCTCTGCCGTTAGTTACCTAACCTAACGGTGCATAGAGGACATCGAGGCGAATGCGGATGGCATAAGTATACGTCGTATTTATCTGTGATGTTTAGGTGACTTAAATGATGGGACTTCATTAATGTGATTAATGAATGAAAAGAAACCTAAAAGATGTTGTAGAATCAAATTTTCAAATAAAAGGGTAGCTACAGTTTTGCTTTGCATAGCGGTATATATGATATACCCTGCACCTTATTCGATGAGGAAAGAGCCGAGATCCCTTCACCAGGAGTGACCTCTTTAGCAAAACTGGCAGATGCTACAACACTCGGTTTACTTTTGACTGCCTTTGGAGTTTTGCTTTGCATAGTGATGTATATGATATATCCTGCACCTTATTCCATAAGGAAAGAGCCGAGATCCCTTCACCGGGAGTGACCTCTTTAGTAAAACTAATAAAAGTCTCAAAATCACTCCATTTCAAAATTCACTCGATTCTACAACGATATCAAGTTCATTACGCAATAGGTTTTCAGAAAAACCTGTCGTAGCCCTCCGTCATTTCAGATAAGTCCTACTTAGTATTCGTGCTACGTTTGTTGACCTCCGTCATGGCGTAGTGTGCGGTAGCTAACTAGTATTTATCTGCTTATGCATATGATGCATATTGGATTAGGGTAGTCGTACGACCTTGTTGACCTCCGTCAAGGGTCGTGCGGGTGGGTTTGATTCAATCAAGTAATGACGGGTTGAACTTGACTTGCACCCTATGGTTTGTTGACCTCCGTCAAGGTCATGGGATGCTTGGGGCAAAATATTATCGGGAATTTCAAGTGTTGAGATTTGCAATGAGATTGCATGCCTTCTATGAGATAGTTGGATCCTGATACCCACTGCGAGTAATTGTTACTCCTGGGAGAGTTTTACACATGACAATTAGCCGATCAAGTAGGTGTCTAGAAAGGTGTCAACGGGGTTACGCCTCTGGGAAAACGAGATTTACTTTAATTAGGTTCGTATGAAAGCACGGGGAACCTCCCTCAAAGTACCGACACTGGCCTGGCTGAAAGATTGGCGAAGTTGTAGGGTGTAATTAATCCCAGCTAGTCTTTCCTTTTAAGGTTTGAAGGAAGATTTGATAAAAATAGTGGGAGCCATCCTGATTAGATAAAATAATAACCTATCTGATCTTGCAAGAGCATACGCTAAAGTGTTTTCTTCTCTCTCTCTCCAGGTAGCGACCATACCATGCCTTAATCAAGATAATAATATGGATGTATTGATCAAACCCGCATGTTATACTGTGCTGGGGAACGTTGGTTCCGTTCTTTCTTATAAGAGTTATAAGACTGATCAGGATATAGGGGAATACCGGGATTCCCATGCCACCCGAATGAAGAAAGTACATGTTGATGCATTTTCTTCGGGTGTGTTCGTTACAGAGAACTGTTTCTCCATTTGCACTATGTCCTGGGTATTGGATACCGGGTCAGGATCCCATATATGTAATCAGTTACATGGGCTTAGGAAAGGTAGAGAACTTGGAGAAGGTGATAAAGACATAAGGGTTGGAAATGGTGCAATTGTTGCAGCTAAAACCGTCGGGGAATATCATCTTGTATTGCCAACTGGTAATACATTGATTCTGAACGAATGCTATTTCATGCCGAACCTGATATGCAACATTATATCGGTCTCTTTGTTGAGTAAAAAAGAATATAATTTTGTATTACAGGATAATGTTATGAACATTTTCCTAAACCAAAAGTTGGTTGGATCAGGCACGTTGTGCAATAGCATTTATGTTCTAAATCAATCAACAGTTCTGAGCATAACAAACAAACACAAGAGGAAGAGTTCAGAAATGAACGAATCCTTCTTGTGGCATTGTAGACTGGGTCACATCAATGCAACATGACTAGCTAAGTTGCATAAGGATGGATATTTAAATCCGTTTGAATTTTCATCTTATGACACTTGCCAGTCATGTCTCAAAGGCAAGATGAACAAAACTCCGTTTACGGCACACGGAGATAGAGTTACTGAACTCTTGGGACTGATACATAGTGATGTATGCGGTCCCATGTCTATACATGCCAGGGATGGTTCTTCGTACTTCATTACATTCACTGACGATCTCTCTAGATTCGGATATGTGTTCCTGATGAAACACAAATCAGAAGCTTTTGAGAAATTTAGAGAATATAAACAAGAAGTCAAGAACCAAACCGGGAAAAGTATTAAAATCCTTCGATCTGATCGAGGAGGTGAATACTTGAGCAATGAATTCCTGGACTTCCTAAAAGAGAATGGGATTCTCTCTCAGCTAACTCCTCCATATACACCACAACACAATGGTGTATCGGAACGGAGGAACCGCACCCTATTAGATATGGTGCGCTCGATGATGAGTATAGCTGAGTTACCTATTTCCTTCTGGGGATATGCACTGGAGACAACAGCATACCTACTGAATAGGGTTCCTACCAAATCTGTGTCTACCACCCCATATAAGATATGGGAGGGGAAAAGACCATATCTTAATTTTATAAAGATATGGGGTTACCCGGCCTATGTCATAAGACAAAAACCGGACAAACTCGAGGCAATGTCTGTTTTGTGTAAGTTTGTTGGATATCCCAAGCATTCGCGAGGGTATATCTTCTACCACAGTGAGGAACAAAGGGTGTTTGTTGCTCAACACGCCACCTTTTTAGAAAAGGAATTTCTTGCAAAAGAGATTAGTGGCTCTGAGGTAGAACTGGAAGAGGTTCCATCTATACAAACCACAACAGAAGATTTGGTTGAACCAGAGGATTCGGTAGTTCCCGATGAACCCCAGCCACTCAGCAGATCTAGTAGGGTTCCTCACCCACCTGAGAGATACTACGGTTTTCTCATGGATGGTGGGAGTGAGGATTGCATCATGGTTGATGATGACCCAACTAGCTTCGAGCAGGCCATCACGAGTGGGGACTCAGTGAAATGGCTTGATGCAATGCGGTCCGAGATGGAATCCATGTATACCAACAAAGTGTGGACTTTGGAAGTTGCTCGTGAAGGGGTAAAACCCATTGGGAGCAAGTGGATGTTCAAGAAAAAACTTGGTGTAGATGTGAAAGTGGAGATTTTCAAAGCTAGACTTGTTGCAAAAGGTTTTCGTCAAAGACCAAGTGTGGACTATGACGAAACCTTTTCTCCAGTGGCTATGCTTAAATCCATCCGGATCATGCTTGCCATCGCTGCATATCATGACTACGAAATCTGGAAAATGGATGTTAAGACCGCCTTTCTAAACGGTGATTTAGAAGAGTGCGTGTACATGACTCAGCCAGAGGGCTTCGTAGATAGTGGGAGCAGCGGGAAGGTATGAAAGCTGCTTAAATCCATTTATGGATTAAAGAAAGTATCGTGGAGTTGGAACATCTGCTTTGACATCGTTATCAAAGAGTTTGATTTCGTCAAAAACGTAGATGAACCTTGTATCTACAAGAAGGTGGCAGAGAGTAAGGTTGTCTTCCTCGTATTGTACGTGGACGACATACTCTTGATAGGAAATGACATTCCTATGCTGCAATCGGTGAATCTCTTCTTATCACAAAGATTCTCAATGAAAGATCTTGGTGATGACTCCTGCATATTGGGAATTATGATCTATAGAGATAGATCTAAACGGATATTGGGATTGTCCCAATCCAGGTACATTAACACCATACTAAAGAGGTTTAGTATGGAAGAGTCCAAACGTGGGTTTTTACCTACGATCTCAGGGCTCACTCTCTCCAAAGAGATGTCTCCCAAGACTGATTTGGAGAGAGCTCGCATCCAAAAAGATTCTTGTTTGTGTAAATCAAATAAAATAGTCCCCGGCAACGACGCCATTTGATTGATCATTTCTTTGTGTGTGTTTAGAAAATGAATATAATTCACAATCAAAGAATTGTTTGACCGCAATCAACTACGGTGTCGGATGTAGATTGTAAGTGAGTGCGGATCGTCCACAGGGACAGTGTAATCGTTCGTCTTTTGAATTAGATGAGTCGAAACTTTAATGAAAAGAAAACAAAACAATTCATGATTTAAAGAATTGAAGTTCAAGAATTAGAAAAATCTAGATCTAATAACAAGAAAAAAATAGAATCAAGAATTGATAGTTTGTTGATTTTTCCAAACCAAATCTCAAGAATCGAAATGAGGCTCGTAGGAATCGATCGGATCTATAGGTGTGATGTAATCTTACAATGACGTATTCTTATCCTTCGATGAGTTGATACTAGATCGATGATGATCGACAAGAATTAGGGATTTCTAGTGAAACTAGGGTTTCACCTTATCCCTTGTTCTTTCGTCGATATCATTCACATTCTAGCCTCTAGTAAATTCAAGAAACGATCGTAGATCCCTAATTTCGAGCGATCACAATCAAGAAAGCATCGCAACGAAACTAGGTCATCGATTCTTGAACTTGCTAGGGTTTACAAAACTCGTAGGACTTAAAAATCGTTTTGAGATTTGTTACATCATCTTTCTATTGATCGTCTCGGCTCCTTTACGAGCGGAGTTTTATTCAAACATCACAACAAGAACAACAATTACAAATTGAGATCTAATCATGATGCAAGAATTAAAAGGAAGCAAGATTCAAGAATTTCACCTTTTATTTATATCAACAATTTCGTTACATTCGCTCAAGAACTACAAGAGGAAGAACTCGATCGTCGATTTGGCTTCGCTCGTCTCCGTGAGTCGCGGATCGGCTTGGATCACTTGCCCGATTGAAAATCGGCTCGGCTCCTAAAAGGTTGAAGGGCTTCTTGCTTGATTGGTACTCAAGATCTTGAATTTGGAGTGGAATTAGGGTTAGGGTTTCGCACAAGCCTTGTTACTAGACTTGTGGAAGAAGATGAAGAATTGAAGAAGACTAAAGATTAATGAAGAATTAGCTAACTAAAGAACAACCTCAACCCTTAAATCTAGGTTCCTATTTATAGCCATCTAAACCCTAGATCTAGGATTTGAATTTTAAGTTTCCCTCCAAAAGTTTGTTGAGGAAATTTGAATTTCCCTCCAAAAGTTAATTAGAGGAGAAGCTTCTAGATGTGATTAGTTAGGAGGGAGCTTCTAGAAGAAGTTAGTTAGGAGCTTAATTAGGATTAGCTTTGCTTAATGAACTTTGCTGATCTGGCAGAAGACTCTGGAGAATTCTGGAATTTGACCTGTCAAAATGAGGTGTAGGCCTTGAGATAGGAGTTTTGCACTGAAAATTGAGCGATGATGTGGCAATACCGCCGCGGAACAGCGGCTCAAGCCGGCTCCCGCCGCGGTTCCGCGGCGCTTTAGTGGCTTCATGGCTTGTGCTTTCTGCAGTGGTCTTGGGCTAACATTTTGGGCTTTATCTGATGTGGTGATTTGTGTTTTGCCTTTTGGATTGCTACCAGATCTAAAATCATTGAGTTGGCGTATTTTTGATCAGCTCTTTTGGCTTTGCTCCTGCAATTTCCTGCACAAATCTCGATACAAGTGTTGCGCAATATAGGGATGATGCGATGCCATGATAAACACACAATTTCCTCAGAAATGTCGGTTTTAGAGTCTAACACATGCAATCTGATATTTTACGACTGATTTGCTAATATGTGAAATATGAATACCGAACACTTCTAAATGAGTGCAAATGATAGGGAAATTGCCGTGTTAAAAATACATTATTTTCGACTGATCAAATACCCCCAAACTTATTTTCGATCGTCTCGAGCGAACTTTTTATTAAAAAGAGAAGGAGAAAATAAAGAAAGAGAAAAACTAACTAGCACACTTTCGTAGGCAACATGATTGCACTGAGCACGTGCAACAAGCCTTTAAACCTCTAGGTGTCCCTAGTAGGAGGAGTGTTGTCTCCTGAGGGTTTTCAGCGGATTGTACCCATAAAATCCAATAATAATAGGAAGATCATGAATATTACATTTAAAGACAAGAATTGTAAAAGAAAGACTTCGAAAATTAGGGTTTCCAACTAAGCTAGCTTTTCGGTTGTCATGAGCCCTATCTTAATGGTCATGAAAAGATGTTAGAAATCACGTCCTCCCTCAATAAAACATCATCTTATTCTTCATTCCTATCTTTCTTCCAAACATCGATCATATAACCCTGCGTGTGTGTAATAAACATCCCTACACCCGGAGAATTCAATTCAAGCTATCATACTCTTGCCCATCAGCCTCAGTACTTTTTAATTAATGAATATTAGGATTGCTCACACACTTTCATGCGACCGTTAATACTTCTTGAGGTACTAACCGACCGATTACTCCTGTGCTTGCTTACTTGGTGTATTTTCCTCGTCTTGCACCACCTCAGGCATAGCAGTGACTCCCAGACTAGTTGGCCTTAGGGCACTAGGTGAAGAAGCACCCTCGCTATATATTTTTTATTGCCCTCAGCGATAACAAAACCAGTGTCCATTTTTCTCACCACTTTATATTTTCTTCATTTTTTTAATTTTTTATTTCCTTCATACTTTTGGCTTTAAGACAAGAGCATTTCAAGGTATCCTTTACTATCCCAGGCTTTAAGACGTGTGTAAGTGCGAATAGCAGGGTATCAACGTTCAAAATGTTTGGCTTCCAGAATAGAAACTATTTTTCAGACTTATTTTTATCCTCAGATTAGTGACGTCCTTCATCTTACTAACCCTTGGAACAACAGCTCATAACTATTTATTACTAGTTCGTATAAGAAAACTTCTAATTTTCCTGGTTTTCTTAAATTTTTCTAGTCTCATGGATGTAATTTTTCACTATCTAATCTTTTATTATCTTATTTATGTACAAAAAATATTTTTATATTTTTGAATTTTTTTTAAATTTTTATAGATTTTTAAAAATGTTTTGTGCTTATGCAAATGATATGCAAATGATGCGAAAATAAGCACAAACCTCCCCAAACTTATTTTCAACAGTGTCCTCACTGTTGCTATCTGCTAAATCTCGAAAAACCTGTAAGCTTGGGAGGAATTTATTAGTAGGGGCAAAATATTTAAGTGAAGAACTTCCCCCAAACTTATTTTTGGCTCAAAATTTTGTAAAAATTTTCTTTTCAAGAGCCCGATTATACCCCCCAAACTTTAGTTATGCAATGTTAATCTTTGAAAATCATATGAGGGGATCAAAAATCAGTGGTCGATGCCAAGCTTTGCAAAGACCGAAAGTTAACACCAACCATTCAAAAAATTTATCAATGCAGTGCTCTGGCTGGTGGAAGAAGAAGTGGGGAAAGGTTAAGTGGTGGAATAGAATGTGTGTGCGTCTCATTTTGGAGAGATGATGCAGTGAATATGATGGATTACTTGCATTCTTTTTACAATTCAGAAGAAGGGGTGGAGGTTCAATTTCAGTGATTGGATGTGGATTCATCTCAACACCCGTGTCATTCAAAAATGCGAGTTCATTAGCGAAGATTTCCTCAAAAGTTCCATTAATAACCCGATGAATAATGTCATCACAAAGTGCGGGGTGATCTTCAGACTCTAAAAATGGTTCATAATCAGTGTTAATTGTTGACCCGGACATCTCGGTGGAAGAGTCCGTATGTGTATGATACATAGTTGGGTCAAACAATAACGTATGAAAAGAGTCAAGATCGATATCAGGAGGATCATCAAATTCGCTGCTGTCGACATTCATTAAGTCGACAGAAATACCTGAGAAATCGGTTCGGAGGGTACACTTCCCAACTTGTAAATGTTCAGCTCAATTGACCTATTCCCGAAAAATTGGGTCATAGAACCGTTACGACAGTTGATAATAGCATTGGAAGTGGCCAAAAAGGGGCGACCTAAAATCACCCGAATTTGATTCCGTGGGTTCGCTACAGGCTGTGTATCAATTACAATAAAGTCCACAGGGAATATGAATTCCCCGATTTTTATTAACACATCCTCCAGTTCACCCCTAGGTTTGGTGATTGATCGGTCATCCATCTGGAGAGTGCAATGGGTTGGCTTCAACTCTCCGATACCTAGTTGTTCGTAGACTGAGTATGGAAGCAAGTTAACACTAGCGCCAAGGTCTAGTACAGCACGGTTAATGTGTTTTTCCCCAATAGAAATGGAAATAGTAGGATATCCAGGATCCTTACGTTTCCTCGGTAATTGTTGGGGGAAAGCCGTGTCTACAGTCTTTGCCATGAAAATCTTCTTGGGCACTTGAGTCTTCCTCTTCCTAGTGCACAAGTTCTTAAGAGTTTTCGCATAGGACGAAACTTATTAGATGGCATCTAGGAGAGGGATGTTGATGTTAACTTGCTTAAAAATGTTCATAATCTTCTCCATATATGGACTCGGTGTGTTAGCCATTAACCGATTAGGATAAGATGCTTTAGCAATAAGCGCTGGGTCCATCATAGGAGAAGGAAGTGTGTGTGGACCCGATCCCAAAATAGAAGTGGGGATCGTCCGTGGAGGGGTAAAAGAGGTGGGTTGAAGTGGCGAGCCTTTTGGGAAATGGAGAATAGGCTCGAAAGAAAGTGGTGGGGTAGAGGAACTGGGGTCAGAATTAGAAGTGTGTGTGTGAGGAAAGGTCTCAGCCGGGGTATCATTGATTGATTTTTCTGTATCATCAAACTCTTCCCCAACGTGATTGTCAAGCACTCTTCCAGATCTCAACGTGATTGCATCCACATGATGTGAATAGCCAGGATTGGGTAAAGGTTGAGCTGGAAGTTTCCCTTTCTCTCTTGCACTCATTTCGGCTTTTAGTTGTGCAATTTGTTCTTCCATCGATTTGATGTTCTCATTTTGAGAGATAATGATCTTCATCACATTCTCGACGGAAGATTGCAAACTTGCCGTCCCTTGGATGGATTGTTTCATGAAAGTATCCAAGGTTTGTGCTAGTGCAGAGGTATTATCTGTACCGGTCAATTGCAACAAGTTTTCATGTGGTGCAATAGTGTTGGCCGGATTTTGGAAGTTTTGTGCTTGGAAGGGGTGCTGACTTAATTGAAGTGGTGGTTGCTATTGTGGTGGAGGGACCCTTTGGAAATTGTGTTGGTTTGGAACCGTGTTTTGAGATTGTGATTGGTTCCAAGCAAAATTTGGGTGATTCCTCCAACCCTGATTATATATGGGGGAAAATGAATCGTTTCTAGGTCTTTGAAATGCGGCATTGGTATGCTCATGACCTTGAAACGGACATTCTTCCGTCAAGTGAGACAGATAAGAACAGCAGCCACATACAGTTTTGGAAAGTGACATTTGATTTAGGGTGGCGGCTAAAAATTTATTTTCCATAGTCTCGAGTTTCTTGTGTATAGCTGCAATGTCAGCTCTAACTCCTATGGAAATATCATTGCCCTCCCTAGACGATTGATTCACACCCTCCCACTATAACGATTTTTCAGCGAAATCTTCAAGGAATTTCCAGGCTTCCCCATCATCTTTGGTCATGAAATTGCCTTGACACATGGATTCAAGGGTTTGTCTTGTGTTAGGATTAATGCCCTCATAAATGATTCGGCACAGTTCCCATCTCGGGATGCCGTGATGTGGACATTGGACTAACAGATCCTTGAAGCGTTCAAGACATTGTGAAAATGGTTCATTTGGAAGCTGGGTGAATTGATAGATTTCGCTACGGACTCGAGCTGTCTTTTGTTGTGGGTAGAATTTCTTAAGAAATGCTTTGACGAATTCATCCCAATTTGAAATGGAATGTGCGGTAGTGTTATATAGCCACTTCTCGGCTAAATCGCACAAAGTAAATGGGAGAAGACGAAGACGGAAAGTATCCACAGAAAGCTGTGAGGTACCCATCATTGCGCATACATTTTCAAATTTCGTGATAAACACGTATGCGTCCTCAAACTCGAGACCGTGAAATTTTGGTAGAAGGTTGATGTATTGGGGTTTTATTTGAAAATTTTCCCCGTTGGCTGGTGGAATGGAAAGACAAGTGGAAAGTGGACCTCGTGTTGGACAGCACCTCTCTTGGAGAGAGATGCGAGGTGGATTCTGCGCACCAACGGACGGCGGCAGATTAGTGGAAAAGAAGTTCGATGGAGGTGGATCCATCGATGTGGGTGTGGTGGTGGGTAAAAGAAAGGGTAAATGTAGAAATATCGACTTTAGGGTCGATCAAGGAAACGCGGACTTAACGGGCACTAGAATCCCGTGTCCAGCCTATCTTGCACTAAAAAGGGTTAGTACAAGTGGCGGCGTGAATTTATAATTAGGGGAATGATGAAAGAATGCGGTGTTTGTTTTCAAAATTAGACGGATCTTTGAAAAAATGATGCAACACAACAAATGCAACATACAAAACCCTAATATCTAGTGGTCACCTAGGTCAAACTCTAGACCGCTCCTAACTGCCAAAAGACAAGTCGCAGGATCAATCCTCCACTGCCTCTTTGTCCCCCTGTGGCCAGGTAAGTACCAGGTAAGTGGGAAGGTACTCCACTACGTAAGTAGTGGGCCTAATTAATAACCACTAGCCTTCGACACACTTGCCTTAGACACCACAAGAAAACGCGGATAAGCAATGAATTACCCACGGCCTTCTCTTGTCCTAAGTGAGCGCGACAGTCCTTAGAATCATCTCTAGATTTCTTTTAGTTAATTGGGGTAAATGTGGATGCAAGTTTTGCGATTTTCGGGGCCTAGGAAGGGTAATGAAATCCCCACCTAATCTGGATTTGGTCGTGCCCCTTAATATCCGTATTTATAATGTAAACAACCAAGAAACAAAAACACGCACAATTTTAATTTGCTATTTTGCGCGGCGCTGCGATTATTTGCAAAGAAACCTGCACAAAATATTAATTGGAGCATATTTTAGGAAGGAGATAAGAAAGATTGAGATTGCCTGAGAATTTGGTGCAGTGACTCAGCAAAGGAGTCGCGGAACCGCCGCAGAAAGGGGGTCTTTGCCGCGGAATCGCGGTGGTATGGATGGATCTCTGCACAAAAATTTAGCACAATGCTCCTGTTCCTCCCTTTAGCTCTCTGGAATATTCACAAAAATTTTATCCAAGCTCCAATGATTCCAGATTTCCTCGCAATCAAATCACAACACACGTATTAGGGTTTGTGCGAGTTTAGATCTAAAAATGATAATGGAATAAATTTTTCAACTCAAATTTCAAAATACGAACAATTAGCGCACTATCCCCGGCAACGGCGCCATTTGCGAGTTGTAGTATAGTGGTGAGTATTCCCGCCTGTCACGCGGGTGACCCGGGTTCGATCCCCGGCAACGGCGCCATTTGATTGTTTGAAAAATTCCGATTGTGTAAATCAAATCAAATGATCCCCGGCAACGGCGCCATTTGATTGTTAAAGATTCTTGTTTGTGTAAATCAAATCAAATAGTCCCCGGCAACGGCGCCATTTGATTGATCATTTCTTTGTGTGTGTTTAGAAAATGAATATAATTCACAATCAAAGAATTGTTTGACCGCAATCAACTACGGTGTCGGATGTAGATTGTAAGTGAGTGCGGATCGTCCACAGGGACAGTGTAATCGTTCGTCTTTTGAATTAGATGAGTCGAAACTTTAATGAAAAGAAAACAAAACAATTCATGATTTAAAAAATTGAAGTTCAAGAATTAGAAAAATCTAGATCTAATAACAAGAAAAAGATAGAATCAAGAATTGATAGTTTGTTGATTTTTCCAAACCAAATCTCAAGAATCGAAATGAGGCTCGTAGGAATCGATCGGATCTATAGGTGTGATGTAATCTTATAATGACGTATTCTTATCCTTCGATGAGTTGATACTAGATCGATGATGATCAACAAGAATTATGGATTTCTAGTGAAACTAGGGTTTCATCTTATCCCTTGTTCTTTCGTCGATATCATTCACATTCTAGCTTCTAGTAAATTCAAGAAACGATCGTAGATCCCTAATTTCGAGCGATCACAATCAAGAAAGCATCGCAACGAAACTAGGTCATCGATTCTTGAACTTGCTAGGGTTTACAAAACTCGTAGGACTTAAAAATCGTTTTGAGATTTGTTACATCATCTTTCTATTGATCGTCTCGGCTCCTTTACGAGCGGAGTTTTATTCAAACATCACAACAAGAACAACAATTACAAATTGAGATCTAATCATGATGCAAGAATTAAAAGGAAGCAAGATTCAAGAATTTCACCTTTTATTTATATCAACAATTTCGTTACATTCGATCAAGAACTACAAGAGGAAGAACTCGATCGTCGATTTGGCTTCGCTCGTCTCCGTGAGTCGCGGATCAGCTTGGATCACTTGCCCGATTGAAGATCGGCTCGGCTCCTAAAAGGTTGAAGGGCTTCTTGCTTGATTGGTACTCAAGATCTTGAATTTAGAGTGAAATTAGGGTTAGGGTTTCGCACAAGCCTTGTCACTAGACTTGTGGAAGAAGATGAAGAATTGAAGAAGACTAAAGATTAATGAAGAATTAGCTAACTAAAGAAAAACCTCAACCGTTAGATCTAGGTTCTTATTTATAGCCATCTAAACCCTAGATCTAGGATTTGAATTTTAAGTTTCCCTCCAAAAGTTTGTTGAGGAAATTTGAATTTCCCTCCAAAAGTTAGTTAAATGAGAAGCTTCAAGATGTGATTAGTTAGGAGGGAGCTTCTAGAAGAGGTTAGTTAGGAGCCTAATTAGGATTAGCTTTGCTTAATGATCTTTGCTGATCTGGCAGAAGACTCTGGAGAATTCTGGAATTTGACGTGTCAAAATGAGGTGTAGGCCTTGAGATAGGAGTTTTCCACTGAAAATTGAGCGATGATGTGGCAATACCGCCGCGGAACCGCGGCGCAAGCCGGGCTTTAGTGGCTTCATGGCTTGTGCTTTCTGCAATGGTCTTGGGCTAACATTTTGGGCTTTATCTGATGTGTTGATTTGTGTTTTGCCTTTTGGATTGCTACCAGATCTAAAATCATTGAGTTGGCGTATTTTTGATCAGCTCTTTTGGCTTTGCTCTTGCAATTTCCTGCACAAATCTCGATACAAGTGTTGCGTAATATAGGGATGATGCGATGCCATGATAAACACACAATTTCCTCAGAAATGTCGGTTTTAGAGTCTAACACATGCAATCTGATATTTTACGACTGATTTGCTAATATGTGAAATATGAATACCGAACACTTCTAAATGAGTGCAAATGATAGGGAAATTGCCGTGTTAAAAATACATTATTTTCGACTGATCACTAGTCCATAAGTACATCCTTCAAGGTCCCTAGTCGTGGGTGTATCGAGACGGGGCATCGATATACCAGAGTAGACTAGCGTATACGCTACTCGACCCATGAGATGGGCGATGGATGATCCCATATCCATTGGTGTTTGACATCAGAGATGGTATACGGGTGCTCAGTGGAGACTGGGTACACTGGACGGACTCGCAGAGAACTTCCAGATGGTATTATACCTCACGTCAGATGACAGTTCTCTAGTGACACTTATGCAGGTTAGTCTGTAGACCCGAGATCGTCATAGTGTCTTTTATGATTCCCACTGTGCTTTGATTTTTACCTTACCACGTCCATGAGGGCATGCAAAACGATGGTTTTTGGGTACAGTCCCGAGTCACATGGAGGCAATGAGCGATAGGAGGGGTTTCGTCTCTCCCGGTATTGGGGGTTGATGTTGCGCTGTGCTCGATTGGCCGTAACCGGAAAGTCCCTGGCCAGGGCTGATTAGAGATTTACTGGTAAGTGTTACCAGTAGTTTCTCGACCCGTTATGAGCCTCACATCGGCATGACTTATCGGTTATTGGGGTCTGACGTTTACCACCCTTAGACTTGATATGCGACATATCAGACGAGGAGACCGGACTGTACGGGAAGTGTTACCGGCAGGCTTTTACAGGAGTTAGAGCGGGCTTGCTTGCTGATCTTCTGATCGCTCAATCCCCGGGTAGCCGTTACGTCCAGCTAGTACCGCTGATGGCTTGTGGGTGCTTGATGTGATCATCACCTACTGCCGGCGTTTTGACGTGTCTTTAGAGTCCTACATAGAGATTTTACTGGCTCAGGCAAAACGAAATAGGAGCACGTATGTGATATATGCGAGACCGAGAATAAATGCGAGTATGTGATACCGTATCCTATTCTCGCGACTTTTTTTTTGTTTCGGTCGGTTATATATGATATAGCCGGGTTATCGAATCAAGTGTTGATTCGATAAGTCGATACACTGATTGTTAGCCGGTTATATGAGATATGACCGGATTATTAAGTCAAGTGTTGATTTAATAATTAAGTGTATAATTGTATATTAGATATACTAATTTACATTTACTAACACTTGTTCATTTTAGGGTTTTTCTCACTTTCACACATCTTTACTATATATATATGATATATATATTAAAATATGTTATATATTTGTATCATGGTTGTTGATACACTAGACATGGATGTGTAAGACTTACACCATTCTATTTTTAAATGGTGGTTTATATTTATCTAAAGTAATTACAAATTAGTGGAATTTTTTCATAAGCATAAAGCTTGTAGAAGCTTGTGGATGCTTTGAAAAAGTCCACAAGTTTTGTTTTACTTTAGATTTTTATTGACCTAACCATTTACACTTAGCCATGGTTATGTCTCACCATGAGTTAGTATATGATACTCACTCACCATGGTTATCCTTCTCACTTAATCATTATCCTCATTTTCTTTTCTTTTGTTCATCATCATCTTCTTCTTCATTGAGCAAGAGAAAAGCTTGCTAGGGTTTGATCTAAAGTGAGAAAGAAAGTGAGAAACAAAATTCTAAAGAGAACCCACTTTCTATTTCTCCATCCTCTACTAGATTAGCACTTTAGTATAGGGTGTTTGCTTCACTAATTCTCAAGTTAGTAAAGTGGAAGCTTGAGTCGGAATTCCCTCGACGTAGATCATCTTCGGCCTCGGAGACTTCAAGCAAGGTCCCACCTTTCGCCTCGTGAAGCCATGCAAGGGTCCGGGAGAACCACGATCGCAGCGAAGGGACTTCATCAAGGAGCTAAAGAAGTGGAGGAACGATCTACAAAGGTTGTATTTCGTATCCCTTTAGAGTAAAGTTGTTTACTTGCTATATGATTCGCCTAAACTCTAGTTTACGATCTTGCTTAGTGTTATTCGGCACATAAAAATTTAATTTTGGCATGGTCGATGCCTTGTAGAGCCTCGTTAGTGTGCCTAGTAACCCTACAGTATTATGATACTGTCTTGCTCTCACATGTTAGTAAAGCCCTTAGAATGTGTACTTGACTACCAGGATTATGATGCAGATCATACTAGTGGGACCAGGGTAGTCCACAAGTTCATCCTTTAATTGTTCCTAGTCGATGGTGTATCGAGACGGGGCATCGATATTCCAGAGTAGACAAGCGTATATGCTTCTTGACCCATTTGATGGGCGATGGATGATCCTATATCCATGTAAGTCGATGTCGCGCACCCCACGTGTTCGCAGGGAGGCGGAAATTGCAAAAATTGATTTTTACGGGCTTCGCAACACCGACTTGAACCAAGGATCGATCATAAACCCTAGCTAGCAAACTACATGAGGTTTAACTACTCGGAAAGAATGTTATACCTCACGATACAAGTCCTTCTTTGTGCTCCCGCTGTCCTCCTCTCCTGCGCGAGCTCCTCGGAGTAGTACGGATGTCGCCTCCTCCTCGGCTTTCTCGAATCGAAGATGATCCACCCGAGAGTTTGTGTATCGAGCTCCTACTTCTATACCGAAGTAACTAGGGCAACTAGTATGCTGCACTAGATGACCTAGGTTATGTAGAGGATGTAGATGGATTAGGACGTCTCTTTTTACCTTAGGTTACTCAACACATGAGTGTTCTAGGGTTTAAGGATGATGAAGATGGCAAGAGGAAAGGCTAGTGAAGAAGATGCATGAAAAAGAGAGTGAGTTCTATTGTTGTCTCTAAACTGAACTCTATGAATTATCTCTAGATAAATCTTAATGAATAATCACTAATAGGGTTCAATTTACAACAAATGAGTCATGGCTTGAAAAGGCACCAAGTGTCATAAGAAGCTATGCCTTAATTCATGCATTTTCCACCTCATTTCCTAATTACATAATGTATTATTTATTTAACCTAAAATGAATAATAAAATTATGATATGTCATCTTCAAAAAACATTTTTGAACAAATTATGAAAACGCCCCTTGTCCGTATATACATACCTGTATCCGTATTCCAAAAAAAAAAGACAAAGACAATCCATCAGTACAATACTAGGATCTGGCTTAAACCAAAGCCCACTAGTATTGTCCGTCCGAACCATCATGCGTGCACAAGTACACGCGCGTGATCGAACCCTGTTGTAAAACCATACGACCTCTACATCTTTTGCCCGATGTAGGGAAACCCTCTGTGTGGGACTCTAAAGACTCGACGCTACGCAGGCAGTGGGTTTAACCATAAGCCGCAAGCGGTACTAGCTGCACGTAACGGCCCCCAGGTATTGTCGATGAGAAAGCCGATGAGAATAACTCATCCGAATACCTACCGAGCCTATCTGTGACAATCTCTGTACAGTCCGATCTGTTCGTCTAAGAGTATCGCATATCAGCCCTATGGGGAGGTAGCCGTCAGACCCCTAATAGAGGAATAAGTCATGCAGGGGTAGAGCCCAAAACACCCTGAGAAACTACTGGAGTACCTACCAGTAAATCTCGTTTTCCCTGGCCAGGGACATATGTAATGGCTTTCCGAACACAACGCGATATCGACCCCCAATACTGGGAGAGACGAATCCTATCTAACCGCCACTGCCTCCAAGTGCTTCGGGACTGCACCCAACTACTACCTGTTTGCATGACTCAATAGAGCCATGGTAGGGTAGTAATCTAAGAACTGTGGAAACACACTCAAGGCGATGCAGCAGTATCAAGTCAATGGACTATGCTGCACTCATGTCACGTGGGAACTTCTACCTGATGATAGGTATATTACCAACCAACAGTTCCCCATGAGTCCGTCCGGTGTAACTCATAACCTAATGAGCACCTGCATATTATCTCCAGTATAACGTACTAATGGCCGTGGGACAGACCATCTCCCCTGCTGGGATAAGAAGCTTATACAATAGTCTACTCTGGAGTATCGATACCCTGTCTCGATTATCCTACGACTAGGGACCAAAATAAGGATGTGCTTATAGACTATCCGGCCCCCACTAGTGTGACTGCTATCACAACGATGGTAGTCAAGCAAAAGATCCTAAGGGCTCTATCAATATGTATTAGCGATACGTCAATACAAACATATACACATATTTAGATAGAATCAAACCGAGTAGCATACTACTATATTAAGCAAGACTGTTATAAAACCTGTGTATATCCCAAGCTTCCAAAATGTAATATACAAACTAGTACTATACAATAATGGACTCTAGGGCATATATCACTAACAATCTCTCACTTGCACTAGGGACATGTATTGGCATATCGCAGACTTATCATCTCGAATAGCCTCTTGAACTGCGTCTGAGATATGGCTTTTGTGAGTGGATCTGCAGTGTTGTTCTCCGAATCAACTCTCCGCACCTCGATCTCCCGGCGATCGACGATCTCCCTGATCAGGTGATACCGCCTCAAGATATGTCTGGACTTCATATGGGACCTGGGTTCCTTTGCCAAAGCTATAGCCCCGTTGTTATCACAATACAGAGGTATTGGATCAACAATGGACGGAACCACCCGAAGTTCAGTTATGAACTTTCTCATCCAGACTGCTTCCTTTACGGCATCAAAAGCAGCGATATACTCCACTTCCATCGTTGAGTCAGCAATGGTATCCTGCTTGGAACTCTTCCAACATACCGCCTCTCCATTGAGGGTAAAGACATAACTCGACATGGACTTGGAGTCCTCCTTGTCACTTTAGAAGCTGGAGTCAGCAAAGGCCTCGATCTGGAGGTCTTTTCCGCCATACACCAAGAACATCTCCTTAGTCTTTCTCAGGTACTTGAGAATGTTCTTTACCGCTATCTAGTGTTTCTCCCCTGGGTTTGACTGATACCGGCTTACCACGCTTAGTACGTAGCAGCATCTAGTCTGGTACAAAACATCGCATACATTATAGAGCCTACTGCAGAAGCATAGGGTATAATAGACATGCGATCCCTTTCCAAATCAGTCTTGGGAGACATCTCTTTGGAGAGGGCGATTCTGTGACAAGTCGGCAGATTACCGCGCTTTGAATCTTCCATACTGAATCTTTTCAGTATGGTGTCGATATATCTGGACTGTGAAAGTCCCAACATCCTCTTTGATCTATCACGATAGATCTGGATCCCCGGAATGTAAGAGGCATCACCCAGGTCTTTCATGGAGAACCTTTGTGACAAGAATCCTTTGATAGATTGTAGCATAGGAATGTCATTTCCTATCAAGAGAATGTCATCCATGTACAGAACGAGGAATACTACAGTTCTCCCTACAATCTTACTATATAAGCATGGTTCATCTCTATTTTTTATAAAGTCAAATTCTTTGACCGTCTCGTCAAAACAGATGTTCCAACTCCGCAATGCTTGCTTTAGTCCATAAATGGACTTAAGCATCATGCACACTTTCCCGCTGCTCCCACTCTAAATGAAACCCTCTGGATGATCCATATAGACGCACTCTTTCATATGTCCATTTAGGAAAGCCGTCTTTACGTCCATCTTTTAGATTTCATAATCATGGAAGGCAGCAATGGAAAGAATGTTCTGAATGGATTTAAGCATAGCCACTGGAGAAAAGGTTTCATCATAGTCCAAACCAGGTCTTTAACGAAAACCTTTTGCAACAAGTATAGTCTTATAGGTTTCAACATGTCCATCTACACCAATCTTCTTTTTGAAGATCCATTTGCAGCCTACGGGTTTTACCCCTTTTGGAGCAAAGTCCAAAGCCCATACTTTGTTGGTGTACATGGACTCCATCTCGGCCCGCATTGCATCTAGCCATTTTACCGAGTCGCTGCTCTGAATGGCTTACTGGAAGTTATTCGGCTCATCATTATCAATGATGCAATCTTCTCTATCCTCGTCTAAGAGAAAACCGTAGTATCTCTCGGGCGGATGAGACAGCCTACTACTCCTGTGGAGTGGCGCAGGGATGTCCTGTTCTTTTGAAACTTCTGGTTCTACCAAGCTTTCAGTAATAGTTTGCAGTTCTTGAATTTCTTCCTGTTCTATTGCGCTCCCACTAGTTTCTTTTTCTAAAAATTGATTTTTAAAAAGTGGGCATGACGAGAAACAAAGACCTTTTGTTCCTCTGCGTAATAGAAAAGATACCCCCTGGAGTTCTTTGGGTATCCCATAAACTTGCACAGTACTGAGCGTGCCTCGAGCTTGTCCGTATGATGCATTTTGATAAAAGATGGACATCCCCATAACTTCAGATACTGAAGATAGGGTTTCTTCCCACTCCACATCTGATATGGTATGGTAGGCACAGTCTTGGTAGGAACCTTGTTCAAATGATATGCAGCTGATTCTAGTGCATAGCCCTAGAAAGATCGCGGTAACTCAGCGTTACTTATCATGGAACGTACCATATCCAATAGGGTTCGGTTCCGCCTTTCCGATACACCGTTGTGTTGTGGTGTGTATGGAGGAGTAAGCTGAGAAAAAATTCCATTCTCTTTTAGGTAATCAAGGAACCCGGCACTCAAGTATTCACCACCTCAATCAGATCTCAGTGTCTTGATACTTTTGCCGGTTTGTTTTTCCACTTCATTCTTATATTCCCGGAATTTCTCAAAGGCGTCGGATTTATGCTTCATCAAGAAGACATGTCCATACCAAGAGAAATCATCCGTAAAAGTAATGAAATAGGAATAACCACTTCTTACATTTGTAGACATCGGACCACACACGTCACTGTGTATAAGTCCCAAGAGCTCGCTCGCTCTTTCTCCGTGTCCAGTGAACAGATTCTTTGTCATCTATCCTTTGAGACAAGATTGACAGGTTGCATAAGACTGATATTCGAATGGATCCAAATATCCCTCTTTATGTAACTTGGTCAACCGTGTTTCGTTGATATGACCCAGTCTACAATGCCATAAGAAAGCATGATTTAATTCTGGAGTCTTTCTTTTATGTGTGTTCTGGACATTGAAAACTTATAGTTGGTTTAATACGTATATACCGTTGTTTAGTGTACCCGACCCAATCAGATCATGATTAAGGTGGATGTTTACGACATCGCTGACAAATGAAAAATCATAACCATCCTTTGATAAAAAAGATACTGAGGTGATATTAGAAGTCAAACTAGGTACACAAAAACAGTTGCGAAAAACCAAAATATTGTTAGATATAGTGCCCTCAAAGTCAATTATTGGATCGCAGGTACGTGATTGCAATGATTGAAGGAGGACCTATACCGATATGACTGTCTTACTCGAGATGATAGTATGCTATCTGGTTTGTCTTTATCATCATATACATTCTTTAGTTTACTATTGCATGTAGATAGAGCTCATAGGATTCTTGCTTGACTGCCTGCAGTATGATGGCGATCATATACGTGGGAGCTGAGGTCTGTAAGCACATCCTTAAAGTGTCCCAAGTCGTAGGAGTTTCGAGACAGAGCATCGATACTCCATAGTAGACTAGTGCATACAGTCGAGACCCCGACGAGGGGCGGTGGCCGGTCTCACAAGCCATTGGTGTCAGTTGGTTCACCTAAGATGTATACAGGTGCTCATTGGGTTATGAGTACACCGGACAGGACTCGCCAGGAAACTGCTAGTTGGTATTATACCTAGCGTCAGATAGCAGTTCCCTGGTGACATATGTATAGGTTAGTTCATCGACCTAAGGTCGTCATTTGTCTCGTGTGATTTCCCACTGTGCTTTAATTTCTACCCTACCACGGCTCAAAGGAGTCGTGCAAACAGGTCTTTTTTGGGTACAGTCCAGAGCAACATGGAGGCAAGTGAGCGGATCGGCAGGGGATTCGTCTCTCCCGGTATTGGGGGTGAGATCGCGCTGTGTCTAGGAGAGACATTACACAAAGCCCTCGGCCGAGGCAGGAGATTTACTGGTAGGTACTCCAGTAGTATCTCAGGGTGTTCTGGGCTACTCTCTAACACGACTTATACCGCTATTTGGGGTCTGACTTTACCAGCCCCTAGGCCGATATGCGATGCTCATAGACGAAAGGACCGGAATGTATGTATATTGTCACTGTTAGGCTCAGTAGGGTTTCTGGATGAGTTCGCTCGTCAGCTTCCCTTCAAATCAACACATAGGCAACCGTTACGTACAGCTTGTACCTCTGACGTGCTAGTGGTTATACCCAGTGCCAGTGTGTTGATGAGTCATTAGAGTCCCCCTTAGACAGTTTCCCAAGTTCGGGCGAAACGTTGTAGAGGCCGTATGGTTTTATGGCAGGGTTCGGAAAATGCGCGTGCGTTTACGCACGTGTCATATTTCGGGCAGATAATACTGGTAGGCTTTTGTTTAAGCCGGATCCGAGTATTATACTGTGTAGATATAATATCTTTATCTCAGATGCATTTGTATTCGGTCGTAATACAAATGCGGGTATGTTTATACTGTTACGGGGTTATCCTGAAATTCGTTTCGGGATCGCTTTTGGAAGTTGCCAGTTTCCAGTTTACTATCACCCGCTTTAACATTCGGTTAAATGCGGATTTATCTTTTCTTCACTTGGGTGAGTCATGAGGGTGAGTTGTGTGGAAGGCTCTAGATGAGGTGACTAGGTTTCATGACTCATGGTTTGCATTTATTGTTATGCAAGGTGTCATTAGTGAGTCACCTTTAGCATTAATGTTTCTTGTTAACCATAGGATATTTCTTCTTGATATTATTCCTTTGTGGTCACCTCCCTTGCTCCAACACTCACCCTCTCTTCCTCATATATTGGCCGGCCCCCTCCCCTTGAGATGATGATTGATTTTGGAAAAAAGATTATGATAGTTTTGCTTCATGTAATTTCATATAGCTCATTTTTCCATCACCCGATTCCAAAAGGCAACTTCATTAACCGTTCGTCCATGGCTTTGGACGAAGTGAGACAAAGTGTTCTACTCATTCTCCACATCATCTTGGTCATCTCTTTTAGCAAACTTGATGATCGAGTTGCCTCGGTTCAGAGGCGGGAGCCCGTTTAAAGATCCGTCGACGTGGTGCCACCTGGACGAGAAGACTGGAGATTCAGGAGATCGGAGCAGCCGCAACAAAGCGTGGGATGATGGTTGAAGACCAAAAGACTCGGATCGTTCGGTATAAAATTTCTACCCACTTTGTAGTTTGTTAGTTTAGCTTTAATTGCAGATCCGGGTTATAGTATACGATAGCGCCAGTCAAAAAGTTTTTGTTCCGCATTTGGCGTCTGTTAGACGGCCGGGGCGCTACCGTGTACTTACAGTGGTATCAGAGCCTCACCATTAAGCTTTACTAACTTGTGCTAACACGTTTAAAATATCGATCGAACGGATTTTCAAAAATCGTAATTTTCTGCACAAAAGTTTCTGTCGTTTTTTAAAAGGGTATAAAAATTATTTTACATATCACAGAAAACAGAGCTGTCTTTTTTAAGCATTCTGGGAAAATTTGGGCACGTGATCCCACAGTAGTGCCGCGGTCAAAGCTAGGGTTTGACCGCGGAACCGCGGCCAGTATGTGGGAACAGTGCACTAAATTTTTCCAGTGAGCTTTACACAGTGAATTGTGGTTTTTGGTACTGTTATTTTGGGCCCAGATTTTATTACTGTACACCAGATGTACGTGGGGCCCACTTCGGGAAGTTTTGTCGATCGAAATTTTAAACTTGTTAGTATGCAGTACTTATATTATATCTCCGACCGGAAATGTCATTCGAGCGGTAAATTGCGTCTAATTGCTATAGTCCTTTTAGATGGATTTGCGAACGTGACATTCGCGTTGATGTTCTGTGTTGTGCTGTGATGTTGCGGATATGTCATGGTGGATAGCAGTGTGCAATGGTAGTGCAGTTTGGATTTATTTGTACATTTGATATTGCGGGGCGAGCGTCCAACATGTGGACTGCCGTCACTTCCTGTTTGTATAATATTCTTTTTGGGGCACGACCGGGTTGAGGTTAATGTACCCGTTGTACATATTTTTATTTCTGTACTAGGTTTACCCCGCGACGGAGTGCACGTATAGCCGGGTTCTGGAAGGCAACGGGTCTGTATCTCATGTCTTTGAGAGGCAACCGGGCCTCACTCTAGAATTGGCAGACTATTCGCCGCACTCGTAGGGGGTACAGGTTGACCCAAGGAGGGGTGCTCAAGTTACCGGATTCCGTGAAGTGCCGGGTGGTCCATTCACTTTGCTGTAGGGGGCTGCCTCGCTTCAGGTTTTGGCGGGTAACTTGCCGCACCCGTAGGGGTCTAGGTTTCATTGCACAGGCTATCCACACGACCAGGGGAACGTCGGGTTTCAGTAGCGGCTCTGTGAAACCCGGGGATCCCAGATTATCTGTATTGTTCTGTGATGCTTATTACTTTCCTGTAATATTGTATATTATCACGCCTGGAGCGATTATTGTATATTGGTATATATACTATTAGATGTTGTATATGTTTTACACCCGCGCTAGTCCAGTCCCCGCTCTGTCGTTAGTTAAGTAACCTAACGGGTGATGACTGGACCCTGTGGCGAATGCGGATGGCATATACGTACATTTTATTTTTCGTTCTTTTCTGGTGTGATTATTTAATGGGACTGCATTGATTCTTATCAATGCAAGGATAAAACAAACCTATATTTGATGTTGTTGGAACAAATTTTAAAAAGATATTATTACAAAGACGTTTCCTTTTGTTTTGCATCGTGATATTCAGTTAGAATATCCAGCACCTCATTCGATGAGGCGAGGGCTGATATCCCTTCACCGGGAGAGACCCATTGGGCAGAAGTTTGCGTCAGGGTAATAACTTCATTATAGTCGATTACAAGTTGCTTTGCATCGCGGTATTCAGTTGGAATATCCTGCACCTCATTCCACGAAGAAAGAGCCGAGATCCCTTCACCGGGAGTGACCTCTTTAGCAAAAGGTTTTCGCCACTACATCTTTATAAAAAGCTATCAGATTCTTTCAACGAGATCAAGTTCATTACGTTAAAGGTTTTTTGCCAAAAACCAATCGTAGCCCTCCGTCATTTCTTATGGATAGTCAGTAGTATTCAAGCTATGTTTGTTGGCCAAAGTCAAGGCATAGTGTTTAGTAGCTGCTGAATATTCATCTGTTGCATAGATAGATGCGTTGGTTTCGGACAGTTGTATTACCTTGTTGGCCAAAGTCAAGGATATGTACCGGTGTGTTCAAATTAACTTGGATAATGACGGGTAGAACTTGACATGTGACTTATGATTTGTTGGCCAAAGTCAAGGTCATAAGAGCATGAGGTAAAAATCATATCGGGAGTTTCTAAAGAAACTGAAACTTGCCAGGCATGCGCATACCTTCTGGAGTGTGATAACTTGAATGGCTTCCATCAAGTTATCATGCGATGATAGTTGGATCCCGATTCTCACTGATGAGTTGGTTTACTCTTCGGATGATCCCAATTGATTCTTCTTTAAGATTTGGAGGAGAATTTGACGGTACAGTGGGAGGTTTCCTGATTAGATAAATTGATAACCATTCTGATCTAGGTTAGAGTGCACGCAGAGTGTTTCTTTTCTCTCTCTCTCTTTGGCAGCGACCATTGACCGACCCTAGACTATGACTCAGTGACCAAGTTGACCGACCTTCTTAAAATACTGACTTTTGGATTGTCCGAGTTACATAAGTCATTGCCGCTCCTTCTTTTACCTTTTGCATTTCTCAGAACATCCCGTATTACTATGGATATCCACTTCCATTGGATAGATCCATCGTATGATTATATACGAACTCGAAGGGACTTCTTCGAGGATGGATCCAGGTTCAAGAGAAATATAATTGGTTTATTCAGTTGTCTTTTATTATCACCATCTCTCAGGTTGCGAGGGCTCCTTAGTTTAGGAGGGTACACCTATTACGCTTATTGGATAGTCTTATTCCAAACCATAGGCAGGTGCCGAAAGGTAGGGAATGAAGAAAACCAATTAGCCTAAGTAGGGTGTACAGAAGGTAATAACTAAAGACAAAATAAATGGATTAGAAAGAGGGCAAAGTAAATTGCGACTGTTATCATTCACGACCAAAACACGTACTTCATCGCCACTCCTATTTCACCTTTGCTTTTTTCCCAGTTCGGGAGAAATAGAATAAGGTATTATTCAGTTGTCTTTTATCATCACCTTCTCTCAAGTTGCGAGTACTCCTTAGTTTAGGAGGGTACACTTATTATGCTTACTGGATAGTCTTCTTCCAAACCATAGGCAGGTGCCGAACGGTAGGGAAGGAAGAAAACCATTTAGCCTAACGATGGTGTACAGAAGGTAATGAATAAAGACAAATAAAGGGATTTGGAGAGATGGCAAAGAAATATACGGTTAAAGTCATGAATTGGATTATGGAAAAGGCATTACTAGGAATACCAGGATACCCCTATGAAACATTTTTTATTTCAGTGCATTGTTATTGGAAAACTGATTTCCCGATTAGATACTTACTCCAGGGTATGTATTTACCAGGTATGATTCTCACATCTATATTATTTTACAGATGATGAGTGGGAGTAGGTTATTGGGAATAAAGGTGATCATCCTCATTATATCGGAATTCGTTGTAATTAGTGATATTTGAGAAAGTCGCCTAAGTTTTTGCCGGACGGCATGTATTTGGTTTTGAATATCCGTTGTTGTGCACCAATTTCAAAATGATATATCTGTACGTTTATTTTTTATAAAGTGAGATATAACTTTTTGAAATTATGTCCGTGACATTTACCTATATCAGTTGACGATTGGGTAAGGAGCATTAAACAACGGAGTAGTTCTTAAACCATAAGTACAGTTTTCAACCAACGATGCGCAGGTTTTGAGTTATTCAACTCAGCGGACTTATACAGAGTATTGTATATTGTCCAGTGTCCATCAGGACAAAGGGATAGGTCATCATACTATGTTCTGTTTACTTATGACTTCTCTAGTTTTTAGACAAGTGTTTCGTAGAAATACAAGGTCTAAGTTGTGAGAAGTTGTGGGTATAAGAATAAACTAGAGAACCAGGTGTCACAAGCATCGGGATTCTTCAAAGAGATCGAAGATGTAGATTCTTGTGATTGGTATTCAGTTGATAGTAATAGTTTTGAGAAACTTGTTTCTCTTTCAGGTTACTCATACTTGGATGTATTCCTAAGTTGAGTAATGCTGATTAGCCTCTCTCCATTAAGTTGATATGCACTGGAGATAGCTGCATGTTTTTTAAAATCTGGTTCCGATTAAATTAGTGCCTCCATTTCTATATTGTATA
Source organism: Agapanthus africanus (assembly GCA_030015575.1). Taxonomy (NCBI): domain Eukaryota; kingdom Viridiplantae; phylum Streptophyta; class Magnoliopsida; order Asparagales; family Amaryllidaceae; genus Agapanthus; species Agapanthus africanus. Next base: position 238,748,671 of record JASDDO010000029.1, on the reverse strand, counting down.
TAGAATGGTTCATATCTTAACGATGTTGAGATACGGGGAGTTGTCCGGCTTATGCTTAAAACCAGACACTGGATAACTCAAGGCACGTTTCTGTAATGGCAGTTTGTGGATTGACCCTGGCTTTGACGAGGGTTGATTTTCTACCATCTGGAAGATCAATAGGGATATTGTTCTTGACTCGCCACAGTTTTAGTAAAATGGATTTTTTCAGAAAACAGTTGTGGGAGTATGGTAGAACTGGAAGTGATTCCATAACCGCAAACGATTACGGAAAATTTAATAGAACCTATATATTCAATCATGTTTGACATTCCATTAGCCACTCCGCAGATATGGTGGGTAACCTCAGACACCCGAGAGGTACTCAGGTAGCCTCAAGGACGGTGACAGGGAGGTTCCAGTTTACCCAGACTTGACACTACTGTTGTTCCAAGCTATGAGACCCGGCAGGAGGATAAGTATAGCGTCGTTCTAAACTTGCTTTAGAAGTGTACGTATATATTATTCTGCCAGAGGGTTTTCATAGTCAGTAGGAGCAGCGGAAGCATAGTGGGCAAGTAGCTTATGTCTATTTATAGACTTGAGCAGATATAGCGGAGATAAGATCATATATTTTTGATGTGACAGTCATGGGTTTTGACTTCATCAGAATAGGGGATGGATCTGTTAAGGAGGTATTAGGGTATGATGTCCTGGTATTTGGATGACATACACAAAGTAGGAAGTAAAATTCCTATACTACAATCGGTTGTACTGTGGTCGTCACACAGTTGTTTCTCCAGACAGGATATAGATATAATATCAGACATTCTGGTTTCTAGATCTATGGTTTTAGATCTAGAATTGGGTAGTTTCCCAATGTGGGCACTTTGACAGTATTCAAATAGTATTTTAGAATAGATGACTCCTGGCATGGTGGTGTACCTGCAGGTGATGGAGTCACCCTCTCTAAAGGTGTCTTATAGACTAAAGGGGAGAGGGATATGCATGATTGGCAGATCACTTGCTTAGGCAATTGAGTCAATCATGAGATGTCAAGTACCACACCAGATGTTGTTTTTGCACTAGATGCAATAAGTTTATATTAATCCAATCCTGAAGAAACATAAGGAAGCAGTTTTAGAACATAAGTGCATGTTCTACGGATTTGATGACGGCAGCCTCCTTCGGGAGACGGTTATCATTCCAGGCTTCAAAGGTGACATGGATGACAGAGTGATTGTCAGAGTTATAGTTTTCCTTCTGACGAGGGACAGTATTATGGACAGTTGGTCCAAAAGGATACTGTGGGACGCATGGCGCTGGATACTGATTAGGTTCAGTTATCGATACTGTCTAAGAAGTTTGGATTTGGAGTTCATTTATGAACTAGGTCCCATCAAATATCCAGTCATATTCTAAGACAGGTATTACTCAATTCGGGAGATGGCATTCTCCGCGAACTTGAGATTAAGAGAGACATAGAAAGAAACATCAGGGCGGATCCACTCACTAAGGCTATTTCTCGAACACAATAGTTTTACAAATGGGATTTGTGAAACTGATTAGCAGAGGAGTTGGATGTTCGGTATCACACGGGTTGTGAGTATGCGACATCACAATAATTAGCCTTAAGTGCAAGTGGGAGATTGTTGGATATAGTGCACTCAAAGTCAATTATTGTATCGCAGGTACGTGATTGCAATGATTGAGGGAGGACCTATACCGATATGACTGTCTTACTCAAGATGATAGTATGCTATCTGGTTTGTCTTTATCATCATATACATCCTTTAGTTCACTATTGCATGTAGATAGAGCCCATAGGATTCTTGCTTGACTGCCAGCAGTATGATGGCGATCATATACATGGGAGCTGGGGTCTGTAAGAACATCCTTAAAGTGTCCCTAGTCGTGGGAGTTTCGAGACAGGGCATCGATACACCAGAGTAGACTAGTGTATACAGTCGAGACCCCGACGAGGGGCGATGGCCGGTCTCACAAGCCATTGGTGTCAGTTTTTTCACCTAAGATGTATAGAGGTGCTCATTGGGTTATGAGTACACCGGACAGGACTCACCGGGAAACTGCTAGTTGGTATTATACTTAGCGTCAGATAGCAGTTCCCTGGTGACATGTGTACAGATTAGTTCATCGACCTGAGGTCGTCATTTGTCTCGTGTGAGTTCCCACTGTGCTTTGATTTCTACCCTACCACGGCTCAAAGGAGTCGTGCAAACAGGTCTTTTTGGGTACAGTCCCGAGCCACATGGAGGCAAGTGAGCGGATTGGCAGGGGATTCGTCTCTCCCGGTATTGGGGGTGAGATCGCGCTGTGTCTAGGAGAGCCATTACACAAAGCCCTCGGCCGAGGCAGGAGATTTACTGGTAGGTACTCCAGTAGTATCTCAGGGTGTTCTGGGCTACTCTCTAACACGACTTATACCGCTATTTGGGGTCTGACGTTACCAGCCCCCTAGGCCGATATGCGATACTCATAGACGAAAGGACCGGACTGTATGTATATTGTCACTGTTAGGCTCAGTAGGGTTTCTGGATGAGTTCGCTCGTCAGCTTCCCTTCCAATCAATAAATAGACAACCGTTACGTACAGCTTGTACCTCTGACGTGCTAGTGGTTATACCCAGTGCCAGTGTGTTGATGAGTCATTAGAGTCCTCCACAGACAGTTTCCCAAGTTCGGACGAAACGTTGTAGAGGCCGTATGGTTTTATGGCAGGGTTCGGAAAATGCACATGCGTTTACGCACGTGTCATATTTCGGGCAGATAATACTGATAGGCTTTGGTTTAAGCCGGATCCGAGTATTATACTGTGTAGATATAATATCTTTGTCTCAGTTGCATTTGTATTCGGTCGTAATACAAATGCAGGTATGTTTATACTGTTACGGGGTTATCCTGAAATTCGTTTCGGGATCGCTTTTGGAAGTTGCCAGTTTCCAGTTTTCTATCACCCGCTTTAACATTCGGTTAAATACGAATTTATCTTTTCTTCACTTGGGTGAGTCATGAGGGTGAATCGTGTGCAAGGTTCTAGATGAGGTGACTAGGTTTCATGACTCATGGTTTGCATTTATTGTTATGCAAGGTGTCATTAGTGAGTCACCTTTAGCATTAATGTTTCTTGTTAACCATAGGATATTTCTTCTTGATATTATTCCTTTGTGGTCACCTCCCTTGCTTCTACAATCACCCTCTCTTCCTCAAATATCGGCCGGCCCCCTCCCCTTAAGATGATGATTGATTTTGGAAAAAAGATTATGATAGTTTTGCTTCATGTAATTTCATATAGCTCATTTTTCCATCACCCGATTCCAAAAGTTAACTTCATTAACCGTTCGTCCATGGCTTTGGACGAAGTGAGACAAAGTGTTCTACTCATTCTCTACATCATCTTGGTCATCTCTTTTAGCAAACTTGATGATCGAGTTGCCTCGGTTCAGAGGCGGGAGCCCGTTTAAAGATCCGTCGACGTGGTGCCACCTGGATGAGAAGACTGGAGATTCAGGAGATCGGAGCAGCCGCAACAAATCATGGGATGATGGTTAAAGACCGAAAGACTCAGATCGTTCGGTATAACATTTCTACCCACTTTGTAGTTTGTTAGTTTAGCTTTAATGGCAGATCCGGGTTATAGTATACGATAGCGCCGGTCAAAAAGTTTTTGTTCCGCATTTGGCGTCTGTTAGCCGGCCGGGGCGCTACCGTGTACTTACAAATATGTCCACTTATCAACCCTAAGTGATATTCCCATACGGACACAGCATCAACGCTTGCTCCGTTAGCAACCCTGAGGGTCATATCACCGGTCTTCAGAACTCTACGGCTTCTCAGTGCCTGCAAAGAATTACAGGTATAAGATCCTGATTAGGTATACAATACCCAGGAAGTAGAGTTGATTGACAGACATTTTTCAATTACAAACACACCTGAAGACGAAGCCACAATCTGCTTCGAGTCCTGGTTCTTGGCTTTCCAGTGTAAGTCTATGTCGCTCACCCCGCAAGCTAGCGAGGAGGCAGAACAAGTAAAAACCGAAACTTTCTTACATAGCAATATAGACTAAAGCTAAATGATCTTTGCCAAACCATTACTAACGAACTATGAAAACTGTCCTTCGGTTCTTTTCTCCGCTGTCCTCCTCGTCCGTGCGAGCTCCGAGGATCGATCCGGATCTTGGTCACCTCCGCGGCCTCCTAGAGTCGAAGACGATCCACCCGAGAGTCTATAATCCGAGCTCCACCCCAAGCCGAGATAACTAGGGCAACAAGTTTGCTATGCTTGATGTCCTAGGTGATGTAGAGGAAGAAGATGGATTTGTTTGTCTATTTTATTTCTATTTTTCTCAACACATGAGAGCTATAGAAAAAAACTAGAGAGGAGGAAGAAGGAGGAACCATGGGAGCTCTTTTTTGGATGAGAGAGAATGAGCACAAGATAATGATCCATAAGAAAAAAATTTAGCAATCTTTTATCATGATGAATTATGATGGCTACCCTTGATTTGACCATTATCATCTCAAAGATAAATCCAAAAGAATAAGAAGAGTCCAGTGCTTTTAAAATATCTAAGTCAACAATGGCCAACTAGGTCAAATTGTCAAGCAAGGTCAAATGGTCAAACCAATTAGCCAAAACACAATTATCATTATAAAAATTAATAAACATTTTCCTCACCTCATATTTGTTTTGACCAAGTCAATGGTCAAAACCCTAATGAGACACCTCCTTCTTCACTCCTCACAACCGTGCAAACACACGCGCATCCGCATTCCATAGAACACGAATACACAGAAGACAAAACTAATCCATCTGTACAATACTAGGATCCGTCTTAAACTAAAGCCCACTAGTATTGTCTTCCCGAACATCATACACGCACAAGTGTACGTAAGTGATCGTAGCCCTGCCGTAAAACCATACGGCCTCTACACCTTTTGCTCAGTGCAGGGAAACTCTCTGTGTGGGACTCTAAAAACTCGAGACTACGCTGGCAGTGGGTTTAACCACAGACCGCAAGCGGCACTAGCTGTACGTAACGGTCCCCAGGTAGATGTCGATAAGAAGTCCGATGAGGTAAACCCATCCGAACTCCTACTCAGCCTGAATGTGAAAATCTCCGTACAGTCCGGTCTGTTCGTCTAAGAGTATCGCATGTCGGGCCTAGGGGGCGGTAAACGTCAGACCCTTAATAGCAGTACAAGTCATGCCGGAGTGTAGCCCAGAACACCCTGAGAAACTAATGGAAACACTACCAGTAATTCTCGCTTGCCGTGGCCAAGGACTTTGTGTAATGGCTCTCCTAGACACGGCGCGATATCAACCCCCAATACCGGGAGAGACGAATCCTGTCTAACCGCTACTGCCTCCAAGTGCTTCGGGACTGCACCCAACTACTACCTGTTTGCACGACTCCTTTGAGCCGTGGTAGGGTAGTAATCAAAGTACAGTAGGAACACACTCGAGACGAAGTAGCAGTGTCAAGTCGACGGACTAAGCTGTACTCAAGTCATATGGGAACTGTTATCTGATGATAGGTATAGTACCAACCAACAGTTCCCGATGAGTCCTGTCCAGTGTACTCGTAACCTAACGAGCACCCGCATACTATCTCCAGTACGACGTACTAATGGCTGTGGGACAGACCATCTCCCCTGCTGGGATGAGAAGCGTATACGCTAGTCTACTCCGGAGTATCGATGCCCCGTCTCGATAATCCTACGACTAGGGACCTGTATAAGGATGTGCTTGTAGATTACCCAGCCCCCACACGTGTGACTGCCATCATAATGCTGGTAATCAAGCAAAGATCCTAAGGGCTCTACTAATATGTATAAGCGATATGCTAAAAGAAACACATGCACATATTAAAGTAGAAACAAACCAAGTAGCATACTACCATTTTGAGCAAAACTGTCTATACAACTGTGAATATCCCAAGCTTCCATTAAGTAATATACAAACTAGTATGATACATTAATGGCCTCTAGGTCATATACACTAACATCCAGGCCCTGCAATCCTTCTTCCAATGGCCCTTCTTATAACAGTAGAATCATTCTTCCTTCCCTGTTGTCGGCCCTGCCACTTTTGCCTTGCCCTTCGCTTCCACCTTACTGACCCCTCCTTTCGGTTTGGCGGGGGCCTTTTTCTTCTTCCCCTTGGCTTTCTCCTTGGATCTAGAAGATGAAGATCCTCTAACAAACATAGCAGGAGTCTCCCTGGATTTCTGCAGGGTGCCCTCAGTACTCCACAACATGTTGAGGAGTTCTGGAAGTTCAACTTCTTTACCTCGAATATTAAAATTCAAGATAAACTGGGCGTAGGTGGTAGGGAGGAACTGCAGAATTATGTCTGTATACAGCTCGTTCTCCAACGTGGTCCCCAGGTCCGCGAGCTCCTTAATGTTGCCGATCATCTTAAGGATGTGGTCCCCTACAGATGACCCGATAGCCAACCTCACCTGAAATAACTTCTTCGAGGTCTCGTATCTTGCGATACGAGATTGCTCTCCATACAATTCCTTGGTATGGAGGAATATGGATTCAAGATCCATATTCTCGTGCCGCCTCTGGTGTTCATTGTCCATAGAGGCCAGCACGAGGCACTTGGTTTTCGCACTGTCAATTTTCCAGGTCTTATGGATTTCCTTATCCGCGACGCTGGAATCTGGACCTGAGACGGCAGGGGCTTTAGTAGTAAGAATATAGCCCAGTTTGTCATATGTGATTGCCATCTTGACATTCCTGAGCCAATCTTTATAGTTTGACCCCGTCAATATGTTTTTATCTAATAGTAACTTAAGGCCGGTCATCTTGGTCGCTGCAATTAGGAGAGAGAGAAGAAACACTTTAGCATAATGCTCTTGCAAATTTAGATTGGTTTTTAAGTTTATCTAAACAGGATGGCTCCCACTGTTTCTCGCATCCTTCTTCAAACCATAAAAGAAGAATTAGTCAGGATTAATCTCACCATACAGTACTTGCTTAACCTTTTAGCCATGCTAGTGTTGGTACTTTAAGGGAGGTTTTCCAATGCTTTCGCGAAGTTCCTTAATTACATAACCTCTTTTCCCTGGAGGCGTAGCCCCACTAACACCGTTCTAAACACCTACTTGGTTTATAGCATTGATCGCTTAGTGAAAAAATCTCCCAAGGAGTAGCATATACTCACAGTAGGATCGGGATCCAAATATCATTGTGTGATAAAGTCGAAGGAATCCTATCAAAATTATCACACTTCAAATGGTATGCAACACTAGCAAGTTTCAGTTTCTTTAGAAACTCTCGATGTGGATTTTTTCCCCATGCACTTATGACCTTGACGAAGGCCAACATATCATAAGTCACATGTCAAGTTATACATATCATTGTCCAGGTTAATTTGAACCCACCCATACATACCCTTGATGAAGGCCAACATAGTAGTATGACTGTACCAAACCAATGCATCTATCTATGCTAAAGATGAATATTCAGCAGCTACCAATCACTATGCCTTGGCGAAGGTCAAAATACATAGCTTGAATACCACTGAATATTCAACTGAAATGACGGAGGGCTACGGCTGGTTTTAGCGAAACCGTTAATGTAGTGAACTTGATATAATCGAAGGAACATGATAGCTTTTAAAAGGAGTGGTTTAAGCTCCGTATTTTAAAAGTTTGTTGTTTTGAAAAAACCGAGTAGTTTTAAAATTTGTTCCAACGATTCAACTTTGGTTTATTTGCTTTGCATTAATCTAATGCAGTTTCATCATTTACACCTATCATTACAAAGAGAAACGAAAATAACACGTCCGCTTATGCCATCCGCATTCGCCACTGGGCCCCGTCTAACACCGTTAGGTTACTTAACTAACTCCAGAGCGGGGGATGGACTAGCGCGGATGCAAAACATAAGCAACGTCTAATATATATAACATATATATAATAACCATTCGTCTCACGCAATAATAGGCATTCCAGATCACAGATGAACAAATTGGATATACTAGGAATTCTGCGTTTCGTTTAAGCCAGTAACGAAAGACGGATTCCACGGTCGTGATGAATAGCCAAACCCCACCCCAGACACCTACAAGTACGGAAAACTACCCGCCAAATTCCCGAAGTGAATCAACCTCCCTCAGCAAAGTGAGTAGGCCACTCGACACTTCAAAGAACCCAGTAGTTTGTGTACCCCACCTTGGGTCTATCCCAGGAGCAGAAAACAGTAAAAAGAAATAATACAACGGTGGCTACAACCTCAACCCGGATGTGCCCCGCAAAATAATATTACATCAAATTACAATTTACATCGAATGAAAGATAAATCACTCATCTTACATCCTCGGCTATTCAAACACGATGATCCAACAAGTTCATATACACAAACCAACATAACATCATCACAGATATGTGCAACCCGACTAATCGACGTATAGAAATTAGTCGACGTTTCTAAATACATATACACATCACAAAGTTTGTAAAGTAACCACGATATTAGAATTCCACACGCAATTAGCAAACTAAACCAATTTTCTAAAACCTGAAAAATCCAGTGAGCTAAAGTTCCAAAAACGATCGTTTTAAGCTAATCCGGGAGTCGAAACGAACTCGAAACCCGCCCGAATCTTCGCGGGGGCTAAGATACCAAAATTAACTGTCAAATGGAGGGCCTCGGGGGGTACCCATCCCCAGGGGCCACCATGAAGTGGCCCATAGGGGAAGGCAAACCCGAGAGCACCATTCATGGGTGCTCTCGAGTCACCACCCCACAAGGCCACCTTGTGGTGGTCTTGGGGGGGCTGTCACGACCCCAAGTTTGGTACGTGACTGGCACTTAAACCACGTAACGTCTACAGGCGTAACGCAATTTAAGTAAGCGAAACCCAGAAATCTAAACCATCCAAAGTAGTAAGTGATAAAAACTTTTAGAAATCTCAAGTAAAAATCTTTAAACTTAAGTTTATTTTCTTAAAAATTTCGGCAGCACCTCCTATGTTAAAACTAGCCCCAAAACGGGTACATTCATATGATATAAGTAAAGCATCACCAATGGGAGCAAATCACGCCCAAGGGAGGAAACAACCACAACGTGTTTATATAATGTAGATATATGACACCGTAACGAAGGAATAAGCAAAAAGGAAGTGAAATAACATCACAACATAATAAAACAGTCGACTGAACGAGCTTGACACCCAAGTCACAAATAATACAACACCGATCCTCACAAACTCGTCTCTAAGTCAATATACATGAAAGTGGTGGACGGAGAGTACTAGATACAATAAGATACATAATGAGATCATACGGATAACCGAAAAACCACCCACCTATCCAAAATGACGACCAACAGCAGCGGTATCCGTAGAAGAAAAATGAGAAGCCCTGCCGCGACTATACTGAGGGTCAAGCCTGCAAAACAGTATGGCACAACGGGGGTGAGTTGCCAACTCGTGAATAGTAAGTAATATCATACAGATAATCATAAGTATGCACGAATATCGATAATCTATCACATGCAATCTGATAGCTTAAGTATGACAATATGGATATGCAATAATCATTATCATGGTACACCACCAGGGTACTACATGTAACAACCCTAATTTTCATATACCCTTTTCTGTACAATTTTTTTTTCATTTTTAAATTTTTCCATAAAGGAGTATTTTAATCTGAGCACAAGATATATATATTTAATTATTTTGTTTTTAAATAATTTCATTTTAGTGTACATAAAATTGTTTTAAAATTGAAGTGTACTTGGAATATTTAATACTGCTGATATCATTTTAAGTATCTACTTTTCTACAATAATTATAAGAAGGAGCTTGTAGCTCATTGGTAACACCTTGCACTGCTGAACCAAGCCACCAGAGTTCGAATCCCATGCCCCACATAATTTTTATATCATTTTGTTTTAATTTTTTTGGGAAGTCAAACGGTCAAACAACCATAACTCTCAAATTAATGCGGTATAAATAAAATGAAGTACACCATAAATGCCCCAATGTGAAACCCTACCGTTCGAGACCCGACTCGGCCGCGACTCGGCCAAGTCGGTCTGCGCCGCCGGCCGAACTCGGCCGGTCGGCCGAGTCGTCAACACGGAAAAATTCCGTGTTGACTTGGTCATACCCCCTGCATACTTTATTTTTTGAGAACTGTTACACAATTTCCATTACACCTCTTTTAATCATAAATTTAATGAATTTTTAATGAATTTTTACATTTTTTAATATTTTTTTTAATCCAAACCCTAACCCTAGCCTAGCCCTATATAAAGACCCCTACCCTCTACCTTTTCACCTCACAACTCTAAGTCCACTCTCCCAAATTCTCGAGAACTTGGTACGAAGAGCAAGAAGCGAAGCGCTGCCGAAACCGACGATGGATTCCGGCTATCGGACTAGAACTTTCGCGACGTTTTCGACGCACCGACAACCACCACTTCCCTTAGCCTCCTTAGCTTGTCCAAACCCGTAAGTCCCATCACTTCTATCTCTCTTCTCTTTAATATAAAAATACGACTTTTTGGAACCCGATGGAAATCGGAACAAAACGATTTCCGATCCGGTTTTTCTGCAAATTTCCACTTGTCACCTAATACATAATACCTACCTATATTCATGTTGACTATTAATCACCCATAAACCAATTTAAACAAACTTTCTCATATGAAATGATAGCTTCTTTACAATATCGTATTCTTTTCATAAAAATACCATGAAGTTCATTTTTCTTCGTTTAATCAATTCCCTCACTCCTAAATAAGTTTATCTTGATCACTAAACTTGTAGAAATCAAATTGAATGAATTTTCACACATGAAATGATAACGTTTTCTAATACCGTATTCTTGCGCTTTAATACCTTCAACTTTAACATGTCATGTTTTACCTCTAAACGTCATCAAAACTTAAAACAAGTCACAAGGTAATGACCTACCTCTACACACACACAAATATAACCCTAACTGATAAATGTCAAAACATAGAATACGACATTACAGGACTTTTCACTAAAATACCATATTCTTTATAACATTTACTTTAAAGCTTTAAGTTGTATAAAATTTTAAATAAAATGAAAGCACGATAGGTCATGGACATCGATCGTTTATCTAAACTATCTTGTGGTGTCTAGGCAAGTGTGTCTAGGCTAGTGGTTTTTAATTAGGCCCACGACTGTGGTTCCTTCCCATTTACCTGGCACTTACCTGGCCGCAATTGACGGTGAAGAAGCGATTTGAGACTTCTAATGACTTATCGTTTAGAGCTTAGAAAAATGCTAGTTGGCTTAGGAAACCCTAGAAAATAAAATACGGAAACCTATACCCTTTTACAAATAAATACCTTTTATTTATAAAACCGTTTTCCTAAATGAATAGTATTTGTTAAACCTAAGCAAAGCGCCGCTACAACCCACTTTTGGGGAACCCGTTAGGGATAGTACGGTTCATCGTGCACCCGCGGGCTAGTAGTGCGAGATTCAGACCTCCGCAAGGAGCATTCGGTCTCGAAAGGTTTAAAATACAGCATTTAAGAATAATGTGATTTTGGAAATTAAAATACCAAGATTAAAGGTTACATTAAAATACCATGAAATTCTAATAAAACAATTAATACTTTTATTAGGATATATTCACTAGAATAACACAAATAAAATTCACACCCATTATAACTATAAAGACGAATATTAAATACTTGAGGTGTATTTTGAAAACTATACAATAGTACTTTTTACATAAAACCCCCTCAAGTTTTATAAATTACAAAAAGGCCCCTAACAATTATTGAACTTCCAATTACATTTCTTTTAGTCTAACTCGGGTTAGAGTCTGATTATTTCTGACTTGAATATGATTCAAGTCAATCTATATTCTTTATATTTCAACTCAAGATGAATACATGAATCCCAGAATCCAGTTAACAATCTACTCGACCGAACCGAACCATGGATATTCCTTTTACATGTTTCCTAGTAATCCATTTACATGACTCTATGGTTATAACCGTTTCCTGATATCATGGTTTCGGTCAGTCGGTCAGTCTATCATGCAATTAATACAAGTTTACAAGATAACAATACAAACAAGACATCGCGGGGTTTAAGGGGTAGATTCGTACGGAAGGTGTTAAAGGTGGCACGAGGTGGTCAGATTAAGACACCTAACCTGAATCCAATTGCCGTTGTTCCGGGTTGTATAACGGAGCCTTGTACTTCCATTTGCCCTGGTCTCTAGCATACTGAGACCCCTCTCGTATACACTGGCATCCTTCTGTACCAAGCTACAACAACAGCATTAACTCAATATTCCATCATATTCAACAATGTAATAATTTAGAAAATAATTTTACACTGTCATTCTAATTCTTCCTTATCTTTGGGACTTACCGAGCGACCTGTTCGCTGACGACATTCTATTTCTTTCTTCTTTGAATATCGTCAGGTGCGTTGGACCGAGCTGAGATAGAGCCCACCGGTGAAGATTTGGAGCAATTCCAGGAAGATCCCGAGCTCTAGATATTGTACCTTGTTCTTTCCAGTTTATTTCATTTTCTGTTATGCCACTGTTTAGGCATCGCTTTTCATTTCAGTTGTATTTTCTTTTTATACATTGTACAAAGAATGTTATTAATAAAAGTTGCTGTTATTTCTATATCATTCGTCTCTTGTGATTTACTTTATATTGCTTAGTTACGCTTAGCGTATGTACTTCTAAGTATATACGTAGCGGGCCTTGTCGCGTCCTCTTCGCCGTATACTGGGAAGCGGGGCGTGACAGGTTTTGTTGGTGGCCCATGCAGGTCAGAGCTGTATGAATCCCTGTCATGCAGTTCTGGTCTGCGTGAACAACCTAAGCAATATAACACAAGAACCAGCAACTAAAACATTCTTTACAATTCATGTTCTTTGAATCTTGCAAATCTCTATTCCTTGAATCTTATCATGTCCTAATCCAAATTTTTCTTCAAGGTCATGGATTCCCCGAACAACACCAGCACCAACGTCAACAACACCCCACCAGCACTACCTCTCACACCAGCTGTTCCCGCACCATCCACTGAGCAAACGATGTTATTTGATGCGATCCGCGGTCTTCTCGAGGGACAGCAACAACTTTTGAACCGTCCTGAGACCGATGCACCGGGAGTAAAGCAATTCAGAGCTTTGCACCCAAAGCAGTTCTCTGGTAAAGGAAGCCCTCTTGAAGCGGAACAATGGGCACAAAGCATCGAAGACGATCTGGCGGCAGCTCAAGTGCCAGACAACGCTTGGGTCCGTATAGCAAAACTATAGCTCACGGATAATGCTCGTAATTGGTGGAAGGCGGAAGAAACCCGTCTGGTACAGCCGATTGAATGGAAGACATTTCGCGAGAAGTTCGACGCGAAATATTTCCCTGTGACTGCCAGGTTCGCTATGGAGCAGCAGTTTATTCATCTACAGCAAGGATCAATGTGGGACAAATCGGTAGATGAATACGATGCTGAGTTCACCATGTTGAGCCGGTAAGATATGTCACAATAGTTCAATTTTAAATATCGCATACTACACAGCTAACACAATCTTTAAACAGATTCGTGGCACACCTGATACCGACGGACGAGATCAGAGCCCGTCGTTTTCAGCAAGGTTTGGACACAGAGATTAAGGCTGCTCTAGCCACAGGAAAGTTTTTGACTCATAAGGAAGCCCTAGAAGCTGCCCGCAGTTATGAGGCAGTAATAAAAGAGAGGAGCAGACCTCAGTCTACAGGAGTCAAGCGCCCTGCCAACCAGATGGCAGGTGGAGCCTCTTCCAGGCCATCGTTTGAACCCAGGAGGACTGAAGAAATTTGCCATTACTGCCAAAGAAAGGGACATTTGTGGAAGGACTGTAGACGCGCAAAAGGCCTTTGTCTAATTTGTGGCGCATCCAACCACGGAATTGGGAACTGTCCTTACAACAGCAACTCATCTCACACACACACCAACAAACCGCAGCGGCCAACCATCCAGGCTCCTGCAACTCGTCCTGCACTACCTGCTCCACCACCTGCACAGCCTACTCGCCAATTCCAACAGGCGATGAGGGACATGTCTAGAGGGCAGAGAAATAAGCCTCAAAGGCGGAATATGCCTCCAGCTAGAAGGAATATACCACGGCAACAGACCTTCACTTTAGAAGCCGTAGAAGCCGAGACTGTAGGTCAAGGTAACACCGGTAAGCCTTTTTCACCATCATATCACTTTTATTCGCTAAACTTCCTAGAACTGTTACACCTTCCTTTTACAAATTTCAAGGACGAAATTTTTATAAGGAGGGTAGAATGTAACAACCCTAATTTTCATATACCCTTTTCTGTATAAAAAAAAATTTCATTTTTAAATTTTTCCATAAAGGAGTATTTTAATCTGAGCACAAGATATATATATTTAATAATTTCATTTTTAAATAATTTCATTTTAGTGTACATAAAATTGTTTTAAAATTGAAGTGTACTTAGAATATTTAATACTGCTGATATCATTTTAAGTATCTACTTTTCTACAATAATTACAAGGAGCTTGTAGCTCATTGGTAACACCTTGCACTGCTGAACCAAGCCACCAGAGTTCGAATCCCATGCCCCACATAATTTTTATATCATTTTGTTTTAATTTCTTTGGGAAGTCAAACGGTCAAACAACCATAACTCTCAAATTAATGCGGTATAAATAAAATGAAGTACACCATAAATCCCCCCCATATGAAACCTTACCGTTCGAGACCCGACTCGGCCGCGACTCGGCCGAATCGTCCGGCGCCGCCGGCCGGACTCGGCCGGTCGGCCGAGTCGTCAACACGGAAAAATTCCGTGTTGACTTGGTCATACCCCCTGCATACTTTATTTTTTGAGAACTGTTACACAATTTCCATTACACCTCTTTTAATCACAAATTTAATGAAATTTTAATGAATTTTTACATTTTTTAATATTTTTTTAATCCAAACCCTAACCCTAGCCTAGCCCTATATAAAGACCCCTACCCTCTACCTTTTCACCTCACAACTCTAAGTCCACTCTCCCAAATTCACGAGAACTTGGTATGAAGAGCGAGAAGCAAAGCGCTGCCGAAACCGACGACGGATTCCGGCGATCGGACTAGAACATTCGCGACGTTTTCGACTCACCGACAACCACCACTTCCCTTAGCCTCCTTAGCTTGTCCAAACCCGTAAGTCCCATCACTTCTATCTCTCCTCTCTTTAATATAAAAATACGACTTTTTGGAACCCGACGGAAATCGGAACAAAATGATTTCCGATCCGGTTTTTCTGCAAATTTCCACTTGTTACCTAATACATAATACCTACCTATATTCATGTTGACTATTAATCACCCATAAACCAATTTAAACAAACTTTCTCACATGAAATGATAGCTTCTTTACAACATCGTATTCTTTTCATAAAAATACCATGAAGTTCATTTTTCTTCGTTTAATCAATTCCCTCACTCCTAAATAAGTTTATCTTGATCACAAAACTTGTAGAAATCAAATTGAATGAATTTTCCCACATGAAATGATAACGTTTTCAAATACCGTATTCTTGCGCTTTAATACCTTCAACTTTAACATGTCATGTTTTACCACTAAACGTCATCAAAACTTAAAACAAGTCACGAGGTAATGACCTACCTCTACACACACACAAATATAACCCTAACTGATAAATGCCAAAACATAGAATACGACATTACAGGACTTTTCACTAAAATACCATATTCTTTATAACCTTTACTTGAAAGCTTTAAGTTGTATAAAATTTCAAATAAAATGAAAGCACGATAGGTCATGGATATCGATCGTTTAACTAAATTGCCTTGTGGTGTCTATGCAAGTGTGTCTAGGCAAGTGGTTTTTAATTAGGCCCACGACTGTGGTTCCTTCCCACTTACCTGGCACTTACCTGGCCGCAATTGACGGTGAAGAGGCGATTTGAGGCTTCTAATGACTTATCGTTTAGACCTTAGAAATAGGCTAGTTGGCTTAGGAAACCCTAGAAAATAAAATACGGAAATCTATACCCTTTTACAAATAAATACCTTTTATTTATAAAACCGTTTTCCTAAATGAATAGTATTTGTTAAACCTAAGCAAAGCGCCGCTACAACCCACTTTTGGGGAACCCGTTAGGGATAGTACGGTTCATCGTGCACCCGCGGGCTAGTAGTGCGAGATTCAGACCTCCGCAAGGAGCATTCGGTCTCAAAAGGTTTATAATACAGCATTTAAGAATAATGTGATTTTGGAAATTAAAATACTTATTTAAAAGTATTCTTGTATTAATATATATTTAAATACCATTTAGACACCTATTTTATCATAATATAAAGTTTCCGCTTTTTCCTAAAATTCCAAGATTAAAGGTTACATTAAAATACCATGAAATTCTAATAAAACAATTAATACTTTTATTAGGATATATTCACTAGAATAACACAAATAAAATTCACACCCATTATAACTATAAAGACGAATATTAAATACTTGAGGTGTATTTTGAAAACTATACAATAGTACTTTTTACATAAAATCCCCTCAAGTTTTATAAATTACAAAAAGGCCCCTAACAATTATTGAACTTCCAATTACATTTCTTTTAGTCTGACTCGGGTTAGAGTCTGATTATTTCTGACTTGAATATGATTCAAGTCAATCTATATTCTTTATATTTCAACTCAAGATGAATACATGAATCCCAGAATCCAGTTAACAATCTACTCGACTGAACCGAACCATGGATATTCCTTTTACATGTTTCCCAGTAATCCATTTACATGACTCTACGGTTATAACCGTTTCCTGATATCATGGTTTCGGTCTGTCAGTCAGTCTATGATGCAATTAATACAAGTTTACAAGATAACAATACAAACAAGACATCGCGGGGTTTAAGGGGTAGATTGGTACGGAAGGTGTTAAAGGTGGCACGAGGTGGTCAGATTAAGACACCTAACCTGAATCCAATTGCCGTTGTTCCGGGTTGTATAACGGAGCCTTGTACTTCCATTTGCCCTGGTCTCTAGCATACTGAGACCCCTCTCGTATACACTGGCATCCTTCTGTACCAAGCTACAACAACAGCGTTAACTCAATATTCCATCATATTCAACAATGTAATACTTTAGAAAATAATTTTACACTGTCATTCTAATTCTTCCTTATCTTTGGGACTTACCGAGCGACCTGTTCGCTGACGACATTCTATTTCTTTCTTCTTTGAATGTCGTCAGGTGCGTTGGACCGAGCTGAGATCGAGCCCACCGGTGAAGATTTGGAGCAATTCCAGGAAGATCCTGAGCTCTAGATATTGTACCTTGTTCTTTCCAGTTTATTTCATTTTCTGTTATGCCACTGTTTAGGCATCACTTTTCATTTCAGTTGTATTTTCTTTTTATGCATTATACAAAGAATGTTATTAATAAAAGTTGCTGTTATTTCTATATCATTCGTCTCTTGTGATTTACTTTATATTGCTTAGTTACGCTTAGCGTATGTACTTCTGAGTATTTACGTAGCGGGCCTTGTCGCGTCCTCTTCGCCGTACACTGGGAAGCGGGGTGTGACACTGCAACTACATGAAACAATGCATATCATATATCTACTGAGTATGGAATAAAACAACTAATCATCGAATCCCAATACCTCAGACGCCGTCACTCAGATCGGCCCTCAAATCTGTTAGTCTCATGGAACCTGAGTGCCCAACATCGACACTCGAAACATCATGAAAATATATGCCTGTATATATATATATATATATATATATATGAGGATATCTACTTCGTGTGTCCACCAACGACACATCAAAATCATGGAACCTGAGTACCCAAAATCGACACTCGAAACATCATGAAACCCGTGTCCAGTATCGACACGTAAATCCTCATATCTCAGGCACCGCATCCTCAGATCGGTCATCATATCCATCTCATATCATAACTCCAAAACGGTGTCCTCCGGACATCCGCCGAGTGCTATATAATCATCGGTAGGTAGTAATCCCTCTGCCAGGCTCATCGTCTACACCACGAAAATCATCTCTTGCCCCGGGGAACCATACCGGGTCCACCATGTACCCGCAGACGGTGCCTACCGCTTCTCGAATCGGGTTTCTAACACAAGTCTCAGAACTGAGAAAACTCATGGTAGACGCACCGAAATATCATAACAAGAGAAACCAGGTTTTCAAAACAATGCATACTTTCTTGAAATATCCCCACGATTCTCAAATCCATAAATCACATGAAATCCGTATCTCAATGCGGAAATCCATGAAACATGATATATGCAACATAAGACAGTAATATGAGCATATCAAGGGAAAACCGCTCTTTTAAAGGAATCCAGTTTTAAATATACCATGCTGTTCCCAATTTCTCCAAAATCAAATCCAACATCATTTAAAGGTACACATGTAGCTATGACAAGTATGGGTGTATACATATAGTATGTATGCACGAATAATCTCATATGCGCAATAGAACAATAATCCATGTGTCAATAGTTAATAACAATACAATACCGCATAAGTGTATAAGTTGTGCGTGTCCTGACAATTACCGACGGTGTGGGTGTAGCATACAATTTAGTGCTCGTGCAACATAAACCGTCAGAAATGGTGCAGTGTCCACTAGGTACTAAGTCAAGGCACAACAAGTAATGTTATGTAATGATGCTCATGCACAATCAACATATATGAATATAAACGTGCGGCTAGAATATTATCTCAAGCCCTGACGCATAACGCCATATGGGAAATTTCCCCATAGATGTTAAATCTACTCACAGATAATCTCGAGCTAAGTAAATCCAACCACTTGCTTTCCTTTCTTTGCAGCGTCCGAAGTCCCCGTCCGCGACCCTATTAACACACGAAACATAACAAGTGTAACTTAGAAATCGAGCAATAACACGTATATACTATGCTTAAATCGACGCACCGACTCCAACACCCTCTCAAGTGTTCTCTTAGTGGCTAACGAGTGTAGCGACAATCTAAAACAACCCTAAGTGAAGAAATCACGCGAAGCACAGAAACTGAGTCGGACGCCGTGTCGGATATCCTAACGCGCGTAGTCGAAATACTAAAAAATAGCTAATCGATCCTAGATTTACCCACTGTCAAAACAGAAAAATCTAGCAGTACCAAACACCTGTAATAGCACACAGACAGCTGCCCACAAAAACCCAACACCCCAGTCCCCCATTGGGGCGAGCTCGCCTGAAATTCCCCAATTGTCGCCGGTCGAACAGTGCATGGTTGGGACAGGGTTTCAGGTGAACACTCAGGGCCTCTAGTACAACACTACTATACTGATAGTTTATCCAGTAAAAATTCGTGGTCGTAGCAGATCACAGTGACTCAAAAATGACCCTAAAAATACGATATGTGCACGAAACTATAGCTTTAGTGTTTTGAACCCGAACTAATAAGCATACAAACTTCATATAGCCTAATAAAGAGTCAAAGATCAATACCTCACCAAAACTTGGAAAAAATCCTAGCTTTCCAAGCTCTAAGTCATCACAAGTAAGATTAATGAAGGTTTTTGTGAGGTAGATGAAGGTTTAGGCTTTGTATTGTGATGCAAACATATAGTTTAGATGAAGAACTTGATGTGTAGTGAAAGAGAGAGGAGCAACTGTGTTGGGATTGATAAAAGAGAGAGTGAGGTGAGAATGAGATATTTGTGAAGGAATTGAGAGTATAATTGTTGTGGGGTGAGGGTATGTGAGTGTGAGTGCATGGGGTGAGTGTATGTGAGTGCTATACTCACTCTCCCTCCATAAATGCCATTAATGGCAGCCATCCCCCTTAGTCTCCCTAAAATTCAACCCTTCTTCCCTTCTATTCTCTTCCATTCTCTTCTCTTTTCTTTATTTTAAAACAATAACCTTTGTTTGAATAATATAAATAGATAAAGTGTTAAATTTTGCATAACATAATAAAAAGAGAGGGTTAAGTGTGCCATGACTATACGAGCATGGTTAACGCCCCTTAAACCCCAATTCAACATGCACACGTGTGTGCATGTAAACAAATAATTAAGTAAAGTATTAATTAATTAAATAAAATGTGAAGAAAATATTTATTAGTTAAATTTCATTAAAAACCCGTATTATTGCTTAATTAACACTATCCGCAATCCAAAGTGTTACAATCTTCCCCTTAAAGAAATTCGGTCCCCGAATTTAAAATTCTTACTATGCGTACCTTCAAAGAGATGAGGTAATTTCTTCCGCATCTCGCTCTCGGTCTCCCAAGTGACCTCTTCACCATTCGGGCTACGCCAAAGAACGTTCACAGATGGCAATATCTTTGACCGAAGTTTCTTCACCTGTCGATTCAATAACACTACCGGCTGCTTGGTGAACGAAAGATCGCGTTCTAACTGAACAGTCTGGTGCTGAATCATGTGAGAAGGGTCATGAAGGTATTTGCGAAGCATTGTAACATGGAATACGGGGTGAACATCCAAAAAACTGGGAGAAAGTGCCAAACGATAGGCAACGGCACCAACCCGCTCAAGGATCTCAAAAGGACCTACAAATCTGGGACTAAGCTTCCCTTTCTTCCCAAATCTCATCACACCCTTCATCGGAGAAATCCATAGGAATACATGATCCCTCACTGCGAACTCGAGTCTGCGACGACGACGGTCGGCATAAGACTTCTGTCTGTACTGGCCGCTCTCATTCAGTCCCGAATCAACTGAATCTTCTCCGTAGTCTCTTGAACCAGCTGGGGTCCCAAAATCCTGCTCTCGCTGAGTTCGGTCCAACAGACCAGCGATCGACACTTTCTACCATACAAAGCTTCAAAAGGTGCCATCTGAATCGTCTCCTGGTAACTGTTATTGTAGGAGAACTCTATCAACGGCAAGTGACGATCCCAACTGCCACCAAAATCAAGCACACACCCACGAAGCATATCCTCCAGAGTCTGTATAGTCCGCTCTGACTGACCATCGGTCTGCGGATGGAAAGCGGTTCTAAAGCTCAATCGGGTACCCAAAACTTCCTGAAGCTTCTTCCAGAGATGGCTAGTAAACTGGGTGCCCCTGTTGGATACGATGCATATGGGAACGCCGTGCAAACGCACAATCTCATCAATGTACAACTGAGCATACTGAGCATAACCGAAAGTGGTCTTCACTGGAAGGAAGTGAGCCGCTTTCGTCAACCGGTCAACAATCACCCAAATGGAGTCATACCCTCGATTGGACCTAGGTAGACCCACAACTAAATCCATGGAGATCTGTTCCCATTTCCACTCTGGAATGGGTAAAGGCTGCAACTCTCCAGCCGATCTCAGATGCTCAGCCTTGACTTGCTGACAAGTCAGGCACGAAATCTGAAATATCCGTCTTCATCCCTTCCCACCAGTATATATCTCTCAAGTCACGATACATCTTGGTGGAACCTGGATGAACACTATAAGCTGACTGATGTGCCTGCTTTAGGATCTCACGCCTCAGCCCCTCGGTATCTGGTAAACATAAACGAGTCCTAAAACGCAGCACACCCTGGTCATCAATCAAGAATACCGACTCTCTACCCTGCCGAACATTCTCAAAAATCTCAGACAAACGGGCATCGGCGGGCTGTGCCTCACGAATACGATCTAGTAGAAGTGGACGGGCATGGACATGAGCAAGTTGTCCCCCAGTGGAAATGAACTTAAACTGTACTCTGCTGTCGTACAAGATCTGCCAATATACAGAAGACTGTCTCTGAACTACGCTCAACTGGGACAAGCTACCCCCGGGCCTACGACCCAAAGCATCGGCTACCACATTCGTCTTGCCCGGGTGATAAAGGATCTCATAATCATAATCCTTCACGAGCTCCATCCAACGGCGTTGTCTCAAATTCAGATCTCGCTGCTGGAAGATGTACTTCAAGCTCTTGTGGTCCGTGAAGATCTGACGCTACTCTCCGTACAAGTAGTGTCTCCAAATCTTAAGCGCAAAGACCACCGTGGCCATCTCAAGATCGTGAGTGGGATAATTCTGCTCGTGCTTCTTCAGCTGCCGAGAAGCGTAAGCGATAACTCTATCATGCTGCATCAATACACAACCGAGCCCTACTCGCGAAGCATCACAGTAAACGACATAGCCGCCCGATCCAGAAGGCAACGATAAAACTGGTGTAGTCATCAACCGAGTCTTCAACTGCTGAAAACTCTGCTCGCATGCCTCAGTCTAAAGAAAAGGAACCCCCTTTCTGGTCAGTCCGGTCAGCGGTGCAGCGATACTCGAGAAGTCCTCCACGAAACGGCGGTAGTAACCGGCTAAGCCCAAAAAGCTACGAACCTCTGTCACTGATACCGGTCTGGGCCAAAACTGTACGGTCTCGACCTTCATCGGGTCCACACAAATACCGTCTCCCGTAACCACATGACCCAGGAAGTTAACACTATCAAGCCAGAAGGCACACTTCGAGAATTTAGCAAATAGCTAATGCTCTCTCAATGTCTGCAAAGCAATTCTCAAGTGCTGCTCATGCTCCTCTCGACTCTTGGAATAAACCAGAATGTCATCAATAAACACAATAATAAACTGGTTGAGGAACGGCCTGAAAATCCGGTTCATCAAATCCATGAATGCTGCTGGGGCATTAGTGAGTCCGAACGACATCACCGAAAACTCATAATGCCCGTAGCGCGTACGAAAAACAGTCTTCGGAACGTCATCATTCCGAACCTGCAACTCATGATAACCCAACCTCAAATCAATCTTAGAAAAATGTCCCGCACCCTAGAGCTGATGAAACAAATTGTCAATGCGAGGTAATGGATACTTATTCCGCACCGTAACTCGATTCAATTGACGATAATCAATGCATAACCTCAAACTGCCGTCCTTCTTTTTGACGAACAGAACAGGAGCTCCCCAAGGCGAAACACTCGGACGCACAAGTCCCCTATCAAGCAACTCCTGCAACTGATCCTTAAGCTCCTTAAGCTCCACCGGGGCCATCCGGTAAGGTGGTATAGAAATAGGCCCCGTGCCGAGGATCAGATCAATGCAAAACTCAATCTCACGCTTTGGCAGCAATCCAGGTAACTCATCAGGAAATACGTCGGGAAACTCTCGCACGATAGGAACCCGGTCCAACGAATCTACTGTGGATCCGGTATCACAAATCTACTGTGGCTCCGGTATCATGAATGAAAGCCAAGAATCCCCGACATCCTCTCCTCAAAAGCCGACTAGCGCAAAGGGCTGAAATCAAACTGTGAGGGGCAGTACCACAGTCCCCCCTGCACAATAAGAACTGACTCGCCTGGAAAACAAATCCTGACTGTCTTCTCGCGGTAGTCCATGGACGCGTAGCAAGTAGCTAACCAGTCCATTCCCAAGAGAACGTCTAAGTCCAACATATCAAGAAGGATCAAGTCGACGGGCAACACCCTATCTCCAATACGAACGGCACACGACCGAAACACGTGTCGCGCAACAAACGACTCGCCAACAGGAGTAGTCACGACAAGCGGCTGATCTAGCAAACACGACTCTCGGCACAATCTCGGCACGAAGTGTGTAGAAACGTACGAATGTGTAGATCCCGGATCAAACAAAACGTGTGCATCAAAAGAACATACAGAAAGAGTACCTGAAACCACTGCATTGGATGCCTGCGCGTCCTGATGAGTCAAAGCAAACACTCGAGCCTTCCCTTTACCGGCAACTGGCTGTCCTATACCTCTGCCACCCCGTCCTCTCTGAACAAACCCTCCACGACCACGACCTCTCTGAGCATAAGTCTGACGCGGAGCAACAAAAAGCGCAAGAGGCAACGCTCTCTGAGATGGAGAAGGTGGTAAGGTAACATGTGGTACGGCTGCCTCTCTCTGGCGTATCACAGTATAATCCCTAACGAGATGATGTAGACTGCCACACCCAAAGCACCCGTACGACAACTGCTGACCCTCCTGGGGATAAGAGCTGAATAACTGGCCTCATCCCAAGTCTCTGCTACTCCCCATGCCTGAACGAACGCTGTCACAGCGTCTAAACATCTGTCTCCGGGCTAATATACCAGTACAAACCCTCTTCGGTTCCGGAACGACCGACGTCTCGGAAAGACGCTCCTCAACTAATAGGGCTATGTCCACCACTGCTGCATACGTGTCACAATGCTGTGCGCTGATAGTGAGGAACAACTGGGTAAGCAGGCCTCGAACAAACCTCTTGATCCGCATCTCCTCATTGTCCACCAAATACGGAGCATACACAGATAGCTCGGTAAACTGCACATCGTACTCTGCCACCATCATACCCAGAGTCTGGCGTAACGACTCGAAACTGCGCGCTCGAGCATCCCTGACACTCTGCGGAAGAAAACGGGCAAGAAACACCATCACGAACTCATCCCAAGTCATAGGAGAAATACCTGCGGCTCTGCCCTTCTCTAAAGACTCGCACCACTTCTGGGCAAGACCTTCCAGATGAAAACTCATGAACTCCACCCATCTCGCGTCGGAGAATCTCAGCGAACGACATATCCTGGCCATCCGATCGATAAATGACTGCGGATCCTCAGCTGCATTAGTGCATTTGAAAACCGGAGGCTTCAGCCTCATGAACTCAGATAATGATACGGTGATAACCTCTGTAGCTGCAGGTACGACTGCCAAAATAGTAGGCGCCATCACGTTCCCCATAACAGGTGGGACAATCTCCTGTCTCCGTGCTCGACTGGCCTCAACTAACGACCCCATCATCTGGCGCAAATCCTGCATACCGGCCTCTAGCCTCGTAATACGGTTTTTCGAAGGTGGATCAACCTGCTCCTGTACAACGGGCATACCGCCCTGGTCAGTCCTCGTCTCAGATGAGCCAACTCTGACCTCGGCTCTCGCGGCCGCTCTCTACACCCTCGTAGTCTTCGACGACATAATGGCTGGAAATGAAAACAGGATTCAATAAGAACACGGAAATCGAATCACAAGGATGCATATAATCACGGAAGGAATTTCCACCAATAAGTCCTAAAGTCACTTAAGCGGAGTACCATGTTGTAAGTATGCTACGGAACATACACACGCTACGTCACTCTGCTTAAACTACCTACTCCATCATACCAAGGTCATCATACACTCCGAAAGGTAAAACCTAACGCACTGATACCAATTTTTTCACGACCCCAAGTTTGGCACGTGACCGGCACTTAAACCACCTAAAGTCTACAGGCGTAACGCAATTTAAGTAAGCCGAAACCCAGAAATCTAAACCATCAAAAATAGTAAGTGATAAAAACATTTGGAAATCTCAAGAAAAAATCTTTAAACTTAAGTTTATTTTCTTAAAAATTTCGGCAGCACCTTCTTTGTAAAAACCAGCCCCGAAACAGGTACATTCATATGATATAAGTAAAGCATCCCCAACGGGAGCAAATCACGCCCAAGGGCGGAAACAACCACAACGAGTTTATATAATGTAGATATACGACGCTGTAGCGATGGAATAAGTAAAAAGGAAGTGAAATAACATCACAACATAATAAAACAGTCGACTGAACGAGCTCGACACCCAAGTCACAAATAATACAACACGATCCTCACAAACTCGTCTCTAAGTCAATATACATGAAAGTGGTGGATGGAGAGTACTAGATACAATAAGATACACAATGAGATCATACGGATAACCGTAAAACCACCCACCTATCCAAAATGATGACCAACAGCAACGGTATCCGTAGAAGAAAAATGAGAAGCCCTGCCGTGACTATACCGAGGGTCAAGCCTGCAAAACACTGTGGCACAACGGGGGTGAGTTGCCAACTTGTGAATAGTAAGTAACATCATACAGATAATGACAAGTATGCACGAATATCGATAATCTATCACATGCAATCTGATAGCATAAGTATGACAATATGGATATGCAACAATCATGATCAAGGTACACCACCAGGGAACTACAACTACATGAAACAATGCATATCATATATCTACTGAGTATGGGATAAAACAACTAATCATCGAATCCCAATACCTCAGGCACTGTCACTCTGATCGGTCCTCATATCCATCTCATATCATAACTCCAAAACGGTGTCCTCCGGACATCCGCCGAGTAGTATACAATCACCGGTAGGTAGTACTCCCTCTGCCAGGCTCATCGTCTACACCACGAAAATCATCTCTTGCCCCGGGGGACCATACCAGGTCCACCATGTACCCGCAGACGGTGCCTACCGCTCCTCGAATTGGGTTTCTAACATATGTCTCAGAACCGAGAACACTCATGGTGGACGCACCGAAATATCATAACAAGAGAAACCGGGTTTTCAAAACAATGCATACTTTCTTGAAATATCCCCACGATTCTCAAATCCATAAATCACATGAAATCCATATCTCAATATGTAAATCCATGAAACATGGTATATGCAATATAAGACAGTAATATGAGCATATCAAGAGAAAACCGCTCTTTTAAAGGAATGCAGTTTTAAATATATCATGCGGTTCCCAATTTCTTCAAAATCAAATCCAACATCATCTAAAGGTACACATGTAGCTATGACAAGTATGGGTGTATACATGTAGTATGTATGCACGATGTATCTCATATGCGCAATAGAACAATAATCCATGTGTCAATAGTCAATAACAATACGATACCGCATAAGTGTATAAGTTGTGCGTGTCATAACAATTACCGACGGTGTGGGTGAAGCATACAATTTAGTGCTCGTGCAACATAAACCGTCAGTAATAGTGTAGTGTTCACTAGGTACTAAGTCAAGGCACAAAAAGTAATGGTATGTAATGATGCCCATGCACAATCAACATATATGAATATAAACGTGAGGCTATAATATTATCTCAAGCCCTGACGCATAACGCCATACGGGCAATTTCCCCGTAGATGTTAAATCTACTCACATATGATCTCAAGCAAAGTAAATCCAACCACTTTCTTTCCTTTCTTCGCAGCGTCCGAAGTCCCCGCCTGCGACCCTATTAACACACAAAACATAACAAGTGTAACTTAGAAATAGACCAATAACACGTACATACTATGCTTAAATCGACGCACCGACTCCAACACCCTCTCAAGTGTTCGCTTAGTGGCTAACGAGTGTAGCGACAATCTAAAAGAAGCCTAAGTGAAGAAATCACGCGAAGCACAGAAACTGAGTCGGACACCGTGTCGGATATCGTAATGCGCATAGTCGAAATACTAAAAACTAGCTAATCGATCCCAGATTTTAGCCACTGTCAAAACAGAAAAATCTAGCAGTACCAAACACCTGTAATAGCACACAGACAGCTACCCACAAAAACCCAACACCCCAGTCCCCCATCGGGCCAAGCTCGCCGGAAATTCCCCAATTGTCGCCGGCCGAACAGTGCATGGTTGGGTCAGGGTTTCAGGTGAACACTCAGGGCCTCTAGTACAACACTACTATACTGCTAGTTTATCCAGTAAAAATTCGTGGTCGTAGCAGATAACAGTGACTCAAAAATGACCCTAAAAATATGTTATGTGCACGAAACTATAGCTTTAGTGTTTTGAACCCGAACTAATAAGCATACAAACTTCATATAGCCTAATAAAGAGTCAAAGATCACTACCTCACCAAAACTTGGGAAAAATCCTAGCTTTCCAAGCTCCAAGTCATCACAAGCAAGATTAATGAAGGTTTTTGTGAGGTTAATGATGGTTTATGCTTTGGATTAGTTTAGATAAAGAACTTGATGTGTAGTGAAAGAGAGAAGAGAAACTGAGTTGGGATTAATAATAGAGAGAGTGAGGTGAGAATGAGATATTTGTGAAGGAATTGAGAATATAAGTGTTATGGGGTGAGGGTATGTGAGTGTGAGTGCATGGGGTGAGTGTATGTGAGTGCTATACTCACTCTCCCTCCATAAATGCCATTAATGGCAGCCATCCCCCTTAGTCTCCCTAGAATTCAATCCTTCTTCCCTTCTATTCTCTTATATTCTTTTCTCTTTTCTTTATTTTAAAACAATAACCTTTGTTTGAATAATATAAATAGATAAAGTGTTAAATTTTGCATAACATGACAAAAAGAGAGGGTTAAGTGTGCCATGACTATATGAGCATGGTTAACACCCCTTAAACCCCAATTCAACATGCACACGTGTGTGCATGTAAAAAAAATAATTAAGTAAAGTATTAATTAATTAAATAAAATGTGAAGAAAATGTTTATTAGTTAAATTTCATTAAAAACCTGTATTATCGCTTAATTAACACTATCCACATTCCAAAGTGTTATATGGGCTCGGCCTTTGGTCCCCTCCCCGGAGTGCGCACGCTCCACCCCGCGGAATCTCGGTTCAAACAGTGAGCCCGGGGGTGTGCAAACAACTCAAAACATCATTTTTGGAAACTGTTTTTGTCGGCAGTTTTTGCGCCACGAAAACGGCGGATTTCTAACGTCACTACAACCTATCTAAGGTTTATGAAAGGCTTTGATACCACTGTAAGTCGATGTCGTTCACCCCACGTGTTCGCGGGGAGGCGGAAATTGCAAAAAGTGATTTTTACGGGCTTCGCAACACCGACTTGAACCAAGGATCGATCATAAAACCTAGCTAGCAAACTGCATGAGATTTAACCACTCGGAAAGAATGTTATACCTCACGATACAAGTCCTTCTTTGTGCTCCCGCTGTCCTCTTCTCCTGCGCGAGCTCCTCGGAGTAGTATGGATGTCGCCTCCTCCTCGGCTTTCTCGAATCGAAGATGATCCACCCGAGAGTTTATGTATTGAGCTCCTACTTCTATACCGAAGTAACTAGGGCAACTAGTATGCTGCACTAGATGACCTAGGTTGTGTAGAGGATGTAGATGGATTAGGACGTCTCTTTTTACCCTATGTTACTCAACACATGAGTGTTCTATTGCTTGAGGATGATGAAGATGGCAAGAGGAAAGGCTAGTGAAGAAGATGCATGAAAAAAAGAGTGAGTTTTATTGTTGTCTCTAAGCTGAACTCTATGAATTCTCACTAGATAAATCTTAATGAATAATCACAAATAGGGTTCAATTTGCAACAAATGAGTCATGGCTTGAAAAGGCACCAAGTGTCATAAGAAGCCATGCCCTAATTCATGCATTTTCCACCTCATTTCCTAATTACATAATGTATTATTTATTTAACCAAAAATGAATAATAAAATTATGATATGTCATCTTCAAAAAACATTTTTGAACAAATTACGAAAATGCCCCTTGTCCGTATATACATACCCGTATCCGTATTCCGAAAAATACGAATACAAAAGAGACAAAGACAATCCATCAGTACAATACTAGGATCCGGCTTAAACCAAAGCCCACTAGTATTTTCCGTCTGAACCATCATGCGTGCATAAGTACACACGCGTGATCGAACCCTGTCGTAAAACCATACGAACTCTATATCTTTTGCCCGATGTTGGAAAACCCTCTGTATGGGACTCTAAAGACTCGACGCTACGCTGGCAGTGGGTTTAACCACTGGCCGCAAGTGGTACTAGCTGCACGTAACGGCCCCCAGGTATTGTCGATGAGAAAGCCGATGAGAATAACTCATCTGAACTCCTACTGAGCCTATCTGTGACAATATCTGTACAGTCTGGTCTATTCGTCTAAAAGTATCGTATATCGGGCCTGGGGGCGGTAGCCGTCAGACCCCTAATAGCGCAATAAGTCATGCAGGGGTAGAGCCCAAAACACTCTGAGAAACTAATGGAGTACCTACCAGTAAATCTCGCTTACCCTGGCCAAGGACTTGTGTAATGGATTTCTGTACACAGCGCGATATCGACCCCCAATACCAGGAGAAACGAGTCCTATCTAACCGCCATTGCCTCCAAGTGCTTCGGGACAGCACCCAACTACTACCTGTTTGCACGACTCAATAGAGACGTCGTAGGGTAGTAATCTAAGAACAGTGGAAACACACTCGAGGCGAAGCAGCAGTGTCAAGTCAACGGACTATGCTGCACTCATGTCATGTGGGGACTGCTATCTGACGATAGGTATATTACCGACCAACAGTTCCCTACGAGTTCGTCCAGTGTAACTCATAACCTAATGAGCACCTGCATATTATCTCCAGTATGACGTACTAATGGCTGTGGGACAGACTATCTCCCCTGCTGGGATGAGAAGCGTATACACTAGTCTACTCTGGAGTATCGATGCCCCGTCTCGATAATCCTACGACTAGGGACCTGTATAAAGATGTGCTTATAGACTACCCAGCCCCCACTAGTGTGACTGCCATCACAACGCTGGTAGTCAAGCAAAGATCCTAAGGGCTCTATCAATATGTATTAGCGATACGTCAATACAAACATATACACATATTTAGATAGAAATAAACCAATTAGCATACTACTATATTGAGCAAGACTGTTATAAAACCTGTGTATATCCCAAGCTTCCAAAATGTAACATACAAACTAGTACTATAAAAAAATAGCCTCTAGGGCATATATCACTAACAATCCATTGGTGTTTGACATCAAAGATAGTATACGGGTGCTCAGTGGAGACTGGGTACACTGAACAGGACTCGCCGAGAACTCCTAGATGGTATTATACCTAACGTCATATAGCAGTTCTCTGGTGACACTGGTACGGTTAGTCTTTAGACCCGAGATCGTCATAGAGTCTTGTGTGATTCCCACTGTGCTTTGATTTCCATATTACCATGCTCTAAGGAGAGCGTGCAAAACGGTAGTTTTTGGGTACAGTCCAGAGTCATATGAAGGCAAATGAGCGATAGGAGGGGTTTCGACTCTCCCTGTATTGGGGGTTGATATTGCGCTGTGCTGGATTTGCCCTAACAAGAAGTCCCTGGCAAGGGCGGAAACTGAGATTTACTGGTAAGTATTATCAGTAGTTTCTCGACCCGTTATGAGCCTCACATCAGCACGACTTATCAAGTTATTGGGGTCTGACGTTTACCACCCCCATACTCGATATGCGACATATCAAACGAAGAGACCAGACTGTACGGTAGTGTTACTTATTGGATTCACGGGAGTATGAACAAGCTTTCTTGTTGATCTTCTGATCATTCAATACCCGGATAGCAGTTACGTCCAGCTAGTACCGCTGACGGTTTGTGGGTGACTGATATGATCATCACCTACTGCCGACGTATTGAAGAGTCTTTAGAGTCCTGCACAGTGGTTTCCTATCTCATGTGAAATGAAGTAGGGAACATATGTGATATTTGCGGGACCGAGATTGATACTTGTGTAGGGTTCCTAGGCACACTAATGAGGTCTCACAAGGCATCAACCATGCCAATTTCAAATTTTTCCGGTGCCGAGAAACCCTAATACGGATCGTTAACTAGATAATGAGGCGATGCAAGCAAGTTAACGGCTTTAACTTAGAGTGAACGGAAATACAACCTTTGTAGATCCTGTCCTCCACCTCCATAGCTCCATGATGCAGTCCCCTCACTGCGATCATCGGATCCCGGGCTCTAGCATCGGCTTCATCGGAGAAAAGGGCGGGCTAAGTCATCGACTTCGATGCCGAAGATGATCTACGTCGAGGCAACACAAGATCAAGCTCCAACTTCACCAAGCCATGAAACTTGTGAAGAAAACACCCTATACTACTTGGCAAGTGGTATAAGATGAAGAAATAGGAAGTGAGTTCACTTTAGAATTGGATTTCTCACTCTTTTTCTCAAGTCACCATTGATGGTTGCAAGCTTCTTCATCTTGAAGAAGAAGAAGAAGAAGAAAAAGAATATGATAAGAATTATTGGAAAATAGAAAATGAGGTGATTCTTATCATATCTCAACCATGGTCAAGTGTAGAGAACAAACTAGGGTTAAGTTGAATGGTTAGGTTAAAGGAAAGAAACAAAATGGTCAATCTTTCAAACCTTCATGAACTTTCAATGTAAAACAAAAGTAGCAACCATTTTATTTCTTGCCAAAATGAAATAAATGAATGAATAAATAAATAAAAACCCTAACCATTTACTTAACCAAGGTTTAAACCAAAACTACACCCAAGTTGGCATGTATCATCAAACATGATACAATCTTATGCACAAAAGTATATCACATATACAACTTGTGTATTTCAAGTGAGAAAATCCATTTAAAGTGAACCAATACTAGTTAATGCAAAGTAATATATCAAATATATAATTATGCATTAAATCATTAAATCAATACTTGATTTAACGATCCGGTCATATCGCATATAACCGACTAATATCCAATGTATCAGCTTATCGAATCAATCCTTGATTCGATAACTAGGTTATATCGCATACAACCAATCGATACATTCATCGCGAGAATGGAATACTGTATCACATACACACATTATTCTCGGTCCCGCACATATCTCATATGCGCTCCTATTTCGTTTCGCTTGAGACAGGAAACCTCTGCGTAGGACTCTAAAGACTCGTCAATACGCCAGCAGCAGGTGATGATCATATCAAACACCCACAAGCCGCAAGCGGTCTGCTAAACGTAACGGCCACCCGGGTATTAAGCGATTAGAAGATCGACGAGCAAGCCCGCTCACACTCCTGTGAATCCAACCAGTAACACTTACCGTACAGTCCGGTCTGTTCGTCTGATATGTCGCATATCTCGCCTAGGGGTGGTAAACGTTAAACCCCATTAGCTCGATAAGTCGTGTCGATATGAGGTCTATAACAGTTCGAGAAACTACTGGTAACACTTACCAGTAAATCTCAACAACCCTGGCCAGGGATTTCCGGTTATAGCTAATCGAACACAGCGCAACATCAACTCCCTGTACCGGGAGAGACGAATCCCCTCCTATCGCTCATTGCCTCCATGTGATTCGGGACTGTTCCCAAAAGCCACCGTTTTGCACGCCCTCTTGGACGTGGTAAGGTGGAAATCAAAGCACAGTGGGAATCATACAAGACTCTATGACGATCTCGGGTCAACAGACTACTCTGTACCAGTGTCACCAGAGAACTGCCATCTGACGTAAGGTATAATACCATCTGGGAGTTCTCGGCGAGTCCGTCCAGTGTACCCAGTCTCCACTGAGCACCCGTATATCATCTCTGATGTCAAACACCAATGGATATGGGATCATCCATCGCCCATCTGTATGGGTCAAGAAGGTATACGCTAGTCTACTCTGGTGTATCGATGCCCCGTCTTGATACACCCACGACTAGGGACCTTGAAGGATGTACTTATGGACTACCATATCTCCACTAGTATGATCCGCATCATAGTCCAGGTAGTCAAGTACACATCCTAAGGGCTTTACCAACTTGAAACAGAGAGACAATCAGTATACACGTTAAAGTAAAGAGTAACCAGATAGCATACTATCATGTCGAGCAAGAAAGTCCTCCCTATATATGTCCCAGCATCCACTATAATATACATCCTATGTACAGTAATGGCCTCTAGGGCATACATATAACTAACAATCTCCCACTTGCACTAGGGCCATCTGTAGCAGTGGTTGTAGTATCTCATACTCAACCATCCCTTAAAAGTCTCTCTCTGGGAATATGCCTTCGTGAGTGGATCCGCCGTGTTATCCTCTGAATCTGCTCTCCTAACCTCGATCACCCTGGAGATCAACTATCTCCATGATCAGGTGACACTGCCTTAGAATATGTCTAGATCACTGATGGGACGGACGTTCCTTGGCATAAGCCACAACTCTATTGTCACACAATGGGAGGAACTAAGTTCATCTCATGAACAAATATACATCCAGACTGCCTCTTTGGTAGCATCTTAAGTAGCGATGTATCCAGCATTTATCATCTAGTATGCCACGGTATCTAGCTTGGAACTCTTCCAACATACCGTCCCTTTACTGAGGGTAAAGACAATGCCTGTGACTGACATTCAGTCGTCCTTATCACCCTGCAACCCTTCCAGTGATTCTCCCTAGGACCAATTGATACCATCTCACTACAACTAGTGAGTATCCTAATATCCAACTAGATCTATCTCATAGATCCAAAATCCAGGATTTAGTAGGTATCACTTTGATCCTATATGGAGAATCATTGTGATAAGCGGAGATTGACCGAGCGTAGCATAGGAAACTCCTTCCTTATCAAGAGTATGTCATCCACGTACTCTACGAGGATCACCACCATACTCTCTACTACCTTTTTGTTTATACAAGGTTCATCTACCATTTTGATGATGTCAAACCCTTTGACGAACACATCAAAACAGACGTTCCAACTCCGCGATGCCTGCTTTATCACATAAAACATCTTGCACACGTTTCCGCTGCTCCCACTGTCTATGAGGCCATCTGGCTGTATACTTATAGACGCACTCTTCTAAAACATCATTTAGAAAAGCAGTTATGGCACCCAACCGCCAGATATCGTAGTCATGGTATGTAGCCGTGGCAAGTAGGATCTGGATGGACTTAAGCATAGGAACTGGAAAAAGGTTTCAGCATTATCCACGCCTGGTCGATGACGAAAACCTTTAACAAGTCTAGCTTTGAAAGTCTCAACTTTTCCATGTTCACCAAGTAATCTTCTCAAGATATACTTGCTCCTGATGGGGATTTAACCCTTCAGATAAAGCAACCAAAGTCCATACTTTGTTGGTGTATAAGGATTCCATCTCAGATCGATAAACATCCAGCCATTGTTACAGAGTCTCACTCCTGATGGCCAGCTCGAAACTAGTTGGGTCATCATCTCATGATGCAATCCTCGCTCCCACTGTCATAGAGAAACCGAAGTAACTCTCAGGTGGGTGAGGAACCCTACTAGATCGGCGGAGAGGCTGAGGTTCGTTGGAAACTATTGAATCCTTTAGTTCTGTCAAATCATCAGCTGCAGTTTGTATAGCTGGAACATTTCCAGTTCTACATAACAGACCTTGCCTCGAGCTTGTCCGGATTTTACTTTTAGACATAGGCCGGACAACCCCAAATCTTAACCAACTTAAGATATGGGCTCTTCCCTTTCCATATCACATATGAAGCGGTAGGCAACTGATTTGATTAGAACCCTATTCAATAGGTATGCAACTTCATAAGTGCATAACTCCCAAAACGAAAATAGGTAACTCAGTAGTACTCATCATATAGCACACCTTATCATATAGGGTGTGATTGCTCCGCCCCGATATACCATCGTGCTATGGTGTATACGGAGGAGTAATGCTGAGAGAGAATCTTATTCTCCTTTAGAATAGTCCAGGATTTCCGTGCTCAAGTATTCTCCTCCTTGATCTCATCATAGGACATAATACTTATACCCTTGTTTTTGGTTCTCTACTTCTAACTTATATTCTGTGAATATCTCAAAAGCTTCGGACTTGTGTTTCAACAGGAACATATGTCTGAATCTTGAGAGATGATCAGAGAATGTAACGAAGTACAAAGAACCAGTCTTGGCATGTGTAGACAGAGGAACTTACATACATCAACATGTATCAATCCCAAGAGTTCAACTAACTCTTTCTCTGCTTCCAATAAACAGAGCTGTGGTCATCTTATCTTTGTGACATGACCGGCAAGTTTTCATGAGATGTAAATTCAAACTAATTTAAATATGCATCTAAATGCAACTTCAGCCAGTCGGGTCGCATTGATATGACCTAGTCTACAATGCCTCAAGAAGGATTCGTTCATTTCTGAACTCTTCCTCTTATGCGTGTTCTATATACTAAGTACTGTAGTTTGATTTAGAACATCAATGCTTTTAGATAACGTGCTTGAACCGATCAACTTTTGATATAGGAAATGTTCAAAACATTATCCATCAATACAAAATTTTATCGTTTCTTTACTAATAAAGAGACTGATATAATTTTGTATATCAGGTTCGGTATCTAATAACATTCGTTCAGAATCAATGTACCGATCATACAGGGTGACAGTGACCAACAGACTTGGCTGCAACACTTGCACCGTTTTCTGTCTCATGAAACTTATCACCCGTTCTCAGTTCTCTACCTATCTGTAGCCCTATGTAACAGATTACATATCTGGGATCCTGATCCAGTATCAAATACTCAGGATGCAGAGGATATTAAGAAACAGTTCTGTGTAACGAACACACCCGAAGATGATGCATCATATGCACTTTCCTCGTTTGGGCGGCACGGGAAATCTGGTATTCCCCAATTTCCTGCTCTGTCTTATAACAATTATAAGTTGGAGCGGGACCAACGTTCCCCAGCTCAGTATAACAAGCGGGTTCGGTCAAAATATCTGTATTATTATCTTGATTAAGGCGTGATATGGTCGCTACCAGGAGAGAGAGAAGAAAACACTCCGCGTGCGCTCTTGCAAGATCAGATTGGTTATTTATTTTATCTAATCAGGATGGCTCCCACTGTTTTTATCAAATTTTCCTTCAAACCCTAAAAGGAAAGACTAGCCGGGATTAATTACACGCCACAAGTTCGCCAATCTTTCAGCCAGGCCAGTGTCGGTACTTTGAAGGAGGTCCCCCGTGCTTTCGCACGAACCTAATTACAGTAAACCTCGTTTTCCCAGAAGTGTAACCTCGTTAACACCTTTCTAGACACCTACTTGATCGGCTAATTGTAATGTGTAAAACTCTCCCAGGAGTAACAATTACTCGCAGTGGGTATCGGGATCCAACTATCTCATAGAAGGTATGCAATCTCATTGCAAATTTCAACACTTAAAATTCCCGATAATTTTGCCTCTAGCAGCTATATAACCTAAACATAGTCAACAAATCATAAGTGCTAGTCAAGTTCAACCCGTCATTTCCCGATTGAATTAAACCCACCCGCACGACCCTTAACATAGTCAACAAAGTCGCACGACTACCCTAATCCAATCGCATCATATGCTTATACAGATAAGCACTTATACAGATAAGCACTAATTAGCTACCGCACATTACGCCTTAACATAGTCAACAAACGTAGCACGAATACTAACTAGTACTTATCTGAAATGACGGAGGGCTACGACAGGTTTTTCTGAAAACCTATTCCGTAATGAACTTGATATCGTTGTAGGATCGAATGAATTTTGAAATGGAGTGTTTTTTAGGCTTTTCTAGTTTTGCTAAAGGAGTCACTCCCGGTGAAGGGATCGTCGGTCATTTCCTCGTCGAATGAGGTGCGGGATATATCATATATATCACTGTGCAAAGCAGAAACTATAGAAGCAATCAAAAGACAAACCGAGAGTTGTAGCATCTGCCAGTTATTGCTAAAGGAGTCACTCCCGGTGAAGGGATCTCGGTCCTTTCCTTATCGAATAAGGTGCAGGATGTTCTACAAGGAACGCCGCGATGCAAAGCAAGAACTGTAGCTACCTGTTTTATTTAGAAATTCGATTCCACAACATCTTAGGTTTCTTTTCTTTCATTAATCACATTAATGAAGTCCCATCATTTAAAATACCTAAACATCACAGATAAAAACGACGTACACTTATGCCATCCGCATTCGCCTCGATGTCCCCTCGTGCACCGTTAGGTTAGGTGACTAACGGCAGAGCGGGGCAGGGCTAGCGCGGGTGTAAAACATAAGTAACGCCTATATAATATATCATATATACTATATACAGTATTTATCACAGAACATCAAATGATCACATCACAGATATCGCAGCAGAAGAAACATATGAAATATTGGATATACTAGGACGTCCGTGTTTTTAATACGAGCCAGTATAAAACACGGATTCCATGGTCGCGATGAATAGCCAATCCCACACCCCTAGACCCCTACGAGAGCTGCAAGCAACCCTACCAATTCTAGAGTTAGGAGACCCGGACTCGACTCCTCGAGTTGGTCTCCCACTGGACTCCAGAACCCGGTTACTTGTGCCCTCCTCCTTGGGTCTATCCTAGTGTGGAAAAGTAAATAATATACAATGGGTGACATCTTCCGCAACCTGGAAGTGCCCCAAATAAAAGAATATTACATACAAGTTTTTACATGAATGAAAATGAAAAACACTCATCTCACATAAAAAACCCCCGGCTATTCAAACACGACGATCCAATATAACATATCCAGCAACACATAACATCACATGTCACCAATGTAAGTAAATATGCGCATCCCAATTGTCGTTGACATATAGCAACGAAACCGGCGATATCACATATTACACTTACGGTCACAGAAAAGAAAGTGTAAAACTACAACAGTTGGAATCCGCAACTTCTTTAGACATCGCATGCCTAATCAAATGAAATACTTAGACATCGCATGCCTAACATTTATAAACCCCGCATTTTAGTCTCATTATCGAAAACTCTTTTCAATATCAAGTCGGGCAATTCAACAGGATTCCCGACATTCTGATCGAATGCTCGTCGCAAACTTTAGTAGGCGGCCGCACCCCCGACGCCGTCGACGAAGTGCACCGAGGCGGAATACCGCTGCCGCGAGCACCCGAACGGATGCTTTCGGCAACGGGGTTCTCCTACAGTCACTTGGTCGGGGCTTGTAGGGTTACTAGGCACACTAAGGAGGTTCCACAAGGCATCAACCATGCCAAACAAAAATTTTCCGGTGCCGAGAAACCCTAAACTAGATCGTTAACTAGAAGGATAGGCGAAAAGCGATCAAGCAAACGACTTTGCTACTAAGTGAAAGGGATTACAACCTTTGTAGATCCGGTCCACCACTTCTTTAGCTCCGTGTTGACGTCCCTCCATTGCGATCATCGGATCATGGACTCTTGCGATGGTTTCATCGGAGAAATGATCGGGCTAGGTCATTGACTTCGAGGTCGAAGATGATCTACGTCGGGGAGACTCAAACTCAAGCTATTCCTTCACTTGGTCGAAAACTTTGTGAAGAGAACACCCTATACTACATGGCAAGTGGTAGAGGATGAAGAAATAGGAAGTGGGTTCACTTTAGAATTGGATTTCTCACTCTTTTTCTCATGATGCCATTGGAGCTCGCAAGCTTTTTCAAGCTTGATGAAGATGAAGAAGAAGAAAGAATGATTTCCATTAAAAGAATAATATGAACACTTATCCTTTTAATCATAGCACCATGGATGAGTTAAGCCCTCATGCTTAACTCATGTAGAGAATTAACCATAGCATAAGGTTAAGGGTTGGGTTAGCTATTATCTTGAACAAATGACAAAAGAGTTGACTTTGTCAATGTTCATCAAGCTTCATGAAGCTTGATAATTTTGACCAAAGTCACACTCTTTTGTTATATGCTAAGTTAAATAGTAAACCCTAATCTAACCTTGATATGGTTCAAGTCTCATACACACAACTGGTTTGTATCATCAAGCATGATACAAACATGTACACTTGCATATATCACATATAAACAATGTGCACATTCAAGTGAGAAAATAAATCTTAAGTGAACCAATACTAGTTAATGTAAAGTAATATATCAAATATATAATTATACATTAAATCATTAAATCAACACTTGATGTAACGATCCGGTCATATCGCATATAACCGACTAATATCAATAGTAACAACTTATCGAATCAACACTTGATCCGATAACCCGGCTATATCGCATACAACCGATCAATGTCACAAATCGTGAGAATAGAATACAGTATCACATACTGGTATTATTCTCGGTCCCGCACATATCTCATATGCGCTCCTATTTCGTTTCGCTTGAGCCAGGAAACCCCTGTGTAGGACTCTAAAGACTCGTCAATACGCCGGCAGTAGGTGATGATCATATCAAACACCCACAAGCCGCAAGCGGTCTGCTAAACGTAACGGCCACCCGGGTATTGAGCGATCAGAAGATCAACGAGCAAGCCTGCTCATACTCCAGTGAATCCAACGAGTAACACTACCGTACAGTCCGGTCTGTTCGTCTGATATGTCGCATATCTCGTCTAGGGGTGGTAAACGTCAGACCCCAATAACTCGATAAGTCATGTCGATATGAGGCTCATAACGGGTCGAGAAACTACTGGTAACACTTACCAGTAAATCCCAAAAGCAGCCTTGGCCAAGGACTTCCTGTTATAGCCAATCGAACACTGCGCAACGTCAACTCTCTATACCGAGAGAGACGAAACCCCTCCTATCGCTCATTGCCTCCATGTGATTCGGGACTGTACCCAAAAGCCACCTTTTTGCACGCACTCTTGGACGTGGTATGTTGGAAATCAAAGCACAGTAGGAATCACAAAAGACTCTATGACGATCTCGGGTCTACAGACTAACCTGTACCAGTGTCACCAGAGAACTGCCATCTGACGTAAGGTATAGTACCATCTGGGAGTTCTCGGCGAGTCCGTCCAGTGTACCCAGTCTCTACTGAGCACCCGTATATCATCTCTGATGTCAAACACCAATGGATATGGGATCATCCATCGCCCATCTGTATGGGTCGAGAAGCTACACGCTAGTCTACTCTGGCATATCGATGCCCCGTCTCGATACACCCACGACTAGGGACTTTGAAAGATCATACTGGTGGGGACAAAATACCTATATACGGGTGCTCAATAGAGACTGGGTATACTATTGTTAGTTATATGTATGCCCTAGAGGCCATTACTGTACATAGGTATTTGCGGCGGTTCCGCGGCCGTATGTAAAATCAGTGTACACGTTAAGGTAAAGAGTAACCAGATAGCATACTATCATATCGAGCAAGAAAGTCATCCCTATATATGTCCAAGCATCCACTACAATATACATCCTATGTACAGTAATGGCCTCTAGGGCATACATATAACTAACAATCTCCCACTTGCACTAGGGCCATCTGATAGCAGTGGTTGTAGTATCTCATACTCAACCATCCCATAAAAGTCTCTCTCTAGGAAAAGGCCTTTCGTGAGTGGATCCGCCGTGTTGTCCTCTGAGTCTGCTCTCCTAACCTCGATCCCCTGGAGATCAACCATCTCCACGATCAGGTGACACTGCCTAAGAATATGTCTGGATCACTGATGGGACGGGCGTTCCTTGGCATAAGCCACAACTCCATTGTCACACAATGGCAGGAACGAAGTTCATCTCATGAACTAATATACACCCAGACTTCCTCTTTGGTAGTATCTTTGGTAACGATGTATCTTGCCTTTAATCGTCTAGTATGTCAAGGTATCTAGCTTGGAACTCTTCCAACATACCGTCCCTTTACCGAGGGTATAGACAATGCCTGTGACTGACATTCAGTCATCTTTATCACTCTGGAATCTTTCCAGTGATTCTCCCCAGGATCGATTGATACCATCTCACTACAACTTGTGAGTATCCTAACATCCATTTAAATCTATCTCATAGATCCAAAAATAAAGATTTAGGAGGTATCACTTTTATCCTATATGGAGAATCTTTGTGATAAACGGAGATTGACCAAGCATAGCATAGGAAACTCCTTCCCTATCAAGAGTATGTCATCCACGTACTCTACGAGGATCACCACCATACTCCCTACTACCTTTTTGTATATACAAGGTTCATCTACCATTTTGACGATGTCAAACTCTTTGACTAATTCATCAAAACAGACGTTCCAACTCCGCGATCCCTGCTTTATCACATAAAACATCATGCACACGTTTCCGCTGCTCCCACTGTCTACGAAGCCCTCTGGCTGTGTACTTATAGACGCTCTCTTCTAAAACATCATTTAGAAAAGCAGTCATGACACCCAACCGCCAGATATCGTAGTCATGGTATGTAGCCGTAGCAAGTAGGATCTGGATGGACTTAAG
Source organism: Agapanthus africanus (assembly GCA_030015575.1). Classification (NCBI taxonomy): domain Eukaryota; kingdom Viridiplantae; phylum Streptophyta; class Magnoliopsida; order Asparagales; family Amaryllidaceae; genus Agapanthus; species Agapanthus africanus. The sequence goes on along the minus strand of JASDDO010000029.1, from coordinate 238,706,976 downwards.
CATAGCTACTTAGAAAAGATTTCATCATAATCCTACTTGCTACGGCTACATACCATGACTACGATATCTGGCGGTTGGGTGTCATGACTGCTTTTCTAAATGATGTTTTAGAAGAGAGCGTCTATAAGTACACAGCCAGAGGGCTTCATAGACAGTGGGAGCAGCGGAAACGTGTGCATGATGTTTTATGTGATAAAGCAGGCATCGCGGAGTTGGAACGTCTGTTTTGATGAATTAGTCAAAGAGTTTGACATCGTCAAAATGGTAGATGAACCTTGTATATACAAAAAGGTAGTAGGGAGTATGGTGGTGATCCTCGTAGAGTACGTGGATGACATACTCTTGATAGGGTAGGAGTTTCCTATGCTACGCTCGGTCAATCTCCGTTTATCACAAAGATTCTCCATATAGGATAAAAGTGATACCTCCTAAATCCTTATTTTTGGATCTATGAGATAGATTTAAATGGATGTTAGGATACTCACAAGTTGTAGTGAGATGGTATCAATCGATCCTGGGGAGAATCACTGGAAAGGTTCCAGAGTGATAAAGATGACTGAATGTCAGTCACAGGCATTGTCTATACCCTCGGTAAAGGGACGGTATGTTGGAAGAGTTCCAAGCTAGATACCGTGACATACTAGACGATTAAAGGCAAGATACATCGTTACCAAAGATACTACCAAAGAGGAAGTCTGGGTGTATATTAGTTCATGAGATGAACTTCGTTCCTGCCATTGTGTGACAATGGAGTTGTGGCTTATGCCAAGGAACGCCCGTCCCATCAGTGATCCAGACATATTCTTAGGCAGTGTCACCTGATCGTGGAGATGGTTGATCTCCAGGGGATCGAGGTTAGGAGAGCAGACTCAGAGGACAACACGGCGGATCCACTCACGAAAGGCCTTTTCCTAGAGAGAGACTTTTATGGGATGGTTGAGTATGAGATACTACAACCACTGCTATCAGATGGCCCTAGTGCAAGTGGGAGATTGTTAGTTATATGTATGCCCTAGAGGCCATTACTGTACATAGGATGTATATTGTAGTGGATTCTTGGACATATATAGGGATGACTTTCTTGCTCGATATGATAGTATGCTATCTGGTTACTCTTTACCTTAACGTGTACACTGATTGTCAGTTAATTTTACATGAATGAAAATGAAAAACTCTCATCTCACATAAAAAACCCCGGCTATTCAAACGCGAAGATCCAACATAACATATCCAGCAACACATAACATCACATGTCATCAACGTAAGTAAATATGCACATCCCAATTGTCGTTGACATATAGCAACGAAACCGGCGATATCACATATTACACTTACGATCGCAGAAAAGAAAGTGTAAAACTACAACAGCTGGAATCCGCAAACTCTTTAGACATCGCATGCCTAATCAAATGAATTTCTTAGACATCACATGCCTAACAATTATAAACCCCGCATTTTAGTCTCTATATCGAAAATACTTTTCAATATCTAGTCGGGCAATTCAACAAGATTCCCGATAAACTGATCGAATGCTCGTCGCAAACTTTAGTAGGCGGTCGCACCCCCGATACCGTCGACGAAGTGCACCAAGGCGGAACACCGCTGCCGCGAGCACCCGAACGGATGCTTTCGGCGACGGGGTTCTCCTACAGTCACTTGGTCGGGGCTATGTGGTATGGCTGTCTATTAAGTTTACCCGGCGAGTATCCGCGTACGCTACGTGATTGCAACGGACTTTTGATCACATCAAAATTCCGTGGCAACCGATCAATCGAGACTAAATTGCTATGTTTATAACATTTATATTAGTTATCTCATAACTATTTGTGAATTCCAAATATTGTATCACATTCTAGATAAATAGAAAATGTTAAACTTTCCGATCGAACAATCAAACACCCAAGTTTTCCCGAAACAGCTCAACACATGAAATAAGTTTAAAAAACATTCACTTCATGCCACAGTACCAACGGTCCAGCCATAGAAGGGTCAAGCCAACGCCTCACATGTGGCACGCCGTACTGCCCCATGAAACTTATCACCCGTTCTCAGTTCTTTACCTTTCTGTAGCCCATGTAATATATTACATATGTGGGATCCTGATCCGGTATCATATACTCAGGACGTAAAGGACATTTGAGAAACAGTTCTCTGTAACGAACACACCCGAAGGAGATGCATCATATGCACTTTCTTCATTTGGGCGGCACGGGAAATCTGGTATTCCCCAATTTTCTGCTCTGTCCTATAACATTTATAAGTTGGAGCGAGACCAACGTTCCCCAGCTTAGTATAACAAGCGGGTTCGGTCATATATTCGTTTTATTATCTTGATTAAGGCGTGATATGGTCGCTACCAGGAGAGAGAGAGAAGAAAACACTCTGCGTGCGCTCTTGCAAGATCAGATTGGTTATTATTTTATCTAATCAGGATGGCTCCTACTGTTTTTATCAAATCTTCCTTCAAACCCTAAAAGGAAAGACTAGCCGGGATTAATTACACGCTACAAGTTCGCCAATCTTTCAGCCAGGCCAGTGTCGGTACTTTGAGGGAGGTCCCCCGTGCTTTCGCACGAACCTAATTAATGTAAACCTCGTTTTCCCAGAGGCGTAACCCCGTTGACACCTTTCTAGACACCTACTTGATCGGCTAATTGTAATGTGTAAAACTCTCCCAGGAGTAACAATTACTCGCAGTGGGTATCGGGATCCAACTATCTCATAGAAGGTATGCAATCTCATTGCAAATTTCAACACTTGAAATTCCCGATAATATTTTGCCCCTAGCACCTATGACCTTGGCTAAGGTCAACAAATCATAAGCACTAGTCAAGTTCTACCCGTCATTTCGTGATTAATTAGACCCACCCACATGACCTTTGGCTAAGGTCAACAAAGCCACAAGACTGTCCTAACTAATCGCATCATATGCGGTGTAGGAAGACATCACTTAGCTACCGTACACTACACCTCGGCTATGGTCGACAAACGTAGCACGAATACTAAGTACTCTACTTCCTAAAATGACGGAGGGCTATGACAGGTTTTTCTGAAAACCTACTGCGTAATGAACTTGATATCGTTGCAGAATCAAATGATTTTAAAATGGAGTGTTTTTGAGGCTTTTCTAGTTTTGCTAAAGGGGTCACTCCCGGTGAAGGGATCGTCGGCCCTTTCCTCGTCGAATGAGGTGCAGGATATATCATATACATCTCTGTGCAAAGCAAAAACTATAGAAGCAATCAAAAGACAAACCGAGGGTTGTAGCATCTGCCAGTTATTGCTAAAGGAGTCACTCCCGGTGAAGGGATCTCGGTCCTTTCCTTATCGAATAAGGTGCAGGATGTTCTACAAGGAACACCGCGATGCAAAGCAATAACTGTAGCTACCTGTTTTTGAAAATTCGATTCCACAACATCTTAGGTTTATTTTCTTTCATTAATCACATTAATGAAGTCCCATCATTTAAATCACCTAAACATCACAGATAAATACGACGTACACTAATGCCACCGCATTCGCCACGATGTCCCCTCGTGCACCGTTAGGTTAGGTAACTAACGACAGAGCGGGGCAGGGCTAGCACGAGTGCAAAACATAAGTAACGTCTATATAATATATCATATATATCATATACAGTATTTATCACAGAACATCAAATGATCACATCACAGATATCGCAGCATAAGAATCATATGAAATATTGGATATACTAGGACGTCCGAGTTTTCAATATGAGCCTGTATAAAACACGGATTCCACGGTCGCGATGAATAGCCAAACCCACACCTTTAGACCCCTACGAGAACGGCAAGCAACCCTTCAGATAAAGCAACCAAAGTCCATACTTTGTTGGTGTATAAGGATTCCATCTCAGATCGATAAGCATCCAGCCATTCTTACAGAGTCCTTCTCCTGATGGCCAGCCCGAGACTAGTTGGGTCATCATCTCATGATACAATCCTCGCTCCCACTGTCATAGAGAAACCGAAGTATCTCTCAGGTGGGTGAGGAACCCTACTAGATCGGCGGAGAGGCTGAGGTTCGTTGGTTGCTATTGAATCCTTTGGTTCTACCAAATCATCAGCTGTAGTTTGTATAGCTGGAACTGTTTCCAGTTCCACCTCATGACCAATAATTTCTTCACAAGAAATTCCCTTTCACAAAGGTGGCATGTTGAGAAACAAAACATTTTTGTTCCTCGGTTAGGTAGAAGGTATTCCCTTGCGTATGCTTGGGATATCCAACAAACTTCTGCAGAACTGACTTTGCCTCGAGCTTGTCCGGATCTTGGTTTTAGACATAGGCCGGACAACCCCAAATCTTAACAAACTTAAGATATGGGCTCTTCCCTTTCCATATCATATATGAAATGGTAGGCATCTGATTTGATCAGAACCCTATTCAATAGGTATGCAACTTCATAAGTGCATAACTCCCTAAAAGGAAATAGGAAACTCAGTAGTACTCATCATAGAGCACACCATATCACATAGGGTGCTATTGCTCCGCCCCGATATACCATCGTGCTATGGTGTATGCGGAGGAGTAATGCTGAGAGAGAATCTCATTCTTAGAATAGTCCAGGAATCCCGTGCTCAAGTATTCTCCTCCTTGATCACATCAAAGGACATAATACTTTTACCCGTATTTTGGTTCTCTACTTCTAACTTATATTCTATGAATATCTCAAAAGGTTCGGACTTGTGTTTCAACAGGAACATATGTCTGAATCTTGAGAGATTATCAGAGAATGTAATGAAGTACAAAGAACCGGTCTTGGCATTTGTAGACAGGGGACCTTCATACATCATATGTATCATCCCAAGGGTTCACTAACTCTTTCTCTGTTTCCAATAAACAGAGCTATGGTCATATTATCTCTGTGACATGACTGGCAAGTTTCATAAGATGTAAATTCAAACAGATTTAAATATGCATCTAAATGTAACTTCAGCTAGTCGGGTCGCATTGATATGACCTAGTCTACAATGTCTCAAGTAGGATTTGTTCATTTCTGAACTCTTCCTCTTGTGTGTATTCTATACACTAAGAACTGTAGTTTGATTTAGAACGTCAATGCTTTTAGATAACGTGCCTGAACCGATCAACTTTTGATATAGGAAATGTTCAAAACATTATCCAACGATACAAAATTATATCCTTCTTTATCTAAATAAAGAGACTGATATGATTTTGTATATCAGGTTCGGTATCTAATAACATTTGTTCAGAATCAATGTATTCTGGTAATACAGGGTGACAGTGACCAACAGACTATATAACTAACAATGGTGTACCCAGTCTCTACTGAGCACCCGTATATAGGTATTTATATCCGGTCGAACTTTCTAACATGTTCTAAAATAATCCGGAAAAACTTAATAAACAAAGTTAAATAATCCGATCGAATTATCGAGTCCCCAATACACCCCAGAAAACTCAACTCTTGAGTGAAACATAAAAATTCCCAGAAGAATCACCAAACAAGTAACCGGGTTCTGGAGTCCAGTGGGAGACCAACTCGAGGAGTCGAGTCCGGGTCTCCTAACTCTAGAATTATTTTTACACAGTAACCTCAGGTGTTTTTTGGTGATTCTTCTAGGAATTTTTATGTTTCACTCAAGAGTTGAGTTTTCTGGGGTGTATTGGGGACTCGATAATTCGATCGGATTATTTAACTTTGTTTATTAAGTTTTTCCGGATTATTTTAGAACATGTTAGAAAGTTCGACCGGATATAAATACCTATATACAGGTGTTCAGTAGAGACTGGGTACACTATTGTTAGTTATATGTATGCCCTAGAGGACATTACTGTACATAGGATGTATATTGTAGTGGATGCTTGGACATATATAGGGATGACTTTCTTGCTCGATATGATAGTATGCTATCTGGTTACTCTTTACCTTAACGTGTACACTGATTGTCAGTCAGAGGCATTGTCTATACCCTCTGTAAAGGGACTGTATGTTGGAAGAGTTCCAAGCTAGATACTGTGACATACTAGACGATTAAAGGCAAGATACATCGTTACCAACGATACTACAAAAGAGGAAGTCTGGGTGTATATTAGTTCATGAGATGAACTTCGTTCCTGCCATTGTGTGACAATGGAGTTGTGGCTTATGCCAAGGAACGCCCGTCCCATCAGTGATCCAGACATATTCTTAGGCAGTGTCACCTGATCGTGGAGATGGTTGATCTCCAGGGGATCGAGGTTAGGAGAGCAGACTCAGAGGACAACACGGCGGATCCACTCACGAAAGGCCTTTTCCCAGAGAGAGACTTTTATGGGATGGTTGAGTATGAGATACTACAACCACTGCTATCAGATGGCCCTAGTGCAAGTGGGAGATTGTTAGTTATATGTATGCCCTAGAGGCCATTACTGTACATAGGATGTATATTGTAGTGGATGCTTGGATATATATAGGGATGACTTTCTTGCTCGATATCATAATATGCTATCTGGGCTATGGAGTGAGGCTGTCTATTAAGTTTACCCGGCGAGTATCCGCGTACGCTACGTGATTGCGACGGACTTTTGATCACATCAAAATTCCGTGGCAACCGATCAAGTGAGACTAAAGTGCTATGTTTATAACATCCAAATCAGTTATCTCATAACTTCTTGTGGATTCCAATTATTGTATCATATTCCAGATAAATAGAAAATGTTAAACTTTTTGATCGAACAGTCAAACACCCAAGTTTTCCCGAAATAGCTCAACACATAAAATAAGTTTAAAAACATCCAGTTCATGCCTCAGTACCAACGGTCCAGCCGTAGAAGGGTCAAGCCAACGCCTCACATGTGGCACGCCGTACTGCCCCAAACCCGAAGGTTCAAAGGGCAGTTCAAGACGGTCACATAATCGAGTTAAGGTTTGTTGTCTTCTAGAGAGTCCATCGCGTTACTTGCACTACTTAGAACGTCTTTAAACCACGGAAAAATCCAACACTTGGAAATTTTCCGGCAGGGGAAAAAGTGGGTATTTATATCCGGTCGAACTTTTTAATATATTCTAAATATCTGGAAAACCCAACGAAATTAAAAATTCCGATCGAAACAACGACTACAAAATAAACCCCAAAATACTCAACTCTTGAGTCAGATAAAAATACCCATAAAATATCAGGGAATAAAAATAAAACATTACTGTGCAAATTTTATAGGGTGACGTCACTAGGTGGCGGCGGAACCGCCGCACGAGCCATGCTCGTGCCGCGGTTCCGCGGCGGTTTAAGCTCCAAACAGTGTCGTATTTGCACAGTAATTCTTACAATTTCCTGCTAAATTTTTTAGGAATTTTAATTCGGAAAAATCCCAGATTTTAAAAATGGACCAGAGAGGGGTGTATTTCGTCGTATTTGGATTCGATCGGGGTTCTAACTTCGTTAACGCATCGCCTAAGGCTCTAGCTAGGCTCTGATACCACTGTAGGGTTCCTAGGCACACTAATGAGGTCTCACAAGGCATCAACCATGCTAATTTTAAATTTTTCCGGTGCCGAGAAACCCTAATACGGATCGTTAACTAGATAATGAGGCGATGCAAGCAAGTTAACGGCTTTAACTAAGAGTGAACGGAAATACAACCTTTGTAGATCTGGTCCTCCCCCTCCATAGCTCCATGATGAAGTCCCCTCGCTGCGATCATCGGATCCCGGGTTCTAGCGTCGGCTTCATCGGAGAAAAGGGCGGGCTAGGTCGTCAACTTCGATGCCGAAGATGATCTACGTCGAGGCAACACAAGATCAAGCTCCAACTTCACCAAGCCATGAAACTTGTGAAGAAAACACCCTATACTACTTGGCAAGTTGTAGAGGATGAAGAAATAGGAAGTGGGTTCACTTTAGAATTGGATTTCTCACTCTTTTTCTCAAGTCACCATTGATGGTTGCAAGCTTCTTCATCTTGAAGAAGAAGAAGAAGAAGAAAAAGAATATGATAAGAATTATTGGAAAATAGAAAATGAGGTGATTCTTATCATATCTCAACCATGGTCAAGTGTATAGAACAAACTAGGGTTAAGTTGAATGGTTAGGTTAAAGGAAAGAAACAAAATGGTCAATCTTTCAAACCTTCATGAACTTTCAATGTAAAAAAAAAGTAGCAACCATTTTATTTCTTGCCAAAATGAAATAAATAAATGAATAAATAAATAAAAACCCTAACCATTTACTTAACCAAGGTTTAAACCAAAACTACACCCAAGTTGGCATGTATCATCAAACATGATACAATCTTGTGAACAAAAGTATATCACATATACAACTTGTGTATTTCAAGTGAGAAAATCCATTTAAAGTGAACCAATACTAGTTAATGCAAAGTAATATATCAAATATATAATTATGCATTAAATCATTAAATCAATACTTGATTTAACGATCCGGTCATATCGCATATAACCGACTAATATCCAATGTATCGGCTTATCGAATCAATCCTTGATTCGATAACTAGGTTATATCGCATACAACCAATCGATACATTCATCGCGAGAATGGAATACGGTATCACATACACGCATTATTCTCGGTCCCGTATATATCTCATATGTGCTCGTATTTCGTTTCGCTTGAGCCAGGAAACCTCTGTGTAGGACTCTAAAGACTCGTCAATACGCCGGCAGCAGGTGATGATCATATCAAACACCCACAAGCCGCAAGCGTTCTGCTAAACGTAACGGCCACCCGGGTATTGAGCGATCAGAAAATCAACGAGCAAGCCCGCTCACACTCCTGTGAATCCAACCAGTAACACTTACCGTACAGTCCGGTCTGTTCGTCTGATATGTCGCATATCTCGCCTAGGGGTGGTAAACGTCAGACCCCATTAGCTCGATAAGTCGTGTCGATATGAGGTCTATAACAGTTCGAGAAACTACTGGTAACACTTACCAGTAAATCTCAGCAACCCTGGCCAGGGATTTCCGGTTATAGCCAATCGAACACAGCGCAACATCAACTCCCTATACCGGGAGAGACGAATCCCCTCCTATCGCTCATTGCCTCCATGTGATTCGGGACTGTACCCAAAAGCCACCGTTTTGCATGCCCTCTTGGACGTGGTAAGGTGTAAATCAAAGCACAGTGGGAATCACACAAGACTCTATGACGATCTCGGATCAACAGACTACTCTGTACCAGTATCACCAGAGAACTGCCATTTGACGTAAGGTATAATACCATCTGGGAGTTCTCGGCGAGTCCGTCCAGTGTACCCAGTCTCCACTGAGCACCCGTATATCATCTCTGATGTCAAACACCAATGGATATGGGATCATCCATCGCCCATCTGTATGGGTCGAGAAGGTAAACGCTAGTCTACTCTGGTGTATCGATGCCCCGTCTCGATACACCCACGACTAGGGACCTTGAAGGATGTACTTATGGACTACCATGTCCCTACTAGTATGATCCGCATCATAGTCCAGGTAGTCAAGTACACATCCTAAGGGCTTTACCAACATGAAACAGAGAGACAATCAGTATACACGTTAAGGTAAAGAGTAACCAGATAGCATACTATCATGTCGAGCAAGAAAGTCCTCCCTATATATGTCCCAGCATCCACTACAATATACATCCTATGTACAGTAATGGCCTCAAGGGCATACATATAACTAACAACTTGTATGTGATACCGTATTCTAATCTCGCGATATATGATATTAGTCGGTTGTATGTGATATAGCCGGATTATAAAGTCAAGTGTTGATTTAATAATTTAATATATAATTATATATTTGATATATTAATATATATTAACTAATATTAGCTCACTTAAGAATTTCTTTTCTACTTATACATTTAATATATATGTGATATATGTTAATGTATTTATTTTTTGTGTCATGCTTGATGATACATTGGACATGGGTGTATGAGACTCATACCATACTTAAGATAATTTGGGGATTTAATTATTAAGAGAAAAACAAAATTAGGTGGAAAAAGACATAGATTAAGATGCTTTTAGAAGCTTGTGGAAATCTTGACTTAGTCCACTAATATTGTTTTACTCTAGATATTTATTAACCTAACCATTATCTTTAGCCTTGGTTAAGTCTCTACATGAGTTTATATATGATATTTTCTCACCCATGGTTGGAATGGTTCATTGATTCATCTTCTTCTTCATCTCCAATTTTGCTTTCTATCTTTCTTGTGAGAAGAAAAAGAGAAAGAGAAAAATAATTCTAAAGTGAGCAAAATTCCTACTTCACCAATCTATACCAAACTATCCATTTAGTATAGGTTGTTTCTTTCACTAATTCTCAATTAGTGAAGAGGTAGCTTGAGTTAGCGATTCTTCGACGTAGATCATTTTCGGCCTCGAAGATCTTTGAGCAAACTCATTCTTTTCGCCTAGCGGAACCTAAGGAGAGTCCGGGAGAGCACTACTTGGAGCAAATGGACTACTACACGGAGCTTTAGAAGTGAAGGACCAGTCTACAAAGGTTGTATTCATATATCACTTAGAGTAAAGTTGTTTACTTGCTTAGTTAAACCATAATTCTCTAGTTAGATCCTTGGTTCGGGCTCGGTCGGCACCCTAAATTTTTAAAGTTGCATACTTGATCCTTGGTTTGAGATCGGTCACCTTGGTTATTTTCCAAGCTCATTTGCCTTAGCCTTTTTCTTGAGCTCCTTGCTCTCTAGCTCTCTCAATTTTCCTTCTTCTTCACCATTCATGCTTCAAGCTCTAAACCATCACATGTGTTGTGAACTCTTGAGCTTGAGATCCTAAGTGAGCAAACAAAACCCCTACTTCACTATCCTACACTTGATTAGCACTCAAATGTAGGGTGTTTCCTTCCCTAAAGAGTTTAGTGAAGAGGTAGCTTGAGCTAGAGGGACTTCGGGTGGATCATCTTCGGCACGAAGATCACGGAGGAGGCTCGTTCAAACTTCAAGTGGAGCTACAAAGAGTCGTAGGGAATACAACCCGGAGCATTTGAAGCGAAGGATTCAATCAACAAAGGTTGTTGTTTCTATCCTTAGCTTAAATTTTTTGATATCAAGTTTAAAACCCTAATCTTCAAGTTAGATTCTAGGTTAGTGTTCATTAGCACTATGAAATTTTGAAAATTGCATGTGTGATGCCCATTTTAACCCTATCGTGGTGCTAGTAAACACTTCCATGTCAGGTTTTGTCTTTATCCTCAATAGAGGGGCGGTCTGTTGGAAGAGCTCCAAGCAGGACATCGTTGCTGACTCGACGATGGAAGAAGAGTATATCGCTGCATGTGACGCCGTAAAAGAAGCAGTATGGATCAGGAAGTTCGTGACAGAGCTTCAGGCGGTTCCGTCCATTGTTGATCCAATACCGCTGTATTGTGACAACAATGGCGCTATAGCTTTAGCGATGGAACCAAGGTCCCATCAGAAGTCCAGACACATCTTGAGGCGGTACCACCTGATCAAGAAGATCAAGGTGTGGAGAATAGATACGGAGAACAATACTGCAGATCCACTCACAAAGGCCATCCCTCAGACACAGTTCAAGAGGCTAATCGAGATGATAGGTCTGCGATATGCCAATACATGGCCCTAGTGCAAGTGGAAGATTGTTAGTGATATATTCCCTAGAGGCCATTATTGTATAGTACTGGTTTGTATATTATATTTTGGAAGCTTAGGATATACACGGATATAATAACGGTCTTGCTCAATATGGTAGTATGCTACTTGGTTTGATTCTACCTCAATATGTGCATGTGTTTCTTTTAGCATATTGTAACAACTCCAATTTCAGTGTACACAAATTTCATTTAAAGTTAATGTACAATTGGGGTATTTACAAATTCCTATGAAAGCTATAAGTATTTGTTTTGATTTAGAACAGCAAGAAGGAGCTTGTAGCTCATTGGTAAGACCTTGCACTACTGAGACAAAGCACCATAGTTCAAATCCCATCAGCCACATTATCTTTTTGTATTAATTTCTTTTAATCTTTTAGAAGCCCAAGAGTCTACACATGCAACACACGTAATAGGGTAAGTTACAGAATAATCAAACATGTTAAATAGGCTAGTTGAAGCATCAGAGACACGTGGCCCCAATCCGAGCCCCCACCTCCATGATCCAACCGGCGAGATTGCATCTCAGGCCGGTGCCGCCAGTTTAGTTGTAGCCAAATGCAATTTTTCTTTAACCCCAGCACCCCTTGGACTCCCCCTATGACTCCAGTATTATTTGTTTTCTCTCCACATTTATAGAGCACAATAAAATTCACATTTAACCTCATTTTAATGCATATTTTTAATGCATTTTCATCACCCCTAAACCCTAATTTTTTTCCTATAAATACCACCTTCATATCATCCCTACCCACTTACAAATCCCTGCCAAAACTCTCAAGAATTCCGAAGTCTTTATATTGTGCAAGTGGAGTTAACAAAGGGCGAAGCTCCGACGAAGTTCCATCGACGATACGAGGAGTTTCCGGCAGCGAAACGAAGCACCGACGAATCCTAGACCTCCTCCTACATCCCCCCTCTCATCAAAGCCAGTAAGTACCTGTTCTCTCACTCGTTTGCTATTCTCAAGCTTTTCATTCTCAAAACGCGTTGGAAGCGGAGTTTTCCTGTTTCTGATTCTCTTTTCTTTTAAAAAATACAACTTTTCTTAATAACAAACCTACAAATTTTGATATCTTTTTTAGTAATCATTAACAAAGACAATAGAACAAGTTTAACATTAAAATAATAACCGTAGCAAGTTTTATTCCACTTTCACATTAAAATGCCTATGTTTCATTTTGACATGCTTATACCTTTTAACCGTATTACCTTAGAAAAACTCACGAGGTAATGACCTATCTCATCACAAAACACATATCTATCATAGCACGATAAATTTTTGGACAATAGAATACGGAAAATACGATTTTTGCAAATAAATCCCTTTAACTTATAAAACCGTTTTCTTTAAAAAATGTATTTAACTTTCCATGCAATTGAGCCTCTACAACCCATTTTGAAGACCCCGTTCGGGATGGTGTGGATTATCGCACATCCTCGGGCTTAGTAGAGTGAGATGCAGACCTCCGCAAGGAGCATTCCATCTCGATGGAATTTTTTATATATTTTTCTTTAGAAAATGAGATTTTTACAAAAAAATAAATAAATTTATTTTCGTTAAATATGTATATATAAATATTACCAAAATACTTATTTTAAATATATATATTATTCCATGTTTCCAAAACTCAAGAAAAGGATTCAAATATTACATGAAACTATCATGATAATTCAAAACAATATTCATATTACAAATAAATACCATATATTATGAAATTAGGTTTTATTCACTAGAATTGTCACATTTATAAAATATAAATCAATGAAAACCCTAAAGACGTTAATTAAATGCTTGAGGTGTATTTTAAAATTATGTCAAAAACATTTTTACATAAAACCCCCTCAAGTTATGCTAAATTGCAATAAAGACCCAAGTAAACATAGGTTTAAGCGGGACCAGTCTCTTGAGCCTCAGAGAGCCAGAGATATGGGTGCTTGCCTATTTAAGGTAGACAACATAACAAACGGTGTTATCAACACAGTAATTGTCTTGGAAAAAGACACAAATCCTGCCGTCCATGTGCAGCAGTTACCGATAACACCAAAACAATCAGGATTTCAAGTTCTTTTTAAAAGTGTCTGACTCAGACTGAGTCACAATATAATCAAACTAACTTGAATATGATTCAAGTATCAAACTACAATTCAACATGAATCCATGAATTCTTCTATTCAATCTATATCAATCTGTATTGACCGAACCGAACCATGGATATATTCCATTTACATGTTCTTCTATTATATCTATTCCATTACTGATATCATGGTTTCGGCAAGTCATCCATCTATACAATTTACAAGACAATACAATACAATCAACACAATCAAGATATTGCGGGGTTTATAAAGGGGTAGACTGGTACGGAACATGTTAAAGATCGCATGAGGTGGTCACTTAAGACGTAATTACATCCATGCCGTTGTTCCGTGGTATTATCGACGGAGCCTTATACTAAGGGTTACCAAAGTCTCCGGTGTAAGTGGGACTCTTTGTTAGTTATATGTATGCCCTAGAGGCCATTACTGTACATACGATGTATATTGTAGTGGATGCTTGGACATATATATGGAGGACTTTCTTGCTCGATATGATAGTACGCTATCTGGTTGCTCTTTATCTTAACATGTACTCTGATTGTCTCTATGTTACATGTTGATAAAGCCCTTAGGATGAGTACTTGACTACCAGGACTATGATGCGGATCATACTAGTGGGGACAGTGTAGTCGTCAAGTACATCCTTCAAATGTTCCTAGTCGTGGGAGTACCGAGACAGGGCATCGATACTCCAGAGTAGACTAGCGTATGCGCTTCTTGACCCATATGATGGGCGATGGATGATCCCATATCCATTGGTGTTTGACATCAGAGAAGGTATACGGGTGCTCAGTGGAGACTGGGTACACTGGACGGACTCGCCGAGAACTCCCAGATGGTATTATACCTCACGTCAGATGGCAGTTCTCTAGTGACACTGGTACAGGTTAGTCTGTAGACCCGAGATCGTCATAGAGTCTTGTGTGATTCCCACTTTGCTTTGATTTCCATCATACCACGTCCAAGAGGGCGTGCAAAAAGGTGGCTTTTGGGTACAGTCCCGAATCACATGGAGGCAATGAGCGATTGGAGGGGATTCGTCTCTCCCGGTATAGGGAGTTGATGTTGCGCTGTGTTCGATTGGCTATAACTGGAAATCCCTGGCCATGGTTGCTGAGATTTACTGGTAAGTATTATCAGTAGTTTCTCGAACTGTCAGAGACCTCATATCGACACGACTTATCAAGCTACTGGGGTCTGACGTTTACCACCCCTAGGCGAGATATGCGATATATCAGACGAAGAGACCGGACTGTACGGGAGTGTTACTGATTGGATTCACAGGAGAATGTACAGGCTTGCTTGTTGATCTTCTGATCGCTCAGTACCTGGGTGGCTGTTACGTTTAGCTGACCGCTTGCAGCTTGTGGGTGTTTGATATGATCATCACCTACTGCCGGCGTATTGACGATTCTTTAGAGTCCTACACAGAGGTTTCTTGGCTCAGGCAAAACGGAGTAGGAGCACATATATGATATGTGCAGGACCGAGAATAATACGTGTATTCGATACCGTATTAGATTCTCGCGATATGTGATATCGGCCGGGTATATGTGATATAGCCGGGTCATCAGATCAAGTGTTGATTCGATGAACTGATACAGATTATATTAGTCGGTTATTTGTGAAATAGCCGGATTATCGGATCAAGTGTTGATTCGATAATTTAATGTATAATTATATATTTGATATATTAAATTACATTAACTAATATAAGCTCACTTAAAGATTCTTTTTCTCACTCGGGTAATACATTGATATATATGTGATATATGTTAATTGTATTATTTTATTTTGTTACAATAAATATTGTATATGTGATATATAATATTGTAACATGTTAGGGTTATAAATGCAACATGGTTTGTGGAATTTAAATGTGGTTAAGGTTTGGATTAGGGTTAAGCTTGCATGAAACTTTCAAAAGCTTCTTGAAGCTTTGACTTTGACTTTGGATATTTTATGTAGATATTTGCTTAACCCAACCCAACCCTTCACCATAGTTAATTCTCTACATGGGTTAAGTCTTCATACTTAACCCATGGTTGCATTTCTAACCTCACTAGAGTTTTCATTATTTATCACAAAAGAAATGGCTTCTTCTTCTTCCTTCTTCTTGCTTGAAAAAGCTTTCTAGCTTTTTCATTAGTGATGATTTTGAGTGAGATTAAGAAAACAAACGAGAGCTAAATTCCTACTTCATCATCCTCATCTATTCTTGCCACTTAGATTAGGGTGTTTGCTTTGCTAATACTTGATTAGCAAAGCAAGAGCTTGGGTTTAAGTTTCTTCAAGGTAGATCATCTTTGTTATCGAAGATCGGAAGAAAGCTTGCATCTTTCTCTTCGTGGAGCCTCTTTAGAGTCTGGGAACTTGATGATCGCAGCGAAGGGACTACTACTCGGAGCTTATGAAGCGAAGGACCGGACTACAAAGGTTGTAATCCCAAACTCTTAGAAGTAAAGTTGTTTACTTGCTTATTATTTTCGCCTAATCTTTAGTAAAGATCTTGGTTAGGGTTGTTCGGCACGTCTAAATTTTAAATCGGGCATGGTTGATGCCTTGTATACCCTTGTGAGAGTGCCTAGTAACCCTACACTCTTGTCGTATACACTGGCATTTTCTGTACCAAGCTACAAATAGCAGCGTTAACAATATAATATAACTTTAAAAGTTACATTCTATTTCTGTCTATTCTCTACTCACCCTTGGGACTTACCGAGCGACTTGTTCGCTGACGACATTCTCTTTCTTCTTCTTTGGAATGTCGTCAGGTGTTTCGGACACACTGGAGATCGATCCCAGCAGCGAAGACTTGGATCAGTTTACTGAAGACCCGGAGTTTTAGATTCACTTGTATATTACATTTCATTTTCATTTCTGTTGCCATTTTTAGGCATTGCTTTCATTCCATGTATTTTCATTTCAGTTGTATTGTAAAAAGAATGTTTAATAAATAAAGTTGTTGTTTATTTACATCTTGTCTCTTGTGTACTTTAGTTTATATTGCTTAGATACGCTTAGCGTGTTTACTTCTGAGTAAATACGTAGCGGCCTCGTCGCGTCCTCTATCCGTATACTGGAAAGTGAGGCGTGACAGGTTTTGTTGGTAGCCCATGCAAGTCAGCTCTGTGTGGACATACAGGTCAGCTTTGTATGGACATGCAGGTCAGCTCTATATGGACAACCTAAGCAATATAACATAAGAACCACCAACTAAAAACATTCTTTACAATTCATATTCCTTGAATCTTTTAATTTCATATATTTTGAATCTGTCCTAACCCAAACTTTTCTTTCAGGGTTATGGATTCCCCAATCAACACTAGCACCAATTTCAACAACACTCCACCACCCCTACCAATTACACCTGCTGTAGCTTCTCCGATCAATGAGCAGACGATACTGTTTGAGGCAATCTGCAGCTTCCTAGAAGGACAGCAGCAGCAGACTGCTATTCTCTTGAACCGTCCAGAAGCGGAAGCACCCAGAATGAAGCAATTCCGAGCACTGCACCCCAAAAACTTTTCGGGAAAAGAGAGCCCTATGGAAGCGAAGGAATGGGCTCAAAGCGTTGAATATGACCTGGCAGCAGCACAAGTGCCAGAAGTCGCTTTGGTTCGAGTTGCAAACCTGCAGCTCACTGATAATGCACGGGTTTGGTAGAATGAGGAAGAAAGTCGTCTTCATCAGCCTATCGAAAGGAAGACTTTTCTTGACATGTTCGATGCAAAGTACTTCCCTGAGACTGCCCGCTTTGATATGGAGCAGCAGTTCATCCATCTGCAACAAGGTTCAATGTGGACCAAATCTGTAGATGATTATGATGCTGAGTTTACCATGCTTAGCAGGTAAGATATGTCTCAATGTTTGATTCTATATCACATACTACACAGCTAACACAAGACCGTAACAGGTTTGCGGCCCATCTCATACCGACTGCTGAGATCAGGGCTAGAAGATTTCAGAAAGGGTTGGACCTGGAAATCCAAGCTGCATTGGTTACAGGGGATTTCCCAACCCATGATATGGCTTTGAAAGTTGCCTGAAGATATGAGGCAGTGGTGAAGAAGAAGGGCAGACCTCAATCTACCGGAGTGAAACGCCCTGCCACCCAGATGGCAGGAGGAGCCTCTTCAAGGCCAACAGTTGAACCCAGGAGACCGGAAGAAACCAATATCCAGCCAAGTCCTGATTTTTGCTTCTATTGCAAGAGGGAAGGACACTTGTGGAAGGACTGCAGGCGAGCAAAAGGCCTGTGCTTAGTTTGTGGCGCATCCAATCACGGAATTGGGACCTGTCCTTATAGACGCAACTCAGCTTCCACACACACTAACTACCCACAGCGGCCAGCTATCCAGGCTCCTACACCTCATCTAGCACTCCCGGCTCCACCTCCTGCACAGCCCAATCGCCAATTCCATCAGGCTCTGAGGAACATGTCTCGAGGGCAAAGAAACATGCTCCAAGGACAAAGAAATGTGCCCCCGGCTAGGAGGAATGAACCACGGCATCAGGCTTTCTTTTTAGCGACTGATGAAGCAGAGGCCGTACACTAAGGTAACCCTGGTAATTCTCTTCAACATTTTCAAACCCTTGTACCACTTTGTTATTTTCATACACTATCAGTACTTCTATCACCAAACTTTACTTGAATCTGTTACACTTTTCTTTTACAAATTTCGAAGACGAAATTTTTGTAAGGAGGGTAGACTGTAACAACTCCAATTTCAGTGTACATAAATTTCAT
The DNA here is from genome assembly GCA_030015575.1 of Agapanthus africanus. Lineage (NCBI taxonomy): Eukaryota > Viridiplantae > Streptophyta > Magnoliopsida > Asparagales > Amaryllidaceae > Agapanthus > Agapanthus africanus. The sequence continues at coordinate 238,688,531 of JASDDO010000029.1, read as the reverse complement.
TTAAAGTTAATGTATAATTAGGGTATTTATAAATTCCTATGAAAGCTATAAGTATTTGTTTTGATTTAGAACAGCAAGAAGGAGGTTGTAGATCATTGGTAAGACCTTGCACTACTGAGACAAAGCACCAGAGTTCAAATCCCATCAGCCACATTATCTTTTTGTATTAATTTCTTTTAATCTTTTAGAAGCCCAAGAGTCTACACGTGCAACACACGTAATATGGTAAGTTACAGAATAATCAAACATGTTAAATAGGCTAGTTGAAGCATCAGAGACACGTGGCCCCAATCCGAGCCCCCACCTCTATGATCTGACCGGCGAGATTACATCTCGGGCCGGCGCCGCCGGTTTAGTTGTAGCCAAATGCAATTTTTCTTTAACCCTAGCACCCCTTTGACTCCACCCATAACTCCAGTATTATTTATTTTCTCTGCACATTTACAGAGCATAATAAAATTCACATTTAATCTCATTTTAATGCATATTTTTAATGCATTTTCATCACCCTTAAACCCTAATTTTTCCCTATAAATACCACCCTCATATCACCCCTACCTACTCATAAATCCCTGCCAAAACTCTCAAGAATTCCGAACTCTTTATATTGTGCAAGTGGAGTTAACAAAGGGTGAAACTCCGACGAAGTTCCGTCGACGATACGAGGAGTTTCCGGCAGCGAAACGAAGCAGCAACGAATCCTAGACCTCCTCCTACCTCCCCCTCTCATCAAAGCCAGTAAGTCCCCCTTCTCTCTCTCGTTTGTTATTCTCAAACTTTTCATTCTCAAAACGTGTCGGAAGCGGAGTTATCCGGTTTCCGATTATCTTTTCTTTTAAAAAATAAAACTTTTCTTAATAACAAACTTACAAATTTTGATATCTTGTTTAGTAATCATTAACAAAGACAATAGAACAAGTTTGACATTAAAATAATAACCGTAGCAAGTTTTATTCCACTTTTACATTAAAATACCTTTATGTTTCATTTTGACATGCTTATACTTTTTAACCGTATTACCTTAGAAACACTCACGAGCTAATGACCTATCTCATCACAACACACATATCTATCATAGCACGATAAATTTTGGGACAATAGAATACGGAAAATACGAATTTTGCAAATAAATCCCTTTAACTTATAAAACCGTTTTCTTTAAAAAGTGTATTTAACTCTCCATGTAATTGAGCCTCTACAACCCATTTTGGGGACCCCGTTCGGGATGGTGCGGATTATCGCACATCCTCGGGCTTAGTAGAGCGAGATGCAGACCTCCGCAAAGAGCATTCGATCTCGATGGAATTTTTTATATATTTTTCTTTAGAAAATGAGATTTTTACAAACAAATAAATTTATTTATTTTCATTAAATATGTATATATAAATATTACCAAAATACTTATTTTAAATATATATATTATTCCAAGTTTCCAAAACTCAAGAAAAGGATTCAAATATTACATGAAACTACCATGATAATTCAAAACAATATTCATATTACAAATACATACCATATATTATAAAATTAGGTTTTATTCACTAGAAATGTCACATTTATAAAATATACATCAATGAAAACCCTAAAGACGTTAATTAAATGCTTGAGGTGTATTTTGAAATTATGTCAAAACCATTTTTACATAAAAACCCCTCAAGTTATGCTAAATTGCAATAAAGACCCTAGTAAACATAGGTTTAAGCGAGACCAGTCTCTTGAGCCTTAGGGAGCCAGAGATATAGGTGCTTGCCTATTTAAGGTAGAGAACATAACAAACGGTGTTATCAACACAGTAATTTTCTTGGAAAAAGACACAAATCCTGCCGTCCATGTGCAACAGTTACCGATAACACAAAAACAATCAGGATTTCAAGTTCTTTTTAAAAGTGTCTGACTCAGACTGAGTCACAATATAATCAAACTGACTTGAATATGATTCAAGTATCAAACTACAATTCAACATGAATCCATGAATTCGTCTATTCAATCTATATCAATTTGTATTGACCGAACCGAACCATGGATATATTCTATTTACATGTTCTTCTATTATATCCGTTCCATACTGATATCATGGTTTCGGCAAGTCATCCATCTATACAATTTATAAGACAATACAACACAATCAAGATATTGCGGGATTTATAAAGGGGTAGACTGGTACGGAACATGTTAAAGGTGGCACGAGGTGGTCACTTAAGATGTAATTACATCCATGCCGTTGTTCCGTGGTATTATCGACGGAGCCTTGTACTACGGGTTACCAAAGTCTCCGGTGTAAGTGGGACTCCTTTCGTATATACTGGCATTTTCTGTACCAAGCTACAAACAACCGCGTTAACAATATAATATAACTTTAAAAGTTATATTCTCTTTGTGTCTATTCTCTACTCACCCTTGGGACTTACCGAGCGACTTGTTCGCTGAAGACATTATCTTTCTTCTTCTTTTGAATGTCGTCAGGTGTTTCGGACTCACTGGAGATCGATCCCAGCAGCGAGGACTTGGATCGGTTTACTAAAGACCCGGAGTTTTAGATTCACTTGTACATTATATTTCATTTTCATTTCTATATGCCATTGTTTAGGCATTGCTTTCATTCCATGTATTTTTATTTCAGTTGTATTGTAAAAAGAATGTTTAATAAATAAAGTTGATGTTTATTTACATCTTGTCTCTTGTGTACTTGACTTTATATTGCTTAGATACGCTTAGCGTGTTTACTTCTGAGTAAATACGTAGCGGCCCCGTCGCGTCCTCTGCCCGTATACTGCGAAACGGAGCGTGACACATATCGCTTATACATATTGGTAGAGCCCTTAAGATCATTGCTTGACTACCAGCGTTGTGATGGCAGTCACACTAGTGGGGGCTAGGTAGTCTATAAGCACATCCTTATACAGGTCCTTAGTCGTAGGATTATCGAAACGGGGCATCGATACTCCAGAGTAGACTAGTGTATACGCTTCTTATCTCAGTTTGGGAGATGGCATGTCCCGCAGCCATTGGTATCCGATACCGGAGATAGTATACATGTGCTCATTGGGTTATGAGTTACACTGGACGGACTCGTTGGGAACTGCTGGTTGGTATTATACCTATCGTCAAGTAGCAATTCCCAGATGACATGAGTACAACTTAGTCCGATGAATTGACATCACTATTCGTCTTGTAGGGTTGCTAGGCACACGCACAAGGGTCTACGAGGCATCAACCATGCCCGATTAAAATTTTAGCCGTGCCGAACAACCCAAAGCCGGATCTTTAAACTAGAGTTTATGCGAAAACACGCATGTTAAACACTTTAACACTAAGTGAGAGGGATTACAACCTTTGTAGATCCGGTCCTTCACTTCTTAAGCTCCGTGTTGAAGTCCCTTCGCTGCGATCATCGTGTTCCGGACTCTCGAGAGGTTCCACGAAGAGAAAGATGCAAGCTTGCTTTCGATCATCGATACAAAAATGATCTACCTTGAAGTTTCATTAACACAAGCTAACACTCACCAAATGAAGTGAACACTCTCATCTAAAGGGCAAGGATAGATGAGAATGATGAAGTAGTATTTTTGCTCTCTTTTATTTTCTTATTCTCACTTATTTTCATCACTTGGAAAAAAGCTAGTAAGCTTTTTCCAAGAAAAGAAGAAGGAAGAAGAAGATGAATCATGAATAGAATTCTTTTGTGATGAATAATGTAAAGAAGATAATGATGAATAATGCAACCATGGTTGCTAAACCTTTGTATAGAATTAACCAAGGGCTAGGGTTTGGGTTGGGTTAAAGCATGAGTCACTTGTAAATATCTTGCACAAAACAAAAAGAAACCTTCTAGAATCATCAAGAAGGAACTAACCCAAAACAAACCCTAATCTTGTTTAATCTCCACTAAACATGTTGCATTAGTTATCATTTCATGTTACAATATTATATATCACATATATAATATTTATCGTAACAATATAAAATAATACAATTAACATATATCGCATATATATCAATGTATTACCCGAGTGAGAAAAAGAATCTTTTAGTGAGCTAATATTAGTTAATGTAATTTAATATATCATATATATTATTATACATTAAATTATCGAATCAACACTTGATCCGACAATCCGGCTATATCGCATATAACCGACTAATACGATGACCCGGCTATATCGCATATACCCGGCCGATATCTCATATCGCGAGAATCCAATACGGTATCACATATCGCATTATCCTCGGTCCCGCACATATCACATATGTGCTCCTACTCCGTTTTGCCTGAGTCAAGAAACCTATGTGTAGGACTCTAAAGAATCGTCAATACGCCGGCAGTAGGTGATGATCATATCAAACACCCACAAGCTGCAAGCGGTCAGCTAAACGTAACAGCCACCCAGGTATTGAGCGCTCAAAAGATCAAAAAGCAAGTCTGTACATTCTCCTGTGAATCCAATCAGTAACACTCCCGTACAGTCCGGTCTCGTCGTTTGATATGTCGCATATCTCGCCTAGGGGTGGTAAACGTCAGACCCCAATAGCTCGATAAGTCGTGTCGATATGAGGTCCATAACAGTTCGAGAAACTACTGATAACAGTTACCAGTAAATCTCAACAACCCTGGCTAGGGATTTCCAGTTATAGCCAATCGAACACAACGCAACATCAACTCCCTATACCGGGAGAGACGAATCCCCTCCTATCGCTCATTGCCTCCATGTGATTCGGGACTGTACCCAAAAGCCACCTTTTTGCACGCCTTCTTGGACATGGTATGATGGAAATCAAAGCACAGTGGGAATCACACAAGACTCTATGACGATCTCGGGTCAACAGACTACTCTGTACCAGTGTCACCGGAGAACTGCCATCTGACGTGAGGTATAATACCATCTGGGAGTTCTCGGCGAGTCCGTCCAGTGTACCCAGTCTTTACTAAGCACTCGTACACCATCCTTGATGTCAAACACCGATGGATATGGGATCATCCATCGCCCATCATATGGGTCAAGATGCGTATACGCTAGTCTACTCTGGTGTATCGATGCCCTGTCTCGATACACCCTCGACTAGGAACAGTTATAGGATGTACTCGTCGACTACCGTGGCCCCACTAGTATGATCTCATCATAGTCCCAGTATTCGAGTACATATCCTAAGGGCTTTATCAACATGTAACATAGAGACAATCAGAGTACATGTTAAGATAAAGTACAACCAGATAGCATACGCATACTATCATGTCGAGCAAGAAAGTCCTCCCTATATACGTCCAAGCATCCATTACAATATACATCATATGTACAGTAATGGCCTTTAGGGCATACATATAACTAACACGTCTCGAGCGTGTTCCCACTGTACTTAGATCACTACCCTACCATTGCTCAAATAGGTCGTGCAAACAGATAGTGGTTAGGTGCAGTCCCGAAGCACTGGGAGGAAGTAGTGGTTAGATAGGATTCGTCTCTCCCGGTATTGGGGGTTGATATCATGTTGTGTTCGTGTAACACCTTAGGTTTTGTTTATGGGTTAATTATATTTTAATATATAGTTTTAATAAAAGTTTACCAAATTAAGTTTCAAATATTTTATCCTAATTAATGAGTATTTTATAAGGATTTTTCTAGGCACACACACACTTGTGCATGTAAACAAGGGTTTAGAGATGGGGTAAAACCATGATTAGCAAGCATGAAGAATTTAACCATTCTCTTTAAGTAATTAATTCTTATTAAGTGTTTTGGGCTTTAATTGGGTTTTATTTATTTGTGTGTTGTTTTTTTTATTTAAATTTCTTTTTTTTCTTTTGTTGACCTTGGTGTGAGAGAGGGGGTATGGGCATGGCATGAGCCATGCTCATTAAATGAAGAGAGAGGGAGAGAGGGAGGGGGATGTTTGACTTGTGTTCTCTCACTCCCACTCTCACTTCTCACTCCTCTCACTCTCAACACACACACTCACACACACACACTAACAACAAGCAGCAGCAGAAGAAGAAGCACCGGCAGCAGCCACTAGCAGCAGCAGCAGCAGCAGTAGAAGAGGCAGCAGCATCAGCAACAGCATGGGGCAGCAGCAGTAGCAGCTCCAGCAGCCCCAACAGCAACTCTAGACCTTCTCCTTCCTCTCCTTCCTGCACTCTAAGATCTTTAAGTGAGGTATATGATCTGAGCCTACTTCCTTGCTTGCTAAACTAGTGATTTTAAGTTCGATTAGTGCTAAAAGTGAGGATTAGTGCTTGATTTGATGAATTAGTGTGAACTTTGGTTAAGTGCTATTAGTATGGGTTAACCTAGCCTAATTAAGCGTTATTAGGACCACTTAAATCTAGCATAACCCTAGATTACACCAAAATACCATAGGGTTTCTAATTGTGCAAAATTTAGTGTTTTTAAGTGAAATTTTTGGATCTCTGTGATCTGCTATAGGCCCGAGTAGTTCAGGTTGAAATTGAGTTAACTAGAGCTTGTATACAAGGTATAGACCCCACCACCAGAGCCCGAGACCCCCACCCCATAGAGAGGCCGCCGATTTATTCATTTTGGCTGCAATTTGCGGCCAGATAAGGGAATTTTTGGGTGAAGTTTGCATGGGTAGGAGTCTGCTGTTATTTCTAGGCCAGTGGTATGTATAATTTTGTAAGTTGTTAGCCTGGGTAGAATCTGGGACGTTATATCGTATTTCTAGTATGTTTGGTTCGCGCGATACGCGCGATACGCGAGAGGGTTCTGTGATTCAGCATATCGCGGCGTGTCAGGGTTAGTTTTAGACGCGTGCACACGTTTAGCGTATCGTAAACACGCGCGTTTAGTTCGCGACGCGAGCGTATCGTTTGACTTCGATATCGCGTTTTGCGAGATAGTTGCTTATATATGGATTCTTGTGTAATTCCAGGTTCGCAGGCGGGTACGTCGGACGAAGCTAAGATAGGAAAGCAGGTGGTCGGCTACGAGTAGTGCACGACCAGGTGAGTAAATTTAACATCTACGAGGAAATCGCCCGTATGGCGTTAAGCGTCAGGGCATGTTAGGATATTTAGTATAGATGTTCATATGGACTGTAGTAGCATACATTTTTGTTGCATATAGAAATGATAGCATAAGACACTGCACTATCACTAACGGTTCAAGTTGCACGAGCATGATTGATATGCTACACTCATACCGTTAGTGATTGCCATGACACTCACATTATAGGATTGCTATAAATCGTATATCATACTGATTCCGCTTTATTGAAGTTGTCATGATTTGCCATATACATCACATACCCAAACTTGTACCACATATACTGATATCTTCATACCTGCACACATGCACACTGTATACTCATACCAGTGCACACACATATTGATATCTTCATACCTGCGCACATGCACACTGTATACTCATACCAGTGCACACATATATTGATATCTTCATACCTGCGCACATGCACACTGTATACTCATACCAGTGCACACATACATTGATATCTTCATACTTGCTTAGATTACGCATTGAGATATGTTGTTTCCATGTTAATTCTGGATTTGGGGAACCATGGATATTTCAAAAGAGAATAGTTAATTATTTAAAAACCCGGTTTCCCTTGATATGATATTTCGGTGCGTCCACCATGTGTTTTCTCGGTACTAGAGTGATATATGTGAACCCGAATCGAGGAGTTGGATGAGACCGATTACGGGTACATGGTGGACCCGGTATGGTACCCCGGGGCGAGAACGGTTTCGCTGTGTAGTAGACGGTGAGCCTGGCAAAGGGACTACTACCTACCGGTTATTGGTTGGACCTGAGGGTTATCCGGAGGATACTGACCAGAGTCGATTGATGGATACGGGACGACTCGTACTGCCGGGGCCGAGGGCTGATACCGCAGACAGAGCCCGTGGGCTGATCCGGACTGACGGATGCCCTATACAGGAGGATTTGCGTGTCGATGCTTGGCACGAGTATTTCTTGATATTTTGGGTGCCGATGTTGGGCACTCATGATTATATGAGATTTACAGGATTTGAGGACCGAGGAGGATGACGACGCCTGAGTAGTATTGGGATTTGGGTCCATTGATGGGTACCGATTATACTTTCCACGATGACATTCCATGTAGATGTTATATTTCCCATGCTCAGTATGTAGTAATTGATATCTCATCATGTATTTATTGTACCTGATATAGTACACATGCTTTCACGATCATTTCATACCCTGTTCATTCTATATAGAGTTGTTAAATTGCATTGCTATACCTGATTATCACATATCTTGCTCATCACATGGAAATGTTATTAGATCGCGCTTGTTGCATGATTTTGAGCATCCAGTTCATCATATATATGTTATCTGTTGGCATAGTTAGAGTATCGCAGCACGTGCATACTCGCGATTACCTTTATATGTTATCTTCTATTCACGAGTTGGCAACTCACCCCCGTTGTGCCACAATGTTTGTAGGTTGCCCTTCGGAGTAATCGCGGCAGGCTGCGTTCTTGCATCTTTAGACATAGATACCCCTACAGTTGGTGTACTAGCTCTTTTGCGGATAGGTGGGTTTTGTGTGGTATCTGTTTATCTTTCAGTTATGTACATTGTTGTATCTAGTACTCTCCATCTACCACTTATGTATTGACTTAAAGACCAGTTGTGAGGACGATGTATATTATTTGTATTCTGGTGTCGAGCTCGTTGTGAGCTGACTTTACTTGTGCAGTTTATTCTATCTATGATGTTTTCCACTTGTTGCTCATTTTCTTCGCTACGGCGTCGTATATTGTTATCTTGGTGATTGTTCACTTAAGAATTCTTAACATTTTAGTAAATGCTTCTATTCAATGCTCAAAACACTCTATACTTTTACTGGTTTGATTTCTGGGTTTTCGGCTTACTTAGTCGCGTTACGCCTGTAGACGTTACGTGGTTAAGTGCCGGTCACGGGCCAAACTTTGGGTCGTGACAAAGTTGGTATCAGAGCGTAGGTTTTACCTTCGGAGTGTAGGTTGACCCTGGTATGATGAAGTAGGTAGCTGCAGCAGATTGGCGTAGCATGCGTATGTTCCGCGGCATACTCCCGACACGGTACTCTGCCTAAGCGACCTTAGGACTTATTGATTGAATTTCCTTCGTGATTGTATACATCCTTGTGATTCGAATTTCGTATCCTCATCGAATCCTACCTTCTTTTTCAGCCATTATGCAGCCAAGGACTACGAGGGTGCAAAGAGCGGCCGTGAGAGCCGAGGTTCGAGTTGATTCATCTGAGACGAGGACTGATCCGAGTAGTACCCCTGTTGTACCAGGACAGATTGTTCCCCCTCCGACAGATCATATCGCTAGACTAGTGGCAGAGATGCAGGGCTTGCGCCAGACGATGAACTCATTGGTGGAGGTCATTCGAGCGCAGCGACAGGTGGTTGTCACCCCTGTTACCCAGTTGTTCCTTGCGGTTGTCATGCAGTATTCCATCCCCTACATAGCACCGGTGGAGGCAGCCCCAGTTTACGAGACACGTCTTTCAGAGACCGTGAGAGTTCCGGAACAGTTGGGGAATCGTACTGGTGTACCAGCCCAGAGCAGAAGCTTAGGACGAGGACAGTCGTTTGGCTCTCATCCCCAGGGAGGACAGCAGTGAGCGCGTAGATGTTTACGATGCGGAAGCCTTCAATACCTCATCAGGCAGTGTTCCTTCACACCATGTCAGGGTCGTATTCTGAGACGTCGTGGACGCGGAGGGTTCGCACAGAGGGGTCAGGCTAGTAGAGGAGGAGTTCGATCAGTCGCAGATGGAGGGCAGGCCCAAGTTTTCGCTTCGACTCATCAGGATGCTCAGGCGTCCAATGCTGTGGTTTCAGGTACTCTTTCAGTATGTCCTTTTGTTGCACACATATTGTTTGATCCGGGTTCATGCACTCGTATGTTTCCAGACTTCGTGCCGAGTTTAGGACGAGAGTCGTGCTAGGTAGATCAGCCGTTTGTTGTGTTAACTTCTGTCAGCGATCCTTTTGTTGCGCGATACGTAATTCGGTCGTGTGCCCATCGGATAGGAGATAGAGATTCGTCTGTCATTTTGATCCTCCTAGAGATGTTGGATTTGGCAATCTCCTGGGTACGGACTGGTTAGCTACGTGCTAGGTGTTGTGGGCTACCGTGAGGAAACAATTAGGTTTTGTTTTCCCGGGCGAGTCAGTCTTGTGGTGCTGGTGGATAGTGGTGCCGCCTCTTACAGCTTGAATTCAGCCTTGTTCGCTAGTCGGCTTTGAGGAGATGTCGTGGATTCTTGGCGTTTTTCGTGATACCGTAGTCACAGTTGGTGTGTTGGGCCGGTTTTCTTTAGTGGGGAGAGTTTTCCGACGTTGTTCCAAATGAGCCGTCGAGGCTTATGGAGCTTAAGGATCTGCTGCAGAGTTGTTGTTAAGGGAGTTTGTGCGTCTGAGTGTTTCGCATCTGTTCGTCAAGGAGAAAGACGACAGATTGAGGTTGTGAATTGATGGATCGTCAATTGAACCGGCTTACGGTGTGGATATGTATCCTGTACCTCGCATTGACGATTTCTTCGATCAGCGTCAGAGTGCGAGACTTTGTCTAAGTTTGTTTGGGATCAGGTCATCATTGTTGCAGGTTCGGAGTGATGACATTCCGAAGACTGCCTTGTGCGTGCTACGGGCTTTGTGTGTTTTGGGTGTGTCACTGGACTCACCAATGCTCTAGCAGCATTCGTAGGTGTGATGAACTGGTTTTCTTCAGGCCGTTCCTCGACCAGTTATTGTTGTGTTATTTACGACATCCTGGTCTTTTTAGTGTGCCTTGAGGGATAGGGTAGCACTTGAGGATCTGTTATACGGATACTGGGAGAGCCCCAGCGGTTTGCTAGATTCTCGGAGTGTCCCTTCAAGCTTGTTTGTATTGACTCCTAGGTTTTATAGTTACGGAGACGAATTGGTATGGTTTCGAGGAAGATCGTGGCCGTACAGCTTAGGCCCAGACTTATGAGCAGGACGGGGGTCCACAGATTTTTGAGCTTAGCAGGTTTTTACCACCGTTTCTTCCAGGATTGCTAGTGTAATGCTGCACTGTTGACTAAATTGACCGAAATGGAGGTTTCTTTCTTTAGACTGAGGCTTGTGTACGGAGTTTCGGCAGTTGAAGACTCGGTTAACAACTGCATCAGCTCTTTCCTTGCTTTTTGGTTCGGGCGACTTTGTGGTTTAACTGTGATGTTTCGTGAGTAGGACTCAAATGTGTACTGAGGTGACACAATGGAGTTATCGCTTTTGCTTCCCTACATTTGGAGGAAGTACGAGAAGGATATCCCACTCATGATCCGGAGATGGCTGATGTGGTTTTGCGTTGGAGATTTAGAGACACTACTTGTTTGAGAGTCGTGTCAGATTTTCACGGACCACCAGAGTTAAATATACATTTTCCTGCGGCGGATTTTGATTGTTGTAATAGTCCTCCGCAGATCCACAGTTCTTGTGTGATCGTTGAGTACAGCTTAAGTTCGTCTCTGTTAGTGTATATGCCCTAGGGGCCATTATTGTATCATACTGGTTTGTATATTACTTAATGGAAGCATGGGATATTCACATGTATATAACAGTCTTGCTAAACATGGTAGTATGCTACTTGGTTTTTCTATCTTAATATGTGAGCATACGTATTGATAGAGCTCTTAGGATCTTGCTTGACTATCAGCGTTGTGATGGCAGTCACACTAGTGGGGGCTGGGTAGTCTACAAGCACATCCTTATTCAGGTCCCTAGTCGTTGGATTATCGAGACAGGGCATCGATACTCCGGAGTAGACTAGTGTGTACGCTTCTCATCCCAGTTGGGGAGATGGTCTGTCCCGCAGCCATCAGTACGTCGTACTGGAGATAGTATGCAGGTGCTCGTTAGGTTACGGGTACACCGGACAGGACTCACAGGGAACTGTTGGTTGGTTTTATACCAGTCGTCAGTGAACAGTTCCCAGGTGACATGAGTACAGCATAGTCCGCAGACTTGACACTGCTACTTCGCCTCGAGTGTGTCCCACTGTTCTTAGATTACTACCCTACCACGGCTCAAAGGAGTTGTGCAAACAGGTAGCAGTTGGGTGCAGTCCCGAGCACTTCGAGGCAGTGGCGGTTAGACAGGATTCGTCTCTCCCGGTATTGGGGGTTGATATCGCGCTGTGTCAGAGAGCCATTACGCAAAGTCCCTGGCCAAGGCAAGCGAGATTTGCTGGTAGGTTCCAGTAGTTTCTCAGGGTGTAATGGGCTTCGCTCCGACACGACTTATACCGCTATTAGGGGACTGACGCTTGCCGCCCCCCTAGGCCCGATATGCGATAGTCTTAGACGAACAGACCGGACTGTACGGAGATTGTCACATCAGACTCAGTAGGAGTTCGGATGGATTTCCTCATCGGCCTTCTTATCGACATCTACCTGGGGACCGTTACGTACAGCTAGTGCCGCTTGCGGTCTGTGGTTTAACCCACTGCCAGCGTAGTAGTCGAGTCTCTAGAGTCCCACGCAGAGAGTTTCCCTACTCCAGGCGAAACGATATAGAGGTCGTATGGTTTTACGACAAGGGTTCGGACGCATACGTGCGTTTACGCACGTACGACTTTCGGACAGTTTTTACCAGTCGGCTTTGGTTTTAGCCAGTTACTAGTATCCGGTTATTGGATTTATACAGTCTAAAGTTTTTCCGTGTTTTCACGGATAGGAGGGGCGTTCTCGTAATTGCGCAAGAAGCTTCTAGAAGATGGTGACTAAGGAGGTTAAGGTGGCATATACATTAAATGAGATTAGTGAATCATATGGATGATTCATCCATGTCATTAATGCTTCATAATTGCTTAATGACTCATGGAGATGAATCACCATTAGATATTTATCAAGCATGGTTGTAAATCATTATCTTTTCTTTTCTTGATAAAATAAAATGCTTGATATATATTATGATAACTCTTTTTCTCATTTCATTATTATGTTCATCTTCTCTCTCGTCAAGCTCTCTCTCTTCAAACCCTAATCCTCCCCTCTCATGTGTTGAGTACAAGGATTAGTTAGACTACTTAATCCATAACCATACTCTATTTCATCTAGGTACTTTGATTAGCACTTAAAGATACCTAGTTGCCTCAAGTTTAGAGGCAAAGCTTAGAGTTTAGCTCTCATGGTGGATCGTCTACTACTTGGAGAAGGCCGAGGAGGAGGTGGAGTTCGTAAAGACGAAGGACACGGTTCTTTAGGTATAATCCCTTCACATAGTAGTTTAGAACTTCTATATTTGATGTTAGTTATCGTTTAGCTTCGATTCATGCGGTTAGTCGATGTTTAAGCAAAGAACATGATCGTTTTTCATATTTCCGCCTCCCCGCAAGTCGTGGGGTGTTGTACATCGACTTACAGTGGTATCAGAGCCTCGCTAAACAATAATTAACTCACTTGCAAAATTGTATGAATTTCAAACGGAAAAAACAAAACCGGAAAACCCCGAAATCATGAGTTTCTGTCGATTTTTAAATGAGGTCCAAAAATTTTTCAGGGACCTTCAGAAAGCCTTAAATGATAGTAGAAGAACACCCAAGAAAATTGGGATCATGAATCGGCTAAAGCGCCGCGGAACCGCCGCGGATCCCACCGATCCGCCACGATTCCGCCGCCGAGTTGCCGATTCATCATCCCAAATTTCCTGTGTTGGTTCTCTGTGATATTTGGAATTTTCTGGAAGTTTTTAATTTTTGCTCAGGTTTCAGATTTACAGAGAAGTATTGGAGCAAAATTAAATGTGTTTAATCGATCGAAATTATACGGTATTTGCTTGTTGGATTATATCTGTGTTTGTATAATGTGTTCGTAAACCTCCCCTAACTGCTAGTATGTCGGTTGGCAAGGGGTTGCACATTTCTGTAATGGTTTTTACTGTTTGTGGATATGAACTGTGTTGGACTGTTGTGATGTTTAGCCGGGGTTAAGTGATGGGTTATTATTTAATTCATTTGATGTAAATGTAATTTGTTGTAATATTATTTTGCGGGGCACATCCAGATTGCGGTTGTAGCCACCGTTGTGTTATTTCATTTTACTGTTTTTGCTCCTAGGACAGACCCAAGATGGGGTGCACAAACTGCCGGGTGGGTAGTTTGCCGTACCCGTTGGGGTCTTGGGTGGGGTAATGGCTATTCATCACAACTGTGTAATCCATCTTTTGTTGCAGGCTCAAAACAAACACGGATTGCTTGTAAATCCAATAAAGTTCATCTGTGATCTGGAATGCCTATTATTGCGTCTGACGAATGTACAATATCTATATATGATAGCTATTTAGACGTCACTTATGTTTTACACCCGCGCTAGCCCAGCCCCCGCTCTGTCGTTAGTTAAGTAACCTAACGAGTAATGACGGGACCCCGTGGCGAATGCGGATGGCATATGAGGACGTTGTATTTTCGTTGTTTTCTGCAATGATAGGTTAATGATGGGACGCATTATTTATAATGCAAAGAAAATAAACCAAAAGTTTAATCGTTGGAACAATTTAAAAGAAACCACTCGGTTAATTTTAAAACAGATATTTTTAAATGCGGAGCTTTAACCACTCCTTTTAAAAGCTATGAGGTTCCTTCGGTTATATCAAGTTCACTACGTTCACGGTTTCGCCAAAACCATTCGTAGCCCTCCGTCATTTCATCTGGGTATTCAGTAGTATTCAAGCTATGTATTTTGACCTAACGCCAAGGCATAGTGTTTGGTAGCTACTGGATATTCATTTGTTGCATAGATAGATGAGTTAGTTTGGGACAGTCGTATTATCATTTTGGCCGAACGTCAAGGATATATACGGATGGGTTCAAATTGACAAGATAATGATGAGTAGAACTTGACATGTGACTTATGACATTTTGACCTAACGCCAAGGTCATAAGAGCATGGGGGCAAAAACTTATATCGGAAATTTCTAAAGAAACTGAAATTTGCAAAGAGATGCATACCATTTAGAGTTTGATGAATGTTGGTAGCATTCCTTCAACATTATCATACGATGATATTTGGATCCCGATCCTACTGTGAGTATATGCTACTTATCTGGATATTCGTCACTTAACGATCAATGCTATAAACCTAGTAGGTGTCAAGAAAAGTGTCAGCGGGGTTACGCCCCCAGAGAAAAGAGGTTCTTTAATTAAGGAACTTCGCGAAAGCGTTGGAAAACCTCCCTCGAAGTATCGACACTAGCCTGGCTGAACGGTTAAGCAAGAATTGTACAGTAAGAATAGTCCTGGCTAATTCTTCTTTTATGGTTTGAGGAAGGATTCGAGAAACAGTGGGAGCCATCCAGTTTAGATAAACTAAAAACCACTCTAAACTTGCAAGAGCATCATGCTAAAGAGTTTTCTTCTCTCTCTCCTAAATGCAGCGACCCTGAAAATGACTGGACTTAAGTTACTTTTAGAGAAAAATATACTGACAGGGCCAAACTATAAAGATTGGCTGCGGAATGTCAAAATGGCTTTGACCTATGACAAATTGGGGTACGTCCTCACCGCTACGGCACCTGCTGTCCCTGGTCCCAAATCCAGTAATGCGGATAAGCGAATCCGCAAAACCTGAGATTTCGATTGCGCGAAAGCCAAGTGCATCGTGCTTGCCTCGATGAACAATGAACATCAGAGGAGGCACGAGGATATGGAACTTGATGCCATATTTCTCCATACAAAGGAACTTTATGGAGAGCAATCTCGTATAGCAAGGTACAAGACCTCTAAGAACTTGTTTCGAGCGAGGTTGGCTGTCGGGTCATCGGTAGGAGAACATGTCCTAAAGATGATCGGTTATATAGAAGAGCTCGCAGACCTTGGGACGACTTTGGATAATGAGCTCTATACAGACCTTATTCTCCAGTCCCTTCCTTCCACCTACGCCCAGTTTATCCTGAACTTCAACATTCAAAGAAAAGAAGTTGAACTTCCGGAACTCCTGAACATGTTAAGGAGTGCAAAGGGCACCTTGCAGAAGGCAAGGGAAACACCCGCTATGTTTGTTGGCGGTGCATCTTCTTCCGGGTCCAAGGCTAGGGCCAAAGGAAGGAAGAAGAAGGCCGCCCCCAAACCTAGAGGAGGTGTAAGTAAGGTGGGAGGGAAGGGAAAGAAAAAGTTTGCGGTACCAGTAGTGGGCCAGGATGAGTGCTTCCATTGTCACAGGAAAGGGAACTGGAAAAAGGATTGCAAGGCGTGGAACGCCAAGAACCACGAACCGAAGCAAGCTGTGGCTTCGACTTCAGGTGTGTTTGTAATTGAGAATTGTCTGTCAATCAACTCTACTTCCTGGGTTTTGGATACCGGATCAGGATCTCATATTTGCAATTTATTGCAGGCACTGAGAAACCGTAGAGTGCTGAAGGAAGGTGATATGACCATGATGGTTGCTAACGGAGCTAGCGTGGGAGCTGTGTCCGTAGGGGATTATCACCTGGGATTGACGAGTGGACACATTTTGGTTTTACATAACTGTTTTTGTGTACCCAGCTTAACGTGTAATATCATATTTGTTTCCTTGTTATCAAATAAAGGTTATGATTTCACGTTTGGAAGTGGTGTTGTTAACATCCACCTTAATCATAGTTTGATTGGGTCCGGTACACTGGAAAACGGTATATATGTGTTAAACCAACTCCAAATTTTCAATGTCCAGAACACACTAAAAAGAAAGTCTCCAGATTTAAATAAAGCTTTCTTATGGCATTGTAGACTGGGTCACATCAATGAGAGAAGGTTGACTAAGTTGCATAGAGAAGGATATATGGACTCGTTCGAATATCAAACTTATGACACTTGTCAATCTTGTCTCAAAGGAAAGATGACAAAGACTCCATTTACTGGACATGGAGTAAGAGCGAGCGAGCTCTTAGGACTCATACATAGCGATGTATGTGGTCCAATGTCTACACATGCAAGAGGTGGTTTTTCCTATTTCATTACTTTCACGGATGATTACTCAAGGTACGGATTCATTTATCTGATGAAACATAAATCCGAGGCTTTTGAGAAATTCCAAGAGTATAAGAATGAAGTAGAAAACTAAACCGGCAAAAGTATCAAGACACTAAGATCTGATCGAGGTGGTGAATACTTGAGTGCCGAGTTCCTTGGTTATCTAAAAGAGAAAGGAATTCTCTCAGCTTACTCCTCCATACACTTCACAGCATAACGGTGTATCGGAGAGACGAAATCGAACCCTATTGGATATGGTACGATCCATGATGAGTAATGCTGAGTTACCGCGATCTTTTTGGGGTTATGCGCTAGAATCAGCGGCATATCTTCTGAACATGGTACCTACCAAGACTGTGCCTACCACTCCATATCAGATGTGGAGCAGGAAGAAACCCTATCTACAATATATAAAGATTTGGGGATGTCCAGCTTTTGTTAAAAAGCAGCATGTGGACAAGCTCGAAGCACGATCAGTAAAGTGTAAGTTTGTGGGATATCCAAAGAACTCCAGGGGATATCTATTCTATTACGCAGAGGAACAAAAGGTATTTGTTTCTCGTAATGCCCATTTTCTAGAACATCAATTTTTAGAAAAGGAATCAAGTGGGAGCGAAATAGAACTGGAAGAAATTCCAGAACCACAAACTAATACTGAAAGTTTGGTAGAACCGGTAGTTCAAGAAGAACAGGACATTCCCGCACCCCTCCGCAGGAGTAGTAGGCCGTTTCATCCGTCTGAGAGATACTACGGTTTTCTCATAGATGGGGATAGAGAGGATTGCATCATAGATGATGATGAACCTACTGGCTTCCAGCAGACCATCCAGAGCGGCGACTCGGTACGATGGCTAGATGCAATGCGGACCGAAATGGAGTCCATATACACCAACAAAGTATGGACTTTGGACTTTGCTCCAGATAGGGTAAAACCCATAGGATGCAAATGGATCTTCAAGAAAAAGATTGGTGTAGATGGACAGGTGGAAACCTATAAGGCTAGACTTGTTGCAAAGGGTTTTCGTCAAAGACCTGGTTTGGACTATGACGAAACTTTTTCTCCAGTGGCTATGCTCAAATCCATTCGGGTCCTTCTTGCTATTGCTGCCTTCCATGATTATGAAATCTGGCAGATGGACGTAAAGACGGCTTTTCTGAATGGAAATTTAGAAGAGTGCGTCTATATGGATCAGCCAGATGGTTTCAATCAGAGTGGGAGCAGCGGGAAAGTATGCAAGCTGCTTAAGTCCATTTATGGACTAAAGCAGGCATCGCGGAGTTGGAACATCTGTTTTGATGAGACAGTCAAAGAATATGACTTTATCAAAAATCCAGATGAACCGTGCATATATAGTAAAGTTGTAGCCAAAAGTGTCGTATTCCTCGTCTTGTACGTTGATGACATTCTATTAATAGGAAATGACATTCCTATGCTACAATCTGTCAAAGGATTCTTGTCACACAGGTTCTCCATGAAAGACCTGGATGATGCCTCTTACATTCTGGGGATCCGGATCTATCGTGATCGATCCAAGAGGATGTTGGGACTTTCGCAGTCCAGGTATATCGACACTGTACTGAAAAGATTCAGTATGGAAGATTCTAAGCGCGGTAATCTACCGGCTTGTCACGGAATCACCCTCTCCAAAGAGATGTCTCCCAAGACTGATTTGGAAAGGGAACGCATGTCTATTATACCCTACGCTTCTGCGGTAGGCTCTATAATGTATGCGATGTTGTGCACCAGACCAGATGTAGCTTACGCACTGAGCGTGGTAAGCCGGTATCAGTCAGACCCAAGGGAGAAGCACTGGATAGCAGTAAAGAACATTCTCAAGTACCTGAGAAGGACTAAGGAGATGTTCTTGGTTTACGGCGAAAAAGACCTCAGGTTGGAGGCCTTTGCTGATTCCGGCTTCCAGAGTGATAAGGACGATTCCAAGTCCATGTCGGGTTATGTCTTTACCCTCAATGGAGGGGCGGTGTGCTGGAAGAGCTCCAAGCAGGACACCGTTGCTGACTCGACGATGGAAGCGGAGTATATAGCTGCTTGTGATGCCGCAAAAGAAGCAGTCTGGATGAAGAAGTTCCTAACAGAACTTCAGGTGGTTCCTACCATAGTTGATCCAATACCTCTGTATTGCGACAACAACGGAGCTATAGCTTTAGCGAAGGAACCAAGGTCCCATCAGAAGTCCAGACACATCTTAAGGCGGTATCACCTGATCAGGGAGATCATTGATCGTCGGGAGATCGAGGTTCGGAGAGTTTCTTCTGAAGAGAACATTGCTGATCCATTCACAAAGGCCCTACCTCAGATTCAGTTTGAGAGGCTACTCGAGATCATCGGTCTTCGATATGCCAGTACATGGCCCGAGTGCAAGTGGGAGATTGTTAGTGTATATGCCCTAGGGGCCATTATTGTATCATACTAGTTTGTATATTACTTAATGGAAGCTTGGGATATTCACATGTATATAACAGTCTTGCTAAACATGGTAGTATGCTACTTGGTTTTTCTATCTTAATATGTGAGCATACGTATTGATAGAGCTCTTAGGATCTTACTTGACTACCAGCGTTGTGATGGCAGTCACACTAGTGGGGGCTGGGTAGTCTACAAGCACATCCTTATTCAGGTCCCTAGTCGTTGGATTATCGAGAAAGGGCATCGATACTCCGGAGTAGACTAGTGTGTATGCTTCTCATCCCAGTTGGGGAGATGGTCTATCCCGCAGCCATCAGTACGTCGTACTGGAGATAGTATGCAGGTGCTCGTTAGGTTACGGGTACACCGGACAGGACTCACAGGGAACTGTTGGTTGGTTTTATACCAGTCGTCGGTGAACAGTTCCCAGGTGACATGAGTACAGCATAGTCCGCAGACTTGACACTGTTACTTCGCCTCGAGTGTGTCCCACTGTTCTTAGATTGCTACCCTACCACGGCTCAAAGGAGTCGTGCAAACAGGTAGCAGTTGGGTGCAGTCCCGAGCACTTGGAGGCAGTGGCGGTTAGACAGGATTCGTCTCTCCCGGTATTGGGGGTTGATATCGCGCTGTGTCAGAGAGCCATTACGCAAAGTCCCTGGCCAGGGCAAGCGAGATTTGCTTGTAGGTTCCAGTAGTTTCTCAGGGTGTAATGGGCTTCGCTCCGACACGACTTATACCGCTATTAGGGGACTGACGCTTGCCGCCCCCCTAGGCCCGATATGCGATAGTCTGAGACGAACAGACTGGACTGTACGGAGATTGTCACATCAGACTCAGTAGGAGTTCGGATGGGTTTCCTCATCGGCCTTCTTATCGACATCTACCTGGGGACCGTTACGTACAGCTAGTGCCGCTTGCGGTCTGTGGTTTAGCCCACTGCCAGCGTAGTAGTCGAGTCTCTAGAGTCCCACACAGAGAGTTTCCCTACTCCAGGAGAAACGATATAGAGGTCGTATGGTTTTACGACAAGGGTTCGGACGCATACGTGCGTTTACGCACGTACGACTTTCGGACAGTTTTTACTAGTCGGCTTTGGTTTTAGCCAGTTACTAGTATCCGGTTATTGGATTTATACAGTCTAAAATTTTTCCGTGTTTTCACGGATAGGAGGGGCGTTCTCGTAATTGCGCGAGAAGCTTCTAGAAGATGGTGACTAAGGAGGTTAAGGTGGCATATACATTAAATGAGATTAGTGAGTCATATGGATGATTCATCCATGTCATTAATGCTTCATAATTGCTTAATGACTCATGGAGATGAATCACCATTAGATATTTATCAAGCATGGTTGTAAATCATTATCTTTTCTTTTCTTGATAAAATAAAATGCTTGATATATATTATGATAACTCTTTTTCTCATTTCATTATTATGTTCATCTTCTCTCTCGTCAAGCTCTCTCTCTTCAAACTCTAATCCTCCCCTCTCATGTGTTGAGTACAAGGATTAGTTAGACTACTTAATCCATAACCATACTCTATTTCAT
This sequence comes from Agapanthus africanus, assembly GCA_030015575.1. Taxonomy (NCBI): domain Eukaryota; kingdom Viridiplantae; phylum Streptophyta; class Magnoliopsida; order Asparagales; family Amaryllidaceae; genus Agapanthus; species Agapanthus africanus. The sequence goes on along the minus strand of JASDDO010000029.1, from coordinate 238,667,584 downwards.
CTAGGTACTTTGATTAGCACTTAAAGATACCTAGTTGCCTCAAGTTTAGAGGCAAAGCTTGGAGTTTAGCTCTCGTGGTGGATCGTCTACTACTTAGAGAAGGCCGAGGAGGAGGTGGAGTTCGTAAAGACGAAGGACACGGTTCTTTAGGTATAATCCCTTCACATAGTAGTTTAGAACTTCTATGTTTGATGTTAGTTATCGTTTAGCTTCGATTCATGCGGTTAGTCGATATTTAAGCAAAGAACAAGATCGTTTTTCATATTTCCGCCTCCCCGCAAGTCGTGGGGTGTTGTACATCGACTTACAGTCTCTACTGAGGAGACAGCTTGCTCATGTCCGCGCCCGACCACTTTTCTTAAATCGCTTTCGCGAGACACTGCCCGCCGACGCTCGTTCGTCAGAGATATTGGAGCCTACTCGGCTGGGTAATGATTTGGAACCCTTGACTTATGGCAAGGGTGTGCTAGGTTAGAGAGACACTTGTGTACCTAATATTATGGGGTAGAGACGTGGAATCCTAGGGAAGGCACATCGGTCAACTCTCTGTACTCATTCAAGTCCTACCAACTGTTGACGTGACTTGTGAGGTTGTTACGGGTGGGCAGGGACAGAAAGAGAAGTCTCGGGATTCGTTTCAAGGTGTCTGTCTTGTGGTGTGCTAGGGTTGAGCAACTGAGACCGGCTGGAGAGTTGCAACCTTTAACCGTTCCGAAGAGGGAACGAGAGCAGATCTCCCCGAAATTCATTTTAGTGTCCACTCAGGTTTAGTCAAGATGTGACTCCATTCGGATGCTTGTCATTCGGGGATACTCAGTTTGCTCAGTTGTTCTTGTTAAGTTGTGTGTATGTAGAAATTGTTTTCGACAGTTGGGGATCGTCACTCGCCATCGTTAGGGTTCTTCTTCGATGACAGTTATCAGGAGACACTCCAATTGGCAACCTTTAGGTTTAGAGGTTAGGTCGTGTCGATCACCGTTCTGTTTTTCCTAACTCCGTGTTGTAGGATTATTGGACCTCAGCTAGTCTAGAAACTTCGGAAATGATCCAGTTGTTTTAGGTCAGGATGAGAATTGTCCATTTTGGATAGAGATCAGATGCTGACCAAGATGGTTGCAGATTCGAGTTCGCAATGGCGGATCATGTATTTCCACGGAAATTTCCGATAAATGACAAGTTGAGTTTTGGGAAGCTTTCCAGGATAGTAAGTCTTTTTAGGATCCTTAAGACGAGTTGGTTCGTGCCTTTAATTTGGCACTTCCACCCAGATTATTGAGTATTCACCCCGTTTTCCCTATGTGAATACTTTGCAATTACCTTCATGACCTTTCTCATTGGATTCAGCGCCAGACCATTTAGTTCGCGCGTGATCCTTCGTTCACCAAACAGCCAGTCGTAATATTGGACCGGCAGGTGAAGAAACTTCGATCGAAGGTTTTGCCATCAGTGAAGGTATTTTGGTGCATCCCAAATGGTGAAGAGATCACTTGGGAGGCCGAGGGCGAGATGCGGAAGAAGTTCCCTCATCTCTCTGAAGGTATGCGTAGCTTTGTATTTTAAAATTCGGGACGAATTTTCTTTAAGGGGGGAAGATTGTAACACCTTAGGTTGTGTTTAGGGGTTAATTATATTTTAATATATAGTTTTAATAAAAGTTTACCAAATTAAGTTTCAAATATTTTATCCTAATTAATGAGTATTTTATTAGGATTTTTCTAGGCACACACACACTTGTGCATGTAAACTAGGGTTTAGAGATGGGGTTAAACCATGATTAGCAAGCATGAAGAATTTACCCATTCTCTTTAAGTAATTAATTCTTATTAAGTGTTTTGGGCTTTAATTGGGTTTTATTTATTGTGTGTTGTTTTGTTTATTTAAATTTTTTTTTCTTTTGTTGACCTTGGTGTGAGAGAGGGGGCATGGGCATGGCATGAGCCATGCTCATTAAATAAAGAGAGAGGGAGAGAGGGTGTAACACCTTAGGATAGGTTTATTGAATAATTATATTTAAATATTGGGTTTTTAACAAAACGTTTACCAAATTGTGTTTTAAATATTTTTCCTAATTTAATAAATATTTTTCTAAAATTTTCCTAGGCTTGCACACACATGTGCATGTAAACTAGTTTTTTTAAAATGAGTTTTTACCATGATTATTAACCATGGTGGGTTAATCATGGGGTTAAGTCTTTTGGGTTTAAATTAAGGTAACTAGTTAATTAGTAATTGTTTTAAATTGAGCTTGTGTTAGGTGTTGACTTGTGAGAGAGAGGGAGTGTGCATCATGGCTTAGCCCATGCTTGGCATTAATGAAGAGAGAGAGAGGAGGGTTGACAATTGGACCTTGGGTGTTTCCTCTCATTTCTTTGTTTTTCTCTCAAACACCCACACACTCACACAACACACACACTTACCTTTCAGCAGAGCCCCAGCAGCACAGCAGCAAGCATTCAGCAGCAACTGAAGCAACAGCAGCAGCAGGGGCCAGAAGCAACAGCAGCAGCAGGGGCCAAAAGCAGCAGCAGCAGAGAGCAGTAGCAGCAGCAACAGTGAGTAGCAAGCACAGTAACAGCAACCACAGCCTCTTCCTTGCACTTCTTCATCTTCCTGCAGCTCCCTAGGGTTAAGTGTGAGGTTTACTTCCTAACTTGCTTCCCTAGTTTGCTTAGTTAGTGTAGATTTGCATCGGTTAATGGATTTTAGTGCGTTTTAGTGTGATATGGGGTGTTTAGTGGGAACTTTGTGCTAATGTGATGTGTTATGGTTTCAGTAGGTTATTAGTGAGTTATTGAGGCCATATTAGCCTAGTTTAACCCCAATTACACTAAAATACCACCAGTTTCCCTAATTGATGCAATTTATCGTATTTGTGCAAAATTTGAGTTTTCTGGAACTGCTATTGACCCGGTGAGTTCAGAATGAAATTGGGAAGACTGCAGTATAGTGGAGATGTGCTGATACCCTAGCTTTAACCGACCCCCCTAACTGCTACAGTAGGCCGCCGATTTTCTCTTTCTGGCCGCAAATTGCGGCCAGATAGGTAGAGTTTGGGGTGGTGTTTGGTCCTGTAGGTGTCTGCTAGTGTGTAGGGTGTTGTTATATATATAGTTTTGTAAATCTAGTTCTGTATAGAAATCTGGGACCAAATACCTATTTTGCCGTTTTTCTAAACCTTCGCGACACGCGTGATACGTGAGTAGGTTTGGGGTTTTTGCGTATCGCGACGCGTCGGGGTAGTTTCAGGCGCGTGATCACACGTTTTAGCGTATCGCGCACATGCGCGATTGGTTTGCGACACGGGTTTCTAGTTGGACCGTAATGTCGCGTTTCTGTGAAATTGAGCTTATGTGTGATATATGTTATATGATTCTAGGTTCGCAGGCCAGTGAGACGGACGCTGCGAAGAAGGGCAAGCAAGTGGTTGGATACACTTAGCGCGAGACACGGTGAGTAGATTTCACATCTACGGGGATATCGCCCGCATGGCGTTATGCGTCAGGGCTGATAGGACTTTATTATTATATGTTGCATGTACCCCATAGACTGTCATTGCATATTGCATTCCCTGCCACATATATATATGCTTAGAACTGATAGAACACCGCACTATTACTAACGGTCTATGTTGCACGAGCACTATTTGCATGCTACACACACACCGTTAGTAATTGCCATGCCACACTCACTGTAGAACTGCCCTGATTATATTGATGTAGTTTATCTTACATATGATTGGTGGTGATTTCCTGGAAATTGGGAGCCGCATGACATCTTTAAAAACGGAAACTATTTTTAAAAGCGGTTTTCCCCTCATGCTCATACCATGGATTGATTTACATTGTACCTCGCATTGGATTTACTTATTGGTGTTGGATTTCATGCGATTTCTGGTTTTGTGGACCGTGGAAGTATTTAAGAAAAGATGCACTATTTTGAAAAACCCGGTACCTCGTGATATGATATTTTGGTGTGTCCACCACGCGTTTTCTCGGTGCTGAGACGTGTACTTGAAACCCGATTCGAGGAGTGGATGTTCCGTTTGCGGGTTCGTGGTGGGCCCGGTATGGTTCCCCTCGGCGAGATGATCGATGGGTTTTGCCGATTGAGCCTGGAGGCGGGCGAGTACCTACCGGTGATTGGTTGGACCTGGCAGTTGTCCGGAGGATACTGACGGGGCCGAGATACGAGGATTTGCATGTCGATGCTGGACACGAGTATTTTATGATATTTTGGGTGCCGATGTTGGGCACTCGTGATTCCTCTGAGATATACAGGATTTGAGGGCCGATGGGTGTGCCGGCGCCTGAGTGTATTTGGGATTGGGTCCAGTCTGAGGCATCGCTTATTGTTTTCCATGTTGACACAGTCCATGTAGATGTTATTTATCCCATACTCAGTATTGACTACTATATATCTCATCCTGTAGCATTTACCTGATAAAGTACTTGCATTACTATTGCATCCACTGTTTGGCATGCATTGATATCATCTGCTGGCATTAGTAGAGCCACGCTATATGTGTATGCTCGCGATCACCTTTATATGTTATCTCTATTCACGAGTTGGCAACTCACCCCCGTTGTGCCACAGTATTTGCAGGTTGCCCTTGGGAGTAGTCACGGCTGGCTGTTTACCGCATCTTTTGGCACAGATACCCTTTTGAGGCGAGATAGCCTTTTGCTGATAGGTGGGTTTTGTACGGTATCTGTTATCTTTCAGTTGTATATTGATGTATCTAGTATTCTCCATCTACCTTTCTGTATTGACTTAGAGACAGTTGTGAGGACGATATGTATGATTTTATACTCTGGTGTTGAGCTCGCATGTGAGCCGACTTTATGTTATGCAGTCTTACCTTTTGTGATATTGTACTTGCTTTGCTGTGTATTCTTCGCTACGGCGTCGTATATCATATGGGGATGCTTTACTTATTTCACTTGTTATTTCTTCTACACCTTGCTTTTACCCGACTTACGGGACAAATGTTAAGAATGGAAATGTTGCCAAAATTATAAAAGTTATAATTCTTGAACTCAAAAGGATTTCTACTAAATAAATGGAAGCTTTTCAGACATGTATGACTGTTTTTACAAAAATGTTTTAATCACTCTTTATTTATTGGTTTTGATTTCTGGGTTCGGCTTACTTAGCTGCGTTACGCCTGTAGACGTTGCGTGGTTAAGTGCCGGTCACGAGTCGAAACTCTCGGGTCATGACAAAGTTGGTATCAGAGCGTAGGTTTTACCTTCGGAGTGTAGGATGACCCTGGTATGATGGAGTAGGTAGCTGCAGCAGGGTAGCGTAGCGTGTGTATGTTCCGCGGCATACTCACGACACGGTACTCCGCCTACGCGACCTTAGGACTTGTTGATTTAAATTCCTCCTTGATTACATATGTTCTTGCGATTCGATTTCCGTGTTCTTATCGAATCCAAATTTTCTTTCAGCCATTATGCCGCCTAAGACTACGAGGGCACAGAGAGCGGCCGCGAGGGCCGAGATTCGAGTTGACTCGTCCGAGACGAGGACTGATCCGGGCAGTGCACCCGTTGTACCCGAGCAGGCTGTTCCTGCCGTGACAGATCAGATCGCCACGTTAGGGGCTGGTATGCAGGAGATGCGCCAGACGGTGGGATCTAGCATGCAGGAGATGCGCCAGATGATAGGATCGCTAGTTGAGACGCTTCGAGCGCAGCGACCAGAGGTAGCTCCACCTGTTCCAGCGACCGCGATGGTACCTACCGCGCAGCCAGTTGCCCCTGCAGCCACGGAGGTGATTACAGTATCGCTATCAGAGTTCATGAGGCTGAAGCCTCCGGTCTTCACAGGCACCGATACAGCCGAGGACCCACAGTCTTTCATCGACAGGATGGCCCGTATATGTCGTTCCCTCAGATGCGCAGATACGAGATGGGTCGAGTTTGCGAGCTTTCGCCTGGAAGGTCTTGCGCAGAAGTGGTGTGATTCAGTTGAGAAGGGCAGAGCAGCAGGTCTTCCTCCTATGACCTGGACGGAGTTCGTGACCATATTTCTAGCCCGTTTCCTTCCCCAGAGTGTTAGGGATGCCCGAGCACGCAGATTTGAGTCCTTGCGCCAGACGCCAGGGATGACAGTGGCAGAGTATGATGTGCTGTTTACAGAGCTAGCAGTCTACGCCCCATATTTAGTGGCTACCGAGGAGTTGCGAGTCAGGAGATTTGTTCGAGGCTTGCTTACACCACTGTTCCTCGCGATCAGCGCGCAGCACTACGAGACCTATGCAGCAGCTGTAGACGCAGCCCTAGTAGTGGAGGAGCACCTTGCTGAGACTTTGGTAGTTCCAGAGCCGAAGAGAGTTCATACCAGTATTTCCGCACGGAGGCAGTCATTCTGACGCCGCGACAGGTATCGTTCTGGTATGAGGAGTAGCAGAGATTCGGGACGAGGCCGGATGTTTAGTTCGTATCCCCAGGAAGGTCAGCAGTCGCCGCGAGGTTGCTTCAGATGTGGCAGCCTACTTCACCTCGTTCGAGATTGTCCAGAGACACACCGGAGGGAGGCGGCAGCACCGCATGTTACTTTACCATCTTCACCACCCCAGAGGGCGTTGCCCGTTGTACCTACCGTTGCTCCGCGCCAGACTCACGCACAGAGAGGTCGTAGGCATGGAGGAGTTGCTCAGAGAGGACGAGATGACCGAGACAGAGGGCAGTCAATTGCAGGTGGTGGACAGGCGCGGGTCTTTGCTTTGACGCATCAGGACGCGCAGGCGTCCAATGCAGTGGTTTCAGGTATCCTTCCTGTATGTTCAGTTGATGCACACGTGTTGTTCGATCCCGGATCTACACACTTGTACGTATCCACCCACTTTGTGCCGAGTTTGGGTAGAGAGTCCGGCTTGCTTGATCAGTCGCTTGTGGTGACCACTCCTGTGGGAGAGTCGTTTGTTGCCAGGCACGTGTTCCGATCCTGTATCGTCTGTATTGGCGAGAGAGAGTTGCCTGTCGACTTGATCCTTCTGGAGATGTTGGACTTCGACGTTCTTTTGGGCATGGATTGGTTAGCCACGTGCTATGCTTCTGTGGACTGCCGCGAGAAGACAGTTAGATTCTGTTTCCCCGGCGAGTCGGTTTTTGTTGTGTTGGGGGACCGTAGTGCCGCCCCTCACAGGGTGATTTCTTCTTTTCGCGCTGGACAGCTTTTGAGGAGGGGATGCCAGGGATTTCTCGCCTATGTTTGCGATGCTCGCGCTACAGAGGTTCTATTGGATCAGGTTCCGGTTGTTAGCGAGTTTCCTGATGTGTTCCCTGCCGAGCTTCAAGGGTTGCCGCCCGAGCGCGACATTTCTTTCTGTATTGATTTGGTTCCTGGCTCGGGGCCTATTTCCATACCGCCTTATCGGATGGCCCCGACGGAACTTAGGGAATTGAAGGGTCAGTTGCAAGATTTGCTAGATAAGGGACTTATTCGACCCAGTGTTTCTCCTTGGGGTGCTCCAGTCCTGTTCGTCAAGAAGAAAGATGACAGTTTGCGTCTATGTATCGACTACCGCCAGCTGAACAGGGTGACAGTGAGGAACAGGTATCCTTTGCCGCGTATCGACGATTTGTTCGACCAGCTTCAGGGGGCAGGGTACTTTTCAAGGATCGATTTACGATCGGGCTATCATCAGCTGCGGGTTCGACAGGAGGACATTCCCAGGACAGCTTTCCGTACACGCTACGGTCATTACGAGTTTTTGGTGATGTCGTTCGGACTCACCAATGCGCCAGCAGCCTTCATGGACTTGATGAACCGTATTTTCCGGCCATACTTGGATCTGTTCATCATAGTCTTCATTGACGATATCTTGGTGTATTCCCGGAGTAGTGAGGAGCACGAGCAGCACTTGCGGATTACATTGCGGACCATGAGGGAGCACCAGCTCTATGCGAAATTCCCCAAGTGTGCTTTTTGGCTGGACAGCGTAGATTTCTTAGGGCATGTGATTTCACGAGACGGTATATGTGTAGACCCGAGGAAGATCGAGGCCGTTCAGCGTTGGCCCAGACCCACATCGGTGACGGAGATTCGCAGCTTTTTGGGGTTGGCCGGTTACTATAGACGTTTTATGCAGGACTTCTCCCGTATTGCTACACCGTTGACTGGGTTGACCCGGAAGGGAGTTCCTTTCGATTGGACGGAGGAGTGCGAGCACAGTTTCCAGCAGTTACGGACACGACTGACGACGGCACCGATGTTATCTTTACCTTCCGGATCGGGCGGATTTGTGGTCTTTTGTGATGCTTCTAGAGTGGGGCTGGGATGCGTACTGATGCAGCATGATAAGGTGATCGCGTATGCCTCGCGACAATTGAAGAAGCATGAGCAGAACTACCCCACTCACGATTTGGAGATGGCAGCAGTGGTCTTTGCACTTAAGATCTGGCGACATTACCTATACGGCGAGTCGTGCCAGATATTCACGGATCACAAAAGTCTGAAATACATATTCCAGCAGCGGGATCTGAACCTTCGACAGCGCCGATGGATGGAGTTAGTGAAGGATTATGACTGCGAGATCTTATATCACCCGGGCAAGGCAAATGTAGTGGCGGATGCTTTGAGTAGGAGGCCCGGGGGTAGTTTATCTTATTTGAGCGCAGTACAGGAGCAGTCATCCGCGGACTGGCAGATATTATGCGACAGCCGGATACAGTTCGAGTTCACGCCGATTGGAGGACAGATAGCGCATGTCCGTGCACGCCCACAGTTGATCGATCATATACATGAGGCACAGCTCAGTGATGACCGATGTTCAGAGATCATGGCACAGATTGGACAGGACAGATTTTCCGAGTTCGTGATCGATGATCATGGGTTACTACGATTTGGAGTCAGACTGTGCGTACCTGATGCTGAGGGACTGAGGCGTGAGATTCTTGAGGAGGCACATCGATCGGTATATAGCGTCCATCCTGGTTCCACCAAGATGTATCATGATATGAGAGGTGTTTACTGGTAGGACGGAATGAAGAGGGACATCGCAGATTTTGTGTCGAGATGCCTGACTTGTCAGCAAGTCAAGGCTGAACACCAGAGGGCCGCAGGAGAGCTACAGCCGTTACCCATTCCGGAGTGGAAATGGGAACAGATTTCGATGGACTTCATTGTGGGACTACCCAGGATTGGTCAGGGGTATGACTCCATCTGGGTGATCGTAGATCGTTTGACGAAAGCGGCTCACTTCCTACCGGTGAAGACGACTTTCGGATTTACTCAGTATGCCCAGATCTACATTGACGAGATAGTGCGACTACACGGAGTCCCGACATGTATTGTGTCCGACAGAGGCACCCAGTTTACCAGTAGACTATGGCAGAGGCTTCAGGAGGCTTTGGGCACTCGCTTGAGTTTCAGTACAGCATTTCATCCGCAGACCGACGGACAGTCAGAGCGGACGATTCAGACTCTCGAGGACATGCTCAGAGCTTGTGTATTAGATTTCGGAGGTAGCTGGGATCATCATTTGCCCTTGGTAGAGTTCTCCTACAATAACAGCTACCAGGAGACCATTCAGATGGCACCATTTGAGGCTCTTTATGGAAGGAGATGCAGGTCGCCCACTTGTTGGACAGAGCTCGGTGAGAGCAGTATCTTAGGGCCACAGATCGTTGAGGAGACGACAGCGAAGATCCAGTTGATTCGCGATAGGATGAGAGCAGCCCAGAGTAGGCAGAGATCTTAAGCGGACCGTCGGCGACGCAGACTTGAGTTTTCGGTTGGTGATCATGTTTTCTTGAGGGTCTCCCCAATGAAAGGTGTGATGAGGTTTGGGAAGAAGGGGAAGCTCAGTCCCAGGTATGTGGGCCCCTTCGAGATCCTCGAGCGTGTTGGTGCAGTAGCCTACCGTTTAGCCCTTCCGCCCAGCTTTCCAGACGTGCACCCCGTATTTCATGTCTCGATGCTCCGCAGATATCTTCATGATCCTTCGCATGCGATTCAGCATCCGACAATCCAGCTTGAGCATGACCTTTCCTATGCAGAGCACCCGGTGATGATCTTGGATCGGCAAGTGAAGAAATTAAGATCGAAGGACATTCCATCCGTCAAGGTACTTTGGCGTGGCCAGAACCGTGAGGAAGTCACTTGGGAGACCAAAAGCGAGATGATGAAGACGTATCCCCATCTTTTTTAAGGTACGTGTAGTTAGATTTTTGAAATTCGGGGACGAATTTCTTTAAGGGGGAGAGATTGTAACACCTTAGGATAGGTTTATTGAATAATTATATTTAAATATTGGGTTTTTAACAAAAAGTTTACCAAATTGTGTTTTAAATATTTTTCCTAATAAATAAATATTTTTCTAAAATTTTCCTAGGCTTGCACACACATGTGCATGTAAACTAGTTTTTTTTAAAATGAGTTTTTACCATGATTATTAACCATGGTGGGTTAATCATGGGGTTAAGTCTTTTGGATTTAAATTAAGGTAACTAGTTAATTAGTAATTGTTTTAAATTGAGCTTGTGTTAGGTGTTGACTTGTGAGAGAGAGGGAGTGTACATCATGGCTTAGCCCATGCTTGGCATTAATGAAGAGAGAGAGAGGAGGGTTGACAATTGGACCTTAGGTGTTTCCTCTCATTTCTTTGTTTTTCTCTCAAACACCCACACACTCACACAACACACACACTTACCTTTCAGCAGAGCCCCAGCAGCACAGTAGCAAGCATTCAGCAGCAACTGAAGCAACAGCAGCAGCAGGGGCCAGAAACAGCAGCAGCAGAGAGCAGTAGCAGCAGCAACAGTGAGTAGCAAGCACAGTAACAGCAACCACAGCCTCTTCCTTGCACTTCTTCATCTTCCTGCAGCTCCCTAGGGTTAAGTGTGAGGTTTACTTCCTAACTTGCTTCCCTAGTTTGCTTAGTTAGTGTAGATTTGCATCGGTTAATGGATTTTAGTGCGTTTTAGTGTGATATGGGGTGTTTAGTGGGAACTTTGTGCTAATGTGATGTGTTATGGTTTCAGTAGGTTATTAGTGAGTTATTGAGTCCATATTAGCCTAGTTTAACCCCAATTACACTAAAATACCACCAGTTTCCCTAATTGATGCAATTTATCGTATTTGTGTAAAATTTGAGTTTTCTGGAACTGCTATTGACCCGGTGAGTTCAGAATGAAATTGGGAAGACTGCAGTATAGTGGAGATGTGCTGATACCCTAGCTTTAACCCGACCCCCCTAACTGCTACAGTAGGCCGCCGATTTTCTCTTTCTGGCCGCAAATTGCGGCCAGATGGGTAGAGTTTGGGGTGGTGTTTGGTCCTGTAGGTGTCTGCTAGTGTGTAGGGTGTTGTTATATATATAGTTTTGTAAATCTAGTTCTGTATAGAAATCTGGGACCAAATACCTATTTTGCCGTTTTTCTAAACCTTTGCGACACGCGTGATACGTGAGTAGGTTTGGGGTTTTTGCGTATCGCGACGCGTCGGGGTAGTTTCAGGCGCGTGATCACACGTTTTAGCGTATCGCGCACACGCGCGATTGGTTTGCGACACGGGTTTCTAGTTGGACCGTAATGTCGTGTTTCTGTGAAATTGAGCTTATGTGTGATATATGTTATGTGATTCTAGGTTCGCAGGCCAGTGAGACGGACGCTGCGAAGAAGGGCAAGCAAGTGGTTGGATACACTTAGCGCGAGACACGGTGAGTAGATTTCACATCTACGGGGATATCGCCTGCATGGCGTTATGCGTCAGGGCTGATAGGACTTTATTATTATATGTTGCATGTACCCCATAGACTGTCATCGCATATTGCATTCCCTGCCACATATATATATGCTTAGAACTGATAGAACACCGCACTATTACTAACGGTCTATGTTGCACGAGCACTATTTGCATGCTACACACACACCGTTAGTAATTGCCATGCCACACTCACTGTAGAACTGCCCTGATTATATTGATGTAGTTTATCTTACATATGATTGGTGGTGATTTCCTGGAAATTGGGAGCCGCATGACATCTTTAAAAACGGAAACTATTTTTTAAAAGCGGTTTTCCCCTCATGCTCATACCATGGATTGATTTACATTGTACCTCGCATTGGATTTACTTATTGGTGTTGGATTTCATGCGATTTCTGGTTTTGAGGACCGTGGAAGTATTTAAGAAAAGATGCACTATTTTAAAAAACCCGGTACCTCGTGATATGATATTTTGGTGTGTCCACCACGCGTTTTCTCGGTGCTGAGACGTGTGCTTGAAACCCGATTCAAGGATGTTCCGTTTGCGGGTTCGTGGTGGACCCGGTATGGTTCTCCTCGGCGAGATGATCGATGGGTTTTGCCGATTGAGCCTGGAGGCGGGCGAGTACCTACCGGTGATTGGTTGGACCTGGCAGTTGTCCGGAGGATACTGACGGGGCCGAGATACGAGTATTTGCGTGTCGATGCTGGACACGAGTATTTTATGATATTTTGGGTGCCGATGTTGGGCACTCGTGATTCCTCTGAGATATACAGGATTTGAGGGCCGATGGGTGTGCCGGCGCCCGAGTGTATTTGGGATTGGGTGCAGTCTGAGGCATCGCTTATTGTTTTCCATGTTGACACAGTCCATGTAGATGTTATTTATCCCATACTCAGTATTGACTACTATATATCTCATCCTGTAGCATTTACCTGATAAAGTACTTGCATTACTATTGCATCCACTATTTGGCATGCATTGATATCATCTGCTGGCATTAGTAGAGCCACGCTATATGTGCATGCTCGCGATCACCTTTATATGTTATCTCTATTCACGAGTTGGAAACTCACCCCCGTTGTGCCACAGTATTTGCAGGTTGCCCTTGGGAGTAGTCACGGCTGGCTGTTTACCGCATCTTTTGGCACAGATACCCTTTTGAGGCGAGATAGCCTTTTGCTGATAGGTGGGTTTTGTACGGTATCTGTTATCTTTCAGTTGTATATTGATGTATCTAGTATTCTCCATCTACCTTTCTGTATTGACTTAGAGACAGTTGTGAGGACGATATGTATGATTTTATACTCTGGTGTCGAGCTCGCATGTGAGCCGACTTTATGTTATGCAGTCTTACCTTTTGTGATATTGTACTTGCTTTGCTGTGTATTCTTCGCTACGGCGTCGTATATCATATGGGGATGCTTTACTTATTTCACTTGTTATTTCTGCTACACCTTGCTTTTACCCGACTTACGGGACAAATGTTAAGAATGGAAATGTTGCCAAAATTATAAAAGTTATAATTCTTGAACTCAAAAGGATTTCTACTAAATAAATGGAAGCTTTTCAGACATGTATGACTGTTTTTACAAAAATGTTTTAATCACTCTTTATTTATTGGTTTTGATTTCTGGGTTCGGCTTACTTAGCTGCGTTACGCCTGTAGACGTTGCGTGGTTAAGTGCCGGTCACGAGTCGAAACTCTCGGGTCGTGACAGAGGGAGGGGGATGTTTGACTTGTGTTCTCTCACTCTCACTCTCACTTCTCACTCCTCTCACTCTTAACACACACACACCCCTTAACAACAAGCAGCAGCAGCAGAAGAAGCACCAGCAGCAGCAACAGCAGCAGAAGAGGCAGCAGCAAGCAGCAACATCAGCAGCAGCATGGGACAGCAACAGTAACAGCAGCAGCTCCAGCAGCCCCAACAGCAGCTCTAGACCTTCTCCCTCCTCTCTTTCCTGCACTCTAAGATCTTTAATTGAGGTATATGATCTGAGCCTACTTTCTTGCTTGCTAAACTAGTGATTTTGAGTTCGATTAGTGCTAAAAGTGAGGATTAGTGCTTGATTTGATGAATTAGTGTGAACTTTGGTTAAGTGCTGTTAGTATGGGTTAACCTAGCCTAATTAAGCATTATTAGGACCACTTAAACCTAGCATAACCCTAGATTACACCAAAATACCATAGGGTTTCTAATTGTGCAAAATTTAGTGTTTTTAAGTGAAATTTTTGGATCTCTGTGATCTGCTATAGGCCCAAGTAGTTCAGGTTGAAATTGAGTTAACTGGAGCTTGTATACAAGGTATAGACCACACCACCAGAGCCCGAGACCCCCACCCCATAGAGAGGCTGCCGGTTTATTCATTCTGGCCGCAATTTGCAGCCAGATAGGGGAATTTTTGGGTGAAGTTTGCATGGGTAGGAGTCTGCTGTTATTTCTAGGCCAGTGGTATGTATAATTTTGTAAGTTGTTAGCCTGGGTAGAATCTGGGACGTTATATCGTATTTCTAGTACGTTTGGTTCGCGTGATACGCGAGAGGGTTCTGTGATTCAGCGTATCGCGGCGTGTCGGGGTTAGTTTTAGACGTGTGCACACGTTTAGCGTATCGTACATACGCGCGTTTAGGTCGCGACGCGAGCGTATCGTTTGACTTCGATATCGCGTTTTGCGAGATAGTTGCTTATATATAGATTCTTGTGTAATTCCAGGTTCGCAAGCGGGTACGTCGGACGAAGCTAAGATAGAAAAGCAGGTGGTCGGCTACGAGTAGCGCACGACCAGGTGAGTAGATTTAACATCTACGGGGAAATCGCCCGTATGGCGTTAAGCGTCAGGGCGTGTTAGGATATTTAGTATAGATGTTCATATGGACTGTAGTAGCATACCTTTTTGTTGCATATAGAAATGATAGCATAAGACACTGCACTGTCACTAACGGTTCAAGTTGCACGAGCATGATTGATATGCTACACTCACACCGTTAGTGATTGCCATGACACTCATATTATAGGATTGCTATAAATCGTATATCATACTGATTCCTCTTTATTGAAGGTGTCATGATTTGCCATATACATCACATACCCAAACTTGTACCACATATACTGATATCTTCATACCTGCACGCATGCACACTGTATACTCATACCAGTGCACACATATATTGATATCTTCATACCTGCGCACATGCACACTGTATACTCATACCAGTGCACACATACATTGATATCTTCATACTTGCTTAGATTACGCATTGAGATATGTTGTTTCCATGTTAATTCTGGATTTGGGGAACCGTGGATATTTCAAAAGAGAATAGTTAATTATTTAAAAACCCGGTTTCCCTTGATATGATATTTAGGTGCGTCCACCATGTGTTTTCTCTGTACTAGAGTGATATATGTGAACCCGAATCGAGGAGTTGGATGAGGACGATTACGGGTACATGGTGGACCCGGTATGGTACCCCAGGGCGAGAACGGTTTCGCTGTGTAGTAGACGGTGAGCCTGGCAAAGGGACTACTACCTACCGGTGATTGGTTGGACCTGGCGGTTATCCGGAGGATACTGACCAGAGTCGATTGATGGATACGGGACGACTCGTACTGCCGGGGCCGAGGGCCGATACCGCAGACAGAGCCCGTTGGCTGATCCAGACTGACGGATGCCCTATACAGGAGAATTTGCGTGTCGATGCTTGGTACGAGTATTTCTTGATATTTTGGGTGCCGATGTTGGGCACTCACGATTATATGAGATTTACAGGATTTGAGGACCGAGGAGGATGACGACGCCTGAGTAGTATTGGGATTTGGGTGCATTGATGGGTACCGATTATACTTTCCATGATGACATTCCGTGTAGATGTTATATTTCCCATGCTCGGTATGTAGTAATTGATATCTCATCATGTATCTATTGTACCTGATATAGTACAAATGCTTGCACGATCATTGCATACCCTGTTCATTCTATATAGAGTTGTTAGATTGCATTGCTATACCTGATTATCACATATCTTGCTCATCACATGGAAATATTATTAAATCGCACTTGTTGCATGATTTTGAGCATCCAGTTCATCATATAGATGTTATCTGTTGGCATAGTTAGAGCATCACAGCACGTGCATACTCGCGATTACCTTTATATGTTATCTTCTATTCACGAGTTGGCAATGCACCCCCGTTGTGCCATAGTGTTTGCAGGTTGCCCTTCGGAGTAGTCGCGGCAGGCTGCGTTCTTGCATCTTTTGACACAGATACTCCTACAGTTGGTGTACTAGCTCTTTTGCGAATAGGTGGGTTTTGTGTGGTATCTGTTTATCTTTCGGTTATGTACATTGTTGTATCTAGTACTCTCCGTCTACCACTTATGTATTGACTTAGAGACCAGTTGTGAGGACGATGTATATTATTTGTATTCTGGTGTCGAGCTCATTGTGAGCCGACTTTACTTGTGCAGTTTATTCTATCTGTGATGTTTTCCACTTGTTGCTCATTTTCTTCGCTACGACGTCGTATATTGTTATCTTGGTGATTGTTCACTTAAGAATTCTTAACATTTTAGTAAATGCTTCTATTCAATGCTCAAAACACTCTATACTTTTACTGGTTTGATTTCTGGGTTTTCGTCTTACTTAGTCGCCTTACGCCTGTAGACGTTACGTGGTTAAGTGCCGGTCACGTACCAAACTTTGGGTCGTGACAGTTCGAAAAGCAATTACACAAAGTTCCTGGCCAGGGCAAGCGAGATTTACTAGTAGTTACTCCAGTATTTTCTCAGGGTGTTTTGGGCTCTACTCGGCACGACTTATTGTGCTATTAGGGGTCTGACAGTTACCATCCCTAGGCCCGATATGCGATACTCTTAGACGAATAGACCGGACTGTACGGAGATTGTCACAGTTAGGCTCAGTAGGAATTTAGATGAGTTTGCTCATCGGCCTTCTTATCGACCGATACATGGGTAACCGTTACGTGCAGCTAGTACCGCTGACGGAGTTGTGGTTAAACCCACTGCCAGCGTACTGTCGATTCTTTAGAGTCCCACACAGAGGTTTTCCCTGCTTCGGGAAAAAGATGTAGAGGCCGTATGGTTTTATGGCAGGGTTTCGATCATATACGTGTACTGGCTACACGGATGTCGTTTCGGGCAGATAATACTAGTAGGATTTGGTTTAAGCCAGATCCTAGTTTTATATTATTGGATTGTTATCATCTCATTGTATTCGTATTTTTCAGAATACGCATATGGGTATGTATATACGGTGATGGCATTCTTGTAATTTTACATGACATGCTTTTAGAAGGAGACACCTCATTATTTGGATAATCTATTTTTGGAAATAGATTAATGAGGTGGAAATTTGGAGACATACTTGGCATGGGTGAAGCATGGCTCTTTATATTTGTTTATTTGTTTGGACTCACTATTCAAGCATGGTTGTTATTTTCTATGTGAAAATAATCCATGCTTGAATGAATGAAGAGAGAGAGAGAGCCATTCTTCACTTGCCAACCCTGGCTCATTTGCATTTTCTCATTCTCTCTCCTAGTTTCTCATCCTTCCTCAAAGACTCTAACCCTCACATGAGTTGTGAAACATAGAGTCTCATGAGATAAAACACTCCATTAGATACTCTACATCGTCTAGGCTTCTTAGCTTAGCAAACTAGGTACCATAGTTACCTCACTTTAAAGGTTGGAGCTTGAAACACATACTCTCGGATGGATCGTCTTTGACATAAGGAGGCCGACGTTGCAAGTTCGATCCGATCTTTGAGGAGACAATAAGAGGAGGAGAAGAAGACCCGAAAGACTTGATTCTAGAAGGTATAACACTCTTCATAGTAGCTAAACCTCCAAGCAGTTTAGTTAGTTAAGGTTTTCGTAAAGATCCTGGAGTTTAGTCGGTGTTGCGAAGTTTTGATAATCGTTTTTGTAAATTTCGCCTCCCCGTGAACCCGCGGGGTGCGTGATACCGACTTACACATCTCGAGTAAGATTGTTCTCTCGTATAGATCCTCCTTTATTTACAATAATTTCCTTGAGGGCATCTATATCCAATAGAAGCTCGAAAGTGCACTGATTGAATGTAAAATTCGAGACTGTGTAAAACGAATAAAGCGAATAAGAGTTTCTTTGTGTCAGTAATTAGAAAATGAATAAAGTTCACAATCAAAGAATTATATTTGACCGCAATCAATTACGGTGTCGATTGTAGATCGTAAGCGAGTGCGGATCGTCCACAGGGATTGTGCGATTCGTTTATGTATTTAATTTGTTTGAATCGAAAAGTTAATTGAAAAGAAAAGAAAACATGATTCAAGAATTTATCAATTGATTCAAGTGTCACGAGTTTAATCAAGAATCAAGAAACTGATAAACAATCAAGAATTGGGTTTTGATAATATTTCCAACCAAAATGTCAAGAATCTAAATGAGGCTCGTAGGAATCGATCGGATCTATAGACGTGATGTAATCTAAAGATTTCGTGTTCTTGTCCTTCGAAGGATTGATACTAGATCGATGATGATCGACGAGAGTTGGGGCTTTCTCGTGAAACTAGGGTTTCATCTTATCCCTTGTTCTTTTGTCGATATCATTCGCATTCTAGCCTCTAGCAATTTCAAGAAACGATCGTAACTCCCCAATTTCGAGCGATATCATTCAAGAAAGCATCGTAACGAAATGGGTTGTCGGTTCTTGAACTTGCTAGGGTTTACAAAACTTGTAGGAATCAAGAATCGTTTTTAGATATATTACATCATCATTCTATTGATCGTCTCGACTGCTCGACGAGCGGAGTATTACTCAAGCATCACAACAAGAATTACAACTAGAAATTTAGATTGAATCATGATGCAAGAATTTAAAGAAAACAAGATAAAAGAAAATCACCTTTTATTTATATCAACAATTTGATTACAGTCGCTCAAGAACTACAAGAGGAAGAACTAAATTGTCGATTTGGCGTCGCTCGGCTCCGTGAGTCGCGGATCGTTTGGACCACTTGCTCTGTTGAAGATCGGCTCGGCTCATAAAAGGTTGCAAGGCTTCTTGCTTGAATGGGTACTCGGGATCTTGGCTTTTGAATGGAATTAGGGTTAGGGTTTCACACAAGCCCTGTCACTAGACTTGTGGAAGAAGAAGATGAAGAAAGAGAGTGAATGGGTCTATTGATTTCAATGAATGAATCTAATGAATTCAATAATGGGATTATTTTTACCCTAGGTTTAGGCTTCTATTTATAGACTTCCCAAACCCTAGGTCTAGGTTTGAAATTACAATTCCCTCCAAAAGTTTGTTGAGGAGTTTCTAGAAAGAGTTTGTTAGGAGCTAGCTTAGGGTTTAAGCTAGGATTAATTAAGCTTAGAAACCCTAGTTTGCTGATTTGGCAGAAACCTCTGGAGTCTTCTAGAACTTGAAGTATCATTCTGAGCTGTAAACATTAAGATAGGAGTTGTACACTAAAAATGAGAAGCTAATTCCTTGAACCCACCGCGGATCCGCGGTGCAAGCAGGCTCCTGCCGCGGATCCGCGGCTGTCTGTGGGGCTTGAACCTTGGTATTTCTGGTGTGGTCTTGGGATGCCATTTGGAGCTTTATCTGATGTGTTGAATTGTATTTTTCCTTTTTGATTGCTACCAGAACTGATACCATTGAGTTGGCGTAGCGTTTTAGCAGTGTCCATTCGAGCAAGCTTCTGATTTTCCTGCACAGACTTCGAAACACGAGTTGCGATATATGGAAATGATGTCATACAATGAAATGCAGTCAATTTCCCTAGAAATGCCGGTTTTAAGGTCTAATACATGCAATCTGATATTTTGCGACAGTTTTTCTAATATGTGAAATATGAATACCGTACACTTCTAAATGAGTGCAAATGATGAGGAAATTGCCGGCTAAAATATACAATATTTTCGACTAATCAAATTCCCCCAAACTTAATTTCGATCGTCTCGAGCGAACTGTTTTATTAAAAAGAGAAGGAGAAAATAAAGAAAGAGAAAAACTAACTAGCACACTTTCGTAGGCAACACGATTGCACTGAGCACGTGCAACAAGCCTTTAAACCTCTAGGTGTCCCTAGTAGGAGGAGTGTTGTCTCCTGAGGGTTTTCAGCGGATTACACCCACAAAATCCAATAATAAAAGGAAGATCATGAATATTACATTTAAAAAAAAGAATTGTAAAAGAAAAACTTTGAAAATTAGGGTTTCCAACTAAGCTAGCTTTTCGGTTGTCATGAGCCCTATCTTAATGGTCATGAAAAAATGTTAGAAATCACGTCCTCCCTCAATAAAACATCGTCTTATTCTTCATTCCTATCTTTCATCCAAACATCGATCATATAACCCTGCGTGTGTGTAAAGACATCCCTACACCCGGAGAATTCAATTCAAGCTATCATACTCTTGCCCATCAGCCTCAGTACTTTTTAATTAATGAATATTTAGATGAGATTGCTCACACACTTTCATGCGACCGTTAATACTTCTTGAGGTACTAACCGACCGATTACTCCTGTGCTTGCTTACTTGGTGTATTTTGCTCGTCTTGCACCACCTCAGGCATAGCAGTGACTCCCAGACCAGTTGGCCTTAGGGCACTAGGTGAAGAGGCACCCTCGCTATACATTTTTTATTGCCCTCGGTGATAACAAAACCAGTGTCCATTTTTCTCACCACTATATATTTTCTTCATTTCATTCATTTTTTTATTTCCTTCATACTTTTGGCTTTAAGACAAGAGCATTTCAAGGTATCCTCTACTATCCCAGGCTTTAAGACGTGTGTAAGTGCGAATAGTAGGGTATCAACGTTCAAAATGTTTGGCTTCCAGAATAGAAACTATTTTTCAGACTTATTTTTATCCTCAGATTAGTGACGTCTTTCATCTTACTAACCTTTGGGACAACGGCTCATAACTACTTATTACTAGTTCGTATAAGAAAACTTCTAATTTTCTTGGTTTTCTTAAATTTTTCTAATCTCATGGATGTAATTTTTCACTATCTAAACTTTCATTATCTTATTTATGTACAAAAATATTTTTATATTTTGAAATTTTTTTTTAAATTTTTATAGGTTTTCAAAAAAATGTTTTGTGCTTATGCAAAGTGATATGCAAATGATGCGAAAATAAGCACAAACCTCCCCCAAACTTGTTTTCAACAGTGTCCTCACTGTTGCCTTCCGCTAAATATCGAAAAACCTGTAAGCTTGGGAGGAATTTATTAGTGGGGGCAAAATATTTAAGTGAAGAACCTCCCCCAAACTTATTTTTGGCTCAAAATTTTGTAAAAATTTTCTTTTCAGGAGCCAGAAAAAATGTACCCCCCCAAACTTATGCAATGTTAATCTTTGAAAATCACATGAGGGGGTTAAAAATTAGTGGTCGATGCTAAGTTTTGCAAAGACCGAATATCAACACCAACCATTCGAAAATTTTATCAATGCAGTGCTCTGGTTGGTATAAGAAGAAGCGTGGAAAGGGTAAGTGGTGGAATAGAATATGTGTGCGTCTCATTTTGGAGAGACGATGCAGTGTATGTGATGGATTACTCGCATTCTTCTTACAGTTCTGAAGAGGTGGAGGTTCAATTTCATTGGTTGGGATATGATTCATCTCAACACCCGTGCTTTTCAGAAATGCGAGTTCGTCAGCGAAGATCTCCTCAAAAGTTTCATCTATACCCCGAAGAATAATGTAATCACAAAGTGCGGGGTGATCTTCAGACTCTAAAAGCAGTTCATAATCAGTGTTACTTGTTGACCCGGACATCTCGGTGGAAGAGTCCGTATGTGTATGATACATAGTTGGGTCGAACAACAACGTATGAAAAGAGTCAAGATCGGTATTATGAGGGTCATCTAATTCGCTGCTGTCGACATCCATTAAGTCGACAGAACAGACCTGAGCAGTAGGTTCGGAGGGTACACTTCCTAACTTGTAAATGTTCATCTCAATTGTCCTCTTCCCAAAGGATAGGGTCATAGAACCGTTACGACAATTGATGATAGCATTGGAAGTGGCCAAAAAGGGGCGACCTAAAATCACCAGAATTTGATTCCGTGAGTTCGCTACAGGCTGTGTATCAATTACAATAAAATCCACAGGGAAGATAAATTCCCCAATTTTATTAACACATCCTCCGGTTCACCTCTAGGTCTGGTGATTGATCGGTCAGCCATCTGGAGAGTGCACGGAGATGGTTTCAACTCTCCGATCCCTAACTGCTCATAAACTGAGAAAGGAAGCAGGTTAACACTTGCCCTAAGATCTAGTAGAGCACGGTTAATGTGTTTCTCCCCAATAGAGATGGAAATAGTAGGATAGCCAGGATCCTTACGTTTCCTTGGTAATTACCGGGGGAAAGCTGTGTCTACTGTTTTTGCCATGAATATCTTCTTGGGCATTTGTTTCTTCCTCTTTCTAGTGCAAAAGTCTTTAAGAACTTTCGCATATGCAGGGACTTGTTGGATAGCATCTAGAAGAGGGATATTGATGTTAACCTGTTTAAACATCTCAGTGATCTTCTCCATATGTGGACTTGGTGTGTTAGCCCTTAACCGATTAGGATAAGGTGCTTTATCAATAAGCGCTGGGTCCATCATAGGAGAAGGAAGTGTGTGTGGAACCGATCCCAGAATAGAAGTGGGGATCGTCCGTGGAGGGGTAAAAGAGGTGGGCTGTAGTGGCGAGCCTTTGGGAAATGAAGAATAGGCTCGGAAGAGGGTGGTGGGGTAGAAGAACTGGGGTCAGAATTAGAAGTGTGTGTGTGTGGAAAGGTCTCAGCCGGGGTGTTGATATGATTTTCAGTATCATCAACTTCTTCCCCAACATGATTGTCAAGCACTCTTCCAGATCTCAACGTGGTGATTGCATTCACATGATGTGAATAACCAGGATTGGGTAAGGGTTGAGCTGGAAGTTTCCCTTTCTCTCTTGCACTCATTTTGGATTTTAATCGTGCAATTTCTTCTTCCATCGATTTAATACTCTCGTTTTGGGATGCAGAGTTTTTCTCAATTTTATCGACAGAAGATTTCATTTCAGCCGAAACTTGCATGATATTTGTTAAGACCAAATTCATGTATTGTGCAAAAGAAGAGGATTCATCAGTTCCGGTCAACTGTAAAGGACTAGACAGTGCAGGTGTGTTGACCTGATTTTGAAAATTATGTGCTTGAAAGGGGTGCTGACTTAATTGAAGTTGTGGTTGCTGTTGTGGTGGAGAGAGAGCCCTTTGAAAATTGTTTTGGTTTGGAACCGTGTTTTGTGATTGTGATTGGTTCCAAGCAAAATTAGGGTGATTCCTCCAACCCTGATTATATGTGGAAGAAAAAGGATTGTTTCTAGGTCTTTGAAATGCGGCATTGGTATGCTCACGACCTTGAAACGGACATTCTTCCGTCAAGTGAGACGGATCAGAACAGCAGCCACATACAGTTTTGGAAAGTGACATTTGATTAAGGGAGGCAGCTAAAAATTTGTTTTTCATAGTCTCGAGTTTCTTTTGTATAGCTGAAATGTCAGCTCTAACTCCTATGGAAACATCCGATTGGTTGTTGCCACTCCTAAATGATGGACTTTCCCACTGTAAAGACTTTTCAGCGAACTCTTCTAAATATCGCCAAGCTTCCCCATCATCCTTGGTCATGAAGATACCTTGACATATGTTTTCAAGGCTCTGTTTAGTGTTAGGGTTACTGCCCTCATATATGATTCGGCAAAGCTCCTATCTCGGGATGCCGTGATGAGGACATTGAACCAATAGATCCTTGAAACGTTCAAAGCATTTAGAGAATGGTTCAGCACGGAGCTGGGCAAATTGATTCAGTTCGCTACGGATTCGAGCTGTCTTTTGTATTGGGTAAAATTTCTTAAGGAATGCAGCGACGAATTCTTCCCAATTCGTAATAGAGTGTGCGGTAGTGTTATATAGCCACTTCTCGGCTATATCGCACAATGTAAATGGAAGAAGTCGTAGACGCATAGCATCCACTGAAAGTTGTGATGTACCCATCATTGCGCATACGTTTTCAAATTTGGTAATGAAAACGTAAGCGTCCTCAGTCTCGAGTCCGTGAAATTTGGGTAAAAGATTGATATACTGGGGCTTAATTTCAAAGTTATCCCCATTGGCTGGTGGTGTGGATAAGCAGGTCGAAAGAGGACCTCGAATAGGGTAGCATCTCTCCTGGAGAGAGATGCGGGGTGGATTCTGCGCACCAACGGACGGCGGCAGATTAGGGTTAAAGAAGTTTGATGGATTCAGATCCATCGGTGTAGGTGTGGAAGTGGGTAAAGAAAAGGTAAATGGAGAAATATCGACTTCGGAGTCAATAAGAGGTACGCGGACTAAACGGGCACTAGAATCCCGTGTCCAGCCTATCTTGTACTAAAAAGGGTTAGTACAAGTGGCAGCGTGAATTATAATTAGGGGTAAATGAATGCGGTGTTTGCTTTGAAAAAGGGACGGATTTTTGAAAAAATTATGATGCGACACAACAAATGCAGCACACAAACCCTAGAATCTAGTGGTCACCTAGGTCCGGCTCTAGACTGCTCCTAACTGCCAAAAGACAAGTCGCGGGATAGAATCCTCCACTGCCTCTTTGTTCCCCTGTGGCCGGATAAGTGCCAGGTAAGTGGGAAGGTACTCCACTACGTAAGTAGTGGGCCTAATTAAAAACCACTAGCCTTAGACACACTCGCCTTAGGCACCACAAGAAAATGCAGATAAACAATGAATTACCCACGGCCTTCTTCTGTCCTAATTAAGCGCGACAGTCCTTAGAGTCATCTCTAGATTTCTTTTAGTTAATGTGGGTTCAATGCGGATGCATGTTTGTGGTTTTCGGGGCCTAGGAAGGGTAATGAAATCCCCACCTAATTTGGATTTGGCTGTGCCCCTTAATATCCGTATTTTGAATGCAAACAACCAAGAAACAAAATAACGCACAAATTTACTTTTGCGATTTGCGAGCTGCGATTATTTGCAAAGAATCCTGCAGCAAAGTATTAGTTGGAGCTAAAAAGAGGAGAAAGGAGAAGGTAAGAAATCACCTGAGAGAAAATTTTTGCAGAAATCCCCCAAAGCTGCCGCGGTTCCGCCGCAATTGGGCCTTTATGCCGCGCTTCCGCGGTCTCTTGATGAGATCACCCCACCAAAATTTTCAGGGAGCTTCTGTAGACTCCCTCAGCTCTCTGGTATATTCCAAAAATTTTTCTCAATTGCCAAACAGCTCCAGATTTCCTCACAATGAACCACAACAAATCGTTTAGGGTTTGCACGAATTTTGATCTCAAAAAAAATCAAAATGAAATAAATCTTTCAATTCAAAACTATAATATGAAACGAATTAGCGCGTAATCCCCGGCAACGGCGCCATTTGATTGTTAAGCTTTCGGATTGTGTAGTATGAAAATTGTAAAGAAATCACAACCAAAAAATTATATTTGACCGCAATCAATTACGGTGTCGATTGTAGATCGTAAGCGAGTGCGGATCGTCCACAGGGATTGTGCGATTCGTTTCTGTATTTAATTTGTTTGAATCGAAAAGTTAATTGAAAAGAAAAGAAAACATGATTCAAGAATTTATCAATTGATTCAAGTGTCACGAGTTTAATCAAGAATCAAGAAACTGATAAACAATCAAGAATTGGGTTTCGATAATATTTCCAACCAAAATGTCAAGAATCTAAATGAGGCTCGTAGGAATCGATCGGATCTATAGACGTGATGTAATCTAAAGATTTCGTGTTCTTGTCCTTCGAAAGATTGATACTAGATCGATGATGATCGATGAGAGTTAGGGCTTTCTCGTGAAACTAGGGTTTCATCTTATCCCTTGTTCTTTTGTCGATATCATTCACATTCTAGCCTCTAGCAATTTCAAGAAATGATCGTAACTCCCCAATTTCGAGCGATATCATTCAAGAAAGCATCGTAACGAAATGGGTTGTCGGTTCTTGAACTTACTAGGGTTTACAAAACTTGTAGGAATCAAGAATCGTTTTTAGATATATTATATCATCATTCTATTGATCGTCTCGACTCCTCGACGAGCGGAGTATTACTCAAGCATCACAACAAGAATTACAACTAGAAATTTAGATTGAATCATGATGCAAGAATTTAAAGAAAACAAGATAAAAGAAAATCACCTTTTATTTATATCAACAATTTGATTACAGTCGCTCAAGAACTACAAGAGGAAGAACTAAATTGTCGATTTGGCGTCGCTCGGCTCCGTGAGTCGCGGATCGTTTGGACACTTGCTCTGTTGAAGATCGGCTCGGCTCATAAAAGGTTGCAAGGCTTCTTGCTTGAATGGGTACTCGGGATCTTGGCTTTTGAATGGAATTAGGGTTAGGGTTTCACACAAGCCCTGTCACTAGACTTATGGAAGAAGAAGATGAAGAAAGAGAGTGAATGGGTCTATTGATTTCAATGAATGAATCTAATGAATTCAATAATGGGATTCTTTTTACCCTAGGTTTAGGCTTCTATTTATAGACTTCCCAAACCCTAGGTCTAAGTTTGAAATTACAATTCCCTCCAAAAGTTTGTTGAGGAGTTTCTAGAAAGAGTTTGTTAGGAGCTAGCTTAGGGTTTAAGCTAGGATTAATTAAGCTTAGAAAACCCTAGTTTGCTGATCTGGCAGAAACCTCTGGAGTCTTCTGGAACTTGAAGTATCATTCTGAGCTGTAAACATTGAGATAGGAGTTGTACACTAAAAATGAGAAGCTAATTCCTTGAACCCACCGCGGATCCGCGGCGCAAGCAGGCTCCTGCCGCGGATCCGCGGCTGTCTGTGGGGCTTGAACCTTGGTATTTCTGGTGTGGTCTTGGGATGCCATTTGGAGCTTTGTCTGATGTGTTGAATTGTATTTTTCCTTTTTGATTGCTACCAGAACTGAAACCATTGAGTTGGCGTAGCGTTTTAGCAGTGTCCATTCGAGCAAGCTTCTGATTTTCCTGCACAGATTTCGAAACACGAGTTGCGATATATGGAAATGATGTCATGCAATGAAATGCAGTCAATTTCCCTAGAAATGCCTGTTTTAAGGTCTAATACATGCAATCTGATATTTTGCGACAGTTTTTCTAATATGTGAAATATGAATACCGTACACTTCTAAATGAGTGCAAATGATGAGGAAATTGCCGGCTAAAATATACAATATTTTCGACTAATCACGCACCGCTCGCAACTCAAAACGCTTGCCTCTTGATGCCACTCAGAGCTCGAACGTGCGCCATTTGTAGCTTGAATGCACGCAGCTGGAACGCACGCCCATTGTGCTTCGCTCGAATCTCGAACGCACGTCCTTCGCAGCTCGAACGTGCGCCTCTTGCGCATCACTCGTTGCTTGAAACTCGAATGTGTGCCGCTAACATATTGACCGCCACCGACTGCGTTTCTCCCCTAATCCACCCCCAACAACTAGAATGAGCCTCTCTTTTGACAAAATCAGCATCTTATGGCCGAGATCAGTCTCCGCTAGCCGGATCCAGCCACCACAACATTGGATTTGTGACCATGGCCAAGCTTAGCATTCACATCACCGAAAACATCTCACACCAAGATCCGATCTCTACCGTCCATCTCACACCTAGATCAAACCTGTTACGGATGATCTAGATAAAATTGGAACAAAGGTTAAGAAAATTCCAGAATAGAAGAAAATGATCAATACTAAGAGACAGATTTTACTAGAAAAAACCAAATCGAAAAAAATAGGCAGCAGGAGGGATCAATTTCACTATTACAGAGAATTATAGAGTTTTTCAGGTTGATTGATCTCAGCCTCTATAAACCCTTCAATTGCACTTAAGGTTTATTTACAGGCAAAATTTCTAAAATCCCCTCTCAATTATTTCAGATACAAATATAGATAACACCAAATAACAGATTCGGATATGGATACATCTTATTTGGGGCTTAACTTTTGATTCGTTGATCCGATCGACACGTTCTCTAGCAATTTGAAATTGACAAAACGATCTTTATTCTTGCTAAACAAGCCACTCCAACTACATCCCCAGCTGCCCTGCTAAAATGTTATCTGACATCATTTAGAGAGTCCACTGTGATGTTTATCACTCTGCTCGTCGAACTAGCTCCGCTTCGAATAAATCCCGAATCAAAACTAAATGGTGAACTGGGCAGCTTGAGAATCAAACAGAGTTAGGATTCAGGACATCCAAACACAACCAAACTAAAGTTATGCAAATCATGTGGTTAAAACTGAGTTTTAACTAAATGAAAAGGGGAGCGATGTTTTGTAGTTGGATCTACATGAACATATAAATACATTGCTTTTTCAACTACAGCCAACCAAACACACCATCCTGGCACAATTTCTCTCTTGCTTCCATTCTGCATATTTGGTGCCTCTTTTTCTGAACTCTTAGCTGTATCCATACTAGGAATGATACTTGTTTCATGTGGGTTTCAAAATTAAAGTACAGAGTTGTCTTTATAAGTCTTTACAGCTTCACTAAACCTACATCTTAAGCATCAAGAATCATATACTTATACTTATTCCCATGTTATGGAGCCTATCATTTCGTTAAGGCTTCTAACACAAGCATCTTCTTTTATCAGAATGTGCTAATTAATGCAGGGCTTAGTGTTAGTTGTTTTTAGTTGAATATGTGCTACAAGGTTGTTCAATTAAGTTACTGCTTCAGTAAAACATGGAGGATTGTTTTTGATGCTATGTCATGAAAAAGAGGGGGGATTGTTATTGGGTTTAGAGTTTGGCATATTACACTGCCTATGAGTCATGCAAATCTTGCATTCTTTTTGTATACTGATATTTTACCTCCCTTCCCAAGGAAAGAGTTACTAGGTTCCCTCTATTTCAATTTATTTGTCCATATTTAAACTTTCACAACTATAAATAAAATTTCGACTATTAATAAAATTTAGGATTCCCATAGGTTAATGAAAGTATAGATGCAAAAAAACTCCATTTTAACCCTATTGAATGTTCATGCATAGGGAATAGCATGAGTATAATTGAGCGCTAATTTAGAAAATGAATAAATTAAAAGTGCTTTCATAATGCCAAATCTTTTCTTGATAATTTAAATGGACAAATATTTTGAAACAAAAAAAAGTTCATAAGCACATGAATTGATGGGAGTGAATTATCAATGGTTGTTACCGTTTTAGGGGTAAAGGGTTTTTTTTTAATGTTTGAAGGGAAACATTTTAGATTTAGTTGAAAACGTTAAGTGATTTTGGGTATGATTGGAAGAGATAAGATATTTTGAGGATAAGATCTTGTGGCAGGTTTCATGCAAGTTTTAAAAACTTAATGGTGTTTCGTAAAAATCTGAAAAAATCCAATCGTGTTGGTTGGCTTTTGGGTTTGATTGAAAAAGATAAGGTATTTTTGAAATTATCAGATCATGTGGTAGGTTTCATGAAAGTTCTAAATTTAGTGGTGTTTGTAGCTACCTGGAAAAATCAATTATGTTTTATACATAAATTACTCTCAATTGTTTTTTTTAAAATAAAAATAGCTATGGAAATCTGAGCTACAATTAACTTCATGGCATAGTCATATAATTCGCGAATTATTCGCCGAATTCGTGAATAATTCACGAATTTTTGATCAGACGAATTAATCTTCGAATTAATCGCGATTGCCGAACTGGCCGAATAATTCGCGAATTATTCCCGAATTATGTGAAAAAACAGCGAATAATTCAAAAAACAGTAAATAATTCACAAAATCAAAACCTAGCGTCTCATATATTAATTTATTGCTCGAAATCCTTCCTGAACATTTCCCGAACACTTACCGAATCTTTCCCGAATACCTGCCGATTTTTTTCGAATAATTCTCCGAATCCGAATTTTCGATCTCACCGAATTATTTCCGAACGATGAATTTGTGACTATGCTTGATGGTACATAAAATACTTCTCTCTACCAAAATGCTTTTATCCTTTTCACTCAATGTCTAAAGAGAATTGAGGATGGTGAACATATATAACCTTAAATTAACCAGACATAATTCAAACAAACATCCAAATTGGAACATGAGACATCTTTTTATCAAAAGCGTTTGTTGGCAAACCTTCTCATGTCATTTGAGCTCCATTAATCTATTTCATTATCACCTTCCCATATTTCCATATTTAATTACAACCTCTATCTAAATTGAAAGATTAAGAAGCAAAATAAATGCTCCTGTCACTTGGTACCACATTTACTACAAATAGTGACTACGTATCATTTATTACTGTTGTGTGTTCTTACCTAAATGTACTATGGTCGGTGCCTGCTTGTTCAAAGGCAATTAATGTCACGTGGCTTTACTTTTAAACTTCAATTACAAATATTAAATGTTCTGTACTTTTAAACTTCAATTATATATATATACACACACAAAATCACGAGATGAACGGAGGAAAGTTGCCATAGGAGGGGATTTACTCCTATAGCGTCAGAAAAATGTACCCTCCGTGATTTTTTTTGACAATCGGCATACATCACTACATCACATCCATCTTTATCATCTAAGATGTGGATACACCAAATTTCATGTGATTATACCATTTTTTCACCGTTGATTTAGTTGGTGCAAAATTAACGGTTTACCGACAATAGAACTTTTATATTGCTAATTTAACCGTGAAAAAGTAGTGGAATCACATGAAATTCGGTGTATGCACATCTTAGATGATAACGATGATGATGATAGATGCCGATCGTCGGAAAAATTGGTGGGGATTGTATTTTTTCGATGCCATAGAAGAAAATCCCCTACTATGGTCTCTTTTCTCCATTATTCCCTCTATATATAGAGAGAGAGAGCGCGCGCAGTACTTAATTTCCTGCCATTAATTGAAAATTAATTATTTGTTCTACCCACTCTCCAACCAGAGCGTACACAATCTTTATCTTTGTACTACTAGTATAAATTAAGCTCGATTTGTTAAGTGTCATAATCTGATTTAAAGACGCATATATAGACTACAGATTTCTTTTCCCCAGGGTTTTATTATTTTGATTTACTTATTCGATCTGATACTATAAATGATGCTACATGTTTATTAACCCCTCTTACATTTCATGTCGTTTAATAAACCATGGTCAGTGTGTTTCTCTTGGTGTTATTTGAAAATGTATTTTTCTATTTAGATTAAGTAATTTAAGTAATTTGACTAGGGTAATAATAAAGAAACTAAACAAGACATGAGAGGGAATTTTCTGGCCGGCGTCGAAAAAATACACCCTCCACGATTTTTTCCGACAATCGGCAACCATCATCATCATCTTTGTCATCTAAGATGTGGATACACTAAATTTCATATGATTTTACTATTTTCTCACCATTGAATTAACAATGTAAAATGTTCTATTTTCGATAAATCATTAATTCTGTACCTGCTAAATCAACGGTGAAAAAGTGGTAGAATCGTTTAAAATTTGGTGTATCCACGTTCTTAGATGATAAAGATGATGATGGATGCCGATCGTCGAAAAAATCGTGAAGGGTGTATTTTTTCGACACCGGGGGGAAATTCCATCCTATGACACCTGATCCATTATTCTCTATTATTAGTATAAATACTATGAATATTCGATATTATTACGTTACATGAAAAGATCTCGATTCGTTCCACAAGTATGGTAAAAATGAGCAGAAAATATTCTTATATTACCCAAAGACATGCATGCATTTATCCTTTCTGATAATTTAGTAAAAGGATGGGGAATCTTTCTAATTATTTACAAAACTAAACCCTCATAAATTGATATATAAAACAACCCCCCCCCCCCCCGCACCTATATATATATATATATATATATATATATATATATATATATAATTGATAAATGAAAAGATAAAAAAAACACACACACACACACACATACAGAGAGAGAGAGAGAGAGGTTTCTTCTGGATGGGAGGAAGCCCAATAAAACCTTAGCCCAAGAAAATTTATTGCAGCAAACAACGAAAGAAAGAAAGAAAGATGAGCTTGAGTCACTAACAAAGCTCAGCCAAGCACATGGGCTCACATGGCTAACTTAGGGAAGATGACAAAAGAAATTTGAAAAGGATACATATTACATTTAATACATGTAAAATAACAAATAAAAACGGGAGAGAGATAAGTGACAATTGGATTTTTGTGCCTCTTTTTCTATATTCTATGATAAGTAGCATCTAGGGCTGAACATGTAGAGCTCTGAGGGCCCATGCTGCGCTGCAGAGAGCCCACTTGTTCAAATCCCATGTGTTGAAAGCACACTGGATTTGTATTGGGATAACATGCTACCCTCAACTTGTATGGCATTGTATCATAGTCATGTCTCATTGGTGTGTTCTCTTATGCAAGATACTTGGGGTGACCACAGGCAGAGATATCCACCCTAATTGGTATGTCGGTAAGGAAGATGAGGGCTAGGACAGGGCACAAATTCAAGCATGCGGGGATACTAATATATGGTCCCCCCATTCGATCATGAGAATATTGGATACGGCACATAGGTTCGAAATTATACCATGATCAATCCTCCTGATTCGATATTAAGATTTCGAAGCATTTGGATTATTGCGTGAGGGGAACGGATTTGATTCAATTGTTCTAGATCTACCAGCTATGACAAAGTTGATTTTGATGTCATGCCTCAGTTATGATCATGACATGGCCAATCATACCATTGAGAACATATCACTACTAAAGACGGGAGGATTCGTAACGGTTAGAACCGTTTACCTAAATCCCTACCGGTAACGGTTCTAAATACCTACTGGTAACCATTACACAACCGTTATGAATAGTCCCGTCATCAGAAATTTGGTAACGGTTCCAACCGTTACGATTGACCCCATTTGGTAACGGTTAGAACCGTTACCATATAGGTGTATACATTAATGATATCTGAAATGTATCAGATACTTGCTACCTATTGGTAACGGTTCCAACCGTTACCAATAGGTAGCAAGTATCTGATATATTTCAGATATCATTACCATGTACAAACCATTACTAGACTCTATTGTAACGGCTCTAACCGTTACAAAAGAGGTAACGGTAACGGTTGGAACTGTTACCAATATTTAGATATAATTTTTTCAAAACTTGAAACACCTCGTACGCGCTGCTTTCATTTGCAACCAGTAATATAAAATAATAACATCACCAAATCTCATGCAATTATAATAATCAAAAAATAATATGAAAGAACACAGAAAAACACAAAAAAATACAGATAATAATATTCAAAATATCCATAATACACATCTCAAATAATACACGAAAAGTAAATAATACAAAAACAAATGTTTATATTTAAGATCGTTGGGACGATCCACCTCCATCGCCGTCCCGTGACCTGAAGATATTCCCTATCTCGTCTCATAATACTGGCCACATAGCCTCTTCTTGCTGTTGTGTCCGTTACTCGACCCACTCCGTAAGTGCCTGCAGTTGTTGTTGCTTCTACTGATGAATTTCTTGCTGCTGCGCCATCTGCTCACGGAGCGATCAAATCTCCTCTGCCAATGTTGCTGCCACATCTGGGTCACTGTTCATCATGAAAAAAACAGCATTTCAATACCGCACATTCGATATCATTTTTGTGAATAATCGGTGTTATTAATTCGTGTCTGCTTAATAAGTACATGATACATGAATTCGTGACAAAACATCGAAAACATACTCAACATGCACGAATACGACATTTGTGAGCCGATACTGCAACTGTTGCGCCACGGCAGTGCCCCGGCCGTCAATCCGAGGCCAAAATGCGGAATCAAAATTTTTTCTTATCTTTAAACTGGCGCTACCGCGGACAATATACCCGGATCGTAACCATTAACCGATACTAGCTAACTAGAGATGGGGTGAGAGATATACCGAGCGATCCGTGTCCTTCGGTCTTCTCGTCTTCGTCCCGATCTCCCGCGGAATCTCCGTCCGTCACCTCCTCGTCGAAAAGGGCACCACGTAGCCGGATTCTTTTACGGGCTCCCATCTCTGAACCGAGGCAACTCGGGCGCGAAGTTGGCTAGCCGACGCGTCCAAGGGTACTGTAGGTTGTAGTGTAGAACCTTGTCTCTTGGGGTTTATGAAGTTGCCTTTGGTGATGGAGGAATGAACAAGATATGAACTTGCGAATTTTTGGTGGCAAGCTAAAAATGAGATGAGTGATAAATTTCCCACACCAAAAATGAAATGAACCTCTACCGCTCAACTCATGTGGCCGGCCCCCCTTCAAAACCCAAAGTGGTGGAGGGAAAAACAAAACATGAAGGGAGGTGATGGTAGTAAAAGTAGAAAGGTGACCACATCCAAAAGAAATGATAACCATGTCATTTCCAAATAAAATCCAACTCTAATCTCAAATAAAGCAAGAAATGATGTATGAAAAGAAAAGATGCTATCATAATCAATCCACATGCAGGAAACCCCCTCCACAAATGTTATTTGCAAACTTGCAAATAACCCCCTCCATCACAAAAGTTCGGCCGTGAAGGAACAAAAAAAAACCGGCCGGAACGGAATACAAACCGACAACTTCAGAAAACTGATCCCGTAATAAATTACAGGAAACCCCACTACTGCATATACATGCCCGCATTTGTATTCCCACTGAATACAAATGCAACGAGACAAAATCTACACTGTCTAATACTAGGATCCGACTTAAGCCAAAGCCGGCAAGTAAAATCCGTCCGATCACGATCCGTGCAATACCGCACGTATCTGATTGAACCCTGCCATATCTCCATACGGCCTCTACAGTGTTTCGCCCAAAACTTGAGTAACTGAGTGTGTGGTGGACTCTAAAGTGTAGGGTTTCTAGGCACGCGCACAAGGGTCTACGAGGCATCAACCATGCCCGATTTAAAATTTAGCCGTGCCGAACAACCCGAATACGGAACTTTAAACTAGAGATTAGGCGAAAACAAGCATGCTAAACACTTTAACACTAAGTGAGAGGGATTACAACCTTTGTAGATCCGGTCCTTCACTTCATATGCTCCGTGTTGTGGTCCCTTCGCTGCGATCATCGGGATCCGGACTCTCGAGAGGTTCTACGAAGAGAAAGATGCAACCTTTTCTTCCGATCTTCGATACTAAGATGATCTACCTTGAAGTTCCGTTAACACAAGCTAACACTCATGAAATGATGTGAACACCCTCATCTAAATGGCAAGGGAAGATGAGGATGATGAAGTAGGATTTTTGCTCTCTTTATTTATCTTTTTCTCATATTTATTCATCACTTTGGAAAAATCTAGCAAGCTTTTTCATGAAAGAATGAAGGAAGAAGAAGAATAGTGATCCATTTTCTTTTGTGATGAATAATGAAAGGATTAATATGAAGAATAATGCAACCATGGTTGACTTAACCATTGTAGAGAATTGACTAGGGTTAGGGTTTGGGTTGAGTTAAGAATGAGTCACTTGTAAATATCTTTTCCAAAACAAAATAGAAAACCTTCTAGAAACATCTAGAAAGCTTAACCCTAATCCAAACCCTAATCATGTTTAAACTCCACTAAACAAGTTGCATTAGTTATCATATCATGTTACAATATTATATATCACATATATAATATTTATCGTAACAAAATAAAATAATACAATTAACATATATCGCATATATATCAATGTATTACCCGAGTGAGAAAAAGAATCTTTTAGTGAGCAAATATTAGTTAATGTAATTTAATATATCATATATATTATTATACATTAAATTATCGAATCAACACTTGATCCGACAATCCGGCTATATCGCATATAACCGACTAATATTTATCCGTACCGATTCATCGAATCAACACTTGATCCGATGACCCGGCTGATATCAAATATCGCGAGGATATAATACGGTATCACATATCGCATTATCCTCGGTCCCGCACATATCACATATGTGCTCCTACTCCGTTTTGCCTGAGCCAAGAAACCTCTGTGTAGGACTCTAAAGAATCGTCAATACGCCGGCAGTAGGTGATGATCATATCAAACACCCACAAGCTGCAAGCGGTCAGCTAAACGTAACAGCTACCCAGGTATTGAGCGCTCAGAAGATCAACAAGCAAGTCTGTACATTCTCCTGTGAATCCAAACAGTAACACTCCCGTACAGTCCGGTCTCGTCGTCTGATATGTCGCATATCTCGCCTAGGGGTGGTAAACGTCAGACCCCAGTAGCTCGATAAGTCGTGTCGATATGAGGTCTATAACAGTTCGAGAAACTACTGATAACACTTACCAGTAAATCTCAGCAACCCTGGCCAGGGATTTCCGGTTATAGCCAATCGAACACAGCACAACATCAACTCCCTATACCGGGAGAGACGAATCCCCTCCTATCGCTCATTGCCTCCATATGATTCGGGACTGTACCCAAAAGCCACCTTTTTGCACGCCCTCTTGGACGTGGTATGATGGAAATCAAAGCACAGTGGGAATCACACAAGACTCTATGACGATCTCGGGTCAACAGACTACTCTGTACCAGTGTCACCGGAGAACTGCCATCTGACGTATGGTATAATACCATCTGGGAGTTCTCGGCGAGTCCGTCCAGTGTACCCAGTCTCCACTGAGCACCCGTACACCATCCTTGATGTCAAACACCGATGGATATGGGATCATCCATCGCCCATCATATGGGTCAAGATACGTATACGCTACTCTACTCTGGTGTATCGATGCCCTGTCTCGATACACCCTCGACTAGGAACAGTTATAGGATGTACTCATCGACTACCGTGGCCCCACTAGTATGATCTCATCATAGTCCCAATAGTCGAGTACATATCCTAAGGGCTTTATCAACATGTAACATAGAGACAATCAGAGTACATGTTAAGATAAAGTACAACCAGATAGCATACTATCATGTCGAGCAAGAAAGTCCTCCCTATATATGTCCTAGCATCCAATACAATATACATCGTATGTACAGTAATGGCCTCTAGGGAATACATATAACTAACAATCTCCCACTTGCACTAGGGCCATCTGTTATGGTATCGCATACCCAACAATTAGCTGCGGTTGAAGTATCTCATACTCAACCATCCCATAAAAGTCTCTACTGGGAAAAAGGCCTTTGTGGGTGGATCCGCGCTGTTGTCCTCTGTGTCTACTCTCCTAACCTCGATCTCCCTGGAGATCAACCATCTCCATGATCAGGTGATACTGCCTAAGAATTATATCTGGATTTCTGATGGGACGGTAGTTCCTTGGCTGAAGCCATAACTCCATTGTCACACAATGGTAGGAACGAAGTTCATCTTATGAACTTATAAATATCCAGACTGCCTCTTTTGTAGTATCCTTGGTAACGATGTATCTTGCCTTTAATCGTCTAGTATATCACGGTATCTAGCTTGGAACTCTTCCATCATACCGTCCCTCCACTGAGGGTGTAGACAATGCCTGCGACTGACATTCAGTCGTCCTTATCAGCCTGGAACCTTTCCAGTGATTCTTCCCAGGATCGATTGATACCATCTTACTACAACTAGTGAGTATCCTAATATCCAATTAGATCTATCTCATAGATCCAAAATCCAGGATTTAGGAGGTATCACTTTGATCCTATATGGAGAATCCTTGTGATAAGCGGAGATTGACCGAGCGTAGCATAGGAAACCCCTTTCCTGTCAAGAGTATGTCATCCACGTACTCTACGAGGATCACCACCATACTCTCTACTACCTTTTCGTATATACAAGGTTCATCTACCATTTTGATGAAGTCAAACTCTTTGACTACCACATCAAAACAGATGTTCCAACTCCGCGATGCCTGTTTTATCATATAAAACATCTTGCACACGTTTCCCCTGCTCCCACTGTCTACGAAGCCCTCTGGCTGTGTACTTATAGACGCTCTTTTCTAAAACATCATTTAGAAAAGCAGTCATGACACCCAACCACCAGATATCGTAGTCATGGTATGTAGCCGTGGCAAGTAGGATCTGGATGGACTTAAGCATAGATCCTTAGTAAAGGTTTCAACATAATCCATACCTGGTCTATGATGCAAACCTTTAACAAGTCTAGCTTTGAAAGTCTCAACTTTTCCATGTACACCAAGTAATCTTCTCAAGATATACTTGCTCCTGATGGGGATTTAACCCTTCAGATAAAGCAACCAAAGTCCATACTTTGTTGGTTTATAAGGATTCCATCTCAGATCGATAAGCATCCAGCCATTCTTACAGAGTCCCACTCCTGATGGCCAGCTCGAAACTAGTTGGGTCATCATCTCATGAAGCAATCCTCGCTCCCACTGTTATAGAGAAACTAAAGTATCTCTCAGGTGGGTGAGGAACCCTACTAGATCGGCGGAGAGGCTGAGGTTCGTTGGAAACTATTGAATCCTTTGGTTCTACCAAATCATCAACTGCAGTTTGTATAGCTGGAACCTTTCCAGTTCTACATAACAGACCTTGCCTCGAGCTTGTCCGGATTTTGCTTTTAGACATAGGCCGGACAACCCCAAATCTTAACCAACTTAAGATATGGGCTCTTCCCTTTCCATATCACATATGAAGTGGTAGGTAATTGATTTGATTTGAACCCTATTCAATAGGTATGCAACTTCACAAGTGCATAACTCCTTAAAGGAAATAGGAAACTCAGTAGTACTCATCATAGAGCACACCATATCACATAGGGTGCTATGGCTCCACCCCGATACACCGACGTGCTGTGGTGTATACGGAGGAGTAATGCTGAGAGAGAATCTCATTCTCCTTTAGAATAGTCCAGGAATTCCGTGCTCAAGTATTCTCCTCCTTGATCTCATCAAAGGACATAATACTTATACCCGTATTTTGGTTCTCTACTTCTAACTTATATTCTGTGAATATCTCAAAAGCTTCGGACTTGTGTTTCAGCAGGAACATATGTCTGAATCTTGAGAGATTATCAGAGAATGTAATGAAGTACAAAGAACCGATGTTGGCATATGTAGACAGGGGACTTTCATACATCAGCATGTATCAATCCCAAAAGTTCACTAACTCTTTCTCTGTTTCCAACAAACAGAGCTGTGGTCATCTTATCTTTGTGACATGACCGGCAAGTTTCACAAGATGTAAATTCAAACTAATTTAAATATGCATCTATATGTAACTTCAGCCAGTCGGGTCGCATTGATATGACCTAGTCTACAATGCCTCAAGAAGGATTCGTTCATTTCTGAACTCTTCCTCTTGTGTGTGTTCCGTATACTAAGAACTGTAATTTGATTTAGAACGTCAATGCTTTTAGATAACGTGCCTGAACCGATCAACTCTTGATATAGGAAATGTTCAAAACATTATCCAACAATACAAAATTATATCCTTTCTTTACTAATAAAGAGACTGATATGATTTTGTATATCAGGTTCGGTATCTAATAACATTTGTTCAGATTCAATGTATTCTGGTAATACAGGGTGACAGTGACCAACAGACTTGGCTGCAACACTTGCACCGTTTTCTATCTCATGAAACTTATCACCCGTTCTTAGTTCTCTACCTATCTGTAGCCCATGTAACAGATTACATATACGGGATCCTGATCCGGTATCACATACCCAGGACGTAAAGGATACTGAGAAACAGTTCTGTGTAATGAACACACCCGAAGATGATGCATCAACATGCACTTTCTTCGTTTGGGCGGCACGGGAAATCTGGTATTCCCCAATTTCCTGCTCTGTCTTATAACAATTATAAGTTGGAGCGGGACCAACGTTCCCCAACTCAGTATAACAAGTGGGTTCGGTCAATATATCCGTTTTATTATCTTGATTAAGGCGTGATATGGTCGCTATCTGGAGAGAGAGAAGAAAACACTTAGCGTATGCTCTTGCAAGATTAGATTGGTGATCTAATATATCTAATCAGGATGTCTCCCACTGTTTTAATCAAATCTTCCTTCAAACCCCAAAAGGAAAGACTAGCCGGGATTAATTACACGCTACAAGTTCGCCAATCTTTCAGCCAGGCCAGTGTCGGTACTTTGAGGGAGGTCCCCCGTGCTTTCGCACGAACCTAATTAAAGTAAACCTCGTTTTCCCAGAGGCGTAACCCCGTTAACACCTTTCTAGACACCTACTTGATCGGCTAATTGTAATGTGTAAAACTCTCCCAGGAGTAACTCTTACTCGCAGCAGGTATCGGGATCCAACTATCTAATAGAAGGTATGCAATCTCATTGCAAATTTCAACACTTGAAATTCCCAATAATATTTTGCCCCAAGAAATCTATGACCTTGACTGAGTTAACAAACCATAGACCGCAAGTAAAGTTCAACCCGTCATTTCCCGATTGAATTAAACCCACCCGCACGTCCCTTGACTGAGTCAACAAGGCCGCACGACTACCCTAATCCAATCGCATCATATGCTTTGCAGATAAGCACTAATCAGCTACCGCACACTACGCCTTGACTGAGTCAACAAACGCAGCACGAATACTAACTATTACTTATCTGAAATGACGGAGGGCTACGACAGGTTTTTAAGAAAACCTTTTGCGTAATGAACTTTATATCGTTGTAGAATCGAGTGATTTTCAAATGGAGTGTTTTTGAGGCTTTTTCTAGTTTTGCTAAAGGGGTCACTCCCGGTGAAGGGATCGTCGGCCCTTTCCTCATCGAATAAGGTGCAGGATATATCATATATACCACTATGCAAAGAAAAAACTATAGAAGCAATCAAAAGACAAACCGAGTTTGTAGCATCTGCCAGTTATTGCTAAAGGAGTCACTCCCGGTGAAGGGATCTCGGTCCTTTCCTTATCGAATAAGGTGCTGGATGTTCTACAAGGAACACCGCTATGCAAAGCAACAACTAGAGCTACCAGTTTTTATAAACAAGTTTCTACAACATCTTAGGTTTCTTTTATTTCATTAATCTCATTAATGAAGTCCCATTTAATTATGCTTCATAAGCATCTCTTTTGAAACGAAATCTGCAATATAACATATAACTCATATATATAATATAAACATTCATCTCAGGCAGTAATATGATCACATCACAGAACATTACAGCAGAAGAACATATATGAAATATTGGATATACTAGGACGTCCGTGTTTTCAATACGAGCCTGTATAAAACACGGATTCCACGGTCGCGATGAATAGCCAAACCCACATCCCTAGACCCCTACGAGAGCGGCAAGTAACACTGCCAATTCTAGGGTTAGGAGACCCGGTCTCGACTCCTCGAGATGGTCTCCCACTGGACCCTAGAACCCGATTACTTGTGCTCCCCGCCTTGGGTCTACCTAATGCGGAAAAGTAAATAATATACAACGGTGACAGCTTCCGCTACCTGGAAGTGCCCCAATAAAAGAATATTACATACAAATGAATTTTACATGAATGAAAAAGAAAAAACTCTCATCTCACATAAAACCCCCGGCTATTCAAACACGACGATCCAATACAACATATCACAGCAACACATAATATCTCATATCATCAACGTAAGCAAGTATGCGTATCCCGATTGTCGTTGACGTATAGCAACGAAGCCGGCGATACACCACATACTACGCTTACGGTCACAGAAAAGAAAGTGTAAAACTACAATAGTTGAATTCCGCAACCTCCTTAGACATCGCATGCCTAACCAAATGAATTCCTTAGACATCTCATGCCTAACTTATTATAAACCCCGCATTTTGGTCTCATTATCGAAAACCCTTTTCAATATAAAGTCGGGCAATTCAACAAGATTCCCGAAAAACTGATCGAATGCTCGTCGCAAACTTTAGTAGACGACCGCACCCCCGATACCGTCGACGAAGTGCACTAAGGCGGAACACCGCTGCCGCGAGCACCCGAACGGATGCTTTCGGTGACGGGGTTCTCCTACAGTCACTTGGTCGGGGCTATGGGGCGTAGCTGTCTATTAAGTTTACCCGGCGAGTATCCGCGTACGCTACGTGATTACAACGGAGTTTTGATCACATCAAAATTCCGTAGCAACCGATCAACTGAGACTAAACTACTATGTTTATAATATTCAAATCAGTTATCTCATAACTGCCTGTGGATTCCAAATATTGTATCACATTCCAGATAAATAGAAAAAGTTAAACTTTCCGATCGAATCATCAAGCACCCAAGATTTCCCCAATGTATCTCAACACTTGAAATCAGTTTAAAAACATCCATCACATGCCACAGTACCAATGGTCCAGCCGTAGAAGGGTCAAGCCAACGCCTCACATGTGGCACACCGTACTGCCCCAAACCCTAAGGTTCAAAGGGCAGTTCAAGACGGTCACATAATCGAGTTAAGGTTTGTTGTCTTCTAGAGGGTCCACCGAGTTACTTGCATGACTTAGAACATTCTTAAACACGAGAAAAAATCCAACTTTTGAAAAATTTTCCGACAGGGGAAGATGTGAGTTATTGATATCCGTTCGAACTTTTTAACAGTTTCTAAAAATTATCCGGAAAACCACATAGACAAAATTAGACATCCCGGTCGAAACATCGAATCCCCAAAACAACCCCAGAAAATTCAACTCTTGAATAAATATTAAAAATTCCCAGAAAATCCAGCATAATAAAATAGGAGTTACTGTGCAAACAGAAATTGATGAAGGCATTAATTTGCCGCGGAACCGCCGCAGAAGGCATGCTTCTACCGCTGTTCCGCCGCAAATTTTACTGTTCATGGGAAAAATTTTGCACCGTAATTCTTAGAATTCCCTGCTGAATTTTTTAAGCATTTTTAATGTGGAAAAATCCTAGTTTTTAGAAAAAGTCCAGAGAGCGGGTTTTATCGGGGTTTCGGGTTTCGATCGGACTTTAAACTTCGTCTAGACTTCGCCTAAAGCTCTAGCTTGGCTCTGATACCACTGTAGGGTTGCTAGACACGCGCACAAGGGTCTACGAGGCATCAACCATGCCCGATTTAAAATTTAGCCGTGCCGAACAACCCGAATACGGAACTTTAAACTAGAGATTAGGCGAAAACAAGCATGCTAAACACTTTAACACTAAGTGAGAGGGATTACAACCTTTGTAGATCCGGTCCTTCACTTCATATGCTCCGTGTTGTGGTCCCTTCGCTGCGATCATCGGGATCCGGATTCTCGAGAGGTTCTACGAAGAGAAAGATGCAACCTTTTCTTCCGATCTTCGATACTAAGATGATCTACCTTGAAGTTCCGTTAACACAAGCTAACACTCATGAAATGATGTGAACACCCTCATCTAAATGGCAAGGGAAGATGAGGATGATGAAGTAGGATTTTTGCTCTCTTTATTTATCTTTTTCTCATATTTATTCATCACTTTGGAAAAATCTAGCAAGCTTTTTCATGAAAGAATGAAGGAAGAAGAAGAATAGTGATCCATTTTCTTTTGTGATGAATAATGAAAGGATTAATATGAAGAATAATGCAACCATGGTTGACTTAACCATTGTAGAGAATTGACTAGGGTTAGGGTTTGGGTTGAGTTAAGAATGAGTCACTTGTAAATATCTTTTCCAAAACAAAATAGAAAACCTTCTAGAAATATCTAGAAAGCTTAACCCTAATCCAAACCCTAATCATGTTTAAACTCCACTAAACAAGTTGCATTAGTTATCATATCATGTTACAATATTATATATCACATATATAATATTTATCGTAACAAAATAAAATAATACAATTAACATATATCGCATATATATCAATGTATTACCCGAGTGAGAAAAAGAATCTTTTAGTGAGCAAATATTAGTTAATGTAATTTAATATATCATATATATTATTATACATTAAATTATCGAATCAACACTTGATCCGACAATCCGGCTATATCGCATATAACCGACTAATATTTATCCGTACCGATTCATCGAATCAACACTTGATCCGATGACCCGGCTGATATCAAATATCGTGAGGATATAATACGATATCACATATCGCATTATCCTCGGTCCCGCACATATCACATATGTGCTCCTACTTCGTTTTGCCTGAGCCAAGAAACCTCTGTGTAGGACTCTAAAGAATCGTCAATACGCCGGCAGTAGGTGATGATCATATCAAACACCCACAAGCTGCAAGCGGTCAGCTAAACGTAACAGCTACCCAGGTATTGAGCGCTCAGAAGATCAACAAGCAAGCCTGTACATTCTCCTGTGAATCCAAACAGTAACACTCCCGTACAGTCCGGTCTCGTCATCTGATATGTCGCATATCTCGCCTAGGGGTGGTAAACGTCAGACCCCAGTAGCTCGATAAGTCGTGTCGATATGAGGTCTATAACAGTTCGAGAAACTACTGATAACACTTACCAGTAAATCTCAGCAACCCTGGCCAGGGATTTCCGGTTATAGCCAATCGAACACAGCACAACATCAACTCCCTATACCGGGAGAGACGAATCCCCTCCTATCGCTCATTGCCTCCATATGATTCGGGACTGTACCCAAAAGCCACCTTTTTGCACGCCCTCTTGGACGTGGTATGATGGAAATCAAAGCACAGTGGGAATCACACAAGACTCTATGACGATCTCGGGTCAACAGACTACTCTGTACCAGTGTCACCGGAGAACTGCCATCTGACGTATGGTATAATACCATCTGGGAGTTCTCGGCGAGTCCGTCCAGT
The DNA here is from genome assembly GCA_030015575.1 of Agapanthus africanus. Lineage (NCBI taxonomy): Eukaryota > Viridiplantae > Streptophyta > Magnoliopsida > Asparagales > Amaryllidaceae > Agapanthus > Agapanthus africanus. The sequence continues at coordinate 238,623,204 of JASDDO010000029.1, read as the reverse complement.
GTACCCAGTCTCCACTGAGCACCCGTACACCATCCTTGATGTCAAACACCGATGGATATGGGATCATCCATCGCCCATCATATGGGTCAAGATACGTATACGCTAGTCTACTCTGGTGTATCGATGCCCTGTCTCGATACACCCTCGACTAGGAACAGTTATAGGATGTACTCATCGACTACCGTGGCCCCACTAGTATGATCTCATCATAGTCCCAATAGTCGAGTACATATCCTAAGGGCTTTATCAACATGTAACATAGAGACAATCAGAGTACATGTTAAGATAAAGTACAACCAGATAGCATACTATCATGTCGAGCAAGAAAGTCCTCCCTATATATGTCCTAGCATCCACTAAAATATACATCGTATGTACAGTAATGGCCTCTAGGGCATACATATAACTAACATAAAGACTCGTCAATACTATGGCTGTGGATTTAACCACTAGCACGTCAGAGGTATTAGCCATACGTGACGGGCTACCAGCTATTGACCAAAAGGGACGTCGATGAGCGAACTCATCCTGACACCCTACTGAGCCTGTCAGTGACAATATCCGTACAGTCCGGTCCGTTCGTCTATGAGCATCGCATGGCGGGCCTAGGGGGTTGGTAAAAGTCAGACCACCAAAAGCGGTACAAGTCGTGTCGGAGCGAAGCCCAGAACACCCTGAGATACTACTGGAATACCTACCAGTAAATCTCCTGTCTCAGCCGAGGGCTTTGTGTAATGGCTCTCCTAGACACAGCGCGACCTCACCCCCAATACCGGGAGAGACGAACCCCTGCAGATCCGCTCACTGCCTCCAGTGGCTCGGGACTGTACCCAACTAAAACCTGTTTGCACGACTCCTTTGAGCCGTGGTAGGGTAGTAATCAAAATACAGTGGGAACTCACACGAGACAAATGACGATCTCACGTCGATGAACTAACCTGTACACATGTCACCAGGGAACTGCTATCTGACGTCAAGTATAAGACCAACTAGCATGTTCCCGGCGAGTCCTGTCCGGTGTACTCATAACCCAATGAGCACCTGTATACATCTTAGGTGAACCAACTGACACCAGTGGCTTATGAGACCGGCCACCGCCCCTCGTCGGGGTCTCGACTGTATACACTAGTCTACTCTGGAGAATCGATGCCCTGTCTCGAAACTCCCACGACTAGGGACCTTTTAAGGATGTGCTTATAGACCACCAGCTCTCACGTATATGATCGCCCTCATACTACTGGTAGTCAAGCAAGAATCCTAGGGGCTCTATCAGCGTGTAATAGCGACCTGTAAGGTCACCTGAAGCAGTACACGATGATAAAGGTAAACCAGATAGCATACTATCATCTTGAGTAAGACTGTCCTACCGGGATAGGTCCTCCCTCAATCATTGCAATCACGTGCCTGTGATCCAATAATTGACTCTGAGGGCACTATCTCCAACAATCTCCCACTTGCACTCAAGGCTAATTATTGCGATGTCGCATACTCACAGCCCGTGTGATACCGAACACCCAACTCCTCTACTAGTCAGTCTCACAAAGCTCGTTTGCGAAACTATTGCGTTCGAGGAATAGCCTCAGTGAGTGGATCCGCTGTGATGTTTCTTTCTATGTCTCTCTATTTCTCAAGTTCGCGGAGAAAGCCATCTCCCGAAATGAGCAATACCTGTCTTGGAATGTCTGGAATTCTGATGGGACCTAGTTCATAAATGAACTCCAAATCCAAACTTCTTAGACTGTATCGTCAACTGAACTTAATCAGTATCCTGCGCCATGCCTCCCTCAGTATCCACTTGGACCACCTGTCCAAAATACTGCCCCTCGTCAGAGGGAAAACTATAACTCTGACGGCCACCCTGTCGTCCAGGTCACCTTGGAAGCCTGGAATGATAACCGTCTCCTAAAGGAGGCTGTCGATATCATATCCCTAGAACATCCACTTATGTTCTAAAACTGCTTCCGATCGTTTCTCCAGGATTGGATTAATATCAACTTATTGCATTTACTGCAAGAACAACATCTGGTGTGGTACTTAACATCTCATGATTGACTCAATTGCCTAAGCAAGTGATCTTCCAATCATGCACATCCCTCTCTACTTTAGTTTATAAAACAGCTTTAGAGAGGGTGACTCCATCACCTGCAGGTACGCTACCGTGCCGGGAGTTGTCCATTCTAAATACTCATAGAATGCTGTCAAAGTACCCAGATTGGGAAACCACCTAAATCTAGATCTAAAACCATAGATCTAGTGACCAGAATGTCTGATATAATATCCAAGTCCTATGTGGAGAAACCACTGTGTGACGACCAAAGTATAACCGATCGTAGTATAGGAATATCACTTCCTACTCTGTGTATGTCATCAAATACCAGGACATCATACCCTACTACCTTCTTAACAGATCCATCCCCTATTCTGATGAAGTCAAACCTATGACTGTCACGTCGGAAATAGATGATCTATCTCCGCTATATCTGCTTTAGTCTATAAATAGACATAAGCTAACTGTCCACCAATGCTTCCGCTGCTCCCACTGACTACGACAACCCTCTGGCAGAGTCATATACACGTACACTTCTAAAGAAAGTTTAGAACGACGCTATACTCATCCTCCTGCCGGGTCTCACAATCTGGAATCAACAGCAATGGCAAGTCTGGGTAAACAAGAATCTCCCTGCCACCGTCCTTGAGGCTACCGGAGTACCTCTCTAGTGCCTGAGGTTACCCACCGTATCTGCGGAGTGGCCAATGGAATGTCAAATCAGATTGAATCTTTAGGTTCTTATCAAATCTTCAGTAATCGTTTGCGGTTCTGGAATCACTCCCAGTTCTACCATACTCCCACTTCTGCTTTCTGAAAAAATTCATTTCTTTTAAAATATGGCGAGTCAAGAACAATATCACTATTGATCTTCCAGATGGTAGAAAATCAACCCTCGTCATAGCCTTGGTCAACCCACAAACAGCCATTACAGAAACGTGCCTTGAGTTATCCGGAGTCTGGTTTTAAGCATAAGCCGGACAACTCCCCGTACCTTAACAATGTTAAGATATGAACTGTTCTATATCCAATATAGAAACAGAGGCACTGATTTAATTGGAACCAGATTCAAATCATGCAGCTGTCTCCAGTGCATGTGAACTAAATGGAAAGAGGCCGATCAGCGTTACTCAACTTAGGAATACTTCCAATTATGAGTAACCTGAAAGAGAAGCAGGTTCTCTTAATCATTACTATCAACTGAATACTACACACAAGTATCTACATCTTCGATCTCCTTGAAGAATCCTGATACTTGCAACACTTGGTTCTCTACTTTATTCATATACCTATAACTTCTCAAAACTTGGACCCTGTGTTTCTACGAAACACTTGTCTAAGAACCAGAGAAGTCATAAGTAAACAGAATATAGTACGGGGACCAACCCCTCTGTCCTAATGGACACTGGACAATATACAATACTCTGTATAAGTCCCCTGAGTCTAATAACTCATTCACTGTGTGTCGTTGGTTGAAAACTGTACTTATGGTTAAGAAGAATTACACCGCTGTTCAATGCTCCTTACCTAACCATCCACTGATATAGGTAAATGTCATAGACATAATTTCAAAAAGGTATATCTCACTCTATAAAAATAGACGTACAGATATATCAATTTGAAATTGGTGCATAGCAACGGATATTCAAAACCAAATATTTGCCGACCGGCAAACAACCCAGGTGACTTCCTCAAATATCACCAATTACAACGAATTCTGATATAATGAGGATGATCACCCAATTCCCAATAACTTACTCCCACTCATCATCTGTAAAAATCATACAGATGTGAGAATCAAACCTGGTAAATACATACCCTGGAGCAAGTGTCTAATTGGGAAATCAGTTTTCTTTTAACAGTACACAGTGAAATTAAAACATTGAAATGTTTCGATGGGGTATCCTGGTATTCCTAGTAATGCCTCTTCCATTATCCAGATTCACAACTGTAACCGTATAAATCTTTTCCACCTCTCTAAATCCCTTTATATGTCTTTAGTCAATACCTTCTGTACACCCCTTTAGGCCAAATGGTTTTCTTCCTTCCCTACCTTTCGGCACCAGCCTATGGTTTGGAAGAAGACTATCCAATAAGCATAATGGGTGTACTGTCCTAGTCCTAGGAGCACTCGCAACGCGAGAGAAGGTGAAGATAAAAGACACCTGAATGAACCTTATTCCTATTTCTCCTGAACCAGGATCCGTCCCCGAACTGGAACAAGTTCCTTTCGAGTTCGTATATAACCATACGATGGATTATCCAATAAACATGGGATCTTCGTAGTGATACGGAGTGTCCTGGAGAAATACAAAGGTGATTTAGGGTTGGCGAAGAAATACATGGTTTGGTCGTGAATAGCAGTCGCAATTTACTTTGCCCTCTTACTAATCCCTTTCTTTGTCTTAACTTAATACCTTCTGTACACCTTTTAGGCTAATTGGTTTTCTTCATTCCCCACCGTTCGGCACCAGCCTAAGGTTTGGAAGAAGACTATCCAATTTGCGTAATAGGTGTACTATCTCCTAAACCAAGGAGTACTCGCAACCTGAGAGAAGGTAAAAGGAAAAGACAACTGAATAGTCCTATTCGTTTTCTCCAGAACCGAAAACCATCCTCGAATTCCTTCGAGTTCGTATATAACCATACGATGGTTTTGTCCAATGGAAGTGGACGTTCGTAGTAATATGGGGTGTTCTGGAGAAAAGGGTAAAAGTAGGAGTGGCAATGAGGTTTGCAACTCTGACAATCCAAAAAGCCAGTGTTTTAGAAGGTTCGGTCAACTTGGTCACTGAGTCATAGTCAAGGGTCGGGTCAATGGTCGCTGCCAAAGAGAGAGAGAAAAGAAACACTCAGCATGCACTCAAACCTAGATCAGAATGGTTATCACTTTATCTAATCTGGAAACCTCCCACTGTAACGTTAAATTCTTCTCCAAACCTGAAAGAAGAATTAGTCGGGATCACCTGAGGAGTAAACCAACTCATCAGTGGGAATCGGGATCCAACTATCATCGCATGATAACGTGACAGAATCCACTTACGTCACCACACTCCAGAAGGTATGCGCATGCCTGGCAAGTTTCAGTTTCTTTAGAAACTCCCGATGTGATTTTTACCCCTAGGACCCAAGTGGCCTTGAGGAATAATCAACAAATCAAAAGGTCCTAGTCAAGTTCAACCCGTCATTATCTTGATTGCGTTAAACCCACCCGCACGACCCTTGATGAATAATCAACAAAGTCGTACGACTGTCCTAACCAATCCACATATCCATGCGATAGAAAGCATTACAGAGCTACCGCACACTACGCCTCGGCGAATAACAACGACAAACATAGCGCGAATACTAAGCAATACTAATCCGAAATGACGGAGGGCTACGAATGGTTTTTGGTGAAAAACCTTTTACCGTAATGAACTTGATATCGTTGAAGGAACTGGATAACCTTTTATAAAAATATAGTAACGAAAACCTTTGCTAAAGAGGTCACTCCCGGTGAAGGGATCTCGGCTCTTTCCCCATAGAATGAGGTGCAGGATATTCCAAATGAATACCACGATGCAAAGCAAAAGGCAATCGGCTATAGTGAAGTTATTGCCCTGACACAAACTTCTGTCCAAGGGGTCACTCCCGGTGAAGGGATCTCGGCCCTTGCCTCGTCGACTGAGGTGCTGGATATTCATAACCGAATACCACTGTGCAAAACAAAAGAGAACGTCCTTGCAATAACAGCTTTTTGAAAAATGTTCCAACAACATCAGAATAGGTTTGTTTAGCTTGCATTGATCCGAATCAACGCAGTCCCATCAATTGATCACACCACAAAAGAACGAAAATAATGATGTACGTATATGCCATCCGCATTCGCTACTGGGTCCCGTCATCACCCGTTAGGTTACTTAACTAACGACAGAGCGGGGACAGGACTAGCGCGGATGTAAAACATATACAACATCTACTAGTATATATACAATATATAATTTTCGCTCAAGGCGTGATAAAATGCAACATCACAGAAAATTACAGCATCACAGAACAATACAGATATCTGGGATCCCCGGGTTTCACAGAGTCGCTGCTGAAACCCGACGTTCCCCTGGTCGTGTGGATAGCCTGTGCAATGAAAATCCTAGACCCCTACGGGCGCGGCAAGTTACCCGCCAAAACCTGAAGCGAGGCATCCCCCTTCAGCAACGTGAATGGACCACCCAGCACTTCACGGAATCCGGTAACTTGGGCACCCCTCCTGGGTCAACCTATACCCCCTACGAGTGCGGCGAACAGCCCGCCAATTCTAGAGTAAAGCCCCCTCCGTCTCAATGCCATGAGATGCGGGCTCGTTGCCCTCTAGAACCCGGCTACCCGTGCACCCCTCCGCGGGGTAATCCTAGTACAGAAAGTAAAATATATATACAACGGGTACATCGACCTCGACCTGGTCGTGCCCCTAAAGAATAATACAAATAGGCAGTGACGGCAGTCCACATGTCGGACGCTCGCCCCGCAATATCAAATGTACATATAAAACAAAACTGTACTACTACTGCAACCAGGCTATCCCCCACGACCGATCCGCAACAACACAGCACAATCACAGAACATCAACGTGAATGTCACGTTCGCAAATCCGTCTAACCGGGCTATAGCAGTTAGACAGGATTTACCGATCAAGTGACATTCACGGTCGCACATATAATGTAAATACTGTGAACTAATGTGTTTAAACTTTTCGATCGATCAAATTTATCGAAGTGGGCCCCAGGCATTACTGTAGCACTTAAAGAGAGTCTAGGCCCAAAAAGAATATTCCAAAAACCCCATTTTCAACCCAGGAGCTCACTGCAAAAATTTGGTCCAATGAATAGTAAAAATGGCCGCGGAACCGCCGCAAATACGTGGGTTTGGCCGCGGTTCCGCGGTGGAATAGTGAGATCACGCTACCAAATTTTCACAGAATGCTTAGAATTCCCTGCACATGTCACTGCAATGTACTGAAAAATTTTTGGAGCCAAAAAAATTTCGACAGAAAACTGTGCAAATGAAAATGGGTTTTCGAAAAATCTGTTAGATCGAACTTGTAAACACGTTAGAGCAAGCTAGACTAGGTTAATGGCATGGCTCTGATACCATGTTGCGCCACGGCAGCGCCCCGGCCGTCAATCCGAGGCCAAAATGCGGAATCAAATTTTTTTCTTATCTTTAAACTGGCGCTACCGCGGACAATATACCCGGATCGTAACCATTAACCGATACTAGCTAACTAGAGATGGGGTGAGAGATATACCGAGCGATCCGTGTCCTTCGGTCTTCTCGTCTTCGTCCAGATCTCCCGCGGAATCTCCGTCCGTCACCTCCTCGTCGAAAAGGGCACCACGTAGCCGGATTCTTTTACGGGCTCCCACCTCTGGACCGAGGCAACTCGGGCGCGAAGTTGGCTAGTCGACGCGTCCAAGGGTACTGTAGGTTGTAGTGTAGAACCTTGTCTCTTGGGGTTTATGAAGTTGCCTTTGGTGATGGAGGAATGAACAAGATATGAACTTGGGAATTTTTGGTGGCAAGCTAAAAATGAGATGAGTGATAAATTTCCTACACCAAAAATGAAATGAACCTCTACCCCTCAACTCATGTGGCCGCCCCCCTTCAAAACCCAAAGTGGTGGAGGGAAAAACAAAACATGAAGGGAGGTGATGGTAGTAAAAGTAGAAAGGTGACCACATCCAAAAGAAATGATAACCATGTCATTTCCAAATCAAATCCAACTCTAATCTCAAATAAAGCAAGAAATGATGTATGAAAAGAAAAGATGCTATCATAATCAATCCACATGCAAGAAACCCCCTCCACAAATGTTATTTGCAAACTTGCAAATAACCCCCTCCATCACAAAAGTTCGGCCGTGAAGGAACAAAGAAAAACCGGCCGGAACGGAATACAAACCAGCAACTTCAGAAAACTGATCCCGTAATAAATTACAGGAAACCCCACTACTGCATATACATGCCCGCATTTGTATTCCCACTGAATACAAATGCAACGAGACAAAATCTACACTGTCTAATACTAGGATCCGGCTTAAGCCAAAGCCGGCAAGTAAAATCCGTCCGATCACGATCCGTGCAATACCGCACGTATCTGATTGAACCCTGCCATATCTCCATACGGCCTCTACAGTGTTTCGCCCGAAACTTGAGTAACTGAGTGTTTGGTGGACTCTAAAGACTCGTCAATACTATGGCTGTGGATTTAACCACTAGCACGTCAGAGGTATTAGCCATACGTGACGGGCTACCAGCTATTGACCAAAAGGGACGTCGATGAGCGAACTCATCCTGACACCCTACTGAGCCTGTCAGTGACAATATCCGTACAGTCCGGTCCGTTCGTCTATGAGCATCGCATGGCGGGCCTAGGGGGTTGGTAAAAGTCAGACCCCCAAAAGCGGTACAAGTCGTGTCGGAGCGAAGCCCAGAACACCCTGAGATACCACTGGAATACCTACCAGTAAATCTCCTGCCTCGGCCGAGGGCTTTGTGTAATGGCTCTCCTAGACACAGCGCGACCTCACCCCCAATACCGGGAGAGACGAACCCCTGCAGATCCGCTCACTGCCTCCATGTGGCTCGGGACTGTACCCAACTAAAACCTGTTTGCACGACTCCTTTGAGCCGTGGTAGGGTAGTAATCAAAATACAGTGGGAACTCACACGAGACAAATGATGATCTCAGGTCGATGAACTAACCTGTACACATGTCACCAGGGAACTGCTATCTGACGTCAAGTATAAGACCAACTAGTATGTTCCCGGCGAGTCCTGTCCGGTGTACTCATAACCCAATGAGCACCTGTATACATCTTAGGGGAACCAACTGACACCAGTGGCTTGTGAGACCGGCCACCGCCCCTCGTCGGGGTCGCGACTGTATACACTAGTCTACTCTTGAGAATCGATGCCCTGTCTCAAAACTCCTACGACTAGAGACCTCTTAAGGATGTGCTTATAGACCACCAGCTCTTACGTATATGATCGCCCTCATACTACTGGTAGTCAAGCAAGAATCCTAGGGGCTCTATCAGCGTGTAATAGCGACCTGTAAGGTCACCTGAAGCAGTACACGATGATAAAGGTAAACTAGATAGCATACTATCATCTTGAGTAAGACTATCCTACCGGGATAGGTCTGTAAGTGCACGGCGGCGCCCCGGCCGTCAATCCGACGGCCAAATGCGGAAGCGGTGATAAACTTAAATTTTTCTTGAACTGGCAAACCGCCGCGCACTAATACCCGGATCGAACCACTAACTAGTCCTAGCTAACTATAAGATGGGAAAGAGATATACCGACGATCCAAGTCCTCCGGTCTTCTCATCATCGTCCGGATCTCCTGCGGAATGTCCCGTCTCCTCCTCGTCGCCGGAAGTGCACCACATCGCCTACTTCTTTTACGGGCTCCCACCTCAATGCCGAGGCAACTCGGGCACGAAGCCGGCTACTCGACGTGCCCAAGGTTCGCTGTAGAATATCTAGTGAGCAAGTCTCATTTTGGGGTTTGTGGAATTGCCTTTTGTGGAGGAGTTGAACTTGGGGCTTTTTGAATTGAACTTGTGGGATTTTTGCAACATGAAATGAGCCAAACATCCCCACCAAAAATTTGGGACAGCCCCCATCAAGAGAGTGGCCGGCCATGAGAGGTGAGGGAGGGGAAAGAATGAGAGAGCCATCCAAAAAAGGAGAGAGTGGGAAGACCAACATGCAAAAAGAAATCATGAAAAGAATATGGTCACAATCACACCCACTCTCAACTACTCACCAACAACCATGATAGCACCAAATCCAACACTCCAACAAGCTAATGATCACTTCCAAAAGTCATGCCATCATGAAGATAGAAGTCAAGGTCAAAAGAATGGTGCACCATCATGATACAAGGAAACATGCAAAGACCCCCTTCCACAAAAGCTTATTTGCAACAATGCAAATAAACCCTCCTCCACCAATCTTCGACCAATGAACGGAACAAAGGAAATCGGCCGAAACGGAAAGCAAACTGGCAACTCCAGAAAACTGGTCCCGTAATAAATTACAGGAAAACCCCGATACTGTGCATACACACCTGCATCTGTATTTCGACCGAAATACAAATGCAATGAGACAAAATCTACACTGTACTATACTAGGATCCGGCTTAAACCAAAGCCGGCTAGTAATATCCGTTCGATCCTGATCCGTGCAATACCGCACGTATCTGATCGAACCCTGCCATATAACCATACGGCCTATAGTACAGACTGTCCGATCCTGATCCGTGCAATACCGCACGTATCTGATCGGACCTTGCCATATCTCCATACGGCCTCTACAACCTTTCGCCCGAAAGCTGAGTAACTGAATGTGGGGGACTCTAAAGACTCATCAACACCTTGGTTGTGGATTTAACCACTAGCACGTTAGAGGTATAAGCCAATACATAACGGGCTACCAGGTATTGACCAAAAGGGACGTCTGTGAGCGAACTCAGCCTGACACCCTACTGAGCCTGTCAGTGACAATATCCGTACAGTCCGGTCCGTTCGTCTATGAGCATCGCATGGCGGGCCTAGGGGGTTGGTAAAAGTCAGACCCCCAAAAGCGGTACAAGTCGTGTCGGAGTGTAGCCCAGAACACCCTGAGATACTACTGGAATACCTACCAGTAAATCTCCTTGCCTCGGCCGAGGGCTTCGTGTAATGGCTCTCCTAGACATAGCACGACCTCACCCCCAATACCGGGAGAGACGAACCCCTGAAGATACGCTCACTGCCTCCATGTGGCTCGGGACTGTACCCAACTAAAACCTGTTTGCACGACTCCTTTGAGCCGTGGTATGGTAGTAATCAAAGTACAGTGGGAACTCACACGAGACAAATGACGATCCCCAGGTCGATGAACTAACCTGCACACATGTCACCAGGGAACTGCCATCTGACGTCTGGTATATGACCAACTAGCATGTTCCCGGCGAGTCCTGTCCGGTGTACTCATAACCCAATGAGCACCTGTATACATCTTAGGTGATCCAACTGACACCAGTGGCTTGTGAGACCGGCCACCGCCCCTCGTCGGGGTCTCGACTGTATACACTAGTCTACTATGGAGAATCGATGCCCTGTCTCGAAACTCTCACGACTAGGGACCTTTTAAGGATATGCTTATAGACCCCCAGCTCCCACTTATATGATCGCCCTCATACTGCTGGTGGTCAAGCAAGAATCCTAGGGGCTCTATCAACGTGTAATAGCGACGTGTCAGGTCACTTAAAGCAGTACACGATGATAAAGGTAAACCAGATAGCATACTATCATCTCGAGTAAGACTGTCCTACCGGGATAGGTCCTCCCTCAATCATTGCAATCACGTACCTGTGATCCAATAATTTACTCTGAGGGCACTATCTCCAACAATCTCCCACTTGCACTTAAGGCTAATTATTGCGATGTCGCATACTCACAGCCCGTGTGATACCGAACACCCAACTCCTCTTCCAGTCAGTCTCACAAAGCTCGTTTGCGAAACTATTGCGTTCGAGAAATAGCCTCAGTGAGTGGATCCGCTTTGTTGTTTCTTTCTATGTCTCTCTAACTCTCATGTTCGCGGAGAAAACCATCTCCCGAAATGAGCAATACCTGTCTCAGAATGTGTCTGGATGTCTGATGGGACATAGCTCATAAATGAACTCCAAATCCAAACTTCTTAGACTGTATCGTCAACTGAACTTAATCAGTATCCTGCGCCATGCCACCCTTCAGTATTGCCTTGGACCACCTGTCCAAAATACTGCCCCTCATCAGAAGGAAAGCTATAACTCTGACAACCTCCTTGTCGTCCATGTCACCTTGGAAGCCTGGAATGATAACTGTTTCCCGAATGAGGCTGTTGTTATCATATCCCTAGAACATCCACTTATGTTCTAAAACTGCTTCCGACCGTTTCTCCAGGATTGGATCAATGTCAACTTATTGCATCTAGTGCAAGAACAACATCTGGTGTGGTACTTGACATCTCATGATTGACTCAATTGCCTAAGCAAGTGATCTGTCAATCATGCACATCCCTCTCCCCTTTAGTCTATAAGACACCTTTAGAGAGGGTGACTCCATCTTCTGCAGGTACACTACCGTGCATGGAGTCGTCCATTCTAAATACCCTTAGAATGCTGTCTAAGTACCCAGATTGGGAGACTACCCAAATCTAGATCTAAAACCATAGATCTAGTAACCAGTATGTCTGATATAAAATCCATTTCCTTTGTGGAGAAACTACTGTGTGACGACCAAAGTATAACCGATCGTAGTATAGGAATATCACTTCCTACTCTGTGTATGTCATCCAAATACCAGGACATCACACCCTACTACCTTCTCAACAGATCCATCCCCTATTCTGATGAAGTCAAACCCATGATTGTCACGTCAGAAATAGATGATCTATCTCCGCTACATCTGCTTTAGTCTATAAATAGACATAAGCTACCTGTCCATCAATGCTTCCGCTGCTCCCACTGACTACGACAACCCTCTGGCAGAGTCATATACACGTACACTTCTGAAGCGAGTTCAGAACGACGCTATACTCATCCTCCCGCCGGGTCTCACAGTCTAGAACAACAGCAATGGCAAGTGTGGGTAAACAAGAACTTCTCTGTCACCGTCCTTGAGGCTACCGTAGTACCTCTCGGGTGGCTGAAGTTACCCACCTTATCTGCGGAGTGGCCAATGGAATGTCAATCCAGATTGAATCTTTAGGTTCCTTATCAAATCTTCAGTAATCGTTTATGGTTCTGGAATCACTTCCAGTTCTACCATACTCCCACTACTGTTTTCTGAAAAAATCCATTTTTAATAAAACTGTGGCGAGTCTAGAACAATATCGCTATTGTTCATCCAGATGGTAGAAAGTCAACCCTCGTCATAGCCTGGGTCAACCCACAAACAGCCATTACAGAAACGTGCCTTGAGTTATCCAGAGTCTGGTTTTAATCATAAGCCGGACAACTCCCCGTACCTTAACATCGTTAACATACGAACTGTTCTATATCCCATATAGGACAAGAGGCACTGATTTAATTGAACCAGATTCAAATTATGCAGCTGTCTCCAGTGCATGTCAACTAAATGGAAGGAGGCCGATCAGCGTTACTCAACTTAGGAACACTTCCAATTATGAGTAACCTGAAAGAGAAGCAAGATCTCTTAATCATTACTATCAACTGAATACCATTCATAAGTATCTACATCTTCGATCTCTTTGAAGAATCCCGATACTTGCTACACCTGGTTCTCTACTCTATTCAAATACCTATAACTTCTCAAAATTCGGACCCTGTGTTTCCACGAAACACCGGTCTAAAAACTAGAGAAGTCATAAGTAAACCGAATATAGTACGAGAACCAACCCCTCTGTCCTGATGGACCCTGGACATGATACAATACTCTGTACAAGTCCCTTGAGTCTGATAACTCACTCACTGCGTGTCGTAGATTGAAAACTGTACTTATGGTTAAGAAGAATTACACCGCTGTTTAATGCTCCTTACCTAACCATCCACTGATATAGGTAAATGTCGTAGACATAATTTCAGAAAGGTATATCTCACTCTATGAAAATAGACGTACAGATATATCAATTTGAAATTGGTGCATAACTGCGGATATTCAAAACCAAATATTTGCCAACCGGTAAACAGCCCAGGTGATTTCCTCAAATATCACCGATTACAACGAATCCCGATATAATGAGGATGATCACCCAATTCCCAATAACTTACTCCCACTCATCATCTGTAAAACCATACAGATGTGAGAATCGTACCTGGTAAATACATACCCTGGAGCAAGTGTCTAACTGGGAAATCAGTCTTCCTTTAACAGTACATAGTGAAACTGAAACATTGAAATGTTTCGATGGGGTATCCCAGTATTCCTAGTAATGCCTCTTCCAGATTCACGACTGTAACCGTATAATTCTTTGCCACCTCTCCAAATCCCTTCATATGTCTTTAGTCTTTACCTTCTGCACACCCCTTTAGGCCAAATGGTTTTCTTCCTTCCCTACCGTTCGGCACCAGCCTATGGTTTGGAAGAAGACTATCCAATAAGCATAATGGGTGTACTTTCCTAATCCTAGGAGCACTCGCAAAGCGAGAGAAGGTGAAGATAAAAGACACCTGAACAAACCTTATTCCTATTTCTCCTGAACCAGAATCCATCCCCGAACTGGAACAAGTTCCTTTCGAGTTCGTATATAACCATACGATGGAGTATCCAATAAACTGTGGATCTTCGTAGTGATACAGAGTGTCCTGGAGAAATACAAAGGTGATTTTAGGATTGGCGAAGGAATACTTGGTTTGGTCGTGAATATTTGTTGCAATTTACTTTTCCCTCTTACTAATCCCTTGCTTTGTCTGAACTTAATACCTTCTGTACACCATCGTTAGGCTAATTGGTTTTCTTCATTCCCTACCGGTCGGCACCAGCCTAAGGTTTGGAAGAAGACTATCCAATTTGCATAATAGGTGTACTATCTCCTAAACTAAGGAGTACTCGCAACCTGAGAGAAGGTAAAAGGAAAAGACAACTGAATAATCCTATCCGTTTTCTCCAGAACCTGAAACCATCCTCGAATAAATTCTTTCGAGTTCGTATCTAACCATACGATGGTTTTGTCCAATGGAAGTGGACGTTCGTAGTAATACGGGGTGTCCTGGAGAAAAGGGTAAAAGTAGGAGTGGCAATGAGGTCTGCAACTCTGACAATCCAAAAGCCAGTGTTGAGAAGGTTCGGTCAACTTGGTCACTGAGTCATAGTCTTAGGGTCGGGTCAATGGTCGCTGCCAAAGAGAGAGAGAAAAGAAACACTCAGCGTGCACTCTAACCTAGATCAGAATGGTTACCAATTTATCTAATCTGGAAACCTCCCACTGTACCTCAAATTCTTCTCCAAACCTGAAAGAAGAATTAGTCGGGATCAGCCGAGGAGTAAACTAACTCATCAGTGGGAATCGGGATCCAACTATCATCGCATGACAACGTGACGGAATCCGCTCACGGTATCACACTCCAGAAGGTATGCGCATATCTGGCAAGTTTCAGTTCTTTTGAAACTCCCGATGTAATTTCTGCCGCATGCTCTTATGACCTTGACTTTGGCCAACAAATCATAAGTCACATGTCAAGTTCTACCCGTCATTCTCCAGGTTGATTCGAATCCACCCGCACAAGCCCTTGACTTTGGCCAACAAGGCTATACGACTGTTCCAAACCAACGCATCTATCTATGCTGCATATGAATAACCAACAGCTACCAAACACTGTGCCTTGACTTTGGCCAACAAACACAGCTTGAATACTATTGACTACCCATATGAAACGACGGAGGGCTACGAATGGTTTCTGGCGAAAACCTTTAACGTAATGAACTTGATATCGTTGAAGGAACTGATAGCTTTTAAAAATATAGTGACGAAAACCGTTGCTAAAGAGGTCACTCCCGGTGAAGGGATCTCGGCTCTTTCCCCGTAGAATGAGGTGCAGGATATTCCAACTGAATACCGCGATGCAAAGCAAAAGTAATCGGCTATAGTGAAGTCATTGCCCTGACGCAAACTTTTTGTCCAAGGGGTCACTCCCGGTGAAGGGATCTCGGCCCTTGCCTCGTCGACTGAGGAGCAGGATATTCCAACTGAATACCACGATGCAAAACAAAAGTGAACGTCCTTGCAATAACAGCCTTTTGAAAAGTGTTCCAACAACATCAGATTAGGTTTGTTTTTAACTTGCATTGATCCGAATCAATGCATTCCCATCAATTGATCACACCACAAAGAACGAAAATATACTGATGTACGTATATGCCATCCGCATTCGCCACTGGGTCCCGTCATTACCCGTTAGGTTAGCTAACTAACGACAGAGCGGGGACTGGACTAGCGCGGATGCAAAACATATACAACATCTACTAATATATATACCAATATATTATATTCGCTCAAGGCGTGAATAAAATGCAACATCACAGAAATGTACAGCATCACAGAACAATACAGATATCTGGGATCCCCGGGTTTCACAGAGCCACTGCTGAAACCCGATGTTCCCTTGGTCGTGTGGATAGCCTGTGCAATGAAATCCTAGACCCCTACGGGCGCGGCAAGTTACCCGCCAAAACCTGAAGTGAGGCAGCCCCCTTCAGCACCGTGAATGGACCACCCAGCACTTCATGGAATCCGGTAACTTGGGCACCCCTCCTGGGTCAACCTGTACCCCCTACGAGTGCGGCGAATAGCCCGCCAATCCTAGAGTGAAGCCCCCTCCGTCCCAATGCCATGAGATGCGGGCTTGTTGCCCTCTAGAACCCGGCTATCCGTGCACCCCTCCGCGGGGCAATCCTAGTACAGAAAGTAAAATATACATACAACGGGTACATCGACCGCAACCAGGTCGTGCCCCAAAATAATAATACAAACAGGCAGTGACGGCAGTCCACATGTCGGACGCTCGCCCCGCAATATCAAATGTACATAATACAATCACAACGGTACTAGCATTGCATCCAGGCTATCCCCCACGACCGATCCGCAACATCACAGCAAAAACAGAACATCAACGTGAAAGTCACGTTCGCAAATCCGTCTAACCGGGCTATAGCAGTTAGACCGGATTTACCGATCGAGTGACATTCACGGTCGCAGATATAATGTAAATACTGTGAAATAATGTGTTTAAAATATCCGATCGATCAAAATTTAACAAGTGGGTCCCCAAGTACTACTGTAGCACATCAAGAAATTCTGGGCCCAAAATTAATATTCCAAAACCCATATTTTTATCCCAGAAAGCAACTGAAGAAGTTTGATGCAGTAAGGACACCATTGTGCGGCGGAACCGCGGCCCAAGGGGGAGTTTTGCCGCGGTTCCGCTCTCTGGTGGTCGACTTACTGCGTCGAATTTCTACAGTGGGCTTACAATCTCCAGTACAACACTATTTTACAACCTGAAAAATTTTTGGAGACCAAAAAAATTCAACAGAAAACTGTCGCGAACTAAAATGCAGTTTTGGAACATTCGATCGATTGAAACAGAAAAACACATTACACCAAGCTAGACTATGTTAATGGCGAGGCTCTGATACCACTGTAAGTGCACGGCGGCGCCCCGGCCGTCAATCCGACGGCCAAATGCGGAAGCGGTGATAAACTTAAATTTTTCTTGAACTGGCAAACTGCCGCGCACTAATACCCGGATCGAACCACTAACTAGTCCTAGCTAACTATAAGATGGGAAAGAGATATACCGACGATCCAAGTCCTCCGGTCTTCTCATCATCGTCCGGATCTCCTGCGGAATGTCCCGTCTCCTCCTCGTCGCCGGAAGTGCACCACATCGTCTACTTCTTTTACGGGCTCCCACCTCAATGCCGAGGCAACTCGGGCACGAAGCCGGCTACTCGACGTGCCCAAGGTTCGCTGTAGAATATCTAGTGAGCAAGTCTCATTTTGGGGTTTGTGGAATTGCCTTTTGTGGAAGAGTTGAACTTGGGGCTTTTTGAATTGAACTTGTGGGATTTTTGCAACATGAAATGAGCCAAACATCCCCACCAAAAATTTGGGACAGCCCCCATCAAGAGAGTGGCCGGCCATGAGAGGTGAGGGAGGGGAAAGAATGAGAGAGCCATCCAAAAAAGGAGAGAGTGGGAAGACCAACATGCAAAAAGAAATCATGAAAAGAATATGGTCACAATCACACCCACTCTCAACTACTCACCAACAACCATGATAGCACCAAATCCAACACTCCAACAAGCTAATGATCACTTCCAAAAGTCATGTCATCATGAAGATAGAAGTCAAGGTCAAAAGAATGGTGCACCATCATGATACAAGGAAACATGCAAAGACCCCCTTCCACAAAAGCTTATTTGCAACAATGCAAATAAACCCTCCTCCACCAATCTTCGGCCAATGAACGGAACAAAGGAAATCGGCCGAAACGGAAAGCAAACTGGCAACTCCAGAAAACTGGTCCCGTAATAAATTACAGGAAAACCCCGATACTGTGCATACACACCTGCATCTGTATTTCGACCGAAATACAAATGCAATGAGACAAAATCTACACTGTACTATACTAGGATCCGGCTTAAACCAAAGCCGGCTAGTAATATCCGTTCGATCCTGATCCGTGCAATACCGCACGTATCTGATCGAACCCTGCCATATAACCATACGGCCTATAGTACAGACTGTCCGATCCTGATCCGTGCAATACCGCACGTATCTGATCGGACCTTGCCATATCTCCATACGGCCTCTACAACCTTTCGCCCGAAAGCTGAGTAACTGAATGTGGGGGACTCTAAAGACTCATCAACACCTTGGTTGTGGATTTAACCACTAGCACGTTAGAGGTATAAGCCAATACATAACGGGCTACCAGGTATTGACCAAAAGGGACGTCTGTGAGCGAACTCAGCCTGACACCCTACTGAGCCTGTCAGTGACAATATCCGTACAGTCCGGTCCGTTCGTCTATGAGCATCGCATGGCGGGCCTAGGGGGTTGGTAAAAGTCAGACCCCCAAAAGCGGTACAAGTCGTGTCGGAGTGTAGCCCAGAACACCCTGAGATACTACTGGAATACCTACCAGTAAATCTCCTTGCCTCGGCCGAGGGCTTCGTGTAATGGCTCTCCTAGACACAGCACGACCTCACCCCCAATACAGGGAGAGACGAACCCCTGAAGATACGCTCACTGCCTCCATGTGGCTCGGGACTGTACCCAACTAAAACCTGTTTGCACGACTCCTTTGAGCCGTGGTAGGGTAGTAATCAAAGTACAGTGGGAACTCACACGAGACAAATGACGATCCCCAGGTCGATGAACTAACCTGCACACATGTCACCAGGGAACTGCCATCTGACGTCTGGTATATGACCAACTAGCATGTTCCCGGCGAGTCCTGTCCGGTGTACTCATAACCCAATGAGCACCTGTATACATCTTAGGTGATCCAACTGACACCAGTGGCTTGTGAGACCGGCCACCGCCCCTCGTCGGGGTCTCGACTGTATACACTAGTCTACTATGGAGAATCGATGCCCTGTCTCGAAACTCTCACGACTAGGGACCTTTTAAGGATATGCTTATAGACCCCCAGCTCCCACTTATATGATCGCCCTCATACTGCTGGTGGTCAAGCAAGAATCCTAGGGGCTCTATCAACGTGTAATATCGACGTGTCAGTTCACTTAAAGCAGTACACGATGATAAAGGTAAACCAGATAGCATACTATCATCTCGAGTAAGACTGTCCTACCGGGATAGGTCCTCCCTCAATCATTGCAATCACGTACCTGTGATCCAATAATTGACTCTGAGGGCACTATCTCCAACAAGGTCCTCCCTCAATCATTGCAATCACGTGCCTGTGATCCAATAATTGACTCTGAGGGCACTATCTCCAACAGCAACCGTAACGGATAACCAATTAAAGTCAAAGAAGTTTTTACAACAAAACAAGTGTACACCATTTTTATCCAAATATCCCAACATGACATGATTAAATTGCAAGTGTAAACTCAAATTTACAAGTTGGGCAGCCATACATGTGTGAACACATTTGATACAAGTGAGCAAGTGCTTGATCAAGTGGACATGAGTGATGGGTGCTTAAGTATTGATGTGTGTAGGGTGTTTTTCGTCACCTCATTGAGATGGGAATACGCGCACGCGTCTCAGGCGTACTACAGATTCCCCCTGCCTAGGATAGGCCGGGGTTTAATGATTGTGGGGAACCGAATCTCCGGCAGCCGCGGACTAAGCTGCCGTTAATTACCCCTCGCCTTTGGGGCGGGGGAACCTCCGATTAACGGGTTAAACTGGTCATGCGAACTCAATGTGCAGTGTACGTGTGTTTTGTTTTAAAAAGGGGGGTTTGAATATATCGGGAGCCACGCAGAGTTTTTACGGGGGTCCCGCTACCCGGATAGCGGGCTGGGGGTCAAGGGGGCTAGCAGCCCCCTTGCGGGGTGCGGGGCAGCGTCCCGTTAGAAATTTTTTTCTAACAGGGACAGTGTCGTGGAGTATGTGTGTGTATAAATTTGTATACATATGTATATATGTATGTATGTACACAAAAAGAGGGGGAAAAGGTATCCAAGGGATGCGTGGGGCCAGCGCCTTGAGCGTTGTGCGCTTGGGTGCTGTGCGCTCAGGCGCAAGCGTGCCACGTGTCGGCACGTGGGCGCTTTGCGCATGAGCGCTGCGCGCAGGAGCGCAAGCGCGCGCGCCACGTGTCGGCACGTGGGCGCTTTGCGCATGAGCGCTGCGCGCTGGAGCGCAAGCACGCGCGCCACGTGTCGGCACGTGGGCGCTTTGCGCTCGCGCGCAGTGCGCTGCAGCGCAAATGCGCCACGTGTCGGCACGTAGGTGCTTTGCGCTCGAGCGCTAGCGCGCCGGCGAGGAACAGATGGCTTTTAGCCCCAGAAACCGTGGAGTTAAACTCCTGAAATAAAAAGAAAATGTCTTGGTTGGGAAAATGGGTTCTTCTTCTTCTTCCTCCTCCGTTGGCTGGCTCAAGAGATGTGAGATCTAAAAATCTCTTCTTTTTGAGATCTAATGATAGATCCAAGTTCCCCTTTGTGGGTTTTGTGGTGAAAAACTAATTTGTTTTATAAAAAGAAGTGTAAAACTCTTGATTTAATTCAAGAGAAAGATGAAGGTTTTGGAACCTTGAAGAAGAAGAAGAGATCTCAGATCTGAAACTTTTTTGGAGAGAGAAAAAGTTGTTGGGATATTTCATTATCCTTTCCTTTATAGGCTACACACTTTACACATAGCCCCTTGGGCTTCACAAAATGGCATTTTGCCTATCCCATGGCTCATGTGCCATTTCTTTTTGCACATAAGCCATGGGCTTTACAAAAATTTGGCTTTATGCCTATTTTTCTTACATTTATCCATAAAATAAAATAAAAGAAATACAACAAAATTATTTATTACAAAATTTTTATCTTGGCATGGGGGAAGGCCGGCCGCTTCATGTTCGGGCTCGACCCGGGCATGGGCCCACTGGATCTGGGCTCCGGCCCACTTGGCTTGGGGTTGACTTTGATTTTGACTTGGTCAACCGGGGTGTAAATTTTTACCCCAACAAATTGCCCCCATCAATAAATGCACACCACATATGTGGGTCGTGTGCATGAAATTGATGGATCTTCTTTCACGTGGAGGCGACTTGATTCGGTTCCCACCTTTCGAGAAACTGGCACTGCCCTTTTTACGACATGGACGGTCGATGCGGCCCTTTTTGCGACTTGGACGGTCGATGCTGCCCTTTTAGCGACGTGGACGGTCGGTTCTGCCCTTTTTGCGACTTGGACGGTCGGTTCTGCCCTTTTTGAGACGTGGACGGTCGATACTGCCCTTTTAGCGACTTGGACGGTCGGTGCTGCCCTTTTAGCGACTTGGACGGTCGGTTCTGCCCTTTTTGCGACGTGGACGGTCGATGCTGCCCTTTTTGCGACTTGGACGGTCGATGCTGCCCTTTTAGCGACTTGGACGGTCGGTGCTGCCCTTTTTGCGACTTGGACGGTCGATGCTGCCCTTTTAGCGACTTGGACGGTCGGTTCTGCCCTTTTTGCGACGTGGACGGTCGATGCTGCCCTTTTTGCGACTTGGACGGTCGATGCTGCCCTTTTAGCGACTTGGACGGTCGGTGCTTGATTTGACTTGCTCTGCTTCTTGCAGTGTCAGGGGTAGACTTGACTTGCTCCGCTTCTTACGGCGTCGAGATTGGATTCTGACTTGCTTCGCTTTTTGCGGTGTCGGAGTGAAAGTTGACTTGTTGATTTTGATTTAGGTTGACATCAGCATCGCTATACTGGAATATAGTACCAGGAGCGAATCATCATCTGTCATTTAGAGGATTTTGGGATTTTGGTTTTTGTTTGGCATCTGCATTGCTGCACTGGTATAATGCCAGGAGCAACTCATCATTTGCCCCGGGAGGATTTGGGATTTTTTTTTCTTTTTTTGGGACTTTGAATGTGGTCTCACCGGTAGGACTTGGGAGAGGTTGGGATTGTTTTACGCCCGTGGATTGTATACGGTTTTGCAGGATGTATGATCCAGACCGTAGGGCCGGAAAAATTTCAGGGCTTTGTTGGCGTCTGCATCGCTGGACTGGAATGTGGTACCAGGAGCGACTCATCATTCGCCGTTGGGGTATGGGATTTGGAATTTGGTTGGCGTCTGCATCGCTAAACTGGAATAATGCCAGGAGCGACTCATCATTCGCCACTTTAGGGTTCGGGACTTGGAATTTGGATCTTGTTTGGCATCAGCATTGCTGCACTGGAATAATGCCAGGAGCAACTCATCATTTGCCTTGGGAGGACTTGGGATTTGAGTTTTTGGTCGGCATCAGCACCGCTAACACTGAAGCGAAATGCCAGGAGCGACTCATCATTTGCCGTTGCCCGTTGGGGAACGATGGCTTAGGAGACAGGTTTGGGTCCATATCACCTAAGGCTTTTCAATTTTATGGGCCGTGAGGGTCCCATAAAGCATTTTCTCCCTACGAGTCGTAAGGATCCCGCAGGTGTATTTTCTCCTTAGGAATCGTGAGGATTCCTAAGTGTGTTGCTCCATTGTGAGTCGTAAGGATCTCACGCAGGGGTTTTCTCCTCACAAGGTCGAGAGGACTTTGCGAGTGTATTTCATCTCTTTTCACGAGTTTGCGCCCTTTCGGGTTTTCACAGACTCGCCGGTAGTCCTGCTGTTTTTACTCACGGAGCCCTTTCGGGTTTTCATCCGTGCCTGTTTTGCTTGTGGACATACCGTTTATTTCTTCTTCTTCTTTTTTTCTTTTTCTTTCTTTTTTCCCTTTTTTTTTTCCGCTGGTGGGACTTTAAAAGTAGTCTCACCGGCAGGATTTGGGAGAAATAGGGGTCATTTACGCCCGTGGATTGTATACGGTTTTGCAGGATGTCTGATCCAGACCGTAGGGCTGATGTGCTCAATTCGCCTGCGACTTGGAGCATTCACGTGTAGTATTTCTTGAGATATCGGCCATTGATGGGTGGCATGGGCCTTTCTCCCTCGGCACTTATCAGTTGGTAGGATCCTCCGTCAAACACTTTCTCAATGACGTATGGTCCTTCCCAGTTCGGCTCGAATTTTCCCTTGGCATGTCGATTGGGGATGATCGGTCTTTTGAGGACCAACACCAATTCACCTTTCTTGAAAGCGCGGAGACGGGTTATCTTGTCATAGGCCCGTGACATTTGGGCTCGGTATAGCTCCAGATTTTGCTGCACCGCGAGCCTCTTTTCTTCGAGGGCATCGAGTTCTTCAAGTCGAAGGAGCACGTTTTCTTCCTCCGTCAACTCATGTTGGACGGCCATTCTTAAGCTTGGAACTTCAACTTCGAGGGGGAGGACCGCCTCCACTCCGAAGAGCAATGAGTATGGAGTGGACTGAGTTGGA
The DNA here is from genome assembly GCA_030015575.1 of Agapanthus africanus. NCBI lineage: Eukaryota > Viridiplantae > Streptophyta > Magnoliopsida > Asparagales > Amaryllidaceae > Agapanthus > Agapanthus africanus. Next base: position 238,599,633 of record JASDDO010000029.1, on the reverse strand, counting down.
GTACGGTGCGTGGTACGATATGCCCACAACGCCTCGTGAAGCTTGAGATTCCAGTCTCTCTTGTTGGCTGAAGCATTTTTCCTCAGGAGCTTGCATAGAGTCTTATTGAAGGCTTCGGCTAGCCCATTGGCTCTTGGATTATAGAAGGAGGAATATCTCCAGTCTATCTTGTGCTGAGTAGCGAACCTTGAGACATCGAAGCTCTTGAAAGAAGGCCCGTTGTCAGAAATGATTCTTCTTGGTGTACCGAAGCGGTATAGAATATTATGCTGGAAGAATGTCAGAATATCTTTTGTCTTGACTTCTTTTAGCGGGACAGCTTCAGCCCATCTGGAGAAGTAATCTGTCGCGGCCAGTATGAACCGATGGCCTTTGGATGATGGAGGATCAATTGGGCCAACAATGTCGGTGCCCCAGACTTCGAAGGGCCACGACGCCACCGTAGGATGCAATGGATTGGGATGCTTGTGAATAAAATCACCGTGAATTTGGCAGATATAACATTTCTTTGCATGCTCTCCGCAATCCCGTATCATGGTGGGCCAGTAATACCCAAGCCGTTTAATTTGCAGTCGCATCTTGGGGCCAGATTGGTGAGCACCGCAAACGCCTGAGTGAACTTCTTTCATGACTTTTCGGGCTTCGGCCGATGACAGGCACCTGAGCCAGAGTTGGTCATATGACCTGCGGTATAACATGTCATTTACAAACATGTATCGGAGAGCTCTTTTCTTCAGCTGAATCCTCGCAGATTTTTCTTCGGGCAGCTTGTCGTATCGGAGGTACTCTATGAAGGGTTCTCTCCAATCGGGCTCATTTTGGATAATCGAAGTTTCTTCGGCAGGACTGCTCTTCTGTTCCGCGCTTTCCTCTTCTCGTAGAGAGACTGGGGGTAGAATTTGTCGGCTCCTGACTGTGATCAGAATTTGGTCCATGTCAGGATCAGCCAGCTCCTTGGCTAGGCGAGCGAGTATGTCGGCTTTTCCGTTCAATGCTCTGGGGATTCTCATTAGTTCAATATGAGTGAACCGTTTCATGAGTTCCACCACTCGGCCTCTGTACCGAGCTAACTCGGGTTTGTATATCTTATAGTCGCCGCTTACTTGGTTGACGACAAGCTGGGAGTCACCGTAAACCCGTAGCCGACGGATTTCCATTTCTATGGCGAGTTCCAAACCAGCTATCAGGGCTTCATACTCAGCTTCGTTGTTCGTTCGAGGCTCGGTGAGAGCGAAAGAACGCCGTAGGGTTCCCATTGATGGTGTGATAAACACCAATCCTATCCCTGCTTTTATCTCCGGGATGCTTGATTTACTGGAGGTCCTTATTGATGAGGCTCCATCGAAGTAGAGCTCCCAACATGGCTCATCTTCCTCGAGGTGCAGCACTTGTTCGTCGGGTAACTCACAATTTAGCGGCGACCCTTCTGGTATGGGATGAGCAGCGAGAAAGTCTGCAAGAGCTTGCCCTTTTACTGCTTTCTGAGGAGTGTAAACTATGTCAAACTCAAGTAGCATAACAGCCCATCTTGCCATTCTGCCGGCTAGGCTCGCTCTGGTCATCAAGTGTTTGAGCGGGTCGACCTTGGAGATCAGCATAACCTGATGAGCGAGCGGATAGTGCCTCAGTTTCTTCACAGCAAATATCAGAGCCAGACATTGCTTTTCGATTGGGGAATAGTTGTGTTCCGCCCCGACTAGAGTTCGACTGAGGTAGTAGAGGGCATTTTCTTTTCCCTCCTCGTTATTCTGGACAAGGAGCGCACCGAGTGACTGATCCAGCGCGGCAGTGTAGAGAATTAGCGGTTTATTTGGAATGGGAGCGGCCAGCACTGGAGGGTGCAACAAGTACTGTTTGATGCTTTCGAACGCTGCTTGACATTCAGCATCCCAGATAAAAGGAGCTCCTTTCTTCATGAGCTTCGAGAAGGGCCTACATCTCCCCGATAAATTTGAGATAAACCTCCGTATATAAGCAAGCTTTCCTTGAAAAGACCTTAGCAGCGTCAGACTCTTCGGTGGGGGCATCTCCATGATGGCCTTTATCTTTGATGGGTCAACTTCGATCCCTCGATGCCGGACTATAAAGCCCAGGAATTTTCCCGATGACACGCCAAAAGCACACTTCAGAGGATTCATCTTCAGATCGTATTCCCTCAGTCTGGTGAGAACGGTCCTAAGATCTTGGATGTGGTCGGCCTTGGCTTTAGTTTTGATGACCAGATCATCAACATAGCATTCAACGACTTTATGGATTAGGTCATCAAAGATATTAGTCATTGCCCTTTGATATGTAGCGCCTGCGTTCTTTAGTCCGAACGGCATCACTTTGTAGCAGTATATTCCGGTCGGGGTTCGAAATGCTGTGTGCTTCTCATCCTCAGGCGACATCTTGATCTGATTGTATCCAGACGAGTCATCCATAAAGGTGAACAGCTCGTAATTTGAGGTGTCATCGACCATCATTTCCATGACCGGTAGCGGGAAGTCGTCTTTAGGACATGCCTTGTTGAGGTCCCTGAAATCGACACAAACTCGGATCTGCCCATTTTTCTTCTTCACTGGGACTATGCATGCGATCCAGTCCGCATATTTCTCTTCCCTGATGAAGCTGGCATCGATGAGCTTCTTAGTTTCCTCGATGACCTTTTCTTCTAGTTCCCTTCTCATTCTTCGAGGAGCTTGTTTGACTGGCTTAGCATCAGGAGATATAGCCAACTTATGTACGGCCACTTCAGGGGAAAGGCCAGGCATTTCTTTGTATGTCCATGCGAAGCAGTCGACGAACTCATGCAGCAGGGCAATTATTTGCGCTTTCATTTCCTCTGACAAGAGCGAGCTGATGTAGGTCGGCCTTGGATTATCGGGCGTTCCTAAGTCAATCTCGGTTAGCTCGTCAAAGGTTGCTTGTCCACCATCTTCGAGCTCTTGAGGAGCTTCTTCTGGCTCGGCTATCTCGTTATCATCATTTGAATTTTCGCTGGCCTCGCCAACATGGGTCATGTAGCATGCTTTGGAATCAGGTTGAATGTAGCCTATGCCCCATCTATCTGGAATTCGTCCATCGATGAGTGCTCGGACCTGGGGTGGATGCCATAGCCCTTCGTAAAACTTTGCTTCGGACTCCGTCTGATATAACCGGCATCCGCACTTTTTAAAGTATTCCCGCATCTCGGGCGCATAGTATCTGGGATTGAGGACGGCTCTTATGCCTCTCTCATAGGGAAGGCACGTGACAGAAAGATCGTCCGGGTGCACAACGGGGGTTGACCCGTAAAACAGGATGCCCTTCTGTCCATTTTTCCTCCCGGGCACGTAGAAAGTTTTCAGCTGGTCCATGGTAGAGACTGACAATGCGTCGAGCTCTTTGCACATCTGCTCCGGCACCCTTGTGACGGCTAGGGACCCTTCTGCAATTTCGAGGGTCTCTCGTAGTTTCGCTTTTTGCATGGGGGTCCGATCTGCACCGCTGCTGCACGACAGGTCCTCTTCCTCTGACTCTTCAGTGTCGCTGCCAAGATGAGGGCGGACATTACTGATAGATGGGGCTTCAGTGACAGATTCGTCTGTATCGCTGCCGAAACGAGGGCGAGTTTTACGGAAGGACGGGCTTCCAACGTCAGACTCGTCAGTGTCGCTACCGAAATGTGGGCGCACTTGGGCGTTTTTACTTTTGAAAGTGACAACCGGCGCGGATTTGCTTTTGGGTCTTGGGGCCGGTCTATCCTCAGTCAGTTGAGGCTTAGCATTTTGGTGGTTCATAAAGTACCGAGAATCTTCATAGCGGACTTCATGCACACCGAACGGCTGGATGTCTCCGTCAATGCGTCTTTCTTCGCCATTTTTAGTATACTTCATGCATTGATGGAGAGTTGACGGAATGATGCTGTAATCGTGGAGCCACGGTCGCCCCAAGAGAATCTTATAAGACGTGTCGGCGTCGATCACGTATATTTTAGCTTCAGTTTGCAGATCCCCGAATTTGATTGGTAGAGCTATGGACCCCAGAACTTGCTGGAAATTTTGGTTGAAGCCTTGAATGACAATCCTTTCCCTTGACAGGTGTCGGACGTCCATTGACAAACTCTTCAGCGTCCGCAAGTTCATGATGTTCACTGAGGACCCCGGATCAATCAATATGCGATTAATTCGATCTCCGTCACTGTACCCGGTCACGTAAAGCGGCCGATTATGCTCAGCCGTTCCCAGTAGCAAGTCTTCATCCTTAAATGTGAATGCGGCGGCATGCAAAGCGTGCTGGGCTTCTTTCATATTAATTTCCGCAAAGTGAGCCTGATACCGCTCGGGGTTTTGCAGAGCGTGAATAAGAACATCTCTAAGCTCCTTAGATAGGACCAAGGCGTCGTAGATGCTCAGGAGAGATGGAAGCCTTCGAAGGTGAGCCAAGACATTATAGTCTACTGGGGAAGGACTCGAGTTTTCATCAACCGGTTCTCCGCCATCTTCATCATTAGCCATCTGTTTTCCCTTTCCTTTTGGGGTATTGCCCTGATTTGGCGGCAGAGCCCTGCCGCTTCTGAGCTGGATTTGATTGGCCTTTGTGGTGAGCTCCTCGTCCTCTTCGGGAAAACAAAGCTCATCCTCGGAGTCGCTGCCAAGATGGATGGCGTAGCAGGTCACTACTGGGATCTCTTCATTGGAGTCTTCTTCTAACTCCCCCAGAATTTCAGCTGCTTGTACAGGGAAGAACTCCTTCAATTGAATCAATGTTCTTTCCCTTTGTTCATATTCTTCGAGGGAATCGATATATTTTTGAATGGTCGATCTCCCTGCAGACACTTTTTCGCGCCGAGCTGCACTTTTCTTCTTCTTGAGCTTCTTGGATTTTAAGCCTGATGGAGCCGCATTGGCAGCTGGACCGGTAGGCTTCTTTTGCCCTTCCCATTCCGTCCTGGGTTCTTTCCGAAGTAGCTTTATCATCTTCTTCGTCTTATTAGATATGTGCGTACTCCACGGATGCCGCGATGAGTCCGTTTCATTTCTCAGGGCAGCAGGTTCGGCTGTCTGCTCCCAAAAAGCTTCAGTTTCTGTCTGTATAAAGTTGGTGGTTGCAACTTGATTGTTCACCAACACACTTTTGGACAGTTCGATCTCTCCAGCCTTGTACTGCTTCTCGACCCAATCTTTGAAGATATAGCAATTCTCGATCGCATGGCTCACTACTCGGTGGTACGGGCAATACAGAGGATTGTCGGTCATTTTTGCTTCTTGGGGTCTTTTCGACTCCGGCAATTGGAGGCCGTTGTTCAAGGCATCTTTAAATATCTTGCGGACCTTGTCCCTTCTGAAAGAGTAAACCTTGTTCTTCTTCTCCTCTAGGGAAGGCCCATCTCCTCCCAGCAATGGCTTTCGAGACCGGTTAGTTTTGGATTCACTCGCCCTTCACTTTTCTTCATTGTCGGACGCATTGAAGACATTGGTACTGCTGGAACTCCTGCTTCTACGATTGTCGTCTCGCTTGCTTTTCCAAGTTTTGTCTCTCTGAGAGTCCGGCGGGGACTTTTGCTTTGAGCGTTCTAGCATTTGGACTTTCTTGGTTAGCTCTTGAAACGTCTTGAGGCCTGCTGTACACAAGAATGGAACCATCCAATTGCTGAGGTTCCCAATGAGAAGGCTGACGGACTGGTCCTGTTCCAGCGGCGGTTCGCACTTGACCGTGAGATTACGCCATCGGGCAATAAAGTTGGTGTTGCTTTCATTCTTCCCCGGCTTGGTCCTCACAAGGTCGGAAATGGAGATTTTATCACTGACACTCATAAACCTTTGCCGAAACAGGGACTCCATTTGGGCAAAGGTAATGACGGACCCGTCCGGTATACTCGCATACCAGTCGAAGGCGACGCCGGTCAGGCTATTGACAAACTGACGAAGAAGGAGCGCGTCATTGCCCCCTGTATTTCCGCACGATACTTTGAAGTGGGCGACGTGCTGATTTGCATTCCCCGTTCCATCAAATCTTCCGAACTTAGGAATAACGTAGCCGCTTGGGAACTCAATCAGATCGTACTGCGCGGGATATGGCCGCCCGCTACTGCTGATTTCTTTCTGAGCTTCAGCTTCAGCCACCAATGTTTTAACCTTGCTGGTGACCAAATCCATTATCCGATCCTGTGTTAGCGGGATAGTATTATCTGGGGCCAAGGCGTCCCCAGAAGCGGAATGTGGCCGGCTTTCATGCGGCTCGACCAGTCTTGGTCCCAAAGGAACAGGCATTGGCTGCCTCGGATTGTCATCACCCGGCTGATTAGTAGTGGCTTGTGCTTGGTTGGGAGGCGCTCGAGCGATTTGAGCCGTAAGCTGCATCACCACGTTCGTTAAGTCGTCAATCTTCGAATAGAGCTTGGCCATCTCTTTATCTTTGCTCCTGAGCTGTTTTCGAAGCTCTTGAAGCAGCTCTTGCTCCGCAGTCCTGGGGCGGAAAGTCGGCTCCTCCTCGCTGTCCGAGCTTGACTCTTCATGGACCGAGGGGTCTTTCTGCCTATCATCCTCATCGAGAGGGTTTTCTTCATCCAGCGGGGGCGGCTGTTCTTGAGCGGCGGCGACCACATTCAGGCTAGATTGGGCTTGGGATGTGGTGGCCCCATCCTTGCTTTTGCTGCGAAGGTTGTCGCTGGGGCGTCCTCCCGCCATATAGACCGTATGGATGATGTATCCGGCCGTCTTTCTATCATTGGAAGCTGATTTCACGGATCGCTGTCTTGACCCCCTTGCTTTGGTAACTGGTAATCGATTGAAGACGGCTGGCCTAACCAGGTTCTTGAATGGTGATGGTGCTTCTTTTCTGGATTTGCCCCGCTGCTTTCGTGCGGCACAGAGCGCCTGATAGACTCTTGAAGAGACAGTGTCATACCTTTTCTGTTGGGGCCGGGACACGTCTCTTTGTAACATTGTTCAGACCGCTGTCTTCTTAATTCTGGCGGTCATGGCATTTTTCTGAAACCACTTCAGAGGCTCGAAGGAATTGCTGATTCTCATGTCCGACTCAGCCGTCGTCGCGGGGCAACCCTGCACTTGGAACTTCACACGATTCCATTTAGCTGAAGCCTTGGCCCTCTTGTTGGCTCGATACCTGAGCCGCTTCTGCCTTAACTTTTCTGTTCTAAGCACCTGGCAGACTTCAGCTCTTTGGGAAGACGTCGCAGACCGGGCGATGGAGGGCCTTGGAGATACGCTCGATTGTGCATTTGTTGGAGTAATCGCCTGAGCTCGTCCGCAACATTGGATGTTTCCCTTTGTACCGGAGTTCTTGCCCCCCGCTGGAGCACCAGAGAATCGTTCACACGCTGTCTTGAGTTTCGGTTGTGGTGCCTTGGCGATCACGACATTCGGCCTCCTGCCCCTTGGGACCGGCTTGGCCACCTGTTCCACCGGGATTTCCGCCAGATGAGCGCTTCCGGCAGGGTAGATGATGACGGAGCCAAACTGGCGGGGCGGTTCTTCCCACTGTCGACTGAGGCTTGCGGGGAGAACCACACGAGCGTTGATCTTGACCACGTACGGAATCGGGGTCACGTTGGAAGCTGAATTCGTCTGGGGAGACATTGTTGTCGAAGGTTGATTGCTGCACGGAAGAAAAAAACATCATTTCAGTATAGGCAATCGATATGTATATTTATTGAGTTCACATGAACGTTTTAACCCGAAATATGGGAGGAGAGATTGGTCCCACCGGGCGTGCCAGAATCTGTAGGGTGTTTTTCGTCACCCCATTGAGATGGGAATACGCGCACGCGTCTCAGGCGTACTACAGATTCCCCCTGCCTAGGATAGGCCGGGGTTTAATGATTGTGGGGAACCGAATCTCCGGCAGCCGCGGACTAAGCTGCCGTTAATTACCCCTCGCCTTTGGGGCGGGGGAACCTCCGATTAACGGGTTAAACTGGTCATGCGAACTCAATGTGCAGTGTACGTGTGTTTTGTTTTAAAAAGGGGGGTTTGAATATATCGGGAGCCACGCAGAGTTTTTACGGGGGTTCCGCTACCCGGATAGCGGGCTGGGGGTCAAGGGGGCTAGCAGCCCCCTTGCGGGGTGCGGGGCAGCGTCCCGTTAGAAATTTTTTTCTAACAGGGACAGTGTCGTGGAGTATGTGTGTGTATAAATTTGTATACATATGTATATATGTATGTATGTACACAAAAAGAGGGGGAAAAGGTATCCAAGGGATGCGTGGGGCCAGCGCCTTGAGCGCTGTGCGCTTGGGTGCTGTGCGCTCAGGCGCAAGCGTGCCACGTGTCGGCACGTGGGCGCTTTGCGCAGGAGCGCTGCGCGCAGGAGCGCAAGCGCGCGCGCCACGTGTCGGCACGTGGGCGCTTTGCGCATGAGCGCTGCGCGCTGGAGCGCAAGCGCGCGCGCCACGTGTCGGCACGTGGACGCTTTGCGCATGAGCGCTGCGCGCTGGAGCGCAAGCGTGCTGGAGCGCAAGCGCGCGCGCCACGTGTCGGCACGTGGGCGCTTTGCGCATGAGCGCTGCGCGTTGGAGCGCAAGCGCGCGCGCCACGTGTCGGCACGTGGGCGCTTTGCGCTCGCGCGCAGTGCGCTGCAGCGCAAATGCGCCACGTGTCGGCACGTAGGTGCTTTGCGCTCGAGCGCTAGCGCGCCGGCGAGGAACAGATGGCTTTTAGCCCCAGAAACCGTGGAGTTAAACTCCTGAAAAAAAAAAGAAAATGTCTTGGTTGGGGAAATGGGTTCTTCTTCTTCCTCCTCCGTTGGCTGGCTCAAGAGATATGAGATCTAAAAATCTCTTCTTTTTGAGATCTAATGATAGATCCAAGTTCCCCTTTGTGGGTTTTGTGGTGAAAAACTAATTTGTTTTATAAAAAGAAGAGTAAAACTCTTGATTTAATTCAAAAGAAAGATGAAGGTTTTGGAACCTTGAAGAAGAAGAAGAGATCTCAGATCTGAAACTTTTTTGGAGAGAGAAAAAGTTGTTGGGATATTTCATTATCCTTGCCTTTATAGGCTACACACTTTACACATAGCCCCTTGGGCTTCACAAAATGGCATTTTGCCTATCCCATGGCTCATGTGCCATTTCTTTTTGCACATAAGCCATGGGCATTACAAAAATTTGGCTTTATGCCTATTTTTCTTACATTTATCCATAAAATAAAATAAAAGAAATACAACAAAATTATTTATTACAAAATTTTTATCTTGGCATGGGGGAAGGCCGGCCGCTTCATGTTCGGGCTCGACCCGGGCATGGGCCCACTGGATCTGGGCTCCGGCCCACATGGCTTGGAGTTGACTTTGATTTTGACTTGGTCAACCGGGGTGTAAATTTTTACCCCAACAATGTGATGTTTTAAAAGCTTGTATTTTCCCTCCAAATCTCCAGAGAAAAACTCATGCAGGTATAAAATAAATAAGTACATCCGAGAGATGCTATTGAGGTAAGAGAATCACACAATGAAGATAGGCCCGCTGGCCGCGAGTTAGCCTCCCAAACCATAAAACCAGCAGCCCCACATGCTCCTTTTGGTCTCATTTTTCTTTTAGGCACTCCTACTTGTCACATCACCTCATTTCTATTATTTGTTTATGGTGATGAGTGAAAGGTTATCCTAGCACCTCATGAAGTGTTTGGAAGCACCTCATGAACCAAAGAATAAATTTTTATGGTGCTAAGTTTTTTATGGTGCTAAGTAAACTTACTAATGATCTATCCTAGAAAAATTAGGGTTTCAAATTTTTCATATCATCATATGAAAGGAAAGCTAGGGTTTAGAGAGTACAACCTTTGTAGCTCCCTACGCTAGACTCCTCGGCTACTTGGGGTTTGAAAGAACTCCGCTTGAACGCCTCTCGGTCACCGATGATCCACCCGGAGTCCGCTTTGTCCAAGCTTGCAACTTTATCCGATCAAATGAACGAAATGAAGCTAACACTCTAAACAAGTGGGCTAGACTTGTGTAGAATGGTGTTGTGGTTCTTATTCTCACTTCAAAATCCAATCTTGTTATGTAATTTGCTCACTACAAAAGTCTAGAGAGCAAGTGAAGAAGGAGGAAGAAGATGATGGCTATTTTGGAAGAAGATAAGAATAACTCTTCAAAGAAAAATAGAAATATATCAATCTATATTTCTTATCTCTCATCTCAAACCATGGTTGAATCATTATTGAACTTGAGTTAAAACCCAAAAGGAAAAGTAATCCATGGTTAAAAGGTGGGTGAGCATGGTTGGGTCAAGAAGAGTGTAGAAAGCTTCCATGAATTATCCTTTCCTTTATCCATTTTGTTTTAACTAAAAATCAAATAATAATCCAAATAAGAACCCATGGTTTGAGTCTTATATTGCCACCATTTCCTTGTATAATCAACCATGATAGAATGATGTAGGTATGCATGTGTGCATGCACATCCATATGTGAATGAAACTAGAAAGGAAGAAAAACGTACATGCATGCATACATCCATCCATCACAAGAAAGGATTTCTAGTGAGAAACTAATGGTTAAATGATAAATCAACACTTGATTCATCAATCTGGTCATATCACATATGACCCAAACCAAAAGCAAGCCGCCCGATCAATATACGGTATCCTATACGCGTATTTTAATCGGGTCCATGCGCATATCGCATACGTGCACCACAACGTTTCGCCTGGACTAGGAAACTCCATTGTGGGACTCTGAGACTCGTCAATATGCCGGCAGTGGATGATGATCATATCAAGCACCCCCAAGCCGCAAGCGGTCAGCTAAACGTAACGGCCACCCGGGTATTGAGCGATCAGAAGAGAACAAGCGAACCTGCTACAACTCCCGTCGAGCCAACCGGCAACACTTCCCGTACAGTCCGGTCTCCTCGTCTGATATGTCGCATATCAAGTCTAAGGGTGGTAAACGTCAGACCCCAATAACCGATAAGTCGTGCCGATGTGAGGCTCATAACGGGTCGAGAAACTACTGGTAACACTTACCAGCAAATCTCTGATCAGCCCTGGCCAGGGACTTCCCTGTTACGGCCAATCGAGCACAGCGCAACATCAACCCCCAATACCGGGAGAGATGAAACCCCTCCTATCGCTCATTGCCTCCATGTGACTCGGGACTGTACCTAAAAACCACCATTTTGCACGCCCTAATGGACGTGGTAAGGTGGATATCAAAGCACAGTGGGAATCACACAAGACTCTATGATGATCTCGGGTCTACAGACTAACCTGCACAAGTGTCACCTGAGAACTTCCATCTGACGTGAGGTATAATACCATCTGGGAGTTCTCGGCGAGTCCGTCCAGTGTACCTAGTCTCCACTGAGCACCCGTATACCATCTCTGATGTCAAACACCAATGGATATGGGATCATCCATTGCCCATCTCATGGGTCGAGGAGCGTATACGCTAGTCTACACTGGTATATCGATGCCCCGTCTCGATACACCTACGACTAGGGACCTTGAAGGATGTACTTATGGACTACCATGTCCCCACTAGTATGATCTACATCATAGTCCAGGTAGTCAAGTACGCATCCTAAGGGCTTTACCAACATGTAACTATAAGACAGTTTAAAGAGACTGGTATACATGTTAAGATAAAGAGCAACCAGATAGCATACTATCATATCGAGCAAGAAAGTCATCTCTATATATGTGTCCAAGCATCCAATATAATATACATCATCTGTACAATACTGGCCTCTAGGGCATACATACAACTAACAATCTCCCACTTGCACTAGGTCCAGCTGCTGTAGTATCGCATACCGAGCATCCCGAAGAGTCTCTCAAACTGTATCTGGGGAATGGCCTTCGTGAGCGGATCCGCCGTGTTGTTCTTCGTGTCAACCCTCCTGACCTCGATCTCACAGCGATCAACTATCTCCCGGATCAGGTGATACCGCCTCAGAATATGCCTGGATCGCTGATGGGACCTGGGTTCCTTGGCCAAAGCCACCGCTCTATTGTTATCGCAATACAAAGGTATTGGATGCTCAATGGATGGAACCATTCCAAGTTCAGTAATGAACTTCTTGATCCAGACAGCCTCTTTGGCAGCATCGTTGGCAGCGATGTATTCAGCCTCCATCGTCGAGTCTGCCACGGTTTCCTGCTTGGAACTCTTCCAGCTAACCACCCCTCCGTAAAGGGTAAAGAAAAATCCCGACTGCGAATTAGAGTCGTCCTTATCACTCTGGAAGCTCGAATCGGTAAAGGACTCCACTTGGAGTTCTCCGTTACCATACACCAAGAGCATCTCTTTAGTCCTTCGTAAGTACTTGAGAATGCTCTTCACAGCTGTCCAGTGACTCTCTCCAGGATCAGCTTGATACCTGCTCACTACACTTAGTGAATATGCTACATCGGGTCTGGTACATAGCATCGCGTACATGATAGAACCTACAGCTGAAGCATAGGGTATCCCTTGCATGCGAGCTCTCTCCAAATCAGTTTTAGGAGACATCTCTTTGGAGAGAGTGACTCCAGAGATCGTGGGTAAGTTCCCACGCTTGGATTCTTCCATACTAAACCTCTTTAGTATGGTGTCAATGTACCTGGATTGGGACAATCCCAATATCCATTTGGATCTATCTCTATAGATCCTGATTCCCAATATGCAGGAGGCATCACCAAGATCTTTCATTGAGAATCTTTGTGATAAGAAGAGCTTGACCGATTGCAGCATAGGAATGTCATTTCCTATCAAGAGTATGTCGTCCACGTACAATACGAGGAAGACAACCTTACTCTCTGCCACCTTCTTATAGATACAAGGTTCATCTGGATTTTTGACGAAATCAAACTCTTTGATAACGACGTCAAAGCAGATGTTCCAACTCCGCGATGCTTGCTTTAATCCATAAATGGATTTAAGCAGCTTGCACACCTTCCCGCTGCTCCCATTGTCTACGAAGCCCTCTGGCTGAGTCATGTACACGCACTCTTCTAAATCATCGTTTAGAAAGGCGGTCTTAACATCCATTTGCCAGATTTCGTAGTCATGATATGCAGCGATGGAAAGCATGATCCGGATGGATTTAAGCATAGCCACTGGAGAAAAGGTTTCGTCATAGTCCACACCTGGTCTTTGACGAAAACCCTTTGCAATAAGTTTAGCTTTGAAAGTCTCCACTTTCCCATCTACACCGAGTTTTTTCTTAAAGATCCACTTGCTCCCAATGGGTTTTACCCCTTCAGGAGCAACTTCCAAAGTCCATACTTTGTTGGTGTACATGGATTCCATCTCGGATCGCATAGCATCCAGCCATTTCACTGAGTCCCTACTCGTGATGGCCTGCTCGAAGCTAGTTGGGTCATCATCCTCCATGATGCAATCCTCGCACCCACCATCCATGAGAAAACCGTAGTATCTCTCAGGTTGGTGAGGAACCCTACTAGATCGGCGGAGTGGCTGGGGTTCATTGGGAACTACGGAATCCTCTGGTTCCACCGGATCTTCTGTTGTAGCTTTTGTAGCTGGAACCTCTTCCAGTTCTACCTCATGGCCACTTATCTATTTTTCAAGAAATTCCTTTTCTAAAAAAGTGGCATGCCGAGAAACAAACACTCTTTGTTCCTCATGGTGGTAGAAGATATACCCTTGTGAATTCTTGGGATATCCTATAAATTTGCATAGAACAGACTGTGCCTCGAGTTTGTCCGGTTTTTGTCGTTTGACATAGGCTGGGCAACCCCATATCTTAACATAGTTAAGACATGGTCTCTTCCCTTTCCATATCTCATATGGAGTGGTAGGCACAGATTTGGTGGGGACCATATTCAATAGATGTATTGATGTTTCAAGCGCATACCCCCAGAAGGAAATAGGCAACTCAGCTGTGCTCATCATGGAGCGCACCATATCTAATAGGGTGCGGTTCCTCCGTTCTGATACACCGTTGTGCTGTAGTGTATATGGAGGAGTCAGCTGAGAGAGAATCCCATTCTCTTTTAGGAAGTCCAGGAATTCAATGCTCAAGTATTCACCTCCTCGATCAGATCGAAGGATTTTAATACTTTTTCCGGTTTGGTTCTCGACTTCTTGTTTATATTCTCTAAATTTCTCAAAAGCTTCAGACTTATGTCTTATCAAGAACACATGTCCGTATCTTGAGAGATCGTCATTGAATGTAATGAAGTACGAAGAACCATCCCTGGCATGTGTAGACATGGGACCGCATACATCACTATGTATCAGTCCCAAGAGTTCGGTAACTCTTTCTCCGTGTCCCGTAAACGGAGATTTGGTCATCTTGCCTTTGAGACATGACTGGCAAGTGTCATGAGATGAAAATTCGAACGGTTTCAAATATCCATCCTTATGCAACTTAGCCAGTCGTGTCGCATTGATGTGACCCAGTCTACAATGCCACAAGAAGGATTCGTTCAGTTCTGAACTCTTCCTCTTGTGTGTGTTTGTTATGTTCAGAACTGTTGATTGATTTAGAACATAAATGCCATTGCACAACGTGCCTGATCCAACCAACTTTTGGTTACGGAAAATGTTCATAACATTATCCTGTAATACAAAATTATATCTCTCTTTACTCAACAAAGAAACCGATATAATGTTGCATATCAGGTTCGGCATGTAATAGTATTCGTTCAGAACCAATGTATTACCAGTTGGTAATGCAAGGTGATATTCCCCGACAGTCTTAGCTGCAACAATTGCACCATTTCCAACTCTAATGTCTTTATCACCTTCTCCAAGTTCTCTACCTCTCCTGAGCCCATGTAACTGATTACATATATGGGATCCTGACCCGGTATCTAATACCCAGGACGTAGGGCAGATGGAGAAACAGTTCTCTGTAACGAACACACCTGAAGAAAATGCATCAATATGTACTTTCTTCATTCGGATGGCTTGGGAATCCTGGTATTCCCCTATATCCTGTTCATCCGTATAACTCTTATAAGAAAGAACGGAACCAACGTTCCCCAGCACAGTATAACATGCGGGTTCAGTCAATACATCCATATTATTATCTTTATTAGGGCATGACATGGTCGCTACCTGGAGAGAGAAAGAAGAAAACACTTTAGCGTATGCTCTTGCAAGATCAGATTGGTTATTATCTTATCTAATCAGGATGGCTCCCACTGGTTTTTATCAAATCTTCCTTCAAACCCTGAAAGGAAAGACTAGCCGGGATTAATTACACCTTACAACTTCGCCGATCTTTCAGCCAGGCCAGTGTCGGTACTTTGAGGGAGGTTCCCTATGCTTTCGCACGGACCTAATTAAAGTAAACCTCATTTTCCCAGAGGCGTAACCCCATTGACACCTTTCTAGACACCTACTTGATCGGCTAATTGTAATGTGTAAAACTCTCCCAGGAGTAACTCTTACTCGCAGTGGGTATCGGGATCCAACTATCTCATAGAAGGTATGCAATTGTTAGTTATATGTATGCCCTAGAGGCCATTACTGTACATAGGATGTATATTGTAGTGGATGCTGGGACGTATATAGGGAGGACTTTCTTGCTCGACATGATAGTATGCTATCTGGTTGAACTTTACCTTAATGTGTATACTGATTGTCTCTCTGTTACATGTTGGTAAAGCCCTTAGGATCTGTACTTGACTACCTGGACTATGATGCGGATCATACTAGTGGGGACATGGTAGTCCATAAGTACATCCTTCAAAGTCCCTAGTCGTGGGTGTATCGAGACGGGGCATCGATATACCAGAGTAGACTAGCGTGTACCTTCTCGACCCATACAGATGGGCGATGGATGATCCCATATCCATTGGTGTTTGACATCGGAGATGATATACGGGTGCTCAGTAGAGACTGGGTACACTGGACGGACTCGCCGAGAACTCCCAGATGGTATTATACCTCACGTCAGATGGCAGTTCTCTGGTGACACTGGTACAGAGTAGTCTGTTGACCCGAGATCGTCATAGAGTCTTGTGTGGTTCCCACTGTGCTTTGATTTCCATCTTACCACGTCCAAGAGGGCGTGCAAAACGGTGGTTTTTGGGTACAGTCCCTAGTCACATGGAGGCAATGAGCGATAGGAGGGGATTCGTCTCTCCCGGTATAGGGAGTTGATGTTGCACTGTGTTCGATTGGCTATAACAGGAAGTCCCTGGCCAGGGCTGATCAGAGAATTGCTGGTAAGTGTTACCAGTAGTTTCTCGACCCGTTATGAGCCTCATATCGACACGACTTATCGAGCTATTGGGGTCTGACGTTTACCACCCCTAGGCAAGATATGCGACATATCAGACGATCAGACCGGACTGTACGGTAGTGTTACTGGTCGGATTCACTGGAGTGTGAGCGGGCTTGCTCGTCGATCTTCAGATCGCTCAATACCCGGGTGGCCGTTACGTTTAGCAGACCGCTTGCAGCTTGTGGTTGCTTGATATGATCATCATCTGCTGCCGGCGTATTGACGAGTCTTTAGAGTCTTACACAGAGGTTTCCTGGCTCAAGCGAAACGAAATAGGAGCGCATATGAGATATGTGCGGGACCGAGAATAATGCGTGTATGTGATACCGTATTCCATTCTCGCGATGAATGTGTCGAATGGTTGTATGCGATATAACCTAGTTATCGAATCAAGGATTGATTCGATAAATCGATACATTGGATATTAGCCGGTTATATGTGATATGATCGGATCGTTAAATCAAGTGTTGATTTAATGATTTAATGTATAATTATATATTTGATATATTACTTTGCATTAACTAATATTGGTTCACTTTAGATGGATTTTCTCACTCGGATGTGCGCATTATATATGTGATATGATTTTGTGCATTTGCTTGTATCATGTTTGATGATACATGCTTTTTGGTTTGTGTAAAGATTAAACCATGGTTATTTAAATGGTTAGGGTTTTCTTTTCCATATCTATCTATTCATTTATTTATTTATTTTCTTTTTGGAAAAAGAAATGAGAAGAATGGTGGCTTTCTTTGTTTGTAGTTGAAGATTCATGAACTTTTGACTTTGTCCACCATTCTTATCTCATGCTTAACCTAACCATTTGATTTAACCCTAGTTCAATCTCTACACTTGACCATGGTTTAGATTATGATAAGTTTTGATTTTTCTTTTCATTTTTAATTAACTTATCATAACTATCTCCTTCATCTTCTTCATTCTTCAAGTGAAGAAAACCAAGCTCCATCAATGGTGATTGTTGAAAAAGAGTGAGAAATCCAAAACTAAAGTCTACCCACTTCCTATTTCTTCATCCTCTACCTCTTGCCAAGTAGTAGAGTGTGTTTACTTCACAAGTTTCTTGACTTGGTGAAGTTGTGAGCTTGATCTAGCGATGCCTCGACGTAGATCATCTTCGGCATGGACATCGACGACCTAGCTCCCTTTTTCTCCGACGAAGCCGACTCTAGAGCCCGGATTTGATTTGGACAGCGGAGAGGACCTCGTTGCGGAGCCGTGGAGGTGGAGCACCGGATCTACAAAGGTTGTATTTCCGTATCCATTAGTTAAGTGTTAACTAGTTAGCTTTTTCGCCTAGAATTCTAGCAAACGATCCGTAGTCGGGTCTCTCGGCACCTAGATTTTATGAAATTGGCATGTTCGATGCCTTTAGAGACCTCACTAGGGTGCCTAGGAACCCTACAGCAATCTCATTGCAAATTTCAACACTTGAAATTCCCGATAATGCTTTTGCCCCTAGCGTGCTATGACCTTGACGAAAGCCAACAAACCACAGCCCACTAGTCAAGTTCAACCCGTACATTTCTTGACTGAATTAAACCCACCCGCATGACCCTTGACGAAAGCCAACAAAGCCGTACGACTACCCTAATCCAGTCGCATCATATGCAGTAGATAAGCAGCACATAGCTACCGCACACTTCACCTTGACGAAAGCCAACAAATATAGCACGAATACTATATGCAACTTATCTGAAATGTCGGAGGGCTACGACAGGTTTTTCTGAAAACCTATTGCGTAATGAACTTGATATCGTTGTAGAATCAAGTGAAGTTTTGAAATGGAGTGATTTTGAGGCTTTTCTAGTTTTGCTAAAGGGGTCACTCCCGGCGAAGGGATCATCGGCCCTTTCCTCGTCGAATGAGGTGCGGGATATATCATATATATCACTGTGCAAAGCAGAAACTATAGAAGCAATCAAAAGACAAACCGAGTGTGTAGCATCTGCCAGTTATTGCTAAAGAGGTCACTCCCGGTGAAGGGACCTCGGCCCTTTCCTCATCGAATAAGGTGCAGGGTATATCATATATACCGCTATGCAAAGCAAAACTGTAGCTACCCTTTTTATTTTAAAAATTTTGATTCTACAACATCTTTTAGGTTTCTTTTCTTTCATTAATCACATTAATGAAGTCCCATCATTTAAGTCACCTAAACATCACAGATAAATACGACGTACACTTATGCCATCCGCATTCGTCTCGATGTCCCCTCGTGCACCGTTAGGTTAGGTAACTAAGGACAGAGCAGGCCAGGGCTAGTGCGAGTGTAAAACATAAGTAACGTCTATATAATATATCATATATACTATATACTTTATCCATCAGAACATATCAAATGATCACATCACAGATATCGCAGCAGAAACATAGATATAATGTGGGATATACTAGGACGTCCGTATTTAGTATTTAGCCAATAATAGAAAATACGGATTCCACTGCCGCGATGAATAGCCAAGCCCACACCCTGGACCCCTACGAGAGCGGCAAGCGACCCTACCAATTCTGGAGTTTAGGAGACCCGGTCTCGACTCCTCGAGATGGCCTCCTACTGAACCCCAGAACCCGGTCACCCGTGCTCCCCTCCTTGGGTCCATCCTAATGCGGAAAAGTAAATAATATACAACACAGGTGGCATCGACCTCAACCCGGAAGTGCCCCAAATAAAAGAATATTACATTACATTTGAATTTACATGAATGAAAATATAAAACTCTCATCTCACATAAAACCCCCCCGGCTATTCAATCGCAACAATCCTGCACATCATATCTCAGCAATACATAATATCACATATCATCAACGTAAGTATGTATGCGTACCCCAATTGTCGTTGGCGTATGGCAACGAAACCGGCGATATCGACATACAACACTTACGGTCACAGAAAAAAAAGTGTAAAACTGCAATATCTGGAATCCAAATTCTCTTTAGACATCGTAAATGCGAAGTATCACATACCTCGTATTTCATGTCTTATAATATGAATTCCACACATTGCATCAGATTCCAGATAATTAGACAGTATTAAAGTTTTCGAACGAACGATCAAATACCCAAGATTCACTAAAGCTCAACACTTGTGCGGAGTTCAAAAAACACGGAGTGTGACATAGTGGTAGCGGTCCAGCTGTAGAAGGGTCAAGCCAACGCCTCACATGTGGCACGCCGTACTGCCCCAAACCCTAAGGTTCAAAAGGCAGTTCAAGACGGCCACATAATCGAGTTAAGGTTTGTTGTCTTCTAGAGGGTCCACCACAAACAAACTTGCACGAACCTCCGAAGGATTTAAACCCCGTGAAAAGTGAGCAAATGATACTCGTTCAAACACTTCACTACATTCTAATTTACCCGGAAAAGTCACGAAATCAAAATTCCAATCGAATCGACGAGTCCAAAACCATCTCCAGAATTTTTCAGAACTAAATACATATTAAAAATACCCTAAAAAATATACTAGCAGAAATAATCATTACAGCATAAAAATTATACAGTGATGGAGGAGTACGGCCGCGGAACCGCTGCCTAAGCAAGCTTAGGCCGCGTTTCCGCGGCCGAAAATACTGTTCATGGAAAAATTTTTATACCGTAATTCTTATTTTTACCTGCTGAATTTTCTACATATTTTTAATTCTGAAAATAACCAGATTTTGAAAAAAGTCCAGAGAGCACCCAAAAATCCGTATTTTCGGTTCGATCGGAGTTTTAACTTCGTAAAGGTGTCGCCTAATGTTCTAGGTCGGCTCTGATACCAATGAAAGGTTAGCCTAGCACCTCATGAAGTGTTTGGAAGCATCACATGAACCAAAGAATGAATTTTTATGGTGCTAAGTAAACTTACAAAGGATCTATCCTAGAAAAATTAGGGTTTCAAATTTTTCATATCATCATATGAAAGGAAAGCTAGGGTTTAGAGAGTACAACCTTTGTAGCTCCCTACGCTAGACTCCTCGGCTACTTAGGGTTTGAAAGAACTCCGCTTGAACGCCTCTCGGTCACTGATGATCCACCCGGAGTCCGCTTTGTCCAAGCTTGCAACTTTATTCGATCAAATGAACGAAATGAAGCTAACACTCTAAACAAGTGGGCTAGACTTGTGTAGAATGGTGTTGTGGTTCTTATTCTCACTTCAAAATCCAATCTTGTTATGTAATTTGCTCACTACAAAAGTCTAGAGAGCAAGTGAAGAAGGAGGAAGAAGATGATGGCTATTTTGGAAGAAGATAAGAATAACTCTTCAAAGAAAATAGAAATATATCAATCTATATTTCTTATCTCTCATCTCAAACCATGGTTGAATCATTATTGAACTTGAGTTAAAACCCAAAAGGAAAAGTAATCCATGGTTAAAAGGTGGGTGAGCATGGTTAGGTCAAGAAGAGTGTAGAAAGCTTCCATGAATTATCCTTTCCTTTATCCATTTTGTTTTAACTAAAAATCAAATAATAATACAAATAAAAACCCATGGTGTGAGTCTTATATTGCCACCATTTCCTTGTATAATCAACCATGATAGAATGATATATGTATGCATGTGTGCATGCACATCCATATGTGCATGAAACTAGAAAGGAAGAAAAACATACATGCATGCATACATCCATCCATCACAAGAAAGGATTTCTAGTGAGAAACTAATGGTTAAATGATAAATCAACACTTGATTCATCAATCCGGTCATATCACATATGACCCAAACCAAAAGCAAGCCGCCCGATTAATATACGGTATCCTATACGCGTATTTTAATCGGGTCCATGCGCATATCGCATACGCGCACCACAACGTTTCGCCTGGACTAGGAAACTCCATTGTGGGACTTTTAGACTTGTCAATACGCCGACAGTGGGTGATGATCATATCAAGCACTCCCAAGCCGCAAGCGGTCAGCTAAACGTAACGGCCACCCGGGTATTGAGCGATCAGAAGAGAACAAGCGAATCTGCTACAACTCCCGTCGAGCCAACCGGCAACACTTCCCATACAGTCCGGTTTCATCGTCTGATATGTCGCATATCAAGTCTAGGGGTGGTAAACGTCAGACCCCAATAACCGATAAGTCGTGCCGATGTGAGGCTCATAACGGGTCGAGAAACTACTGGTAACACTTACCGGCAAATCTCTGATCAGCCCTGGCCAGGGACTTCCCTGTTACGGCCAATCGAGCACAGCGCAACATCAACCCCCAATACCGGGAGAGACGAAACCCCTCCTATCGCTCATTGCCTCCATGTGACTCGGGACTGTACCCAAAAACCACCGTTTTGCACGCCCTAATGGACGTGGTAAGGTGGAGATCAAAGCACAGTGGGAATCACACAAGTCTCTATGACGATCTCGGGTCTACAGACTAACCTGCACAAGTGTCACCTGAGAACTTCCATCTGACGTGAGGTATAATACCATCTGGGAGTTCTCGGCGAGTCCGTCCAGTGTACCCAGTCTCCACTGAGCACCCGTATACCATCTCTGATGTCGAACACCAATGGATATGGGATCATCCATTGCCCATCTCATGGGTCGAGAAGCGTATACGCTAGTCTACACTGGTATATCGATGCCCCGTCTCGATACACCTACGACTAGGGACCTTGAAGGATGTACTTATGGACTACCATGTCCCCACTAGTATGATCTGCATCATAGTCCAGGTAGTCAAGTACACATCCTAAGGGCTTTACCAACATGTAACTATAAGACAGTTTAAAGAGACTGGTATACATGTTAAGATAAAGAGCAACCAGATAACATACTATCATATCGAGCAAGAAATTCATCTCTATATATGTGTCCAAGCATCCAATATAATATACATCATCTGTACAATACTGGCCTCTAGGGCATACATGCAACTAACAATGAGATCCCTATAAATGCTAGAACAGGGAGCATGTAAGGATCCAACTTTTTGCAGTTTTGAATATAACTTTTGTTTAAGTCTTTGTATATAGTAGTTTAGTTAAATTTGAGTTCTTTACTTTTATCTGATCTTCCAATCTCTTAACTAAGCTTGCAAATTTAGATTTTAGTATTTGAATTCGTTATCTTGTACTTTTTATTGCACTTCAATAAAGCTTCAATTCCTTGCACTTTGGTTTCAGTATTTTCATACCTTTTACTTTACTTGCAATGTTTTTGTTATGATGTCTTCTATTTTGTGTTTTCTTTTCATTTATGAGATGATTTGTGAATAGTTTCCTTTTCTTATTTGCGAAAGAGAAGGATGGTGTTTTGAGTTAGGAATTTCTTTACATTTTCCTTTGTCTGACACCTTGCAAATTGAACTCCATCCAAAACTCACACAATTCGCTCCTTCAGGCACCATATCCTACCACGATAGTGGTGGTTCTTAATTAAGACCGGTTGTGTTTAGTTTGGCGGAGGCAAGAGTTAAGAGACAAGAACGGAAAGACAAGGGTCGATAAATACGAATTTAGCGCACAATCACAAATACCCTACTTAAACACTCTAACCTACGTTGTTGACGATTACCTAGCGTCAATAGGCAAGAGATGTAGGGTTCCTAGGCACTCTTGTGAAGGTTCATAAGGCATCAAACATGCCCGGATTAAAATTTAGACGTGCCGAACAACCCAAAGCCAGGATCTTTGCTAGATTATTAGGGTTTAACATGCAAGATGATAACTTTTATCTAAGTGTGAGGGATTACAACCTTTGTAGTCCGCTCCTTCGCTTCACAAGCTCCGAGTAGAAGTCCCTTTGCCGCGATCCACGATCTCCCGGACTCATGAGAGGCTCCACGACTCGAACGATCCATGCTAGCTCGAAGTATTCCAAATCTCCGATGATCTACCTTGAAGTTGCAAAGACTCAAGCTTTCTCACTCTAAAGAGATGAACACACTAATCTCATGGTCTAGATGAGATGAGTATGAGAGAGTAGTATTTTTGCTTTCTTTTTAAATCATTTTCTCATATTATTTCATCACATAAGGAAAATCAAGTAAGCTTTCTCAAGAGAGAAGAAGATGATAATGAAAAATCAATAATAAGATTAATCCTTTTGTGATGAATAGAATGAAAGCTATATGATTGATTATAAACCATGGTTAAGGATGAGTGGCTAATAATGTGTAGAGAATAAACTAGAGTTAGGGTTTGGTTGGGTTAAAATGTGTCATCAACAAATATCTTAACCATGACAAAAGAAGTTGCTTCTAGAAGGTGCATGAAGCAACTAACCCTAATCAAACCCTAACCTCAATTAATCATCCTTAAACATGTTTAACAATTAATCATATCATGTCACAATAATATATATCACATATATATTATATATTTGCAACAAAAGAAAATAATACAATTAACATATATCGCATATATATCAATGTATCATCCAGTGAGAAAATGAAATAATAAAGCGAGCCAGTATTAGATAATGTAATAATATATCATATATATTATTATACATTAAATCATCGAATCAACACTTGATCCGACGATCCGGCTATATCGAATATTACCGACTAATATATCATGTACCGATTCATCGAATCAACACTTGATCCGATGACCCGGTTCATTTCTAAATATCGCGAGAATATAATACGGTATCCCATATCGCATTATTCTCGGTCCTGTACATATCACATATGTGCCTCTACTCCGTTTCGCCTGAGCCAAGAAACCTCTGTGTAGGACTCTAAAGAATCGTCAATACGCCGGTAGCAGGTGATGATCATATCAAACACCCACAAGCTGCAAGCGGTCAGCTAAACGTAACAGCCACCCAGGTATTGAGCGATCAGAAGATCAACAAGCTAGCCTGTGCGTTCTCCTGTGAATCCAACCAGTAACACTCCCGTACAGTCCGGTCTGTTCGTCTGATATGTCGCATATCAAGTCTAGGGGTGGTATACGTCAGACCCCAGTAACCGATAAGTCGTGTCGATGTGTGGCTCATAACGGGTCGAGAAACTACTAGTAACACTTACCAGTAAATCTCTATATCAGCCCTGGCCAGGGACTTCCAGTTATAGCCAATTGAACACTGCACAACATCAACTCCCTATATCGGGAGAGACGAATCCCCTCCTATCGCTCATTGCCTCTATGTGATTCGGGACTGTACCCAAAAGCCACCGTTTTGCACGCCCTCTTGGACGTCGTAAGGTGGAAATCAAAGCACAGTGGGAATCACACAAGACTCTATGACGATCTCGGGTCTACAGACTACTCTGTACCAGTGTCACCAGAGAACTGCCATCTGACGTGTGGTATATCACCATCTGGGAGTTCTCGGCGAGTCCGTCCAGTGTACCCAGTCTCCACTGAGCACCCGTACACCATCTCTGATGTCTAACACCGATGGATATGGGATCATCCATCGTCCATCATATGGGTCAAAATGCGTATACGCTAGTCTACTCTGGTGTATCGATGCCCTGTCTCGATATACCCTCGACTAGGAACAGTTATAGGATGTACTCATCGACTACGGCGGCCCCACTAGTATGATCTCATCATAGTCCCAGTAGTCGAGTACAGATCCTAAGGGCTTTATCAACATGTGAGAGTAAAACAGTAAACCAATACAAGTCAACATGTTAAGATAAAGTGAAACCAAATAGCATACTATCATGACGAGCAAGAAAGTCATCTCTATATATATCCAAGCATCCATTATAATATACATCATATGTACAACAATGGCCTCTAGGGCATATACATAACTAACAATCTCCCACTTGCACTAAGGCCAGCTGCTGTAGTATCGCATACCTAGCATCCCGAATAATCTCTCAAACTGTATTTGGGGAATAGCCTTCATGAATGGATCCGCAGTGTTGTCCTTCGTATCTACTCTCCTGACCTCGATCTCCCGGCGATCAACTATCTCCCTGATCAGGTGATACCGCCTCAGAATATGTCTGGACTTTTGATGGGATCTGGGTTCCTTGGCCAATGCCACAGCTCCATTGTTATCACAATACAGAGGTATTGGATGCTCAATGGATGGAACCATACCAAGTTCACTAATGAACTTCTTTATCCAGACAGCCTCCTTGGCAGCATCGTTGGCAGCGATGTATTCAGCCTCCATCGTCGAGTCTGCAACGGTATCCTGTTTGGAACTCTTCCAACATACCGCCCCTCCATTGAGGGTAAAGACAAAACCCAAATGCGACTTAGAGTCGTCCTTATCACTTTGGAAGCTGGAATCGGTAAAGGACTCCACCTGGAGTTCTCCATTACCATACACCAAGAACATCTCTTTAGTCCTTCGCAAGTACTTGAGAATGTTCTTCACAGCTGTCCAGTGACTCTCTCCAGGATCTGCTTGATACCGACTCACTACACTTAGTGAGTATGCTACATCGGGTCTGGTATATAGCATCGCATACATGATAGAGCCTACTGCCGAAGCATAGGGTATCTCTTGCATGCGAGCTCTCTCCAAATCAGTCTTGGGAGACATCTCTTTGGAGAGAGTGAGTCTAGAGATCGTGGGTTGGTTCCCACGCTTGGATTCTTCCATACTAAACCTCTTTAGTATGGTGTCAATGTACCTGGATTGGGACAATCCCAGTATCCGTTTAGATCTATCTCTATAGATCATGATTCCCAATATGCAGGAGGCATCACCTAGATCTTTCATTGAGAATCTCTGTAATAAGAAGAGCTTGACTGATTGCAGCATAGGAATATCATTTCATATTAAGAGTATGTCATCCACGTACAATACGAGGAAGACAACCTTACCCTCTGCTACCTTCTTATAGATACAAGGTTCATCTATATTTTTGATGAAGTCAAACTCTTTGACTACAACATCAAAACAAATGTTCCAACTCCGCGATGCTTGCTTTAACCCATAAATGGATTTAAGCAGCTTGCACACCTTTCCGCTGCTCCCACTATCTACGAAGCCCTCTGGCTGAGTCATGTACACGCACTCTTCTAAATCACCGTTTAGAAAGGCGGTCTTAACATCCATTTGCCAGATTTCGTAGTCATGGTATGCAGCAATGGCAAGTAAGATCCGGATGGACTTAAGCATAGCCACTGGAGAAAAGGTTTCGTCATAATCCACACCTGGTCGTTGACGAAAACCCTTTGCTACAAGTCTAGCTTTGAAAGTCTCAACTTTTCCATCTACACCAAATTTCTTTTTAAAAATCCACTTGCTCCCAATGGGTTTTACCCCTTCAGGAGCATTTTCTAAAATCCATACTTTATTGGTGTACATGGATTCCATCTCAGATCGCATTGCATCCAGCCATTTCACAGAGTCACCACTCGTGATGGCCTGCTCGAAACTAGTCGGTTCATCATCATCCATGATGCAATCCTCGCTTCCACCATCAATGAGAAAACCGTAGTATCTCTCAGGTGGACGAGAAACCCTACTAGATCGGCGGAGAGGCTGGGGTTCGTCGGGTACTACTGAATCCTCTGGTTCCACTAAATCTTCAGTTGTAATTTGTGTTTCTGGAACCTCTTCCAGCTCTACCTCTTTGCCACTAATTTCTTTTTCGAGAAATTCCTTTTCTAAAAAGGTGGCATATTGAGAAATAAACACCTTTTGTTCCTCAGCGTGATAGAAAATATATCCTTGAGAATTCTTAGGATATCCCACAAATTTGCAAAGAACTGACCGTGCCTCGAGTTTGTCTGGATTTTGTCTTTTGACATAGGCCGGACAACCCCATATCTTAACTCTTTTAAAATATGGTTTCTTCCCACTCCATATCTCATGTGGTGTGGTAGGCACAGATTTAGACGGAACTTGATTCAATAGGTATGCTGCTGTTTCAAGCGCATAGCCCCAGAAGGAAATAGGCAACTTAGCCTCGCTCATCATAGAGCGCACCATATCTAATAGGGTGCGATTCCTCCGCTCCGATACACCGTTGTGCTGTGGTGTATAAGGAGGAGTAAGCTGAGAGAGAATCCCATTCTCTTTTAGATAATCTAAGAACTCATTGCTTAAGTATTCACCTCCTCGATCAGATCGAAGAATCTTAATACTTTTGCCCGTTTGATTCTCTACTTCGTGCTTATATTCTCTGAATTTCTCAAAAGCTTCAGACTTGTGTTTCATCAGGAACACATGTCCGAATCTAGAGAGATCGTCAGTGAATGTAATGAAGTAGGAAGAACCGTTCCTGGCATGCGTAGACATGGGACCGCATACATCACTATGTACCAGTCCTAAGAGTTCGGTAACTCTTTCTCCGTGTCCACTAAACGGAGCTTTGGTCATTTTTCCTTTGAGACATGAATGGCAAGTATCATAAGATGATAATTCGAACGAATTCAAATAACCATCTTTATGTAACTTAGCCAGTCGTGTCGCATTGATATGACCAAGTCTACAATGCCACAAGTAGGATTCGTTCATATCTGAACTTTTCCTCTTGTGTGTGTTTTGTATATTCAGCACTGTATTCTGATTTAGAATGAATATGCCATTATGTAATGAGCCTGATGCAATCAACTTTTGATCTAGGAATATGTTCATAACATTATCCTTTACTACAAAATTATATCCTTCTTTACTTAATAAAGAGACTGATATAATGTTGCACATCATGTTCGGTATATAATAGCATTCATTTAGAATCAGTGTATTACGACTTGGTAATACAAGGTGATATTCGCCAACTGCTTTGGCTACAATACTTGCACCGTTCCCTACTTGAACGGAATGATCACCTTTTCCTAGTTCTCTACCTTTTCGCAGCCCATGTAACAATTTACATATGTGGGATCCTGATCCGGTATCAAATACCCAGGACGTAGGGTGAACTGAGAAACAGTTCTCAATAACTAACACACCTGAAGAAGATGCATCAACATGCACGTTCTTTTGGGCGGTGTGAGAATCCAGATATTCTCCTGTTTCCTGTTCAGTCTTATAACTCTTACAAGAAAGAACGGGTCCAACATTCCCTTGCTCAGTACAATAATTAGGTTTAGTCAATACATCCATATTATTATCTTGATTATGGCATGACAGGGTCGCTACCTGGAGAGAGAGAGAGAGAGAAGAAAACACTTTAGCGTATGCTCTTGCAAGATTAGATTGGTTATTATCTTATCTAATCAGGATGTCTCCCACTATTTTTATCAAATCTACCTTAAAACCCTAAAAGGTAAGATTAGCCGGGATTAATTACACCCTACAATTTCGTCAATCTTTCAGCCAGATCAGTGTCGGTACTTTGAGGGAGGTTCCCCGTGCTTTCGCACGGACCTAATTAAAGTAAACCTCGTTTTCCCAGAGGCGTAACCTCGTGAACACTTTTCTAGACACCTACTTGAATGCCTAATTGTCCTGTGTAAAACTCTCCCAGGAGTAACACTTACTCGCAGAGGGTATCGGGATCCAACTATCTCATAGGAGGTATGCAATCTCATTGCAAATTTCAACACTTGAAATTCCCGATAATATTTTGCCCCTAGCAATTTATGACCTTAACATAGTCAACAAATCATAATTGCTAGCCAAGTTCAACCCGTCATTTCCCGATTGAATTAAATCCACCTGCACGACCCTTAACATAGTCAACAAAGTCGCACAACTACCCTAATCCAATCACATCTCATGTTTTAGCAGATAAGTACTAATTAGCTACCGCACACTACGCCTTAACATAGTCAACAAACATAGCACGAATACTAACCAGTCTTTATCTGAAATGACGGAGGGCTACGCAGGTTTTTCAGAAAACCCCGAGCGTAATGAACTTGATATCGTTGTAGGATCGAGTGAAGTTTTGAAAAGGAGTGTTTTTGAGGCTTTTCTTAGTTTCGCTAAAGAGGTCACTCCCGGTGAAGGGATCGTCGGCCCTTTCCTCATCGAATAAGGTGCAGGATATATCATATATACCGCTGTGCAAAGCAAAACACTAAAAGCAATCAAAAGACAAACCGCGTTTTGTAGCATCTGCCAGTTTTGCTAAAGGGGTCACTCCCGGTGAAGGGATCGTCGGCCCTTTCCCCATCGAATATGGTGCAGGATATATCATATATATCACTGTGCAAAGCAAAACTGTAGCTACCCTTTTTTATAAAGTTTTTGATTCTACAACATCTTTAGGTTTCTTTTCTTTTTATTAATCTCATTAATAAATATCCCATCAGCTTATGCTTCCTAAGCATCACAGAAGAAACGAAAGCAGTAATATTTATATATCAGCATATATATATAGTATAAGCATTCGTCTCAGGCAGTAATATGATCTCATCACAGAACATTGCAGCAGAAGAACATATATGCAATATTGGATATACTAGGACGTCCGTGTTTTCAATACGAGCCTGTATAAAACACGGATTCCACGGTCGCGACGAATAGCCAAACCCACATCCCAAGACCCCTACGAGAGCGGCAAGTAACACTGCCAATTCTAGGATTAGGAGACCCGGTCTCGACTCCTCGAGATGGCCTCCCACTGGACCCTAGAACCCGGTTACTTGTGCTCCACTCCTTGGGTCTACCTAATGCGGAAAAGTAAATAATATACACTGGTGACAGCAACCGCAACCTGGAAGTGCCCCAAATAAAAGAATATTACATTACAAATGAATTTTACATGAATGAAAATAAAAACCCTCATCTCACATAAAACCCCCGGCTATTCTGAACGCGACGATCCAATATAACATATCACAGCAACACATAATATCACATATCATCAACGTAAGTAAATATGCACATCCCAATTGTCGTTGACATATAGCAATGAAACCGGCGATATCACATATTACACTTACGGTCACAGAAAAGAAAGTGTAAAACTACAACATTTGGAATCCACAATCACTTTAGACATCGTAAATATATCACATACTTCGCATTTCATGCCTAACTCTATGAATTCCACATATTGTATCACATTCCAGATAAATAGACAGTATTAAACTTTTCGAACAGATAATCAAACACCCAAAATTTCCTAAACTGCTCAACACTTGAGCGGAGTTCAAATAATCCCAGAATATGTCACAGTACCGGTGATCCAGCGGTAGAAGGGTCAAGCCAACGCCTCAAATGTGGCACGCCGTACTGCCCCAAACCCGAAGGTTCAAAAGGCAGTTCAAGACGGTCACATAATCGAGTTAAGGTTTGTTGTCTTCTAGAGGGTCCACCGCTTAACTTGTACAATTTTTCCGAAAGATTAAAACCCGAAGAAATTTCAACACTTGAAAGTTTGCCGTACCGGGAAACAGTGAGTTAATGATATCCGTTCAAATAGTTTAACAATTTCTAAATATCCGGAAAGAAATACGAATTTAAAATTTCCGATCGAGTCTTTTATTACAAAACAAACCCCAGAATTTTCAACACCTGAAACAGATTAAAAATACCCAGAAGCATCAACAAGCACCTACGGACATTACCATAAAATCCACGTGTCACAATCCTATCAATCCGCCGCGGAACCGCCGCGTAAGCTTGCTTACGCCGCGGTTCCGCCGCCGTTTGATCGAATTGGGGGCTCGGGTTTTATGGTAATTCTTAGAATTCCCTGCTGATTTTTTTACATATTTTTAATTCAGAAAAAACCCAAAATTTAAAAAATTTCCAGAGAGTGGTCTAGTTTCGTCGTTTCGGGTTCGATCGGAGTTTTAACTTCGTAAACACATCGCCTAATGCTCTAGCTAGTCTCTGATACCACTGTAGGGTTCCTAGGCACTCTTGTGAAGGTTCATAAGGCATCAAACATGCCCGGATTAAAATTTAGACGTGCCGAACAACCCAAAGCCGGGATCTTTGCTAGATTATTAGGGTTTAACATGCAAGATGATAACTTTTATCTAAGTGTGAGGGATTACAACCTTTGTAGTCCGCTCCTTCGCTTCACAAGCTCCGAGTAGAAGTCCCTTTGCCGCGATCCACGATCTCCCGGACTCATGAGAGGCTCCACGACTCGAACGATCCATGCTAGCTCGAAGTATTCCAAATCTCCGATGATCTACCTTGAAGTTGCAAAGACTCAAGCTTTCTCACTCTAAAGAGATGAACACACTAATCTCATGGGCTAGATGAGATGAGTATGAGAGAGTAGTATTTTTGCTTTCTTTTTAAATCATTTTCTCATATTATTTCATCACATAAGGAAAATCAAGTAAGCTTTCTCAAGAGAGAAGAAGATGATAATGAAAAATCAATAATAAGATTAATCCTTTTGTGATGAATAGAATGAAAGCTATATGATTGATTATAAACCATGGTCAAGGATGAGTGGCTAATAATGTGTAGAGAATAAACTAGAGTTAGGGTTTGGTTGGGTTAAAATGTGTCATCAACAAATATCTTAACCATGACAAAAGAAGTTGCTTCTAGAAGGTGCATGAAGCAACTAACCCTAATCAAACCCTAACCTCAATTAATCATCCTTAAACATGTTTAACAATTAATCATATCATGTCACAATAATATATATCACATATATATTATATATTTGCAACAAAAGAAAATAATACAATTAACATATATCGCATATATATCAATGTATCATCCAGTGAGAAAATGAAATAATAAAGCGAGCCAATATTAGATAATGTAATAATATATCATATATATTATTATACATTAAATCATCAAATCAACACTTGATTCGACGATCCGGCTATATCGAATATTACCGACTAATATATCATGTACCGATTCATCGAATCAACACTTGATCTGATGACCCGGTTCATTTCTAAATATCGCGAGAATATAATACGGTATCCCATATCGCATTATTCTCGGTCCTGCACATATCACATATGTGCCTCTACTCCGTTTCGCCTGAGCCAAGAAACCTCTGTGTAGGACTCTAAAGAATCGTCAATACGCCGGTAGCAGGTGATGATCATATCAAACATCCACAAGCTGCAAGCGGTCAGCTAAACGTAACAGCCATCCAGGTATTGAGCGATCAGAAGATCAACAAGCTAGCCTGTGCGTTCTCCTGTGAATCCAACCAGTAACACTCCCGTACAGTCCGGTCTGTTCGTCTGATATGTCGCATATCAAGTCTAGGGGTGGTATACGTCAGACCCCAGTAACCGATAAGTCGTGTCGATGTGTGGCTCATAACGGGTCGAGAAACTACTAGTAACACTTACCAGTAAATCTCTATATCAGCCCTGGCCAGGGACTTCCAGTTATAGCCAATCGAACACTGCACAACATCAACTCCCTATACCGGGAGAGACGAATCCCCTCCTATCGCTCATTGCCTCCATGTGATTCGGGACTGTACCCAAAAGCCACCGTTTTGCACGCCCTCTTGGACGTGGTAAGGTGGAAATCAAAGCACAGTGGGAATCACACAAGACTCTATGACGATCTCGGGTCTACAGACTACCCTGTACCAGTGTCACCGGAGAACTGCCATCTGACGTGTGGTATATCACCATCTGGGAGTTCTCGGCGAGTCCGTCCAGTGTACCCAGTCTCCACTGAGCACCCGTACACCATCTCTGATGTCTAACACCGATGGATATGGGATCATCCATCGCCCATCATATGGGTCAAGATGCGTATACGCTAGTCTACTCTGGTGTATCGATGCCCTGTCTCGATATACCCTCGACTAGGAACAGTTATAGGATGTACTCATCGACTACGGCGGCCCCACTAGTATGATCTCATCATAGTCCCAGTAGTCGAGTACAGATCCTAAGGGCTTTATCAACATGTGAGAGTAAAACAGTAAACCAATACAAGTCAACATGTTAAGATAAAGTGAAACCAAATAGCATACTATCATGACGAGCAAGAAAGTCATCTCTATATATATCCAAGCATCCATTATAATATACATCATATGTACAACAATGGCCTCTAGGGCTATACATAACTAACAAGAGAGGCACAAAGGAAAGTGTAAGGATCTCCCAAACTTAAACGAACCTAACTCTATCCCTAATAAGCGTTCTCTTGAACATATACACAATACATAGGTTAGAAACTAACATTCCGACGATTGGACTTAACTCGTGAGAAAAAGAACGAAAAACGTACTTTTTCCCTACGGACGACCCGTACTCATCTCGGCTAGCTACATACGAGACCGTCTTGATTGCGGTATTTTAGAACTTCATAGAACACTATTTTTCACATAAATCAAATGGCGACGTTGGCGGGGAGATGGTAAAACTTTTCTTCTTGTAATTTCGGGTTAAATTGTGTATATCATATGTACAAAACTAACAACCTTTCTGAAAAACAAAACAAAAATTGAAAATTTTTCAAAAGCCAAAACAAAATTCTTACATATTTTGACATTTGTTCTTTGTTATTTTGATCTGCTATCACTTTGAAATTCATTAGAAAATTTAAAGTATAAAATTAGGACACTAGAAGAACATAGAGCACACAGTAGAAACTTGGAGCCATAATTTTTAGAATATAGATCTCATATAAATGAGGTCCATCAGTTCATGGAATATTTTGGTTTGATCTAAAAATCATTAGTCATATTTGAGACTAAGATCAACTTATGAACAAATGAGCATATGGGCTCAATTATTTATTAAATCATATATGAATAGCCTATGGATAGTAGTCAGTATGGAGACAGTCCGTAGAGAAAAGCATATTAGTTTAAGGACGTTGCGATCCATTATCGCCATGTTTGCGACAAATATTAGTTCAAGGAAATTTCGGTCCATCATTCAACTTGCGTACACGTGAATTTGTTACGTGGCGAAGTGAACGATGGTGACATGGAATGTTCCTAATTTGGGGTGCGATCCGATTTGAGGTGTGCACGTCAATTTGGAAGTGCATCAATGTGGGATGTATCATTTCCCGTTTTGATGAAATTTTACATCAAATTGGGACGAGAAAAGAGTTGTGGGTGTTAGGAATATGTATGCCCTAGAGGCCATTATTGTATATTATAGTGGATGCTTGTATATATATAAAGAGAACTTTCTTGGTCGACATGATAGTATGCTATCTGGCTTCTCTTTATCTTAACATGTGCATTTGTTTTAGTTTACTATCTCATTGATACATGTTGATAAAGCCCTTAGGATGTTGGCTTGACTATCAGGACTATGATGCAGATCATACTAGTGGGGCTTGTGTAGTCCACAAGAACATCCTTAACAGTTCCTAGTCAAGGGAGTATCGAGACAGGGTATCGATATTCCAGAGTAGACTAGTGTGTACGTTTCTTGACCATGTCTGGGGCGATAGTTGATCCCATAACCATTGGTATTTGAAATCTAAGATTGTACACAGGTGCTCATTTGAGAATAGTGTTGGTGTATATGCCCTAGAGGCCATTACTGTATCATACTAGTTTATATATTACTTAATGGAAGCTTGGGATATTCACAGTTGTATTGACAATCTTGCTCAAAATGGTAGTATGCTACTTGGTTTGTTTCTGCTTTAATGTGTACATGTGTTTATTTTATTATATCACCTATACGCATTAGTGGAGCCCTTAGGATCTTTGCTTGATTACCAGCGTTGTGATGGCAGTCACACTCGTGGGGGCTGGGTAATCCATAAGCACATCCTTATATAGGTCCCTAGTCGCAGGACTATCGAGACAGGGCATCGATACTCCGGAGTAGACTAGCGTATGCGCTTCTCATCCCAGCAGGGGAGACGGTCTGTCCCACAGCCGTCAGTACGTCGTACTTGAGATAGTATGCGGGTGCTCGTTAGGTTACGAGTACACTGGACATGACTTGTCGGGAACTGATTGGTTGGTCTTATACCTATCGTCAGTTATCAGTTCCCAGGTGACATGAGTACAGCTTAGTCCGCTGACTTGACACTGTCACTTCGCCTCGAGTGTGTTTCCACTGTACTTTGATTACTACCCTACCACGGCTCAAAGGAGTCGTGCAAACAGGTAGTAGTTGGGTGCAGTCCCGAAGCACTTGGAGGCAGTGACGGTTAGACAGGATTCGTCTCTCCCGGTATTGGGGGTTGACATCGCGCTGTGTCTAGGAGAGCCATTACACGAGTAGTCCCTGGCCAGGGCAAGCGAGATATACTGGTAGGTTTCCAGTATTATCTCAGGGTGTTCTGGGCTTCACTCTGACACGACTTGTACCGCTATTAGGGGACTGACGTTTACCGTCCCTAGGCCCGCTATGCGATGTATCAGACGAACAGACCGGACTGTATGGAGACTGTCACATTCAGGCTCAGTAGGAGTTCAGATGGTTTTCACCTCGTCAGTCTTGTTGTCGGCATCTACCTGGAGGCCGTTACGCACAGCTAGTGCCGCTTGTAGTCTGTGGTTAAACCCACTGCTAGCTTAGTGTCGAGTCTTTAGAGTCCCACACAGAAAGCTATTCGCCTTTAGGCAAAAAAGTAGAGGTCGCATGGTTTTGCGACAGGTCGCATGGTTTTGCGACAGGTCGCATGGTTTTGCGACAGGGATCGGTCACATCCGTGCACTTGTGCACGTTTAGTGTCCGGACAGTTAACACTAGCGGGCTTTGGTTTAAGCCAGATCCTAGTGTACGTTTTGGGATTGGTTTTATCTCATATGTATTCGTGTTCCTCGGAACGCGGATGCGGGTGTGTATGCACAGTTGACAGAGAGACAGAGGCAGAGGATTCTCATTAGGGTTGTTGACTGTTGACTGTTGACTTTTGACTTGTTGCTAAACCCTAATGAGAATATGAAATGTAATTAACAATAATATTAATTAAGTATTATAGTGACATGGTTGTTGAGGGGTTGACTTTGTTGACTTGTTGACTTTGTTGACCGGTTGACTAGGTTGGACTAGTTGACCATCATCATGACAATAGCTATCATTTCATGGCAAAGACTTTTGCTTGCTTGTTTATCTTGTGCAAAATGAGTGCATGAAATAATATGGCTATTTTGACTTAAACCATCACTAATACTTGATTGCTATTATTGGTTATGATGGCTTTGGATTATGAGAGCCAAGAGAGAAAAGTCTTGCTCATTCTCTCATTTCCATTCTCTCTCTTGGCTTGAGCTCTCACCCTCTTCCTCTTGCTCTCCCTCTCTCTAGTCTGTGGTTCACTTGTCTCATGTGTTGAGAAGCAAGAACTATAGAGAAAAATCCCAACACACTCTCCTCTACTCACTCTAGTTCATAAGGTTTAGCAAACCGAGTGAACTAGTTTCTTCAAGGTTCGAAGAAGAAGCCAAAGGTGGAAGCTTTCGGGTGGATCGATCTTTGGCGCAAGGAGACAACGGGGTGAAGCCAATCCGTATACCATCGAGAGTTGAAGACGAAGGAGTTCAAGAAAGAAAGGTATAACCCCCTAACCGAGTAGTTAACAACTCCTAGTTAGGTTGTTAGGTAGATAGTTTAACAAAGATCCATTTTGAGTCCATGTTACCGCCTCTAGAAAATCGTTTTTCATCAAATTCCGCAAGCCCGTAAGTACCGGGAGAGGTAGCATGGACTTACAGTGGTATCAGAGCCTAGTTAAACACTATCTAACATGTTAGCAATGTAAGTAGAAGTTCGATTGTAGAAAAAGTCGCGAAAAACACCTGTAAAACAAACTTGCTGTCGAATTTTTCCACTGTTCAAAAAATGTTAAATCATGCTTTAAAATTCGGCTCACGGTTTTTAGAAGAAACTGCAAAAAATTGGTCCACTGATCCGATCAAAGCGCCGCGGAAACCCGGCGGGAGCATGCTCCCGCCACGGTTCCGCGGCCGAGTTGACTCGGCCGTGGGGAATTTTGGTTGCAGTTTGTTCATGGGGATGTTTTGGGATTTTTACAATATGTCTTTTCAGCCCAGATTTTCCAGAAAGAAAAATTTGTATTTGGGGCTTGAAAAACCGTATTTTTATCGAACTTTTAAAGACTAATGCTAACGGGTTTATATCTGTGATGTGATATTTGTATTGAACGTCTGCTAATCGCTATATGTCGATTAGTGGGGGTTATACAAATCTGTGATCCGTAATGTTGTTGGAATGTGTATATGAATTCATTGGATTATCTCGGGTGAATAGCCCGGGGGTTGTGAGACGAGAGTTTTCTTTTCTTTTAATTCATGTAAATTTGTAAATTGATGTAATATTATTTATATGGCCGCACAACTGGGTCGGGGTTGTAGCCGTCATTGTATAATTTCTTTTTACTGTTTTTGCTCCTAGGATAGACCCATGGAGGGGGTGCACAAACTACCGGGTATCCCGAAGTGCCGAGTGGCCTACTCACGGAGTTGAGGGAGGTTGCTTCGCTTCGGGTACTTGGCGGGTAGTTTGCCGCACCCGTAGGGGTCTTGGGTGGGGTATTGGCTATTCACCGCGACCGTGTAATCTGCTTTCCGTTACAGGCTCGTACGAATTGCGGATTCCTAGTATATCCAATGTATTCATCTGTGATCTGAAATGGCTATCATTGCAATATATATCTATATATGATATTATTTAGGCGTTGCTTATGTTTTACAGCCGCGCTAGCTTAGCCCCCGCTCTGTCGTTAGTTAAGTAACCTAACGGGTAATGACGGGGCCCCGTGGCGAATGCGAATGGCATAAGCGTACGTCATATTTTGGTTGTTTTCTGCAATGGTAGGATTAAATGATGGGACGCATTAAAAGAACTAATGCAAGAAAATAAACCAAGTAAAAGTCGTTGGAACACTTTCGAAAAACCACTCGGTTCTTTTCAGAACCAACTTTTAAATGCGGAGCTTGAGCCACTCCTTTTAAAAGCTATCTCATTCCATCGATTATATCAAGTTCACTACGTTCACGGTTTCGCCAAAACCATTCGTAGCCCTCCGTCGTTTCACATGAATAGTCAATAGTATTCAAGCTATGTTTTTTGGCAAAAGTCAAGGCATATTGATTGGTAGATATTGGGTATTCATGTGCAGCATAGATAGATGCGTTGGTTTGGAACAGTCGTACTGCCTTGTTGGCCAAAGTCAAGGGTAGGTACGGGTGGAATCAAATTAACCTGGAGAACGACTGGTAGAACTTGACATGTGACTTATGATTTGTTGGTCAAAGTCAAGGTCATAAGAGCATGGGGCAAAAATCCACATCGGGAGTTTCATAAGTATTGAAACTTGCTAGAGTTGCATACCATTTGGAGTGTGATGATTCTGGTAGGATTCCTTCAGTTTCGTCATGCAATGATATTTGGATCCTGGTCCTACTGTGAGTATATGCTACTCCTCGGGAAATTTCTCACTAAACGATCAATGCTATAAACCAAGTAGGTGTCTAGAAAAGTGTTAGCGGGGCTACGCCCCCAGGGAAAAGAGGTTATTTAATTAAGGAACTTCGCGAAAGCGTTGGAAAACCTCCCTCGAAGTACCGACACCAGCCTGGCCGAACGGTTAAGCAAGAATTGTACGGTGAGATTGATCCTGACTAATTCTTCCTTTTTGGTTTGAGGAGGGATTCAAGAGACAGTGGGAGCCATCCTGTTTAGACAAACTAAAAACCACTCTAAACTTGCAAGAGCATCATGCTGAGTGTTTCTTCTCTCTCTCCTAATTGCAGCGACCAATCGACATGACCGGACTTAAGTTATTAATAGATAAAAACATACTGACAGGGCCAAACTACAAAGATTGGCTCAGGAATGTCAAGATGGCAATCACTTACGACAAGCTGGGGTATCTTCTTACCACCAAAGCTCCCCTTGTCCCAGGTCCCAAAACCAGCGTCGCGGATAAGGAAATCCGTAAGACCTGGGAAATTGACAGCGCGAAGGCCAAGTGCCTCGTGCTTGCCTCTATGGACAACG
Organism: Agapanthus africanus; assembly: GCA_030015575.1. NCBI lineage: Eukaryota > Viridiplantae > Streptophyta > Magnoliopsida > Asparagales > Amaryllidaceae > Agapanthus > Agapanthus africanus. Next base: position 238,560,743 of record JASDDO010000029.1, on the reverse strand, counting down.
AACATCAGAGGAGGCACGAGAATATGGACATCGAATCCATATTTCTCCATACAAAAGAACTGTATGGAGAGCAATCTCGTATCGCCAGATAAGAAGTGTCGAAGAAGTTATTTTCGGCAAGATTGGCTGTCGGATCATCGGTAGCGGAACACGTGCTTAAGATGATTGGCTACATTGAGGAGCTTGCGGACCTTGGGACCACGTTGGAGAATGAGCTCTATACGGACTTGATTCTCCAGTCCCTTCCTTCCACTTACGCCCAGTTTATCCTGAACTTCAACTTATAAGAAAAGGAAGTTGAACTTTCAGAACTCCTCAACATGCTGAGGAGTGCAGAGGGCACCCTACAGAAAGGTAGGGAAACATCCACTTTGTTTGTAGGAGGATCTTCCTCTTCTAGGTCCAAGGCGAAAGCCAAGGGAAAGAAGAAGAAAGCCCCCGCCAAACTAAGGGGCGGTGTTAGTAAAGTGGATACGAAGGGAAAGGCAAAAGCAACAAAGAAAGTAGGGAAGCTTGTGGATAAGAAAGAATGCTTCTACTGTCATAAGAGTGGACACTGGAAGAAAGATTACAGGGCTTGGAAAGCCAGAACACAGGATCTGAAGCAGGTTGCGGCTTCAGCTTCAGGTGTGTATGTTATTGAAAACTGTCTATCAATAAACTCTACGTCCTGGATATTGGATACCGGATCAGGATCTCATATCTGTAATTCTTTGCAGGCGTTGAGAAAGCGTAGGTTTTTGAAAGCAGGTGACATAACCCTCAGAGTTGCAAACGGAGCTAGCATGGATGCTGAGTCCGTGGGGGACTATCACCTGGGGTTGTCAGATGGACACATTTTGGTTTTGCGTAATTGCTATTTTGTACCCAATGCAACTTGTAATATCATTTCTGTATCTTTATTATCTAAAGAAGGTTATGAATTTTCATTTGTAAGTAATGTTGTAAACATTCACCTTAATCAAGTTCTGATTGGGTCAGGTACATTAAGCAATGGTATATACGTATTAAACTAACCACAGATTTTCAATGTCCAGAATACACACAAAAGAATGTCTCCGGAAATAAATCATACTTTCTTATGGCATTGTAGGCTGGGTCACATCAATGAGAGAAGGTTGACGAAGTTACATACAGATGGATATTTGAATCCGTTCGAATATCAATCGTATGCCACTTGTCAATCCTGTCTCAAGGAAAGATGACAAAGACTCTGTCACTGGACACGGAGTAAGAGCTAGCAAGCTCTTGGGACTCGTACACAGCGACGTGTGCGGTCCAATGTGTACGCATGCACGAAGCGGTTATTCTTACTTCATTACTTTTACGGATGACTTTTCAAGGTACGGTTATGTCTTCTTAATGAAATATAAATCCGAAGCCTTTGGAAAGTTCCAGGAATATAAGAATGAAGTAGAAAAACAAACCGGCAAAAGTATCAAGACACTGAGATCTAATCGAGGTGGTGAATACTTAAGTGCCGAGTTCCTGGATTACCTAAAAGAGAATGGAATTCTCTCTCAGCTTACTCCTCCATACACCCCGCAACATAACGGTGTATCGGAGAGACGGAACCGAACCCTATTGGATATGGTACGGTCCATGATGAGTAACGCTGAGTTACCGCGATCATTCTGGGGGTATGCACTAGAATCAGCTGCATACCTTTTGAACCGAGTTCCGACTAAGACTGTGCCTACCACACCATATGAGATATGGAGTGGGAAGAAAACCTATCTTCAATATCTGAAGATCTGGGGATGTCCGGCTTTTGTCAAAAAGCAGCATGCGGACAAACTCGAGGCACGCTCAGTACTGTGCAAATTTGTGGGATACCCAAAGAACTCCAGGGGGTATCTCTTCTATTAGACAGAGGAACAAAAGATCAATGTTTCTCGTAATGCCCATTTTCTGGAACACCAGTTCTTAGAAAAGGAAACAAGTAGGAGCGAAATAGAACTGGAAGAAATTTCAGAACCACAGACTATTAATGAAAGCTTAGTAGAACCAGAGGGTTCAAAAGAACATGACATTCCTACGCCGCTCCGCAGGAGTAGTAGGCAGTCTCATCCGCCCGAGAGATACTATGGTTTTCTCATAGACGGGGATAGAGAGGATTGCATCATAGATTATGATGAGCCGACTAGCTTCCAGCAGGCCATTCAGAGCGTTGACTCGGTAAAATGGCTGGATGCAATGCGGACCGAAATGGAGTCCATGTACACCAACTAAGTATGGACGTTGGACGTTGCTCCAGATGGGGTAAAACCCGTAGGATGCAAGTGGATCTTCAAAAGGAAGATTGGTGTAGATGGACAGGTTGAGACCTATAAAGCTAGACTGGTTGCAAAAGGTTTTCATCAAAGACCTGGTTTTGACTATGACGAGACCTTTTCTCCAGTACCTATGCTGAAATCCATTCGGATCCTTCTTGCCATTGCTGCCTTCCACGATTATGAGATTTGGCAGATGGACGTAAAGACCGCTTTTCTAAATGGAAATTAAGAGGAGTGTGTCTATATGGACCAGCCAGAGGGTTTCATTCAGAGTGGAAGCAGCGGAAAGGTGTGCAAGTTGCTTAAGTCCATCTACGGACTAAAGCAGGCATCGCGGAGTTAGAACATCTGTTTTGATGAGACGGTCAAAGAATTTGGCTTTATCAAAAATCCAGATGAACCATGCATCTATAGTAGATTTGTAGCGAGAACTGTAGTATTCCTCGTTTTATACGTGGATGACATTCTCTTAATAGGAAATGACATTCCTATGCTACAATCTGTTAAGGGGTTCTTGTCACACAGGTTCTCCATGAAAGACCTGGGTGATGCCTCATACATTCTGGGGATCCGGATCTATCGTGATAGATCCAAGAGGATACTGGGACTCTCACAGTCTAGGTACATCGACACCATACTGAAAAGATTCAGTATGGAAGATTCCAAGCGCGGTAATCTACCGGCTTGTCATGGGATCACCCTTTCCAAAGAGATGTCTCCCAAGACTGATTTGGAAAGGGATCGCATGTCTATTATACCCTACGCTTCTGCGGTAGGCTCTATAATGTATGCGATGTTGTGTACCAGACCGGATGTAGCTTATGCACTGAGTGTAGTAAGCCGGTATCAGTCAAACCCTGGGGAGAAACACTGGATAGCGGTAAAGAACATTCTTAAGTACCTGAGAAGGACTAAGGAGATGTTCTTGGTGTATGGCGGAAAAGACTTCCAGATCGAGGCCTTTGCTGACTCCAGCTTCCAGAGTGACAAGGATGATTCTAAGTCCATGTCGGGTTTTGTCTTTACCCTCAATGGAGGGGCGGTGTGTTGGAAGAGTTCCAAACAGGAAACCGTTGCTGACTTGACTATGGAAGCGGAATACATCGTTGCATCTGATGCCACAAAAGAAGCCGTCTGGATTAGGAAGTTCTTGAAAGAACTTCAGGTAGTTCTGTCCATTGTTGATCCAATACCTCTGTATTGCGACAACAACGGGGCTATAGCTTTAGCGAAGGAACCCAGGTTCCATCAGAAATCCAGACACATCTTGAGGCGGTATCACCTGATCAGGGAGATCATGGATCGCCAGGAGATCGAGGTTCGGAGGGTTGCTTCAGAAGATAACTCTGCAGATCCATTCACCAAGGCCTTGCCCAGACTCAGTTCGAGCGGCTGATCGAGATGATAGGTCTTCGATACGCCAGTACATGGCCTTAGTGCAAGTAGGAGATTGTTAGTGTATATGCCCTAGAGGCCATTACTTTATGATACTAGTTTGTATATTACTTAATGGAAGCTTGGGATATTCACAGTTGTATTGACAATCTTGCACAAAATGGTAGTATGCTACTTGGTTTGTTTCTGCTTTAATGTGTACATGTGTTTATTTTATTATATCACCTATACGCATTAGTGGAGCCCTTAGGATCTTTGCTTGATTACCAGCGTTGTGATGGCAGTCGCACTTGTGGGGGCTGGGTAATCCATAAGCACATCCTTATACAGGTCCCTAGTCGTAGGACTATCGAGACAGGGCATCGATACTCCGGAGTAGACTAGCGTATGCGCTTCTCATCCCAGCAGAGGAGACGGTCTGTCCCACAGCCGTCAATACGTCGTACTTGAGATAGTATGCGGGTGCTCGTTAGGTTACGAGTACACTGGACAGGACTAGTCGGGAACTGATTGGTTGGTATTATACCTATCGTCAGTTATCAGTTCCCAGGTGACATGAGTACAGCTTAGTCCGCTAAATTGACACTGTCACTTCGCCTCGAGTGTGTTCCCACTGTACTTTGATTACTACCCTACTAGGGCTCAAAGGAGTCGTGCAAACAGGTAGTAGTTGGGTGCAGTCCCAAAGCACTTGGAGGCAGTGACGGTTAGACAGGATTCGTCTCTCCCGGTATTGGGGGTTGACATCGCGCTGTGTCTAGGAGAGCCATTATACGAGTAGTCCCTAGCCAGGGCAAGCGAGATATACTGGTAGGTTTCCAGTATTATCTCAGGGTGTTCTGGGCTTCACTCTGACACGACTTGTACCGCTATTAAGGGACTAACGTTTACCTCCCCCTAAGCCCGCCAGGCGATGTATCAGACGAACAGACCGGACTGTATGGAGACTGTCACATTCAGGCTCAGTAGGAGTTCAGATGGGTTTCATCTCGTCAGTCTTCTTGTCGGCATCTACCTGGGGGCCGTTACGCACAGCTAGTGCCGTTTGCGGTCTGTGGTTAAACCCACTGCCAGCGTAGTGTCGAGTCTTTAGAGTCCCACACAGAAAGCTATTCGTCTTTAGGCAAAAGAGTAGAGGTCGCATGGTTTTGCGACAGGTCGCATGGTTTTGCGACAGGGATCGGTCACATCCGTGCACTTATGCACGTTTAGTGTCCGGACAGTTAACACTAGCGGGCTTTGGTTTAAGCCAGATCCTAGTTAAGTTTTGGGATTGGTTTTATCTCGTATGTATTCGTGTTCCTCGGAACGCGGATGCGGGTGTGTATGCACAGTTGACAGAGAGACAGAGGCAGAGGATTCTCATTAGGGTTGTTGACTGTTGACTGTTGACTATTGACTTGTTGCTAAACCCTAATGAGAATATGAAATGTAATTAACAATAATATTAATTAAGTATTATAGTGGCATGGTTGTTGAGGGGTTGACTTTGTTGACATGTTGACTTTGTTGACCGGTTGACTAGGTTGGACTAGTTGACCATCATCATGACAACAGCTATCATTTCATGGCAAAGACTTTTGCTTGCTTGTTTATCTTGTGCAAAATGAGTGCATGAAATGATATGGCTATTTTGACTTAAACCATCACTAATACTTGATTGCTATTATTGGTTATGATGGCTTTGGATTATGAGAGCCAAGAGAGAAAAGTCTTGCTCATTCTCTTATTTCCATTCTCTCTCTTGGCTTGAGCTCTCACCCTCTTCCTCTTACTCTCCCTCTCTCTAGTCTATGGTTCACGTGTCTCATGTGTTGAGAAGCAAGAACTATAGAGAAAAATCCCAACACACTCTCCTCTACTCACTCTAGTTCACAAGGTTTAGTAAACCGAGTGAACTAGTTTCTTCAAAGTTCAAAGAAGAAGCCAAAGGTGGAAGTTTTCGGGTGGATCGATCTTCGGCACAAGGAGACGATGGGGTGAAGCCGATCCGTACATCATCGAGAGTTGAAGACGAAGGAGTTCAAGAAAGAAAGGTATAACCCCCTAACCGGGTAGTTAACAACTCCTAGTTAGGTTGTTAGGTAGATAGTTTAACAAAGGTTCGTTTTGAGTCCATGTTACCGCCTCTAGAAAATCGTTTTTCATCAAATTCCGCAAGCCCGTAAGTACCGGGAGAGGTAGCATGGACTTACAAATAGGTACATCGAACAGGACCCGCAGAGAACTCTTACATTGTACCATAACTATCGTTAGATAGCAGTTCTCTGGTGACACTTATACAGGTTAGTTTGTAGACCCGAGATCGTCATAGTGTCTTGTGTGGTTCCCACTGTGCTTCGATTTCCTCCTTACCACGGTTCAAACGAGTCGTGCAAACAGGTGTTTTTTGGGTACAGTCCCGAGTCATATGGAGACAGTGAGCGATAGGAGGGGTTTCGTCTTTCTTGGTATTGGGAGTTGATATTACACTATGCTCGATGGGCTATAATAGAAAGTCTCTGGCCATGGCTGATAAGATTTACTGATAAGTATTATCAGTAGTTTCTCGAAAGGTTATAGGCCACACATTGGCATGACTTATCGAGTTATTGGGGTCTAATAATTCCATCCCCTAAACTCGATATGCGACATATCAGATGAAGAGACCGGACTGTACGGAAAGTGTTGCTTATAGGCTCTACGGGAGTTTTGATAAGTTTGCTTGTTGATCTTCTATTCATTCAATACCTAGGTAGCCATTACGTCCAGCTAGTACCGCTGACGGCTTGTGGGTATTTAATATGAACATTACCTACTGCTAGCGTATTGGTGAGTCATTAGAGTCATACATAGAGGTTTCATAGCTCAAGTGAAACAAATTAGGGCATGCATAGAGATATGTGGGGGAGCTTGATTAAATACGAGTATATTGTACCGTATTCTAATCTAGCGTTTTTTGATATCGGCCGGATTATATATGATATAACCGGATTATTGAATCAAGCGTTGATTCAATAATTTGATTGATATATATATATATATTGTAAGTCGATGTCGTGCACCCCGCGAGTCCGCGGGAAGGCGGAATACACAAAAAACGATTTTCTTCATTTCAAAAGAGTGGCTTCACAACATCGAACAAAACAACTTAGGATCTTAATTAAACCATAACTAGCTACGACTTACTACGAAGAGGTTCTAACACTCGGTGAGAATTTATACTGTTAGTTGTATGTATGCCCTAGAGACCATTATTACATATGTGATGTATATTATAGTGGATACTTGGACATATATTGTTGCAGATAGTGCCCTCAGAGTCAATTATTGGATCACAGGCACGTGATTGCAATGATTGAGGAAGGACCTATCCCGGTAGGACAGTCTTACTCGAGATGGTAGTATGCTATCTGGTTTACCTTTATCATCGTGTACTACTTCAGGTGACCTTACAGGTCGCTATTACACGCTGATAGAGCCCCTAGGATTCTTGCTTGACTGCCAGCAGTATGAGGGCGATCATATACGTGAGAGCTGGTGGTCTATAAGCACATCCTTAAAAGGTCCCTAGTCTTGGGAGTTTCGAGACAGGGCATCGATTCTCCAGAGTAGACTAGTGTATACAGTCGAGACCCCGACGAGGGGCGGTGGCCGGTCTCACAAGCCACTGGTTTCAGTTGGTTCACCTAAGATGTATACAGGTGTTCATTGGGTTATGAGTACACCGGACAGGACTCGCCGGGAACATGCTAGTTGGTCTTATACTTGACGTCAGATAGCAGTTCCCTGGTGACATGTGTACAGGTTAGTTCATCGACCTGAGATCGTCATTTGTCTCGTGTGAGTTCCCACTTTACTTTGATTACTACCCTACCACGGCTTAAAGGAGTCGTGCAAACAGGTTTTAGTTGGGTACAGTCCCGAGCCACATGGAGGCAGTGAGCGGATCTGCAGGGGTTCGTCTCTCCCAGTATTGGGGGTGAGGTCGCGCTGTGTCCAGGAGAGCCATTACACAAAGCCCTCGGCCGAGGCAGGAGATTTACTGGTAGGTATTCCAGTAGTATCTCAGGGTGTTCTGGGTTTCGCTCCGACACGACTTGTACCGCTTTTGGGGGTCTGACTTTTACCAACCCCCTAGGCCCGCCATGCGATGCTCATAGACAAACGGACCGGACTGTACGGATATTGTCACTGACAGGCTCAGTAGGGTGTCAGGATGAGTTCACTCATCGACGTCCCTTTTGGTCAATAGCTGGTGGCTCGTCACGTATTGGCTTATACCTCTAACGTGCTAGTAGCTAAATCCACAGCCATAGTATTGACGAGTCTTTAGAGTCCCCCACAAAGATAGTTACTCAAGTTTCGGGCGAAACGCTGTAGAGGCCGTATGGAGATATGGCAGGGTTCGATCAGATACGTGCGGTATTGCACGGATCATGTTCGGACGGATTTTACTAGCCGGCTTTGGCTTAAGTCGGATCCTAGTATTAGACAGTGTAGATTTTGTCTCTTTGCATTTGTATTCAGTGGGAATGCAAATGCTGGCATGTATGTGCAGTAGCGGGGTTTTCCTGTAATTCATTACGGGATCAGTTTTCTGAAGTTGCCAGTTTGCATTCCGTTCCGGCCGGTTTTCCTTTGTTCTTTCCCGGCCGGACTTTTCCGGTGGAGGGGGTTATTTGCAAGTTTGCAAATAACTTGTTGTGGAGGGGTTTCTTGCATTTGTGGCATTATGATAGGATAAGCATCTTTGCTTTTTCATGATGACTTGCTTTATGGTGATTAGAATGGATTAGGACTTGATGAGAGTTAATATGACTTTGTTATCATGGTTTTTGGGTATGGTCACCATTCCTTTTTCCCTACACTCACCTCCCTTCTTGGGTTGCTTTTTTCCCCTCCACCATTTCATTAGAAGAGGGGCCGGCCACAATTTGAGGAATGAGAGAGAGAGTTTCATTTTGGATGTGGCATATTTTCCTTCATCTCATTTCTTGCTAGGAAAAATGAAAGCACCATTTTTCCTTATCATCATTCCTCCATATCAAATGGCAACTTCACAAACCCCAAAGAGACAAGCCTTTACACTATAACCTACAGTACCCTTAGACGCGTCGGCTAGCCAACTTCGCGCCCGAGTTGCCTCGGTCTAGAGGTGGGAGCCCGTATACGAACCCGGCTACGTGGTGCATTTCCGACGAGGAGGTGACGACCGGAGATTCCGCGGGAGATCGGGACGACGACGAGAAGACCGAAGGACACGGATCGCTCGGTATATCTCCTACCCTTTCTCTTAATTGCTAGGATTAAGTTAATGTATTCGATCTGGGTATATTGTCCGCGGTAGCGCCGGTTTAAAAGCTAAGAAAAAATTTTGATTCCGCATTTTGGCCTCGGATAGACGGCCGGGGCGCTGCCGTGTCGCAACATGGTATCAGAGACACGCCATTAACCTTGCCTAGCTTGTTCTAGTGTGTTTTACATTTCCGATCGAACAAAATTCCAAAACCGCATTTTCAAAAGGCATCAGATTCTGTCGAAATTTTTTGAAGTCCAAAATTTTTTCAGGTTGTTGCAGAATGATGTACATGGAATTCTATGATCACTGGAAAAATTTGGTAACATGATCCTTCAAAAGGACCGCAGAACCGCGGCCTTAACCCCACTTTGGCCGCGGTTCCGCCGCAGTATTTAGGCTTCATCTCACCAATTTTTTCCAGTGGGCTTCGGACATGGAATTATGGGTTTTGGGACATTCTTTTTGGGCCCATATTTTCTTTATGTGCTACAGTAATGCTTTGGGGCCCACTTGGTAAATTTGTTCGATCAGATATTTTAGACATGCTAGTTCACAGTATTTACATTATATCTGCGACCGTGAATGTCACTCGATCGGTAAATCCTGTCTAACTGCTATAGCCCGGTTAGACGGATTTGCGAACGTGACATTCACGTTGATGTTCTGTGATTGTGCTGTGTTGTTGCGGATCGGTCGTGGGGGATAGCCTGGTTGCAGTATTAGTACAGTTTTGTTGTATTATGTACATTTGATATTGCGGGGCGAGCGTCCGACATGTGGACTGCCGTCACTGCCTGTTTGTATTATTCTTTTGGGGCACGACCTGGTTGCGGTCGATGTACCCGTTGTATGTATATTTTATTTTCTGTACTAGGATTACCCCGCGGAGGGGTGCACGGATAGACGGGTTCTAGAGGGCAACGGGCCCGCATCTCATGGCGTTGAGACGGATGGGGCTTTACTCTAGAATTGGCGGGCTATTCGCCGCACTCGTAGGGGGTACAGGTTGACCCAGGAGGGGTGCCCAAGTTACCGGATTCCGTGAAGTGCTGGGTGGTCCATTCACGTTGCTGAAGGGGGCTGCCTCGCTTCAGGTTTTGGCGGGTGACTTGCCGCGCCCGTAAGGCTCTAGGATTTCATTGCACAGGCTATCCACACGACCAGGGGAACGTCGGGTTTCCGCAGCGGCTCTGTGAAACCCGGGGCTTCCAGATATCTGTATTGTTCTGTGATGCTGTACATTTATGTGATGTTGCATTTTCTCACGCCTTGAGCGAAAATTATACATCATATATATACTAGTAGATGTTGTATATGTTTTGCATCCGCGCTAGTCCAGTCCCCGCTCTGTCGTTAGTTAAGTAACCTAACGGGTGATGACGGGACCCAGTGGCGAATCCGGATGGCATATACGTACATCATTATTTTCGTTCTTTATTGGTGTGATCAATTGATGGGACTGCGTTGATTCGGATCAATGCAAGCTAAACAAACCTATTCTGATGTTGTTGGAACATTTTTTCAAAAAGCTGTTATTGCAAGGGCGTTCTCTTTTGTTTTGCACAGTGGTATTCAGTTGGAATATCCTGCTCCTCAATCGACGAGGCAAGGGCCGAGATCCCTTCACCGGGAGTGACCCCTTGGACAAAAGTTTGCGTCAGGGCAATAACTTCACTATAGCTGATTACTTTTGCTTTGCATCGTGGTATTCAGTTGGAATATCCTGCACCTCATTCTACGGGGAAAGAGCCGAGATCCCTTCACCGGGAGTGACCTCTTTAGCAAAGGTTTTCGCCACTATATTTTTATAAAAGGCTATGCAGTTCCTTCAACGATATCAAGTTCATTACGTTAAAGGTTTTTCGCCAAAAACCAGTTGTAGCCCTCCGTCATTTCTTATGGGTATTATTTAGTATTCGTGCTGCGTTTGTTGACTCCGTCAAGGCGTAGTGTACGGTAGCTAAGTGGTGCTTGTTTGTTGCATAAATGGGATTGGTTAGGACAGTCGTGCGGCCTTGTTGACTCCGTTAAGGGCACGTACGGGTGGGTTTAATGCAATCCAGATAATGACGGGTTGAACTTGACTAGGACTCTTTGATTTGTTGACTCCGTCAAGGTCACTTGAGTCCTAGGGGTAAAAATCACATCGGGAGTTTCTAAAGAAACTGAAACTTGCCAGGCATGCGCATACCTTCTGGAGTGTGATAATGTGAGTGGATTCCGTCACGTTATCATGCGATGATAGTTGGATCCCGATTCCCACTGATGAGTTGGTTTACTCCTCGGGTGATCCCGACTAATTCTTCTTTCGGATTTGGAGAAGAATTTGAGGTTACAGTGGGAGGTTTCCAGATTAGATAAAGTGATAACCATTCTGATCTAGGTTAGAGTGCACGCTGAGTGTTTCTTTTCTCTCTCTCTTTGGCAGCGACCATTGACCCGACCCTAGACTATGACTCAGTGACCAAGTTGACCGAACCTTCTTTAACACTGGCTTTTGGATTGTCAGAGTTGCAAACCTCATTGCCACTCCTAATCTTACTCTTTTCTCCAGGACACCCCGTATTACTACGAAGGTCCACTTCCATTGGACAAAACCATCGTATGGTTATATACGAACTCGAAGGAATTCGAGGATGGTTTCCGGTTCTGGAGAAAACGAATAGGACTATTCAGTTGTCTTTTCCTTTTACCTTCTCTCAGGTTGCGAGTACTCCTTGGTTTAGGAGTAGTACACCTATTACGCAAATTGGATAGTCTTCTTCCAAACCTTAGGCTGGTGCCGAACGGTGGGGAATGAAGAAAACCAATTAGCATAACGATGGTGTACAGAAGGTATTATGTAAAGACAAAGAAAGGGATTAGTAATAGGGCAAAGTAAATTGCGACTGCTATCCACGACCAAACCAAGTATTTCTCCGTCAATCCTAAATCACCTTTGTATTTCTCCAGGACACTCCGTATCACTACGAAGATCCACAGTTTATTTGGATAATCCATCGTATGGTTATATACGAACTCGAAAGGAACTTGTTCCAGTTCGGGGATGGATCCTGGTTCAGGAGAAATTGGAATAAGGTTCATTCAGGTGTCTTTTATCTTCACCTTCTCTCGCGTTGCGAGTGCTCCTAGGACTAGGACAGTACACCCATTATGCTTATTAGATAGTCTTCTTCCAAACCAGAGGCTGGCGCCGAACGGTAGGGAAGGAAGAAAACCATTTGGCCTAAAGGGGTGTACAGAAGGTAACGACTAAAGATATATAAAGGGATTTGGAGAGATGATAAAGAATTATACGGTTACAGTTGTGAGTCTGGATAATGGAAGAGGCATTACTAGGAATACCAGGATACCCCATCGAAACATTTCAATGTTTCAGTTTCACTGTGTACTGTTAAAAGAAAACTGATTTCCCAATTAGACACTTGCTCCAGGGTATGTATTTACCAGGTTTGATTCTCACATCTGTATGGTTTTACAGATGATGAGTGGGAGTAAGTTATTGGGAATTAGGTGATCATCCTCATTATATCGGGATTCGTTGTAATTGGTGATATTTGAGGAAGTCGCCTGGGTTGTTTGCCGGACGGCAAATATTTGGTTTCGAATATCCGTTGTTATGCACCAATTTCAAATTGATATATCTGTACGTCTATTTTTATAGAGTGAGAGATACCTTTTTGAAATTATGTCTATGACATTTACCTATATCAGTGGATGGTTAGGTAAGGAGCATTGAACAGCGGTGTAATTCTTCTTAACCATAAGTACAGTTTTCAACCTACGACACACAGTGATTGAGTTATTAGACTCAGGGGACTTATACAGAGTATTGTATATTGTCCAGTGTCTATTAGGATAGAGGGGTTGGTCCTCATACTATATTCTGCTTACTTATGACTTCTCTGGTTCGTAGACAAGTGTTTCGTAGAAACACAGGGTCTAAGTTTTGAGAAGTTATAGGTATAAGAATAGAGTAAAGAACCAGGTGTTGCAAGTATCGGGATTCTTCAAGGTGATCGAAGATGTAGATACTTGTGGATGGTATTCAGTTGATAGTAATGATTAAGAGAACTAGCTTCTCTTTCAGGTTACTCATAATTGGAAGCATTCCTAAGTTGAGTAACGCTGATCGGCCTCTCTTCCATTTTGTTGACATGCACTGGAGACAGCTGCATGATTTGAATCTGGTTCAATTAAATCAGTGCCTCTGTTTCTGTATTGGATATAGAACAGTTCATATCTTGACATTGTTAAGGTACGGGGAGTTGTCCGGCTTATGCTTAAAACCAGACTCCGGATAACTCAAGGCACGTTTCTGTAATGGCTGTTTGTGGGTTGACCCAGGCTATGACGAGGGTTGACTTTCTACCATCTGGAAGATCAATAGTGATATTGTTCTTCACTCGCCACAATTTTAAAAGAAATGGATTTTTTCAGAAAACATTAGTGGGAGTATGGTAGAACTGGAAGTGATTCCAGAACCGCAAACGATTACGGAAGATTTGATAAGAACCTGAAGATTCAATCTGGTTTGACATTCCATTGGCCACTCCGCAGTTATGGTGGGTAACCTCAGGCACCCGAGAGGTACTTCGGTATGCTCAAGGACGGTGGCAGGGAGGTTCTTGTTTACCCAGACTTGCCAATGCTGTTGTTCCAAATTGTGAGACCCGGCAGGAGGATGAGTATAGCATCGTTCTAAACTAGCTTTAGAAGTGTACGTATATATGACTCTGCCAGAGGGTTGTCGTGGTCAGTGGGAGCAGCAGAAGCATTGGTGGACAGGTGGCTTATGTCTATTTATAGACTAAAGCAGATATAGCGGAGATAGATCATCTATTTCTGACATGACAGTCATAGGTTTGACGTCATCAGAATAGGGGATGGATCCGTTGAGAAGGTAGTAGGGTGTAATGTCCTGGTATTTGGATGACATACACAGAGTAGGAGGTGAAATTCCTACACTACGATCGGTTATTCTTTGGTTGTCACACAGTGGTTTCTCCACATAGGACTTGAATTTTATATCAGACATTCTGGTTACTAGATCTATGGTTTTAGATCTTGATTTGGGTGGTTTCCTAATCTGGGTACCTTGACAGCATTCTATGAGTATTTAGAATGGACGACTCCTGGCATGGTAGTACACCTGCAGGTAATGGAGTCACCCTCTCTAAAGGTGTCTTACAGACTAAAGGGGAGAAGGATATGCATGATTGGCAGATCACTTGCTTAGGCAATTGAGTCAATCATGAGATGTCAAGTACCACACCAGATGTTGTTCTTGCAGTAGATGCAATGAGTTGATATTAATCCAATCCTGAAGAAACAATCGGAAGCAGTTTTAGGACATAAGTGCGTGTTCTAGGGATTTGATAACGGCAGCCTCCTTTTAGAGACGGTTATCATTCCAGGCTTCCAAGGTGACCTGGACAACAAGGAGGTTGTCAGAGTTATAGTTTTTCCTTCTGACGAGGGGCAGTATTTTGGACAGGTGGTCCAAGGCAATACTGAGGGAGGCATGGTGCTGGATACTGATTAAGTTCAGTTATCGATACAGTCTAAGAAGTTTGGATTTGGAGTTCATTTATGAACTAGGTCCCATCAGACATCCAGACATTCTAAGACAGGTATTGCTCATTTCGGGAGATGGTTTTCTCCGCGAACTTGAGATATAGAGAGATATAGAAAGAAACATCAAAGCGGATCTACTCACTGAGGCTATTCCTCGAACGCAATAGCTTCGCAAACGAGTTTTGTGAGACTGACTAGTAGAGGAGTTGGGTGTTCGGTATCACACGGGCTGTGAGTATGCGACATCGCAATAATTAGCCTTGAGTGCAAGTGGGAGATTGTTGGAGATAGTGCCCTCAGAGTCAATTATTGGATCACAGGCACGTAATAGCAATGATTGAGGGAGGACCTATCCCGGTAGGACAGTCTTGCTCGAGATGGTAGTATGCTATCTGGTTTACCTTTATCATCGTGTACTGCTTCAGGTGACCTTACAGGTCGCTATTACACGCTGATAGAGCCCCTAGGATTCTTGCTTGACTGCCAGCAGTATGAGGGCGATCATATACGTGAGAGCTGGTGGTCTATAAGCACATCCTTAAAAGGTCCCTAGTCGTGGGAGTTTCGAGATAGGGCATCGATTCTCCAGAGTAGACTAGTGTATACAGTCGAGACCCCGACGAGGGGCGGTGGCCGGTCTCACAAGCCACTGGTGTCAGTTGGTTCACCTAAGATGTATACAGGTGCTCATTAGGTTATGAGTACACCGGACAGGACTCGCCGGGAACATGCTAGTTGGTCTTATACTTGACGTCAGATAGCAGTTCCCTGGTGACATGTGTACAGGTTAGTTCATCGACCTGAGATCGTCATTTGTCTCGTGTGAGTTCCCACTGTACTTTGATTACTACCCTACCACGGCTCAAAGGAGTCGTGCAAACAGGTTTTAGTTGGGTACAGTCCCGAGCCACATGGAGGCAGTGAGCGGATCTGCAGGGGTTCGTCTCTCCCGGTATTGGGGGTGAGGTCGCGCTGTGTCTAGGAGAGCCATTACACAAAGCCCTCAGCCGAGGCAGGAGATTTACTGGTAGGTATTCCAGTAGTATCTCAGGGTGTTCTGGGTTTCGCTCCGACACGACTTGTACCGCTTTTGGGGGTCTGACTTTTACCAACCCCCTAGGCCCGCCATGCGATGCTCATAGACAAACGGACCAGACTGTACGGATATTGTCACTGACAGGCTCAGTAGGGTGTCAGGATGAGTTCGCTCATCGACGTCCCTTTTGGTCAATAGCTGGTGGCCCGTCACGTATTGGCTTATACCTCTGACGTGCTAGTGGTTAAATCCATAGCCATAGTATTGACGAGTCTTTAGAGTCCCCCACACAGACAGTTACTCAAGTTTCGGGCGAAACGCTGTAGAGGCCGTATGGAGATATGGCAGGGTTCGATCAGATACGTGCGGTATTGCACGGATCATGATCGGACGGATTTTACTAGCCGGCTTTGGCTTAAGCCGGATCCTAGTATTAGACAGTGTAGATTTTGTCTCTTTGCATTTGTATTCAGTGGGAATGCAAATGCGGGCATGTATGTGCAGTAGTGGGGTTTTCCTGTAATTCATTACGGGATCAGTTTTCTGAAGTTGCCAGTTTGCATTCCGTTCCGGCCGGTTTTCCTTTGTTCTTTCCCGGCCGGACTTTTCCGGTGGAGGGGGTTATTTGCAAGTTTGCAAATAACTTGTTGTGGAGCGGTTTCTTGCATTTGTGGCATTATGATAGGATAAGCATCTTTGCTTTTTCATGATGACTTGCTTTATGGTGATTAGAATGGATTAGGACTTGATGAGAGTTGATATGACTTTGTTATCATGGTTTTTGGGTATGGTCACCATTCCTTTTTCCCTACACTCACCTCCCTTCTTGGGTTGCTTTTTTCCCCTCCACCATTTCATTAGAAGAGGGGCCGGCCATAATTTGAGGAATGAGAGAGAGAGTTTCATTTTGGATGTGGCATATTTTCCTTCATCTCATTTCTTGCTAGGAAAAATGAAAGCACCATTTTTCCTTATCATCATTCCTCCATATCAAATGGCAACTTCACAAACCCCAAAGAGACAAGCCTTTACACTACAACCTACAGTATCCTTGGACGCGTCGGCTAGCCAACTTCGCGCCCGAGTTGCCTCGGTCCAGAGGTGGGAGCCCGTATACGAACCCGGCTACGTGGTGCATTTCCGACGAGGAGGTGACGACCGGAGATTCCGCAGGAGATCGGGACGACGACGAGAAGACCGAAGGACACGGATCGCTCGGTATATCTCTCACCCTTTCTCTTAATTGCTAGGATTAGGTTAATGTTTTCGATCCGGGTATATTGTTCGCGGTAGCGCCGGTTTAAAAGCTAAGAAAAAATTTTGATTCCGCATTTTGGCCTCGGATAGACGGCCGGGGCGCTGCCGTGTCGCAACATATATAGGGAGGACTTTCATGCTCGACATGATATTATGCTATCTAGTTGCTCTTTATCTTAACATGTACACTTATCGTCTCTTTGTTACATGTTGATAAAGCCCTTAGGATGTGTACTTGACTACCAGGATTATGATGCAGATCATACTAGTGGGGCCAGGGTAGTCCGTAAGTATATCCTTCAATTGTTCCTAGTCATAGAAGTATCGAGACAGGGCATCGATATTCTAGAGTAGACTAGCGTATACGCTTCTTGACCCATATGATGGGCGATGGATGATCCCATATCTATCGGTGTTTGACATCAAGGATGGTGTACGGGTGCTCAGTGGAGACTGGGTACACTGGACAGACTCGCCGATAACTCCTAGATGGTATTATACCTCACGTCAGATAGCAGTTCTCTGGTGACACTGGTACAGGTTAGTCTGTAGACCCGAGATCCTCATAGAGTCTTGTGTGATTCCCACCGTGCTTTGATTTCCACCTTACCACGTTCAAGAGAACGTGCAAAACGGTGGTTTTTGGGTACAGTCCCGAGTCACATGGATGTAATGAGCGATAGGAGGGGATTTTGTCTCTCCCGGTATTGGGGGTTGATGTTGCGCTATGCTCGATTGGCCATAACAGAAAATCCATGGCCAGGGTTGCTGAGATTTACTGGTAAGTGTTATCATTAGTTTCTCGAACCTTTATGGGCCTCACATCGGCATGACTTATCAGGCTATTGGGGTCTGCCGTTTACCACCCCCAGGCTGAGATATGCGACATATCTGACGAAGAGACCGGACTATACGGTAGTGTTACTTATTGGATTCGCAGGAGTATGGACAAGCTTTCTTGTTGATCTTCTGATCGCTCAATACCCGGGTAGCCGTTACGTCCAGCTAGTACCACTGACGGCTTGTGAGTGTTTGATATGATCATCACCTACTGCCGGCGTATTGACGAGTCTTTAGAGTCCTACACAGAGGTTTCCTGGCTCAAGCGTAACGAAGTAGAAGCACATATGTGATATGTGCGGGACCGAGATTAATACGTGTATATGATACCGTATTCTATTCTCACGATATGTGATATCGGTCGGTTATATGTGATATAGCTGGGTTATCGAATCAAGTGTTGATTCGATAAATTGATACATATGATATTAGTCGGTTATATATGAAATAGCCGGATTATTAAATCAAGTGTTGATTTAATAATTTAATGTATAATTATATATTTGATATATTAATTTACATTAACTAATATTAGCTCACTTAAGCATTTCTTTTACTCACTTGTGTACACTTAATATATATGTGATATATATTATTATGTCATGCTTGTTGCTACATGTTACATGGGTGTATGAGACTCACACCATGCTTATCATAATAAAGGGTTTTATTTATTTAAAGTAAATCAAAATTAGTTGAAAATTAGTCACATAGTTTGAGCTTAGTGGAAGCTTGTAGAACCATTGACTTAGTCGACTAGTTTTGTTTTACATTACATATTTATTAACCCAACCATTACCTTAAGCCATGGTTAAGTCTCTACATGAGTTAATATGAGATATTATCTCACCCATGGTTGCTATTCTCACTCATGGATTCATTCATTTATTCTACACTTGCTTCTTTCCATGGTTGCTTTTCTTCATCTCCTTTCATAAGCTCTCTAGCTTTTTGGGAGGTGAAGAAAATTAGTGAGAAAAATATTTCTAAAGTGAGCAAAATTCCTACTTCATTAACCTACACTAGACTAGCCATTTAGTTTAGGTTGTTTCCTTCACTAATTCCTAATTAGTGAGGAGGTGGCTTGAGTTTGGTGTCTCCTCGTCGTAGATCATCTTCGGCCTTGAAGACTTCATGCAAGTTTGTTTCTTTCATCTTGTGGAGCCTTTCTAGAGTCCGGGAGTTCACTACTTGGAGCGAAGGGATTACTACACGAACCTTTTGAAGTGAAGGACCGGTCTATAAAGGTTGTATTCCTTGTTCACTTAAATGTAATCTCTAGTTAAGATTCGTGGTTAGGGTTCTTTAGCGCGCCAAATTTTTGAAAACTGCATGGTTGATGCCTCCCGAAACCCAGTGGTCGTTCCATGGAACCAAACAGTGGTATTAGAGACAAGCTAGAGAATTAGATGATATTTATAGAATTACGAGACCGAAAAAACTCCGAAACATTGAAACAAAAAACCTAGTTTCTGTCAAATTTTCAGAGTGTCTAAATTTGTTTTAAGCAGTTGCAGAATATTGCATATGATGTAACATGAACACGAGACCAAAACGAACCCATTTCGCTGGATTTGACCCGGCGAAATGCTTGGAAAAACCAGCCCCACCGGTTTTAGCATGTTGTTTTGGCTTCGTTTTGGTTTGGTGTTCCAGTCTCTGGGTTTTGGTGTTTCAGGTGTTGCTTGTTCAACTAAGATTGCATGTGATGTTATCTTTATGTAAAGGCAATTCAGAGTTCTTCGTAGTCGTAAGTTTAACATCGTTTCGTGTTATCTTGACGACGTTAAAAAGTTTGAACGAATACCAATAACTCATTTTCTCCCATGCTGGAAATTTTCCAATAGTTGGATTTTTCCAAGTTTTGTAACAACCCTAAACTTTCTGTACAACTTTCTGTACAATTTTTTCAAAAAATACAGAAAGGGGAATTTTTTCCTGAGCACAAGATATAAGTTTGTTTTGCTTTTTAATAGCAAGAAGGAGCTTGTAGCTCATTGGTAAGACCTTGCACCGCTGAACCAAAGCACCAGAGTTCAAATCTCATTACACACAATATTTTTAATATTATTTTCTTTAAAATTTTTAGAAGCCCAAGAGCCTACACATGCATAACTTGTAAAAACCCCACTACACATGTAAAACAAATTGACCCAGGGGCTACACCAAGTGACGAGGGACACGTGGAGGCGAGCCCCGGCTCGACTCGGCCGACTCGGCCCGCCGCAGCCGGTCGGAATCGGCCGGATCGCCGATCCTCCAACACAAAAGTTGTGTCTCTTGGTCTTCTTAACACCCCTGTATAGTTTAAATTTCCTGCACATGAACAGAACACTTTAAGATTATTAAACCATATTTTTAATACAATTTAATACATTTTTCTTTACACCCTTTCACCTACCCTAAACCCTAGCTTTACCCTACAAATACCACCCTAAACACACCCCCTCACTCACAATTCTGTCCAAACTCTTAAGAAAACTCTATAGAACTTTTGTGTACAAGTGGAGTTAGCGAAGGGCAAAACTCCGGCTATCTTCCGACGACGACTCTAGAACCTTCCTGCGACGAAACGACGCACCGGCAAATCCTACGTCTTCGTCTCCCTCTTCTCTAACCTGTAAGCCCATAAGTACCTCCTCCCTCTCCTCTTTTCTATTCTTAAAACTCATATTTCTAAAACCCGATGGAAGCGGAGTTAAATCCGACTTTCGATTCGGTTTTCTTTGTAAAGTTCAATTTTCCTTAACACAACCATATTAAACTCTTACATCTTGACTATTAATCATTAACAAAATATGTTGAACAAGTTTCATAGAAAAAAAATTTATTTTGTAACTTTATCGTACTTTTTCAGTAAAATACCATATAGTTTAATTTCGACATTAAAACATCATAATCTTGCTATACCTTTAAGTAGATCATGAGATAATGAGCTACCTCCTCACAACACTCATATGCAACATAGCACAATACCTTTTGGGAACATAGAATACGGGAAAACAAGATTTTACATATAAATACCATTTACTAATAAAACCTTTTTCTACAAGAAATATGTATTTACACAAATCTTTGCAAAGCGCCGCTACAACCCATTTGAGAAACCCGTTCGGGATGGTGCGGATTATCGCACATCCTCGGGCTTAGTAGTGCGAGATGCAGACCTCCGCAAGGAGTATTCGATCTCGAGAGATTTAAAATACAAATATCTTAGGAAAATGAGATTTTTAGAAATATAATATATTAAAATTATTTTCATATATATATATATATAAATATATGTATCATCAAAATATCTATTTTTGTGATAATATAAATATTCCAACTTTTCTAAATAAAAAAGAATCATTTTACATGAAAATACCATGAAACTCCATTCAAGTTCAATATTTCAAATAAATACCCTACATTATGAAAATTAGGTTTTATCAACTAGAAATGTCACATATATCAAATCTACATCAATGAAAACTTTAAAAACGATAATTAAATACTTAAGGTGTATTTTAAAAATTATACAAAATTATTTTTACATAAAACCCCCTCAAGTTCTATAAATTACCTTGAGGACTCTAGTAAATATAGGTTTAAGCGTGACCAATCTCTTGAGCCCCAGGGAGCCACAGAAGTGGGTGCTTGCCTATTTAAAGGTACACAACTTAACAAACGGTGTTATCAACACGGTAATCATCTTTGAAAAGACACAAATCCTGCCGCCCATGTGCAGTGGTTACCGATAATATCAAAACCTAATTCAGTATTCAATTTCTTTTCTAATTGTTCTGACTCAGACTGAGTCTCATTATAATAATCTGACTTGAATATAATTCAAGTACAATCTACAATACTACAATTCAACATGACTCCACGAATCCATATATTCAATATATTCAATCTGTATTGACCGAATCGAACCTTGGATATACTTCCATTTACATGATTCTCCAGTTACATTTACATGATTCTTCAGTTACATTTACATGATTCTCCAGTTACATCCATTTACCGATATCATGGTTTCGGCAAGTCATCCTATTATACAATCTATATTACAAGACAATACAAGTTGCAATACAATTCAAACAATACAATAATACAATCAAGACATCGCGGGGTTTAAGGGGTAGATTGGTACGGAAGGTGTTAGAAGTGGTATGAGACAGCAACCATAAGACGTAATTACATCCATACCGTTGTTCTGTGGTATTATCGACAGAGTCTTGTACTTCCATTTGCATTAGCCTCTGGCACATAGAGACTCCTTTCGTATACACTGGCATCCTTCTGTACCAAGCTACAAACAACAGCGTTAACACTAAATACAACAGTATAACAAAATAATACAACTTTAAAAGCTATACTCTCTCTCTCTCTCTTTCTTACTCTCTGTCTATTCTATTTCTCCCTTATCTTTGGGTCTTACCGAGCGATTTGTTCGCCGACGACATTCTCTTTCTTTCTTCTTTGAATGTCGTCAGGTGATTCGGAGCTTCCAGAGATCGAGCCTAGCACTGAAGACTTGGACCAATTTATTGAAGATCCCGAGCTGTAGTTTCACTTGTACATTTCCTTTACATTCTGTATTTCCTTTTCTATTATGCCACTGTTTAGGCATTACTTTCATTTAGATGTATTTACTTTTCCATGTATTGTACAAAGAATGTGAATAAATAAAATTGCTGTTTTATTATATCTTTTCTCTTGTGCATTTATATTTATATTGCTTAGATACGCTTAGCGTATTTACTTCATAGTAAATAGGTAGCGGCCACGTCGCGTCCTCTGCCTGTACACTGGGAAGCGGGGCGTAACAGGTTTTGTTGGTGACCCATGTAGGTCAGAGCTGTATGAAAGTCTACCATGCAGTCCTGTTCTGTGTGAACAACCTAAGCAATATAACACAAGAACCAGCAACTAAAACATTCTTTACAATTCATGTTCCTTGAATCTTATCATTTCATGTACATTGAATCTGTCCTAACCTAAATTTTTCTTCAAGGTTATGGATTCCCCAAACAACACCAGCACCAATGTCAACAACACACCCCCACCACTACCACTCACACCTTCCATCCCTGCTCCGCTCAACGAGCAAACGGTTCTACTTGAGGCAATCTACAGCCTCCTCGAGGGACAGCAGCAGCAGACTGCTCTTTTAATGAACCGTCCCGAGGCAGAAGCACCTGGGGTGAAGCAATTCAGGGCTTTGCACCCCAAACAGTTCTCAGGAAAGGGGAGCCCACTGGATGCTGAAGAATGGGCACAGAGTATCGAAATGATCTGCCAGCGGCATAAGTGCCAGAAATAGCTTGGGTTCGTGTAGCAAAGCTGCAGCTCACGGACAATGCACGAAACTGGTGGAAGGCGGAAGAAAGCCGTCTTGAACAACCCATCGAATGGAAAACTTTCCGCGACATGTTCGATGCGAAGTACTTCCCTGAGACTGCCAGGTTTGACATGGAACAATAGTTCATTCATCTACAACAAGGTTCGATGTGGACCAAGTCGGTAGATGAATATGACGCTGAGTTCACCATACTTAGTCGGTAAGATATGTCTCAATAATTCGAATTTTTCAATATATCACATACTAACACAGCTAACACAATACTTTTAAAAGATTTGCGGTACACCTGATACCGACGAATGAGATCAGAGCCCGTAGATTTCAACAAGGTTTGGATTCGGAGATCCACGCTGCACTGGCCACAGGAGATTTTCTGACTCATGAATCGTCTCTGAAAGCTGCCCGCCGTTATAAGGCAGTGGTAAAGGTGAGGGGCAGACCCCAGTCTGTAGGAATTAAGCGCCCTGCCAATCAGATGGCAGGAAGAGCCTTTCCAAAACCAACTGTTGAACCCAGGAGACCGGAAGAAATTAGTAACCAGCCAAATCCCGACTTTTGCTTCTATTGCAAGAGGGAAGGACATTTGTGGAAGGACTGTAAGCAAACAAAAGGCCTATACTTAGTTTGTGGCGCATCCAATCACGGAATTGGAAACTATCTTTATAGACGCAACCAAGCTCACACACCCACCAACTACCCGCAGCGGCCAGCTATCCAGGCTCCTGCACCTCATCTTGCATTCCCAGCTCCACTACCTGCACAGCCTACTAGCCGATTCCAACAAGCAGTGAGGGACATGCCTCGAAGGAAGAGAAACATGCCCCAAGGACAGAATGTGCCTCCAGGTAGGAGGAATGTACCACGGCGACAGACATTCACATTAGCAGCCGTAGAAGCCGAGGCTGCAGGTCAAGGTAACATTGGTAAGTCTTTTTTTTCACATTTTTTAACCCTTGTATCACTTTGTTATTTTTTTCATACACTATCAGTACTTCAGTCACCAAACTTTCTTTAAATCTGTTACACATTCCTTTTACAAATTTCGAGGACGAAATTTTTATAAGGAGGGTATAATGTAACAACCCTAAACTTTCTGTACAACTTTCTGTACAATTTTTTCAAAAAATACAGAAAGGGGTATTTTTTCCCGAGCACAAGATATATGTTTTTTTTGCTTTTTAATAGCAAGAATGAGCTTGTAGCTCATTGGTAAGACCTTGCACCGCTGAACCAAAACCCAAGAGTTCAAATCCCATCACTAACATTATTTTTAATATTGTTTTCTTTTAAATTTTTAGAAGACCAAGAGCCTACACGTGCATAACTCGTAAAAACCCTACTACACATGTAAAACAAACTGACCCAGGGGCTACACCAAGTGACGAGGGACATGTGGCGGCGAGCCCCGGCCCGACTCGGCCGACTCGGCCCACCTCCGCCGGCCGATCTCGGCCGGATCTCCGATCTTCCAACACAAAAGTTGTGTCTCTTGGTCTTCTTAACACCCCTGTATAGTTTAAATTTCCTGCACATGAATAGAACACTTTAAAATCCCATTAAACCATATTTTTAATACAATTTAATACATTTTTCTTTACACCATTTCACCTACCCTAAACCCTAGCTTTACCCTATAAATACCACCCTAAACACCCCCCCACTCACAATTCTGTCCAAACTCTTAAGAAAACATTATAGAACTTTTGTGTACAAGTGGAGTTAGCGAAGAGCAAAACTCCGGCGATTTTCCGACGACGACTCTAGGAGCTTCCGGCGACGAAACGAGGCACCGGAAAATCCTACGTCTTCCTCTCCCTCTTCTCTAACCTCTAAGCCCATAAGTCCCTCCTCCCTCTCCTCTTTTATATTATTAAAACTTATATTTCTAAAACCCGACGAAAGCGGAGTTAAATCCGACTTCCGATTTGGTTTTCTTTATAAATTTCAATTTTCCTTATCACAACCATATTAAACTCTTACATCTTGACTATTAATCATTAACAAAACATGTTGAACAAGTTTTATTGCAAAACATTTTATTTTGTAACCTTTATCGTACCTTTTCAGTAAAATACCATATAGTTTAATTTCGACATTAAGACATCATTGCGTGAGGGGAACGGATTTGATTCAATGGTTCTAGATTATACCATGATCAATACTCCTGATTATTGGATACGACACATAGGTTCGAAATTATACCATGATCAATACTCCTGATTCAATATTAAGATTTCGAAGCATTTGGATTATTGCATGAGGGGAACAGATTTGATTCAATGGTTCTAGATCTACTAGCTATAAGAAAGTTGAATTTGATATCATGCCTCAGTTATGATCATGACAGGGCCAATCATACCATTGAGAACATACCACTACTAAAGAGGGGGGGGGGGGTCCATTCGTAACGGTTAGAACCGTTACCTAAATCCCTACTGGTAACGGTTCTAAATCCCTACTGGTAACTATTACACAACCGTTATGAATAGTCCCGTCATCAGAAATTTGGTAATAGTTCCAACCGTTACGATTGACCCCATTTGGTAACGGTTGGAACCGTTACCATATAGGTGTATACGTTAATGATATCTGAAATGTATCAGATACTTGCTACCTATTGGTAACGGTTGGAACCGTTACCAATATATAGCAGGATCTGATATATTTCAGATATCATTACCCTATACAAACCGTTACTAACCTCTATTGTAACGGCTATAACCGTTACTAAAGAGGTAACGGTAACGGTTGGAACTGTTACCAGTATGTAGATATAATTTTTTCAAAACTTGAAACACCTCGTATGCGTTGCTTCCATTTACAACCAGAAATACAAAATGATAATATCACCAAATCGCATGCAATTATAACAATCAAAAAATAATATGAAAGAACACAGAAAAAGACAAAAAATATAGATAATAATATACAAAATATCCATAATACACATCTCAAATAATACACAAAAAGTAAATAATATAAAACAAATGTTTATATTTAAGATCGTTGGGACGATCCACCCCCATCGCCGTCCCGTGACCTGAAGATATTCCCTATCTCGTCTTGTAATACTAGCCACATAGCCTCCTCTTGCTGTTTTGTCCGTTACTCGACCCACTCTGTAAGCGCCTGCAACTGTTGTTGCTTCTGCTGATGAATTTCTTGCTGCTGCGCCATCTGCTCACGGAGCGATCAAATCTCCTCTGCCAATGTTGCTGCCGCATCTGGGTCACTGTTCATCATGAAAAAACCGCATTTCAATACCGCACATTCAATATCATTTTTGTGAATAATCGGTGTTATTAATTTGTTTCTGCTCAATAAGTACATGATACATGAATTCGTGATAAAACATCGAAAACATATTCAACATGCACGGATACGACATTTGTGAGCCGATACTGCAACTGGAATGGATAATCAATCAAAGTCAAAGAAGTTTTTACAACAAAACAAGTGTACACCATTTTTATCCAAAATATCCCAACATGACATGATTAAATTGCAAGTGTAAACTCAAATTTACAAGTTGGGCAGCCATGATAAATGTGTGAACACATTTGATACAATTGAGCAAGTGCTTGATCAAGTGGGCATGAGTGATGGGTGCTTAAGTATTGATGTGATGTTTTAAAAGCTTGTATTTTCCCTCCAAATCTCCAGAGAAAAACCCATGCAGTTATAAAATAAATAAAG
Organism: Agapanthus africanus; assembly: GCA_030015575.1. NCBI lineage: Eukaryota > Viridiplantae > Streptophyta > Magnoliopsida > Asparagales > Amaryllidaceae > Agapanthus > Agapanthus africanus. The sequence continues at coordinate 238,534,035 of JASDDO010000029.1, read as the reverse complement.
TACATCCGAGAGATGCTATTGTGGTTAGAGAATCACACAATGAAGATGGGCCCGCTGGCCACGAGTTAGCCGCCCAAACCATAAATCCAGCAGCCCCACATGCTCCTTTTGGTTTCATTTTTCTTCTGGGCACTCCTACTTGTCACATTACCTCATTTCTATTATTTGTTTATGGTGATGAGATCCCTATAAATGCTAGAACAGGGAGCATGTAAGGATCCAACCTTTTGCAATTTTGAATATAACTTTTGTTTAAGTCTTTGTATATAGTAGTTTAATTAAATTTGAGTTCTTTACTTTTATCTGATCTTCCAACCTCTTAACTAAGCTTGCAATCACGACCCGAAAAGTATGGAACATGACCGGCACTTAAATTACGGACGTCTCGAGGCGTACGTAATCTAAGTAAGCCAAAACCCAGAAATCAAACCAAAGAAGCAGTAGAGTGAAGGAAAAACTAACTTAAAGCAAGTAGTTTTAATAGCATAAGCCGAATTATGCGTTTTTAAAAACATCAAGTATTTCCTGAAAATTTCGGCAGAGTCTCCTTTGTAAATACTGGCCCCCCAAACGGGATACAACATGAATAGTATACGAAATGAATAAAAAGGCATCCCCAAGAGGGAGCTAGCTCTTCGTCAATCGACGGTCACAACCACGCAAGCAATATAATATACAACGCTAAGGGCGAGGATCAAAACTCAAAAGAAACTCAAAACAAGAAGAAAAGACATAATAATACAACGCGCGACTCTAAGGTCGAAAGAATAACAGGTTTGATTTCTATCTCTCTCAATTATACAATCTGGTTGATGGAGTTTCTAGATACAACTAAAATAATAATAAACAATGGTGGTCCTGATGCAAAGAACCCACCTACCAAAGCAATCACCCGGAAGGAACAGTGTGCCAGCAAAGCCGCAACGAAACCTGCAAGGAACTGTGGCACAACGGGGGTGAGTTGCCAACTCGTGAGTAGAAAACATCCACGAGTAGAAATCGCATGCATAACGCTATCCTAGATCATATCAGGTAATATCCTCAATAAAATCCTGTTCTAGCTATGTATAGTGTAATACTATATGCTTGTGTCAGTGCCTCAGATAGCAACATATCACACGGATGAGGTATGAATGTAATGTAATGAAATGAGTGAGACAACTATTTTCTTTAATTTAATGGGATTTTTGTATGTATATAAAATGAGTATCCTCAATGAAATCAACAGAGAAATCCGTGTCAAGCATCGACACAAAACATAAATCCCAATATCTCAATATCTCAGGTTCCGGATGCCCGGCCTAATCTGTATCATCAAATCTCAATGCCTCAGTATCTCAAATCTCAAATATCAATATCTCAGGCTCTGCAGAATGGATCAGCCTATAACCATCTCATGACTCCGGCCGGTCTCCTCCGGATAGCCGATGAGTCCAAATAATATCACCGGTAGGTAGTGCTCCCCTGCCAGGCTCATTGAATACAACTCGAACTTCTTGCCCCGGGGTACCTTACCGGGCCCACCATGTGTTAGTGTATATGCCCTAGAGGCCATTATTGTATCATACTAGTTTGTATATTACTTAATGGAAGCTTGGGATATTCACAGTTGTATATACAATCTTGCTCGAAATGGTAGTATGCTACTTGGTTTGTCTCTGCTTTAATATGTGCATGTGTTTCTTTTAGCATATCGCTGATATACATATTAGTAGAGCCCTTAGGATCTTTGCTTGATTACCAGCGTTGTGATGGCGCTCACACTCGTAGGAGCTGGGTAATCCATAAGCACATCCTTATACAGGTCCCTGGTCGTTGGACTATCGAGACAGGGCATCGATACTCCGGAGTAGACTAGCGTATGCGCTTCTCATCCCAGTGTGGGAGACGGTCTGTCCCACAGCCGTCAGTACGTCGTACTTGAGATAGTATACGGGTGCTCGTTAGGTTACGAGTACACTGGACAGGACTCGTCGGGGACTGTTGGTTGGTATTATACCTATCGTCAGTTATCAGTTCCCAGGTGACATGAGTACAGCTTAGTCCGCTGACTTGACACTGTTACTTCGCCTCGAGTGTGTTCCCACTGCACTTTGATTACTACCCTACCACGGCTCAAAGGAGTCATGCAAACAGGTAGTTTTTGGGTGCAGTCCCGAAGCACTTGGAGGCAGTGACGGTTAGACAGGATTCGACTCTCCCGGTATTGGGGGTTGACATCGCGCTGTGTCCAGGAGAGCCATTACACAAGTAGTCCCTGACCAGGGCAAGCGAGATATACTGGTAGGTTTCCAGTGTTATCTCAGGGTGTTCTGGGCTACACTCCGACATGACTTGTACCGCTATTAGGGGACTGACGTTCACCGCCCCCGAGGCCCGCCATGCGATGTATCAGATGAACAGACCGGACTGTACGGAGACTGTCACATACAGGCTCCGTAGGAGTTCAGATGGGGTTCACCTCGTCAGTCTTCTTATCGGCATCTACCTGGGGACCGTTACGTACAGCTAGTGTCGCTTGCGGTCTGTGGTTAAACCCACTGCCAGCGTAGTGTCGAGTCTTTAGAGTCCCACACAGAGAGCTATTCGCCTTTAGGAAAAATGAGTAGAGGTCGCATGGTTTTGCGACAGGGTTCGTTCACATCCGCGCACTTGTGCACGTTTGTTTTCCGGACAGCTTATACTAGCGGGCTTTGGTTTAAGCCGGATCCTAGTATATGATTTGTGATTGGTTTTATCTCTTTGTATTCGTGTTCCTCGGATCACGAATACGGGTGCGTATGCACAGTTGCTTGAGACACAGGGAGAAGACTTTGATTAGGGTTAATAACCATTGTCATTTTATTAACCCTAATGCTTATGTGTGTATTATAGTTAATTGATATTAGTTTAATATAATTGTGCATGGTTATGGTTGTTGACCATTTGACTATCTTGACTTGTTGACCTTAGTTGACATGTTGACCATCATCATTCCATATAAAAGATGCTCTTTGATCCTTGCAATTAGCATTAAATATGAAATGATAATGGTCATGTCTTGATTAACCATGACAATTATCTAGCTAATTATCAATTTAAAATAATTCACACATATATGTGAGAATGGTTGTTTATTCTCTCATTCTATCATTTACTTTCTCTCTCTTGTTCTTCCTCTCCCTCAAGCTCTCCCCTCTCATGTGTTGAGAAACACTTGAGCTTGAGAAAAACCTCTTCTTGATAATCTCTACTCTCATCTAGGGTTCTAGGATTAGCACTTCTAGCACCCTAGTTACTTCTAGCTTGGAGTTGAAGCCAAAGGTTGAGGCTTTCGGGTGGATCCTTCTTCGACGTGAGAAGACGACAAAGGTGATCCCTTTCCACTACTCCAAGGAGCAAGGAGAGAAGGACATAAAGCCCTAGGTATAACCATTCTAACACTTAGCTAGTTTCTAGTTAGCTTTAGCTTGTTTTTGTTTAGCAAAGATCCTTCTTTGTCTAGTCCATGTTGCCTATAGTTGATAAAAATTTGATTTTTATTCCATTTTACGCCTCCCCGTAAGTACCGGGGTGGGCAACGTAGACTTACAGTGGTATCAGAGACTAACTAAACATAAAATAGCTAGGTAGTGAAGTGTAACGTAGTTCAATCGGAAAAATCGAAAAACCAAATTTTCAAAACCCTAACTTTCTGTTAAAATTTTTTCTGTTCAAAACAAAATAAATCAGACTCCAAAAATCATCTCAGGGTTTTGTGAAGAAAGCCACCAAAAACGATCCAGAGATTCGCTCAAAGAGCCGCGGTTCCGTGGCAATAGCAAGCTATTGCCGCGCAACCGCGGCCGTTTTAGCTCGGCTCTGGGTCGAGTTTGGTGCTGTGTTCTTCTGGCTTGGTTTTGGGATTTTTAAGATGGTTTATATGTGCCCAGGTCTTCCAGAAAAGAAATTTATTTTTGGGGGCCTATAAATTCGTATTTTTTATCGAACTTCACTACACTTTGACTAAGAGGTTATATCTGTGATGTTTATATGTATTGAACGTTGGTTAATCGCTATATGTCGATTAGTCGGGGTTATACATATCTGTGATCTGTGTTTGATGATGGTATGTATATATGAATGTGTTGGTTGTCGCGGGTGAATAGCCGGGGTGGATGTGAGATGCGTGTTTCTTTTTCTTTCATTCATTGTAACATGTAAATTGATGTAATATTATTATTTGTATGGACGCACAACCGGGTCGGGGTTGTAGCCGTTATTGTATAATTCTTTTTACTGTTTTTGCTCCTAGGATAGACCCATAGAGGGGGTGCATAAACTACTGGGTATCTCGAAGTGCCGAGTGGCCTACTCACGGTGTTGAGGGAGGTTGCTTCGCTTCGGGTACTTGGAGGGTAGTTTGCCGCACCCGTAGGGGTCTTGGGTGGGGTATTGGCTATTCACCGCGCCCGTGTAATCCGCTTTTCATTGCAGGCTCGAACGGATTGCGGATTCCTAGTATATCCAATGTATTCATCTGTGATCTATAATGTCTATCATTGCTATATATATTTATATATGATAACTATTTAGGCGTTGCTTATGTTTTACAGCCGCGCTAGCCCAGCCCCCGCTCTGTCGTTAGTTAAGTAACCTAACGGGTGATGACGGGGCCCCGTGGCGAATGCGAATGGCATAACCGTACGTTATATTTTGGTTGTTTTCTGCAATGGTAGGATTAAATGATGGGACGCATTAAAAGAACTAATGCAAGAAAATAAACCAAGTAAAAGTCGATTGGAACACTTTGAAAACCACTCGGTTCTTTTCAAAACTAAACTTTTAAACGCGGAGCTTGAACCACTCCTTTTAAAAGCTATCTCGTTCCATCGATTATATCAAGTTCACTACGTTCACGGTTTCGCCAAAACCATTCGTAGCCCTCCGTCATTCTACATGAATGGTCAAAAAGTATTCAAGCTGTGTATTTTGGCCAAAGTCAAGGCATAGTGATTGGTAGCTATTGGGTATTCATGTGCAGCATAGATAGATGCGTTGGTTTGGGACAATCATGCTGCCATTTTGGCCAAAGTCAAGGGTAGGTACGGGTGGGTCCAAATTAACTAGGAGAATGACGGGTAGAACTTGACATGTGACTTATGATATTTTGGCCAAAGTCAAGGTCATAAGAGCATGGGGCAAAAATCCACATCGGGAGTTTCATAAGCACTGAAACTTGCTAGCGCTGCATACCATTTGGAGTGTGATAATTCTGGTAGGACTCCTTCGGTTTTATCACGCGATGATATTTGGATCCCGATCCTACTGTGAGTATATGCTACTCCTCGGGAAAACTCTCACTTAACGATCAATGCTATAAACCTAGTAGGTGTCTAGAAAGGTGTTAGCGGGGCTACGCCCCTAGGGAAAAGAGGTTCTTAAATTAAGGAACTTCACGAAAGCGTTGGAAAACCTCCCTCGAAGTACCGACACTGGCCTGGCTGAACGGTTAAGCAATAATTGTACGGTGAGATTGAACCCGACTAATCCTTTCTTTACGGTTTGAGATGGGATTCGAGAGACAGTGGGAGCCATCCAGTTTAGACAAACTAAAAACCACTCTAAACTTGCAAGAGCATCATGCTAAAGTGTTTCTTTTCTCTCTCCTAATTGCAGTGACCATTCAACATGGCCGGACTTAAGTTATTACTAGATAAAAACATACTGACAGGGCCAAACTACAAAGATTGGCTCAGGAATGTCAAGATGGAAATCACTTACGACAAGTTGGGGTATGTACTTACCACCAAAGCTCCCCCTGTCCCGGGTCCCACCACCAGCGTCGCGGATGTAGAAATCCGTAAGACATGGGAGATAGATTGCGTGAAGGCCAGATGCCTCGTACTTGCCTCGATGGACAACGAACATCAGAGGAGGCACGAGAATATGGACCTAGAGCCCATATTTCTCCATACAAAAGAATTGTATGGAGAGCAGTCTCGTATCGCAAGATACGAAGTGTCGAAGAAGCTATTTTTGGCAAGGTTGGCCGTCGGATCATCGGTAGCGGAACACGTGCTTAAGATGATTGGCTACATAGAGGAGCTCGCGGACCTTGGGACCACGTTGGAGAATGAACTCTATACTGATTTGATTCTCCAGTCCCTTCCTTCCACTTACACCCAGTTTATCCTTAACTTCAACATGCAAGGAAAGGAGGTTGAACTTTCCGAACTTCTGAACATGTTGAGGAATGCTGAGGGCACCCTATAGAAAGCTAGGGAGACATCCACTTTGTTTATAGGAGGATCTTCCTCTTCTAGATCCAGGGCGAAAGCCAAGGATAAGAAGAAGAAAGCCCCCGCCAAACCAAGAGGCGGTGTCAGTAAAGTGGATACGAAGGGAAAAGAAAAAGCAACAAAGGTAGCGGGAAAGCTGGTGGGGAAGGAAGAATGCTTCTATTGTCACAAAAGTGGTCACTGGAAACAGGATTGCAAGGCTTGGAAGGCCAGAACACAGGATTTGAAGCGAGTTGCAGCTTCAGCTTCAGGTATGTATGTTATTGAAAACTGTCTATCAATAAACTCTACATCCTGGGTATTGGATACCGGATCAGGATCTCATATCTGTAATTCTTTGCAGGCGTTGAGAATGCGTAGAGTTTTGAAGGCAGGTGACATGACCCTCAGAGTTGCAAACGGTGCTAGCATGGATGCTGAGGCCGTGGGGGACTATCACCTGGGATTGTCGGATGGACACTTTTTGGTTTTACGTAGTTGTTATTATGTACCAAATGCAACCTGTAATATCATTTCTGTATCTTTATTATCTCAAGAAAGTTATGAATTTGCATTTGTAAGTAATGTAGTGAACATTCACCTTAATCAAGTTATGATTGGGTCAGGTACATTGAACAATGGTATATATGTTTTAAACCAACCACAGATTTTCAATGTCCAGAATACACACAAAAGAAAGTCTCCAGAAATCAATAGAACTTTCTTATGGCATTGTGGACTGGGTCACATCAATGAGAGAAGGTTGACTAAGTTACATGCAGAAGGATATTTGGATCCGTTCGAATATCAATCGTATGCAACTTGTCAATCCTGTCTCAAAGGAAAGATGACAAAGACTCCGTTCACTGGACACGGAGAAAGAGCGAGCAAGCTCTTGGGACTCGTACACAGCGACGTGTGCGGTCCAATATCTACACATGCACGAAGCGGTTATTCTTACTTCATTACTTTTACGGATGACTTTTCAAGGTACGGTTATGTCTTCTTAATGAAACATAAATCCGAGGCTTTTGAAAAATTCCAGGAATATAAGAATGAAGTAGAAAAACAAACAGGCAAAAGTATCAAGGCACTGAGATCTGATCGAGGTGGTGAATACTTGAGTGCCGAGTTCCTGGGTTACTTAAAAGAGAATGGAATTCTCTCTCAGCTTACTCCTCCATACACTCCGCAACACAACGGTGTATCGGAGAGACGGAACCGAACCCTATTGCATATGGTACGGTCCATGATGAGTAACGCTGAGTTGTCGCGATCGTTCTGGTGATATGCGCTAGAATCAGCTGCATACCTTTTGAACCGAGTTCCAAATAAGACTGTGCCTACTACACCATATCAGATGTGGTGTGGGAAGAGACCCTATCTTAATCACATTAAGACATGGGGATGTCCAGCTTTTGTAAAAAAGCAGCATGCGGACAAGCTCGAGGCACGCTTAGTACAGTGCAAGTTTGTGGGATATCCAATGAACTCCAAGGGATATTTCTTCTATTGCGAAGAGGAACAAAAGGTCTTTGTTTCTCGCCATGCCCACTTTCTAGAACACCAGTTCATAGAAAAAGAACTAAGTGGGAGCACAATAGAACTAGAAGAAATTTCAGAACCACGAGCTATTACTGAAAGCTTAGTAGAACCAGAGGGTTCGAAAGATCAGGACATTCCCATGCCACTCCGCAGGAGTAGTAGGCAGTCTCATCCGCCCGAGAGATACTACGGTTTTCTCATTGACGGGGATAGAGAGGATTGCATCATAGATTGTGATGAGCCTACTAGCTTCCAGCAAGCCATTCAGAGCGTCGACTCGGTAAAATGGCTGGATGCAATGCGGACCGAAATGGAGTCCATGTACACCAACAAAGTATGGACGTTGGACATTGCTCCAGATGGGGTAAAACCCGTAGGATGCAAGTGGATCTTCAAAAGGAAGATTGGTGTAGATGGACAGGTTGAGACCTATAAAGCTAGACTGGTAGCAAAGGGTTTTCGTCAGCGACCTGGTTTGGACTATGACGAAACCTTTTCTCCAGTAGCTATGCTGAAATCCATTCGGATCCTTCTTGCCATTGCTGCCTTCCACGATTATGAGATTTGGCAGATGGACGTAAAGACAGCTTTTCTAAATGGTCATTTAGAGGAATGTGTCTATATGGACCAGCCAGAGGGTTTCATTCAGAGTGGGAACAGCGGAAAGGTGTGCAAGTTGCTTAAGTCCATTTATGGACTAAAGCAGGCATCGCGGAGTTGGAACATCTGTTTTGATGAGACGGTCAAGGAATTTGGCTTTATCAAAAATCCAGATGAACCATGTATCTATTATAGATTTGTAGCGAGAACTGTGGTATTCCTCGTTTTATACGTGGATGACATTCTCTTAATAGGAAATGACATTCCTATGCTACAATCTGTCAAGGGGTTCTTGTCACACAGGTTCTCCATGAAAGACTTGGGTGATGGCTCATACATTCTTGGTATCCGGATCTACCGTGACAGATCCAAGAGGATATTAGGACTTTCACAGTCCAGGTACATCGACACCATACTGAAGAGATTCAGTATGGACGATTCCAAGCGCGGTAATCTACCGGCTTGTCACGGGATCACCCTCTCCAAAGAGATGTCTCCCAAGACTGATTTGGAGAGGGATCGCATGTATATTATACCCTACGCTTCTGCGGTAAGCTCTATAATGTATGCGATGTTGTGTACCAGACCAGATGTGGCTTATGCACTGAGTGTGGTAAGCATGTATCAGTCAAAACCTGGGGAGAAACATTGGATAGCGGTAAAGAACATTCTCAAGTACCTGAGAAGGACTAAGGAGATGTTCTTGGTGTATGGCCGAAAAGACCTGCAGATTGAGGCCTTTGCTGACTCCAGCTTCCAGAGTGACAAGGATGATTCCAAGTCCATGTCGGGTTTTGTTTTTACCCTCAATGGAGGGGCGGTGTGTTGGAAGAGTTCCAAACAGGAAACCGTTGCTGACTCGACTGTGGAAGCGGAATACATCGCTGCATCTGATGCCGCAAAAGAAGCTGTCTGGATGAGGAAGTTCTTGAGAGAACTTCAGGTGGTTCCGTCCATTGTTGACCCAATATCTATGTATTGCGACAACAACGGGGCTATAGCTTTAGCGAAGGAACCCGGGTCCCATCAGAAATCCAGACACATCTTGAGGCGGTATCACCTGATCAGGGAGATCGTGGATCGCCAGGAGATCGAGGTTCGGAGGGTTGCTTCAGAAGATAACACAGCAGATCCATTCACCAAGGCCTTGCCCCAGACTCAGTTCGAGCGGCTGATCGAGATGATAGGTCTTCGATACGCCAGTACATGGCCTTAGTGCAAGTGGGAGATTGTTAGTGTATATGCCCTAGAGGCCATTACTGTATCATACTAGTTTGTATATTACTTAATGGAAGCTTGGGATATTCACAGTTGTATATACAATCTTGCTCGAAATGGTAGTATGCTACTTGGTTTGTCTCTGCTTTAATATGTGCATGTGTTTCTTTTAGCATATCGCTGATATACATATTAGTAGAGCCCTTAGGATCTTTGCTTGATTACCAGCGTTGTGATGGCGCTCACACTCGTGGGAGCTGGGTAATCCATAAGCACATCCTTATACAGGTCCCTGGTCGTTGGACTATCGAGACAGGGCATCGATACTTCGGAGTAGACTAGCGTATGCGCTTCTCATCCCAGTGTGGGAGACGGTCTGTCCCACAGCCGTCAGTACGTCGTACTTGAGATAGTATACGGGTGCTCGTTAGGTTACGAATACACTGGACAGGACTCGTCGGGGACTGTTGGTTGGTATTATACCTATCGTCAGTTATCAGTTCCCAGGTGACATGAGTACAGCTTAGTCCGCTGACTTGACACTTCGCCTCGAGTGTATTCCCACCGCACTTTGATTACTACCCTACCACGGCTCAAAGGAGTCATGCAAACAGGTAGTTTTTGGGTGCAGTCCCGAAGCACTTGGAGGCAGTGACGGTTAGACAGGATTCGTCTTTCCCGGTATTGGGGGTTAACATCGCGCTGTGTCCAGGAGAGCCATTACACAAGTAGTCCCTGGCCAGGGCAAGCAAGATATACTGGTAGGTTTCCAGTGTTATCTCAGGGTGTTCTGGGCTACACTCCGACACGACTTGTGCCGCTATTAGGGGACTGACGTTCACCGCCCCTCTAGGCCCGCCATGCGATGTATCAGATGAACAGACCGGACTGTACGGAGACTGTCACATACAGGCTCGGTAGGAGTTCAGATGGTGTTCACCTCGTCAGTCTTCTTATAGGCATCTACCTGGGGACCGTTATGTACAGCTAGTGCCGCTTGCGGTCTGTGGTTAAACCCACTGCCAGCATAGTGTCGAGTCTTTAGAGTCCCACACAGAGAGCTATTCTCCTTTTGGCAAAATGAGTAGAGGTCGCATGGTTTTGCGACAGGGTTCGTTCACATCCGCGCACTTGTGCACGTTTGTTGTCCGGGCAGCTTATACTAGTGGGCTTTGGTTTAAGCCGGATCCTAGTATATGATTTGGGATTGGTTTTATCTCTTTGTATTCGTGTTCCTCGGATCACGAATACGGGTGCGTATGCACAGTTGCTTGAGACACAGGGAGAAGGCTTTGATTAGGGTTAATAACCATTGTCATTTTATTAACCCTAATGCTTATGTGTGTATTATAGTTAATTGATATTAGTTTAATATAATTGTGCATGGTTATGGTTGTTGACCATTTGACTATCTTGACTTGTTGACCTTAGTTGACATGTTGACCATCATCATTCCATATAAAAGATGCTCTTTGATCCTTGCAATTAGCATTAAATATGAAATGATAATGGTCATGTCTTGATTAACCATGACAATTATCTAGCTAATTATCAATTTAAAATAATTCACACATATATGTGAGAATGGTTGTTTATTCTCTCATTCTATCATTTACTTTCTCTCTCTTGTTCTTCCTCTCCCTCAAGCTCTCCCCTCTCATGTGTTGAGAAACACTTGAGCTTGAGAAAAACCTCTTCTTGATAATCTCTACTCTCATCTAGGGTTCTAGGATTAGCACTTCTAGCACCCTAGTTACTTCTAGCTTGGAGTTGAAGCTAAAGGTTGAGGCTTTCGGGTGGATCCTTCTTCGACGTGAGAAGACGACAAAGGTGATCCCTTTCCACTACTCCAAGGAGCAAGGGGAGAAGGACATAAAGCCCTAGGTATAACCATTCTAACACTTAGCTAGTTTCTAGTTAGCTTTAGCTTGTTTTTGTTTAGGAAAGATCCTTCTTTTTCTAGTCCATGTTGCCTATAGTTGATAAAAATTTGATTTTTATTCCACTTTCCGCTTCCCCGTAAGTACCGGGGTGGGCAACGTGGACTTACACCATGTACCCGAGACGGTTCATCCAACTCCTCGAATCGGGTCTCTAAATCCAACAGCAATCATGAAAACTCATCGTGGACGACTCATACATCATGAGAAAACCGCAATTTGCATTTTTAAAATGATGATACTAAGCATTTATTAAATTCTTGCGGTTTCCCCCAAATCTAGAAATCTCAGGTAAATCCGAAATCATCAAAATCATGATACCAATAAACGGTGAATACGGGCATAAATCTCCACAATACTGCATAACCATTGAATATATGAATGCACCTAATATCATGCAATGAATGCAATATTTAAACTAGCATTTGGAAGCTATAACATATTGCGACTATCAGTTATCAAGCTATGTCAATGAAAAGGTATTTTCTAAAGTGTACATGACATGGCAATTACCAATGATGATGTGTGTGAGCCGGCAAGCGAGTGTACGTGGAGCATACGCGTCATCGGTAATGGTGCTGGTGTCCTAACAGCATGGTTTTATAATTACTACGTACACAATGGCATGCAATAAGGCGATAACAACAAAATATGGAAAATGAATAGTAAATACAACAATAATATGCGGAACATGAATAATAACGTAACAACAAGGAATCTACCTTACTGTACATGTGTTATACCGTTTTGCCGTTTGAAATAGTATGAATCGTGGTGTTTGAAAATAAGGACTACGGTGTTTTAAAGAAAATATACGTCTTTCAAAATATCCGTAGGATCCCTTGGTATGTCTTTACAATTCTCACGATTCGTCAGTTTTGAAAATAGGTATGACTCGGGTCCAGTCTGACATCTACTAGGTAAACTACAGGTCTAACTAACAACTAATCAAAAGGGGTACGGAAACCACCTACATCTGAGTCGATACACACACACACACACATACATGTATAATAGTCGGTGATCCCGCCTCAATAATATCATGTACGATACAACATATCATATGACATCCTCGAATCAATAGTGTGGATCTATCGTCAATATATAGCTCGTACGATAATTCCTTCGTACGGCCTCCCAAATCTGGGTACGGGTCAAATATCATATTTATCTCACTATTCATCTTGTATCCTCCTTATCAAATATCATGATCGGGTACTAATCTATGTCTAGTACAACACTGATACCATCTAAGTATGTGCATGCGTGTGTATGAAAACACCATGCCAAAAGGACCCGCTAAAACATCACGTCGTATCTCAAATACGAACCACATCAAATCATCGATCTCACGGCCTCAAGCCCAATCTCATCGACTCATCTCAAATCCCAAGCACTATCCTCATAATCCAGTATATGTATATGTATATATGTATATATGTGTACACACACACACACACACACATACATATCCCCATATACGCACAGGTAATAACAAAAATGTATGCATGTGTGTGTGCGCGTGTGTGGGTGTAACAACTACTCTAGGGTTTCGCAACTAACACTAAACTAATCCATGAACACCTAGAATCTATCTTTATCATCAAAGTCTCATATCAACATAATATATATATATATATATATATATAAGTGTATACGTATTCTTATACATCACTGCGAACTGCGGGGGTGCTATACGCCATCCACCCGACTTCTCCCCGTAGATATAAATCTACTCACCTGATCTTCGCTCGCCGGTGCCGACGTCGCCACACGCTTGCTTGTCGTTTTGAAGTCCATATGGGGTACCTACATGTCACAATGTATCATATCGCATAAAAATCCGACTCCTAACCAAAACGACAATCGAATCTCACATAGGTCAAAACCTATGGCTTGCTCTCTCAAATCAACTCAAAAACCCTCGACATCGGCGTACAAACGCCGATTGATCAAGAAAAACACCAAACATACCAATCATGGCTTCACAAATCATTAATTATATATGAAATAAGGTTTAAATCATCAAAACATTAAAATCAAACAAATCGTTTTATTTTCCAAAACATAGTTAACACAAATTCCCATTTCGATTCAAAACTTGATGTTTTAACCAATCTACAAATTTTAATAATTTAAATGGCCAAAATGCTCATTAAATAACATAATTAGGTCATACAAATCACTTTCATAAATTAATCTCATCAATTTGTATAAATTCCAAATTCCTAGTTTGCAAAAATACCGATTTTAACTCTTTTTAAAGTAAAATTCATAATTTTACAATTAAGCTTGGTTTTTGCATATACTAAAGTATTAAAACACAATTTATAATGTTAATAATGCCATGAAACCCTAATTAGAATTTTATCTCACCAATATATATATATTTTTAAAACCTAGTTTGCAATTACTATAATTATTACAAATTTAAATTAACAAAAATGCAAACTAGCAACTAGATTAATTTTAGCAAGCAAATACATGTTAATCTACCCATCACAACCATAATCCAATGATCAAACCCTAATCTTCAGTCAAAACCATCCACTTGAAATTTCAAACTTGAATTCAAAACCCTTTTTTTTAAATACCTACTTAAGCTTGATTTAAACATTTAACAACAAATTAAGCAAAATGTTAGAATTATACCTCATGATCAAGAGATCAAATATGGAACTTGAACTTCAAATTGCTTCCTTGCTCCATGATTCATGTTATCTAGGGCAAAGAAATAATGGGTAAGTGTTGGATTGAAGAATTATAGAGGTTTTAGCTTGATTTTGAGGCAAAAAGATGGATTTTTTGATGAGAACGAGAGGAGAAAAATGGGGGCTGCTGTTGGGGGACCTGCTACTGAGCCAAGGGGAGAGGAGAGAGAGTGGGTGTGGTGAGAGGAAAAACCAAGTAAAGAAAAGTCCAATTCAACCCAAACCCATACCTCCTTTTCTTATACTTTCTTTTCCTTTTTAATTCTTTTCTTTTGTGAAATGAGGGGACAAAGTTTTGGGGCTGCGAAGGGGCGGCTTTGCTAGCAGCCTAAGGGGAGGAGAGAGAGTGTGGGGAGTATGGGTGAGGAAAAAAAATAGATAAATACTATACCCCAATTTCCCTTTACATTAATTAATTTCACTAATTAAGCCTTTTTCTTCGATATTTTCTAAAACCGTTTGACAGCTTCATTTCATTTAAAAAAACAACATGTTAAAATTTTGTTTAATATGTTATGATGCACAAAATTTGTTTCAACTCATTCCAATTTGTAATTTTTTCCTAATTAAATGTATTAGTGACGGCTTAAAATAACATTAAAATAATTAATTTCGGAAAATTTTTCAGAAATTTAGAAATTTTACCAGTGGCTCAATAAATACCAAATACTAGTAATTACATAGCTAGAATATGTATATTTAATTTTATAATAAAGATATTTGTATTTTGACTTTTTACAGAAACCCCCTTATTTTACCGATTTTTCCGAAATTTCACCGAAACGATTTTCAAAACGTTACAATCTTCCCCCCTTAAAGAAATTCGGTCCCCGAATTTAAATTAAACCTCCCCCCAAATACTAAAACATCTAAGCAAAACCATCAAGTCGTCGGGGCTCCGAAATCATAAATACATAAAACAAATCGTAACGCAACGCATGCGCATGAAAAATGAGCATATAACTCAAAATCAAAACTCCGTCAAGCATCCCGCAATCATCGGAGTCATGGGGAAGACATCAATGTCAAGATCCAATACGAAAATCAACATGATATACATCATTAAAATATCTAAAAGCAATGCATGCCAAATCTTTTTCAAATCGCTGTGTGATGTTCGCAACACTGCACAGTGGCGGACGTCTATTGTAAGAAAATAACTATATATATATATATATATATATATATATATATATATACTTTGTTTAATATGCACATCCCGCCGTTTTGAAAGCAATTTCAGAAGGGTTTCCCTTATAAAATGTTTCGTGTCATCTCGGACACGTAGGTAAATACTGAGACTATAGCTCATCTTTGGAAATCCCTTCGATAACTATCAATGCATGCAAAAATATACTCAGGTATTGTCCTGTGACTAGTCCTGCTCAGTACTAAACCAAATAGCAAACATCATAAAATATACTGCTCCAAAATAAATTAGTCCCAAATATATATATGAATGCCATGTGCGTCTGGTGCGCACGGAAATCGAAATCCATGAATGTGCCATACATATGCACAGAAACAACATCTAAGTGCAACGGGTGTGCAAGAAACACCTGTCAAAGGCAACGTGTCACGACCCGAAAGTGCACGTGACTGGCCCTTGAATACTATGAAGTCTATAGGACTCCATCTGATCCAAGTAAGCCAAAAGCCCAGAAATCTAAAACCATTTAAGGAGTAAATAAAGGAACTGGTTTTTAATAAGTAAAGAAAGCATGTTTGAAATCAAAGTTTTTCAAATAACTAAGCCGAAAATTCATTTTTAAAAATGTGTGGTCTTTTCTGAAAATTTCGGCAGAGTTTCCTTTGTAAAAACTGGCCTCGAATGGGGTACAACAAGAATAATATATATGAAATGATAAAAGGAATCCCCAAATGGGAGCTAGCTCTTCGTCAATCGACAGTCACAACCACGCAAGCAATAATAATATACAACGCCAAAGGGCGAGGATCAAAACCCAAAAAGAACTCAAAACGGCCAGAAAACCGTAATACTACAAGCACGATTCTAAGGTCGAAATAATACATCACTGTGTCTAAGTCTGAAACAATATACAAGTTTTGGTTGATGGAATTTCTAGATACAATGAATAGTACAGGTACAATGGCGGTTCTGATACAAAAGAACCCACCTACACAAGCAAGTCGCCCATATGGAAGCAGTGTGCCAGAAATGCCGCTATAGAATCTGTACGGCAAAAACCTGCAAGAACTGTGGCACAACAGGGGTGAGTTGCCAACTCGTGAATAGAAAATATCTACAAGCAGATATCGAATGTATGACCCATCCTAGGTCAATACGATCAGATATATATAAACCTCAATATGAAATAAGTCTGCAACCTGCTAAACTGGCAATGTAATCTCTATACATGAGTGTAGTACCAAGTGCTCGTGTCAGTGCCTCAGGTAATAGCATATCACAAATATGAGGTACGATCAATGTAATCAAATCTGCATGTACGTGGATCCCGTCCACTCGTCACCTAATGACAATAACCATCATGCGTGTAAATATTATCAGCATATGCATGGAAATATGAGAATATAAGCCACCTGTGTCCCTCGCGACACGTCAAAAATCATGGAACCGGAGTGTCCAGCATCGACACTCGAAAACATCATGAAAACTGTGCCCAGCATCGGCACGTAAATCCTCATATATCGGACTTCGTCAGTTCGGACCAGCCCACGGGCTCTGTCTGCGGAATCGGCCCTCGGCCCCAGCAGTATGCCCATATCCATCTATCGACTCTGGTCGGTATCCTCCGAATAACCGCCAGGTCCAACCAATCACCGGTAGGTACTCGCCTACCTCCAGGCTCTATCGGTAAAGTCCATCGATCATCTTGCCGAGGGGAACCATACCGGGCCCAGCCTTAAGTGCAAGTGGGAGATTGTTGGAGATAGTGCCCTCAGAGTCAATTATTGGATCATAGGTACATGAATGCAATGATTGCGGAGGACCTATACTGGTAGGACAGTCTTACTTGAGATGATAGTATGCTATCTGGTTTTCCTTTATCAGTCGTGTACATGTTCAGGTGACTGATTACATGTTACACTTTGATAGAGCCCTTAGGATCTTGCTTTACTACCAACAGTATGATGGCGATCATATACGTGAGAGTTGGGTAGTTTATATGCATATCCTTAAATTGTGGTCCCTAGTCGTGGGAGTTTCGAGACAGGGCATCGATACTCCGGAGTAGACTAGTGTATACAGTCGAGACCCCGACGAGGGGCGGTGGCAGGTCTCACAAGCCATTGGTGTCAGTTGGATCACCTAAGATTTATACAGGTACTCAATGGGTTATGAGTACACCGGACAGGACTCGCCGGGAATCTGCTAGTTGGTATTATACATATCGTCAGATAGCAGTTCCCTGGTGACATGTGTACAGGTTAGTTCATCGACCTGAGGTCGTCATTTGTCTCGTATGAGTTCCCACTGTGCTTTGATTTCTACCCTACCACAGCTCAAAGGAGTCGTGCAAACAGGTAGTTTTTGGGTACAGTCCCGAGCCATATGGAGGCACGTGAGCGGATCGGCAGGGGATTCGTCTCTCCCGGTATTGGGGGAGAGATCGTGCTGTGTCTAGGAGAGCCATTACACAAAGCCCACGGCTGTGGCAGGAGATTTACTGGTAGGTACTCCAGTAGTATCTCAGGGTATTATTGGGCTACACTCCGACACGACTTATACTGCTATTGGGGGTCTGACGTTGCTAGCCCCCTAGGCAGATATGCGATACTCATAGACGAACGGACCGGACTGTATATACATTGTCACCGTTAGGCTCAGTAGGGTTTCTGGATGAGTTCGCTCATCAGCCTCCCTTGAGGTCAGTCCATGGGCAGCCGTTACGCAAAGCTAGTGCCGCTGACGGTTTGTGGTTAAACCCACTGCCAGGGTACTGACGAGTCATTAGAGCCCCCCACAGACAGTTTCCCAAGTTCAGGCGAAACGTTGTAGAGGCCGTATGGTTTTATGGCAGGGTTCGGAAAATGCACGTGCGTTTACGCACGTGTTATTTTTCGGGTAGATGATACTGGTCGGCTTTGGTTTAAGCCGGATCCGAGTATTGTATTGAGAAGATATAATATCTTTGTCTCAGTTGCATTTGTATTCGGTCGTAATACAAATGCGGGTATATTTATACAGATACGGGGTTATCCTGAAAGTCGTTTCAGGATCACTTTTGGAAGTTGCCAGTTTCCAGTTTTCTATCAGCCGTCTTTTAACATTCGGTTAAAGGCGGATTTATCTTTTCTTGGATGAGGGTGAGTCATGCTTCTAAAAGGTTCTAGAGAGGGTGACTAGGCTTGGTGAGTCATTAGTGCATTAATGGAGTCATTAATGTCTTGATGAGGTGTATTATGACTCATGCTTTGACATTAATGATTCTTGTTTTTCTTTAGGATATTTGTTCTTGATATTTTTGTGAGAAGCTTTTTATGGTCACCTTCTTCTCTCCTACAATCACCCCCCCATTCCTATATATGGCCGGCCCCTTCCCCCTCTCTCACCAGAGTTTTTCATTTGGTAGAAAAAGATTATGATAGATTTTGGGGTATATGGAATTTCACAGCTCATTTCATTCCATCACCCGATTCGAGTGGCAACTTCATTAATCGATCGTCCACGGCTTTGGACGAAATGAGAAAAAGTCATCTACTCATTCTCTACATCATTCTTGGTCATCTCTTTTAGCAAACTTGACGACCGAGTTGCCTCGAGTCAGAGGCGGGAGCCCGTTTAAAGAATCGTTGACGTGGTGCCACCTGGACGAGCAGATCGGAGATCGACGAGATCGGAGCAGCCGCAACGGAGCGTGGGATGATGGTTAAAGAACGAAGGACTCGGATCGTTCGGTATAATCATTCTACACTCTTTACAGTTTGTTAGTTTAGCAATAATGGCAGATCCGGGTTAAAGTATACGATAGCGCCAGTTAAAAAGTTTTTGTTCCACATTTGGCGTCTGTAGACGGCCGGGGCGCTACCGTAGACTTACAGTGGTATCAGAGCCTCACCATTTTGCTTTACTAACTTATGCTAACGCGTTTAAAATATCGATCGAACCGAAAATCAAAAACTGCAAAATCCAAGTTCACAGTTTCTGTCGATTTTTAAAGGGGTCCTAAAATTATTCTACATATCACAGAAAGTTGTGCAGGGTTTCAGAAGCACACCGACCAAATTTGAGCACGTGATTCCACCAAACTGCCGCGGAATCGCGGCCAAACGTATGGTTTGGCCGCGCATCCGCGGCCGTTCTAGTGAATCAGTGCACCAAATTTGCACAGTGTCTTCTCTGTTGGAATTTGGGGTTTTTGGTATATATCTTTTGGGCCCAGATTTTGTTACTGTTCACCAGTTGTTCGTGGGGCCCACTTTGTGATATTTTGTCGATCGAAATTTAAACATGTTAGTTTACAGTGCTTACATTATATCTCCGACCGGGAATGTCATTTGATCGGTAAACCGCGTCTGATTGCTATAGTTCTTTTAGACGGGTTTGCGAACGTGACATTCGCGTTGATGTTCTGTGTTGTGCTGTGATGTTGCGGATTTGTCGTGGTGGATAGCAGTGTGCAATGATAGTGCAGTTTGAGTTTATTTGTACATTTGATATTGCGGGGTGAGCGTCCAACTTGTGGATTGCCGTCGCTGCCTGTTGTATAATATTCTTTTAGGGCACGACCAGGTTGCGGTCGATGTACCTGTTGTACTATTTTTCATTACTGTACTAGGTTTTACCCCGCGACGGAGTGCACGGATAGCCGGGTTCTGGAGGGCAACGGGTCCGCATCTCATGGCTTTGAGAGGCAGAGGGGCCTCACTCTAGAATTGGCAGACTATTCACCGCACTCGTAGGGGGTACAGGTTGACCCAAGGAGGGGTGCTCAAGCTACCGGATTCCGGGAAGTGCTGGGTGGTCCATTCACTTTTGCTGTAAGGGGCTGCCTCGCTTCAGGTTTTGACGGGTAACTTGCCACACCCGTAGGGGTCTAGGTTTCATTGCACAGGCTATCCACACGACAGGGGAACGTCGGGTTTCAGCAGCGGCTCCGTGAAACCCGGGGATCCCAGATTATCTGTATTGTTCTGTGATGCTTATTACTTTTCTGTAATGTTGCATATTATCACACCTGGAGCGATTATTGTATATTGGTTTATATATTATTAGATGTTGTATATGTTTTACACCCGCGCTAGTCCAGTCCCCGCTCTGTCGTTAGTTAAGTAACCTAACGGGTGATGACGGGACCCAGTGACGAATGCGGATGGCATATACGTACATTTTATTTTCGTTCTTTTCTGGTGTGATTGATTGATGGGACTGCGTTGATTCTGATCAATGCAAAGTAAAACAAACCTGTTTACAGTTGTTGGAACAAATTTAAAAAGTGTTATTGCAAAGACGTTTCCTTTTGTTTTGCATAGTGATATTCGGTTGGAATATCCTGCACCTCATTCGACGGGGCAAGGGCCGATATCCCTTCACCGGGACTGACCCCTTGGGCAGAAGTTTGCGTCAGGGTAATAACTTCACTATAGTCGATTTCAAGTTGCTTTGCACCGCGGTATTCAGTGGAATATCCTGCACCTCATTCCACGAGGAAAGAGCCGAGATCCCTTCACCGGGAATGACCTCTTTAGCAAAAAGTTTTCGCCACTATATTTTAAAAAGCTATCATGTTCCTTCAGCGATATCAAGTTCGTTACGTTAAAGGTTTTTCGCCAAAACCAGCCGTTGCCCTCCGTCACTTCTTTTGGGTATTCAGTAGTATTCAAGCTATGCATTTTAGCCAAAGTTAAGGCATAGTGTTTGGTAGCTGCTGGGTATTCATTTGTTGCATAGATAGATGAGTTGGTTTAGGACAGTCGTTCTGCCGATTGGCCAAAGTCAGGGGCATGTGCGGGTGGGTTCAAATTGACAAGATAGTGACGGGTAGAACTTGGCATGTGACTTATGACATTTTGACCAAAGCCAAGGTTATAAGAGCATGGGGCAAAAATCTTATCGGGAGTTTCTAAAGAAACTGAAACTTGCCAAGTATGCGCATACCTTCTGGAGTATGAGTAACGTGGATGCATTCCATCACGTTATCATGCGATGAGAGTTGGATCCCGATTCCCACTGATGAGTTGGTTTACTCTTCGGGAGATCCCGATTGATTCTTCTTTCAGGTTTGGAGGAGAATTTGACAGTACAGTGGGAGGTTTCCGGATTAGATAAAGTGATAACCATTCTGATCTAGGTTAGAGTGCATGCAGAGTGTTTCTTTTCTCTCTCTCTTTGGCAGCGACCTTTGACCGACCCTAGACTATGACTCAGTGACCAAATTGACCGAACCTTCTTAAAATACTGGCTTTTGATTGTCTGAGTTGCATAAGTCATTGCCACTCCTTCTTCTACCCTTTGCATTTCTCAGAACACCCGTATTACTACGGACATTCACTTCCATTGGATAGATCCATCGTATGGTTATATACGAACTCGAAGGCACTTCTTCGAGGATGGGTCCAGGTTCAGGAGAAATAGAATTGGTTTATTCAGTTGTCTTTTATTATCACCTTCTCTCAGGTTGCGAGGGCTCCTTGGTTTAGGAGAGTACCCCTATTACGCTTATTGGATAGTCTTATTCCAAACCATAGGCAGGTGCCGAAAGGTAGGGAATGAAGAAAACCAATTAGCCTAAGTAGGGTGTACAGAAGGTAATATGTAAAGACAAAATAAATGGATTAGAAAGAGGGCAAAGTAAATTGCGACTGATATTATTCACGACCAAAAACCGCGTACTTCATCACCACTCCTATTTTTACCTTTAAAGGAATAAGGTATTATTCAGTTGTCTTTTATCACCACCTTCTCTCAAGATATGAGTACTCCTTGGTTTAGGAGGGTACACCTATTATGCTTACTGGATAGTCTTCTTCCAAACCATAGGCTGGTGCCGAACGGTAGGGAAGGAAGAAAACCATTTAGCCTAACGATGGTGTACAGAAGGTAACGACTAAAGACAAATAAAGGGATTTGGAGAGATGGCAATAAAATATACGGTTGAAGTCATGAATTGGATTATGGAAGAGGCATTACTATGAATACCAGGATACCCCTACGAAACATTTTCATGTTTCAGTGCATTGTTAAAAAAAACTGTTTTCCCAATTAGATACTTACTCCAAGGGTATGTATTTACCAGGTTTCATTCTCATATCTGTATGGTTTTACAGATGATGAGTGGGAGTAAGTTATTGGGAATTAGGTGATTATCCTCATCATATCGGAATTCGTTGTAATTGGTGATATTTGAGGAAATCGCCAGGGTACAGTTTTCAACCTACGACGCACAGGTTATGAGTTGTTCAACTCAGCGGACTTATACAGAGTATTGTATGTTGTCCAGTGTCCATCAGGACAAAGGGGTAGGTCCTCGTACTATATTCTATTTACTTATAACTTCTCTAGTATTTAGACAAGTGTTTCGTAGAAATACAAGGTCTAAGTTTTGAGAAGTTGTGGGTATAAGAATAAAGTAGAGAACCAGGTGTCACAAGTGTCGGGATTCTTCAAAGAGATCAAAGATGTAGATTCTTGTGATTGGTAGTCAGATGATAGTGATGGTTTTGAGAAACATGTTTCTCTTTCAGGTTACTCATAATTGGATAGATTCCTAAGTTGAGTAATGCTGATTAGCCTCTTTTCCATTAAGTTGATATGCACTGGAGACAGCTGCATGATTTGAATCTGGTTCCAATTAAATAAGTGCCAAAGTTTCTATATTGGATATAGAATGGTTCATACCTTAAAAGATGTTAAGGTACGGGGAGTTGTCCAGCTTATGCTTAAAACCAGACTCTGGATAACTCAGGGCACGTTTCTGTAATGGCTGTTTGTGGGTTGACCCTGGCTATGACGAGGGTTGATATTCTACCATTTGGAAGATCAATAGTGATATTGTTCTTGACTCGCCACAGTTTTAGTAAAATTGATATTTTTCAGAAAACAGTAGTGGGAGTATGGTAGAACTGGAAGTGATTCCAGAACCGCGAATGATTACGGAAAATTTAATAGGACCTATATATTCAATCAGGATTGACATTCTAATAGCCACTCCGCAGATATGGTGGGTAACCTCAGACACCCGAGAGGTACTCCGGTAGCCTCAAGGACGGTGACAGGGAGGTTCTTATCTACCCAGACTTGACACTACTGTTGTTCCAGGTTATGAGACCCGGTAGGAGGGTTGTCGTAGTCAGTAGGAGCAGCAGAAGCATAGTGGGCAAGTAGCTTATGTCTATTTATAGACTTGAGCAGTTATAGCGGAGATAGATCATCTAATTTTGATGTGACAGTCATGGGTTTGACTTCAATCAGAATAGGGGATGGATCTGTTAAGAAGGTAGTAGGGTGTGATGTCATGGTATTTGATGACATACACAGAGTAGGAAGTAAAATTCCTATACTACGATCGGTTGTACTGTTGTCGTCACACAGTTGTTTCTCCAGACAGGATATGGATATAATATCAGACATTATGGTTTCTAAATCTATGGTTTTAGATCTGGATTTGGGTAGTTTCCCAATGTGGGTACTTTGACAGTATTCTAATGGTTTTTAGAATAGTTGACTCCTGGCATGGTGGTGTACCTGCAGGTAATAGAGTCACCCTCTCTAAAAGTATCTTACAGACTGAATGGGAGAGGGATGTGCATGATTGGCAGATCACTTGCTTAGGCAATTGAGTCAATCATGAGATGTCAAGTACCACTCCAAATGTTGTTTTTGCACTAGATGCAATAAATTTGTATTAATCCAATCCTGGAGAAACATAAGGAAGCAGTTTTAGAACATAAGTACATGTTCTACGGATTTGATGACGACAGCCTCCTTCGGGAGACGGTTATCATTCCAAGCTTCAAAGGTGACATGGTTGACAGAGTGATTGTCAGAGTTATAGTTTTCCCTCTGACGAGGGACAGTATTATGGACAGGTGGTCCAAGTGAAGACTGTGGGAGGCATGGTGCCGGATACTGATTAGGTTCAGTGATCGATACAGTCTAAGAAGTTTGGATTTGGAGTTCATTTATGAACTAGGTCCCATCAGATATCCAGACATATTCTAAGACAGGTATTACTCGATTCGGGAGATGGCTTTCTCCGCGAACTTGAGATTAAGAGAGATATAGAAAGAAACATCTTGGAGGATCCACTCACTGAGGCTATTTCTCGAACACAATAGTTTTACAAACGGGCTTTGTGAAACTGATTAGTAGAGGAGTTGGATGTTCGGTTTCACACGGGCTGTGAGTAGTCAACATCGCAATAATTAGCCTTAAGTGCAAGTGGGAGATTGTTGGAGATAGTGCCCTCAGAGTCAATTATTGGATCGCAGGTACGTGATTGCAATGATTGCGGAGGACCTATACCGGTAGGACAGTCTTACTTGAGATGATAGTATGGTATCTGGTTTGCCTTTATCAGTCGTGTACATGTTCAGGTGACTGATTACATGTTACACTTTGATAGAGCCCTTAGGATTTTGCTTTACTACCAACAGTATGATGGCGATCATATACGTGAGAGTTGGGTAGTTTATATGCATATACTTAAATTGTGGTCCCTAGTCATGGGAGTTTCGAGACAGGGCATCGATACTCCGGAGTAGACTAGTGTATACAGTCGAGACCCCGACGAGGGGCGGTGGCAGGTCTCACAAGCCACTGGTGTCAGTTGGATCACCTAAGATGTATACAGGTGCTCATTGGGTTATGAGTACACCGGACAGGACCGACCGGGAATCTGCTAGTTGGTATTATACATATCGTCAGATAGCAGTTCCCTGGTGACATGTGTACAGGTTAGTTCATCGACCTGAGGTCGTCATTTGTCTCGTGTGAGTTCCCACCGTGCTTTGATTTCTACCCTACCACGGCTTAAAGGAGTCGTGCAAACAGGTAGTTTTTGGGTACAGTCCCGAGCCATATGGAGGCACGTGAGCGGATCGGCAGGGGATTCGTCTCTCCCGGTATTGGGGGCGAGATCGTGCTGTGTCTAGGAGAGCCATTACACAAAGCACACGGCCGTGGCAGGAGATTTACTGGTAGGT
The DNA here is from genome assembly GCA_030015575.1 of Agapanthus africanus. NCBI lineage: Eukaryota > Viridiplantae > Streptophyta > Magnoliopsida > Asparagales > Amaryllidaceae > Agapanthus > Agapanthus africanus. The sequence continues at coordinate 238,508,655 of JASDDO010000029.1, read as the reverse complement.
ACTCCAGTAGTATCTTAGGGTGTTATTGGGCTACACTCCGACACGACTTATACTGCTATTGGGGGTCTGACGTTGCTAGCCCCCTAGGCAGATATGCGATACTCATAGACGAACGGACCGGACTGTATATACATTGTCACTGTTAGGCTCAGTAGGGTTTCTGGATGAGTTCGCTCATCAGCCTCCCTTGAGGTCAGTCCATGGGCAGCCGTTACGCATAGCTAGTGCCGCTGACGGTTTGTGGTTAAACCCACTGCCAGGGTACTGACGAGTCATTAGAGCCCCCCACAGACAGTTTCCCAAGTTTGGGGGAAACGTTGTAGAGGCCGTATGGTTTTATGGCAGGGTTCGGAAAATGCACGTGCGTTTACGCACGTGTTATTTTTCGGGCAGATGATACTGGTCGGCTTTGGTTTAAGCCGGATCCGAGTATTGTATTGAGAAGATATAATATCTTTGTCTCAGTTGCATTTGTATTCGGTCGTAATACAAATGCGGGTATATTTATACAGATACGGGGTTATCCTGAAAGTCGTTTCAGGATCACTTTTGGAAGTTGCCAGTTTCCAGTTTTCTATCAGCTGTCTTTTAACATTCGGTTAAAGACGGATTTATCTTTTCTTGGATGAGGGTGAGTCATGCTTCTAGAAGGTTCTAGAGAGGGTGACTAGGCTTGGTGAGTCATTAGTGCATTAATGGAGTCATTAATGTCTTGATGAGGTGTATTATGACTCATGCTTTGACATTAATGATTCTTGTTTATCCTTAGGATATTTGTTCTTGATATTTTTGTGAGAAGCTTTTTACGGTCACCCTCTTCTCTCCTACACTCACCCCCCCATTCCTATATATGGCCGGCCCCTTCCCCCTCTCTCACCAGAGTTTTTCATTTGGTAGAAAAAGATTATGATAGATTTTGGGGTGTATGGAATTTCACAGCTCATTTCATTCCATCAACCGATTCGAGTGGCAACTTCATTAACCGATCGTCCACGGCTTTGGACGAAGTGAGACAAAGTCATCTACTCATTCTCTACATCATTCTTGGTCGTCTCTTTTAGCAAACTTGACGACCGAGTTGCCTCGAGTCAGAGGCGGGAGCCTGTTTAAAGAATCGTTGACGTGGTGCCACCTGGACGAGCAGATCGGAGATCGACGAGATCGGAGCAGCCGCAACGGAGCGTGGGATGATGGTTAAAGAACGAAGGACTCGGATCGTTCGGTATAATCTTTCTACACTCTTTACAGTTTGTTAGTTTAGCAATAATGGCAGATCCGGGTTAAAGTATACGATAGCGCCAGTTAAAAAGTTTTTGTTCCGCATTTGGCGTCTGTAGACGGCCGGGGCGCTACCGTAGACTTACACCATGTACCCGCAATCGGCCTCGTCCACTCCTCGAATCGGGTTTCACATGTCGCTCTCAGCACCGAGAAAACACATGGTGGATGCACTCAAATATCATATCAAGGGTAACCGGGTTTTTAAAGCAATTACATATTCTCTTTTGAAATACCCACGGTTCCCAAATCCAGAAATATCATGGAAACAACAACTCTCAATGCGTATAATCAGAAAGCATGATGTATGCGACATATAAAAGAAATGTAAGCATATAATTATGTCATGCAGAATCATATACTGAATGCAACAGTACTACAGTGTAGTGACATGGCAATTATCGATGATGAAGCGTGTGAGCCGGCAACAATTGTACGTGGAACATACGCATCATCGATAATGGTGGTGGTGTCCTAGCAGCATGACTAAAATATATTAACAATACAAGCGATGCAATGCAAATAGCATGAATATGCGGAATCAAATAATCAACGTAACAGTAAAGAATCTATCTTAATAAATATATCAAGCAGCCTTGCCTTTTGAAATAAGACGAATCTGGGTTTTTGGTAAAATAAGGGCTACGGGGTTTTAAGAAAAGATGCGTCGTTTGAAAATATCCGTAGAATCCCTTTTGCCTATCTTTAAAATATCCCCGATTCGTTAGTTTTGAAATAGGTATGACTCGGGTCTAGTCTAACGCCTACTATGCGAACTATGGACCAAACTATCAAGTCAATCGGGAGGGGTACGAAAACCACCTAAATCTGAGTCGATATACACATATATATACAATAGTCGGTGATCCCGCCTCAATAGTATCATGTACGATACAGTATATCATATATCATTCTCGAGTCATGAGTGCGGATCTAATCATCAATATATAACTCGTACGTAAATCCGTCATACGATATCCCAAATCTGGGGTACTGACCTAAGCCTAGTACAAACGACATCATCAATATATGCATGCACGTGTATGAAACACTTCGTCAAAGGACCCGCTAAGTCATCATGTCGTATCTCATATACGAACTCTGCCATACCGCCGATCTCACGGCCTCAAATCAAATTTCATTAACTCATCTCAATCCTACATATCATCCTCATATCCCATATATGAACACATAGTCCCATACCCATGTATAGATATGCACACCTCCATATGCGCACAGATAAATGAAAGAATGTATGCAAGTATATGTGTACGTGTATGTGTGGGTGCAACCACTACTCTACTGTTTCTCACTATACTAAACCAGTACATCCTTATCATCAATAATTCCATTATTACCATCAATAATCTTAAACAACACATAATAAATATATGTGTGTATACGTATTCGTATACATTACCACGGACTGCGGAGGTTCTATACGCCATCCACCCGACTTCCCTCGTAGATATAATCTACTCACCTTGCTTCTCGTGTGCCGATGCCGATGTCGCCATTTTCATCTTCTTCGCCTCTACATCATGTAGGGTACCTACAAGTATATCACAAATGCTAAAGCACATGAAAATCACATCGGAAAGCCAAAACAGCACCCGCTACTCGCATAGGTAAAAACCTGTCGTCTCGCATGTAAACACAATCAATATCCGCTTGTCGTTGACGTCCAAACGCCACCCGACAGAAACGAATCACCAAATACCAAAATCCATGCTAAAACAAGTCGTAAATCATGCGCCAACATAGGGAAAATCAACCCAGATTTTACCCTAGATGGAACCAGACAAAATTGCACATGCCAAGGGTCAAGACTACTGGAAATAGGGCCATGCACCAAAAACGAGATGGTTTCCCCCTGCTCTGGCCGTAATTTGCGGCCAGATGGGATTAATTGGCGGATAGGAACAGGAGTTGGGGGCTAGGTTTTGGTGTGGTGGTTCCAGGGTGCCTGCACATCTCACTGTCAACTCAGTTTTATTTTAGGGGTCTCGGGATGATAGCAGATTCCTAAATACGATCACAGATTCACAGTTTTTCCTCGACATCGTCTCATAAATTCTTATTCTGTGTTTTAGCTCCAGGTTTGGTCCAATAACACATCACCACAGGGATTCTAAGGTCACCACAAGTCTCAATTTCATTTTTGATTTCAGATCTAACCTAAACCCTAACTTGAAGTTTGACAAGTCCACCAAACGAAACTATATCGACATGAAACTAGAATGGATGCAATAAGAATTGAAATACTAAACTAGGGGTGCAGAAATTACCTTCTTTGGCAACTCAAGAAAATTCTTGAGTTGCTCAAAGTCTTCCAAATCCATTCTTGCTAGGTTCAATGTGTAGCTAGTGAGCTTGGGAGCAAGTTTTGTGAAGTGGGAATGGGGTTTTGGTGAGGGAATTGAGATAGATCTATGGAGTGAAGGGGAGGGAGATGAGGGAGGAGCAGGAGCAGCGCAGCTCTTAGGGAAGGGGAGAGAGAAATAAGATGGGGAAATGAAAAGGGATGGTTCAAAAAGAGGGGTTGACCCTATACCTACCCTCTCTCTCTCTCTCATCATCATACTTACTTTTTCTTTTCTTTTCCTTTTTCTTTTCTTCTCCCACCATGGTGAACCCTAAGCAACCATGCACCCAAAACATGTAACAAGTGTAACAAGTGTGGAAAATGATATGTGCACATTTTTGCACAAAAATGCTAAAAATCCGATTAGCGATTTTTAATCGCGATTAGCACTAAATTAGCACATAACTAATCATAAAAACTAAAAAATGGCATAATTCCATAAAATACCCTATTTTAGAATTTTCCATAATTTTTCCCCATTTATTTGTATTTGATTATACCGGAATATTAAAATATTCATTAAAATAATATTAAATTATAAAAATTCCCAAAAATAATATTTTATTATTTTGAAACATTAAAATCTACCCCGCTTAAAGAAATTCGGTCCCCGAATTTAAATTTAAACCCCTAAATACTAAAATATTTCGATACAAATTCCAAGTCGTCGGGGTTCCGAATCATCAATACATAAAACATCATAGCGCAATGCATGCGCATGAGTACTGAGAAGACAACTCAAAATTGAAACTCCGTCAAGCATCACGCAATCATCGGAGTCGTGGTAAAGACACAAATGTCAAATCCAATACAAAACCAATACGATATCAATCAGAACTATACATGTAAATATCCAATCTATACATGTAAATAGCTGAAGCAAATGCATGCCAAATCTTTTTAAGTCGCTGTGCGATGCGCATAACACTGCACAGTGGCGGACGTCCATTGTAATAAAATAACCATATATGTATATATCTTTTGTTTACTATGTACGTTCCGCAGTTTTGAAAACAATTTAGAAGGGTTTCCTTGTTTTTAAAACGTTTCGTGTCATATCGGACACGTAGGTATATATATGCTGAGACTATAGCTCGCTTTTTGGAAATCCCATCGATAACTATCAATGCATGCAAAATATATCCAGGTACGGTCCTCTGACTAGTCCTGCTCAGTACAAAACGAATATCAAATATCATAAAAATGTACTGCTCCAAAAGGAACAAATCCTAAAAATGCACATAGCACCACCCTTTGCGTCTGGTGCGCACGGAAATCAAAATCCATATATGTGCCATACAGATGCACAAAACAACATCTAGGTGCAACGGGTGTGCATGAAGTATCTGTCATAGGCAACGTGTGTGCCTGACAGCCAAATCAGGTGCATCTGACATGCATGAAGAATCTCGATTTAGTGCATCTGGTGTGCACCAAAATCGTATCTCAAAACATGCGCCCAACATGCGCGAAAATCCAAATCGGTGCATCCATCATGCACGAATGAAAATCTAAACCCTGCGCACTCAACATGCACGGAATCACGAAATCCAATAGCAAACGCTAAACATGCGTAAGTCCAATCAAAAGCACGGAGTGCAAGAATCAATCATCAATATCAGGGTCAAAATCGATGATATAATGCGGCTCAATCAAAATCAGGTGTACCACGATGGAAAATCTCACAACCGTGTGCATCAGCGTGCACAAATCAAATCAAAACACTAAAAGTGCATGAAAACTATGCTGGAAGCGTAAGTCAAATCACCGGCATAAAATAGGCATGAAATCATAATCAATACCTCAAGAATAATAACTCTGCACAAATATGAATATCCAGTAAATACAACCATGGTGAACAAAATCAAATATCATGGAACCCAGTCATCAAGACTAAATCATGCGAATAGATCGCCCAAAATACCGAAATCCAAAGTGACGGATACGTGATAGTCAAATCACAAAATCACAAATCATAAATACCGTCGTCGGTATATCCTCCTTCGAAGTCGAGAAGGTACCAGTACATCCAATGCTAGCAGCGCAAGATATCTACTTGCCTCTTGCTCGCGGCTGGCGTCCTCTGCCTCTGGTTCCTTATCTTCCCTGTGGATTACCAATCTCGTAATCCATCGGCTCATCGGCCCTGTCAGGTGTGCTAACGGAAACGATTCCGTTTTGGCACTTCTCTGGTCATCTCTCGGTCAATCCTCACGACCGCTCGTAAAGCAACACATTTCTGGCGCCGACCTCTGGTCCTCTGAATGCACATCACACATCTGCTCCTGGTGCAAATCTTATTGCAGCAGTGTACTGGAAGGAATCCTGCTCAATGTCTCTTCTGATCTCGCCTAAGTCAAACTGTACGGAGGCTGGTACTCTGGCGTAATCTTTTCTCGCTCTCTTGACATCTGCGTCCTTAGTACAACATCTACTCGGAAGCTGGTCTCATCCCAGCGCCTCTGTATGCATATCCGACCTTTAATCTTAACGGGGAGTAATAACAGCTCGTCTGTATCTCGTACGAACTTCTTGTCCCGCTTGTCTGTATCATCGTCCATTTCGACATCACGTCTCTATCTGCGCACTGCAATGTCCTCGGCTACGGTCCATCCGAAGTCCCTCATACGGACTCGAAATCACGAACTCGGTATCTTCATCACTCAGTAGAAGATATCTAGCCGATCACGTCCTCAGCGTGCGTATCGCATCTCTGATGTCAGCGGAGTGGAACGTCATCTCGTCGAAATCTCGTGCGAACTCTTTACTCCACTTGTTCCAAGGTCGACTGATTCGGACTCATCTCATCGTCGCTACACGGACTGCGCTTCAACGGCTATACTCGTATCTGGAGTCTCCCAAGCAGTGTCCCATCACAATATCCGAAAGATGTCGAACCTCCGATCGACTCGTCAGAAATTCATAGTCCTCCAAGAGCTCAACACCTTGGGTACAGTTTAATAGTATCGAGTACATACCACAGCATTGGTAGTCCAGCCGTAGAAGGGCAAGCCAAAGCCTCACTAATGGCGCCGCGGAACTGCCGCAAACCCTAAGGTTCAAAGGCTTTCACACGGTCATTATGCCGAGTTAGGGTTTCATTCTTCTAGAGGGTCCATAGAATCGCTTGCATGTCTTTCCGAATACCTTAAACATAGAAAATGGGTTCTTGACATTCGATCGTCTCAATCGACTCTCAACGAATCTTCGTGAAGTCGTCTCTAGCTGGAAACAATCTATCTGATGACCTCGCATCGGGGTAAGCGAACGAACCACATGTCCTAATCATTCATCCTCGGTGACTAGCGACTCACCATCATATCTCCAAGTATATGCTCAAGCTGCAGTAGCTCCAACATCTGGGGCGATATCTCGTCATTTGCAGCAATAACTGGCTCATTCGTCCGTACGCTGAACAACGCCTCAATCATCATGAATAAGCGATATATCAATGGTCATCACATCCTGGCTGGCATCTATCTGTGGCTCAATCCTCTGGTACCGATCGGTACGTCCGAGAAATTTCGTAAAAGCGATCTGTCAAACGCTCATGGCGCGAAAACACAATAAGACGATGCCTCTATATGCAATCGTATGTCTCTGGAAATACGTCGTGGTCAGCCCAAGTCCACGACGAGCTCATACCGACGCAACTCGAGCCGTAGCTCACTCTGCCAGTGCAATCGTGGTAGCAAACCCATAACCAGTCTCGATGAGGATAGATCATAGGAAGGAATATAATACTGTGCAAGGAAATGTACATCCTAAGGTTTCTTAAGCGGAGGGGCGTGTCGTAAGTATGCCGCGGAACATACGTATCTACTCAAGCTACCTACTCCATCAACCAAGGGTCATCCTATGCGACGAAAGTTCGGGTATAATACCCACTCGACTAAGTCTAAGTTCCGTAAGGTCAAGCCTAAGTTCCATATATAGATAAACGCCCTAGGCTCCACATAGTCAAACTTAGACTCGAACCAAGGTTAACCTAGCGCTCTGAAACCAACTTTGTCACGACCCGAAAGAGCATGTTGTTGGAGATAGTGCCCTCAGAGTCAATTATTGGATCACAGGCACGTGATTGCAATGATTGAGGGATGACCTATCCCGGTACGACAGTCTTACTCGAGATGATAGTATGCTATCTGGTTTACCTTTATCATCGTGTACTGCTTTAGGTGACCTGACAGGTCGCTATTGCACGTTGATAGAGCCCCTAGGATTCTTGCTTGACTGCCAGCAGTATGAGGGCGATCATATAAGTGAGAGCTGGAGTCTACAAGCACATCCTTAAAAGGTCCCTAGTCGTGGGAGTTTCGAGACAGGGCATCGATTCTCCAGAGTAGACTAGTGTATACAGTCGAGACCCCGACGAGGGGCGGTGGCCGGTCTCACAAGCCACTGGTGTCTGTTGGTTCACCTAAGATGTATACAGGTGCTCATTGGGTTATGAGTACACCGGACAGGACTCGCCGGGAACATGCTAGTTGGTCTTATACCTGACGTCAGATAGCAGTTCCCAGGTGACATGTGTACAGGTTAGTTCATCGACCTGGGGATCGTCATTTGTCTCGTGTGAGTTCCTACTGTGCTTTGATTACTACCCTACCACGGCTCAAAGGAGTCGTGCAAACAGGTTTTAGTTGGGTACAGTCCCGAGCCACATGGAGGCAGTGAGCGGATCTTCGGGGGTTTCGTCTCTCCCGGTATTGGGGGTGAAGTCGCGCTGTGTCTAGGAGAGCCATTACACGAAGTCCTTGGCCAAGGCAGGAGATTTACTGGTAAGTATTCCAGTAGTATCTCAGGGTGTTCTGGGCTACACTCCGACACGACTTGTACCGCTTTTGGGGGTCTGACTTTTACCAACCCCCTAGGCCCGACATGCGATGCTCATAGACGAACGGACCGGACTGTACGGATATTGTCACTGACAGGCTCAGTAGGGTGTCAGGATGAGTTCGCTCATCGACGTCCCTTTTGGTCAATAGCTGGTGGCCCGTTACGTATTGGCTTATACCTCTGACGTGCTAGTGGTTAAATCCACAGCCATAGTATTGACGAGTCTTTAGAGTCCACCACACTTTCAGTTACTCAAGCTTTCGGGCGAAACGCTGTAGAGGCCGTATGGAAATATGGCAGGGTCCGATCAGATACGTGCGGTATTGCATGGATCAGGATCGGACGGTTTGTACTAGAGGCCGTATAGATATATGGCAGGGTTCGATCAGATACGTGCGGTATTGTACGGATCAGGATCGGACGGATATTACTAGCCGGCTTTGGTTTATGCCGGATCCTAGTATAGTACAGTGTAGTTTTGTTTCATTGCATTTGTATACGGACGGAATACAGATGCGGGTGTGTATGCACAGTATCGGGGTTTTCCTGTAATTTATTACGGGACCAGTTTTCTGGAGTTGCCAGTTTGCATTCCGTTCCGGCCGGTTTTCCTTTGTTCTTTCCCGGCCGGACTTTTCCGATGGAGGGTGTTATTTGCAAGTTTGCAAATAACACATTGTGGAGGTTTTTCTTGCAAATATATTTATTATGAAAGCATCTTTTGATACCATTCTTATCCATCATTATCACTTGCTTTTTGTTGATTAGAAGTGATTAGAGTTTGATGTGAGATGGTTATGATGATGTTTTGGATGTGGTCACCACTTGTGCTCCTACCATCACCTCCCTTCATGCTTCATATTCTTTCCTCCACCATTTTTCTAAGAGAATAAGTTTTTCATACTAGAGAGAAGAAGAAGAGAGGATCATTTTCAAGAGGGAAAATTTGTTCATCTCATTTCATGCTAGAAAAATGCAAGCACCATTTTTCTTATCTTGATTCCTCCATCATCTTCAAAGGCAACAAACCCCAAATGAGACATAAGCTCTACACTACACTTTCTACAGCAAATCTTGGACGCGTCGACTCGCCAGCTTCGCGCCCGAGTTGCCTCGGTATTGAGGTGGGAGCCCGTAAAAGATGCAGGCGATGTGGTGCCCTTCCGGCGAAGAGGCGACAACGAGGAGATGACGGATGAAGCATCCGCGGGAGATCGGAGTGGAGACGAAGACCGAAGGACTCGGATCATTCGGTATATCTCTTCCCTTATCTTGTTAGTTAGCTAGGACAAGTTTAATGGCCCGATCCGGGGTTTAGTGCGCGGTGGTGCCGGTTTGCAAAGTTCGCAAAATTAAACTTTATCACCGTTTCCGCATTTGGCCGTCAGATTGACGGCCGGGGCGCCGCCGTGCACTTACACTGGTATCAGAGCCTCGCCATTAACTTCGTCTAGCTTCGTTTGATGTGTTTGCATTTCCGATCGACCAAAATTCCAAAACTTGCATTTTTGTTCACATCAGTTTTCTGTCGAATTTTTCCGGTCTCTAAAATTTTTTCAGGTTGTAGAAAATTGATGTACTAGAAGTTCTAAGAGTTCTGGGAAAATTCGAGACATTGATCCTTCAGGAGGAGCGCGGAACCGCGGCAAAACCCCCCTTGTTGCCGCGGTTCCGCCGCAGGTTAGAATGGTCAATGTGTCAAACTTCTCCAGTGGGCTTCTGGGCTAAATTTAGGGGTTTTGGAATATTAAAATTGGGCCCAGATTTTCTGTGAGTGCTACAGTATTGCTTGGGGGCCCACTTGTTAATTTTTGATCGATCGGATATTTTAAACACATTATTTCACAGTATTTACATTATATCTGCGACCGTGAATGTCACTCGATCGGTAAATCCGGTCTAACTGCTATAGCCCGGTTAGACGGATTTGCGAACGTGACTTTCACGTTGATGTTCTATGTTTTTGCTGTGTTGTTGCGGATCGGTCGTGGGGGATAGCCTGGATGCAATGCTAGTACAGTTTTGTTGTATTATGTACATTTGATATTGCGGGGCGAGCGTCCGACATGTGGACTGCCGTCACTGCCTGTTTGTATTATTCTTTTGGGGCACGACCTGGTTGCGGTCGATGTACCCGTTGTATGTATATTTTACTTTCTGTACTAGGGTTACCCCGCGGAGGGGTGCACGGATAGCCGGGTTCTAGAGGGCAACGGGCCCGCATCTCAGGGCATTGAGACGGAGGGGGCTTCAGTCTGGAATTGGCGGGCTATTCGCCGCACTCATAGGGGGTACAGGTTGACCCAGGAGGGGTGCCCAAGTTACCGGATTCCATGAAGTGCTGGGTGGTCCATTCACGGTGCTGAAGGGGGCTGCCTCGCTTCAGGTTTTGGCGGGTGACTTGCCGCGCCCGTAGGGGTCTAGGATTTCATTGCACAGGCTATCCACACGACCAGGGGAACGTCGGGTTTCAGTAGTGGCTCTGTGAAACCCGGGGATCCCAAATATCTGTTTTCTTCTGTGATGCTGTACATTTCTGTGATGTTGCATTTTATTCACGCCTTGAGCGAAATACTATATATTGGTATATATATTAGTAGATGTTGTATATGTTTTTCATCCGTGCTAGTCCAGTCCCCGCTCTGCCGTTAGTTAGCTAACCTAACGGGTGATGACGGGACCCAGTGGCGAATGCGGATGGCATATACGTACGTTAGTATATTTTCGTTCTTTGTGGTGTGATCAATTGATGGGACTGCGTTGATTCGGATCAATGCAAGTTAAACAAACCTAATCTGATGTTGTTGGAACACTTTTCAAAAAGCTGTTATTGCAAGGACGTTCACTTTTGTTTTGCATCGTGGTATTCATTTGGAATATCCTGCTCCTCAGTCGACGAGGCAAGGGCCGAGATCCCTTCACCGGGAGTGACCCCTTGGACAGAAGTTTGCGCCAGGGCATTAACTTCACTATAGCCGATTACTTTTGCTTTGCACAGTGATATTCGGTTATGAATATCCAGCACCCCATTCTACGGGGAAAGAGCCGAGATCCCTTCACCGGGAGTGACCTCTTTAGTAAAGGTTTTCGTCACTATATTTTCTAAAAAGCTATCCGTTCCTTCAACGATATCAAGTTCATTACGTTAAAAAGGTTTTCGCCAGAAACCATTCGTAGCCCTCCGTCGTTTCATATGGGTAGTCAATAGTATTCAAGCTGTGTTTGTTGGCCAAAGTCAAGGCACAGTGTTTGGTAGCTGTTGGTTATTCATATGCAGCATAGATAGATGCGTTGGTTTGGAACAGTCGTACTGCCTAGTTGGCCAAAGTCAAGGGTAGGTACGGGTGGATTCAAATTAACCTGGAGAATGACGGGTAGAACTTGACATGTGACTTATGATTTGTTGGCCAAAGTCAAGGTCATAAGAGCATGGGGTAAAAATCACATCGGGAGTTTCAAAAGAACTGAAACTTGCCAGATATGCGCATACCTTCTGGAGTGTGATACCGTGAGCGGATTCCGTCACGTTATCATGCGATGATAGTTGGATCCCGATTCCCACTGATGAGTTGGTTTACTCCTCGGGTGACCCCGACTAATTCTTCTTTCATGTTTGGAGGAGAATTTGAGGTACAGTGGGAGGTTTCCAGATTAGATAAAGTGATAACCATTCTGATCTAGGTTAAAGTGCACGTTGAGTGTTTCTTTTCTCTCTCTCTCTGGCAGCGACCATTGACCCGACCCTAAGACTACGACTTAGAGACCAAGTTGACCGAACCTTCTTAACACTGGCTTTTGGATTGTCAGAGTTGCAGACCTCATTGCCACTCCTACTTTTACCCTTTTCTCCAGGACACCCCGTATTACTACGAACGTCCACTTCCATTGGACAAAACCATCGTATGGTTAGATACGAACTCGAAGGAATTCGAGGATGGTTTCCGGTTCTGGAGAAAACGGATAGGATTATTCAGTTGTCTTTTCCCTTTTACCTTCTCTCAAGTTACGAGTACTCCTTAGTTTAGGAGATAGTACACCTATTACGCAAATTGGATAGTCTTCTTCCAAACCTTAGGCTGGTGCCGACCAGTAGGGAATGAAGAAAACCAATTAGCCTAAACGGTGTGCAGAAGGTATTAAGATTAAGACAAAGCAAGGGATTAGTAAGAGGGCAAAGTAAATTGCGACTGATATTCACGACCAAACCGAGTATTTCTTCGCCAATCCTAAATAACCTTTGTATTTCTCCAGGACACTCCGTATCACTACGAAGATCCACAGTTTATTGGATGTTCAATCGTATGGTCATATACGAACTCGAAAGGAACTTGTTCCAGTTCGGGGATGGATTCTGGTTCAGGAGAAATAGGAATAAGATTTATTCAGGTGTCTTTTATCCTCACCTTCTCTCGCATTGCGAGTGCTCCTAGGATTAGGACAGTACACCCATTATGCTTACTGGATAGTCTTCTTCCAAACCATAGGCTGGTGCCGAACGGTAGGGAAGGAAGAAAACCACTTGGCCTAAAGGGGTGTGCAGAAGGTAATGACTAAAGACATATAAAGGGATTTGGAGAGGTGGCAAAGAATTATACGGTTATAGTTGTGAATCTGGATAATGGAAGAGGCATTACTAGAAATACCAGGATACCCCATCCAAACATTTCAATGTTTCAGTTCAACTGTGTACTGTTAAAAGAAAACTGATTTCCCATTTAGACACTTACTCCAGGGTATGTATTTACCAGGCATGATTCTCACATCTGTATGGTTTTACAGATGATGAGTGGGAGTAAGCTATTGGGAATTGGGTGATCATCCTCATTATATCGGGATTCGTTGTAATCGGTGATATTTGAGGAAATCACCTGGGTTGTTTGCCGGTCGGCAGACATTTGGTTTTGAATATCCGCTGTTATGCACCAATTTCAAATTGATATATCTGTACGTCTATTTTTATAGAGTGAGATATACCTTTTGAAATTATGTCGATGACATTTACCTATATCAGTCGATGGTTAGGTAAGGAGCATTGAACAGCGGTGTAATTCTTCTTAACCATAAGTACAGTTTTCAACCTACGACGCACAGTGAAAGAGTTGTTAGACTCAGCGGACTTATACAGAGTATTGTATGTTGTCCAGTGTCCATTAGGACAGAGGGGTTGGTCCTCATACTATATTCTGTTTACTTTTAACTTCTCTAGTTCTTAGACATGTGTTTCGTGGAAACACAGGGTCTAAGTTTTGAGGAGTTATAGGTATTTGAATAGAGTAGAGAACCAGGTGTAGCAAGTATTGGGATTCTTCAAAGTGATAGAAGATGTAGATACTTGTGTATGGTATTCAGTTGATAGTAATGATAAAGAGAAATTGCTTCTCTTTCAGGTTACTCATAATTGGAAGTATTCCTAAGTTGAGTAACGCTGATCGGCCTCCTTCCATTTAGTTGACATGCACTGGAGATAGCTGCATGATTTGAATCTGGTTCAATTAAATCAGTGCCTCTGGTTCTATATTGGATATAGTACAGTTCATATCTTAACATTGTTAAGGTACGGGGAGTTGTCCGGTTTATGATTAAAACCAGACTCTGGATAACTCAAGGCACGTTTCTGTAATGGTTGTTTGTGGGTTGACCCAGGCTATGACGAGGGTTGATTTTCTACCATCTGGCAGATCAATAGAAATATTGTTCTAGACTCGCCACAGTTTTATTAAAAATGGATTTTTTCAAAAACAGTAGTGGGAGTATGGTAGAACTGGAAGTGATTCCAGAACCGCAAACGATTACTGAAGATTTGATAAGGAACCTAAAGATTCAATCTGATTTGACATTCCATTGGCCACTCCGCAGATAAGGTGGGTAACTTCAGGCACCCGAGAGGTACTCCGGTAGCCTCAAGGACGGTGACAGGGAAGTTCTTGTTTACCCACACTTGCCATTGCTGTTGTTCCAGGCTGCGAGACCCGGTGGGAGAATGAGTATAGCGTCGTTCTAAACTAGCTTTAGAAGTGCACGTCTATATGACTCTGCCAGAGGGTTGTCGTAGTCAGTGGGAGCAGCGGAAGCATTGGTGGACATCAGGCTTATGTCTATTTATAAACTAAAGCAGATGTAGCGGAGATAGATCATCTATTTCTGACGTGACAGTCATAGGTTTGACTTCATCAGAATAGGGGATGGATCTGTTGAGAAGGTAGTAGGGTGTGATATCCTGGTATTTGGATGACATACACAGAGTAGGAAAAGAAACTCCTATACTACGATCGGTTATACTATGGTCGTCACACAGTGGTTTCTCCACATGGGACTTGGACATTATATCAGACATACTGGTTACTAGATCTATGGTTTTAGATCTAGATTTGGGTGGTTTCCTAATCAGGGTACTTTGACAGCATTCTAAGAGTATTTAGAATGGACGACTCCTGGCACGGTAGTGTACCTGCAGGTGATGGAGTCACCCTCTCTAAAGGTGTCTTACAGACTAAAGGGGAGAGGGATGTGCATGATTGGCAGATCACTTGCTTAGGCAATTGAGTCAATCATGAGATGTCAAGTACCACACCAGATGTTGTTCTTGCACTAGATGCAATAAGTTGACATTGATCCAATCGTGGAGAAACAGTCGGAAGCAGTTTTAGAACATAAGTGAATGTTCTAGGGATATGATAACGACAGCCTCATTTAGGAGACAGTTATCATTCCAGGCTTCCAAGGTGACATGGACGACAAGGAGGTTGTCAGAGTTATAGTTTTTCCTTCTGACGAGGGGCAGTATTCTGGACAGGTGATCCAAGGCAATACTGAGGGAGGCATGGCGCAGGATACTGATTAAGTTCAGTTGACGATACAGTCTGAGAAGTTTGGATTTGGAGTTCATTTATGAGCTAGGTCCCATCAGACATCCAGACATTCTAAGACAGGTATTGCTCATTTCGGGAGATGGTATTCTCCGCGAACTTGAGATATAGAGAGAGACATAGAAAGAAACTTCAGGGCGGATCCACTCACTGAGGCTATTCCTCGACCGCAAAAGTTTCACAAACGGGATTTGTGAGACTGACTAGTAGAGGAGTTGGGTGTTCGGTATCACACGGGCTGTGAGTATGCGACATCGCAATAATTAGCCTTGAGTGCAAGTGGGAGATTGTTGGAGATAGTGCCCTCAGAGTCAATTATTGGATCACAGGCACGTGATTGCAATGATTGAGGGAGGACCTATCCCGGTACGACAGTCTTACTCGAGATGATAGTATGCTATCTGGTTTACCTTTATCATCGTGTACTGCTTTAGGTGACCTGACAGGTCGCTATTGCACGTTGATAGAGCCCTTAGGATTCTTGCTTGACTGCCAGCAGTATGAGGGCGATCATATAAGTGAGAGCTGGAGTCTACAAGCACATCCTTAAAAGGTCCTTAGTCGTGGGAGTTTCGAGACAGGGCATCGATTCTCCAGAGTAGACTAGTGTATACAGTCGAGACCCCGACGAGGGGCGGTGGCCGGTCTCACAAGCCACTGGTGTCTGTTGGTTCACCTAAGATGTATACAGGTGCTCATTGGGTTATGAGTACACCGGACAGGACTCGCCGGGAACATGCTAGTTGGTCTTATACCTGACGTCAGATAGCAGTTCCCAGGTGACATGTGTACAGGTTAGTTCATCGACCTGGGGATCGTCATTTATCTCGTGTGAGTTCCTACTGTGCTTTGATTACTACCCTACCATGGCTCAAAGGAGTCGTGCAAACAGGTTTTAGTTGGGTACAGTCCCGAGCCACATGGAGGCAGTGAGCGGATCTTCGGGGGTTTCGTCTCTCCCGGTATTGGGGGTGAGGTCGCGCTGTGTCTAGGAGAGCCATTACACGAAGTCCTTGGCCAAGGCAGGAGATTTACTGGTAAGTATTCCAGTAGTATCTCAGGGTGTTCTGGGCTACACTCCGACACGACTTGTACCGCTTTTGGGGGTCTGACTTTTACCAACCCCCTAGGCCCGACAAGCGATGCTCATAGACGAACGGACCGGACTGTACGGATATTGTCACTGACAGGCTCAGTAGGGTGTCAGGATGAGTTCGCTCATCGACGTCCCTTTTGGTCAATAGCTGGTGGCCCGTTACGTATTGGCTTATACCTCTGACGTGCTAGTGGTTAAATCCACAGCTATAGTATTGACGAGTCTTTAGAGTCCACCACACTTTCAGTTACTCAAGCTTTCGGGCGAAACGCTGTAGAGGCCGTATGGAGATATGGCAGGGTCCGATCAGATACGTGCGGTATTGCACGGATCAGGATCGGACGGTTTGTAATAGAGGCCGTATAGATATATGGCAGGGTTCGATCAGATACGTGCGGTATTGTACGGATCAGGATCGGACGGATATTACTAGCCGGCTTTGGTTTAAGCCGGATCCTAGTATAGTACAGTGTAGTTTTGTCTCATTACATTTGTATACGGACGGAATACAGATGCGGGTGTGTATGCACAGTATCGGGGTTTTTCTGTAATTTATTACGGGACCAGTTTTCTGGAGTTGCCAGTTTGCATTCCGTTCCGGCCGGTTTTCCTTTGTTCTTTCCCGGCCGGACTTTTCCGATGGAGGGTGTTATTTGCAAGTTTGCAAATAACACATTGTGGAGGTTTTTCTTGCAAATATATTTATTATGAAAGCATCTTTTGATACCATTCTTATCCATCATTATCACTTGCCTTTTGTTGATTAGAAGTGATTAGAGTTTGATGTGAGATGGTTATGATGATGTTTTGGATGTGGTCACCACTTGTGCTCCTACCATCACCTCCCTTCATGCTTCATATTCTTTCCTCCACCATTTTTCTAAGAGAATAAGTTTTTCATACTAGAGAGAAGAAGAAGAGAGGATCATTTTCAAGAGGGAAAATTTGTTCATCTCATTTCATGCTAGAAAAATGCAAGCACCATTTTTCTTATCTTGATTCCTCCATCATCTTCAAAGGCAACAAACCCTAAATGAGACATAAGCTCTACACTACACTTTCTACAGCAAATCTTGGATGCGTCGACTCGCCAGCTTCGCGCCCGAGTTGCCTCGGTATTGAGGTAGGAGCCCGTAAAAGATGCAGGCGATGTGGTGCCCTTCCGGCGAAGAGGCGACAACGAGGAGATGACGGATGAAGCATCCGCGGGAGATCGGAGTGGAGACGAAGACCGAAGGACTCGGATCATTCGGTATATCTCTTCCCTTATCTTGTTAGTTAGCTAGGACAAGTTTAATGGCCCGATCCGGGGTTTAGTGCGCGGTGGTGCCGGTTTGCAAAGTTCGCAAAATTAAACTTTATCACCGTTTCCGCATTTGGCCGTCGGATTGACGGCCGGGGCGCCGCCGTGCACTTACACATGTGACTGGCCCTTGAATACTATGAAGTCTATAGGACTCCATCTGATCTAAGTAAGCCAAAAGCCCAGAAATCTAAAACCATTTAAGGAGTAAATAAAGGAACTGGTTTTTAATAAGTAAAGAAAGCATGTTTGAAATCAAAGTTTTTCAAATAACTAAGCCGAAAATGCATTTTTAAAAATGTGTGGTCTTTTCTGAAAATTTCGGCAGAGTTTCCTTTGTAAAAACTGGCCTCGAACGGGGTACAACAAGAATAATATATATGAAATGATAAAAGGAATCCCCAAACGGGAGCTAGCTCTTCGTCAATCGACAGTCACAACCACGCAAGCAATAATAATATACAACGCCAAAGGGCGAGGATCAAAACCCAAAACGAACTCAAAACGGCCAGAAAACCGTAATACTACAAGCACGATTCTAAGGTCGAAATAATACATCACTGTGTCTAAGTCTGAAATAATATACAAGTTTTGGTTGATGGAATTTCTAGATACAATGAATAGTACAGGTACAATGGCTGTTCTGATACAAAAGAACCCACCTACACAAGCAAGTCGCCCATATGGAAGCAGTGTGCCAGAAATGCCGCTATAGAATCTGTACGGTAAAAACCTGCAAAAACTGTGGCACAACGGGGGTGAGTTGCCAACTCGTGAATAGAAAATATCTACAAGCAGATATCGAATGTATGACCCATCCTAGGTCAATACGATCAGATATATATAAACCTCAATATAAAATAAGTCTGCAGCCTGCTAAACTGGCAATGTAATCTCTATACATGAGTGTAGTACCAAGTGCTCGTGCCAGTGCCTCAGGTAATAGCATATCACAAATATGAGGTATGATCAATGTAATCAAATCTGCATGTACGTGGATCCCATCCACTCGTCACCCAATGACAATAACCATCATGCATGTAAATATCATCAGCATATGCATGGAAATATGAGGATATAAACCACTTGTGTCCCTCGCGACACGTCAAAAATCATGGAACCGGAGTGTCCAGCATCGACACTCGAAAACATCATGAAAACTGTGCCCAGCATCGGCACGTAAATCCTCATATATCGGGCTCCGTCAGTCCGGACCAGCCCACGGGCTCTGTCTGCGGAATCGGCCCTCGGCCCCAGCAGTACGCCCATATCCATCTATCGACTCTGGTCGGTATCCTCCGGATTACCGCCAGGTCCAACCAATCACCGGTAGGTACTCGCCCACCTCCAGGCTCAATCGGTAAAGTCCATCGATCATCTTGCCGAGGGGAACCATACCGGGCCCACCATGTACCCGCAATCGGCCTCGTCCACCCCTCGAATCGGATTTCACATGTCGCTCTCAGCACCGAGAAAACACATGGTGGACGCACTGAAATATCATATCAAGGGTAACCGGGTTTTTAAAGCAGTTACATATTCTCTATTGAAATACCCACGGTTCCTAAATCCAGAAATATCATGGAAATAGCAACTCTCAATGCGTATAATCAGAAAGCATGATGTATGCGACATGTAAAAGAAATGTAAGCATATCATTATGTCATGCAGAATCATATACTGAATGCAACAATACTACAGTGTAGTGACATGGAAATTATCGATGATGAAGTGTGTGAACCGGCAACAAGTGTACGTGGAACATACGCATCATCGATAATGGTGCCGGTGTCCTAGCAGCATGACTATAATATATCAACAATACAAGCGATGCAATGCAAATAGCATGAATATGCAGAATCGAACAATCAACGCAACAGTAAAGAATCTATCTCAATAAATATATCATGCAACCTTGCCTTTTGAAATAAGACGAATCAGGGTTTTTGGTAAAATAAGGGCTACAGGGTTTTAAGAAAAGATGTGTCGTTTGAAAATATCCGTAGAATCCCTTTTGCCTATCTTTAAAATATCCCCGATTCGTTAGTTTTGAAATAGGTATGACTCGGGTCTAGTCTAACGCCTACTATGAGAACTATGGACCCAACTATCAAGTCAATTGGGAGGGGTATGAAAACCACCTAAATCTGAGTCGATATATACATATATATACAATAGTCGGTGATCCCTCCTCAATAGTATCACGCATGATACAGTATATCATATATCTTTCTCGAGTCATGAGTGCGGATCTAATTATCAATATATAGCTCGTACGTAAATCCTTCGTACGGCATCCTAAATCTGGGGTACTGACCTAAGCCTAGTACAAACGACATCATCAATATATGCATGCACGTGTATGAAACACTTCGTCAAAAGACCCTCTAAGTCATCATGTCGTATCTCGAATACGAACTCTGCCATACCGCCGATCTCACGGCCTCAAATCAAATCTCATCAACCCATCTCAATCCTACGTATCATCCTCAAATCCCGTATATGAACACATTGTCCCATACCCATGTGTAGATATACACACCTCCATATGCACACAGATAAATGAAAGAATGTATGCAAGTATACGTGTACGTATATGTGTGGGTGCAACCACTACTCTACTGTTTCGCACTATACTAAACCAATGCATCTTTATCATCAATAATTCCATTATTACCATCAAAAATCTTAAACAACACATAATAAATATATGTGTGTATACGTATTCGTATACATCACCACGGACTGCGGGGGTGCTATACGCCATCCACCCGACTTCCCCGTAGATATAATCTACTCACTTTGCTTCTCGTGTGCCGATGCCGATGTCGCCATTTTCGTCTTCTTTGCCTCTACATCACGTAGGGTACCTACAAGTATATCACAAACGCTAAAGCACATGAAAATCACATCGGAAAGCCAAAACAGCACCCGCTACTCGCATAGGTAAAAACCTACCGTCTCACATTTAAACACGATCAATATCCGCTTGTCGTTGACGTCCAAACGCCACCCGAAAGAAACGAATCACCAAATGCCAAAATCCATGCTAAAACAAGTCGTAAATCATGCGCCAACATAGGGAAAATCAACCCAGATTTTACCCTAGATGGAACCAGACAAAATTACACATGCCAAGCGTCAAGACTACTGGAAATAGGGCTATGCACCAAAAACGAGATGGTTTCCCCCTGCTCTGGCCGCAATTTGCGGCCAGATGGTATTAATTGGCGGCTGGGAACAGGAGTTGTGGTCTAGGTTTGGGTGTGGTGGTTCTAGGGTGTAAGTCCACGGTAGCGCCCCGGCCGTCTAAGAGACGCCAAATGCGGAACAAAAACTTTTTACAACTGGCGCTATCGCATATTATAACCCGGATCTACCATTAAAGCTAAACTAACAAACTACAAAGTGGGTAGAAGAGTTATACCGAACGATCCGAGTCCTTCGGTCTTCAACCATCATTCCATGCTTTGTTTCGACTGCTCCGATCTCCTGAATCTCCAATCTTCTCGTCCAGGTGGCACCACGTCGACAGATCTTTAAACGGGCTCCCGCCTCTGAACCGAGGCAACTTGATCGTCAAATTTGCCAAAAGAGACGACCAAGATGATGTAGAGAATGAGTAGAACACTTTGTCTCGTTACGTCCAAGGCTATGGACGAACGGTTAATGAAGTTTCCTTTTTGGATCGGTTGAAATGAGAAATGAGGCTGTCTAATTTTCATGAACCCGAATCTATCATAATCTTTTTTCTAGTGAAAAAAACCCATAATCCTATCAAGAGAGGGGGCCGGCCATATAAAGAGGAAGGGGTGAGTGTAGGAGCAAAGTGGTGACAATAAGAATGAAGCTTATCATGAAAGAATGAGCCACCAAGTATGAACACATTAATGTAACTAATGAATCATCACCCTTAGTCACCAAAACATTAAATGACCATTAATGCACTAATCCACCTCACCATCCTAGTCACCATTCTAGAACCTTCTAGAAACACGACTCACCTCATGACTCACCCTCAAGAAGAAAAGATAAATCCGCATTTAACCGAATGTTAAATACGGCTGATAGAAAACTGGAAACTGGCAACTTCCAAAAGTGATCCTGAAACTTTAAGGATGTGCTTACAGACCCCAGCTCCCACGTATATGATCGCCATCATACTGCTGGTAGTCAAGCAAGAATCCTATGGGCTCTATCAATATGCAATAGCGAACTAAAGCATGTATACGATGATAAAGACAAACTAGATAGCAAACTATCATCTCGAGCAAGACTGTCATATTGGTATAGGTCCTGCCTCAATCATTGCAATCACGTACCTGCGATCCAATAATTGACTTTGAGGGCACTATCTCCAACAATCTCCCATTTGCACTTAAGGCTAATTATTGCGATGTCGCATACTCACAGCCCGTGTGATATCGAACACCCAACTCCTCTACTAATGAGTTTCACAAAGCTAGTTTGTAAAACTCTTGTGTTCGAGAAATAGCCTCAGTGAGTGGATCCGCCCTGATGTTTCTTTCTATATCTCTCTAAATCTCAAGTTCGCGCAGAAAACCATCTCCCGAATTGAGCAATATCTGTCTTAGAATATGTCTGAATATCTGATGGGACCTAGTTCATAAATGAACACCAAATCCAAACTTCTTAGACTATATCGATAACTGAACCGAATCAGTATCCAACACCATGCCTCCTACAGTATCCTCTTGGACCATATATCCAAAATACTGTCCTTCGACTAAGGAAAACTATAACTCTGACAATCACTCTGTCAACCATGTCACCTCTGAAGCCTGGAATGATAACCGTCTCCCTGAGGAGGCTGCCGTCATCAAATCCATAGAACAAGCACTTTTGTTCTATAACTGCTTCCTTATATTTCTTCAGGATTGGATTAATATAAACTTATTGCATCTAGAGCAAAAACAACATCTGGTGTGGTATTGTTGCGCCACGGCAGCGCCCCGACTTCTACTCGAGGCCAAAATGCGGAATCAAAATTTTTTTCTTAACTTTAACCGGCGCTACCGCGAACAATATACCCGGATCGTGACCATTAACCTAATCCTAGCTAACAAGAGAAGGGAAGAGATATACCGAGTGACCCGTGTCCTCCGGTCTTCTCGTCGTCGTCCCGATCTCCCGCGGAATCTCCGTCCGTCGCCTCCTCGTCGGAAATGGCCCCACGTTGCCGATATCTTTTACGGGCTCCCACCTCTGGACCGAGACAACTCGGGCGCGAAGTTGGCTAGCCGACGCGTCCAAGGGTACTGTAGGTTGTAGTGTAGAACCTTTGTCTCATTGGGGTTTATGTTGCCATTGGAGATGGAGGAATGAGGTTAAGGAAAAATGGTGCTTTCATTTTTTCCAAACAAGAAAAAAAAAGATGAAGAAATATGTGCCACCACTAAAATGAATCTCTCTCTTTTTCTTCCTCAAGTGTGGCCGGCCATAATGAGAGGGGAAAAGCCACAAGGGAGGTGAGTGTAGGGATAGCTAATGGTGACCACAACCAAGTGAAGAAAATGAGGAATAAATGTCACAACCATTTCTAATAAAAGTCAAAACAAATCCTTTCACATAAATGCAGAAGAAGAGATAAGAAAGGAATCTCATGATGCTAAAACCCATCATAAAGCCACATATAGAAGAAACCCCCTCCACAAAAAGTTATTTGCAAACTTGCTAATAACCCCTTCCATCGGAAAGTCCGGCCGCGAAAGAACAAAGGAAAACCGGCCGGAACGGAATGCAAACTGGCAACTTCAGAAAACTGATCCCGTAATAAATTACAGGAAAACCCCGCTACTGCATATACATGCCCGCATCTGTATTCCCACTGAACATAAATGCAAAGAGACAAAATCAACACTGTCTAATACTAGGATCCGGCTTAAACCAAAGCCGGCTAGTAAAAAACCGTTCGATCACGATCTGTGCAATACCGCACGTGTCTGATCGAACCCTGCCATATCTCCATACGGGCTCTACAACGTTTCGCCCGAAACTTGAGTAACTGTCTGTGTGGGGGACTCTAAAGACTCGTCAATACTATGGCTGTGGATTTAACCACTAGTACGTCAGAGGTATTAGCCATACGTGACGGGCTACCAGCTATTGACCAAAAGGGACGTAGATGAACGAACTCATCCTGACACCCTACTGAGCCTGTCAGTGAAAATATCCGTACAGTTCGGTCCGTTCGTCTATGAGTATCGCATGGCGGGCCTAGGGGGTTGGTAAAAGTCAGACCCCCAAAAGCGGTACAAGTCGTGTCGGAGTGTAGCCCAGACCACCCTGAGATACTACTGGAGTACCTACCAGTAAATCTCCTGCCTCGGCCGAGGGCTTTGTGTAATGGCTCTCCTAGACACAGCGCGACCTCACCCCCAATACCGGGAGAGACGAACCCCTGCAGATCCGCTCACTGCCTCCATGTGGCTCGGGACTGTACCCAACTAAAACCTGTTTGCATGACTCCTTTGAGCCGTGGTAGGGTAGTAATCAAAGCACAGTGGGAACTCACACGAGACAAATGACGATCTCAGGTCGATGAACTAACCTGTACACATGTCACCAGGGAACCGCTATCTGACGTCTGGTATAATCCCAACTAGCAGGTTCCCGGCGAGTCCTGTCCGGTGTACTCATAACCCAATAAGCACCTGTATACATCTTAGGTGAACCAACTGACACCAGTGGCTTGTGAGACCGGCCACCGTCCCTCGTCGGGGTCTCGACTGTATACACTAGTCTACTAATGGAGTATCGATGCCCTGTCTCGAAACTCCTACGACTAGGGACCTTTTAAGGATGTGCTTATAGACTCCAGCTCTCGCGTATATGATCGCCATCATACTGCTGGTCGTCAAGCAAGAATCCTAGGGGCTCTATCAACGTGTAATAGCGACTCGTAAGGTCACCTAAAGCAGTACACGATGATAAAGATAAACCAGATAGCATACCATCATCTTGAGTAAGACTGTCCTACTGGGACAGGTCCTCCCTCAATCATTACAATCACGTGCATGTGATCCAATAATTGACTCTAAGGGCACTATCTCCAATAATCTCCCACTTGCACTCAAGGCTAATTATTGCGATGTCGCATACTCACAGCCCGTGTGATACCGAACACCCAACTCCTCTACTAGTCAGTCTCACAAAGCTCGTTTGTGAAACTTTTTGCGTTCGAGGAATAGCCTCAGTGAGTGGATCCACTGTGGTGTTTCTTTCTATGTCTCTCTTTATCTCAAGTTCGCGGAGAAAGCGATCTCCCGAAATGAGCAATACCTGTCTTAGAATATCTGGATGTCCGATGGGACCTAGTTCATAAATGAACTCCAAATCCAAACTTGTTAGACTGTATCGTCAACTGAACTTAATCAGTATCCTGCGCCATGCCTCCCTCAGTATCCGCCTGGACCACCTGTCCAAAATACTGCCCCTCGTCAGAGGGAAAACTATAACTCTGACAGTCACTCTGTCATCCAGGTCACCTTGGAAGCCTGGAATGATAACCGTCTCCTAAAGGAGGCTGCCGTTATCAATTCCTTAGAACATCAACTTATGTTCTAAAACTGCTTCCGATTGTTTCTCCAGGATTGGATGAATATCAACTTATTGCACCTACTGCATGAACAACATCTGGTGTGGTACTTGACATCTCATGATTGACTCAATTGCCTAAGCAAGTGATCTGCCAATCATGCACATCCCTCTCCCTTTTAGTCTGTAAGACACCTTTAGAGAGGGTGACTCCATTATCTGTAGGTACACCACCATGTCAGGAGTCGTCCATTCTAAATACTCATAGAATGCTGTCTAAATACCCTGATTAGGAAACCACCCAAATCTAGATATAAAACTATAGATCTAGTAACCAGAATGTCTGATATAATATCCAAGTCCCATGTGGAGAGACTACTGTGTGACAACCAAAGTATAACCGATCGTAGTATAGGAATATCACTTCCTACTCTATGTATGTTATCTAAATACCAGGACATCACACCCTACTACCTTCTTAACAGATCCATACCCTATTCTGATGAAGTCAAACCTATGACTATCACATTAGAAATAGATGATCTATCTCCGCTGTATCTGCTTTAGTCTATAAATAGACATAAGCCACCTGTCCATCAATACTTCCGCTACTCCCACTGACTACGACAACCCTCTGGCAGAGTCATATAGACGTGCACTTCTAAAGCTAGTTTAGAACGACGCTATACTCATCCTCCTGCCTGTTCTCACAGTCTGGAACAACAGCAATGGTAAGTCTGGGTAAACAAGAACCTCCCTGCCACCGTCCTTGAGCATACCGAAGTACCTCTCGAGTGCCTGAGGTTACCCACCATATCTGCGGAGTGGCCAATGGAATGTCAAACCAGATTGAATCTTTAGGTTCTTATCAAATCTTCAGTAATCGTTTGCGGTTCTGGAATCACTTCCAGTTCTACCATACTCCCACTACTGTTTTATGAAAAAATCCATTTTTATTAAAACTGTGGCGAGTCAAGAACAATATCAATATTGATCTTCCAGATGGTAGAAAGTCAACCCTAGTCATAGCCCGGGTCAACCCACAAACTGCCATTACAGAAACGTGCCTCGAGTTGTCCAGTGTCTGGTTTTAAGCATAAGCCGGACAACTCCCCGTATCTTAACAATGTCAAGACATGAACTGTTCTATATCCAATATAGAAACAGAGGCACTAATTTAATTGGAACCAGATTCAAATCATGCAGCTGTCTCCAGTGCATGTCAACTAAATTGAAAGAGGCCGATCAACGTTACTCAACTTAGGAGTACTTCCAATTATGAGTAACCTGAAAAAGAAGCAAGTTCTCTTAATCATTACTATCAACTGAATACCATCCACAAGTATCTACATCTTCGATCACCTTGAAAAATCCCGATACTTGCAATACCTGGTTCTCTTACTTTATTCTTATACCTATAACTTCTCAAAACTTGGACCCTGTGTTTCTACGAAACACCTGTCTAAGAACCAGAGAAGTCATAAGTAAACAGAATATAGTACTAGGACCAACCCCTCAATCCTAATGGACACTGGACAATATACAATACTCTGTATAAGTCCCATGAGTCTAGTGACTCATTCACTGTGTGTCGTAGGTTGAAAACTGTACTTATGGTTAAGAAGAATTACACCGCTGTTCAATGCTCCTTACCTAACCATCTACTGATATAGGTAAATATCATAGACATAATTTCAGAAAGTTATATCTCACTTTATAAAAATAGATGTATAGATATATCAATTTGAAATTGGTGCATAACAACGGATATTCAAAATCAAATATTTGCCGACCGGCAAACAGCCCAGGTGACTTCCTCAAATATCACCAATTACAATGAATCCCGATATAATGAGGATGACCACCTAATTCCTAATAACTTACTCCCACTCATCATCTGTAAAACCATACAGATGTGAGAATCATACCTGGTAAGTACATACCCTGGAGCAAGTGTCTAATTGGGAAATCAGTTTTCTTTTAACAGTACACAGTGAAACTGAAACATTGAAATGTTTCGATGGGGTATCCTGGTATTCCTAGTAATGCCTCTTCCATTATCCAGATTCACAACTGTAACCATATATCTCTTTTCCATCTGTCCAAATCCCTTTATGTGTCTTTAGTCATTACCTTCTGTACACCCCTTTAGGCCAAATGGTTTTCTTCCTTCTTTACCGTTCGGCACCAGCCTATGGTTTGGAAGAAGACTATCCAATAAGCATAATGGGTGTACTTTCCTTATCTTAGGAGCACTCGCAATGTGAGAGAAGGTGAAGATAAAAGACAACCGAATAAACCTTATTCCTATTTCTCCTGAACCAGAATCCATCCCCGAACTGGAACAAGTTCCTTTCGAGTTCGTATATAACCATACGATGGATTATCCAATAAACTTGGGATCTTCGTAGTGATACGGAGTGTCCTGGAGAAATACAAAGGTGATTTTGGATTGGCGAAGAAATACTTGGTTTGGTCGTGAATAGCAGTCGCAATTTACTTTGCCCTCTTACTAATCCCTCTCTTTGTCTTAACTTAATACCTTCTGCACACCACCGTTATGCTAATTGGTTTTCTTCATTCCCTACCGTTCAGCACTAGCCTAAGGTTTGGAAGAAGACTATCCAATTTGCGTAATAGGTGTACTACTCCTAAACCAAGGAGTACTCGCAACCTGAGAGAAGGTAAAAAGAAAAGACAACTGAATAGTCCTATTCATTTTCTCCAGAACCAGAAACCATCTTCGAATTCCTTCTTGTTCGTATATAACCATACGATGGTTTTGTCCAATGGAAGTGGACGTTCGTAGTAATACGGGGTGTCCTGGAGAAAAGGGTAAAAGTAGGAGTGGCAATGAGGTTTGCAACTCTGACAATCCAAAAGCCAGTGTTTAAGAAGGTTCGGTTAATCTTGGTCACTGAGTCATAGTCAAGGGTTGGGTCAATGGTCGCTGCCAAAGAGAGAGAGAAAAGAAACACTCAGCATGCACTCTATCCTAGATCAGAATGGTTATCACTTTATCTAATCAGGAAACCTCCCACTGTAACGTCAAATTCTTCTCCAAACCTGAAAGAAGAATTAGCCGGGATCACCTGAGGAGTAAACCAACTCATCAGTGGGAATTGGGATCCAACTATCATCGCATGATAACGTGAGGGAATCCACTCACGTCACCACACTCCAGAAGGTATGCGCATGCCTGGCAAGTTTCAGTTTCTTTAGAAGCTCCCGATGTGATTTTTACCCCAAGCGGTTTATGACCTTGACTAGGTCAACAAACCATAAACCGCTAGTCAAGTTCAACCCGTCATTATTCTGGATTGCATTAAACCCACCCGTACGTGCCCTTGACTAGGTCAACAAGGCCGCACGACTGTCCTAACCAATCCCACTTATGCAACAAACAAGTACCACTTAGCTACCGAACACTACGTCTTGACTAGGTCAACAAACGCAGCACGAATACTAGATAATACCTGTAGGAAATGACGGAGGGCTACGGCTGGTTTTTGGCGAAAAAACTTTAACGTAATGAACTTGATATCGTTGAAGGAACTGCATAGTTTTTATAAAAATATAGTGACGAAAACCTTTGCTAAAGAGGTCACTCCCGGTGAAGGGATCTCGGCTCTTTCCCCGTAGAATGAGGTGCAGGATATTCCAACTGAATACCATGATGCAAAGCAAAAGTAATCGGCTATAGTGAAGTTATTGCCCTGACGCAAACTTTTGTCCAAGGGGTCACTCCCGGTGAAGGGATCTCGGCCCTTGCCTCGTCGACTGAGGAGCTGGATATTCATAACCGAATACCACTGTGCAAAACAAAAGAGAACGCCCTTGCAAGAATAGCTTTTCTGAAAAAGTGTTCCAACAACATCAGAATAGGTTTGTTTAATCTTGCATTGATCCGAATCAACGCAGTCCCATCAATTGATCACACCAATAAAGAACAAAAATAATGATGTACGTATATGCCATCCGCATTCGCCACTGGGTCCCGTCATCACCCGTTAGGTTACTTAACTAACGACAGAGCGGGGACTGGACTAGCGCGGATGCAAAACATATACAACATCTACTAGTATATATATCAATGTATAATATTTCGCTCAAGGCGTGATAAAATGCAACATCACAGAACAATACAGATATATGGGATCCCCGGGTTTCATAGAGCCGCTACTGAAACCCGATGTTCCCCTGGTCGTGTGGATAGCCTGTGCAATGAAATCCTAGACCCCTACGGGTGCGGCAAGTTACCCGCTAAAACCTGAAGCGAGGCAGCCCCCTTCAGCAACGTGAATGGACCACCCAGCACTTCACGGAATCCGGTAACTTGGGCACCCCTCCTGGGTCAACTTATACCCCCTACGAGTGCGGCGAATAACCTGCCAATTCTAGAGTAAAGCCCCCTCCGTCTCAATGCCATGAGATGCGGGCCCGTTGCCCTCTAGAACCCGGTTATCCGTGCACCCCTTCTTGGGGTAATCCTAGTACAGAAAATAAAATATACATACAACGGGTACATCGACCTCGATCTGGTCGTGCCCCAAAAGAATAATACAAACAGGCAGTGACGGCAGTCCACATGTCGGACGCTCGCCCCACAATATCAAATGTATATATAAAACAAAACTGTACTACCACTGCAACCAGGCTATCCCCACGACCGATCCGCAACAACACAGTACAATACAGAACATCAATGTGAATGTCACGTTCACAAATCTGTCTAAC
The DNA here is from genome assembly GCA_030015575.1 of Agapanthus africanus. Taxonomy (NCBI): domain Eukaryota; kingdom Viridiplantae; phylum Streptophyta; class Magnoliopsida; order Asparagales; family Amaryllidaceae; genus Agapanthus; species Agapanthus africanus. The sequence goes on along the minus strand of JASDDO010000029.1, from coordinate 238,478,614 downwards.
CGGGCTATAGCAGTTAGAGAGGATTTACCGATCAAGTGGTATTCACGGTTGCAGATATAATGTAAATACTATGAACTAGCATGTTTAAAATATCCGATCGATCAAATTTTATCAAGTAGGCCCCCAAGCATTACTGTAGCACATAAAGAACATCTGGGCCCAAAAAGAATATACCAAAACCCTATTTCCAGCCCAAAAGCCCACTGCAAAAATTTGGTGCGTTGACAAGTCAAAAGCACGGCGGAACCGTGGCCCAAGCATGGGTTTGGCCGCGGTTCCGCGGCGGTATGGTGAGATCTCGCGACCAAATTTTCACAGATGGCTTATATTTCCATGCACAGTATTCTGAAACAACCTGAAAAATTTTTGGAGCCAAAAAAGTTTCGACAGAAACTGTGAACATGAAATCGGGTTTTCGGAAAAATCCATTCGATCGAACTTGTAAACATGTTAGACCAAGCTAGGCTAGGTTAATGGCGTGTCTCTGATACCATGTTGCGCCACGGCAGCGCCCCAGCCTTCTACTCGAGGCCAAAATGCGGAATCAAATTTTTTTTCTTAACTTTAACCGGCGCTACCGTGGACAATATAACCAGATCGTGACCATTAACATAATCCTAGCTAACAAGAGAAGGGAAGAGATATACCGATTAATTCGTGTCCTCCGGTCTTATCGTCGTCGTCCCGATCTCCCGCGGAATCTCCGTCCGTCGCCTCCTCATCGGAAATGGCCCCACGTCGCCGATATCTTTTACGGGCTCCTACCTCTGGACCGAGGCAACTCGGGCTCGAAGTAGGCTAGCCGACGCGTCCAAGGGTACTGTAGGTTGTAGTGTAGAACCTTTGTCTCATTGGGGTTTATGTTGCCATTGGAGATGGAGGAATGAGGTTAAGGAAAAATGGTGCTTTCATTTTTTCCAAACAAGAAAAAAAACGATGAAGAAATATGTGCCACCACTAAAATGAATCTCTCTCTTTTTCTTTCTCAAGTGTGGCCGGCCATAATGAGAGGGGAAAAGCCACAAGGGAGGTGAGTGTAGGGATAGCTAATGGTGACCATAACCAAGTGAATAAAATGAGGAATAAATGTCACAACCATTTCTAATCAAAGTCAAAACAAATCCTTTCATATAAATGCAAAAGAAGAGATAAGAAAGGAATCTCATGATGCTAAAACCCATCATAAAGCCACATATAGAAGAAACCCCCTCCAAAAAATGTTATTTGCATACTTGCAAATAACCCATTCCATCGGAAAGTCCGGCCGCGAAAGAACAAAGAAAAACCGGCCGGAACGGAATGTAATATTGCAACTTCAGAAAACTGATACCGTAATAAATTACAGGAAAACCCGCTACTGCATATACATGCCCGCATCTGTATTCCCACTGAACACAAATGCAAAGAGACAAAATCTACACTGTCTAATACTAGGATCCGGCTTAAACCAAAGCCGGCTAGTAAAAAACCGTTCGATCACGATCCGTGCAATACCGCTCGTGTCTGATCGAACCCTGCCATATCTCCATACGGGCTCTACAGCGTTTTGCCCAAAACTTGAGTAACTGTCTGTGTGGGGGACTCTAAAGACTCGTCAATACTATGGCTGTGGATTTAACCACTAGCACGTCAGAGGTATTAGCCATACGTGACGGGCTACCAGCTATTGACCAAAAGGGACGTCGATGAGCGAACTCATCCTGACAACCTACTGAGCCTGTCAGTGACAATATCCGTACAGTCCGGTCCGTTCGTCTATGAGTATCGCATGGCGGGCCTAGGGGGTTGGTAAAAGTCAGACCCCTAAAAGCGGTACAAGTCGTGTCGTAGTGTTGCCCAGAACATCCTGAGATACTACTGGAGTACCTACCAGTAATCTCCTGTCTCGGCCGAGGGCTTTGTGTAATGGCTCTCCTAGACATAGCGCGACCTCACCCCCAATACTGGGAGAGACGAACCCCTGCAGATCCGCTCACTGCCTCCATGTGGCTCGGGACTGTACCCAACTAAAACCTGTTTGCACGACTCCTTTGAGCCGTGGTAGGGTAGTAATCAAAGCACAGTGGGAACTTACACGAGACAAATGACGATCTCAGGTCGATGAACTAACCTGTACACATGTCACCAGGGAACTGCTATCTGACGTCTGGTATAATCCCAACTAGCAGGTTCCCGGCAAGTCCTGTCCGGTGTACTGATAACCCAATGAGCACCTGTATACATCTTAGGTGAACCAACTGACACCAGTGGCTTGTGAGATCAGCCACTGCCCCTCGTCGGGGTCTCGAATGTATACACTAGTCTACTAATGGAGTATCGATGCCCTGTCTCGAAACTCCCACGACTAGGGACCTTTTAAGGATGTGCTTATAGACTCCAGCTCTCACGTATATGATCGCCATCATACTGCTGGTCGTCAAGCAAGAATCCTAGGGGCTCTATCAACGTGTAATAGCGACTTGTAAGGTCACCTAAAGCAGTACACGATGATAAAGATAAACCAGATAGCATACCATCATCTTGAGTAAGACTGTCCTACTGGGACAGGTCCTCCCTCAATCATTGCAATCACGTGCCTGTGATCCAATAATTGACTCTGATGGCACTATCTCCAACAGGTACTTGACATCTCATAATTGACTCAATTGCCTAAGCAAGTGATCTGCCAATCATGCTCTTCCCTCTCTCCTTTAGTCTCTAAGACACCTTTAGAGTAGGTGACTCCATCACCTGCAGGTACACCACCATGCCAGGAGTCATCTATTCTAAATACCATTAGAATACTGTCAAAGTACCCAAATTGGAAAACTACCCAAATCGAGATCTAAAAACCATAGATCTAGTAACCAGAATGTCTTATATTATATCCATGTCCTTTGTGAAGAAACAACTGTGTAATATCCACAGTACAACCGATCGTAGTATAGGAATTTTACTTCCTACTCTGTGTATGTCATCCAAATACCAGGACATCACACCCTACTACCATCATAATAGATCCATCCCCTATTCTGATGAAGTAAAACCTATGACTGTCACATCAAAATTAGATGATCTTATCTTCGCTATATCTGCTCAAGTCTATAAATGGACATAAGCTACTTGCCCACTATACTTCTGCTGCTCCCACTGACTACGACAACCCTCTGGCAGAATAATATATACGTACAATTCTAAAGCTAGTCTACAACGACGCTATATCTATCCTTCTGCCGAGTCTCACAGTCTAGAACAACAGTAGTGTCAAGTCTGGGTAAACAAGAACCTCCCTGTCACCGTCCTTGAGGCTACCAGAGTACCTCTTGGGTGTCTGAGGTTACCCACCATATCTGTGGAGTAGCCAATGGAATGCCAAACCTGATTGAATATATAGGTCCTATTAAATTTTCCGTAATCGTTTGCGGTTCTGGAATCACTTCCAGTTCTACCATACTCCCATTACTGTTTTCTGAAAAAATCCATTTTACTAAAACTATGGCGAGTCAAGAACAATATCACTATTGATCTTCCAGATGGTAGAAAAGTCAACCCTCGTCGAAGCCAGGGTCAACCCACAAACTGCCATTACAGAAACGTGCCTTGAGTTATACAGTGTCTGGTTTTAAGCATAAGTTGGACAGCTTCCCGTACCTTAACATCGTTAAGATATGAACCAATCTATATTCAATATAGAAATAGAGGCACTAATTTAATTGGAACCAAATTCAAATCATGCAACTGTCTCCAGTGTATATCAACTTAATGGAGAGAGGCTAATCAGCATTACTCAACTTAGAAATCCATCCAATTATGAGTAATCTGAAAGAGAAACAAGTTTCTCAAAACCATTACTATCATCTGAATACCAATCGCAAGAATCTACATCTTCGATCTCTTTGAAAAATCCCGATACTTGTGATACCTGGTTCTCTACTTTATTCTTATACCCACAACTTCTCAAAACTTAGACATTGTATTTCTACGAAACACTTGTCTAAAAACTAGAGAAGTCATAAGTAAACAGAACATAGTACGAGAACCTACCCCTTTGTCTTGATGGACACTGGAAAACATACAATACTCTGTATATGTCCGCTGAGTTGAATAACTCAAAACTTGTGCATCGTAGGTTGAAAAATGTACCCAGACGATTTGCTCAAATATCACCAATTACAACGAATTCCGATATAATGAGGATGATCACCTAATTCCCAATGACTTACTCCCACTCATCATCTGTAAAACTGTATAGACATGAGAATGAAACCTCGTAAATACATACCCTGGAGTAAGTATCTAATCGGGAAAGCAGTTTTCTTTTAACAATGCGTAGTGAAACTGAAACATTAAAATGTCTCGTAGGGGTATCCTGGTATTCCTAGTAATGCCTCTTCCATAATCCAATTCATGACTGTAACCGTATATTTCTTTGCCATCTCTCCAAATTCCTATATTTGTCTTTAGTCATTTCCTTCTGTACACCATCGTTAGGCTAAATGGTTTTCTTCCTTCCCTACCGTTCGGCACCAGCCTATGGTTTGGAAGAAGACTATCCAGTAAGCATAATAGGTGTACCCTCCTAATCCTAGGAGTACTCGCAACTTGAGAGAAGCTGATGATAAAAGATTACTGAATAAAACCTTATTCTATTTCTCCCGAACTGGGAAAAAAGCAAAGGTGAAATTGGAGTGGCGATGAGGTACGTGTTTTGGTCGTGAATGATTAGCGGTCGCAATTTACTTTACCCTCTTTCTAATCTCTTTATTTTGTCTTTACATATTACCTTTTGCACACACTACTTAGGCTAATTGGTTTTCTTCATTCCCTACCTTTCGGCACCAGCCTATGGTTTGGATTAAGACTATCCAATAAGCGTAATAGGTGTACTTTCCTAAACTAAGGAGCCCTCGCAACCTGAGAGAAGGTGATAATAAAAGACAACCGAATAGACCAATTCTATTTCTCCTGAACCTGGATCCATCCTCGAAGAAGTCCCTTCGAGTTCGTATATAACCACACGATGGATCTATCCAATGGAAGTGGATATCCGTAGTAATACGGGGTGTTCTGAGAAATACAAAGGGTAAAAGAAGGTGCGGTAATGACTTATGCAACTAAGACAATCCAAAGGCCAGTATATTAAGAAGGTTCGGTCAACTTGGTCACTGAGTCATAGTCTAGGGTCCGTCAAAGGTCGCTGCCAAAGAGAGAGAGAGAGAGAAAAGAAACACTCTGCGTGCACTCTAACCTAGATCAGAATGGTTATCACTTTATCTAATCAGGAAACCTCCCACTGTAATCTCAAATTCTCCTCCAAACCTGTAAGAAGAATTAGTCGGGATCACCCGAAGAGTATACCAACTCATCAGTGAGAATCGGGATCCAACTATCATCGTATGATAACTTGATGGAAGCCACTCAAGTTATCACACTCCAGAAGGTCTGCGCATGCCTGGCAAGTTTCCTGTATGTTTGAAACTCCCGATATTATTTTTGCCCCATGCTCTTATGACCTTGGCGTTAGGTCAAAATATCATAAGTCACATGTCAAGTTCTATCCATCATTATCCAGGTTAATTTGAACCCACCCGCACATGCCCTTGGCGTTAAGTCAAAATGGCAGAACGACTGTCCCAAACCAACTCATCTATCTATGCAACAATTGAATACCCAGCAGCTACCAAACACTATGCCTTGACGTTAAGTCAAAATACATAGCTTGAATACTACTGAATACCCAAAAGAAATGACGGAGGGCTACGACTGGTTTTTGGCGAAAAACCTTTAACGTAATGTACTTGATCTCGTTGAAGGAACCTGATAGTTTTTTATAAAAATATAGCGGCGAAAACGTTTGGCTAAAGAGGTTATTCCCGGTGAAGGGATCTCGGCTCTTTCCTCGTGGAATGAGGTGCAGGATATTCCAACCGAATACCGCGATGCAAATAAACTTGTAATCGACTATATTCAAGTTATTACCCTGACGTAAACTTCTGCCCAAGGGGTCACTCCCGGTGAAGGGATATCTGCCCTTGCCTCGTTGAATGAGGTGCGGGATATTCTAACTGAATATCACTATGCAAAACAAAAGGAAACATCTTTGTAATAACACTTTTTAAAATTTGTTCCAACAACATCAAATATAGGTTTGTTTTATTCTTGCATTGATAAGAATCAATGCAGTCCCATCAATCAATCACACCAGAAAAGAACGAAAATAAAATGTACGTATATACCATCCGCATTCGCCACTGGGTCCCGTCATCACCCGTTAGGTTACTTAACTAACGACAGAGCGGGGGCTGGACTAGCGCGGGTGTAAAACATATACAACATCTAATAGTATATATACAAATATACAATAATCATTCCAGGCGTGATAATATGCAACATTACAGAAAAGTAATAAGCATCACAGAACAATACAGATAATCTGGGATCCCCGAGTTTCACAGAGCCGCTGTTGAAACCCGACGTTCCCCTGGTCGTGTGGACAGCATGTGCAATGAAACTTAGACCCCTACGGGTGCGGCAAGTTACCCGCCAAAACCTGAAGCGAGGTAGTCCCCACAGCATAGTGAATGGAACACCCGGCACTTCACGGAATCCGGTAAAATGAGCACCCCTCCTTGGGTCAACCTGTACCCCCTACGAGTGCGGCGAATAGTCTGCCAAATCTAGAGTGAGTTCCCTTTGCCTCTCAAAGCCATGAGACACGGACCCGTTGCCTTCCAGAACCCGGCTATCCGTGCACTCCTTCGCGGGATAAACCTAGTATAGAAATAAAAATATGTTCAACGGGTACATCGACCTCAACCCGGTCGTGCCTCAAAAGAATATTATACAACCGGCAGTGACGGCAGTCCACATGTTGGACGCTCGCCCCGCAATATCAAATGTACAAATAAATCCTAACTGCACTATCATTGCACCCTGCTATCCACTACGACATATCCGCAACATCACAGCACAACACAGAATATCAACGCGAATGTCACGTTCGCAAAACCGTCTAAAAGAACTAAAGCAATTAGATGCGGTTTACCGATCAAAAGACATTCCCGGTCGGAGATATAATGTAAATACTGCATGCTAACAAATTTAAAATTTCGATCGACCAAATTTCCCGAAGTGGGCCCTACGTACATCTGCTTTACAGTAACAAAATCTGGGCCCAAAAGAACTGTACCAAACACCAAAATTCACAGTTTAAAGCTTACTGGAGAAATTTAGTGCACTGTTCCAACAGTTCTGCCGTGGTTCCGCGGTCAAACCTTAGCTTTGACCACGGATCCGCGGCGCTACTGTAGGATCACGCGCTCAAATTTTCCCGTAATGTTTAAAAACCCCTGCACAATTTTCTGTGATATGTAAAATTATTTTTAGGCCCTTTAAAAAAAACGACAGAAATTTGTGTGCTTGAAAATTGTGATTTCGGAAATTCCGTTCGATCGATCTTTTAAACGCGTTAGCACAAATTAGTATAGCTTAATGGTGAGGCTTTGATACCACTGTAAGTCCACGGTAGCGCCCCGGCCGTCTAACAGACGCCAAATGTGGAACAAAAACTTTTTACAACTGGCGCTATCGCGTACTATAACCCGGATCTGCCATTAAAGCTAAACTAACAAACTACAAAATGGGTAGAAGAGTTATACCGAACGATCCGAGTCCTTCGGTCTTCAACCATCATCTCATGCTTTGTTGCGACTGCTCCGATCTCCTGAATCTCCAATCTTCTCGTCCAGGTGGCACCACGTCGATGGATCTTTAAACGGGCTCCTGCCTCTGAACCGAGGCAACTCGATCGTCAAGTTTGCCAAAAGAGACGACCAAGATGATGTAGAGAATGAGTAGAACACTTTGTCTCGTTACGTCCAAGGCTATGGACGAACGGTTAATGAAGTTGCCTTTTTGGATCGGGTGAAATGAGAAATGAGGCTGTTTAATTTTCATGAACCCGAATCTATCATAATCTTTTTCTAGTGAACAACAACCATAATCCTATCAAGAGAGGGAGCCGGCCATATAAAGAGGAGGGGGTGAGTGTAGGAGCAAAGTGGTGACAATAAGAATGAATCTTATCATGAAATAATGAGTCACCAAGTATGAACACATTAATGTAACTAATGAATCATCACCCTTAGTCACCAAAACATTAAATGAACCTAGTCACCATTCTAGAACCTTCTAGAAACATGACTCACCTCATGACTCACCCTCAAGAAGAAAAGATAAATCCGCATTTAACCGAATGTTAAATACGGCTGATAGAAAACTGGAAACTGGCAATTTCCAAAAGTGATCCTGAAACGAATTTCAGGATAACCCCGTAATGGTATAAACATACCCGCAATTGTATTACGACCGAATACAAATGCAACCGAGACAAAGATATTATATCTATACAGTATAATACTCGGATCCGGCTTAAACCAAACCGACCAGTATTATCTGCCCGAAAAGTGACACGTGCGAAAACGCACGTGCATTTTCCGAACTTTGCCATAAAACCATACGGGCTCTACAACGTTTCGTCCGAACTTGGGAAAGTGTCTGTGGAGGACTCTAATGACTCATCAACACACTGGCACTGGGTATAAACTCTAGCTCGTCAGAGATACAAGCTGTACGTAACGTTTGCCTATGTATTGATTGGAAGGGAAGCTGACGAGCGAACTCATCCATAAACCCTACTGAGCCTAACAGTGACAATATACATACAGTCCGGTCCGTTCGTCTATGAGTATCGCATATCTGCCTAGAGGCTGGTAACGTCAGACCCCCAATAGCAGTATAAGTCGTGTCAAAGAGTGGCTCAGAACACCCTGAGATACTACTGGAGTACCTACCAGTAAATCTCCGGTCTCGACCGAGGGCTTTGTGTAATGGCTCTACTAAACACAGAGCGATCTCACCCCCAATAACGGGAGAGATGAATCCCCTGCCGATCCGCTCACTTGCTTCCAATGTGGCTCGGGACTGTACCCAACTAAAACCTATTTGCACAACTCTTTTGAGCCTGGTAGGGTAGTAATCTAAGTACAGTGGGAACTCACACGAGACAAATGACGACCTCAGGTCGATGAACTAACCTGTACACATGTCACCAGGGAACTTCTATCTGACGATATATATAATACCAATTAGCAGGTTCCCGGCGAGTCTTGTCCGGTCTACTCATAACCTAATGAACACCTGTATACATCTTAGGTGATCCTACTGACACCAATGGCTTGTGAGACCGGCCATCGCCCCTCGTCGGGGTCTCGACTGTATACACTAGTCTACTCTGGAGTATCGATGCCCTGTCTCGAAACTCCCACGACTAGGGACCTTTTAAGGATGTGCTTATAGACCCCAGCTCCCATGTATATGATCGCCCTAATACTGCTGGTAATCAAGCAAGAATCCTAGGGGCTCTATCAACGTGCAATAGCGAACTAAAGCATGTATACGATGATAAAGACAAACCAGATAGCAAACTATCATCTCGAGCAAGACTGTCATATCGGTATAGGTCTTGCCTCAATCATTGCAATCCCGTACCAACGATCCAATAATTGACTTTGAGGGCACTATCTCCAACACAGGGTGCCTGCACATCTCACTGTCAACTCAGTTTTATTTTAGGGGTCTCGGGGTGATAGCAGATTCCTAAATACGATCACAGATTCACAGTTTTCCCCCAACATCATCTTATAAATCCGTATTCTGTGTTTTAGCTTCAGGTTGGTCCAATAACACTTCACCACAGGGATTCTAAGGTCACCACAAGTCTCAATTTCATCTTTGATTTCAGATCTAACATAAACCCTAACTTGAAGTTTGACAAGTCCACCAAACGACACCATATCGACATGAAACTAGAATGGATGCAATAAGAATTGAAATACTAAACTAGGGGTGCAGAAATTACCTCCTTTGGAAACTCAAGAAAATTCTTGAGTTGCTCAAAGTCTTCCAAATCCATTCTTGCTAGGTTAAATATGTAGCTAGTGAGCTTGGGAGCAAGTTTTGTGAAGCGGGAATGGGGTTTTGGTGAGGGAATTGAGAGGGATCTATGGAGTGAAGGGGAGGGAGATGAGGGAGGAGCAGGAGCAGCAGCTCTTGGGGAAGGGGAGAGAGAAATGAGATGGGGAAATGAAAAGGTTTGGTTCAAAAAGAGGGGTTAACCCTATACCTACCATCTCTCTCTCTCATCATCATACTTACCTTTTCTTTTCTTTTCCTTTTTATTTTCTTCTCCCACCATGTGAACCCTAAGCAACCATGCACCCAAAACATGTAACAAGTGTAACAAGTGTTGAAAATGATATGTGCACATTTTTGCACAAAAATGCTAAAAATCCGATTAGCGATTAGCACTAAATTAGCACATAACTAATCATAAAAACTTAAAAATGGCATAATTCCATAAAATACCCTATTTTAGAATTTTCCATAATTTTTCCCCATTTATTTGTATTTGATTATACCGGAATATTAAAATATTCATTAAAATAATATTAAATTATAAAAATTTCCAAAAATAATATTTTATTATTTTGAAACGTTACACAACGTGTTTGCCTGACAGCAAAACTAGGTGCATCTGATATGCACGAAGAATCTCGATTTAGTGCATTTAGTGTGCACCTAAATCGCATCAAGCGTCTTAAGTATGCGCAAAATCCAAATCAAGTGCACAATGTGCATGAAAATAAATATCAAATATCACACTCGAAATCGACGGTATACGATACATTTAAATCAAAATCCAAATCAGGTATACCGTGGTACAAAATCTCACCATCCTGTGCATCGGCGTGCACAAAAGCAAATCAAATACTAAAAGTGTATAAAAACTATGCCGAAACCATAAGTCAAATCATATGCATGCCCTAGGCATGAAATCAAATATCATGAAACTCGGTCATCAAAACTCAATCATGAAATAAATCACCCACAAATACTGAAATCCAATATGACGGATATGTGATAGTCAATCACAAAATAATAAATCATAAATGTTGTCGTCGATATGTCCGTCCTTTAAAGTCGAGAAGGTGTCGGTGCATCCAATGCTAGCAGAGCAAGATATCTACTTGCCTTCTGATCATGGCCTGTCGCTTGGTGCCCTTAGGCACTCGTCTCTCACTGCGAATTGCTAAGTACATAGCTCCTCGGTTCAACGGTCCAATATGGAAACGATAACGGAAGCAGTCCGCTCTGACACATCCTTTAAAGATCTCTGGCCAACTATCACGGTCATTCTAAACATGTCTCGTCGACGATGCCGAACTCTGGCCTACTGGGTGTGCGTCATATAATCGCTCTTGGGTCCAGGTCTCTCGTTCAGTATTTCCAGAAAGGTCCTGTCGAAGTCTCTCCCAAGTCTCGTTTCTGCCGAACTGCCCGGAAGTTATCATCCTTTTACTATATCTATTTCTTATTCCAGAACGGCTGCATGCTCATCACGACTCCTCCTGGAATATATATCCATAGTCAACGCTCCTGCTTGCGTATCACATCTCTGATGTCGGCGGAGTGGAACGTCAACCTCATCAAGATCTCGTACGAACCTCTTACTCCACTTTTCTCTAATATCGACTGCTTCGGACTCGCCTCGTCGTGGCTGCATGGACTGTGCTCCAACGGCTATACTCATATCTGGAGTCTCCCAAGCAATGCGTCTCATCACCTAATATCCGAATGAAGTCAAATCATCCGATCGATTTGTCAAAACCTCATAATCCCTCAAGAGCTCAACATCTTGGGTACAGTTTAATAGTGTCGAGTACATACCACAGCATCGGTGGACCAGCCGTAGAAGGGCAAACCCAAGCCTCACTAATGGCGCCGCGGAACTGCCGTAAACCCTAAGGTTCAAAGTCTTTCACACGGTCATTATGTCGAGTTTGTTAGTCGATGTACAACACCCCATGACTTGTGGGGAAGCGGAATAATGAAAATCGATCTTGTTTTATGCGTAAACATCGACTAACCGAGAATCTTTGCTTAAACAATAACTAACAAGAAACCATAGAAGAGTTAACTACTATAATAAGTGATTATACCTAAAGAACCGTGTCCTTCATCTTTCCGTTCTCCACGTCCTCTCCGGCCTTCTCTATGTAGTAGATGATCCAACCGAGAGCTTTACTACAAGCTTCACCTCTAACTTGAGGTAACTAGGTTTCTTAAATCGCTAATCTAAGTAACCTAGGTGATATAGAGAATGGTTAAGGATTAAGTAGTCTACTCTAATCCTTGATCTCAACACATGAGAGGGGAGGATTAGGGTTTGAAGAGGGAGAGCTTGAGGAGAGAGAAAGTGAGCAAGAGAATGAGATGAGATAATGATCTATCATAATATATATCAAGCATTATCATTTATCCAATAAAAGAAAATAAAGGATTAATAATCATGCTTCATAAATACAAGAGGGTGATTCATCTCCATGAGTCATTAAGCATTTATGATGCATTAATGACATGGATGAATCACTCAAATGACTCACTAATCTCAATTAATGCATATGCCACCTTAACCCCCTAGTCACCATCTTCTAGAAGCTTCTCACGTAATTACGAGAACGCCCCTCCTATCCGTGAAAAACATGGAAAAACTTTAGACAGTATAAATCCAATAACCGGATACTAGAAACTGGCTTAAACTAAAGCCGGCTAGTATAAACTGTCCGGATGTCGTACGTGCGTAAACACACGTATGCGTCCGAACCCTTGTCGTAAAACCATACGACCTCTATATCGTTTCTCCTGGAGTAGGGAAACTCTCTGTGTGAGACTCTAGAGACTCGACTACTATGCTGGCAGTGGGTTTAACCACAGACCGCAAGCGGCACTAGCTGTACGTAATGGTCCCCAGGTAGATGTCGATAAGAAGGCCGATGAGGAAACCCATCCGAACTCCTATTGAGTTTGATGTGACAATCTCCGTACAGTCCGGTCTGTTCGTCTAAGACTATCGCATAGCGGGCCTAGGGGGCGGCAAGCGTCAGTCCCCTAATAGCGGTATAAGTCATGTCGGAGCGAAGCCCATTATACCCTGAGAAACTACTGGAACCTACCAGCAAATCTCGCTTGCCCTGGCCAGGGACTTTGCGTAATGGCTCTCTGACACAGCGCGATATCAACCTCCAATACCGGGAGAGACGAATCCTGTCTAACCGCCACTTCCTCCAAGTGCTCGGGACTGCACCCAACTGCTACCTGTTTGCACGACTCCTTTGAGCCGTGGTAGGGTAGCAATCTAAGAACAGTGGGACACACTCGAGGCGAAGTAGCAGTGTGAAGTCTGCGGACTATGCTGTACTCATGTCACCTGGGAATCGTTAACTGACGACTGGTATAAAACCAACCAACAGTTCCCTGTGAGTCCTGTCCAGTGTACCTGTAACCTAACGAGCACCTGCATACTATCTCCAGTACGACGTACTGACGGCTGTAGGACAGACCATCTTCCCAATGTTGGAGATAGTGCCCTCATAGTCAATTATTGGATCGCAGGTACGTGATTGCAATGATTGCGGAGGACCTATACCGGTAGGACAGTCTTACTCGAGATGATAGTATGCTATCTGGTTTGCCTTTATCAGTCGTGTACACGTTCAGGTGACTGATTACATGTTACACTTTGATAGAGCCCTTAGGATCTTGCTTTACTACCAATAGTATGATGGCGATCATATTCGTGAGAGTTAGGTAGTTTATATGCATATCCTTAATTGTGGTCCCTAGTCGTGGGAGTTTCGAGACAGGGCATCGATACTCCGGAGTAGACTAGTGTATACAGTCGAGACCCCGATGAGGGGCGGTGGCCGGTCTCACAAGCCACTGGTGTCAGTTGGATCACCTAAGATGTATACAGGTGCTCATTGGGTTATGAGTACACCGGACAGGACTCGCCGGGAATCTGCTAGTTAGTACTATACCTATCGTCAGATAGCAGTTCCCTGGTGACATGTGTACAGGTTAGTTCATCGACCTGAGGTCGTCATTTGTCTCGTGTGAGTTCCCACTGTGCTTTGATTTCTACCCTACCACGGCTCAAAGGAGTCGTGCAAACAGGTAGCTTTTGGGTACAGTCCCGAGCCATATGGAGGTACGTGAGCGGATCGGCAGGGGATTCGTCTCTCCCGGTATTGGGGGCGAGGTCGTGCTGTGTCTACGAGAGCCATTACACATAGCCCATGGCCATGGCAGGAGATTTACTGGTAGGTACTCCAGTAGTATCTCAGGGTGTTATTGGGCTACACTCCGACACGACTTATACTGCTATTGGGGGTCTGACGTTACTAGCCCCCTAGGTAGATATGCGATACTCATTGATGAACGGACCGGACTGTATATACATTGTCACTGTTAGGCTCAGTAGGGTTTCTGGATGAGTTCGCTCATCAGCCTCCCTTGAGGTCAGTCCGTGGGCAGCCGTTACGCATAGCTAGTGCCGCTGACGGTTTGTGGTTAAACCCACTGCCAGGGTACTGACGAGTCATTAGAGTCCCCCACAGACAGTTTCCCAAGTTCGGGCGAAACGTTGTAGATGCCGTATGGTTTTATGGCAGGGTTCGGAAAATGCACGTGCGTTTACGCACGTGTTATTTTTCGGGCAGATGATACTGGTCGGCTTTGGTTTAAGCCGGATCCGAGTATTATATTGAGTAGATATAATATCTTTGTCTCAGTTGCATTTGTATTCGGTCGTAATACAAATGCGGGTATATTTATACAGTTACGGGGTTATCCTGAAAGTCGTTTCAGGATCACTTTTGGAAGTTGCCAGTTTCCAGTTTTCTATCAGCCGTCTTTTAACATTTGGTTAAAGACGGATTTATCTTTTCTTGGATGAGAGTGAGTCATGCTTCTAGAAGGTTCTAGAAGGTTCTAGAAATTGGTGACAAGGTTAATGACTCATGCTTTGATTTCAATGAGGTTTTGTTTTCCTTAAGATCTTTGTGCTTGATATTTTCATGTGTTCACACATGATATTTTTCTTATGGTCACCCCCCTCTCCTACGATCACCTCCCTCTTTGCTATAAGAGGCCGGCCCCCTCTCTCTCCTCATACACTCTCTCACTTGATGTTTTTCACTTGGAAAAGATTATGATAGTATTTGGGGTGCATGGAATTTCACAGCTCATTTCATTCCATCACCCGATTCCCTCGGCAACTTCATTAACCGATCGTCCACGGATTTGGACGAAGCGAGACAAAGTATTCCACTCATTCTCTACATCAATCTTGGTCGTCTCTTTTAGCAAACTTGACGACCGAGTTGCCTCGAGTCAGAGGCGGGAGCCCGTTTAAAGAATCAGTGATGTGGTGCCACCTGGACGAGCAGATCGGAGATCGACGAGATCGGAGCAGCCGCAACGGAGCGTGGGATGATGGTTAAAGAACGAAGGACTCGGATCGTTCGGTATAACCTTTCTACACTCTTTACAGTTTGTTAGTTTAGCAATAATGGAAGATCCGGGTTAAAGTATACGATAGCGCCAGTTAAAAAGTTTTTGTTCCGCATTTGGCGTCTGTAGACGGCCGGGGCGCTAGCGTAGACTTACAGTGGTATCAGAGCCTCACCATTTTGCTATACTAATTTATGCTAACGCGTTTAAAACATCGATCGAACCGGAAATCGAAAACCGCAATTTTTCAATTTGACAGTTTCTGTTGATTTTAAATGGTGTCCTAAAAATATTTCACATATCTCAGAAAACTGTGCAGGGTTTTGTAAGAGCAACGACAAAATTTGGGCACGTGATTCCACCAAACCGCCGCGGAAACGCGGCCAAACCCATGGTTTGGCCGCGCATCCGCGACCACTTGGTGAGATCATGCTCCCAAATTTGTACAGTGTGTTCCCCTCTGGAAATTGGGGCTTTTGGTATATATCTTTTGGGCCCAGGTTTTGTTACTGTTCTCCAGATTTGCGTGGGGCCCACTTTGTGATATTTTGTCGATCGAAATTTAAACATGTTAGTTTACAGTGCTTACATTATATCTCCGACCGGGAATGTCATTTGATCGGTAAACCGCGTCTGATTGCTATAGTTCTTTTAGACGGGTTTGCGAACGTGACATTCGCGTTGATGTTCTTTGTTGTGCTGTGATGTTGCGGATTTGTCGTGGTGGATAGCAGTGTGCAATGGTAGTACAGTTTGAGTTTATTTGTACATTTGATATTGCGGGGTGAGCGTCCAACTTGTGGACTGCCGTCACTGCCTGTTGTATAATATTCTTTTGGGGCACGACCAGGTTGCGGTCGATGTACCTGTTGTACTATTTTTCATTACTGTACTAGGTTTTACCCCGCGACGGAGTGCACGGATAGCCGGGTTCTGAGGGGCAACGGGTCCGTATCTCATGGCTTTGAGAGGCAGAGGGGCCCCACTCTAAAATTGGCAGACTATTCGCCACACTCGTAGGGGGTACAGGTTGACCCAAGGAGGGGTGCTCAATTTACCGGATTCCGTGAAGTGCCGGGTGTTCCATTCACTATGCTGTGGGGGACTACCTCGCTTCAGGTTTTGGCGGGTAACTTGCCGCACCCGTAGGGGTCTAGGTTTCATTGCATAGGCTATCCACACGACAGGGGAACGTCGGGTTTCAGCAGCGGCTCTGTGAAACCCGGGGATCCCAGATTATCTGTATTGTTCTGTGATGCTTATTACTTTTCTGTAATGTTGCATATTATCACGCCTGGAGCGATAATTGTATATTGGTTTATATACTATTAGATGTTGTATATGTTTTACACCCGTGCTAGTCCAGTCCCCGCTCTGTCGTTAGTTAAGTAACCTAATGGGTGATGACGGGACCCAGTGACGAATGCGGATGGCATATACGTACATTTTATTTTCGTTCTTTTCTGGTGTGATTGATTGATGGGACTGCGTTGATTCTGATCAATGCAAAAAGTTAAACAAACCTGTTTTCAGTTGTTGGAACAAATTTAAAAGTGTTATTGCAAAGACGTTTTCTTTTGTTATGCATAGCGGTATTCAGTGGAATATCCTGCACCTCATTCGACGGGGCAAGGGCCGATATCCCTTCACCGGGACTGACCCCTTGGGCAGAAGTTTGCGTCGGGTAATAACTTCACTATAGTCGATTACAAGTTGCTTTGCATAGCGGTATTCAGTGGAATATCCTGCACCTCATTCCACGAGGAAAGAGCCGAGATCCCTTCACCGGGAGTGACCTCTTTAGCAAAGGTTTTCGCCACTATTTTTTAAAAAGCTATCAGGTTCCTTCAGCGATATCAAGTTCACTACGTTAAAGGTTTTTCGCCAAAAACCAGCCGTAGCCCTCCGTCACTTCTTTTGAGTATTCAGTAGTATTCAAGCTATGTATTTTAGCCAAAGTTAAGGCATAGTGTTTTGTAGCTGCTGGGTATTTCAATTGTTGCATAGATAGATGAGTTGGTTTGGGACAGTCGTTCTGCCGATTGGCCAAAGTCAGGGGCATGTGCGGGTGGGTTCAAATTGACAAGATAGTGACGGGTAGAACTTGGCATGTGACTTATGACATTTTGACCAAAGCCAAGGTTATAAGAGCATGGGGCAAAAATCAGATCGGGAGTTTCTAAAGAAACTGAAACTTGCCAAGTATGCGCATACCTTCTGGAGTATGAGTAACGTGGATGCATTCCATCACGTTATCATGCGATGAGAGTTGGATCCCGATTCCCACTGATGAGTTGGTTTACTCTTCGGGTGATCCCGATTGATTCTTCTTTCAGGTTTGGAGGAGAATTTGACAGGACAGTGGGAGGTTTCCGGATTAGATAAAGTGATGACCATTCTGATCTAGGTTAGAGTGCACGCAGAGTGTTTCTTTTCTCTCTCTCTTTGGCAGCGACCTTTGACCGACCCTAGACTATGACTCAGTGACCAGGTTGACCGAACCTTCTTAAAATACTGGCTTTTGGATTGTCTATGTTGCATAAGTCATTGCCACTCCTTCTTCTACCCTTTGAATTTCTCAGAACACCCGTATTACTACGGATATCCACTTCCATTGGATAGATCCATCGTATGGTTATATACGAACTCGAAGGGACTTCTTCGAGGATGGATCCAGGTTCAGGAGAAATAGAATTGGTTTATTCAGTTGTCTTTTATTATCACCTTCTCTCAGGTTGCGAGAGCTCCTTGGTTTAGGAGAGTACACCTATTACGCTTATTGGATAGTCTTATTCCAAACCATAGGCAGGTGCCGAAAGGTAGGGAATGAAGAAAACCAATTAGCCTAAGCAGGGTGTGCAGGAGGTAATATGTAAAGACAAAATAAAGGGATTAGAAAGAGGGCAAAGTAAATTGCGACTGTTATCATTCACGACCAAACCGCGTACTTCATCACCACTCTTATTTCACCTTTAAAAGAATAAGGTATTATTCAATTGTCTTTTATCATCACCTTCTCTCGAGATACGAGTACTCTTTGGTTTAGGAGGGTACACCTATTATGCTTACTGGATAGTCTTCTTCCAAACCATAGGCTGGTGCCGAACGGTAGGGAAGGAAGAAAACCATTTAGCCTAACTATGGTGTGCAGAAGGTAACGACTAAAGACAAATAAAGGGATTTGGAGAGATGGCAATAAAATATACGGTTGAAGTCATGAATTGGATTATGGAAGAGGCATTGCTATGAATACCAGGATACCCCTACGAAACATTTTCATGTTTCAGTGCATTGTTAAAGAAAAACTGGTTTCCCGATTAGACACTTACTCCAAGGGTATGTATTTACCAGGTTTCATTCTCATATCTGTATGGTTTTACAGATGATGAGTGGGAGTAAGTTATTGGGAATTAGGTGATTATCCTCATTATATCGGAATTCGTTGTAATTGGTGATATTTGAGGAAATCGCCAGGGTACAGTTTTCAACCTACGACGCACAGATTTTGAGTTGTTCAAACTCAGCGGACTTATACAGAGTATTGTATGTTATCCAAGTGTCCATCAGGACAAAGGGGTAGGTCCTGGTACTATGTTCTGTTTACTTATAACTTCTCTAGTATTTAAACAAGTGTTTCGTAGAAATACAAGGTCTAAATTTTGAGAAGTTATGGGTATAAGAATAAAGTAGAGAACCAGATATCACAAGTATCGGGATTCTTCAAAGAGATCGAAGATGTAGATTCTTGTGATTGGTATTCAGATGATAGTGATGGTTTTGAGAAACGTGTTTCTCTTTCAGGTTACTCATAATTGGATGGATTCCTAAGTTGAGTAATGCTGATTAGCCTCTTTCCATTAAGTTGATATGCACTGGAGACAGCTGCATGATTTGAATCTGGTTCCAATTAAATAAGTGCCAAAGTTTCTATATTGGATATAGAATAGTTCGTACCTTAAAAGATGTTAAGGTACGGGGAGTTGTCCAGCTTATGCTTAAAACCAGACTCTGGATAACTCAGGGCACGTTTCTGTAATGGCTGTTTGTGGGTTGACCCTGGCTATGACGAAGGTTGATATTCTACCATTTGGAAGATCAATAGTGATATTGTTCTTGACTCGCCACAGTTTTAGTAAAATGAATTTTTTCAGAAAACAGTAGTGGGAGTATGGTAGAACTGGAAGTGATTGCAGAACCGCAGACGATTATGGAAAATTTAATAGGACCTATATATTCAATCAGGTTTGACATTCCAATAGCCACTCCGCAGATATGGTGGGTAACCTCAGACACCCGAGAGGTACTTCGGTAGCCTCAAGGATGGTGACAGGGAGGTTCTTATCTACCCAGACATGACACTACTGTTGTTCCAGGCTATGAGACCCGATAGGAGGGTTGTCGTAGTCAGTGGGAGCGGCGGAAGCATAGTAGACATGATGCTTATGTCTATTTATAGACTAGAGCAGTTATAGCGGAGATAGATCATCTAATTTTGATGTGATAGTCATGGGTTTGACTTCAATCAGAATAGGGGATGGATCTGTTAAGAAGGTAGTAGGGTGTGATGTCATGGTATCTGAATGACATACACAGAGTAGGAAGTTAAATTCCTATACTACGATCGGTTGTACTGTGGTCGTCACACAGTTGTTTCTCCAGACAGGATATGGATATAATATTTGACATTCTGGTTTCTGGATCTATGGTTTTAGATCTAGATTTGGGTAGTTTCCTAATGTGGGTACTTTGACAGATATTCTAATGGTTTTTAGAATAGATGACTCCTAGCATGGTGGTGTACCTGCAGGTGATGGAGTCACCCTCTCTAAAGGTGTCGTATAGACTAAAGAGGAGAGGGATGTGCATGATTGGCAGATCACTTGCTTAGGCAATTGAGTCAATCATGAGATGTCAAGTACCACACCAGATGTTGTTTTTGCACTAGATGCGATAAGTTTATATTAATCCAATCCTGGAGAGACATAAGGAAGCAGTTTTAGAACATAAGTGGATATTCTACGGATTTGATGACGGCAGCCTCTTTCGGGAGACGGTTATCATTCCAGGATTCAAAGGTGACATGGTTGACAGAGAGATTGTCAAAGTTATAGTTTTTCTCTCTGACGAAGAGGGACAGTATTATGGACAAGTGGTCCAAGTGGATACTGTGGGTGGCATGGTGCCGGATACTGATTAGGTTCAGTGATCGATACAGTCTAAGAAGTTTGGATTTGGAGTTCATTTATGAACTAGGTCCCATCAGATATCCAGACATATTCTAAGACAGGTATTACTCGATTCGGGAGATGGCTTTCTCCACGAACTTGAGATTTAGAGAGATATAGAAAGAAACTTCTGGGCGGATCCACTCACTTAGGCTATTTCTCGAACACAATAGTTTTACAAACGGGCTTTGTGAAACTGATTAGTAGAGGAGTTGGATGTTCGGTTTCACACGGGCTGTGAGTAGTCGACATCGCAATAATTAGCCTTGAGTGCAAGTGGGAGATTGTTGGAGATAGTGCCCTCATAGTCAATTATTGGATCGCAGGTACGTGATTGCAATGATTACGGAGGACCTATACCGGTAGGACAGTCTTACTCGAGATGATAGTATGCTATCTGGTTTGCCTTTATCAGTCGTGTACATGTTCAGGTGACTGATTACATGTTACACTTTGATAGAGCCCTTAGGATCTTGCGTTAATACCAACAGTATGATGGCGATCATATACGTGAGAGTTGGGTAGTTTATATGCATATCCTTAATTGTGGTCCCTAGTCGTGGGAGTTTCGAGACAGGGCATCGATACTCCGGAGTAGACTAGTGTATACAGTCGAGACCCCGACGAGGGGCGGTGGCCGGTCTCACAAGCCACTGGTGTCAGTTGGATCACCTAAGATGTATATAGGTGCTCATTGGGTTATGAGTACACCGGACAGGACTCGCCGGGAATCTGCTAGTTAGTACTATACCTATCGTCAGATAGCAGTTCCCTGGTGACATGTGTACAGGTTAGTTCATCGACCTGAGGTCGTCATTTGTCTCGTGTGAGTTCCCACTGTGCTTTGATTTCTACCCTACCATGGCTCAAAGGAGTCGTGCAAACAGGTAGCTTTTGGGTACAGTCCCGAGCCATATGGAGGCACGTGAGCGGATCGGCAGGGGATTCGTCTCTCCCGGTATTGGGGGCGAGGTCGTGCTGTGTCTAGGAGAGCCATTACACATAGTTCATGGCCATGGCAGGAGATTTACTGGTAGGTACTCCAGTAGTATCTCAGGGTGTTATTGGGCTACACTCCGACACGACTTATACTGCTATTAGGGGTCTGACGTTACTAGCCCCCTAGGTAGATATGCGATACTCATTGACGAACGGACCGGACTGTATATACAATGTCACTGTTAGGCTCAGTAAGGTTTCTGGATGAGTTCGCTCATCAGCCTCCCTTGAGGTCAGTCCGTGGGCAGCCGTTACGCATAGCTAGTGCCGCTGACGGTTTGTGGTTAAACCCACTGCCAGGGTACTGACGAGTCATTAGAGTCCCCCACAGACAGTTTCCCAAGTTCGGGCGAAACGTTATAGAGGCCGTATGGTTTTATGGCAGGGTTCGGAAAATGCACGTGCGTTTACGCACGTGTTATTTTTCGGGCAGATGATACTGGTCGGCTTTGGTTTAAGCCGGATCCGAGTATTATATTGAGTAGATATAATATCTTTGTCTCAGTTGCATTTGTATTCGGTCGTAATACAAATGCGGGTATATTTATACAGTTACGGGGTTATCCTGAAAGTCGTTTCAGGATCACTTTTGGAAGTTGCCAGTTTCCAGTTTTCTATCAGCCGTCTTTTAACATTTGGTTAAAGACGGATTTATCTTTTCTTGGATGAGAGTGAGTCATGCTTCTAGAAGGTTCTAGAAGGTTCTAGAAATTGGTGACAAGGTTAATGACTCATGCTTTGATTTCAATGAGGTTTTGTTTTCCTTAAGATCTTTGTGCTTGATATTTTCATGTGTTCACACATGATATTTTTCTTATGGTCACCTCCCTCTCCTACGATCACCTCCCTTTTTGCTATAAGAGGCCGGCCCCCTCTCTCTCCTCATACACTCTCTCACTTGATGTTTTTCACTTGGAAAAGATTATGATAGTATTTGGGGTGCATGGAATTTCACAGCTCATTTCATTCCATCACCCGATTCCCTCGGCAACTTCATTAACCGATCGTCCACGGATTTGGACGAAGCGAGACAAAGTATTCCACTCATTCTCTACATCAATCTTGGTGGTCTCTTTTAGCAAACTTGACGACCGAGTTGCCTCGAGTCAGAGGCGGGAGCCCGTTTAAAGAATCAGTGATGTGGTGCCACCTGGACGAGCAGATCGGAGATCGACGAGATCGGAGCAGCCGCAACGGAGCGTGGGATGATGGTTAAAGAACGAAGGACTCGGATCGTTCGGTATAACCTTTCTACACTCTTTACAGTTTGTTAGTTTAGCAATAATGGAAGATCCGGGTTAAAGTATACGATAGCGCCAGTTAAAAAGTTTTTGTTCCGCATTTGGCGTCTGTAGACGGCCGGGGCGCTAGCGTAGACTTACACCCAACTGGGATGAGAAGCGTACACACTAGTCTACTCCGGAGTATCAATGCCCTGTCTCGATAATCCTACGACTAGGGACCTGAATAAGGATGTGCTTGTAGACTACCCAGCCCCCACTAGTGTGACTGCCATCATAACGCTGGTAGTCAAGCAAGATCCTAAGAGCTCTATCAATACGTATACTCACATATTAAGATAGAAAAATAAAGTAGCATACTACCATGTTTAGCAAGACTGTTATATACATGTGAATATCCCAAGCTTCCATTAAGTAATATACAAACTAGTATGATACAATAATGGCCCCTAGGGCATATACACTAACAATCTCCCACTAGCAATAGGGCCATGTGCTGGCATATCGAAGACCGATGATCTCGAGCAGCCTCTCGAACTGAATCTGAGGTAGGGCCTTCGTGAATGGATCAGCAATGTTCTCTTCAGTAGCAACTCTTCGAACCTCGATCTCCTGACGATCAATGATCTCCCTGATCAGGTGATACCGCCTTAAGATGTGTCTGGACTTTTGATGGGACCTTGGTTCCTTTGCTAAAGCTATAGCTCCGTTGTTGTCGCAATACAGAGGTATTGGATCAACAATGGTAGGAACCACCTGAAGTTCTGTCAGGAACTTCTTCATCCAGACCGCTTCTTTTGCGGCATCGCAAGCAGCAATATACTCCGCTTCCATCGTCGAGTCAGCAACGGTGTCCTGCATGGAGCTCTTCCAGCACACGACCCCTCTATTTAGGCTAAAGACATAACCTGACATGGACTTGGAATCGTCCTTATCACTCTGGAAGCCGGAATCAGCATAGGCCTCCATCCTGAGGTCGTTTCCGCCGTAAACCAAGAACATCTCCTTAGTCCTCCTCAGGTACTTGAGAATGTTCATTACCGCTATCCAGTGCTTCTCCTCTGGGTTTGACTGATACCGGCTTACCACGCTCAGTGCGTAAGCTACATCTGGTCCGGTGCACAACATCGCATACATTATAGAGCCTACCGTGGAAGCGTAGGGTATAATAGACATGCATTCCCTTTCTAAATCAGTCTTGGGAGAGATCTCTTTGGATAGAGTGATTCCGTGACAAGCCGGTAGATTACCGCGCTTAGAATCTTCCATACTGAATCTTTTCAATACAGTGTCGATATACCTGGACTGCGAAAGTCCCAACATCCTCTTGGATCTATCACGATAGATCCGGATCCCCAGAATGTAAGAGGCATCACCCAGGTCTTTCATGGAGAACCTGTGTGACAAGAATCCTTTGACAGATTGTAGCATAGGAATGTCATTTCCTATCAAAAGAATGTCATCCACGTACAAGACGAGGAATACGACAGTTCGTGCTACAACTTTACTATATATGCATGGTTCATCTGGATTTTTGATAAAGTCATATTCTTTGACTGTTTCATCAAAACAGATGTTCCAACTCCGCGATGCCTGCTTTAGTCCATAAATAGACTTAAGCAGCTTGCATACTTTCCCGCTGCTCCCACTCTGATTGAAACCCTCTGGCTGATCCATATAGATGCACTCTTCTAAATTACCATTCAGAAAAGTCGTCTTTACATCCATCTGCCAGATTTCATAATCATGGAAGGCAGCAATAGCAAGAAGGACCCGAATGGATTTGAGCATAGCCACTGGAGAAAAAGTTTCGTCGTAGTCCAAACCAGGTCTTTGACCAAAACCCTTTGCAACAAGTCTAGCCTTATAGGTTTCCACTTGTCCATCTACACCAATCTTTTTCTTGAAGATCCATTTGCATCCTATGGGTTTTACCTCATTTGGAGCAAAGCCCAAAGTCCATACTTTGTTGGTGTACATGGACTCCATTTCGGTCCGCATTGCATCTAGCCATCGTACCGAGTCCCCGCTCTGGATGGCCTGCTGGAAGCTAGTAGGTTCATCATCATCTATGATGCAATCCTCTCTATCCCCATCTATGAGAAAACCGTGGTATCTCTCAGGCGGATGAGACAGCCAACTACTCCTGCGGAGGGGTGCGGGAATGTCTTGTTCTTCTTGAACTACTTGCTCTACCAAACTTTCAGTATTAGTTTGTGGTTCAGGAATTTCTTCCAGTTCTATTTCGCTCCCACTTGTTTCCTTTTCTAAAAACTGATGTTCTAGAAAATGGGCATTACGAGAAACAAATACCTTTTGTTCCTCTGCGTAATAGAATAGATATCCCGTGGAGTTCTTTGGATATCCTACAAACTTACACTTTACTGATCGTGCCTCGAGCTTGTCCACATGCTGCTTTTTAACAAAAGCTGGACATCCCCAAATCTTTATATACTGAAGATGGGGTTTCTTCCCACTCCACATCTGATATGGAGTGGTAGGCACAGTCTTGGTAGGAACCATGTTCAAAAGATATGCCGCTGATTCTAGCGCATAACCCCAGAAAGATCGCGGTAACTCAGCATTACTCATCATGAATCGTACCATATCCAATAGGGTTCGATTCTGTCTCTCCGATACACCGTTATGCTGTTGAGTGTATGGAGGAGTAAGCTGAGAGAGAATTCCTTTCTCTTTTAGGTAACCTAGGAACTCGGCACTCAAGTATTCACCACCTCGATCAGATCTTAGTGTCTTGACACTTTTGCCGGTTTGGTTTTCTACTTCATTCTTGTACTCTTGGAATTTCTCAAAAGCCTCGGATTTATATTTCATCAGATAAATGAATCCGTACCTTGAGTAATCATCCGTAAAAGTAATGAAATAGGAAAAACCACCTCTTGCATGTGTAGACATTGGACCACATACATCGCTGTGTATGAGTCCTAAGAGCTCGCTCGCTCTTACTCCATGTCCAGTAAATGGAGTCTTTGTCATCTTTCCTTTGAGACAAGATTGACAAGTGGCATAAGTTTGATATTCGAACGAGTCCAAATATCCTTCTCTATGTAACTTAGTCAACCTTCTCTCATTGATGTGACCCAGTCTACAATGCCATAAGAAAGCTTTATTTAAATATGGAGACTTTCTTTTTAGTGTGTTCTGGACATTGAAAATTTGGAGTTGGTTTAAGACATATATACCGTTATTTAGTGTACCGGACCCAATCAAACCATGATTAAGGTGGATGTTAACAACATCACTTACAAACGTGAAATCATAACCTTTATTTGATAACAAGGAAACTGATATGATATTACACGTTAAGCTAGGTACATAAAAACAGTTATGTAAAACCAAAATATGTCTACTCGTCAATCCCAGGTGATAATCCCCGACGGACACAGCTCCCATGCTAGTTCCGTTAGCAACCTTTAGGGTCATATCACATTCCTTCAGCACTCTACGGTTTCTCGGTGCCTGCAATGAATTGCATATATGAGATCCTGATCCGGTATCCAATACCCAGGAAGTAGAGTTGATTGACAGACAATTCTCAATTACAAACACACCTGAAGTCGAAGCCACAGCTTGCTTCGGTTCCTGGTTCTTGGCGTTCCGCGCCTTGCAATCTTTCTTCCAGTGCCCTTTCCTATGACAATGGAAGCACTCATCCTGGGCCACTACCGGTACCGCAAACTTTTTCTTTCCCTTCCCTCCCACCTTACTTACACCTCCTCTAGGTTTGGCGGGGGCTTTCTTTTTCCTTCCTTTGGCCCTAGCCTTGGACCCGGAAGAAGAAGCACCGCTAACAAACATAGCGGGTGTTTCCCTTGCCTTCTGCAAGGTGCCCTCTGCACTCCTCAACATGTTAAGGAGTTCCGGAAGTTCAACTTCTTTTCTTTGAATGTTGAAGTTCAGAATAAACTGGGCGTAGGTGGAAGGAAGGGACTGGAGAATAAGGTCTGTATAGAGCTCATTATCCAAAGTCGTCCCAAGGTCTGCGAGCTCTTCTATATAGCCAATTATCTTTAAGACATGTTCTCCTACCGATGATCCGACAGCCAACCTCGCTCGAAACTGTTAGTTATATGTATGCCGTAGAGGCCATTACTATACATAGGATGCTTATTGTAGTGGATGCTTGGACATATATAGGGAGGACTTTCTTGCTCGACATGATAGTATGCTATCTGGTTGCTTTTTATCTTAACGTGTACACTGATTGTCTCTCTGTTACATGTTGGTAAAGCCCTTAGGATGTGTAATTGACTACCTGGACTATGATGCAGATCATACTAGTGGGGACATGGTAGTCCATAAGTATATCCTTCAAGGTCCCTAGTCGTGGGGTGTATCGAGACGGGGCATCGATATACCAGAGTAGACTAGCGTATACTTTCTCGACCCATACAGATGTTAGTGTATATGCCCTAGAGGCCATTACTGTATCATACTAGTTTGTATATTACTTAATGGAAGCTTGGGATATTCACCTTGTATATACAATCTTGCTCAAAATAGTAGTATGCTACTTGGTTTGTTTCTACTTCAATGTGTACATGTGTTTATTTTAGTATATCACCTATACACATTAGTGGAGCCCTTAGGATCTTTGCTTGATTACCAGCGTTGTGATGGCAGTCACACTAGTGGGGGCTGGGTAATCTATAAGCACATCCTTATACAGGTCCCTAGTCGCAGGACTATCGAGACAGGGCATCGATACTCCGGAGTAGACTAGCGTATGCGCTTCTCATCCCAGTGTGGGAGATGGTCTGTCCCACAGCTATTAGTACGTCGTACTGAAGATAGTATACGGGTGCTCGTTAGGTTACAGGTACACTGGACAGGACTCGTCGGGAACTGACCGGTTGGTATTATACCTATCGTCAGTTATCAGTTCCCAGGTGACATGAGTACAGCTTAGTCCGCTGACTTGACACTGTCACTTCGCCTCGAGTGTGTTCCCACTGTACTTTGATTACTACCCTACCATGGCTCAAAGGAGTCGTGCAAACAGGTAGTAGTTGGGTACAGTCCCGAAGCACTTGGAGGCAGTGACGGTTAGACAGGATTCGTCTCTCCCGGTATTGGGGGTTGACATCGCGCTGTGTCTAGGAGAGCCACTACTCGAGTAGTCCCTGGTCAGGGCAATCGAGATATACTGGTAGGCTTCCAGTGTTATCTCAGGGTGTTTTGGGCTTCACTCCGACACGACTTGTACCGCTATTAGGGGACTGACGTTTACCGCCCCCCTAGGCCCGCCATGCGATGTATCAGACGAACAGACCGGACTGTACGGAGATTGTCACATTCAGGCTCAGTAGGAGTTCAGATGGGTTTCACCTCGTCAGTCTTTTTATCGGCATCTACCTGGGGACCGTTACGCACAGCTAGTGCCGCTTGCGGTCTGTGGTTAAACCCACTGCCAGCGTAGTGTCGAGTCTTTAAAGTCCCACACCGAAAGTTATTCGCCTTTAGGCAAAAGAGTAGAGGTCGCATGGTTTTGCGACAGGTCGCATGGTTTTGCGACAGGGTTCAGTCACATCCATGCACTTGTGCACGTTTAGTGTCGGGACAGTTAACACTAGCGGGCTTTGGTTTAAGCCAGATCCTAGTGTACGTTTTGGGATTGGATTTATCCAGTTTGTATTCGCGTTCCTCAGAACGCGGATACGGGTGTGTATGCACAGTTGACGGAGAGACAGAGGCAGAGGATTCTTATTAGGGTTGTTGACCGTTGACTGTTGACTATTGACTTTTTGCTCAACCCTAATGAGAATATGATATATGATTAACAATAATATTAATTAAGTATTATGGTGACATGGTTTTTGAGGGGTTGACTTTGTTGACTTGTTGACTTTGTTGACCGGTTGACTAGGTTTGACTAGTTGACCATCATGATGACAATGGCTATCATTTCATGGCAAAGACTTTTTACTTAATTGTTTCTCTTGTGAGAAATGAGTGCATGAAATGATATGGCTATTGTAGCTTAAACCATTTTACACAATACTTGATTACTATTATTGTGATGATGGCTTTGGATTATGAGAGCCAAGAGAGAAAAGTCTTCACTCATTCTATCATTCTCATTCTCTCTCTTGTTCTTGAGCTCTCATCTCCTTCCTCTTGCTCTCCCTCTCTTGATTCTATGGTTCACTTGTCTCATGTGTTGAGAACCAAGAACCATAGAGAAAATCTCAACACACTCTTCTCTACTCACTCTAGTTCACAAGGTTTATCAAACCATGTGAACTAGTTTCTTCAAAGATCGAAGAAGAAGACAAAGGTAGAAGCTTTCGAGGTGGATCTATCTTCGGCGCAAGGAGACGACGAAGTGAAGCCGATCCGGACAACCATCGAGACTTGAAGACGAAGGAGTTCAAGAAAGAAAGGTATAACCCCCTAACCGAGTAGTTAACAACTCCTAGTTAGGTTGTTAGTTAGATGTTTAACAAAGATCCGGTTTTGAGTCCATGTTACCACCTCTAGAAAAATTGTTTTTCGTCAAATTCCGCATGCCCGAAAGTACCGGGAGAGGTAGCATGGACTTACAGTGGTATCAGAGCTAGGTTAAACTCTATCTAACATGTTAGCAAAGTAGCTAGAAGATCGATCAAAGAAAATGTCCTGAAATGAACCCCGATATCATGCTTGCTGTCGAATTTTTCCTCTGTTCTAAAAATGATAAATCATACTTTAAAATTCGGCTCAGGGTTTTTATAACAAACTGCCAAAATTTCGTCCACTGAACCGATCAAAGCGCCGCGGAAACGCGGCGGGATTTCCCCGGCGGGAGCGTGCTCCCGCCGCGGTTCCGCAGCCGAGTTGACTCGGCAGTGGGAAATTTTGGTTGCAGTTTGTTCAGTGGGGTATTTTGGGATTTTTGGAATATGTCTTTTTAGCCCAGATTTTCCAGAACGAAAATTTTGTGTTTGGGGCCTGAAAATCCGTATTTTTGATCGAACTTCTAAAAGACTTAAGCTGACGGGTTTTTCTGTGATGTGTTATTTGTATTGAACGTCTGCTAATCGCTATATGTCGATTAGTGGGGTTATACAAATCTGTGATCTGTAATGTTATTGGAATGTGTATATGAATTCATTGGATTGTCGCGGGTGAATAGCCGGGGGTTGTGAGACGAGAGTTTTCTTTTCTTTCAATTCATGTAAATTTGTAAATTGATGTAATAATTATTTGTATGGCCGCACAACCGGGTCGGAGTTGTAGCCGTCATTGTATAATTTCTTTTTACTGTTTTTGCTCCTAGGATAGACCCATGGAGAGGGTGCACAAACTACCGGGTATGCCGAAGTGCC
The DNA here is from genome assembly GCA_030015575.1 of Agapanthus africanus. NCBI lineage: Eukaryota > Viridiplantae > Streptophyta > Magnoliopsida > Asparagales > Amaryllidaceae > Agapanthus > Agapanthus africanus. The sequence goes on along the minus strand of JASDDO010000029.1, from coordinate 238,448,431 downwards.
GAGTGGCCTACTCACGGAGTTGAGGGAGGTTGCTTCGCTTCGGGTACTTGGCGGGTAGTTTGCCGCACCCGTAGGGGTCTTGGGTGGGGTTTTGGCTATTCACCGCGACCGTGTAATCTGCTTTTCGTTACAGGCTCGTACGAATTGCGGGTTCCTAGTATATCCAATGTGTTCATCTGTGATCTGAAATGGCTATCATTGCAATATATCTATATATGATATTATTTAGGCGTTGCTTATGTTTTACAGCTGCGCTAGCCCAGCCCCCGCTCTGTCGTTAGTTAAGTAACCTAACGGGTAATGACGGGGCCCCGTGGCGAATGCGAATGGCATAAGCGTATGTCATATTTTGGTTGTTTTCTGCAATGGTAGGATTAAATGATGGGACGCATTAAAAGAACTAATGCAAGAATATCACGCATTAAAAGAACTAATGCAAGAAAATAAACCAAGTAAAAGTCGTTGGAACACTTTCGAAAAACCACTCGGTTCTTTTCAAAACTAACTTTTAAATGCGGAGCTTGAGCCACTCTTTTTAAAAGCTATCTCGTTCCATCGATCATATCAAGTTCACTACGTTCACGGTTTTGCCGAAACCATCCGTAGCCCTCCATCATTTCAGTTAAATATTCGGTAGTATTCAAGCTATGTATTTTGACCTCACGCCAAGGCATGGTGATTGGTAGCTGCCGGATATTTATCTGTTGCATAGATAGAATGCGTTGGTTTGAAACAGTCGTACTGCCATTTTGGCCTACGTCAAGGGTATGTACTGGTGGGTTCAAATTAACCTGGATAATGATGGGAAGAACTTGACATATGACTTATGACATTTTGACGTCACGCCAAGGTCATAAGAGCATGGGGCAAAAATCCACATCGGGAGTTTCATAAGTACCGAAACTTGCTAGCATTGCATACCATTTGGAGTGTGATGATTCTGGTAGGATTCCTTCAGTTTCGTCACGCGATGATATTTGGATCCCGATCCTACTGTGAGTATATGCTACTCCTCGGGAAATTTCTCACTTAACGATCAATGCTATAAACCTAGTAGGTGTCTAGAAAGGTGTTAGCGAGGCTATGCCCCCAGGGAAAAGAGGTTCTTAAATTAAGGAACTTCGCGAAAGCGTTGGAAAACCTCCCTCGATGTACCGACACCAGCCTGGCCGAACGATTAAGTAAGAATTGTACGGTGAGATTGATCCTGACTAATTCTTCCTTTCTGGTTTGAGGAGGGATTCGAAAAACAGTGGGAGCCATCCTGTTTAGACAAACTAAAAACCACTCTAAACTTGCAAGAGCATCATGCTGAGTGTTTCTTCTTCTCTCTCCTAATTGCAGGGACCAATCGACATGACTGGACTTAAGTTACTTCTAGATAAAAACATACTGACAGGGCCAAACTATAAAGATTGGCTCAGGAATGTCAAAATGGCAATCACTTACGACAAGCTGGGGTATCTTCTTACCACCAAAGCTCCCCCTGTCCCAGGTCCCACCTCCAGCGTCGCGGATAAGGAAATCCGTAAGACTTGGGAGATTGATAGCGCGAAGGCCAAGTGCCTCGTACTTGCCTCTATGGACAACGAACATCAGAGGAGGCATGAGAATATGGACCTTGAATCCATATTTCTCCATACAAAAGAACTGTATGGAGAGCAATCTCGTATCGCAAGATACGAAGTGTCGAAGAAGTTATTTTCGGCAAGGTTGGCTATCGGATCATCGGTAGCGGAACACGTGCTTAAGATGATTGGCTTCATTGAGGAGCTCGCGGAACTTGGGACCACGTTAGAGAACGAGCTCTATACGGACTTGATTCTCCAGTCCCTTCCTTCCACTTACGCCAAGTTTATCCTGAACTTCAACTTACAAGAAAAAGAAGTTGAACTTTCAGAACTCCTCAACATGCTCAGGAGCGCAGAGGGCACCCTACAGAAAGGTAGGGAAACATCCACTTTGTTTGTAGGAGGATCTTCCTCTTCTAGGTCTAAGGCGAAAGCCAAGGGAACGAAGAAGAAAGCCCCCGCCAAACCAAGGGGCGGTGTTAGTAAAGTGGATACGAAGGGAAAGGCAAAAGCAACAAAGAAAGTTGGAAAGCTTGTGGATAAAGAAGAATACTTCTATTGTCATAAGAAAGGACACTGGAAGAATGATTGCAGGGCTTGGAAAGCCAGGACACAGGAATTGAAGCAGGTTGCGGCTTCAGCTTCAGGTGTGTATGTTATTGAAAACTGTCTTTCAATAAACTCTACTTCCTGGGTATTGGATACCGGATCAGGATCTCATATCTGTAATTCTTTGCAGGCGTTGAGAAACCGTAGGGTTTTGAAGACAGGTGACATGGCCCGCAAAGTTGCAAACGGAGCTAGCATGGATGCTAAGGCCGTGGGGGACTATCACCTGGGAATGTCAGACGGACATGTTTTGGTTGTGCGTAATTGCTTTTTTGTACCCAACGCAACTTGTAATATCATTTCTGTATCTTTGGTTTCTAAAGAAGGTTATGAATTTGCGTTTGTAAGCAATGTTGTAAACATTCACCTTAATCAAGTTTTGATTGGGTCAGGTACATTGAGCAATGGTATATACGTATTAAACCAACCACAGATTTTTAATGTCCAGAATACACATAAAAGAAAGTCTCCGGAAATAAATCAGACTTTCTTATGGCATTGTAGACTAGGTCACAACAATGAGAGAAGGTTGACGAAGTTACATACAGAAGGATATTTGAATCCGTTCGAATATCAATCCTATGCCACTTGTCAATCCTGTCTCAAAGGAAAGATGACAAAGACTCCGTTCACTGGATACGGAGTAAGAGCGAGCGAGCTCTTGGGACTCGTACACAGTGACGTGTGCGGTCTAATGTCTACACATGCGCGAAGCGGTTATTCTTACTTCATTACTTTTACGGATGCTTTTTCAAGGTACGGTTATGTCTTCATAATGAAACATAAGTCCGAAGCCTTTGGAAAGTTCCAGGAGTATAAGAATGAAGTAGAAAAACAAACCGGCAAAAGTATCAAGATTCTAAGATCGGATCGAGGTGGAGAATACTTAAGTGCCGAGTTCCTGGATTATTTAAAAGAGAACGGAATTCTCTCTCAGCTTACTACTCCATACACTCCGCAACATAACGGTGTATCGGAGAGACGGAACCGAACCCTATTGGATATGGTACGGTCCATGATGAGTAACACTGAGTTACCGCGATCATTCTGGGGGTATGCGCTAGAATCAGCTGCATACCTTTTGAACCGAGTTCCGACTAAGACTGTGCCTACCACTCCATATGAAATATGGAGTGGGAAGAAATCCTATCTTCAATATCTGAAGATCTGGGGATGTCCGGCTTTTGTCGAAAAGCAGCATGCGGACAAGCTCGAGGCACGCTCAGTACTGTGCAAGTTTGTGGGATACCCAAAGAACTCCAGGGGTATCTCTTCTATTACGCAGAGGAACAAAAGATCATTGTTTCTCGTAATGCCCATTTTCTGGAACACTAGTTCTTAGAAAAGGAAACAAGTGGGAGCGAAATAGAACTGGAAGAAATTCCAGAACCACAGACTATTACTGAAAGCTTAGTGGAACCAGAGGGTTCAAAAGAACAGGACATTCCTACGCCGCTCCGCAGGAGTAGTAAGCAGTCTAATCCGCCCGAGAGATACTACGGTTTTCTCATAGACGGGGATAGAGAGGATTGCATCATAGATTATGATGAGCCTACTAGCTTCCAGCAGGCCGTTCAGAGCATTGACTCGGTAAAATGGCTGGATGCAATGCGGACCGAAATGGAGTCCATGTACACCAACAATGTATGGACGTCGGACATTGCTCCAGACGGGGTAAAACCCGTAGGATGCAAGTGGATCTTCAAAAGGAAGATTGGTGTAGATGGACAGGTTGAGACCTATAAAGCTAGGCTGGTTGCAAAGGGTTTTCGTCAAAGACCTGGTTTGGACTATGATGAGACCTTTTCTCCAGTAGCTATGCTGAAATCCATTCGGATCCTTCTTGCCATTGCTGCCTTCCACGATTATGAGATTTGGCAGATAGACGTAAAGACCGCTTTTCTAAATGGAAATTTAGAGGAGTGTGTCTATATGGACTAGCCAGAGGGTTTCATTCAGAGTGGGAGCAGCGAAAAGGTGTGCAAGTTGCTTAAGTCCATCTACGGACTAAAGCAGGCATCGCGGAGTTGGAACATCTGTTTTGATGAGACGGTCAAAGAATTTTGCTTTATCAAAAATCCAGATGAACCATGCATCTATAGTAGATTTGTGGCGAGAACTGTAGTATTCCTCGTTTTATACGTGGATGACATTCTCTTAATAGGAAATGACATTCCTATGCTACAATCTGTCAAGGGGTTCTTGTCACACAGGTTCTCCATGAAAGACCTGTGTGATGCCTCATACATCCTGGGGATCCGGATCCATCGTGAGAGATCCAAGAGGATATTAGGACTTTCACAGTCCAGGTACATCGACACCATACTGAAAAGATTCAGTATGGAGGATTCCAAGCGCGGTAACCTACTGGCTTGTCACGGGATCACCCTCTCTAAAGAGATGTCTCCCAAGACTGATTTGGAGAGGGATCGCATGTCTATTATACCCTACGCTTCTGCGATAGGCTCTATAATGTATGCGATGTTGTGTACCAGACCGGATGTAGCTTATGCACTGAGTGTGGTAAGCCGGTATCAGTCAAACCCTGGGGAGAAACATTGGATAGCGGTATAGAACATTCTCAAGTACCTGAGAAGGACTAAGGAGATGTTCTTGGTGTATGGCGGAAAAGACCTCCAGATCGAGGCCTTTGCTGACTCTAGCTTCCAGAGTGACAAGGATGATACCAAGTCCATGTCAGGTTTTGTCTTTACCCTCAATGGAGGGGCGGTGTGTTGGAAGAGTTCCAAACAGGAAATCGTTGCAGACTCGACGATGGAAGCGGAATACATCGCTGCATCTGATGCCGCAAAAGAGGTTGTCTGGATGAGGAAGCTCTTGAAAGAACTTCAGGTGGTTCCGTCCATTGTTGATCCAATACCTCTGTATTGCGACAACAACGGGGCTATAGCTTTAGCGAAGGAACCCAGGTCCCATCAGAGATCCAGACACATCTTGAGGCGGTATCACCTGATCAGGGAGATCGTGGATCGCCAGGAGATCGAGGTTCGGAGGGTCACTTCAGAAGATAACACTGCAGATCCATTCACCAAGGCCTTGCCCCAGACTCAATTCGAGCGGCTGATCGAGATGATAGGTCTTCGATACGCCAGTACATGGCCTTAGTGCAAGTGGGAGATTGTTAGTGTATATGCCCTAGAGGCCATTACTGTATCATACTAGTTTGTATATTACTTAATGGAAGCTTGGGATATTCACCTTGTATATACAATCTTGCTCAAAATAGTAGTATGCTACTTGGTTTGTTTCTACTTCAATGTGTACATGTGTTTATTTTCGTATATCACCTATACACATTAGTGGAGCCCTTAGGATCTTTGCTTGATTACCAGCGTTGTGATGGCAGTCACACTAGTGGGGGCTGGGTAATCTATAAGCACATCCTTATACAGGTCCCTAGTCGCAGGACTATCGAGACAGGGCATCGATACTCCGGAGTAGACTAGCATATGCGCTTCTCATCCCAGTGTGGGAGATGGTCTGTCCCACAGCCATTAGTACGTCGTACTGGAGATAGTATACGGGTGCTCGTTAGGTTACGGGTACACTGGACAGGACTCGTTGGGAACTGACCGGTTGGTATTATAGCTATCGTCAGTTATCAGTTCCCAGGTGACATGAGTACAGCTTAGTCCGCTGCCTTGACACTGTCACTTCGCCTCGAGTGTGTTCCTACTGTACTTTGATTACTACCCTACCACGGCTTACAGGAGTCGTGCAAACAGGTAGTAGTTGGGTACAGTCCCGAAGCACTTGGAGGCAGTGACGGTTAGACAGGATTCGTCTCTCCCGGTATTGGGGGTTGACATCGCGTTGTGTCTAGGAGAGCCACTACACGAGTAGTCCCTGGCCAGGGCAATCGAGATATACTGGTAGGCTTCCAGTGTTATCTCAGGATGTTTTGGGCTTCACTCCGACACGACTTGTACCTCTATTAAGGGACTGACGTTTACCGCCCCCTAGGCCCGCTATGCGATGTATCAGAAGAACAGACCGGACTGTATGGAGATTGTCACATTGAGGCTCAGTAGGAGTTCAGATGGGTTTCACCTCGTCAGTCTTCTTGTCGGCATCTACCTGGGGACCGTTAAGCACAGCTAGTGCCGCTTGCGGTCTGTAGTTAAACCCACTGCCAGCGTAGTGTCGAGTCTTTAGAGTCCCACACAGAAAGCTATTCGCCTTTTGGCAAAAGAGTAGAGGACGCATGGTTTTGCGACAGGTCGCATGGTTTTGCGACAGGGTTCAGTCACATCCGTGCACTTGTGCACGTTTAGTGTCGGGACAGTTAACACTAGCGGGCTTTGGTTTAAGCCAGATCCTAGTGTACGTTTTGGGATTGGATTTATCCAGTTTGTATCTGCGTTCCTCGGAACGCGGATACGGGTGTGTATGCACAGTTGACGGAGAGACAGAGGCAGCGGATTCTTATTAGGGTTGTTGACCGTTGACTGTTGACTATTGACTTTTTGCTCAAACCTAATGAGAATATGATATATGATTAACAATAATATTAATTAAGTATTATGGTGACATGGTTGTTGAGGGGTTGACTTTGTTGACTTGTTGACTTTGTTGACCGGTTGACTAGGTTTGACTAGTTGACCATCATGATGACAATGGCTATCATTTCATGGCAAAGACTTTTTACTTGCTTGTTTCTCTTGTGAGAAATGAGTGCATGAAATGATATGGCTATTGTAGCTTAAACCATTTTACACAATACTTGATTACTATTATTGTGATGATGGCTTTGGATTATGAGAGCCAAGAGAGAAAAGTCTTCACTCATTCTATCATTCTCATTCTCTCTCTTGTTCTTGAGCTCTCATCTCCTTCCTCTTGCTCTCCCTCTCTTGAGTCTATGGTTCACTTGTCTCATGTGTTGAGAACCAAGAACCATAGAGAAAATCCCAACACACTCTTCTCTACTCACTCTAGTTCACAAGGTTTAGCAAACCAAGTGAACTAGTTTCTTCAAAGATCGAAGAAGAAGCCAAAGGTAGAAGCTTTCGAGGTGGATCTATCTTCGGCGCAAGGAGACGACGGAGTGAAGCCGATCCGGGCAACCAACGAGGCTTCAAGACGAAGGAGTTCAAGAAAGAATGGTATAACCCCCTAACCGAGTAGTTAACAACTCCTAGTTAGGTTGTTAGTTAGATGTTTAACAAAGATCCGGTTTTGAGTCCATGTTACCACCTCTAGAAAAATTGTTTTTCGTCAAATTCCGCAAGCTCGAAAGTACCGGGAGAGGTAGCATGGACTTACAACAGATGGGCGATGGATGATCCCATATCCATTGGTGTTTGACATCGGAGATGATATACGGGTGCTCAGTGGAGACTGGGTACACTGGACGGACTCGCCGAGAACTCCCAGATTGTATTATACCTTACGTCAGATGGCAATTCTCTGGTGACACTGGTACAGGTTAGTCTGTAGACCCGAGATCGTCATAGAGTCTTGTGTGAATACCACTGTGCTTTGATTTCCACCTTTCCACGTCCAAGAGGGCATGCAAAACGGTGGCTTTTGGGTACAGTCCCGAATCACATGGAGGCAATGAGCGATAGGAGAGGATTCGTCACTCCCGGTATAGGGAGTTGATGTTGCGCTGTGTTCGATTGGCTATAACCGGAAATCTCTGGCCAGGGTTGCTGAGATTTACTGGTAAGTGTTACCAGTAGTTTCTCGAACTGTTATAGACCTCATATCGACACGACTTATCAAGATACTAGGGTCTGACGTTTACCACCCCTAGGTAAGATATGCGACATATCAGACGAACATACCGGACTGTATGGTAAGTGTTGCTGGTTGTATTCACAGGAGTGTGAGCGGGCTTGCTCGTTGATCTTCTGATCGCTCAATACCCGGGTGGCCGTTACGTTTAGCAGACCGCTTGCGGCTTGTGGGTGTTTAATATGATCATCACCTGCTGCCGGCGTATTGACGAGTCTTTAGAGTCCTACACAGAGGTTTCCTGGTTCAAGCGAAACGAAATAGGAGCGCATATGAGATATGTGCGGGACCGAGAATAATGCATGTATGTGATACCGTATTCTATTCTCGCGATGAATGTATCGATTGGTTGTATGCGATATAACCTAGTTATCGAATCGAGGATTGATTCGATAAGTCGATACATTGGATATTAGTCGGTCATATGCGATATGACCGGATTGTTAAATCAAGTGTTGATTTAATGATTTAATGTATAATTATATATTTGATATATTACTTTACATTAACTAGTATTTGTTCACTTAAGATTAACTTTCTCACTTGATGTGCACAAGTTATATATATGATATATGTTTGTGCACTTGTTTGTATCATGTTTGATGATACATGCAAACTTGTGTGTATGTTTGGTTTAAACTATGATTAGGTTAATGGTTAGGGTTTCATTTACTCATTTATTTACTTTATTCTTTTTGGCAAAAGAAAATAAAATGGAGGCTTTTTGTTTTATACTTGAAGCTTCATGAAGCTTTGAAAGTCTACCATTTTGTTTTTATCCTAAACCTAACCATTAAACCTAAACCCTAGTTTATTCTCTACACAAGTTAACTCACCCGTGGTTGCTAAATGATAAGATTCACTTGAATTATTTTAATTCATGATTCTTTTTCTTCTTCTTCATCTTCTTCTTCAAGTGATGAAAAGAAAAGCTTTCTAGAAAAATGTCAAGTGATGAAATCAAGTGAGAAATCCAAATCCAATGTGAACCCACTTCCTATTTCTTCATCCTTTACCACTTGCCATGTAGTAGAGTGTGTTTTCTTCACAAGTTTCATGACTTAGTGAAGATGGAGCTTGAGTTAGTGTTGCCTCGACGTAGATCATCTTCGGCATCGAAGTCAACGACCTAGCCCGCTCATTTCCCCGACGAAACCATCGCTAGAGTCTGGGATCCCGGTGATCGCAGTGAAAGGACGTCATCATGGAGCTAGAGAAGTGGTAGACCGGATCTATAAAGGTTGTATTTCCATTCACTTAGCAAAAAAGTTGTTTACTTGCATGTTTCGCTTTTGCCTCTAGTTATCGATCTATCATTAGGGTTTTTCGGCACAAGAAAAATTTGATTTTGGCATGGTTGATGCCTTGTGGAACCTCTTGAGTGTGCCTAGGAACCCTACAGTGGTATCAGAGCCTAGCTAGAGCCTTAAGCGAAGTGTAGACAATATTAGAAATCCGAACGAACCCCGAAACCCTAACTCAAAACACTCTCTGGACATTTTCTGGAATTTTGGATTTTTGTGAATTAAAAATATATAGAAAAATCAACAGGGTTTTCTAAGAGTTACTGTGCAAAACGAGCGCTTAAATCAATCAAAGCGCCGCGGAACCGCGGCATGAGCATGGCTCGTGCGGCGGTTCTGCGGCCATACTGTTGCTTCTTTTGTCAAGTTTTGCACAGTAATTTATTTCTGGAGTTGCTGTATTTTCTGGGTTGTTTTAGATTTTACTCAAGAGTTGAGTTTTCTGGGTTGTATTGGGGTCTCGGTGTTTCGATCGGGAAGTCTAATTTCGTCTATGTGTTTTTCCGGGTAATTTTAGAATATGTTAAAAAGTTCGACCGCATATAAATGTTGGAGATAGTGCCCTCAGAGTCAATTATTGGATCACAGGCACGTGATTGCAATGATTGAGGGAGGACCTATCCCGGTGGGACAATCTTACTCGAGATGATAGTATGCTATCTGGTTTATCTTTATCATCGTGTACTGCTTTAGGTGACTTGACATGTCGCTATTACACGTTGATAGAGCCCCTAGGATTCTTGCTTGACGACCAGCAGTATGATGGCGATCATATACGTGGGAGCTGGGGTCTATAAGCACATCCTTAAAAGGTCCCTAGTCGTAGGAGTTTCGAGACAGGGTATCGATACTCCATTAGTAGACTAGTGTATACAGTCGAGACCCCGACGAGGGGCGGTGGCCGGTCTCACAAGCCACTGGTGTCAGTTGGTTCACCTAAGATGTATACAGGTGCTCATTGGGTTATGAGTACACCGGACAGGACTCGCCGGGAACCTGCTAGTTGGTCTTATACCAGACGTCAGATAGCAGTTCCCAGGTGACATGTGTACAGGTTAGTTCATCGACCTGAGATCGTCATTTGTCTCGTGTGAGTTCCCACTGTGCTTTGATTACTACCCTACCACGGCTCAAAGGAGTCGTGCAAACAGGTTTTAGTTGGGTACAGTCCCGAGCCACATGGAGGCAGTGAGCGGATCTTCAGGGGTTCGTCTCTCCCGGTATTGGGGGTGAGGTCGCGCTGTGTCTAGGAGAGCCATTACGCAAAGCCCTCGGCCGAGGCAGGAGATTTACTGGTAGGTATTCCAGTAGTATCTCAGGGCGTTCTGGGCTACACTCCGACACGACTTGTACCGCTTTTGGGGGTCTGACTTTTACCAACCCCCTAGGCCCGCCATGCGATACTCATAGACGAACGGACCGGACTGTACGGATATTGTCACTGACAGGCTCAGTTGGGTGTCGGGGTGAGCTTCCTCATCGACGTCCCTTTTGGTCAATAGCTGGTGGCCCGTCACGTATTGGCTTATACCTCTGACGTGCCAGTGGTTAAATCCACAGCCATAGTATTGACGAGTCTTTAGAGTCCACCACACTTTCAGTTACTCAGCTTTCGGGCGAAACGCTGTAGAGGCCGTATGGAGATATGGCAGGGTCCGATCAGATACGTGCGGTATTGCACGGATCAGGATCGGACAGTTTTGTACTAGTAGCCGTATGGATATATGGCAGAGTTCGATCAGATAAGTGCGGTATTGCACGGATCAAGATCGAACGATTATTACTAGCCGGCTTTGGTTTAAGCCGGTCCTAGTTTAGTACAGTGTAGATTTTGTCTCATTGCATTTGTATCCGGTCGGAATACAGATGCGGGTGTGTATGCACAGTGTCGGGGTTTTCCTGTAATTTATTACGGGACCAGTTTTCTGGAGTTGCCAGTTTGCATTCCGTTCCGGCCGGTTTTCCTTTGTTCTTTCCCGGCCGGACTTTTCCGATGGAGGGGGTTATTTGCAGTTTTGCAAATAACTCTTTGTGGAGGGTTTTCTTGCATAATTGATTGATTATGATAGATTTCATATCTTTCAACCTTGACTTGCTTTTTAAAGTGAAGTGAAAGGTTATGGAGAAAATAGTGTTTTAAGCATGGTTGATGTTTTGTTGACTTTGGTTGTAGTCACCACTTCCTTGCTCCTACACTCACCTCCCTTTGTGTTATGATATTCATTCCTCCACCATTCTCATACTCACTTGAAGAAAAAAATAGTCTTTCATGGTTATGAAAAAAGAGAGTAGAAGAAAAAGAAAGAGAGAAAGAAAAAGAATGAGAGAGTTGATTTCATTTTCTTCTTGCTAGAAAATTGAAAGCACCAATTTTCTTTACCTCTTCCTCCATCAATGGCAACTACATAAACTCCAAGAGACAAAGTTTCTACACTACTTCCTACAGCAAATCTTGAGCATGTCGAGTTGCCGGCTTCATGCTCGAGTTGCCTCGGTATTGAGGCGGGAGCCCGTAAAAGACGAAGGCGATGTGGTGCCCTTTCCGGCGAGGAGGCGACGATGTGGAGCAAAGACTTTCCGCGGGAGATCGGGATGATGAAGAGAAGACCGGAGGACTCGGATCACTCGGTATACTTTTCTCACCCCATCTCTTGTTAGCTAGCGTAGGTTAATGGTAAACGATCCGGGTTTTCTTTGTCCGCGGTAGCGCCGGTTTCCGAGTAAGGAAAAATTTTGATTCCGCAATTTGGCCTCGAGTAAGACGGCCGGGGCGCTCCCGTGGCGCAACATGGTATCAGAGCCACGCCATTAACCTTATCTAGCTTGTTCTAATGCGTTTTACTTATCCGATCGACCAAAATCTCAAAAACCGTATTTTTTCCTTCACATCAGTTTCTGTTGAAATTTTTTGGAGTCTAAAAATTTTTCAGGTTGTCTCAGAAAGATGTGCAGGGAGTTCTAAGCAATCTGGGAAAAAACGATGCAGTGAACCATTACATGGAGCGCGGAAGCGCGGCCAAACCCCTCATTCTGCCGCGCTTCCGCCGCAACTTGGTCTGGTCAATGAGTCGTATTTTTCCAGTGGGCTTCTGGGCTTATTTTAGGGCTTTTGGGATATTAAAATTGGGCCAATTATTTCTGTGAGTGCTACAGTTTTCATTTGGGGCCCGCTTGTTAATTATTTGATTGATCGGATATTTTAAACACATTATTTCACAGTATTTACATTATTTTCTGCGACCGTGAATGTCACTCGTTCGGTAAATCCGGTCTGACTGCTATAGCCCGGTTAGACGGATTTGCGAACGTGACTTTCACGTTGATGTTCTTTGTTTATGCTGTGATGTTGCGGATCGGTCGTGGGGGATAGCCTGGATGCAATGCTAGTACAGTTTTGTTGTATTATGTACATTTGATATTGCGGGGCGAGCGTCCGACATGTGGACTGCCGTCACTGCCTGTTTGTATTATTCTTTTGGGGCACGACCTGGTTGCGGTCGATGTACCCGGTGTATGTATATTTTACTTTCTGTACTAGGGTTGCCCCGTGGTGGGGTGCACGGATAGCCGGGTTCTGGAGGGCAACGGGCCCGCATCTCAGGGCATTGAGACGGAGGGGCTTCAGTCCAGGATTGGCGGGCTATTCGCCGCACTCGTAGGGGGTACAGGTTGACCCAGGAGGGGTGCCCAAGTTACCGGATTCCGTGAAGTGCTGGGTGGTCCATTCACAGTACTGAAGGGGGCTGCCTCGCTTCAGGTTTTGGCGGGTGACTTGCCGCACCCGTAGGGGTCTAGGATTTCATTGCACAGGCTATCCACACGACCAGGGGAACGTCGGGTTTCAGCAGCGGCTCTGTGAAACCCGGGGCTTCCAGATATCTGTATTGTTCTGTGATGCTGTACATTTCTGTGATGTTGCATTTTATTCACGCCTTGAGCGAAATACTATATATTGGTATATATATATTAGTAGATGTTGTATATGTTTTTCATCCGCGCTAGTCCAGTCCCCGCTCTGCCGTTAGTTAGCTAACCTAACGGGTGATGACGGGACCCAGTGGCGAATGCGGATGGCATATACGTACGTCAGTATATTTTCGTTCTTTGTGGTGTGATCAATTGATGGGACTGCGTTGATTCGGATCAATGCAAGATAAACAAACCTAATCTGATGTTGTTGGAACATTTTTCAAAAAGCTGTTATTGCAAGGACGTTCACTTTTGTTTTGCATCGTGGTATTCATTTGGAATATCCTGCTCCTCAGTCGACGAGGCAAGGGCCGAGATCCCTTCACCGGGAGTGACCCCTTGGACAGAAGTTTGCGTCAGGGCATTAACTTCACTATAGCCGATTACTTTTGCTTTGCATCGTGGTATTCATTTGGAATATCCTGCACCTCATTCTACGGGGAAAGAGCCGAGATCCCTTCACCGGGAGTGACCTCTTTAGCAAAGTTTTCGTCACTATATTTTTATAAAAGTTATCCAGTTCCTTCAACGATATCAAGTTCATTACGTTAAAGGTTTTCGCCAGAAACCATTCGTAGCCCTCCGTCATTTCGGATTAGTATTGCTTAGTATTCGCGCTACGTTTGTCGTTGCTATTCGCCGAGGCGTAGTGTGCGGTAGCTCTGTAATGCTTTCTGTCGCATGGATACGTGGATTGGTTAGGACAGTCGTGCGACTTTGTTGATTATTCGTCAAGGGTCGTGCGGGTGGGTTTAACGCAATCAAGATAATGACGGGTTGAACTTGACTAGGACCTTTTGATTTGTTGATTATTCGTCAAGGTCACTTGGGTCCTAGGGGTAAAAATCACATCGGGAGTTTCAAAAGAACTGAAACTTGCCAGGCATGCGCATACCTTCTGGAGTGTGGTGACGTGAGTGGATTCCGTCACGTTATCATGCGGTGATAGTTGGATCCCGATTCCCACTGATGAGTTAGTTTACTCCTCGGGTGATCCCGACTAATTCTTCTTTCAGGTTTGGAGGAGAATTTGAGATACAGTGGGAGGTTTCCAGATTAGACAAAGTGATAACCATTCTGATCTAGGTTAGAGTGCACGCTGAGTGTTTCTTTTCTCTCTCTCTGGCAGCGACCATTGACCCGACCCTGGACTATGACTCAGTGACCAAGTTGACCGAACCTTCTTAACACTGGCTTTTGGATTGTCAGAGTTGCAGACCTCATTGCCACTCCTACTTTTACCCTTTTCTCCAGGACACCCCGTATTACCGCGAACGTCCACTTCCATTGGACAAAACCATCGTATGGTTAGATACGAACTCGAAGGACTTCGAGGATGGTTTCTGGTTCTGGAGAAAACGGATAGGACTATTCAGTTGTCTTTTCTTTTCATCTTCTCTCGTTGCGAGTACTCCTTGGTTTAGGAGATAGTACACCTATTACGCAAATTGGATAGTCTTCTTCCAAACCTTAGGCTGGTGCCGACCGGTAGGGAATGAAGAAAACCAGTTAGCCTAAAACGGTGTACAGAAGGTATTAAGTTCAGACAAAGCAAGGGATTAGTAAGAGGGCAAAGTAAATTGCGACTGATATTCACGACCAAACCAAGTATTTCTTCGCCAATCCTAAATCACCTTTGTATTTCTCCAGGACACTCCGTATCACTACGAAGATCCACAGTTTATTTGGATACTCCATCGTATGGTTATATACGAACTCGAAAGGAACTTGTTCCAGTTCGGGGATGGATTCTGGTTCAGGAGAAATAGGAATAAAGTACATTCAGGTGTCTTTTATCTTCACCTTCTCTCGCATTGCGAGTGCTCCTAGGATTAGGACAGTACACCCTTTATGCTTATTGGATAGTCTTCTTCCAAACCATAGGCTGGTGCCGAACGGTAGGGAAGGAAGAAAACCAATTGGCCTAAAGGGGTGTGCAGACGGTAATGACTAAAGACATATAAAGGGATTTGGACAGGTGGCAAAGAATTATACGGTTATAGTTGTGAATATGGATAATGGTAGAGGCATTACTAGGAATACCAGAATACCCCACAGAAACATTACAATGTTTCAGTTTCACTGTGTACTGTTAAAAGAAAACTGATTTCCCGATTAGACACTTATTCCAGGGTATGTATTTACCAGGTTGGATTCTCACATCTGTATGGTTTTACAGATGATGAGTGGGAGTAAGTTATTGGGAATTGGGTGATCACCCTCATTATATCGGGATTCGTTGCAATCGGTGATATTTGAGGAAGTCACCTGGGTTGATTGCCGGTCGGCAGATATTTGGTTTTGAATATCCGATGTTGTGCACCAATTTCAAGTTGATATATCTGTACGTCTATTTTCATAGAGTGAGATATACCTTTTGATATTATGTCTATGACATTTACCTATATCAGTGGATGGTTAGGTAAGGAGCATTAAACAGCGGTGTAATTCTTCTTAACCACAAGTACAGTTTTTAACCTACGACACACAGTGAAAGAGTTGTTAGACTCAGCGGACTTATACAGAGTATTGTATGTTGTCCAGTGTCCATCAGGACAGAGGGGTTGGTCCTCGTACTATATTCGGTTTACTTATGACTTCTCTAGATTTTAGACAGCTGTTTCGTGGAAACACAGGGTCTAAGTTTTGAGGAGTTATAGGTATTTGAATAGAGTAGAGTACCAGGTGTAGCAAGTATCGGGATTCTTCAAAGAGATTGAAGATGTAGATACTTGTGTATGATATTCAGTTGATAGTAATGATGAAGACAGATTGCTTCTCTTTCAGGTTACTCATAATTGGAAGCATTCCTAAGTTGAGTAACGCTGATCGACCTCCTTCCATTTAGTAGACATGCACTGGAGACAGCTGCATGATTTGAATCTGGTTCAATTAAATCAGTGCCTCTGGATCTATATTGGATATAGAACAGTTCATATCTTAACACTGTTAAGGTACGGGGAGTTGTCCGGCTTATGCTTAAAACCAGACTCCGGATAACTCAAGGCACGTTTCTGTAATGGCTGTTTGTGGGTTGACCCAGGCGATGACGAGGGTTGATTTTCTACCATCTGGCAGATCAATAGAAATATTGTTCTAGACTCGCCACAGTTTTATTAAAAATGTTTTTTTTTTTTCAAAAACAGAAGTGGGAGTATGGTAGAACTGGAAGTGATTCCAGAACCGCAAACGATTACTGAAGATTTGATAAGGAACCTAAAGATTCAATCTGATTTAACATTCCATTGGCCACTCCGCAGATAAGGTGGGCAACTTCAGGCACCCGAGAGGTACTCCGGTAGCCTCAAGGACGGTGACAGGGAAGTTCTTGTTTACCCACACTTGCCATTGTTGTTGTTCCAGGCTGCGAGACCCGGCAGGAGGATGAGTATAGCGTCGTTCTAAACTAGCTTTAGAAGTGCACGTCTATATGACTCTGGCAGAGGGTTGTCGTAGTCAGTGGGAGCAACGGAAGCATTGGTGGACTTTGTGCTTATGTCTATTTATAGACTAAAGCAGATATAGCGGAGTAAGATCATCTGTTTCTGATGTGACAGTCATGGGTTTGACGTCATCAGAATAGGGGATGGATCTGTTGAGAAGGTAGTAGGAAGTGATATTCCTATACTACGATCGGTTATACTTTAGTCGTCACACAGTGTTTTCTCCACAAGGGACTTGGACATTATATCAGACATACTGGTTACTAGATCTATGGTTTTAGATCTAGATTTGGGTGGTTTCCCAATCAGGGTACTTTGACAGCATTCTAAGAGTATTTAGAATGGACGACTCCTGGCACGGTAGTGTACCTGCAGGTAATGGAGTCACCCTCTCTAAAGGTGTCTTACAGACTAAAGGGGAGAGGGATATGCATGATTGACAGATCACTTGCTTAGGCAATTGAGTCAATCATGAGATGTCAAGTACCACACCAGATGTTGTTCTTGCACTAGATGCAATAAGTTGATATTAATCCAATCCGGGAAAAACAGTAGGAAGCAGTTTTAGAACATAAGTGAATGTTCTAGGGATATGATAACGGCTGTCTCCTTTAGGAGACGGTTATCACTCCAGGCTTCCAAGGTGACATGGACGACAAGGAGGTTGTCAGAGTTATAGTTCTCCCTCTGACGAGGGGCAGTATTTTGGACAGGTGGTCCAAGGCAATACTGAGGGAGGCATGGCGCAGGATACTGATTAAGTTCAGTTAACGATACAGTCTAAGAAGTTTGGATTTGGAGTTCATTTATGAACTAGGTCCCATCAGACATCCAGACGTTCCATGACAGGTATTGCTCATTTCGGGAGATGGCTTTCTCCGCGAACTTGAGATATAGAGAGACATAGAAAGGAACATCCTGCGGATCCACTCACTGAGGCTATTCCTCGAACGCAATAGTTTCGCAAACATGCTTTGTGCGACTGACTAGTAGAGGAGTTGGGTGTTCGGTATCACACGGGCTGTGAGTATGCGACATCGCAATAATTAGCCTTGAGTGCAAGTGGGAGATTGTTGGAGATAGTGCCCTCAGAGTCAATTATTGGATCACAGGCACGTGATTGCAATGATTGAGGGAGGACCTATCCCGGTGGGACAATCTTACTCGAGATGATAGTATGCTATCTGGTTTATCTTTATCATCGTGTACTGCTTTAGGTGACTTGACATGTCGCTATTACACGTTGATAGAGCCCCTAGGATTCTTGCTTGACGACCAGCAGTATGATGGCGATCATATACGTGGGAGCTGGGGTCTATAAGCACATCCTTAAAAGGTCCCTAGTCGTAGGAGTTTCGAGACAGGGTATCGATACTCCATTAGTAGACTAGTGTATACAGTCGAGACCCCGACGAGGGGCGGTGGCCGGTCTCACAAGCCACTGGTGTCAGTTGGTTCACCTAAGATGTATACAGGTGCTCATTGGGTTATGAGTACACCGGACAGGACTCGCCGGGAACCTGCTAGTTGGTCTTATACCAGACGTCAGATAGCAGTTCCCAGGTGACATGTGTACAGGTTAGTTCATCGACCTGAGATCGTCATTTGTCTCGTGTGAGTTCCCACTGTGCTTTGATTACTACCCTACCACGGCTCAAAGGAGTCGTGCAAACAGGTTTTAGTTGGGTACAGTCCCGAGCCACATGGAGGCAGTGAGCGGATCTTCAGGGGTTCGTCTCTCCCGGTATTGGGGGTGAGGTCGCGCTGTGTCTAGGAGAGCCATTACGCAAAGCCCTCGGCCGAGGCAGGAGATTTACTGGTAGGTATTCCAGTAGTATCTCAGGGCGTTCTGGGCTACACTCCGACACGACTTGTACCGCTTTTGGGGGTCTGACTTTTACCAACCCCCTAGGCCCGCCATGCGATACTCATAGACGAACGGACCGGACTGTACGGATATTGTCACTGACAGGCTCAGTTGGGTGTCGGGGTGAGCTTCCTCATCGACGTCCCTTTTGGTCAATAGCTGGTGGCCCGTCACGTATTGGCTTATACCTCTGACGTGCCAGTGGTTAAATCCACAGCCATAGTATTGACGAGTCTTTAGAGTCCACCACACTTTCAGTTACTCAGCTTTCGGGCGAAACGCTGTAGAGGCCGTATGGAGATATGGCAGGGTCCGATCAGATACGTGCGGTATTGCACGGATCAGGATCGGACAGTTTTGTACTAGTAGCCGTATGGATATATGGCAGAGTTCGATCAGATAAGTGCGGTATTGCACGGATCAAGATCGAACGATTATTACTAGCCGGCTTTGGTTTAAGCCGGTCCTAGTTTAGTACAGTGTAGATTTTGTCTCATTGCATTTGTATCCGGTCGGAATACAGATGCGGGTGTGTATGCACAGTGTCGGGGTTTTCCTGTAATTTATTACGGGACCAGTTTTCTGGAGTTGCCAGTTTGCATTCCGTTCCGGCCGGTTTTCCTTTGTTCTTTCCCGGCCGGACTTTTCCGATGGAGGGGGTTATTTGCAGTTTTGCAAATAACTCTTTGTGGAGGGTTTTCTTGCATAATTGATTGATTATGATAGATTTCATATCTTTCAACCTTGACTTGCTTTTTAAAGTGAAGTGAAAGGTTATGGAGAAAATAGTGTTTTAAGCATGGTTGATGTTTTGTTGACTTTGGTTGTAGTCACCACTTCCTTGCTCCTACACTCACCTCCCTTTGTGTTATGATATTCATTCCTCCACCATTCTCATACTCACTTGAAGAAAAAAATAGTCTTTCATGGTTATGAAAAAAGAGAGTAGAAGAAAAAGAAAGAGAGAAAGAAAAAGAATGAGAGAGTTGATTTCATTTTCTTCTTGCTAGAAAATTGAAAGCACCAATTTTCTTTACCTCTTCCTCCATCAATGGCAACTACATAAACTCCAAGAGACAAAGTTTCTACACTACTTCCTACAGCAAATCTTGAGCATGTCGAGTTGCCGGCTTCATGCTCGAGTTGCCTCGGTATTGAGGCGGGAGCCCGTAAAAGACGAAGGCGATATGGTGCCCTTTCCGGCGAGGAGGCGACGATGTGGAGCAAAGACTTTCCGCGGGAGATCGGGATGATGAAGAGAAGACCGGAGGACTCGGATCACTCGGTATACTTTTCTCACCCCATCTCTTGTTAGCTAGCGTAGGTTAATGGTAAACGATCCGGGTTTTCTTTGTCCGCGGTAGCGCCGGTTTCCGAGTAAGGAAAAATTTTGATTCCGCAATTTGGCCTCGAGTAAGACGGCCGGGGCGCTCCCGTGGCGCAACAATAAATACCCAATTTTTTCCCTGCCGGGAAATTTCCAATTGTTGGATTTTTCCGTAGTTTAATAACGTTCTAAGTAGTGCAAGTAATGCGATGGACCCTGTAGAAGACAACAAACCTTAACTCGATTATTCGACCGTCTTGAACTGCCCTTTGAACCTTCGGGTTTGGGGCAGTACGGTATGCCACATGTGAGGCATTGGCTTGACCCTTCTACGGCTGGACCGTTGGTACTGAGGCATGAACTTGATATTTTTAAATTTATTTCATGTGTTGAGCTGTTTCGGGAAAACTTGGGTGTTTGAATGTTCGATCGGAAAGTTTAACATTTTCTATTTATCTGGAATGGGATACAATACTTGGAATCCACAAGTAGTTATGAGATAACTGATATGAATGTTATAAACATAGCACTTTAGTCTCACTTGATCGGTTGCCACGGAATTTTGATGCGATCAAAAGTCCGTCGCAATCACGTAGCGTACGCGGATACTCGCTGGTAAACTTAATAGACAGCTACACACCATAGCCCCGACCAAGTGACTGTAGGAGAACCCCGTCGCCGAAAGCATCCGTTCGGGTGCTCGCGGCAGCGGTGTTCCGCTTTAGTGCACTTCGTCGACGGTATCGGGGGTGCGGCCGCCTACTAAAGTTTGCGATGAGCATTCGATCAGAATGTCGGGAATCCTGTTGAATTGCCCGACTAGATATTGAAAAGTGTTTTCGATAATGAGACTAAAATACGGGGTTTATAATGGTTAGGCATGCGATGTCTATGTAGTTTGCGGATTCCAACTGTTGTAGTTTTACACTTTCTTCTCTGCGACCGTAAGTGTAATATGTGATATCGCCGGTTTCATTGCTATATGTTAACGACAATTGGGATACGCATGTTTACTTACGTTGATGACATGTGATGTTATGTGTTGCTGGATATGTTATATTGGATCGTCACATTTTGAATAGCCGGGGGTTTTATGTGAGATGAGAGTTTTTTAATTTTCATTCATGTAAAATTAATTGTATGTAATATTCTTTTATTGGGGCACTTCTAGGTTGCGGAAGATGTCACCGTTGATGTATATTATTTACTTTTCCGCACTAGGATAGACCCAAGGAGGAGGGCATAAGTAACTGGGTTCTGGAGTCCAGTGGGAGACCAACTCGAGGAGTCGAGTCCGGGTCTCCTAACTCTATAATTGGTAGGGTTGCTTGCCGCTCTCGTAGGGGTCTAGGGGTGTGGGTTTGGCTATTCATCGCGACCGTGGAATCCGTGTTTTATACAGGCTCGTATTGAAAACACGGACGTCCTAGTATATACAATGTTTCATATGTTTCTTCTGCTGCGATATCTGTGATGTGATCATTTGATGTTCTGTGATAAATACTGTATATAGTATATATGATATATTATATAGACGTTACTTATGTTTTGCACTCGCGCTAGCCCTGCCCCGCTCTACCGTTAGTTACCTAACCTAACGGTGCACGAGGGGACATCGAGGCGAATGTGGATGGCATAAGTGTACGTCGTATTTATCTGTGATGTTTAGGTGATTTAAATGATGGGACTTCATTAATATGATTAATGAAATAAAAGAAACCAACAAGATGTTGTGGAATCGAATTTTCAAAAACAGGTAGCTACAGTTCTTGCTTTGCATCGCGGTGTTACTTGTAGAACATCCTGTACCTTATTCGATAAGGAAAGGGCCGAGATCCCTTCACCGGGAGTGACCCCTTTAGCAATAACTAGCAGATGCTATAACCCTCGGTTTGTCTTTTGATAGCTTCTATAGTTCTTGCTTTGCACAGCGGTATATATGATATATCCTGCACCTTATTCGATAAGGAAAGGGCCGACGATCCCTTCACCGGGAGTGACCCCTTTAGCAAAACTAGAAAAGCCTCAAAAGCACTCCATTTTAAAATCATTTGATTCTACAACGATATCAAGTTCATTAAGCAATAGGTTCTTGGAAAAACCTGTCGTAGCTCTCCGTCATTTCAGATAAGTCCTGCTTAGTATTCGTGCTGTGTTTGTTGACCTTGTCAAGGCGCAGTGTGCGGTAGCTAACCAGTATTTATCTGCTTATGCATATGATGCAGATTGGGATAGAGTAGTCGTACGGCCTTGTTGACCTTGTCAAGGGTCGTGCGGGTGGGTTTGATTCAATCAAGAAATGACGGGTTGAACTTGACTTACGGTCTATGGTTTGTTGACTTTGTCAAGGTCATAGATCATTTGGGGAAAAATATTATCGGGAATTTCAAGTGTTGAAATTTGCAATGAGATTGCATACCTTCTATGAGATAGTTGGATCCCGATACCCACTGCGAGTAATTGTTACTCCTAGGAGAGTTTTACACATTACAATTAGCCGATCAAGTAGGTGTCTAGAAAGGTGTCAACGGGGTTACGCCTCTGGGAAAACGAGGTTTACTGTAATTAGGTCCGTGCGAAAGCACGGGGAAGCTCCCTCAAAGTACCGACACTGGCCTGGCTGATATATTGGCAAACTTGTAGCGTGTAATTAATCCCGGCTAGTCTTTCCTTTTAGGGTTTGAAGGAAGATTTGATAAAAACAGTGGGAGCCATCCTGATTAGATAAAATAATAACTAATCTGATCTTGCAAGAGCATACGCTGAGTCTTTTCTTCTCTCTCTCTCCAGGTAGAGACCATATCACGCCTTAATCAAGATAATAATACGGATGTATTGACCGAACCCGCTTGTTATACTGAGCTGGGGAACGTTGGTCCCGCTCCAACTTATAATTGTTATAAGAAAGAGCAGGAAATAGGGGATTACCAGAATTCCCGTGCCGCCCAAACGAAGAAAGTGCATGTGATGCATCTCCTTCGGGTGTGTTCATTATAAAGAACTGTTTCTCAGTATCCTCTACGTCCTAGGTATTAGATACCGGATCAGGATCCCGCATATGTAATCTGTTACACGGGCTACTGAAAGGTAGAGAACTGAGAACGGATGATAAGTTTCATAAGGCAGAAAACGGGGCAAGTGTTGCAGCCAAGTCTGTTGGTCACTGTCACCCTGTATTACCAATACATTGATTCTGAACGAAAGTTATTAGATACCGAACCTGATATACAAAATCATATCAGTCTCTTTTAGTAAAGAAAGGATATAATTTTGTATTGTTGGATGATGTTTTGAACATTTCCTATTTCAAAAGTTGATCGGTTTAGGCATGCTGTCTAAAAGCATTGACGTTCAAAATCAAACTACAGTTTTTAGTATACAGAACACACACAAGAGGAAGAGTTCAGAAATGAACGATTCCTTCTTGAGGTATTATAGACTAGATCATATCAATGTGACCCGACTAGCTAAAGTTACATTTTAGATGCATATTTAAATCAGTTTGAATTTACATCTTATGAAACTTGCCAGTCATGTCACAAAGATAAGATGACCATAGCTTTGTTTACTGGAAACAGAGAAAGAGTTATTGAACTCTTGGGATGATACATGTTGATGTATGTAGGTCCCCTGTCTACACATGCCAGGAATGGTTCTTTGTACTTCATTACATTCTCTGATGATCTCTCAAGATTCAGCCATATGTTCCAGTTGAAACATAAGTCCAAAACTTTTGAGATATTCACAGAATATAAGTTAGAAGTAGAGAACCAAAATGGGTATAAGTATTATGTCCTTTGATGTGATCAGGGAGGAGAATACTTGAGCATGGAATTCTTGGACTTTTCTAAAGGAAAATGAGTTTCTCTCTCAGCATTACTCCTCTGTATACACCACAGCACGTCGGTGTATCGGGGCGGGGCAGTCACACCCTATATGATATGGTGTGCTCTATGATGAGTACTACTGAGTTACCTATTTCCTTTAGGGAGTTATGCGCTTGAGAAGCTGCATACCTATTGAATAGGGTTCAAATCAAAACAGTTGCCTACCGCTTCATATGTGATATGGAAAGGGAAGAGCCCATATCTTAAGCTTGTTAAGATTTGGGGTTGTCCGGCCTATGTCTAAAAGGCAAAATCCAGACAAGCTCGAGGCAAGGTTTGTTATGTAGAACTGGAAATGTTCCAGCTATACAAACTGCAGCTGATGATTTAGTAGAACCAAAGGATTCAATTGTTTCCAACGAACCTCAGCCTCTCCGCCGATCTAAAAGGGTTCCTCATGTAGGGTTCCTAGGCATGCTAATGAGGTCTCACATGGCATCAACCATGCCAATTTCAAATTTTACGGGTGCCGAGAAACCCTAATACGGATCGTTAACTAGAATTTTAGGCGAACACATGCAACTAGTTAAAAATATAACTAAAAGAACGGAAATACAACCTTTGTAGATCCGGTCCTCCACCTCCATATCTCCGCAATGAAGTCTCCTCGCTGTCCAAATGGAATCCCGGGCTCTAGCGTCGGCTTCATCGGAGAAATGGGCGGGCAAGGTCGTCGGCTTCGTGCCGAAGATGATCTACGTCGAGGCATCACAAGATCAAGCTCCCACTTCACCAAGTCATGAAACTTATGAAGAATATACCCTATACTACTTGGAAAGTGGTAGAGGATGAAGAAATAGGAAGTGGGTTCACTTTAGAATTGGATTTCTCACTCATTTTCTCAAGTTGCCATTGATGGAGGTAAGCTTCTTCATGTGAAGAAGAAGAAGAAGAAGATGATGATGATATGATAAGTCTATTGTAAAATGAAAATAATAAGAATACTTATCATATACGAACCATGGTCAAGTGTAGAGACTAAACTAGGGTTTGTGGGAATGGTTAGGGTTAAGCATGAGACAAAATGGTCACTTAGTCAAAGCTTCATGAAGCTTCAATATCAAACAAAGAAAGCCACCATTTTCTCTCATTATCTTTTCCATAAAGAAATAAATAAATAAATGAATAAATAAATAAAAGGAAAACCCTAACCATTACACAACCATGGTTTAATCTTTACACATACTCAATTTAGCATGTATCATCAAACATGATACATACTAGTGTACAAAAGTATATCACATATACAATGTGCACATCAAGTGAGAAAATCCAATTTAAGTGAACCAATACTAGTTAATGCAAAGTAATATATCAAATATATAATTATGCATTAAATCATCAAATCAACATTTGATTTAACGATCCGGTCATATCGCATATGACCGACTAATATCCAATGTATCGATTTATCGAATCAATCCTCGATTCGATAACTAGGTTATATCGCATACAACCATTCGATACATTCATCGCGAGAATGGAATACGGTATCACATACACGCATTATTCTCAGTCCCGCACATATCTCATATGCGCTCCTATTTCGTTTCGCTTGAGCCAGGAAACCTCTGTGTAGGACTCTAAAGACTCGTCAATACACCGGCAGCAGGTGATGATCATATCAAACACCCACAAGCCGCAAGCGGTCTGCTAAACGTAACGGCCACCCGGGTATTGAGCGATCAGAAGATCGAAGAGCAAGCCCGCTCACACTCCTGTGAATCTAACCAGTAACACTTACCGTAAAGTCCGGTCTCGTCGTCTGATATGTCGCATATCTCGCCTAGGGGTGGTAAACGTCAGACCCCAATAGCTCGATAAGTCGTGTCGATCTGAGGTCTATAACAATTCGAGAAACTACTGGTAACACTTACCAGTAAATCTCAGCAACCTTGGCCAGGGATTTCCTGTTATAGCCAATCGAACACAGCGCAACATCAACTCCCTATACCGGGAGAGACGAATCCCCTCCTATCGCTCATTGCCTCCATGTGATTCGGGACTGTACCCAAAAACCACCATTTTGCACGCCATCTTGGACGTGGTAAGGTGGAAATCAAAACACAGTGGGAACCACACATGACTCTATGACAATCTCGGGTCAACAGACTACTCTGTACCAGTGTCACCAGAGAACTGCCATCTGACGTAAGGTATAATACCATCTGGGAGTTCTCGGCGAGTCCGTCCAGTGTACCCAGTCTCTACTGAGCACCCGTATATCATCTATGATGTCAAACACCGATGGATATGGGATCATCCATCGCCTATCTGTATGGGTCGAGAAGGTATACGCTAGTCTACTCTGGTATATCGATGCCCCGTCTCGATATACCCACGACTAGGGACCTTGAAGGATGTACTTATGGATTACCATGTCCCCACTAGTATGATCTGCATCATAGTCCAGATAGTCAAGTACACATCCTAAGGGCTTTACCAACATGTAACAGAGAGACAATCAATGTACACGTTAAGGTAAAGATCAACCAGATAGCATACTATCATGTCGAGCAAGAAAGTCCTCCCTATATATGTCCCAGCATCCACTACAATATACATCCAATGTACAGTAATGGCCTCTAGGGCATACATATAACTAACAATCTCCCACTTGCACTAGGGCCATCTAATAGCAGTGGTTGTAGTATCTCATACTCAACCATCCCATAAAAGTCTCTCTCTGGGAATAGGCCTTCGTGAGTGGATCCGCCGTGTTATCCTCTGTGTCTAATCTCCTAACCTCGATCCCTTAGAGATCAACCATCTCCATGATCAGGTGATACTGCCTTAGAATATGTCTGGATCACTGATGGGACCGGCGTTCCTTGGCATAAGCCACAACTCCATTGTCTCACAATGGTAGGAACGTAGTTCATCTCATGAACCAATATACACCCAAACAGCCTCTTTGGTAGCATCTTAAGTAGGGATGTATCCAGCCTTTATCGTCTAGTATGCCACGGTATCTAGCTTGGAACTCTTCCAACATACCGTCCCTCGATAGAGGGTAAAGACAATGCCTGTGACTGACATTCAGTCGTCTTTATCACCCTAGAACACTTCCAGTGATTTTCCCCAGGATTAACTGATACCATCTTACTACAACTAGTGAGTATCCTAATTTCCATTTGGATCTATCTCATAGAACCAAAATCCTGGATTTAGTAGGTATCAGTTTGATCCTATATGGAGAATCATTGTGATAAGCGGAGATTGATCGAGCGTAGCATAGGAAACTCTTTCCCTATCAAGAGTATGTCATCCACGTACTCTACGAGAATCGCCACCATACTCCCTACAACCTTTTTGTTTATACAAGGTTCATCTACCATTTTGATGATGTCAAACTTTTTGACTATCTCATCAAAACAGATGTTCCAACTCCGCGATGCCTGCTATATCTTATAAAGTATCTTGTACACGTTTCCGCTGCTCCCACTGTCTACGAGGCCCTCTGGCTGTGTACTTACAGACGTTCTCTTCTAAAACATCATTTTAGAAAAGCAGTCATGACACCCAACCGCCAGATATCATAGTCATGGTATGTAGCCGTGGCAAGTAGGATCCGGATGGACTTAAGCATAGGCACTGGAAAAAGGTTTCATCATTATCCACGCCTGGTCGATGACGAAAACCTTTAACAAGTCTAGCTTTGAAAGTCTCAACTTTTCCATCTACACCAAGTAATCTTCTCAAGATATACTTGCTCCTGATGGGAATTTAACCCTTCAGATATGGCAACTAAAGTCCATACTTTGTTGGTGTATAAGGATTCCATCTCAGATCGATAAACATCCAGCCATTCTTACAGAGTCTCACTCCTGATGGCCAGCTCGAAACTAGTTGAGTCATCATCTCATGATGCAATCCTCGCTCCCACTGTCATAGAGAAACAGAAGTATCTCTCAGGTGGGTGAGGAACCCTACTAGATCGGCGGAGAGGCTGAGGTTCGTTGGCATCTACTGAATCCTTTGGTTTTATCAAATCATCTGCTGTAGTTTGTATGGCTGGAACATTTCCAGTTCTACATAACAGACCTTGCCTCGAGCTTGTCCGGATTTTGCTTTTAGACATAGGCCGGACAACCCCAAATCTTAACTAACTTAAGAGATGGGCTCTTCCCTTATCATATCAAATATGAAGTGGTAGGCAACTGATTTGATTTGAACCTAATTCAATAGGTATGCAGCTTCTCAAGTGCATAACCCCCCAAAGGAAAAAGGTAACCCAGTAGTACTCATCATAGAGCACACCTTATCATATAGGGTGTGATTGCTCCACCCCGATATACCATCGTGCTATGGTGTATACGGAGGAGTAATGCTGAGAGAGAATCTCATTCTCCTTTAGAATAATCCAGGAATTCCGTGCTCAAGTATTCTCCTCCCTGATCTCATCATAGGACATAATACTTATACCCGTATTTTGGTTCTCTACTTCTAACTTATATTCTGTGAATATCTCAAAAGGTTCGGACTTGTGTTTCAACAGGAACATATGTCTGAATTATGAGAGATCATCAGAGAACGTAATGAAGTATAAAGAACCAGTCCTGGCATTTGTAGACAGGGGACCTTACATACATCATCATGTATCAGTCCAAGAGTTCACTAACTCTTTCTCTGTTTCCAATAAACAGAGCTATGGTCATCTTATCTTTGTGACATGACTGGAAAGTTTCACAAGATGTAAATTCAAACTGATTTAAATATGCATCTATATGTAACTTCAGCCAGTCGGGTCGCATTGATATGACCTAGTCTACAATACCTCAAGAAGAATCCGTTCATTTCTGAACTCTTCCTCTTGTGTGTGTTCCGTATACTAAGAACTGTAGTTTGATTTAGAACATCAATGCTTTTAGATAACGTGCCTGAACCGATCAACTTTTGATATAGGAAATGTTCAAAACAATATCCAACAATAGAAAATTTTATCATTTCTTTACTAATAAAGAGACTGATATGATTTTGTATATCAGGTTCGGTATCTAATAACATTCGTTCAGAATCAATGTATTTGTAATACAGAGTGACAGTGACCAACAGACTTGGCTGCAACACTTGCCCCGTTTTCTGCCTCATGAAACTTATCACCCGTTCTCAGTTCTCTACCTATCTGTAGCCCTATGTAACAGATTACATATCTGGGATCCCGATCTGGTATCAAATACCCAGGACGTAGAGGATACAGAGAAACAGTTCTTTGTAACGAACACACCCGAAGATGATGCATCAACATGCACTTTCTTCGTTTGGGCGGCATGGGAATCCTGGTATTCCCCTATTTACTGCTCTGTCTTATAACAATTATAAGTTGGAGCGGGACCAACGTTCCCCAGCTCAGTATAACAAGCGGGTTCGGTCAAAATATCCGTATTATTATCTTGATTAAGGCGTGATATGGTCTCTACCTGGAGAGAGAGAGAAGAAAACACTCAGCGTGCGCTCTTGCAAGAATAGATTGGTTATTATTTTATCTAATCAGGATGGCTCCCACTGCTTTTTATCAAATCTTCCTTCAAACCCAAAAAGGAAAGACTAGCCGGGATTAATTACACACTACAAGTTCGTCAATCTTTCAGCCAGGCCAGTGTCGGTACTTTGAGGGAGGTCCCCCGTGCTTTCGTAAGAACCTAATTAATGTAAACCTCGTTTTCCCAGAGGCGTAACCTCGTTAACACCTTTCTAGACACCCACTTGATCGTCTAATTGTAATGTGTAAAACTCTCCCAGGAGTAACAATTACTCGCAGCGGGTATCGGGATCCAACTATCTCATAGAAGGTATGCAATCTCATTGCAAATTTCAACACTTGAAATTCCCGATAATATTTTGCCCCTAGCAGCTATATGACCTTAACATAGTCAACAAATCATAAGTGCTAGTCAAGTTCAACCCGTCATTTCCCGATTGAATTAAATCCACCCGCACGACCCTTAACATAGTCAACAAAGTCGCACGACTACCCTAATCCAATCACATCATATGCTTATGCAGATAAGCACTAATTAGCTACCGCACACTACGCCTTAACATAGTCAACAAACGTAGCACGAATACTAACTAGTACTTATCTGAAATGACGGAGGGCTACGACAGGTTTTTCTGAAAACCTATTGCGTAATGAACTTGATATCGTTGTAGAATCAAATGATTTTGAAATAGAGTGCTTTTGAGGCTTTTCTAGTTTTGCTAAAGGAGTCACTCCCGGTGAAGGGATCGTCGGTCCTTTCCTCGTCGAATGAGGTGCGGGATATATCATATATATCACTGTGCAAAGCAAAAACACTTAAAAGCAATCAAAAGACAAACCGAGTGTGTAGCATCTGCCAGTTATTGCTAAAGGAGTCACTCCCGGTGAAGGGATCTCGGTCCTTTCCTTATCGAATAAGGTGCAGGATATATCATATATACCGCTGTTCAACGCAAGAACTGTAGGTACCTGTTTTATTTTGAAATTCGATTCTACAACATCTTAGGTTTCTTTTATTTCATTAATCACATTAATGAAGTCCCATCACTTAAATACCTAAACATCACAGATAAATACGACGTACACTTATGCCATCCGCATTTGCCTCGATGTCCCCTCGTGCACCATTAGGTTAGGTAACTAACGGCAGAGCAGGGCAGGGCTAACGCGGGTGTAAAACATAAGTAACGCCTATATAACATATCATATATACTATATACTGTATCTATCACAGAACATCACGTGATCACATCACAGATATCGCAGCAGAAGAATCATATGAAATATTGGATATACTAGGACGTCCGTGTTTTTAATACGAGCCAGTATAAAACACGGATTCCACGGTCGCGATGAATAGCCAAACCCACACCCCTAGACCCCTACGAGAGCGGCAAGCAACCCTACCAATTCTAGAGTTAGGAGACCCGGACTCGACTCCTCGAGTTGGTCTCCCACTGGACTCCAGAACCCGGTTACTTATGCCCTCCTCCTTGGGTCTATCCTAGTGCGGAAAAGTAAATAATATACAAAAGGTGACATCTCCCGCAACCTGGAAGTGCCCCAATAAAAGAATATTACATACAAGTTTTTTTACATGAATGAAAATGAAAAACACTCATCTCACATAAAAACCCCCGGCTATTCAAACACGACGATCCAATATAACATATCCAGCAACACATAACATCACATGTCATCAACGTAAGTAAATATGCGCATCCCAATTGTCGTTGACATATAGCAACGAAACCGGCCATATCACATATTACACTTACGGTCACAGAAAAGAAAGTGTAAAACTACAACAGTTGGAATCCGCAATCTCTTTAGACATCGCATGCCTGATCAAATGAATCCCTTAGACATCACATGCCTAACAATTATAAACCCCGCATTTTAGTCTCAAAATCGAAAACTCTTTTCAATATCAAGTCGGGCAATTCAACAAGATTCCCGACATCCTGATCGAATGCTCGTCGCAAACTTCAGTAGACGGCCGCACCCTCGATACCGTTGATGAAGTGCACCAAGGCAGAACACCGCTACCGCGAGCACCCGAACGGATGCTTTCGGCGACGGGGTTCTCCTACAGTCACTTGGTCGGGGCTATGGAGTGAGGCTGTCTATTAAGTTTACCCGGCGAGTATCCGCGTACGCTACGTGATTGCGACGGACTTTTGATCACATCAAAATTCCGTGGCAACCGAACAAGTGAGACTAAACCGCTAGATTTATAACATTCATTCAGTTATCTCATAACTACTTGCGAATTCCAATTATTGTATCACATTCCAGATAATTAGAAAATGTTAAACTTTCCGATCGTACAATCGAACACCCAAGTTTTCCCGAAATAGCTCAACACATGAAACAAGTTTAAAAACATCCAGTTCATGCCTCAGTACCAACGGTCCAGCCGTAGAAGGGTCAAGCCAACGCCTCACATGTGGCACGCCGTACTGTCCCAAACCCGAAGGTTCAAAGGGCAGTTCAAGACGGTCACATAATCGAGTTAAGGTTTGTTGTCTTCTAGAGGGTCCATCGAGTTACTTGCACTACTTAGAACGTCTTTAAACCAAGGAAAAATCCAACACATGGAAATTTCCCGACAGGGGAAAAGGTGGGTATTTATATCCGGTCGAACTTTTTAACATATTCTAAAATTATCCGGAAAACCGCACAGACAAAATTTGATAATCCGATCGAATCAGCGATTCCCAAAGCAACCCCAGAATACTCAACTCTTGAGTCAAATTAAAAATTCCCAGAAAACTCAGCATCATTAAATAGGAATTACTGTGCAAAAAGGGGAGGATGACGTCATCATCTTGCCGCGGAACCGCCGCAGTAGCCAGGCTTCTGCCGCGGTTCCGCCGCGGTTTGGACTGTTCATGAGTTAAATTTTGCACCGTAATTCTTATAATTCCCTGCTGAATTTTTTAAGCATTTTTAATGTGGAAAAATCCCAGTTTTTAGAAAAAGTCCAGAGAGCATGAAAAAGTTAGGGTTTCGGGTTCGATCGGGTTTCAAATATCGTCTAAGCATCGCCTAAGGCTCTAGCTAGGCTCTGATACCACTTTAGGGTTCCTAGGCACGCTAATGAGGTCTCACATGGCATCAACCATGCCAATTTCAAATTTTACGGGTGCCGAGAAACCCTAATACGGATCGTTAACTAGAATTTTAGGCGAACACATGCAACTAGTTAACAATATAACTAAAAGAAAGGAAATACAACCTTTGTAGATCCGGTCCTCCACCTCCATAGCTCCACAATGAAGTCTCCTCGCTGTCCAAATGGAATCCCGGGCTCTAGCGTCGGCTTCATCGGAGAAATGGGCGGGCAAGGTCGTCGGCTTCGTGCCGAAGATGATCTACGTCGAGGCATCACAAGATCAAGTTCCCACTTCACCAAGTCATGAAACTTGTGAAGAATACACCCTATACTACTTGGCAAGTGGTAGAGGATGAAGAAATAGGAAGTGGGTTCACTTTAGAATTGGATTTCTCACTCATTTTCTCACGTTGCCATTGATGGAGGTAAGCTTCTTCATGTGAAGAAGAAGAAAAAGAAGATGATGATGATATGATAAGTCTATTGTAAAATGAAAATAATAAGAATACTTATCATATACCAACCATGGTCAAGTGTAGAGACTAAACTAGGGTTTGTGGGAATGGTTAGGGTTAAGCATGAGACAAAATGGTCACTTAGTCAAAGCTTCATGAAGCTTCAATATCAAACAAAGAAAGCCACCATTTTCTCTCATTATCTTTTCCATAAATAAATAAATAAATAAATGAATAAATAAATAAAAGGAAAACCCTAACCATTACACAACCATGGTTTAATCTTTACACATACTCAATTTAGCATGTATCATCAAACATGATACATACTAGTGTACAAAAGTATATCACATATACAATGTGCACATCAAGTGAGAAAATCCAATTTAAGTGAACCAATACTAGTTAATGCAAAGTAATATATCAAATATATAATTATGCATTAAATCATCAAATCAACATTTGATTTAACGATCCGGTCATATCGCATATGACCGACTAATATCCAATGTATCGATTTATCGAATCAATCTTCGATTCGATAACTAGGTTATATCGCATACAACCATTCGATACATTCATCGCGAGAATGGAATACGGTATCACATACACGCATTATTCTCGGTCCCGCACATATCTCATATGCGCTCCTATTTCGTTTCGCTTGAGCCAGGAAACCTCTGTGTAGGACTCTAAAGACTCGTCAATACGCCGGCAGCAGGTGATGATCATATCAAACACCCACATGTAAGTCCACGGCGGCGCCCCGGCCGTCAAACCGACGGCCAAATACGGAAGCGGTGATAAACTTTAATTTTGCGAACTTAGCAAACCGGCACCACCGCGCACTAAACCCCGGATCGGGCCATTAAACTAGATCTAGCTAACAACAAGACGGGTTAGAGATATACCGAGTGATCCGAGTCCTCCGGTCTTCTCGTCATCGTCCCGATCTCCTGCGGAAACTCCGGTCGTCGCCACCTTACCGGAAGGGCACCACATCGCCTGCATCTTTTACGGGCTCCCACCTTAATACCGAAGCAACTCGGGCACGAAGCTGGCAAGTCGACGTGCCCAAGATTTGCTGTAGAATGTGTAGTGTAGATGATGCTTGTCTCTTTGGGGTTATGTTGCCTTGATGGAGGAATAGAAGTTTCAAGTGGAACTCTCATTTATCAAGCATGGAATGAGATGATAAATTTTCTCACCAAAAATCAAATCTCTCATTTTTCTTCTCTCCTCCAAATTGTGGCCGGCCATGCTATTTTGAAATGGTGGTGGTGACAAAGTATATATCACAAGAGGGAGGTGAGTGTAGGAGATAGAAATGGTGACCATATTATAAAGCAAAGAAACATCAACCATACTTATCACTCCATACCCTTTCAAATCTCATTTAATGCACCATCATGGATGAAAGATGCTAAACATATCATAATGAATATATTTGCAAGAAACCCCCTCCACAAATATTATTTGCACAATTGCAAATAACCCCCTCCATCGGAAAAGTCCGGCCGGGAAAGAACAAACGAAAACCGGCTGGAACGGAATGCAAACTGGCAACTCCAGAAAACTGGTCCCGTAATAAATTACAGGAAAACCCCGATACTGTGCATACACACCCGCATCTGTATTCCGTCCGGATACAAATGCAAAGAGACAAAATCTACACTGTACTATACTAGGATCCGGCTTAAACCAAAGCCGGCTAGTAATATCCGTCCGATCCTGATCCGTGCTATACCGCACGTATCTGATCGAACCCTGCCATATATCCATACGGCCACTAGTACAAACCTTCCGATCCTGATCCGTACAATACCGCACGTATCTGATCGGACCCTGCCATATCTCCATACGGCCTCCCTCGGTATCTGCCTGGATCACCTGTCCAGAATACTGTCCCTCGTCAGAGGGAAAACTATAACTCTGACAACCTCCTTGTCGTCCATGTCACCTTGGAAGCCTGGAGTGATAACCGTCTCCTAAAGGAGGCAGCCGTTATCATATCCCTAGAACATTCACTTATGTTCTAAAACTGCTTCCGACTGTTCCTCCAGGATTGGATCAAAATCAACTTATTGCATCTAGTGCAAGAACAACATCTGGTGTGGTACTTGACATCTCATGATTGACTCAATTGCCTAAGCAAGTGATCTGCCAATCATGCACATCCCTCTCTACTTTAGTCTATAAGACACCTTTAGAGAGGGTGACTCCATTACCTGCAGGTACACTACCATGCCAGGAGTCGTCCATTCTAAATACTCTTAGAATGCTGTCAAAGTACCCTGATTGGGAAACCACCCAAATCTAGATCTAAAACCATAGATCTAGTAACCAGTATGTCTGATATAATGTCCAAGTCCCATGTGGAGAAAACACTGTGTGACGACTAAAATATAACCGATCGTAGTATAGGAATATCACTTCCTACTACCTTCTCAACAGATCCATCCCCTATTCTGATGACGTCAAACCTATGACTGTCACATCAGAAACAGATGATCTAACTCCGCTATATCTGCTTTAGTCTATAAATAGACATAAGCCTGATGTCTACCAATTCTTCCGCTGCTCCCACTGACTACGACAACCCTCTGGCAGAGTCATATAGACGTGCACTTCTAAAGCTAGTTTAGAACGACGCTATACTCATCCTCCCACCGGGTCTCGCAGCCTGGAACAACAGCAATGGCAAGTGTGGGTAAACAAGAACTTCCCTGTCACCGTCCTTGAGGGTACCGGAGTACCTCTCTGGTGCCTGAAGTTACCCACCGTATCTGCGGAGTGGCCAATGGAATGTCAAATCAGATTGAATCTTTAGGTTCCTTATCAAATCTTCAGTAATCGTTTGCGGTTCTGGAATCACTTCCAGTTCTACCATACTCCCACTACTGTTTTTGAAAAAATCTATTTTTATTAAAAATGTGGCGAGTCTAGAACAATATTACTATTGATCTCCCAGATGGTAGAAAGTCAACCCTCGTCATAGCCTGGGTCAACCCACAAACAGCCATTACAGAAACGTGCCTTGAGTTATCCAGAGTCTGGTTTTAATCATAAGCCGGACAACTCCCCGTACCTTAACAATGTTAAGATATGAACTGTACTATATCCAATATAGAACCAGAGGCACTGATTTAATTGAACCAGATTCAAATCATGCAGCTGTCTCCAGTGCATGTCAACTAAATGGAGAGAGGCCGATCAGCGTTACTCAACTTAGGAATACTTCCAATTATGAGTAACCTGTAAGAGAAGCAAGTTCTCTTAATCATTACTATCAACTGAATGCCATACACAAGTATCTACATCTTCGATTACTTTGAAGAATCCCGATACTTGCTACACCTGGTTCTCTACTTTATTCAAATACCTATAACTTCTCAAAATTCGGACCCTGTGTTTCCTCGAAACACCTGTCTAAAAACTAGAGAAGTCATAAGTAAACCGAATATAGTACGAGGACCAACCCCTCTGTCCTGATGGACACTGGACAACATACATTACTCTGTATAAGTCCGCTGAGTCTGACAACTCTTTCACTGTGTGTCGTAAGTTGAAAACTGTACTTATGGTTAAGAAGAATTACACCGCTGTTTAATGCTCCTTACCTAACCATCCACTGATATAGGTAAATGTCATCCACATAATATCAAAAGGTATATCTCACTCTATGAAAATAGACGTACAGATATATCAATTTGAAATTGGTGCACAACAGCGGATATTCAAAACCAAATATTTGCCGACCGGCAAACAGCCCAGGTGATCTCCTCAAATATCACCGATTACAACGAATCCCGATATAATGAGGATGATCACCCAATTCCCAATAACTTACTCCCACTCATCATCTGTAAAACCATACAGATGTGAGAATCAAACCTGGTAAATACATACCCTGGAGCAAGTGTCTAATCGGGAAATCAGTTTTCTTTTAACAGTACACAGTTGAACTGAAACATTGAAATGTTTCGATGGGGTATCCTGGTATTCCTAGTAATGCCTCTTCCAGATTCACGACTGTAACCGTATAGTTCTTTGCCACCTCTCCAAATCCCTTTATATGTCTTTAGTCATTACCTTCTGCACACCCCTTAGGCCAAATGGTTTTCTTCCTTCCCTACCGTTCGGCACCAGCCTATGGTTTGGAAGAAGACTATCCAATAAGCATAATGGGTGTACTGTCCTAATCCTAGGAGCACTCGCAATGCAAGAGAAGGTGAAGATAAAAGACAACCGAATAAACCTTATTCCCATTTCTCCTGGACCAGAATCCATCCCCGAACTGGAACAAGTTCCTTTCGAGTTCGTATATAACCATACGATGGAGTATCCAATAAACTGTGGATCTTCGTAGTGATACGGAGTGTCCTGGAGAAATACAAAGGTGATTTAGGATTGGCGAAGAAATACTTGGTTTGGTCGTGAATATCAGTCGCATTTTACTTTGCCCTCTTACTAATCCCTTGCTTTGTCTTAATCTTAATACCTTCTGCACACCGTTTAGGCTAATTGGTTTTCTTCATTCCCTACCGGTCGGCACCAGCCTATGGTTTGGAAGAAGACTATCCAATTTGCGTAATAGGTGTACTATCTCCTAAACTAAGGAGTACTCGTAACTTGAGAGAAGGCAAAAAGGAAAAGACAACTGAATAAACCTTATCCGTTTTCTCCAGAACCGGAAACCATCCTCGAATTCCTTCGAGTTCGTATCTAACCATACGATGGTTTTGTCCAATGGAAGTGGACGTTCGCAGTAATACGGGGTGTCCTGGAGAAAAGGGTAAAAGTAGGAGTGGCAATGAGGTCTGCAACTCTGACAATCCAAAAGCCAGTGTTTAAGAAGGTTCGGTCAACTTGGTCACTGAGTCATAGTCTAGGGTCGGGTCAATGGTCGCTGCCAGAGAGAGAGAAAAGAAACACTCAGCGTGCACTCTAACCTAGATCAGAATGGTTACCAATTTATCTAATCTGGAAACCTCCCACTGTACCTCAAATTCTCTTCCAAACCTGAAAGAAGAATTAGTCGGGGTCACCCGAGGAGTAAACCAACTCATCAGTGGGAATCGGGATCCAACTCTCATCGCATGATAACGTGACGTAATCCGCTCACGTCATCACACTCCAGAAGGTATGCGCATATCTGGCAAGTTTCAGTTCTTTTGAAACTCCCGATGTGATTTTTACCCCATGATCTTATGACCTTGACTTTGGCCAACATATCATAAGTCACATGTCAAGTTCTACCCGTCATTCTCCAGGTTAATTTGAACCCACCCGTACCTACCTTTGACTTTGGCCAAAATGGCAGTACGGCTGTCCCAAACCAACGCATCTATCTATGCTGCATATGAATACCCAACAGCTACCAAACACTGTGCCTTGACTTTGGCCAACATACACAGCTTGAATACTATTGACTATCCATATGAAACGACGGAGGGCTACGAATGGTTTCTGGCGAAAACCTTTAACGTAATGAACTTGATATCGTTGAAGGAACGGATAGCTTTTTAGAAAATATAGTGACGAAAACCTTTACTAAAGAGGTCACTCCCGGTGAAGGGATCTCGGCTCTTTCCCCGTAGAATGAGGTGCAGGATATTCCACTGAATACCACGATGCAAAGCAAAAGTAATCGGCTATAGTGAAGTTAATGCCCTGACGCAAACTTCTGTCCAAGGGGTCACTCCCGGTGAAGGGATCTCGGCCCTTGCCTCGTCGACTGAGGAGCAGGATATTCCAAATGAATACCACGATGCAAAGAAAAAGTAATCGGCTATAGTGAAGTTAATGCCCTGACGCAAACTTCTGTCCAAGGGGTCACTCCCGGTGAAGGGATCTCGGCCCTTGCCTCGTCGACTGAGGAGCAGGATATTCCAAATGAATAACACGATGCAAAACAAAAGTGAACGTCCTTGCAATAACAGCTTTTTGAAAAGTGTTCCAACAACATCAGATAAGGTTTGTTTAACTTGCATTGATCCGAATCAATGCAGTCCCATCAATTGATCACACCACAAAGAACGAAAATATACTGACGTACGTATATGCCATCCGCATTCGCCACTGGGTCCCGTCATCACCCGTTAGGTTAGCTGACTAACGGCAGAGAGGGGACTGGACTAGCGCGGATGAAAAAACATATACAACATCTACTAATATATTATATTTCGCTCAAGGCGTGAATAAAATGCAACATCATAGAAATGTACAGCATCACAGAACAATACAGATATCTGGGATCCCCGGGTTTCACAGAGCCACTACTGAAACCCGACGTTCCCCTGGTCGTGTGGATAGCCTGTGCAATGAAATCCTAGACCCCTATGGGCGCAGCAAATTACCCGCCAAAACCTGAAGCGAGGCAGCCCCTTTCAGCACCGTGAATGGACCACCCAGCACTTCACGGAGTCCGATAACTTGGGCACCCCTCCTGGGTCAACCTGTACCCCCTACGAGTGCGGCGAATAGCCTGCCAATCCTAGAGTGAAGCCCCCTCCGTCTCAATGCCATGAGATGCGGGCTTGTTGCCCTCTAGAACCCGGCTATCCTGGCACCCCTCCGCGGGGCAATCCTAGTACAGAAAGTAAAATATACATACACCGAGTACATCGACCGTAACCTGGTCGTGCCCTAAAATAATAATACAAACAGGCAGTGACGGCAGTCCACATGTCGGACGCTCGCCCCGCAATATCAAATGTACATAATACAACCACAACTGTACTAGCATTGCATCCAGGCTATCCCCCACGACCAATCCGCAACATCACAGCAAAATCACAAAACATCAACGTGAAAGTCACGTTCGCAAATCCGTCTAACCGGGCTATAGCAGTTAGACTGGATTTACCGATCGAGTGACATTCACGGTCGCAGATATAATGTAAATACTGTGAAATAATGTGTTTAAAATATCCGATCGATCAAAAATTATCAAGTGGGCCCCCAAGCAATACTGTAGCACTCACAGAAAATCTGGGCCCAATATTAATATTCCAAAACCCGTAAAATTAGCCCAGAAGCCCACTGGAAAAAAATGATGCAGTGACGACACCAATGTGCGGCGGAACCGCGGCCCAAGGGGGGTTTGGCCGCGGTTCCGCGCTACAGTGGTCGACTGACTGTGTCGAATTTTTCCAGTAGTCTTAGAATTTCCAGTACATTAGTTTTTTACAACCTGAAAAATTTTTGGAGTTCAAAAAATTTCGACAGAAAACTGATGTGAGGAAAAACGTGAGTTTTTGGAATTTTGGTCGATCGGAAATGCAAACACATCAAACAAAGCTAGACGAAGTTAATGGCGAGGCTCTGATACCACTGTAAGTCCACGGCGGCGCCCCGGCCGTCAAACCGACGGCCAAATGCGGAAGCGGTGATAAACTTTAATTTTGCGAACTTAGCAAACCGGCACCACCGCGCACTAAACCCCGGATCGGGCCATTAAACTAGATCTAGCTAACAACAAGACGGGTTAGAGATATACCGAGTGATCCGAGTCCTCCGGTCTTCTCGTCATCGTCCCGATCTCCTGCGGAAACTCCGGTCGTCGCCACCTTGCCGGAAGGGCACCACATCGCCTGCATCTTTTACGGGCTCCCACCTCAATACCGAGGCAACTCGGGCACGAAGCTGGCAAGTCGACGTGCCCAAGATTTGCTGTAGAATGTGTAGTGTAGATGATGCTTGTCTCTTTGGGGTTATGTTGCCTTGATGGAGGAATAGAAGTTTCAAGTGGAACTCTCATTTATCAAGCATGGAATGAGATGATAAATTTTCTCACCAAAAATCAAATCTCTCATTTTTCTTCTCTCCTCCAAATTGTGGCCGGCCATGCTATTTTGAAATGGTGGTGGTGACAAAGTATATATCACAAGAGGGAGGTGAGTGTAGGAGATAGAAATGGTGACCATATCATAAAGCAAAGAAACATCAACCATACTTATCACTCCATACCCTTTCAAATCTCATTTAATGCACCATCATGGATGAAAGATGCTAAACATATCATAATGAATATATTTGCAAGAAACCCCCTCCACAAATGTTATTTGCACAATTTCAAATAACCCCCTCCATCGGAAAAGTCCGGACGGGAAAGAACAAACGAAAACCGGCCGGAACGGAATGCAAACTGGCAACTCCAGAAAACTGGTCCCGTAATAAATTACAGGAAAACCCCGATACTGTGCATACACACCCGCATCTGTATTCCGTCCGGATACAAATGCAAAGAGACAAAATCTACACTGTACTATACTAGGATCCGGCTTAAACCAAAGCCGGCTAGTAATATCCGTCCGATCCTGATCCGTGCTATACCGCACGTATCTGATCGAACCCTGCCATATATCCATACGGCCACTAGTACAAACCGTCCGATCCTGATCCGTGCAATACCGCACGTATTTGATCGGACCCTGCCATATCTCCATACGGCCTCCACAGCGTTTTGCCCGAAAGCCTGAGTAACTGAAAGTGTGGTGGACTCTAAAGACTCGTAAATACTATGGCTGTGGATTTAACCACTAGCACGTCAGAGGTATAAGCCAATACGTAACGGGCCACCAGCTATTGACCAAAAGGGACGTCGATGAGCGAACTCATCCTGACACCCTACTGAGCCTGTCAGTGACAATATCCGTACAGTCCGGTCCGTTCGTCTATGAGCATCGCATGTCGGGCCTAGGGGGTTGGTAAAAGTCAGACCCACAAAAGCGGTACAAGTCGTGTCGGAGTGTAGCCCAGAACACCCTGAGATACTACTGGAATACCTACCAGTAAATCTCCTGCCTTGGCCAAGGACTTCGTGTAATGGCTCTCCTAGACACAGCGCGACCTCACCCCCAATACCGGGAGAGACGAACCCCCGAAGATCCGCCCACTGCCTCCATGTGGCTCGGGACTGTACCCAACTAAAACCTGTTTGCACGACTCCTTTGAGCCGTGGTAGGGTAGTAATCAAAGCACAGTGGGAACTCACACGAGACAAATGACGATCCCCAGGTCGATGAACTAACCTGTATACATGTCACCTGGGAACTGCTATCTGACATGAGGTATAAGACCAACTAGCTTGTTCCCGGCGAGTCCTGTCCGGTGTACTCATAACCCAATGAGCACCTGTATACATCTTAGGTGAACCAACTGACACCAGTGGCCTGTGAGACCGGCCACCGCCCCTCGTCGGGGTCTCGACTGTATACACTAGTCTACTCTGAAGAATCGATGCCCTGTCTCGAAACTCCCACGACTAGGGACCTTTTAAGGATGTGCTTATAGACTACCATCTCCCACGTATATGATCGCCCTCATACTGCTGGCAGTCAAGCAAGAATCCTAGGGGCTCTATCAACGTGTAATAGCGACCTGTAAGGTCACCTGAAGCAGTACACGATGATAAAGGTAAACCAGATAGCATACTATCATTTCGAGTAAGACTGTCCTACAGGGATAGGTCCTCCCTCAATCATTGCAATCACGTGCCTGTGATCCAATAATCGACTCTGAGGGCACTATCTCCAACACCACAAGCCGCAAGCGGTCTGCTAAACGTAACGGCCACTCGGGTATTGAGCGATCAGAAGATCGACGAGCAAGCCCGCTCACACTCCTGTGAATCCAACCAGTAACACATACCGAACAGTCCGGTCTCGTCGTCTGATATGTCGCATATCTCGCCTAGGGGTGGTAAACGTCAGACCCCAATAGCTCGATAAGTCGTGTCGATCTGAGGTCTATATCAATTCGAGAAACTACTGGTAACACTTACCAGTAAATCTCAGCAACCCTGGCCAGGGATTTCCTGTTATAGCCAATCGAACACAGCGCAACATCAACTCCCTATACCGGGAGAGACGAATCCCCTCCTATCGCTCATTGCCTCCATGTGATTCGGGACTGTACCCAAAAACCACCGTTTTGCATGCCCTCTTGGACGTGGTAAGGTGGAAATCAAAGCACAGTAGGAACCACACGAGACTCAATGACGATCTCGGGTCAACAGACTACTCTGTACCAGTGTCACCAGAGAACTGCCATCTGACGTATGGTATAATACCATCTGGGAGTTCTCGGCGAGTCCGTCCAGTGTACCCAGTCCCTACTGAGTACCCGTATATCATCTCTGATGTCAAACACCGATGGATATGGGATCATCCATCGCCCATCTGTATGGGTCGAGAAGGTATACGCTAGTCTACTCTGGTATACCGATACCCCGTCTCGATATACCCACGACTAGGGACCTTGAAGGATGTACTTATGGATTACTATGTCCCCACTAGTATGATCCGCATCAGAGTCCAGATAGTCAAGTACACATCCTACGGGCTTTACCAACATGTAACAGAGAGACAATCAATGTACACGTTAAGGTAAAGATCAACCAGATGGCATACAATCATGTCGAGCAAGAAAGTCCTCCCTATATATGTCCCAGCATCCACTACAATATACATCCAATATACAGTAATGGCCTCTAGGGCATACATATAACTAACACCTCACCCACCTGAGAGATACTTCTGTTTCTCTATGACAGTGGGAGCGAGGAATGCATCATGAGATGATGACCCAACTAGTTTCGAGCTGGCCATCAAGAGTGGGACTCTGTAAGAATGGCTGGATGCTTGGCGATCTGAGATGGAATCCTTATACACCAACAAAGTATGGACTTTAGTTGCTTTATCTGAAGGGTTAAATCCCCATCAGGAGCAAGTATATCTTGAGAAGATTACTTGGTGTACATGGAAAAGTTGAGACTTTCAAAGCTAGACTTGTTAAAAGTTTGCATCATTGACCAGGTATGGATTATGATGAAACCTTTTCTAAGTAGCCATGCTTAAGTCCATTCAGATCCTACTTGCCACGGCTACATACCATGACTACGATATCTGGCAGTTGGGTGTCATGACTGCTTTTCTAAATGATGTTTTAGAAAAGAGCGTCTATAAGTACACAGCCAGAGGGCTTCGTAAACAGTGGGAGCAGCGGAAACGTGTGAAAGTTTCTTTACAGATTAAAGCAGGCATCGCGGAGTTGGAACGTCTGTTTTGATGTGTTAGTCAAAGAGTTTGACATCATCAAAATGGTAGATGAACCTTGTATATTCAAAAAGGTAGTAGGGAGTATGGTGGTGATCTTCGCAGAGTACGTGGATGACATACTCTTGATAGGGAAGTAGTTTCCTATACTACGCTCAGTCAATCTCCGCTTATCACAATGATTCTCCATATAGGATCAAAATGATACCTACTAAATCCTGGGTTTTGGATCTATGAGATAGATCTAATTGGATATTAGGATACTCACTAGTTGTAGTGAGATGGTATCAATTGATCCTTGGGAGAATCACTGGAAAGGTTCCAGGGTGATAAGGACGACTGAATGTCAGTCACATGCATTGTCTTTACCCTCAGAGAAGGGACGGTACGTTGGAAGAGTTCCAAGAGAGATACCGTGGCATACTAGACGATAAAGGCTGGATACATCGCTACTTAAGATGCTACCAAAGAGGCAGTCTGGGTGTATATTTGTTCATGAGATGAACTTCGTTCCTCCCATTGTGTGATAATGGAAGTGTAGCTTTGGCCTAGGAACCCCGGTCCCATCAGTGACCCAGACATATTCTGAGGC
This sequence comes from Agapanthus africanus, assembly GCA_030015575.1. Taxonomy (NCBI): domain Eukaryota; kingdom Viridiplantae; phylum Streptophyta; class Magnoliopsida; order Asparagales; family Amaryllidaceae; genus Agapanthus; species Agapanthus africanus. The sequence goes on along the minus strand of JASDDO010000029.1, from coordinate 238,403,987 downwards.
AGCATCATCTGATCATAGAGATAGTTGATCTCCAAGGGATCGAGGTAAGGAGAGCAGACTCAGAGGACAACATGGCGGATCCACTCACAAAGGCTTTTTCCCAGAGAGAGACTTTTATGGGATGGTTGAGTATGAGATACTGCAACCACTGCTACAGATGGCCCTAGTGCAAGTGGGAGATTGTTAGTTATATGTATGCCCTAGTGGCCAATACTATACATAGGATGTATATTGTAGTGGATGCTTGGACATATATAGGGAGGACTTTCTTGCTCGACATGATAGTATGCTATCTGGTTGCTCTTTATCTTAACATGTACACTGATTGTCTCTCTGTTACATGTTGGTAAAGCCCTTAGGATGTGTACTTGACTACCTGGACTATGATGCGGATCATACTAGTGGGGACATGTAGTCCATAAGTACATCCTTCAAGGTCCCTAGTCGTGGGTGTATCGAGACGGGGCATCGATATACCAGAGTAAACTAGCGTATACCTTCTCGACCCATACAGATGGGCGATGGATGATCCCATATCCATTGGTGTTTGACATCGGAGATGATATACGGGTGCTCAGTAGAGACTGGGTACACTGGACGGACTCGCCGAGAACTCCCAGATGGTATTATACCTTACGTCAGATGGCAGTTCTCTGGTGACACTGGTACAGGTTAGTCTGTAGACCCGAGATCGTCATAGTGCCTTGTGTGATTCCCACTGTGCTTTGATTTCCACCTTACCACGTCCAAGAGGGCGTGCAAAATGGTGGCTTTTGGGTACAGTCCCAAATCACATGGAGGCAACGAGCGATAGGAGGGGATTCGTCTCTCCCGGTATAGGGAGTTGATGTTGCGCTGTGTTCGATTGGCTATAACCGGAAATCCCTGGCCAGAGTTGCTGAGATTTACTTGTAAGTGTTACCAGTAGTTTCTCGAACTATTATAGACCTCATATCAACACGACTTATCAAGCTACTGGGGTCTGACGTTTACCACTCCTAGGCAAGATATGCGATATATCAGACAAACAGACCGGACTATACGGTAAGTGTTGCTTGTTGGATTCACAAGAGTGTGAGTGGTCTTGCTCGTTGATCTTCTGTTCGCTCAATACCCGGGTAGCCGTTACGTTTAGCAGACCGCTTGCGGCTTGTGGGTGTTTGATATGATCATCACCTGCTGCCGCCGTATTGACGAGTCTTTAGTGTCCTACACAGAGGTTTCCTGGCTCAAGCGAAATGAAATAGGAGCGCATATGAGATATGTGCGGGACTGAGAATAATGCGTGTATGTGATACCGTATTCTATTCTCGCGATGAATGTATCGATTGGTTGTATACGATATAACCTAGTTATCGAATCGAGGATTGATTCGATAAGTCGATACATTGGATATTAGTCGGTCATATGCGATATGACCGAATCGTTAAATCAAGTGTTGATTTAATGATTTAACGTATAATTATATATTTGATATATTACTTTACATTAACTAGTATTTGTTCACTTAAGATTAACTTTCTCACTTGATGTGCACAAGTTATATATATGATATATGTTTGTGCACTTGTTTGTATCATGTTTGATGATACATGCAAACATGGGTGTATGTTTGGTTTAAACTATGATTAGGTTAATGGTTAGGGTTTGATTTACTCATTTATTTACTTTATTCTTTTTGGCAAAAGAAAATAAAATGGTGGCTTTTTGTTTTATACTTGAAGCTTCATGAAGCTTTGAAAATCTACCATTTTGTTTTTATCCTAAATCTAACCATTAAACCTAAACCCTAGTTTATTCTCTACACAAGTTAACTCACCCATGGTTGCTAAATGATAAGATTCACTTGAATTATTTTAATTCATGATTCTTTTTCTTCTTCTTCATCTTCTTCTTCAAGTGATGAAAAGAAAAGCTTTCTAGAAAAATGTCAAGTGATGAAATCAAGTGAGAAATCCAAATCCAAAGTGAACCCACTTCCTATTTCTTCATCCTCTACCACTTGCCATGTAGTAGAGTGTGTTTTCTTCACAAGTTTCATGACCTAGTGAAGATGGAGCTTAAGTTAGTGTTGCCTCGACGTAGATCATTTTCGGCATCGAAGTCAACGACCTAGCCCGCTCATTTCCCCGACGAAACCATCGCTAGAGTCCGGGATCCCGGAGATCGCAGCGAAGGGACGTCATCACGGAGCTAGAAAAGTGGTGGACCAGATCTACAAAGGTTGTATTTCCATTCACTTAGCAATAAAGTTGTTTACTTGCATGTTTCGCTTTTGCCTCTAGTTATCGATCTATCATTAGGGTTTCTCGGCACAAGAAAAATTTGATTTTGGCATGGTTGATGCCTTGTGGAACCTCTTGAGTGTGCCTAGAAACCCTACAGAAACAAGTTCTTAGAGGTCTCGTATTTTGCTATACGAGATTTCTCTCCATAAAGTTCTTTTGTATGGAGAAATATGACATCTAGTTCCATATCCTCGTGCCTCCTCTGATGTTCATTATTTAATCGAGCCAAGCACGATGCACTTGGCTTTCGAGCAATCGAAATCCCAGGTTTTGCGAATTTCCTTATCCGCATTACTGGATTTGGGACCAGGGACAGCAGGTGCCTTAGCGGTGAGGACGTACCCCAATTTGTCATAGGTCAAAGCCATTTTGACATTCCGCAGCCAATCTTTATAGTTTGGCCCTGTCAGTATATTTTCTCTAAACGTAATTTAAGTCCAGTCATTTTCAGGGTCGCTGCAATTAGGAGAGAGAGAAGAAAACTCTTTAGCATGATGCTCTTGCAAGTTTAGAGTGGTTTTTAATTTATCTAAGATTGATGGCTCCAACCGTTTCTCGAATCCTTCCTCAAACCATAAAAGAAGAATTAGCCAGGACTATTCTCACTGTACAATACTTGGTTAACCATTCAGCCAGGCTGGTGTCGGTACTTCGAGGGAGGTTTTCCAACGCTTTCGCGAAGTTCCTTAATTAAATAACCTCTTTTCTCTGGGGGCGTAACCCTGCTGACACCTTTCTTGACACCTACTTGGTTTATCGCATTGATCGTTAAGTGACGAATCTCCTGATGAGTAGCATATACTCACAGTAGGATCGGGATCCAAATATCATCGTATGATAATGTTGAAGGAATCCTACCAACATTCATCAAACTCCAAATGGTATGCATCTCTTTGCAAATTTCAGTTTCTTTAGAAATTCCCGATATATATTTTTGCCCCATGCTCTTATGACCTTGGCGTTAGGTCAAAATGTCATAAGTCACATGTCAAGTTCTACCCATCATTATCTTGTTAATTTGAACCCATCCGTACATATCCTTGACGTTCGGCCAAAATGATAATACGACTGTCCCAAACTAACTCACCTATCTATGAGACAAATGAATACCCAGCAGCTTCCAAACACTATGCCTGGGCGTTAGGTCAAAATACATAGCTTGAATACTACTAAATACCCAAATGAAATGACGGAGGGCTACGAATGGTTTTGGCAAAACCGTGAACGTAGTGAACTTGATATGACCGTGTTAGTTATATGTATGCCTTAGAGGCCATTACTGTACATAGGATGTATATTGTAGTGGATGCTGGGACATATATAGGGAGGACTTTCTTGCTCGATATGATAGTATGCTATCTGGTTACTCTTTGCCTTAACGTGTATACTGATTGTCTCTCTGTTACATGTTGGTAAAGCCCTTAAGATGGGTACTTGACTACCTGGACTATGATGCGGATCATACTAGTGGGGACATGGTAGTCTATAAGTACATCCTTCAAGGTCCCTAGTCATGGGTGTATCGAGACGGGGCATCGATATACCAGAGTAAACTAGCGTATACCTTCTCGACCCATACAGATGGGCGATGGATGATCCCATATCCATTGGTGTTTGACATCAGAGATGTTATACGGGTGCTCAGTGGAGACTGGGTACACTGGACGGACTCGCCGAGAACTCTCAGATGGTACTATACCTTACGTCAGATGGCAGTTCTCTGGTGACACTGGTACAGGTTAGTCTGTAGACCCGAGATCGTCATAGAGTCTTGTGTGATTCCCACTGTGCTTTGATTTTCACCTTACCACTTCCAAGAGGGCGTGCAAAACGGTGGCTTTTAGGTACAGTCCCGAATCACATGGAGGCAATGAGCGATAGGAGGGGATTCGTCTCTCCCGGTATAGGGAGTTGATGTTGCACTGTGTTCGATTGGCTATAACCGGAAATCCCTGGCCAGGGTTGCTGAGATTTACTGGTAAGTGTTACCAGTAGTTTCTCGAACTGTTATAGACCTCATATCGACACGACTTATCGAGCTACTGGGGTCTTACGTTTACCACCCCTAGGCAAGATATGCGACATATCAGACGAACAGACCGGACTGTACGGTAAGTGTTACTGGTTGGATTCACAGGAGTGTGAGCGGGCTTGCTCGTCGATCTTCTGATCTCTCAATAACCGGGTGGCCGTTACGTTTAGCAGACCGCTTGCGGCTTGTGGGTGTTTGATATGATCATCAACTGCTGCCGGCGTATTGACGAGTCTTTAGAGTCCTACACAGAGGTTTCCTGGCTCAAACGAAACGAAATAGGAGCGCATATGAGATATGTGCGGGACCGAGAATAAAGCATGTATATGATACCGTATTCTATTCTCACGATAAATGTATCGAATGGTTGTATGCGATATAACCTAGTTGTCGAATTAAGGATTGATTCGATAAGTCGATACATCGGATATTAGTCGGTCATATGCGATATGACCGGATCGTTAAATCAAGTGTTGATTTAATGATTTAATGTATAATTATATATTAGATATATTACTTTACATTGACTAATATTGTTCACTTTAAATGGATTTTCTCACTTGAAGTGCACATTGCATATGTGATATATTTTTGTACACTTGTTTGTATCATGTTTGATGATACATGAAAACTTGGGTGTGTAAGATTAAACCATGGTTATGTAATGGTTAAGGTTTTGATTCTCTTAACTATTTCTTTTATTTATTTCATTTTAAGGAAAGAAACAAAAGGGTGGCTTGTTTTGTTTTTTCCTTGAAACTTCATGAAGTTTTGAAGCTTTGACCATTTTGTTTGTTTGCCTTAACCTAACCATTAAACCTCACCCTAGTTTAGTCTCTACACTTAATCATGGTTGCTATATGATAAGTATCATTTATTTTCTATTTTAAATATACTTATCATATTCTTTTCCTTCTTCTTCTTCTTCTTGAACAAAGAAGAAAACATTGCTTCCATCAATGGCAACTTGAGGAAAAGTGTGAGAAATCCAATTCTAATGTGAACCCACTTCCTATTTCTTCATCCTCTACCACTTGCCAAGTTGTATAGGGTGTTTTCTTCACAAGTTTCATGACTTGGTGAAGTTGGAGTTAGATCTTGAGTTGCCTCAACGTAGATCATCTTCGGCATCGAAGTCGGCGACCTAGCCCGATCTTTTCTCCGATGAGACCACCGTGAGAGTCTAGGATTACGATGGGTATAGCGAAGAGACATCAACACGGAGCCATGGAGGTGGAGGACCGGATCTAAAAAGGTTGTATTTCCGTTTACCCTTTAGTTAAGTTGTTAACTAGCTTCTAGTTTCGCCTAAACTCTAGTCAACGATCCGTATTAGGGTTTCTCGGCACTTGTAAAATTTGAATTTGGCATGGTTGATACCTTGTGAGACCTCTAGTGTGTGCCTAGGAACCCTACAGTGGTATCAGAGCCTAGCTAGAGCCTTAGGCGAAGTGTAGACGACGTTAGAAATCCGAACGAACATCGAAACCCTAACTCAAACCACTCTCTGGACATTTTCTGGAATTTGGGAATTTTGTGAATTAAAAATATTCAGAAAAACAAGCAGGGTTTTACAAGAATTACTGTACAAAACGGGACACCTAAATCGTCTAAAGCGCCGCGGAACCGCGGCCCCACCCTGGCTTGGGCGGCAGTTCCGCGGCAAATTGACGAATCTATCCACGTGGCTTGCACAGTAATTGTTATATTTAAGAGCTGTATTTTCTGGGAATTTTTAACTTACATTCCACTGTTGAGTTTTCTGGGGTTGTTTTGTGGATTCGATTATTTGATCGGATTGTCTAATTTTGTCTATGTGTTTTTCGGGTAATTTTAGAATATGTTAAAAAGGTTCGACCGGATATAAATACCCACTTTTTCCCCTGTCAGGAAATTTCCAAGTGTTGGATCTTTCCGTGGTTTAATAACGTTCAAAGTAGTGCAAGTAACGCGATGGACCCTCTAGAAGACAATAAACCTTAACTCGATTATGTGACCGTCTTGAACTGCCCTTTGAACCTTAGGGTTTGGGGCAGTACGGCGTGCCACATGTGAGGCGTTGGCTTGACTATTCTACGGCTGGACCGTTGGTACTGAGGCATGAAGTGAATGTTTTTAAACTTATTTCATGTGATGAGCTGTTTTGGGAAAACTTGGGTGTTCGATTGTTCGATCGGAAAGTTTAACATTTTCTATTTATCTGGAATGTGATACAATATTTGGAATCCATAAGTAGTTATGAGATAACTGAATGAATGTTATAAACATAGCAGTTTAGTCTCACTTGATCGGTTGCCACGGAATTTTGATGTGATCAAAAGTCCGTCGCAATCACGTAGCGTACGCGGATACTCGCCGGTAAACTTAATAGACAGCCTCACCCCATAGCCCCGACCAAGTGACTTTAGGAGAACCCCGTCGCTGAAAGCATTCGTTCGGGTGCTCGCGGCAGCGGTGTTCCGCCTTGGTGCACTTCGTCGACGGTATCGGGGATGCGGCCGCCTAATAAAGTTTGCGACGAGCATTCGATCAGGATATCGGGAATCTTGTTGAATTGCCCGACTTTATATTGAAAAGATTTTTCGATAATGAGACTAAAATGCGGGGTTTATAATTGTTAGGCATGCGATGTCTAAGGAATTCATTTGATTAGGCATGCGATGTCTAAAGAGTTTACGGATTCCAACTGTTGTAGTTTTACACTTTCTTTTCTGCGACCGTAAGTGTAATATGTGATATCGCCGGTTTCGTTGCTATATGTCAACTACAATTGGGATGGGCATATTTACTTACCTTGATGACCTGTGATGTTTTGTGTTGCTGGATATGTTATATTGGATTGTCGTGTTCGAATAGCCGGGGTTTTTTTTTATGTGAGATGAGTGTTTTTCATTTTCATTCATGTAAAAACTTGTATGTAATATTCTTTTATTGGGGCACTTCCAGGTTGCGGAAGATGTCACCGTTTTTATATTATTTACTTTTCCACACTAGGATATACCCAAGGAAGAGGGCACAAGTAACCGGGTTCTGGAGTCCAGTGGGAGACCAACTCGAGGAGTCGAGTCCGGGTCTCCTAAGTCTAGAATTGGTAGGGTTGCTTGCCGCTCTCGTAAGGGTCTAGGGTATGGGTTTGGCTATTCATCACGACCGTGGAATCCGTGTTTTATACTGGCTCGTATTGAAAACATGGACGTCCTAGTATATCCAATGTTTCATATATTTCTTCTGCTGCGATATCTGTGATGTGATCATTTGATGTGTTCTGTGATAGATACTGTATATAGTATATACGATATATTATATAGACGTTACTTATGTTTTACACCCGCGCTAGCCCTGCCCCGCTCTGCCGTTAGTTACCTAACCTAACGGTGCACGAGGGGACATCGAGGCGAATGCAGATGGCATAAGTGTACGTCGTATTTATCTGTGATGTTTAGGTACTTAAATGATGGGACTTCATTAATGAGATTAATGAAATAAAAGAAACCTAAAGATGTTGTGGAATCGAATTTCAAAAATAAAACAGGTAGCTACAGTTCTTGCTTTGCACAGTGGTATATATGATATATCCTGCACCTTATTCGATGAGGAAAGGACCGAGATCCCTTCACCCGGAGTGACTCCTTTAGCAATAACTGGCAGATGATACAACCCTCGGTTTGTCTTTTGATGCTTCTATAGTTTCTGCTTTTCACAGTGATATATTTGATATATCCCGCACCTTATTCGATGAGGAAAGGGCCGACGATCCTTTCACTGGGAGTGACCCCTTTAGCAAAACTAGAAAAGCCTAAAAAACACTCCATTTCAAAATTTATTCGATCCTACAACGATATCAAGTTTATTACGCAATAGGTTTTCAGAAAAACCTGTCGTAGCCCTCCGTCATTTCAGATAAGTGGTAGTTAGTATTCGTGCTACGTTTGTTGGCCTGCGTCAAGGCGTAGTGTGCGGTAGCTAACTAGTATTTATCTGCTTATGCATATGATGCAGATTAGATTAGGGTAGTCGTGCGACTTTGTTGGCGTGCGTCAAGGGTAGTGCGGGTGGGTTTAATTCAATCAGGAAATGACAGGTTGAACTTGACTAGCGCACTATGGTTTGTTGGCCTGCGTCAAGGTCATAGGACGCTAGGGGCAAAATTATCGGGAATTTCAAGTGTTGAAATTTGCAATGAGATTGCATACCTTCTATGAGATAGTTGGATCCCGATACCCACTGCGAGTATTTGTTACTCCTGGGAGAGTTTTACACATTACAATTAGCCGATCAAGTAGGTGTCTAGAAAGGTGTCAACGGGGTTATGCCTCTGGGAAAACGAGGTTTACATTAATTAGGTTCGTGCGAAAGCACGGGGGACCTCCCTCAAAGTACCGACACTGGCCTGGCTGAAAGATTGGCGAACTTGTACCGTGTAATTAATCCCGGCTAGTCTTTCCTTTTAGGGTTTGAAGGAAGATTTGATAAAAACAGTGGGAGCCATCCTGATTAGATAAAATAATAACCAATCTATTCTTGCAAGAGCATACGCTGAGTGTTTTCTTCTCTCTCTCTTCAGGTAGCGACCATATCACGCCTTAATCAAGATAATAATACGGATTATTTACCGAACCCGCTTGTTATACTGAGCTGGGGAACATTGGTCCCGCTCCAACTTATAATTTTTATAAGACAGTGCAGGAAATTGGGGATTACCAGAATTCCCGTGCCGCCCAAACGAAGACAGTGCATGTTGATGCATCATCTTCGGGTTTGTTCATTACAAAGAACTATTTCTCAGTATCCTTTACGTCCTTAGTATTTGATACCGGATTAGGATCCTGCATATGTAATTTGTTACATACGGCTAAAGAAAGGTAGAGAACTGAGAACGGGTGATAAGTTTCATGAGGCAGAAAACGGTGCAAGCATTGCAGCCAAGTCTGTTGGTCACTGTCACCCTGTATGACCAGTACATTGATTCTGAACGAATGTTATTAGATACCGAACCTGATATACAAAATCATATCAGTCTCTTTATTAGTAAAGAAATGATAAAATTTTGTATTGTTGGATAATGTTTTGAACATTTCCTATATCAAAAGTTGATCGGTTCAGGCACGTTATCTAAAAGCATTGATGTTCTAAATCAAACTACGGTTCTTACGATACGGAACACACACAAGAGGAAGAATTCAGAAATGAACGAATCCTTCTTGAGGTATTGTAGACTAGGTCATATCAATGCGACCCGACTAGCTAAGTTACACAAAGATGCATATTTAAATCTGTTTGAATTTACATCTTGTGAAACTTGCCAGTCATGTCACAAAGATATAATGACACCAGCTCTGTTTATTGGAAACAGAGAAAGAGTTAGTGAACTCTTGGGATGATACATGTTGATGTATGTAAGTCTCCAGTCTACACATGTCAAGACTGGTTCTTTGTACTTCATTAAATTCTCTGATGATCTTTCGAGATTCAGACCTATGTTCCTGTTGAAACACAAGTCCGAACCTTTTGAGATATTCACAGAATATAAGTTAGAAGTAGAGAACCAAAATACGGGTATAAGTATTATGTCCTATGATGAGATCAGGGAGGAGAATACTTGTGCATGGAATTCCTGGACTATTCTAAAAGAGAATGAGATTCTCTCTCAGCATTACTCCTCCGTATACACCATAGCACGATGGTATATCGGGGCGGAGCAATTCCACCCTATTCGATATGGTGCGCTCTAAGATGAGTACTACTGAGTTACCTGTTTCCTTTTGGGGGTTATGCACTTGAGAAGATGCATACATATTGAATTAGGTTCGAATCAGATCACAGCCGACCACTCCATATAAGATATGGTATGGGAAGAGCCCATGTCTTAAGCTAGTTAAGATTTGGGGTTGTCCGGCCTATGTCTAAAAGAAAAATCCGGATAAGCTCGAGGCAAGGTCTGTTATGTAGAACTGGAAATGTTCCAGCTATACAAACTGCAGCTGATGATTTGGTAGAACTGAAAGATTCAATAGTAACCAACGAACCTCAGCCTCTCCGCCGATCTAGTAGGGTTCCTCACCCACCTGAGAGATACTTTGGTTTCTCTATGACAGTGGGAGCGAGAATTGCATCATGAGATGATGACCCAACTAGTTTCGAGCTGGCCATCAGGAGTGAGACTCTGTAAGAATGGCTGGATGTTTATCGATCTGAGATGGAATCCTTATACACCAACAAAGTATGAACTTTAGTTGCTTTATCTAAAGGGTTAAATCCCCATCAGGAGCAAGTATATCTTGAGAAGATTACTTGGTGTAGATGGAAAAGTTGAGACTTTCAAAGCTAGACTTTTTAAAGGTTTTCGTCATCGACCAGGCATGGATAATGATGAAACCTTTTCCAGTGGCTATGCTTAAGTCCATCCGGATCCTACTTTCCACGGCTACATACCATAACTACGATATCTGGCGGTTGGGTGCTATGACTGCTTTTCTAAATGATGTTTTAGAAGAGAACGTCTATAAGAACACACCAGAGAGCTTCGTAAACAGTGGGAGCAGCGGAAATGTGTGCAAGTTGCTTTACATAATAAAGCAGGCATCGCGGAGTTGGAACGTCTGTTTTGATGTGATAGTCAAAGTGTTTGACTTCATCAAAATGGTAGATGAACCTTGTATATACAAAACCGTAGTAGAGAGTAAGGTTGTTATCCTCGTATTGTACGTGGACAACATACTCTTGATATGAAAAGAGTTTCCTATACTATGCTCGGTCAATATCCAATTATCACAAGGATTCTCCAATAGGATCAAAGTGATACCTCCTAAATCCTGAGTTTTCATCTATGAGATAGATGTAATTGGATGTTAGGATTCTTACTAGATGTAGTGAAATGGTATCAATCGATCCTGGGGAGAATCACTGGAAAGGTTCCAGGGTGATAAGGATGACTGAATGTCAGTCGCAGGCATTGTCTTTACCCTCAGTGGAGGGACGGTATGTTGGAAAAGTTCCAAGCTAGATACCGTGGTAAACTAGACGATAAAGGCTGGAAACATCGCTATTAAAGATACTACCAAAGAGGTAGTTTGGGTGTATATTGGTTCATAAGATGAACTCGGTTCCTACCATTGTATGAAAATGGAAGTGAGGCTTCGGCCCAGGAACCCTGGTCCCATCAGTGATCCAGACATATTCTGAGGCAGCATCACCTGATCATGGAGATAGTTGATCTCCAGGTTGATCGAGGTTAGGAGAGTAGACACAGAGGACAACACGGCGGATCCACTCACGAAGGCCTTTTCCCAGAGAGAGACTTTTATGGGATGGTTGAGTATGAGATACTGCAACCACTGCTACAGATGGCCCTAGTGAAAGTGGGAGATTGTTAGTTATATGTATGCCCTAGAGTCCATTACTGTACATAGGATGTATATTGTAGTGGATGCCGGGACATATATAGGGAGGACTTTCTTTCTCGACATGATATTATGCTATCTGGTTACTCTTTGCTGGGACATATATAGGGTGGCCGTTACGTTTAGCAGACCGCTTGCGGCTTGTGGGTGTTTGATATGATCAATACCTGCTGCCGGCGTATTGACGAGTCTTTAGAGTCCTACACAGAGGTTTCCTGGCTCAAGCGAAACGATATAGGAGTGCATATGAGATATGCGCGGGACCGAGAATAAAGCATGTATGTGATACCGTATTCTATTCTCGCGATAAATATATCGAATGGTTGTATGCGATATAACCTAGTTATCGAATCATGGATTGATTCGATAAGTCGATACATCGGATATTAGTCGGTCATATGCGATATGACCGGATCGTTAAATCAAGTGTTGATTTAATGATTTAATGTATAATTATATATTAGATATATTACTTTACATTGACTAATATTGTTCACTTTAAATGGATTTTCTCACTTGAAGTGCACATTGTATATGTGATATATTTTTGTACACTTGTTTGTATCATGTTTGATGATACATGCAAACTTGGGTGTATGATTAAACCATGGTTATGTAATGGTTAGGGTTTTGATTCTCTTAACTATTTCTTTTATTTATTTCATTTTAAGGCAAGAAACAAAAGGGTGGCTTGTTTTGTTTTTTCCTTGAAACTTCATGAAGCTTTGAAGCTTTGACCATTTTGTTTGTTTGCCTTAACCTAACCATTCAACCTAACCCTAGTTTAGTCTCTACACTTAATCATTGTTGCTATATGATAAGTATCATTTATTTTCTATTTTAAATATACTTATCATATTCTTTTCCTTCTTCTTCTTCTTGAACAAAGAAGAAAACCTTGCTTCCATCAATGACAACTTGAGAAAAAGTATGAGAAATCCAATTCTAAAGTGAACCCACTTCCTATTTCTTCATCCTCTACCACTTGCCAAGTAGTATAGGGTGTTTTCTTCACAAGTTTCATGACTTGGTGAAGTTGGAGTTTGATCTTGAGTTGCCTCGACGTAGATCATCTTCGACATCGAAGTCGGCGACCTAGCCTGATCTTTTCTCCGATGAGACCACCGCGAGAGTCTAGGATTCCGATGGGTACAGTGGAGAGACGTCAACACGGAGCCATGGAGGTGGAGGACCGGATCTATAAAGGTTGTATTTCCGTTTACCCTTTAGTTAAGTTGTTAACTAGCTTCTAGTTTCTCCTAAACTCTAGTCAACGATCCGTATTAGGGTTTCTCGGCACTTGTAAAATTTTAATTTGGCATGGTTGATGCCTTGTGAGACCTCTAGTGTGTGTTTAGGAACCCTACAGACCGAAGGAACCGGATAGCTTTTAAAAGGAGTGGTTAAAGCTCCGCAATTTAAAAATATCATCTGTTTTAAAATAACCGAGTGGTTTCTTTTAAATTGTTCCAACGATTCATCTTTTGGTTTATTTTCTTTGCATTATAAATAATGCGTCCCATCATTAACCTATAATTGCAGAAAACAACGAAAATACAACGTCCTCTTATGGCATCCGCATTCGCCACTGGGTCCCGTCATCACCCGTTAGGTTACTTAACTAACGACAGAGCGGGGGATGGGCTAGCGCCGGTGTAAAACATAAGTGCCGTCTAAATAGCTATCATATATAGATATTGTACATTCGTCAGACGCAAGAATAGGCATTCCAGATCTCATATGAACTTTATTGGATTTGCAAGCAATTCGCGTTTGTTTAGAGCCTGCAACAAAAGACGGATTACACAGTTGTGATGAATAGCCATTACCCCATCCTAGACCCCTACGGGTACGGCAAACTACCCGCCAAATATTCGAAGTGAAGCGGTCTCCCTCAACAAAGTGAGTAGGCCACTAAACACTTCAAAGTACCCGGTAGTTTGTGCACCCCACCTTGGGTCTATCCTAGGAGCAAAAATAGTAAAATGAAATAATACAACGGTGGCTACAACCGCAACCTGGATGTGCCCCGCAAAATAATATAACAACATATTACAATTACATTGAATGAATGAATATAACAACCCATCTCAAAACCCCGGCTAATCATCCCAACAGCCCAATACAGTTCACAACCACAGACAGTAAAAACCATTACAGAAATGTGCAAACCCCTACCAACCGATATACTAGCAGTTAGGGGAGGTTTACGAACACATTATACAATCACAGATATAATCATATTAGCAAACATCGTAAAATTTTGATCAAGCAAACACTTTATATTCTACTCTGAAACTTCTCTGTGCACCTGAGACTTGAGCAGAAAAATAAACATCCCAGAAAACACAAAAATATCACAGAAGAGTTACTGATGGAAACTGGGTTGAATCGGCCCCAACTCGGCCGCGGATCCATGGCGGATCGGTGGGATCGGCCGCGGTTCCATGGCTATATGGACGATTCAGGAACCCATTTTTCACCAGTATTCTTAAAATTCTCTGTAGGTTATACTGCAGCAACCTCAAAAATTTTTAGAGACTGTTTTAAATTCGACAGAAACTTATGATATCGATGTCGTTTTCTGGTTCGTTTTGTGTTCGAAATTCTTACGACTTTGCTAATGAGTTAATTATTGTTTAGCGAGGCTCTGATACCACTGTAAGTCGATGTACAACACCCCACGACTTGCGGGGAGGCGGAATAATGAAAAACGATCTTGTTTTATGCGTAAACATCGATTAACCGAGAATCTTTGCTTAAACAATAACTAACAAGAAACCATAGAAGAGTTAACTACTATGATAAGTGATCATACCTAAAGAACCGTGTCCTTCGTCTTTCCGTTCTCTACGTCCTCTCCGGCCTTCTCTATGTAGTAGATGATCCACCCGAGAGCTTTACTACAAGCTTCACCTCTAACTTGAGGTAACTAGGTTTCTTAAATCGCTAATCTAAGTAACCTAGGTGATATAGAGAATGGTTAAGAATTAAGTAGTCTACTCTAATCCTTGATCTCAACACATGAGAGGCGAGGATTAGGGTTTGAAGAGGGAGAGCTTGAGGAGAGAGAAAGTGAGCAAGAGAATGAGATGAGATAATGATCTATCATAATATATATCAAGCATTATCATTTATCCAACAAAAGAAAATAAAGGATTAATAATCATGCTTCATAAATACAAGAGGGTGATTCATCTCCATGAGTCATTAAGCATTTATGATGCATTAATGACATGGATGAATCACTCAAATGACTCACTAATCTCATTTAATGCATATGCCACCATAACCCCAAAGTCACCATCTTCTAGAAGCTTCTCGCGTAATTACGAGAACGCCCCTCCTATCCGTGAAAAACACGGAAAAACTTTAGACTGTATAAATCCAATAACCGGATACTAGAAACTGGCTTAAACCAAAGCCGGCTAGTAAAAACTGTCCGGATGTCATACGTGCGTAAACACACGTATGCGTCCGAACCCTTGTCGTAAAACCACACAACCTCTATATCATTTCTCCTGGAGTAGGGAAACTCTCTGTATGGGACTCTAGAGACTCGACTACTACGCTGGCAGTGGGTTTAACCACAGACCGCAAGCGGCACTAGCTGTACGTAACGGTCCCCAGGTAGATGTCGATAAGAAGGCCGATGAGGAAACCCATCCGAACTCCTACTGGGTCTGATGTGACAATCTCCGTACAGTCCGGTCTGTTCGTCTAAGACTATCGCATATCGGGCCTAGAGGGCGGCAAGCGTCAGTCCCCTAATAGCGGTATAAGTCATGTCAGAGCGAAGCCCATTACACCCTGAGAAACAACTGGAACCTACCAGCAAATCTCGCTTGCCCTGGCCAGGGACTTTGCATAATGGCTCTCTGACACATCGCGATATCAACCCCCAATACCGGGAGAGACGAATCCTGTCTAACCGCTACTGCCTCTAAGTGCTCGGGACTGCACCCAACTGCTACCTGTTTGCATGATTCCTTTGAGCCGTGGTAGGGTAGCAATCTAAGAACAGTGGGACACACTCGTGGCGAAGTAGCAGTGTCAAGTCTGCGGACTATGATTTACTCATGTCACCTGGAAACTGTTAACCGACGACTGGTATTAAACCAACCAACAGTTCCCTGTGAGTCCTGTCCGGTGTAGCCGTAACCTAACGAGCACCTGCATACTATCTCCAGTACGACGTACTGACGGCTGTGGGACAGACCATCTCCCCAACTGGGATGAGAAGCGTACACACTAGTCTACTCCGGAGTATCGATGCCCTGTCTCGATAATCCTATGACTAGGGACCTGAATAAGGATGTGCTTGTAGACTACCCAGCCTCCACTAGTGTGACTTCCATCACAACGCTGGTAGTCAAGCAAGATCCTAAGAGCCCTATCAATACGTATACTCACATATTAAGATAGAAAAACCAAGTAGCATACTACCATGTTTAGCAAGACTGTTATATACATGTGAATATCCTAAGCTTCCATTAAGTAATATACAAACTAGTATGATACAATAATGGCCCCTAGGCATATACACTAACAGAGTTAGGGTTTCATTCTTCTAGAGGGTCCATAGAATTGCCTGAATGTCTTTCCGAATACTTTAAACTTGGAATATGGGTTTCTGACATTCGATCACCTCTGTTGACTCTCAACATATCCGCATGATGTCGTCTCTAGCTGGAATCAATCTATCTGATGACCTCGCATCGGGTAAGCGAACGAACCATATGTCCTAGTCTTTCATCCTCGGGTGACTAGCGACCTTCTATCAAATCTCTAAGTATAACTCGTACTGCAATAGCTCCAACATCTGGGGCAATATCTCGTCGTTCACCACAACAACTGGCTCATTCTTCCACACGCTGAACAGTGCTTCAATCATCAAGAATAGTTGGTGTATCAACGGTCATCACATTCTGGCTGGCCTCTTGCAGTGGCCCTATCCTCTGGTGCTAATCTGCACGTCCGAGAAATCTCATAAAAGCGGTTCATCAAACGCTCGTAGCTCGAAAACGCAATAAAACGAAGCCTTCCTATCCAATCGTATGTCCCTGGAATCACTCCCTGGTTAGTCCTCGTTTCGTGACGAGCTCGTGCTAACCGCAACTCTAGTCGTAGCTCTCCACGCCCGTGTAACCGTGGTAACAAAACCATAACTGGTACTGATGAGGCTAGATCATAGGAAGGAATATAATACTGTGTGTTAGTGTATATGCCCTAGGGGCCATTATTGTATCATACTAGCATGTATATTACTGAATGGAAGCTTGGGATATTCACAGATGTATTGACAGTCTTGCTAAATATGGTAGTATGCTACTTGTTTTGTGTCTACTTTAATATGTGCATATGTTTCTTGTAACGTATCACTTATACATATTATTAGAGCCCATAGGTTATTTGCTTGATTACCAGCGTAGTGATGGCAGTCAAACTAGTGGGGGCTGGGTAGTCTATAAGCAACATCCTAAACTTGTACCTAGTTGTAGGATTATCGAGACAGGGCATCGATACTCCAGAGTAGACTAGTGTGTATGCTTCTCATCCCAGTTGGGGAGATGGTCTGTCCCACAGCCATCAGTACGTCGTACTGGAGATAGTACACAGGTGCTCGTTAGGTTACTAGTACACCGGACATGACTCGCAGGGGAACTGTTGGTTTGTATTTATACCCGTCGTGAGTTAACAGTTCCCAAGTGACATGAGTACAGCATAGTTCGCAGACTTGACACTGCTACTTCGCCTCGAGTGTGTCCCACTGTTCTTAGATTGCTACCCTACCACAGCTCAAAGGAGTCGTGCAAACAGGTAGCAGTTGGGTGCAGTCCCGAGCACTTGGAGGCAGTGGCGGTTAGACAGGATTCGTCTCTCCCGGTATTGGGAGTTGATATCGCACTGTGTCAGAGAGCCATTACGCAAAGTCCCTGGCCAGGGCAAGCGAGATTACTTGTAGGTTCCAGTAGTTTCTCAGGGTGTAATGGGCTACGCCCCGACACGACTTATACCGCTATTAGGGGACTGACGCTTGCCGCCCCCTAGGCTCGATATACGATAGTCTTAGACGAACAGACCGGACTGTACGGAGATTGTCACATTAGGCTCAGTAGGAGTTCGGATGGGTTTCCTCATCGGCCTTCTTATTGACATCTACCTAGGGACCGTTACGTACAGCTAGTGCCACTTGCGGTCTGTGGTTAAACCCACTGCTAGCGTAGTTTCGAGTCTTTAGAGTCCCACATAGAGAGTTTCCATGCTCCAGGCGAAATGATATAGAGGTCGTATGGTTTTACGACAAGGGTGCCTTCGGACGCGTACGAATGTTTACGCACGTGCGACGTTCGGTCAGTTTTTACTACCCGGTTTTTGTTTAAGCCAGATTCTAGTATCAGGTTATTGGATTTATACAGTCTAAAGTTTTTCTGTGTTTTCACGGATAGGAGGGGCGTTCTCGTAATTTTCGGGAAGCTTCTAGAAGCATGGTGAGTTGGAGGCTAAGGTGGCATTTGCATTAATTGGATTAATGAGTCATGTAGTGATTCATACATTGAGTTAATGATTCATTTAATGTTTTATATGACTCATGTGATGAATCACTTAGTGTATTAATGAAACATGGTGATAATTCATTATTTGTTATTTACTTAATATTATCATATGTTTCATATATACACAAATGATTTCATTCATCCAAAAGGATTCACTTTCTCACCTTCTCTCTCCTCAAGCTCACTCTCTTTAAACCCTAAACCTAACCTCTCATGTGTTGAGATCAAGGGTTAGCTTGACTAATACATCCATAACCTCATTCTATATTCCCTAGGTAGCTTAGATTAGCACTTTGAGCAACCTAGTTATCTCAAGTTAGAGATCAAGCTTGGCGTAGGAGCTCTTGGGTGGATAATCTTTGACTCGAGGATGCCGTTGAGGTGCCGATGTTCCATGGAGCCTACGAGGAGTGGAATACAGCGATGAAGACCCGAAGGACAAGTAACGTGAGGTATAATTTTGAATCCGAGTAGTTAAACCTCTCGTAGTTTGCTAGTAACGGTTTAGACACGATTCATGCGCTCAAGTCTGTGTTACGAAGCTTTGATAATCGTTTTTCATATATTCCGCCTCCCCGCAAGTTCGTGGGGTGCGTGACATGGACTTACAGTAGTATCAGAGCCAACTAAACCCTTACTAACTTGTTAGCAACTAATTAGAACTTCGATCGTCAGAAAACGCGAAAACAAAACCCCGGATACCCTAACAGTTCTGTTAATTTTAAACATGTCTAAAAAAATATTTATATGCCTTAAAATCCATAGCTGGTAAATATAATAATTCAGGGAAAATACGGAGTTCTAACTCGGCTTGATGGCCGCGGATCCGCGGCAAGAGTGTGCTTTTGGCCGTGGATCCGCGGCGGAGTCAACCCCGAGTTGACTCCGATTTGCTCTAAAATTCATATATTTTGGTGTTCTGTTTTCCTGTATGTTCTGTTTCTACCCAGGTACTTCTGTGCTGCTTTGCTTTAGGGGTAGACACGGAAAATGGATGTCGATCGATGTTCTATGTTATTTTCTAATTGGGTTTTTATCTGTAATGTTTAATGTGTTCGTAAACCTCCCTAACTGCTAGTATGTCGGTTGGCAGGGGGTTGCACATTTCTGTAATGTTTACTGTTTGTGTATATGAACTTGATTGGGATGTTGTGATGATTAGCCGGGGTTTGAGATATGTTTTATATTCATTCATTCGATGTAATTGTAATATGATGTAATATTCTTTTGCGGGGTACATCCAGGTTGCGGTTGTAGCCACCGTTGTATTATTTCTTTTTACAGTTTTTTTGCTTCTAGGATAGACCCAAGGTGGGGTACACAAACTACCGGGTATGTTGAAGTGTTTAGTGGGCTACTCACGTTGTTGAGGGAGACCGCTTCACTACGGGTACTTGGCGGGTAGTTTGCCGTACCCGTAGGGGTCTAGGGTGGGGTAATGGCTATTCATCACAACTGTGTAATCCGTCTTTTGTTGCAGGCTCAAAGCAAACGCGGATGGCTAGTAAATCCAATAAAGTTCATCTATGATCTGGAATGCTTTATTATTGCGTCTGACGAATATACAATATTTATATATGATAGCTATTAGACGTCACTTATGTTTTACACCCGTGCTAGCCCAGCCCCCGCTCTGTCGTTAGTTAAGTAACCTAACGGGTGGTGACGGGACCCCGTGGCAAATGCGGATGGCATAAGAGGACGTGGTATTTTCGTTGTTTTCTGCAATGATAGGATAAATGATGGGATGCATTATTATAACGCAAAGAAAATTAACCAAAGTTAAGTCGTTGGAACAAATTTAAAAGAAACCACTCGGTTATTTTTAAAAAAAGGATCAGAATTTTTAATTGCGGAGCTTTAACCACTCCTTTTAAAAAGTATCAGGTTCCTTCGATTATATCAAGTTCACTACGTTCACGGTTTTGCCAAAACCAGTCGTAGCCCTTCGTCATTTCATATGGATAGTCAATAGTATTCAAGCTGTGCTTGTTGGCCAAAGTCAAGGCACAGTAGCTATTGAATATTCATATTCAGCATAGATAAATGCGTTGGTTTAGGACAGTCGTACTGCCTTGTTGGCCAAAGTCAAGGGTATATACGGGTGGGTTCAAATTAACCTGGAAATTGACGGGTAGAACTTGACATGTGACTTATGATTTGTTGGCCAAAGCCAAGGTCATAAGAGCATGGGAAAAAAATCCATATCGGGAATTTCTAAAGAAACTGAAATTTGCAGAGAGATGCATACCATTTTGGAGTGTGATGAATGTTGGTAGGATTTCTTCAACATTATCATACGATGATATTTTAGATCCCGATCCTACTGTGAGTATATATTACTTATCAGGAAATTCGTCACTTAACAATCAATGCTATAAACCAAGTAGGTGCCTAGAAAGGTGTCAGTGGGGTTACGCCCCCAGAGAAAAGAGGTTCTTTAATTAAGGAACTTCGCGAAAGCGTTGGAAAACCTCCCTCGAAGTATCGACACTGGCCTGGCTGAACGGTTAAGCAAGTATTGTACGGTAAGAATAGTCCTGGCTAATTCTTCTTTTATGGTTTGAGGAAGGATTCGAGAAACAGTGGGAGCCATCATGTTTAGATAAATTAAAAACCACTCTAAACTTGCAAGAGCATCATGCTAAAAGTGTTTTCTTCTTTCTTTCATAATTACAGCGACCTTGTGACCACGACTAGGTTGCATCTAGATAGCAAATTGACTGAATCTGACTTATATGACAGGAAAAGGTCTGTCCAGATGTCCATTGCCTATGACAAGCTGGACCACCCTATTACTACTCAAGATCTCGCCGTCCCAGGTCCAGTTTCCTCTGTCGCGGATATGGATATCCGTCAGACAAGGGAAAATGATAAAGCAAAAGCCAAGTGCCTCGTGTTAGCTTCAGTTAATGGTGTATACCAGAAGCAGGACGAGAAGATGGACTTAGTTTCCATCTTTCTCCATAACAAAGATTTATATGGAGAGCAATCTCATATCACGAGATATGAGACCTTGAACGAATTAATTCAAGCGAGGTTGGCTAACGGGTCATCTGTAGGGGACAACGTCCTTACAATGACTAGCTATATTGATGAGCTTACGGACCTGAAGACCACATTGGAGAACGGGTCAAATACTGACTTGATTCTACAGTCTCTGCCTTCTACCCAGAAGGAAACCAGGGAAGTAGACGGAAAGGGAAGGGCAAAAGTTTTGGGACTGGATGTAGAAAAAGAGGGACGTTCCTATTGTTACGGGAATGAACATTGGCAGAAGGATTGCAGGGCTAGCAAAGCCAATAGCCAGGATTCGAAGCATGTTGTGGCTTCGGCTTTGGGTGTGTTTGTGATAGACAACTGTTTGTCAGTTAACCCTACTTCCTTGGTATTGGATACCGGATCAGGATCTCACATCTGTAATTCGTTACAGGCTCTGAGAAACCGTAGGGTTATCAGGATAGGTGATATGACCCTCAGGGTTGCTAACGGAATGAGCAGGAACGCTGAATTCGCAGGGGAATATCTTATTGGACTGATAACTTGGCAGATATTGATTGTAACTGTTTTTATGTACCAGGTACAACTTGTAATATCATGTCTGTATCCTTACTTTCTAAGAAAGGATACGATTTTACTTTTATAAGCGATGTGGTTCAGATCCACCTAAATCAAGTTATGATTGGGTCAGGTACATTAAAAAACGGGATATACGTATTGAATCAAGCTCAGATTTTCAGTGTCCAGAACACACTTAAAAGAAAGTCTCCGAAATTAAAACAGGCTTTCTTATGGCATTGTAGACTGGGTCACATCAATGAGAGAAGGTTAACTAAGTTACATTGAGAAGGATATTTGAATCCGTTCGAATATCAATCTTATGCTACTTGTGAATCTTGTCTCATAGGAAAGATGACAAAAACTCCATTTACTGGACACGGAGTAAGAGCAAGCGAGCTTTTGGGGCTCGTACACAGTGATGTGTGCGGTCCAATGTCTACACATGCGCGAAGCGGTTATTCTTACTTCATTACTTTTACGGATGACTTTTCGAGGTACGGATATGTCTTCTTAATGAAACATAAATCTGAAGCCTTTGAAAAATTCCAGGACTACAAGAATGAAGTGGAAAACCAAACAGGCAAAAGTACCAAAACACTGAGATCTGATCGAGGTGGTTAATACTTAAGTGCCGAGTTCCTAGGTTACTTAAAAGAGAATGGAATTCTCTCTCAGCTTACTCCTCCATACACACCACAACATAACGGCGTATCGGAGAGACAGAACCGAACCCTATTGGATATGGTTCGTTCCATGATGAGTAACGCTGAGTTGCCGCAATCATTCTGGGGATATGCACTAGAATCAGCTGCATACCTTTTAAACCGAGTTCCAACCAAGACTGTGCCTACCACACCATATCAGATGTGGAGTGGGAAAAAAACCCTGTCTTAAGTATCTTAAGACATGGGGATGTCCAGCTTTTGTAAAGAAGCAGGATGCAGACAAGCTCGAGGCACGCTCAGTAAAATGCAAATTTGTGGGATATCCAAAGAACACCAAGGGATATTATTTCTATTACGCAGAGGAAAAAAAGGTCTTTGTTTCTCTTCATGCCTGCTTTTTGGAAACTGAGTTTTTAGAAAATCAGAAGAGTGGGAGCGCAATAGAACTGGAAGAAATTCCAGAACCACAAGCTATTACTGAAACCTTGGTAGAACAAGAAGGTTCAGGAGAACCGAACATCCCAGCGCCTATCCGCAGGAGTAGTAGGCCGTCTCATCCTCCTGAGAGATACTACGGTTATCTTATAGACGGGGATTGAAAAGATTGCGTAATTAATAATGATGACCCTACTAGCTTCCAGCAAGCCATTCAGAGCGGTGACTCAGTAAAATGGCCGGATGCAATGCGGACCGAAATGGAGTCCATGTACACTAACAAAGTATGGATTTTGGACTTTGCTCCAGATGGGGTAAAACCCGTAGGATGCAAATGGATCTTCAGAAAGAAGATTAGTGTAGATGGACAGGTTGAAACCTATAAAGCTAGACTTGTTGCAAAGGGTTTCCGTCAAAGACCTGGTTTGGACTATGACGAAACCTTTTCTCCAGTAGCTATGCTAAAATCCATTTGGGTCCTTCTTGCTATTGCTGCCTTCCACGATTATGAGATCTGGCAGATGGACGTAAAGACGGCTTTTTTAAGTGGAAATTTGGAAGAGAGCGTCTATATGGATCAGCCAGAGGGATTCATTCAGAGTGGGAGCAGCGGTAAAGCATGCAAGTTGCTTAAGCCCATTTATGGACTAAAGCAGGCATCTCGGAGTTGGAACATCTGTTTTGATGATGCTGTCAAAGAATTTGACTTTATCAAAAATCCAGATGAACTCTGCATATATAGAAAAATTGTAGGGAGAGCTGTAGTATTCCTCGTCTTGTACGTGGATGACATTCTCCTAATAGGAAATTATATTCCTATGTTACAGTCAGTCAAAAGATTCTTGTCACAGAAGTTCTCCATGAAAAACCTGGGAGATGCCACCTACATTCTGGGGATCCAGATCTATCGTGATAGATCTAAAAGGATGTTGGGACTTTTGCAGTCCAGGTACATAGACACTATATTGAAAAGATTCAGTATGGAAGATTCTAAGCGCGGTTACCTACCGGCTTGTCACGGAATCACCCTCTCTAAAGAGATGTCTCCCAAGACTGATTTGGAAAGGGATCGCATGTCGATTATACCCTACGCTTCAGCGGTAGGCTCTATAATGTATGCGATGTTATGTACTAGACCAGATGTAGCATACGCATTAAGCATTGTAAGCCCGTATCAGGCAAACCCAGGGGAGAATCACTGGATAGCAGTAAAGAACATTCTCAAGTACCTGAGGAGGACTAAGGAGATGTTCTTGATATATGGCGGAAAAGACCTCCAGATGGAGGCCTTTGCCGACTCCGGCTTCCAGAGTGACAAAGATGACTCCAAGTCCATGTCGGGTTATGTCTTTACCCTCAATGGAGGAGCGGTCTGTTGGAAGAGTTCCAAACAAGAGACCGTTGCTGAATCAACGATGGAAGCGGAGTACATAGCTGCTTGCGATGCCGCAAAAGAAGCTTTCTGGATGAAGAAGTTCCCCACAGAACTTCAGGTGGTTCCTACCAGTGTTGATCCAATACCTCTGTATTGTGACAACAACGGTGCTATAGCTTTAGCGAAGGAACCCAGGTCCTATCAGAAGTCCAGACACATCCTAAGGCGGAATCATCTGATCAGGGAGATCGTAGATCGCCGGGAGATCGAGATGAAAAGAGTAGAGACGGAGAATAACATTGCTGATTCATTCACAAAGGCCATTCCTCGGACGCAGTTCGAGAGGCTATTCGAGATGATAGGTCTACGATATGGCAGCTCATGGCCCTAGTGCAAGTGGGAGATTGTTAGTGTATATGCCCTAGGGGCCATTATTGTATCATACTAGCATGTATATTACTTAATGAAAGCTTGGGATATTCACAGATGTATTGACAGTCTTGCTAAATATGGTAGTATGCTACTTGGTTTGTGTCTACTTTAATATGTTCATATGTTTCTTGTAACGTATCACTTATACATATTAGTAGAGCCCATAGGTTCTTTGCTTGATTACCAGCGTTGTGATGGCAGTCACACTAGTGGGGGCTGGGTAGTCTATAAGCAACATCCTATACTTGTCCCTAGTAATAGGATTATCGAGACAGGGCATCGATACTCCAGAGTAGACTAATGTGTACGCTTCTCATCCCAGTTGGGGAGATGGTCTGTCCCACAGCCATCAGTATGTCGTACTGGAGATAGTATACAGGTGCTCGTTAGGTTACGGGTACACCGGACATGACTCGCAGGGAACTGTTGGTTGGTATTATACCCGTCGTCAGTTAACAGTTCCCAGGTGACATGAGTACAGCATAGTCCGCAGACTTGACACTGCTACTTCGCCTCGAGTTTGTCCCACTGTTCTTAGATTGCTACCCTACCACGGCTCAAAGGAGTCGTGCAAACAGGTTGCAGTTGGGTGCAGTCCCGAGCACTTGGAGGCAGTGGCGGTTAGACAGGATTCGTCACTCCCGGTATTGGGAGTTGATATAGCGCTGTGTCAGAGAGCCATTATGCAAAGTCCCTGGCCAGGGCAAGCGAGATTTACTGGTAGGTTCCAGTAGTTTCTCAGTGTGCAATTGGCTACGCCCCGACACGACTTATACCACTATTAGGGGACTGATGCTTGCCGCCCCCTAGGCTCGATATGCGATAGTCTTAGACGAACAGACCGGACTGTACGGAGATTGTTACATTAGGCTCAGTAGGAGTTCGGATGGGTTTTCTCATCGGCCTTCTTATCGACATCTACCTGGGGACCGTTACGTACAGCTAGTGCCGCTTGGGGTCTGTGGTTAAACCTACTGCCAGCGTAGTGTCGAGTCTTTAGAGTCCCACACAGAGAGTTTCCCTGCTCCATGCGAAACGATATAGAGGTCGTATGGTTTTACGACAAGGGTTCGGATGCGTACGTGTGTTTACGCACGTGCGACGTTCGGACAGTTTTTACTAGCCGGCTTTGGTTTAAGCCAGATTCTAGTATCGGGTTATTGGATTTATACAGTCTAAAGTTTTTCCGTGTTTTCACGGATAGGAGGGGCGTTCTCGTAATTTTCCGGGAAGTTTCTAGAAGCATGGTGAGTTGGAGGCTAATGTGGCATTTGCATTAATTGGATTAATGAGTCATGTAGTGATTCATACATTGAGTTAATGATGCATTTAATGTTTTATATGACTCATGTGATGAATCACTTAGTGTATTAATGAAACATGGTGATAATTCATTATTTGTTATTTACTTAATATTATCATATGTTTCATATATACACAAATGATTTCATTCATCCAAAAGTATTCACTTTCTCACCTTCTCTCTCCTCAAGCTCTCTCTCTTCAAACCCTAACCCTAACCTCTCATGTGTTGAGATCAAGAGTTAGCTAGACTAATACATCCATAACCTCACTCTATATTCCCTAGGTAGCTTAGATTAGCACTTTGAGCAACCTAGTTATCTCAAGTTAGAGATCAAGCTTGGCGTAGGAGCTCTCGGGTGGATCGTCTTTGACTCGAGGAGGCCGTTGAGGTGCCGATGTTCCAAGGATCCTACGAGGAGTGGAGGACAGCGATGAAGACCCGAAGGACAAGTAACGTGAGGTATAACTTCAAATCCGAGTAGTTAAACCTCTCGTAGTTTGCTAGTAACGGTTTAGACACAATTCATGCGCTCAAGTCCGTGTTACAAAGCTTTGATAATCGTTTTTCATATATTCCGCCTCCCCGCAAGTTCGTGGGGTGCGTGACATAGACTTACACTGTGCAAGGAAATGTACATCCTAAGGCATCTTAAGCGGAGTAGCGTATCGTAAGTATCCCACGGAACATACCCACGGTACGTCACTCTACTTTAGTCACCTACTCCATCAACCAAGGGTCATCCTACACTCCGAAGGTAAAACCTAACGCTCTGATACCAACTTTGTCATGACCCGAAAAGTACGGAACATGACCGGCACTTAAATTATGGACGTCTCGAGGCGTACGTAATCTATGTAAGCCAAAACCCGGAAATCAAACCAAAGAAGCAGTAGAGTGAAGGAAAAACCAACTTAAAGCAAGTAGTTTTAATAACATAAGCCGAATTATGCGTTTTTAAAAACATCAAGTATTTCCTGAAAATTTCGGCAGAGTCTCCTTTGTAAATACTGGCCCCCAAACGGGATACAACATGAATAGTATACGAAATGAATAAAAATGCATCCCCAAGTAGGAGCTAGCTCTTCGTCAATCGACGGTCACAACCACGCAAGCAATATAATATACAACGCCAAGGGCGAGGATCAAAACTCAAAAGAAACTCAAAACAACAAGAAAAAACATAATAATACAACGCGCGACTCTAAGGTCGAAAGAATAACAGGTCTGGTTTCTATCTCTCTCAATTATACAATCTGGTTGATGGAGTTTCTAGATACAACTGAAATAATAATAAACAATGGAGGTCCTGATGCAAAGAACCCACCTACCAAAGCAATCATCTGGAAGGAACAGTGTGCCAGCAATGCCGCAATGAAACCTGTACGACAAAACCTGTAAGGAACTGTGGCACAACGGGGGTGAGTTGCCAACTCGTGAGTAGAAAACATCCACGAGTAGAAATCGCATGCATAACGCTATCCTAGGTCATATCAGGTAATATCCTCAATAAAATCCTGTTCCAGCTATGTATAGTGTAATACTATATGCTCGTGTCAGTGTCTCAGATAGCAACATATCACATGTATGAGGTATGAATGTAATGTAATGAAATGAGTGAGACAATTATTTTCTTTAATTTAATGGGATTTCTGTATGTATATAAAACGAGTATCCTCAATGAAATCAACAGAGAAATCCGTGTCAAGCATCGACACAAAACATAAATCCCAATATCTCAATATCTCAGGTTCCGGCTGCCCGGCCTAACCTGTATCATCAAATCTCAATGCCTCAGTGTCTCAAATCTCAAATATCAATATCTCAGGCTCCGCAGAATGGATCAGCCTATAACCATCTCATGACTCTGGCCGGTATCCTCCGGATAGCCGACGAGTCCAAATAATATCACCGGTAGGTAGTGCTCCCCTGCCAGGCTCATCGAATACAACTCGAACTTCTTGCCCCGGGGTACCTTACCGGGCCCACCATGTACCCGAGACGGTTCATCTAACTCTTCGAATCGGGTCTCGAAATTCAACAGCAATCATGAAAACTCATGGTGGACGACTCATACATCATGAGAAAACCGCAATTTGCATTTTTAAAATGATGATACTAAGCTTTTATTAATGTCTTGCGGTTTCCTCCAAATCCAGAAATCTCAGGTAAATCCGAAATCATCAAAATCATGATACTAATAAACGGTGAATATGGGCATAAATCTCCACAATACTGCATAACCAATGAATATATGAATGCACCTAATATCATGCAATGATATTGCAATATTTAAACTAGCATATGGAAGCTATAACATATTGCGACTATCAGTTATCAAGCTATGTCAATGAAAAGGTATTTTCTAAAGTGTATGTGACATGGCAATTACCGATGAAGATGTGTGTGAGCCGGCAAGCGAGTGTACGTGGAGTATACGCGTCATCGGTAATGGTGCTGGTGTCCTAACAGCATTGTTTTATAATTACTACGTACACAATGACATGCAATGAGGCGATAACAACAAAATATGGAAAATGAATAGTAAATACAACAATAATACGTGGAACATGAATAATAATGTAACAACAAGGAATCTTCCTTACTATACATGTGTTATACCATTTTGCCGTTTGAAATAGTACGAATCGTGGTGTTTGAAAATAATGACTACGGTGTTTTTAAGAAAAGATACGTCTTTTAAAATATCCGTAGTATCCCTTGGTATGTCTTTAAAATTCTTACGATTCGTTAGTTTTGAAAATAGGTATGACTCGGGTCCAGTCTGACATCTACTAGGTAAACTACAGGTCTAACTAACAACTAATCAAAAGGGGTACGGAAACCACCTACATCTGAGTCAGCATACATACATACATACATACATACATACATACATACATACATGTCTAATAGTCGGTGATCCCGCCTCAATAATATCATGTACGATACAACATATCATATGACATCTTCGAATCAAGAGTGTGGATCTATCGTCAATATATAGCTCGTACGGTAATTCCGTCGTACGGCTCCCAAATCTGGGTACGGGTCAAATATCATATTTATCTCACTATTCATCTTGTATCCTCTTTATCAAATATCATGATCGGGGTACTAATCTATATTTAGTACAACACTGATACTATCAAAGTATGTGCATGCGTGTGTATGAAAACACCATGCCAAAAGGACCCGCTAAAACACCACGTCGTATCTCAAATACGAACCACATCAAATCACCGATCTCACGGCCTCAAGCCCAATCTCATCAACTCATCTCAAATCCCAAGTACTATCCTCATAATCCAGTATATGTATGTATATATATATATATATATATATATATATGTTAGTTATATGTATGCCCTAGAGGCCATTACTGTACATTGGATGTATATTGTAGTGGATGCTGGGACATATATAGGGAGGACTTTCTTGCTCGACATGATAGTATGCTATCTGGTTGCTCTTTACCTTAACGTGTATACTGATTGTCTCTCTGTTACATGTTGGTAAAGCCCTTAGGATGAGTACTTGACTACCTGGACTATGATGCGGATCATACTAGTGGGGATATGGTAGTCCATAAGTACATCCTTCAAAGTCCCTAGTCGTGGGTGTATCGAGACGGGGCATCGATATACCAGAGTAGACTAGCGTATACCTTCTCGACCCATACAGATGGGCGATGGATGATCCCATATCCATTGGTGTTTGACATCAGAGATGATGTACGGGTGCTCAGTAGAGACTGGGTATACTGGACGGACTCGCCGAGAACTCCCAGATGGTATTATACCTTACGTCAGATGGCAGTTCTCTGGTGACACTGGTACAGAGTAGTCTGTTGACCCGAGATCGTCATAGAGTCTTGTGTGGTTCCCACTGTGCTTTGATTTCCATCTTACCACGTCCAAGAGGACGTGCAAAACGGTGGTTTTTGGGTACAGTCCCGAATCACATGGAGGCAATGAGCCATAGGAGGGGATTCGTCTCTCCCGGTATAGAGAGTTGATGTTGCGTTGTGTTCGATTGGCTATAACCGGAAATCCCTGGCCAGGGTTGCTGAGATATACTGGTAAGTGTTACCAGTAGTTTTTCGAGTTGTTATAGACCTCATATCGACACGACTTATCGAGCTATTAGGGTCTGACGTTTACCATCCCTAGGCGAGATATGCGACATATCAAACGACGAGACCGGACAGTACGGTAAGTGTTACTGGTTGGATTCACAGGAGTGTGAGCGGGCTTGCTCGTCGTTCTTCTAATCGCTCAATACCCGGGTGGCCGTTACGTTTAGCAGACCGCTTGCGGCTTGTGGGTGTTTGATATGATCATCACCTGCTGCCGGCGTATTGACGAGTCTTTAGAGTCCTACACAGAGGTTTCCTGGCTCAAGCGAAACGAAATAGGAGCGCATATGAGATATGTGCGGGACCGAGAATAATGCGTGTATGTGATACTGTATTCTATTCTCGCGATGAATGTATCGATTGGTTGTATACGATATAACCTAGTTATCGAATCAAGTATTGATTCGATAAGCCGATACATAGGATACTAGTCGGTTATATGCGATATGACCGGATCGTTAAATCAAGTGTTGATTTAATGATTTAATGTATAATTATATATTTGATATATTACTTTGCATTAACTAGTATTGGTTCACTTTAAAGGATTTTCTCACTTGGATGTATAAGTTGTATATGTGATATACTTTTTGTGCAAATGATTGTATCATGTTTGATGATACATGTTTACTTGAGTTTTTGTAAAGCTTAAACCATAGTTGTGTAATGGTTAGGGTTTTTATTTTCTTATTCATTTATTTATTTATTTATTCTTTTTGGAAAATTATTAGCATAATGCAAAATGGTGGCTTTCTTTGGATGCATGTTGAAGCTTCATGAAGCTTTGACCAAGTGACCATTTTGTCTCCATGCTTAACCCTAACCATTCCCACTAACCATGATTTATTCTCTACACTTGACCATGGTTATTATTATGATAAGTATTCATTTACTTTTTATTTTTGAATTAACTTATCATAATATTCATCTTCTTCTTCTTCTTCTTCACTTGAAGAAAGCTTGCTTCAACAATGGCAACTTGAGCAAATGAGTGAGAAATCCAATTCTAAAGTGAACCCACTTCCTATTTCTTCATCCTCTACCTCTTGCCAAGTAGTAGAGTGTGTTTTCTTCACAAGTTTCATGACTTGGTGAAGTAAGAGCTTGATCTTGTGATGCTTCGACGTAGATCATCTTCGGCACGAAGCCGACGACCTTGCCCGCTCATTTCTCCGATGAAGCCGACGTTAGAGCCCGGGATTCCGTTTGGACAGCGAGGAGACTTCATTGCAGAGCTATGGAGGTGGAGGACCGGATCTACAAAGGTTGTATTTCCGTTCTTGTAGTTTAGTTGTTAACTACTTATTGTTTTCGCCTAAAATATCTAGTTAACGATCTACTCTAGGGTTTCTCGGCACCGTAATTTTTGAAATTGGCATGGTTGATGCCTTGTGAGACCTCTTGAGTATGCCCAGGAACCTTTCATTGGTATCAGAGCCTAGCTAGAGCCTTAGGCGATGTGTAGACGAAATTTGAAACCCGAACAAACCCCGAAACCCTAATCCGACATGCTCTCTGGACTTTTTCTATAAACTGGGTTTTTTCCAGATTAAAAATTCTTAAAAAATTCAGCAGGAAAAACTAAGAATTACGATGAAAATTTTTTTGAGTGAAGCTGCTACAGTGCGTCGAAACCGCGGCATTAGTTGGCTAATGCGGCGGTTCCGCGCCACTTTTGTCCCTTCTCCCAGTACTTTTTGCACAGTAACTCTTACATTTTAATGCTGTATTTTCTGGGAATTTTTAATTTTATTCAAGAGTTGAATTTTCTGGGGTTGTTTTGGGGATTCGGTGTTTCGATCGGAGTATCAGATTTTGTCTATGTGGCTTTCCGGATAAATATTAGAATATGTTAAAAAGTTCGACAGGATATAAATACCCAATTTTTCCCCTGTCGGGAAATTTCCAAGTGTTGGATTTTTCCGTAGTTTAACGACGTTCTAAGTAGTGCAAGTAACGCGATGGACCCTCTAGAAGACAACAAACCTTAACTCGATTATGTGACCGTCTTGAACTGCCCTTTGAACCTTCGGGTTTGGGGCAGTACGGCGTGTCACATGTGAGGCGTTAGCTTGACCCTTCTACGGCTGGACCGTTGGTACTGAGGCACGAACTGAATGTTGTTAGACTTATTTCATGTGTTGAGCTGTATCGGGAAAACTTTGGTGTTCGATTGTTCGATCGAAAAGTTTAGCATTTTCTATTTATCTGGAATGTGATACAATACTTGGAATTCACAATAAGTTATGAGAAAACTGAATGAATGTTATAAACATAGCAGTTTAGTCTCACTTGATCGGTTGCCATGGAATTTTGATGTGATCAAAAGTCCGTCGCAATCACGTAGCGTACGCGGATACTCGCCGGGTAAACTTAATAGACAGCCTCACTCCATAGCCCCGACCAAGTGACTGTAGGAGAACCCCGTCGCCGAAAGCATCCGTTCGGGTGCTCACGGCAGCGGTGTTCCGCCTTAGAGCACTTCGTCGACGGCGTCGGGGGTGCGGCCGTCTACTGAAGTTTGCGACGTGCATTCGATCAGGATGTCGGGAATCTTGTTGAATTGCCCGACTTGATATTGAAAAGAGTTTTCGATTATGAGACTAAAATGCGGGGTTTATAATTGTCAGGCATGTGATGTCTGAGGTGGTTGCGGATTCCAACTGTTGTAGTTTTACACTTTCTTTTCTATGACTGTAAGTGTAATATGTGATATCGCCGGTTTCGTTGCTATATGTCAACGACAATTGGGATGTGCATATTTACTTACGTTGATGACATGTGATGTTATGTGTTGCTGGATATGTTATATTGGATCGTCGTGTTTGAATAGCCGGGGGTTTTATGTAAGATGAGTGTTTTTCATTTTCATTCATGTAAAAAATTGTATGTAATATTCTTTTATTGGGGCACTTCCAGGTAGAGGAAGATGTCACCATTTGTATATTATTTACTTTTCCGCATTAGGATAGACCCAAGGAGGGGAGCTCAAGTAACCGGGTTCTAGGGTCCAGTAGGAGACCATCTCGAGGAGTCGAGTCCGGGTCTCCTAACCCTAGAATTGGTAGGGTTGCTTGCCGCTCTCGTAGGGGTCTAGGGGTGTGGGTTTGGCTATTCATCACGACCGTGGAATCCGTGTTTTATACTGGCTCGTATTGAAAACACGGACGTCCTAGTATATCCAATATTTCATATGATTCTTCTGCTGCGATATCTGTGATGTGATCATGTGATGTTCTGTGATAGATACTGTATATAGTATATATGATATATTATATAGACGTTACTTATGTTTTACACCCGTGCTAGCCCTGCCCCGCTCTGCCGTTAGTTACCTAACCTAACGGTGCACGAGGGGACATCGAGGCGAATGCGGATGGCATAAGTGTACGTCGTATTTATCTGTGATGTTTAGGTACTTAAATGATGGGACTTCATTAATATGATTAATGAAAAATAAAAGAAACCTAAGATGTTGTAGAATCGAATTTCAAAATAAAACAGGTAGCTACAGTTCTTGCTTTGCACAGCGGTATATATGATATATCCTGCACCTTATTCGATAAGGAAAGGACCGAGATCCCTTCACCGGGAGTGACTCCTTTAGCAATAACTGGCAGATGCTACACACTCGGTTTGTCTTTTGATTGCTTTTAAGTGTTTTTGCTTTGCACAGTGATATATATGATTTATCCCGCACCTCATTCGACGAGGAAAGGACCGACGATCCTTTCACCGGGAGTGACTCCTTTAGCAAAACTAGAAAAGCCTAAAAAACACTCCATTTTAAAATCATTTGATTCTACAGCGATATCAAGTTCATTACGCAATAGGTTTTCAGAAAAACCTGTCGTAGCCTTCTGTCATTTCTGAATAGTTCTAGTTAGTATTCGTCCTACGTTTGTTAACTATGTTAAGACGTAGTGTGCGGTAGCTAATTAGTGCTTATCTGCATAAGCATATGATGTGATTGGATTAGGGTAGTCGTGCGACTTTGTTGACTATGTTAAGGGTCGTGCGGGTGGGTTTAATTCAATCGGGAAATGACGGGTTGAACTTGACTAGCACTTATGATTTGTTGACTATGTTAAGGTCATATAGCTGCTAGGGGCAAAACATTATCGGGAATTTCAAGTGTTGAAATTTACAATGAGATTGCATACCTTCTATGAGATAGTTGGATCCCGATACCCGCTGTGAGTAAGAGTTACTCCTGGAAGAGTTTTACACATTACAATTAGCCGATCAAGTAGGTGTCTAGAAAGGTGTTAACGAGGTTACGCCTCTGGGAAAACGAGGTTTACATTAATTAGGTTCGTGCAAAAGCACGGGGGACCTCCCTCAAAGTACCGACACTGGCCTGGCTGAAAGATTGGCGAACTTGTAGTGTGTAATTAATCCCGGCTAGTCTTTCCTTTTAGGATTTGAAGGAAGATTTGATAAAAAGCAGTGGGAGCCATCCTGATTAGATAAAATAATAACCAATCTTTTCTTGACAGAGCGCACGTTGAGTGTTTTCTTCTCTCTCTCTCTAGGTAGCGACCATATCACGCCTTAATCAAGATAATAATACAGATTATTGACCGAACCCGCTTGTTATACTGAGCTGGGGAACGTTGGTCCCGCTCCAACTTATAATTGTTATAAGACAGAGCAGGAAATTGGAGAATACCAGATTTCCTGTGCCGCCCAAACGAAGACAGTGCATGTTGATGCATCATCTTCGGGTGTGTTCATTACAAAGAACTGTTTCTCTGTATCCTCTACGTCCTGGGTATGTGATACCAGATCAGGATCCCAGATATGTAATCTGTTACATAGGGCTACGGAAAGGTAGAAAACTGAGAACGGGTGATAAGTTTCATGAGGCAGAAAACGGGGCAAGTGTTGCAGCCAAGTCTGTTGGTCACTGTCACCCTGTATTACAAATACATTGATTCTGAACGAATATTATTAGATACCGAACCTGATATACAAAATCATATCAGTCTCTTTATTAGTAAAGAAATGATAAAATTTTGTATTGTTGGATAATGTTTTGAACATTTCCTATATCAAAAGTTGATCGGTTCAGGCACGTTATCTAAAAGCATTGACGTTCTAAATCAAACTACAGTTCTTAGTATACGGATCACACACAAGAGGAAGAGTTCAGAATTGAACGATTCCTTCTTGAGGTATTGTAGACTAGGTCATATCAATGCGACCCGACTAGCTGAAGTTACATATAGATGCATATTTAAATCAGTTTGAATTTACATCTTATGAAACTTGCCAGTCATGTCACAAAGATAAAATGACCATAGCCCTGTTTATTGGAAACAGAGAAAGAGTTAATGAACTCTTGGGATGATACATGTTGATGTATGTAGGTCCCCTGTCTACACATGCCAGGACCGGTTCTTTGTACTTCATTACGTTCTCTGATAATCTCTCAAGATTCAGACATATGTTCCTGTTGAAACACAAGTCCGAACCTTTTGAGATATTCACAGAATATAAGCTAGAAGTAGAGAACCAGAATACGGGTATAAGTATTATGTCCTATGATGAGATCAAGGAGGAGAATACTTGAGCACGGAATTCCTGGATTATTCTAAAGGAGAATGAGATTCTCTCTCAGTATTACTCCTCCGAATACACCATGGCACGATGGTATATCGGGGCGGAGCAATCACACCCTATGTGATAAGGTGTGCTCTATGATGAGTACTTCTGAGTTACCTATTTCCTTTTAAGGGGTTATGCACTTGAGAAGCTGCATACCTATTGAATAAGGTTCAAATCAAATCAGTTGCCTACCACTCCATATGAGATATGGTATGGGAAGAGCCCATGTCTTAAGCTAGTTAAGATTTGGGGTTGTCCGGCCTATGTCTAAAAGCAAAATCCGGACAAGCTCGAGGCAAGGTCAGTTATGTACAACTGGAAATGTTCCAGCTATGCAAACTACAGTAGATGATTTGGTAGAACCAAAGGATTCAGTAGATTCCAACGAACCTCAGCCTCTCCGCCGATCTAGTAGGGTTCCTCACCCACCTGAGAGATACTTCGGTTTCTCTATGACAGTGGGAGCGAGGATTGCATCATGAGATGATGACCCAACTATTTTCGAGCTGGCCATCTGGAGTAGGACTCTGTAAGAATGGCTGGATGCTTAGTGATCTGAGATGGAATCCTTATACACCAACAAAGTATAGACTTTGGTTGCTATATCTGAAGGGTTAAATCCCCATCAGGAGCAAGTAAATCTTGAGAAGATTACTTGGTGTATATGGAAAAGTTGAGACTTTAAAAGCTAGACTTGTTAAAAGTTTGCATCATTTACCAGGCGTGGATTATGATGAAACCTTTTTCAAGTAACCAAGCTTAAGTCCATCCAGATCCTACTTGCCACGGCTACATACCATGACTACGATATCTGGTGGTTGGGTGTCATGACTGCTGTTCTAAATGATGTTTTAGAAGAGTGCGTCTATAAGTACACAGCCAGAGGGCTTCGTAAACAGTGGGAGCAGCGGAAACG
Organism: Agapanthus africanus; assembly: GCA_030015575.1. Taxonomy (NCBI): domain Eukaryota; kingdom Viridiplantae; phylum Streptophyta; class Magnoliopsida; order Asparagales; family Amaryllidaceae; genus Agapanthus; species Agapanthus africanus. Next base: position 238,367,275 of record JASDDO010000029.1, on the reverse strand, counting down.
TGTGCAAGATGCTTTATAGGATAAAGCAGGCATCGCGGAGTTGGAACATCTGTTTTGATGAGATAGTCAAAGAGTTTGGCATCATCAAAATGGTAGATGAACCTTGTATAAACAAAAAGGTAGTAGGGAGTATGGTGACGATCCTCGTAGAGTACGTGGATGACATACTCTTGATAGGGAAGGAGTTTCCTATGCTACGTTCGGTCAATCTCCGCTTGTCACAATGATTCTCCATATAGGATCATAATGATACCTATTAAATCCTGGATTTTGGATCTATGAGATAGATCTAAATGGATGTTAGAATACTCACTAGTTGTAGTGAGATGGTATCAATCGATCCTGGGGAGAATCACTGGAAGGGTTCCAGGGTGATAAAGATGACTGAATGTCAGTCACAGGCATTGTCTTTACCCTAAGCAGAGGGACGGTATGTTGGAAGAGTTCCAAGCTAGATACCGTGACATACTAGAAGATAAAGGCAGGATACATCGCTACTAAAGATGCTACCAACGAGGATGTTTGGGTGTATATTGGTACATGAGATGAACTGCGTTCCTACCATTGTGAGACAATGGAGTTGTGGCTTATGCCAAGGAACGCCGGTCCCATCAGTGATCCAGACATATTCTAAGGCAGTATCACCTGATCATGGAGATGGTTGATCTCCAAGGAGACAAAGGTTAGGAGAGTAGACTCAGAGGACAACACGGCGGATCCACTCACGAAGGCCTATTCCCAGAGAGAGAATTTTATGGGATGGTTGAGTATGAGATACTATAACCACTGCTATTAGATGGCCCTAGTGCAAGTGGGAGATTGTTAGTTATATGTATGCTCTAGAGGCCATTACTGTACATTGGATGTATATTGTAGTGGAAGCTGGGACATATATAGGGAGGACTTTCTTGCCCGACATGATAGTATGCTATCTGGTTGCTCTTTACCTTAACGTGTATACTGATTGTCTCTCTGTTACATGTTGGTAAAGCCCTTAGGATGAGTACTTGACTACCTGGACTATGATGCGGATCATACTAGTGGGGATATGGTATTCCATAAGTACATCCTTCAAAGTCCCTAGTCGTGGGTGTATCGAGACGGGGCATCGATATACCAGAGTAGACTAGCGTATACCTTCTCGACCCATACAGATGGGCGATGGATGATCCCATATCCATTGGTGTTTGACATCAGAGATGATGTACGGGTGCTCAGTAGAGACTGGGTACACTGGACGGACTCGCCGAGAACTCCCAGATGGTATTATACCTTACGTCAGATGGCAGTTCTCTGGTGACACCGGTACAAAGTAGTCTGTTGACCCGAGATCGTCATAGAGTCTTGTGTGGTTCCCACTGTGCTTTGATTTCCATCTTACCACGTCCAAGAGGGTGTGCAAAACGGTGGTTTTTGGGTACAGTCCCGAATCACATGGAGGCAATGAGCGATAGGAGGGGATTCGTCTCTCCCGGTATAGGGAGTTGATGTTGCGCTGTGTTCGATTGGCTATAACCGGAAATCCCTGGCCAGGGTTGCTGAGATATACTGGTAAGTGTTATCAGTAGTTTCTCGAGTTGTTATAGACTTCATATCGACACGACTTATCGAGCTATTGGGGTCTGACGTTTACCACCCCTAGGCGAGATATGCGATATATCAGATGACGAGACCGGACTGTACGGTAAGTGTTACTGGTTGGATTCACAGGAGTGTGAGCGGGCTTGCTCGTCGTTCTTCTGATCGCTCAATACCCGGGTGGCCGTTACGTTTAGCAGACCGCTTGCGGCTTGTGGGTGTTTGATATGATCATCACCTGCTGCCGGCGTATTGACGAGTCTTTAGAGTCCTACACAGAGGTTTCCTGGCTCAAGCGAAACGAAATAGGAGCGCATATGAGATATGATTGTTAGTTATATGTATGCCCTAGAGGCCATTACTATACATAGGATGTATATTGTAGTGGATGCTGGGACATATATAGGGAAGACTTTCTTGCTCGACATGATAGTATGCTATTTGGTTGCTCTTTACCTTAACGTGTACACTGTTTGTCTCTCTGTTACATGTTGGTAAAGCCCTTAGGATGTGTACTTGACTACCTGGACTATGATGCGGATCATACTAGTGGGGACATGGTAGTCCATAAGTACATCCTTGAAAGTCCCTAGTCGTGGGTGTATCGAGATGGGGAATCGATATACCAGAGTAGACTAGCATATACCTTCTCGACCCATACAGATGGGCGATGGATGATCCCATATCCATTGGTGTTTGACATCAGAGATGATATACGGGAGCTCAGTGGAGACTGGGTACACTGGACGGACTCGCCGAGAACTCCCAGATGGTATTATACCTCACGTCAGATGGCAGTTCTCTGGTGACACTGGTACAGAGTAGTCTGTTGACCCGAGATCGTCATAGAGTCTTGTGTGGTTCCCACTGTGCTTTGATTTCCATCTTACCACGTCCAAGAGGGCGTGCAAAACGGTGGTTTTTGGGTACAGTCCCGAGTCACATGGAGGCAATGAGCGATAGGAGGGGATTCGTCTCTCCCGGTATAGGGAGTTGATGTTGCGCTATGTTCGATTGGCTATAACAAGAAATCCCTGGCCAGGGTTGCTGAGATTTACTGGTAAGTGTTACCAGTAGTTTCTCGAACAGTTATAGACCTCATATCGACACGACTTATCGAGCTATTGGGGTCTGACGTTTACCACCCCTAGGCGAGATATGCGACATATCATACGATCAGACCGGACTGTACGGTAGTGTTACTGGTTGGATTCACTGGAGTGTGAGCGGGCTTGCTCGTCGATCTTCAGATCGCTCAATACCCGGGTGGCCGTTACGTTTAGCAGACCGCTTGCGGCTTGTGGATTTTTGATATGATCATCATCCGCTGCCGGCGTATTGACGAGTCTTTAGAGTCCTACACAGAGGTTTTCTGGCTCAAGCGAAACGAAATAGGAGCGCATATGAGATATGTGCGGAACCGAGAATGATGCGTGTATGTGATACCGTATTTCATTCTCGCGATGTGACATTGATCGGTTATATGCGATATAGCCGGGTTATCGGATCAAGTGTTGATTCGATAAGTTGTTACTGATGATACTAGTCGGTTATGTGCGACATGACCGGATCATTGAATCAAGTGTTGATTTAGTGATTTAATGCATAATTATATATTTGATATATTACTTTGCATTAACTAGTATCGGTTCACTTTGAATGGATTTTCTCACTCGGGTGTGCGCATTGCATATGCGATATGATTTTGTGCACTTGCTTGTATCATGTTTGATGATACATGCCTTTTGGTTAAGTGTAAAGAATTAAACCTTGGTTAATGAAATGGTTAGGGTTTACTATTTCCTTATTCATTTATTTATCTATTTATTCTTTTTGGAAAATGATTTGCATAAAGATTAAATGGTGGCTTTCTTTGTTGTTTTCATGAAGCTTCATGAACACTTTGACTAAGTGACCATTTTGTCTCTAGCTTGACCCTAACCATTCCTTTAACCATGATTGATTCTCTACACATTACCATGGTTAAAGATTATGATAAGTATTCTTTTATTTTATATTTTCTAATTACTTATCATAACATTTACCTTCTTCTTCTTCATTTCTTCAAGTGAAGAAAGCTTGCCTCCATCAATGGCAAGTGATGAAAAAGAGTGTGAAATCCAAATCTAAAGTCTACCCACTTCCTATTTCTTCATCCTCTACCTCTTGCCAAGTAGTAGAGTGTGTTTTCTTCACAAATTTCTTGACTTGGTGAAGTCGGAGCTTGATTTAGCGATGCCTCGACGTAGATCATCTTCGGCATGGACATCGATGACCTAGCCCGTCCATTCTCCGATGAAGCCGACGCTAGAGCCCGGGACTTGTTATGGACAGCGAGGAGACTTCATTACGGAGCTATGGAGGTGGAGAACCGGATCTACAAAGGTTGTATTTCCGTATCTCTTAGTTAAGTGTTAACTAGTTTCCTTTTCGCCTAGAAATCTAGCCAACGATCCGTACACTAGGGTTTCTCGGCACCATAATTTTCGAAATTGGCATGGTTGATGCCCTGTGAGACCTCTTGAGAGTGCCTAGGAACCCTACAGTGGTATCAGAGACTAGCTAGAGCCTTAGGCGAAGTCTAGACGGAATTTGAAGTCCGATCGACCCGAAACCCAAACCCTTAACATGCTCTCTGGACATTTCTGTAAATTGTGGATTTTTTGGGATAAAAATTATGCAGAGAAATGTGCAGGAAATTCTAAGAAAAACTGGAGAAAACGACAACCTAATTCAACAGTACGGCAGCGGAACCGCGGCGTTGACCCCCCTTTTGCGGCGGTTCCGCGGCCGTCTGTGATGATCAGGATGTGTGTTTTCTTCAGTTGTTTCTGTTGGTGTTTCTTGTGTGTTCTGGATGTTTTTAATATTTTTTCAGAGTTGTATTTTCTAGGATTGTTTTGGGGATTCGGTGTTTCGATCGGAGTATCAAATTTTGTCTGTGTGGCTTTCCGGATAAATTTTACAATATGTTAAAAAGTTCGACCGGATATAAATACCCAATTTTTCCCCTGTCGGGAAATTTCAAAGTGTTGGATTTTTCCGTAGTTTGACGACGTTCTAAGTAGTGCAAGTAACGCGATGGACCCTCTAGAAGACAACAAACCTTAACTCGATTATGTGACCGTCTTGAACTGCCCTTTGAACCTTAGGGTTTGGGGCAGTACGGCGTGCCACATGTGAGGCGTTGGCTTGACCCTTCTACGGCTGGGCCGTTGGTACTGAGGCACGAACTGAATGTTGTTAGACTTATTTCATGTGTTGAGCTGTATCGGGAAAACTTGGGTGTTTGACTGTTCGATCGAAAAGTTTAACATTTTCTGTTTATCTGGAATGGGATACAATAATTGGAATTCACAAATAGTTATGAGATAACGGAATGAATATTATAAACATAGCAGTTTAGTCTCACTTGATCGGTTGCCACGGAATTTTGATGTGATCAAAAGTCCGTCGCAATCACGTAGCGTACACGGATACTCGCCGATAAACTTAATAGACAGCCTCACCCCATAGCCCCGACCAAGTGACTGTAGGAGAACCCCGTCGCCGAAAGCATCCGTTCGGCTGCTCGCGGTAGCGGTGTTCCGCCTTGGTGCACTTCGTCGACGGTATCGGGGGTGCAGCCGTCTACTGAAGTTTGCGACGAGCATTCGATCAGGATGTCGGGAATCTTGTTGAATTGCCCGACTTGATATTGAAAAGTGTTTTCGATTTTGAGACTAAAATGCGGGGTTTATAATTGTTAGGCATGCGATGTCTAAGTAATTCATTTGGTCAGGCATGCGATGTCTGAGGTGGTTGCGGATTCCAACTGTTGTAGTTTTACACTTTCTTTTCTGTGACCGTAAGTGTAATATGTGATATCGCCGGTTTCGTTGCTATATGTCAACGACAATTGGGATGCGCATATTTACTTACGTTGATGACATGTGATGTTATGTGTTGCTGGATATGTTATATTGGATCGTCGTGTTTGAATAGCCGGGGTTTTTTATGTGAGATGAGTGTTTTTCATTTTCATTCATGTAAAAACATGTATGTAATATTCTTTTATTGGGGCGCTTCCAGGTTGCGGAAGTTGTCACCTCTTGTATATTATTTACTTTTCCGCACTAGGATAGACCCAAGGAGGGGAGCACAAGTAACCGGGTTCTGGAGTCCAGTGGGAGACCAACTCGAGGAGTTGAGTACGGGTCTCCTAACTCTAGAATTGGTAGGGTTGCTTGCCGCTCTCGTAGGGTTCTAGGGGTGTGGGTTTGGCTATTCATCACGACCGTGGAATCCGTGTTTTATACTGGCTCGTATTGAAAACACGGACGTCCTAGTATATCCAATATTTCATATGATTCTTCTGCTGCCTTATCTGTGATGTGATCATGTGATGTTCTGTGATAGATACAGTATATAGTATATATGATATATTATATAGACGTTACTTATGTTTTACACCCGCGCTAGCCCTGCCCCGCTCTGCCGTTAGTTACCTAACCTAACGGTGCACGAGGGGACATCGAGGCGAATGCGGATGGCATAAGTGTACGTCGTATTTATCTGTGATGTTTAGGTACTTAATTGATGGGACTTCATTAATGTGATTAATGAAATAAAAGAAACCTAAAATGTTGCAGAATCGAATTTCAAAATTAAAACAGGTAGCTACAGTTCTTGCTTTGCATAGCGGTATATGAGATATATCCTGCACCTTATTCGATGAGGAAAGGACCGAGATCCCTTCACCGGGAGTGACTCCTTTAGCAATAACTGGCAGATGCTACACACTCGGTTTGTCTTTTGATTGCTTTTAAGAGTTTTTTCTTTGCACAGCGATATATATGATATATCCCGCACCTCATTCGACGAGGAAAGGACCGACGATCCCTTCACCGGGAGTGACTCCTTTAGCAAAACTAGAAAAGCCTAAAAAACACTCCATTTCAAAATTCATTCGATCCTACAACGATATCAAGTTCATTACGCAATAGGTTTTCAGAAAAACCTGTCGTAGCCCTCCGTCATTTCAGATAAGTACTAGTTAGTATTCGTGCTGCGGTTGTTTGGCATGCGTCAAGGCGTAGTGTACGGTAGCTAACTAGTGCTTATCTGCTAGCATACGATGCGATTGGATTAGGGTATTCGTACGGCGTTGTTTGGCATGCGTCAAGGGTCGTGCGGGTGGGTTTAATTCAATCAAGAAATGTACGGGTTGAAGTTGACTAGCAGACTATGGGTTGTTTGGCATGCGTCAAGGTCATAGCGAGCTAGGGGCAAAATATTATCGGGAATTTCAAGTGTTGAAATTTGCAATGAGATTGCATACCTTCTATGAGATAGTTGGATCCCGATACCCGCTGCGAGTAAGAGTTACTCCTGGGAGAGTTTTATACATTACAATTAGCCGATCAAGTAGGTGTCTAGAAAGGTGTCAACGGGGTTACGCCTCTGGGAAAACGAGGTTTACTGTAATTAGGTTCGTGCGAAAGCATGGGGGACCTCCCTCAAAGTACCGACACTGGCCTGGCTGAAAGATTGGCGAACTTGTAGTGTGTAATTAATCCCGGCTAGTCTTTCCTTTTAGGGTTTGAAGGAAGATTTGATAAAAAGCAGTGGGAGCCATCCTGATTAGATAAAATAATAACCAATCTATTCTTGCAGAGCGCACGCTGAGTGTTTTCTTCTCTCTCTCTCCAGGTAGCGACCATATCACGCCTTAATCAAGATAATAATACGGAAATATTGACCGAACCCGCTTGTTATACTGAGCTGGGGAACGTTGGTCCCGCTCCAACTTATAATTGTTATAAGACAGTGCAGGAAATTGGGGATTACTAGAATTCCCGTGCCGTCCAAACGAAGAGAGTACATGCTGATGCATCATCTTCGGGTGTGTTCATTATACAGAACTGTTTCTCAGTATCCTTTACGTCCTCGGTATATGATACCAGATCAGGATCCCAGATATGTAATATGTTACATAGGGCTACAGAAAGGTAGAGAACTGAGAACGGGTGATAAGTTTCATGAGGCAGAAAACGGGGCAAGAGTTGCAGCCAAGTCTGTTGGTCACTGTCACCCTGTATTACCAATACATTGATTCTGAACGAATATTGTTAGATACCGAACCTGATATACAAAATCATATCAGTCTCTTTATTAGTAAAGAAATGATAAGATTTTGTATTGCTGGATAATATTTTGAACATTTCCTATATCAAAAGTTGATCGGTTCAGGCACGTTATCTAAAAGCATTAATGTTCTAAATCAAACTACAGTTCTTTGTATACGGAACACACAGAAGAGGAAGAGTTCAGAAATGAACGGATCCTTCTTCAGGCATTGTAGACTAGGTCATATCAATGCGATCCGACTGGCTGAAGTTACATATTAGATGCATATTTAAATCAGTTTGAATTTACATCTTGTGAAACTCGCCAGTCATGTCACAAAGATAAGATGACCATAGCTCCGTTTACTGGAAATAGAGAAAGAGTTAGTGAACTCTTAGGATGATACATGTTGATGTATGTAGGTCCTCTGTCTACACATGCCAGGACTGGTTCTTTATACTTCATTACGTTCTCTGATAATCTCTCAAGATTCAGACATATGTTCCTGTTGAAACACAAGTCCGAACCTTTTGAGATATTCACAGAATATAAGTTAGAAGTAGAGAACCAATACGGGTAAAAGTATTATGTCCTTTGATGAGATCAAGGAGAAGAATACTTGAGCACGGAATTTCTGGATTATTCTAAAGGAGAATGAGATTCTCTCTCAGCATTACTCCTCCGAATACACCATAGCACGATGGTAAATCGGGGTGGAGCAATCACACCCTATATGATAAGGTGTGCTCTATGATGAGTAATACTGAGTTACCTGTTTCCTTATTGGGAGTTATGCACTTGAGAAGCTGCATACCTATTGAATAGGGTTCAAATCAAATCAGTTGCCTACCACTTCATATTTGATATGATAAGGGAAGAGCCCATCTCTCAAGTTAGTTGAGATTTGGGGTTGTCCAGCCTATGTCTGAAAAGCAAAATCCGGACAAGCTCGAGGCAAGATCTGTTATGTACAACTGGAAAGGTTCCAGCTATACAAACAACAGCAGATGATTTGGTAGAACCAAAGGATTCAGTAGATTCCAACGAACCTCAGCCTCTCCGCCGATCAAGTAGGGTTCCTCACCCACCTGAGAGATACTTCGGTTTCTCTATGACAGTGGGAGCGAGGACTGCATCATGAGATGATGACCCAACTAGTTTCGAGCTGGCCATCAGGAGTAAGACTCTGTAAGAATGGCTGGATGCTTAGTGATCTGAGATGGAATCCTTATACACCAACAAAGTATGGACTTTAGTTGCTATATCTGAAGGGTTAAATCCCCATCAGGAGCAAGTATATCTTGAGAAGATTACTTGGTGTACATGGAAGAGTTGAGACCTTCAAAGCTAGACTTGTTAAAGGTCTACATCATTGACCAGGTATGGATGATGATGAAACCTTTTCTAAGTAGCTATGCTTAAGTCCATCCAGATCCTACTTGCCACGGCTACATACCATGACTACGATATCTGGTGGTTGGGTGTCATGACAGCTTTTCTAAATGATGTTTAGAAGAGAGCGTCTATAAGTACACAGCCAGAGGGCCTCGTAGACAGTGGGAGCAGCGGAAACGTGTGCAAGATGCTTTATAGGATAAAGCAGACATCGCGGAGTTGGAACATCTGTTTTGATGGATTAGTCAAAGAAGTTGACATCATCGAAATGGTAGATGAACCTTGTATATACAAAAAGGTAGTAGGGAGTATGGTGATAATCCTCGTAGAGTACGTGGATGACATACTCTTGATAAGAAAGGAGTTTCTTATGCTACGCTCGATCAATCTCCGCTTATCACAATGATTCTCCATATAGGATCAAAGTGATACCTACTAAATCCTAGGTTTTGGATCTATGAGATAGATCTAAATGGATGTTAGGATTCTCACTAGTTGTAGTGAGAAGGTATCAATCGACCCTGGGGAGAATCACTGGAATTGTTCCAGGGTGATAATGACGACTGAGTGTCAGTCACAGGCATTGTCTTTACCCTCAGTAAAGGGACGGTATGTTGGAAGAGTTCCAAGCAAAATACCGTGACATACTAGACGATAAAGGCAGGATACATCGCTACTTAAGATGCTACCCTAGAGGCTGTTTGGGTGTATATTGGTTCATGAGATGAACTACGTTCCAACCATTGTGAGACAATGGAGTTATGGCTTACGCCAAGGAACGTCCGTACCATCAGTGATCCAGACATATTCTAAGGCAGTGTCACTTGATCATGGAGATGGTTGATCTCTAAGGGATCGAAGTTAGGAGAGTAGACTCAGAGGACAACACAGCGGATCCACTCACAAAGGCCTGTTCCCAGAGAGAGACTTTTATGGGATGGTTGAGTATGAGATACTTCAACCACTACTACAGATGGCCCTAGTGCAAGTGGGAGATTGTTAGTTATATGTATGCCCTAGAGGCCATTACTATACATAGGATGTATATTGTAGTGGATGCTGGGACATATATAGGGAAGACTTTCTTGCTCGACATGATAGTATGCTATCTGGTTGCTCTTTACCTTAACGTGTACACTGTTTGTCTCTCTGTTACATGTTGGTAAAGCCCTTAGGATGTGTACTTGACTACCTGGACTATGATGCGGATCATACTAGTGGGGACATGGTAGTCCATAAGTACATCCTTGAAAGTCCCTAGTCGTGGGTGTATCGAGATGGGGCATCGATATACCAGAGTAGACTAGCGTATACCTTCTCGACCCATACAGATGGGCGATGGATGATCCCATATCCATTGGTGTTTGACATCAGAGATGATATACGGGTGCTCAGTGGAGACTCGGTACACTGGACGGACTCGCCGAGAACTCCCAGATGGTATTATACCTCACGTCAGATGGCAGTTCTCTGGTGACACTGGTACAGAGTAGTCTGTTGACCCGAGATCGTCATAGAGTCTTGTGTGGTTCCCACTGTGCTTTGATTTCCATCTTACCACGTCCAAGAGGGCGTGCAAAACGGTGGTTTTTGGGTACAGTCCCGAGTCACATGGAGGCAATGAGCGATAGGAGGGGATTCGTCTCTCCCGGTATAGGGAGTTGATGTTGCGCTGTGTTCGATTGGCTATAACAGGAAATCCCTGGCCAGGGTTGCTGAGATTTACTGGTAAGTGTTACCAGTAGTTTCTCGAACAGTTATAGACCTCATATCGACACGACTTATCGAGCTATTGGGGTCTGACGTTTACCACCCCTAGGCGAGATATGCGACATATCAGACGATCAGACCGGACTGTATGGTAGTGTTACTAGTTGGATTCACTGGAGTGTGAGCGGGCTTGCTCGTCGATCTTCAGATCGCTCAATACCCGGGTGGCCGTTACGTTTAGCAGACCGCTTGCGGCTTGTGGATGTTTGATATGATCATCATCCGCTGCCGGCGTATTGACGAGTCTTTAGAGTCCTACACAGAGGTTTCCTGGCTCAAGCGAAACGAAATAGGAGCGCATATGAGATATGTGCGGAACCGAGAATGATGCGTGTATGTGATACCGTATTTCATTCTCGCGATGTGACATTGATCGGTTATATGCGATATAGCCGGGTTATCGGATCAAGTGTTGATTCGATAAGTTGTTACTGATGATACTAGTCGGTTATGTGCGACATGACCGGATCATTGAATCAAGTGTTGATTTAGTGATTTAATGCATAATTATATATTTGATATATTACTTTGCATTAACTAGTATCGGTTCACTTTGAATGGATTTTCTCACTCGGGTGTGCGCATTGCATATGCGATATGATTTTGTGCACTTGCTTGTATCATGTTTGATGATACATGCCTTTTGGTTAAGTGTAAAGAATTAAACCTTGGTTAATGAAATGGTTAGGGTTTACTATTTCCTTATTCATTTATTTATCTATTTATTCTTTTTGGAAAATGATTTGCATAAAGATTAAATGGTGGGTTTCTTTGTTGTTTTCATGAAGCTTCATGAACACTTTGACTAAGTGACCATTTTGTCTCTAGCTTGACCCTAACCATTCCTTTAACCATGATTGATTCTCTACACATTACCATGGTTAAAGATTATGATAAGTATTCTTTTATTTTATATTTTCTAATTACTTATCATAACATTTACCTTCTTCTTCTTCATTTCTTCAAGTGAAGAAAGCTTGACTCCATCAATGGCAAGTGATGAAAAAGAGTGTGAAATCCAAATCTAAAGTCTACCCACTTCCTATTTCTTCATCCTCTACCTCTTGCCAAGTAGTAGAGTGTGTTTTCTTCACAAGTTTCTTGACTTGGTGAAGTCGGAGCTTGATTTAGCGATGCCTCGACGTAGATCATCTTCGGCATGGACATCGATGACCTAGCCCGTCCATTCTCCGATGAAGCCGACGCTAGAGCCCGGGACTTGTTATGGACAGCGAGGAGACTTCATTGCGGAGCTATGGAGGTGGAGAACCGGATCTACAAAGGTTGTATTTCCGTATCTCTTAGTTAAGTGTTAACTAGTTTCCTTTTCGCCTATAAATCTAGCCAACGATCCGTACACTAGGGTTTCTCGGCACCATAATTTTCGAAATTGGCATGGTTGATGCCCTGTGAGACCTCTTGAGAGTGCCTAGGAACCCTACAATGTGCGGGACCGAGAATAATGCGTGTATGTGATACCGTATTCTATTCTCGCGATGAATGTATCGATTGGTTGTATACGATATAACCTAGTTATCGAATCAAGTATTGATTCGATAAGCCGATACATAGGATACTAGTCGGTTATATGCGATATGACCGGATCGTTAAATCAAGTGTTGATTTAATGATTTAATGTATAATTATATATTTGATATATTACTTTGCATTAACTAGTATTGGTTCACTTTAAAGGATTTTCTCACTTGGATGTACAAGTTGTATATGTGATATACTTTTTGTGCAAATGATTGTATCATGTTTGATGATACATGTTTACTTGAGTTTGTGTAAAACTTAAACCATGGTTGTGTAATGGTTAGGGTTTTTATTTTCTTATTCATTTATTTATTTATTTATTCTTTTTGGAAAATTATTAGCATAATGCAAAATGGTGGCTTTCTTTGGATGCATGTTGAAGCTTCATGAAGCTTTGACCAAGTGACCATTTTGTCTCCATGCTTAACCCTAACCATTCCCACTAACCATGATTTATTCTCTACACTTGACCATGGTTATTATTATGATAAGTATTCATTTACTTTTTATTTTTGAATTAACTTATCATAATATTCATCTTCTTCTTCTTCTTCTTCTTCACTTGAAGAAAGCTTGCTTCAACAATGGCAACTTGAGCAAATGAGTGAGAAATCCAATTCTAAAGTGAACCCACTTCCTATTTATTCATCCTCTACCTCTTGCCAAGTAGTAGAGTGTGTTTTCTTCACAAGTTTCATGACTTGGTGAAGTAAGACCTTGATCTTGTGATGCTTCGACGTAGATCATCTTCGGCACGAAGCCGACGACCTTGCCCGCTCATTTCTCCGATGAAGCCGACGCTAGAGCCCGGGATTCCGTTTGGAAAGCGAGGAGACTTCGTTGCGGAGCTATGGAGGTGGAGGACCGGATCTACAAAGGTTGTATTTCCGTTCTTGTAGTTTAATTGTTAACTACTTATTGTTTTCGCCTAAAATATCTAGTTAACGATCTAGTCTAGGGTTTCTCGGCACCGTAATTTTTGAAATTGGCATGGTTGATGCCTTGTGAGACCTCTTGAGTGTGCCCAGGAACCTTTCAATATATATATATATATATATATATATATATATATATTATATATATATATATATATACATATCCCCATATATACACAGATAATAACATAAATGTATGCATGTGTGTGTGTGCGTGTGTGGGTATAACAACTACTCTAGGGTTTCACAACTAACACTAAACTAATCCATGAACACCTAGAATCTATCTTTATCATCAAAGTATCCTATCAACATAATATATATATAAGTGTATACGTATTCGTATACATCACTGCGAACTGCGGGGGTGCTATACGCCATCCACCCGACTTCTCCCCGTAGATATAAATCTACTCACCTGATCTTCGCTCGCCGGTGCCGACGTCGCCACGCGCTTGCTTGTCGTCTCGAAGTCCACATGGGGTACCTACATGTCATAATGTATCGTATCGCATTAAAATCCGACTCTTAACCAAAATGACAATCGAATCTTACATAGGTCAAAACCTTTGGCTTGCTCTCTCAAATCAACTCAAAAACCCCCGACATTGGTGTAAAAACGCCGATTGATCAAGAAAAACACCAAACGTACCAATCATGGCTTCACAAATCATTAATTATATATGAAATAAGGTTTAAATCATCAAAACATTAAAATCAAACAAATCGTTTTATTTTCCAAAACCTAGTTAGCACAAATTCTCATTTCGGTTCAAAACTTGATGTTTTAACCAATCTACAAATTTTAATGATTTAAATGGTAAAATGCTCATTAAATAACATAATTAGGTCATACAAATCACTTTCATAAATTAATCTCATCAATTTGTATAAATTCCAAATTCCTAGTTTGCAAAAATACCGATTTTAACTCTTTTTAAAGTAAAATTCATAATCTTACAATTATGCTTGGTTTTTGCATATACTAAAGTATTAAACCACAATTTATAATGTTAATAATGCCATGAAACCCTAATTAGAATTTTATCTCACCAAAATATATATATTTTTAAAACCTAGTTTGCAATTACTATAATTATTACAAATTTAAATTAACAAAAATGCAAACTAGCAACTAAATTAATTTTAGCAAGCAAATACATGTTAATCTACACATCACAACCATAATCCAATGATCATACCCTAATCTTCATTCAAAACCATCCACTTGAAATTTCAAACTTGAATTTAAAACCCTTTTTTTTAAACACCTACTTAAGCTTGATTTAAACATTTAACAACAAATTAAGCAAAAGGTTAGAATTATACCTCATGATCAAGAGATCAAATATGGAACTTGACCTCCAAATTGCTTTCTTGCTCCATGATTCATGTTAGCTAGGGCAAAGAAATAATGGGTAAGAGTTGGATTGAAGAATTATAGAGGTTTTAGCTTGATTTTGAGGCAAAAAGATGGATTTTTTGATGAGAATGAGAGGAGAAAAATGGGGGCTGCTGTTGGGGGACCTGCTGCTGAGCCAAGGGGAGAGGAGAAAGAGGGTGTGGTGAGGGGAAAAACCAAGTAAAAAAAAGTCCAAGTCAACCCAAACCTATACCTCCTTTTCTTATACTTTCTTTTCCTTTTTAATTCTTTTATTTTGTGAAATGACGGGACAAAGTTTTGGGGCTGCCGGGGGGGGGCTCAGCCAGCAGCCTAGGGGGGAGGAGAGAGAGTGTGGGAAGTGTGGGTGAGGGAAAAAAAGATAAATACTATACCCCAATTTCCCTTTACATAATTTCACTAATTAAGCCTTTTTCTTCGATATTTTCTAAAACCGTTTGACAGCTTCATGTCACTTTAAAAAACAACATGTTAAAATTTTGTTTAATATATTATGATGCAAAAAATTTATCTCAACTCATTCCAATATGTAATTTTCCCCTAATTAAATGTATTAGTGACAGCTTAAAATAATATTAAAATAATTAATTTCGGAAAATTTTTCAGAAATTTAGAAATTTACTAGTGGCTCAATAAACAACAAATACTAGCAATTACATAGCTAGAATATGTATATTTAATTTTATAATAAAGATATTTGTATTTTGACTTTTTACAGAAATCCCCCTTATTTTATTGATTTTTCCGAAATTTCACCGAAATGATTTTCAGAACGTTACAGATGGGTGCTTAAGTATTGATGTGATGTTTTAAAAGCTTGTATTTTCCCTCCAAATCTCCAGAGAAAAACCCATGCAGTTATAAAATAAATAAAGTACATCCGAGAGATGCTATTGAGGTCAGAGAATCACACAATGAAATGGACCCGCTGGCCACGAGTTAGCTGCCCAAACCATAAAACCAGCAGCCCCACATGCTCCTTTTGGTTTCATTTTTCTTCTGGGCACTCCTACTTGTCACATTACCTAATTTCTATTATTTGTTTATGGTGATGAGATCCCTATAAATGCTAGAACAGGGAGCATGTAAGGATCCAACTTTTTGCAATTTTGAATATAACTTTTGTTTAAGTCTTTGTATATAGTAGTTTAGTTAAATTTGAGTTCTTTACTTTTATCTGATCTTCCAACCTCTTAACTAAGCTTGAAAATTTAGATTTTAGTATTTGAATTCATTATCTTATACTTGTTATTGCACTTCAATAATGCTTCAATTCCTTGCACTTTGGTTTCGGTATTTTCATACCTTTTACTTTACTTGCAATGTTTTTCTTATGATGTCTTCTATTTTGTGTTTTCTTTTCATTTGTGAGATGATTTGTGAATAGTTTTATTTTCTTGTTAGGGAAAGAGAAGGTTGGTGTTTTGAGTTAGGAATTTCTTTACATTTTCCTTTGTCTAACACCTTGCAAATTGAACTCCATCCAAAACTCACACAATTCGCTCCTTCAGGCACCCTATCCTACCACGACAGTGTTGGTTCCTAATTAAGACCGGTTGTGTTTGGTTTGGCTGGAGGCAAGAGTTAAGAGAAAAGAACGGAAAGAGAAGGTTCGATAAATACGAATTTAGCGCACAATCACAAATACCCTACTTAAACACCCTAATCTACGTTGTTGCCGATTACCTAGCATCAATAGGTAAGAGAGGCACAAAAGAAAGTGTACGGATCTCCCAAACATAAACAAACCTAACTCTATCCCTAATAAGCGTTCTCTTTAACATATACGCAATACATAGGTTAGAAACGAACATTCCGACGATTGGACTTAACTCGTGAGAAAAAGAACGAAAAACGTACCTTCTCCCTGCGGACGACCCGTACTCATCTCGGCTAGCTACATATGACACCGTCTTGATTGCGGTATTTTAGAACTTCATAGAACACTATATTTCATATAAATCAAATGGCGACGTTGCCGGGGAGACGGTAACGTTTTTCTTCTTGTAATTTCGGGTTAAATTGTGTATATCATATGTACAAACTAACAACCTTTCTGAAAAACAAAACAGAAATTGAAATTTTTTCAAAAACCAAAACAAAATTCTAACATATTTTGACATTTGTTCTCTGCTATTTTGATCTGCTATCACACTGAAATTCATTGGAAAATTTAAAGTATAAAATTAGGACACTAGAACAACATAGAGCACACAGTAAAAACTTGGAGCCATAATTTTTAGGACGCAGATCTCATATAAATGAGGTCCACCAGTTCATGGAATATTTTGGTTTGATCTAAAAATCGTTAGTTATATTTGAGACTAAAATCAACTTATGAACAAAGCATACGGGCTCAATTATTTATTAAATCATATATGAATAGCCTATGGATAGTAGTCAGTATGGAGACAGTCCGCAGGGAAAAGCATATTAGTTTAAGGATGTTGCGATCCATTATCACCATGTTTGCGAAGAATATTAGTTTAAGTACATTTCAGACCATCATTCAACTTGCGCACACGTGTATTTGTTACGTGGCGAAGTGAACGACGGTGACATGGAATGTGCCTAATTTGGGGTGCGATTCGATTTGAGGTGTGCACGTCAATTTAGAAGTGCATCAATGTGGGATGTATCATTCCCCGTTTTGATGAAATTTTACATCAAATTGGGATGAGAAAAGAGTTGCGGGTGTTAGGAATATGTATGCCCTAGAGGCCATTATTGTATATTATAGTGGATGCTTGGATATATAGATAGAGGACTTTCTTGGTCGACATGATAGTATGCTATCTAATTTCTCTTTATCTTAACATGTGCACTTGTTTTAGTTTACTTTCTCATTGATACATGTTGATAAAGCCCTTAGGATGTTGGCTTGACTACCAGGACTATGATGCAGATCATACTAGTGGGGCTTGTGTAGTCCACAAGAACATCCTTAACAGTTCTTAGTCAAGGGAGTATCGAGACAGGGTATTGATATTCCAGAGTAGACTAGTGTGTACGTTTCTTGACCATGTCTGGGGTGATAGTTGATCCCATAACCATTGGTGTTTGACATCTAAGATTGTACACAGGTGCTCATTAGAGAATAGGTACACCGAACAGGACTCGCAGAGAACTCTTATATAGTACCATACCTATCGTCAGATAGCAGTTCTCTGGTGACACTTATATAGGTTAGTCTATAGACCCAAGATTGTCATAATGTCTTGTGTGGTTGCCACTGTGCTTCGATTTCCTCCCACCATGGTTCAAACGAGTCGTGCAAACAGGTGGTTTTTGGGTATAATCCCGAGTCACATGGAGGCAGTGAGCGATAGGAGGGGTTTCTTCTCTCCCGGTATTGGGAGTTGATATTACACTATGCTCGATGGGCTACAATAGAAAGTCTCTGGCCAGGGCTGATGAGATTTACTGATAAGTGTTATCAGTAATTTCTCGAAAGGTTATAGGCCACACATCGGCATGACTTATCGACTTATTGGGGTCTGATAATTCCATCCCCTAAACTCGATATGCAACATATCAGACGAAGAGATCGGACTGTATGGCAAGTGTTGCTTATAGGCTCTATGGGAGTTTTGAAAAGTTTGCTTGTTGATCTTCTATTCATTCAATACCTGGGTAGCCGTTACGTCCAGCTAGTACCGCTGACGGTTTGTGAGTATCTAATGTGATCATTACCTACTGCTAGCGTATTGACGAGTCATTAGTGTCATACATAGAGGTTTCCTAGCTCAAAAGAAACGAATTAGGGCATGTATGGAGATATGTGCGGGAGCTTGATTAAATACGAGTATATGATACCGTATTCTAATCTAGCGTTTTTTGATATCGGCCGGATTATATATGATATAACCGGATTTTTGAATCAAGTGTTGATTCAATAATTTGATATATATATATATATTATAAGTCTATGTCGTGCACCCCGCGAGTCCGGGGGAAGGCGGAATACACAAAAAACGATTTTCTTCATTTCAAAAGAGTGGCTTCGCAATATCGACCAAAACAACTCAGGATCTTAATTAAACCATAACTAGCTACGACTAACTATGAAGAGGTTCTAACACTCGGTGAGAGTTTATACTGTTAGTTGTATGTATGCCCTAGAGACCATTATTGTACATGTGATGTATATTATAGTGGATTCTTGGACATATATAGGTTAGACTTTCTTGCTCGACATGATAGTATGCTATCTGGTTGCTCTTTATCTTAACATGTACACTTATTGTCTCTTTGTTACATGTTGATAAAGCCCTTAGGATGTGTACTTGACTACCAGGATTATGATGCAGATCATACTGGTGGGGCCAGGGTAGTCCGTAAGTACGTCCTTCAATTGTTCCTAGTTGTAGAAGTATCGAAATGGGGCATCGATATTCCAGAGTAGACTAGCGTATACGCTTCTTGACCCATATGATGGGCGATGTATGATCCTACATTCATTGGTGTTTGACATCAGAGAAGGTATACGGGTGCTCAGTGGAGACTGGGTACACTGGACGGACTCGCCGATAACTCCTAGATGGTATTATACCTCACGACAGATAGCGGTTCTCTGGTGATACTGGTACAGGTTAGTCTGTAGACCCGAGATCGTTATAGAGTCTTGTGTGATTCCCACCGTGCTTTGATTTCCACCTTACCACGTTCAAGAGAACGTGCAAAACGGTGGTTTTTGGGTACAGTCTCGAGTCACATGGAGGCAATGAGCGATAGGAGGGGATTTCGTCTTTCCTTGGGGGTTGATGTTCCGCTATGCTCGATTGGCCATAAAAGAAAATCCCTGGCCAGGGATGCTGAGATTTACTGGTAAATGTTATCATTAGTTTCTCGAACCGTTATGGGCCTCACATCGGCATGACTTATCAGGCTATTGGGGTCTGACGTTTACCATCCCCAGGCTGAGATATGCGACCTATCCGACGAAGAGATCGGACTGTACGGTAGTGTTACTTATTGGATTCGCAGGAGTATGGACAAGCTTTCTTGTTGATCTTCTGATCGCTCAATACCCGGATAGCCGTTACGTCCAGCTAGTACCACTGACAGCTTGTGGGTGTTTGATATGATCATCACTTACTGCCGGCGTATCGACAAGTCTTTAGAGTCCTACACAGAGGTCTCCTGGCTCAAGCGAAATGAAATAGGAGCACATATGTGATATGTGCGGGACCGAGATTAATACGTGTATGTGATACCGTATTCTATTCTCGCGATATGTGATAGCAGTCGGTTATATGTGATATAGCCGGGTTATCGAATCATGTGTTGATTCGATATGTTGATACATATGATATTAGTCGGTTATATGTGATATAGCCGGATTATTAAATCAAGTGTTGATTTAACAATTTAATGTATAATTATATATTTGATATATTAATTTATATTAACTAATGTTAGCTCACTTAAGCATTTCTTTTTCTCACTTGTGTACACTTAATATATATGTGATATATATTATTATGTCATGTTTGTTGCTACATGCTACTTGGGTGTATGAGACTCACACCATGCTTATCATAATGAAGGGTTTTATTTATTTAAAATAAATCAAAATTAGTTGGAAATTAGTCACATGGTTTGAGCATAGTGGAAGCTTGTAGAACCATTGACTTAGTCTACTAGTTTTGTTTTACATTAGATATTTATTAACCAAACCATTACCTTAAGCCATGGTTAAGTCTCTACATGAGTTAATATGAGATATTATATCACCCATGGTTGCTATTCCTACTTATGGATTCATTCATTCATTCTACACTTTCTTCCCTCCATGGTTGCTTTTCTTCATCTCCTTTCGTAAGCTTTCTAGCTTTTTGGGAGGTGAAGAAAATTAGTGAAAAAAATATTTCTAAAGTGAGCAAAATTCCTACTTCATTAACCTACACTAGACTAGCAATTTAGTTTAGGTTGTTTCCTTCACTAATTCCTAATTAGTGAGGAGGGAGCTTGAGTTTGGTGTCTCCTCGACGTAGATCATCTTCGGCCTTGAAGGCTTCAAGCAAGTTTGTTTCTTTCATCTTGTGGAGCCTTTCTACAGTCCGGGAGTTCACTACTTGGAGCGAAGGGACTACTACATGGAGCTTTTGAAGTGAAGGACCAGTCTACAAAGGTTGTATTCTTTGTTCACTTAGATGTAATCTCTAATAAAGATTCTAGGTTAGGTTTCTTTAGCGCGCCAAATTTTTGGAAAATGGCATGGTTGATGCCTCCCGAAACCTAGTGGTTATGCTATGGAACCCAGCAGTGGTATCAGAGCCAAGCTAGAGAATTAGACGATATTTGTTGAATTACGAGATCGAAACAACTCCGAAACATTGAAACAAAAAACCTAGTTTCTGTCGAATTTTTCAGAGTGTCTAAAATTTTTTAAGCAGTTGCAGAATATTGCATATGATGTAACATGAACACGAGACCAAAACGAACCCATTTCTCCGGATTTGACCCAGCGAAATGCTTGGAAAAACCGGCCCCACCGGTTTTAGCATGTTTTTCTGGCTTCGTTTTGGTTTGGTGTTCTAGTCTCTGGGTTTTGGTGTTTCAGGTGTTGCTTGTTTAACTGAGATTGCATGTGATGTTATCTTTATGTAAAGGCAATTCGAAGTGCTTCGTAGTCATAATTCTAACATCGTTTCAGGTTATCTTGACGATGTTAAAAAGTTTGAACGAATATCAATAACCCATTTTCTCCCATGTTGGAAATTTTCCAATAGTTGGATTTTTCCAAGTTTAAAATCTTCAGAAAATCATGCAGGTGATTCCATGGACCCTCTAGAAGAACGATACCAACACTCGACTCTTTGATCGCGGAACCGTGTCCAAACCCTAGGGTTTGCTGCAGTTCCACGGTGCCAAGAGTGTGGCGTGGGTCGGCTCTTCTACGGTTGGTCCATAGGTGCTGTGGCATGTTCTGGGTATTTTTTAAAACTGTGCTCTAGTGATGAGCCCTCTGGGAAATTTTGGGTATTTGTTGATTCGATCGAAATGTTTAATATCGTCTATCTATCTGTGAATTATGATACAATATTTGGAATCCACAATAATTGGTTTTTTGAAAACTAATTTGAATTTTATAAATCTAGCAATTTAGTCTCAAGTGATCGGTTGCCACGGGATTTTGATGTGGAACAAAACTCTGTCGCAATCACATAGTGTACGCGGATACTCCCCGGGTAACGTTACTAGATAGCGACACCCTATAGCCCCGACCAAGTGACTGTAGGAGAACTCCGTTGCCAAAAGCATCCGTCCGGGTGCTCACGGCCGTGGTGTTCCGCCTAAGTGCACTTCGTCGACGGCATCGGGGGTGTGGCCGTCTACTAAAGTTTCCGACGAGCATTCGATCAGGATGTCGGGAATCTTGTTGAATTGCCCGACTTGTTATTGAAAAGTGTTTTCAATATCGAGACTAAAATGCGGGGTTTATAATGTTAGGCATGAAATCCGAAGTATGTGATATTTCAGAATATGAGATATTCCGGGTTTATGATGTCTAAGGAATTCATAAGGTTAGGCATGAAATCCGAAGTATGTGATATTTCGGGTTTATGATGTCTAAGATGGTTTTGGATTTCAATTATTGTAGTTTTTCACTTTCTTTTCTGCGATCGTAAGTGTAATATGTGGTGTATCCCCGGTTTCATTGCTATATGCCAACGACAATTGGGATACACATATTTACTTACGTTGATGACATGTGATGTTATGTGTTGCTGTGATATGTTATATTGGATCGTCGTGTTTGAATAGACAGGTTTTTTTAATGTGAGATAAGAGTTTTTTATTTTCATTCATGTAAAAACTTGTATGTAATATTCTTTTATTGGGGCACTTCCGGGTTGAGGATGATGTCACCATTGATGTATATTATTTACTTTTCCGCATTAGGATAAACCCAAGGTGGGGAGCACAAGTTACCGGGTTTTAGAGTCCAGTGGGAGAGCATCTCGAGGAGTCGAGACTGGTCTCCTAACCCTAGAATTGGTAGGATTGCATGCCGCTCTCGTACGGGTCTCGGGATGTGGGTTTGGCTATTCATCACGACCGTGGAATCCGTGTTTTTTACTGGCTTGATTTAAAACACGGAATTCCTAGTATATCCAATATTTTATATGTGGACTTCTGCTTCTGATATTCTGTGATGTGATCACTTTATATGATGAGACGAATGTTGTTATTATATATATGATATATAATAAACGCTGCTTATGTTTTGCACCCGCGCTAGTCCCGCCCCGCTATACCGTTAGTTCAGTAACCTAACGGTGCATAACGGGACACTGTGGCGAATGCGGATGGCGTAATCATACGTTCTATTTTCGTTTCTTCTGTGATGCTTATGAAGCATAATTGATGGGTCTTCATTAATGAGATTAATGAAAAAGAAAGAAACCCAAAGATGTTGTAAAATCCTGTTTTAAAAATTGGTAGCTCTAGTTCTTTCTTTGCATAGTGGTATTCCTTGTAGAATATCCAGCACCTTATTCGATAAGGAAAGAGCTGAGATTCCTTCACAGGGAGTGACCTCTTTAGAGAAACTGGCTGATGCTACAACCCTCTCAGTTTTGTTTTTGATTGCTTCCCTAGTTCTTGTTTTGCATAGTGGTATTCCTGAATATCCAGCACCTCATTCGATGAGGAAAGAGCCGAGACCCCTTTACCGGGAGTGACCTCTTTAGCAAAACTAGTGAAAGACTAAAAAATGCTTCTTTTCAAAATCACTCGATTCTACAACGAGATCAAGTTCAAAGCGTTAATGGTTTTCATAAAAACCATCCGCAGACCCCCCGTCATTTTAGAAAGTAGAATACTTAGTATTCGTGCTACGTTTGTTGACCATAGTTAAGGCATAGTGTGCGGTAGTTAAGTGATGTCTTCCTACACAGCATATGATGTGATTAATAAGGACAGTCATGCGACTTTGTTGACCATAGTTAATGGTCTTGTGAGTGGGTCTAATTAATCACGAAATGATGGGTAGAACTTGACTAGTGCTTATGATTTGTTGACCATAGCTAAGGTTGTAAGCCACTAGGGGTAAAAACCACATCGGGAATTTCAAGTATAGAAATTTGCAATGAGATTGCATACCTTCTATGAGATAGTTGGATCCCGATATCCACTGCGAGTAAGAGTTACTCCCGGGAGAGTTTTACACATTACAATTAGCCGATCAAGTAGGTGTCTAGAAAGGTGTTAAAGGGGTTACGCCCCTAGGAAAACGAGCTTTATTTTAATTAGGTATGTGCGAAAGCACGGGGAACCTCCCTCAAAGTACTGACACTTGCCTGGCGGAAATATTGACGAACTTGTAGGGTGCAATTAATCCCAGCTAGTCTTACCTTTTAGGGTTTGAAAGAATATTTGATAAAAACAGTAGGAGCCATCCTGATTAGATAAAATAATAACCAATCTGATCTTGCAAGAGCATACGCAGAGTGTTTTCTTCTCTCTCTTTCCTGGTAGCCACCATGTCACGCCTTAATCAAGATAATAATATGGATGTATTGACTGAACCCGCTTGTTATGCTGAGCTAGGGAACGTTGGTTCCGCTCTACTTTATAATTGTTATAAGTCTGAGCAGGAAATAGGGGAATACCAGGATTCTCTTGCCACCCAATTGAGGAAAAAGCATGTTGATGCATATTCTTCAGGTGTGTTAGTTACTGCGAACTGTTTCTCAGTATCCTTAACGTCCTAGGTATGAGATACCGGAACAGGATACCACATATGTACGATGTTATATGGGCTATAGAAAGGTAGAGAACTGGGATTGTGTGATATGTCTCTAAGTGTAGAGAATGGTGCAATTGTTGCAGCCAAAACAGTTGGCAGATATCACCTTGTATACCAAGTGGTAAATACATTGATTCTAAACAAATGTTATTACATTCCGAACCTGATATACAACATTACATCAGTTTCTTTATTAAGTTAAAGTAGGATATAATTTTTTATTGAAGGATAATGTTGTGAACATTTTCCTTAATCAAGAGTTGATTGGACCAGGCACGTTATGTAATGGCATATATGTTCTAAATCAAACCACAGTTCAAAGTATATAGAACACAAACAAGAGGAGTAGTTCAGAAATGAACGAATCCTTCTTGTGGTAATGTAGACTAGGTCATATCAATACGACACGACTAGATAAGTTACATAAGGATGAATATTTGAATCCGTTCGGATTTTCATCTTATGATACTTGCCAGTCTTATCTCAAAGGTAAAATGACCAAAACACCGTTTACTGGAAATAGAAAAAGAGTTACTGAACTCTCAGGACTGATACATGGTGATGTATACGGTCCTATGTCTACAATTACCAGGGTTGGTTCCTCGTACTTCATTATATTCACTGACCATCTTTCAAGATTCGGACATATGTTCCTGTTGAAACACAAGTCTAAAACTTTTGAGAAATTTAAGAAATATAAGCTTGAAGTTGAGAACCAGATGGGTAAAAGTATTAAGTCCTTCGATCTGATCGGAGAAGGGAATACTTAAGCATGGAGTTCTTGGATTTTCTAAAAAGTGAATAGGATTCTCTCTCAGCTTACTCCTCCGTGTACACCACAGCACAACAGTGTATCGGGGCGAAAGAAACGCACCCTATTAGATATGGTGCTCTCTCTGATGAGTACAGCCGAGTTACCTATTTCCTTTTGGGGGTTATGCACTTGAGAAGCTACATACCTATTGAATGGGGTTCCATCCAAATCTGTTCCTACCACTCCATATGAGATATGGAATGGGAAGAGACTATCTCTTAAACGAGTTAAGATATGGGGTTGTTCGGCTTATGTTTAAAAGAAAAATCCGGACAAGCTTGAGGCAAGGTCAGTTCTGTATGTTTGTTGGATATCCCAAACATTTGTGAGGGTATATCTTCTACCACACTGAGCAACAAAAGGTGTTTTGTTTCTCAGCATGCCACCATTTTAGAAAAGGAATTTCTTATGGAAGAAATTAGTGGTCATGAAGTAGAACTGGAAAGAGTTCCAGCCAGACAAACTAACAGCTGATGATTTGGTGAAACCAAAGGATTAAATAGTCTCCAACGAATCTCAGCCTCTCCGCGAATCTGGTAGGGTTCCTCATCCGCCCGAGAGATACTATGGTTTTTCTCGACGACAGTAGGAACGAGGATTGCATCATGGTAGATGATGACCCAACCAGGTTCAGGCAAGCCATCACAAGTGGAGACTCTGTAAAATGGCTGGATGCTATGCGATCTGAGATGGAATCCATATACACCAACAAAGTATGACTTTGAATGTTGCACCTGAAGGGGTAAAACCCATCGGGAGCAAGTGGATCTTGAGAAGATTCTTGGTGTAGATGGAAAAGTTGAGACTTTCAAAGATAGACTTGTAGTAAAAGCTTTTCATCTATAACCAGGTATGGATTATGATGAAACCTTTTCTCCAGTGGCTATGCTTAAGTCCATCAAGATTGAAGCAGGCATCGCGGAGTTGGAACATCTGTTTTGATGTGGCAGTCAAAGAGTTTGACTTCATCAAAAAGGTAGATGAACCTTGTATATACTAAAAGATTGTAGAGAGTAAGGTTGGCTTCCATGTATTGTACATAGATGACATACTCTTGATAGAAAATGTGTTTCCTATGCTACACTCGGTCAAGCTCCTCTTATCACCAGGATTCTCTACGAAAGATCTAGATGATACCTACTACATCTTGAGGATTAAGATCTATAGAGATAGATCTAAGTGGATATTAGGAGTGTCCCAAATTCAGATACATTAACACCATACTAAAGGGGTTTAGTATGGAGGATTCTAAGCGTGGCGGTTCTCCCACTTACTCATGAATCTCTCTTTCCAAAAAGATGTCTCCCGGACTGATTTGGAGAGAGCATGCGTACAAGGGATACCCTATGCTTCGGTAGTAGGCTTTATCATGTATGCGATGCTATGTACCAGACCAGATATATCTAACTCACTAGGTGTAGTGATCAGGAATCAATCGGATTTTGGGAGAATCACTGGACAGCTGTGAAGGACATTCTTAAATACTTGAGAAGTACTAAAGAAATGTTCTTGGTGTTTGGTAACGGTGAACTCCAGTGGGAGTCCTTTACCAATTCGAGCTTCCAGAATGATAAGGTCGACTGAAAGTTAGTCTCAGGGTTTGTCTTTACCCTCAATGGAGGGACGTATGTTGGAAGTGTTCCAAGCTAGATACCGTGGCAAACTATACGATAAAGGCTGAATACATCGCTACCAACGGTGCTGCCAAAGTGGCTGTCTGGATATTTCATGATCATGAGATGAACATGGTTCTTACCATTGAGCGTCCAATAACTGTTATTGTGACAACAATGGAGTTGTGGCTTTGGCCTAAGAACCCCGGTCCCATCAGCGATCCAAATATATTCTGAGGCAGTATCACCGGATCAGGGAGATGGTTGATCTCCAAGGGATCGATGTAAGGAGAGTTGACGTGAAGGATAACACGGCGGATTCACTCATAGAGGACTTTCCCTAGAGAGACTTTTATGGGGCATTGAGTATGAGATACTACAACAAATGGCCTTAGTGCAAGTGGGAGATTGTTAGTTATATGTATGCCCTAGAGGCCATTATTGTACATGTGATGTATATTATAGTGGATGCTTGGACATATATAGGGAGGACTTTCTTACTCAACATAATAGTATGCTATCTGGTTGCTCTTTATCTTAACATGTACGCTTATTGTCTCTTTGTTACATGTTGATAAAGCCCTTAGGATGTGTACTTGACTACCAGGATTATGATGCATATCATACTAGTGGGACCAGGGTAGTCCGTAAGTACATCCTTTAATTGTTCTTAGTTGTAGGAGTATCGAGACGGGGCATCGATATTCCAGAGTAGACTAGCGTATACGCTTCTTGACCCATATGATGGGCTATGGATGATCCCATATCCATTGGTGTTTGACATCAGAGAAGGTATACGGGTGCTCAGTGGAGACTGGGTACACTGGACGGACTCACCGAGAACTCTTAGTTGGTATTATACCTCACGTCAGATAGCAGTTCTCTGGTGACACTGGCACATGCTAGTTTGTAGACCCGAGATCGTCATAGAGTCTTGTGTGATTCCCACCGTGCATTGATTTCCACCTTACCACGTTCAAGAGAACATGCAAAACGTTGGTTTTTGGGTATAGTCCCGAGTCACATGGAGGCAATGAGCTATAGGAGGGGATTTCGTCTCTCCCGGTATTAGGTGTTGATGTTGCGCTATGCTTGATTGGCCATAACAGAAAATCCCTGGCCATGGTTGCTGAGATTTACTGGTAAGTGTTATTAGTAGTTTCTCGAACCGTTATGGGCCTCACATCGGCATGACTTATCAGGCTATAGGGCTCTGACGTTTACCGCCCCCAGGCTGAAATATGCGACATATCTGACGAAGAGACCGGACTGTATGGTAGTGTTACTTATTGGATTCACAGGAGTATGGACAAGCTTACTTGTTGATCTTCTGATCGCTCAATACCCGGGTAGCCGTTACGTACAGCTAGTACCGCTGACGGCTTGTGGGTGTTTGATATGATCATCACCTACTGCCGGTGTATTGCCGAGTCTTTAGAGTCCTACACAGAGGTTTCCAGGCTCGAGGGAAACGAATTAGGAGAACATATGTGATATGTGCGGGACCGAGATTAATACGTGTATGTGATACCATTTTCTATTCTCGCGATATCTGATATCGGTCGATTGTATGTGATATAAACGGGTTATCGAATCAAGTGTTGATTCGATAAATTGATACATATGATATTAGTCGGTTATATGTGATATAACGGGATTATTAAATCAAGTGTTAATTTAATAATTTAATGTATAATTAAATATTTGATATATTAATTTACATTAACTAATATTAGCTCACTTAAGCATTTTTTTCTCACTTGTGTACACTTAATATATATGTGATATATATTATTGTGTCATTCTTCTTGCTACATGGGTGTATGAGACTCACACCATGCTTATCATAATGAAGGATTTTATTTATTTAAAGTAAATCAAAATTAGTTTGAAATTAGTCACATGGTTTGAGCTTAGTAGAAGCTTGTAGAATCCTTGACTTAGTCCACTTGTTTTGTTTTACATTAATATTTATTAACCCAACCATTACCTTAAGCTATAGTTAAGTCTCTACATGAGTTAATATGAGATATTATCTCACCCATGGTTTCTATTCTCACTCATGGATTCATTCATTTATTCTACACTTGCTTCTCTCCATTGTTGCTTTTCTTCATCTCCTTCCTTAAGCTCTTTAGCTTTTTGGGAGGTGAAGAAAATTAGTGAGAAAAATATTTTTAAAGTGAGCAAAATTCCTACTTCATCAACCTATACTAGACTAGGCATATAGTTGTTAGTTATATGTATGCCCTAGAGGCCATTGCTGTACATAAGATGTATATTGTAGTGGATGCTGGGACATATATAGGTATGACTTTCTTGCTCGACATGATAGTACGCTATCTGGTTGCTCTTTATCTTAACATGTATACTTGCAGTCTCTCTATTACATGTTGATAAAGCCCTTAGGATGTGTGCTCGACTTCCAGGACTATGATGTAGATCATACTAGTGGGGCCTGGGTAGTCCATGAGTACATACTTCAATGTTCCTAGTCGTGGGAATATCGAGACGGGGCATCGATATTCCAGAGTAGACTAGCGTATATCTTCTCGACCCATGTGATGGGTGATGGATGATCCCATATCCATTGGTGTTTAACATCAGAGATGGTATGCGGGTGCTCAGTGGTGACTGGGTACACTAACGGACTCGCCGAGAACTCCCAGATAGTATTATACCTCACGACAGATGGCAGTTCTCTGGTGACACTGGTACAGCTTAGTCTGTTGACCTGAGATCGTCATAGAGTCTTGTGTGTCTCCCACCGTGCTTTGATTTCCATACTACCACGGCTCTACTGAGTCGTGCATACAGGTGGTTTTTTGGTACAGTCCCGATTCACATGGAGGCAATGAGCGATAGGAGGGGATTCGTCTCTCCCGGTATTGGGGGTTGATGTTGCGCTATGCTCGACTGGCCATAACTGGAAATACCTGGCCAGGGTTGCAGTGATATACTGGTAAGAGTTATCAGTAGTTTCACGCTTGTTATGGACCTTACATCGGCATGACTTATCAAGCTACTGAGGTCTGACGTTTACCACCCCTAGGCGAGATATGCGACGTATCAGACAAACAGACCGGACTGTACGGTAAGTGTTACTGGTTGGATTCACAAGAGTGTGAGCGGGCTTGCTCGTTGATCTTCTGATCGCTCAATACCCGGGTGGCCGTTACGTTTAGTAGACCGCTTGCAGCTTGTGGGTGTTTGATATGATCATCACCTGCTGCCGGCGTATTGACGAGTCTTTAGAGTCCTACACAGAGGTTTCCTGGCTCAAGCGAAACGAATTAGGAGCGCATATGAGATATGTGCGGGACCAAGAATAATACCAGTATGAGATACTGGATTCTATTCTCGCGATTTGTATCATCGGACGGTTATATGAGATATTGCCGGGTTACCGAATCAAATGTTGATTCGATATATTGATACACTTGATATTAGTCGGTTATATGCAGTATGACCGGATCATTAAATCAAGTGTTGATTTAATGATTTAATATACAATTATATATTTGATATATTACTTTACATTGACTAGTATTGTTCACTTAAGATGGATTTTCTCACTTGATTTGCACAAATTATATATGTGATATATTTTTGTGCACTAGTTTGTATCATGTTTGATGATACATGCAAACTTGGGTGTGTATGTTTTAAACCATGTTTAGTTAATGGTTAGGTTTTTATTTATTTATTTATTTATTTAGGTAAAGTAGAATGGTTGCTTTCTTTGTCTTTATGCTAGAAGCTTCATGTTGCTTCAAGCATCTTTGAAAAAGGGTAACCATTTTATTTTTTCCTTTGACCTAACCATTTACCTAAACTATGGTTTAATCTCTACAAGAGTTTACTCACCCATGGTTGCAACATGATATATCTTCACTTGATTATTCATTTGATATTATTCTTTTTATTCTTTTCTTTCTTCTTCATCTTCTTCTTCAAGTGAAGAAAGCTAGCTAGAAAATTTCAAGTGAAGAATCCAAGTGAGAAAACCAAATCCAAAGTGAACCCACTTCCTATTTCTTCATCCTCTACCACTTGCCATGTAGTAGAGAGTGTTATCTTCACAAGTTTCATGACCAAGTGAAGATGGAGCTTGAGTTAGAGTTGCCTCGACGTAGATCATCTTCGGCATCGAAGTCATCGACCTAGCGTGCCTATTTCTCCGTTGAAACCGACAATAGAGTACAGGTTTCCGATGATCGCAGCGGAAGGACGTCAACACAGAGCTAGAGAAGTGGAGGACCGGATCTACAAAGGTTGTAGTCACTTTCACTTGTAGTTAAGTTGTTAACTTGCATGTTCTTTCGCCTTACCTCTAGTATCGATCTTGTTTAGGGTTTCTCGGCACATAGAAAATTTTTGATTTTGGCATGGTTGATCAGTTGTAGAACCTCATGGGTGTGCTTAGGAACCCTACAGTGGTATCAGAGCCTAGCTAGAGCTTTAGGCAAAGTGTAGACGATGCTAGAAGTCCGATCGAACCCGAAACCCTAATTGAAAACCCTTCTCTGTACATTTTTTCAAACTGTGGATTTTTGTGAATTAAAAATGCTCAGAAAATTAAGCAGGAAAATATAAGAATTACTGTGAAGTACGGACCCCTAACTCAAATATTTGACCGCGGAACCGCGGCCAAAACAAGGGTTTGGCGGCGGTTCCGCGGCCAAAATTGTGAATTAGTCCCTCAAACTTCACATATTTATTCATAGGTCCTTTCTTGTCATTTTTTTCTAGGAATTTTTTTAATTCCACTCAAGTGTTGAGTTTTCTAGGGTTTTATTGGGGACTCGTTAATTCGATCGGATATTTTAACTTCGTTTATGTTTTTCCGGATATTTTAGAAACTGTTAAAAAGTTCGACCGGATATAAATACCCATTTTTTCCCCTGCCGGGAAATTTCCAAGTGTTGGATTTTTCCGTGGTTTAAGAACGTTCTAAGTAGTTCAAGTAACACGATGGACCGTCTAGAAGACAGCAAACCTTAACTCGATTATGTGACCGTCTTGAACTTCCCTTTGAACCTTAGGGTTTGGGGCAGTATGGCGTGCCACTTGTGAGGCGTTGGCTTGACCCTTCTACGGCTGGACCGTTGGTACTGTGGCATGAAGTGAATGTTTTTTAAACTTATTTCATGTGTTGAGCTGTTTCGGGAAAACTTGGGTGTTTGATTGTTCGATCGGAAAGTTTAACATTTTCTATTTATCTGGAATGTGATACAATATTTGGAATCCACAAGGAGTTATGAGATAACTTATTTGGATGTTATAAATCTAGCACTTTAGTCTCACTTGATCGGTTGCCACGGAATTTTGATGCGATCAAAAGTCCGTTGCAATCACGTAGCGTACGCGGATACTCGCCGGCTAAATTTAATAGATAGCCATGCCCCATAGCCCCGACCAAGTGACTAAAATGCGGGGTTTATAATTGTTAGGCATGCGATGTCTAAGGAATTCATTTGGTTAGGCATGCGATGTCTATGCAGGTTGAGGATTCCAACTGTTGTAGTTTTACACTTTCTTTTCTGCGACCGTAAGTGTAATATGTGATATCGCCGGTTTCGTTGGTATATGTCAACGATAATTGGGATGCACATATTTACTTACGTTGATGACATGCGATGTTATGTGTTGCTGGATATGTTATATTGGATCGTCGTGTTTGAATAGCCGGGTTTTTTTAATGTGAGATGATTGTTTTTCATTTTCATTCATGTAAAAACTTGTATGTAATATTCTTTTATTGGGGCACTTCCAGGTTGCGGAAGATGTCTCCGTTGATGTATATTATTTACTTTTCCGCATTAGGATTGACCCAAGGAGGGGAGCACAAGTAACCGGGTTCTAGGGTCCAGTGGGAGACCATCTCGAGGAGTCGAGTCCGGGTCTCCTAACCCTAGAATTGGTAGGGTTGCTTGCCACTCTCGTAGGGGTCTACGGGTGTGGGTTTGGCTATTCATCGCGACCGTGGAATCCGTGTTTTATACTGGCTCGTATTAAAAACACGGACGTCCTAGTATATCCAATATTTCATATGATATTTTCTGCTGCGTTATCTGTGATGTGATCATGTGATATGTTCAGATAGATATTATATATAGTATATATGATATATTATATAGACGTTGCTTATGTTTTACACCCGCGCTAGCCCTGCCTCGCTCTGCCGTTAGTTACCTAACCTAACGGTGCAGACGAGACATCGAGGCGAATGCGGATAGCATAAGCATATGTTATATTTATCTGTGATGTTTAGGTGGACTTAAATGATGGGACATTCATTAATGAGATTAATGAAAGAAAATAAACCTAAAAGATGTTGTGGAATCGAATTTCAAAAATAAAATCAGGTAGCTATAGTTCTTGCTTTGCATCGAGGTGTTCCTTGTAGAACATCCTGCACCTTATTCGATAAGGAAAGGACCGAGATCCCTTCACCGGGAGTGACTCCTTTAGCAATAACTGGCAGATGCTACAACTCTCGGTTTGTCTTTTGATTGCTTCTATAGTTTTTGCTTTGCACAGCGGTATATATGATATATCCTGCACCTTATTCGATGAGGAAAGGGCCGACGATCCCTTCACCAGGAGTGACCCCTTTAGCAAAACTAGAAAAGCCTAAAAAACATTCCATTTAAAAACCATTTGATTCCGCAACAAGATCAAGTTCAAAACGTTAAAGGTTTTATTAAAAACCATTCGCAACCCTCCGTCATTTTAGGAAGTAGAGTACTTAGTATTCGTGCTGTGTTTGTTGACCATAGTCAAGGCACAGTGTACGGTAGCTAAGTGATGTATTCCTACACCGCATATGATGCGATTAGTTAGGACAGTCGCGCGACTATGTTGACCTTAGTTAAGGGTCATGTGGGTAGGTCTAATTAATCACGAAATGACGGGTAGAACTTGACTAGTGCTTATGATTTGTTGACCATAGTTAAGGTCATAAGTGCTAGGGGTAAAAACCTTTATCGGGAATTTCAAGTGTTGAAATTTGCAATGAGATTGCATACCTTCTATATGATAGTTGGATCCCGATACCCACTGCGAGTAATTGTTACTCCTGGGAGAGTTTTGCACTTTACAATTAGCCGATTAAGTAGGTGTCTAGAAAGGTGTCAACGGGGTTACGCCTCTGGGAAAACGAGGTTTATTGTAATTAGGTCCGTGCGAAAGCACGGGGAACCTCCCTCAAAGTACCGACACAGGCTTAGCTGAAAGATTGGCGAACTTGTAGAGTGTAATTAATCCCGGCTAGTCTTTCCTTTTAAGATTTGAAGGAAGATTTGATAAAAACAGTGGGAGCCATCCTGATTAGATAAAATATAGAACTAATCTAATCTTGCAAGAGCGCACGCAGAGTGTTTTCTTCTCTCTCTCTCCAGGTAGCGACCATATCACGCCTTAATCAAGATAATAATATGGATGTATTGACCGAACCCACTTGTTATACTGAGCTGGGGAACGTTGGTCCCGCTCCAACTTATAATTGTTATAAGACCGAGCAGGAATTAGGGGAATACCAGGATTCCCATGCCGCCCAAACGAAGAAAGTGCATGAGATGCATCTCCTTCGGGTGTGTTCATTACAAAGAACCGTTTCTCAGTATCCTCTGCGTCCTGGGTATTTGATACCGGATCAGGATCCCAGATATGTAATCAGATACATAGGGCTACAGAAAGGTAGAGAACTGAAAACGGGTGATAAGTTTCATGAGACAGAAAACGGTGCAAGTGTTGCAGCCAAGTCTGTTGGTCACTATCACCCTGTATTACAAGAATACATTGATTCTGAACGAATGTTATTAGATACCGAACCTGATATACAAAATCATATCAATCCCTTTATTTATTAAAGAAGGATGTAATTTTGTATTGTTGGATAATGTTTTATACATTTCCTATATCAAAAGTTGATCGGTTCAGGCACGTTATCTAAAAGCATTGACGTTCTAAATCAAACTACAGTTCTTAGTATACAGAACACACACAAGAAGAAAAGTTCAGAAATGAACGGATCCTTCTTGAGGCATTGTAGACTAGGTCATATCAATGCGACTCGACTGGCTGAAGTTACATTTAGATGCATATTTAAATCAGTTTGAATTTACATCTTGTGAAACTTGCCAGTCATGTCACAAAGATAAGATGACCATAGCTCTGTTTACTCTAAACAGAGAAAGAGTTATTGAACTCTTGGGACTGATACATGATGATGTATTTAAGGTCCCCTGTCTACGCATACCAGGACCGGTTCTTTGTACTTCATTACATTCTCTGATGATCTCTCAAGATTCAGCCATATGTTCCTGTTGAAACATAAGTCCGAAGCTTTTGAGATATTCACAGAATATAAGTTAGAAGTAGAGAACCAAATTACGGGTATAAGTATTATGTCCTTTGATGAGATCAAGGAGGAGAATACTTGTGTATAGAATTCTTGGACTATTCTAAAGGAGAATGAGATTCTCTCTCAGTGTTACTCCTCTGAATACACCACGGCAAAAGGTGTATCGGGGCGGAGCAATCACACCCTATATGATATGGTGCGCTCTATGATGAGTACTACTGAGTTACCTATTTCCTTTTGGGGATTGTGCACTTGAGAAGCTGCATGCCTTTTGGATTAGATTCCAATCAAATCAATGCCTACCACTCCATCTGAGATATGGTATGGGAAGATCCCATCTCTTAAGTAAGTTAAGATTTGGGATTGTCCGGCCTAAGTCAAAAGAAAAATCCGGACAAGATCGAGGCAAGGTCAGTTTTGTAGAACTGGAAAGGTTCTAGCTATACAAACTGCAGCTGATGATTTGACAGAACAAAAGGATTCAATAGTTCCCGACGAACCTCAGCCTCTCCGCCGATCTAGCAGGGTTCCTCATCTGCCTAAGAGATACTTTAGTTTCTCGATGACAGTGGGAGCGAGGAATGCATCATGAGATGATGACCCAACTAGTTTCGAGCAGGCCATCAAGAGTAGGGACTCTGTAAGAATGGCTGGATGCTTAGCGATCTGAAATGGAATCCATGTACACCAACAAAGTATGGACTTTGGTTGCTATAACTGAAGGGTTAAATCCCCATCAGGAGCAAGTATATCTTGAGAAGATTACTTGGTGTAGATAGAAAGGTTGAGACTTTCAAAGCTAGACTTGTTAAAGGTTTTCGTCATCGACCAGGCATGGATAATGATGAAACCTTTTCCAGGGACGATGCTTAAGTCCATCCAGATTCTACTTGCCATTGCTACATACCATGACTACGATATCTGGTGGTTGGGTGCCATGACTACTTTTCTAAAATGATGATTTAGAAGAGAACGTCTATAAGAACACAGGCAGAGGGCTTCGTGAACAGTGGGAGCAGCAGAAACATGTGCAAGTTGCTTTAAAAAATAAAGCAGGCATCGTGGAGTTGGAACGTCTGTTTTGATGTAGTAGTCAAATAGTTTGACTTCATCAAAATGGTAGATGAACCTTGTATATACAAAAAGGGAGTAGGGAGTATGGTGGTGATCCTCGTAGAGTATGTGGACAACATACTCTTGATAGGAAAAGAGTTTCCTATACTACGCTCGGTCAATCTCCTCTTATCACAAGGATTCTCCAATAGGATAAAGGTGATACCTCCTAAATCCTGGCTTTTGGATCTATGAGATAGATCTAAATGGATGTTAGGATTCTCACTAGTTGTAGTGAAATGGTATCAGTTGATCCTGGGGAGAACCACTGGAAAGGTTCCAGGGTGATAAGGACGACAGAATGTCAGTCGCAGGCATTGTCTTTACTCTCAGTGGAGGGACGGTATCTTGGAAGAGTTCTAAGCTAGATACCGTAGCAAACTAGACGATTAAAGGCTGGTGACATCGCTATCAATGATACTACCAAAGAGGAAGTTTGGGTGTATATTAGTTCATGAGATGAACTAGGTTCCTACCATTGTGTGACAATGGAAGTGTGGCTTTGGCCTAGGAAACCCGATCCCATCAGTGACCCAGACATATTCTGAGGCAGCATCACCTGATCATGGAGATAGTTGATCTCCAGGGTGATCGAGGTTAGGAGAGTAGACTTAGAGGACAACACGGCGGATCCACTCACAAAGGCTTTTTCCCAGAGAGAGACTTTTATGGGATGGTTGAGTATTAGATACTGCAACCACAGCTACAGATGGCCCTAGTGCAAGTGCGAGATTATTAGTTATATGTATGCCCTAGAGGCCATTGCTGTACATGAGATGTATATTGTAGTGGATGTTGGGACATATATAGGTATGACTTTCTTGCTCGACATGATAGTACGCTATCTGGTTGCTCTTTATCTTAACATGTATACTTGCAATCTCTCTATTACATGTTGATAAAGCCCTTAGGATGTGTGCTCGATTTCCAGGACTATGATGTAGATCAAACTAGTGGGGGCTGTAGGGTTCCTAGGAACTCTAAAGAGGTCTCACAAGGCATCAATCATGCCAATTTCAAATTTTACAAGTGCCGAGAAACCCTAATACGGATCGTTGACTAGAGTTTAGGCAATAACTACAACTAGTAAACTGCTTTACTAATAAGTGAACGGGGCTACAACCTTTGTATATCCGGTCCTCCACCTCCATAGCTCCGTGATGAAGTCCCTCCGCTGTACCCATCGGATCCCGGACTCTCATGGAGGTTTCATCGAAAGAATGATCGGGCTAGGTCGTCGACTTCGAAGCCGAAGATGATCTATGTCGAGGCAACACAAAATCAAGCTCCCACTTCACCAAGTCATGAAACTTGTGAAGAAAACACCCTATACTACTTGGCAAGAGGTAGAGGATGAAGAAATAGGAAGTGGGTTCACTTTAGAATTAGATTTCTCACTCTTTTTCTCAAGTTGCCATTAATGGTAGGAAGCTTTTCTTCATTGTTGAAGAAGAAGAAGAAGAAGAAGAAAAGAATATAATAAGAATAAAAAGATTTATCTTATCATATAGCAACCATAGTAAGGTGTAGAGAATAAACTAAGGTTAGGTTTAATGGTTAGGTTAAGGCTAAGAGACAAAATGGTCAAAGCTTCAAAGCTTCATGAAGTTTCATGAAAGAAACAAAAACTAGCCACCATTTTATTCTTGCCTTAAAATGAATTAATAAAAATAAATAGATAAGTAAATCGAAACCCTAACCATTAAGATAACCATGATTTAATCATACACACTCAAGTTTGCATGTATCATCAAACATGATACAATCTTGTGCACAAAAGTATATCACATATACAACTTGTGTACATCAAGTGAGAAAATCCATCTAAAGTGAACAATATTAGTCAATGTACAGTAATATATCTAATATATAATTATACATTAAATCATTAAATCAATACTTTATTTAACGATCCGGTCATATCACATATAACCGACTAATATCAATAGTAACAACTTATCGAATCAACACTTGATCCGATAACCCGGCTATATTGCATATAACCGATCAATGTCACAAATCGCGAGAATCGAATACAGTATCACATACTGGTATTATTCTCGGTCCCGAACATATCTCATATGCACTCCTATTTCGTTTCGCTTGAGCCAGGAAACCTCTGTGTAGGACTCTAAAGACTCGTCAATACGCCGGCAGCATGTGATGATCATATCAAGCACCCACAAGCCGCAAGCGGTCTGCCAAACGTAACGGCCACCCGGGTATTGAGCGATCAGAAGATCGGTGAGCAAGTCCACTCACACTCCTGTGAATCCAACCAGTAACACATACCGTACAGTCCGGTCTGTTCGTCTGATATGTCGCATATCTCGCCTAGGGGTAGTAAACGTCAGACCCCAATAGGTCGATAAGTCATGTCGATATGAGGTCTATAACAGTTCGAGAAACTACTGGTAACACTTACCAGTAAATCTCAGCAACCCTGGCCAGGGATTTCCGGTATAGCCAATCGAACACTGCGCAACATTAACTCCCTATACCAGGAGAGACGAATCCCCTCCTATCACTCATTGCCTCCATGTGATTCGGGACTGTACCCAAAAACCACCGTTTTGCATGCCCTCTTGGACGTGGTAAGGTGGAAATCAAAGCACAGTGGGAATCACACAAGACTCTATGACGATCTCGGGTCAACAAACTACTCTGTACCAGTGTCACCAGAGAACTGCCATCTGACATAAGGTATAATACCATCTAGGAGTTCTCGGCGAGTCCGTCCAGTGTACCCAGTCTCCACTGAGCACCCGTATGTCATCTCTGATGTCAAACACCAATGGATATGGGATCATCCATCGCCCATCTGTATGGGTCGAGAAGGTATACGCTAGTCTACACTGGTATATCGATGCCTCGTCTCGATACACCCACGACTAGGGACCTTGAAGGATGCATTTATGGACTACCATGTCCCCACTAGTATGATCCGCATCATAGTCCAGGTAGTCAAGTACACATCCTAAGGGCTTTACCAACATGTAACAGAGAGACAATCAGTGTACACGTTAAGGTAAAGATCAACCAGATATCATACTATCATGTCGAGCAAGAAATGTCCTCCCTATATATGTCCAAGCATCCACTACAATATACATCCTATGTATAGTAATGGCCTCTAGGGCATACATACAACTAACAATCTCCCACTTGCACTAGGGCCATCTGATAGCAGTGGTTGTAGTATCTCATACTCAACCATCCCATCAAAGTCTCTCTCTAGGAAAAGGCCTTTGTGAGTGATCCGCCGTGTTGTCCTCTGAGTCTGTTCTCCTAACCTCGATCACCCTGGAGATCAACCATCTCCATGATCAGATGATACTGTCTTAGATTATGTCTGGGTCACTGATGGGACCGTGGTTCCCGGGCCAAAGCCACACTTCCATTGTCACACAATGGTAGGAACCTAGTTCATCTCATGAACCAATATACACCCAAACAGCCTCTTTGGTAGTATCTTAAGTAGCGATGTATCCTGCCTTTATCGTCTAGTATGCCATGGTATCTAGCTTGGTACTCTTCCAACATACCGTCCCTTTACCAAGGGTAAAGACAATGCCTGTGACTGACATTCAGTCGTCCTTATAACCCTGGAACCTTTCCAGTGATTCTCCCCAGGATCGATTGATACCATCTCACTACAACTAGTGAGAATCCTAACATCCAATTAGATCTATCTCATAGATCCAAAACCCAGGATTTAGTAGATATCACTTTGATCCTATATGGAGAATCATTGTGATAAGCGGAGATTGACCAAGCGTAGCATAGGAAACTCCTTCCCTATCAAGAGTATGTATCCACGTACTCTACGAGGATCACTACCATACTCCCTACTACCTTCTTGTATATACAAGGTTCATCTACCATTTTGATGATGTCAAACTGTTTGACTAACTCATCAAAACAGATGTTCCAACTCCGCGATGCCTGCTTCATCACATAAAACATCTTGCACACGTTTCCGCTGCTCCCACTATTTACGAAGCCCTCTGGCTGTGTACTTATAGACGCACTCTTCTAAAACATCACTTAGAAAAGCAGTCATGGCACCCAACCGCCAGATATCGTAGTCATGATATGTAGCCTGGCAAGTAGGATCCGGATGGACTTAAGCATAGCCACTGGAAAAGGTTTCATCATTATCCATGCCTGGTCGATGACGAAAGCCTTTAACAAGTCTAGCTTTGAAAGTCTCAACTTTTCCAAGTACACCAAATAATCTTCTCAAGATATACTTGCTCTTGATGGGGATTTAACCCTTCAGATAAAGCAACTAAAGTCCATACTTTGTTGGTGTATAAGGATTTCATCTCAGATCGCTAAGCATCCAGCCATTCTTACAGAGTCCCTACTCTCGATGGCCTGCTCGAAACTAGTTGGGTCATCATCTCATAATGCAATCCTTGCTCCCACTGTCATAGAGAAACCGAAGTATCTCTCAGGTGGGTGAGGAACCCTACTGGATCGGCGGAGAGGCTGAGGTTCGTTGGTTGCAATTGAATCCTTCGGTTCTACCAAATCATTTGCTGTAGTTTGTATAGCTGGAACCTTTCCAGTTCTACATAACAGACCTTGCCTCGAGCTTGTCTGGATTTTGCTTTTAGACATAGGCCGGACAACCCCAAATCTTAACTGACTTAAGATATGGGCTCTTCCCTTTCCATATCTCATATGAAGTGGTAGGCAACTGGTTTGATTTGAACCCTATTCAATAGGTATGCAGCTTCTCAAGTGCATAACTCCCAAAAGAAAAGAGGAAACTCAGTAGTACTCATCATAGAGCACACCTTATCAAATAGGGTGCGATTGCTCCGCCCCGATACACCGACATGCTGTGGTGTATACGGAGGAGTAATGCTGAGAGAGAATCTCATTCTCCTTTAGAAAAGTCCAATAATTCCGTGCTCAAGTATTCTCCTCCTTGATCGCATCAAAGGACATAATACTTATACCCGTTTTGGTTCTCTACTTCTAACTTATATTCTGTGAATATCTCAAAAGGTTCGGACTTGTATTTCAACATCAACATATGTCTAAATCTAAAGAGATTATCAGAGAATTTAATGAAGTACAAAGAACCGGTCCTGGCATGTGTAGACAGGGGACCTTACATACATCATCATGTATCAGTCCCAAGAGTTTACTAACTCTTTCTCTGTTTCCAATAAACAGAGCTATGGTCATCTA
This sequence comes from Agapanthus africanus, assembly GCA_030015575.1. Lineage (NCBI taxonomy): Eukaryota > Viridiplantae > Streptophyta > Magnoliopsida > Asparagales > Amaryllidaceae > Agapanthus > Agapanthus africanus. The sequence continues at coordinate 238,325,678 of JASDDO010000029.1, read as the reverse complement.
ATCTTTGCGACCTGACTGGCAAGTTTCACAAGATGTAAATTCAAACTGATTTAAATATGCATATAAATGTAACTTCAGCCAGTCGGGTCGCATTGATATGACCTAGTCTACAATGCCTCAAGAAGGATCCATTCATTTCTGAACTCTTCCTCTTGTGTGTGTTCTGTATACTAGGAACTGTAGTTTGATTTAGAACGTTAATGCTTTTAGATAACATGCCTGAAGCGATCAACTTTTGATATAGGAAATGTTCAAAACATTATCCAACAATACAAAATTATATCCTTTCTTTACTAATAAAGAGATTGATATGATATTGCATATCAGGTTCGGTATCTAATAACTTTCGTTCAGAATCAATGTATTGGTAATACAGGGTGACAGTGACCAACAGACTTGGCTGCAACACTTGCCCCGTTTTCTGCCTCATGAAACTTATCACCCGTTCTCAGTTCTCTACCTTTCTGTAGCCCTATATAATAGATTACATATCTGGGATCCTGATCCGGTATCAAATACCCAGGACGTAGAGGATATTGAGAAACAGTTCTGTGTAACGAACATACCCGAAGATGATGCATCATATGCACTTTCTTCGTTTGGGCGGCACGGGAAATCTGGTATTCCCGAATTTCCTGCTCCGTCTTATAACAATTATAAGTTGGAGCGGGACCAACGTTCCCCAGCTCAGTATAACAAGCGGGTTCAGTCAATATATCCGTATTATTATCTTGATTAAGGTGTGATATGGTCTCTACCTGGAGAGAGAGAGAAGAAAACACTCTGCTTGCGCTCTTGCAAAATCAGATTGGTTATTTATTTTATCTAATCAGGATGGCTCCCACTGTTTTTATCAAATCTTCCTTCAAACCCTAAAAGGAAAGACTAGCCGAGATTAATTACACTCTACAAGTTCGCCAATCTTTCAGCCAGGCCAGTGTCGGTACTTTGAGGGAGGTCCCCCGTGCTTTCGCATGAACCTAATTAATGTAAACCTCGTTTTCCCAGAGGCGTAACCCCGTTGACACCTTTCTAGACACCTACTTGATCGGCTAATTGTAATGTGTAAAACTCTCCCAGAAGTAACAATTACTCACAGCGGGTATCGAGATCCAACTATCTCATAGAAGGTATGCAATCTCATTGCAAATTTGAACACTTGAAATTCCTGATAATATTTTGCCCCTAGCGTCCTATGACCTTGACGCAGGCCAACAAACCATAGTCCGCTAGTCAAGTTCAACCCGTCATTTCTTGATTGAATTAAACCCAACCGCATGACCCTTGACGCTGGCCAACAAAGTCGCACGACTACCCTATCCAATCTGCATCGTATGCATAAAAAGATAAATACTAGTTAGCTACCGCACACTACGCCTTGACGCAGGCCAACAAACGTAGCACGAATACTAAGTAGGACTTATCTGAAATGACGGAGGGCTACGACAGGTTTTTCCGAAAACCTATTGCGTAATGAACTTGATATCGTTGTAGGATCGAATGAATTTTGAAATGGAGTGTTTTTGAGGCTTTTCTAGTTTTGCTAAAGGGGTCACTCCCGGTGAAGGGATCGTCGGCCCTTTCCTCGTCGAATGAGGTGCGGGATATATCATATATATCATTGTGCAAAGCAGAAACTATTGAAGCAATCAAAAGACAAACCGAGGGTTGTAGCATCTGCTAGTTATTGCTAAAGGAGTCACTCCCGGTGAAGGGATCTCGGTCCATTCCTTATCGAATATAGTGCAAGATATATCATATATACCGCTGTGCAAAGCAAGAACTGTAGCTACCTGTTTTATTTTTGAAATTCGATTCCACAACATCTTAGGTTTCTATTACTTTCATTAATCATATTAATGAAGTCCTATCATTTAAGTACCTAAACATCACAGATAAATACGACGTACACTTATGCCATCCGCATTCGCCTCGATGTCCCCTCGTGCACTGTTAGGTTAGGTAACTAACGGCAGAGCAGGGCAGGGCTAGCGCGGATTTAAAACATAAGTAACGCCTATATAATATATCATATATACTATATACAGTATTTATCACAGAACATCACATGATCACATTACAGATATCGCAGCAGAAGAAACATATGAAATATTGGATATATTAGGACGTTCGTGTTTTCAATACGAGCCAGTTTAAAAGACGGATTCCACGGTCGCGATGAATAGCCAAACCCACACCCCTAGACCCCTACGAGAGCGGCAAGCAACCCTACCAATTCTAGGGTTAGGAGACCTGGACTCGACTCCTCGAGTTGGTCTCCCACTGGACCCTAGAACCCGGTCACTTTTGCTCCCCTCCTTGGGTCTATCCTAGTGCGGAAAAGAAAATAATATACATCAACGGTGACAAATTCCGCAACCTGGAAGTGCCTCAATAAAAGAATATTACATACAAGTTTTTACATGAATGAAAATGAAAAACACTCATCTCACATAAAAACCCCCCCGGCTATTCAAACACGACGATCCAATATAACATATCCAGCAACACATAACATCACATGTCACCAACGTAAGTAAACATACGTATCCCAATTGTCGTTGACATATAGCAACGAAACCGGCGATATCACATATTACACTTACGGTCACAGAAAATAAAGTGTAAAACTACAACAGTTGGAATCCGCAACCTATTTAGACATCGCATGCATAAACAAATGAATTCCTTAGACATCGCATGCCTAATAATTATAAACCCCGTATTTTAGTCTCATTATCGAAAACACTTTTCAATATCAAGTCGGGCTATTCAGCAAGATTCCCGACATCCTGATCGAATGCTCGTCGCAAACTTCAGTAGACGGCTGCACCCCCGATGCCGTCGACGAAGTGCACCAAGGCGGAACACCACTGCTGCGAGCACCCGAACGGATGCTTTCGGTGACGGGGTTCTCCTACAGTCACTTGGTCGGGGCTAAGGGGTGTGGCTGTCTATTAAGTTTACCGGCGAGTATCCGCGTACGCTACGTGATTGCGACGGACTTTTGATCACATCAAAATTCCGTGGCAACCGATCAAGTGAGACTAAACCGCTAGATTTATAACATTCATTCAGTTATCTTATAACTACTTGTGAATTCCAATTATTGTATCACATTCCGGATAAATAGAAAATATTAAACTTTCCGATCGAATGCCCAAGTTTTCCCGAAACAGCTCATCACATGAAATAAGTTTAAAAACATTCACTTCGTGCCTCAGTACCAACGGTCCAGCCGTAGAAGGGTCAAGCCAACGCCTCACATGTGGCACGCCGTACTGCCCCAAACCCTAAGGTTCAAAGGTCAGTTCAAGATGGTCACATAATCGAGTTAAGTTTTGTTGTCTTCTAGAGGGACCATCGTGTTACTTGCACTACTTAGAACATCATTAAACTACGGAAAAATCCAACAATTGAAAATTTCCCGGCTGGGGAAAAAGTGGGTATTTTTATCCGGTCGAACTTTTTAACATATTCTAAAGTTACCCGGAAAAGCACATAGACAAAGTTTGAAATTTCCAATCGAATCATCGAAGTTCCAAAACACCCCAGAAAACTCAACTCTTGAGTGCAAATTAAAAATTCCCAGGAAAGTCAGCACCTGAAGAAACAAATTACTGTGCAAAAATAGAGGGATGATCTCATTATATGGCTGCGGAACCGCCGCAGAAGCCAAGCTTCTGCCGCCGTTCCGCCGCGCTTTAGCCGTAACTTTTGGTCATTTTTGCACCAGAATTCTTAGAATTTCCTGTTGAATTTTAAAGAATTTTTAATCTGGAAAAAACCCAGTTTTGAAAAAATGTCCAGAGAGGGTTGAAATTTAGGGTTTCGGGGTTCGATCGGGTTTCTAACATCGTCTACGCATCGCCTAAGCCTCTAGCTAGGCTCTGATACCACTGTAGGATTCCTAACCACTCTAAAGAGGTCTCACAAGGCATCAATCATGCCAATTTCAAATTTTACAAGTGCTGAGAAACCCTATACGGATCGTTGACTAGAGTTTAGGCGATAACTACAACTAGTAAACTGCTTTACTAATAAGTGAACGGGGCTACAACCTTTGTAGATCGGGTCCTCCACCTCCATAGCTCCGTGATGAAGTCCCTCCGCTGTACCCATCGGATCCCGGACTCTCGCGGTGGTTTCATCGAAAGAATGATCGGGCTAGGTCGTCGACTTCGATGCCGAAGATGATCTACGTCGAGGCAACACAAGATCAAGCTCCCACTTCACCAAGTCATGAAACTTGTGAAGAAAACACCCGATACTACTTGGAAAGAGGTAGAGGATGATGAAATAGGAAGTAGGTTCACTTTAGAATTAGATTTCTCACTCTTTTTCTCAAGTTTCCATTAATGGTAGCAAGCTTTTCATCATTGTTAAAGAAGAAGAAGAAGAAGAAGAAAAGAATATAATAAGAATAAAAAGATTTATCTTATCATATAGCAACCATAGTAAGGTGTAGAGAATAAACTAAGGTTAGGTTTAATGGTTAGGTTAAGGCTAAGAGACAAAATGGTCAAAGCTTCAAAGCTTCATGAAGTTTCATGAAAGAAACAAAAACTAGCCACCATTTTATTCTTGCCTTAAAATGAATTAATAAAAATAAATAGATAAGCAAATCAAAACCCTAACCATTAAGATAACCATGGTTTAATCATACACACTCAAGTTTGCATGTATCATCAAACATGATACAATCTTGTGCACAAAAGTATATCACATATACAACTTGTGTACATCAAGTGAGAAAATCCATCTAAAGTGAACAATATTAGTCAATGTAAAGTAATATATCTAATATATAATTATACATTAAATCATTAAATCAATACTTGATTTAACGATCCGGTCATATCACATATAACCGACTAATATCAATAGTAACAACTTATCGAATCAACACTTGATCCGATAACCCGGCTATATCGCATATAACCGATCAATGTCACAAATCGCGAGAATCGAATACAGTATCACATACTGGTATTATTCTCGGCCCCGCACATATCTCATATGCGCTCCTATTTCGTTTCGCTTGAGCCAGGAAACCTCTGTGTAGGACTCTAAAGACTCGTCAATACGCCGGCAGCAGGTGATGATCATATCAAGCACCCACAAGACGCAAGCGGTCTGCCAAACGTAACGGCCACCCGGGTATTGAGCGATCAGAAGATCGACGAGCAAGCCCGCTCACACTCCTGTGAATCCAACCAGTAACACATATCGTACAGTCCGGTCGGCTCGTCTGATATGTCGCATATCTCGCCTAGGGGTGGTAAACGTCAGACCCCAATAGCTCGATAAGTCGTGTCGATATGAGGTCTATAACAGTTCGAGAAACTACTGGTAACACTTACCAGTAAATCTCAGCAACCCTGGCCAGGGATTTCCAGTTATAGCCATTCGAACACTGCGCAACATTAACTCCCTATACCGGGAGAGACGAATCCCCTCCTATCGCTCATTGCCTCCATGTGATTCGGGACTGTACCCAAAAACCACCATTTTGCATGCCCACTTGGACATGGTAAGGTGGAAATCAAAGCACAGTGGGAATCACACAAGACTCTATGACGATCTCGGGTCAACAGACTACTCTGTACCAGTGTCACCAGAGAACTGCCATCTGACCTAAGGTATAATACCATCTGGGAGATCTCGGCGAGTCCGTCCAGTGTACCCAGTCTCCACTGAGCACCCATATATCATCTCTGATGTCAAACACCAATGGATATGGGATCATCCATCGCCCATCTGTATGGGTCGAGAAGGTATACGCTAGTCTACACTGGTATATCGATGCCCCATCTCGATACACCCACGACTAGGGACCTTGAAGGATGCACTTATGGACTACCATGTTCCCACTATATGATCCGCATCATAGTCCAGGTAGTCAAGTACACATCCTAAGGGCTTTACCAACATGTAACAGAGAGACAATCAGTGTACACGTTAAGGTAAAGATCAACCAGATATCATACTATCATGTCGAGCAAGAAAGTCCTCCCTATATATGTCCAAGCATCCACTACAATATACATCCTATATATAGTAATGGCCTCTAGGACATACATACAACTAACAGGGCCTGGGTAGTCCATGAGTACATCCTTCAATGTTCCTAGTCGTGGGAATATCGAGACGGGGCATCGATATTCCAGAGTAGACTAGCGTATATCTTCTCGACCCATGTGATGGGCGATGGATGATCCCATATCCATTGGTGTTTGACATCATAGATGGTATGCGGGTGCTTAGTGGTGACTGGGTACACTGAACGGACTCGCCGAGAACTCCCAGATGGTATTATACCTCACGTCAGATGGCAGTTCTCTGGTGACACTGGTACAGCTTAGTCTGTTGACCCGAGATCGTCATAGAATCTTGTGTGTCTCCCACCGTGCTTTAGTTTCCACCCCACCACGGCTCTACTGAGTCGTGCAAACAGCTGGTTTTTGTTGGAGATAGTGCCCTCAGAGTCAATTATTGGATCACAGGCACGTGATTGCAATGATTGAGGGAGGACCTATCCCGGTAGGACAGTCTTACTCGAGATGATTGTATGCTATCTGGTTTATCTTTATCATCGTGTACTGCTTTAGGTGACCTGACATGTCGCTAGTACACGTTGATAGAGCCCCTAGGATTCTTTCTTGACTGCCAGCAGTATGATGGCGATCATATACGTGGGAGCTGGTAGTCTATAAGCACATCCTTAAAAGGTCCCTAGTCGTAGGAGTTTCGAGACAGGGCATCGACACTCCATTAGTAGACTAGTGTATACAGTCGAGACCCCGACGAGGGGCGGTGGCCGGTCTCACAAGCCACTGGTGTCAGTTGGTTCACCTAAGATGTATACAGGTGCTCATTGGGTTATGAGTACACCGGACAGGACTCGCCGGGAACCTGCTAGTTGGGATTACACCAGACGTCAGATAGCAGTTCCCTGGTGACATGTGTACAGGTTAGTTCATCGATCTGAGATCGTCATTTGTCTCGTGTGAGTTCCCACTGTGCTTTGATTACTACCATACCACGGCCCAAAGGAGTCGTGCAAACAAGTTTTAGTTGGGTACAGTCCCGAGCCACATGGAGGCAGTGAGCGGATCTTCAGGGGTTCGTCTCTCCCGGTATTGGGGGTGAGGTCGCGCTGTGTCTAGGAGAGCCATTACGCAAAGCCCTCGGCCGAGGCAGGAGATTTACTGGTAGGTATTCCAGTAGTATCTCAGGGCGTTCTGGGCTACGCTCCGACACGACTTGTACCGCCTTTGGGGGTCTGACTTTTACCAACCCCCTAGGCCCGACATGCGATCCTCATAGACGAACGGACCGGACTGTACGGATATTGTCACTGACAGGCTCAGTAGGGTGTCAGGATGAGTTCGCTCATCGACGTCCCTTTTGGTCAATAGCTGGTGGCCCGTTACGTATTGGCTTATACCTCTGACGTGCTAGTGGTTAAATCCACAGCCATTGTATTGACGAGTCTTTAGAGTCCACCACACTTTTAGTTACTCAGCTTTCGGGCGAAACGCTGTAGAGGCCGTATGGAGATATGGCAGGGTCCGATCAGATACGTGCGGTATTGCACGGATCAGGATCGGACGGTTTGTACTAGTGGCCGTATAGTTATATGGCAGGGTTTGATCTGATACGTGCGGTATTGCACGGATCAGGATCGAACGGATTTTACTAGTACAGTGTAGATTTTGTCTCATTGCATTTGTATCCGGACGGAATACAGATGCGGGTGTGTATGCACAGTATCGGGGTTTTTCCTGTAATTTATTACGGGACCAGTTTTCTGGAGTTGCCAGTTTGCATTCCGTTCCGGCCGGTTTTCCTTTGTTCTTTCCCGGCCGGACTTTTCCGATGGAGGGTGTTATTTGCAAGTTTGCAAATAACACATTGTGGAGGGTTTTCTTGCAAATGTATTTATTATGATAAGCATCTTTAGATACCATTCTTTTCCTTCATCATTTCTTGCTTTATGAAGATTAGAAATGAGTTGAAAGTTGATGTGAGATTGTTATCATGATGTTTTTGGCTATAATCACCACTTGCTTTTACTACCATTACCTTCCTTCTAAGGTTGTGGTTTTTGTATTCTTTCCTCCACCATTCTCATTAGAAGAGTTCTTGAAGACATTTTGAGAGAAAAGAAGATGAGAGCTTCATCTTGAGAGTTTCATTCTTGATCTCTTTTCATGTTAAGAAAAATGCTAGCACCATTTTTCTTATCTTGTTTCCTCCATCATCTTCAAATGGCAACAAACCCAAATGAGACATAGCTTCAACCCTACACATTCTACAGCAAATCTTGGACGCGTCGGCTAGCCTACTTCGCGCCCGAGTTGCCTCGGTATTGAGGTGGGAGCCCGTAAAAGATACAGGCGATGTGGTGCCCTTCCGGCGAGGAGGCGACGACCGGAGTTTCCGCAGGAGATCGGGACGGCGAGGAGAAGACCGGAGGACTCGGATCATTCGGTATACTTCTCTTCCTTTCTCTTGATAGCTAGTATAGGTTAATGGTTAACGATCCGGGTTTTCATTGTCCGCGGTAGCGCCGGTTTCCAAGTAAGGAAAAATTTTAATTCCGCAATTTGGCCTCGGATAGACGGCCGGGGCGCTGCCGTGGCGCAACATGGTATCAGAGCCACGCCATTAACCTTACCTAGCTTGTTCTAATGTGTTTTGCATTTCCGATCGACCGAAATCCCAAAAAGCACATTTTCCTTTGCATCAGTTTTCTGTTGGAATTTTTTGGTGTCAAAAAATTTTTCAGGTTGTAGAAAACTGATGTACATGATATTATAAGACCACTGTAAAAATTCGACAATTTCAGTCGACTTCTTTAGCGCGGAACCGCGGCCAAACCCCCCATTGGGCCGCGGTTCCGCCGCACTCTGGAGTCTTCACTGGGTCAAAATTTTACAGTGGGCTTTTGGGCTAATTTTGTGGGTTTTGGAATATTAATTTTGGGCCCAGGTTTTCTGTAACTGCTACAGTATTGGTTGGGGGCCCACTTGTTAATTGTTTGATCGATCGGATATTTTAAACACATTATTTCACAGTATTTACATTATATCTGCGACCGTGAATGTCACTTGATCGGTAAATCCCGTCTAACTGCTATAGCCCGGTTAGACGGATTTGCGAACGTGACTTTCACGTTGATGTTCTATGTTTATGCTGTGTTGTTGCGGATCGGTCGTGGGGGATAGCCTGGATGCAATGCTAGTACAGTTTTGTTGTATTATGTACATTTGATATTGCGGGGCGAGCGTCCGACATGTGGACTGCCGTCACTGCCTGTTTGTATTATTCTTTTGGGGCACGACCTGGTTGCGGTCGATGTACCCGGTGTATGTATATTTTACTTTCTGTACTACGATTACCCCACGGAGGGGTGCACGGATAGCCGGGTTCTAGAGGGCAACGGGCCCGCATCTCATGGCATTGAGACGGAGGGGGCTTCACTCTAGGATTGGCGGGCTATTCGCCGCACTCGTAGGGGGTACAGGTTGACCCAGGAGGGGTGCCCAAGTTACCGGATTCCGTGAAGTGCTGGGTGGTCCATTCACGGTACTGAAAGGGGCTGCCTCGCTTCAGGTTTTGGCGGGTCACTTGCCGCGCCCGTAGGAGTCTAGGATTTCATTGCACAGGCTATCCACACGACTAGGGGAACGTCGGGTTTCAGCAGCGGCTCTGTGAAACCCGGGGCTTCCAGATATCTGTATTGTTCTGAGATGTTGTATATTTCTGTGATGTTGCATTTTATCACGCCTTGAGCGAAATATAATATATTGGTATATATATTAGTAGATGTTGTATATGTTTTGCATCCGCGCTAGTCCAGTCCCCGCTCTGTCGTTAGTTAAGTAACCTAACGGGTGATGACGGGACCCAGTGGCGAATGCGGATGGCATATACGTACATCAGTATATTTTCGTTCTTTGTGGTGTGATCATTTGATGGGACTGCGTTGATTCGGATCAATGCAAGATAAACAAACCTATTCTGATGTTGTTGGAACACTTTTTCAAAAAGCTGTTATTGCAAGGACGTTCACTTTTGTTTTGCATCGTGGTATTCATTTGGAATATCCTGCTCCTCAGTCGACGAGGCAAGGGCCGAGATCCCTTCACCGGGAGTGACCCCTTGGACAGAAGTTTGCGTCAGGGCATTAACTTCACTATAGCCGATTACTTTTGCTTTGCATCGTGGTATTCAGTTGGAATATCCTGCACCTCATTCTACGGGGAAAGAGCCGAGATCCCTTCACAGGGAGTGACCTCTTTAGCGAAGGTTTTCGTCACTATATTTTTATAAAAGGCTATGCAGTTCCTTCAATGATATCAAGTTCATTACGTTAAAAGTTTTTCGCCAAAAACTAGACGTAGCCCTCCGTCATTTCTTACAAGTATTACTTAGTATTCGTGCTGCGTTTGTTGACTGTGTCAAGACGTGGTGTGCGGTAGCTGAGTAGTGTTTGTTTGCAGCATATTAATGGGATTGGTTAGGACAGTCGTGCGGCCTTGTTGACTGTGTCAAGGGCTCGTACGGGTGGGTTTAATGCAATCCAGGATAATGACGGGTTGAACTTGACTAGGACTCTTTGATTTGTTGACTGTGTCAAGGTCACTTGGGTCCTAGGGGTAAAACTTTCATCGGGAGTTTCAAAAGAACTGAAACTTGCCAGGCATGCGCATACCTTCTGGAGTGTGATACCGTGAGCGGATTCCGTCCCGTTATCATGCGATGATAGTTGGATCCCGATTCCCACTGATGAGTTCGTTTACTCCTCGGGTGACCCCGACTAATTCTTCTTTCAGGTTTGGAGGAGAATTTGAGGTACAGTGGGAGGTTTCCAGATTAGATAAAGTGATAACCATTCTGATCTAGGTTAGAGTGCACGCTGAGTGTTTCTTTTCTCTCTCTCTTTGGCAGCGACCATTGACCCGACCCTGGACTATGACTCAGTGACCAAGTTGATCGAACCTTCTTAACACTGGCTTTTGGATTGTCAGAGTTGCAGACCTCATTGCCACTCCTACTTTTACCCTTTTCTCCAGGACACCCCATATTACTACGAACGTCCACTTCCATTGGACAAAACCATCGTATGGTAATATACGAACTCGAAGGACTTCGAGGATGGTTTCCGGTTCTGGAGAAAACGAATAGGACTATTCAGTTGTCTTTTCTTTTCACCTTCTCTCAGGTTGCGAGTACTCCTTGGTTTAGGAGATAGTACACCTATTACGCAAATTGGATAGTATTCTTCCAAACCTTAGGCTGGTGCCGAACGGTGAGGAATGAAGAAAACCAATTAGCATAACGATGGTGTGCAGAAGGTATTAAGTTAAGACAAAGCAAGGGATTAGTAGGAGGGCAAAGTAAATTGCGACTGATATTCACGACCAAACCAAGTATTTCTTCGCCAATTCTAAATCACCTTTGTATTTCTCCAGGACACTCCGTATCACTACGAAGATCCACAGTTTATTGGATACTCCATCGTATGGTTATATACGAACTCGAAAGGAACTTGTTCCAGTTCGGGGATGGATTCTGGTTCAGGAGAAATAGGAATAAAGTACATTCAGGTGTCTTTTATCTTCACCTTCTTTCGCATTGCGAGTGTTCCTAGGATTGGGACAGTACACCCTTTATGCTTTTTGGATAGTCCTCTTCCAAACCATAGGCTGGTGCCGAACGGTACGGAAGGAAGAAAACCATTTGGCCTAAGGGGGTGTACAGAAGGTAATGACCAAAGACATAGAAAGGGATTTAGAAAGATGGCAAAGAATTACAAGGTTACAGTTGTGAATCTGGATAATGGAAGAGGCATTACTAGGAATACCAGGATACCCCGACGAAACATTTCAATGTTTCAGTTTCACTGTGTGATGTTAAAAGAAAACTGATTTCCCGATTAGACACTTGCTCCAGGGTATGTATTTACCAGGTTGGATTCTCACATCTGTATGGTTTTACAGATGCTGAGTGGGAGTAAGTTATTGGGAATTAGGTGACCATCCTCATTATATCGGGATTCGTTGTAATTGCTGATATTTGAGGAAGCCACCTGGATTGTTTGCCGGTCAGCAAATATTTAGTTTTGAATATCCGCTGTTGTGCACCAATTTCAAATTGATATATCTGTACGTCTATTTTCATAGAGTGAGATATACCTTTTGATATTATGTCGATGACATTTACCTATATCAGTGGATGGTTAGGTAAGGAGTATTGAACAGCGGTGTAATTCTTCTTAACCATAAGTACAGTTTTCAACCTACGACACACAGTGAAAGAGTTGTTAGACTCAGCGGACTTATACAGAGTATTGTATATTGTCCAGTGTCCATTAGGACAGAGGGGTTGGTCCTCTTACTATATTCTGTTTACTTTTAACTTCTCTAGTTCTTAGACATGTGTTTCGTAGAAACACAGGGTCTATGTTTTGAGGAGTTATAGGTATTTGAATAGAGTAGAGAACCAGGTGTAGCAAGTATCGGGATTCTTCAAAGTGATTGAAGATGTAGATACTTGTGTATGGTGTTCAGTTGATAGTAATGATTAAGAGAAATAGCTTCTCTTTCAGGTTACTCATAATTGGAAACATTCCTAAGTTGAGTAACGCTGATCGGCCTCCTTCCATTTAGTTGACATGCACTGGAGACAGCTGCATGATTTGAATCTGGTTCAATTAAATCAGTGCCTCTGTTTCTATATTGGATATAGAACAGTTCATATCTTGACATTGTTAAGGTACGGGGAGTTGTCCGGCTTATGCTTAAAACCAGACACTGGACAACTCAAGGCACGTTTCTGTAATGGCTGTTTGTGGGTTGACCCAGGCTATGACGAGGGTTGACTTTCTACCATCTGGCAGATCAATAGAAATATTGTTCTAGAACTCGCCACAGTTTTATTAAAAATGGATTTTTTTTCAGCAAACAGTAGTGGGAGTATGGTAGAACTGGAAGTAATTCTAGAACCACAAACGATTACTGAAGATTTGATAAGGAACCTAAAGATTCAATCTGATTTGACATTCCATTGGCCACTCCGCAGATAAGGTGGGTAACTTCAGGCACCCGAGAGGTACTCCGGTAGCCTCAAGGACGGTGACAGGGAAGTTCTTGTTTACCCACACTTGCCATTGTTGTTGTTCCAGGCTGCGAGACCCGGCAGGAGGATGAGTATAGCGTCGTTCTAAACTAGCTTTAGAAGTGCACGTCTATATGACTCTGCCAGAGGGTTGTCGTAGTCAGTGGGAGCAGCGGAAGCATTGGTGGACATCAGGCTTATGTCTAGTCATAGACTAAAGCAGATATAGCGGAGATAGATCATCTATTTCTGATGTGACAGTCATAGGTTTGACGTCATCAGAATAGGGGATGGATCTGTTGAGAAGGTAGTAGGAAGTGATATTCCTATACTACGATCGGTTATACTTTGGTTGTCACACAGTAGTTTCTCCATACAGGGCTTGGATTTTATATCAGACATTCTGGTTACTAGATCTATGGTTTTAGATCTAAATTTGGGTGGTTTCCCAATCTGGGTACCTTGACAGCATTCTATGAGTATTTAGAATGGACGACTCCTGGCACGGTAGTGTACCTGCAGGTGATGGAGTCACCCTCTCTAAAGGTGTCTTACAGACTAAAGTGGGGAGGGATACGCATGATTGACATATCACTTGCTTAGGCAATTGAGTCAATCATGAGATGTCAAGTACCACACCAGATGTTGTTCTTGCACTAGATGCAATAAGTTGACATTGATCCAATCCTGGAGAAACAGTCGGAAGCAGTTTTAGAACATAAGTGGATGTTCTAGGAATATGATAACGACAGCCTCATTTGGGAGACAGTTATCATTCCAGGCTTCCAAGGTGACATGGACGACAAGGAGGTTGTCAGAGTTATAGTTTTTCCCTCTGACGAGGGGCAGTATTTTGGACAGGTGATCCAAGGCAATACTGAGGGAGGCATGGCGCAGGATACTGATTAAGTTCAGTTGACGATACAGTCTAAGAAGTTTGGATTTGGAGTTCATTTATGAGCTAGGTCCCATCAGACATCCAGACATTCTAAGACATGTATTGCTCATTTCGGGAGATGGCTTTCTCCGCGAACTTGAGATATAGAGAGACATAGAAAGAAACATCACAGCGGATCCACTCACTGAGGCTGTTCCTCGAACGCAATAGTTTCGCAAACGAGCTTTGTGAGACTGACTAGTAGAGGAGTTGGGTGTTCGGTATCACACGGGCTGTGAGTATGCGGCATCGCAATAATTAGCCTTGAGTGCAAGTGGGAGATTGTTGGAGATAGTGCCCTCAGAGTCAATTATTGGATCACAGGCACGTGATTGCAATGATTGAGGGAGGACCTATCCCGGTAGGACAGTCTTACTCGAGATGATTGTATGCTATCTGGTTTATCTTCATCATCGTGTACTGCTTTAGGTGACCTGACATGTCGCTATTACACGTTGATAGAGCCCCTAGGATTCTTGCTTGACTGCCAGCAGTATGATGGCGATCATATACGTGGGAGCTGGTAGTCTATAAGCACATCCTTAAAAGATCCCTAGTCGTAGGAGTTTCGAGACAGGGCATCGACACTCTATTAGTAGACTAGTGTATACAGTCGAGACCCCGACGAGGGGCGGTGGCCGGTCTCACAAGCCACTGGTGTCAGTTGGTTCACCTAAGATGTATACAGGTGCTCATTGGGTTATGAGTACACCGGACAGGACTCGCCGGGAACCTGCTAGTTGGGATTATACCAGACGTCAGATAGCAGTTCCCTGGTGACATGTGTACAGGTTAGTTCATCGACCTGAGATCGTCATTTGTCTCGTGTGAGTTCCCACTGTGCTTTGATTACTACCCTACCACGGCCCAAAGGAGTCGTGCAAACAGGTTTTAGTTGGGTACAGTCCCGAGCCACATGGAGGCAGTGAGCGGATCTTCAGGGGTTCGTCTCTCCCGGTATTGGGGGTGAGGTCGCGCTGTGTCTAGGAGAGCCATTACGCAAAGCCCTCGGCCGAGGCAGGAGATTTACTGGTAGGTATTCCAGTAGTATCTCAGGGCGTTCTGGGCTACGCTCCGACACGACTTGTACCGCCTTTGGGGGTCTGACTTTTACCAACCCCCTAGGCCCGACATGCGATCCTCATAGACGAACGGACCGGACTGTACGGATATTGTCACTGACAGGCTCAGTAGGGTGTCAGGATGAGTTCGCTCATCGACGTCCCTTTTGGTCAATAGCTGGTGGCCCGTTACGTATTGGCTTATACCTCTGACGTGCTAGTGGTTAAATCCACAGCCATTGTATTGACGAGTCTTTAGAGTCCACCACACTTTCAGTTACTCAGCTTTCGGGCGAAACGCTGTAGAGGCCGTATGGAGATATGGCAGGGTCCGATCAGATACGTGCGGTATTGCACGGATCAGGATCGGACGGTTTGTACTAGTGGCCGTATAGTTATATGGCAGGGTTTGATCTGATACGTGCGGTATTGCACGGATCAGGATCGAACGGATTTTACTAGTACAGTGTAGATTTTGTCTTATTGCATTTGTATCCGGACGGAATACAGATGCGGGTGTGTATGCACAGTATCGGGGTTTTTCCTGTAATTTATTACGGGACCAGTTTTCTGGAGTTGCCAGTTTGCATTCCGTTCCGGCCGGTTTTCCTTTTTTCTTTCCCGGCCGGACTTTTCCGATGGAGGGTGTTATTTGCAAGTTTGCAAATAACACATTGTGGAGGGTTTTCTTGCAAATGTATTTATTATGATAAGCATCTTTAGATACCATTCTTTTCCTTCATCATTTCTTGCTTTATGAAGATTAGAAATGAGTTGAAAGTTGATGTGAGATTGTTATCATGATCTTTTTGGCTATGATCACCACTTGCTTTTACTACCATTACCTTCCTTCTAAGGTTGTGGTTTTTGTATTCTTTCCTCCACCATTCTCATTAGAAGAGTTCTTGAAGACATTTTGAGAGAAAAGAAGATGAGAGCTTCATCTTGAGAGTTTCATTCTTGATCTCTTTTCATGTTAAGAAAAATGCAAGCACCATTTTTCTTATCTTGTTTCCTCCATCATCTTCAAATGGCAACAAACCCAAATGAGACATAGCTTCAACCCTACACATTCTACAGCAAATCTTGGACGCGTCGGCTAGCCTACTTCGCGCCCGAGTTGCCTCGGTATTGAGGTGGGAGCCCGTAAAAGATACAGGCGATGTGGTGCCCTTCCGGCGAGGAGGCGACGACCGGAGTTTCCGCAGGAGATCGGGACGGCGAGGAGAAGACCGGAGGACTCGGATCATTCGGTATACTTCTCTTCCTTTCTCTTGATAGCTAGTATAGGTTAATGGTTAACGATCCGGGTTTTCATTGTCCGCGGTAGCGCCGGTTTCCAAGTAAGGAAAAATTTTAATTCCGCAATTTGGCCTCGGATAGACGGCCGGGGCGCTGCCGTGGCGCAACATGGTATCAGAGCCACGCCATTAACCTTACCTAGCTTGTTCTAATGTGTTTTACATTTCCGATCGACCGAAATCCCAAAAACCACATTTTCCTTTGCATCAGTTTTCTGTTGGAATTTTTTGGTGTCAAAAAATTTTTCAGATTGTAGAAAACTGATGTACATGATATTATAAGACCACTGTAAAAATTCGACAATTTCAGTCGACTTCTTTAGCAGACCGCTTGCGGCTTGCTCGTTGATCTTCTGATCGCTCAATACCCAGGTGGCCGTTATGTTTAGCAGACCGCTTGCGGCTTGTGCGTGTTTGATATGATCATCACCTGCTGCCGGCGTATTGACGAGTCTTTAGAGTCCTACACAGAGGTTTCCTGGCTCAAGCGAAACGAAATAGGAGCGCATATGAGATTTGTGCGGGACCGAGAATAATACAAGTATGAGATACTGGATTCTATTTTCGCGATTTGTATCATCGGACGGTTATATGAGATATAGCCGGGTTACCGAATCAAATGTTGATTCGATATATTGATACACTTGATATTAGTCGGTTATATGCAGTATGACCGGATCATTAAATCAAGTGTTGATTTAATGATTTATGTATAATTATATATTTGATATATTACTTTACATTGACTAGTATTGTTCACTTAAGATAGATTTTCTCACTTGATTTGCACAAGTTGTATATGTGATATATTTTTGTGCACTAGTTTGTATCATGTTTGATGATACATGCAAACTTGGGTGTGTATGTTTTAGACCATGTTTAGTTAATGGCTAGGGTTTTATTTATTTATTTATTTATTTTGGTAAAATAGAATGGTTGCTTTCTTTGTCTTTATGCTAGAAGCTTCATGTTGCTTCAAGCATCTTTGAAAAAGGGTAACAATTTTGTTTTTTCCTTTGACCTAACCATTTACCTAAACTATGGTTTAATCTCTACAAGAGTTTACTCACCCATGGTTGCAACATGATATGTCTTCACTTGATTATTCATTTGATATTATTCTTTTTATTCTTTTCTTTCTTCTTCATCTTCTTCTTCAAGTGAAGAAAGCTAGCTAGAAAATTTCAAGTGAAGAATCCAAGTGAGAAATCCAAATCCAAAGTGAACCCACTTCCTATTTCTTCATCCTCTACCACTTGCCATGTAGTAGAGAGTGTTATCTTCACAAGTTTCATGACCAAGTGAAGATGGAGCTTGAGTTAGAGTTGCCTCGACGTAGATCATCTTCGGCATCGAAGTCATCGACCTAGCCCGCCCATTTCTCCGATGAAACCGACAATAGAGTCCAGGTTTCCGATGATCGCAGCGGAGGGACGTCAACACGGAGCTAGAGAAGTGGAGGACCGGATCTACAAAGGTTGTAGTCACTTTCACTTGTAGTTAAGTTGTTAACTTGCATGTTCTTTCACCTTACCTCTAGTATCGATCTTGTTTAGGGTTTCTCGGCACATAGAAAATTTTTGATTTTAGCATGGTTGATCAGTTGTAGAACCTCATGGGTGTGCCTAGGAACCCTACAATAGTTTAGGTTATTTCCTTCACTAATTCCTAATTAGTGAGGAGGTAGCTTGAGTTGGTGTCTCCTCGACCTAGATCTTCTTCGGCCTCGAAGAATTCAAGAAAGTTTGTTCCTTTCATCTTGTGGAGCCTTTCTAGAGTCCGGGAGTTCACTACTTGGAGCGAAGGGACTACTACACGGAGCTTTTGAAGTGAAAGACCGGTCTACAAAGGTTGTATTCCTTGTTTACTTAGAAGTATAGATGTTTGCATGCTAGTTTCGTCTAATTCTCTAGTTAAGATTCTAGGTTAGGGTTCTTTAGCGCGCCAAATTTTTGAAAACAACATGGTTGATGCCTCCCGAAACCCAGTGGTCGTGCTATGGAACCCATCTTATACCTCGTTGATCTTTTCCTTCGGGTCTTCTTGTTTTCTTCTTGGCTTCATGGTTTAAGCTTGAATCTTATTCTCTTCTTGGCTCCTAAAAATCTTGAATGAAACTCGATCGTCGGTCTACTCTTTGTTGAAGATGATCCATCCGAGAGCCTATGGTTCAAGCTTCAACCTCAAGTATGAGGTAACTAAGATGTCTAGTTTGCTAAACTAGACAACTTAGAAGATGTAAAGAGATGAAAGAAGTATTTTATCTCAAAAGCCCTAGAATTCACAACTCATGTGAGGGTTAGGACTTGAGGAAGAAGGAGGAGAGGAAAAATGGAGAGAGAATGAAGAAACACCAATGAGCTCAAGTCTTGTGTTGTGGCAAGTGAGGAATGACTTAGTCATCCACAATCATCAAGCATGCAATATTTTCAATAGAAAATAATAACCCATGCTTGAATAATAAAGTCAAAAGCAAAAAAAAATCAACTTGCCATGCTTCACCCATACCACAAATATCTCCATTTTCCATCTCATTAATCTATTTCCATAAATAGATAAATCTAATAAAGAGGTGTCTCCTTTTAGAAGCATGTCTTGTGAAATTACAATAATGCCCTCACCGTATATACATACACGTATTCGTATTCCGAAAAATGCGAATACAATGAGATAATAATAATCCAAAAATATAACACTAGAATCTGGCTTAAACCAAAGCCCACTAGTATTATCAGTCCGAACATCATCCGTGTATCCAGTACACGTATATGATCGGAACCCTGCCGTAAAACCATATGACCTCTACATCGTTTCACCTGAACCAGGAAAACCCTCTGTATGGGACTCTAAAGACTCGACAGTACGCTGGCAGTGGGTTTAACCATAAGTCCATCAGTGGCACTAGCTGTACGTAACGGCTACCCAGGTATCTGTCGAAAAAGAAGGCCGATGAGCGAAATCATCCGAAACTCTACTGAGCCTGTCTGTGAAAATCTCCGTGCATTCCGGTCTGTTCTTCTGAGAGTATCACATCCAAGGTCTAGGGGGTGGAAAATGTCAGACCCCTAATTACCAGACAAGTCGTGTCGTTGTGGCTCAAGACCATTCGAGAATCTACTGTTCCAACCACCAGTAATTCTCAATCCGCCCGGGCCAGAGACTTATGGTGTTGACCAACCGATCACTGCGTGACATCGACTCCCTATACCGGGAGAGATGAATCCCCAACAGTCGCTCACTGCCTCCATGTGGCTCGGGACTGTACCCAACTAAAACTTGTTTGCACAACTTAGTAGAGCCATGGTAGGGTGGTAATTAAAGCATAGTGGGAACTCACACGACACAAATGACGACCTCAGGTCGACAGACTATCTGCACTCATGTCACCAGAGAACTGCTATCTGATGCTAGGTATAATACCATCTAGCCAGTCCTCAGCAAGTCCGTCCGGTGTACTGACTTCCAATGAGCACTTATATACAATCTTAGGTGCACCTCACCAATGGCTGGGGGACCAACCCATTGAGCCTCATCAGGGTCTAGATATATATACACTAGTCCACTCTGGAGCATCGATGACCAGTCTCGATACTCCTACGACTAGGGACACTTTAAGGATGCGTCTATCGACTACCCAGCTCCCACAAGTATGATTGCTATCACAACGCTGGTAGTCAGGAAAAAATCCTACGGGCTTTATCAACATGTATACAAGATATGAAATACAAAGTAAAACACATCACATGTTAAGATAAAGACAAACCAAATAGCGTACTATCATATCGAGCAAGATTCCCCTGTACATACATATCCCTAACATCTTATACAATGAAGGCCTCTAGGGTATACATATCCAATAATCTCCCACTTGCACTAAGGCCTATAATTGACGCAATAAGTACCCGCTGTCCGCACTAGAGCCAGTTGCTGGTGTACCGCATGCCCAACATCTCAAAGAGTCTTTCGAACCGGACTTGAGGGATGTCCTTGGTGAATGGATCTGCCATGTTGTCTTTTGTATCTACTCACAGCACCTCGATCTCCTGGTGATCAATGGTCTCCCTGATCAGGTGATAACGCCTCAAGATTTGTCTAGATTTCTGTAACATTTCAGAAAAATAAAATATTATTTTTGGGAATTTATATAATTAAAATAATAAATATTATGAATATTTTAATATGTGGAATTTAGTTGTAATGATATGGTATAATTATATACCGATAAATTGGAAAATATTGGAAAATTTCATTTGAATGTTGATTTTGAAAGGATATTATGTGATTTAGACACTTTATAATTAATTATATACAAGTTTATTTTTAAACTTGATTAGTGTTCACTAATCACACATTGATTGTGTTTTGTGCATGTGACATGCACCATATCAGATTTGCTAGCATTTGTTACATTTATTCTACCATGACTTTCTCTTTTAATTGTAGCATGGCTTTGTTTTTAATTTGGTTATTACAAAGGAAATAAAAGATAAGGAAAAGAAAAAGGAAAAAGAATAAATAAAAGAGTATGGGCAAGAAAGAGAAGAGAGAGAAGTGAGGGATTCATTGACCATGGACTCATTTGTTCATTTCATTTTCTTCACTCATCTTCCTCTTCACCCATGAATGCCCTCTTCATCCACCTCCTTCACCTCCTCAATACACCTCCATTTCCACATCAAAACACCTCATTCCCTTCACTAAAATCATGCACAAGCTTACTACAAGCATGGAGAACCAAGCAAGTTAGGATTTTGAGCACTTAGGGCAACTCAAGAAAATTCTTGAGTTGCCAAATGAGCTAATTCTTTCATATTTAGTATAGCATTTGAATTCCTATAGCCTCTAGACTTGCTTAGAATCCTTTTAGTATGGTTAAGTGATCTTGGAAAATTCAAAGTTAAGGTTAGGGTTTGATTTGAGTTGAGATGGTGCAATTGAAGTTTAGTAGTGACCTTAAACCCCTGTAGTGTTAGTTTTATGGAATGAAACCAGAGATTTAACCCCAAGACATGAACTTATAATCTCCATTGTCGGGTTTTGTGAGGAATTGTGGTGTAGTTTTGAGATCTGCTTTCCCCCGGGGGTCCTGAAAATATTTAGCAATTACTGAGATGTGTGCAGGCAACTTAGAACCTATACCCAAGACCCGAGTGTTAGTTATATGTAGGCCCTAGAGGTCATTACTATACATGAGATGTATATTGTAGTGGATGCTTGGACATATATAGGGAGGACTTTCTTGCTCGACATGATCGTATGCTATCTGGTTACTCTTTACCTTAACATGTACATTAATTGTTTCTGTGTTACATGTTGGTAAAGCCCTTAGGATGAGCACTTGACAACCAAGACTATCATGCAGATTGTACTAGTAGGGCCATGGTAGTCCATAAGTACATCCTTTAAGGTCCCTAGTCGTGGGTGTATCGAGACGGGGCATCGATATGCCAGAGTAGACTAGCGTATGCCTTCTCGACCCATGTAGATGGGCGATGGATGATCCCATATCCATTGGTATTTGACATCAGAGATGATACGGGTGCTCAGTGGAGACTGGGTACACTGGACGGACTCGCCGAGAACTCCCAGATGGTATTATACCTCACATCAGATGGCAGTTCTCTGGTGACATTGGTACAGGTTAGTCTGTAGACCCGAGATCGTCACAGAGTCTTGTGTGATTCCCACTGTGTTTTGATTTCCACCTTTCCACGTCCAAGAGGTCGTGCAAAATGGTGGTTTTTGGGTACAGTCCCGAGTCACATGGAGGCAATGAGCGATACGAGGGGTTTCTTCTCTCCCGGTATTGGGGGTTGATGTTGCGCTGTGCTTGATTGGCCATAACAGGGAAGTCCCTGGCCAGGGCTGGTTTAGAGATTTACTGGTAAGTGTTACCAGTAGTTCCTCGACCCGTTATGAACCTCATATCGGCATGACTTATCGGTTATTGGGGTCTGACGTTTACCACCCCTAGACTTGATATGCGACATATCAGATGAGAAGACCGGACTGTACGGTAGTGTCACTGTCAGGCTTTTGCAGGAGTTGGAGCGGGCTTGCTTGCTGATTTTCTGATCGCTCAATACCCGGGTAGCCGTTACGTCCAGCTAGTACCGCTGAAGGCTTGTGGGTGATTGATGTGATCATCACCTACTGCCGGCGTATTGACGAGTCTTTAGAGTCCTACATAGAGGTTTTACTGGCTCAGGCAAAACGAAATAGGAGCGCATATGTGATATGTGCGGGACCGAGAATAATGCATGTATATGATACCGTAATCTATTCTCACGACTTTTGTATCGCTCGGTTATATGTGATATAGCTGGGTTATCGAGTCAAGTGTTGATTCGATAAGTTGGTACATTTTTTATTAGTCGGTTATATGTGATATAGCCGGATTATTAAATCAAGTGTTGATTTAATAATTTAGTGTATAATTGTATATTTGATATACTAATTTACATTAACTAACATTGGCCCTCTTAAGCATTCTTTTCTCACTAGTGTGTACATGTAATATATATGTGATATATATTAATGTGTATTGTTTATTTTGTGTGTCATGGTTGTTGATACACACTACATGGGTGTAAAAGACATACACCATATTAATTATAATGGTGGGGTTTTAATATCCAAAGTAAATCCAAAATTAGTGGATAATTGTTATATGAATGAAGCTTGTAGAAGCTTGTGGGTGCTTTAACAAAGTCCACTCATTTAGTTTTTACTTAGGATTTTTATTAACCTAACCACTATAATTAGCTATGGTTATGTCTCTACATGAGTTAGTATAAGATACCTACTCACCCATGGTTAGCTCATCTCACTTTGGATTAATTCATTCTCTTCTTTCTTTTTCTTCATCTTCTTCCTCCAAAAGAAAATGGTTTCTAGGGTTTGATCCAAGTGAGGAAATATTGTGAGAAAAGAAATTCTAAAGTAAGCCCACTTCCTATTTCACCATCCTCTACTAGATTAGCACTTTAGTATAGGGTGTTTTCTTCACTTTAGTGAAGTGGTAGCTTAAGTTAGTAATCCCTTGACGTAGATCATCTTCGGATTCGAAGACTTCAAGCAAGACCGTTGCATTCTTCTCATGGAACCGTCCAAGAGTCCGGGAGCAACATGATCGCAGCGAAAGGACTACTACAAGGAGCTTATGAAGTGAAGGACCGATCTACAAAGGTTGTATTTCCTTTTCACTTAGATGTAAAATGGTTTACATTCGTTTCCGTATTAATTTCTAGTTATCGATTCTTGTTTAGAGTTCCTTGAAACGATAAATTTTTGAAAATGGCATGGATGATGCCTCCCGAAACCTTACTGCCGTCGATAGGAACCCTACAGTGGTATCATAGCCCAGATAGGAGATTATACGGATAATGTTAGATTACGAACACGAAACAAACTCTGAACTTGAAACCCTAAAATCCATGTTTCTGTCGATTTTAAAACGAGGCATAAAAATTTTTTAAACATGTATAGAGTCATATATATGTGATAACATGAACACTGGTGAAATTTGGTGTCATTTAGGCACTTTTGGGCCAGCGAGCCCCCCCATACCGGTCCAATCCGAGCCCCCCTCCAAATTTCTCCAGTGTTCTGTTACCTGGGTTTTGGTGCTTCAGGTGTTGTTTATTCTTGCTAAATTGTCATGTGATGTTAATTTACTATAATAACAACTCGGAGTGTTTCGTAGTCGTATTTTAACTATTTTTGGGTAACTTTAGACATTGTTAAAAAGTTCAATCGGATGTCAAATACCCACTTTAACCCTTGCCGGGAAAATTTCCAAGTGTTGGATTTTTCCCGTAGTTAAAAAGCTTTCAAAGATCATGCAAGTTATTCGATGGACCCTCTAGAAGAACAAAACATTAACTTGATTATGTGACCGTCAGAACCGCCACTGAACCGTCGGGTTTGTTGTGGTTCAGCGGTGCCACATGTGAGGCGTTGGTTTGGCCCTTCTACGGCTGGTTCATTGGTACTGTGGCGTGTGCTGAATAACTTTATAACTACGCTCAAGTGTTGAGCTTTTTGGGTAATTTTGGGTGTTTAATGATTCGATTGGAATGTTTAACATCGTCTAGCCTTTTCTGTAATGTGATACAATATGTGGAATTCATACTGTTAGGCATGAAATGCGAAGTATGTGATATTTCGGATTTAGGACGTCTAAGGTGTTTATGGATTCCAAATGTTGTAGTTTTACAGTTTCTTTTCCGCGACGGTAAGTGTAATATGTGATATCGCCGGTTTCATTGCTATATGTCAACGACAATTGGGATGCGCATATTTACTTACGTTGATGGCATGTGATGTTATGTGTTGCTGGATATGTTATATTGGATTGTCGCGTTTTGAATAGCCGGGGGTTTTATGTGAGATGAGAGTTTTTTATTTTCATTCATGTAAAATTAATTGTATGTAATATTCTTTTATTGGGGCACTTCCGGGTTGAGGTTGATGCCACCATTGATGTATATTACCGCATTAGGATAGACCCAAGGAGGATAGCACAAGTAACCGAGTTCTAGAGTCCAGTGGGAGACCATCTCGAGGAGTCGAGATCGGGTATCCTAACTCTAGAATTGATAGGGTTGGTTGCCGCACTCGTAGGGTTCTAGGGGTGTGGGTTTTGGATATTCATCGCGACCGTGGAATCCGTGTTTTATACAGGCTCAAAATAAAACAAGGACCTCCTAGTGTATCCAATATTTCATATGTTTCTTCTTCTGCGATATCTGTGATGTGATCATTTGATATGTTTAGATGGATACTATATATATAGTATATATGATATATTATATAGATGTTGCTTATGTTTTACACCCGTGCTAGCATTGCCCCGCTCTGCCGTTAGTTACCTAACCTAACGGTGCACGAGGAGACATCGAGGCGAATGCGGATGGCATAAGCGTATGTTGTATTTATCTATGATGTTTAGGTGACTTAAATGATGGGACTTCATTAATGTGATTAATGAAAGAAAAGAAACCTAAAAGATGTTGTGGAATCGAATTTTCAAAAATAGGTAGCTACAGTTCTTGCTTTGCATTGCGGTGTTCCTTGTAGAATATCCTGCACCTTATTCGATAAGGAAAGGGCCGAGATCCCTTCACCGGGAGTGACCCCTTTACCAATAACTGGCAGATGCTACAACCCTCGGTTTCATTTTTTGATTGTTTTTCCTAGTTCTTGATTTACATAGTGATATATGTGATATATCCTGCACCTCATTCGACGAGGAATGAGCCGAGATCCCTTCACCGGGAATGACCTCTTTAGCGAAACTAGCAAAAGACTCAAAAACACTCCATTTTAAAATCATTTGATTCTACAACGATATCAAGTTCATTACGCAAAAGGTTTTCTTAAAAACCTGTCGTAGCCCTCCGTCATTTCAGATAAGTACTTCATAGTATTCGTGCTACGTTTGTTGGCTTTCATCAAGGCGTAATGTGCGGTAGCTATTTATGCTTATCTGCATAAGCATATGATGCGATTGGATTAGGGTAGTCGTGCGACTTTGTTGGCTTTCGTCAAGGGTCGTGCGGGTGGGTTTAATTCAATCAAGAAATGTACGGGTTGAACATGACTAGCGGACTATGGTTTGTTGGCTTTCGTCATGGTCATAGCAAGCTAGGGGCAAAATTATCGGGAATTTCAAGTGTTGAAATTTGCAATGAGATTGCATACCTTCTATGAGATAGTTGGATCCCGATACCCACTGCGAGTAATTGTTACTCCTGGGAGAGTTTTACACATTACAATTAGCCGATCAAGTAGGTGTCTAGAAAGACGTCAACGGAGTTACGTCCCTAGGAAAACGAGGTTTATTTTAATTAGGTCCGTACGAAAGCACGGGAAACCTTCATTAAAGTACCGGCACTGGCCTGGCTGAAAGATTGACGAACTTGTAGGGTGTAATTAATCCTGGCTAGTCTTTCCTTTTTGGGTTTGAACGAAGATTTGATAAAAACGGTGGGAGCCATCCTGATTAGATAAAATAATAACCAATCTAATCTTGCAAGAGCCTAGATAGGTAGAGAACTGAGAACGGGTGATAATGTTTCAAGAGTTGAAAATGGTGCAATTGTTGCAGCCAAGATGTTGGCAATTATCACCCTGTATTACCAAATATATTGATTCTGAACGAATGTTATTAGATACAGAACCTGATATACAATATCATATCAGTCTCTTTATTTAGTAAAGAAGGATATAATTTTGTATTGTTGGATATTGTTTTGAACATTTCCTATATCAAGTGTTGATCGATTCAGGCACGCTATCTAAAAGCTTATACGTTCTAAATCAAACCACAGTTCTTAACATACAGAATACACAAAAGAGGAAGAGTTCAGAAATGAACGAATTCTTCTTAAGGCATTGTAGACTAGGTCATATCAATGTGGCACGACTAGCTGAAGTTACATAAAGATGCATATTTAAATCAGTTTGAATTTACATTTTATGAAACTTGCCAGTTATGTCACAAAGATAAAATGACCATAGCTCCGTTCACTGGAAACAGAGAAAGAGTTAGTGAACTCTTGGGATTGATACATGATGATGTATGTAGGTCCCCTGTCTGCACATGCCAGGACTGGTTCTTTGTACTTCATTACATTCAATGATGATCTCTCATGATTCAGACATATGTTCCTGTTGAATAATAAGTCTGAAGCTTTTGAGATATTCAAGGAATGTAAGTTAGAAGTAGAGAACCAAAACAGGTATAAGTATTATGTCCTTTGATGAGATCAGGGAGGGGAATACTTGAGCACGGAATTCCTGGATTATTCTAAAGGAGAATGAGATTCTCTCTCAGCATTACTCCTCCGTATACACCACAACACAATGGTGTATCGGGGCGGAGCAATTGCACCCTATGAGATATGGTGCGCTCTATGATGAGTATTACTGAGTTCCCTATTTCCTTTTTGGGGTTATGCACTTGTGAAGCTGCATACATATTGAATTGGGTTCCAACCAAATCAGGTGCCTACTGCTCCATATGTGATATGGTATGGGAAGAGCCTATCTCTTAATGAAGTTAAGATTTGGGGTTGTCCGGCCTATGTTTAAAAACAAAATCCGGACATGCTCGAGGCAATGTCAGTTCCAGTTCTATGGAAGTTTGTTGGATATCCCAAGCATTCGCAAAGGAATATCTTCTACCGCACCGAGAAACAAAAGGTGTTTTATTTCTCGGCATGCCACCATTTTAGAAAGGGAATTTATTTTGGGAACAAATTAGTGGTCATGAGGTAGAACTGGAAGGAGTTCCAGCTATACACACTGCAGCTGATGATTTGGTAGAACCGGAGGATTCAATAACTCCCAACGAACCTCAGCCTCTCCGCCGATCTGGTAGGGGTCCTCACCCACCTGAGAGATACTTTGGTTTCTCTATGATAGTGGGAGCATGGATTGCATCATGAGATGATGACCCAACTAGTTTCGAGCAGGCCATCAGGAGTGGGGACTCTGTAAGAATGGCTGGATGCTATGCGATCTGAGATGGAATCTATGTACACCAACGAAGTATGGACTTTGGTTGCTATATCTAAAAGCTTAAATCCCCATTATGAGTAAGTATATCTTAAGAAGATTACTTTCTGTACATGGAAAAGTTGAGACTTTCAAAGCTAGACTTGTTAAAGGTTTGCATCATCGACCAGGTGTGGCTTATGATGAAAACTTTTCTAAGTGACTATGCTTAAGCCATACAGACCCTCCTTGCCACTGCTACATACCATGACTATGATATCTGGCGGTTGGGTGTCATGACTGCTGTTCTAAATAGTGATTTAGAAGGGAGCGTCTATAAGTACACAGCCAGGGGGCTTCGAGACAGTGGGAGAATCGGAAACGCGTGCAAGTTGCTTTACAGGTTAAAACAGGCATCGCGGAGTTGGAACATCTGTTTTGATATGGTAGTCAAAGCGTTTGACTTCATCAAAGTGGTAGATGGACTTTGTATATACAAAAGGGTAGTTAGGAGTATGGTGGCGATCCCCGTATTGTACGTGGATGACAAACTCTTGATGGGAAAGGAGTTTCCTATGCTACACTCGGTCAATCTCCTCTTATCACAATGATTCTCCATACAGGATCAAGGTTGTACTTCCTAAATCCAGGGTTTTTAATCTATGAGATAGATCTAAGTGGATGTTAGGATTCTCACTGGGTGTAGTGAGATGGTATCAATCGATCCTGGGGAGAATCACTGGATATCTTCCACAGTGATAAGGTTGACTGAATGTCAGTCGCAGGCATTTTCTTTACCCTCAGTGGTGGGACGGTATGTTAGAAGAGTTCCAAGCTAGATACCGTGGCATACTAGATGATAAAGGCTGGATACATCGCTACCAAAGATGCTACCAAAGAGGCAGTCTGGGTGTGTATTAGTTCATGAGATGAACTTCGTTCCTTCCATTGTGTTACAATGGAGTTGTGGCTTATGCTAAGGAACGCCCGTCCCATCAGTGATCCAGACATATTCTAAGGCAGTATCACCTGATCATGGAGATGGCTGATCTCCAGGGGATCGAGGTTAGGAGAGTAGACTCAGAGGACAACACAGCGGATCCACTCATAAAGGCCTTTTCCTAGAGAGAGAATTTTATCGGATGGTTGAGTATGAGATACTACAACCACTGTTATCAGATGGCCCTAGTGCAAGTGGGAGATTGTTAGTTATATGTATGCCCTAGAGGCGATTACTATACATGAGATGTATATTGTAGTGGATACATGGACATATATAGGGAGGACTTTCTTGCTCGACATGATAGTATGCTATCTGGTTACTCTTTACCTTAACACGTACACTAATTGTCTTTCTGTTACATGTTGGTAAAGCCCTTAGGATGAGTACTTAACTACCAAGACTATCATGCAGATGGTACTAGTGGGGCCATGGTAGTCCATAAGTACATCCTTTAAGGTCCCTAGTCATGGGTGTATCGAGACGGGGCATCGATATGCCAGAGTAGACTAGCGTATGCCTTCTCGACCAATATAGATGGGCGATGGATGATCCCATATCCATTGGTGTTTGACAACAGAGATGATATACGGGTGCTCAGTAGAGACTAGGTACACTGGACGGACTCGCCAAGAACTCCTAGATGGTATTATACCTCACGTCAGATGGCAGTTCTCTGGTGACACTGGTACAGGTTAGTCTGTAGACCCGAGATCGTCATAGAGTCTTGTGTGATTCCTACTGTGCTTTGATTTCCACCTTACCATGTTCAAGAGGGCATGCAAAACGGTGGTTTTTGGGTACAGTCCCGAGTCATATGGAGGCAATGAGCGATAGGAGGGGTTTCTTCTCTCCCGGTATTGGGGGTTGATGTTGCGCTGTGCTTGATTGGCTATAACAGGGAAGTCCCTGGCCAGGGCTGGTTTAGAGATTTACTGGTAAGTGTTACCA
This sequence comes from Agapanthus africanus, assembly GCA_030015575.1. Classification (NCBI taxonomy): domain Eukaryota; kingdom Viridiplantae; phylum Streptophyta; class Magnoliopsida; order Asparagales; family Amaryllidaceae; genus Agapanthus; species Agapanthus africanus. The sequence continues at coordinate 238,295,798 of JASDDO010000029.1, read as the reverse complement.
GTAGTTTCTCGACCCGTTATGAGCCTCATATCGGCATGACTTATCGGTTATTGGGGTCTAACATTTACCACTCCTAGACTTGATATGCGACATATCAGACGAGGAGACCGGACTGTACGGTAGTGTCACCGTCAGGCTTTTGCAGGAGTTGGAGCGGGCTTACTTGCTGATCTTCTGATCGCTCAATACCCGGGTAGCCGTTATATCCAGCTAGTACCGCTGACGGCTTGTGGGTGATTGATGTGATCATCATTTACTGCCGGCGTATTGACGAGTCTTTAGAGTCCTACATAGAGGTTTTATTGGCTCAGGCAAAACGAAATAGTAGCGCATATGTGATATGTGCGGGACCGAGAATAATACGTGTATGTGATATCGTAATCTATTCTCGCGACTTTTGTTTCGCTCGGTTATATGTGATATTGTAATGTTTTAGAAATCTTTATGCGAATTTTTCCGTTTTAGGGTAAATTTGTCGGCATTTTCCGTTTTAACCCGACTGTAATCAAACGTCCATATAGATTTGCCAGCACCTAGTTTAACTAAAATAAAGCTAGGGCGCAAGCTTTGGGGGTATATGGGATGTTTTGGTTCAAATAGATTTTTTCCCTATTTTAATATTATTTTAGTGTGGTATTTATATTTTGGGAAATTTCTCCAGAATTGGAATCTTTTCAAATAAATCAAGTTTGAGTAAAACAAAACCTCTTTATCATATCTAGATATTCTTGTGTGAAAAGGATTTAATGTTTTAATGAAAAGAAAACATTTGAATAGGTGGCATGTGCATGCATATCCATTTATGTGTGCATTTATTGCATTCTTGCTAGAACAATCCACACAATCCCTCAGCTTCCCTCCCTTGGCCGAGAACCTTCCTCTTTCTTCTGCTCTTGACTTTTTCTTTCACCAATTGCATCATTTCAAGCTCAATAAATCTTCAAAATTCCCAATTTAATCACACAAAATACCCTAAGTCTTGATTTTTACTTCTTGATCACTTGGAGCTAGGAAAGCTTGGATCTTGGGAGCAAGTTTTGATAGGTAAAATCCCTAATCTGTTAAATGGGAGTTTTTATGTTGTATAGCTCGTTGGTTGTAGCGTAGAACTCTTTATGTATCGATTAGTGCAATATCGTGTTTTTAGTGTCTTTTTAGTGTCTTTGTGAACTGCTGTGACCTGGAAATTTTACTGTGTAACTAAACAAGTTTGTAGTGATGTGCTAGTGAACCTAAGACCCCACCTGAGATATGAGACCCACCCCACTGGCTTTGGCCGGTGACCTAAGTAGGAATTCCGGAGACACCGGTTTTGTAGAGAACTTAGGGTGTTGGTTTCTTGTGGGTAGTTGTCTGCTGTGGTTTATGGGTGTTTGGTACTGTTTACTTTTTTACTATTTACAGTATGCAAAATCTGGGATCGTTTTCTTATAATCTAGTGTTTTGTGTTCGCGCGATACGTTATACGACACGGATCGTGCACTTGGTGTGATTTTGCTCTTAGGTTGTTTTCGTCGTGTCGTTACACACATTACCTACAATACGAACACTTGAGAGTTTGTTTTGTGTTGTTGCGTCGATTAAATATAGTTTGTGCGTGTTTTGGGCCTATTATTATTATATACTTGCTTTATTGTTTTATTGTGGTAGGTTCGCAGGCGGGGACTTCGGACACTGCTATAAGGGGAAAACAAGTGGTTGGCTTCACTTAGCCAGGAGCGTTGGTGAGTAGATTTAACATCTACAGGGGAATCGCCCGCATGGCGTTATACGTCTGGGCTAGAAATGACATGACTTGTCGCATATTCTATGTCAAATTTAGAATTGCGTATTCACCCTACTGCTTAGTTAATTGTTGTGCTTGGACTAGTATCCTTAGGACACTGCACTATTATTGATGGCTCATGTTGCACGAGCACTGATTGTATGCCACGCACACCGTCAATAATTGCCATGTCATACACAACCCACATATAGAAATGGTATTGTTTGGTTAGGGACATTGAGACATTGATTCATATTTCTTAATACATGTGACTTATAGCATACCTGTATACCTATATGCTTACACATATGCCTTGACATACTTACATGCTAGTTATCTGTATACCTATAGAGTATTGTACCATTAGCGATCGGTAAATACACATAATGACATAGCTACATGTATATCTTGCATACATCCTCACTTATATCCGGGGGGTATATTACATCATTACTGATAGGTAGATGTCTATATCTTGCTATACCTTTATGTTTACACATATATCAGTTATAGCTACATGTTTACCTTTACTTGATGTCATTTAGAATTGGAGAAATTATGAACCGCATAATTTATATTTTAACTGGTTGCAGTTAAATAGCGGCCTGTCCTTTATACGCTCGCATTTCAGTTTCATGTCGCGTATATTATATTCATGGATTCTCGCATTGAGATATGGATTTTTCATGATGTTTTCTGGATTTGAGGACCATGGTAGTTTCATGAAATTTTGCATTATTTGAAAAACCCGGTTTCTCTTGATATGATATTTTAGCAGCCACCATGAGATTTATCGGTTCTGATATATATATACCCCACGCGAGAAACGGAGGGAGCCGTGTGCGGGTACATGGTGGGACCCGGAGGTACCCCGGGGCAAGAATCTCAGTGAGGAGATGAGTTAGTGGGGGAACCATACTTTCCGGTGACAGTACCCATGACTCGGCGGTTATCATGGGGATACCGACGGGAGTCATGTGCGTATAGATACATCGAGAGGCGAGGGTCAGAGCTAGGCACTCGAGCTTTCGGTATAGCGTATGATACGTACCTATCAGGGTGCCAGTCATGGTGACAACACCTGATAGATCAGTCTTTCTGTGTCGATGCTTGACACATTGTTTTCATGATATTTTACTCCTAAGTATATATATATTAGTGGAATGGGATGCTAATATATATGTATACATCATCATATTTATTCATGCAAATATACCTAGGATATAAGAGATGCACTTGAACCTTGGATTTAGGACATTTGAGATTTACTTGATATTGAATACAGGATATATATGAGATTTGCTGATTTTGTACATTCAGGATATATGAGATTTACTTGATATTGTACATTCAGGATTTGTGAGACTTATATGATATGAGAGCCAATTTGGGGGCTGATTTGAGTAATTGGGATTTGGATTGTCTTGATGGATTTTGATCCTACCACGATATCAGGATTCCGTGGAAATGACATGTTTCATTCCATACTTCATACTTATTTATATGCACTGCTTCATGTGTTAGTTGTACCTGTTAGAGTACTTTTCATGACTGTTGCATATATACCTTTTCATATCATTATTGCATGATTTTTGCATACCGATTGTCATATCATTACTTCATGTACTTGTAGTACCTGATAGAGTACCTTACATGACTGTTACATATATATCGTCATATTATTGTTTCATGTACTAATTGTACCTGCCAGTGTACTTTCATGACTGATGCATTACATATGACCATTCATTGCTATTAGATGCTTATGTTAGATTATCGCTGTACGTACATACTCGCGATTACCTGCATATGTTATTTTACTATTCACGAGTTTGCAACTCACCCCCGTTGTGCCACAGTGTCTTGCAGGTGTTCTTCAGGATAGTCAGAGGCAGGGCTATCTTCATCCGTCGTATCATCTTTTGCTGCGGATACCGCTTCGCCTGATAGTGTGCAATTTTGCTTAGGTAGGTTTTGCGATTATCCGATGTTGCTTGTTGTATATTCGTTGTATCCTGTACTCTCCATCTATCATTTTCTTGTATGACTTAGAGACTTGGTGTGAGGACGATATTGTATATTATTTTGTGACTTGGAGGTTTTTATGCAGTTTTAATTATATCGTCTCTTTCTTCGCTACGGCGTCGTATATCTGTTGTGGTGGTTGTTTTCCGTCTTTTGGCGTGGATTTGCTCCCGTTGGGGATGCTTTACTTTATATTTATATTGTACCCATTTTTGGGGTTGGTTTTTACAAAAGAGGTGCTGTCGAAATTTTCAAGAAAGTAAATTGGACTTAGAATTTATACTTGAGATTTTTAAAAGTTTAAACAATATTTCTTATCTTTTCTTGTCTTTTAATGGTTTAGATTTCTGGGTTTTGGCTTTCTTTTATTGCGTTACGCCTGTAGACGTTGCGTAGTATTAGGGCCGTCACGTACCAAATTCGGGTCGTGATAAAGTTGGTATCAAAGCGCTAGATTTTACTTTTCGGAGTGTAGGATGACCTTGGTATGATGGAGTAGGTAGCTTAAGCAGAGTAACGTAGTGTGTGTATGTTCACGGCATACTCACTATGCAGTACTCCGCCTAAAGTGACCTAAGTACTAATTTCTTGAAATACCTTCCTTGATGATTCATATTCTTGTGATTTGATTTCCGTGTTCTTATCGAATCTTATATTCCATTTATAGCCTTTGCCGCCGATGATTATGGGGACTCAGAGTGATGCGGCGAGGGCCGAGGTTTGAGTAGACTCGGGTGGTATGAGGACTGACCAGGATGGCACGCTCGTTGCACAGAAGCAGACGGATTTGACTTCGACAGATAGTATCGCTAGGTTTGTGGCAGAGATGCAGGACTTGCGCCAGACGATGAGTTCATTAGTTGAGGCCATTCGAGCGCAGCGACAGGAGGTTGTCACCCCTGTTACCCAGTTGTTCCTTGCGGTCAGTACACATCATTCCGTCACCTACACAGCACCTATGGATGCAGCCCCAGTTCACGAGACACGTCTTCTTGAGACTTTGGGAGTTCCGGAACAGTGGAGGACTCGTACAGGTGTACCAGCCTAGAGACAGAGGCTTAGGCGTCGAGACAGATTTCGTGACCGTCGCGGGACTAGCAGAGGCTTGGGATGAGGACAGTCGTTCAGCTCTCATCCCCAGGAGGGTCAACTGCCATCGTATGGATGTTTTCGATGCGGGAGCCTTCATCACCACATCAGGGGTTGTTCTTTGGTACCGCGTCAGACCCATGTTCAGAGAGGTCATGGTCACGGAGGGTTGGTTCCAAGAGAACGGTCTGGCAGAGGAAGAGTTCTGATAGTTCCGGGTAGGAGGCAGACACGAGAGTTTGCTTCTACTAATCGGAACGCGCAGGCGTCCAATGCTGAGTTTTCAGGTATTCTAAATCTGCATGTTCGTTTGTTTCGTAGGTTTGTTTTTAGTTGGGATCTTTGCACTCATTTTTTTACACACGTTGTGCTATGTTTGGGACGAGAGTCGTCTGAGGTAGATCAGTCGTTTGTTGTGTTAACATCTTTCAGCGATTCTTTTGTTGCGCGACACATATTTCAGCCGTGTGCCAATCGAATAGGAGATAGAGATTCGTCCGTCGTTATGATCCTTCTTGTGAGGTTGGATTAGACGTTCTCCTAGGCACGGACTAGTTAGATACGTGCTAGGCGTCTGTGGACTGCCGCGAGAAAACAGTCAGGTTTTGTTTTCCCGGCGAGTCAGTTCTTGTTGTGCAGGGGGACAGTTGTGTAAGTGCACGGCGGCGCCCCAGCCGTCAATCCGACGCCGGAATGCGGAAGCGATACTTTTCTTTAACTTTTCAAACCGGCACCACCGCGCACTATAAACCCGGATTGGGCCATTAAACTAGTCCTAGCTAAACTAGAGAAGGGGGTAGAGAGATATACCGAGCGATCCGTGTCCTTTGGTCTTCTCGTCGTCGTCCAGATCTCCCCGCGGAATCTCCGGTCTCCACCTCGTCGCCGGAAGGGCACCACGTCGCCGGCTTCTTTTATAGGCTCCCACCTCTGGACTGAGGCAACTCGGGCACGAAGTTGGCGAGTCGACGTGCCCAAGGGTTGCTGTAGAATAGTGTAGTGAGCTATGTCTTATTTGGGGTTCTAGGAGGTTGCCATTTTGGTGGAGGAAATGAAGTGGTGGAATTTTGTGATGAACTTGAGATTTTAGCAAGCATGAAGAGCAAAAATCCCCACTACCAAAAATTGGACAGCCCCTACATCATCTTGTGGCCGGCCATGGCAAGGAGAATGGGAGAGAGTGTATCAAAAATGAGGGGAGCCACACAACAATGCAAGTGAGAGGAATGATATGTGATCATGACAAGAAGAATGATCACCAACAAATCCACACTCCATCAACAACCATGATTACTCTAAAAATTCAAGCAATCAAGAGAAGAAGAGGTCAAATGGTGGTGCAACCATCATGAAGCAATAATATGCAAATAACACCCTCCACAAATGCTTTTTTGCACAAATGCAAATAAGCCCTCCTCCACCAATCTTCGTCCAAAGAATGATATAAAGGAAATTGGCCGAAACAGAAAACAAACTGGCAACTCCAAAATCTGATCCCGTAATAAATTACAGGAAAAACCCCGCTACTGTGCATACACACCCGCATCTGTATTCCGACCGAATACAAATGCAATGAGACAAAATCTACACAGTACTATACTAGGATCCGGCTTAAACCAAAGCCGGCTAGTATTAACCGTCCGATCCTGATCCGTGCAATGCCGCACGTATCTGATCGAACCCTGCCATATCTCCATACGGCCTCTACAGCGTTTCGCCTGAACACTTGAGCAACTGTCTGTGGGGGACTCTAAAGACTCGTCAATACTATAGCTGTGGATTTAACCACTAGCACGTCAGAGGTATTAGCCATACGTGACGGGCTACCGGCTATTGACCAAAAGGGACGTCTGTGAGCGAACTCATCCTGACACCCTACTGAGCTTGTCAGTGACAATATCCGTACAATCCGATCCGTTCGTCAATGAGCATCGCATGGCGGGCCTAGGTGGTTGGTAAAAGTCAGACCCCCAAAAGCGGTACAAGTCATGTCGGAGTGAAGCCCAGAACACCCTGAGATACTACTGGAATACCTACCAGTAAATCTCCTGCCTTGGCCAAGGACTTTTCATGTTCTGGCTCTCCAAGACACAGCGCGACCTCACCCCCAATACCAGGAGAGACGAACCCCTGAAGATCCACTCACTGCCTCCATGTGGCTCGGGACTGTACCCAACTAAAACCTGTTTGCACGTCTCCTTTGAGCGTGGTAGGGTAGTAATCAAAGTACAGTGGGAACTCACACGAGACAAATGACGATCCTCAGGTCGATGAACTAACCTGTACACATGTCACCAGGGAACTGCCATCTGGCGTCAGGTATAAGACAAACTAGCATGTTCCCGGCGAGTCCTGTCCGGTGTACTCATAACCCAATGAGCACCTATATACATCTTAGGTGAACCAACTGACACAAGTGGCTTGTGAGACCGGCCACCGCCCCTCGTCGGGGTCTCTACTGTATACACTAGTCTACTCTGGAGTATCGATGCCCTATCTCGAAACTCCCACGACTAGGGACCTTTTAAGGTTGTGCTTATAGACCACCAGCTCTCACCTATATGATCGCCCTCATAGTGCTGCCAGTCAAGCAAGAATCCTAGGGGCTCTATCAACGTGTAATAGCGACCCGTCTGGTCACCTAAAGCAGTACACGATGATAAAGATAAACCAGATAGCATACTATCATCTTGCGTAAGACTGTCCTATCGGGATAGGTCCTCCCTCAATCATTGCAATCACGTGCTTGTGATCCAATAATTGACTCTGAGGGCACTATCTCCAACAAGTTGTGCCGCCTCTCACATCTTGAATTCAACCTTATCGCTAGTCGGCTTTTGAAGAGAGGATGTCATGGATTCTTGGCGTTCATTCAGGATACCGGAGCCACAGTGGGTTTGTTGGACCGGGTTCCTTCGTGCGAGAGTTTTCCGACGTTGTTCCAGATTAGCCGGGGAAGCTTAAGGAGCTTATGGATTGGCTGCAGAGTGGTTTGTTGGGGTGCTTGTGCATCTGAGTGTTTCTCTTTGGGGAGCTCTTATTTCTGTTCGTCAAGAAGAAAGACGGCAGTTGAGGATGTGTATTGATTGATCGTCAATTGAACCGGCTTACGGTGAGGATAGGCATCCTTTACCTCGCATTGACAATTTCTTCGATCAGCTCCCGAGTGCGAGACATTTTCTAAGTTTGTTTGGGATCAGGTCATCATTGTTGTGGGTTCGGAGTGATGACATTCCAAAGACCACCTTGTGCGTGCTACGGGCTTTGTGTGTTTTGGTGGTGTCATTGGACTCACCAATGCCCTAGCAGCAATCGTAGATATGATGAACCAGATTTCTTCAGGCCGTTCCTCGACCAGTTACTGTTGTGTTATTGACGACATTCTGGTCTATTCTAATGTGTCTTGAGGAACAGGAGCAGCACTTGAGGATTTGTTTTGCAGATACTGGGAGAGCACCAGCTGTTTGCTAAATTCTCGGAGTGTTCCTTCAGGCCTATTTGTGTTGACTCCTGGGTCTTGTAGTTACGGGAGACGGTTTTTGTATGGTTCCGAGGAAGATCGAGGCCGTACAGCTTAGGCCCATAGTTATATCCGGGACAGAGGTCCGCAGATTTTTGGGCTTAGCAGGTTTTTACCGCCGTTTCATGCAGTATTACTAATGTATTGCTGCACCGTTGACTGGACTGACCAGAAAGGAGGTTCTTTTTCTTTGGACTGAGGTATGCATGCGGAGTTTTCCAGCAGTTGGAGATTCGGTTGACAACTGCACCAGTTCATTCTTGCTTTCTGGTTCGGGCGACTTTGTTGTTTAACTGTGATGTTTCGCAAGTAGGCTCGATTGTGTACTGAGGTGACACTATAGAGTTATCGCTTTTTGCTTCCCGACAGTTGGAGGAAGTACGAGCAGGATATTCCACTCATGATCTGTAGATGGCCGCGGTGGTCGTGCATTGGAGATATGGAGACACTACTTGTTCGAGAGTCGTGTCAGATTTTCATGGACCACCAGAGCTTAATGTACATCTTCCTGCAGCGGGTTTTGATTGTTGAGATAGTCTTCTGCAGATTTACAGTTCTTGTGTGATCGTTGAGTACAGCTTAAGTTTGCCTCTACTCAGGGGACAGCTTACTCATGTCCGCACCCGACCACTTTTCCTTAATCGCTTTCGCGAGGCACTGCCCGCCGATGCTCGTTCGTCAGAGATACTTGAGCATATTCGGCTGTGTAATGATTCGGAGTCTTTGAATTGTGACCAAATGTGCTACGTTTAAGGACGCGTTTCTGTACCTGATACTATTGGGCAGAGACGCGAAATCCTGTAGTAGGCACATCTGTCAAACTCTTTGTACTCATTCAAGTTCCACCAGCATTTGACGTGACTTATGAGATAGTTACAGGTGGGCAAGGATTTAGAGAGAAGTTTCGGGTTTCGTTTCAAGGTGTCTGTCTGGTTGTGTGCTAAGGTTGAGCATCTGAAACCGGCTGGAGAGTTTTAACCGTTCCGGAGTGGGAATGTGAGCAGATCTCCACGAATTTCGTTGTGGCGTCTACCCAGGTTTAGTAAGGGTGTGACTCCATTCGGGTGTTTTTTGTCCGGTTATACTCAGTTTACTTAGTTGTTCTTTGTTAAGTTTGTGCGTTGCACGGAGTTCCTTCATTGGTCGTATCCAATATAGGGCACCCTGTTCGCTTGCCGTCTTGGGCAGGAGCTTCAGGACGCCTTGGGTACTGGTTGAGCTTTAGTTCCGTTTTTCCATCCGCTGGATGATGGTTTTGTGAGAGCGGGCTATACCGACTCTGGAGGATATGCTTCTACGTACGTATTAATTTGTAACTTTTTAGAAAATCGTTATGCGAATTTTTCCGTTTTAGGGTAAAATTATCGGTATTTTTTTGTTTTAACCCGACTGTGATCAAACGACCATATAGACTTACCAGCACCTAGTTTAGCTAAAATAAAGCTAGTGCGCAAGCTTTGGGGGTATATGGGACGTTTTGGTTCAATTGAATTTTTCCCAATTTAAATATTATTTTAATGTGGTATTTACATTTTGGAAATTTCACTTAAGTGATCTTTTCAACAATTAAGTTTGAGTTAATTAATCCTTTACATAATATCAAGATATTTGTTTGGAAATTATAATTAAGATTAAAGAAAAAGAAAAGAATTGTTTGAGGTGCATGAATGTGCATATGAATGCATTTATGTGTGCATTTATTGCATTCTCACTAGAAATTGCTAGGAAATTCCACACAAAACCCCCACCTCATCTCTTAGCCGAGCTCTTCCTCCCCCATTCTGCCCTAGATCATTTCATTTCCTTTTTGCATCTATTCCAAGAAAATTAAATCTCTAAAATTCCATTTTAATCTCACAAAATACCCCAAGTCTTGAATTAGCATCTTGGAGCTAGGAAAGCTTGGATCTTGGAAGAAAGGTTGATAGGTATAATCCCTAATCTATTAATTAGGAGTTTTTATATTGTGTAGCTCGTTGGTTGTAGTTTAGAACACGTTAGATATCGATTTGTGCAATATCGTTTTTTTAATGTCCTTTTTGAGTCTCTGTGATCTGCTTTGATCTGAGATTTTTAGTGTTTGATCAAACAAAATTGTAGTGATGTACTAGTGACCCTGGAGCACCACCTGAGATACGAGACCCACCCTACCGGCCTTGGCCGGCGACTCAAGACGAAATTCCGGCGACGCCGGCTATTGAGGGAAGTGTTGGTTTTTGTGGGTAGTTGTCTGCTGTTGGTTAGGGGTGTTTGGTACAGTTTACTTTTTCAGTATTTACAGTATGCAAAATCTGGGATCGTTTTCCTATAATCTAGTGTTTTGTGTCCGCACGATACGTTATACGACACAGATCGTGCACTTTGTGTGATTTTGCTCTTAGGTTGTTTTCGTCCTGTCGCTACGCACGTTAGCCACAATACGAACACTTGAGAGTATGTTTTGTGTTGTTGCGTCGGTTAAATGTAGTGTAGGGTTACTAGGCACTCTAAGAAGGTTCTACAAGGCATCAACCATGCCCGATTAAAATTTTAGCCGTGCCGAATAACTCTAAACAAGATCTTTGCTAGATAATTAGGGTAACACATGCAAGTAAATAACAATTACGGCTAAGTGAATACGAAATACAACCTTTGTAGATCGGTCCTTCACTTATTAAGCTCCTTGTTGTAGTCCCTTCGCTGTGATCATCGAACTCCCGGACTCTCGGACGGCTTTACCAACATGTAACAGAGAGACAATCAGTGTACACGTTAAGGTAAAGAGTAACCAGATAGCATACTATCATGTCGAGCAAGAAAGTCCTCCCTATATATGTCCAAGTATCCACTATAATATACATCTCATGTATAGTAATGGCCTCTAGAGCATACATATAACTAAAAATCTCCCACTTGCACTAGGGCTATCTGATAACAGTGGTTGTAGTATCTCATACTCAACCATCCCATAAAAGTCTCTCTCTGGGAAAAGGCCTTTGTGAGTGGATCCGCCGTGTTGTCCTCTGAGTCTGCTCTCCTGACCTCGATCCCCTGGAGATCAACCATCTCCATGATCAGGTGACACTGCCTTAGAATATGTCTGGATCACTGATGGGACGGGCGTTCCTAGGCATAAGCCACAACTCCATTGTCACACAATGGAAGGAATGAAATTCATCTCATGAACTAATATACACCCAGACTGCCTCTTTAGCAGTATCTTTGGTAGCGATGTATCTAGCCTTTATCGTCTAGTAAGTCACGGTATCTAGCTTGGAACTCTTCCAACATACCGTCCCTCCACTGAGGGTAAAGACAATGCCTGTGACTGACATTCAGTCGTCCTTATCACCCTGGAACTTTTCCAGTGATTCTCCCCAGGATCGTTTGATACCATCTCACTACAACTAGTGAGTATCCTAACATCCAATTAGATCTAACTCATAGATCCAAAACCCAGGATTTAGTAGGTATCACTTTGATCCTATATGGAGAATCATTGTGATAAGCGGAGATTGACCGAGCGTAGCATAGGAAACTCCTTCCCCATCAAGAGTATGTTATCCATGTACTCTACGAGGATCACCACCATACTCCCTACTACCTTTTTGTATATACAAGGTTCATCTACCATTTTGATGAAGTCAAACTCTTTGACTAACACATCAAACCAGACGTTCCAACTCCGTGATGCCTGTTTTATCACATAAAACATCTTGCACACGTTTCTACTGCCCCCACTGTCTACAAAGCCCTCTGACTGTGTACTTATAGACTCTCTCTTCTAAAACATCATTTAGAAAAGCTGTCATGACACCCAATCGCCTGATATCGTAGTCATGGTATGTATCCGTGGCAAGTGGGATCTGGATGGACTTAAGCATAGCTTTGAAAGTCTTAACTTTTCCATGTACACCAGGTAATCTTCTCAAGATATACTTGCTCCTGATGGGGATTTAACCCTTCAGATAAGGCAACCAAAGTCCATACTTTGTTGGTGTATAAAGATTCCATCTCAGATCGTTAAGCATCCAGCCATTCTTACAGAGTCCCACTCCTGATGGCCAGCTGGAAACTAGTTGGGTCATCATCTCATGATGCATTCCTCGCTCCCACTGTCATAGAGAAACTGAAGTATCTCTCAGGTGTGTGAGGAACCCTACTAGATCGGTGGAGAGGCTGAGGTTCATTGGAAACTCTTGAATTCTTTGGTTCTACCAAATCATCAGCTGCAGTTTGTATAGCTGGTACTCCTTCCAGTTCTACCTCATGTCCACTAATTTCTTCACAAGAAATTCCCTTTCACAAAGGTGGCATGCTGAGAAACAAAACATCTTTTGTTCCTCGGTTTGGTAGAAAATATTCCCTTGCGAATGCTTGGGATATCCAACAAACTTCTACAGAACTGACTTTGCCTCGAGCTTGTCCGGATTATGCTTTTAGACATAGGCTGGACAACCCCAAATCTTAACAAACTTAAGATATGGGCTCTTCCCTTTCCATATCTCATATGAAGTGGTAGGCATTTGATTTGATCGAAACCCTATTCAATAGGTATGCAACTTCACAAGTGCATAACTCCCTAAAAGGAAATAAGTAACTCGGTAGTACTTATCATAGAGCACACCTTATCACATAGGGTGTGATTGCTCCGTCCCGATACACCGACGTGCTGTGGTGTATATGGAGGAACAATGCAGAGAGATAATCTCATTCTCCTTTAGAATAGTGCAGGAATCCCATGCTCAAGTATTCTCCTCCCTGATCACATCAAAGGACATAATACTTATACCAGTTTTGGTTCTCTACTTTCAAACTTATATTCTGTGAATATCTCAAAAGTTTCGGACTTGTGTTTCAATAGGAACATATGTCTGAATCTTGAGAGATCATCAGAGAATGTAATGAAGTACAAAGAACCGGTCTTGGCATGTGTAGACAGGGGACCTTCATACATCAACATGTATCATCCCAAGAGTTCACCAACTCTTTCTCTGTTTCCAATAAACGGAGCTGTGGTCATCTTATCTCTGTGACATGACCGGCAAGTTTCACAAGATGTAAATTCAAACTAATTTAAATATGCATCTATATGTAACTTCAGCTAGTCGGGTCGCATTAATATGACCTAGTCTACAATACCTTAAGAAGGATTCGTTCATTTCTGAACTCTTCCTCTTGTGCGTGTTCTATACGTTAAGAACTGTGGTTTGATTTAGAACGTCGATGGTTTTAGATAACGTGCCTGAACCGATCAACTCTTGATATAGGAAATGTTCAAAACATTATCCAACAATACAAAATTATATCCTTTCTTTACTAATAAAGAGACTGATATGATGTTGTATATCAGGTTCGGTATCTAATAACATTCGTTCAGAATCAATGTATTCTGGTAATACAGGGTGATAACTACCAACAGACTTGGCTGCAACACTTGCACCGTTTCTATCAAATGAAACTTATCACCCGTTCTCAGTTCTCTACCTATCAGTAGCCCATGTAACAAATTACATATGTGGGATCCTGATCCGGTATCTCATACCCAAGACGTAAAGGATACTGAGAAATAGTTCTCTGTAATGAACACACCCGAAGAAGATGCATCATCATGCACTTTCTTCGTTTGGGCGGCACGGGAATTCTGGTAATCCCCTATTTCCTGCTCTGTCTTATAACATTTATAAGTTGGAGCGGGACCAACGTTCCCCATCTCAGTATAACAAGCAGGTTCGGTCAATACATCCATATTTTTATCTTGATTAAGGAATGATATGGTCGCTACCTGCAGAGAGAGAGAGAAGAAAACATTCTGCGTGGGCTCTTGCAAGATCAGATTGGTTATTATTTTATCTAATCAGGATGGCTCCCACCGTTTTTATCAAATCTTCCTTCAAACCCTAAAAGGAAAGAATAGCCGGGATTAATTACACCCTACAAGTTCGCCAATCTTTCAGCCCGGCCAGTGTCGGTACTTTGAGGGAGGTTCCCCGTGCTTTCGCACGGACCTAATTAAAATAAACCTCGTTTTCCCATAGGCGTAGCCCCGTTGACACCCTTCTAGACACCTACTTGATCGGTTAATTGTAATGTGTAAAACTCTCCCAGGAGTAATAATTACTCGCAGTGGGTATCGGGATCCAACTATCTCATAGAAAGTATGCAATCTCATTGCAAATTCCAACACTTGAAATTCCCGATAATATTTTGCCCTTAGCGTCCGATTACCTTGACGCAAGCCAACAAAGCATAGTGCGCTAGTCAAGTTCAACCTGTCATTTCTTGATTGAATTAAACCCACCCGCACGACCCTTGACGCAGGCCAACAAAGTCGCACGACTACCCTAATCCAATCTGCATCATATACATAAGCAGATAAATACTAGTTAGCTACCGCACACTACGCCTTGACGCAGGCCAACAAACGTAGCACGAATAGTAAGTAGGACTTATCTGAAATGACGGAGGGCTACGACAGGTTTTTCTGAAAACCTATTGCGTAATGAACTTGATATCATTGTAGAATCAAATGATTTTAAAATCGAGTGTTTTTTAGGCTTTTACTAGTTTCTCTAAAGAGGTCACTCCCGGTGAAGGGATCTCGGCTCTTTCCTTATGGAATAAGGTGCAGGATATATCATATATATCACTGTGCAAAGCAAGAACTAGAAAAGCAATCAAAAGACAAAACCGAGGGGTGTAGCGTCTGCCAGTCATTGCTAAAGGGGTCACTCCCGGTGAAGGGATCTCGGCCCTTTCCTTATCGAATAAGGTGCAGGATGTTCTACAAAGAACACCGCTATGCAAAGCAAGAACTGTAGCTACCTGTTTTTGAAAATTCGATTCCACAACTTCTTTTAGGTTTATTTTCTTTCATTAATCACATTAATGAAGTCCCATCATTTAAGTCACCAAAACATCACAGATAAATACGACGTACACTTATGCCATCCGCATTCACCTCGATGTCCCCTCGTGAACCGTTAGGTTAGGTGACTAGCGACAGAGCGGGGCAGGGCTAGCGCGGGTGTAAAACATAAGTAATGTCTATATAATATATCATATATACTATATACAGTATTTATCACAACATATCAAATGATCACATCACAGATATCGCAGCAGAAGAAACATATGAAACATTGGATATACTAGGACGTCCGTATTTTATTTTGAGCCTCTATAAAACACGGATTCCATGGTCGCGATGAATATCCAAACCCACACCCCTAGACCCCTAAGAGAGCGGCAAGCAACCCTACCAATTCTAGAGTTAGGAGACCCAGACTCGACTCCTCGAGTTAGTCTCCCACTGGACTCTAGAACCCGGTTACTTGTGCTCTCCTCCTTAGGTCTATCCTAGTGCGGAAAAGTAAATAATATACAAATGGTGACATCAACCTCATCCCGGAAGTGCCCCAATAAAAGAATATTACATACAATGAATTTTACATGAATGAAAATAAAAACCCTCATCTCACATAAAACCTCCGGCTATTCAAAAACGCGACGATCCAATATAACATATCCAGCAACACATAACATCACACATGTCATCAACGTAAGTAAATATGCACATCCCAATTGTCGTTGACATATAGCAACGAAACCGTCGATATCACATATTACACTTACAGCCGCAAAAAAGAAAGTGTAAATCTACAACAGTTGGAATCCGCAACCTCCTTAGACATCGCATGCCTAACAATTATAAACCCCGCATTTTAGTCTCTATATCAAAAACTCTTTTCAATATCTAGTTGGGCAATTCAACAAGATTCCCGATATACAGATCGAATGCTCGTCGCAAACTTTAGTAGACGGCCGCACCCCCGATGCCGTTGATGAAGTGCACTAAGGAGGAACACCGCTGCCGCGAGCACCCGAACGGATGCTTTTGGCGACGGGGTTCTCCTACAGTCACTTTGTTGGGGCTTTAGGGTGTGGCTGTCTATTAAGTTTACCCAGCGAGTATCCGCGTATGCTACGTGATTGCGACGGACTTTTGATCGCATCAAAATTCCGTGGCAACCGATCATCTGAGACTAAACTGCTATGTTTATAACATTCAAATTAGTTATCTCATAACTACTTGTGGATTCCAAATATTGTATCACATTCCAGATAAATAGACAATGTTAAACTTTCTGATCGAATAATCAAACACCCAAGTTTTCCCAAATAGTTCTCAACACTTGAGGGGAGTTTAAAAACATCCATCACATGCCACAGTACCAATGGTCCATCCGTAGAAGGGTCAAGCCAACGCCTCACATGTAGCAACGCCGTACTGCCCTAAACCCTAAGGTTCAAAAGGCAGTTTAAGACGGTCACATAATCGAGTTAAGGTTTGTTGTCTTCTAGAGGGTCCATTGCGTAACTTGCACGATTTAGACGTTCTTAAACAACGGAAAAATCCAACACTCGGAAATTTTCCGGGTCGGGAAAAAGTGAGTTATTGATATCTGTTCGAACATTTTAATACTTTCTAAATTATCCGGAAAAACACATAGACGAAGTTAAACTTTCCGATCGAATCAATGAGCTGCCAATACAACCCAGAAAACTCAAAACTTGAGTATAAATTAAAAATACTCAGAAACATCAGGAAATTAAATAGGAACATTTCTGTGCAAAAAGATAAGCGTGACGTCACCTTATGGCCGCGGAACCGCCGCGGGAGCCATGCTCGTGCCGCGGTTCCGCGGCTCTTTGGGCGCCAAACTTTATCGTTTTACGCAGTTTTCCATATAATTGCCTTCTAATTTTTTTAAGCATTTTTAATCCAAAAAAACCAACATTTTAAAAAATGTCCAGAGAAGGGTAAAATCGGCGGATTCCGGGTTCGATCGGACTTTAAACTTCTTCTAGACTTCGCCTAAAGCTCTAGCTTGGCTCTGATACCACTGTAGGGTTACTACGCACTCTAAGAAGGTTCTACAAGGCATCAACCATGCTCGATTAAAATTTTAGCCGTGCCGAATAACTCTAAACAAGATCTTTGCTAGATAATTAGGGTAACACATGCAAGTAAATAACAATTACGACTAAGTGAATACGAAATACAACCTTTGTAGATCGGTCCTTCACTTCTTAAGATCCTTGTTGTAGTCCCTTCGCTGCGATCATTGAACTCCCGGAATCTCGGACGGCTCCATGAGAAGATTGCAATGGTATTGCTTGAAGTCTTCGAGGCCGAAGATGATCTACGTCGAGGGAATACGAACTCAAGCTTCTACTTCACTAACTACAGAATTAGTGAAGCAAACACCCTAAACTAAAGTGCTAGTCTAGTAGAGGATGATGAAATAGGAAATGGGTACACTTTAGAATTTCTTTTCTCACAATGTTTCTCTCTCTTTATCAAACCCTAGAAAGAATTTGAAGGAGGAAGAAGATGAGCTCAAAATGTGAATGAAAACTAAAATTGTAAGTGCACGGCGGCACCCCGACCGTCTTTCCGATGCCAAAATGCGGAAGCGATCATTTACTTTAAATTTTAAACCGGCACCACCGCACACAAAAGTCCCGGATCGGGCCATTAATCTAATCCTAGCAAACTAAAGAACGGGTACAGATATATACCGAGCGATCCGTGTCCTTCGGTCTTCTCGTCGCCATCCCGATCTCCTCGCGGAATCTCCGGTCTTCTCCTCCACGCCGGAAGGGCACCACGTCGCCGGCTTCTTTTACGGGCTCCCACCTCTTGACCGAGACAACTCGGGCACGAAGTTGGCGAGCCGACGTGCCCAAGGCTGCAGTAGGTTAACTGTAGAATACTTTGTCCCTTGGGGTTTGTGTGGAGTTGCCATTTTGGTGGAGGTCAAGAGAGGAATTTTTTGGAGATGAACTAGAGAGCTATTTTTAGCAAAGTGAGAAACAAAAATTGCCACCACAAAAATTGTGAGCACCCCCACAAGTGTGGCCGGCCTCTTCCTCACAGTGAATGAGAATGGGAGTGTGTAGAGAAAAGTCAAGGGGGGAAAAACTATCATACACCAAAGAGAGAGAAAGGTGACGATGAGAAGAAATCATCACCAATTAAAACCAACGCTCCACCAACCTCATCATAACCCATTCACCATCACAAAAGTCAAGCAATGATGAGTGAAGAAGTCAAAGTCAAACAAGAGCTATCATGAAGCATCAATATGCAAAGACCACCTCCCATAATGCTTATTTGCACAATTGCAAATAAGCCCTCCTTCACCAATTTTCAGCCAAGGAAAGATACAAAGGAAAATGGCCGAAACGGAAAGCAAACTTGCAACTTCATAAAACTGATCCCGTAATAAATTACAGGAAACTCCGCTACTGTATATATATACCCGCATTTGTATTCTGACCGAATACAAATGTAATGAGACAAAATCTACACTGTACAAAACTAGGATCCGGCTTAAACCAAAGCCCGCTAGCATTTTCCGTCCGATCATGATCCGTGCAATACCGCACGTATCTGATCGAACCCTGCCATATCTCCATACGTTCTCTACATCGTTTCGCCCGAAACATGAGCAACTGTCTATGGGGGACTCTAAAGACTCGTCAATACTATGGTTGTGGATTTAACCACTAGCACGTCAGAGGTATTAGCCATACGTAACGGGCTACCAGTTATTGAACAAAAGGAACGTCGATGAGCGAACTCATCCTGACACCCTACTGAGCCTGTCAGTGACAATATTCGTACAGTCCGGTCTATTCGTCCATGAGCATCGCATGGCGGGCCTAGGGGGTTGGTAAAAGTCATACCCCCAAAAGCGGTAAAAGTCGTGTCGGAGTGTAGCCCAGAACACCTGAAATACTACTGGAATACCTACTAGTAAATCTCCTGCCTTGGCCAAGGACTTCGTGTAAGGGCTCTCCTAGACACAACGCGATCTCACCCCCAATACCGGGAGAGACGAACCCCTGAAGATCCGCTCACTGCCTCCATGTGGCTCGTGACTACCCAAATAAAATCTGTTTGCACGTCTCCTTTAAGCTTGGTAGGGTAGTAATCAAAGCACAGTGGGAACTCACACGAGACAAATGATGATCTCAGGTCGATGAACTAACCTGTACACATGTCACCAGGGAACTGCTATCTGACGTCAGGTATAAGACCAACTAGCATGTTCCCGGCGAGTCCTGTCCGGTGTACTCATAACCCAATGAGCACCTGTATACATCTTAGGTGAACCAACTGACACAAGTGGCTTGTGAGACCGGCCACTGTCCCTCGTCAGGGTCTCGACTGTATACACTAGCCTACCTTGGAGTATCGATGCCCTGTCTCGAAACTCCCACGACTAGGGACCTTTTACGGATGTGCTTATAGACTACCAGCTCTCACGTATATGATCATCCTCATACTGCTGGAAGTCAAGCAAGAATCCTAATGGCTCTATCAACGTGTAATAGCGACCTGTCATGTCACCTAAAGCAGTACACGATGATAAAGATAAACCAGATAGCATACTATCATCTTGAGTAAGACTGTCCTACTGGGACAGGTCATCCCTCGATTATTGCAATTACGTGCCTGTGATCCAATAATTGACTCTGAGGGCACTATCTCCAACAATCTCCCACTTGAACTCAAGGCTAATTATTGCGATGTCGCATACTCACAGCCCGTGTAATACCGAACACCCAACTCCTCTACTAGTCAGTCTCACAAAACCCGTTTGCGAAACTATTGCGTTCGAGGAATAGCCTCAGTGAGTGGATCTTCCTGGATGTTTCTTTCTATGTCTCTCTATATCTCAAGTTCGTGGAGAAAGCCATCTCCCGAAATGAGCAATACCTGTCTTAGAATGTGTCTGGATATCTGATGGGACTTAGCTTATAAATGAACTCCAAATCCAAACTTCTTATACTGTATCGTCAACTGAACTTAATCAGTATCCTGTGCCATCCTTCCCTCAGTATCCACCTGGACCATCTGTCTAAAATACTGCCCCTCGTCAGAAGGAAAACTATAACTCTGACAACCTCTCTGTCATCCAGGTCACCTTGGAAGCCTGGAATGATAACTGTCTCTCGAAGGAGGATACCGTTATCATATCCCAAGAACATCCACTTATGTTCTAAAACTACTTTCGATTGGTTTTCCAGGATTGGATTATTATCATCTTATTGCATCCACTGCAAAAACAACATCCAGCGTGGTACTTGACATCTCATGATTGACTCAATTGCCTAAGCAAGTGATCTGCCAATCATGCATATCCCTCCCCACTTTAGTCTGTAAGACACCTTTAGAGAGGGTGACTCCATCACCTGCAGGTACACTACCGTGCCTGGAGTCGTCCATTCTAAATACCTTTAGAATGCTGTCTAAGTACCCTGATTGGGACACTTCCCAAATCTAGATCTAAAACCATAGATCCAGTAACCAGAATGTCTTGATATTATATCCAAGTCCTATGTGGAGAAACCACTGTGTGACAACTAAAGTATAACCGATCGTAGTATAGGAACATCACTTCCTACTCTGTGTATGTCATCCAAATACCAGGACATCACACTGTACTACCTTCTTAACAGATCCATCTCCTATTCTGATGAAGTCAAACCTATGACTGTCACATCAGAAATAGATGATCTATCTTCGCTATATCTGCTTTAGTCTATAAATAGACATAAGCCACTTGTCCACCAATGCTTCCGCTGCTCCCACTGACTACGACAACCCTTTGGCAGAGTCATATGGACGTACACTTCTAATGCTAGTTTAGAACGACGCTATACTCATCCTCCTGCCGCGTCTCACAGTCTGGAACAACAGCAATGGTAAGTCTGGGTAAACAAGATCCGCCCTGTCACCGTCCTTGAGGCTACCGGAGTACCTCTCGGGTGCCAGAGGTTACCCACCGTATCTGCGGAGTGGCCACTGGAATGTCAAACCAAATTGAATCTTTAGGTTCTCATCAAATTTTCAGTAATCGTTTGCGGTTCTGGAATCACTTCCAGTTCTACCATACTCCCACTACTGTTCTCTGAAAAAAATCCATTTTTGTTAAAACTGTGGCGAGTCAAGAACAATATCACTATTGATCTTCCAGATGGTAGAAAGTCAACCCTCGTCATAGCCTGGGTCAACCCACAAACAGCCATTACAGAAACGTGCCTTGAGTTATCCAGAGTCTGGTTTTAAGCATAAGCCGGACAACTCCCCGTACCTTAACATCGTTAAGATACGAGCTGCTCTATATCTAATATAGGACCAGAGGCACTGATTTAATTGAACCAGATTCAAATCATGCAGCTGTCTACAGTGCATGTCAACTAAATGGAAAGAGGCCGATCAGCATTACTCAATTTAGGAATGCTTCCAATTATGAGTAACCTGAAAGAGAAGCAAGTTCTCTTAATCATTACTATTAACTGAATACCATACACAAGTATCTACATCTTCGATCACCTTAAAGAATCCCGATACTCGTAATACCTGGTTCTCTACTTTATCCATATACCTATAACTTCTCAAAATTCGGACCTTGTGTTTCTAAGAAACACATGTCTAAGACCCAGAGAAGTCACAAGTAAACAGAATCTAGTACGAGTACCAACCTCTCTGTCCTAATGGACACTGGACAACATACAATACTCGGAATAAGTCCCTTGTGTATAATAACTCACTCCCTGTGTCTCGCAGGTTGAAAACTGTACTTATGGTTAAGAAGAATTACACCGCTGTTTAATGCTGCTTACCTAACCATCAACTGATATAGGTAAATGTCATAGACATAATTTCAAAAAGGTATATCTCACTCTATAAAAATAGACGTACAGATATATCAATTTGAAATTGGTGCATAATAGCGGATATTCAAAACCAAATATTTGCCGTCCGGCAAACAACCTAGGTGACTTCCTCAAATATCACCGATTACAATGAATCCCGATATAATGAGGATGATCACCTAATTCCCAATAACTTACTCCCACTCATCATCTGTAAAACCATACGGATATGAGAATCATACCTGGTAAATCCATACCCTGGAGAAAGGACTAATTGGGAAATCAGTTTCTTTTAACAGTATACAGTGAAACTGAAACATTGAAATGTTTCGTAGGGGTATCCTGGTATTCCTGGTAATGCCTCTACCATTATCACATTCACAACTGTAACCGTATATTTCTATACCATCTCTCCACATCCCTTCATATGTCCTTAGTCATTACCTTCTACACACCTCTTTAGGCTAAATGGTTTTCTTCCTTCCCTACCGTTCGGCACCAGCCTATGGTTTGGAAGAAGACTATCCAATAAGCATAATGGGTGTACTGTCCTAATCCTAGGAGCACTCGCAATGCGAGAGAAGGTGAAGATAAAAGACAACAGAATAAATCTTATTCCTATTTCTCCTGAACGAGAATCCATCCCCGAACCGGAACAAGTTCCTTTCGAGTTCGTATATAACCATACGATGGAGTATCCAATAAACTGTGGATCTTCATAGTGATACGGAGTGTCCTGGAGAAATACAAAGGTGATTTAGGATTGGCGAAGAAATACTTGGTTTGGTCGTGAATAGCAGTCGCAATTTACTTTGCCCTCTTACTAATCCCATTATATGTCTTCACTTAATACCTTCTGTACACCATCGTTAGGCTAATTAGTTTTCTTCATTCCTTACCGGTCGGCACCTGCCTAAGGTTTGGAAGAAGACTATCCAATTAGCGTAATAGGTGTACTATCTCCTAAACCAAGGAGTACTCGCAACCTGAGAGAAGGTAAAAGGAAAAGACAACTAAATAGTCCTATTCGTTTTCTCCAGAACCGGAAACCATCCTCGAATAAATTCCTTCGAGTTCGTATATAACCATACGATGGTTTTGTCCAATGGAAGTGGACGTTCGTAGTAATACGGGGTGTCCTGGAGAAAAGGGTAAAAGTAGGAGTGGCAATAAGGTTTGCAACTCTGACAATCCAAAAGCCAGTGTTTAAGAAGGTTTGGTTAATTAGGTCACTGAGTCATAGTCTAGGGTCGGGTCAATGGTCGCTGCCAAAGAGAGAGAGAAAAGAAACACTCAGCGTGCACTCTAACCTAGATCAGAATGGTTACCAATTTATCTAATCAGGAAACCTCCCACTGTAACGTCAAATTCTTCCCCAGACCTGAAAGAAGAATTAGTCGGGATCACCTGAAGAGTAAACCAACTCATCAGTGGGAATCGGGATCCAACTATCATTGCATGATAACGTGACGGAATCTGCTCACGTTATCCCACTCCAGAAGGTATGCGCATATCTGGCAAGTTTCAGTTTCTTTAGAAACTCCCGATGTGATTTTTACCCCATGCTCTTATGACCTTGGCATGAGGTCAAAATATCATAAGTCACATGTCAAGTTCTACCCATCATTGTCCAGGTTAATTTGAACCCACCCGTACATACCCTTGACGTAGGCCAAAATAGTAGTACGACTGTCCCAAACCAACGCATTCTATCTATGCAACAGATAAATATCCGGCAGCTACCAATCACTATGCCTTGGCGTGAGGTCAAAATACATAGCTTGAATACTACCGAATATTTATCTGAAATGATGGAGGGCTACGAATGGTTTCTGGCAAAAACATTTAACGTAATGAACTTGATATCGTTGAAGGAACTGGATAGCTTTATAAAAATATAGTGACGAAAACCTTTGCTAAGGAGGTCACTCCCGGATATCGGCTCTTTCCCCGTAGAATGAGGTGCAGGATATTCCAACTGAATACCACGACGCAAAGCAAAAGTAAACGACTATAGTGAAGTTATTGCCCTGACGCAAACTTCTGTCTAAGGGGTCACTCCCGGTGAAGGGATCTCGGCCCTTGCCTCGTCGACTGAGGAGATGGATATTCATAACCGAATACCACTGTGCAAAACAAAAGAGAACGTTCTTGCAATAACAGCTTTTTGAAAAATGTTCCAATAACATCAATTAGGTTTGTTTAGTTTGCATTGATCCGAATCAATGCAGTCCCATCAATTGATCACACCACAAAGAACGAAAATAATGACGTACGTATATGCCATCCGCATTCGCTACTGGGTCCCGTCATTACCCGTTAGGTTAGTTAACTAACGACAGAGCGGGGACTGGACTAGCGCGGATGCAAAACAAATACAACATCTACTAGTATATATATATATATATATAATATAATTTTCGCTCAAGGCGTGATAAAATGCAACATCACAGAAATGTAATAAGCATCACAGAACAATACAGATATCTGGGATCCCCGGATTTCACAGAGCCGCTACTGAAACCCGACGTTCTCCTGGTCGTGTGGATAGCCTGTGCAATGAAATCCTAGACCCCTACGGGCGTGGCAAATTACCCGCCAAAACCTGAAGCGAGGCAGCCTCCTTCAGCAACGTGAATGGACCACCTAATACTTCACGGAATCCGGTAACTTGGGCACCCCTCCTTGGGTCAACCTGTACCCTCTACGAGTGCGGCGAATAGCCCGCCAATTCTAGAGTAAAACCCCCTTTGTCTTAACGCCATGAGATGCGGGCTCGTTGCCCTATAGAACCCGGCTATCCGTGCACTCCTCCGCGGGGTATTCCTAGTACAGAAAGAAAAATATACATACAACGGGTAAATCGACCTCATCCCGGTCGTGCCCCAAAAGAATAATATACAAACAGGCAGTGACGGCAGTCCACATGTCGGACGCTCGCCCCGCAATATCAAATGTACATATAAAACGAAACTGTACTACCATTGCATTCCGGCTATCCCCCACGACCAATCCGCAACATCACAGCACAACACAGAACATCAACGTGAATGTCACGTTCGCAAATCCGTCTAAAAGGGCTATAGCAGTTAGACAGGATTTACCGATCAAATGACATTCACGGTCGCAGATATAATGTAAATACTGTGAACTAACATGTTTAAACTTTTCGATCGACTAAAAATTTCCCGAAGTGGGCCCCAAGCACAACTGTAGCACTCAAAGAATTCTGGGCCCAAACAGAATATACCAAAAACCCTAATTCCATGTCAGAGAGCCACTGCAGAAAATTGGTGAAATGAAGCTATATTTCGGCGGCGGAACCGCGGCCAAAGTGGGGTTATGGCCGCGGTTCTGCGGCTCTATAGAAGGATCAGGTCACCAAATTTTTACAGTGTTCTTATAAAACCCTGCACATATTTTTACAATACACCAAATAATTTTTTGACCACTGCAAAAATTCGACAAAAACTGATGTAAATGAAAAAGCGGTTTTGGAAAAATTGTTCGATCGAAGTTCTAAACATATTAGAGCAAGCTAGAATAGGTTAATAGCATGGCTCTGATACCAGTGTAAGTGCACGGCGGAGCCCCGGCCGTCTTTCCGAGGCCAAAATGCGGAAGCGATAATTTACTTTAAATTTTAAACCGGCACCACCGCGCACAAAAGTCCCGGATCGGGCCATTAATCTAATCCTAGCAAACTAAAGAACGGGCAGAGAGATATACCGAGCGATCCGTATCCTTCGGTCTTCTCGTCGCCGTCCCGATCTCCTCGCGGAATCTCCGGTCTTCTCCTCCTCCCCGGAAGGGCACCACGTCGCCGGCTTCTTTTACGGGCTCCCACCACTTGACCGAGGAAACTCGGGCACGAAGTTGGCGAGCCGACGTGCCCAAGGTTGCTGTAGGTTAACTGTAGAATACTTTGTCTCTTGGGGTTTGTGTGGAGTTGCCATTTTGGTGGAGGTCAAGAGAGGAATTTTTTGGAGATGAACTAGAGAGCTATTTTTAGCAAAGTGAGAAACAAAAATTGCCACCACAAAAATTGTGAGCACCCCCACAAGTGTAGCCGGCCTCTTCCTCATAGTGAATGAGAATGGGAATGTGTAGAGAAAAGTCAAGGGGGGAAACTATCATACACCAAAAAGAGAGAAAGGTGATGATGAAAAGAAATCATCACCAATCAAAACCAACACTCCACCAACCTCATCATAACCCATCACCATCACAAAAGTCAAGCAATGATGAGTGAAGAAGTCAAAGTCAAACAAGAGCTATCATGAAGCATCAATATGCAAAGACCACCTCCCACAATGCTTTTTTGCACAATTGCAAATAAGCCCTCCTCCACCAATTTTCAGCCAAGGAAAGATACAAAGGAAAATGGCCGAAACGGAAAGCAAACTGGCAACTTCATAAAACTGATCCCGTAATAAATTACAGGAATCCCCGCTACTATATATACATACCAGCATTTGTATTCCGACCGAATACAAATGCAATGAGACAAAATCTACACTGTACAATACTAGGATCCGGCTTAAACCAAAGCCCGCTAGCATTTTCCGTCCGATCATGATCCGTGCAATACCGCACGTATCTGATCGAACCCTGCCATATCTCCATACGGCCTCTACAGCGTTTCGCTCGAAACTTGAGCAACTGTTTGTAGGGGACTCTAAAGACTCGTCAATACTATGGCTGTGGATTTAACCACTAGCACGTCAGAGGTATTAGCCATACGCAACGGGCTACTAGCTATTGACCAAAAGGGACGTCAATGAGCGAACTCATCCTGACACCCTACTGAGCCTGTCAGTGACAATATCCGTACAGTCCGGTCCGTTCGTCTATGATCATCGCATGGCGGGCCTAGAGGGTTGGTAAAAGTCAGACCCCAAAAGCGGTACAAGTCGTGTCGGAGTGTAGCCCAGAACACCCTGAGATACTACTGGAATACCTACCAGTAAATCTCCTGCCTTGGCCAAGGACTTCTTGTAAGGGCTCTCCTAGACACAGCGCGACCTCACCCCCAATACCGGGAGAGACGAACCCCTGAAGATCCGCTCACTGCCACCATGTGGCTCGGGACTGTATCCAACTAAAACCTGTTTGCACGTCTCCTTTGAGCGTAGTAGGGTAGTAATCAAAGCACAGTGGGAACTCACATGAGACAAATGATGATCTCTGGTCGATGAACTAACCTGTACACATGTCACCAGGGAACTGCCATCTGATGTCAGGTATAAGACCAACTAGCATGTTCCCGGCGAGTCCTGTCCGGTGTACTCATAACCCAATGAGCACCTGTATATTTCTTAGGTGAACCAACTGACACCAGTGGCTTGTGAGACCGGCCACCGCCCCTCGTCGGGGTCTCGACTGTATACACTAGCCTACTCTGGAGTATCGATGCCCTGTCTCGAAACTCCCACGACTAGGGACCTTTTAAGGATATGCTTATAGACTACCAGCTCCCACGTATATGATCGCCCTCATACTGCTGGCAGTCAAGCAAGAATCCTAGGGGCTCTATCAACGTGTAATAGCGACCCGTCAGGTCACCTAAAGCAGTACACGATGATAAAGATAAACCAGATAGCATACTATCATCTTGAGTAAGACTGTCCTACTGGAACAGGTCCTCCCTCAATCATTGCAATCACGTGTCTGTGATCCAATAATTGACTCTGAGGGCACTATCTCCAACAAAAATCAAGAGAGAGTGCTAACCATGGTGAGTGAGTATCATATACAAACTCTTGTAGAGAATTAATCATGGCTAAGTGTAATGGTTTGGTTAACAAAAATCCAAAGTAAAAACAAACTTAGTGGACTTTAGTCAATGCATCCATAAGCTTCCACAAGCTTCATGCATTTTCTAATTTTCCACTAATTTTGTAATTACTTTAAATACATTAAACCCAACATAACAAATAGCATGGTGTAAGTCTCATACACCCATGAAAGTTGTATCAACAACTACGATACAAAATGAACACAAATAAATATATATCACATATATATTAAGTTGTGCACAAGTGAGAAAAACAAATGCTTTAGTGAACCAATGTTAGTTAATGTAAATTAGTATATCACATATACAATTATACACTAAATTATTAAATCAACACTTGACTTAATAATCCAGTTATATCACATATAACCGACTAACACAAAATGTACCAACTTATCGAATCAACATTTGATTCGATAACCAGGCTATATCACATATAACCGGCCGATACAATAGTCACGAGAATAGAATACGGTATCACATACATGCATTATTCTCGGTCCCGCACATATGACATATGCGCTCCTATTTTGTTATGCCTGAGCCAGTAAAACCTCTATGTAAGACTCTGAAGACTCGTCAATACGCCGGCAGTAGGTGATGATCATATCAAGCACCCACAAGCCGTCAGCGGTACTAGCTGGACGTAACGGCTACCCGGGTGTTGAGCGATCAAAAGATCAGCAAGCAAGCCTGCTCCAACTCCTGCAAAAAGCCTGACAGTGACACTACCGTACAGTCATGTCTCCTCGTCTGATATGTCGCATATCAAGTCTAGGGGTGGTAAACGTCAGACCCCAATAACCGATAAGTCATGCTGATATGAGGGTCATAACGGGTCGAGAAACAACTGGTAACACTTACTAGTAAATCTCTAAACCAGCCCTGGCCAGGGACTTCCCTGTTATGGCCAATCGAGCATAGCGCAACATCAACCCCCAATACCGGGAGAGACGAAACCCCTCCTATCGCTCATTGCCTCCATGCGACTCGGGACTGTACCCAAAAACTGTTAGTTATATGTATGCCCTAGAGTCCATTACTGTACATTGGATGTATATTGTAGTGGATGCTGGGACATATATAGGTAGGACTTTCTTGCTCGACATGATTGTACGCTATCTGGTTGCTCTTTATCTTAACATGTATACTTTCAGTCTCTCTGTTACATGTTGATAAAGCCCTTAGGATGTGTACTCAACTTCCAGGACTATGATGTAGATCATACTAGTAGGGCCTGGGTAGTCCATGAGTACATCCTTCAATGTTCCTAGTCGTGGGAATATCGAGACGGGGCATCGATATTCTAGAGTAGACTAGCGTATATCTTCTCGACCCATGTGATGGGCGATGTATGATCCCATATCCATTGGTGTTTGACATCAGAGATGGTATGCGGGTGCTCAGTGGAGACTGGGTATACTGAACGGACTCGCCGAGAACTCCCAGATGGTATTATACCTCACGTCAGATGGCAGTTCTCTGGTGACACTGGTACAGCTTAGTCTGTTGACCCGAGATCGTCATAGAGTCTTGTGTGTCTCCCACTGTGCTTTGATTTCCACCCTACCATGGCTCTACTGGTGCAAACAGGTGGTTTTTGGATACAGTCCCAATTCACATGGAGGCAATGAGCGATTGGAGGGGATTCGTCTCTCCCGGTATTGGGGGTTGATGTTACGCTATGCACGACTGGCCATAATAGGAAATCCCTGGCTAGGTTGTAGTGATATACTGGTAAGAGTTATCAGTAGTTTCACGATTGTTATGGACCTCACGTCGGCATGACTTATCAAGCTACTGGGGTCTGACGTTTACCACCCCTAGGCGAGATATGCGACATATCAGACGAACAGACCGGACTGTACGGTAAGTGTTACTGGTTGGATTCACAGGAGTGTGAGCGGGCTTGCTCGTCGATCTTCTGATCGCTCAATACCCGGGTGGCCGTTACGTTTAGCAGACCGCTTGCGGCTTGTGGGTGTTTGGTATGATCATCACCTGCTGCCGGCGTTTTGACTAGTCTTTAGAGTCCTACACAGAGGTTTCCTGGCTCAAGAGAAACGAAATAGGAGCGCATATGAGATATGTGCAGGACTGAGAATAATACGTGTATGTGATACCGTATTCTATTCTCGCGATTTGTATCATCGAACGGTTATATATGATATAACCAGGTTACCGAATCAAGTGTTGATTCGATACATTGATACACTTGATACTAGTCGGTTATATGCGACATGACCGGATCATTGAATCAAGTGTTGATTTAATGTATAATTATATATTTGATATATTACTTTACATTAACTAGTATTGGTTCACTCAAGATTGATTTTCTCACTTGAAATGCACAAGTTGTATATGTGATATATTTTTGTACACTTGTTTGTATCATGTTTGATGATACATGCTAACTTGGGTTTGTGTAAGACTTAAACCATGTGTAGTGAATGGTTAGGGTTTCATTTCACTTATTTATTTATCTATTTATTTTGGTTAAAAGAAAAAGAAAAAACAAAAATGGTTGCTTTCATACAAGAAGCTTCTTGATGCTTCATGCATCTTTGACTAAGTGACCATTTTTGTCTTCATCTCCTAACCCTAACCATTCAACTAAACCCTAGTTAATTCTCTATACTAAACCATGGTTGAAAATATGATAAGTATCATTTTATTTTCTATTTTCAATATACTTATCATATTCTTTTTCTTCTTCTTCTTCTTCTTCGTCAACATGAAGAAAGCTTGCTACCATTAATGGCAACATGAGAAAAAGAGTGAGAAATCCAATTCTAAAGTGAACCCACTTCCTATTTCTTCATCCTCTACCACTTGCCAAGTAGTATAGGGTGTTTTCTTCACAAGTTTCATGACTTGGTGAAGTTGGAGCTTGATCTTGAGTAGCCTCGATGTAGATAATCTTCGGCATCGAAGTCGACGACCTCGCCCGATCTTTTCTCCGATGAAACCACCGCAAGAGTCTAGGATTCCGATTGGTACAGCGGAGGAACGTTATCATGGAGCCAAGGAAGTGGAGGACCGGATCTACAAAGGTTGTAGTCACTTTCCTTTAGCAATAAAGTCGTTTATTTGCTTGCATCGCCTTATCATCTAGTTAATGATCCGTATTAGGGTTTGTAGGCACATGAAAAAATTTGAATTGGGCATGTTTGATCTGTTGTGAGACATCATTAGTGTGCCTAGGAACCCTAAAAAAACCACCATTTTGCACGCCCTCTTGGACGTAGTAAGGTGGAAATCAAAGCACAGTGGGAATCACACAAGACTCTATGACGATCTCGGGTCTACAGACTAACCTGTACCAGTGTCACCATAGAACTGCCATCTGACGTAAGGTATAATACCATCTAGGAGTTCTCGGCGAGTCCGTCCAGTGTACCCAGTTTTCACTGAGCACCCGTATATCATCTCTGATGTCAAACACCAATGGATTTGGGATCATCCATCACCCATCTACATGGGTCAAGTAGGTATACGCTAGTCTACTCTGGTATATCAATACCCCATCTCAATACACCCATGACTAGGGACCTTGAAGGATGTACTTATGGACTACCATGTCCCCACTAGTATGATCCGCATCATAGTCCAGGTAGTCAAGTACACATCCTAAGGGCTTTACCAACATGTAACAAAGAGACAATCAGTGTACACGTTAAGGTAAAGAGTAACCAGATAGCATACTATCATGTCGAGCAAGAAAGTCCTCCCTATATATGTCCAAGCATCCACTACAATATACATCTCATGTATAGTAATGTTCTCTAGGGCATACATATAACTAACATGTAGTTTGTGCGTGTTTTGGGTCTATTATTAATATATACTTGCTTTATTGTTTGAATGTTGTAGGTTCGCGGGCGGGGACTTCGGACACTGCTACAAGGGGAAAACAAGTGGTTGGTTTCACTTAGTTAGGAGCGTTGGTGAGTAGATTTAACATCTACAGGGGAATCGCCCGCATGGCGTTATGCGTCTGGGATAGAAATGACTTAACTTGTCGCATATTCTATGTCATATTTAGAATTTGTGCATTTACCCTACTGTTTAGTAAATCATTGTGCTTGAACTAGTATCATTAGGACACTGCACTATTATTGACGGCTCATAATGCACGAACACTGATTGTATGCCACACACACCGTCAATAACTGCCATGTCACGCACAACCCATTTATAGATATGATAATGTTTGGTTGGGGACATTGTGACCTTGATTCATATTTCTTATCGCATACGATATATATAGCATACCTGTATACCTACATGCTTACACATATGCCTTGATATACTTACGTGCTAGTTACCTGTATTACCTATAGAGTATTGTACCATTAGCGATAGGTACATACACACAAGATGACATAGCTACGTGTATACCTTGCATGCATACTTCACTTATACCTGGAGAGTATTTTACATCATTACTGATAGGTAGATACTTATACCTTGCTATACCTTTATGTTTACACATATATCAGTTATAGCTACATGTTTACCTTTATTTGATGTCATTTAGAATTGGAGAAATTATGAACCACAAAATTTATATTTTAACTGGTTGCAGTTAAATAGCGGCTTTTCATTTATATGCTTACATTTCAGTTTTATGCGGCATATATTATATTCATGGATTTTCACATTGAGATATAGATTTTTCATGATGTTTTCTGGATTTGGGGACCGTGGGAGTTCATGAAATTTTTCATTATTTGAAAAACCCGGTTTCCCTTGATATGATATTTCAGCAGCCACCATGAGATTTATCGGATCGGATATATATATACCCCACGCGAGGAACGGAGGGAGTCGTGTGCGGGTACATGGTGGGGCCCGGAGGTATCCCGGGGCAAGAATCTCAGTGAGGAGATGAGTTAGTGGGGGAACCATACTTTCCGGTGACATTACCAATGACTCAGCGGTTATCATGGGGATACCGACGGGAGTCATGTACGTATAGATACGTCGAGAGGCGAGGGTCAGAGCTAGGCACTCGTGCTTTCGGTATAGCGTATGATACGTACCTATCAGGGTGCCAGTCTTAGTGACAGCACCTGATAGATCAGCATTTCTGTGTCGATGCTTGACATATTGGTTTCATGATATTTATTTTTACTCCTCAGTATATATAACAGTGGAATGGGACACTGTTATATATGCCTTTACACCAATATTAGTGGAATGGGACGCTAATATATGTGTATTGATATCAATTTTTATACATCATCATATTTATTAATGCAAATATATTTAGGGTGTTAGAATTTTACTTGACATTGGATTTGGGATATAGGTGATTCATTTGATATTGGATACAGTATATTTATGAGATTGCTGAATTGTACTTTCAGGATATACGAGATTTATTCAATAGTGTACATTCAGGATTTGTGAGACTTTTATGATATGAGAGCCAATTTGGGGGCTGATTTGAGGAAATTGGGTTTGAATTGTCTTGATGGATTGTGATCCTACCACGATGTCAGGATTCCGTGGAAATGACATATTTCATTCCATACTCCACATTTATTGTTTATGCACTGCTTCATGTATTAGTTGTACCTGTTAGTGTATCTTTCATGACTGTTGCATTTACATACTTATTTTATATGCATTACTTCATGTATTAGTTGCACCTGTTAGTGTACCTTTCATGATTGTTGCATATATACCTTTTCATATCATTTTTGCATGATTATTGCATACCGATTGTCATATTATTGCTTCATGTATTAGTTGTACCTTCTAGTGTACCTTTCATGATTATTACATTCATATGACATTTTATTGCTATTAATTGCATGTGTTAGATTCGCGTTGTACGTGCATACTTGCGATTACCTGCATATGTTATTTACTATTCACGAGTTGGCAACTCACCCCCGTTGTACCACAGTGTTTTGCAGGTC
The DNA here is from genome assembly GCA_030015575.1 of Agapanthus africanus. Lineage (NCBI taxonomy): Eukaryota > Viridiplantae > Streptophyta > Magnoliopsida > Asparagales > Amaryllidaceae > Agapanthus > Agapanthus africanus. Next base: position 238,261,956 of record JASDDO010000029.1, on the reverse strand, counting down.
TTCCTCAGGGTAGTCAGAGACAGGGCTATATTCATCTATCTGATCATTTTTGCTGCGGATACCGCTTCAGCTCATAGTGTACAGTTTTGCTTAGGTGGGTTTGTGGTTATCCGTATTGTTGTATTTTATATTCGTTGTATCCTTTTACTCTCCATCTACTATATTTTCTTGTTGACTTAGAGACTTGGTGAGGATGATATTGTATATTATTTTGTGACTTGTTGTCTTTTATACAGTTTTCTTTCTATCGTCTTTTATTTCTTCGCTACGGTGTCGTGTATTTGTTGTGGTGGTTGTTTTTTGCCTTTGGGCGTGTATTTGCTCCCGTTTGAGGATGCTTTATTTATATTTATGTTGTTCCCATTTTTGGGGCTATTTCTTAAAAAGGAGGTGCTGCCAAAATTTTAAAGGAAATAAAGTTGGACTTTTAAAGAATTTGGGTTGCGATTTCAAATGTTTCAAAACTTCTATTATCTTTTCTTACTACTTTTAATGGTTTAGATTTCTGGGTTTTGGCTTTCTTTTACTGCGTTACGCCAGTAGACGTTGCGTAGTATTAGGGCCGTCACGTGCCAAATGCCAAATTCCAGGAATATAAGAATGAAGTGGAAAAACAAACAGACAAAAGCATCAAGACACTGATATCTGATCGATGTGGTAAATACTTAAATTGTCGAGTTCCTGGATTATAAAAGAGAATTAAATTCTCTCTCAGCTTACTCCTCCATACACACTACAACACAACGGTGTATTGGAAAGGCGGAACAGAACCCTATTGGATATTGTTCGTTCCATGATGAGTAACGCTGAGTTTCTGCGATCCTTCTGAAGTTATGCACTAGAATCAGCTGCATATCTTTTGAAAAACGTTCTTACTAAAACTGTGCCTACCACACCATATCAGATATGGAGTGGGAAGAAACCCTATCTTCAGTATCTGAAGATATAGGGATGTCCAGCTTTTGTTGAAAAGCAGTATGAAGACAAGCTTGAGGCACGCTCAGTACTGTGTAAGTTAGTGGGATACCCAAAGAACTCCAGGGGGTATCTTTCCTATTACGCAGAGGACCAAAAGATTTTTGTTCGTTGTCATGCCCACTTTTTAGAAAATCAATTTTTTTGTAAAAGGAAATAGAGGGAGCGCAATAGAACTGGAAGAAATTCCAGAACCACAAACTATTACTGAAAGTATGGTAGAACCAGAGGTTTCAAAAGAACCAGACATCCCTACGCCAATCCCCAGGACTAGTAGGCAGTCTTATCCGCCCGAGAGATACTAAGGTTTTCTCATAGATGGGGATGAGAGGATTGCATCATTGACAATGATGAGCCAACTAGCTTCCAGTAAGCTATTCAGAGCGGTGACTCGGTAAAATGGCTGGATGCAATACGGACCAAAATGGACTCCATGTACACCAACAAAGTATGCACTTTGAACATTGCTCCAGAAGGGGTAAAACCCATATGCTGCAAATGGATCTTCAGAAAGAAGATTGGTGTAGATGGATAGGTTGAAACCTATAAGACTAGACTTCTTGCAAAAGATTTTTTGTCAAAGACCTGGTTTGGACTATGACGAAACCTTTTCTCCAGTGACAATGCTCAAATCCATTCGGATCCTTCTTGCAATTACTGCCTTCCATGATAGTGAGATCTGGCAGATGGACGTAAAGATGACTTTTCTAAATGGTTATTTGGAAGAGTGCGTCTATATGGATCAGCCAGAGGGTTTCAATCAGAGTGGGAGCAGCGGGACAGTGTGCAAGTTGCTTAAGTGGACTAAAGTAGGCATCGTGGAGTTGGAACATCTGATTTTATTGAGACAGTCAAAGAATTCGACTTTATCAAAAATCCAGATGAACCATGCATTTATAGTAAGATTGTAGAAAGAACTGTGAAATTCCTCGTTGAGTATATGGATGACATTCTCTTGACAGGAATAACATTCCTCTGCTCCAATCAGTCAATGGATTCTTGTCACAGAGGTTTTCCATGAAAGACCTGGGTGATACCAACTACATTTTGGGGATCTAGATCTATCGTGATAGATCAAAGAGTATGGTGGGACTTTCACAGTCAAGGTACAACAATACCATACTGAAAATATTTAGTATGGATGATTCTAACCACGGTAGTCTACCGGATTGTCATGGAATCACCCTCTCCAAAGAGATGTCTCCAAAGACTGATTTTGAAAGGGCTCGCATCACATCTATACCCTACGCTTCTGCGGTATGCTCTATAATGTATGCGATGTTGTGTACCAGACTAGATGTTGCTTACACATTCAGCGTGGTAAGCTGGTATCAGTTATACCCAGAGGAGAAGCACTGGATAGCAGTAAAGAACATTCTCAAGAACCTGAGAAGGACTAAGGAGATGTTCTTGGTGTATGGCGGAAAAAACCTCCAGATCGAGGCCTTTGTTGACTCCAACTTCCAAAGTGATAAGGATGACTCCAAGTCCATGTCGGGTTATATCTTTACCCTCAATGGAGGGGCGGTCTGTTGGAAAGGTCCAAGCAGGACACCGTTGCAAACTCGATGTTGGAAATGGAGTAGCTCGCTGCTTGAGACACCGTAAAAGAGGCGGTCTGGATTTGGAAGTTCTTAACTGAATTTCAGGTGGTTCCTTCCATTGTTGGTCCAATACTTTAGTATTGTGACAACAACAACACTATAGCTTTAGGGAAGGAACCCAGGTCCCATCAAAGATCCAGACATATCTTGAGGCGCTACCACCTGATCAGGGAGATCGTTTATCCCTAGGAGATCGAGGTGAGGAGAGTAGATACGGAAAACAACACTGCAGATCCACTTATAGAGGCCATCCCTCAGACAGTGTTCGAGAAGCTATTCGAGATCATTGGTCTGCGATATGCCAGTATATGGCCTCAGTGCAAGTGGAAGATTGTTAGTGATATATGCCCTAGAGACCATTATTGTATCATACTGGATTGTATATTACTTAATGGAAGCTTGGGATATACACGGATATAGTAACAGTCTTGCTCAAAATGGTAGTATGCAACTTGGTTTGTTTCTACCCTAATATGTGCATGTGTTTCTTTTAGCATATCGCTTATACATATTGGTAGAGCCCTTATGATCTTTGCTTGATTACCAACGTTGTGATGGCAGTCACACTAGTGGGGGCTGGGTAGTCTATAAGCACATCCTATACAGGCCCCTAGTCGGAGGATTATCGAGACGGGGCATCGATACTCTACAGTAGACTAGTGTATACGCTTCTCATCCCAGCAGAAGAGATGGTCTGTCCCACAGCCATTAGTACGTCGTACTGGTGATAGTGTGCAGGTGCTCATTAGGTTATGAGTACACTGGACATGACTCGTCGGGAACTGCTGGTGGGTATTATACCTATCGTCTGGTAGCAGTTCCTAGGTGACATGAGTACATCTTAGTCCGTCGACTTGAAACTGCTACTTCGTCTCGAGTGTGTTCCCACTGTACTTTGATTACTACCCTACCACAGATCAAAGGAGTCATGCAAACAGGGAGTAGTTGGGTTCAGTTCCGAAGCACTTGGTGGCAGTGGCGGTTAGATAGGAATCACCTCTCCCGGTATTAGGGGTTGATATCGCGCTGTGTTCGGAAGGCCATTACAGAAAGTCCTTCGCCAAGGAAAGCGAGATTTACTGGTAGGTACTCTAGTAGTTTCTTAGGGTGTTTTGGGCTACTCTCCGACACAACTTATTGCGCTATTAGGGATCTGACGATAACCGCACCCTTAGGCTCGATATGCGATACTCTTAGACGAACAGACCGGACTGTACAGAGATTTTCACATCCAGGCTCAGTAGGAGATCAGATGAGTTAGCTCATTGGCCTTCTTATCTACACATACCTGGGTAGCCGTTACATGCAGCTAGTACCGCTTGCGGCTTGTGGTTAAACCCACTGCCGGCGTAGTGTCGAGTCTTTAGAGTCCCACATAGAGAGTTTCCCTGCACCGGGCAAAAGGTGTAGAGGCTTAATGGTTTTACGGCAGGGCTTCAATCACTTACGTGTACTTGTGCACGTATGATGATCGGGCGGATAATACTAGTGGGCTTTGGTTTAAGCCGGATCCTAGTATTATATTGATGAACTGTTTTGTCTCTTTGTATTCTTGTTCTTCGGAATATGGATGCGGGTATGTATATACGGATGAGGGGCATTCTCATAATTCTTGCGGGAAAGCTTCTAGAAGGGACACCTCATTTAGGGTTTATTTCTTTTATGGATTAAACATAATGAGGTAGAGGAAATGAGGTGGAGGTGGACAAGAAATGAGGTGGAGGTGGACAAAAATCAAGCATGACTCACCATTAGATATTTTCAAGCATGCTAGATATTTGTAGAGATATTTTTCTCCTCAATTATTAGCATGCTTGATTATTATTTTCTTGAGCCATTCTTTTTCCAAGCTCATTCTTCACTTTCTTTTTCTCAAGTCTTCTTCATCTTCCTCTAAACCCTAATATCTCTCATGTGTTAAGAAACCTAGGGTTCCAAGAGACAAATCTCTCCATCTTCTAACACTACACAGACTAGGGCTTCTTGTTTAGCGAACTAGAAGCTGTAGTTACCTCGGATTTGAGGTAGGAGCTCGGACTATAGACTCTCGGGTGGATCGTCTTTGACTCGAGGAGGCCATCGAGGTTGCATCGATCCGTTCCGATCCTTAGATCTTACGAAGACAAGGAGGACAACGATGAAGACCCAAAGGACATGTTTCGTGAGGTATAACTTCGTATCCGAGTAGTTAAACGTCAAGTAGCTTGCTAGCTATGGTTTATGTTCGATCCTTGGTTCTAGTCGGTGTTGCGAAGCCCGTAAAAATCATTTTTTGCAATTTCCGCCTCCCCGCGATCACATGGGGTATGCGACATCGACTTATAACCTTTTGCGTAATGAACTTGATATCGTTGTAGAAACAAATGATTTTGAAAAGGAGTGTTTTTGAGGCTATTCCTAGTTTCGCTAAAGTGGTCACTCCTGGTGAAGGGATCTCGGCTCTTTCCTCATCGAATGAGGTGCTGGATATTCATGAATACCACTATGAACAGCAAGAACTAGAAAAGCAATGAAAAAACAAAACCGAGTGGGTTGTAGCGTCTGCTAGGTTTTGCTAAAGAGGTCACTCCCAGTGAACGGATCTCGGCTCTTTCCTCATCGAATGAGGTGTTGGATATTCTTTAAGGAATACTACTATGCAAAGCAAAAACTAGAGCTACCCTTTTTCAAAATTTGATTCTACAACATCTTTAGATTTCTTTCCTTTCATTAATCTTATTAATAAAGTCCCATCATTTATGCTTCCTAAGAATCACAGATAAAGAAACGAAAATAGTTATATAACGTACGCTTATGCTAACCGCATTCGCCACGGGGTCCCGTCATGCACCGTTAGGTTAGATAACTAACGGCAGAGCGGGAGCAGGACTAGCGCGGATGCAAAACAAAAGCAACGTTTATTATATATCATATATATAATATCAAGCATTTGTCTCAGGCAGTCATATGATCTCATCACAGAACATTACAGCAGAAGTCAAAATATGAAATATTGGATATAATAGGAGGTCCGTATTTTAAATTAAGCCAGTAAAAAAACACGGATTCTATGGTCGTGATGAATAGCCAAACCCACATCCCTAGACCCCTACGAGAACGGCAAGCAACCATACCAATTCTAGAGTTAGGAGACCCGATCTCGACTCCTCGAGATGGTCTCCCACTGGACTCTAGAACCCGGTTACTTGTGCTACCCGCCTTGGGTCTATCCTAATGCGGAAAAGTAAATAATATACATCAATGGTGACATCATCCTTAACCCGGAAGTGCCCCAATAAAAGAATATTACATACAAGGTTTTACATGAATGAAAATGAAAAACTCTCATCTCACGGAAAAACCCCCGGCTATTCAAACAAGACGATCCAATATAACATATCATAGCAACACATAATATCACATGTCATCAACGTAAGTAAATATACGTATCCCAATTGTCGTTGACATATAGCAACGAAAACGGTGATACACCACATATTACACTTATGGTTGCAGAAAAGAAAGTGAAAACTACAACAATTAGAATCCGCAACCACTTTAGACATCATAAACCCGAAATATCACATACTTCGGATTTCATGCCTAACCAAATAAATTCCTTAGACATCATAAACCCGGAATATCTCATATTCTGAATTTCATGCCCAACCTTATAAACCCCGCATTTTAGTCTCAATATTGAAAACACTTTTCAATAACCAGTCGGGTAATTCAACAGGATTCTCGACTACTTGATCGAATACTCGTCGGAAACATCAGTAGATGGCTGTACCCCCGATTCCGTCGACGAAGTGCACTTAGGCGGAACACCACGGCCGCGAGTACCCGGGGGGATGCTTTTGGCAACGGGGTTCTCTTACAGTCACTTGGTCGGGGCTATGGGGCATGGCTATCTAGTAATGTTTCCCGGCGAGTATCCGCGTACATTACGTGATTGCGACAGAGTTTTGATCCATATCAAAACCCCGTAGCAACCGATCAAATGAGTCTAAATTGCTAGGTTTACAAAATTCAAACTATTTTTCACAAAACTAATTATTGTGGATTCCAAATAATGTATCACATATCAATATAAAACCCGAAACGATGTTAAAATTACGAATACGAAACACTCCGAATTGCCACTACAGAAAGATAACATCACATGCTATCTTGGCAAAACAAACAATACTTGAAACACTGAACCCCAGTAACTGGAACACCAAAGAAAAACGATTCCCAAACACAACTACAAAACCAGTGAGGCCGGTTTTTTGGTGAGTTTTGCCGGTCAAAATCCGGCGGTTTGGTCTCGTTTTCTCTGCTATTCATATTACATCACATGTAACATTCTACACTTGTTTAAAATTTTTTCAGAGAACTTAAAAAATTCGACAAAAACTAAAGATTTTGTTTCGAGGATTCGAAGTTATTTCGGTTTCGTAATTCTACTAATATCGTCTAATTCTTTAGCTTGTCTCTGATACCACTTAAGAGTTCCGTAGCACCCTCACTATGTTTTCTAGGGCATCAAGCTGCAATTTTAAAAAACCTAGAGTGCTAAGCAACCCATAACCAAGGATCTAACTAGAGGATTAGGGTTTAACTAACATGTAAACTAATTTACACTAAGTGAATTTGGAATACACTTTTGTAGACCAGTCCTTCACTTCTAAAGCTCCATGTAGTAGTCCCTTTTTCTCTAAGTAGTGGTGTCCCGGACTCTCCATTGGCTCCACTAGGTGAAAGGAACGAGCTTGCTCAAGGATCTTCGAGGCCGAAGATGATCTACGTCGAAGAATCTCTAACTCAAGCTACAATCTAAAAGAGATGAAGAAAATAAACAAGTGTTCAACTCATAACCCCTACGAGAGCGGCAAGCAACACAAGTAACCGGGTTCTAAAGTTCAGTGGGAGACCATCTCGAGGAGTCGAGACCGGGTCTCCTAACTCTAGAATTCGTAGGGTTGTTTGCCGCTCTCATAGGGGTCTAGGGATCTGGGTTTGGTTATTCATCGCAACCGTGGAATCCGTGTTTTTTTACTGTTATTATGTACCCTCTATTATATGCAATTTAATATCAATTTCTTTATTAGGTAAAGAAGGATATAATTTTGTAATGCAAGATAATGTATTGAACATTTTTCTGAATCAAAAGTTGAGACTTTCAAAGCTAGAGAATTAGACGATATTAGTAGAATTACGAAACCGAAACATCTCTGATACCGCTGAAGGATTCCTTAGCACCCTCGCCATGTTTTCTAAGGCATCTAGCATGCAATTGTAAAAAACCTAGAGTGCTAAGCAACCCATTACAAAGGATCTAATTAGAGGATTAGGGTTTATAAAACATGTAAACTACTTTACACTAAGTGACACTATATATGTTTTGCATTCGCGCTAGTCCTGACCCTTCCCTTCCGTAAGTTAAGTAACCATACGGTGAAGACCCGGGTCCCTACGGCAAATGCGGATGGTATATATGTGTGTTTTATTTTCGTTTCTTCAGTGATGTTTAAGAAACATAATAGATGGGAATTTATTAATAAGATTAATGAAAAGAAAAGAAACCTAAAAGATGTTATAGAATTAAATTTTTCAAAAAGGTAGCTCTAGTTCTTGCTTTGCATAGCGGTATTCTATTATGAATATCCAACATCTCATTCGATGAGGAAAGAGCCTAGATCCCTTCACCGGGAATGACCTCTTTAGCAAAAAATAGCATATACTACAACCTACTTGGTTTATTTTGAAAACTACTCGATTTTTAAAGAGGAGCTTAAACCACTCCTTTTAAAATCCCTAGGCTCTACAACGGTATCAAGTTTATTACGTTAAAAATTTTCTTCAAAACCAGCCATAACCCTCCGTCATTTCAGATATATAGTGTTTAGTATTCGTGCTATGATTGTTGATCTTTGTCAAGGCATAGTGTACGGTTGCTGGGTAATACTTATCTGTAGCATGGTGATGCGATCGATAGAGACAGTCACACAGCCTTGTTGACCCCCGTCAAGGGTTTGTGTGGGTAGGTTCGAATCGCTCAAGGAATGACGAGTTGAACATGATTAGCGGCCTATGGATTATTGACCTCCGTCAAGGTCATAGGTCGTTAGGGGTAAAAACAAATATCGGTAATTTCAAGTGTTGAAATTTGCGATGAGATTGCATACCATATATGTGATAGTTGGATCCCGATACCCACTATGAGTAAGCGTTACTCCTGGGAGAGTTTTCCACTTTACAATTAGCTAATCCAGTAGGTGTCTAAGAAAGGTGTTAACAGGGTTATGCCCTTGTGGAAACGGGATTATTTAATTAGTTCCATGCGAAACCATGGGGAGACTCTTTCGGAGTACCAATACAAGCCTGGCTGACCGATTAGCGAACTAGTAGGGTGTAATTAATTCCGGCTAATCTTACCTTTTAGGGTTTGAAGGATGATTTGATAAAAACAGTAGGAGTTATCCTAATTAGATAAGATAATAACCAATCTAATCTTGTAAGAGCGCACGCTAAAGTGTTTTCTTCTCTCTCTTCAGGTAGCGACCATGTCATGCCTTAATCAAGAATGATTTATAAGAGAGCATGTATACGATACAGCCATAGGGCTTCATAGATGGTGGGAGCAGCGGAAAGATGTGCAAGCTGCTTAAATCAATCTACAAATTAAAGCAGGCGTCGCGGAATTGGAATATCAGTTTTGATGTAGCAGTCAAAGAGTTTGCTTTATCAAAAACGTAGATGAACCATGTATATATTGTTAGGAATATGTATGCCCTATAGGACATTCTTGTATATTATAATGGATGCTTGGACATATATATAGATGACTTTCTTACTCGATATGATAGTATGCTATCTGGTTGTTCTTTATCTAAACATGTGAAGTTGTTTTAGTTTATTATCTTATTGATACATGTTGATAAAGCCCTTAGGATGTTGGCTTGACTACCAGGACTATGATGCGGATTATACTAGTGGGGCTTGTGTAGTCTGCAAGCACATCCTTTAACAGTTCCTAGTCGAAGGAGTATCGAGACAGAGCATCGATGTTCCTCGTATGTACGTTTCTTAACCTTGTATAGGGCGATGGTTGATCCCATAACCATTGGTGTTTGACATCAAAGATTGTGCATAGATGCTTATTGGAGAATGGGTACACCGAACATGAATCGCCGAGAACTCCCAGATGGTACCATATCTATCGTCATATAGTAGTTCTCTAAAGACACTTGTACAGGTTAGTCTATATACCCGAGATCGTCATAGTGTATTGTGTGGTTCCCACTGTGCTTTAATTTCTTCCCTACCACGGGTCAAAGGAGTCGTGCAAACATGTGGATTTTGGGTACAATCCTGAGTTACATGGAGGCAGTGAGCGATAGGATGGGTTTCGTCTCTCCCGGTATTGGGAGTTGATGTTGCGCTATGATTGATTGGATATAACAGCAAGTCCCTGGCCAGCACTAATGAGATTTACTGATAAGTGTTATCAGTAGTTTCTCGAATAGTTATAGGTCACACATCGGCATGACATATCAAGTTATTGGGGTCTGACGATTCTACCCCCAGACTCGATATGCGACATATCAAATGAAGAGACTGGACTGTACGGCAAGTGTTGCTTATAGGCTCTATGGAAGTTTGAACAAGTTTGCTTGTTGATCTTCTGTTCGTTCAGTACCTGGGTGGCCGTTATGTCCAGCTAGTACCGCTGACGGCATGTGGGTATTTGATGTGATCATTACCTACTGCTGGCATATTGACAAGTCTTTAAAGTCCCACATAGAGGTTTCCTAGCTCAAGCGAAACGAAGTAGGAGACGTTTGGAGATATGTGCGGGAGGTTGATTGAATACGTGTATATGATACCGTATTCTAATCTTACGATAGTTGATATCAGTCAAGTTATATGTGATATAACCGGATTATTGAATCAAGTGTTGATTCAATGATTTAATATATATATATATATATATATATGTTTATATATTTGATATTGGCCGGTTATATTTCATATAACCGGATTATTGAATTAAGTGTTGATTTAATGACTAATATTGAATATTAGCCGGTTATATGTGATATAACCGGATTATTGAACCAAGTGTTAATTTAATAATTTAATATATATATATATATATATATTTGATATTAGCCGGTTATATATGATATAACTGGATTATTGAATCAAGTGTTGATTTAATAATTTGAATAATATTTATATATATATATTAACTAATATTAAGCTTATTTAAGATTTTCTTCTCTTTATATATATTTATATATGTGTGATATATATATGTGTGTGTATATATATATGTATGTATGTATATATGTATGTATGTATGTATTTAAATTGTATCATGGTTGATGATACATAGAATTAGGATGTAGGAGAATCACACATGAAGAAAGATGAGAAGATAATGATTTAGATTAATGAATTAAAAGAAAAAGAGAATGAGCCATTTTCTTGAGATGCTTGTAGAAACCTTGAGAAGCCATGACTCACCTCTTCTCTTTTGGATTATTCATTAATATTTATCGTTATCAATCTCATCTTATCTCTTGGCTCATGGTTCATTATTCATCCCAAGTTCATCTCCTTCATCAACTCCTCACTAGATTTTTCTTGAGTTGAGAAAAGAAAAGAGAAAGAAGAAATTTTGTGAGCAAAATTCCTGCTTCATCAACTTACACTATTCTAGCCCATTAGTTTAGCTTGTTAACTTCACTAATACCTTGATTAGTGAAGTATGAGCTTGAGTGAGAGAGACTTCAAGGTGGATCATTTTCGACGACGAAGACTACAAGCAAGCTCGATCCTTTCATCAAGTGGAGTCAAAGATGAGTTATACGGACTACTACTTGGAGCTTTATAAGTGAAGGACTTGTCTACAAAGGTTCGTAAACTCTCTTCACTTAGATTAGAATAATGTTTGCTAACTATAAAATCCTAATTCTCTAGTTCGATTCTTATCACGACCGGAAATTGGCACGTGACGGCCTTAATACTATGCACCGTAAGTTGGTTCAATTGACGATCTATTAATACACAACCTCAAACTGCCGTCTTGCTCCTTGACGAACAGAAATAGGAGCACCTCAAAGCGAAACACTCAGACGCACAATCCTCCCAACAACCAACTCTGCAGCAGATCCTTAAGCTCCCTAGCTTCGCCGGCTCATCAAGAACAACGTCGGAAAAACTCTCGCATGATAAGTACCCGGTCCAACAAACCCGCTGTGGCTCTAGTATCTCGAATGAACGCCAAGAATCCTCGACATCATCTCTTCAAAAGCCGACTAGCGAAAAAGGCTGAATTCAAGCCGTGAGAGGCGACATCATTGTCCCCCCTGCACAATAAGAACTGACTTGCCAGGAAAACAAACCTAACTTTTTTCTCGCGGTAGTCCACAGACGCATAGCACGTAGCTAACCATTCCGTGCCCAGGAGAATGTCAAATCCAACCTCTCTAGAAAGATCAAGTGGCGGACGAATCTCCTAACCGATTGGCATACGACTGAATTACGTGTCGCGTAACAAAAGAATCGCTGAGTGAAATTAACACAACAAGCGGCTGATCTAGCTAACACGATCCACGTCCCAACCATGGCACAAAGTGTGTAAAACAAACTAGTACATCAAAGAACATGTGAATTTAGAGTACCTGCAAACTCAGCATTGGACACCCGCGCGCCCCGATGAGTAGAAGAAAACTCCCGAGTCTGCCTTCTACCCGAAACAGGCTGAAATCCTCCTCTCTGCGGTATAACTGCCTCGTGACTACGTGGATCAGTACAATCTCGAACTCGATGATCCAAACTCCCGCACCGATAACATCCGGAAGAAAACTGCTGACCATCCTAGGGATAAGAGCTAGACGACTGTCCTCGCCTTAAGCCTCTTGTACTTCCATGACGTGCACGAAACCTGTCACAACGACTGAACCTCTGTCTATGGGCTGGCACACCTGCATGAGCCCTCCTCGGATCCGAAACTCCTAAAGTCTCCGGAAGACGTGTCTCGTCAACTGGGGCTGCCTCCATAGGTGCTATGTAGGTAACGGAATGCTGTGTGCTGATTGCAAGGAACAACTGGGTAACATGGGTGAGAACCACCTGTCGCTGTGCTCGAATGGCCTAAACCAAAAACTCATCGTCTGGCGCAAGTCCTGCATATCTGCCACAACCCTAGCGAGATAATCTTTCGAAGGCGAATCCGTTTGCTCCTGTGCAACGAGCATGCCATCCTGGTCAGTCCTCGTCTCACCCGAGTCCACTCTGATCTCGGCCCGCACTGCACATCTCTGAGTCCCCATAGTCGTCGGCGGCAAAGGCTATAAATAGAATATAAGATTCGATAAGAACACGGAAATCGAATCACAAGAATATGTATCATTAAGGAAGGAATTTCACGAAATTGTACTTAGGCACTTTAGGCGGAGTACTGCATCATGAGTATGCTGCAGACATACACACACTATGTTACTCTGCTTAAGTTACCTACTCCATCATACCAAGGTCATCCTACACTCCGAAAGGTAAAACTTAGCGCTCTGATACCAACTTTTTCACGACCCGAAATTGGCACATGACGGACCTAATACTACGCAACGTCTACAGGCGTAACGTAGTAAAAGAAAGCCAAAACCCAGCAATCTAAACCATCAAACGTAATAAGAAGGTGATAATAGTATTTTCAAAACCTTTGAAATCACTACCTAAATTCATTAAAGTTTCACTTTTATTCCTTAAAATCTTAGGCAGCACCTCCTTTGTAAAACAAGCCCTCAAAATGGGTACAATATGAATATAAAGTAAAGCATCCCAAACGGGAGCAAAATCCACGCCCAAACGGCGGAAAGCAAACACCACAATAGATATACGACGCCGTAGCGAAGAAAGAGACGATAAAGATAAAACTGTATATAAACCTCCAAGTCACAAAATAATATACAATATCATCCTCACACCAAGTCACTAAGTCATACATAATATTGGTTGATGGAGAGTACATGGATATAACGAATATACAATACAACATCGGATAACCACAAAACCCACCTGGGCAAAACTGCACACTATCAGGCGAAGTGGTATCCGCATCCAAAAAGATGATACGAAGGATGGATCTCCTGCCTCTGACTATCCTGAGGAACACCTGCAAACACTGTGGCATAACGGGGGTGAGTTGCCAACTCGTGAATAGTAAATAACATATGCAGGTGATCGCGAGTATGCACGTACAACGCGAATCTAACATAAGCATTTAATATCAATGAATAGTCATATGTAGTGTAATAATCATAAAAAGTACACTAGCAGGTACAATTAATAAATGAAGCAATAATATGACAATCTGTATGCAGCATCATGTAAGGTACTATATCAGTACTACTAATACATGAAGAAATGATATGAATAAAGGTATGTAAATGCAAAGTCATGGAAGGTACTCTAACAGGTACACTAATGCATGAAGCAGTGCATAAACAGTAAATGTGGAGTATGGAATTAAAACATGTCATTTCCACGGAAATCCTAACGTCGTGGTAGGACCAAAATTCAACAAGACAATCAAATTCCCAAGTTCCACAAATCAGCCCCCAAATTGGCTCTCATATCATGTAAGTCTTATATATTCTTAATGTACAACATCAAGTAAATCTCATATTTCCTGAATGTACAACATCAATATATCTCATATATCCTGAATGTACAACATCAATATATCTCATATATCCTGAATGTACAATATCAATAAATCCTACCTATCTAGTGTGTACAATATCAGTATCAAGTAAGTTTCATATAAGCTGAGTGTCTAACATCGACACCCAAAACATCATGAAACAAGTGTCCAGCATCGACACCAAAATACTGATCTCTGAGGCGCCATCACTTAGGACTGGCCTTCCAATGTCATGTACGTACATCCTAATAACCTGGGTAAGAACCACCTGCAATCCGCAAGGCATGTACGTACATAACCTCGATCGATATCCCTCAGATATACGTCGAGTCCAAATACTGTCACCGGATGGCAAACACCCCCAGCCGGGCTCAACGGCATGGACCTTCGATCTTCTTTCCCCGGGGAACCAACCGGGCCCCACCATGTACCCTCATACGGCTCACGACGCCTCCTCGCATGGGATATATATAAGCTCTGAACCGAGAAATCTCATGGTGGAAGCTGAAATATCATATCAAGAGAAACCGAGTCTTTCAAATAATGCATAATTTCATGAAAAAACCACGGTCCTCAAATCCAGAAAACATCAAGTAGTGAATATGTATGAATGCATGAATCAATACACATATATTAGCGTCCCATTCCACTAATATTGGTGTAAGGGCATATATAACAGCGTCCCACTCCACTATTATATATACATAGTAGTAAAAATATCAGAGAACATCATATGACATCTATGAATGCAGTATATGCAATATGAAACAGTAATATGAGCATATAAAGGAAAACAACTATTTAACTACAACTAGTTAAATAAATATATCACACGGTTCCTGATTTCCCCGAAATCAGATTCAACAATATAGACAAGTGAACATGTAACTATAACAATGTATGCGTAACCATGTCGGTATAGCAAGATATGTGTGTCCATATGTAAGTATGTATGATGTCAAAGTAGCTGTAGCAAGGTATGTGTCTATACCTATCCATAATACCCTCCAGGTATATGTATGTATGTATGCCAAATGTACAGGTAGCTATGTATATACCTATCACAATGGTACAATACCATATAGGTATATGGGTAACTAGTATGTAAGTGTACAGGTAAGCTATATGTCATAAGCACAATAAAAAATATGAATCAATGTCTCAATGTCCCTAACCAGACAATATCATTTCTATATGTGGGTTGTGCGTGACATGGCAATTATTGACGGTGTGTGTGGCATACAATCAGTGCTCGTACAACATGAGCCATCAAT
Source organism: Agapanthus africanus (assembly GCA_030015575.1). Taxonomy (NCBI): domain Eukaryota; kingdom Viridiplantae; phylum Streptophyta; class Magnoliopsida; order Asparagales; family Amaryllidaceae; genus Agapanthus; species Agapanthus africanus. The sequence goes on along the minus strand of JASDDO010000029.1, from coordinate 238,246,423 downwards.
AATGGTGCAGTGTCCTAAGGATACTAGTCCAAGCACAACACTAACTAAGCAGTAGGGTGAATGCGCAATTCTAAACATGACATAGAATATGCGACAAGTCTAATCATTTCTAGCCCAGACGCATAACGCCATGCGGGCGATTCCTCTGTAGATGTTAAATCTACTCACCAACACTCCTGGCTAAGTGTAGCCAACCACCTGTTTTCCCTTTGTAGCTGTGTCCGTAGTCCTCACCTGCGAACCTACAACAGTAAGACAATAAAACAAGTGTATATTAATAATATCCCTAAAGCACGTACACACTACATTAGACCGACGCAACAACACAAAACATACTCTCAAGCGTTCGTATTGTAGCTAACGTACGTAGCGACACGACGAAAACAACTTAAGAGCAAAACCACCCAAAGTGCACGATCCGTGTCGTATAACGTATCGCGTGAACACAAAACACTATAACCTACCTAAGTGATCCCAGATTTTGCATACAGTGAAAACTAAACAAACAAACAAGACCAAAAACACCCAAACCCAAGCATAGAGCTACCCTCAAAAACCCACACCCAAACTCACCTTTGGGGCCGAGGTCGCCGGAATTGGGCCTCCTGTCGCCGGCCGAGATCCGAGCAGGTGGGGTCGTGTCTCAGATGGGGTCCTATGGTCTTAGGTACTACAAAACTACATTGTTTGGTTTTCTAGTAAAATCTCGGGGTCACAGGAGGTCACAGATGTCACAAAACGATACTAAAATACTATATTACGCACAAACCCTAACTTAATCATTCTAAACTGAATCAGAAAGGCTATTCAACCCAAAAACTAAATAAACAACAGATAAGGATCATTACCTATCCAAGAGAACCAAAGATCCAAGCTTCTCCTAGCTCCAAGAGGCAAAAGTGATCAAAGATATGATTTTTGTGAAGTTGTTTGGGATTTTGGAGAATTAGATAGCTAGGAGGTGTTGCAATTGAAGAAAGAAATGCACAAGGGAAGTAGAGAGTGGGAGGGCTCGGCTATGTGAGGGAGTGGGGAGAGTTTCCTAGCAATTTCCTATGATAAATGCTCAAAAATGCATTCACACACACTTGCACACATGCATGCTCATCCTTCTATTTCTTTTCTTTTTCTTTTAAGTTTAAATCAAAACCCCATACAAATATCTAGATGCTATATGAAGGGTTTTATTAACTCAAACTTAATTGTTGAAAAGAAGACTTAAGAGAAAATTCCCAAAATGTGAATACCGCATTAAAATAATATTAAAATTGGGAAAAATTCAAATTGGACCAAAACGTCCCATATAACCCCAAAGCTTGCGCACTAGCTTTATTTTAGCTAAACTAGGTGCTGATAAGTCTATATGGCCGTTTGATCACAGTCGGTTAAAAACAGAAAATACCGACAATTTTACCCAAAAACGGAAACATTCACATAACGATTTCTAAAACGTTACAATCTCCCCCCTTATAAAAATTTGTCCCCGAATTTAAAATTCTCACTAAGCGTACCTTCGAAGAGAAGATTAAAAAGTCTCATATCTCGCTCGCAGCCTCCCGAGTGATCACCTCACTAAACGGCTACGTCAAAGAAAACTCTCCACAGATGGCAAGACTCTTGACTGAAGTTTCTCCACCTGCCGAACCATTTACACCAATGGCTGCCGGTAAACGAAAATATCGAGTCCAAACTAAAAGGTCTGGTGCTGAATCATATGGGAAATTCATGAAGGTATTTGCAAAGTATCAACACAATGAAAATGGGGTGAATAGTCAAAAATCTGGGCGGAAGTGCCAAGTTAAAGGCAACGAAACTAACTCGCTTGAGGATCTCATAAGGACCTACAATCCTGGGATAAGCTTCCCAAAACAAAACACCTCATTCATCGGAAAGTCCGTAGGAATACATGATCTCCCACTACAAACCCAAGTCTGTGACCACCATGGTCAGCACATGACCTCTGTCCGCACAGGACTGTCATCATCCTGACCTAAACTAACTGGATCATATCCGAAGTCTCTAGACTAACTGGGGTCCAAAAATCCTACTACGCAGAGTCAGAAAAACAGATTGGTGATCGACACAACCTACAACTAACCTAAAGGTTGCTAATTGGAGTGTCTTCTGATAACAGTTATCGAAGGAGAATTCTAACACTGGCGAGTGACGATACCAACTGCCGACAACAACAAGTATGTACGCATAAGCATAACCAAGAACAACTGAGCAAACTGAGAATAACCGGACAATAAACACCCGAATGGAGTCACACCCTTACTAAACCTAGGTAGACACCACAACGAAATTCGTGGAGATCTGCTCCCATTCCTATTTCGGAACGGTTAAAGGTTGCAACTCTCCAGCCGGTCTCAAATGCTCAACCAACACACAAGAAAGAACTGGTGCGGTTGTCAATCGAATCTCCAACTGCCGAAACTCCGCACGCATGCCTCAGTCCAAAGAAAAGAACCTCCTTTCAGGTCAGTCCAGTCAACGGTGCAACAATACGCTAGTAATCCTGCACGAAACGGCGGTAAAAACCTGCTAAGCCTAAAAGTTAACGGACCTCCATCTGTACACTAGTCTGGGCCAAAGCTGTACGGTCTCGATCTCCCTCGGAACCATACGAAACCGTCTCCCGTAACTACAAGACCTAGGAGTCAACACAAACAGCATGAAGGAACACTCTGAGAATCTAGCAAACAGCTGGCACTCTCCCAACGTCTGCAAAACAAATCCTCAAGTGCTACTCATGTTCCTCACGATACATTGTATAGACCAGAATGTCATCAATAACACAACAATAACTGGTCGAGGAAAAGCCTGTAGAAATCCGGTTTATCATATCTACAAATGCTGCTAGGGCATTGGCGAGTCCAACGACACCACCATAACACAAACTGCCCGTAGCACGCACACAAACAGTATTCGGAATGCCATCACTCCGAACCCGCAACAATGATGACCTGATCCTAAACAACTTAGAAAATGTCTCACACTCTAGAGCTGATCGAAGAAATCGTCAATACAGGGTAAATGATACCTAAACGCACCGTAAGCTGGTTCAATTGACGATCCATTCATACATAACCTCAAACTGCCGTCTTGCTCCTCGACGAACAAAAATAGGAGCTCCTCAAAGTGAAACACTCAGACTCACAATCCCCCTAACAACCAACTCTGCAGCAGATCCTTAAGCACCCTAGCTTCGCCGGCTCATCTAGAACAACGTCGGAAAAACTCTCGCACGATAAGTACCCGGTCCAACAAACCCACTGTGGCTCCGGTATCTCGAATGAACGCCATGAATCCTCGACATCATCTCCTCAAAAGCCGACTAGCGAAAATGGCTGAATTAAGGCCGTGAGAGGCGACACCACTATCCCCCCTGCACAACAAGAACTGACTTGCCGGGAAAACAAACCTGACTGTTTTCTCGCGGTAGTCCACAGACGCATAGCATATAGCTAATGTCACGACCCGAAAGTACGGAACGTGACCGACACTTAGAATACGAAACGTCTAGAGGCGCAACGTAACCTAAGTAAGCCGAAGCCCAGAAATCTAAACCATATAAAAGAAGAAGAAGTAAAAGAAAACATGAAGACAACATGTTTAAAAGCATCAGCAAATTTTCCCAAAAATTTCGGCAGAGTCTCCTCTGTAAAAATTGGCCCCAAACGGGTACAACAAGTATAATACACATAAACAATAAAAAGCATCCCCAAACGGGAGCTAGCTCAACGCCAATAGGCGGAAACAACCACAACAAGCACAATAATATACAACGCCAAAGGGTGAGGCTCAAAACTCAAAAGAAAACAAATCCACCAAATCAGAATAATACACGCGACTCTAAGGTCGAAATAAATAAATGGTCCAGTAATCTATCAAATAGTACAAGTTTGGTTGATGGAGCTTTCTAGATACAAATGAATTAATAAAAATACAACGGCGGTTCAGATACAAATGAACCAACCTACCGTGCAAATCACCCGGAATGAAAATGATGTGCCAGCAACTGCCAAGGGACCCTGTACATCAACCTGTAATAAAATTTGGCACAACGGCGGTGAGTTGCCAACTCGTGAGTAGAAGACATCTACGAAAAGAAATCGAATGCACGACGCTATCCTAGGTCATAATAATATACTTATATACTCCTAGTCATCAAGTAAGACAGGATAATATGCTACGTGTAAATGCAAATACTCCATGCTCGTGTCAGTGCCTCATATAGTACTATGTCATATGAATGAGTATACATGCACCATGAATGTAAAATGACCAATCCTGAAATCTATGTATATCTGTATAAGAAATCTTTAACCTTTATCATAGTAAAATGTGTATAGAAATCTGAAATATCAACAATGAAATCCATGGAAATCCGTGTCAAGCATCGACACAAGCATGTAAATCTCAAGTCTCAATACCTCATAATCTCAATGTCTCATAGTCTCAATATCTCGGGCTCTGTCAGTCCGGATCGGCCCATATCATCAAATCTCACGACAACGGTCGGTATCCTCCGGATATCCGCCGCACCAGACATCACCGGTAGGTAGCCTTCCCCTTCCAGGCTCATCGTCTACAACTCGATCTTCTTTCCCCGGGGTACCATACCGAGCCCACCATGTACCCGAGACGGTTCATCCACTCCTCGAATCGGGTCTCGAAATCCAACAGAAAACATGAAATCTCATGGTGGACGACACATACATCACGAGAAAACCGCATCTTATGTTTTAAAAAAAGAGGAGGAGAGAGAAAGAAGTTTTTATATATTTTTGCAGTTTTCCCCAAAAACCAGAAATCTCATAGAAATCCAAAATCCCAAATCATGAGTAAGTATACGAAAATTGTCGGCATATGCCCCATAATACTGCATGATAACATGAAAATGCGAATGCATGAAATGTCTAAGTAATAAATATCATGTCTATACTAACACCAGAAAGTAATCACAATATTATATCGATCTAGCTGTTAGCTGATTGTATCAATAAAAGATAATATGATCTAAAGTATACGTGACATAACAATTACCGATGGTGAGGTGTGTGAGCCGGCAAATAAGTGTGCGTGGAAGATGTGCATCATCGGTAATGGTGCTGGTGTCCTACAGGCAAAGTTTTATGCTGATTATAGAAACATATATATGAACATGCACATTATGATTACGGTATGAATGTAAGACGGATGTGTAATAACCACTCATCTGTGATATACAAGTATAACTACAACTATATGACTCGAGCCTAAACTAGTATCCATCTAACCTCCTAAGGAACTAAACCTAAGAAACTAGTCGATAAGAAATAAGGGTACACCTAAAGTCTGAGTCTATATCTCTAATAGTCGGCGATCCAGCCTCAATAGCGTCACGTACGTGGTACGGTTTCCTCGAAACAAGAGTGCGGATCAATCATCACATCTATGCCTCGTACGGTAAAATCCATCATAGGACATCCCAATATCGGGGTACGGGTCAAGTATCACCTACATGTCTCATCATTCGTATAATATCATCATCAACACATGTCATGATCAAGGTGTTATACTGTAATCTCATACATCAATCATATATCATTGTCAGCATAAATATACATCATTAATTTATCCCCAGAAATGTCGTGTCACATATATCATATCTTGATCAAGTCACATATGTCTAGTCGTGATTAAGTCACGCCTATAAGATATCGAAATCAAGTTACACCTTTATGATATCGCAATCAAGTTACATCTATATGATGTCGTAATCAAGTCACACATATAACATATCAGAATATCAATCACATGTTACGGTTCGGGTGCTATTTTAGAGTCCCATGTACCTCTATATCATCACCACCCTTTATTATCTATGTATACCTATTCATTATATCATTTTTTAATGATCCGCTAATATCATAATACGACCTTATAGTCAAGAATCACTGCATCAAGCCCAGCTATATTGTTTCATTCCCGTGTATCATATCACATCGTTGTATCATATACACGTATTATGTATATATATATATATATACCTACACCTAGTCTTATACATATATATATATACATACACGTATACACCACGTCGAGTCTCAGTGTGTGCATGTATGTATCTACCTGAAACCTACGAATCTCCTCCAAGATATTCATCCTCGGGTAAGGTCTTTCTAAATCAATCTAGTCCAACCTAAGGTCACTACTAGGGTCCTACTCACCGAAATTCTAAGGTCACATCTGTCTTCCTAATGACAATAAGTACTTATTCATATTCTACGTTTGCGGGGGTGCTAAACGCCATCCACCCGACTTCCCCCCGTAGATACACATCTACTCACCTGGTCCATGTCTGCCGAAGACGGTGTCGCCATCCTCTTCTTCAACGTCCGCAGTCCACGTGAGGTGTACCTATACGCAAACATATATAGTATCGTAAACTAAATCACGGACAAAAGTCAAAACGACGCGCTGAACGCGCATAGGTTAAAACCTATGTCCGGTTCACGCAAAAGAACCAAATATTGCTCGATATCGGCGTACAAACTCCGATTAATCGAGATAAACATCAACATACAACTCATAGTTTTAAAACTCATTACTTATAATATAAAACATTATTTAATTCATCGAAACTCTAAAATCCATCAAATCGTCCGATTTCGTAAAACCCGAAAATGCCAATTTACCGTTTTACTTCAAAACTTGACATTTAAATGAAACCAATGGTCATAAAACACATTAAATAGCATAATTAGACTATACAACCCATTACCATATTTTTATTACACAAATTTGTATTAATACCAAAATTCCTAGTTTGCAACCTTTATAAATTTTCAACATCTTATAAGCAATATTCCACAATTCCACAACAAACTTGATTTTGCATGAATTAATGTATTAAACTACAATTCATAATCATAATGATATAATGAAAGCATAAATTATATTTTAAATCTCATTTATTTAAGAATTTCCAAATTCTAGTTAACAAAAATATCATTTTTCTTACAATTTCCCAATTATTAATAGAAACTAGTAACCAAATTAAGTTTTCCATTCCACTAACAAGTTAATACTCTCATTAAAACCACAATATAGTGATAAAAATATAAATTATAATTTATTAACACCAATATATATGTTTTATAGAAACTTAGTTAGCAAAAATATTTAATTTAAACAATTTTAAATGAACAAATTATAATTCAACAACCATGCAAGATTTTCCAATTCTAAAAGTGTTAAACAAGTTATTATAACCCTAATGAATTAATAAAACCACAACTTGAATTTACAAACCCTAACTTGAATTTTAAAATTTGCAAATAGAATTAATTTAATAAATCTAATTATGCTTAAAAGAAACATCTAATAAAAATAAATCAAAAGAAAAAGATTTATACCTCCACAACATAAAATCCAAACATGAAAATGAGCCTCCAAAATGAGTGCTTTCCATCTCCAAAATCCATGCAAAGAAGAGCCAAGAATAGAGGGTATGAATTTATTAGGGTTTTGTGATTTTATTTTTGGATTTTTGATGAATTTTTGGATGATTTTTGATGAGATGAGGAGTTGGGAAAATTTGGGGCTGCCACTATAAGGTTTCGGCTACATGAGGGGAAGTGGAAAGAGAGAGAGAAATGAGTGTAGAATTGTGTAGAAACCACTTGAATAAATCATTTCCTTTATGTCTTTTCACATTTATTTGATTTTATTCATTTTCTTTTCTAAATAAAAGCTAGAAAAATTCTAGAACCATGGAGAGTTTTGAGAAGGATTTTTTGCATGATACACACATGTTTTAAAGTGTCATGATTCACCTTTGACAAATTAACCCATTGCAATTTGTAATTTGCACCCATTTAATGTATAATTAAAAGCTTATGTTAATATTTAAAATAATTAATTTAGGAAAAATATTTCATTAAACTAAAAATTTATAAGTGACTAAATAAACACCATTTACTAGTAATTACATGATTAAAATAGGTCTTTTTAAATTTATAATGAAAAATAATTATGGTTATGTTTTACGAAAAATACTTTTTATTTTACCGAAAGTCTGAAAATTCACTTAAATGATTTTATTTATTTAATTATTTTTAAAACGTTACAATTTTCCCCCCTTTAAGAAATTCGGTCCCCGAATTTAAATCAAAACTCCCCCTCCAAATACTAAAACATTTAGCAAAACACTCAAATCGTCGGGGCTCTGAAATCATCAATACATAACTAAAATCAACTCCGTCAAGCATAACACAATCATCAGAGTTATGGCGAGAATAAAATATCAAAACCCAATATGAAAACCATCCTAATATATATCAATCTATAACTTATATATAGTGCGCATCATAGTAAAACTGTCCAAATATCTGGATAAAGAAATATGCAAAAACCCCTTTTGAAAATCGCCGTGTGATGCACGTATCACGGCATAAGTAGCGGACGTTTATTTAAAAAAATAGCTATATATATATATATCTTTTATTTAACATACACGTCCCGCCAGGTTACTAAATCAATAGTAATGATTATAAAAACATACTGATCAAACTGAAATCAATCCCAATCACATCATAAAAAAATATCATCTACGTCCGGTGCACACTGAAATCAAAACCAAATATAGATGCCACAGATTCATACAAAAACAAAACTAAGTGCAACAGGTGTGCACCAAAAACATCTGTCAAGTGCAACGGGCGTGCAAGACTCAATATCAGGTGCATCTAATCTGCACAAAACCCCGATTTAGTACATCTGGTGTGCACAAAATCGCATCAAGTGCGCCAAGTATGCGCAAGAATCCTAATCAGGTGCACATGGTGCACGAAAACATACACTGAATATCAAAATCAAAATCACAGTACGAAAATGCATGGAAACTAGGTCGAAATCATGTGTAACCATATGCAAGAAATCAAATCAAAATCTCAAAATGTATTAAAACCAAATTAAGTGCACTGGGTATGTAAAAAACAAAATCAATACAACCGATATATGAAACATGCATAGAATATAATGAAAGCACACATCAGAAATACCAATCGTAGAACAAAATCCTCAAATACCAAAATCCAACCAACGGAAATATGAAATTCAAATCACCAAATCGCAATTGTAAACACTATCGTCAATGTGCGCCTCTTTCCTCTGATGTCGATTGCTTCGAACTCGTCTCTTCGTAGCTGTACTTACTGCGCTACCAACGGCAATACTCATATCTAGAGTCTTCCACGTAGTCGATCCCTTCACCTGATATCCGTACTACATTAAACTTTTCGATCGATCCATCAAAGTGAAAGGTTCCTAGGCACTCTAGTAAGGTCTCACAAGTCATCGAACATGCCAATTTATAAAAAAAGGTGCCGAGAAACCCTAGACTACGGATCTTAGACTAGATGTTTAGGCGAAACGGAAAACTAGTTAACTATTTAACTATAGGTTAGATGCTACAACCTTTGTAGATCCGGATTTCCACCTCCTTAGCTCCGCGTGATCATGCCCTCGCTGTCCATCATGAATCCTCGACTCGTTCGTTGGCTTCATCGGAAAACGGGCGAGCAAGGTCGTCGGCTTCGTGTCAAAGACGATCTACGTCGAGGTTGCACTAGTTCAAGCTCCGACTTCACCAAGAAGTGAAACTTGTGAAGAAAACACCCAAAACCACTTGGCAAGAGGTAGAGGATGAAGAAATAGGAGGTGGGTTCACTTTAGATTTGGATTTCTCTCACTAAAACTCAAGTTGCCATTGATGTAGCAAGCTTGAAGAAGAAGAAGAAGATGAAGAAGATGATGATAATGTTATGATAAGTAATTGAAATAAAAAGGAAAATCAATACTTATCATAAAGTAAACCATGGTTATGTGTAGAGAATTGACCAAGGTTAGATTAGTGGTTAGGGTTAAGGATGAAGACAAAAGGGATGACTTTGGTCAAAGTTTCATGAAGCTTCAATAAGCTTCATGAAGAAAAGAAACCCTTTTTGTTTTCTTTCACCTAATTAAATGAATAAATAATGGATAAATAATTAAGTGAATAATCAAAAACCCTAACCCTTATCATAACCATGGTTCAATTCTTCACACAAAGCCAAGTTATTATGCATCATCAATCATGATACAAACAAGTGTACACAAAACATATCACATATACAATGTGCACACCAAGTGAGAAAAATCCGTTTAAAGTGAACCAATACTAGTTAATGCAAAGTAATATATCAAATATATAATTATACATTAAATCATTAAATCAACATTTGATTCAATGATCCGGTCATGTCGCACATAACCGACTAGTATTCAATGTATCGATTTATCGAATCAATGATTCGATAACTAGGTCATATCGAATATAACCAATCGAAACATATATCGCGAGAATGAAATGCGGTATCACATACACGCATTATTCTCGGTCCTGCACACATCTCATATGCGCTCCTATTTCGTTTCGCTTGAACCAGGAAACCTCTGTGTAGGACTCTAATGACTCGTCAATACGCCGGTAGCAGATGATGATCATATCAAGCACCCACAAGCCGCAAGCGGTCTGCTAAACATAACGGCCACCCGGGTATTGAGCGATCAGAAGATCGACGAGCTAGCCCGCTCACACTCCTGCGAATCCGACCAGTAACACTTACCATACAGTCCGGTCTCTTCGTCTGATATGTCGCATATCAAGTCTAGGGGGGTAAACGTCAGACCCCAATAACCCGATAAGTCACGCCGATGTGAGGCCCATAACGGGTCGAGAAACTACTGGTAACACTTACCAGCAAATCTCTGATCAGCCCTGGCCAGGGACTTCCCTGCTACGGCCAATCGAGCACTGCGCAACATCAACCCCCAATACCGGGAGAGACGAAACCCCTCCTATCGCTCATTGCCTCCATGTGACTCAGGACTGTACCCAAAGACCACCGTTTTGCATGCCCTCATGGACGTGGTAAGGTGGAGATCAAAGCACAGTGGGAATCACACAAGACTCTATGACGATCTCGGGTCTACAGACTAACCTGTACAAGTGTCACCTGAGAACTGCCATCTGACGTGAGGTATAATACCATCTGGGAGTTCTCGGCGACTCCGTCCAGTGTACCCAGTCTCCACTGAGCACCCGTATACCATCTCTGATGTCAAACACCAATGGATGTGGGATCATCCATCGCCCATCTCATGGGTCGAGAAGCGTATACGCTAGTCTACTCTGGCATATCGATGCCCCGTCTCGATACACCCACGACTAGGGACCTTGAAGGATGTACTTATGGACTACCATGTCCCCACTAGTATGATCTGCATCACAGTCCAGGTAGTCAAGTACATATCCTAAGGGCTTTACCAACATGTAACTATAAGACAATATAAAGAGACTAGTTTACATGTTAAGATAAAGTGTAACCAGATAGCATACTATCATATCGAGCAAGAAAGTCATCTCTATATATGTCCAAGCATCCAATATAATATACATCATCTGTACAATACTGGCCTCTAGGGCATACATACAACTAACAATCTCCCACTTGCACTAGGGCCAGCTGCTGTAGTATCTCATACCGAGCATCCCGAAGAGTCTCTTAAACTGTGTCTGGGGAATGGCCTTCGTGAGTGGATCCGCCGTGTTGTTCTTCGTGTCAACTCTCCTGACCTCGATCTCCCGGCGATCAACTATCTCCCGGATCAGGTGATACCGCCTCAGAATATGCCTGGACCGCTGATGGGACCTTGGTTCCTTGGCTAAAGCCACCGCTCCATTGTTATCGCAATACAAAGGTATTGGACGCTCAATGGATGGAACCACTCCTAGTTCAGTAATGAACTTCTTGATCCAGACAGCCTCTTTGGCAGCATCGTTGGCAGCGATGTATTCAGCCTCCATCGTCGAGTCTGCCACGGTTTCCTGCTTGGAACTCTTCCAGCTAACCGCCCCTCCGTAAAGGGTAAAGACAAAGCCCGACTGCGACTTAGAGTCGTCCTTATCACTCTGGAAGCTCGAATCGGTAAAGGACTCCACTTGGAGTTCTCCGTTACCATACACCAAGAACATATCTCTAGTCCTTCGCAAGTACTTGAGAATGCTCTTCACAGCTGTCCAGTGACTCTCTCCAGGATCAGCTTGATACCTGCTCACTACACTTAGTGAGTATGCTACATCGGGTCTGGTACATAGCATCGCATACATGATAGAGCCTACTGCCGAAGCATAGGGTATCCCTTGCATGCGAGCTCTCTCCAAATCAGTCTTGGGAGACATCTCTTTGGAGAGAGTGACTCCAGAGATCGTGGGCAAGTTCCCACGCTTGGACTCTTCCATACTAAACCTCTTTAGTATGGTGTCAATGTACCTGGATTGGGACAATCCCAAAATCCGTTTGGATCTATCTCTATAGATCCTAATTCCCAATATGCAGGAGGCATCACCAAGATCTTTCATTGAGAATCTTTATGATAAGAAGAGCTTGACCGCTTGCATCATAGGAATATCATTTCCTATCAAGAGTATGTCGTCCACGTACAATACGAGGAAGACAACCTTACTCTCTGCCACCTTCTTGTAGATACAAGGTTCATCTGGATTTTTGACGAAATCAAACTCTTTGATAACGAAATCAAAGCAGATGTTCCAACTCCGCGATGCTTGCTTTAATCCATAAATGGATTTAAGCAGCTTGCACACCTTCCCGCTGCTCCCACTGTCTACGAAGCCCTCTGGCTGAGTCATGTACACGCACTCTTCTAAATCACCATTTAGAAAGGCGGTCTTAATATCCATTTGCCAGATTTCGTAGTCATGAAAGGCAGCAATGGAAAGCATGATCCGGATGGATTTAAGCATAGCCACTGGAGAAAAGGTTTCGTCATAGTCCACACCTGGTCTTTGACGAAAACCCTTTGCTACAAGTCTAGCTTTGAAAGTCTCCACTTTCCCATCTACACCAAGTTTCTTCTTGAAGATCCACTTGCTCCCAATGGGTTTTACCCCTTCAGGAACAACTTGCAAATTCCATACTTTGTTGGTGTACATGGATTCCATCTCGGACCGCATAGCATCCAGCCATTTCACTGAGTCCCTACTCGTGATGGCCTGCTCGAAGCTAGTTGGGTCATCATCCTCCATGATGCAATCCTCGCTCCCACCGTCCATGAGAAAACCGTAGTATCTCTCAGGTTGGCGAGGAACCCTACTAGATCGGCGGAGTGGCTGGGGTTCATCGGGAACTATGGAATCCTCTGGTTCCACCAGATCTTCTGTTGTAGCTTGTGCAGCTGGAACCTCTTTCAGTTCTACCTCATAACCACTAATCTCTTTTTCAAGAAATTCCTTTTCTAAAAAGGTGGCATGCCGAGAAACAAACACTCTTTGTTCCTCAGGATGGTAGAAGATATACCCTCGCGAATGTTTGGGATACCCAATAAACTTACACAGAATGGACCTTGCCGCGAGTTTGTCCGGATTTTGCGTTTTTACATAGGCCGGACAACCCCATATCTTAACATAATTAAGATATGGTCTCTTTCCTTTCCATATCTCATATGGAGTGGTCGGCACGGTTTTGGTGGGAACCATATTCAATAGGTCTGCAGCTGTTTCCAGTGCATATCCCCAGAAGGAAATAGGTAACTCAGCTGTGCTCATCATAGAGCGCACCATATCTAATAGGGTGCGGTTCCTCCGTTCTGATACACCGTTGTGCTGTGGTGTATATGGAGGAGTCAGCTGAGAGAGAATCCCATTCTCTTTTAGGAAGTCCAGGAATTCATAGCTTAAGTATTCTCCTCCTCGATCAGATCGTAGGATTTTAATACTTTTTCCGGTTTGGTTCTCAACTTTTTGCTTATATTCCCTAAATTTCTCAAAAGCTTCTGATTTGTGTTTCATCAGGAAGACATACCCGAACCTAGAGAGATCGTCAGTGAATGTAATGAAGTATGAAGAACCATCCCTGGCATGTGTAGACATGGGACCGCATACATCACTATGTATCAGTCCCAAGAGTTCGGTAACTCTTTCTCCGTGTCCCGTAAACGGAGTTTTGGTCATCTTGCCTTTGAGACATGACTGGCAAGTGTCATAAGATGAAAATTCAAACGGATTTAAATATCCATCTTTATGCAACTTAGCTAGTCGTGTCGCATTGATGTGACCCAGTCTACAATGCCACAAGAAGGATTCGTTCAGTTCTGAACTCTTCCTCTTGTGTGTGTTTGTTATGCTCAGAACTGTTGATTGATTTAGAACATAAATGCCATTGCATAACGTGCCTGATCCAACCAACTTTTGGTCACGGAAAATGTTCATAACATTTTCCTGCAATACAAAATTATATCCCTCTTTACTCAATAAAGAAACCGATATAATGTTGCATATCAGGTTCGGCATGTAATAGCATTCGTTCAGAACTAATGTATCACCAGTTGGTAATACAAGGTGATATTCCCCGACAGTCTTAGCTGCAACAATTGCACCATTTCCAACTCTAATGTCTTTATCACCTTCTCCAAGTTCTCTACCTTTCCTTAGCCCATGTAACTGATTACATATATGGGATCCTGACCCGGTATCTAATACCCAGGACGTAGAGCAAATGGAGAAACAGTTCTCAGTAACGAACACACCCGAAGAAAATGCATCAACATGTACTTTCTTCATTCGGGTGGCATGGGAATCCTGGCATTCCCCTATATCCTGTTCATTCCTATAACTCTTATAAGAAAGAACGGAACCAACGTTCCCCAGCACAGTATAACATACGGGTTCGGTCAATACATCCATATTATTATCTTGATTAAGGCATGAACTGGTCGCTACCTGGAGAGAGAGAGAAGAAAACACTTTAGCGTAAGCTCGTGCAAGATCAAATTGGTTATTATCTTATCTAATCAGGATGGATCCCACTGCTTTTTATCAAATCTTCCTCCAAACCCTAAAAGGAAAGACTAGCCGGGATTAATTACACACTACAAGTTCGCCAATCTTTCAGCCAGGCCAGTGTTGGTACTTTGAGGGAGGTCCCCCGTGCTTTCGCACGAACCTAATTAATGTAAACCTCGTTTTCCCAGAGGCGTAACCCCGTTGACACCTTTCTAGACACCTACTTGATCAGCTAATTGCAATGTGTAAAACTCTCCCAGGAGTAACTCTTACTCGCAGTGGGTATCGGGATCCAACTATCTTATAGAAGGTATGCAATCTCATTGCAAATTTCAACACTTGAAATTCCCGATAATGCTTTTGCCCCTAGCGTGCTATGACCTTGACGCAGGCCAACAAACCATAGTGCGCTAGTCAAGTTCAACCCGTCATTTCCTGATTGAATTAAACCCACCCGTACGACCCTTGACGCAGGCCAACAAAGTCGCACGACTACCCTAATCCAATCTGCATCATATGCATAAGCAGATAAATACTAGTTAGCTACCGCACACTACGCCTTGACGCAGGCCAACAAACGTAGCACGAATACTAACTACTACTCATCTGAAATGACGGAGGGCTACGCCAGGTTTTTCTGAAAACCATGAGCGTAATGAACTTGATATCGTTGTAGAATCAAATGAAGTTTTGAAATGGAGTGATTTTGAGGCTTTTCTAGTTTTGCTAAAGGAGTCACTCCCGACGAAGGGATCTCGGTCCTTTTCTCGTCGAATGAGGTGCGGGATATATCATATATATCGCTGTGCAAAGCAAAAACGCAAAAGCAGTCAAAAGCAAACCGAGTGTGTAGCATCTGCCAGTTATTGCTAAAGGAGTCACTCCCGGTGAAGGGATCTCGGTCCTTTCCTCGTCGAATGAGGTGCGGGGTATATCATATATACCGTTATGCAAAGCAAGAACTGTAGCTACCTGTTTTATTTAAAATCTGATTCTACAACATCTTAGGTTTCTTTCCTTTCATTAATCACATTAATGAAGTCCCATCATTTAAATACCTAAACATCACAGATAGATATGACGTACACTTATGCCATCCGCATTCGCCTCGATGTCCCCTCGTGCACCGTTAGGTTAGGTAACTAACGACAGAGCAGGGCAGGGCTAGCGCGGGAGTAAAACATAAGTAACGTCTATATAATATATCATATATACTATATACTATATCCATCACAGAATCACATCAAAGATATGCAGCAGAAGAAACATATGAAATATTGGATATACTAGGACGTCCGTGTTTTTAATACGAGCCAGTATAAAACACGGATTCCACGGTCGTGATGAATAGCCAATCCCACACCCCTAGACCCCTAAGAGAGCTGCAAGCAACCCTGCCAATTCTAGGGTTAGGAGACCCGGACTCGACTCCTCGAGTTGGTCTCCCACTGGACCCCAGAACCCGGTTACTTGTGCTCCCCTCCTTGGGTCTATCCTAATGTGGAAAAGTAAATAATATACAAAAGGTGACATCTTCCGCTACCTGGAAGTGCCCCAAATAAAAGAATATTACATACAAGTTTTTACATGAATGAAAATGAAAAACACTCATCTCACATAAAAACCCCCGGCTATTCGAACACGACGATCCAATATAACATATCCAGCAACACATAACATCACATGTCATCGACGTAAGTAAGTATGCATACCCCAATTGTCGTTGACGTATAGCAACGAAACCGGCGATATGAACATACTACACTTACGGTCACAGAAAAGAAAGTGTAAAACTACAACAATTGGAATCCGCAACTTCTTTAGACATCACATGCCTAACAGTTACAAACCCCGCATTTTAGTCTCATTATCGAAAACTCTTTTCAATATCGTATGGGACTAAACTGCTAGATTTATAACATTCATCCAGTTATCTCATAACTGTTTGTGAATTCCAATTATTGTATCACATTCCAGATAAACAGAAAATGTTAAACTTTCCGATCGAACAGTCGAATACCCAAGTTTTCCCGATACAGCTCAACACATGAAATAAGTCTAACAACATTCAGTTCGTGCCTCAGTACCAACGGTCCAGCCGTAGAAGGGTCAAGCCAACGCCTCACATGTGGCACGCCGTACTGCCCCAAACCCGAAGGTTCAAAGGGTAGTTCAAGACGGTCATATAATCGAGTTAAGGTTTGTTGTCTTCTAGAGGGTCCATCGCGTTACTTGCACTACTTAGAACGTCGTTAAACTACGGAAAAATCCAACACTTGGAAATTTCCCGACAGGGGAAAAATTGGGTATTTATATCCGGTCGAACTTTTTAACATATTCTAAAAATTTTCCGGAAATTCACAAAGACGAAATTTGATACCCCGATCGAAACACCGAATCCCCAAAGCAACCAAAAAAAATTCAACTCTTGAATAATCATTAAAAACACCCAGGAAAATCACCACTGGAAATTAAGGATTACTGTGTAAAATTCTTTAAATAATTAGGCCGTACGGCCGCGGATCCGCCGCATGAGCCATGCTCATGCCGCGGATCCGCGCTTGAACAGTGGAATTACACTCACGAATTTCACAGTAAACCTTATAATTTCCTGCTTATTTTTCTGCATATTTTTAATATTGAAAAATCCCACTTTTTGGAAAAAGTCCAGAGAGCAAGATAAGTTTAGGGTTTCGGGTTCGTTCGGGCTTCAAATCGCGTCTAGACTTCGCCTAAGGCTCTAGCTAGGCTCTGATACCAGTGAAAGGTTCCTAGGCACTCTAGTAAGGTCTCACAAGTCATCGAACATGCCAATTTATAAAAAAAGGTGCCGAGAAACCCTAGACTACGGATCTTAGACTAGATGTTTAGGCGAAACGGAAAACTAGTTAACTATTTAACTATAGGTTAGATGCTACAACCTTTGTAGATCCGGATTTCCACCTCCTTAGCTCCACGTGATCATGCCCTCGCTGTCCATCATGAATCCTCGACTCGTTCGTCGGCTTCATCGGAAAACGGGCGAGCAAGGTCGTCGGCTTCGTGTCAAAGACGATCTACGTTGAGGTTGCACTAGTTCAAGCTCCGACTTCACCAAGAAGTGAAACTTGTGAAGAAAACACCCAAAACCACTTGGCAAGAGGTAGAGGATGAAGAAATAGGAGGTGGGTTCACTTTAGATTTGGATTTCTCTCACTAAAACTCAAGTTGCCATTGATGTAGCAAGCTTGAAGAAGAAGAAGAAGATGAAGAAGATGATGATAATGTTATGATAAGTAATTGAAATAAAAAGGAAAATCAATACTTATCATAAAGTAAACCATGGTTATGTGTAGAGAATTGACCAAGGTTAGATTAGTGGTTAGGGTTAAGGATGAAGACAAAAGGGATGACTTTGGTCAAAGTTTCATGAAGCTTCAATAAGCTTCATGAAGAAAAGAACCCCTTTTTGTTTTCTTTCACCTAATTAAATGAATAAATAATGGATAAATAATTAAGTGAATAATCAAAAACCCTAACCCTTATCATAACCATGGTTCAATTCTTCACACAAAGCCAAGTTATTATGCATCATCAATCATGATACAAACAAGTGTACACAAAACATATCACATATACAATGTGCACACCAAGTGAGAAAAATCCGTTTAAAGTGAACCAATACTAGTTAATGCAAAGTAATATATCAAATATATAATTATACATTAAATCATTAAATCAACATTTGATTCAATGATCCGGTCATGTCGCACATAACCGACTAGTATTCAATGTATCGATTTATCGAATCAATGATTCGATAACTAGGTCATATTGAATATAACCAATCGAAACATATATCGCGAGAATGAAATGCGGTATCACATACACGCATTATTCTCGGTCCTGCACACATCTCATATGCGCTCCTATTTCGTTTCGCTTGAACCAGGAAACCTCTGTGTAGGACTCTAAAGACTCGTCAATACGCCGGTAGCAGATGATGATCATATCAAGCACCCACAAGCCGCAAGCGGTCTGCTAAACATAACGGCCACCCGGGTATTGAGCGATCAGAAGATCGACGAGCTAGCCCGCTCACACTCCTGCGAATCCGACCAGTAACACTTACCATACAGTCCGGTCTCTTCGTCTGATATGTCGCATATCAAGTCTAGGGGTGGTAAACGTCAGACCCCAATAACCCGATAAGTCGCGCCGATGTGAGGCTCATAACGGGTCGAGAAACTACTGGTAACACTTACCAGCAAATCTCTGATCAGCCCTGGCCAGGGACTTCCCTGCTACGGCCAATCGAGCACTGCGCAACATCAACCCCCAATACCGGGAGAGACGAAACCCCTCCTATCGCTCATTGCCTCCATGTGACTCGGGACTGTACCCAAAGACCACCGTTTTGCACGCCCTCATGGACGTGGTAAGGTGGAGATCAAAGCACAGTGGGAATCACACAAGACTCTATGACGATCTCGGGTCTACAGACTAACCTGTACAAGTGTCACCTGAGAACTGCCATCTGACGTGAGGTATAATACCATCTGGGAGTTCTCGGCGACTCCGTCCAGTGTACCCAGTCTCCACTGAGCACCCGTATACCATCTCTGATGTCAAACACCAATGGATGTGGGATCATCCATCGCCCATCTCATGGGTCGAGAAGCGTATACGCTAGTCTACTCTGGCATATCGATGCCCCGTCTCGATACACCCACGACTAGGGACCTTGAAGGATGTACTTATGGACTACCATGTCCCCACTAGTATGATCTGCATCACAGTCCAGGTAGTCAAGTACATATCCTAAGAGCTTTACCAACATGTAACTATAAGACAGTATAAAGAGACTAGTTTACATGTTAAGATAAAGTGTAACCAGATAGCATACTATCATATCGAGCAAGAAAGTCATCTCTATATATGTCCAAGCATCCAATATAATATATATCATCTGTACAATACTGGCCTCTAGGGCATACATACAACTAACACAAAATCCCATAATTCCCTGAGAGCTCAACACTCAAGTACAGTTTAAAAATATCCGGTACATACCCCAGCATCAATCGTCCAGCCGTAGAAGGGCAAACCCAAGCCTCACTAATGGCATCACGGAACTGCCGTAAACCCTAAAGTTCAAGGGCGTTCTCATAGTCATTATATCGAGTTAGGGTTTCATTCTTCTAGAGGGTCCATCGAAATACCTACTTGTTCTTCCGAATACCTTAAACTTGGGAAAATGGTTTTCTGATAATCGTTCAAACCCTTTAACTTCGTCTGGACAGCATGTGAATACCCTTCGTCTGCACGCTAAGCAATGCTTCAATCCTCAAGAATAACCAATACCCTAGTGGTTATCGCGTTCGAGCCGCATCTCCCTCCGCCCATGCGACCGTGGTAACAGAAACCACCCTCCGACATCGACGAAGATAGATAAAAAGAACGAATGAAATACGGTGCAAAGAAATGTACATCCTAAGGCTCCATATGCAAAGCAGCGTATCGTAAGTATGCCGCGAACTATACCCACGGTACGTTACTCTACTTAAATCGCCTACTCCATCAACCAAGGGTCACCTAGACTTATACAAGGTTAAACCTAGCGCTCTCATACCAACTTTGTCACGACCCGAAAGTACGAAACGTGACCGGCACTTAGATTACGAAACGACTAGAGGCGCAGCGTAACCTAAGTAAGCCGAAGCCCAGAAATCTAAACCATATAAAAGAAGAAGAAGTAAAAGAAAACATGAAGACAACAAGTTTAAAAGCATCAGCAAATTTTCCCAAAAATTTCGGCAGAGTCTCCTCTGTAAAAACTGGCCCCAAACGGGTACAACAAATATAATACACATAAACAATAAAAAGCATCCCCAAACGGGAGCTAGCTCAACGCCAACAGGCGGAAACAACCACAACAAGCACAATAATATACAACGCCAAAGGGCGAGGCTCAAAACTCAAAAGAAAACAAATCCACCAAATCAGAATAATACACGTGACTCTAAGGTCGAAATAAATAAATGGTTCAGTAATCTATCAAATAATACAAGTTTGGTTGATGGAGCTTTCTAGATACAAATGAATTAATAAAAATACAACGGCGGTTCAGATACAAATGAACCAACCTACCGTGCAAATCACCCGGAATGAAAATGATGTGCCAGCAACTGCCAAGGGACCCTGTACATCAACCTGTAGTAAAATTTGGCACAACGGCAGTGAGTTGCCAACTCGTGAGTAGAAGACATCTACGAAAAGAAATCGAATGCACGACGCTATCCTAGGTCATAATAATATACTTATATACTCCTAGTCATCAAGTAAGACAGGATAATATGCTACGTGTAAATGCAAATACTCCGTGCTCGTGTCAGTGCCTCATATAGTACTATGTCATATGAATGAGTATGCATGCACCATGAATGTAAAATGACCAATCCTGAAATCTAGGTATATCTGTATAAGAAATCTTTAACCTTTATCATAGTAAAATGTGTATAGAAATCTGAAATATCAACAATGAAATCCATGGAAATCCGTGTCAAGTATCGACACAAGCATGTAAATCTCAAGTCTCAATACCTCATAATCTCAATGTCTCATAGTCTCAATATCTCGGGGTCCGTCAGTCCGGATCGGCCCATATCATCAAATCTCACGACAACGGTCGGTATCCTCCGGATATCCGCCGCACCAGACATCACCGGTAGGTAGCCTTCCCCTGCCAGGCTCATCGTCTACAACTCGATCTTCTTGCCCCGGAGTACCATACCGGGCCCACCATGTACCCGAGACGGTTCATCCACTCCTCGAATCGGGTCTCGAAATCCAACAGAAAACATGAAATCTCATGGTGGACGACACATACATCACGAGAAAACCGCATCTTATGTTTTAAAAAGAGAGGAGGAGAGAGAAAGAAGTTTTTATATATTTTTGCGGTTTTCCCCCAAAATCCAGAAATCTCATAGAAATCCAAAATCCCAAATCATGAGTAAGTATATGAAAAGTGTCGGCATATGCCCCATAATACTGCATGATAACATGAAAATGCGAATGCATGAAATGTCTAAGTAATAAATACCATGTCTATACTAACACCAGAAAGTAATCACAATATTATATCGATCTAGCTGTTAGCTGATTGTATCAATAAAAGATAATATGATCTAAAGTGTACGTGACATAACAATTACCGAAGATGAGGTGTGTGAGCCGGCAAATAAGTGTGCGTGGAAGATGTGCATCATCGATAATGGTGCTGGTGTCCTACAGGCAAAGTTTTATGCTGATTATAGAAACATATATATGAACATGCACATTATGATTACGGTATGAATGTAAGAAGGATGTGTAATAACCACTCATCTGTGATATACAAGTATAACTCCAATTATATGACTCGAGCCTAAACTAGTGTCCATCTATCCTCCTAAGGAACTAAACCTAAGAAACTAGTCGATAAGAAATAAGGGTACACCTAAAGTCTGAGTCTATATCTCTAATAGTCGGCGATCCAGCCTCAATAGCGTCACGCACGTAGTACGGTTTCCTCGAAACAAGAGTGCGGATCAATCATCACATCTATGCCTCGTACGATAAAATCCATCATAGGACATCCCAATATCGGGGTACGGGCCAAGTATCACCTACATGTCTCATCATTCGTATAATATCATCATCAACACATGTCATGATCAAGGTGTTATACTGTAATCGCATACATCAATCATATATCATTGTCAGCATAAATATACATCATTAATTTATCCCCAGAAATGTCGTGTCACATATATCATATCTTAATCAAATCACATATGTCAAGTCGTGATTAAGTCACGCCTATAAGATATCGAAATCAAGTTACACCTTTATGATATCGCAATCAAGTTACATCTATATGATGTCATAATCAAGTCACACATATAACATATCAGAATATCAATCACATGTTACGGTTCGGGTGCTATTTTAGAGTCCCATGTACCTTTATATCATCACCACCCTTTATTATCTATGTATACCTATTCATTATATCATTTTTTAATGATCCACTAATATCATAATACGACCTTATAGTCAAGAATCACGGCATCAAGCCCAGCTATACTGTTTCATTCCCGTGTATCATATCACATCCTTGTATCATATACACGTATTATGTATATATATATATATATACCTACACCTAGTCCTATACATATATATATATACATACACGTATACACCACGTCGAGTCTCAGTGTGTGCGTGTGTGTATCTACCTGAAACCTATGAATCTCCTCCAAGATATTCATCCTCGGGTATGGTCTTTCTAAATCAATCTAGTCCAACCTAAGGTCACTACTAGGGTCCTACTCACCGAAATTCTAAGGTCACGTCTGTCTTCCTAATGACAATAAGTACTTATTCATATTCTACGTTTACGGGGGTGCTAAACGCCATCCACCCGACTTCCCCCCGTAGATACACATCTACTCACCTGGTCCATGTCTGCCGAAGACGGTGTCGCCATCCTCTTCTTCATCGTCCGCAGTCCACGTGAGGGGTACCTATACGCAAACATATAAAGTATCGTAAACTAAATCACGGACAAAAGTCAAAACGACGCGCTGAACGCGCATAGGTTAAAACCTATGTCCCGTTCACGCAAAAGAACTAAATATCGCTCGATATCGGCGTACAAACTCCGATTAATCGAGATAAACATCAACATACAACTCATAGTTTTAAAACTCATTACTTATAATATAAAACATTATTTAGTTCATCGAAACTCTAAAATCCATCAAATCGTCCGATTTCGTAAAACCCGAAAATGCCAATTTACCGTTTTACTTCAAAACTTGACATTTAAATGAAACCAATGGTCATAAAACACATTAAATAGCATAATTAGACTATACAAACCATTACCATATTTTTATTACACAAATTTGTATTAATACCAAAATTCCTAGTTTGCAACCTTTATAAATTTTCAACATCTTATAAGCAATATTCCACAATTCCACAACAAACTTGATTTTGCATGAATTAATGTATTAAACTACAATTCATAATCATAATGATATAATGAAAGCATAAATTATATTTTAAATCTCATTTATTTAAGAATTTCCAAATTCTAGTTAACAAAAATATCATTTTTCTTACAATTTCCCAATTATTAATAGAAACTAGTAACCAAATTAAGTTTTCCATTCCACTAACAAGTTAATACTCTCATTAAAACCACAATATAGTGATAAAAATATAAATTATAATTTATTAACACCAATATATATGTTTTATAGAAACTTAGTTAGCAAAAATATTTAATTTAAACAATTTTAAATGAACAAATTATAATTCAACAACCATGCAAGATTTTCCAATTCTAAAAGTGTTAAACAAGTTATTATAATCCTAATGAATTAATAAAACCACAACTTGAATTTACAAACCCTAACTTGAATTTTATAATTTGCAAATAGAATTAATTTAATAAATATAATTATGCTTAAAAGAAACATCTAATAAAAATAAATCAAAAGAAAAAGATTTATATCTCCACAACATAAAATCCAAACATGAAAATGAGCCTCCAAAATGAGTGCTTTCCATCTCCAAAATCCATTCAAAGAAGAGCAAAGAATAGAGGGTATGAATTTATTAGGGTTTTGTGGTTTTATTTTTGGATTTTTGATGAATTTTTGGATGATTTTTGATGAGATGAGGAGTTGGGAAAAATTGGGGCTGCCACTATGAGGTTTCGGCCACATGAGGGGAAGTGGAAAGAGAGAGAGAAATGAGTGTAGAATTGTGTAGAAACCACTTGAATAAATCATTTCCTTTATGTCTTTTCACATTTATTTGATTTTATTCATTTTCTTTTCTAAATAAAAGCTAGAAAAATTCTAGAACCATGGAGAGTTTTGAGAAGGAATTTTTGCATGATACACACTTGTTTTAAAGTGTCATGATTCACCTTTGACAAATTAACCCATTGCAATTACTAATTTGCACCCATTTAATGTATAATTAAAAGCTTATGTTAATATTTAAAATAATTAATTTAGGAAAAATATTTCATTAAACTAAAAATATATAAGTGACTAAATAAACACCATTTACTAGTAATTACATGATTAAAATAGGTCTTTTTAAATTGATAATGAAAAATAATTATGGTTATGTTTTACGAAAAATACTTTTTATTTTACCGAAAGTCTGAAAATTCACTTAAACGATTTTATTTATTTAATTATTTATTTAATTATTTTTAAAACGTTACAGCTAACCAATCCGTACCCAGGAGAACGTCAAATCCAACCTCTCTAGAAGGATCAAGTGACGGACGAATCTCCTAACCAATTGGCATACGACTGAAATACGTGTCGCGCAACAAAAGAATCGCTGACAGAAATTAACACAATAAGCGGCTGATCTAGCAAACACGATCCTTGTCCCAACCACGGCACAAAGTGAGTAAAACAAACCAGTACATCAAAGAACATGTGAATTTAGAGTACCTGCAAACTCAGCATTGGACGCCCGCGCGTCCCGATGAGCAGAAGAAAACTCCCGAGTCTGCCTTCTACTCGAAACAGGCTGAAATCCTCCTTTCTGCGGTATAGTTGCCTCGCGACTACGTGGCTCAGTACAATCTCGAACTCGATAATCCAAACTCCCGCACCGATAACATCCGAAAGAAAACTGCTGACCATCCTAAGGATAAGAGCTAAAGGACTGTCCTCGCCTCAAGCCTTTTGTACTTCCATGACGTGCACAAAAACTGTCACAACGACTGAACCTCTGTCTATGGGCTGGCACACCTGCATGAGCCCTCCTCGGATCCGAAACTCTTAAAGTCTCCGGAAGACGTGTCTCGTCAACTGGGGATACCTCCATAGGTGCTATGTAGGTAACGGAATGTTGTGTGCTGATTGCAAGGAACAACTAGGTAACTGGGGTGACAACCACCTGTCGCTAAACTCGAATGGCCTCAACCAATAAACTCATCGTCTGGCTCAAGTCCTGCATATCTGCCACAAGCCTAGCGAGATAATCTATCGAAGGCGAATCCGTTTGCTCCTGTGCAACGAGCATGCCATCCTGGTCAGTACTCGTCTCACCCGAGTCCACTCTGACCTCGGCCCTCGCTGCACCTCTCTGAGTCCCCATAGTCGTCGGCGGCAAAGGCTATAAATAGAATATAAGATTCGATAAGAACATGGAAATCGAATCATAAGAATATGTATCATCAAGGAAGGAATTTCAAGAAATCGTACTTAGGCACTTTAGGCGGAGTACTGCATCGTGAGTATGCTGCATACATACACACACTACGTTACTCTGCTTAAGTTACCTACTCCATCATACCAAGGTTATCCTACACTCCGAAAGGTAAAACCTAACGCTCTGATACCAACTTTTTCACGACCTGAAATTGGCACGTGACGGCCCTAATACTACGCAACGTCTACAGGCGTAACGTAGTAAAAGAAAGCCAAAACCCAGCAATCTAAACCATCAAAACTAATAAGAAAGTGATAATAGTATTTTCAAAACCTTTGAAATCACAACCCAAATTCTTTAAAGTTTCACTTTTATTCCTTAAAATTTTGGCAGCACCTCCTTTGTAAAACAACCCCCCAAAATGGGTACAACATGAATATAAAGTAAAGCATCCCAAACGGGAGCAAAATCCATGCCCAAACAGCGGAAAACAAACACCAAAATAGATATACGACGCCGTAGCGAAGAAAGAGACGATATAGATAAAACAACATAAAAACCTCCAAGTCACAAAATAATATACAATATCGTCCTCACACCAAGTCACTAAGTCATATATAATACTGGTAGATGGAGAGTACATGGATACAATGAATATACAATACAACATCGGATAACCACAAAACCCACCTGGGCAAAACTGCACACTGTCAGGCGAAGTGGTATCCGCAGCCAAAAAGATGATACAAAGGATGGAAATAGCCTGCCTCTGACTATCTTGAGGAATGCCTGCAAACACTGTGGCACAACGGGGGTGAGTTGCTAACTCGTGAATAGTAAATAACATATGCAGGTAACGAGAGTATGCACGTACAACACGAATCTAACATAAGCATTTAATATCAATGAATAGTCATATGTAGTGCGATAATCATAAAATGTACACTAGCGGGTACAATTAATACATGAAGCAATAATATGACAATCTGTATGCAGTATCATGTAAGGTACTATATCAGTACTACTAATACATGAAGAAATGATATAAATAAAGTTATGTAAATGTAACAGTGATGGAAGGTACTCTAACAGGTACACTAATGCATGAAGCAGTGCATAAACAGTAAATGTGGAGTATGGAATTAAACCATGTCATTTCCACGGAAATCCTAACCTCGTGGTAGGACCAAAATCCAACAAGACAATCAAATTCCCAAGTTCCACAAATCAGCCCCCAAATTGGCTCTCATATCATGTAAGTCTCATATATCCTTAATGTACACCATCAAGTAAATCTCATATATCCTGAATGTACAACATCAATATATCTCATATATCCTGAATGTACAACATCAATATATCTCATATATCCTGAATGCACAACATCAATAAATCCCACCTATCCAGTGTGTACAATATCAGTATAAAGTAAGTTTCATATAAGGTGAGTGTCTAACATCGACACCCAAAACATCATGAAACAAGTGTCCAGCATCAACACCAAAATACTGATCTTTGAGGCGCCATCACCCAGGACTGGCCCTCCAATGTCATGTACGTACATCCTAATAACCTGGGTAAGAACCACCCGCAATCTGCAAGTCATATACGTACATAACCTTGATCGATATCCCTCAGATATATGTCGAGTCCAAGTACTGTCACCGGATGGAAAACGCCCCCAGCCGGGCTCAACGGCATGGACCTTCGATCTTCTTGCCCCGGGGAACCAACCGGGCCCCACCATGTACCCTCATACGGCTCACGACGCCTCATCGCATCGGGTATATATAAGCTCTGAACCGAGAAATCTCATTGTCGAAGCTGAAATATCATATCAAGAGAAACCGGGTCTTTCAAATAATGTATAATTTCATGAAACAACCACAGTCCTCAAATCCAGAAAACATCAAGTAGTGAATATGTATGAATGCATGAATTAATACACATATATTAGCGTCCCATTCTACTAATATTGGTGTAAGGGCATATATAACAGCGTCCCACGCCACTGTTATATATACATAGTAATAAAAATATCAGAGAACATCATATGACATCTATGAATGCGGTATATGCAATATGAAACTGTAATATGAGCATATAAAGGAAAAAAACTATTTAACTACAACCAGTTAAATAAATATATCACACGGTTCCTGATTTCCCCGAAATCAGATGCAACAATATAGACAAGTGAACATGGAGCTATTATGCGTAACCATGTCGGTATAGCAAGATATGTGTGTCCATATGTAAGTATGTATGATGTCAAAGTAGCTGAGAAAGGTAGTGCCTATACCTATCCATAATACCCTCCAGGTATATGTATGTATGTATGCTATATGTAGAAATAGCTATGTATACACCTATCACAATGGTACAATACCATATAGGTATATGGGTAACTAGCATGTAAGTGTATAGGTAAGCTATATGTCATAAGCACAATAAAAAAATATGAATCAATGTCTCAATATCCCTAACCAGAAAATATCATTTCTATATGTAGGTTGTGCGTGACATGGCAATTATTGACGGTGCGTGTGGCATACAATCAGTGCTCGTGCAACATGAGCCGTCAATAATGGTGCAGTGTCCTAAGGATACTAGTCCAAGCACAACACTAACTAAGCAGTAGGGTGAATGCGCAATTCTAAACATGACATAGAATATGCGACAAGTCTAATCATTTCTAGCCCAGACGCATAACGCCATGTGGGCGATTCCCCTATAGATGTTAAATCTACTCACCAACACTCCTGGCTAAGTGTAGCCAACCACCTGTTTTCCCTTTGTAGCTGTGTCCGTAGTCCTCACCTGCGAACCTACAACAGTAAGACAATAAAACTAGTGTATATTAATAATAACCCTAAAGCACGTACACACTACATTAGACCGATGCAACAACACAAAACATACTCTCAAGCGTTCGTATTGTGGCTAACGTATGTAGCGACACGACGAAAACAACTTAAGAGCAAAACCACCTAAAGTGCACGATCCGTGTCGTATAACGTATCGCATGAACACAAAATACTACAACCTACCTAAGTGATCCAAGATTTTGCATACAGTGAAAACTAAACAAACAAACAAGACCAAAAACACCCAAAGCCAAGCATAGAGCTACCCTAAAAAACCCACACCCCAACTCACCTTTAGGGCCGAGGTCGCCGGAATTTGGCCTCCTGTCGCCGGCCGAGATCCGAGCAGGTGGGATCGTGTCTCAGGTGGGGTCCTATGGTCTTAGGTACTACAAAACTACAATGTTTGGTTTTCTAGTAAAATCTCAGGGTCACAGCAGGTCACAGATGTCACAAAACTATACTAAAATACGATATTACGCACAAACCCTAACTTAACCATTCTAAACTGAATCAAAAGGCTATTCAACACAAAAACTAAAAAAACAACATATAAGGATCATTACCTATCCAAGAGAACCAAAGATCCAAGCTTCTCCTAGCTCCAAGAGGCAAAAGTGATCTAAGATGTGATTTTTGTGAAGTTGTTTGGGATTTTGGAGAATTAGATAGCTAGGAGTTGTTGCAATTGAAGAAAGAAATGCACAAGGGTAGTAGAGAGAGGGAGGGCTTGGCCAAGTGAGGGAGTTGGGAGAGTTTCCTAGCAATTTCCTATGATAAATGCTCATAAATGCATTCACACACACTTGCATACATGCAGGCACTTCCTTCTATTTCTTTTCTTTTTCATTTAAGTTTAAATAAAAACCACATACAAATATCTAGATGCTATGTGAAGGATTTTATTAACTCAAACTTAATTGTTGAAAAGAAGACTCAAGCGAAAATTCCCAAAATATGAATACCTCATTAAAATAATATTAAAATTGGGAAAAATTCAAATTGGACCAAAACGTCCCATATAACCCCAAAGCTTGCGCACTAGCTTTATTTTAGCTAAACTAGGTGCTGACAAGTCTATAAGGCCGTTTGATCACAGTCGGTTAAAAACAGAAAATACCGACAATTTTACCCAAAAAGGGAAATATTCACATAACGATTTCTAAAACGTAACAATTCTTGTTTAGTATACGACCTCTAGAATTTTTCAAATTTTATACTTGATGCTCATATAAACCTTGTAGAGGTGTTAAGACATACTTTCATGGTATCTGAGCCAAGCTAGAGACTTAGGTGAAGTCTAAGTTAGTTATATGTATGCCCTAGAGGCCATTACTGTACATATGATGTATATTGTAATGGATGCTTGGACATATATAGGGAGGACTTTCTTACTCGACATGATAGTATGCTATCTGGTTGTACTTTATCTTAACATGTACTCTGATTGTCTCTATATTACATGTTGATAAAGCCCTTAGGATATGTACTCGACTACTGGGACTATGATGAGATCATACTAGTGGGGCCACGGTAGTCGACGAGTACATCCTATAACTGTTCCTAGTCGAGGGTGTATCGAGACAGGGTATCGATACACCAGAGTAGACTAGCGTATACGCATCTTGACCCATATGATGGGCGATGGATGATCCCATATCCATCGGTGTTTGACATCAAGGATGGTGTACGGGTGCTCAGTAGAGACTGCTGGACGGACTCACCGAGAACTCCCAGATGGTTTTATACCTCACGTCAGATGGCAGTTCTCCGGTGACACTGGTACAGAGTAGTCTGTTGACCCGAGATCGTCATAGAGTCTTGTGTGATTCCCACTGTGCTTTGATTTTCATCATACCACGTCCAAGAGGGCGTGCAAAAAGGTGGCTTTTGGGTACAGTCCTGAATCACATGGAGACATTGAGCGATAGGAGGGGATTCGTCTCTCCCGGTATAGGGAGTTGATGTTGTGCTGTGTTCGATTGGCTATAACCGGAAATCCCTGGCCAGGGTTGCTGAGATTTACTGGTAAGTGTTATCAGTAGTTTCTCGAACTGTTATAGATCTCATATCGACACGACTTATCAAGCTACTGGGGTCTGACGTTCACCACCCCTCGGCGAGATATGCGACATATCAGACGACGAGACCGGACTATACGGGAGTGTTACTGTTTGGATTCACAGGAGAATGTACAGGCTTGCTTATTGATCTTCTGATCGCTCAATACCTGGGTGGCTGTTACGTTTAGCTGACCGCTTGCAGCTTGTGGGTGTTTGATATGATCATCACCTACTGCCAGCGTATTGACGATTCTTTAGAGTCCTACACAGAGGTTTCTTGACTCAGGAAAAACGGAGTAGGGGCACATATGTGATATGTGCAGGACCGAGGATAATGCGATATGAGATACCGTATTCTATTCTCGCGATATATGATATCAGCCGGGTCATCGGATCAAGTGTTGATTCGATGAATCGGTACGGATAAATATTAGTCGGTTATATGCGATATAGCCGGATTGTCGGATCAAGTGTTGATTCGATAATTTAGTGTATAATAATATATATGATATATTAAATTAAATTAAATAATATTAGCTCACTAAAAGATTCTTTTTCTCACTCGGGTAATACATTGATATATATGCGATATATGTTAATTGTATTATTTTATTTTGTTATGATAAATATTATATATGTGATATATAATATTGTAACATGATATGATAACTAATGCAACATGTTTTGTAAAGTTTAAACATGATTAGGGTTTGGATTAGGGTTATGTCTTCTAGTAGATTCTAGAAGGTTTTCTTTTTTGTTTTGGAAAAGATATTTTCAAGTGACTCATTCTTAACCTAACCCAAACCATAGCCCTTGGTTAATTCTCTACAATGGTTAAGTCAATCATGGTTGCATTATTCATCATATTAATCCTTTCATTATTCATCACAAAAGGATTCTAATTGTTTTGTTCATCTTCTTCCTTCTTTCTTTTCATAAAAAAGCTTTCTAGCTTTTTCTAAGTGATGGAAAATGAGTGAGAAATATAAAACAATTGAGAGCAAAAATCCTACTTCATCATTCTCATCTATCCTTGCCCTTTAGATGAGAGTGTTCACTTCATATTATGAGTGTTAGCTTGTGTTAACGAAACTTCAAGGTAGCTCATCTTTGTATCGAAGATCGGAAGCAAGACTGCATCTTTCTCTTCGTGGAACTTCTCGAAAGTCCGGAACACGATGATCGCAGCGAAGGGACCTCAACACGGAGCTTAAGAAGTGAAGGACCGGAACTACAAAGGTTGTAATCCCTCTCACTTAGTGTTAAACTGTTTAACATACTTGTTTTCGCCTAAACTCTAGTTTAAAGATCCGGCTTTGGGTTGTTCGGCACGGTTAATTTTTTAATCGGGCATGGTTGATGCCTCATAGACCCTTGTGCGCGTGCATAGCAACCCTACAAGTGGTATCAGAGCCAAGCTAGAGCTTTAGGCGAAGTCTAGACGAAGTTTAAAGTCCGATCGAACCCGGAAAACCCGATAAGAACCCTTCTCTGTACATTTTTCAAAAATATGGTGTTTTCTGAATTAAAAATTCTCATAAAAACAACCAGAAAAAACTAAGAATTACTCTGAAGTACGGTAAACTAACTCGATATTTTGACCGCGGAACCGTGGCGAAACCATGGGTTTGGCGGCGGTTCCACGGCCAAAATTTGGACTTAGTCCCTGGAATTTCACTTAATTATTCATAGGTCCTTTCTTGTTATTTTTTTCTGGGAATATTTTAATTCTACTCAAGTGTTGAGTTTTCTAGGGTTGTATTAGGGACTCAATGATTCGATCGAATAATTTAACTTTGTTTAGTTTGTCCGGATAATTTTTAGAAACTGTTAAAAAGTTCGAACGGATATCAATAACTCACTTTTTCCCCTGTCGGAAAATTTTTCAAAAGTTGGATTTTTTCTCGTGTTTAAGAACCTTCTAAGCCGTGCAAATAACGCGGTGGACCCTCTAGAAGACAACAAACCTTAACTCGATTATGTGACCGTCTTGAACTGCCTCTGAACTTTAGGGTTTGTGGCAGTACGGCGTGCCACATGTAAGGCGTTGGCTTGACCCTTCTACGGTTGGACCATTGGTACTGAGGCATGTGATGGATGTTTTTAAACTGATTTCAAGTGTTGAGATATATTGGGAAAATCTTGGGTGTTTGATTATTCGATCGGAAAGTTTAACATTGTCTATTTATCTGGAATGTGATACAATATTTGGAATCCACAGGTAGTTATGAGATAACTAATTTTAATGTTATAAATATAGCAGTTTAGTCTCAGATGAACGGTTGCCACGGAATTTTGATGCGATCAAAAGTCCGTCGCAATCACGTAGCGTACGCGGATACTCGCCGGGTAAACTTAATAGACAGCCTGCCCCATAGCCCCGACCAAGTGACTGTAGGAGAACCCCGTCGCCAAAAGCATTCGTTCGGGTGCTCGCGGCAGCGGTGTTCCGCCTTAGTGCACTTCGTCGACGGCATCCGGGGGTGCGGCCGTCAACTAAAATTTGCGACGGGCATTCGATCAGGATGTCGGGAATCTTGTTGAATTGCCCGACTTGATATTGAAAAGTGTTTTCGATACTGAGACTAAAATGCGGAGTTTATAATTGTTAAGCATGCGATGTCTAAGGAATTCATTTGGTTAGGAATGCGATGTCTAAGAATTGTTAGTTATATGTATGCCCTAGAGGCCATTACTGTACATTGGATGTATATTGTAGTGGATGCTAGGACGTATATAGGGAGGACTTTCTTGCTCGACATGATAGTATGCTATCTGGTTGCACTTTACCTTAACGTGTATACTGATTGTCTCCCTGTTACATGTTGGTAAAGCCCTTAGGATCTGTACTTGACTACCTGGACTATGATGCGGATCATACTAGTGGGGACATGGTAGTCCATAAGTACATCCTTCAAAGTCCCTAGTCGTGGGTGTATCAAGACGGGGCATCGATATACCAGAGTAGACTAGCGTATACCTTCTCGACCCATACAGATGGGCGATGGATGATCCCATATCCATTGGTGTTTGACATCAGAGATGATATACGGGTGCTCAGTAGAGACTGGGAACACTGGACGGACTCGCCGAGAACTCCCAGATGGTATTATACCTTACGTCAGATGGCAGTTCTCTGGTGACACTGGTACAGAGTAGTCTGTTGACCCGAGATCGTCATAGAGTCTTGTGTGGTTCCCACTGTGCTTTGATTTCCATCTTACCACGTCCAAGAGGGCGTGCAAAACGGTGGTTTTTGGGTACAGTCCCGAGTCACAAGGAGGCAATGAGCGATAGGAGGGGATTCGTCTCTCCCGGTATAGGGAGTTGATGTTGCGCTGTGTTCGATTGGCTATAACAGGAAATCCCTGGCCAGGGTTGCTGAGATTTACTGGTAAGTGTTACCAGTAGTTTCTCGAATTGTTATAGACCTCATATCGACATGACTTATCGAGCTATTGGGGTCTGACGTTGACCACCCCTAGGCGAGATATGCGACATATCAGACGATCAGACCGGACTGTACGGTAGTGTTACTGGTCGGATTCACTGGAGTGTGAGCGGGCTTGCTCGTCGATCTTCAGATCGCTCAATACCCGGGTGGCCGTTACGTTTAGCAGACCGCTTGCGGCTTGTGGGTGTTTGATATGATCATCACCTGCTGCCGGCGTATTGACGAGTCTTTAGAGTCCTACACAGAGGTTTCCTGGCTCAAGCGAAACGAAATAGGAGCGCATATGAGATATGTGCGGGACCGAGAATAATGCATGTATGTGATACCGTATTTCATTCTCGCGATGAATGTGTCGAATGGTTGTATGCGATATAACCTAGTTATCGAATCGAGGATTGATTCGATAAGCCGATACATTGGATACTAGTCGGTTATATGCGATATGACCGGATCGTTAAATCAAGTGTTGATTTAATGATTTAATGTATAATTATATATTTGATATATTACTTTGCATTAACTAGTATCGGTTCACTTTAAATGGATTTTCTCACTCGGATGTGCGCATTGCATATGCGATATGATTTTGTGCACTTGCTTGTATCATGTTTGATGATACATGCCTTTTGGTTAAGTGTATAGAATTAAACCATGGTTAACTTAATGATTAGGGTTTTGCTTTTTCATTTAATTATTTGTTTATTCATTTTGGATATTAATAAAAGCATAAAAGTAAAGAAAAATGGTTTCTTTATTTTATTTTCTTTCATGAAGCTTTTTGAAGCTTCATGAAGCTTTGACCAAAGTGACCACTTTGTCTTTATCTTTAACCCTAACCATTAATCTAACCTTAGTTAATTCTCTACACTTGACCATGGTAGATTATGATAAGTATTCTTTTATTTTTCTATTTTCAAAATAACTTATCATATCATTTCTTCTTCTTCTTCCTTGAACTCAAGAAGAAAACCTTGAGGTCATCAATGGTGATTGATGATAAAGAGTGAGAAATCCAATTCTAAAGTCTACCCACTTCCTATTTCTTCATCCTCTACCTCTTGCCAAGTAGTAGAGTGTGTTTTCTTCACAAGTTTCTTGACTTGGTGAAGTCGGAGCTTGATTTAGCGATGCCTCGACGTAGATCATCTTCGGCATGGACATCGACGACCTAGCTCGCCTATTCTCCGATGAAGCCGACGCTAGAGCCCGGAATTTGTTTTGGACAGCGAGAGGACTTCATTACGGAGCTATGGAGGTGGGGCACCGGATCTACAAAGGTTGTATTTCCGTTATCTTATAGTTAAGTGTTAACTAGTTTATTGTTTCGCCTAGATTTCTAGCCAACGATCCGTAGTCTAGGGTTTCTCGGCACCTAAATTTTTGAAATTGGCATGGTTGATGCCTTGTGAGACCTCATTAGGATGCCTAGGAACCCTACAGTGGTATCAGAGCCTAGCTAGAGCCTTAGGCGAAGTCTAGACGGAATTTGAAGTCCGAACGAACCCGAAACCCGATCACAAAAATGCTCTATGTCCTTTTTTCAAAACAGTGCATTTTTCCATATTAAAAATATCCAGAAAATCAAGCAGGGTGTTTTATGAAATACTGTGAAAAACGGAGACCTAACTCCGTCATAACGCCGCGGAACCGCGGCCTAAGCCCACGTGGCGCGGCGGTTCCGCGGCAACACTGTTGACTCTTTGACTCCTATTTTCACAGTAATTCCTATTTAACTGTGCTGAGTTCTCTGGGTATTTTTTAAATTTTATTCAAGAGTTGAATTTTCTGGGTTGTTTTGGGGATTCGAATGTTCGATCGGATTATCAAATTTTGTCTATGTGGCTTTCCGGATAAATTTTAGAATATGTTAAAAAGTTCGACCGGATATAAATACCCAATTTTTCCCCTGTCGGGAAATTTCCAAGTGTTGGATTTTTCCGAAGTTTAACGACGTTCTAAGTAGTGCAAGTAACGCGATGGACCCTCTAGAAGACAACAAACCTTAACTCGATTATGTGATCGTCTTGAACTGCCCTTTGAACCTTCGGGTTTGGGGCAGTACGGCGTGCCACATGTGAGGCGTTGGCTTGACCCTTCTACGGCTGGACCGTTGGTACTGAGGCACGAACTGAATGTTGTTAGACTTATTTCATGTGTTGATCTGTATCAGGAAAACTTGGGTGTTCGATTGTTCGATCGGAAAGTTTGACATTTTCTATTTATCCGGAATGGGATACAATAATTGGAATTCACAAATAGTTATGAGATAACGGAATGAATATTATAAACATAGCAGTTTAGTCTCACTTGATCGGTTGCCACGGAATTTTGATGTGATCAAAAGTCCGTCGCAATCACGTAGCGTACGCGGATGCTCGCCGATAAACTTAATAGACAGCCTCACTCCATAGCCCCGACCAAGTGACTGTAGGAGAACCCCGTCGCCGAAAGCTTCCGTTCGGGTGCTCGCGGTAGCGGTGTTCCGCCTTGGTGCACTTCGTCGACGGTATCGGGGGTGCGGCCGTCTACTGAAGTTTGCGACGAGCATTCGATCAGGATGTCGGGAATCCTGTTGAATTGTCCGACTTGGTATTGAAAAGTGTTTTCGATTTTGAGACTGAAATGCGGGGTTTATAACTGTTAGGCATGCGATGTCTAAGGTATTCATTTAATTAGGCATGCGATGTCTATGCAGATTGCGGATTCCAACTGTTGTAGTTTTACACTTTCTTTTCTGTGACCGTAAGTGTAATATGTGATATCGCCGGTTTCGTTGCTATATGTCAATGACAATTGGGATGGACATATTTACTTACGTTGATGACATGTGATGTTATGTGTTGCTGGATATGTTATATTGGATCGTCGTGTTTGAATAGCCGGGGTTTTTTATGTGAGATGAGTGTTTTTCATTTTCATTCATGTAAAAACTTGTATGTAATATTCTTTTATTGGGACACTTCCAGGTTGCGGAAGTTGTCACCGTTTGTATATTATTTACTTTTCCGCACTAGGATAGACCCAAGGAGGAGGGCATAAGTAACCGGGTTCTGGAGTCCAGTGGGAGACCAACTCGAGGAGTCGAGTCCGGGTCTCCTAACTCTAGAATTGGTAGGGTTTCTTGCCGCTCTCGTAGGGGTCTTGGGGTGTGGGTTTGGCTATTCATCACGACCGTGGAATCCGTGTTTTATACTGGCTCGTATTGAAAACACGGACGTCCTAGTATATCCAATATTTCATATGATTCTTCTGCTGCGATATCTGTGATGTGATCATGTGATGTTCTGTGATAGATACAGTATATAGTATATATGATATATTATATAGATGTTACTTATGTTTTACACCCGCGCTACCCCTGCCCCGCTCTGCCGTTAGTTACCTAACCTAACGGTGCACGAGGGGACATCGAGGCGAATGCGGATGGCATAAGTGTACGTCGTATTTATCTGTGATGTTTAGGTACTTTAATGATGGGACTTCATTAATGTGATTAATGAAAGTAAAAGAAACCTAAGATGTTGTAGAATCGAATTTCAAAATAAAACAGGTAGCTACAGTTCTTGCTTTGCACAGCGGTATATATGATATATCCTGCACCTTATTCGATAAGGAAAGGACCGAGATCCCTTCACCGGGAGTGACTCCTTTAGCAATAACTGGCAGATGCTACACACTCGGTTTGTCTTTTGATTGCTTTTAAGTGTTTTTGCTTTGCACAGCGATATATATGATATATCCCGCACCTCATTCGACGAGGAAAGGACCGACGATCCCTTCACCGGGAGTGACTCCTTTAGCAAAACTAGAAAAGCCTCAAAAACACTCCATTTCAAAATTCATTTGATTCTACAACGATATCAAGTTCATTACGCAATAGGTTTTCAGAAAAACCTGTCGTAGCCCTCCGTCATTTCAGATAAGTAGTAGTTAGTATTCGTGCTACGTTTGTTGGCCTGCGTCAAGGCGTAGTGTGCGGTAGCTAACTGGTGCTTATCTGCATAAGCATATGATGTGATTGGATTAGGGTAGTCGTGCGACTTTGTTGGCCTGCGTCAAGGGTCGTGCGGGTGGGTTTAATTCAATCAGGAAATGACGGGTTGAACTTGACTAGCGGACTATGGTTTGTTGGCCTGCGTCAAGGTCATAGGACGCTAGGGGAAAAATATATCGGGAATTTCAAGTGTTGAGATTTGCAATGAGATTGCATACCTTCTATGAGATAGTTGGATCCCGATACCCGCTGCGAGTAAGAGTTACTCCTGGGAGAGTTTTATACATTACAATTAGCTGATCAAGTAGGTGTCTAGAAAGGTGTCAACGGGGTTACGCCTCTGGGAAAACGAGGTTTACATTAATTAGGTTCGTGCGAAAGCACGGGGGACCTCCCTCAAAGTACCGACACTGGCCTGGCTAAAAGATTGGCGAACTTGTAGTGTGTAATTAATCCCGGCTAGTCTTTCCTTTTAGGGTTTGAAGGAAGATTTGATAAAAACCAGTGGGAGCCATCCTGATTAGATAAAATAATAACCAATCTATTCTTGCAAGAGCGCACGCTGAGTGTTTTCTTCTCTCTCTCTCCAGGTAGCGACCATATCACGCCTTAATCAAGATAATAATACGGAACATTGACCGAACCCGCTTGTTATACTGAGCTGGGGAACGTTGGTCCCGCTCCAACTTATAATTGTTATAAGACAGAGCAGGAAATAGGGGATTACCAGAATTCCCGTGCCGCCCAAACGAAGAGAGTGCATGCTGATGCATCATCTTCGGGTGTGTTCATTACAAAGAACTGTTTCTCTGTATCCTCTACGTCCTGGGTATGTGATACCAGATCAGGATCCCAGATATGTAATCTGTTACATAGGGCTACAGATAGGTAGAGAACTGAGAACGGGTGATAAGTTTCATGAGGCAGTAAACGGGGCAAGAGTTGCAGCCAAGTCTGTTGGTCACTGTCACCCTATATTACAATACATTGATTCTGAACGAATGTTATTAGATACCGAACCTGATATACAAAATCATATCAGTCTCTTTATTAGTAAAGAAATGATAAAATTTTGTATTGTTGGATAATGTTTTGAACATTTCCTATATCAAAAGTTGATCGGTTCAGGCACGTTATCTAAAAGCATTAATGTTCTAAATCAAACCACAGTTCTTAGTATACGGAACACACACAAGAGGAAGAGTTCAGAAATGAACGAATCCTTCTTGAGGCATTGTAGACTAGGTCATATCAATGCGACCCGACT
This sequence comes from Agapanthus africanus, assembly GCA_030015575.1. Lineage (NCBI taxonomy): Eukaryota > Viridiplantae > Streptophyta > Magnoliopsida > Asparagales > Amaryllidaceae > Agapanthus > Agapanthus africanus. Next base: position 238,206,665 of record JASDDO010000029.1, on the reverse strand, counting down.
GGCTGAAGTTACATTTAGATGCATATTTAAATTAGTTTGAATTTACATCTTGTGAAACTCGCCAGTCATGTCACAAAGATAAGATGACCACAGCTCTGTTTATTGAAAACAGAGAAAGAGTTAGTAAACTCTTGGGATGATACATGTTGATGTATGTAAGGTCCCCTGTCTACACATGCCAGGACAGGTTCTTTGTACTTCATTACATTCTCTGATAATCTCTCAAGATTCAGACATATGTTCCTATTGAAACATGAGTCCGAGCCTTTTGAGATATTCACAGAATATAAGCAAGATGTAGAGAACCAAAATACGGGTATAAGTATTATGTCCTTTGATGAGATCAAGGAGGAGAATACTTGAGCACGGAAATCCTGGACTATTCTAAAGGAGAATGAGATTCTCTCTCAGCATTACTCCTCCGAATACACCAAAGCACGATGGTATATCGGGGTGGAGCAATCACACCCTATATGATATGGTGTGCTCTATGATGAGTATTACTAAGTGACTTATTTCCTTTTGGGAGTTATGCACTTGAGAAGCTACATACCTATTGAATAGGGTTCCAATCAAATCAGTTGCCTACCGCTTCATATGTGATATGGAATGGGAAGAGCCCATCTCTTAAGGTAGTTAAGATTTGGGGTTGTCCGGCCTATGTCTAAAAGCAAAATCCGGACAAGCTCGAGGCAAGGTCTGTAATGTAGAACTGGAAAAGTTCCAGCCATACAAACTACAGCTGATGATTTGATAGAACCAAAGGATTCAGTAGATTCCAACGAACCTCATCCTCTCCGCCGATCTAGTAGGGTTCCTCACCCACCTGAGAGATACTTCTGTTTCTCTATGACAGTGGGAGCGAGGATTGCATCATGAGATGATGACCCAACTAGTTTCGAGCTGGCCATCAGGAGTAAGACTCTGTAAGAATGGCTGGATGCTTAGTGATCTGAGATGGAATCCATATACACCAACAAAGTATGGACTTTGGTTGCTATATCTGAAGGGTTAAATTCCCATCAGGAGCAAGTATATCTTGAGAAGATTACTTGGTGTACATGGAAGAGTTGAGACTTTCAAAGCTAGACTTGTTAAAGGTCTACATCATTGACCAGGTATGGATGATGATGAAACCTTCTATAAGTAGCTATGCTTAAGTCCATCCAGATCCTACTTGCCACGGCTACATACCATGACTACGATATCTGGTGGTTGGGTGTCATGACAGCTTTTCTAAATGATATTTAGAAGAGAGTGTCTATAAGTACACAGCCAGAGGGCTTCGTAGACAGTGGGAGCAGCGGAAACGTGTGCAAGATGCTTATAGGATAAAGCAGGCATCGCGGAATTGGAACGTCTGTTTTGATGGATTAGTCAATGAAGTTGACATCATCAAAATGGTAGATGAACCTTGTATAAACAAAAAGGTAGTAGGGAGTATGGTGACGATCCTCGTAGAGTACGTGGATGACATACTCTTGATAGGGAAAGAGTTTCCTATGCTACGCTCGATCAATCTCCGCTTATCACAATGATTCTCCATATAGGATCAAAGTGATACCTCCTAAATCCTGGGTTTGTGGATCTATGAGATAGATCTAAATGGATGTTAGGATACTCACTAGCTGTAGTGAGACGGTATCAATAGACCCTGGGGAGAATCACTGGAATGGTTCCAGGGTGATAAAGACGACTGAATGTCAGTCGCAGGCATTGTCTTTACCCTCAGTAAAGGGACGGTATGTTGGAAGAGTTCCAAGCTAGATACCGTGGCATACTAGACGATAAAGGGAGGATACATCGCTACTAAAGATGCTACCAAAGAGGCTGTTTGGGTGTATATTGGTTCATGAGATGAACTATGTTCCTCCCATTGTGTGACAATGGAGTTGTGGCTTATGCCAAGGAACGCAGGTCCCATCAGTGATCCAGACATATTCTAAGGCAGTGTCGCCTGATCATGGAGATGGTTGATCTCCAGGGAGATCGTGGTTAGGAGAGTAGACTCAGAGGACAACACAGCGGATCCACTCACAAAGGCCTGTTCCCAGAGAGAGACTTTTTATGGGATGGTTGAGTATGAGATACTACAACCACTGCTACAGATGGCCCTAGTGCAAGTGGGAGATTGTTAGTTATATGTATGCCCTAGAGGCCATTACTGTACATTGGATGTATATTGTAGTGGATGCTAGGACGTATATAGGGAGGACTTTCTTGCTCGACATGATAGTATGCTATCTGGTTGCACTTTACCTTAACGTATATACTGATTGTCTCCCTGTTACATGTTGGTAAAGCCCTTAGGATCTGTACTTGACTACCTGGACTATGATGCGGATCATACTAGTGGGGACATGGTAGTCCATAAGTACATCCTTCAAAGTCCCTAGTCGTGGGTATATCGAGACGGGGCATCGATATACCAGAGTAGACTAGCGTATACCTTCTCGACCCATACAGATGGGCGATGGATGATCCCATATCCATTGGTGTTTGACATCAGAGATGATATACGGGTGCTCAGTAGAGACTGGGAACACTGGACGGACTCGCCGAGAACTCCCAGATGGTATTATACCTTACGTCAGATGGCAGTTCTCTGGTGACACTGGTACAGAGTAGTCTGTTGACCCGAGATCGTCATAGAGTCTTGTGTGGTTCCCACTGTGCTTTGATTTCCATCTTACCATGTCCAAGAGGGCGTGCAAAACGGTGGTTTTTGGGTACAGTCCCGAGTCACATGGAGGCAATGAGCGATAGGAGGGGATTCGTCTCTCCCGGTATAGGGAGTTGATGTTGCGCTGTGTTCGATTGGCTATAACAGGAAATCCCTGGCCAGGGTTGCTGAGATTTACTGGTAAGTGTTACCAGTAGTTTCTCGAATTGTTATAGACCTCATATCGACACGACTTATCGAGCTATTGGGGTCTGACGTTGACCACCCCTAGGCGAGATATGCGACATATCAGACGATCAGACCGGACTGTACGGTAGTGTTACTGGTCGGATTCACTGGAGTGTGAGCGGGCTTGCTCGTCGATCTTCAGATCGCTCAATACCCGGGTGGCCGTTACGTTTAGCAGACCGCTTGCGGCTTGTGGGTGTTTGATATGATCATCACTTGCTGCCGGCGTATTGACGAGTCTTTAGAGTCCTACACAGAGGTTTCCTGGCTCAAGCGAAACGAAATAGGAGCGCATATGAGATATGTGCGGGACCGAGAATAATGCGTGTATGTGATACCATATTTCATTCTCGCGATGAATGTGTCGAATGGTTGTATGCGATATAACCTAGTTATCGAATCGATGATTGATTCGATAAGCCGATACATTGGATACTAGTCGGTTATATGCGATATGACCGGATCGTTAAATCAAGTGTTGATTTAATGATTTAATGTATAATTATATATTTGATATATTACTTTGCATTAACTAGTATCGGTTCACTTTAAATGGATTTTCTCACTCGGATGTGCGCATTGCATATGCGATATGATTTTGTGCACTTGCTTGTATCATGTTTGATGATACATGCCTTTTGGTTAAGTGTATAGAATTAAACCATGGTTAACTTAATGATTAGGGTTTTGCTTTTTCATTTAATTATTTGTTTATTCATTTTGGATATTAATAAAAGCATAAAAGAAAAGCAAAATGGTTTCTTTATTTTATTTTCTTTCATGAAGATTTTTGAAGCTTCATGAAGCTTTGACCAAAGTGACCACTTTGTCTTTATCTTTAACCCTAACCATTAATCTAACCTTAGTTAATTCTCTACACTTGACCATGGTAGATTATGATAAGTATTCTTTTATTTTTCTATTTTCAAAATAACTTATCATATCATTTCTTCTTCTTCTTCCTTGAACTCAAGAAGAAAACCTTGAGGTCATCAATGGTGATTGATGATAAAGAGTGAGAAATCCAATTCTAAAGTCTACCCACTTCCTATTTCTTCATCCTCTACCTCTTGCCAAGTAGTAGAGTGTGTTTCCTTCACAAGTTTCTTGACTTGGTGAAGTCGGAGCTTGATTTAGCGATGCCTCGACGTAGATCATCTTCGGCATGGACATCGACGACCTAGCTCGCCTATTCTCCGATGAAGCCGACGCTAGAGCCCGGAATTTGTTTTGGACAGCGAGAGGACTTCATTGCGGAGCTATGGAGGTGGAGCACCGGATCTACAAAGGTTGTATTTCCGTTATCTTATAGTTAAGTGTTAACTAGTTTATTGTTTCGCCTAGATTTCTAGCCAACGATCCGTAGTCTAGGGTTTCTCGGCACCTAGATTTTTGAAATTGGCATGGTTGATGCCTTGTGAGACCTCATTAGGATGCCTAGGAACCCTACAAGAATGTTGCGGATTCCAACTGTTGTAGTTTTACACTTTCTTTTCTGTGACCGTAAGCGTAGTATGTGGTGTATCGCCGGCTTCGTTGCTATACATCAACGACAATCGGGATACGCATACTTGCTTACGTTGATGATATGAGATATTATGTGTTGCTGTGATATGTTGTATTGGATCGTCGCGTTTGAATAGCCGGGGGGTTTTATGTGAGATGAGAGTTTTTCTTTTTTCATTCATGTAAAATTCATTTGTATGTAATATTCTTTTATTGGAGCACTTCCAGGTTGCGGAAGATGTCACCGTTGTATATTATTTACTTTTCCGCATTAGGTAGACCCAAGACGGGGAGCACAAGTAACCGGATTCTAGGGTCCAGTGGGAGACCATCTCGAGGAGTCGAGACCGGGTCTCCTAACCCTAGAATTGGTAGTGTTACTTGCCGCTCTCGTAGGGGTCTAGGGATGTGGGTTTGGCTATTCATCGCGACCGTGGAATCCGTGTTTTATACAGGCTCGTATTGAAAACACGGACGTCCTAGTATATCCAATATTTCATATATGTTCTTCTGCTGCAATGTTCTGTGATGAGATCATATTACTGCCTGAGATGAATGTTTATATTATATATATGAGATATATGTTATATTGCAGATTTCGTTTTCAAATGTGATGCTTGCGAAGCATAATAAAATGGAACTTCATTAATGAGATTAATGAAACTAAAAAAAACCTAAGATGTTGTACAAACTTGTTTAAAAAAACTGGTAGCTCTAGTTCTTGCTTTGCATAGCGGTGTTCCTTATAGAACATCCAGCACCTTATTCGATAAGGAAAGAGCCGATATCCCTTCACCGGGAGTGACCTCTTTAGTGAAACTAGCAGATGCTACAAACTCGGTTTGTCTTTTGATTGCTTCTATAGTTCTTGCTTTGCACAGTGATATTTGTGAAATATCCTGCACCTTATTCGATGAGGAAAGAGCCGACGATCCTTTCACCGGGAGTGACCTCTTTAGCAAAACTAGAAAAGCCTAAAAAACACTCCATTTAAAATCACTCGATTCTACAACGATATCAAGTTCATTACGCAAAGGGTTTTCATAAAAACCTGTCGTAGCCCTCTGTCATTTCAAATAAATCCTACTTAGTATTCGTGCTACGTTTGTTGGCCTGCGTCAAGGCGTAGTGTGCGGTAACTAACTAGTATTTATCTGTTTATGCATATGATGCAAATTGGATTATGGTAGGCGTGCGACTTTGTTGGCCTGTGTCAAGGGTCGTGCGGGTCGGTTTAATTCAATCAAGAAATGACGGGTTGAACTTGACTAGCGCACTGTGATTTGTTGGCCTGCGTCAAGGTCATGGGATGCTAGGGGTAAAATATTATTGGGAATTTCAAGTGTTGAGATTTGCAATGAGATTGCATACCTTCTATGAGATAGTTGGATCCCGATACCCGCTGTGAGTAAGAGTTACTCCTGGGAGAGTTTTATACATTACAATTAGCCGATCAAGTAGGTGTCTAGAAAGGTGTTAACGGGGTTACGCCTCTGTGAAAACGAGGTTTACTTTAATTAGGTTCGTGCGAAAGCACGGGGGACCTCCCTCAAAGTACCGACACTGGCCTGGCTGAAAGATTGGCGAACTTGTAGCGTGTAATTAATCCCGGCTAGTCTTTCCTTTTAGGGTTTGAAGGAAGATTTGATTAAAACAGTGGGAGACATCCTGATTAGATATATTAGATAACCAATCTAATCTTGCAAGAACATACGCTGAGTGTTTTCTTCTCTCTCTCTCCAGGTAGCGACTATATCACGCCTTAATCAAGATAATAAAATGGATGAATTGACCGAACCCGCTTGTTATACTGAGCTGGGGAACGTTAGTCCCGCTCCAACTTATAATTGTTATAAGACAGAGCAGGAAATTGGGGATTACCAGAATTCCCGTGCCGCCCAAACGAAGAAAGTGCATACTGATGCATCATCTTTAGGTGTGTTCATTACAGAGAACTGTTTCTCAGTATCCTTTACGTCCTGGGTATGTGATACCGCATCAGGATCCCGCATATGTAATTTATTACATAGGCTACAGAAAGGTAGAGAACTGAGAATGGGTGATAAGTTTCACGAGACAGAAAACGGTGCAAGTGTTGCAGCCAAGTCTGTTGGTCACTGTCACCCTGTATTACCAGAATACATTGATTCTAAACAAATGTTATTAGATACCGAACCTGATATACAAAATCATATCAGTCTCTTTATTAGTAAAGAAAGGATATAATTTTGTATTGTTGGATAATGTTTTGAACATTTCCTATATCAAGAGTTGATCAGTTCAAGCACGTTATCTGAAAGCATTGACGTTCTAAATCATACTACAGTTCTTAGTATACAGAACACACACAAGAGGAAGAGTTCAGAAATGAACGAATCCTTCTTGAGGCATTGTAGACTAGGTCATATCAATGCGACCCGACTAGCTGAAGTTACATTTAGTTGCATATTTAAATCTCTTTGAATTTACATCTTGTGAAACTTGCCGGTCATGCCACAAAGATACGATGACCATAGCTCAGTTTATTGGAAACAGAGAAAGAGTTAGTGAACTCTTGGGATTGATACATGCTGATGTATGAAAGTCCCCTGTCTACACTGTTGGAGATAGTGCCCTCAGAGTCAATTATTGGATCACAGGTACGTGATTGCAATGATTGAGGGAGGACCTATCCCGGTAGGACAGTCTTACTCAAGATGATAGTTTGCTATCTGGTTCACCTTTATCATCGTGTACTGTTTTAAGTGACCTGACACGTCGCTATTACACGTTGATAGAGTCCCTAGGATTCTTGCTTGACCACCAGCAGTATGAGGGCGATCATATAAGTGGGAGCTGGGGGTCTATAAGCATATCCTTAAAAGGTCCCTAGTCGTGAGAGTTTCGAGACAGGGCATCGATTCTCCATAGTAGACTAGTGTATACAGTCGAGACCCCGACGAGGGGCGGTGGCCGGTCTCACAAGCTACTGGTGTCAGTTGGATCACCTAAGATGTATACAGGTGCTCATTGGGTTATGAGTATACCGGACAGGACTCGCCGGGAACATGCTAGTTGGTCATATACCAGACGTCAGATGGCAGTTCCCTGGTGACATGTGTGCAGGTTAGTTCATCGACCTGGGGATCGTCATTTGTCTCGTGTGAGTTCCCACTGTACTTTGATTACTACCCTACCACGGCTCAAAGGAGTCGTGCAAACAGGTTTTAGTTGGGTACAGTCCCGAGCCACATGGAGGCAGTGAGCGTATCTTCAGGGGTTCGTCTCTCCCGGTATTGGGGGTGAGGTCGTGCTGTGTCTAGGAGAGCCATTACACAAAGTCCTTGGCCAAGGCAAGGAGATTTACTGGTAGGTATTCCAGTAGTATCTCAGGGTGTTCTGGGCTACACTCCGACACGACTTGTACCGCTTTTGGGGGTCTGACTTTTACCAACCCCCTAGGCCCGCCATGCGATACTCATAGACGAACGGACCGGACTGCACGGATATTGTCACTGACAGGCTCAGTAGGGTTGTGTAACACCCGAGCCCAATAATACTATTTCTGTTACTGGTTGAGTGTTTGGCATTGCTCATTTCATTTATCTTGCTTGTTTGGTTCTTATTGCACAATTTTAACCGGCTAAGTCATTCTGCATATAACAAATTTTAGCACCCAAAATAAAATTGAAAATATTCTTCTTGGCCTACTTGACACCCTTAGCCTCGTGGTAGCGTCCGTGCATTGTATTCTCGTCCCGTTCAGTGAAACGGGCGAGTTTGGATGGCTACGTGCACGTGCGTGTGTCCGTTTTGGGAGTATGCTTTTTAATCATAAAACATTTCATTTTAAAATTTGGAACCCGCCTAAAATCCTATTATTTGAATTTCGAATTTTTGGACCCAACCCGGGCGCAATTTGGAAATGTTTCATTTGGCGCCAAAATCCTAAATTTTAATATTATTAAAACCATCGCATATATTTTTCTAACTAACCTGATATTTTACTGTTCATTGCCTATCTTTTAAATCTTTAAGTTAACCATATAATATTTTACAATCTTTATATCCTTCTTAATTTATTCTCTCAGCCAATCGCAACCTCCCCTTTAACCCCGTGGGCCCCACTTTCTCTCTCTCTCTCTCCACTTTTTCCTCTCTCTCCCTCTCCCTCATATATTCTCTCGTACTTCTCTTTATCATTTTTCTCTTCTTGCTTCATGTCTCGTTTCTCATTTCTTTTAACTGTTCTTTTGTTGCCGGAATTCCGTCGTGCCGGTGACGTTTCTCGACGTTCCAGCGAGATACCCCGACCCGTGTGGTTCCTTTGTTCGTCGTTGGGTTCATTCCGTGAACCGTGCGCCGTCGCGAGTTTTCCCCGCTGACGGTTAACGTTCCGTTTTCCCGATTCGCGACCCATCGAGGCAAGTTAATCTTGCTACATGCTATATACTTTTATAATCTTCATTTTATAATATTATACATTTGAAAATCTTATAGTTTACATATGAAATGTCGTTGAAAAATCGGATATGACAAATCTGAAATTTACTGTACACCTTATCTTATAAAATTCATTATAAATCATAGAAAAATCATTAGGATACGTTCTTTAGTTCGTTACGAAGCTAATTCAGAATACTATAACTCTATGAAATATTTACTTGCAAAATAAATTGTTTAATTAACTTAAAATGCAAATGAACACGTCTCTAAACTGCTGTCCAGCGAAATTCCAGCAGCAAACTTTCAACTTTGAATATTCATAACTTTTTGTAGGGATAACCTGAGATGCTTATACTTATAAAAATGAAAACCTTATTGAATTATCTTTGTTTTGGTATAAGACACGTCTCTTTTGGAGAACGTTTGTTATTTTTAAGCTATTTTACAAATTAGGGTGACGCTGAATTTCTGAACGGAACCTTCTTGTGCATGGTTAATCAATACAGCTTTTATAGTTACTAATCGCTTTGAATATGCTATCCATATTAATATTATTATATAAATATTTATATCACATATTGCTTAGTTGTACATCCCACACTACCATTTTATAGTTTTATAACTCTTCGGATACCCGTTTGCATCCATCGCATTTAAGATAAATATAATTGCATCCATAGATCACATTACTACATAATAATGTGATATTAATACTCCATGTTTAATAAATTGTATCCTAATTAATATTGGAACTATAATGTAACCCTAATCGATAACTGTGCATCCATATCCTCGAAATTATATCTATTTGCCTATTATATTACATGTTCCAGTTTATTGTTCTAATAGTACTCATGCTTGTTTATTTATACACATGTTTATGATAGTTTGATTATGAGCACCCACATGACATCTTGTGCTTCCTGACATGACCTGTTACACTTCCTACTTGACATGATATGGTACCGTACACTCTTGACATGACATGACACCTTTATACATTACCTGACCTGTTACCTGATCTCATGCCTAATGCCGACAAACCTAACCATTCCTGCTGTCGATCCAGACAGACCTACTTTTACTCGACCTTGTGTTGGCATTAGTCCTTGACTACTGAATACCAGACCTGACATACATAGCTTGGGGGTATGGGGAAATCAAAGGTGAAACCGACTTGTAACTCAACTGTTCGATACATTGTTCTGATCAGTCTTACGGGCTTGGCCAGCTCCGGAGTGTTGATGCTGACATCACTCATCTATCCTACTACCTTTTACTGCTTAGCGGCACGTCTCGGATTCAGCCCCGAGGATCATGACCGTGGTCCCGGGCACGCACGGGATACTATTGAGTTACATCGACGATTCATCAATTGGTTTCAAAGACTATAGAGTAGAAAACCTGATAGGACAGTTTAGTCACCATTGCACATTACCCTGCTTGTTATCTCTTATTACTGCTTTATTCATGTTCATACTTGCATTGCTTATTACCATGTTTATACTTTATACTTGATGTCATGACGCGCTGACGTCTGGGTTTTGCATGGCCCAGATTCCGTACCACTGTCGACGACCGAGCAGGAGTACTTCAGCCAGCAGGCTGATTTGAGTTCTATAGTGGTTAGTTTGTTTATTGCATTTTATTTCCAGGTACGATCCCGCATTATGGGACGTACCTTTCTATTATTATATTGGATCATTTGCTTCCGCACTTATTGTTCATTGATTTCTTGTTATTATGGATTTGGACATGTGTTAGATTAGTACTTTATCTTGTTCTTGATATCCTTACAACCGTAATGTGACTGTGGATGGATACTTCCTACCCACAGGTAGCATGGTTGGCTATGTCACGTGCCCAATCTTGCGTACTCTGGGAAGCGGGGCGTGACATGGTTCTTTTTGGTATCAGAACCATAGGTTAATTGGGTTGATTCTTTGTAGTTGGGTATTGCACCCGATACACGAATCATAATACCCGTGATTAGGAAATATGTCCAGCCACCTTGACCGTTTTACCATCCTTGAATCATTCTTCCGGATCATGTCGACATGCAAACTTACTTTGCATTGTCAACTCGAAAACCTAACTTCTTGTTATCTCTAGGACTTAGGCGACTTGGGTGGAGTTAAGTAATTGCGGCTATGATACCGCGGCATAGCTACAATGCGGTACTCTATTTAAGTATCTTGGAGTTCTAGCCTTGATCCACATTCAGAATCTATCATCATGCTAATGTTGGGTCTTTTGAGTTCAGGATTATGACAGGTAAGAAGTTGAAGACGTACCAGAGGCGTGTGAACGAAGCCGCCATGCTTGGAGTGATAAGAGAAATGCTGGAAATCAAAGAAACAGACCGAGCTGATCCAGCAGCAAGCGGACTTGTTTCAGGAAGGTTTGCAGATCGTTCAGCAGTCTGTAAACGATGTTGGAACTAGACCAGTTGACCGAGTAAGGACCGTAGCAGATTTCAGACTTTTGGATCCGTCTACTTTCACTTTTCTGGAGGAGCCGTTGCCAGCCGAGCCGTGGCTAGCGACATGGAGAATTTGCTGATTGCGACACAGATTCCAGAGGACAAAGGAGTTGATGTGGTGCGCATTCAGTTAGTGGATTACGCCCGAGAGTGACGGCTTGTGGAGGAGACCCGCTTGCCCAAGCCGATCAGTTGGGCGAAGTTTTTCTAAGAACCCCCTGGAGAAGTTCTTCCCGCAGACTGCGCGGAGGAAAGGGAAGAAATTTATCGGACTAAGGCAGAATGGAGCAACCGTGGACGTGCATGCAGCGGAGTGGACGAGACTCAGTAGTCTCGCTGGACCTTTCGCGGCCAACGATGCAGACAGCAGTTGCGGTAAGGAAGCAGTTCTGTCGGGCCAGTCGAGTTTAGGGCTAGGCCGACAAACAGTGTTCTTGCGACTATGGAAGTGAATAGTAATGAAGAGCCGGCAGTTGTTCGCGACTTTATGGATGTGTTTGCAGATATTTCGGGCTTACCGCCAAAGCGAGATGTGGAGTTCGCGATTGACCTTATTCCTGGTGCAGCGCCAGTATCAAAATCTTATTATCCGATGGCACCGGTGGAATTGGAAGAAGTTAAGAAACAAGTTGGTGAATTACTCGAGAAGGGATGGATTCGAAGCAGCAACTCACCTTGGGGAGCTCCAGTTCTTTTAGTAAAGAAGAAGGATGGCACGAGAAGGATGTGCATGGATTATCGAGAATTGAACCGGGTGACTATTAAGAACAAGTACCCGATCCCTCGCATTGGAGAGCTTTTTGAGCAGCTTAGTGGCGCGAGGGTGTTCTCGAAATTGGATTTGCGATCGGGATATCATCAGGTCTGAGTGAAAGCAGAAGGCATTTGCAAGACGGCGTTTCGAACTCGATATGGACATTTCGAGTATCTAGTGACGCCCTTCGGAGTGACTAATGCGCCGGCAATATTCATGGATTTGATGAACAGGATCTTTTCACCGTTCTTGGACCAGTTTATTGTGGTATTCATTGACGATATTCTGGTGTACTCGAGGAGTCCGGAGGAGCATGCTGAGCACTTAAGGATCGCACCGCAAACGCTGAGACAAGAGAAATTATTTGCGAAGATGAGTAAGTGTGAATTCTGGCTGGAAGAAGTGAAGTTTCTGGGGCATGTCGTGTCGGGCGATGGAATCGCCGTCGATCCCGAAAAGATTGCAGCAGTTCGAGACTGGCCTATTCCAAAGAATGTTGCAGAGATAAGGAGTTTTCTTGGACTCGCCGGATACTACAGAAGATTTGTGGAGAACTTCGCTCGCGTAGCTGAGCCGTTAACCAAGCTCACACGAAAGGAGGTACCGTTTGTTTGGACGGATGGATATGCATTGGCCTTTGAGATGTTGAAGCAGAAGTTGATAACCGCCCCTATCCTAACCGTACCGGATGATTCAGGAGGACTGGTGATTCACAGCGACGCATCTGGAAAAGGATTGGGATGTGTTTTAATGCAGAATGGGAAAGTCGTCGCTTACGCATCGAGACAACTGAAGACTCATGAGAAGAACTATCCGACTCATGACTCAGAGCTTGCAGCCGTGATCTTCGCCCTGAAGATTTGGAAACACTACCTTCTGGGCGAGAGAGTTGAAGTCTTTACGGATCACAAGAGTTTGAAATATGTGTTCACTCAGAAGGAATTGAACATGAGGCAACGCAGATGGTTGGAGCTGATGGCCGACTACGACCTTGATCTTAAGTACCATCCGGGAAAAGTTAACGTCGTGCCAGATGCGCTAAGTCGGTTACCGGCAATTCAGGTATTGACTGCACAGAGAGAGATCATTTCGGATTTTCGGAGATTCGACTTGGAGGTTGTGCTACCACATTCTACGGGACAGTTGATGCAGTTGCAAGTACAGTTGTCCTTGGTTGAGAAGATTAAAGTGGCACAATCGCAGGATCCTAGACTGCAGAAGTTTCGAGAGCGGGTTGAGGCTGGACTACGAACAGATTTACTGGTCTACGAAGATGGTTCGTTGAGGTATGGTAGCCGTTTGTGTGTGCCAAAGGGGGATGTTCGTGAAGAGCTTGAAGGAGGCACACAGTTCAGCTTATTCTATACATCCAAGAGGTACAAAGATGTACCGAGATATTCGACAGCATTTCTGGTGGGAAGGCATGAAACGGGAGATTGCTCGCTTCGTGGCTAAGTGCTTGGTATGTCAGCAAGTCAAGGCTGAACACCAAAGGGTTGCTAGTTTGTTGCAACCACTTCCGATTCCTCAGTGGAAGTGGGAACATATAACCATGGATTTCGTGACGGCTTTACCGCGAAGTCCAAACGGCAACAATGCAGTATGGGTGATTGTCGATCGATTGACCAAGGCAGCTCACTTTATTCCTTTCCAGGTTGGTCAATCAACGGAGACTTTGGCAGAGCGGTACATGCAGAAGATTGTAAGATTGCATGGCGTACCGGTGAGCATCGTGTCCGATCGGGACACTCGGTTCTTATCACACTTCTGGAGGAGTTTACAGGAAAGTTTGGGGACTCGATTGAAGTTTAGCACAGCTTATCATCCTCAAACTGATGGTCAGTCGGAGAGAACGATCCAAACTCTTGATGATATGTTGAGAGCATGCATGTTGGACTTCAAGGGTTCGTGGGAGGATTATCTACACTTGGTGGAGTTTTCTTACAACAACAGTTTTCAGGCAACTACCCAGATGGCTCCGTTTGAAGCTTTGTATGGTCGTAAATGTCGTTCACCTATTTGTTGGGATGATGTCGGTGAACGAAAATTGTTGGGACCAGATTTAGTGATGCAGACAGTTGAGAAGGTTAACACTATCAGAAATCATATGAAGGCAGCACAAGACAGACAGAAGAGTTGGGCTGACACATCGAGAAGACCTCTAGAATTCACCGTGGGTAATTTGGTATTCTTGAAGATATCACCGACTAGAGGGGTGATTCGTTTTGGAAGGCGAGGAAAGCTCAGTCCTCGGTTCGTTGGACCCTTGAGATCGTGGAGCGTGTTGGTGAGGTAGCATATCGTTTGGCGTTACCACAGTCCTTGGCAAATGTGCATGATATGTTTCACGTATCTCAACTCCGTAAGTATGTTCGAGATGAAACACACGTTTTGGATCATTCGGAGCTAACAGTACGAGAAGACTTGACTTTTGAGGAGCGACCAGTTGAAATCAAGGATCGAAGAGAAAAGGTTCTTAAGAACAAGGTTATCCCCCTTGTGCCAGTCTCTTGGGGTAATCGATCGCATGGAGAATCCACTTGGGAGCGAGAAGACGAGATCCGGCAGAAGTTTCCTCACCTTTTCCTGTAGTTATCTATCTTGAATTCTTGGAATTTCGAGGACGAAATTCTTTTTGTAGTTGGGTATGATGTAACACCCGAGCCCAATAATACTATTTCTGTTACTGGTTAGGTGTTTGGCATTGCTCATTTCATTTATCTTGCTTGTTTGGTTCTTATTGCACAATTTTAACCGGCTAAGTCATTCTGCATATAACAAATTTTAGCACCCAAAATAAAATTGAAAATATTCTTCTTGGCCTACTTGACACCCTTAGCCTCGTGGTAGCGTCCGTGCATTGTATTCTCGTCCCGTTCAGTGAAACGGGCGAGTTTGGATGGCTACGTGCACGTGCGTGTGTCCGTTTTGGGAGTATGCTTTTTAATCATAAAACATTTCATTTTAAAATTTGGAACCCGCCTAAAATCCTATTATTTGAATTTCGAATTTTTGGACCCAACCCGGGCGCAATTTGGAAATGTTTCATTTGGCGCCAAAATCCTAAATTTTAATATTATTAAAACCATCGCATATATTTTTCTAACTAACCTGATATTTTACTGTTCATTGCCTATCTTTTAAATCTTTAAGTTAACCATATAATATTTTACAATCTTTATATCCTTCTTAATTTATTCTCTCAGCCAATCGCAACCTCCCCTTTAACCCCGTGGGCCCCACTTTCTCTCTCTCTCTCTCCACTTTTTCCTCTCTCTCCCTCTCCCTCATATATTCTCTCGTACTTCTCTTTATCATTTTTCTCTTCTTGCTTCATGTCTCGTTTCTCATTTCTTTTAACTGTTCTTTTGTTGCCGGAATTCCGTCGTGCCGGTGACGTTTCTCGACGTTCCAGCGAGATACCCCGACCCGTGTGGTTCCTTTGTTCGTCGTTGGGTTCATTCCGTGAACCGTGCGCCGTCGCGAGTTTTCCCCGCTGACGGTTAACGTTCCGTTTTCCCGATTCGCGACCCATCGAGGCAAGTTAATCTTGCTACATGCTATATACTTTTATAATCTTCATTTTATAATATTATACATTTGAAAATCTTATAGTTTACATATGAAATGTCGTTGAAAAATCGGATATGACAAATCTGAAATTTACTGTACACCTTATCTTATAAAATTCATTATAAATCATAGAAAAATCATTAGGATACGTTCTTTAGTTCGTTACGAAGCTAATTCAGAATACTATAACTCTATGAAATATTTACTTGCAAAATAAATTGTTTAATTAACTTAAAATGCAAATGAACACGTCTCTAAACTGCTGTCCAGCGAAATTCCAGCAGCAAACTTTCAACTTTGAATATTCATAACTTTTTGTAGGGATAACCTGAGATGCTTATACTTATAAAAATGAAAACCTTATTGAATTATCTTTGTTTTGGTATAAGACACGTCTCTTTTGGAGAACGTTTGTTATTTTTAAGCTATTTTACAAATTAGGGTGACGCTGAATTTCTGAACGGAACCTTCTTGTGCATGGTTAATCAATACAGCTTTTATAGTTACTAATCGCTTTGAATATGCTATCCATATTAATATTATTATATAAATATTTATATCACATATTGCTTAGTTGTACATCCCACACTACCATTTTATAGTTTTATAACTCTTCGGATACCCGTTTGCATCCATCGCATTTAAGATAAATATAATTGCATCCATAGATCACATTACTACATAATAATGTGATATTAATACTCCATGTTTAATAAATTGTATCCTAATTAATATTGGAACTATAATGTAACCCTAATCGATAACTGTGCATCCATATCCTCGAAATTATATCTATTTGCCTATTATATTACATGTTCCAGTTTATTGTTCTAATAGTACTCATGCTTGTTTATTTATACACATGTTTATGATAGTTTGATTATGAGCACCCACATGACATCTTGTGCTTCCTGACATGACCTGTTACACTTCCTACTTGACATGATATGGTACCGTACACTCTTGACATGACATGACACCTTTATACATTACCTGACCTGTTACCTGATCTCATGCCTAATGCCGACAAACCTAACCATTCCTGCTGTCGATCCAGACAGACCTACTTTTACTCGACCTTGTGTTGTTGGCATTAGTCCTTGACTACTGAATACCTGACCTGACATACATAGCTTGGGGGTATGGGGAAATCAAAGGTGAAACCGACTTGTAACTCAACAGTTCGATACATTGTTCTGATCAGTCTTACGGGCTTGGCCAGCTCCGGAGTGTTGATGCTGACATCACTCATCTATCCTACTACCTTTTACTGCTTAGCGGCACGTCTCGGATTCAGCCCCGAGGATCATGACCGTGGTCCCGGGCACGCACGGGATACTATTGAGTTACATCGACGATTCATCAATTGGTTTCAAAGACTATAGAGTAGAAAACCTGATAGGACAGTTTAGTCACCATTGCACATTACCCTGCTTGTTATCTCTTATTACTGCTTTATTCATGTTCATACTTGCATTGCTTATTACCATGTTTATACTTTATACTTGATGTCATGACGCGCTGACGTCTGGGTTTTGCATGGCCCAGATTCCGTACCACTGTCGACGACCGAGCAGGAGTACTTCAGCCAGCAGGCTGATTTGAGTTCTATAGTGGTTAGTTTGTTTATTGCATTTTATTTCCAGGTACGATCCCGCATTATGGGACGTACCTTTCTATTATTATATTGGATCATTTGCTTCCGCACTTATTGTTCATTGATTTCTTGTTATTATGGATTTGGACATGTGTTAGATTAGTACTTTATCTTGTTCTTGATATCCTTACAACCGTAATGTGACTGTGGATGGATACTTCCTACCCACAGGTAGCATGGTTGGCTATGTCACGTGCCCAATCTTGCGTACTCTGGGAAGCGGGGCGTGACAGGTTGTCAGGCTGAGTTCGCTCGCAGACGTCCCTTTTGGTCAATACCTGGTAGCCCGTTACGTATTGGCTTATACCTCTGACGTGCTAGTGGTTAAATCCACAACCAAGGTGTTGATGAGTCTTTAGAGTCCCCCACATTCAGTTACTCAGCTTTCGGGCGAAAGGTTGTAGAGGCCGTATGGAGATATGGCAGGGTTTGATCAGATACGTGCGGTATTGCACGGATCGTGATCGGACGGTTTTTACTAGCCGGCTTTGGCTTAAGCCGGATCTTAGTATTTGATAGTGTAGTTTTGTCTCTTCGCATTTGTATTTCGGTCGGAATACAAATGCGGGTGTGTATGCACAGTATCGGGGTTTTCCTGTAATTTATTACGGGACCAGTTTTCTGGAGTTTCCAGTTTGCTTTTCGTTTCGGCCGATTTCCTTTGTATCGATCATTGGCCGAAGATTGGTGGAGGAGGGCTTATTTGCATTGTTGCAAATAAGCATTTGTGGAGGGGGTCTTTGCATATTATCATGTCATGATACTTGTCCCATCATTTGACTTCATAAACTCATGATTGCTTGACTTTGTATATCATCATGGTTGTTGATGATGAGGTTGGTGGTAGGTGGTTGAGTGTGGGTTTTGATTTGGTGATCATTTCCTTTTGCATGATAGTCTTCTCTCTCTCTCCCTTTTGGTATTATTGGATAGCTCTCTCATTATCTTGCATATGACACTCTCATTCTCTCCTCTCTTTATGTCATGGCCGGCCTTCCCCTTGGAAGGGCTGTCCAAGTTTTTTGAGGGTGGAAATCTTGTTCATTTCATGCTCCAAAAGCCTACAAGTTCCTCCACATAATCCTTGTATCATCCCTCCACCAAAAGGCACCTCCATGAACCCCAAATGAGACACAATCCTCTACTACACATTCTACAGCAAACCTTGGGCACGTCGAGTAGCCGGCTTCGTGCCCGAGTTGCCTCGGCATTGAGGTGGGAGCCCGTAAACAAAGTAGGCGATGTGGTGCACTTCCGGCGACGAGGAGGAGACGGGACTTTTCCGCAGGAGATCGGGACCATGACGAGAAGACCGGAGGACTTGGATCGTCGGTATATCTCTCTTCCCTTTCTTGTTGGTAGCTAGGAGTAATTAATGGTTCGATCCGGGTAGTAGTGCGCGGCGGTTTGCCGGTTCAAGAAAATTTAAAGTTTATCACCGCTTCCGCATTCCGGCGTCGGATTGACGGCCGGGGCGCCGCCGTGCACTTACAGTGGTATCAGAGACTCCCCATTAACTTAGTCTAGCTTTGTGTAATGTGTTTTTCAGTTCCGATCGATCGAAATGTCCAAAAACCCGTATTTGCCCACGACAGTTTTCTGTTGAAATTTTTTGGTCCCCAAAATTTTTTCAGGTTGTATAAAAGTACTGTACAGAGAGACCTAAGACTACTGTAGAAATACGACGCACTAATCTTTCAAATAGAGCGCGGAACCGCGGCCAATCCCTGCTTGTGGCCGCGGTTCCGCCGCTGAGTAAAGGAATCAGGGTGTTGGATTTCTACAGTGGGCTTCTGGGGATAAATTTGGGTTTCTGGAACATTAAAATTGGGCCCATATTTTCTGTAACTGCTACAGTATTGTTTTTGGGGCCCACTTGTTAATATTCGATCGGTCGGATAATTTAAACACATTTTTCACAGTATTTACATTATATCTGCGACCGTGAATGTCACTTGATCGGTAAATCCGGTCTAACTGCTATAGCCCGGTTAGACGGATTTGCGAACGTGACTTTCACGTTGATGTTCTATGTTTATGCTGTGATGTTGCGGATCGGTCGTGGGGGATAGCCTGGATGCAATGCTAGTACAGTTCTGTTGTATTATGTACATTTGATATTGCGGGGCGAGCGTCCGACATGTGGACTGCCGTCACTGCCTGTTTGTATTATTCTTTTGGGGCACGACCTGGTTGCGGTCGATGTACCCGTTGTATGTATATTTTACTTTCTGTACTAGGATTACCCCGCGGAGGGGTGCACGGGTAGCCGGGTTCTAGACGGCAGCAAGCCCGCATCTCATGGCATTGGGACGGAGGGGGCTTCACTCTAGGATTGGCGGGCTATTCGCCGCACTCGTAGGGGGTACAGATTGACCCAGGAGGGGTGCCCAAGTTACCGGATTCCGTGAAGTGCTGGGTGGTCCATTCACGGCGCTGAAGGGGGCTGCCTCGCTTCAGGTTTTGGCGGGTAACTTGCCGCGCCCGTAGGGGTCTAGGATTTCATTGCACAGGCTATCCACACGACCAGGGGAACGTCGGGTTTCAGTAGTGGCTCTGTGAAACCCGGGGATCCCAGATATCTGTATTGTTTCTGTGATGTTGTACATTTTCTGTGATGTTGCATTTCTTTCACGCCTTGAGCGAATATAATATATTAGTATATATATTAGTAGATGTTGTATATGTTTTACATCCGCGCTAGTCCAGTCCCCGCTCTGTCGTTAGTTAGCTAACCTAACGGGTAATGACGGGACCCAGTGGTGAATGCGGATGGCATATACGTACATCAGTATATTTTCGTTCTCTTTGGTGTGATCAATTGATGGGACTGCATTGATTCGGATCAATGCAAGTTTTAAAAACAAACCTAATCTGATGTTGTTGGAACACTTTTCAAAAAGCTGTTATTGCAAGGACGTTCACTTTTGTTTTGCATCATGGTATTCAGTTGGAATATCCTGCTCCTCAGTCGACGAGGCAAGGGCCGAGATCCCTTCACCGGGAGTGACCCCTTGGACAAAAAGTTTGCGTCAGGGCATTAACTTCACTATAGCCGATTACTTTTGCTTTGCATCGTGGTATTCAGTTGGAATATCCTGCACCCCATTCTACGGGGAAAGAGCCGAGATCCCTTCACCGGGAGTGACCTCTTTAGCAACGGTTTTCGTCACTATATTTTCAAAAAGCTATCCGTTCCTTCAACGATATCAAGTTCATTACGTTAAAGGTTTTCGCCAGAAACCATTCGTAGCCCTCCGTCGTTTCATATGGGTAGTCAATAGTATTCAAGCTGTGTATGTTGGCCAAAGTCAAGGCACAGTGTTTGGTAGCTGTTGGTTATTCATATGCAGCATAGATAGATGCGTTGGTTTGGGACAGTCGTGCTGCCATTTTGGCCAAAGTCAAGGGTATGTACGGGTGGATTCAAATTAACCTGGAGAATGACGGGCAGAACTTGACATGTGACTTATGATATGTTGGCCAAAGTCAAGGTCATAAGAGCATGGGGCAGAAATCACATCGGAAGTTTCAAAAGTTCTGAAACTTGCCAGATATGCGCATACCTTCTGGAGTGTGATACCGTGAGCGGATTCCGTCACGTTGTCATGCGATGAGAGTTGGATCCCGATTCCCACTGATGAGTTAGTTTACTCCTCGGGTGATCCCGACTAATTCTTCTTTCAGGTTTAGAGGAGAATTTGACGGTACAGTGGGAGGTTTCCAGATTAGATAAATTGGTAACCATTCTGATCTAGGTTAGAGTGCACGCTGAGTGTTTCTTTTCTCTCTCTCTTTGGCAGCGACCATTGACCCGACCCTAAGACTTTGCCTCAGTGACCAAGTTGACCGAACCTTCTTAACACTGGCTTTTGGATTGTCAGAGTTGCGAACCTCATTGCCACTCCTACTTTTACCCTTTTCTCCAGGACACCCCATTTTACTACGAACGTCCACTTCCATTGGACAAAACCATCGTATGGTTAGATACGAACTCGAAAGAATTTATTCGAGGATGGTTTCCGGTTCTGGAGAAAACGGATAGGATTATTCAGTTGTCTTTTCCTTTTACCCTCTCTCAGGTTACGAGTACTCCTTGGTTTAGGGGTAGTACACCTATTACGCAAATTGGATTGTCTTCTTCCAAACCTTAGGCTGGTGCCGACCGGTAGGGAATGAAGAAAACCAATTAGCATAACGATGGTGTGCAGAAGGTATTAAGTTCAGACAAAGCAAGGGATTAGTAAGAGGGCAAAGTAAATTGCAACAGATATTCACGACCAAACCAAATATTTCGTTACCACTCCCACATCACCTTTGTATTTCTCCAGGACACTCCGTATCACTACGAAGATCCACAGTTTATTTGGATACTCCATCGTATGGTTATATACGAACTCGAATGGAACTTGTTCCAGTTCGGGGATGGATTCTGGTTCAGGAGAAATAGGAATAAGGTTTATTCGGTTGTCTTTTATCTTCACCCTCTCTCATTGCGAGTGTTCCTAGGATTGGGACAGTACACCCATTATGCTTATTGGATAGTCTTCTTCCAAACCATAGGCTGGTGCCGAACGGTAGGGAAGGAAGAAAACCATTTGGCCTAAAAGGGTGTGCAGAAGGTAAAGACTAAAGACATATGAAGGGATTTGGAGAGGTGGCAAAAGAACTATACGGTTACAGTCGTGAATCTGGAAGAGGCATTACTAGGAATACCAGGATACCCTATCGAAACATTTCAATGTTTCAGTTTCACTGTGTACTGTTAATAGAAAACTGATTTCCCGATTAGATACTTACTCCAGGGTATGTATTTACCAGGTACGATTCTCACATCTGTATGGTTTTACAGATGATGAGTGGGAGTAAGTTATTGGGAATTGGGTGATTATCCTCATTATATCGGGATTCGTTGTAATCGGTGATATTTGAGGAAATCACCTGGGCTGTTTGCCGGTCGGCAAATATTTGGTTTTGAATATCCGCTGTTATGCACCAATTTCAAATTGATATATCTGTACGTCTATTTTCATAGAGTGAGATATACCTTTCTGAAATTATGTCTACGACATTTACCTATATCAGTGGATGGTTAGGTAAGGAGCATTAAACAGCGGTGTAATTCTTCTTAACCATAAGTACAGTTTTTCAACCTACGACACACAGTGAATGAGTTATCAGACTTAAGGGACTTATACAAAGGATTGTATGTTGTCCAGGGTCCATCAGGACAGAGGGCTTGGTCCTCGTACTATATTCGGTTTACTTATGACTTCTCTAGTTTTTAGACAAGTGTTTCGTGGAAACACAGGGTCTGAAATTTGAGAAGTTATAGGTATTTGAATAGAGTAGAGAACCAGGTGTAGCAAGTATCGGGATTCTTCAAAGAGATCGAAGATGTAGCTACTTGTGTACGGTATTCAGTTGATAGTAATGATTTGAGAGATCTTGCTTCTCTTTCAGGTTACTCATGATTGGAAGCATTCCTAAGATGAGTAACGCTGATCGGCCTCCTTCCATTTAGTTGACATGCGCTGGGGACAGCTGCATGATTTGAATCTGGTTCAATTAAATCAGTGCCTCTGTTTCTATATTGGATATAAAACAGTTCATATCTTAACGATGTTAAGGTACGGGGAGTTGTCCGGTTTATGATTAAAACCAGACACTGGACAACTCAAGGCACGTTTCTGTAATGGCTGTTTGTGGGTTGACCCAGGCTATGACGAGGGTTGACTTTCTACCATCTGGATGAACAATAGCGATATTGTTCTAGACTCGCCACAGTTTTATTAAAAATGGATTTTTTTCAGAAAACAGTAGTGGGAGTATGGTAGAACTGGAAGTGATTCCAGAACCACAAACGATTACTGAAGATTTGATAAGGAACCTAAAGATTCAATCTGGATTGATATTCCATTGGCCACTCCGCAGATAAGGTGGGTAACTTCAGGCACCCGAGAGGCACTACGGTAGCCTCAAGGACGGTGACAGGGAAGTTCTTGTTTACCCACAATTGCCATTGCTGTTGTTCCAGGTTACGAGACCCGGCGGGAGGATGAGTATAGCGTCGTTCTAAACCAGTTTTAGAAGTGTACGTCTATATGACTCTGCCAGAGGGTTGTCGTAGTCAGTGGGAGCAGCGGAAGCATTGATGGACATGTTGCTTATGTCTATTTATAGACTAGAGCAGATGTAGCGGAGATAGATCATCTATTTCTGACGTGACAGTCATGGGTTTGACTTCATCAGAATAGGGGATAGATCTGTTGAGAAGGTAGTAGGGTGTGATATCCTGGTATTTGGATGATATACACAGAGTATGAAAAGAAACTCCTACACTACGATCGGTTATACTTTGGTCGTCACACAGTTGTTTCTCCACAAAGGAAATGGATTTTATATCAGACATACTGGTTACTAGATCTATGTTTTCAGATCTAGATTTGGGTGGTTTCCCAATCAGGGTACTTGACAGCATTCTAAGAGTATTTAGGATGGACGACTCCTGGCACGGTAGTGTACCTGCAGGTAATGGAGTCACCCTCTCCAAAGGTGTCTTACAGACTAAAGGGGAGAGGGACGGGCATGATTGGCAGATAACTTGCTCAGGCAATTGAGTCAATCGTGAGATGTCAAGTACCACACCAGATGTTGTTCTTGTACTAGATGCAATAAGTTGACATTAATCCAATCCTGGAGAAACAGTCGGAAGCAGTTTTAGAACATAAGTGGATGTTCTAGGGATATGATAACGACAGCCTTATTCAGGAGACAGTTATCATTCCAGGCTTCCAAGGTGACTTGGACGACAAGGAGGTTGTCAGAGTTATAGTTTTCCTTCTGATGAGGGGCAGTATTTTGGACAGGTGATCCAAGGCAATACTGAGGGAGGCATGGCGCAGGATACTGATTAAGTTCAGTTGACGATACAGTCTAAGAAGTTTGGATTTGGAGTTCATTTATGAGCTATGTCCCATCAGACATCCAGATACATTCTAAGACACGTATTGCTCATTTCGGAAGATGGGTTTCTCCGCGAACTTGAGATATAGAGAGACATAGAAAGAAACATCAAAGCGGATCCACTCACTGAGGCTATTCCTCGAACGCAATAGTTCCGCAAACGAGCTTTGTGAGACTGACTAGTAGAGGAGTTGGATGTTCGGTATCACACGGGCTGTGAGTATGCGACGTCGCAATAATTAGCCTTGAGTGCAAGTGGGAGATTGTTGGAGATAGTGCCCTCAGAGTCAATTATTGGATCACAGGTACGTGATTGCAATGATTGAGGGAGGACCTATCCCGGTAGGACAGTCTTACTCAAGATGATAGTTTGCTATCTGGTTCACCTTTATCATCGTGTACTGTTTTAAGTGACCTGACACGTCGCTATTACACGTTGATAGAGTCCTTAGGATTCTTGCTTGACCACCAGCAGTATGAGGGCGATCATATAAGTGGGAGCTGGGGGTCTATAAGCATATCCTTAAAAGGTCCCTAGTCGTGAGAGTTTCGAGACAGGGCATCGATTCTCCATAGTAGACTAGTGTATACAGTCGAGACCCCGACGAGGGGCGGTGGCCGGTCTCACAAGCCACTGGTGTCAGTTGGATCACCTAAGATGTATACAGGTGCTCATTGGGTTATGAGTACACCGGACAGGACTCGCCGGGAACATGCTAGTTGGCCATATACCAGACGTCAGATGGCAGTTCCCTGGTGACATGTGTGCAGGTTAGTTCATCGACCTGGGGATCGCCATTTGTCTCGTGTGAGTTCCCACTGTACTTTGATTACTACCCTACCACGGCTCAAAGGATTCGTGCAAACAGGTTTTAGTTGGGTACAGTCCCGAGCCACATGGAGGCAGTGAGCGTATCTTCAGGGGTTCGTCTCTCCCGGTATTGGGGGTGAGGTCGTGCTGTGTCTAGGAGAGCCATTACACAAAGTCCTTGGCCAAGGCAAGGAGATTTACTGGTAGGTATTCCAGTAGTATCTCAGGGTGTTCTGGGCTACACTCCGACACGACTTGTACCGCTTTTGGGGGTCTGACTTTTACCAACCCCCTAGGCCCGCCATGCGATACTCATAGACGAACGGACCGGACTGCACGGATATTGTCACTGACAGGATCAGTAGGGTTGTCAGGCTGAGTTCGCTCGCAGACATCCCTTTTGGTCAATACCTGGTAGCCCGTTACGTATTGGCTTATACCTCTGACGTGCTAGTGGTTAAATCCACAACCAAGGTGTTGATGAGTCTTTAGAGTCCCCCACATTCAGTTACTCAGCTTTCGGGCGAAAGGTTGTAGAGGCCGTATGGAGATATGGCAGGGTTCGATCAGATACGTGCGGTATTGCACGGATCGTGATCGGACGGTTTTTACTAGCCGGCTTTGGCTTAAGCCGGATCTTAGTATTTGATAGTGTAGTTTTGTCTCTTCGCATTTGTATTTCGGTCGGAATACAAATGCGGGTGTGTATGCACAGTATCGGGGTTTTCCTGTAATTTATTACGGGACCAGTTTTCTGGAGTTGCCAGTTTGCTTTTCGTTTCGGCCGATTTCCTTTGTATCGATCATTGGCCGAAGATTGGTGGAGGAGGGCTTATTTGCATTGTTGCAAATAAGCATTTGTGGAGGGGGTCTTTGCATATTATCATGTCATGATACTTGTCCCATCATTTGACTTCATAAACTCATGATTGCTTGACTTTGTATATCATCATGGTTGTTGATGATGAGGTTGGTGGTAGGTGGTTGAGTGTGGGTTTTGATTTGGTGATCATTTCCTTTTGCATGATAGTCTTCTCTCTCTCTCCCTTTTGGTATTATTGGATAGCTCTCTCATTATCTTGCATATGACACTCTCATTCTCTCCTCTCTTTATGTCATGGCCGGCCTTCCCCTTGGAAGGGCTGTCCAAGTTTTTTGAGGGTGGAAATCTTGTTCATTTCATGCTCCAAAAGCCTACAAGTTCCTCCACATAATCCTTGTATCATCCCTCCACCAAAAGGCACCTCCATGAACCCCAAATGAGACACAATCCTCTACTACACATTCTACAGCAAACCTTGGGCACGTCGAGTAGCCGGCTTCGTGCCCGAGTTGCCTCGGCATTGAGGTGGGAGCCCGTAAACAAAGTAGGCGATGTGGTGCACTTCCGGCGACGAGGAGGAGACGGGACTTTTCCGCAGGAGATCGGGACCATGACGAGAAGACCGGAGGACTTGGATCGTCGGTATATCTCTCTTCCCTTTCTTGTTGGTAGCTAGGACTAATTAATGGTTCGATCCGGGTAGTAGTGCGCGGCGGTTTGCCGGTTCAAGAAAATTTAAAGTTTATCACCGCTTCCGCATTCCGGCGTCGGATTGACGGCCGGGGCGCCGCCGTACACTTACATACACATGCCAAGACAGGTTCTTTATACTTCATTACATTCTCTGATGATCTCTCAAGATTCAAACATATGTTTCTGTTGAAACACAAGTCCGAAACTTTTGAGATATTCGTAGAATATAAGTTAGAAGTAGAGAACCAACAACGGGTATAAGTATTATGTCCTTTGATGAGATCAAGGAGGAGAATACTTGAGCACGGAAATCCTGGACAAATTCTAAAGGAGAATGAGATTCTCTCTCAGCATTACTCCTCCGTATACACCATAGCACGATGGTATATCGGGGCGGAGCAATAGCACCTTCTGTTATATGGTGTGCTCTATGATGAGTACTACTGAGTTTTCTATTTCATTTTGGGAGTTATGCACTTGAGAAGCTGCATACCTATTGAATGTGGATTAAATAGTTTCCAACGAACCTCAGCCTCTCCGCCGATCTATCAGGGTTCCTCCCCCACCTGAGAGATACTTCGGTTTCTCTATGACAGTGGGAGCGAGGATTGCATCATGAGATGATGACCCAACTAGTTTCGAGCTGGCCATCAGGAGTGGGACTCTGTAAGAATGGCTGGATGCTTAGCGATCTGAGATGGAATCCTTATACACCAACAAAGTATGGACTTTGGTTGCTTTATCTGAAGGGTTAAATTCCCATCAGGAGCGAGTATATCTTGAGAAGATTACTTGGTGTACATGGAAAAGTTGAGACTTTCAAAGGTATGCGTAAGTCCATCCAGATCCTACTTGCCACGGCTACATACCATGACTACGATATCTGGTGGTTGGGTTTCATGACTGCTTTTCTAAATGATGTTTTAGAAGAGAGCGTCTATAAGTACACCGCCAGAGGGCTTCGTAGACAGTGGGAGCAGCGGAAACGTGTGCAAGATGTTTTATATAAAGCAGGCATCGCGGAGTTGGAACATCTGTTTTGATGTGGTAGTCAAAGAGTTTGACTTCATCAAAATGGTAGATAAACCATGAATATACAAAAAGGCAGTAGAGAGTACGGTGGTGATCCTCGTAGAGTACGTGGATGACATACTCTTGATAGGGAAGGAGTTTCCTATGCTACGCTCAGTCAATCTCCACTTATCATAATGATTCTCCATATAGGATCAAAATGATACCTCTTAAATCCTGGGTTTTTGGATCTATGAGATAGATCTGATTGGATGTTAGGATTCTTACTAGTTGTAGGGAGAAGGTATCAATCGATCCTGAGGTGAATCACTGGAATGGTTCCAGTGTGATAAGGACGACTGAATGTCACTCGCAGGCATTGTCTTTACCCTCAGTGGAGGGACGGTATGTTGGAAGAGTTCCAAGCTAGATACCGTGACTTACTAGACGATTAAAGGCAAGATACATTGTTACCAAAGATGCTACCAAAGAGGCAGTCTGGATAAATATTAGTTCATAAGATGAACTTTGTTCCTACCATTGTGTGACAATGGAGTTGTGGCTTATGCCAAGGAACCCCCGTCCCATCACAATTCCAGATATAATTCTTAGGCAGTATCACCTGATCATGGAGATGGTAGATCTCCAGGGAGATCGAGGTTAGGAGAGTAGACACAGAGGACGACAGCGCGGATCCACTCACAAAGGCCTTTTTCCCAGTAGAGACTTTTATGGGATGGTTGAGTATGAGATACTTCAACCGCGGCTAATTGTTGGGTATGCGATACCACAACAGATGGCCCTAGTGCAAGTGGGAGATTGTTAGTTATATGTATGCCCTAGAGGCCATTACTGTACATATGATGTATATTGTAATGGATGCTTGGACATATATAGGGAGGACTTTCTTGCTCGACATGATAGTATGCTATCTGGTTGTACTTTATCTTAACATGTACTCTGGTTGTCTCTATATTACATGTTGATAAAGCCCTTAGGATATGTTCTCGACTACTGGGAGTATGATGAGATCATACTAGTGGGGCCACGGTAGTCGACGAATACATCCTATAACTGTTCCTAGTCGAGGGTGTATCGAGACAGGGCATCGATACACTAGAGTAGACTAGCGTATACGCATCTTGACCCATATGATGGGCGATGGATGATCCCATATCCATCGGTGTTTGACATCAAGGATGGTATACGAGTGATCAGTAGAGATTGGGTACACTGGACGGACTCCCCGAGAACGCCCAGATGGTATTATAGCTCACGTCAGATAGCAGTTCTCCGGTGACACTGGTACAGAGTAGTCTGTTGACCCGAGATCGTCATAGAGTTTTGTGTGATTCCCACTGTGCTTTGATTTTCATCATAGCACGTCCAAGAGGGCGTGCAAAAAGGTGGCTTTTGGGTACAGTCCTGAATCACATGGAGGCAATGAGCGATAGGAGGGGATTCGTCTCTCCCGGTATAGGGAGTTGATGTTGTGCTGTGTTCGATTGGCTATAACAGGAAATCCCTGGCCAGGGTTGCTGAGATTTACTGGTAAGTGTTATCAGTAGTTTCTCGAACTGTTATAGACCTCATATCGACATGACTTATCAAGCTATCAGGGTCTGACGTTCACCACCCCTAGGCGAGATATGCGACATATCAGACGACGAGACCGGACTGTACGGGAGTGTTACTGTTTGGATTCACAGGAGAATGTACAGGCTTGCTTATTGATCTTCTGAGCGCTCAATATCTGGGTGGCTGTTACGTTTAGCTGACCGCTTGCAGCTTGTGAGTGTTTGATATGATCATCACCTACTGCCAGCGTATTGACGATTCTTTTGAGTCCTACACAGAGGTTTCTTGACTCAGGAAAAACGGAGTAGGGGCACATATGTGATATGTGCGGGACCGAGGATAATGCGATATGAGATACCGTATTCTATTCTCGCGATATATGATATCAGCCGGGTCATCGGATCAACTGTTGATTCGATGAATCGGTACGGATAAATATTAGTCGGTTATATGCGATATAGCCGGATTGTCGGATCAAGTGTTGATTTGATAATTTAGTGTATAATAATATATATGATATATTAAATTACATTAACTAATATTAGCTCACTAAAAGATTCTTTTTCTCACTCGGATAATACATTGATATATATGCGATATATGTTAATTGTATTATTTTATTTTGTTACGATAAATATTATATATGTGATATATAATATTGTAACATGATATGATAACTAATGCAGCATGTTTTGTGGAGTTTAAACAAGATTAGGGTTTGGATTAGGGTTAAGTCTTCTAGTAGATTCTATAAGGTTTTCTTTTTTTGTTTTGGAAAAGATATTTTCAAGTGACTCATTGTTAACCTAACCCAAACCCTAGCCCTTGGTTAATTCTCTACAATGGTTAAGTCAACCATGGTTGCATTATTCATCATATTAATCCTTTCATTATTCATCACAAAAGGATTCTAATTGTTTTGTTCATTTTCTTCTTTCTTTCTTTTCATAAAAAAGCTTTCTAGCTTTTTCTAAGTGATGGAAAATGAGTGAGAAATAGAAAACAAATGAGAGCAAAAATCCTACTTCATCATTCTCATCTATCCTTGCCCTTTAGATGAGAGTGTTCACTTCATATTATGAGTGTTAGCTTGTGTTAACGAAACTTCAAGGTATATCATCTTTGTATCGAAGATCGGAAGCAAGACTGCATCTTTCCCTTCGTGGAACTTCTCGAGAGTCCGGAACACGATGATCGCAGCGAAAGGACCTCAACACGGAGCTTAAGAAGTGAAGGACCGGATCTACAAAGGTTGTAATCCCTCTCACTTAGTGTTACTGTTTAACATACTTGTTTTCGCCTAAACTCTAGTTTAAAGATCCGGCTTTGGGTTGTTCAGCACGGCTAATTTTTTAATCGGGCATGGTTGATTCCTCGTAGACCCTTGTGCGCGTGCATAGCAACCCTACAGTCTAGACGGCGTTAAAGTGTTTGATCGAAGTTTTAAACATGGATTTTGGCTAGTTTCTGTCCATTTTTCAAAAGTTGATATTTTCACAATTAAAAATGTTCAAAAAATCATGCAAGTAAAACTATGGAGGCTCAAGAAAAATGAGGACCTAATTCCTCTAAGTGTCTGCTGAACCACCGCCTAGACCATGTCTTGGCCATGGTTCAGCCGCCGACTTGATGAATTAATGCCTCATTCTTCTTCTGCTGCTTCATGTTAACATTCTTGGTTTTCTGGATATTTTTAATGAGGCTCAAGTTGTTGAGGTCTCTATGAATTGGTATTGTTTGAAACATCGATCGAAATGTTTAACATCGTCTAGATAGCTTTGGATATGTGATACAATTTTTGGAATCCACATTGATTAGTTTTGCGAAAACTAGTTAACGAATGTAAATTTCGCATTTAAGTCTAAAATGATGGATTACAATGGAGTTTTGATTTGGATCGATACTCCGTCGCAATCTCGTATCGTACGCGAATACTCGCCGGGAGACACTACAAGACAGCCATGCCCCATAGCCTCAACCAAGTGACTATAAGAGAACCCCGTGGCCAAAAGAATCCACTCGGATGCTCGTGGCTACGGTGTTCCGCCCAAGTGCACTTCATTGATGGCCTCGGGGGTGCGGCCATCTACTAAAGTCCTCGATGAGTATTCGACCATTTAATCGGGAATCTTGTTGAATTACCCGACTTAATTTTTGAAAACTGTTTTCAATTTTAGACTTAAATGGAAGGTTTATAGGGCTAGGCATGAAATTCGGAATATATAATAATCCGGGTTTATGATGTCTAAAGATGATGCGGATTCTAATTATTGTAGTTTTCATTTCTTTTCTACGACCTTAAGTGTAATATGTGACAGTATCCCTGATCTCGTTGCTATATGACAACGACATTAGGGATACACATATTTACTTATGTTGATGACATGTGAAGTTATTGTGTTGCTATCGATATGTTATATTGGATCGTCGTGATTGAATAGCTGGAGGTTTTACGTGAGATGAGAGTTTTTCCATTTTCATTCATGTAAATATTTGTATGTAATATTCTTTTATTGGGACACTTCTGGATTGAGGTTGTTGTATCCATTTGATGTATATTATTTACTTTATGTCATCAGAATAGACCCAAGGCAGGGAGCATAAGTAACCGGGTTCTAGAGTCCAGTGGAAGGCCATCTCAAGGAGTCGAGACCGGTCTACTAACTCTAGAATTGGCAGGGTTGCTTGATTCTCTCGTAGGGGTCTAGGATTGTGGGTTTGGCTATTCATCACGACTGTGGAATCCGTGTTTTTCGTTACTGGCTTAATCTAAAACACGGGCTTCCTAGTATATCCTATATTTCATATATCTTCTTTGTAAGCTGATATCGCGCACCCCGCGGTTCGTGAGGAGGCGGAATTTAAAAAAAACGATGATTTCGACTACGCAACACCGGCTATAACTCCAGGATCTTTACTAAACTCTTAACTAGCTAATTTATCTAAGAGGTTTAACTACCTGGTGAGATAGTTATACCTTTAAGATCGAGTCCTTCGGTTCTTCTAGTGCTCCTCTCTAAGGCTCCTAGGTGATCGGATCGGGTTTGCTCTATCGGCCTTCTCTTGTCAAAGATGATCCACTGCGAGAGAATGTGCTCCAAGCTTCAACCTCTGAAAGAGGTAAGTAAGGTAGATGGTTTGTTAAACCAACTAGCCTAGGAGATGTAGAGAATACTAATGGATTGTTTGTCTCACTAAACCCTTGGTTCACAGCACATGTGAAGGTTAGGATTTAGTTAGAGGAAGAAGGAGATGGAGGAAACCAAGAGATCTCAAGAGAGGAGAGCAACTCAAGAAATGAGCTCAAGAAAAATAATGAACCAACTCAAGAAACAAAGTGTAGAGAATGGCTATTATCAACTCTCACTTATTTAGCCATGGAATAAAATGCAATACAATATGTGTGCCATGGCTCAATAGTTATTCCAAATCAATATAATAATACAAGAGTCATTCCTCACACCATGCCAGCAAAGTCTCCTCCATTTCCACCTCATTATTCCATTTGGAAAATGGATAATACAAATAATGAGGTGGCAACTTCTAGAAGAATGCCTTGACAAATTACAAGAATGCCCCTCTCACCATATATACATACCCGTATCCGTATTCCGAAAAAATATGGATACACAAAGACGATAACAATCCAATACTACAATACTAGGATCCGACTTAAACCAAAGTCCACTAGTATTGTCCGTCCGATCAGCATCCGTGTTTAGGTACAGGTATGTGATCGAAACCCAATCGTAAAACCATACGACGTCTACATCAATTGCCTGAAGCAGGGAAACCCTCTGTGTGGGACTCTATAGACTCGACAGTACGCCGGCAGTGGGTTTAACCATAAGCCGTCAGCGGTACCAGCTGCACGTAACGGCTACCAGGTATTTGTCGATAAGAAGACCGATGAGAAAACTCACCCGGACTCCTACTGAGCCTATCGGTGACAATCTCCGTACTGTTCGGTCTGTTCGTCTGAGATACTCGCATATCCGCCTAGGGGGATGGTAAATGTCAGACCCCTAACAACGTGATAAGTCATGCTGGAGGAGAGCCCAATACACCATGAGAAACTACTGGAGTACCTTACCGGTATTTCTCGACTGCCCTGGCCAGGGACTTTGTGTAATGGCTTTCCGAACACTGCACGATATTAACCCGCAATATCGGGAGAGACGAATCCTATCTGATCACTATTATCTCCAAGTGCTTCGAGACTACACCCAACTACTCCCCGTTTGCACGACTCCTTTGAGCGTGGTAGGGTAGTAATCTAAGTGTAGTGAGAACATACTCGAGACGAAGTAGCGATGGCAAGTCAACGGACTAAGCTGTACTCATGCCACTTGGGAACTGCTACCTGACGATAGGTATAAAACCAACAAGCAGTTCCCGACGAGTCCTGTCTAGTGTAACTCACAACCTAGTGAGCACCTGCATACCTTCTCCAGTATGTCGTACTAATGGCTGTGGGATAGACCATATCCTCTGCTGGGATGAGAAGTGATTGGATCGCGCTTGCGCGCGCTGTATTTAAGTTTTAAAGTTAACCACAATCAAGACGGCGTCGCGTGTACCTAGCCTCAATGAGTACGGGTCGTCCGCAGGGAGACGGTGCGTTTCACGCTCTTGTTATGACGAGTTAATGCGAGGTTCGGAATGGTTCGAGTCTAACCTATGTGCTGGGTTCCTTAGCATCCTCACACATATTTATAGGGCATCAAGTATGCAATTTTTAAAAAACATAGAGAGCTAAGCAACCCATGCCAAGGATCTAACTAGAAAATTAGGATTAAGCTAGCATGTAATCAAACATTACACTAAGTGAATGAGGAATACAACCTTTGTAGACCGGTCCTTCACTTTTAAAGCTCTGTGTAGTAGTCCCTTCGCTCCAAGTAGTGATCTCCCGGACTCTAGTAAGGGTTCACAAGGCGAAAAGAACAAGCTTGCTTGAACTCTTCGAAGCCTAAGATGATCTACGTCGAGTAATCTCCAACTCAAGATACCTCTTCACTAATCGGGAATTAGTGAAGCAAACAGCCTAAACTAAATGGCTAATCCAGTGTAGGTTGATGAAGTAGGATTTTTTCTCTCACATTAGAATAATTTTTCTTACTATATTTCTTCACTTTCCAAAAAGCTAGAGAGCAAAATTGGAATGAAGAAGAAGATGAAGATGTGAATGGAATGAGAGTGAGAGTAGCAACCATGGGTAAGAAAATATCATATATGAACTCATGTAGAGACTTAACCATGGCTAAAGATAATGGTTGGGTTAATAAATATCTTAAGTAAAACAAAATTGGTGGACTTAGTCAATGGTTACTACAAGCTTCCAACCATGACACATTTCCATCTAATTTTGTATTTACATTAAATAATTAAAACCCTTAATTATCTTTAGTATGGTGTGGGTCTCATACACCCATGTACAATGTATCATCAAGCATGATACAAAAAACAATACATTAATATATATCACATATATATTAAATGTACAAGTGAGATAAATAAATGCTTACGTGAGCTAATATTAGTTAATGTAAAATTAATATATCAAATATATATAATCATACATTAAATTATTAAATCAACACTTGATTTAATAATCCGGCTATATCACATATAACCGACTAATATCATTTGCATCAACTTACCGAATCAACACTTGATTCGATAACCCGGCTATATCACATATAACAGAGCGATACCACATATCACGAGATTAGAATACAGTATCACATATGCGTATTAATCTCGGTCCTGCACATATCACATATGTGCTCCTACATTGTTTCTCCTGAGCCAGGAAACCTCTATGTAGGACTCTAAACACTCGTCAATACGTCAAAGTAGGTAATGATCATATCAAACACCCATAAGCCGTCAGCGGTACTAGCTGGACATAACGGCTACCCGGGTATTGAGCGATCAAAAGACCAACAAGCAAGCTTGTCCATACTCCTGTGAATCCAATAAGTAACACTACCGTATAATCCGGTCTCTTCGTCTGATATGTCGCATATCTAGTCTAGGGGTGGTAAACGTCAGACGCCAATAACTTGAGAAGTCGTGTCGATATGAGGCTCATAACGGGTCGAGAAACTACTGATAACACTTACCAGTAAATCATCATATCAGCCCTGGCCAGGGACTTCCTGTTATGGCCAATCGAGCACAACGCAATATCAACCCCCAATACCGGGAGAGACGAAACCCCTCCTATCGCTCATTGCCAACATGTGACTCGGGGTTGTACCCAAAAACCACCATTTTGCACGTTCTCTTGAAAGTGGTAAGGAGGAAATCAAAGCATAGTGGGAGTCACACAAGTCTCTATGATGATCTCGGGTCTATAGACTAACCTGTACCAGTGTAACCAGATAACTGCTATCTGACGTTAGGTATAATACAGCTAGGAGTTCTCGGCGAGTCCTGTTCAGTGTACCTAGTCTCCACTGAGAACCCGTATACAATCTTTGATGTCAAACACCAATGGATGTGGGATCAACCATCGCCCATCATATGGGCCAAGAAACGTATACGCTAGTCTACTCCGGTATATCAATGCCCCGTCTCGAAACACCCTCGACTAGGAACAATTAAAGGATGAACTTGTGGACTATCCTGGCCCCACTAGTATGATATGCATCATAATCCTAGTAGTTATGTATACATCCTAAGGGCTTTACCAACATGTGAGAGCAAGACAGTATCACAATACAAGTCTACATGTTAAGATAAAGAATAACCAGATAGCATACTATTATGTTGAGCAAGAAAGTCCACTCTATATATGTCTAAGCATCCACTATAATATACAATCATGTACAATAATGCCCTCTAGGGCATACATGTAAGTCCGCGGGGGCGCCCCGGCCGTCAATCCGACGCCGGAAACGCGGAAACAAAAATTTTGCAAAAACTTGCAACCGGCACCACCGCGCACTTTTCACCCGGATCGGGCCATTAACCTACCTAACTAGCAAATAAGAAAAGAGTAGAGAAGTTATACCAAGCGATCCATGTCCTTCGGTCTTCATCTCCACTCCGATCTCCCGCGGAATCTTTGTCCATCATCGTCTCGTCTGAAAGGGCACCACGTAGCCGGAATCGTATACGGGCTCCCGCCTCTTGACCGAGGCAACTCGGGCGCAAAGTTGGCTAGCCGACGCGTCCAAGGCTTGCTATAGAATAGTGTAGTAGCCATGTCTCTTTAGGGTTTAGTTGCCTTTATGGTAATGGAGGAATGGAGAAGTGAGCTTTGAAACTTTGATGCAACATCAGAATGAGAATGAGAATAATTTTCCACCAACACCAAAAAGAAATCTCTCTCTTTTTCTCCTCACCCCTCAAGTGGCTGGCCCCTCTCATGTCTCAAATTGGTGGAGTGAAAAAGGAAGCTAAAAAGCAAGAGGAGAAAAAGAATGATTAAGGAAAAATAATAAACTCAAATGATAATGGTCACCACCATTTCATTTCTCCCCATCCAAGTCAATCCAATCTCATGAAAAGAAAAAGAATGGACAAGAAAAGCATCTCATGATTATGAAGCCGCACTTATGCAAGAAAGCCCCTCACAAAACGTTATTTGCACAATTGCAAATAACACCCTCCAACGGAAAGTCCGGCCGTGAAGGAATAAAAGAAAACCGGCCGGAACGGAATGCAAACTGGCAACTTCAGAAAACTGATCCCGTAATAAATTACAGGAAAACCCCACTACTGCAAATACATGCCCGCATTTGTATTCCCACTGAACACAAATGCAAAGAGACAAAACTACACTATCTAATACTAGAATCCGGCTTAAGCCAAAGCCGGCTAGTAAAAGTCGTCCGATCACGATCCGTGCAATACCGCACATATCTGATCGAACCCTGCCATATCTCCATACGGCCTTTACAGCGTTTCGCCCAAAACCTGGGTAACTGAGTGTGTGGTGGACTCTAAAGACTCGTCAATACTATGGCTGTGGATTTAAGCACTAGCACGTCAGAGGTATAAGCCAATACGTAACGGGCTACCAGGTATTGACCAAAAGGGATGTCGATGAGCGAACTCATCCTGACACCCTACTGAGCCTGTCAGTGACAATATCCGTACAGTCCGGTCCGTTCGTCTATGAGCATCGCATGGCGGGCCTAGGGGGTTGGTAAAAGTCAGACCCCCAAAAGCGGTACAAGTCGTGTCAGAGTGCAGCGCAGAACATCCTGAGATACTACTGGAATACCTACCAGCAAATCTCCTGCCTTGGCCAAGGACTTTTCATGTTCTGGCTCTCCTAGACACAGCGCGACCTCACCCCCAATACCGGGAGAGACGAACCCCTGCAGATCCGCTCACTGCCTCCATGTGGCTCGGGACTGTACCCAACTAAAACCTGTTTGCATGACTCCTTTGAGCCGTGGTAGGGTAGTAATCAAAGCACAGTAGGAACTCACACGAGATAAATGACGATCTCAGGTCGATGAACTAACCTGTATACATGTCACCAGGGAACTGCTATCTGACGTCTGGTATAATCCCAACTAGCAGGTTCCCGGCGAGTCCTGTCCGGTGTACTCATAACCCAATGAGCACCTGTATACATCTTAGGTGAACCAACTGACACCAGTGGCTTGTGTGACTGGCCACCTCCCCTCGTCGGGGTCTCGACTGTATACACTAGTCTATTCTGGAGAATCGATGCCCTGTCTCGAAACTCCCACGACTAGGGACCTTTTAAGGATGTGCTTATAAACTCCAGCTCTCACTTATATGATCGCCCTCATACTGCTGGTAGTCAAGCAAGAATCCTAGGGGCTCTATCAATGTGTAATAGCGACTCATAAGGTCACCTAAAGCAGTACACGATGATAAAGATAAACCAGATAGCATACTATCATCTCGAGTAAGACTGTCCTACTGGGCAGGTCCTCCCCTCAATCATTGCAATCACGTGCCTGTGATCCAATAATTGACTCTGAGGGCACTATCTCCAACAATCTCCCACTTGCACTCAAGGCTAATTATTGCGATGTCGCATACTCACAGCCCGTATGATACCGAACACCCAACTCCTCTACTAGTCAGTCTCACAAAGCTCGTTTGCGAAACTATTGCGTTCGAGGAATAGCCTCAGCGAATGGATCCGCTCTGGTGTTTCTTTCTCTGTCTCTCTTTATCTCAAGTTCGCGGAGAAAGCCATCTCCCGAAATGAGCAATACCTGTCTTAGAATGTGTCTGGATATCTGATGGTACCTAGCTCATAAATGAACTCCAAATCCAAACATCTTAGACTGTATCGTCAACTGAACTTAATCAGTATCCTGCGCCATGCCTTCCCTCAGTATCCACCTGGACCACCTGTCCACAATACTGCCCCTCGTCAGAAGGAAAGCTATAACTCTGACAGCCTCTCTGTCATCCAGGTCACCTTGGAAGCCTGGAATGATAACTGTCTCCCGAAGGAGAATGCTGTTATTATATCCCTAGAACATCAACTTATGTTCTAAAACTGCTTCCAACTGCTTCTCCAGGATTGGATTAATATCAACTTATTGCACCTACTGCAAGAACAACATCTGGTGTGGTACTTGACATCTCATGATTGACTCAATTGCCTAAGCAAGTGATCTGCCAATCATGCACATCCCTCTCCCCTTTAGTCTGTAAGACACCTTTAGAGAGGGTGACTCCATTACCTGCAGGTACACCACCGTGCCAGGAGTCGTCCATTCTAAATACTCTTAGAATGTTGTCAAAGTACCCAGATTCGGAAACCACCCAAATCTAGATCTAAAACCATAGATCTAGTAACCAGAATGTCTGATATAATATCCAAATCCTATGTGGAGAAACTACTGTGTGACGACCAAAGTATAACCGATCGTAGTATAGGAATATCACTTCCTACTCTGTGTATGTCATCAAATACCAGGACATCACACTCTACTACCCTCTTAACAGATCCATCCCCTATTCTGTTGAAGTCAAACCTATGACTTCACATCAGAAATAGATGATCTATCTCCGCTTTATCTGCTTTATTCTACAAATAGACATAAGCCTGATGTCCACCAATGCTTCCGCTGCTCCCACTGACTACGACAACCCTCTGGCAGAGTCATATAGACGTACACTTCTAAAACTAGTTCAGAACGACGCTATACTCATCCTCCTGCCGGGTCTCACAGTCTGGAACAACAGCAATGGCAAGTCTGGGTAAACAAGAACCTCCCTGCCACCGTCCTTGAGCATACCGAAGTACCTCTCGGGTGCCTGAGGTTACCCACCAAATCTGCGGAGTGGCCAATGGAATGTCAAACCAGATTGAATCTTTAGGTTCTTATCAAATCTTCAGTAATCGTTTGCGGTTCTGGAATCACTTCCAGTTCTACCATACTCCCACTACTGTTTTCTGAAAAAGTCCATTTTTATTAAAACTGTGGCGAGTCAAGAACAATATCACTATTGATCTTCCAGATGGTAGAAAGTCAACCCTCGTCATAGCCCGGGTCAACCCACAAACAGCCACTACTGAAACGTGCCTTGAGTTATCCGGAGTCTGGTTTTAAGCATAAGCCGGACAACTCCCCGTATCTTAACAATGTCAAGATATGAACTGTTCTATATCCAAGAAACAGAGGCACTGATTTAATTGAACCAGATTCAAATCATGCAGCTGTCTCCAGTGCATGTCAACTAAATGGAAGGAGGCCGATCAGCGTTACTCAACTTAGGAGCACTTCCAATTATGAGTAACCTGAAAGAGAAGCAAGTTTTCTTAACCATTACTATCAACTGAATACCATATACAAGTATCTACATCTTCGATCACCTTGAAGAATTCCGATACTTGCAATACCTGGTTCTCTACTTTACTCTTATACCTATAACTTCTCAAAACTTCGACCCTGGGTTTCTATGAAACACGTGTCTAAGAATTAGAGAAGTCACAAGTAAACAGAATATAGTACGAGTGCCTACCCCTCTGTCCAAATGGACACTGGACAACATACAATACTCTGTATAAGTCCCTTGAGTCAAATGACTCATTCACTGTGTGTTGTAGGTTGAAAACTGTACTTATGGTTATGAAGAATTACACCGCTGTTCAATGCTCCTTACCTAACCATCCACTGGTATAGGTAAATGTCATAGACATAATTTCAAAAAGGTATGTCTCACTCTATAAAAATAGACGTACAGATATATCAATTTGAAATTGGTGTATAACAACGGATATTCAAAACCATATATTTGCCGACCGGCAAACAACCCAGGTGGCTTCCTCAAATATCACCAATTACAACGAATCCCGATATAATGAGGATGATCACCTAATTCCCAATAACATACTCCCACTCATCATCTGTAAAACCATACAGATGTGAGAATCATACCTGGTAAATACATACCCTGGAGCAAATGTCTAATTGGGAAATCAGTTTTCTATTAACTGTACACAGTGAAACTGAAACATTGAAATGTTTCGATGGGGTATCCCGGTATTCCTAGTAATGCCTCTTCCATTATCCAGATTCACAACTGTAACCGTGTAATTCTTTGCCACCTCTCCAAATCCCTTTATATGTCTTTAGTCGTTACCTTCTGTACACCCCTTTAGGCCAAATGGTTTTCTTCCTTCCCTACCGTTCGGCACCAGCCTATGGTTTAGAAGAAGACTATCCAATAAACATAATGGGTGTACTGTCCTAATCCTAGGAGTACTCGCAATGTGAGAGAAGGTGAGGATAAAAGACAACCGAATGAACTTAATTCCTATTTCTCCTGAACCAGGATCCATCCCCGAACTGGTACAAGTTCCTTTCGAGTTCGTATATAACCATACGATGGATTATGCAATAAATTGGGATCTTCGTAGTGATACGGAGTGTCCTGGAGAAATACAAAGGTGATTTAGGATTGGCGAAGAAATACTTGGTTTGGTCGTGAATATCAGTCGCAATTTACTTTGCCCTCTTACTAATCCCTTGCTTTGTTTGAACTTAATGCCTTCTGTACACCGTTTAGGCTAATTGGTTTTCTTCATTCCCTACCGGTCAGCACCAGCCTAAGGTTTGGAAGAAGACTATCCAATTTGCGTAATAGGTGTACTACTCCTAAACCAAGGAGTACTCGTAACCTGAGAGAAGGAAAAAGGAAAAGACAACTGAATAGTCCTATTCGTTTTCTCCAGAACCAGAAACCATCCTCGAATTCCTTCGAGTTCGTATATAACCATAAGATGGTTTTGTCCAATGGAAGTGGACGTTCGTAGTAATACGGGGTGTCCTGAAGAAAAGGGTAAAAGTAGGAGTGGCAAAGAGGTTTGCAACTCTGACAATCCAAAAGCCAGTGTTAAGAAGGTTCGGTCAACTTGGTCACTGAGTCATAGTCTAGGGTCGGGTCAATGGTCGCTGCCAAAGAGAGAGAGAAAAGAAACACTCAGCGTGCACTCTAACCTAGATCAGAATGGTTATCACTTTATCTAATCTGGAAACCTCCCACTGTAACGTCAAATTCTTCCCCAAACCTGAAAGAAGAATTAGCCGGGAACACCCGAGGAGTAAACCAACTCATCAGTGGGAATCGGGATCCAACCATCATCGTATGATAACGTGACAGAATCCGCTCACTCTATCACACTCCAGAAGGTATGCGCATATCTGGCAAGTTTCAGTTCTTTTGAAACTCCCGATGTGGATTTTTGCCCCATGCTCTTATGACCTTGACGAAGGCCAACAAATCATAAGTCACATGTCAAGTTCTACCCGTCATTATCCAGGTTAATTTGAACCCACCCGTACAAGCCTTTGACGAAGGTCAACAAGGCTATACGACTGTCCCAAACCAACGCATCTATCTATGCAGCAGAAAGGCAACAAGCAGCTACCATACACTATACCTTGACGAAGGCCAACAAACATAGCATGAATACTACGTGCTACCCGTCTGAAACGACGGAGGGCTACGAATGGTTTCTGGCGAAAACCTTTAACGTAATGAACTTGATATCGTCGAAGGAACCGGATAGCTTTATAAAAATATAGTGACGAAAACCTTTGCTAAAGAGGTCACTCCCGGTGAAGGGATCTCGGCTCTTTCCCCGTAGAATGAGGTGTAGGATATTCCAACTGAATACCACGATGCAAAGAAAAAGTAAACGGCTATAGTGAAGTTATTGACCTGACGCAAACTTCTGTCCAAGGGGTCACTCCCGGTGAAGGGATCTCGGCCCTTGCCTCGTCGACTAAGGAGCAGGATATTCCAACTGAATACTACGATGCAAAACAAAAGAGAACGCCCTTGCAATAACAGCTTTTTGAAAAAGTGTTCCAACAACATCAG
This sequence comes from Agapanthus africanus, assembly GCA_030015575.1. Lineage (NCBI taxonomy): Eukaryota > Viridiplantae > Streptophyta > Magnoliopsida > Asparagales > Amaryllidaceae > Agapanthus > Agapanthus africanus. Next base: position 238,164,134 of record JASDDO010000029.1, on the reverse strand, counting down.
AATAGGTTTGTTTAACTTGCATTGATCAGAATCAACGCAGTCCCATCAATTGATCACACCACAAAAGAACGAAAATATACTGATGTACGTATATGCCATCCGCATTCGCCATTGGGTCCCGTCATCACCCGTTAGGTTAGCTAACTAACAACAGAGCGGGGACTGGACTAGCGCGGATGAAAAACATATACAACATCTACTAATATATATTTAATATATAATATTCGCTCAAGGCGTGATAAAAATGCAACACAGAAATGTATAGCAACACAGATCAATACAGATATCTGGGATCCCCGGGTTTCACAGAGCCGTTGCTGAAACCCGACGTTCCCCTGGTCGTGTGGATAGCCTGTGCAATGAAAATCCTAGACCCCTACGGGCGCGGCAAGTTACCCGCCAAAACCTGAAGCGAGGCAGCCCCCTTCAGCAACGTGAATGGACCACCCAGCACTTCACGGAATCCGGTAACTTGGGCACCCCTCCTGGCTCAACCTGTACCCCCTACGAGTGCGGCGAATAGCCCGCTAATTCTAGAGTAAAGCCCCCTCCGTCTTAAAGCCATGAGATGCGGGCTCGTTGCCTTCTAGAACCCGGCTATCCGTGCACCAATCCTTGGGGTAATCCTAGTACAGAAAGTAAAATATACATACAACGGGTACATCGACCGCAACCTGGTCGTGCCCCAAAAGAATAATACAGACAGGCAGCGACGGCAGTCCACATGTCGGACGCTCGCCCCACAATAACAAATGTACATAATACAACAAAACAGTACTAGCATTGCACCCAGGCTACCCCCACGACCGATCCGCAACATCACAGCATAAACATAGAACATCAACGTGAAGGTCACGTTCACAAATCCGTCTAACCGGGCTATAGCAGTTAGACAGGATTTACCGATCAAGTGACATTCACGGTCGCAGATATAATGTAAATACCGTGAACTAACATGTTTAAACTTTTCGATCGATCAAAAATTATCAAAGTGGGCCCCAAGCATTACTGTAGCACTTACAGAAAATCTGGGCCCAGAAAGAATATCCCAAAACCCCTATTTTGAACTCAGGAGCACTCTGCAAAAATTTGGTCAAATGAGGAGTCTAAAGCGCAGCGGAACCGCGGCCCAAGCATGGTTTTGGCCGCGGTTCCGCGGTCGTATGGTGAGATCACTTGACCAATTTTTCCCAGATTGCTTATAATTCCATGCACAACATTCTGAAACGCCCTGAAAAATTTTTAGACTCCAAAAAAATTTCGACAGAAACTTGTGCATACAAAATACGGTTTTTAGGGAATTTTGTTCGATCAAGTACTAAACATACTAGAGCAAGCTAGGCATGGTTAATGGCCTGGCTCTGATACCAATGTAAGTCCGCGGGGGCGCCCCGGCCGTCAATCCGACGCCGGAAACGCGGAAACAAAAATTTTGCAAAATCTTGCAACCGGCACCACCGCGCACTTTTCACCCGGATCGGGCCATTAACCTAGCTAACTAGCAAATAAGAAAAGAGTAGAGAAGTTATACCAAGCGATCCGTGTCCTTCGATCTTCATCTCCACTCCGATCTCCCGCGGAATCTTTGTCCATCATCGTCTCGTCGGAAAGGGCACCACGTAGCCGGGATCGTATACGGGCTCCCGCCTCTTGACCGAGGCAACTCGGGCGCGAAGTTGGCTAGCCGACGCGTCCAAGGCTTGCTATAGAATAGTGTAGTAGCCATGTCTCTTTAGGGTTTAGTTTCCTTTATGGTAATGGAGGAATGGAGAAGTGAGCTATGAAACTTTGATGCAACATGAGAATGAGAATAATTTTCCACCAACACCAAAAAGAAATCTCTCTCTTTTTCTCCTCACCCCTCAAGTGGCCGGCCCCTCTCATGTCTCAAATTGGTGGAGTGAAAAAGGAAGCTAAAAAGCAAGAGGAGAAAAATAATGATTAAGGAAAAATAATAAACTCAAATGATAATGGTCACCACCATTTCATTTCTCCCCATCCAAGTCAATCCAATCTCATGAAAAGAAAAAGAATGGACAAGAAAAGCATCTCATGATTATGAAGCCACACTTATGCAAGAAAGCCCCTCACAAAACGTTATTTGCACAATTGCAAATAACACCCTCCAACGGAAAGTCCGGCCGTGAAGGAATAAAAGAAAACCGGCCGGAACGGAATGCAAACTGGCAACTTCAGAAAACTGATCCCGTAATAAATTACAGAAAAACCCCACTACTGCAAATACATGCCCGCATTTGTATTCCCACTGAACACAAATGCAAGGAGACTAAACTACACTATCTAATACTAGAATCCGGCTTAAGTCAAAGCCGGCTAGTAAAAGCCGTCCGATCACGATCCGTGCAATACCGCACGTATCTGATCGAACCCTGCCATATCTCCATACGGCATCTACAGTGTTTTGCCTGAAACCTGAGTAACTGAGTGTGTGGTGGACTCTAAAGACTCGTCAATACTATGGCTATGGATTTAACCACTAGCACGTCAGAGGTATAAGCCAATACGTAACGGGCTACCAGGTATTGACCAAAAGGGACGTCGATGAGCGAACTCATCCTGACACCCTACTGAGCCTGTCAGTGACAATATCCGTACAGTCCGGTCCGTTCGTCTATGAGCATCGCATGGCGGGCCTAGGGGGTTGGTAAAAGTCAGACCCCCAAAAGCGGTACAAGTCGTGTCAGAGTGCAGCGCAGAACACCCTGAGATACTTCTGGAATACCTACCAGCAAATCTCCTGCCTTGGCCAAGGACTTTTCATGTTCTGGCTCTCCTAGACACAGCGCGACCTCACCCCCAATACCGGGAGAGACGAACCCCTGCAGATCCGCTCACTGCCTCCATGTGGCTCGGGACTGTACCCAACTAAAACCTGTTTACACGACTCCTTTGAGCCGTGGTAGGGTAGTAATCAAAGCACAGTGGGAACTCACACGAGACAAATGACGATCTCAGGTCGATGAACTAACCTGTATACATGTCACCAGGGAACTGCTATCTGACGTCTGGTATAATCCCAACTAGCAGGTTCCCGGTGAGTCCTGTCCGGTGTACTCATAACCCAATGAGCACCTGTATACATCTTAGGTGAACCAACTGACACCAGTGGCTTGTGAGACCGACCACCGCCCCTCGTCGGGGTCTCGACTGTATACACTAGTCTACTTTGGAGAATCGATGCCCTGTCTCGAAACTCCCACTACTAGGGACCTTTTAAGGATGTGCTTATAAACTCTAGCTCTCACTTATATGATCGCCCTCATACTGCTGGTAGTCAAGCAAGAATCATAGAGGCTCTATCAACGTGTAATAGCGACTCATAAGGTCACCTAAAGCAGTACACGATGATAAAGATAAACCAGATAGTATACTATCATCTCGAGTAAGACTGTCCTACTGGGACAGGTCCTCCCCTCAATCATTGCAATCACGTGCCTGTGATCCAATAATTGACTCTGAGGGCACTATCTCCAACAATACATACAACTAACACTATGTGTGTGTATATGAAAAGTAAAATTTGTTAGGAATAGATAGGTTAGTGTAAGTTAGGGAAATCCGTACTTAATCCTTTATGCCGAGCTTGACCATTGAAGCTAGAGCAATCGGCAACAACATGGATTAGGGTGCTTAAGCACGGTATTAGTGAAATCCGGCTTATTGACCCTTGTCCATCCGTTCTTGTCTCTTGACTTTCGCCTCCGGCCTAACCGAACGCAACCGGTCACGGTTAGGGATCACCAATACCTTGGTAGGATAGGGTGCCTAACGGAGCGCTTGTGTAAGGTTTGGGTGGAGTTCAATTGGAAAATATCGGGCAAAGGAAATGAGCAAAGAAAATCTTCTCTTACAATACCATTCTTTTTCCTAACAACACCATTATTTACAAACCATCAAAACAACAAAAAGAAAGAGCAAATGAAATGATAAAAGAAAAGAACAACACTGCAAATAAGTAAATGGCAAGGAATAAAATAGCAAGTAAGTAAATTGCAAGAAATAAATACTAAGTGTAAGTCCATGCTACCTCTCCCGGTACTTTCGGGAATGCGGAATTTGGTAAAAAACGATTTTTACGGATGTGGTAACATGGACCTAAAACCCGGATCTTGGTTAAACATCTATCTAACAACCTAACTATGAGTTTCTAGCTACTCGGTTAGGGGGTTATACCTTGCTTGTCTTGAACTCCTTCGTCTTCAAGCTCCGATGGTGGTCCGAATTGGCTTCTTCTCGTCGTCTCCGTACGCCGAAGATAGATCCACCTGAAAGCTCCAACCTTTAGCTCCTTCTTCGTTCTTTGAAGAAACTAGTTCACTTGGTTTGCTAAACCTAGTGAACTAGAATGAGTAGAGAAGAATTAGAATGGGATTTTATCTATGGTTCTTGATTCTCAACTCATGAGACAAGAGAACCATAGATTAAAGAGAGGGAAAAAGAGCAAGAGGGTGAGAGCAAAAGGAGAGCTCAAGAACAAGAGAGAGAATGAGCAAGAAAGAATGAGGCTCTCTTTTGTCTTTCACCCTCTCATAATCCAAAGCAATCATCACTCATCAAACTAACAAAAGTCTTATGTGATGGTTGAAGCAACCATAACCATATCATTTCATGCACTCATTTTACACAAATGAGCAAGCAAGTAAAAGTCTTTGCCATGAAATGATGGCTATGGCTATCATGATGGTCAACTAGTCAAGCCTAGTCAACCGGTCAACAAAGTCAACAAGTCAACAAAAGTCAACAAGTCAACAAAGTCAACAAAAGTCAACAACCATGTCACCATAATACTTAATTAATATAATATTTAATCACATATCATATTCTCATTAGGGTTGAGCAAAAATTCAAATAGTCAACGGTCAACTGTCAACAACCCTAATGAGAATCCGCTGCCTCTGCCTCCCTGTCAACTGTGCATACACACCCGCATCCGCGTTCCGAGGAACACGAATGCACACTGGATAAATCCAATCCCAAAAGGTACACTAGGATCTGGCTTAAACCAAAGCCCGCTAGTGTAAACTGTCCGGACACTGTACGTGCACAAGTGCACGGATGTGACCGAACCCTGTCGCAAAACCATGCGACCTGTCGCAATACCATGCGACCTCTACTCTTTTGCCTAAAAGCGAAAAGCTTTCTGTGTGGGACTCTAAAGACTCGACACTACGCTGGCAGTGGGTTTAACCACAGACCGCAAGCGGCACTAGCTGTGCGTAACGGTCCCCAGGTAATGCCGACAAGAAGACCGACGAGGCGAAACCCATCTGAACTCCTACTGAGCCTGAGTGTGACATTCTCCGTACAGTCCGGTCTGTTCGTCTGATACATCGCATGGCGGGCCTAGGGGGCGGTAAACGTCAGTCCCCCAATAGCGGTACAAGTCGTGCCGGAGCGAAGCCCAAAACACCCTGAGATAACACTGGAAACCTACCAGTATATCTCGTTTGCCCTGGCCAGGGACTACTCGTGTAATGGCTCTCCTAGACACAGCGCGATGTCAACCCCCAATACCGGGAGAGACGAATCCTGTCTAACCGTCACTGCCTCCAAGTGCTTCGGGACTGCACCCAACCACTACCTGTTTGCACGACTCCTTTGAGCCATGGTAGGGTAGTGATCAAAGTACAGTGGGAACACACTCGAGGCGGAGTGACAGTGTCAAGTCAGCGGACTAAGCTGTACTCATGTCACCTGGGAACTGATAACTGACGATAGGTATAATACCAACTAGTCAGTTCCCGACGAGTCCTGTCCAGTGTACCCATAACCTAACGAGCACCCGCATACTATCTCAAGTACGACGTACTGACGGCTGTGGGACAGACCGTCTCCCACACTGGGATGAGAAGCGCATGCGCTGGTCTACTCCGGAGTATCGATGCCCTGTCTCGATAGTCCTGTGACCAGGGACCTGCATAAGGATGTGCTTATAGATTACCCAGCCCCACTAGTGTGACGGCCATCACATCGCTGGTAATCAAGCAAAGATCCTAAGGGCTCTACTAATGTGTATAGGCGATATACAAAAATAAACACATGTACACATTGAAGTAGAAACAAACCAAGTAGCATACTACTATTTTGAGCAAGATTGTATATACAAGGTGAATATCCCAAGCATCCATTAAGTAATATACAAACCAGTATGATACAGTAATGGCCTCTAGGGCATATACACTAACAATCTCCCACTTGCACTAAGGCCATGTACTGGCGTATCGAAGACCTATCATCTCGATCAGCCGCTCGAACTGAGTCTGGGGCAGGGCCTTGGTGAATGGATCTGCAGTGTTATCTTCTGAAGCGACTCTCCGAACCTCGATCTCCTGGCGATCCACGATCTCCCTGATCAGGTGATACCGCCTCAAGATGTGCCTGGATCTCTGATGGGACCCGGGTTCCTTCGCTAAAGCTATAGCCCCGTTGTTGTCGCAATACAGAGGTATTGGATCAACAATGGACGGAACCACCTGAAGTTCTTTCAAGAACTTCCTCATCCAGACAGCTTCTTTTGCGGCATCAGATGCAGCGATGTATTCCGCTTCCATCGTCGAGTCTGCAACGGTTTCCTGTTTGGAACTCTTCCAACACACCGCCCCTCCATTAAGGGTAAAGACAAAACCCGACATGGACTTGGAATCATCCTTGTCACTCTGGAAGCTGGAGTCAGCAAAGGCCTCGATCTGGAGGTCTTTTCCGCCATACACCAAGAACATCTCCTTAGTCCTTCTCAGGTACTTGAGAATGTTCTTTACCGCTATCCAGTGTTTCTCCCCAGGGTTTGACTGATACCGGCTTACTACACTAAGTGCATAAGCTACATCCGGTCTGGTACACAACATCGCATACATTATAGAGCCTACCGCAGAAGCGTAGGGTATAATAGACATGCGATCCCTCTCCAAATCAGTCTTGGGAGACATCTCTTTAGAGAGGGTGATCCCGTGACAAGCCGGTAGGTTACCGCGCTTGGAATCTTCCATACTGAATCTTTTCAATATGGTGTCGATGTACCTGGACTGAGAAAGTCCCAATATCCTCTTGGATCTGTCACGGTAGATCCGGATACCCAGAATGTATGAGGCATCACCCAGGTCTTTCATGGAGAACCTGTGTGACAAGAACCCCTTGACAGATTGTAGCATAGGAAGGTCATTTCCTATTAAGAGAATGTCATCCACGTATAAAACGAGGAATACTACAGTTCTCGCTACAAATCTACTATAGATGCATGGTTCATCTGGATTTTTGATAAAGCCAAATTCTTTGACCGTCTCATCAAAGCAGATGTTCCAACTCCGCGATGCCTGCTTCAGTCCATAGATGGACTTAAGCAACTTGCACACCTTTCCGCTGCTCCCACTCTGAATGAAACCCTCTGGCTGGTCCATATAGACACACTCCTCCAAATTTCCATTTAGAAAAGCGGTCTTTACGTCCATTTGCCAGATCTCATAATCGTGGAAGGCAGCAATGGCAAGAAGGATCCGAATGGATTTCAGCATGGCTACTGGAGAAAAGGTTTCGTCATAGTCCAAGCCAGGTCTTTGACGAAAACCCTTTGCTACCAGCCTAGCTTTATAGGTCTCAACCTGTCCATCTACACCAATCTTCCTTTTGAAGATCCACTTGCATCCTACGGGTTTTACCCCGTCTGGAGCAATGTCCAACGTCCATACCTTGTTGGTGTACATGGACTCCATTTCGGTCCGCATTGCATCCAGCCATTTCACTGAGGCAACGCTCTGAACGGCCTGCTGGAAGCTAGTAGGCTCATCATAATCTATGATGCAATCCTCTCTATCCCCGTCTATGAGAAAACCGTAGTATCTCTCGGGCGGATGAGTCTGCCTACTACTCCTGCGGAGCGGCGTAGGAATGTCCTGTTCTTTCGAACCCTCTGGTTCCACTAAACTTTCAGTAATAGTCCGTGGTTCTGGAATTTCTTCCAGTTCTACTGCGCTCCCACATATTTCCTTTTCTAAGAACTGGTGTTCTAGAAAGTGGGCATGACGAGAAACAAGAACTTTTTGTTCCTCTTCGCAGTAGAAGAAATATCCCTTGGAATTCTTTGGATATCCCACAAACTTGCACAGTACTGAGCGTGCCTCGAGCTTGTCCGCATGCTGCTTTTTGACAAAAGCTGGACTTCCCCATGTCTTAATGTGATTAAGATGGGGTCTCTTCCCACACCACATCTCAAATGGCGTGGTAGGCACAGGCTTAGTGGGAAATCGGTTCAAAAGGTATGCGGCTGATTCTAGCGCATATCCCCAGAATGATCGCGGTAACTCAGCGTTACTCATCATGGACCGCACCATATCCAATAGGGTGCGGTTCCGTCTCTCCGATACACCGTTATGTTGCGGGGTGTATGGAGGAGTAAGCTGAGAGAGAATTCCGTTCTCTTTTAAATAGTCCAGGAACTCGGCACTTAAGTATTCTCCACCTCGATCCGATCTTAGAATCTTAATACTTTTGCCGGTCTGTTTTTCTACTTCATTCTTATACTCCTGGAATTTTCCAAAGGCCTCGGACTTATGTTTCATCAAGAAGACATAACCGTACCTTGAGAAGTCATCCGTAAAAGTAATGAAGTAAGAATGTCCGCTTCGGGCATGTGTAGACATTGGACCGCACACGTCACTGTGTACGATTCCCAAGAGCTCGCTCGCTCTTACTCCATGTCCAGTAAACGGAGTCTTTGTCATCTTTCCTTTGAGACAGGATTGACAAGTGGCATACGACTGATATTCGAACGCATTCAAATACCCTTCTGTATGTAATTTCGTCAACCTTCTCTCATTGATGTGACCCAATCTATAATTCCATAAGAAAGTCTGATTTATTTCTGGAGACTTTCTTTTCTGTGTATTCTGGACATTAAAAATCTGTGGTTGGTTTAACACGTATATACCATTACTCAATGTACCTGACCCAATCAAAACTTGATTAAGGTGAATGTTTACAACATTACTTACAAACGCAAATTCATAACCTTCTTTAGAAACTAAAGATACAGAAATGATATTACAAGTTGCGTTGGGTACAAAAAAGCAATTATGCAAAACCAAAACATGTCCATCTGACATTCCCAGGTGATAGTCCCCCACGGCTTTAGCATCCATGCTAGCTCCGTTCGCAACTCTGAGGGTCATGTCACTTGCCTTCAAAACCCTACGGTTTCTCAACGCCTGCAAAGAATTACAGATATGAGATCCTGATCCGGTATCCAATACCCAGGAAGTAGAGTTTATTGAAAGACAGTTTTCAATAACATACACACCTGAAGCTGAAGCTGCAACCTGCTTCAATTCCTGTGTTCTGGCCTTCCAGGCCCTGCAATCATTCTTCCAGTGTCCTTTCTTATGACAATAGAAGCATTCTTCCTTATCCACAAGCTTCCCCGCTATCTTTGTTGCTTTACCTTTTCCCTTCGTATCCACTTTACTAACACCGCCCCTTGGTTTGGTGGGGGCCTTCTTCTTCTTTCCCTTGGCTTTCGCCTTGGACCTAGAAGAAGATGATCCTCCTACAAACAAAGTGGATGTATCCCTACCTTTCTGTAGGGTGCCCTCTGCGCTCCTCAGCATGTTGAGGAGCTCTGAAAGTTCAACCTCTTTTTCTTTTAAGTTGAAGTTCAGTATAAACTGGGCGTAAGTGGAAGGAAGGGACTGGAGAACTATATCCGTATATAGCTCACTCTCCAATGTGATCCCTAGGTCCGCGAGCTCCTCAATGTAGCCGATCATCTTTAGCACGTGCTCGGCTACTGATGATCCGACGGCCATTCTTGTCGAAAATAACTTTTTCGACGCTTCGTATCTTGCGATACGAGATTGCTCTCCATACAGTTCTTTTGTATGAAGCAATATGGATTCCATGTCCATATTCTCGTGCCTCCTCTGATGTTCGTTGTCCATCGAGGCAAGCAGGAGGCATTTGGCCTTCGCGCTATCAATCTCCCAAGTCTTGCGGATTTCCTTATCCGCGACGCTGGAAGTTGGACCAGGGACAGGGGGAGCTTTGGTGGTAAGAAGATACCCCAGCTTGTCGTAAGTGATTGCTATCTTGACATTCCTGAGCCAATCTTTGTAGTTTGGCCCTGTCAGTTTGTTTTTATCTAGGAGTAACTTAAGTCCAGTCATGTTGATTGGTCGCTGCAATTAGGAGAGAGAAGAAGAAACACTCAGCATGATGCTCTTGCAAGTTTAGAGTGGTTTTTAGTTTGTCTAAACAGGATGGCTCCCACTGTTTCTCGAATCCCTCCTCAAACCATAAAGGAAGAATTAGCCGGGATCAATCCCACCGCACAATACTTGCTTAACCGTTCAGCCAGGCCGGTGTCGGTACTTCGAGGGAGGTTTTCCAACGCTTTCGCGAAGTTCCTTAATTAGAGAACCTCTTTTCCCTATGGGCGTAGCCCCGCTAACACCTTTCTAGGCACCTACTAGGTTTATAGCATTGATCATTAAGTGAGAAATTTCCCGAGGAGTAGCATATACTCACAGTAGGATCGGGATCCAAATATCATTGCGTGACGAAACTGAAGGAATCCTACCAGAATCATCACACTCCAAATGGTATGCAAATCTAGCAAGTTTCAGTCCTTATGAAACACCCGATGTGGATTTTTTTTTTGCCCCATGCTCTTATGACCTTGACTTTGGCCAAAATATCATAAGTCACATGTCAAGTTCTACCCGTCATTATCCAGGTTAATTTGGATCCATCCGTACCTACCCTTGACTTTGGCCAAAATGGCAGTACGACTGTCCCAAACCAACGCATCTATCTATGCTACACATGAACACCCAATAGCTACCAATCACTGTGCCTTGACTTTGGCCAACATACACAGCTTGAATACTATTGACTATTCATGTGAAACGACGGAGGGCTACGGATGGTTTTGGCAAAACCGTGAACGTAGTGAACTTGATATAGTCGATGAAACGAGATAGCTTTTAAAAGGAGTGGCTCAAGCTCCGTATTTAAAAGTTGTTTTTGAAAAGAACCGAGTGGTTTTTCGAAAGTGTTCCAACGACTTTAACTTGGTTTATTATCTTGCATTAGTTCTTTTAATGCGTGATATTCTTGCATTAGTTCTTTTAATGCGTCCCATCATTTAATCCTACCATCGCAGAAAACAACCAAAATATGACGTACGCTTATGCCATTCGCATTCGCCACGGGGCCCCGTCATTACCCGTTAGGTTACTTAACTAACGACAGAGCGGGGGCTGGGCTAGCGCGTCTGTAAAACATAAGCAACGCCTAAATAATATCATATATAGATATACTGCAATGATAAACATTTCAGATCACAGATGAATACATTGGATATACTAGGAATCTGTAATTCGTACGAGCCTGTAACGAAAGACAAATTACACGGTCGCGGTGAATAGCCAAATACCCCACCCAAGACCCCTACGGGTGCGGCAAACTACCCGCCAAGTACCCGAAGCGTAGTAACCTCCCTCATCTCCATGAGTAGGCCACTCGACACTTCGGCATACCCGGTAGTTTGTGCACCCCCTCCATGGGTCTATCCTAGGAGCAAAAACAGTAAAAAGAAATTATACAATGACGGCTACAACCCCGACCCGGTTGTGCGGCCATACAAATAATTATTACATCAATTTACAAATTTACATGAATTGAAAGAAAAGAAAACTCTCGTCTCACAACCCCCGGCTATTCATCCGCGACAATCCAACATATTCATATACACATTCCAGCAACATTACAGATCACAGATTTGTATAACCCCCACTAATCGACATATAGCGATTAGTAGACGTTCAATACAAATATCACATAACAGAAAAACCCGTTAGCTAAAGTCTTTTAGAAGTTCGATCAAAAATACGGATTTTCGGGACCCCAAAATAAAATTTTCGTTCTGGAAAATCTGGGTTGAAAATATATATACTAAAAATCCCAAAATACCCCAATAAGTAAACTGCAAAAAAGAAAACCCTTGACCGAGTCAACTCGGCCGCGTTTCCGCGGCGGGAGAGTGCTCCCGCCGCGGAAACGCGGCGCTTTGATCGAGTCAGGGGCCCAAATTTTTGCAGTTTCTTTAAAAAAGCCTGAGTCGATTTTAGGTGTGTTCCAAAAAGTTTTTCCAGTACTTTTGAAATCGACAGAAAGTTGAAAATTCATGGGTTCGTTTTTGGGACTTTTTCTTTGATCGATCTTCTAGTTACTTGCTAACTTGTTAGATAGAGTTTAACTAGGCTCTGATACCACTGTAAGTCCATGCTACCTCTCCCGGTACTTTCGGAAATGCGGAATTTGGTAAAAAATGATTTTTACGGAGGTGGTAACATGGACCTAAAACCCGGATCTTGGTTAAACATCTATCTAACAACCTAACTATGAGTTTCTAGCTACTCGGTTAGGGGGTTATACCTTGCTTGTCTTGAACTCCTTCGTCTTCAAGCTCCGATGGTGGTCCGAATTGGCTTCTTCTCGTCGTCTCCGTACGCCGAAGATAGATCCACCTGAAAGCTCCAACCTTTAGCTCCTTCTTCGTTCTTTGAAGAAACTAGTTCACTTGGTTTGCTAAACCTAGTGAACTAGAATGAGTAGAGAAGAATTAGAATGGGATTTTATCTATGGTTCTTGATTCTCAACTCATGAGACAAGAGAACCATAGATTAAAGAGAGGGAAAAAGAGCAAGAGGGTGAGAGCAAAAGGAGAGCTCAAGAACAAGAGAGAGAATGAGCAAGAAAGAATGAGGCTCTCTTTTGTCTTTCACCCTCTCATAATCCAAAGCAATCATCACTCATCATACTAACAAAAGTCTTATGTGATGGTTGAAGCAACCATAACCATATCATTTCATGCACTCATTTTACACAAATGAGCAAGTAAGTAAAATTCTTTGCCATGAAATGATGGCTATGGTTATCATGATGGGCAACTAGTCAAGCCTAGTCAACCGGTCAACAAAGTCAACAAGTCAACAAAAGTCAACAAGTCAACAAAGTCAACAAAAGTCAACAACCATGTCACCATAATACTTAATTAATATAATAGTTAATCACATATCATATTCTCATTAGGGTTGAGCAAAAAGTCAAATAGTCAACGGTCAACTGTCAACAACCCTAATGAGAATCCGCTGCCTCTGCCTCCCTGTCAACTGTGCATACACACCCGCATCCGCGTTCCGAGGAACACGAATGCACACTGGATAAATCCAATCCCAAAAGGTACACTAGGATCTGGCTTAAACCAAAGCCCGCTAGTGTAAACTGTCCGGACACTGTACGTGCACAAGTGCACGGATGTGACCGAACCCTGTCGCAAAACCATGCGACCTGTCGCAATACCATGCGACCTCTACTCTTTTGCCTAAAGGCGAAAAGCTTTCTGTGTGGGACTCTAAAGACTCGACACTACGCTGGCAGTGGGTTTAACCACAGACCGCAAGCGGCACTAGCTGTGCGTAACGGTCCCCAGGTAATGCCGACAAGAAGACCGACGAGGCGAAACCCATCTGAACTCCTACTGAGCCTGAGTGTGACATTCTCCGTACAGTCCGGTCTGTTCGTCTGATACATCGCATGGCGGGCCTAGGGGGCGGTAAACGTCAGTCCCCCAATAGCGGTACAAGTCGTGCCGGAGCGAAGCCCAAAACACCCTGAGATAACACTGGAAACCTACCAGTATATCTCGTTTGCCCTGGCCAGGGACTACTCGTGTAATGGCTCTCCTAGACACAGCGCGATGTCAACCCCCAATACCGGGAGAGACGAATCTTGTCTAACCGTCACTGCCTCCAAGTGCTTCGGGACTGCACCCAACCACTACCTGTTTGCACGACTCCTTTGAGCCGTGGTAGGGTAGTGATCAAAGTACAGTGGGAACACACTCGAGGCGGAGTGACAGTGTCAAGTCAGCGGACTAAGCTGTACTCATGTCACCTGGGAACTGATAACTGACGCTAGGTATAATACCAACTAGTCAGTTCCCGATGAGTCCTGTCCAGTGTACCCGTAACCTAACGAGCACCCGCATACTATCTCAAGTACGACGTACTGACGGCTGTGGGACAGACCGTCTCCCATACTGGGATGAGAAGCGCATGTGCTGGTCTACTCCGGAGTATCGATGCCCTGTCTCGATAGTCCTGCGACCAGGGACCTGCATAAGGATGTGCTTATAGATTACCCAGCCCCACTAGTGTGACGGCCATCACATCGCTGGTAATCAAGCAAAGATCCTAAGGGCTCTACTAATGTGTATAGGCGATATACAAAAATAAACACATGTACACATTGAAGTAGAAACAAACCAAGTAGCATACTACTATTTTGAGCAAGATTGTATATACAAGGTGAATATCCCAAGCATCCATTAAGTAATATACAAACCAGTATGATACAGTAATGGCCTCTAGGGCATATACACTAACACTAAGAACCTAAGTGTAAAATGAAAGCTTTATTAAGTCCAAGTGATGATACAAACCACGAGTTCAATAACTAAAACATAAACTTGCAAGCTCAATAAAGAGATTACAAGATCAAGAGAAGATAAAGAACTCAAGCTGAACTAGCTATGTACAAGAACTAAAACAAAGTGGAAAATAAACAAAAAGTGTATACAAGTATCTAATGTATCCCTTCTCTTGCTCACTGATCTGTATTTATAGGCCCACGATAAGATTAAACAAACAATAAAAATAAGATGACGTGACAGTAAGTGTTGGACAGAAGAAAAACGGGCAACAAAAGACTGGCGATGCCGGATTTTTAGGCTATTTTGCCGGTCGAAATGATGAGTCTGGGGCTCGTGTTGGTTCTGTGATGATGTGTTCTCTCGACAATTCCACTGGTGCTGTTTGATTTGTTTATATGAATCTGGTCTGCATTCAAGGGTTTGGAGGGAAACATATAGCTTTATATCACATCACAACTTTTTTGCATTTATCATTCATGTACCCCATGTGTGCCCACCATGTGCCATGGGCAACCCCCCATGGTCCATATGCCAAAGATTTATGTCCACACTTGTATTCTGTTGAACCAAAATTGTGTACACATTTATTTTTTGCAAAAGAACTATTTGGATATTGATCGGTTTGCAGTTCCGGTTGCAATGTCGGCTCACAAACGTTATATCCGTGATTTTGAGTGTGTTTCTAGTATTGTATCACGGATACCTATAATCTGTATTTACTGAGCAGACACTGGTTAATAGTACCGATATATAACAAAACAGATAATGAATGAGTGGTATTGAAATGCAATTTTCTGTGATAAATAAATACCCCCCAAACTTATCTTTTGCTCGTTCCCGAGCAAAACAAAATCCTAGCCTCACTTTCATAAGGAACATATTTGCACCGAGCTCATGCAACAAGCCGTTAAACCTCTAGGTGTCCCTAGTAGCAGGAGTGTTGTCTCCTGAGGGATTTCAGCAGATTTCACCCACAAAATCCCGTCAAGCTTGTTTCATAAGTTAACGTCGATTCTACTCCTACAGTTTAGTATCTAGGTTAGATATTCTATCATCCTAAGTTAGAAATATTCAACCCTTATATTTCACGCCTCCTATTTATTCAACCTCAGATCCTATACGTTTTTATAGTTTAGAAAGATCTCGGTTTTTCTTGAGTTTTCCTACTAAAGTGCGGTCTCCAATCAGGGATTTTTATTATCTTTACGGAAAACATAAGTCTTATTATTTATTCCCATCTTTCCTCCAAACATCGATTTTATACCCCTACGTGTGTGTAAAATTTCACCCTTACACTTAAGAATTCAATTCAAGCTATAGTACCCTTGCTCTAATACCTAATACTACTTCTTTTCGTTAATGATGGATGGTTTTGCTCATACACCTTTCATGCGACTATTAATGCTTCTTGAGGCACTAACAGCCGATTACTGAATGTGTGAGCTTAAAGCGTAAATAGCAGTTTCCAGGTCTTGATTTTATTTATTTATTATTATTATTTTCTTTTTCTTTTTCAAGACCAGATATATTTTTCAATGATACTCTTTTGGTGGTTAGCTTTAAATACCATTTTTTCTTTCATATTAGGTTTTCAGGCAAGAGTATTTCTAGGTATCCTTTACTATCCCAAGTTACAAGGTGCATGTATGTTAGTCAATGTTGCGCACCCCACGTGTTCGCGGGGAGACGGAATAAGAAAAAAATGATTTTTACGGGCTTCACAATATCGACTTTAGTAAGGATCGAACATAAAACCCTAGCTAGCAATCTATATGAGGTTTAACTACTCAGATGAATGTTATACCTCGTAGAATCATGTCTTTCTTGTCTTATCGCTGTCCTCCTTCACCTCGCGGGCTCCTTGGAGTGGAAATGGATAGCACCTCCTCGTAGGCTTCTCGAAGTCGAAGAAGATCCACCTGAAAGTTCCAACCTTGAGCTTAACCTCCAAGTTGAGGCAACTAGATCACTTGGCTTGCTAAACAAAGTAATCTAGAGTGAGTAAAGTGTGATTCTGGGTTGCTTAGTCTCACTAACCCTTGATTCTCAACACATGAGACACTAAGGTTTTTGAGAGGAAGATGAAGAAGGATAGAGTTAGCATGAGAGCTCACTTAAGGAAAGAGAAAATATTTTTGATAATGATAATAGAAATTGTGATGGCTAGCTTGACATGACCACAACCATGTGATAAAAAAATATCGCCTCAAAAATATCCAGCTCACAAAAATATCTCACCAAAATATCTAAAGTCAAATGGTCAATACAAGTCAAATGGTCAATACAAGTCAAATGGTCAATACAAGTAGCCATGCTATAATTATCATTGGCAAAAATAACAAATACTTTTCTCCACCTCATAATTGTTTTAATCAAGTCAATGGTCAAAACCCTAATGAGGTTTCTCCTTCTATACTCCTCTCATCCGTATATACATAGTCGCATACGTGTTCCGAAAAACACGAATACAATAATACGAAACTAATCCAACAATCAAATACTAGGATCCGGCTTAAACCAAAGCCCACTAGTATTTTCCGCTCGAACGTCACACACGCACAAGTACACGTATGTGAACGAACCCTGTCGTAAAACCATACGACCTCTACATCGTTTCGCCCGAAGCTGGGAAACTCTCTTTGTGCGACTGTAAAGACTCGACAGTACGCTGGCAGTAGGTTTAATCACCAGTACGTCAACGGTACTAGCTGCACGTAACGGCTACCCAGGTATCTGTCGATAAGATGGCCGACAAGAAAGCTCATCTAAACTCCTACTGAGCCTGTCTGTGGCAATCTCCATACAGTCCGGTCTGTTTGTCTAAGAGTGTCGCATATCAGGCCTAGGGGGCGATAAAAGTCAGACCCCTAATAGCGGTATAAGTCGTGTCGGAGTACAGTACAAAACACC
Organism: Agapanthus africanus; assembly: GCA_030015575.1. Taxonomy (NCBI): domain Eukaryota; kingdom Viridiplantae; phylum Streptophyta; class Magnoliopsida; order Asparagales; family Amaryllidaceae; genus Agapanthus; species Agapanthus africanus. The sequence goes on along the minus strand of JASDDO010000029.1, from coordinate 238,146,721 downwards.
CTGAGAAACTACTGGAGTACCTACCAGTAAATCTCGCTTCCCTTGCCAGGGACTTTGTGTAATGGCATTCCGAACACAGCGTGACATCAACCCCCAATAGAGGGAGAGATGAATCCTATTTAACTGCCACTACCTCCTAGTGCTTCAGGACTGCACCCAACTACTACCTGTTTGAACAACTCAATAGGGCCGTGGTAGGGTAGTAATCTAAGAATAATGGGAACACACTTGAGGCGAAGTAGTAGTGTCAAGTCAATGGACTAAGCTGTACTCATGTCGCCTTGGAACTGCTACCTGACTATAGGTATAGTACCAACCAGCAGTACCCCACGAGTCCGTCCAGTGTAACTCAAAACCTAATGAGCACCTGCATACTATCTCCAGTACGACGTACTGATGGCTGTGTGACAGACCATTTTCCCTGGTGGGATGAGAAGCGTATACACCAGTCTACTATGGAGTATCGATGCTCAGTCTCAATAATCCTACGACTAGGGACCTGTATATGGATGTTCTTGTAGACTACCCAGCCCCCACTAGTGTGACTTCCATCACAACGCTGGTAGTCAAGCAAAGATCCTAAGGGCTCTATCAATATGTATTAGCGATACGTTAAAAGAAATACATACACATATTAAGATAGTTACAAAACAAGTAGCATACTACTATATCGAGCAAGACTGTCATAAATCCGTGTATATATCCCAACCTTCCAAAATGTAATATACAAACCAATACTATACAATAATGGCCTCCAGGGCATATCACACTAACAATCTCCCACTTGCACTAAGGCCATGTGCTGCCATATCGCAGACCTATCATCTCGAATAGCCTCTCGAACCATATCTGAGAGATGGCCTTTGTGAATGGATCTGCAGTGTTGTCCTCTGTAGCAACCCTCCGAACCTCGATCTACCGGCGATCTACGATCTCCCTGATCAGGTGATACCACCTCAAGATGTGTCTAGACTTCTGATGGGACCTGGGTTCCTTTGCTAAAGCTATAGCCCCGTTGTTGTTACAATACAGAGGTATTGGATCAACAATTGACGGAACCATCTGAAGTTCTGTTAAGAACTTCCTCATCCAGACTGCTTCCTTTGCGGCATCAGAAGCTGCGATATACTCCACTTCTATAGTTGAGTCAGCAACATTGTCCTGCTTGGAAATCATCCAACAGACCGCCCCTCCATTGAGGGTAAAGACAAAACTCGATATGGACTTGGAGTCATCCTTGTCACTCTGGAAGCTGGAGTCAGCAAATGCCTCGATCTGGAGGTATTTTCTGTCGTACACTAAGAACATCTCCTTAGTCCTTCTCAGGTACTAGAGAATGTTCTTTACTGCTATTCAGTGCTTCTCCCCAGGGTTTGACTGATGCCGGCTTACCACACTCAGTGCTTAAGCAACATCTGATCTGGTACACAACATCGCATACATTATAGAGCCTACCGCAGAAGCGTAGCGTATAATAGACATGCGATCCCTTTCCAAATCAGTCTTGGGAGACATCTCTTTGGAGAGGTTGATTCCGTGACAATCCGGTAAATTACCGCGTTTAGAATCTTCCATACTGAATCTCTTGAGTATGGTGCCGATGTACCTGGACTGTGAAAGTCCCAACATCCTCTTAGATCTATCACAATAAATCTGGATCCGCAGAATGTAAGAGGCCTCACCCATGTCTTTCATGGAGAACCTGTGTGACAAGAATCCTTTGATAGATTGTAGCATAGGAATGTCATTTCCTATCAAGAGAATGTCATCCACGTATAAAATGAGAAATACTACAGTTGTTGCTACAATCTTACTATAAATGCACGGCTCATCTGGATTTTTGATAAAGTCAAATTCTTTGACCGTCTAACCAAAACAGATATTCCAACTCGGCGATGCCTGCTTTAGTCCATAAATGGACTTAAGAAACTTGCACACTTTCCCGCTGCTCCCACTCTGAATGAAACCCACTGGCTGGTCTATATAGACACACTCTTCCAAATGTCCATTTAGATAAGCGGTCTTTACGTCCATCTGCCAAATCTCATAATCGTGGAACGCAGCAATGGCAAGAAGGATCCGAATGGATTTGAGCATAGCCACAGGAGAAAAGGTTTCATCATAGCCCAAACCAGGTATTTGACGAAACCCTTTTGCAACAAGTCTAGTTTTATAGGTTTCAACCTGTCCATCTACACCAATCTTCTTTCTAAAGATCCATTTGCAGCCTACGGGTTTTACCCCTTCTGGAGCAATTTCCAAAGTCCATACTTTGTTAGTGTACATGGACTCCATCTCGGTCCGTATTGCATCCAGCCATTTTACCGAGTGTGTGCTCTGAATAGCTTGATGGAAGTTAGTTGGCTCATCATTATCAATGATGCAATCCTCTCTATCCCCGTCTATGAGAAAACTGTAGTATCTCTCAGGCGGATGAGACAGCTTACTACTCTCGGGAGTGGCGCGGGAATGTCCTGTTCTTTGGGAACCTCTGGTTCCACCAAGCTCTCAGTAATAGCTTGTGGTTCTGGAATTTCTTCCAGTTCTTTTGCGCTCCCACTAGTTTCTTTTCTAAAAATTTATGTTCCAAAAAGTGGGCATGACGAGAAACAAAAACCTTTTGTTCTTCTATGTAATAGAAAAAATACCCCATGGAGTTCTTTGGGTATCCCACAAACTTACACAGTACTGAGCGTGCCTCGAGTTTTTCCACATGCTTATTTTTGACAAAAGCTGGACATCCCCATATCTTCAGATACTGAAGATAGGGTTTCTTCCCACTTCACATCTGATATGGTGTTGTAGGCACAGTCTTAGTAGGAACTTTGTTCAAAAGATATGCAGCTGATGTATAGCCCCAGAACGATCGCGGTAACTCAGCGTTACTCATCATGGAACGTACCATATCCAATAAGGTTCGGTTCCGTCTCACCGATACACCGTTGTGTTGTGGTGTGTATGGAGGAGTAAGCTGAGAGAGAATTCCATTCTCTTTTAGGTAATCCAGGAACTCGGCACTCAAGTATTCACCACCTCGATCAGTTCTTAGATTCTTGATTCTTTTGTCGGTTTGTTTTTCCACTTCATTCTTATTTTCTCGGAATTTCTCAAAGGCCTCGGATTTATGTTTCATCAAGAAGTCATGTCCATACCTAGAGAAAACATCCGTAAAAGTAATGAAATAGGAATAACCACTTCTTGCATGTGTAGGCATTGGACCACACACGTCGCCGTGTATGAGTCCCAAGAGCTCACTCGCTCTTACTCCGTATCCAGTGAACGGAGTATTTGTCATCTTTTCTTTGAGACATGATTGACAAGTTGCATAAGATTGATATTCGAACGGATCCAAATATCCTTCTTTATGTAACTTGGTTAATCTTGTCTCATTGATGTGACCCAGTCTACAATGCCATAAGAAATCATGATTTAATTATGGAGTCTTTCTTTTATGTGTGTTCTGGACATTGAAAATTTGTAGTTGGTTTAATACGTATATACCGTTGTTTAGAGTACCCGAGCCAATCAGACCATGATTAAGGTGGATGTTTACGACATTGCTTACAAATGTAAAATCGTAACCTTGTTTTGATAACAAAGATACAGAAATGATATTACAAGTCAAACTAGGTACATAAAAATAGTTGCGCAAAACCAAAATATGTCCACTCGTCAATCCAAGGTGATATTCCCCTACGGACACAGCATCCACGCTCGCTCTGTTAGCAACCCTAAGGGTCATATAACTGGTCTTCAGAACTCTACGGCTTCTCAGTGCCTGCAAAGAATTACAGATATGAGATCCTGATCCGGTATCCAATACCCAAGAAGTAGAGTTGATTGACATACAGTTTTCAATTACAAACACACCTAAAGCCGAAGCCACAACTTGCTTCGGGTCCTGGTTCTTGGCCTTCCAAGCCCTGCAATCTTTCTTCCAATGGCCCTTTTTTTGACAGTAGAAGTATTTTTCCTTTCCTACTGTCGGTCCCGCCACTTTTGATTTTCTCTTTCCTTCCACCTTACTAACACCGCCTCTTGGCTTGGTAGGGGCCTTCTTCTTCTTTCCTTTGGCTTTCGCCTTGGACCTAGAAGAGGAAGCTCCACCAATAAGCAGAGCGGGTGTTTCTCTGGATTTCTTCAGGGTGCCCTCAACACTCCTCAACATGTCGAGGAGTTCCGAAAGTTCAACTTCTTTACCTTGAATATTAAAATTCAAGATAACTGGGCGTAGGTGGATGGAAGGGACTGGAGAATCAAGTCTGTAAACAGCTCGTTCTCTAACGTGGTCTCAAGGTCCGCAAGCTCCTCAATGTAGCCGATCATCTTAAGGACGTGTTCCCCTATAGATGACCCGACAACCAACATCGCCTGAAATAGCTTCTTCGAGGTCTCGTATCTTGCCATACGAGATTGCTTTCCATATAATTCCTTGGTATGGAGGAATATGGATTCCTGATCCATATTCTCGTGCCGCCTCTGGTGTTCATTGTCCATGGAAGCCAGCACGAGGCACTTGGCTTTCGCGCTATCAATTTCCCAGGTCTTACGGATTTCCTTATCCGCGACACTGGATTCTGGACCTGGGACGGCGGGGGCTTTAGTAGTAAGGAGATACCCCAATTTGTCAAAAGCGATTGCTATCTTGACATTCTTTAACCAATCTTTATAGTTTGGCCATGTCAATATATTTTTATCTAATAGTAACTTAAGGCCCGTCATGTTTGGTCGCTGCAATTAGGAGAGAGAGAAGAAACACTTTAGCATGATGCTCTTGCAAATTTAGATTGGTTTTTAGTTTATCTAAACAGAATGGATCCTACTATTTCTCGAATCCTTCCTCAAACCAGAAAAGAAGAATTAGTCAGGATTAATCTCACTGTACAATACTTGCTTAACCGTTCAGCCAGGCCAGTGTCGGTACTTCGAGGGAGGTTTTACGACGCTTTCGCGGAGTTCCTTAATTAAATAACCTCTTTTCCCTGGGGGCGTAACCCCGCTAACACCTTTCTAGACACATACTTGGTTTATAGCATTGATCGTTAAGTGAAAAAATCTCTCGAGGAGTAGCATATACTCACAGTAGGATCGGGATCCAAATATCATCGTGTGATAAAGTAGAAGGAATCCTACCAAAATTATCACACTCCAAATGGTATGCAACACTAGAAAGTTTCAGTTTCTTTAGAAACTCCCGATGTGGATTTTTGCCCCATGCTCTTATGACCTTGACGTAGGCCAACATATCATAAGTCACATGTCAATTTCTACCCATCATTATCCAGGTTAATTTGAACCCACCCATACATACCCTTGATGAAGGCCAAAATAGCAGTACGACTGTTCCAATCCAAAGCATCTATCTATGCTACAGATAAATATTCAGCAGCTACCAATCACCATGCCTTGGCGAAGGTCAAAATACATAGATTGAATACAACTGAATATCTAACTAAAATGACGGAGGGCTACGAATGGTTTTGGCGAAACTGTGAATGTAGTGAACTTGATATAATTGAAGGAACCTGATAGCTTTTAAAAGGAGTGGTTTAAGCTCCGCATTTTAAAAGTTTTGCTGTTTTGAAAAAACAGAGTGGTTTTGAAATTGTTCCAAAGATTCTGTAGGATTACTAGGCACACTAACAAGGCTCTACAAGGCATCGACCATGCCAAAATTAAATTTTTATGTGCCGAACAACCCTAAGCTAGATCATATACTAGAGATTAGACGAAGAAAATAGCAAGTAAACAACTTTACGACTAAGGGTATGCTAAATACAACCTTTGTAGATCGGTCCTTCACTTCTAGAGCTCCTTGTCGTAGTCCCTTCGCTGCGATCAAAGTTCTCCCGGGCTCTTGCATGGCTTCACGAGGCGAAAGATGCGACCTAACTTGAAGTCTTCGAGGCCGAAGATGATCTACGTCAAGGGAATTCCGACTCAAGCTACTACTTCACTAACTAGAGAATTAGTGATGTAAACACCCTAAACTAAAGTGCTAATCAAGTAGAGGATGGAGAAATAGGAAGTGGGTTCTCTTTGGAATTTTATTGCTCACAAAGTTTCATTCTTTTTTCAAAACCCTAGCAAGCTTTTTCTCTTGCTCAATGAAGAAGAAGATGAACAAAAGAAAAGAATGAGAATAATGATCAAGTGAAGTAAGCTAACCATGGTGAGTGAGTATCATATACTAACTCTTGTAGAGACATTACCATGGCTAAGTGTTAAGATTAGGTTAAAACCCAAAGTAAAAACAAATTTAGTGGACTTTAGTCAATGCATCCACAAGCTTCTACAAGCTTCATGCATTTTCTAATTTACCACTAATTTTGTAATTACTTTTAAATGTTAAAACCCAACATAACAAATAGCATGGTGTATGTCTCATACACCCAAGTCAAGTGTATCATCAACCATGATACATAAATATAACACATTTTAATATATATTATATATATAGTAAAGATGTGTACATGTGAGGAAAAAACCCTAAGTGAACATGTGTTAGTTAATGTAAACTAGTATATCAAATATACAACTATACAATAAATTATTAAATCAACACTTCACTTAATAATCCGGTCATATCACATATAACCGACTAACATTCAATGTATCAACTTATCGAATCAACACTTGATTCGATAACCCGGTTATATCATATATAACCGACTGATATATAAAGTCGCGAGAATATAATACGGTATCACATACACGTATTATTCTCGGTCCCGCACATATCACATATGCGCTCCTATTTCGTTTTGCCTGAGCCAGTAAAACCTCTATGTAGGACTCTAAAGACTCATCAATACGCCGGCAGTAGGTGATGATCACATCAAGCACCCACAAGCCGTCAGCGGTACTAGCTGGACGTAACGGCTACCCGGGTATTGAGCGATCAGAAGATCAGCAAGCAAGCCCGCTCCAACTCCTGTAAAAGCCTGCCGGTAACACTTCCCGTGCAGTCCGGTCTCCTCGTCTGATATGTCGCATATCATGTCTAGGGATGGTAATTGTCAGACCCCAATAACCGATAAGTCATGCCGATGTGAGGCTCATAACGGGTCGAGAAACTACTGGTAACACTTACCAGTAAATCTCTAAATCCGTCCTGGCCAGGGACTTCCCTGTTACGGCCAATCGAGCACTGCGCAACATCAACCCCCAATACCGGGAGAGACGAAACCCCTCCTATCGCTCATTGCCTCCATGTGACTCGGGACTGTACCCAAAAACCACCGTTTTGCACGCCCTCATGGACGTAGTAAGGTGGAAATCAAAGCACAGTGGGAATCACACAAAACTCTATGACGATCTCGGGTCTACAGACTAACCTGTACAAGTGTCACCAGAGAACTGCCATCTGACGTGAGGTATAATACCATCTGGGAGTTCTCGGCGAGTCCGTCCAGTGTACCCAGTCTCCACTGAGCACCCGTATACCATCTCTGATGTCAAACAACAATGGATATGGGATCATCTATAGCCCATCTCATGGGTCGAAAAGCGTATACGCTAGTCTACACTGGTATATCGATGCCCCGTCTCGATACACCCACAACTAGGGACCTTGAAGGATGTACTTATGGACTACCATGTCCCCACTAGTATGATCCGCATCATAGTCCAGGTAGTCAAGTACACATCCTAAGGGCTTTACCAACATGTAACTATAAGACAGTATAAAGAGACAAGTATACATGTTAAAGTAAAGAGCAACCAGATAACATACTATCATGTCGAGCAAGAAAGTGTTTCGCCCAATCAGAGCAAAGCTCTGTTGAAATTCAAAATTCAAAATTTTGAAGCAATGCTTCAAGTCTCGGGCGCAACGCGCCACGTGTCAGGCACTAATACGTCAGCGCAGCGCCCAAGAGGGCGCGCCCAATCAGAGCAAAGCTCTGTTTAAAGGAAGCAACGCTTCAGTTGCGCATGAACTGCGCTGCGCGACACGTGTCAACGCAGATACGCTAGCGCAGTTGCGCTGCGCTGTGCACTGCGCGACACGTGTCAGCGCGGATGCGCTCGCACAGTTGCGCTACGCTTTGCGCTGCGCGACACGTGTCAGCGCAGATGCGCTAGTGCGCTAGCGCAGTTGCGCTGCGCTGTGCGCTGCGCGACACGTGTCAGCGCAGATGCGCTAGCGCAGTTGCGCTGCGCTGTGCGCTGCGCGACACGTGTCACGCGGTGGGGCATCTGCGCCAAACTGAATTAAGATTCTAAAGAAATCTTTCTGTTCTGTTTAAAACAAGAAGATTTTCTTGTCAAGGCAGGGGGCCTTTGGATCAAAGATCCAACGGTGGGGAAAATCCCCCAAATCACTCAGAAAAAGATTTATTTAACAAATCTAACTAATTTATGGGCACTATAAAAAGGACCCTAGACCTCAATTCAAAGGCATCAGCATCCTTCTCAAAAAAAAGAGAGAAGAAAACTCTTGAGAGCCCCTCAAGAACAACAGAAGGTAAAAACCTTTAGGGAAAAGAGAAAATTCTCTTATGGACAGATTATTGATCTAAGAACAAGATCAATAATTTTAAATAAAATATATATATATATATAAATAAGTAATAATAGTGCTTTGTACTTTTTTATGAACCTCTGGTTCTTGAAATAAAAAAGGAAAATTTATGTTCTTTGATCTAAATTAGATCAAGAAATCAAATAGTGCTCTGCACTCCTATTCTTGAATCTAAAAGATTCTTAGTGCTTTGCACTTCCAAACTGCGTTGTTGCGCTCTTGAGAGAGCGCCACGTGTCAGCTACTTGCGCTATGCGCTCTTGAAATAGAGCTTTGCTCTCTGGAATTGGCGCAACTCATCAGAGCACGCCACGTGTCAGCAGCGCAACAGCGCACTGCGCTGTTGCGCTTGCGCTCACCAGAGCATGACACGTGTCCTAACCACGAGCGCTTGCGCTCAGTGATTGGCGCAAAGCACCTGACAAATGCAGTGCATTTCACTTCTTGAAGGGCCAGGCCCAATTAAAAAGCTTGACAGGCCTAATAAATAAAATGCTGTGCATTGTTTGAAAGGGCAGAGCACAATTGAAAGGTCCAATGGACCAAAACAAATGATCTGCACCATAATAAAAAGGACAGAGCCCAGTCAAAATAGGCATAAATGGCCTGAAGTAATGCAATGCATTATTTAAGTAGGGGCAAAGCCCTAGCACAGGTCTAATAGACCCAAAAATAAATAAAATGTTGAACATTTTCAACTGGACTTAGCCCAATCGCGGCCGTAAGTCCTTAAATTAAATTGACTGAGCAAAATTGCTCTCCTAAATCAATCTACATCCGGTTCGAGGGTACATCTCCGAACTCCTCTGACATCCATCGTTGTAATCCTTCAACGACGTCAGAGAGGTGACGGGTCCCGACGACCACACACGTATATGGACTGCGGGGTCCTTAAACTCGTGGACCGAAATGTCCTTAAACTAATGTTGGACCGAAACGTCCTTAAACTAATATCGGACCTAGACGTCCCTAAACTAATATCGGACCGAGACGTCCCTAAACTAATATTGGACCACCACGTCCCTAAACTGGAATATCGGACCGAAACGTCCCTAAACTAATATTGGACCGAAACCTCCCTAAACTAATATCGGACCGAAACGTCCCTAAACTAATATTGGACCACCACGTCCCTAAACTGGAATAACGGACCGAGACGTCCCTAAACTAATATCGGACCGAAACGTCCTTAAACTAATATCGGACCGAAACGTCTTTAAACTAATATTGGACCACCACGTCCCTAATCTGGCGGTGGACCACCACGTCCCTAAACTGGAACAATAGAGCCTGTAAATGCTCTTTTGCCGGATCTAAACGGTCCCGTTTAAGTTGATCTTAGCCCCAAATACGGCTAACGTATCCTTAGACATTTAAATGAATGATAAAACTCTAAGTCAACTTTGGTTCAAGGGTACATCTCTGAACTCTTCTGACGTCGGTCGTTGTAATCCTTCAACGACGTCAGAGAGGTGACGAGTCCTGACGATCATATATTAAATGAATCACTACGTTAAGTTGATCTTAGTCTAAAACAGGACTAACGTATCCTTAACGAACGTTTAAGTTGATCTTAGTCGCAACACGACTAATGCATCCTTAAACTAAAAACACCAAACCCAAATCTAAGTAAATACGGATTTGGACTAATCCACGTCCTACGGGCGACGGTATTACTCAGTCTCCATATACAATCCACGGGCAACCACAAACAAAACAAACACACACGACACGAAGTGAAATTCTGGAGAAGGAGAAAGTTGTTACCGCGATGCGGTAGCGTAATTAACTGCAGGGGCTTGCGTCTGCACGGAAGAGCGTCCCCACAATCAAAAACCCCTCACCCTGAGGGGGAATCTGACGAAGTCTGCTACATCGGCCGCATCCGTCTAAACCTCCGATACACGGTACCATAAATCAACTTGGCATCTTCGGAGAGGTAGATAGATAAAACCAAATAGCATCTGCCCCGAATCTCAGGCAAGACGCGAAGTCTAGGCCGCCATTCGGAGGGGAACAGATTCTGGCACGCCCGGTGGGACCTCCTCCTCTTTCCACTCCACACTTCGTGTGTCGTCTTCGCGAACCAATCGCGGTTTGTTAAATGGTTGCCTTCGGATTTCAGGTTGCTAAGATTTGGTTTTTTGTCTGGCGCTGAACTCAAGCATCCATGGACTCCAACTGGACCAACTGCGCGAAGTACCACTGCAACGGACGCTCCACCTCACCGGGAGGTGTAGCATATGGGCCCCAAGCGGCCTCTTTCCTCACTCTGCCAGTAGACCAGGTGACCCAAGCCACCACTGGCTTATTCTTCGGGACCATGATCCCACCGACAAGCTTCTCTATGCCGATACCTGCACCAGAGGTGAACAAGAAGTCGGTCTTCGACCGACTCACTGCTACCACGACCCCTGTCAACGGATCGCCCGCTACCAAACCGACAGCCTCTGCTTTCACCAGGCTAGATCAGGACTCTAAACGGGCTATCCCAAGGAAGGCAATTACTGCTGCTCCAGAAGTCGTCAAGGCGGCTTCCCCTGTCAAAGAGTCAGTCTTGAAAAGACTGACGATTCCCGTTCCTGCCCCTACACGAAGATCTGTCTTTGACAGATTGGATATTACCCCGCAAGGAACAACCTCAGTTTTTAAAAGGTTAACACCGGCGGTGCCTCATTCAGACAGGGGGCAAAAAGAAGCTATCTCTATCTCTGAGCCAGTCCCAACGGCTCGTCGTGCTCGACGTCGCCATTGGCGACGAGTGAGGAAGGCAGGGGGCAACTCCCCCTCAGGGCTAACTCCACCGGCTCCAGTAGTGGAAGTCAACGCTGCTGTTCCAACTGGGAACAGCTTTGAACTGCTGAGGATGGTGCGGAAGAATTCTCCAACCGCTATACTGAAAAGATCTCCTTCGCCTGCGGAGAGAGCTTCGGAAACAAAACAAGAACAGCCCCCTCAACGGCTGTCTTCAAGGATTTATAAAGTTTGGCGAAGGGTTCAAGACTCCGTGATTGACCCAGGTCACTCCTCTCGTCACCAGAAAAAGGCGAAGGTGGAAAAAGACAAGGGCTGCCCCATTAAACAGCAGGGGACAGCAGCTGCTGGGATGCCCCCTTCAATGGCCCCTTCCACCTCAACGGCCCACAAAAGAAGGAGGCCAGAGAAGACTCCCGTGTCAGCGGCAAAAGTTAAAAATGGTGAAACTAAACGCCCCAAGTCAGGGGGCATAACAGTTCATACGGTTTACATGACATCGGGAAAAGAGGACAGCCGTACGTCCACGGGTCATAGACCGCTTACACGGTCAGTGACCAAGGCTCAGGAGCAGCAACAGAAGCTCCAGGAGATGATGAGCGCTATGGCTGCGCTTACAGGGCCAAACGAAAGCCCTGGAACCACTTCAGAAGAACGTCAAGAACAAGAAACGGACGCCGAATTCCTTCGGCGCGTACTAGAGAAGAAAGATAGAGAAGCTGCGGAGCAGGCAGCCAACATAAAGAAAATGGCCCTCCTGTTCCAGGATATGGTGGGTATGATGATTCAACAAGATCCACCTGCTGGAGATCTCCCGATCATTCTTGAAGACGATAGGGGAGAGACATCAAATCCTCCACCGGCTTTATCCGCAGCTAAAGAGGATACCATATCAAAAGCTGATTTGGATGAATACATCGCCCAGCAAATACGGGTGCATCAGGCGACTGAAGAAGCCGGTCAGGTCGTAAAGACGGGGCGGCCATATCTGGGTTGGTACGATAAGATTAAGTACCCGACAGGTTATACAATTCCTAAGTTCCATGTTTACAAGGGGATGGGCAATCCTCATCAGCATGTTGCCCAGTTCAGGGCGCTCTGCGGCAACACCGGCGGTGATGACAAGCTGTTGCTTCGCCAATTTGTTGGAAGCTTATCAGATACGGCGTTCGAGTGGTATTCTGAGCTCCCCAATGACTCTATTAAGACCTTTGTGGAGATGGAGCTGCTGTTTACCCAACGTTTTGCAAGTGCCAGTGAACGTACCCCGATGACGGCACTGATTAACGCCAGGGTAAAACCCGGCGAGACATGGGTTCAGTACGCTATACGGTGGCGTAATCTATGGTCGAAGTGCGAACAGCGCATAGAAGAAGCTCCTGCGGTGGGAATGTTTGTTGGAACCCTTGATCCACAAGCAACAATCTCACAGTTCATGATGTTCTTCAAGCCGACTACCTTCCAGGCTTTGATCGACAAACTAGCGCAAATGGACCAGATGGGCCATAAACCCCCTCTCCCAAAGTCGGACTCCCGAAGTGACAAAGGAAAGGGAAAAGCGATCGTCGTCACGAATGCTCAACAAGAACCGAGCGACTCGAAACCGGTTGCTCGTCCAAACAATACGCGCCCGTACGTACCCCTTGAGGATAGGATGGGACGTCCTTATTCCTTCCCCCGCGATAAAACGAGGAGGTTATTCGAGCTGGCGTTGCGCAACAGACTTATAAATCTGCCAGATCCAAAACGTCCGTTGCAACCGAACGACGTCAACGAGCCCAACTACTGCCCTTACCATCGAGTGCTAGGCCATCCCATCGAGGATTGCTACGTTTTCAAAAATTGGCTTGAGAACCAGTACCGTCAGGGCAAATTTGCGCTTTCCGACAAATGGAAGGTGAATCCCCCGCAACCCCACACCTCTAAAGGGACGAATACGCTGGGGGCAACATGCTCCGTAATTGAAGAAGCTTCTTGGGAGGTCGTATTATCAGCCAAGACAAAGAGAATGCTAAACGATCTTCAAACATGTCCAGCGATCAAGTGGAAGAACCCCTTGGAACCACAGGTCATTGAGGGGATGTTGAAACCACGTCCAACTCCAAAGACCGATGATGGTGGTTCAAGCACTCACAGCCAGCCGTCAAAATCTTCGAAAAAGAAGAAGAAGAAATCTAAGAAGCCCGTGAAGCTTGGCGACAAGCGCACGGACATACAAAAGCAAATTGACGCTCTGGATGAATATAACCAAAAGGCATGGACTCCCATTACACTTCAAGAGTTCCTCAATCACGTCTTTCAAGAAGAAGGTGAGGGAGAAAGTTCATCGGATGGATCCGAGGAATATGTAGCGAGCTGTCATATGATCTCCCATTCGATCACGAACGATGAAGAGACTTCTGGCACTAAAACGCTAGGGGCAGATACCGAATGAAAAATTCCGGAGCTATCAGTTGAAATGATTGACGCGTTCCTTAACGAAGCTCGATTGAAAAGTAAAGCTGATCGAGAACGCGAGGCGGTTATATTTGAAAGGGCCAAGCGCTAACAACTTGAGGAAAGAGCTGAGATGATCCCGCTGGAGCAAAATGCCTCCACCGCCGACAAAAGCCAATCCAAGATAAAGAAGAGGTTTGCTAAGGCCATATCAATGGGCATGAAGCTACCATCCTCTGAAGGAAAAATTACTGGTGGAATAGAAATGCACCCCTCCTATTGCTTATATCATCAGAAGGTCTCGCATCCCACTCAAGAGTGCAAAGCTTTCGATAGATGGTGGCAAGGATACGTCGCTAATCGACAACGCTTTAAACGGGAAAAGCGTAAAATTCGTCGGGAGCAAAGAAATACGACCGAAGAGCTTGAAAGAACTGCCGGCAATTGTCACATGGTTAACACTGGCGGGTCACAAGTGCCTACATTCGGGAGCGACTCTGATGAGGAGCTAGAACTTGCCCCTCTCTTTAAAGAGTCAACTTCGGGAAATGAAGAAGAGCCAATGGTCTGCGAAAATATCCGGCTGCGGAATCGGACACTGCCTGAAAAGAACCTCGGACCCTTGAACAGAAAAGATAAAGGAAAAGAAAAGGTCTCTGAAGATATCGTCTTAGATGACCAAGTTCTGGAAGAGCTAAACGCCAACAACCCGCCGAAGAAGAATAAGGTGGACTACAACGTCTTAGCACATCTGAGAAAGCTGCCTTCACAGCTCAGTATTCTTAACGCCCTTTTGTTATCAAAGGAGGCGAGAGATTCGTTGATCAAGGCACTACAAGATCCGGAACAATTCCAAGCTTGCCTAGCAGAAGAGAAGATGAAGGATGAATTGGAAGAAGTGCACACGGCCGATGTCACTTTCGGCGACGAGGACCTTCTCCTTGGGACATGTGAACACAACCGCCCCCTATATGTCTCAGGATACTGCCACGATATTAAGATAGGCAAAATCCTGATCGACAATGGATCCTCCGTCAATCTTCTCAACGTGCGAGTGTTAAAAGAAATCTGCATGAGCGTACAGCACCTTGCTCGTGACAAGATTACCATCTCCGGGTTCGATTCCCAGTCATCAAGAACTCTTGGATCTGTAATACTGACGCTACGCTTCGGGCTACTCGTCACGGACATTAAGTTCCATGTCATAGACGCCAAGACGTGCTACAACGCTTTGCTCGGCCGACCATGGTTACACGAGTACAACATCATCCCTTCTACACAACATCAGTGTATGAAGTATTTTAAGGATGGTTTCGAGTATACCGTGACGGGAGAACTGAACCCGTTCTCTGTAAACGAAGTCCGCAAATACGAAGATGCCAAATACTTCTTGCCAGATTTCGAAGATACAGAGAAATGTCACAAACCAGAGAACAAAGCTAACGCAACCATCCCTATCTTCGGCAGTGATACCGAGGAAGAAGAGGATGTAATTTATTCGGGTCCGCCCCAATACTCCAAGCCGGGACCATCCGCCCCTTCACTGATCTTTGGTAGTGATTCGGTGGACGAAGTCCATGCTGTATTCCCTGCTCGGCTTTCAATACGAGCTTCTGCTGATGAAGAGCGAAGTCTACAGATAGCCATGGTGCCGCTTGAACATTATAAAGAACTAGATGCGCTCGCCAACGATAGTGTGGAAGAATTGCGGACATTTTATATCCCTCTCGGACGAAAAGGCGAGAGGGCAATCCTATTCTACCGTTCCGAAGAAAACAAGGTGGAAAAAGAACTTTGGCACGGTGCGGATCCAAAGCTGGACAGACTTCAGCCCATCCGTCTACCCCGATATTATACGGAAGGCTTGAGGAGACTGCTGAAACGCCAGGGGATACCCTTCGAACAGACCGTTAGGAAGGCCAAATTCTATGACAGGGTTTGGAACGTCCCCGGAACTCAGCACAAGCTACCTAATGGCAGGATGCAGACGATCGGGCTTGGATACACTCGCTCCAGGAAACGAGAGCTGCTCCGCGACTGTTACGTCGTGCATAATTCTGATGAAGAAGCAGATGCTCAAGAGAAAAACGCTAATCCTGAACCAGTAAAAGTTCCTGATAAAAAATCGCCCAGTCCATCATTTGAAGACCGGATGGGCAAACTTATAAGGGAAGCGGGTCAAAAAGTCCGAGATGATAACAATCGTGAAATAGCGATCTATGAGAAAGCCAAAACGCAGCGCCTCCTTCAACAGGCAGTAAAAGACGAAGATGCTGCCCTATGTCAACCTGATACGAAAGGGGCTCAACGCGGAGGCGGAAACAAGCCGAAAGGCCGAAGAGGCGCTCAACAGCAACAAAGCAGGGCTAAGAAGCCACGCAAACGAGAATCGAGCGTTATTGACCTATCCCTCATGAAGAAAATGGGTCGAGCATACTCGTTTCCTCGGGAAAAGACGAAGAAGATATTCGATCTTTCCCTAAAGCATCAAATGCTTACATTGCAGGAATCTAAGCATCCCGAACAAGCGGGCGAAGCCTCACACACGGACTATTGCTCTTACCATCAAGTGATAGGTCATTCTCTTGAAGATTGCTTCACCTTCAAGAATTGGGTCGAAGATCAGTACCAGCTTGGTAAATTCGCTCTGTCCGACAACTGGAGGGTAGTGCCACCACAGAAGCACGAGCCCAAGGCCATGAAAGAAAAAACAGTTCCACATTGGGACTGGAAGCGAATTCGTACCTGTCACGTGATAACAATACTAAAAGGAGAATTCAAGAACATGGACAGCCTTCCTTGGTGCCTCGAAAACAGCAATGATGAGGTAATCTCAGAATTTCCCCCAGCTCCGAAAGAACTGGAGGATGGAATACATACCACCGCAGATAACCTCAAGAAAATCGAGTTGGGGACGGTAAATGATCCGCGACCGACATTCATCAGCGAACTGCTGTCTGAAGAGAGGGTGGCAGCGTTAAAGGACGTCCTTGTGCAGCATAAAGATTGCTTCGCATGGAATTATTCCGAGATGCCAGGACTAGATCCAGAAGTTGCTGTACATAGACTGGCGATATCCCCGGGTGTCAAGCAAGTTAAACAAGCGCCGAGAAGAATGCGCCTCGAGCTCGAAATGAGCATCAACGCCGAGGTCAAGAAGCTTATCGACTCTGGCTTCATCCACGAGGTTCAATATCCGGAATGGATCGCCAACATCGTCCCGGTGATGAAGAAAAATGGGACGGTGCGCATCTGCGTGGACTTTCGGGATCTCAATAAAGCTTGCCCGAAGGATGATTTCCCAGTGCCAGTCACCGAATTGATGATAGACAATACATCCACTCATGAGGTTTTCTCCTTCATGGACGGCTCATCGGGGTATAACCAGATAAAGATGCATCCCGAAGACCAGAAGCACACCGCATTCAGGACCCCTCTAGGTATATTTTGTTATAAAGTAATGCCCTTCGGTTTAAAGAATGCCGGTGCCACTTATCAAAGGGCCATGACGAAGATCTTCGATGACCTTATACACGAAATCGTCGAATGCTATATCGACGACCTCGTTGTTAAAAGCAAATCATATGAGGAACATCTCGAGCATCTGAAGACCGTATTTCAACGTCTTCGACAATACAACTTGAAGATGAACCCTCTTAAGTGTGCGTTCGGAGTTTCCTCAGGCAAATTCCTGGGATTCATTGTTCGACACCGAGGTATTGAAATAGATCCGTCGAAGATCAAAGCGATCATGGAAATGCCCCCGCCGAGAACTCTCAAACAGTTGCGATCTCTCCAAGGGAAGCTCGCATACATACGACGATTTATAGCCAATCTTTCAGGCAAGTGCCGGCCTTACAGTCACCTGATGAAGAAGGGAACCCCATTCGTTTGGGATCACAGATGCCAAAGCGCACTGGACGAGATCAAGCAGTATCTGCAAAACCCTCCAGTGTTGGCAGGTTCACTCTACTACTTAAGTCGGGTTCTGCTGGGGGCAGAAAGCAATTACTCCCACATTGAAAAACACTGCCTGGCGTTGATCTTCGCAATAACAAAGCTTAGACATTATGCATTAGCGCATGAAGTCCATCTCATTTCAAAGGTGGACCCTCTGAAATATCTAATGTTAAAGGCCATATTGACGGGACGACTTGCTAAATGGGCTCTGCTCTTATTGGAGTTCTCGATAACATATCGACCCCTCAAGGCAGTGAAGGGTCAGGCCATAGCCGACTTCCTTGCTGAGCACCCGATACCTGCCGATTCTCCCATGAATTGCGATTTGCCAGACAAACATGCGTTTGATGCAATCAATGGTGGTGATACCCGTTGGGAACTTTACTTCGATGGAGCATCTTCCATGAAGAAGCACAAACAAAGTACGTCAATGATCAAATCGGGAGTAGGCCTTATCTTCGTGACCCCACAAGGAGGAATAATGCGCTTCGCCTTCTCCTTAACAGAGCCGAGAACGAATAATGAAGCTGAATATGAAGCTTTGATAGCAGGCCTCCAGATCGCCATTGACATGGGAATTGAAAGCCTCCTCATATATGGGGACTCCAGCTAGTCGTCAGTCAAGTGAATGGCGATTACCAAACATGCAAATCGGAATTGGTAAAATACGGTGAAAAGGTGCAACAATTGCTAACCCAAATTCCCTCCTATACTTTGGAGAGTATACCGCGCGCGGAAAACAGCAAAGTGGATGCACTGGCCAAACTTGCTAAAGAATTAGCTGACGAGAACCTCGATGACGTTAGAATCGTGGTACAAAGCCGTCGAGTGCTTACCCCAGCAGAAATATCTTTGGAATCATCCAAAAAAAAGGAGCGAACGAGCAGACAACCATGCAAGTAAAAGATTGGCAAAATACCAACGATTGGAGAGAAATCTTCATAGATTACTTCAAGACCCACCGAATGCCTGAAGAAGCGTCCACAAGACATCAGCTCGTGAAACGAGCCCTGTCTTTTGCCTTCGTCAACGATACCCTGTACAAGAGGTCATTTGATTCTTTGTGGCTGAGATGCTTAGGACCTGATGAAGCGAAAAGAGTCGTCCAGGAAGTTCACGACGGACTCTGCGGTTCTCATCAAGCAGGCCCTAAGATGAAGTTGAAGATAAAACGGATGGGCTACTACTGGCCCACGATGATTCGGGACTGCATCGAATATGCGAAGCAATGCCACTCATGCCAAATTCATGGGGACTTCATCCACCAGCATCCAAATCCGCTACACCCGACAGTGGCTAGCTGGCCATTTGAAATGTGGGGAACTGATATAGTTGGTCCCATTGAACCAGCATCGTCTAATGGACATCGTTTCATCCTAGCGACGACTGACTACTTCTCTAAGTGGGCAGAAGCAGTACCGTTGAGAGAAGTGAAGACGGAGAATATCCTCCATTTCTTCAAAACGCACGTCATATATCGGTTTGGAACTCCGAGGCGGATCATCTCCGATAACGGGCCAGCCTACAGAAGCCACAAGATCAGTCGCTTTGCGCAACAGCATAATATAGACTGGAGATATTCTTCAGTTTATAATCCGCGAGCTAACGGTCTGGCTGAGGCCTTCAACAAGACCTTGACGAAGATCATGAAGAAAACGGTGTCACGAAATAAGAAAGACTGGCACGAAAGGCTGCAAGAGGCTCTTTGGGCGTATCGAACTACATTTAAGACGGCCACAAACACAACGCCGTACGCGTTGGTATTTGGGACGGAAGCAGTACTTCTCCTCGAGATAGAGCTACCCTCTCTACGAGTGGCAGTCCACTACGAGCTGACGGACGAAGAAAATGCTCACCTTCGGCTTGAGGAGCTTGACGCCCTTGATGAAACCCGGCTCATAGCACAGCAAAATCTAGAAGCTTATAAAGTAAAGATGACGCGCTCATACGAAAGATTGACCCGACCGAGGACATTCCGCCAAGGCAAACTTGTGCTAGTGGTCAAAAGGCCTATGATCCCCAATCGCGCAAAGCGGGGAAAATTCGAGCCAAACTATGAAGGTCCGTACATCATAGATAAAGTCTACCAAGGTGGAGCCTATCTACTCATGGACATGCACGGTGAAAGGCCTTTCAGACCGATAAACGGTCGCTTCCTAAAGAGATACTACGCTTAATGAGCCACAGCCTAGGTCAATGATAGATGACGACGACTATGTCCGCTCGCTATCTTCTCAAGCTCAAGCTTTATAAAAATAGCCAATCTTCTCAACAACGGACCGAAATGTCCTTAAACTAATAGCAGACAAAAACGTCTTTAAACTGCTACCGCAACATCTTAGGCCGACGAGATAAAAAAAATATATAAATAAATAAATAAAGAAAAAATATAATAAATAAAAACGGTATGTCCATAAGCAAAAAGGGCACGAATGAAAACCCGAAAGGGCTCCGTGAGTAAAAACAGCAGGGCTACCGGCGAGTGTTCGTGAAAACCCGAAAGGGCGCGACCTCGTAAAAAAAAAAGAGAAAAAGAAAATAAAAAGAAAAAAAAAACGGTATGTCCATAAGAAAAATGGGCATGGATGAAAACCCGAAAGGGCTCCGTGAGTAAAAACAACAGGACTACCGGCGAGTGTTTGTGAAAACCCGAAAGGGCGCAACCTCGTTAAAGGACACTTACAAGGTCCCCTCGACCTCGTAGAGAGAAACCACCCGCGTGAGATCCTTACGACTCACAAGGGAGCAACACACTTAGGGATCCCCACGATTCCTAGGGAGAAAATACACTCACGAGATCCTCACGACTCGCGAGGAGAAATCTCTTATGGGACCCTCACGGCTCATAGGATTTGAAAGTCTTAAGTTACAGAGACCTAAACCTGTACTTAAGCAATCCCCACAATTTCCGATATTGCCCTATAAGTGGTTCAATATTGACCCTTATATACAATCCACGGGCGCGAATAAACATTTCCCTAGCCAAGTCTCATCCGTGACTGGGGATATGTTCGCATGGTCAACCCTTATAAATCCTCTCGATTTATGAAGAGAAAACCCTCATGTAGGATCCTTACGACTTACAGAGAAACGAACACTTAGGAATCCTCACGAGTCCTAAGGAGAAAATACACCTACAAGATCCTCATGACTTGTAGGGAGAAATACCTTTGTGAGACCCTTACGGCTCATGAAGTCAAAAGCCTTAGTCGACAGGACCTTAACCTTAGTAACTAAGCCTCCTTTGTTCGACAACGACAGAGGCAAATGATGATTCGCTCCTGGTAATATCCAAGTTGCAGCGGTGCTGATGCCAAAATCGGTGTCCAATTTCAGGTTTACAGCGAAAAGCCAGTAGGCCGCTCATGCATACGAAATAGCCGAAATGATGGGGCAGCTTGCAATAAAAAGCAGCAAGTAAAATGTATGCATAAAAAATAGCCGAAATGATTAGGCAACTCGTAATAAAAAGCAACGAGTGAAAATAAAATGAATAGCCGAAATGATTGGGCACTGCGAAAAATAGCCGAAATGATTGGGCAATCGCGACCTTCGCGATATAAAAGCTGAAATGATAGAGCATCGCGGAAATAGAATAAAATAAAAAGAAGAAATGATAAAACTTTGGCCCTACAGTTAAGATCACATCGATCCCTGTATATAATCGAAGGGCGTAAACAAAGAAGGAACCATACTCTCCCAGCAGATTCCGTCAGACGACGAAGCCAAACCCCAACGGTTCATTTCAACCGAAGAAGCCAGTGACTTCAGCAAAATTCCTCGACTCACGGATACAAACACTCCTTGACGAGAGCCTTTTGATCCGCGTCGACCCGCAGAGCCACCAGTGCCCCCATGGGAATCCTCGACTCGTTTCAAACCCCAAGGAAACAAATAATCCTTGGCGCTTGGGAAACAAATAATCCCTAGCAAAATTCCTCGACTCACGGATACAAACACTCCTTGACGAGAGCCTTCTGATCCGCGTCGACCCGCAGAGCCACCAGCGCCCCTGTGGGAATCCTCGACTCATTTCAGACCCCAAGGAAATAAATAATCCTTAGCGCTTGGGAAGCAAATAATCCCTAGCAAAATTCCTCGACTCACGGATACAAACACTCCTTGACGAGAGCCTTCTGATCCGCGTCGACCCGCAGAGCCACCAGCGCCCCCGTGGGAATCCTCGACTCGTTTCAGACCCCAAGGAAATAAATAATCCTTAGTGCTTGGGAAACAAATAATCCCTAGCAAAATTCCTCGACTCACGGATACAAACACTCCTTGACGAGAGCCTTCTGATCCGCGTCGACCCGCAGAGCCACCAGCGCCCCCATTGGAATCCTCGACTCGTTTCAGACCCCAAGGAAACAAATAATCCTCGGTGCTTGGGAAACAAATAATCTCTAGCAAAATTCCTCGACTCACGGATACAAACACTCCTTGACGAGAGCCTTCTGATCCGCGTCGACCTGCAGAGCCACCAATGCCTCCGTGGGAATCCTCGACTCGTTTCAAACCCCAAGGAAACAAATAATCCTTGGCGCTTGGGAAATAAATAATCCCTAGCAAACTCCTCGACTCACGGATACAAACACTCCTTGACGAAAGCCTTCTGATTCGCGTCGACCCGCAGAGCCACCAGTGCCCCCGTGGGATTCCTCGACTCGTTTCAAACCCCAAGGAAACAAATAATCCTTGGCGCTTGGGAAACAAATAATCCCTAGCAAACTCCTCGACTCACGGATACAAACACTCCTTGACGAGAGCCTCCCGACCCGCGTCAACTCGCAGAGCCACCACCGTCTCCACGAGAGAATTCCCGGTTCGTCCCAACTTGCAAGATGAAGTCTCGGGCAGCAGCGATTAAAAAACTTGCTTCCTGAACAATGGGGCCCTGCAAGTCAGTCCAAAATGGTCTCTTGCATACTATCCACGGGTCTCACTCTCCAAAGTCAAGTTTCGACAAGGAGGGAAACAACCGCTTACGAATCCTCTCGACTCATAAGAGGGAAACATTCTCTTATAGGATCCTTACGACTTATAAGAGAAAACCACACTTAGGAATCCTCACGATTCCTAAGGAGAAAATCCACCTATGGGATCCTTTCGACCCGTAGGAAGAAAAGCCTCTATGGGACCCTCATGGCTCATAGAGTTGAAAAGTCTTAGGCAGTAGACCTGAACCTACGGCCTAAGCCATCACTATTTCTTAAGGAAGTCAAAATACTCGTCTTAGATGTCCATCAATCATGGTTATTAAGACAGCCTGCTGACAAGAAGATGACAGAAAGAATATCTGATCTACATTTGATCCGGCGTTCGTGACGCATTCATTTATGCACAGGCAGAAGACTCAGGACGAGAAATAAGACAAGCTGAAATAAAAGGGAGGAGAGTTTCCATTCATACTGCTAAAAAAAATTCCTTTTTTTACAATCATAAGAACAATAAATAAGAAACATTATTCAAATTATTACAACGGTATAACCTCAGACCCGGGGCACGGATTGAGGAAATCGAAAGTAAGGCCATCCAGAGTTCTTCTGGCCTTTCTAATTATTCTTATGCGCAGTCTTTCGCGCTCCTCTGTGTCAATATCATCGGCAAGCCCCCCTGGCCTTCGATAAGCAGCAACTATCGTCGTCTGCTGGAAGACTTGGTGTAGGTTGTCAATGAGGCTGTTCCGCCGTTTCTTTGAGATCAGCCCTGTCAGGTACACTGAATGCACCTTGTCTTCGGCATCATCCAGCGCGTTGAGCGGTAAGGCCTCATGAAGACCCGGAAGTGCTCTCCATATGGCCCCTAACACGACTTTCAAAAGGGCCGAACGACGAGTCAACAGCCACCCACCGCTTGCGTTCAGACGACCCATGACTTCTGCACATTCAGCGTCTGTAAACACCTGGTTTTGTTGGCGACCCTGAGCGCGGATATCATCGTGATTAATGAACTCGTGCAAACTGTATAAATGCACCGCCGCCATTACGCCTGGAAGAAATATTACAGGAAGATCAGCAATAGAAAAACGATAACATACATAAAGGACTAAATTCCTAGAGAGCAAAAATATGTTCAAGGATAAAGTCCCCTGGACGAAAGCTCTGCTGGTTAAGATTAATCTAAGAATCGATTTTACCTAAAAAGTTTTTCTAAAAACTTAAAAAAAAAAGGGTGGGGGAGCAAGGCACCAGAGTTCTTGAAGTCAAGAACGAAGCTCTGAAATTTTTTGAAAATAAAAATCTGAAAGATGATAAGTATCTGTGGGGGACCAAAGGTCCTATTTATAGACATCAAGTGCCTCTTCGACTTCCAAAAGTTGTCACGGAGGTTCACCCTAATCAGAGCGAAGCTCTGTTCAAATTCCGAGGCGGGAGATGAAGCAACGCTTCGTCTTCCCCCAATCAGAGCAAAGCTCTGTCTTGAAAATTAATTTAATGAAGCGACGCTTCAGATTGTTTGCGCTGCGCAACGTGTCACGTGTCTGACGCAGACACATCAGCGCAGCGCCTAAAGCAGCGCACCCAATCAGAGCAAAGCCCCTTTTCAAACAAAATTAAAGGAAGCAACGCTTCAGCTGCGCTGCGCCGTGCGCTACACGACACGCGTCAGCGCAGAGGCGCTCACACAGTTGCGCTGCACTGTGCGCTGTGCGACACGTGTCTACCCTGAAGCATTTGCGCTAAACAAAATTAAAAGTTCTGAAAAA
Source organism: Agapanthus africanus (assembly GCA_030015575.1). Classification (NCBI taxonomy): domain Eukaryota; kingdom Viridiplantae; phylum Streptophyta; class Magnoliopsida; order Asparagales; family Amaryllidaceae; genus Agapanthus; species Agapanthus africanus. Next base: position 238,122,341 of record JASDDO010000029.1, on the reverse strand, counting down.
ATCGTTTCTGCTCTTGTTAAAATAAAAAGATTTTCTTCTGTAAAACAGAAGCCCTTGGTTCAAAGATCCGACGGTGAGGGGAAATTCCCCCAAATCATTCAGAAAAGGGATTTCTTTAATAAATCGAATTTGCGTCTCAATTTGCAAGATGAAGTCTCGGGCAGCAAGGATTAAAAAAAACTTGTTTCCTGAACGATGGGACCCTACAAGTCGATCTAAAATGGCCTCTTGCATACTATACACGAGTCTCACTCTCCAAAGTCGAGATTCGGTAAGGAGGGAAACAACCGCTTACGGGTCCTCTCGACTCGTAAGAGGGAAAATTCTCTTATAGGATCCTTACGACTTATAAGAGAAAACCACACTTAGGAATCCTCACGATTCCTAAGGAGAAAACCCACCTACGAGGTCCTTTCGATCAGTAGGGAGAAAAGTCTCTATGAGACCCTCACGGTTCATAGAGTTGAAAAGTCTTAGGCAGCAGATCTGAACCTGCGGCCTAAGCCATTGCTATCTCTTAAAAAAAAAACTAAGTTATCTGCCAATTATGTTTATCAAAGACAACATGCTGATAATAAGAGAAGGCAGAAAGCAAAAGAGTATACAAGACATTACAAAAGAAAATGTGTATCTTTATTCATTGACTTCAGTCAAATACAAGATGAATCGTACAAAAGAACAAAGAATGGATACATATTATTTAAAAGGAAAATTTTACAAATACATTGATACAAAGGCAGCTATTGGGAAGGAAGCGTCTTAAGTAGCTTTATCAGTTGTTCGCACACTTCCTTCCATGCCTTTTCCCGATCGGCTACCACCGCCAGTTCTGCCTCCACTTGGGCCCGTTGCTGTGCGACAGATGCCAGCTGATCCCTGACGGCCTGATGAGCAGCTTCACGGCCTGGGGTGTCATGCTCGGAGACATCAAGTGCCCGCTTCAGTCTCAGCCCATTTGATATGCGCTCCAGAAGGCCCTCGAAGACGGCCTTTACCTCAGCGGCGTTTGCCTCAACTTCAGCACGCAGACGAGCAGTTTTGCTTGAAGATTCTTGGCACTCCTTCAGCCTCAAAGCTGCTTCTTGTTCCAAATCACGGAAATGAGAAGTGCTTTGTTCGAGCCATGCTCCCCGTTGAGTGCTCAAGGCTAAAGTCTCGGGGGATAGGCGCATCGATTCCAGCTGATGAAGGCGAGCCTCAATCTCCCGACAGTAGTTAACCCAAGAGGCGACAATGCCCTCATCATGGAAGGTGGCAAATATCACCAACATCGGGTTAACCGTCATAGCGAAGTCCTCAGCAGATGTAGGAGCCTCGACGTCGAGTTCCTCGATATAGTCGCTTAGCATGCACAGACTATTCGCCGCACCTTTTGAGGACGGACGTCTCTGGGAAGGGCCGCCCGGCATTATAATGCGAGATTCGAAAGGCGCCGAGACTGGAACGACAGCTGGAAAAGACAAAATGCGATTAGATGATGATTCAATAGAAATGGAGAAAATCATTGATAAGATATTTTACTATACCGGTTGAAGCAGGTGGTAAGGCCGGAAAGGCCGGTGGCGCAACCAATCTTTCTTCTCCAACTTCGATTTGTAACACTACAGTCAGGACAAGAGAGAGTTAGAAATAATTCTACCACTGAAAAACAAAGATATCAATCGGGAACGGTACTCACCAGCGCCACCAGAGGGAGAGGCGAATTCAGATGGGAAGGAGAAGTGTGGAAGCAACACTTTATAGAGATGATCAAAAAGCACTCCTGGAAGATACAACAGTGTGACTTTAGTACACAAATGATACATCTGGAAGACAAGATTAATAAATCGTAAACACATACCTTCCAGCATCTTCGAGCGTATGAGAGAGGGTTGAGAGGTGGCCACCGCTAAGGCAGTCGTTGAAGGCGCTCCCTCGAGCAGTGGGGCATCAGCACTGGCTGCACCTGCATTACGAAAAAGTGAACTTGTCAGAAAAGATTGTAAAGTTAAGAAAAGCAGCCACTTGGGGTTTACCTGAGGAGCTCCCGGCTGAAACGGAGGCGACTCCCTCCTCTATCGACATGAGACCACCGCCCGTGGCCTCGTCACCCGACTCGATGGGGACCGTCGTCGTGCTCGCAAAACCTGGAGACGGCAGAGGGCCATAGTCGGAAAGGGCTATGATTGGAGTATTGCCAGATTCCAAAGAAGGGGCGGTTGGCTCATCCTCGGGAATCATGGTCACCTCACCCACCACTCTCTCAGGTTCAGTAGTGGCGGTTGTATCGTCCACCGTCGCCAAAGGATCGCCGGCTTCGAGCGCTTCATTCGCCACCACCCTGGACTCGGTCATAATGATCATATCATCTGCCACCACTTCAGGTTCGGCATCAATGACCTTCTCGGCGGCAGGCCCCTCGACCTCCGCCTCAGGCTCTAAAGCCACAACGACATTGCCCACCGTAGGCTCAAGTTCGGCAAGTACCGCCTCCTCCATTTCTTTAGGGTCAACGGTTTCCGCCTCCCCCTCGATCGGACTTGGCCCTGCAAGATAAGAGATATAAGGACCAATGACCTTAAAATCCTTATAACAAAAACTCTGAGAGAAATATTACCTGAAGAGGATTTACCGTTTGCGCTCCGAACTGCGCGCGCCACCTCTCTGCGGGCAGTGGATAGGGCGACAGGGGGCTCTTCAGAGGGAGTACAGCACGAGGGGCGGTGCTGGGGCCTGCTCCCATAGCCAAGGCAGCCCTGCGCGCCTTTGCCTCACGCCTCAGCCGCTTCCTCTCCTCCCGAGCGGTCATAAGGGACCTCTGTGACGCCTCCTTCAAGGCATCGTCATCTTCATTCAGGGATGCCTCCAGAGCCTTTAAGGCATCTCTTATCGGCTCTTCAAGACGAACCTCCTGCGGGGGCCCAGAGGAAGCAGGAACGACGGCAGCAGGTAGAACATCTGCGTCACTTGGAGGGAACGACATTGAGGTTCCTGTAATTAAAAGGGAATGGTTAGATCAACCATAACACAAGGAAAATGAAAAACTTGATGATTCGAAACTTACTAAGGCCCATAGATGCTCTGAGACGTTCCTCCTCCTGGAAAGTCTTCAGAGAAGCAGCAATGGCTTCTTCATCAGTGATGCCTGTTGAAAGAAAAGAAAGAAAAGCATTAGTCAAAAATAATGTAGAGGATATGTTGCAATAAAGAAAAGGCGACTAGTAGTTACCTGATTGCGCAAGCTTATCCAGCCACGCGTCACGCTTCGCCAACCATGCCGAAGCTCTGAGAGCAGCCTCCAAGTCTGTATCGTCCGACGGCGGCATCACCAACCCTGCGTTAGTCCCATATTCGAGCAGACCTTCAGCATAAGGAGCATGGGGTTCCTGGCCGAACACGACATCCGCAGCGAAGAGCGACTTCTTTTTCTTTTGCCCTCCGACCCTAGGCTCACGGGGGATCGACTTCCGCTTGGCAGCCACTTTGGGATGACGGGTCCCGATGTCCGCACCCACGCCAGACTCCGGCGAGGGTACAACCACTGTTTCCACTGGAGCACAGGGTACGGGAGGTGCATCCGCGATATCAGGGAGCGGCAACTCACGTAGAGGACTTTGCGCACGTGATGGTCTGCCCCCGGCATCTTTTAGAGGAGCGACTACTGGAGTCCTAGGAACCAAAGGAGCGTTGCGATCGGTACCTGGAGGCGCACCCTTACGGTCGACCAACAGTCGCCTTTCCTCCTTTATAACTGCTCCTGTTGCATGATTGTACCAGTCTTTGTACACATTGAGGAGTCTCGGAGCGTAAGCCGGCGCATTGATAAAAAAATGAGAGCTCGTATTCACATGCATGAAATGGTGCAGTGCGTTCTCCATCCCTTCTTCAGTGGCAGCGGGTTCCAGCAAGAAGGCTTCCAAGGGGACCCCTTGATCGTAGCCCAGTTGTTGAGCAAAACGATGTGGGTTATACCTCATAAAAATTGCCACACCATTCTGCCTAAAAACTAAGAAACCCGGTCTAATGGAATATAAGTGAAGGGTCTCCCGAGCCGTTAAAACTGAGGCTCCATCCTTAAGGATATCTTGTAATGGCCGCGTCACAGTGGTAGACACCTTTCCAACGGTCAATACCTTATCGACAAAGGACATCCCGGCTCCGACGGTATTAGGGCGAAGGAGTAAGCCCCTGGCGTTCCGCGGTGATGGGGTTACAATTGATGCGCCGATCAGGTGTATAATGCGAGGAAAACCGCACTTGTCAAAGAACGAGGGCCTTTTATGCATCCCGAAGACACCCGCTGTGTGTAACTCGAGCCACGATGCAAAGTAATGCATCGGGAAGACCACATACAGTACCCCGGGATCATTAGCATCCGCTGCTCGACTGAGGCTATGGTATAAGTGTGCCAAGCCAGCGATCCCAACAGCCACCTTCATCCCGATGACCATCCGGTGTGCTGGATAAAAGACAGAGGGCCGCATCCGATGAGAGTGCGTTGGGATAGCGAACCAACTCAACCATAATCCGAGAAATCCTAAGAAAAAGGCCTCCTCATCCATTCCAGGGGCCGCTACTTCTGCAAGAGACATGGTTGGAAAGTTAGGAAGAAAAAAATCCTTTTGGCCTACTTCATTCGCCGGCAGGTTATCCAAACCTAAACCGAAAGGGTCCTCAAGGGTGGCAAACTTGGCAGAGTCCGCAGAGAGGACGTTCGGGTGAAGAAACCGAGCAATGAAATCCTCAAAATTAACTCCCCGACTCCCATGTTCGACGAAGAGAGACTCATATATGTTCAACACTTTAATCAAGCTTGGGAACTGGTGCTGAACAGCATTATCTGGCGTGACCCCCTTTACCATCGGCCTAGCACCGAAGACGTACACGTCTGTTGGTAGCAGCTCCTCATAATGTTCCCCCATCACCGGTAAACCGGATACCTGCGTAAACTCCTCCAGGGAGATTGACACTTCCCGATCCATGGCAAGGAAAGTGTGGGTAGGAATATTCCATTGCTCTAAGAAAGCCTTGAACCACCAGGTGGGAAGCGTGGGATACTGGAAGAGAGAGACGTAGACCGCGGTGTACAGTCCTAATCTTATCAACTGCGACTTCTTCATCGACAGGATATACCGTGCCCATGGCAGATAGCCAATCGGGTGGCGGGGATTCAGACCAAGGTTATACGATTGCCCCCAAGGTCGTGCTTCACCTTGACAGATACGACGTCCTAGGATGTCCAAAACCATAGGACGCTGAACCGGTATCGCATCTATGGCGGGATGTAGAAAGCCTTTCGATGTCCAATCCGCCAACTCCACGGCATACTGCACCGAGGGTGGGGTAGCATAATGAATCGCCGTGATGTGCTCGGACGGCACTGCGCATGTGAAGCTGCGTCGACCCATAATAATCTGGTTATACCAGGACCCCCAAAGGTGAAGATTCTTGTACTCCGGGTCGTATTCTCTAATCATGGTCAGGACTTCACGGTCCGAGGGCACCTCGAGAAATCCCTCCTCCGTGCGGACGAACGGGAATGAAGTGTCTAGAGACATGATCGCTGCAAAAAGAACAATTTAGCAGTTAGTGTTGTAATTCCAACGTTTGGCATTTAAAGAAGAAAATATATTAATTAAATTAAAATTAAAATTAATTAATTACATCACACAGCAGTGCAGTGAGTAAGGGACCAAAGGGGGACCCACAAAATCTGGATGACAGTACGTCAGTTAGTAGGACAATCTCATCATTGGAGGAGATTGTCAGTTGTTCCCCAGGAAAACGTTCCCATTAATAAAGAATCCCTAGAGACAAGGAGAAAATCTCCTCTTTCAGAGCAAAGCTCTGTCACAGAATGACACTTGTCAAATTCTGGTCTCAAAGAAATGAGATTCCTTAAAAAGAGCTTAGCTCTGTGATATTCCATCAAAAAGAAAATTTTTAAAGGAAATTTAAAATTAAAATTTCTGGAGTCTTAAAAAAAAAAAAATCCATGAAAACTTATAAAAAATTCTTCATTTTTCAGATCTAAAAGATCTACATTTAATTCAAGAGCAAAGCTCTGTTCATGGGTTAGAACCCATGAACAAGATCTCTGTAGATCTATAAGTTTTTTTTTAGAGCAAAGCTCTGTTTATGAAACCCCAATGGGGATTTCTTTAGATCAAAAGATCTGTGAGAGCAAAGCTCTATTGGTTAATTAAAATTAATTTCACTTAAGATTAATTTTACCTAAAATTTCTAACTTGGAAAATGAGAGCAAAGCTCTAAGGTTCTGGAAACGAGAGCAAAGCTCTGGAGTTCTAAGTAAGAGCAAAGCTCTGGAAATCAAAATCTTGAAATGAAAAGATTTTTCTAAGGGCCAGAGGTCCTATTTATAAGGCGCTAGCGCCCCTTGAGCTCACCCCTTGATCCAATGGTCAGGGGGTTGCCACCGTTGCACTCACGTGCGCGCCACGTGAGCGCAACGGTGGGGGGGCATTTGTTTCGCCCAATCAGAGCAAAGCTCTGTTGAAATTCAAAATTCAAAATTTTGAAGCAACGCTTCAAGTCTCGGGCGCAACGCGCCACGTGTCAGGCGCTAATACGTCAGCGCAGCGCCCAAGAGGGCGCGCCCAATCAGAGCAAAGCTCTGTTTAAAGGAAGCAACGCTTCAGTTGCGCATGAACTGCGCTGCGCGACACGTGTCAACGCGGATGCGCTAGCGCAGTTGCGCTGCGCGACACGTGTCAGCGCGGATGCGCTAGCGCAGTTCCGCTGCGCGACACGTGTCAGCGCGGATGCGCTAGCGCAGTTCCGCTGCGCTGTGCGCTGCGCAACACGTGTCAGCGCAGATGCGCTAGTGCGCTAGCGCAGTTGCACTGCGCTGTGCGCTGCGCGACACGTGTCAGCGCAGATGCGCTAGCGTAGTTGCGCTGCGCTGTGCGCTGCGCGACACGTGTCACGCGCTGGGGCATCTGCGCCAAACTGAATTAAGATTCTAAAGAAATCTTTCTGTTCTTGTTAAAATAAGAAGATTTTCTTATACAAGGCAGGGGGCCTTTGGATCAAAGATCCAACGGTGGGGAAAATCCCCCAAATCACTCAGAAAAAGATTTATTTAACAAATCTAACTAATTTTTGGGCACTATAAAAAGGACCCTAAACCTCAATTCAAAGGCATCAGCATCCTTCTAAAAAAAGAAGAGAGAAGAAAACTCTTGAGAACCCCTCAAGAACAACAGAAGGTAAAAACCTTTAGGGAAAAGAGAAAATTCTCTTATGGACAGATTATTGATCTAAGAATAAGATCAATAAATTTAAATAAAAAATAAATATATATATAAATAAGTAATAATAGTGCTTTGCACTTTTTTATGAACCTCTGGTTCTTGAAATAAAAAAGGAAAATTTATGTTCTTTGATCTAAATTAGATCAAGAAATCAAATAGTGCTATGCACTCCTGTTCTTGAATCTAAAAGATTCTTAGTGCTTTACACTTCCAAACTGCGCTGTTGCGCTCTTGAGAGAGCGCCACGTGTCAGCTACTTGCGCTATGCGCTCTTGAAATAGAGCTTTGCTCTCTGGAATTGGCGCAACTCATCAGAGCACGCCACGTGTCAGCAGCGCAACAGCGCAGCGCACTGCGCTGTTGCGCTTGCGCTCACCAGAGCATGACACGTGTCCTAACCACGAGCGCTTGCGCTCAGTGATTGGCGCAAAGCGCCTGACAAATGCAGTGCATTTCACTTCTTGAAGGGCCAGGCCCAATTAAAAAGGTTGACAGGCCTAATAAATAAAATGTTGTGCATTGTTTGAAAGGGCGGAGCCCTATTGAAAGGTCCAATGGACCAAAATAAATGATCTGCACCATAATAAAAAGGACAGAGCCCAGTCAAAATAGGCATAAATGGCCCAAAGTAATGCAATGCATTATTTAAGTAGGGGCAAAGCCCTAGCACAGGTCTAATAGACCCAAAAATAAATAAAATGTTGAACATTTTCAACTGGACTTAGCCCAATCGCGGCCGTAAGTCCTTAAATTAAATTGACTGAGCAAAATTGCTCTCCTAAATCAATCTACATCCGGTTCGAGGGTACATCTCCGAACTCCTCTGACATCCATCGTTGTAATCCTTCAACGACGTCAGAGAGGTGACGGGTCCCGACGACCACACACGTATATGGACTGCGGGGTCCTTAAACTCGTGGACCGAAATGTCCTTAAACTAATATTGGACCGAAACGTCCTTAAACTAATGTTGGACCGAAACGTCCCTAAACTAATATCGGACCGAGACGTCCCTAAACTAATATCGGAACGAGACGTCCCTAAACTAATATCGGACCGAGACGTCCCTAAACTAATATCAGACCGAAACGTCCCTAAACTAATATCGGACCGAAACGTCCCTAAACTAATATCGGAACGAAACGTCCCTAAACTAATATTGGACCACCACGTCCCTAAACTAATATTGGACCGAAACGTCCCTAAACTAATATCAGACCGAAACGTCCCTAAACTAATATTGGATCACCATGTCCCTAAACTGGAATAACGGACCGAGACGTCCCTAAACTAATATCGGACCGAAACGTCCTTAAATTAATATCGGACCGAAACGTCTTTAAACTAATATTGGACCACCACGTCCCTAATCTGGCGGTGGACCACCACGTCCCTAAACTGGAACAATAGAGCCTCTAAATGCTCTTTTACTGGATCTAAACGGTCCCGTTTAAGTTGATCTTAGCCCCAAATACGGCTAACGTATCCTTAGACATTTAAAAGAATGATAAAACTCCAAGTCAACTTTGGTTCAAGGGTACATCTCTGAACTCCTCTGACGTCGGTCGTTGTAATCCTTCAACGACGTCAGAGAGGTGACGAGTCCTGACGATCATATATTAAATGAATCACTACGTTAAGTTGATCTTAGTCTAGAACAGGACTAACGTATCCTTAACGAACGTTTAAGTTGATCTTAGTCACAACGCGACTAATGCATCCTTAAACTAAAAACACCAAACCCAAATCTAAGTAAATACGGATTTGGACTAATCCACGTCCTACGGGCGACGGTATTACTCAGTCTCCGTATACAATCCACGGGCAACCACAAACAAAACAAACACACACGACACGAAGTGAAATTCTGGAGAAGGAGAAAGTTGTTACCGCGATGCGGTAGCGTAATTAACTGCAGGGGCTTGCGTCTGCTGGGAAAAGCGTCCCCACAATCAAAAACCCCTCACCCTGAGGGGGAATCTGACGAAGTCTGCTACATCGGCCGCATCCGACTAAACCTCCGATACACGGTACCATAAATCAACTTGGCATCTTCGGAGAGGTAGATGGATAAAACCAAATAGCATCTGCCCCGAATCTCAGGCAAGACGCGAAGTCTAGGCCGCCATTCGGAGGGGAACAGAAAGTCCTCTCTATATATGTCCAAGCATCCAATATAATATACATCATCTGTACAATACTGGCCTCTAGGGCATACATACAACTAACAATCTCCCACTTGCACTAGGGCCAGCTGCTGTAGTATCGCACACCAAGCATCCCGAAGAGTCTCTCAAACTGTTTCTGGGGAATGGCCTTCGTGAGTGGATCCGCTGTGTTGTTCTTCGTGTCAACCCTTCTGACCTCGATCTCCCGGCCATCAACTATCTCCTGGATCAGGTGATACCGCCTCAGAATATGCCTGGATTGCTGATGGGACCTGGGTTCCTTGGCCAAAGCCACTGCTCCATTGTTATCGCAATACAAAGGTATTGGATGCTCAATGGATGGAACCACTCCAAGTTAAGTAATGAACTTCTTGATCCAGACAGCCTCTTTGGCAGCATCGTTGGCAGTGATGTATTCAGCCTCCATCGTCGAGTCTGCCACGGTTTCCTGCTTGGAACTCTTTCAGCCAACCGCCCCTCCGTAAAGGGTAAAGACAAATCCCGACTGCGACTTAGAGTCATCCTTATCACTTTGGAAGCTCGAATCGGTAAAGGACTCCACTTAGAGTTCTCCGTTACCATACACCAAGAGCATCTCTTTAGTCCTTCGCAAGTACTTGAGAATGCTCTTCACAGCTGTCCAGTGACTCTCTCCAGGATCAGCTTGATACCTACTCACTACACTTAGTGAATATGCTACATCGGGTCTGGCACATAGTATCGCGTACATGATAGAGCCTACTGCCGAAGCATAGGGTATCTCTTGCATGCGAGCTCTCTCCAAATCAGTCTTGGGAGACATCTCTTTGGAGAGAGTGAGCCCTGAGATCGTGGGTAAAAACCCACGTTTGGGCTCTTCCATACTAAACCTCTTTAGTATGGTGTCAATGTACCTGGATTGGGACAATCCCAATATCCGTTTAGATCTATCTCTATAGATCATAATTCCCAATATGCAGGAGGCATCACCAAGATCTTTCATTGAGAATCTTTGTGATAAGAAGAACTTCACCGATTGCAGCATAGGAATGTCATTTCCTATCAAGAGTATGTCGTCCATGTACAATACGAGGAAGATAAGCTTACTCTCTGCCACCTTCTTGTAGATACAAGGTTCATCTACGTTTTTAACGAAATTAAACTCTTTGATAACGACGTCAAAGCAGATGTTCCAACTCCGCGATGCTTGCTTTAATCCATAAATGGATTTAAGTGGCTTGCACACCTTCCCGCTGCTCCCACTATCTACGAAGCCCTCTGGCCGAGTCATGTACACGCACTCTTCTAAATCACCGTTTAGAAAGGAGGTCTTAACATCCATTTGCCAGATTTCGTAGTCATGATATGCAGCAATGGCAAGCATGATCCGGATGGATTTAAGCATATCCACTGGAGAAAAGGTTTCATCATAGTCCACACTTGGTCTTTGATGAAAACCCTTTGCAACAAGCCTAGCTTTGAAAGTCTCCACTTTCCCATCTACACCAAGTTTTTTCTTGAAGATCCACTTGCTCCCAATGGGTTTTACCCCTTCAGGAGTAACTTCCAAAGTCCACACTTTGTTAGTGCACATGGATTCCATCTCGGACCGCATTGCATCTAGCCATTTCACTGAGTCCCCACTCGTGATGGCCTGCTCGAAGCTAGTTGGGTCATCATCAACTATGATGCAATCCTCGCTCCCACCGTCCATGAGAAAACTGTAGTATCTCTCAGGTGGGTGAGGAACCCGACTAGATCGGCGGAGAGGCTGAGGTTCGTTGGGAACTATCGAATCCACCGGTCCCACTAAATCTTCATTTTGAGTTTGTGTAGCCGGAATTTCTTCCAGTTCTACCTCGTCGCCACTAATTTCTTTTGTAAGAAATTCCTTTTCTAAAAAGGTGGCATGTCGAGAAACAAACACTTTTTTTCCTTAGTATGGTAGAAAAGATATCCATGTGAATGTTTGGGATATCCCACAAACTTGCATAGAACTGAACGTGCCTGGAGAGAGAGAGAAGAAAACACTTTAGCGTATGCTCTTGCAAGATCAGATTGGTTTTTATTTTATCTAATCAGGATGGCTTCCACTGTTTTTATCAAATCTTCCTTCAAACCCTAAAAGGAAAGACTAGCCGGGATTAATTACACCCTACAACTTCGCCAATCTTTCTGCCAGGCCAGTGTCGGTACTTTGAGGGAGGTTCTGTAAATCTACGGTACCGTCCCGACCGTCTATCAGACGCCAAAATGCGGAAAAAAAACTTTTATAACAGGCGCTATCGCATACTATGACCCGGATCTGCCATTAACGCTAAACTAACAATCTACAAAGAGGGAAGAAAGGTTATACCGAACGATCCGAGTCCTTCGTTCTTTAACCATCATCCCACGCTCCGTTACGGCTGCTCCGATCTCCTCGATCTCTGATCTCCTCGTCCAGGTGGCCCCACGTCATCGGATCTTTAAACGGGCTCCCGCCTCTGACTCGAGGCAACTCGGACGTCAAGTTTGCTAAAAGAGACGACCAAGATTGATGTAGAGAATGAGTAGAAGACTTTGTCTTGCTTCGTCCAAAGCCATGGACGAACGGTTAATGAAGTTGCCAATTGAGACGGGTGAAGGAATGAAATGAGCTATGAAATTTCCATACACCTAAATCTATCATCTTTTTTCCAAATGAATCAAATCAAGTGAGTGAATGAGAGAGGGGAGGGGCCGGCCACATATAAGGAGGTGGAGGGATGAGTGTAGGAGCAAGGAGGTAACCATAAGATAAAAGATCTCATACAAAATATCTTAAGGTTAACAAGAAACTTTAATGCAAAGGTGACTCACAAAAAACACCCCATCTCTCATTTAATGCTAACAATGAATCACTAACAAAGTCGCCTGCCAAGAAGCTTCCTCTCATCATCTAGAAACTTCTAGAACTATGACTCACCCAAGAAAAGATAAATCCGTATTTAACATTTGGTTAAATACGGCTTATAGAAAACTCGAAACTAGCAACTTCCAAAAGCGATCCCGAAATGAATTTCAGGATAACCCCGTAACGGTATAAATATACCCGCATTTGTATTACGACCGAATACAAATGCAACAGAGACAAAGATATTTTATCTACTCTGTATAATACATGGATCCGGCTTAAACCAAAGCCAACCAGTATTATCTGCCCGAAATATGACACGTGCGTAAACGCACGTGCATTTTCCGAACCCTGCCATAAAACCATACGGCCTCTACAACGTTTCGCCCGAACTTGGGAAACTATCTGTGGGGGACTCTAATGACTCGTCAGTACCCTGGCAGTGGGTTTAACCATAAGCCATCAGCGACACTAGCTGTGCGTAACGGCTACCCATGGACTGACCTCAAGGGAGGCCGATGAGCGAACTCATCCAGAAACCCTACTGAGCCTAACAGTGATAATGTATATACAGTCCGGTCCGTTCGTCTATGAGTATCGCATATCCTGCCTAGGGGGCTAGTAACGTCAGACCCCCAATAGCGGTATAAGTCGTGTCGGAGAAAAGCCCTGAACACCCTGAGATATTACTGGAGTACCTACCAGTAAATCTCACCTTTCTTGGCCAAGGACTTGATATAATGGCTTTCCTAGACACAGCGCGATCTCCACCCCCAATACCGGGAGAGACGAATCCCCTGCCGATCCGTTCACGTGCCTCCATGTGGCTCGGGAATGTACCCAAAAACTACCTGTTTGCACGACTCCTTTGAGCCGTGGTAGGGTAGAAATCAAAGCACAGTGGAAACTCACACGAGACAAATGACGACCTCAGGTCGATGAACTAACCTGTACATGTGTCACCAGGGAACTGCAATCTGACGATATGTATAATACCAACTAGCAGGTTCCCGGCGAGTCCTGTCCGGTGTACTTACAACCCAATGATCACCTGTATACATCTTAGGTGATCCAACTGACACCAGTGGCTTGTGAGACCGGCCACCCCCTCTCGTCGGGGTCTCGACTGTATACACTAGTCTACTCCGAAGTATCGATGCCCTGTCTCGAAACTCCCACAACTAGGGACCACAATTAAGGATATGCTTATAGATCACCCAACTCCCACTTATATGATCGCCCTCATACTGTTGGTAGTCAAGCAAGATCCTAAGGGCTCTATCAAAGTGTAATCGTGATTAGTCACCTGAACCTATACATGACTGATAAAGGCAAACCTGATAGCATACTATCATCTCGAGTAAGACTGTCCTACCGGTATAGGTCCTCCTCAATCATTGCAATCACGTACCTGCGATCCAATAATTGATTTTGAAGGCACTATATCCAACAATCTCCCACTTGCACTTAAGGCTAATTATTGCGATGTTGCGTACTCACAGCCCGTGTGAAACCAACACCCAACTCCTCTACTAATCAGTCTCACAAAGCCCGTTTGTAAAACTATTGTGTTTGAGAAACGGCCTCAGTGAGTGGATCCGCTGTTCACACCATAATATTGCATTATTATATTCCCCATTCTTATTCTTTTTATAAATAAACAGGTACTTTTGACGCATGTCTGCTACATGTTACAGGTTACAGGTTCTTGTACAGAAAACAGTGCAAACGATGTAAAGACGATGAAAATGTGGACTTTAACCAACAAACAGAGAATCTTGATCAAGCCTACATAAGGAACAATTCACAAAGCAAGATTCAAGACATCGACTTAAAGCGAACGGTTAAAAATCCATTGCAAATTGTTCACTGAAGATCTGGAACCAACCTGGAAGCCCAAATGGAAAAAGACATATAGAAACAGGAAGACAAAGTCACCAGAAGCCAACACAAGAAAGACCAGAAGCCAACTCCCTTGTTTGACCGCGGAACCGCGGCCAAACCAGGCCTAGGGCCGCAGTTCCGCGGCGGAGTTGAGTCTGAAGAGAATAAAAATTCTACCAAAATTCTTGCGGCGCTGACTAAGTCAACCCAGGGCTATTTTTGTAAATTTAGACATGCGGTTCAAGATGTAACCTAGGGTTTCCTATTCATTATAAATAGGAACTCTGATCATTGTAATTCTTTATGCCTCCCTTTAATGAATAAAATTTAGAAATCTTTTGGAGAGCATCAATGCCTCTCTTTAATTCAGAAATTCAGATCTGACAACCCTGCGTTGATGTTTGGAGAGAGCCAACTGTAAGTAATTTAATTTCTTGCTCCAGTGTAGATTTCAATTCCTTTCCCTAGGTAGATTTAATTTCATGCCCTAGGAACTTGTTTAGAGTTAGCTTTGGGGAAGGATTTTGAGAAATGAGATCTCTCATCCCTTTCTTATCCACCAAACATTTACAATAGGACTCCATGCATACATGCACATACCGCTCCCTACGGCACTCTATCCCTCGAGGTAGCGGTGATACCGTAGTATAAAGGCCCGGGTGTGATGTTTTCCATAGAGGTTAGGGTAAGGATCTCTAAAGGAATGACAAGAACCTAGAGGAAGGAACACCTTCCCGAACGGATCTAATCCACTTTATTGATAATTACCATAACTCCTCACAGATCTTCATTCGGGTATTGAAAGCGGTGAGATTTAATTACATTTCCAAACCATCCCTAAACCTAGCCCTAGCAAGAGTAGATCTAGATAATTGCCCTAGGTTAATTAGGTTTTTAGATTTAATAATTAATCCGAACACCCTTCGGAATTAACTCGTAAGCACGAATCGGAAACTTACAACATCCCTGTGGACCGACCCGTACTCACCGGCTAGCTGCAAAGCGACGCCGTTCTTGATTGCGGTTTACAAATATTTTTGATCTATCTTTTAGAAAGTGCAAGCACGCTAAATCATTCAGTCAAATGGCGCCGTTGCCGGGGATGGCGTAGAACTTTCCTTTTCGCAATTTCGGGTTAATCAAAATTAAAAAAAAAATTCATAAAAATCTAAAATATCCAAAAAATATAAAAATATATATATTTTGTTATTTTTGAAAGGGATACTTTGTTGTTTTAATTTTGCAGGATTTACAAAGACGGTCTGGAAATTTCCAGAAGGCGAAACAGAAATCACAAGATCGAAACATAAGGGGAATCAAATAACAGAACAGTGAAAATTTTTTGGAGACCCAATTCCCCCAACCCGCGGCGATTCCGCGGCCAAAACCCACCTTAGGCCGCGGAACCGCGGCCGTCTAGTCGAATCAAAGCACCAAAAATTTTCTGGGGCAGTGTTCAGTCAATTTGACCGCGAAATCACGATGGGACCCACGTTTTGCCGTGGAAGGGCGGTGGAATAGTGACGTCATCTGACCAACTTTGCACTGTAAGCTCCTCTGTTATTTCTCTTCTGTAATTTTTAATAAATTTTCTGAAAATTGCCTGCAGGATTTTGTGCACATTAAAAATATATTCCCTTCCAAATCACGATCTTGTGCAGGATATTTGGGCCTCGCTTGAACTAAATTGATTGCAAGAAATATTTCGTTGTTGCATATCTTTTCTCGAATATCTTTTTGCAATAATTCTTTCCAAATAAAGATTCTTGTGATATGCTTAAAATAATAATTGATTGCAAGTAATATTTTGCTGTTGCATATCTTTTCTATAAAATATTTTGCTGTTGCATATCTTTTCTGTAAAATCTTTTTGCAACAAAAATTTTTCCAAATAAAGAGAAAGAAAAAAAATCAATGAAAAATGAAAATAAAAAGGACAAATATTTTATAGAGCTTGCAAAATTTTTTTAGCCGCAAATAAATCCTTGCACAACAAACTTTCTTTCCTTTTCCCCTTCTTTTAACATGGGTACCCCACATAATAAACCATTAGCCGAACTTTGGTATCCCGAACCTAATTTTTTGTCATACGTCAATTTGTTCGGTCAATTTAAAGACGATCCCTCCTTTCCAAAAATATCTTTGAAAGATCAAATAGAGCCGTCTAGGAGAAATAGTTTGACTTTTCAACCCACTTTGTGTCAACCGAGTCAACCTTTACCACCTACATATGTTGATACCACTTCTTCAAGTCCTTCTGTCACTCCTAGGCCGATGTCCATTGCTGAGCATATTGCTCAATCTCGCAGTCGATCTTTCACCCCTCTCCACTCATCTAGTTTTAGGGATCCGCACGATTATTCACCTTCTTCTCCATATGTTGACCATACCCCTGTCCTACCACCCACTTCCTACCAGTCCTACCCGACCTTACTACCCTCACTAGACACTATTTCTACACTGCCATTAGGGAGTTTTGCATATCCACACGATTCCGAATCTTTTACCGAAACCCCTTTACCACCCAAGTCTAGTTTGGAAGAGTCGTTAGAGGCATATATTGCTGCAACAAATAAAATGATGAGGAATATGGAAGCGTCCATGGCCGCCCTTATGCAACCTAGTGAACCGGTAGCTAGTGTCCCGCTAGCTCCAAATTTTTCAATGTATGAGGCGGCAGTTGCACAGAGTGAGAATGAGAGAGGATTTTCAAATCAAACCTACCATTACCCAATTGAAGCCCACAACTCCTGTTTTCCATCGATTGCCCTAAATAGTTCATCAGTTGAAAATAAAAACGAGTTGTGTGATTTTATAGTGTTTGATTTTCCAGATTGTGAGGACCCCTTTCGAATGAAACCGCACCTAATCCTTTCGATCTTTACACCTCCACTCTAGAACCTAAATCGATAGATATCCATGCTTTTGATGAGGTGTCTAAAGAAATTGAATTTCACTTGATTGAGGATATAGACGCCGGGAATATTTCGGATGATGAACCTGTCGATTTGCTTGAAATTTTATGTTCAAATCATCATCCTGAGTTATTAAATGTTTCTCCCGAATCTCATATGCGTCTAGATTTTGATGATAATGGCATGGATGAGTTGAATATTGAGGATAGTATTGAGGAGAGTCTTGAGGATAATATTGAGGTTGAGTCATTTTTGTTTGATGTGTCTGATTTTCCAATTCATCCTCCTGAACCTTTGACTGTTATATTACCCTCCCTCCTTCCCATCGTTCCGACCCCGCTTGAAGACTGTGAGCTTGAAACCTTTTCCTTTGAATCTGACACAATTCTCACAAACGATAACACCTACGAGTGTTTCACTTTTTCGGACGATGTTGATGACTCACCGCCCGAGTTTGAGTCCTTTACATTTTCAGATGAGCCATCAGACTCGGTTGATTATAGTAGTTTCGAACCATTGATGGAATCTTTCAAGTTCAAAACAGTTTACTACGGTGAGAAAGATACTATCCCTAAGTCACACCCTTTCGTCTTTTCCATTGTTCCGACCGAACAAATGACCGTTACGCTTTCATCTCCTATACTAAGTTCGGCGTGCCCATGTTTTCTTGCGAATCTTGAGGGATTTGATCCCATTTCCTGACGGGTTGATAGGTTAGCGCAATCTCATATAACATATCGGTCATCACATATTGCGCTAATTTATTCACTCAATTTACACCCTCAAGATCGTACTCCACTTCCTTCTTCTTTTCACCATTCTTCTCCTCCACCGAGACCGTATTCTACCATTCTTCTTTCCACACGGTCTCGCGTGCTTCTCATTTTCTTGCACCAACTATACCATTTCCACGATAAGATTTTTGAATGGTTGGTGCTAACTTTTGGCTTGTGCAAGGCCAAGCTTAAGTTTGGGGGAATCTTTGTATATATGTATATATTTTTTTGTTTTCTTCTCTATAAAAAAATAAAAAAAATTTTCAAAACATTAAAAATATAAAAATTATAAATAAATAAATAGGGGAGTACCGGCATTTTGACCCTCTTGGTTTAGCATGACAGTGGGGACACTGTCAAGTTCAAGTTTGGGGGTATGCTCGGTACGTCTTCTTCCTTCGCATTCATTTGTACATATTTTTGCATTTGCATATTTATTTGAAAACCCATAAAAATTTGAAAATTTTCAAAAGTTATAAAAATAATTGTATTCAATTTTGGCCATATTTGACTTAAGTTTGACAAATAGGTTAACTGGCTAGGAACAACTAGATCTTAGACTTAGTATGTTAAAAACCCTAAAGATAACCTTCCTTAAAGTTTAACGGTAGAAAGTATATGTTTTTATAGTTTATTTAGAAATAGGCAAATTTTAGGTTCACTTCTTGGGTAAAGTCGAAACAAGGAAAGAGTATTGATGTTCTTATTAGAGTATAAGTTTGAAAAATAGTTCCTAGCTTAAGTCTAGATTCTGAAAATGTATACCCTACAATTTGCACAATCACGCACCTTGAAACTTGGAATAGTAGAAGAGACCTTGAAATGATTTTGTCTAAAGTCCTTAGTACAATTAAAATAAAAAAAAAGTGAATAAAGAAAAAAAATGGACACTGGTTTTTATGATTACTTAAGGCTGCAAAAATAGAAAAATATTTAGCGAGGGTGCTTCATCACCTAGTGCCTTAGACCAACTGGTTTGGGAGTCACTGCTAAAGCCTTGGGTGTTACAAGACTAGGATTTACGCTTTAAAGTGCAAACACATCTTGTAATCGGTTGTTGGTACCTCAAGAAGTATTAACGGTCGCATGAAGGATGTGTAAGCAAATTTCATTTAAAAATTCACTAATTAATAAGTGCTTTGGACAATGGACGAGAGTACGATTGCTTGATTTGAATTTCCAAGTGGAGGGGTGATTTATACACACACGTAGGGGATATGTGATTGGAGTTTAGATGAGAGAAAGGAGTGAAGAATAGAACTTGTATCTTTAGTAGAGTTGATAAAAATTCCTATGTGGAGATGGAACCCTAGAAGGAAAACTTAGGAAATGCCGAAAGCTAAGTAATTCTATAGAACATATATAATCTTAAGTTAAATAATGAGGAAGTGTGAAGAATATGGGTGGATAATTTACAAGCAAAAGATAATAGAATTCCGTGTTAGAAAACCTAATTGAAGAACAAAAGTTAATGGGCCGAATTGATAGGATTTTGTGGGTAGTATCCGCTGAAAACCCTAAGGAGACAACACTCCTCCTACTAGGGACACCTAGAGGTTTAACGGCTTGTTGCACGTGCTCAGTGCAATCGCGTTTCCCTGCGAAAGTGCGGTTAGGATTTTAGTGAATAAAAATAAGTTTGCTCGAGGACGAGCAAAAGATAAGTTTGGGGGTATTTGTTCACACCATAATATTGCATTATTATATTCCCCATTCTTATTCTTTTTATAAATAAACAGGTACTTTTGACGCATGTCTGCTACATGTTACAGGTTACAGGTTCTTGGACAGAAAACAGTGCTAACGATGTAAAGATGATGAAAATGTGGACTTTAACCAACAAACAGAGAATCTTGATCAAGCCTACATAAGGAACAATTCACAAAGCAAGATTCAAGACATCTACTCAAAGCGAACGGTTAAAAATCCATTGCAAATTGTTCACTGAAGATCTGGAACCAACCTGGAAGCCCAAATGGAAAAAGACATATAGAAACAGGAAGACAAAGTCACCAGAAGCCAACACAAGAAAGACCAAAAGTCAACTCCCTTGTTTGACCGCAGAACCGCGGCCAAACCAGGCCTAGGGCCGCGGTTCCGCGGCGGAGTTGAGTCTGAAGAGAATAAAAATTCTACCAAAATTCTAGCGGCGCTGACTAAGTCAACCTAAAGCTATTTTTGTAAATTTAGACATGCGGTTCAAGATGTAACCTAGGGTTTCCTATTCATTATAAATAGGAACTCTAATCATTGTAATTCTTTATGCCTCCCTTTAATGAATAAAATTTAGAAATCTTTTGGAGAGCATCGGTGCCTCTCTTTAATTTAGAAATTCAGATCTGACAACCCTGCGTTGATGTTTGGAGAGAGTCATCTGTAAGTAATTTAATTTCTTGCTCTAGTGTAGATTTCAATTCCTTGCCCTAGGTAGATTTAATTTCATGCCCTAGGAACTTGTTTAGAGTTAGCTTTGGAGAAGGATTTTGAGAGATGAGATCACTCATCCCTTTCTTACCCACCAAACATTTACAATAGGACTCCATGCATACATGCACATACCGCTCCCTACGGCACTCTATCCCTCGAGGTAGCGGTGATACCGTAGTATAAAGGCCCGGGTGTGATGTTTTCTATGGAGGTTAGGGTAAGGATCTCTAAAGGAAGGACAAGAACCTAGAGGAAGGAAGAACCTAGAGGAAGGAACACCTTCCCGAACGGATCTAATCCACTTTATTGATAATTACCATAACTCCTCACAGATCTTCATTCGGGTATTGAAAGCGGTGAGATTTAATTACATTTCCAAACCATCCCTAAACCTAGCCCTAGCAAGAGTAGATCTAGATAATTGCCCTAGGTTAATTAGGTTTTTAGATTTAATAATTAATCTGAATACCTTTCGGAATTAACTCGTAAGCGCGAATCGGAAACTTACAACATCCCTGTGGACCGACCCGTACTCACCGGCTAGCTGCAAAGCGACGCCGTTCTTGATTGCGGTTTACAAATATTTTTGATCTATCTTTTAGAAAGCGCAAGCATGCTAAACACTCTTAATCATCCGCCCTGATGTTTCTTTCTATGTCTCTCTTAATCTCAAGTTCGCGGAGAAAGCCATCTCCCGAATTGAGTAATACATGTCTTAGAATATGTCTAGATATTTGATGGGACCTAGTTCATAAATGAACTCCAAATCCAAATTTCTTAGACTTTATCAATACTGAACCTAATCAGTGTCCTGCACCATGCCACCCACAGTATCCTCTTGGACCAGCTGTCCATAATACTGTCCCTCGTCGTCAGAGGGAAAACTATAACTCTGACAATCACTCTGTCATCCATGTCACCTTTAAAGCCTGGAATGATAACCGTCTCCCGAAGGAGGCTGCCGTCATCAAATCTGTAGAACATGCATTTCTGTTCTAAAACTGCTTCCTTATGTTTCTCCAGGATTGGATTAATACAAACTTATTGTATCAAATGCAAAAACAACATCTGGTGTGGTACTTGACATCTCACGATTGACTCAATTGCCAAAGCAAGTGATATGCCAATCTTGCACATCCCTCTCCCCTTTAGTCTGTAAGACACCTTTAGAGAGGGTGACTCCATCACCTGTAGGTACACCACCATGCCAGAAGTCATCTATTCTAAAAACAATTAGAATATTGTCGAAATACCCACATTCGGAAACTACCCAAATCCAGATCTAAAACCATAGATCTAGAAACCAGAATGTCAGATATTATATTCATATCTGTCTGGAGAAACAACTGTGTGACGGCCACAGTACAACCGATCGTACTATAGGAATTTTACTTCCTAATCTATGTATGTCATCCAAATACCAGGACATCACACCCTACTACCTTCTTAATAGATCCATCCCCTATTCTGATGAAGTCAAACCCATGACTGTCACATCAAAATTAGATGATCAATCTCCGCTATAACTGCTCAAGTCTATAAATAGACATAAGCTACTTGCCCACTATGCTTCCGCTGCTCCCACTGACCACAACAACCCGCCTACCGGGTCTTATACCCTGGAACAACAGTAGTGTCAAGTCTGAGTAGATAAAAACCTCCCTGGCACCGTCCTTGAGGCTACCGGAGTACCTCTCGGGTGTCTGAGGTTACCCACCATATCTGCGGAGTGGCTAATGGAATGTCAAACCTGATTGAATCTATTGGTCCTATTAAATTTTCCGTAATCGTTTGCGGTTCTGGAATCACTTCCAGTTCTACCATACTCCCACTACTGTTTTCTGAAAAAATCCATTTTACTAAAACTGTGGCGAGTTAAGAACAATATCACTATTGATCTTCCAGATGGTAGAAAGTCAACACTCGTCATAGCCTGGGCCAACCCACAAACAACCATTACAGAAACGTGCCCTGAGTTATCCAGAGTCTGGTTTTAAGCATAAGCTGGACAACTCACCTATATCCAATATAGAAACTTTGGCACTTATTTAATTGGAACCAGATTCAAAACATGCACCTGTCCCCAGTGCATATCAACTTAATGGAGAGAAGCTAATTAGCATTACTCAACTTAGGAATCCATCCAATTATGAGTAACCTGAAAGAGAAACAAGTTTCTCAAAACTTTTACTACCATCTGAATACCAATCACAAGAATCTACATCTTCGATCTCTTTGAAGAATCCCGATACTTGCGATATCTGGTCCTCTACTTTATTCTTATACCCACAGCTTCTCAAAACTTAGACCTTGTATTTTTACGAAACACTTGTCTAAAAACTATAGAACTTATAAGTAAACAAAACATAGTACGAGGACCTACCCCTTTGTCCTGATGGACACTGGACAACATACAATACTCTGTATAAGTCCGCTGAGTTGAATAACTCAAAACCTGTGCGTCGTGGGTTGAAAACTGTACCCAGGTGATTTCCTCAAATATCACCAATTACAACGAATTCCGATATAATGAGGATGTTCACCTAATTCCAAATAACTATCTCCCACTCATCATCTGTAAAACTATACAGATATGAGAATGAAACCTGGTAAATACATACCCTGGAGTAAGTATCTAATCGGGAAAACAGTTTTCCATTAACAATGCACTGAAACATGAAAATGTTTCGTAGGGGTATCCTGGTATTCGTAATAATGCCTCTTCCATAATCCAATTCATGACATCAACCGTATATTTCTTTGCCATCTCTCTAAATCCCTTTATTTGTTTTTAGTCGTTACCTTCTGTACACCATCGTTAGGCTAAATGGTTTTCTTCCTTCCCTACCGTTCGACACCAGCCTATGGTTTGGAAGAAGACTATCCAGTAAGCATAATAGGTGTACCCTCCTCAACCTAGGAGTACTCACATCTTGAGAGAAGGTGATGATAAAAGACAACTAAATAATACCTTATTCTTTTAAAGGTGAAATAGGAGTGGCGATGAAGTACGCGGTTTGGTCGTGAATGATAACAGTCGCAACTTACTTTGCCCTCTTTCTAATCCCTTTATTTTGTCTTTACATATTACCTTCTGTACACCCTACTTAGGCTAACTGGTTTTCTTTATTCCCTACCTTTCGGCACCTGCCTATGATTTGGAAGAAGACTATCCAATAAGCGTAATAGGTGTACTCTCCTAAACCAAGGAGCCCTCGCAACCTGAGAGAAGGTGATAATAAAAGACAACTGAATAAACCAATTCTATTTCTCCTGAACCTTGATCCATCCTCGAAGGAGTCCCTTTGAGTTCGTATATAACCATACGATGGATCTATCCAATGGAAGTGGATGTCCGTAGTAATACGGGGTGTTCTGAGAAATTCAAAGGGTAAAAGAAGGAGTGGCAATGACTTATGCAACTCTGACAATCCAAAAGCCAGTATTTTAAGAAGGTTCGGTCAACTTGGTCACTGAGTCATATTCTAGGGTCGGTCAAAGGTCGCTGCCAAAGAGAGAGAGAAAAGAAACACTCTGCGAGCACTCTAACCTAGATCAGAATGGTTATCACTTTATCTAATCCGGAAAGCTCCCACTGTACTGTCAAATTCTCCTGCAAACCTGAAAGAAGAATCAATCGGGATCACCCGAAGAGTAAACCAACTCATCAGTGGGAATCGGGATCCAACTCTCATCGCATGATAACATGACGGAATCCACTCGCGTTATCACACTCCAGAAGGTAAGCGTATGCCTGGCAAGTTTCAGTTTCTTTAGAAACTCCCGATATGATTGTTACCCCATGTTCTTATTGTTAGGTCCACGTTACCTCTCCCGGTACTTTCAGGGTTGCGGAAACGGTAAAACAAAATTTTTTCTGGACTTGGTAACATGGACCGTAAAAGCCGGATCTTTACTAAACAATACACTAGCAACCTAACTAGAGAATTATCCACTCGGTTAGGGGTATACCTCAACTTGAACTCCTTCTCTTCTTGTTGTTCTTCTCTTTGCTTGCTCCGATGGTTGATCCGGACTTTGTTCACCTCCGCGGCCTCCTTGAGTCGAAGACGATCCACCTGAGAGATGTGCATCGAGCTCCACCTCGAGCCGAGGTTACTAGGGCAAAGAGATTGCTAGTCTAGAAGCCCTAGGATGTGTAGAGAAGATGTATGGATGTGTTTGTCAAGTGAAATCCTTTTTCTCTCAACACATGAGATCAAAGGAAAAATCAAGAGGAGGAAGAAGGAGGAGCAACCATGGAAATGTTTCTCATTTCTTTTTTATGAGAGAGAATGAGAATGAGCAAATGAAAAACTTAACCAAGAGAAAACATAACCATGGTTGCAATAATGCAAAAACATTATCATTACTAATCCCATCAAGATAAAGGTGATGGCTACAAATGACATGACCATTATCATAACAAAAAGAAAAAGAAAACCAAAGAATACTTTAGATCTTTCAAGAAGATCCTAGTCAACTTTGGTCAAACGGTCAACAAAGTCAAGATGGTCAAATGGTCAATGTAATTAGCCATAACATAATTATCAATGAAAGGATTAGTAAATAATGTTCCCGGCTCATAATGGTTTTGACCAAACGAACTGTCAAAACCTTAATGAGTCCGCCACATAACGGTTTTGGCCGAACCAACTGCCAAAACCCTAATGAGGCATCTCCTCCTTCATCGCTCCGGAAAACTGTGCATACACACCTGCATCCGCATTCCGTAGAATGCGGATGTGCAAAAGACAAAACAAATCCATCTGTGCAATACTAGAATCCGGCTTAAACCAAAGCCCACTAGTATTGCCTGCCCGAACACCATACACACACAAGTGTAAGTAAGTGATCGCAGCCCTGCCGTAAAACCATACGGCCTCTACACGTTTCGCTCAGTGCAGGGAAACTCTCTGTGTGGGACTCTAAAGACTCGACACTACGCTGGCAATGGGTTTAACCACAGACCGCAAGCGGCACTAGCTGTACGTAACGGTCCCCAGGTAGATGTCGATAAGAAGGCCGATGAGATAAACCCATCCGAACTCCTACTGAGCCTGTAAGTGACAATCTCCGTACAGTCCGGTCTGTTCGTCTGATACATCGCATGGCGGGCTTAGGGGGCGGTAAACGTCAGTCCCCTAATAGCGGTACAAGTTGTGTCGGAGTGAAGCCCAGAACACCATGAGATAACACTGGAAACCTACCAGTATATCTCGCTTGCCCTGGCCAGGGACTACTCGTGTAATGGCTCTCCTAGACACAGCGCGATGTCAACCCCCAATACCGGGAGAGACGAATCCTGTCTAACCGTCACTGCCTCCAAGTGCTTCGGGACTGCTCCCAACTACTACCTGTTTGCACGACTCAGTAGAGCCGTGGTAGGGTAGTAATCAAAGAACAGTAGGAATACACTTAAGGCGAAGTGACAGTGTCAAGTCAGCAGACTAAGCTGTACTCAGGTCACATGGGAACTGATAACTGACGATAGGTATAATACCAACCATCAGTTCCCGACGAGTCCTGTCCAGTGTACTCGTAACCTAACGAGCACCCTCATACTATCTCAAGTACGACATACTGACGGCTGTGGGACAGACCGTCTCCCGTGCTGGGATGAGAAGCGCATACGCTATCTACTCCGGAGTATCGATGCCCTATCTCGATACTTCCACGACTAGGGACGTGTATAAGGATGTGCTTGTAGATTACCCAGCCCCCACGAGTGTGATCGCCATCACAACGCCGGTAATCAAGCAAAGATCCTAAGGGCTCTACTAATGCGTATATGTGATATAATAAATAAACACACATGTACACATTAAAGCAGAGACAAACCAAGTAGCATACTACTATATTGAGCAAGATTGTCTATACAACTGTGAATATCCCAAGCTTCCATCAAGTAATATACATACTAGTATGATACAGTAATGGCCTCTAGGGCATATACACTAACAATCTCCCACTTGCACTAAGGCCATGTACTGGCGTATCGAAGACCTATCAT
Organism: Agapanthus africanus; assembly: GCA_030015575.1. Taxonomy (NCBI): domain Eukaryota; kingdom Viridiplantae; phylum Streptophyta; class Magnoliopsida; order Asparagales; family Amaryllidaceae; genus Agapanthus; species Agapanthus africanus. The sequence goes on along the minus strand of JASDDO010000029.1, from coordinate 238,096,051 downwards.
CTCGATCAGCCGCTTGAACTGAGTCTGGGGTAAGGCCTTCATGAATGGGTCCGCTGTGTTGTCCTTTGTGTCCACTCTCCGCACCTCGATCTCCTGGCGATCAATGATCTCCCTGATCAGGTGATACCGCCTTAAGATGAGCCTGGATTTCTGATGGGACCTTGGTTCCTTCGCTAAAGTTATAGCCCCATTGTTATCGCAATACAAAGGTATTGGGTCAACAATGGACGGAACCACCTGAAGTTCACTAATGAACTTCTTCATCCAGACCGCCTCTTTTGCGGCATCGCTTGCAGCAATGTATTCAGTCTCCATCGTCGAGTCTGCGACGGTATCCTGTTTGGAACTCCTCCAACATACCGCCCCTCCGTTGAGGGTAAACACAAAACCCGAGACAGACTTGCTGTAGCTTGAATCGGTAAAGGACTCGACCCTGAGGTCTCCATTACCGTAAACCAGGAACATCTCCTTAGTCCTTCTCAGGTACTTGAGAATGTTCTTCACTACTGTCCAGTGGTCCTCCCCTGGGTCTGACTGATACCGGCTTACCGCGCTCAGCGCGTAAGCTACATCTGGTCTTGTACATAGCATCGCATACATTATAGATCCTACCGCCGAAGCGTAGGGTATAGTGCTCATGCGAACCCTCTCCTCGTTAGTCTTAGGAGACATCTTCTTGGAGAGGGTAATTCCGTGCAATGCGGGTATGTTACCGCGCTTGGAACCCTCCATACTAAATCTCTTTAGTACGGTCTCTATGTACCTGGACTGCGAAAGTCCCAGTAGTCTCTTGGATCTACCTCTATAGATCTTGATCCCCAGAATGTACGAGGCATCACCCAGGTCCTTCATGGAGAACCTTTGTGACAAAAATAGCTTGACCGATTGTAGCATAGGAATATCATTTCCTATCAAAAGAATGTCGTCCACGTACAAGACTAGGAATACGACAGTTCGTCCTACAATCTTCTTTTATACACAGGGTTCATCTTCGTTCTTGATGAAATCAAATTCCTTGATTGCCTCATCAAAACAGATGTTCCAGCTCCGCGATGCCTGCTTTAATCCATAAATGGATTTAAGCAACTTGCACACCTTCCCGCTGCTCCCACTATCTACGAAACCTTCTGGCTGATCCATGTAAACGCACTCTTCCAAACAACCGTTTAGGAAAGCCGTTTTAACATCCATCTGCCTGATTTCATAGTCATGGAAGGCAGCAATGGCAAGTAGGATCCGAATGGATTTGAGCATAGCCACCGGAGAAAAAGTTTCGTCATAGTCCAAACCAGGTCTTTGACGAAAACCTTTTGCAACGAGTCTAGCTTTATAGGTTTCCACCTGCCCATCTACACCAAGTTTCCTTTTGTAGATCCATTTGCATCCAACGGGTTTTACCCCAGGTGGAGCAATATCCAAGGTCCACACTTTATTGGCGTACATGGACTCCATTTCGGATTGCATTGCTTCCTGCCACTTTTCAGAGTACCTACTGATAATGGCCTGCCTGAAACTGGTAGGGTCATCTTCTTCCAAGATGCAATCCTCTCGATCCCCGTCTATGAGAAAACCGTAGTATCTCTCGGGCGGATGAGAAATCCTACCAGATCTGCGGAGTGGCTGAGGTTCGTCTGGGGTTATTGAATCTAGCGGTTCCTCCAAATTTTCAGTTATATTTTGTGGTCGCTGAATTTCTTCCAGTTCTACCGAACTCCCACTAGTTTCTTTTGCAAGAAACTCCCTTTCTAAGAAGGTAGCGTGGCGAGATACAAACACCTTCTGTTCCTCGGTGTGGTAGAACAGATATCCTAGTGAGTCTTTAGGATATCCCACAAATTTACACAGAACTGACCGTGCCTCTAGCTTATCCGGTTTCTGTGTTTTCACATAGGCCGGACAACCCCATATCTTAAATCGCTTAAGATACGGATTTCTTCCACTCCATATTTCATATGGAGTCTTAGGCACTGATTTGGATGGAACATAATTCAATAGGTATGCCGCTGTCTGAAGCGCATGTCCCCAAAACGAAAGAGGCAACTCAGCACTACTCATCATGGAGCGAACCATATCCAATAGGGTATGATTCCTCCGCTCCGAAATACCGTTGTGCTGTGGTGTATAAGGAGGAGTAAGCTGAGAGAGAATACCATTCTCTTTTAAGTAATCTAGGAATTCCGTGCTTAAGTACTCCCCTCCTCTATCAGACCGGAGGATCTTGATACTTTTGCCAATCTGGTTCTCTACTTCCTTTCTGAATTCCTTGAATTTCTCAAAAGCTTCAGATTTGTGTTTCATCAGATACACATATCCGAACCTAGAGAGATCGTCAGTGAATGTGATGAAGTACGAGAACCCATCCCTTGCATGTATAGACATCAGACCACATACATCATTATGTACGAGTCCCAAGAGCTCTGCTGCTCTTTCTCCATGTCCGGTGAACGGAGATTTGGTCATCTTCCCTTTGAGACAGGACTGACAAGTTTCAGAAGATGAAAACTCGAACGCATTCAAGAGTCCATCTTTATGCAACTTACTCAGTCTTTTCTCTCCGATATGACCAAGTCTACAATGCCACAAGTAGGATTCATTCGTATCTGAATTCTTCCTCTTGCGTGTGTTTTGTATATTGAGAACTGTATTCTGATTTAGAATGTAGATACCATTACACAGTGTACCCTCTGCAACCATTACCTTATGAAGGTAAATGTTCATGATATTCTTGTCAAGAACAAAGTTATATCCATCTTTATCGAGTAAAGAAACTGATATGATGTTGCAAACCATGGAGGGTACATAGTAGCAATCGTTCAAAATCATAGTCTTGCCATTTGGCAATACTAGGTGATATTCACCGACGGCTGCCACATTAACTTGTGCTCCGTTCGCTACTCTGAGCGACATATCACCCGGTGCAACTTTTCTACTTTTTCTCAGTCCCTGCAATAAATTACAGATATGAGATCCTGATCCGGTATCAAGTACCCAGGAGGTAGGGCTGACCGTAAAACAATTCTCAATTACAAGAACACCTGAAGTAGATGCAAAACCATGCTTCTTCTTCAACTGGGTATCCTGGAAATCCATACAATCCCCTTTCCCATTCTCATACTCATGACTGTTGTCACAAGTTAGAGCTGAACCAACGTTCCCCAGCCCCGAATAAGAATTCAGATCGGTCAAGCGATACATTTTATTATCTTGATTAGGGCGTGAAATGGTTACTACCTGGAGAGGGAGAAAAGAAACACTCAGCGTACGCTCTTGCAAGATTAGATTTGTTTATTAATTTATCTAACCAGGATGTCTCCCACTGTTTCCTCAAATTCGTCTTAAAACCCTTTTAAAAGAAGAACTAGCCGGGATTTAATTCACGTCACAATACTTGCTTAACCTTTCAGCCAGGCTAGTGTCGGTACTTCGAGGGAGGTTTTCCAACGCTTTCGCGAAGTTCCTTAATTTAAGAACCTCTTTTCCCTGGGGGCGTAACCCCGCTAACACCTTTCTAGACACCTACTAGGTTTATAGCATTGATTGTTAAGTGAAATAATCTCCTGAGAGTAATCCAACTCATCAGTGGGATCGGGATCCAACTATCACTATGTGATGACCTAGATGGAATCCATTCTAGCCACCACACTCTAGAAGGTATGCTAAATCTGCAAGTTTCAGTAATTTTGAAACTCCCGATGTGGTTTTTGCCCCTAGAACCCAAGTGATCTTGACGGAGTCAACAAATCAAAGAGTCCTAGTCAAGTTCAACCTGTCATTATCTCGATTGCATTAAACCCACCCGCATAACCCTTGACGGAGTCAACAAGGTTATACGACTGTCCTAATCAATCCCATATACCGATACAAACAAGCAGCAATTAGCCACCGTACACTACGCCTTGACGGAGTCAACAAACGCAGCACGAATACTGAGTGTTACTTGTAGGAAATGACGGAGGGCTACGGCTGGGTTTTTGGCGAAAAATCCGTTAACGTAATGAACTTGATATCGTTGAAGGAACCTGGTAATCCTTTTTGAAAATATAGTGGCGAAAACTTTTGCTAAAGAGGTCACTCCCTGTGAAGGGATCTCGGCTCTTTCCTCGTCGAATGAGGTGCAGGATATTCCAAACTGAATACCTCGATGCAAAGCAAGAATAATCGACTATAGTGAAGTTATTACCCTGACGCAAACTTTTGTCATAGGGGTCACTCCCGATGAAGGGATCTCGGCCCTTGCCTCGTCGACTGAGGTGCTGGGCATTCATAACCGAATACCTCGATGCAAAACAAAAGTGAACGTCCTTGCAATAACAGCTTTTTGAAAAACTTGTTCCAACAACATCTTTTAGGTTTATTTTCTTGCATTAGTTCTTTTAATGCGTCCCATCATTTAAATCCTACCATTGCAGAAAACAACCAAAATATGACGTACGCTTATGCCATTCGCATTCGCCACTGGGCCCCGTCATCACCCGTTAGGTTACTTAACTAACGACAGAGCGGGGGCTGGGCTAGCGCGGCTGTAAAACATAAGCAACATCTAAATAGTTATTATATATAGATATACTGCAATGATAGCCAATCCAGATCACAGATGAACACTTTGGATATACTAGGAACCCGCGATTCGTTCAAGCCTGCAACGAAAAGCGGATTACACGGTCGCGATGAATATCCAATACCCCACCCAAGACCCTTACGGGTGCGGCAAACTACCTGCCAGTACTCGAAGCGAAGCAACCTCTCTCAACGCCGTGAGTAGGCCACTCGGCACTTCGAGATACCCAGTAGTTTGTGTACCCCCTCCATGGGTCTATCCTAGGAGCAAAAACAGTAAAAAGAATTATACAATGACGGCTACAACCCCGACCCGGTTGTGCGGCCAAACAAATAATATTACATCAATTTACAAATTTATTACATGAATGAAAGAAAAAGAAACTCTCATCTCACATCCACCCCGGCTATTCATCCGCGACAATCCAACGAGTTCATATACACATACCATCAACAACACAGATCACAGATGTGTATAACCCCCACTAATCGGCGTATAGCGATTAGTAGACGTTCAAAACACATATAACATTACAGATATAACCATTAGCCAAAGTCTATAGAACATCGACCAAAAAATACGGACTTTTAAGCCCCAAAAACAAATTTTTCTTTCTGGAAAATCTGGGCAGAAAAGTCATATACCAAAAATCCCAATATACCCAAATATGAAAACTGCAAGAAGAATATTCCCCAACAGAGCCAAGGGAGCCGCGGAAACGCGGCGCTTTGGATGAGTTGGGGGATGAAATTTTTCCAGTTTTCAAATAAAAGCCTGAGCCGATTTTTAGTGTATAAATTTTTAATTTTGGAACAGTTCTAAAATTCAGCAGAAACTGAATTTTCCGGGGTAATTTTGCGGGTTTTTGTCCGGTCGATATTCTTAATACTTTGCTAACATGCTAGGGTGTGTTTAGTTAGGCTCTGATACCACTGTTAGGTCCACGTTACCTCTCCCGGTACTTTCGGGGTTGCGGAAACGGTAAAACAAAATTTTTTCTGGACTTGGTAACATGGACCGTAAAAGCCGGATCTTTACTAAACAATACACTAGCAACCTAACTAGAGATTTATCTACTCGGTTAGGGGTTATACCTCAACTTGAACTCCTTCTCTTCTTGTTGTTCTTCTCTTTGCTTGCTCCGATGGTTGATCCGAACTTTGGTCACCTCCGCGGCCTCCTTGAGTCGAAGACGATCCACCCGAGAGATGTGCACCGAGCTCCACCTCGAGCCGAGGTAACTAGGGCAAAGAGATTTCTAGTCTAGAAGCCCTAGGAAGTGTAGAGAAGATGTATGGATGTGTTTGTCAAGTGAAATCCTTTTTCTCTCAACACATGAGATCAAAGGAAAAATCAAGAGGAGGAAGAAGGAGCAACCATGGAAATGTTTCTCATTTCTTTTTTATGAGAGAGAATAAGAATGAGCAAATAAAAAACTTAACCAAGAGAAAACATAACCATGGTTGCAATAATGCAAAAACATTATCATTACTAATCCCATCAAGATAAAGGTGATGGCTACAAATGACATGACCATTATCATAACAAAAAGAAAAAGAAAACCAAAGAATACTTTAGATCTTTCAAGAAGATCCTAGTCAACTTTGGTCAAACGGTCAACAAAGTCAAGATGGTCAAATGGTCAATGTAATTAGCCATAACATAATTATCAATGAAAAGATTAGTAAATAATGTTCCCGGCTCATAATGGTTTTGACCAAACGAACTGTCAAAACCCTAATGAGTCCGCCACATAACGGTTTTGGCCGAACCAACTGCCAAAACCCTAATGAGGCATCTCCTCCTTCATCGCTCCGGAAAACTGTGCATACACACCTGCATCCGCATTCCGTAGAATGCGGATGCGCAGAAGACAAAACAAATCCATCTGTGCGATACTAGGATCCGGCTTAAACCAAAGTCCACTAGTATTGCCTGCCCGAACACCATACGCACACAAGTGTAAGTAAGTGATCGCAGCCCTGCCGTAAAACCATACGGCCTCTACACGTTTCGCTCAGTGCAGGGAAACTCTCTGTGTGGAACTCTAAAGACTCGACACTACGCTGGCAATGGGTTTAACCACAGACCGCAAGCGGCACTAGCTGTACGTAACGGTCCCCAGGTAGATGTCGATAAGAAGGCCGATGAGGTAAACCCATCCGAACTCCTACTGAGCCTGTATGTGACAATCTCCGTATAGTCCGGTCTGTTCGTCTGATACATCGTATGGCGGGCCTAGGGGGCAGTAAACGTCAGTCCCCTAATAGCGGTACAAGTCGTGTCGGAGTGAAGCCCAGAACACCCTGAGATAACACTGGAAACCTACCAGTATATCTCGCTTGCCCTGGCCAGGGACTACTCGTGTAATGGCTCTCCTAGACACAGCGTGATGTCAACCCCCAATACCGGGAGATACGAATCTTGTCTAACCGTCACTGCCTCCAAGTGCTTCGGGACTGCTCCCAACTACTACATGTTTGCACGACTCAGTAGAGCCGTGGTAGGGTAGTAATCAAAGAACAGTGGGAACACACTTGAGGCGAAGTGACAGTGTCAAGTCAGCAGACTAAGCTGTACTCAGGTCACATGGGAACTGATAACTGACGATAGGTATAATACCAACCATCAGTTCCCGACGAGTCCTGTCCAGTGTACTCGTAATCTAACGAGCACCCGCATACTATCTCAAGTACGACATACTGACGGCTGTGGGACAGACCGTCTCCCGTGCTGGGATGAGAAGCGCATACGCTAGTCTACTCCGGAGTATCGATGCCCTATCTCGATACTCCCACGACTAGAGACGTGTATAAGGATGTGCTTGTAGATTACCCAGCCCCCACGAGTGTGATCGCCATCACAACGCCGGTAATCAAGCAAAGATCCTAAGGGCTCTACTAATGCGTATAGGTGATATAATAAATAAACACACATGTACACATTAAACCAGAGACAAACCAAGTAGCATACTACTATATTGAGCAAGATTGTCTGTTCAACTGTGAATATCCCAAGCTTCCATCAAGTAATATACATACTAGTATGATACAGTAATGGCCTCTAGGGCATATACACTAACACTTATGTCCTTGACGAAAGCCAACAAATCATAAGTCACATGTCAAGTTCTGTCCGTCATTATCTTGTTAATTCGAACCCACCCGTACATATCCTTTACGAAAGCCAACAAGGTAATAAGACTGTCCCAAACCAACTCATCTATCTATGCAACAAATGAATACCCAGCAACTACCAAACACTATGCCTTGACGAAAGCCAACAAACATAGCTTGAATACTACTGACCATCTATAAGAAATTACGGAGGGCTACGGCTGGTTTTTGGCGAAAAACCTTTAACGTAATGAACTTGATCTCGTTGAAGGAACCTGATAGCTTTTTATAAAAATATAGTGGCGAAAACCTTTACTAAAGAGGTCACTCCCGGTGAAGGGATCTCGGCTCTTTCCTCGTGGAATGAGGTGCAGGATATTCTACTGAATACCGCGATGCAAAGCAACATGTAATCGACTATAGTGAAGTTATTACCCTGACGCAAACTTCTGCCCAAGGGGTCAGTCCCGGTGAAGGGATATCGGCCCTTGCCCCGTCGAATGAGGTGCTGGATATTCCAACCGAATACCACTGTGCAAAACAAAAGGAAACATCCTTGTAATAACACTTTTTAAATTTGTTCCAACAACATCCAAACAGGTTTGTTTTACTTTGCATTGATCAGAATCAACACAGTCCTATCAATTAATCACACCAGAAAAGAACGAAAATAAAATGTATGTATATGCCATCCGCATTTGTCACTGGGTCCCGTCATCACCCGTTAGGTTACTTAACCAACGACAGAGCGGGGACTGAACTAGCGCGGGTGTAAAACATATACAACATCTAATAGTATATAAACCAATATACAATAATCGCTCCAGGCGTGATAATATGCAACATTACAGAAAAGTAATAAGCATCACAGAACAATACAGATAATCTGGGATCCCCGGGTTTCACAGAGCCGCTGCTGAAACCAGACGTTCCCCTGTCGTGTGGATAGCCTGTGCAATGAAACCTAGACCCCTACGGGTGCGGCAAGTTACCCGCCAAAACCTGAAGCGAGGCATCCCTCTACAGCAAAGTGAATGGACCACCCTGCACTTCACGGAATCCGGTAGCTTGAGCACCCCTCCTTGGGTCAACCTGTACCCCCTACGAGTGCGGCGAATAGTCAGCCAATTTTAGAGTGGGGCCCCTCTGCCTCTCAAAACCATGAGATGCGGACCCGTTTCCCCCCAGAACCCGGCTATCCGTGCACTCCGTCGCGGGGCAAAACCTAGTACAGAAATGAAAAATATGTACACCGGGTACATCGACCTCAACCCGGTCGTGCCCCAAATGAATATTATACAACAGGCAGTGACGATAGTCCACATGTTGGACTCTTGCCCCACAATATCAAATGTACAAATAAACTCAAACTGCACTACCATTGCACACTGCTATCCACCACGACAAATCCGCAACATCACAGCACAACACAGAACATCAACGCGAATGTCACGTTCGCAAACCCGTCTAAAAGAACTATAGCAATTAGACGCGGATTACCAATCAAATGACATTCACGGTCGGAGATATAATGTAAGCACTGTAAACCAACGCGTTTAAATTTCGATCGACAAAATTTCTCGAAGTGGGCCCCATGCAAATCTGCTGTACAGTAACAAACACTAGGCCCAAAAGAACTATTCCAGAAACCTCAACATCCCAAGTAGAAGCCCCAGAAGAAAATTGACCAAATGATTGACCAAGACGGCCGCGGTTCCGCGGTCAAAGCCAGGTTTTGACTGCGTTTCCGCGGTCGTACGGTCGAATCATTTTGTCGTTTTTCTTAAGGTTTCTTTAAAAAGCCTGCTTTATTTTTAGAGATGCTCAAAATGATTTTTAGACCCCTTTTAAAATCAACAGAAACTTTAGACATGGAATTTGCGGTTTTCTAAAATCCGTTCGATCGATCTTTTAAACGCGTTAGCACAAGTTAGTAAAGCTTAATGGCGTGGCTCTGATACCATGTAAGTCTACGGTAGCGCCCCGGCCGTCTATCAGACGCCAAAATGCGGAACAAAAACTTTTATAACTGGCGCTGTCGCATACTATGACCCGGATCTGCCATTAACACTAAACTAACAATCTACAAAGAGGGAAGAAAGGTTATACCGAACGATCCAAGTCCTTCGTTCTTTAACCATCATCCCACGCTCCGTTGCGGCTGCTCCGATCTCGTCGATCTCCGATCTCCTCATCCAGGTGGCACCACGTCATCGGATCTTTAAACGGGCTCTCGCCTCTGACTCGAGACAACTCGGTTGTCAAGTTTTCTAAAAAAGACGACCAAGATTGATGTAGAGAATGAGTAGAAGACTTTGTCTCGCTTCGTCCAAAGCCATGGACGAACGGTTAATGAAGTTACCAATTGAGACGGGTGATGGAATGAAATGAGCTATGAAATTTCCATACACCTAAATCTATCACCTTTTTTCCAAATAAATCAAATTAAGTGAGTGAATGAGAGAGGGGAAGGGCCGGCCATATATAAGGAGGTGGGAGGGGGGTGAGTGTAGGAGCAAGGAGGTAACCATAAGATAAAAGATCTTATACAAAATATCTTAAGGTTAACAAGAAACTTTAATGCAAAGGTGAATCACCAAAAACACCTCATCTCTCATTTAACGCTAACAATGAATCACTAACAAAGTAACCTGCCAAGAAGCTTCCTCTCATCATCTAGAAACTTCTAGAACCATGACTCACCCAAGAAAAGATAAATCCGTTTTAAACCAAATGTTAAATACGGCTGATAGAAAACTGGAAACTGGCAACTTTTAAAAGCGATCCCGAAACGAATTTCAGGATAACCCCGTAACTGTATAAATATACCCGCATTTGTATTACGACCGAATACAAATGCAACTGAGACAAAGATATTATATCTACTCTGTATAATACATGGATCCGGCTTAAACCAAAGCCCACCAGTATTATCTGCCCGAAATATGACACGTGCGTAAACGCACGTGCATTTTCTGAACCCTGCCATAAAACCATACGGCCTCTACAACGTTTCGCCCGAACTTGGGAAACTATCTGTGGGGGACTCTAATGACTCGTCAGTACCCTGGCAGTGGGTATAACCACAAGCCGTCAGCGGCACTAGCTGTGCGTAACGGCTGCCCATGGACTGACCTCAAGGGAGGCCGATGAGCGAACTCATCTAGAAACCCTACTGAGCCTAACAGTGACAATGTATATACAGTCCGGTCCGTTCGTCTATGAGTATCGCATATCCTGCCTAGAGGGCTAGTAACGTCAGACCCCCAATAACGGTATAAGTCGTGTCGGAGACAAGCCCTGAACACCCTGAGATACTAATGGAGTACCTACCAGTAAATCTCACCTGCCTTAGCCAAGGACTTGGTGTAATGGCTTTCCTAGACACAGCGCGATCTCCACCCCCAATACCGGGAGAGACGAATCCCCTGCCGATCCGCTCACGTGCCTCCATGTGGCTCGGGACTGTACCTAAAAACTACCTGTTTGCACGACTCCTTTGAGCCGTGGTAGGGTAGAAATCAAAGCATAGTGGGAACTCACAAGAGACAAATGACGACCTCAGGTCGATAAACTAACCTGTACACATGTCACCAGGGAACTGCTATCTGACGATATGTATAATACCAACTAGCAGGTTCCCGGCGAGTCCTGTCCGGTATACTTATAACCCACTGAGCACCTGTATACATCTTAGGTGATCCAACTGACACCAGTGGCTTATGAGACCAGCCACCGCCCCTCGTCGGGGTCTCGACTGTATACACTAGTCTACTCCGGAGTATCGATGCCCTGTCTCGAAACTCCCACGACTAGGGACCAAAATTAAGGATATGCTTATAGACCACCCAACTCTCACTTATATGATCGCCCTCATACTGTTGGTAGTCAAGCAAGATCCTAAGGGCTCTATAAAAGTGTAATCGTGATTAGTTACCTGAACCTATACACGACTGATAAAGGCAAACCAGATAGCATACTATCATCTCGAGTAAGACTGTCCTACCGGTATAGGTCCTTTTCAATCATTGCAATCACGTACCTGCGATCCAATAATTGACTTTGAGGGCACTATATCCAACAGGTTCCCCGTGCTTTCGCACGGTCCTAATTAAAGTAAACCTCGTTTTCCCAGAGGCGTAACCCCGGTGACACCTTTCTAGACACCTACTTGATCGGCTAATTGTCCTGTGTAAACCTCTCCCGGGAGTAACAATTACTCACAGTGGGCATCGGGATCTAACTATCTCATAGAAGGTATGCAATCTCATTGCAAATTTCAACACTTGAAATTCCCGATAATATTTTGCCCCTAACCCCTATGACCTTGACAAAGGCCAACAAATCATATGATGCTAGTCAAGTTCAACCCGTCATTTCTTGATTGAATCAAACCCACCCGCACGACCCTTGACAAAGTCCAACAAGGTCGTACGACTACCCCAAAACAATCTGCATCATATGCATAAGCAGATAAGCACCATTTAGCTACCGCATACTACGCCTTTACAAAGGCCAACAAACGCAGCACGAATACTAAATAGTTCTTATCTGAAATGACGGAGGGCTACGACAGGTTTTTCTGAAAACCTATTGCGTAATGAACTTGATATCGTCATAGAATCGAGTGAATTTTGAAATGGAGTGATTTTGAGGCTTTTATTAGTTTTGCTAAAGAGGTCACTCCCGGTGAAGGGATCTCGGCTCTTTCCTCATCGAATAAGGTGCAGGATATATCATATATATCGCTATGCAAAGCAAAACTGTAGCTACCCTTTTTGAAAAATTTTATCCTACAACATCTTTTAGGTTTCTTTTCTTTCATTAATCACATTAATGAAGTCCCATCATTTAAGTCACATAAACATCACAGATAAATACACGTACACTTATGCCACCGCATTCGCCTCGATGTCCCCTCGTGCACCGTTAGGTTAGGTAACTAACGGCAGAGCGGGGAAGGGCTAGCGCGGGTGTAAAACATAAGTAACGCCTATATAATATAAAATATATACTATATACAGTATTTATCACAGCACATCAAATGATCACATCACAGATATCACATCAGAAGAAACATATGAAACATTGGATATACTAAGACGTCCGTATTTTATTTTGAGCCTCTATAAAACACGGATTTCACTCTCGCGATGAATAGCCAAACCCACACCCCTAGACCCCTACGAGAGCGGCAAGCAACCCTACCAATTCTATTGTTAGGAGACCCGGACTCGACTCCTCGAGTTGTTCTCCCACTGGACTCCAGAACCCGGTTACTTGTGCTCTCCTCTTTGGGTCTTTTCTAGTGCGGAAAAGTAAATAATATACAAAAGGTGACATCACCTCATCCCGGAAGTGCCCCAATAAAAGAATATTACATACATTTAATTTTACATGAATGAAAATAAAAACTCTCATCTCACATAAAAAAAAACCCCGGCTATTCATAACGCGACAATCCAATATAACATATCCAGCAACACAGAACATCACATGTCATCAACATAAGTAAATATGCGCATCCCAATTTTCGTTGACATATAGCAACGAAACCGGCGATATCACATATTACACTTACGGTCGCAGAAAAGAAAGTGTAAAACTACAGCATTTGGAATCCACAATCTCTTTAGTCATCGTAAATCCGAAATATCACATATTTCGCATTTCATGCCTAACTGTATGAATTCCACATATTGTATCACATTCCAAATAAATAGACAGTATTAAACTTTCCGATCGAATAATCAAATACCCAAGATTTCCATAATAGCTCAACACTTAAGCGGAGTTCAAAAATTCCAGAATATGTCACAGTAGCAACGGTCCAGCCACAGAAGGGTCAAGCCAACGCCTCACATGTGGCACGCCGTACTGCCCCAAACCCTAAGGTTCAAATGGCAGTTCAAGACGGTCACATAATCGAGTTAAGGTTTGTTGTCTTCTAGAGGGTCCATCGCGTCACATGCACGTTTTTCCGAAAGATTTAAACCCGAGAAAAATTCAACACTTGAATGTTTTTCGTACCGAGAAAAATTGAGTTAATGATATCCATTCGAACATTTTAATACTTTCTAAATTATCCGGAATAACATAAGAAAATTAAATTCTCCGATCGAATCGACGATTACAAAATAAACCCCAAAATACTCAACACTTGAGTCAGAATAAAAAAATACCCAGAAAGATATACACACAGAAATATACATTACTGTAGAAAATTAAAGGCCCACTGCTACAGTACGGTCGCGGAACCGCGGCCCAAGAGAGGTATGGCCGCGGTTCCGCGGTGGATATTACTGTTCATGGGTTCGTTTTCTACACTAATATTTATATTTACCTGCTTATTTTTTTTAGGTATTTTTTAATTCAGAAAAATCACAGATTTTAAAAAATGTCCAGAGAGGGGTATAATTTGACGTTTCCGGGTTCGATCGGGGTTTTAACTTCGTTAACACATCACCTAATGTTCTAGCTAGGCTCTAATACCACTATAGGGTTACTAGGCATACTAACAAGGCTCTACAAGGCATCGACCATGCCAAAATTAAATTTTTATGTGCCGAACAACCCTAAGCTAGATCGTATACTAGAGATTAGGCGAAGAAAATAGCAAGTAAACAACTTTACGACTAAGGGTATGCGAAATACAACCTTTGTATATCGGTCATTCACTTCCAGAGTTCCTTGTCGTAGTCCCTTCGCTGCTATCAAAGTTCTCCCGGGCTCTTGCATGGCTTCACGAGGCGAAAGATGCGACCTTGCTTGAAGTCTCCGAGGCCGAAGATGATCTACGTCGAGGGAATTCCGACTCAAGATACTACTTCACTAACGAGAGAATTAGTGAAGTAAACACCCTAAACAAAAGTGCTAATCTAGTAGAGGATGGAGAATAGGAAGTGGGTTCTCTTTGGAATTTTATTTCTCACAAAGTTTCACTCTTTTTTCAAAACCCTAGCAAGCTTTTTCTCTTGCTCAATGAAGAAGAAGATGAACAAAAGAAAAGAATGAGGATAATGATCAAGTGAAGTAAGCTAACCATGGTGAGTGAGTATCATATACTAACTCTTGTAGAGACATTACCATGGTTAAGTGTTAAGGTTAGGTTAAAACCCAAAGTAAAAACAAATTTAGTGGACTTTACTCAATGCATCTACAATCTTCCACAAGCTTCATGCATTTTCTAATTTACCACTAATTTTGTAATTACTTTTAAATGTGAAAACCCAACATAAAAAATAGCATGGTGTATGTCTCATACACCCAAGTCAAGTGTATCATCAACCATGATACATAAATATAACATATTTTAATATATATCATATATATAGTAAAGATTTGTACATGTGAGAAAAAACCCTAAGTGAACATATGTTAGTTAATGTAAACTAGTATATCAAATATACAATTATACAATAAATTATTAAATCAACACTTGACTTAATAATCCGGTCATATTACATATAACCGACTAACATTCAATGTATCGACTTATCGAATCAACACTTGTTTCGATAACCCGGTTATATCATATATAACCGACTGATACATAAAGTCGCGAGAATATAATACGGTATCACATACACGCATTATTCTCGGTCCCGCACATATCACATATGCACTCCTATTTCGTTTTGCCTGAGCCAGTAAAACATCTACGTAGGACTCTAAAGACTCGTCAATACGCCGGCAGTAGGTGATGATCACATCAAGAACCCATAAGCCGTCAGCGGTACTAGCTGGACGTAACGACTACCCGGGTATTGAGCGATCAGAAGATCAGCAAGCAAGCCCGCTCCAACTCCTGTAAAAGCCTGCCGGTAACACTTCCCGTACAGTCTGGTCTCCTCGTCTGATATGTCGCATATCAAGTCTAGGGATGGTAAACGTCAGACCCCAATAACCGATAAGTCGTGCCGATGTGAGGCTCATAACGGGTCGAGAAACTACTGGTAACACTTACCAGTAAATCTCTAAATCAGCCCTGGCCAGGGACTTCCCTATTACGGCCAATCGAGCACTGCGCAACATCAACCCCCAAAACCGGGAGAGACGAAACCGCTCCTATCGCTCATTGCCTCCATGTGACTCAGGACTGTACCCAAAAACCACCGTTTTGCACGCCCTCATGGATGTGGTAAGGTGGAAATCAAAGCACAGTGGGAATCACACAAGACTCTATGACGATCTCGGGTCTACAGACTAACCTGCACAAGTGTCACCAAAGAACTGCCATCTGACGTGAGGTATAATACCATCTGGGAGTTCTCGGCGAGTCCGTCCAGTGTACCCAATCTCCACCGAGCACCTGTATACCATCTCTGATGTCAAACACCAATGGATATGGGATCATCCATTGCCCATCTCATGGGTCGAGAAGCGTATACGCTAGTCTACACTTGTATATCGATGCCCCGTCTCGATACACCCACAACTAGGGACCTTGAAGGATGTACTTATGGACTACCATGTCCCCACTAGTATGATCCGCATCATAGTCCAGGTAGTCAAGTACACATCCTAAGGGCTTTACCAACATGTAACTATAAGACAGTATAAAGAGACAAGTATACATGTTAAAGTAAAGAGCAACCAGATAGCATACTATCATGTCGAGCAAGAAAGTCCTCTCTATATATGTCCAAGCATCCAATATAATATACATCATCTGTACAATACTGGCCTCTAGGGCATACATACAACTAACAGATTCAACTTTGGTTTGTTTTCTTAGCATTAATGTAATGCAGTCCCATCAATTAATCCAACCATTGTAGAAAACAACGAAATTATAACGTACGCTTATGCCATCCGCATTCGCCATAGGGCCCCGTCATCACCCGTTAGGTTACTTAACTAACGACAGAGCGGGGGCTGGACTAGCGCGGATGAAAAACAAGAGCAACGTCTACTAGATATCATATATAGATATATACATTCGTCAGACACAATGATAGGCATTCCAGATCACAGATGAACATATTGGATATACTAGGAATCCGCGTTTCGTTTGAGCCTGTAACGAAATACGGATTACACGGTCGTGATGAATAGCCAAACCCCACCCTAGACCCCTATGGGTGCGGAAAACTACCCGCCAAATACCAAAAATGAAGCAACCTCCCTCAACAAAGTGAGTAGGCCACTCGGCACTTCAAAGTACCCATTAGTTTGTGCACCCCACCTTGGGTCTTTCCTAGGAGCAAAAACAGTAAAAGAAATAATACAACAGTGGCTACAACCTCAACCCGGATGTGCCCCACAAAAATAATATTACATCACTTTACAAATTTTACATCTAATGAAAGAATAAAAACCCTCATCTCACATCCCCGGCTATTCATCACGACGATCCAACAAGTTCAAATACACAAACCAATATAACATCATCACGGATATGTGCAACCCCGACTAATCGACGTATAGCAATTAGTCAACACTTCCAAACACATATATACAACACAGAGCTTGTAAAGTAACTACGAAAATAGAATTCCGCACGCAATTAGCAAACTTAAACAATTTTCCAAGTTTTGAAAATCTAGTGAGCTAATGTTTCAAAATCGATAGTTTTGAGCTAATCCGGGATTCGAAACGAACTCGAAACCCATCCGAAGCTTCGCGTAGGTGAAGAAACATGATAAGATGTCGAATGGGGGGCCTCGGGGGGTGCCCACCCCTGGGGTCCACCATGAGGTGGCCCCCAAAGGAGGACAGACCCGAGAGCACCTATTTCTTATGCTCTCGGGTCAACAGCCACCAAGGCCACCAATTGGTGGTCTTGGGGGGTGTTCTCGGAAGTTGGTCCAATCCGAGGTGTCCCCGGGGTGCGCACATTTCACCCCGTTGCTTCTCGGTTCAAACCGTAAGCCCGCGGGGTGCGCAAACAACTCAAAGTATCACTTTTGAAAACCGTTTTTGTTGATAGTTTTCCGGCGACAAAAACGGCGGAATTCTAACATCGTTACAAGCTAACTAGGGTTTATGAGAGGCTCTGATACCACTTTTAGTCAATGTTATGCACCCCACGTGTTCGCGGGGAGGTGGAATAAGCAAAAAATGATTTTTACGGGCTTCGCAATATCGACTTTAGTAAGGATCGAACAAAAAACCCTATCTAGCAATCTATATGAGGTTTAACTACTCGGATGAATGTTATACCTCGTAGAATCGTGTCCTTCTTGTCTTCTCGCTTTACTCCTTCACCTCGCGGGCTCCTTTGAGTGGAAATGGATAGCAATTCCTCGTAGGCTTCTCGAAGTCGAAGAAGATCCACCCGAAAGTTCCAACCTTAAGCTTAACCTCCAAGTTGAGGCAACTAGATCACTTGGCTTGCTAAACTAAGTAACCTAGAGTGAGTAGAGTTTGATTTTGGATTGCTTAGTTTCACTAACCTTTGATTCTTTACACATGAGACACTAGGGTTTTCGAGAGGAAGAGGAAGAAGGAGAGAGTTAGCATCAGAGTTCACTTGAGAAAGAGAAAAGATTTTTGATAATGATAATAGAAATTGTGATGGCTAGCTTGACATGACCACAACCATGTGATGAAAAAATATATCCTCAAAAATATCTAGCTCACAAAAATATCTCAACAAAATATCTAAAGTCAAAAAGTCAAACCAAGTCAAATGGTCAATACAAGTTGCCATGCCATAATTATCAATAGCAAAAATAACAAATACTTTTTTTCACCTCATAATTGTTTTAATCAAGTCAATGGTCAAAACCCTAATGCGATATCTCCTTCTATACCTCTCGCATCCGTATATACATACTGGCATCCGTGTTCCGAAAAACACGAATACAATGAGACGAAACTAATCCAACAATCAAATACTAGGATCCGGCTTAAACCAAAGCGCACTAGTATTGTCCGCTCGAAGATCACACGCGCACAAGTACACGTATGTGAACGAACCCTGTCGTAAAACCATACGACCTCTACATCGTTTCGCCCGAAGCTGGAAAACTCTCTGTGTTGGACTCTAAAGACTCGATAGTACGCTGGCAGTAGGTTTAACCACAAGCATATCAGAGGTACTAGCTGCACGTAACGGCTACCCAGGTATCTGTCGATAAGAAGGCCGATAAGCAAGCTCATCTAAACTCATGCTGAGCCTGTCTGTGGTAATCTCCGTACAGTCCGGTATGTTCGTCTAAGAGTGTCGCATATCGGGCCTAGGGGGGCTGTAAACGTCAGACCCCTAATAGTGGTATAAGTCGTGTCGGAGTACAGTCCAAAACACCCTGAGAAACTACTGGAGTACCTACCAATAAATCTCGTTTGCCCTGGCCAGGGACTTTGTGTAATGGCGTCCCGAACACAGCGCGACATCAACCTCCAATACCGGGAGAGATAAATGCTATCTAACCGCCACTGCCTCCAAGTACTTCGGGACTGCACCCAACTACTACCTGTTTGCACAACTTAATAGAGCCATGGTAGGGTAGTAATCTAAGAACAGTGGGAACACACTTGTAGCGAAGTAGCAGTGTCAAGTCAACGGACTAAGCTGTACTCATGTCATCTGGAAACTGGTACCTAACAATAGGTATAGTACCAACCAGCAGTACCCCACGAGTCCGTCCAGTGCAACTCATTACCCAATGAGCACCTGCATACTATCTCCAGTACGACGTACTGATGGCTGTGGGACAGACCATTTCCACTGTAAGGATGAGAAGCGTATACACTAGTCTACTTTGGAGTATCGATACCCTATCTCGATAATCCTAAGATTAGGGACCTTTACAAGGATGTGCTTGTAGACTACCCAGCCCCACTAGTGTGACTGACATCACAACGCTGGTAGTCAAACAAAGATCCTGAAGGCTCTATCAATATGTATTAGTAATACGTTAAAAGAAACATATACACATATTAAGATAGATACAAACCAAGTAGCATACTACCATATCGAGCAAGACTGTCATAAATCCGTGTATATATCCCAAGCTTCTAAAATGTAATATACAAACTAGTACTATACAATAATGGCCTCTAGGGCATATCACACTAATAGTGTATGTGCGGTTTGTAGGGTATATACTTTCTAAATTTGGACTCAAGAATAGAAACTATTTTTCAGGCTTATCCTTCACTAAAGTTTTCAATACTTTCCCTTCATCTCGACTTAACTCAAGAATTGAACTCAAGATTACCTATTTCTAAAAAAAATGCAAGGACGTATATATACCAAGGTTAAACAGAAGGAGAGTTATTTTTAGGGTTTTCAATTTCTAAGCCTAGGATTTAATCATTTCTAACGTATTAACTAAACCTTCGAAATAAAAATCTAAGTTACCCTATTGGCCAACTTGACGACAAAGTTTTTTTTATTTTTTTAAAATTTTTCGATTTTTATTGGTTTTTAAATAAGTATGCAAATACAAGATATACACATGAATGCGAAGGTAGAAAGCTTACCGAGAACACCCCCAAACTTAAAATTGATAGTGCCCTCACTGTTAGGCTATACCAAGAGGGTCAAAATTGTCGGCGCTCACCCTTTTTTTTAATTTTATTTATGAACAGAAAAAGAAAACAAAATATATATACACAAAAAGTCCCCCCAAACTTAAGTGAAACAGTGTTTTCACTGTTAAGCGTTGAAGTTCAAGTTAGGGGGAAAGAACAATATTAATCTATACAAGGTCTTACACAGGCCGAAAGTTAGCACCACCATTCAAAAATTTTATCGCGATAGTGTGCAGGTTGGTGAAAGAATGCAGAGAGGAAAGAACTGGAGAGTACCCGAGACCGTTTGGGGATGGAAGCGGGATACGGTCTCGGTGGAGGAGAAGAATGGTGAAGGGGAGAAAAAAATGGAATACGAATATGAGGGTGGAAATGGAGTGAATAAATTAGTACCATTTGTAATGACCGATGTGTAAAAAGCGATTGTACTAATCTATCAATCCGTTGAGAAATGGGATCAATCCTCTCAATATTTATGAGAAAACATGGGTAGACCGAAATTGGTGAACCAGACACAGGAAATGAAAGTGATACGGTGTCCTGCGAAGTAGGAACAATGGAAAGGATGGAGGGAAGTGATCAAGGAATGCGATCGGTTAAACGTTCAGGAGGGTGAACATGGTCTATGAACGGGATAGGATGAATTGGAAAATCTGACTCATTTAATAAAACTGGTTCATCCTCAATGTTATCCTCAAAATTTTCCTCAAAAGTTAGCTCATCCATGCATTCGTCATCAATTTCCAAACGCATATGGGATTCGGGAAAAACAGTTAATGACTCAGGATGATGTCCACACGGAAGTGAAAAGACATGATGAATTGGTGAGAAAAACTCATCCAAAACTGCGGGTTCATCATCCAAAATATTCCCAGTGTCAATATTCTCATTTAAGTGAAAATTATTTTTCTCAGACATCTCATCAAAAGCATGGATTTCAATCAATTGTGGATCTAAGATAGAGGCGTAGGGTTCAAAGGGATTGGGTGTGGTTTCACCTGACAGGGTCCCTTTACAATCCGGTAAATCAAACACTACAAAGTCGCACAACTCATTAAACATTCTATCTTCAATTGGTGAATCATTTGAGACACTTTATAGACTTTCAAAACTGTAGTTGTAGAATTCAATTTGCAATAGGTAAGTTTGATTTGAAAGGGTGTACTGCTCACTCTCACTACTCAAATTCTCAATCTGTCCTATCGCTTCATCATACATTGGAAAATTTGGAGCTAGTTGGAAACTAGCTGCCTGTTCGTTAGGTTGTATGAAGGCGGCCATGGACGCATTCAAATCCACCATTTTTTGGCATGACGCTACCCAAAATTCTTCCAACGACTGCTCAAAACTAGACATGGGCTATGAAGGGGTTTCAGTAAAAGATTGAAACTCGTTTGGATACTTGAAACTCCCAAAGGGTTGTTCAGAAGAAATTTCTAGGGAAGGTGTAAAAGTCGGGTAGGATTGGTAGGAATCGAATGGTTGGACAGGATTAAGATCAATATTATGATAAGGAGGTGATTGGAATTGTTGATCAAAAGAATTGGAAGTGGTGAAAGGAGTGAAAGATCGGCTACAGGATTGTTCAATTCGGTCAGTGATGGACATGGGTTTCGGAGTTGTAACATGACTCTCAAAAGGGGTATCAACGTAAGAAGGTGGGGGAGGATGAAACGGTTGATACAAAATGGATTGCGGAGTCCAGTTGTTTGTCCTAGATGCGTCTATCCGATCTTTCAAAGAAATTTTGGGCATGGTGGGATCATTCGAAGTTCGACCAAAGCAAGAACCGTAGGAAGTAATGTCTGGTTGTGGGTACCATAGTTCGGAAAGAGTTGGTCTATGTGGGTAGCCATGATATGAAGAGAAGAAGAAGAAGAGGAGGAGGAGAGGAAAAAGAAAGTGATTTTTTATTTTATATGCTAGTTATTAACAAAAGTATGAAATATACACAAAACAGAAATAATCACAACACAATACCACATACTTAATCGGTCTAGGGTTCACCTAGGTCAACTAGAGCTGTTCAAGAACTTTATTGTTGAAGTAAAACTGTATCGAGAAACGGGCTCAAGATATACTGATCACGAGGCCAGGTAAGTGCATAGATAAGGGGAGGTTTTCCAACGCTTTCGCGAAGTACCTTAATTAGATAACCCTTTCTCTTTTGGCGGTTTCGCCATGAACACTTTCCTAGACACCCCGTGAATGATATACCGTTAAGCGGTGTTCTAAACACAGTTAACTTCTCCTAATGAGCGCGAAGTCCTTAAAGGCTTAATGTCTAGATTCTTTTAAAATTTGTGCGGGTAAACGTTATGCTCAATTTCGTGATTTGTCGGCCACGAAAAAGGTGGTGAAATCCTTTATCGTATGTTGTGGGGTTTGCTTGCCCTTAAATCCGTATTAATGGATGCAATGCGCAAGTTAATGAAAAAGTTACTCAAAGTATCAAACAACCATTTTTTATGTTTAGGCACGGCATTGCAACAAATACGGGTTAGTCACTTTTGGCGTTTGACAGCGAACTTGCAAAGAATCCTGTAAAGATAATATATTGGATGTGTCGGATTTGAGAAGAAGGTGTTAGGAAATACGTACCGATAAGTTTTCGGGTTATGAAACCCATGTTGAATTCAATCCGGTTAGCTTGAAAAGTTCGCTTGCGTGGATCAAACTACCCGGATCTTTGGCACTGTACTTCGCAATCACCTTAGTTTGAATATACACTTTGCTCCGCACGATCGCAGTTCGCAAATCCGTAAAAAATCTGCAAATGTCGGAAAAATGGATTTTTAGTGTGAAAAAGTGATATGAATGCCCAAACTTCTGCACATATATAATTAAAAAAATCAAACAATAAAATTTGGATGATAATAGAACACTGGAGCACAGAGAAATTTTGGAGCAAATGGGGAAGAAAAATCCGGCGGCGCCGGGTTTTAGAAGGATCCCTCCGGTCTTCCTTGGGAGTTGGGGCTCCAACTTTCTTCTGATGTCTCAGTGTTCTACTAGTGTCTCAATGTTATTGTTTAATTTTTCTAATTAGCCCAAAAATGCTAGCAGGTCAAATTTCCAGAGAGCAAAAACTTAGGAATGTCAATTTTTGTTTTGGTTTTGAATTTTTTTTGATTTTTTTAGTTTGTTTTTAGAATGGTGTTAGAATTATGAACAGGATATACATATATTAACCTGAAATAAAAGGAATCAAAACATTACCGTCTCCCCGGCAACGGTGCCAATTGATTGGATCGCGCTTGCGCGCGCCGCATTTAAGTTTTAAAGTTAACCGCAATCAAGACGGCGTCGCGTGTAGTTATCCGCGATGAGTACGGGTCGTCCACAGGGAGACGGTGCATTTCACGCTCTTGTTATGACGAGTTAATGCGAGGTTCGGAATTGTTCGAGTCTAACTTATGTGTGTGTGTATGCAAAGTAAAAGTTGTTAGGAATAGTTAGGTTAGTGTAAGTTAGGGAAATCCGTACTCAATCCTTTATGCCGAGCTTGACCATTGATGCCAGAGCAATCGACAACAACGTGGATTAGGGTGCTTAAGCACGGTATTAGTGAAATCTGGCTTATTGACCTTTTTCCGTCTGTTCTTGTCTCTTGACTTTCGCCTCCAGCCAAACCGAACGTAACCGGTCACGGTTAGGGATCGCCGATACCTTGGTTTGGTAGAGTACCTAACGGAGCGCTTGCGTAAGGTTTGGGCGGAGTTCAATTGGAAAATATCGAGCAAAAGAAATGAGCAAAGAAAATCTTAACTTACAATACCATTCTTTTTTCTAAAAACACCATTATTTACAAACCATCAAAACAACAAAAAGAAAGAGCAAATGAAACGATAAAAGAAAAGAACAACACTGCAAATAAGTAAATGGCAAGGAATAAAATAGCAAGTAAGTAAATGGCAAGAAATAAATACTAAGAACCCAAGTGCAAAATGAAATTTTT
The DNA here is from genome assembly GCA_030015575.1 of Agapanthus africanus. NCBI lineage: Eukaryota > Viridiplantae > Streptophyta > Magnoliopsida > Asparagales > Amaryllidaceae > Agapanthus > Agapanthus africanus. Next base: position 238,071,936 of record JASDDO010000029.1, on the reverse strand, counting down.
ATTAAGTCCAAGTGATGATACAAACCACGAGTTCAATAACCAGAACATAAACTTGCAAGCTCAATGAAGAGGTTGCAAGATCAAAAGAAGGCAAAGAACTCAAGGTGAACTAGCTCTGTACAAGAACTAAAACAAAGTGGAAAATAAACAAAAAGTGTTTCCCAGTATCAAGTGTATCCCTTCCCATGCTCACTAATCTGTATTTATAGGCCCAAAATAAGATTAAACATACAATAAAAATAAGATGATGTGACAGCAAGGAATGGACAGAAGAAAATTAGGGCTAACTAGTCAACAAAAGACCGGCGCCGCCAGATTTTTGGGCTATTTCGCTGGTAGAAATGATGAGTCTGGGGCTCGTGTTGGTTCTATGATGATGTGTTCTCTCGAAAATTCCACTGGTGTTGTTTGATTTGTTTATATGAATATGGTCTGCATTCAGGGATTTGGAGGGAAACATGTAGCTTTATATCACATCACAACTTTTTTGCATTTATCATTCATGTCCTCCATGTGTGCCCACCATGTGCCATGGGCAGCCCCACCATAGTCTATGTGCCAAAGAGTTATGTGCACACTTGTATTGTGTTGGAACAAAATTGTGTACACATTTAATTGTTGCAAAAGAACACTTTGGATATCAATCGGTTTGCAGTTCCGGTTGCAGTGTCGGCTCACAAACGTTATATCCGTGATTTTGAGTGTGTTTCCAGTTTTGTGTCACGGATACCTGTAATCTGTATTTACCGAGAAGACACGGGTTAATAGTACCGATATATAACAAAACAGATAATGAATGAGTGGTATTGAAATGTAGTTTTCTGTGATAAACAAGAAGCGTATACACTAGTCTACTCCGGAGTATCGATGCCCCGTCTCGATAATCCAATGACTAGGGACCTGTATAAGGATGTGCTTATATACTACCCAGCCCCCACGAGTGTGACTGCCATCACAACGCTGGTAGTCAAGCAAAGATCCTAAGGGCTTTACCAATATGTATAAGTGATATGCTAAAACAAACACATGCACATATTGAGGTAGAATCAAACTAGGTAGCATACTACCATATCGAGCAAGACTGTTATTATAACTGTGAAATATTCCAAGTATCCAATATGTAATATACAATCCAGTATGATACAATAATGTCCTCTAAGGCATATATCACTAACAATCTCCCACTTGCACTAAGGCCATGTATTGGCATATGGCAGACCTATCATCTCGATTAGCCGCTCGAACTAAGTCTGAGGAATAGCCTTTGTGAGTGGATCTGCAGTGTTGTTCTCTGTCTCTGCTCTCCGCACCTCGATCTCCCGTCGATCAATGATCTCCCTGATAAGGTGGAACCGCCTCGGGATGTTTCTGGACTTCTGATGGGACCTTGGTTCCTTCGCCAAAGCTATAGCGCCGTTCTTATCAAAATACAGCAGTATTGGATCAACAATAGATGGAACCACTTGAAGCCCTGTCTCGAACTTTCTGATCCAGACTACTTCTTTCGCGACATCATAAGCAGCTATATACTTAGCTTCCATAGTTGAGTCTGCAACGGTTTCCTGTTTGGAGCTCTTCTAAACAACCGCCACTCCATTGAGGGTAAAGACATGACCCGACTTGGACTTGGAGTCATCCTTGTCACTCTGGAAGCTGGAGTCGGTGAAGGCCTCGATCTGGAGGTCTTCCCTGCCGTACACCAAGAACATCTCCTTAGTCATTCTCAGGTACTTGAGAATGTTCTTCACTGCTATCCAGTACTTCTCCCCTGAGTTTGACTAATACCGGCTTACAACGCTCAGGGCGTATGCTACATCTGGTCTGGTACACAACATCTCATACATTATAGAGCCTACCGCAGATGCGTAGGGTATAGTAGACATGCGAGACCTTTCCAACTCAGTCTTGGAAGACATCTCTTTGGAGAGGGTGATTCCGTGACAAGACGGTAGATTACCCCACTTAGAATCTTCCATACTAAATCGTTTCAGTATGGTGTTGATGTACCTTGACTGTGAGAGTCCCAACATCCGTTTAGATCTGTCACGATAGATCTGGATCCCTAGAATGTAGGAGGCATCACCCAGGTCCTTCATGGAGAACCTTTGTTACAAGAATCCCTTGACTGATTGTGTAGGGCTCCTAGGCACACTCAAGAGGTCTCACAAGGCATCAACCATGCCAAATTCAAATTTTTCCGGTGCCGAGAAACCCTAACGCGATCGTTGACTAGAGAATAAGGCGAAACTACAAGCTAGTTAACAACTTAACTATGAGTGAACGAAAATACAACCTTTTTAGATCCGGTCCTCCACCTCCTTAGCTCCGTGATGACGTCCCTCCGCTGCGATCATCGGATCCTGGACACTGGCGATGGTTTCGTCGGAGAAATGATCGGGCTAGGTCGTCGACTTCGATGCCGAAGATGATCTACGTCGAGGCAACTCAAGATCAAGCTCCAACTTCACCAAGTCATGAAACTTATGAAGAAAACACCCTATACTACATGGCAAGTGGTAGAGGATGAAGAAATAGGAAGTGGGTTCACTTTGGATTTTGATTTCTCACTTGGAATCATCACTTGACATTTTTGAAGCAAGCTTTTCTTTTCTTTCTCATGAAGAAGAAGAAGAAGAAAAGAATTATCAATTAAATTCAAAAATAAAAATGAAGTGATGGTTATCATAATGCAACCATGGTTTAGTGTAGAGAATAAACTAGGATTTAGTTAAATGATTAGGCTAAGGGTAAAACAAAATGGAAGACTTATTCAAAGATGCTTTGAAGCTTCAAGAAGCTTCAAGCACAGAAACAAAAAGAAAGCCACCATTTCATTATATTTTCATAAAATAAATAAATAAAATAAAACCCTAAACCCTAACCATTAACTAAACATGGTTTAAAGCAAACACTAACCCAAGTTTGCATGCATCATCAAACATGATACAATCTTGTGCACAAAAATATATCACATATACAATGTGCACAATCAAGTGAGAAAATTATCTTAAGTGAACCAATACTAGTTAATGTAAAGTAATATATCAAATATATAATTATACATTAAATCATTAAATCAACACTTGATTTAACGATCCGGTCATATCGCATATGACCGACTAATATCCAATGTATCGACTTATCGAATCAATCCTCGATTCGATAACTAGGTTATATCGCATACAACCAATCGATACATTCATCGCGAGAAAAGAATATAGTATCACATACTGGTATTATTCTCGGTCTCGCACATATCTCATATGCGCTCCTATTTCGTTTCGCTTGAGCCAGGAAACCTCTGTGTAGGACTCTAAAGACTCGTCAATACGCCGGCAGCAGGTGATGATCATATCAAACACCCACAAGCCGCAAGCGGTCTGCTAAACGTAACGGACACCCGGGTATTGAGCGATCAGAACATCAACGAGCAAGCCCGCTCACACTCCTGTGAATCCAACCAGTAACACTTACCGTACAGTCCGGTCTGTTCGTCTGATATGTCGCATATCTCGCCTAGGGGTGGTAAACGTCAGACCTCAGTAGCTCGATAAGTCATGTCGATATGAGGTCTATAACAGTTCGAGATACTACTGATAACACTTACCAGTAAATCTCAGCAACCCTGGCCAGGGATTTCCGGTTATAGCCAATCGAACACAGCGCAACATCAACTCCCTATACCGGGAGAGACGAATCCCCTCCTATGGCTCATTGCCTCCATGTGATTCGGGACTGTACCCAAAAGCCACCGTTTTGCACGCCCTCTTGGACGTGGTAAAGTGGAAATCAAAGCACAGTGGGAATCATACAAGACTCTATGACGATCTCGGGTCAACAGATTACTCTGTACCAGTGTCACCAGAGAACTGCCATCTGACGTAAGGTATAATACCATCTGGGAGTTCTCAACGAGTCCGTCCAGTGTACCCAGTCTCCACTGAGCACCCGTATATCATCTCTGATGTCAAACACCAATGGATATGAGATCTTCCATCGCCCATCTGTATAGGTCGAGAAGGTATACGCTAGTCTACTCTGGTATATCGATGCCCCATCTCGATACACCCACGACTAGGGACCTTGAAGGATGTACTTATGGACTACCATGTCCCCACTAGTATGATCTGCATCATAGTCCAGGTAGTCAAGTACACATCCTAAGGTCTTTACCAACATGTAACAGAGAGACAATCAGTATACACGTTAAGGTAAAGAGTAACCAGATATCATACTATGATGTCGAGCAAGAAAGTCCTCCCTATATATGTCCCAGCATCCACTACAATATACATCCTATGTACAGTAATGGCCTCTAGGGCATATATATAACTAACAGATTATAGCATAGGAATGTCATTTCCTATCAAGAGAATGTCATCCACATACAGGATGAGGAATACCACACTTCTCGCCACAACTTTACTATATATGTATGGATCATCTGGATTTTTGATAAAGTCGAATTCTTTGACCATCTCATCAAAACAGATGTTCCAACTCCGCGATATCAGCTTTAGTCTATAAATGGACTTAAGCAACTTGCACACTTTCCCGATGCTCCCACTCTGAATGAAACCCTTCGGCTGATCCATATAGACGCACTCTTCCAAATTTCCATTAAGAAAAGCGGTCGTTACGTCCATCTGCCAGATGTCATAGTCATAGAGGGCAGTAATGGCAAGAAGGATCCGAATGGATTTGAGCATAGCCACTGGAGAAAAGGTTTCATCATAGTCCAAACCAGGTCTTTGACGAAAACCTTTTGCAACAAGTCTAGTATAGGGTGTTTTTCGTCACCCCATTGAGATGGGAATATGCACGCGCTTGTCAGGCGTACTACAGATTCTCCCTGCCTGGGGTAGGCCGGGGTTTATTGATTGTGGGGATCCGAATCTCCGGCAGCCACGGACTAAGCTGCCGTTAATTACCCCTCGCCTTTGGGGCTAGGAAACCTCTGATTAACGGATTAAACTGGTCATGCGAACTCAATGTGCGGTGTGCGTGTGTTGAGTTTTGAAAAAGGGTTTTGGATATATCGGGAGCCACGCAAAGTTTTTACGGGGGCCCCGCTACCCGGATAGCGGGCTGGGGGTCAAGGGGGCTAGCAGCCCCCTTGCGGGGTGCGGGGCAGCGCCCCGTTAGAAATGTTTTTCTAACAGGGACAGTGTCGTGGTGTATGTGTATATGCACATATGTATGCCTATGTGTGTGTGTATATATATGTATATATGTGTGTGTCTATATATATATATATATAGATAGATAGATATAAGAAAGAGGGGGAAAAGGCATCCAAAGGATGCGTAGGGCCAGCGCCTTGGGCGCCGTGCGCCCAGGTGCTGTGCGCTCAGGCGCTAGCGTGCCACGTGTCGGCATGTGCGCTCTCTGTGCTTGAGCACAAGCACGCCACGTGTCGGCACGTGGGCGCTTTGCGCTTCAGCGCCTGACGCTCGAGTGTAAGTGCGCCACGTGTCGGCACGGGGGCGACTTGCGCTTGAGCGCTGGGCGCTCGAGCGTAAGTGCACCACATGTCGGCATGGGGGTGACATGCGTTTGAGCGCTGGGCGCTTGAGCGCAAGTGCGCCACGTGTCGGCACGGGGGTGACTTGCGCCAGAGCACTTGCGTTTAAGCGCAGGCGCGCCACATGTCGGCACTGGGGCGACTTGCGCTCGAGCGGTTGCGCTTGAGCGCAAGCGCGCCACGTGTCAGCACGTGTGCGCTTTGCGCTCGAGCACAGGGCGCTGTTGTGCAAGCGCGCCACGTGTCGGCACGTGGGCGCTTTGCGCTTGAACGCAAGCGCGCCACGTGTCGGCACGTGGGCGCTCTGCGCTTGAGAGCCGGCAAGGAAAAGAGGCTTTTAGCCTAAAAAGATTCTTGGAAGAGAAATCAGAGTGGAGTTGGACTCCTAAGTGTGTTTTTGGGGTTAATGGAAGGTGTTCTTCTTCCTCCTCTGTTAGCTGGATCTTGAAGATCAAGAGATGTGAGATCTCAAAATCTCTCCTTTTTGGAATCTAAAGACAGATCCAAGTTTCCCTTTGTGGGTTTGGTGGTGAAAAACTATCTTATTTTTGAAAAGGAAAAGTAAAACTCTTGATTTAATTCAAAAGAAAGAAAAAGGTTTGAGACGTTCAGAAAAGGGAAAGAAATACAAACCCTAGTTTGTTTTTTGAGAGAATGAAAGTGTTCCTTTTTTATTCATCATCATGTTGCCTTATATAGGCTTACATATTTATATATAGCCCCTTAGGCTTTACAAAAATGGCATTTTAGCCATCTCATGGCTCATGTGCCATTTCATTTTTGCACATAAGCCATGGGCTTACAAAATATCGGCTTTATGCCCATTTTGTTTACATTCATGCATAAAAAATTACAAAAAAATTATTTATTACATGGTCTATATTTTGGCATGGAGGAGGCTGGCCGCGGGCTCGACTTGTGCATGGGCCCGCTTGACCTGGGCTTGGGCCCACCAAGCTTGAGGGTTGACCTTGACTTTGACTCGGTCAACCGGGGTGTAAATTTTTACCCCAACAAAGTGCCCCCCATCAATGAATGCACACCGCATGCATGAGTTGTGTGCACGAAATTGATGGATCTTGAAGCTAGACTTTGAGGTGGAACATCATTCCGGGGTGGAGCATCATCCTAGGTAGCATGATTCCTGGGGATCGGAGCATCATTCCGATTCGCGGAGCATAATTCCAATGTCGGAGCATCATTCCGAAGAGCGGAGCATCATTCTAGGGATCGGAGCATCATCCCGAAGAGCGGAGCATGATTCCAGGGATCGGAGCATCATTCCGATGAGCGGAGCATCATTCCAAAGGATCAGAGCATCATTTCGAAGAGCGGAGCATGATTCCAGGGATCAGAGCATCATTCCGAAGGGCGGAGCATGATTCCAAGGATCGGAGCATCGTTCCGAAGGGCGGAGCATGATTCCGAGGGATCGGAGCATCGTTCCGAAGGGCGGAGCATGATTCCGAGGGATCGGAGCATCATTCCGATGAGCGGAGCATCATTCCGGAGGATCGGAGCATCATTCCGAAGAGCGTAGCATGATTCCAGGGATCGGAGCATCATTCCGAAAGGCGGAGCATGATTCCAAGGATCGGAGCATCGTTCCGAAGGGCGGAGCATGATTCCAAGGGATCGGAGCATCATTCCGATGAGCGGCAGACATTCTGACCGAAGCATGATTTCGATGCTGAGGTAGATTCCTAGGCGAAGTATAATTCCGACAAGGAAGGAAAATATTCCGAGGCGAAACATTGATTTCGACATGGGGTATATTCTGGGACGGAGCATGATTCCGGCGCAGAGCTTGTTAGCTGACTTGATTTCGAGACGAAGCATAATTTCGACAGGGAAGGCAGATACACCGAGACGAAGCATGATTTCGACGCGGGGTACACTCAGAGACGAAGTATGGTTCCGACGCAGAGCTTGCTGGTTGACTTGATTCCGAGGCAGAGCATAATTCTGACGAGGAAGGTAGATATCCCGAGGCGATGCATGATTTCGACACGGAGGAAATTCTGGGACGAAGCATCATTCCGCCGCAGAGGTTGTTGGTTTTACTTGATTCCGAGGCACAGCATAATTCCGGTGAGGAGGTAGATATCCCGAGGCGAAGCATGATTTCGACACGGGGTAAATTCTAGGACGGAGCATGATTTCGCCGCAGAGGTGGTTGGTTTGATTTGATTTGGGTTGACATCAGCATCGCTACACTGGGATATGGTACCAGGAGCGAATCATCATTTTTCATGAGAGGATTTGGGGATTGGTTTTTTTTGTTTGGCATCAGCATCGCAACACTGGAATATGGTACCAGGAGAAAATCATCATTTGCGTTTGCTTATTAGGAAACGATGGCTTAGGAGACAGGTTTTAGGTCCCTATCGCCTAAGACTTTTCAACTTTGTGAGCCGTAAGGGTCTCACAAAGCATTTTCTCCCTACAGGTCGTAAGGATCCCGTAGGTGTGTTTTCTCCTTAGGAGTCGTGTGGACTCCTAAGTGTGTTGCTCCTTTGTGAGTCGTAAGGATCTCACGTGGGAATTTTTTCCTCACAAAGTCGAGAGGACTTTGCGAGTGCATTTCATCTCTTTTTCACATGTTTGCGCCCTTTCGGGTTTTCACAAACTCGCCGGCAGTCCTGTTGTTTTTACTCACGGAGCCCTTCCGGGTTTTCATCCATGCCCATTTTGCTTGTGGACATACCATTTTATTTATTTTATTTTATTTTATTTTATTTTTCAATTTTTTTTGGACTTTGAATGCGGTCTCACCAGTTGGACTTGGTAGAGGTTGGGATCATTTTATGCCCATGGATTGTCTACGGTTTTGCAGGATGTATGATCCAGACCGTAGGGCCGGAAAAAATTTTGGGACTTTGTTGGTGTCTGCATCGCTGCACTGGAATATGGTACCAGGAGCGACTCATCATTCGCCGTTGGGGTATGGGATTTGGAATTTGGTTGGCGTCTGCATCGCTACAATGGAATATGGTACTAGGAGCGACTCATCATTCGCCATTTAGGGATTGGAATTTGGAATTTGGTTGGCGTCTGCATCGCTGCACTAGAATATGGTACCAGGAGTGACTCATCATTCGTCATTTAGGGATTGGAATTTGGAATTTGGTTGGCGCTTGCATCGCTGCACTGGAATATGGTACCAGGAGCGACTCATCATTCACCATTTAGGGATTGGAATTTGGAATTTGGTTGGCGCCTGCATCGCTGCACTGGAATATGGTACCAGGAGCAACTCATCATTCGCCACTTAGGGATTGGGGAGCGATGGCGTAGGAGACAGGTTTAGATCCCTATCGCCTAAGGCTTTTCAATTTTATGGGCCGTGAGGGTCCCATAAAAGCATTTTCTCCCTACGGGTCGTAAGGATCCCGTTGGTGTATTTATTCCTTAGGAGTCGTGAGGACTCCTAAGTGTGTTTTTCCTTCGTGAGTCATAAGGATCCCACAAAGGTTTGTTCTCCTCATGTAGCGTGAGGACACATGAGTAGGTCTTCTCAATGGAGCATAATTCTACAGGCGGAGACCAGCTGCGTAACTGGTGATTGCGGTGGGGCATGGATATGCTGAGAATTATTTGAGCCCATGGATTGTATACGGTAGTCAATTTGAGGACTAACCGTAGGGCCAGAAGAATTTTGGGAAACTGGATTTTGGTTGGCGTCTGCATCGCTGCACTGGAATATGGTACGTGGAGCGATTCATCATTCGCCTTTGTTTTGTTTGATTTTTGTTTTGTTTTATTTTTGTTTCACTGCGATTGCTCTATCATTTCAGCTTTTCTTATCGCGAAGATCGCGATTGCCCTATCATTTCGGCTATTTATTCGCGGTTGCCCCATCATTTCGGCTTTATTTTCATTTTTATTTTCACTCGCTGATTTTTATTGCGAGTTGCCCCATCATTTCGGCTTATCTTTATTTTTCTTTTATTTACACATTTTTTTATTTGTTCACATATTTCTTTTTACATTCCTAGTTTAACGACTTAGAGGTCGACTGTTCCCAGTTTAATGACATGGTGGTCGATTGTTTTCAGAGAAAGGCAGATGTCTGAGAGAATCAGTTTCACGAAGAACTTCAGTCTCCGTTTGTATGAAATTGGCGGTCGCATCTTGACTGTTTACTAACACGCATTTGGACAGTTCTATCTCTCCTGTCTTGTATTGCTTTTCGACCCAATTTTTGAAGATGAAGCAGTCCTCAATGGCATGACCTATCACTCTGTGATAGGGGCAGTATTTGTGTAGGGTTCCTAGGCACCCTCAAGAGGTCTCGAGAATGGACCATGGTTAGATATGATGGTTAGGGTTAAGCAAGAGACAAGAATGGTGGACTAGGTCAAAGTTTCATGAAGTTTCAACTAAACAACAAAACTAGCAACCATTCTTTTCTCATCTTTTCAAAACAAAATAAATGAATAAATAAACAAATGAATAAGATAATCAAAACCCTAATCATTAAGTAAACCATGGTTTAATCTTTACACTTAACCAAGTTAATATGCATCATCAAACATGATACAAACATGTGCATAAAAGTATATCACATGTACAACTTGCACAATCCAAGTGAGAAAATCCATTTAAAGTGAACCATTACTAGTTAATGCAAAGTAATATATCAAATATATAATTATACATTAAATCATTAAATCAACACTTGATTCAATGATCCGGTCATGTCGCACACAACCGACTAGTATACAATGTATCGGCTTATCGAATCAACGCTTGAATCGATAACTAGGTTATATCGCATACAACCATTCGATACATTCATCGCGAGAATGGAATACGGTATCACATACACGCATTATTCTCGGTCCCGCACATATCTCATATGCGCTCCTATTTCGTTTCGCTTGAGCCAGGAAACCTCTGTGTAGGACTCTAAAGACTCGTCAATACGCCGGCAGCAGGTGATGATCATATCAAACACCCACAAGCCGCAAGCGGTCTGCTAAACGTAACGGCCACCCGGGTATTGAGCGATCAGAAGATCGACGAGCAAGCCCGCTTACACTCCTGTGAATCCAACCAGTAACACTACCGTACAGTCCGGTCTGTCCGTCTGATATGTCGCATATCTCGCCTAGGGGTGGTAAACGTCAGACCCCAATAGCTTGATAAGTCGTGTCGATATGAGGTCTATAACAATTCGAGAAACTACTGGTAACACTTACCAGTAAATCTCAGCAACCCTGGCCAGGGATTTCCTGTTATAGCAAATCAAACACAGCGCAACATCAACCCCCTATACCGGGAGAGACGAATCCCCTCCTATCGCTCATTTCCTCCATGTGACTCGGGACTGTACCCAAAAACCACCGTTTTGCACGCCCTCTTGGACGTGGTAAGATGGAAATCAAAGCACAGTGGGAACCACACAAGACTCTATGACGATCTCGGGTCAACAGACTACTCTGTACCAGTGTCACCAGAGAACTGCCATCTGACGTGAGGTATAATACCATCTGGGAGTTCTCGGCGAGTCCGTCCAGTGTACCCAGTCTCTACTGAGCACCCGTATATCTCCTCTGATGTCAAACACCAATGGATATGGGATCATCCATCGCCCATCTGTATGGGTCGAGAAGGTACACGCTAGTCTACTCTGGTATATCGATGCCCTGTCTCGATACACCCACGACTAGGGACTTTGAAGGATGTACTTATAGACTACCATGTCCCCACTAGTATGATCCGCATCATAGTCCAGGTAGTCAAGTACACATCCTAAGGGCTTTACCAACATGTAACAGAGAGACCATCAGTATACACGTTAAGGTAAAGTTCAACCAGATAGCATACTATCATGTCGAGCAAGAAAGTCCTCCCTATATATGTCCCAGCATCCACTACAATATACATCCTATGTACAGTAATGGCCTCTAGGGCATACATATAACTAACAATCTCCCACTTGCACTAGGGCCATCTGTAGCAGTGGTTGTAGTATCTCATACTCAACCATCCCATAAAAATCTCTCTCTGGGAACAGGCCTTTGTGAGTGGATCCGCTGTGTTGTCCTCTGAATCTACTCTCCTAACCTCGATCACCCTGGAGATCAACCATCCCCATGATCAAGTGATACTGCCTTAGAATATGTCTGGATCACTGATGGGACCGGCGTTCCTTGGCATGAGTCACAACTCCATTGTCACACATTGGGAGGAACATAGTTCATCTCATGAACCAATATACACCCAAACGGCCTCTTTGGTAGCATCTTTAGTAGCGATGTATCCTGCCTTTATCGTCTAGTATGCCACGGTATCTAGCTTGGAACTCTTCCAACATACCGTCCCTTTACTGAGGGTAAAGACAATGCCTGCGACTGACATTCAGTCGTCTTTATCACCCTGGAACCCTTCCAGTGATTCTCCCCAGGATCGATTGATACCATCTCACTACATCTAGTGAGTATCCTAACATCCAATTAGATCTATCTCATAGATCCAAAACCCAGGATTTAGGAGGTATCACTTTGATCCTATATGGAGAATCATAGTGATAAGCGGAGATTGCTCGAGCGTAGCATAGGAAACTCCTTCCCTATCAAGAGTATGTCATCCACGTACTCTACGAGGATCGTCACCATACTCCCTACTACCTTTTTGTATATACAAGGTTCATCTACCATTTTGATGATGTCAAACTCTTTGACTACTTCATCAAAACAGATGTTCCAACTCCGCGATGCCTTCTTTATCCTATAAAGCATCTTGCACACGTTTCCGCTGCTCCCACTGTCTACGAAGCCCTCTGGCTGTGTACTTATAGACGCACTCTTCTAAAACATCATTTAGAAAAGCAGTCATGACACCCAACCACCAGATATCGTAGTCATGGTATGTAGCCGTGACAAGTAGGATCTGGATGGACTTAAGCATAGCTACTTGAAAAGGTTTCATCATTATCCACACCTGGTCAATGATGCAAACTTTTAACAAGTCTAGCTTTGAAAATCTCAACTTTTCCATCTACACCAAGTAATCTTCTCAAGATATACTTGCTCCTGATGGGGATTTAACCCTTCAGATATAGCAACCAAAGTCCATACTTTGTTGGAGTACATGGATTCCATCTCAGATCGCTAAGCATCCAGCCATTCTTACAGAGTCTTACTCCTGATGGCCAGCTCGAAGCTAGTTGGGTCATCATCTCATGATGCAATCCTCGCTCCCACTGTCATAGAGAAACAGAAGTATCTCTCAGATGGGTGAGGAACCCTACTAGATCGGCGGAGAGGCTGAGGTTCGTTGGTAACTATTGAATCCTGTGGTTCTTTCAAATCATCAGCTGCAGTTTGTATAGCTGGAACATTTCCAGTTCTACATAACTGACCTTGCCTCGAGCTTGTCCCGATTTTGCTTTTCAGACATAGGCTGGACAACCCCAAATCTTAACTAACTTAAGAGATGGGCTCTTCCCTTATCATATCAAATATGAAGTGGTAGGCAACTGATTTGATTTGAACCCTATTCAATAGGTATGCAACTTCTCAAGTGCATAACTCCCAAAAAGGTAACTCAGTAGTACTCATCATAGAGCACACCATATCATATAGGGTGTGATTGCTCCACCCCGATATACCATCGTGCTATGGTGTATCGGAGGAGTAATGCTGAGAGAGAATCTCATTCTCCTTTAGAAAAGTCCAGGATTTCCGTGCTCAAGTATTCTCCTCCTCGATCACATCAAAGGACATAATACTTATACCCTTATTGGTTCTCTACTTCTAACTTATATTCTATGAATATCTCAAAAGGTTCGGACTTGTGTTTCAACAGGAACATATGTCTGAATCTTGAGAGATTATCAGAGAATGTAATGAAGTACAAAGAACCAGTCTTGGCATGTGTAGACAGGGGACCTACATACATCAACATGTATCATCCCAAGAGTTCACTAACTCTTTCTCTGTTTCCAATAAACAGAGCTAGTGTCATTATATCTTTGTGACATGACTGGCGAGTTTCACAAGATGTAGATTCAAACTGATTTAAATATGCATCTACATGTAACTTCAGCTAGTCGGGTCGCATTGATCTGACCTAGTCTACAATACCTCAAGAAGGAATCGTTCAGTCTGAACTCTTCCTCTTGTGTGTGTTCAGTATACTAAAGAACTGTAGTTTGATTTAGAACATCAATGCTTTTAGATAACATGCCTGAACCGATCAACTTTTGATATAGAAAATGTTCAAAACATTATCCAACAATACAAAATTATATCCTTTCTTTACTAATAAAGAGAGAGATATGATTTTGTATATCAGGTTCGGTATCTAATAACATTCGTTCAGAATCAATGTATTGGTAATACAGGGTGACAGTGACCGACAGACTTGGCTGCAACACTTGCCCCGTTTTCTGCCTCATGAAACTTATCACCCGTTCTCAGTCCTCTACCTTTCTATAGCCCTATGTAACAGATTACATATTTGGGATCCTGATCTGGTATCACATACCCAGGACGTAAAGGATACTGAGAAACAGTTCTCTGTAATGAACACACCCGAAGATGATGCATCAGCATGCACTCTCTTCGTATGGGCGGCACGGGAATTCTGGTATTCCTTAATTTCCTGCTCTGTCTTATAACAATTATAAGTTGAAGCGGGACCAACGTTCCCCAGCTCAGTATACCAAGTGGGTTCGGTCAATGTTCCGTATTATTATCTTGATTAAGGCGTGATATGGTCGCTACCAGGAGAGAGAGAAGAAAACACTCAGCGTGCGCTCTTGCAAGAATAGATTGGTTATTATTTTATCTAATCAGGATGGCTCCCACTGCTTTTTATCAAATCTTCCTTCAAACCCTAAAACGAAAGACTAGCCGGGATTAATTACACACTACAAGTTCGCCAATCTTTCAGCCAGGCCAGTGTCGGTACTTTGAGGGAGGTCCCCCGTGCTTTCGCACGAACCTAATTAATGTAAACCTCGTTTTCCCAGAGGCGTAACCCCGTTGACACCTTTCTAGACACCTACTTGATCGGCTAATTGTAATGTATAAAACTCTCCCAGGAGTAACTCTTACTCGCAGCGGGTATCGGGATCCAACTATCTCATAGAAGGTATGCAATCTCATTGCAAATTTCAACACTTGAAATTCCCGATAATATTTTGCCCCTAGCACCCTATGACCTTGACGGAGGCCAACAAACCATAGGCTACTAGTCAAGTTCAACCCATCATTTCTTGATTGAATCAAACCCACCCGCACGACCCTTGATGGAGGCCAACATGGTCGCACGACTACCCTAACTCAATCTGCATCATATGCATAAGCAGATAAATACTGGTTAGCTACTGCACACTGCGCCTTGACGGAGGCCAACAAACGCAGCACGAATACTAAACAACACTTATCTGAAATGATGGAGGGCTACGACAGGTTTTTCTGAAAACCTATTGCGTAATGAACTTGATATCGTTATAGAATCAAATGATTTTAAAATGGAGTGCTTTTGAGGCTTTTCTAGTTTTGCTAAAGGAGTCACTCCCGGTGAAGGGATCGTCGGTCCTTTCCTCGTCGAATGAGGTGCGGGATATATCACATATATCACTGTGCAAAGCAAAAACACTTAAAAGCAATCAAAAGACAAACCGAGTGTGTAGCATCAGCCAGTTATTGCTAAAGGAGTCACTCCCGGTGAAGGGATCTCGGTCCTTTCATTATCGAATAAGGTGCAGGATATATCACATATACCGCTGTGCAAAGCAAGAACTGTAGCTACCTGTTTTATTTTGAAATTCGATTCTACAATATCTAAGGTTTCTTTTATTTCATTAATCATATTAATGAAGTCCCATCATTTAAATACCTAAACATTACAGATAAATACGACGTACACTTATGCCATCCGCATTCGCCTCGATGTCCCCTCGTGCACCGTTAGGTTAGGTAACTAACGACAGAGCGGGACAGGGCTAGCGCGGGTGTAAAACATAAGTAACGTCTATATAATATATCATATATACTATATACTGTATCTATCACAGAACATCACATGATCACATCACAGATATCGCAGCAGAAGAATCATATGAAATATTGGATATACTAGGACGTCCGTGTTTTCAATACGAGCCAGTATAAAACACGGATTCCACGGTCGTGATGAATAGCCAAACCCACACCCCTAGACCCCTACGAGAGCGGCAAGCAACCCTTCCAATTCTAGAGTTAGGAGACCCGGACTCGACTCCTCGAGTTGGTCTCCCACTGGACTCCAGAACCCGGTTACTTGTGCTCCCCTCCTTGGGTCTATCCTAGTGCGGAAAAGTAAATAATATACAAGAGGTGACAACTTCCGCAACCTGGAAGCGACCCAATAAAAGAATATTACATACAAGTTTTTACATGAATGAAAATGAAAAACACTCATCTCACATAAAAACCCCCGGCTATTCAAACACGACGATCCAATATAACATATCCAGCAACACATAACATCACATGTCATCAACGTAAGTAAATATGTCCATCCCAATTGTCGTTGACATATAGCAACGAAACCGGCGATATCACATATTACACTTACGGTCACAGAAAAGAAAGTGTAAAACTACAACAGTTGGAATCCGCAACCACCTCAGACATCGCATGCCTGACCAAATGAATTACTTGACATCGCATGCCTAACAATTATAAACCCCGCATTTTAGTCTCAAAATCGAAAACACTTTTCAATATCAAGTCGGGCAATTCAACAAGATTTCCGACATTCTGATCGAATGCTCGTCGCAAACTTTAGTAGGCGGCCGCACCCCCGATGCCATCGACGAAGTGAACCAAGGCGGAACACCGCCACCGCAAGCACCCGAACGGATGCTTTGGCGACGGGGTTCTCCTACAGTCACTTGGTCGGGGCTATGGGGTGAAGCTGTCTATTAAGTTTACCCGGCGAGTATCCACGTACGCTACGTGATTGCAACGGACTTTTGATCACATCAAAATTCCGTGGCAACCGATCAAGTGAGACTAAAGTGCTATGTTTATAACATTCATTCAGTTATCTCATAACTATTTGTGAATTCCAATTATTGTATCCTATTCCGGATAAATAGAAAATGTCAAACTTTCCGATCGAACAATCGAACACCCAAGTTTTCCCGATACAGATCAACACATGAAATAAGTCTAACAACATTCAGTTCGTGCCTCAGTACCAACGGTCCAGCCGTAGAAGGGTCAAGCCAACGCCTCACATGTGGCACGCCGTACTGCCCCAAACCCGAAGGTTCAAAGGGCAGTTCAAGACGGTCACATAATCGAGTTAAGGTTTGTTGTCTTCTAGAGGGTCCATCGCGTTACTTGCACTACTTAGAACGTCGTTAAACTTCGGAAAAATCCAACACTTGGAAATTTCCCGACAGGGGAAAAATTGGGTATTTATATCCGGTCGAACTTTTTAACATATTCTAAAATTTATCCGGAAAGCCACATAGACAAAATTTGATACTCCGATCGAAACACCAAATCCCCAAAACAACCCCTGAAAATTCAACTCTTGAATAAAAATTAAAAATTCCCAGAAAATCCAGCATTACCATTTAGGAGTTACTGTGTAAAATAAATTAAATACTGTGGCCGTACGGCCGCGGATCCGCCGCATGAGCCTTGCTCATGCCGCGGAACCGCGGTGGAATAGTTGAATTAGGTCCACGAAATTTACAGTAATTCCTAGAAAATCCTGCTTGATTTTCTGCATATTTTTAATGTTTAAAAAACCCAGATTTCAGAAAAAGGACAGAGAGCTATTTTGGAGTTGGATTTCGGGTTCGTTCGGGTTTCAAATTCCGTCTAGACTTCGCCTAAGGCTCTAGCTAGGCTCTGATACCACTGTAGGGTTCCTAGGCACCCTCAAGAGGTCTCGCAAGGCATCGAACATGCCAATTTCAAATTTTACGGTGCCGAGAAACCCTAACAAGGACCGTTGGCTAGAAAACTAGGCGAAACAATAAACTAGTTAACACTTAACTAAGAGATACGGAAATACAACTTTTGTAGATCCGGTTCTCCACCTCCATAGCTCCGCAATGAAGTCTCCTCGCTGTCCATAACAAGTCCCGGGCTCTAGCGTCGGCTTCATCGGAGAATGGACGGGCTAGGTCATCGATGTCCATGCCGAAGATGATCTACGTCGAGGCATCGCTATATCAAGCTCCGACTTCACCAAGTCAAGAAACTTGTGAAGAAAACACACTCTACTACTTGGCAAGAGGTAGAGGATGAAGAAATAGGAAGTGGGTAGACTTTAGAATTGGATTTCTCACTTGTTTCCATCAATCACCATTGATGGAGCTTGCTTTCTTCACTTGAAGATGAAGAAGAAGAAGAAGATAAAGTTATGATAAGTTATTAAAACCCTAATCATTAAGTAAACCATGGTTTAATCTTTACACTTAACCAAGTTAATATGCATCATCAAACATGATACAAACATGTGCATAAAAGTATATCACATATACAACTTGCACAATCCAAGTGAGAAAATCCATTTAAAGTGAACCATTACTAGTTAATGCAAAGTAATATATCAAATATATAATTATACATTAAATCATTAAATCAACACTTGATTCAATGATCCGGTCATGTCGCACACAACCGACTAGTATACAATGTATCGGCTTATCGAATCAACGCTTGAATCGATAACTAGGTTATATCGCATACAACCATTCGATACATTCATCGCGAGAATGGAATACGGTATCACATACACGCATTATTCTCGGTCCCGCACATATCTCATATGCGCTCCTATTTCGTTTCTCTTGAGCCAGGAAACCTCTGTGTAGGACTCTAAAGACTCGTCAATACGCCGGCAGCAGGTGATGATCATATCAAACACCCACAAGCCGCAAGCGGTCTGCTAAACGTAACGGCCACCCGGGTATTGACCGATCAGAAGATCGACGAGCAAGCCCGCTCACACTCCTGTGAATCCAACCAGTAACACTACCGTACAGTCCGGTCTGTCCGTCTGATATGTCGCATATCTCGCCTAGGGGTGGTAAACGTCAGACCCCAATAGCTTGATAAGTCGTGTCGATATGAGGTCTATAACAATTCGAGAAACTACTGGTAACACTTACCAGTAAATCTCAGCAACCCTGGCCAGGGATTTCCTGTTATAGCCAATCGAACACAGCGCAACATCAACCCCCTATACCGGGAGAGACGAATCCCCTCCTATCGCTCATTGCCTCCATGTGACTCGGGACTGTACCCAAAAACCACCGTTTTGCACGCCCTCTTGGACGTGGTAAGATGGAAATCAAAGCACAGTGGGAACCACACAAGACTCTATGACGATCTCGGGTCAACAGACTACTCTGTACCAGTGTCACCAGAGAACTGCCATCTGACGTGAGGTATAATACAATCTGGGAGTTCTCGGCGAGTCCGTCCAGTGTACCCAGTCTCTACTGAGCACCCGTATATCTCCTCTGATGTCAAGCACCAATGGATATGGGATCATCCATCGCCCATCTGTATGGGTCGAGAAGGTACACGCTAGTCTACTCTGGTATATCGATGCCCTGTCTCGATACACCCACGACTAGGGACTTTGAAGGATGTACTTATAGACTACCATGTCCCCACTAGTATGATCCGCATCATAGTCCAGGTAGTCAAGTACACATCCTAAGGGCTTTACCAACATGTAACAGAGAGACAATCAGTATACACGTTAAGGTAAAGTTCAACCAGATAGCATACTATCATGTCGAGCAAGAAAGTCCTCCCTATATATGTCCCAGCATCCACTACAATATACATCCTATGTACAGTAATGGCCTCTAGGGCATACATATAACTAACAATTTGGGGTCGTCGGTCCTATTCGCTTCCTGCGGTGTTTTTGACTCTGGCAGTTGTAGACCGTTCTTCAGGGCGTCTTTGAATATTTTACGGATCTTGTCCCTTCTGAAGGAATAGAGCTTATCCAGCTTCTCTTTCAGTGGAGATTCTCCTCCCTCTCTGAACACTGGCTTCCGAGGCTGGTTGGTGCTAGGCCCGCTCATCCCTTGCTTATTTCGGTTAGCCGAAATGTTGAAAGATCCAGAATCATTGGAGTTTCTGCCTTTTCGATTATCGTCCTTTCGGTTTCTCCAGGACCTATTGTTATTTTGGGAATCCGAGGAGGACTCCTGCTTTGAGCGCTCCAGCATCTAGACTTTCCTGGTCAGCTCTTGGAATGTTTTGAGACCCGCGGTGCAAAGAAATGGGCCCATCCAATTGTTGAGATTTCCGACGAGGAGACTGACAGATTGGTCCTGCTCTATCGGCGGTTCGCATTTGACGGAGAGATTGCGCCATCGGGTTATAAAATCCGTGCTGCTTTCGTCGCTCTTGGGCTTGGTCCTTACGAGCTCGGCAATGGTAATCTTATCGCTGACGCTCATGAATCTCTGCCGAAACAGAGACACCATTTGGACAAAAGTTGTGATGGAGCCATCCGGTATGCTCGCGTACCAGTCGAAAGCAACATCGGTCAAGCTATTAACGAACTAGCGGAGGAGAAGCGCATCATTGCCCCCAGTATTCCCGCATGAGGCTTTGAAGTGGGCGATGTGCTAATTCGCATTTCCCGTCCCATCGAACCTTCCGAATTTGGGGATGACATAGCCGGTAGGAAATTCAACCAGATCATATTGAGCGGAATATGGTCTCCCACTACTGTTGATATCTTTTTGTGCTTCGGCTTCAGCCACCAATGTCTTGACTTTGCTGGCAACTAAGTCCATGATTTGATCTTGAGTTAGCGGGATACTGTCATCGGTAGCCAAGACATTTCCCGAGATAGGATGCGACCGATTTTCATGTAGTTCGCCCACTTCTGGATTTGAGGGAATAGGCGTCGGCTGCTTTGGGACACCATTTCCCGGTTCACGAGCCGAGCCCTCCGTCTGATTGGACGGCTGAGAGGCAAGCCGGGCTGTGAGTTGCATCACGACATTCGTCAAGTCGTCGATTTTTTAGTAGAGCTTGGCCATCTCCTTGTCTTTGTTTCTGAGCTACTTTCGGAGCTCTTGAAGCAGCTCTTGCTCCGCGGTCCTGGGGCGAAAAGTCGGCTCTTCTTCGCTTTCCGAGCCCGACTCCTCATGGACCGAAGGGTCTTTCTGCCTATCATCCTCATCGAGAGGGTTTTCATCACCCAGCAGAGGCGGCTGCCCTTGGGAAGCGGCCACCACATTCAGGCCAGATTGGGTTTGAGATGTGGTAGCCCCGTCCTTGCTCTTGCTGCGTGTACCCACTGTGTAGACAGTGTGGACCACATACCCAGCCATTTCCTCACCTTTGGCAGGGTAACCCTGTTCTTCGAACCTCATGAGGTTTAGTCTGGCAGGAGCCCTAACCCTTTTGTTGGCTCTATATCTGAGCCTTTTCTCCCTCAGCTTCTCGATTTTGAAGGCTTGGCGGGTATCCGCTATCCGGGAAGCCATTGTGAGTTGATCAGAATGGAGCTTAGAGAAGACACCCGATCGAGCAGTGGTCAAGGGCACCGCTGGAGCTTTCTCGGTACGCGTTGTATCTTTGTTGGTGTTGATGGCCTTGCCCCCAGCTGGGGCCATGGAGAGTCGTTCGGAAACGGACTTGCGCTTGGGCTGAGGCGCCCTCGCGACCACCACATTTGGTCTCCTGCCTTTCAAGACCGGTTTGTCTGCCATCGGGGCTTGAGGAGCCGGGATGGCGCCAACAGGCATGAATATAATAGAGCCGAATGGTAGCAGCGGTTCCTCCCATTGTCTTCCAAGAATGGCCGGAAGGACCGTCCTGGAGTCTATCTTCATCGTGTAGGAGACGGGAGCTGAGTTCATCATCGAAGACATCGTCGGAAGGTGATTGCTTGAAAATCTGCATGAAAAAGCATTATTTTTAGTATAAATACAGGTATGTATATTGATTGAGTTCGCATGAACGCTTAACCCGAAATATGGGAGGAGAGATTGGTCCCACCGGACGTGCCAAAATCTGTAGGGTGTTTTTTGTCACCCCATTGAGATAGGAATACACGCGCGCTTGTCAGGCGTACTACAGATTCCCCCTGCCTGGGGTAAGTCGGAGTTTATTGATTGTGGGGATCCGAATCTCCTGCAGGCGCGGACTAAGCTGCCGTTAATTACCCCTCGCCTTTGGGCTCAGGCGCTTGCGTGCCACGTGTCGGCACGTGGGCTCTCTGCGCTTGAGCGCAGGGCGCTGTAGCGCAAGCGCGCCACCTGTCGGCACGTGGGCACTTTGTGCTTCAGCGCCTGACGCTCGAGCGCAAGTGCTCCACGTGTCGGCACGGGGGCGACTTGCGCTTGAGCGCGGGGCGCTTGAGCACAAGTGCGCCACGTGTCGGCACGGGGGCGACTTGCGCTTGAGCGCGGGGCGCTGGAGCACAAGTGCGCCACGTGTCGGCACGGGGGCGACTTGCGCTTGAGTGCTGGGCGCTTAAGCGCAAGTGCGCCACGTGTCGGCACGGGGGTGACTTGCGCCAGAGCACTTGCGTTTGAGCGCAAGCGCGCAACGTGTCGGCACTGGGGCGACTTGCGCTCGAGCGCTTGCGCAGGAGCGCAAGCGCGCCATGTGTCGGCACGTGGGCGCTTTGCGCTCGAGCACAGGGCGCTGTTGTGCAAGAGCGCCACGTGTCGGCACGTGGGCGCTCTGTGCTTGAGCCCCGGCGAGGCAAAGAGGCTTTTAGCCTAAAAAGATTCTCGGAAGAGAAATCAGAGTGGAGTTGGACTCCTAAGTGTGTTTTTGGGGTTAATGGAAGGGGTTCTTCTTCTTCCTCCTCTGTTAGCTGGATCTTGAAGATCAAGAGATGTGAGATCTCAAAATCTCTCCTTTTGGGGATCTAAAGACAGATCCAAGTTCCCCTTTGTGGGTTTGGTGGTGAAAAACTATCTTGTTTTTGAAAAGGAAGAGTAAAACTCTTGATTTAATTCAAAAGAAAGAAGAAGGTTTGAGACCTTCAGAAAAGGGAAAGAAATACAAACCCTAGGTTTTTTTTTTGAGAGAATGAAAGTGTTCCTTTTTTATTCATCATCATGTTGCCTTATATAGGCTTACATATTTACATATAGCCCCTTGGGCTTTACAAAAATGGCATTTTAGCCATCCCATGGCTCATGTGCCATTTCATTTTTGCACATAAGCCATAGGCTTACAAAATATTGGCTTTATGTCCATTTTGTTTACATTCATGCATAAAAAATTACAAAAAAATTATTTATTACATGGTCTATATTTTGGCATGGAGGAGGCTGGCCGCGGGCTCGACTTGGGCATGGGCCCGCTTGACCTGGGCTTGGGCCCACCTAGCTTGAGGGTTGACCTTGACTTTGACTCGATCAACCGGGGTGTAAATTTTTACCCCAACATCTAGCCTTATAGGTTTCAACCTTTCCATCTACAGCAATCTTCTTTCTGAAGATCCTTTTGCAGCCTACGGGTTTTACCCCTTCTGGAGCAAAGTCTAAAGTCCATACTTTGTTGGTGTACATGGACTCTATTTCAGTCCGCATTGTATCCAGCCATCTTACCGAGTCTCGGTTCTAAATGGCTTGCTAGAAGCTAGTTGGCTCATCATCTTCGATGATTCCATCTTCTCGATCCCTATCTATGAGAAAACCGTAGTATCTCTCGGGCAGATGAGGTAGCCAACTAGTTCTGCGGAGTGGCGTGGGAGTGTCCGATTCTTTCAAAACTTCTGGTTCCACCATGTTTTCAGTAATAGTTTGCGGTTCTGGAATTTCTTCCAGTTCTATTGCGCTCCTACTTATCTCATTTTCTAAAAATTGAGTTTGCAAGAAGTGGGCATGCCGAGAAACAAAAACTTTTTGTTCCTCTGCGTAATTGAAAAGATACCCCCTAGATTTCTTTGGATATCCCACAAACTTACACAATATTGAGCGTGCCTCAAGCTTGTCCGCATGCTGCTTTTTTACAAAAGCTGGACATCCTTATGTCTTAAGGTACTTAAAATAGGGTTTCTTCCCATTTCACATCCGATATGGTGTGGTAGGCACTGACATACTAGGAACCTTATTCAAAAGATATGCAGTTGATTCTAGTGCATAGCCCAAGAAGGATCGCGGTAACTCAGCATTACTCATCATGGAACGAACAATATCCAATAGTGTTCTATTTCGCCTTTCTGATACACCGTTGTGCTGAGGTATGTATGGAGGAGTAAGCTAAGAGATAATTCCATTCTCTTTTATGTAGCCCAGGAACTCGGCACTTAAGTATTCACTACCTCGATCAGATCTTAGTGTCTTGATACTTTTGCCGGTTTGTTTTTGCACTTCATTCTTGTATTCCCGGAATTTCTCAAAGGACTCAGATTTATGTTTCATCAAGAATACATGTCTATACCTAGAGAAATCATCCATGAAAGTAATGAAGTAGGAATAACCACTTGTCGCTTGTTTAGACATTGGACCACACACATCGCTGTGCATGAGTCCTAAGAGCTCGCTCTCTCTTTCTCCGTGTCCTGTGAATGGAGTCTTTGTCATCTTTCCTTTGAGACATGATTGATAAGTTGCATAAGACTGATATTCGAATGGATCCAAATATCCCTCTCTATGTAATTTCTTCAACCGTGTTTCATGGATGTGACCGAGTCTACAATGCCATAAGAAAGCCTGATTTAATTCTGGAGACTTTCTTTTAAGTATTTTCTGGACACTGAAAACCCGAGCTTGATTCAATACGTATATACCGTTATCTAATGTACCCGACCCTACCAAATTTTGATTTAGGTGGATGTGTACTACATCGCTTACAAATATAAAATCATATTCTTCTTTAGAAAGTAATGATACAGATATGATATTACAGGCTAGACTAGGTACATACAAACCGTTACGTAAAATCAATATCTGCCCACTTGTCAATCCTAGGTGATATTACTCTACGGATTCAGCGTCCACGCTCATTCCGTTAACAACATTGAGAGTCATATCACCTGCCATGATAACTCTACGGTTTCTCAAAGACTGTAATGAATTATAGATATGAGATCCTGATCCGGTATCTAGTACCCAAGAAGTAGAGTTAATGGATAAACAATTTTCAATTACAAACACACTCGAAGCCGAAACCACAACGTGGTTCGAATCAAGGCTTCTGGATTTCCAAGCCCTGCAGCCCTTCTGACAATGCGCTTTCTCGTGACTATAAAGACATGCCTCCTTCCCTACTACTAGCTTTGAAACTTTTGCCCTGCCCTTTCCCTCTACCTTACTAACACCGCTTATCGGCTTGCTAGAGGTCTTCTTCTTCTCTCCCTTGGCTTTTGCCTCGGATCTAGAAGAGGAAGATTCCCCAATAAGCTGGGCGGGTGTCTCCCTGAATTCTTTCAGGGTGCCCTCTGAGTTCCTCAATAATTTGAGGAGACTTGGAAGTGTAACTTCCTTCATTTGAATTTTTCAATTCAAGATAAACTGGGCTTAAGTAGATGGTAGGGACTCTAGAATCAAGTCAACGCATAACTCGTTCTCCAACATGGTCCCGTGGTCCGTGAGCTGTTCAATATAGCTAATCATCGTAAGGACGTGGTCCCCTACAGATGACCCGACAACCAATTTCGCTTGAAGCAATATCTTCGAGGTCTCATATCTTGCGATATGAGATTGCTCTCCATATAAAACTTTGGTATGGAGGAAGATGGAAGTTAAGTCCATCTTCTCGTGCTGCCTCTGGTGTTCACGATCCATTGAGGCTAACACGAGGCACTTGGCTCTCGCACAATCCTTTTCCCATGTCTGAAGGATATCCATATCCGCGACGGTGAAACTTGGACCTGGGACAATGAGGGGCTTTGTAGTAAGGAGCTAGTCTAGCTTATCATAGGTAAGTGCCATCTGGACATACCGTAGCCAATCAATATAGTTTGGCCCAGTCAAATTATGAGCTAATAACCTATGTCTGGTCATTGTGGTCACTGCAATTAAGAGAGAGAGAGAGAAGAAACACTTAGCATGATACTCTTGCAAGTTTAGATTGGTTATTAGTTTATCTAAACAGGATGGCTCCCACTGTTTCCTCGAATCCTTCCTCAAACCATAAATGAAGAATTAGTCAGGATTAATCTCACTTTACAATTCTTGCTTAACCTTTCAGCCAGGCTGGTGTCGGTACTTCGAGAGAGGTTTTCCAATGCTTTCACGAAGTTCCTTGATTACATAACCTCTTTTCCCTAGAGGCGTATCCCTACTAACACCGTTCTAGACTCCTACTTGGTTTATAGCATTGATCGTTTAGTGAAAAAATCTCCCGAAGAGTAGCGCATACACATAGTAGGATCGTGATCTAAATATCATTGTCTGATAACCAAGAAGGAAGCCTACCATGATTATCACACTCTAAATGGTATGCAACACTAGCAAGTTTCAGTAACTTAGAAACTCCCGATTTGGATTTTGCCCCATGCTCTTATGACCTTCACGAAGGCCAACATATTATAAGTCACAGGTCAAGTTCTACCCGTCATTATCCAGGTTAATTTGAACCCACCCGTAAATACCCTTGACGAAGGCCAACATAGTAGTAAGACTGTCCCAAACCATCGCATCTATCTATGCTACATATGAATACCCAGCAGCTAACAATCACTATGCCTTGATGAAGGTCAAAATACATAGCTTGAATACTACTGAATATTCATATGAAATGACGGAGGGCTACGAATGGTTTTGGCAAAACCGTGAACGTAGTGAACTTGATATAGTCGAAGGAACCTGTTAGTGTATATGCCTTAGAGGCCATTATTGTATCATACTAGATTGTAAATTACTTAATGGAAGCTTGGGATATTCACAGTTGTATTGACAGTCTTGCTCAAAATGGTAGTATGCTACTTGGTTTGTATCTATCTTAATATGTGTATATGTTTCTTTTAACGTATCGCTAATACATATTGATAGAGCCCTTGGGATCTTTGCTAGACTACCAGCTGGTTGGGGTTGGGTAGTCTACAAGGATATCCTTATACAGGTCCCTAGTCATAGGATTATCGAGACCGGGCATCGATAATCCAGAGTAGACTAGTGTATACGCTTCTCATCCCAGCAGGGGAGATAGTCTGTCCTACAGCCATTGGTACGTTGTACTGAAGATAGTATGCAGGTGCTCGTTAGGTTACGAGTACACTGGACAGGACTCGTAGGGAACTGTTTGTTGGTATTATACCCATTGTCAGTTAGCAGTTCCCAGGTGACATG
Source organism: Agapanthus africanus (assembly GCA_030015575.1). Lineage (NCBI taxonomy): Eukaryota > Viridiplantae > Streptophyta > Magnoliopsida > Asparagales > Amaryllidaceae > Agapanthus > Agapanthus africanus. The sequence goes on along the minus strand of JASDDO010000029.1, from coordinate 238,045,153 downwards.
AGTACAGCTTAGTCTATTGACTTGACACTACTGCTTCGCCTCAAGTGTGTTCCCACTGTTCTTAGATTGCTACCCTACCACGGCTCTACCGAGTCGTGCAAACAGGTAGCAGTTGGGTGCAGTCCCGAAGCACTTGGAGGCAGTGGCGGTTAGATAGGATTTGTCTCTCCTGGTATTGGGGGTTGATATCGCGCTGTGTGTGGAGAGCCATTACGCAAAGTCCCTGGCCAAGGCAAGCGAGATTTACTGGTAGGTGCTCCAGTAGTTTCTCAGGGTTTAATGGGCTACACTCGGACATGACTTATACTGCTATTAGGGAACTGATGCTTGCCACCCCCTAGGCCCGATATGCGATACTCTTAGACGAACAGACCGGACTGTACGGAGATTGTCACATACAGGCTCAGTAGGAGTTCGGATGGGTTTCCTCATCAGCCTTCTTATCGACATCTACCTGGGGACCGTTACGTACAGCTAGTACCGCTTGCGGCCTATGGTTAAACCCACTGCCAGCGTAGTGTCGAGTCTTTAGAGTCCCACACAAAGGGTTTCCCTGGTTCGGGCGAAACAATATAGAGGTCGTATGGTTTTACGACAGGGTTCGAACATATACGTGTACTTATACACGTATGATATTCGGACAGATTATACTAGCGGGCTTTGGTTTAAGCCAGATCCTAGTATTAGATTGTTGGATTTATTCAGTCTCAGTATATCCGTGTTTTTCGTAAATATGCATGTGGGGGGCATTCTCGTAATTTATCGGGAAGCTTCTAGAAGAAGGTGACTCATTAGGGTTTATTTCTTTTTGATTTAAACTTAATGAGGTGGAGGAGATGAGGTCTTGCTTTCATTAAATGAACCATGACTCATAAGATGATTCATCTAATGAATTAAATGAAGCATGGTTGATATTATGATAGATATTATTATTGAGATATTTTTCATGCTTCATAATATTCACAAATGAGTCGAGATTCATTTCATTATCACAGACACTTTCTCTCTCCTCAAGCTCTCTCTTCTTCATCTTAACCTTAAGTGTCTCATGAGTTGAGAATCAAAGGGTTAGTGAGGCTAACAAATCCTTAATCACTCTCTATATTATCTAGGTCATTTAGATAAGAACTCTAAGCCGCTTAGTTACCTCATCTTGGAGGTTAAAGCTTGTAGTAGGCACTCTCGGGTGGATCTTCTTCAAACTTGAGGAGGCTGACGAGGAGGAGAACAACAAGAACAAGAAGGACTAGTATCTTGAGATATAATCATCTTTCATAGTAGTTACAACTCCTAGTTAGATTGTTAGTTAGGGTTTAGCAAAGATCCTTATGCATGGTCGATGTTACCTTGATTAAAATGATCGCTTTTACTTATTCCGTCACCCCGCATCTCATGGGGTGTGTAACGTTGACTTACAGTGGTATCAGAGCATAGCTAAACCATAACTAACATGTTAGCAATGCCTTTAGAAATTCGATCACGGTTTAATCCAGAAAACAGGACTTTTTGGCACACTTTCTGTCGTTTTTAAATTCTCGTCTAAATTTTTTTTCCGAGACCTGAAAAATACGTGCAGGGTTTGTGGAGATCACTGAAGAAATTTGGGCGCCTAAATCGGTGAGACGACCGTGGAACTGCGGCCGAACCAAGAGTTCTTCCACGGATATGCGACCAAGTCGACTCCGAGTTGGTCCAAATTTTCTCAGGTGGTCTACTGTGTTGATGTTGGGTTTTCTGGGATATTTTGTTTCTGCTCAGGATTTTTGTGTACAGTGTAGTACTTAGAGCAGATTCAAATCTTGTTATTGATCGAAATTCTAAGTTTGGCTAATTGGATTATATCTGTATTGTGAATAATGTGTTCGTAAACATCCGCTAATTGCTATATGTCGGTTAGTTGGGGGTTGCACATTTCTGTGAGGGTTACATTGGTTTGTGGATATGGACTTGTTGGATTGTCGTGAATGAATTGCTGGGGATGTGAGGTTTTATATTCTTTCGTTCAATTATAAATTGTAAATTGTTGTAATATTCTTTTGCGGGGCACATCCGGGTTGAGGTTGTATCCACCGTTGTATTATTTCATTTACTGTTTATTGCTCCTAGGATAGACCCAAGGTGGGGTGCACAAACTACCGAGTACTTTGAAGTGCTAAGTGTCCTACTCACGTTGTTGAAGGAGACTGTTTCATTTCAAGGTACTTGGCGGGTAGTTTGCCGCACCCGTAGGGGTTTAGGGTGGGGTTTGGCTATTCATCGCGACCGTGTAATTCGTTTTTCGTTGCAGGCTCAAACGAAACGCAGATTCCTAGTATATCCAATATGTTCATCTGTGATCTGGAATGCCTATTATTGCGTCTGACGAATGTACATATCTATATATGATATCTAATAGGCGTTGCTTATGTTTTTCATCCGCGCTAGCCCAGCCCCCGCTCTGTCGTTAGTTAAGTAACCTAACGGGACCCAGTGGCGAATGCGGATGGCATAAGCGGACGTTGTATTTTCGTTGTTTTCTGCAATGATAGGTTAATGATGGGACTGCATTAGATTAATGCAAAGTAAACAAACCAAAGCTGAATCGTTGGAACAGTTTTAAAGCCACTCGGTTTTTCAAAACAGTAAAACTCTTAAAATGCGGAGCTTAAGCCACTCCTTTTAAAAGCTATCAGGTTCCTTCGATTACATCAAGTTCACTACGTTCACGGTTTTTCCAAAACCATCCGTAGCCCTCCGTCATTTCAGTTAGCTATTCAGTAGTATTCAAGCTATGTATTTTGACCATCGCCAAGGCATAGTGATTGGTAGCTGCTGAATATTTATCTGTAGCATAGATAGATCGTTGGTTTAGGACAGTTGTATTGCTATTTTGGCCTTCGTCAAGGGTATGTACAGGTGGGCTCAAATTAACCTGGATAATGACGGGTGGAACTTGACATGTGACTTATGATATGTTGGCCTTCGTCAAGGTCATAAGAGCATTGGGCAAAAATCCACATCGGGAGTTTCTAAAGAAACTGAAACTTGCTAGTGTTGCATACCATTTGGAGTGTGATAATTTTGGTAGGATTCCTTCAACTTTATCACACGATGATATCCTAGTTAGCCGAAGAGCTGCATTCCTTGAAAGAATTAACCCCTTTCAGTCGAATCTTCTCAATTCTACTAGATTCGTTCTCTCCTTAAGGTCTCGTTTCAACTCTTTCAATTACCTTAAAACCTTGGGTAATTTTGGTAGGATTCCTTCAACTTTATCACACAATGATATTTAGATCCCGATCCTACTATGAGTATATGCTACTCCTCGGGAGATTTTTCCACCTAACGATCAATGCTATAAACCAAATATGTGTCAAGAAAGGTGCTAGCGGGGCTACGCCCCCAGGTAAAAGAGTTTATTTAATTAAGAAACTTCGTGAAAGCGTCGTAAAAGCTCTCTCGAAGTACCGACACTGGCCTGGCTGAACGGTTAAGCAAGTATTGTACGGTAAGATCAATCCTAACTACTTCTTCTTTTATGGTTTGAGAAAGGATTCAAGAAGCAGTGGGAGCCATCTATTTAGATAAACTAAAAAGCACTCTAAACTTGCAAGAGCATCATGCTAAAGTGTTTCTTCTCTCTCTCCTAATTGCATCGACCAGAACATGACGGGCTTTAAGTTATTATTAGATAAAAATATTTTGACAGGGCCAAACTATAAAGATTGGTTCAGGAATGTCATGATAGAAATCACTTATGACAAATTGGGGTATCTACTTACTACTAAAGCCCCCGCTGTCCTAGGTCCAGAATCCAGTGTCGCGGATAAGGAAATCTGCAAGACGTGGGAGATTGACTGCACGAAAGCCAAATGCATCGTGCTTGCCTCTATGAACAATGAACATCAGAGGAGGCACGAGAATATGGATCTTGAATCCATATTTCTCCACAACAAGGAACTGTATGGAGAGCAATCTCGTATCGCCAGATACGAGACCTCGAAGAATTTATTTCAGTCGAGATTGGCTGTCGGATCATCTGTAGGGGGACACGTCCTTAAGATGATTGGCTATATTGAGGAGCTTGCGGACCTCGGGACCACGTTAGAAAACGAGCTGTATACAGACTTGGTTCTCCAGTCCCTTCCTTCCACCTACGCCCAGTTTATCTTCAATTTCAATATTCAAGGTAAAGAAGTTGAACTTCCGGAACTCCTCAACATGTTGAGGAGTGCAGAGGTCACCCTGCAGAAAGTAAGGGAAACACACGCTCTGTTTCATGGTTGTGCTTCCTCTTCTAGGTACAAGGAGAAAGCCAAAGGAAAGAAGTAAAAGGGCCCTACCAAACTGAAAGAAGGTGTTTGTAAGGTGGAAGCCAGGGGAAAGGCAAAAGTGTCAGGGACAATAGCAGGAAAGGACGAGTGCTTTGTCATGACCCGAAAGTACGGAACGTGACCGGCACTTAGATTATGAAGCGTCTAGAGGCGCAACGTAACCTAAGTAAGCCGAAGCCCAGAAATCTAAACCATAAAGAGAAGAAGAAGTACAGAAAAACATATAGAAAAACAAGTTTAAAAACAAGACCAAATTTTCTCCAAAATTTCGGCAGAGTCTCCTTTGTAAAAACTGGCCCCAAACGGGTACAAACAAGTATAAATACATATAAACAATAAAAAGGCATCCCCAAGCGGGAGCTAGCTCTACGCCAACAGGCGAAAACAACCACACCAAGCACAATAATATACAACACCAAAGGGCGAGGCTAAAAAATCAGAAGAAAACAAATCCACCAGATACCACAATAATTCAAGCGTGACTCTAAGGTCAAAATAAATAACTGGTTTAATAAACTTATCAACTAATACAAGTTTGGTTGATGGAGCTTACTAGATACAAATGAATTAATAAAAATACAACGGCGTTCCAGATACAAATGAACCAACCTACCGTGCAAATCACCCGGAATGAAATGATGTGCCAGCAAGCTGCCAGGAAAACCTGTACATCAAACCTGTAATAAAATTTGGCACAACGGGGGTGAGTTGCCAACTCGTGAGTAGAAGATATCTGCGAAAAGAAATCGAATGCACAACGCTATCCTAGGTCATAATAATATACTAATATACTACTAGTCATCAAGTAAGGACAGAATAATAAGCTACGTATAAGTGCAAATGTTCCGTGCTCGTGTCAGTGCCTCATATAGTACTATGTCATGAGAACGAGTATGCATGCACCATGAATGTAAAATAACCAATCTTGAAATCTAGATATATCTGTATAAGAAATCTTTAGCTTTTATCATGGTAAAACGAGTATAGAAATCTGAAATATCAACGATGAAATTCATGGAAATCCGTGTCAAGCATCGACACAAAACATGTAAATCTCAAGTCTCAATACCTCATAATCTCAATGTCTCATAGTCTCAATATCTCGGGCTCCGACAGTCGGATCAGCCCATATCATCAAATCTCACGACAATGGTCGGTATCCTCCGGATATCCGCCGCGCCAGACATCACCGGTAGGTAGCCTTCCCCTGCCAGGCTCATCGTCTACAACTCGATCTTCTTGCCCCGGGGTACCATACCGGGCCCACCATGTACCCGAGACGGTTCATCCACTCCTCGAATCGGGTCTCGAAATCCAACAGAAAACATGAAATCTCATGGTGGACGACACATACATCACGAGAAAACCGCATCTTATGTTTTAAAAAGAGAGGAGGAGAGAGAGAGAACTTTTTATGTATTCTTGCGGTTTTCCCCAAAAATCTAGAAATCTCATATAAATCCAAAATCCCAAAAATCATGAGTAAGTATATGATAAGTGTCGGCATATGCCCCATAATACTGCATGATAACATGAAAATATGAATGCATGAATGTCTAAGTAATAAATGCCATGTCTAGACTAACATCTGGGAGTAATTATAATGCTATATCGATCTAGCTTTTAGCTGATTCTATCAATAAAAGATAATATGATCTAAAGTGTACGTGACATAGCAATTACCGATGATGATGTGTGTGAGCCGGCAAATAAGAGTGCGTGGAATATGCACATCATCGATAATGGTGCCGGTGTCCTAACAGGCAGAGGTTTATACTGATTATGGAAACATATGTATGAACATTCAACATTATGATTACGGTATGAATGTAAAGACGGATGTGTAATAACCACTCATCTGTGATATACAAGTATAACTACAACTATATGACTCGAGCCTAAACTAGTGTCCATCTAACCTCCTAAGGAACTAAAACTAAGAAACTAATCAATAAGAATTAAGAGTCCACCTAAGGTCTGAATCCATATCTCTAATAGTCGGCGATCCAGCCTCAATAGCGTCACGTACATAGTACGGCTTCCTCGAATCAAGAGTGCGGATCAATCATCATATGTATGTCTCGTACGGTAAAATCCATCGTACGGCATCCCAATATCGGGATACGGGTCAAGTATCACCTACGTGTCTCATCATTCGTATAATATCATCATCAACATATGTCAAGATCAAGGTGCTATACTGTAATCGCATACATCATATATCTTTGCCAGTATAAATATACATCGTTAATTTATCCTCAGAAACATCATGTATATGTATCATATTGTGATTAAGTCACACTTTTATGATATCGTAATCAAGTTACACATATATCATGTCGAAATCAAGTCACACCTATATGATGTCATAATCAAGTCACACATATATCATATCAGAATTTCAATCACATGTTACGGTCCAGGTGCTATTTTAGAGTCCCATGTACCTCAATACCATCACCACCCTTTATTATCTACGTATACCTATTCATTAACTCATTTCCTAATGATCCGCTAACATCATAACACGACCGTAGCCAAGAATCACGGCATCAGCCCAGTTATATTGTTTCATCCCCGTGTATCATATCACATCCCTGTATCACATATACATATTGTGTATATATATATATACCTAAACCTAGTCCTATATATATATACACATACACGTATACACCACATCGAGTCTCAGTGTGTGCGTGTTTGCGTATCTACCTAAAACCTACGAAATCTCCTCCAAGATATTCATCCTCGGGTAAGGTCTTTCTAATCAATCTAGTCCAACCTAGGGTCATTACTAGGGTCCTACTCATCTAAATTCTAAGGTCATGTCTGGCTTCCTAATGACAATAAGTACTATTCCTATTCTACGTTTGCGGGGGTGCTAAACGCCATCCATCCGACTTCCCCCCGTAGATATACATCTACTCACCTTGTCCTTGTCTGCCGAAAACGATGTCGCCGTCCTCTTCTTCATCGCCCGCAGTCCACGTGAGGGGTACCTATACGCAACATATATAGTATCGTAAACTGAATCACGGACAAAAGTCAAAACGACGCATGGAACGCGCATAGGTTAAAACCTATGTCCCGTTAATGCAAAAGAATCAAATATCGCTCGATATCGGCTTACAAACTCCGATTAACCGAGATAAACATCAACAAACAACTCGTAGTTTAAAACTCATTACTTATAATATAAAACATGATTTAATCCATCGAAACCCTAAAAATCGATCAAACAGTCCGATTTCGTAAAACCCGAAAACGCCAATTTACCGTTTTACTTCAAAACTTGATGTTTAAAAGAAACTAATGGCCGTAATACATATTAAATAGCATAACTAGATTATACAAACCACTACAATATTTTTATTACACAAATTTGTATTAATTTGGAATTTCTAGTTTGCAACCTTTATTAATTTTCAATATCTTACAAGCAAAATTCCAATTTCACGACTAAACTTGATTTTGCCTAAATTAACTTATCAAACTACAATTTATAACGATAGTAATATAATGAAACCATAAATTAGATTTTAAATCTCATTTGTTTAAGAATTTCCAAATTCTAGTTAGCATAAATAGCAATTTTCTTACAATTTCTCAATTATTAATAGAAACTAGTAACCAAATTAAGTTTTCCATTCCACTAACAAGTTAATACTCTCATTAAAACCACAATATAGTGATAAAAATATAAATTACAATTTATTAACACCAATATATATGTTTTATAGAAACCTAGTTAGCAAAAATATTTAATTTAAACAATTTTAAATGAACAAATTATAATTCAACAACCATGCAATATTTTCCAATTATAAAAGTGTTAAACTAATTATTATATCCCTACTTAATTAATAAAAACCATAACCTAATTTTATAACCCTAACTTGAATTTTTAAAACTTGTAGATAGAATTAATTTATTAAATCTAATTATGCTAGAATGAAACATTAAATTGTAGGGTTCCTAGGCATACTATAGAGGTCTCACAAGGCATCAACCATGCCAATTTAAAATTTTATGAGTGCCGTGAAACCCTAATACGGATCGTTGACTAGATGTTTAGGCGAAATACGAATCTAGTTAACAACTTAACTAAAGATAAGAAGCTACAACCTTTGTAGACCCGGTTATCCACTTCCTTAGCTCCATGTAGACGTCCTCTCGCTGTCCTAGTCGGATCTCGGACTCTCGCATCGGCTTCATTGAAGAAATGAGCGGAATAGTTCGTCGGCTTCGTGCCGAAGATGATCTACGTTGAGGCATCACAAGTTCAAGCTCCAACTTCACCAAGTTGTGAAACTTGTGAAGAAAACACCCAAAACAACTTGGCAAGAGGTAGAGGATGAAGAAATAGGAGGTGGGTTCACTTTAGAATTGGATTTCTCACACTTTAGCTCAAGTTGCCATTAATGGACTTAAGCTTTTTCTTTTGAAGATGAAGAAGAAGATGAAGCTAGAATATGATAAAAGTTAATTCATTTTGAAAAATAAATGAATACTTATCATATACTAACTAAGGTTGAGTGTAGAGAATAGACCATGGTTACTTGGATGGGTTAGGGTTAAGCATGAAGACAAGAATGGTTAAGAAGTTAAAGCTTCATGAAGCTTCAACTAGAAACAAAGAAAGCCACCATCCTTATCATAATCTTTTTAAATAAATAAACAAATAAATAAATGAAAAAGAAAAACCCTAATCATCTCTTAACCATGGTTTAATTCTTTACACTTAACCAAATGAGCAAGCATCATCAAACATGATACAAACATGTGCACAAAAGTATATCACATATACAACTTGCACATCAAGTGAGAATATCCATTTAAAGTGAACTAATACTAGCTAATGCAAAGTAATATATTAAATATATAACTATACATTAAATCATTAAATCAACACTTGATTTAACGATCCGGTCATATCGCATATAACCGACTAGTATCCTATGTATCGTTTTATCGAATCAATGATTCGATAACTAGGTCATATCGCATACAACCAATCGAAACATCCATCGCGAGAATGAAATGCGGTATCACATACACGCATTATTCTCGGTCCCGCACATATCTCATATGCGCTCCTATTTCGTTTTGCTTGAGCCAGGAAACCTCTGTGTAGGACTCTAAAGACTCGTCAATACACCGGTAGCAGATGATGATCATATCAAGCACCCACAAGCCGCAAGCGGTCTGCTAAACGTAACGGCCATCCGGGTATTGAGCGATCAGAAGATCGACGAACCAGCCCGCTCACACTCCTGTGAATCCAACCAGTAACACTTACCGTACAGTCCGGTCTGTTCGTCTGATATGTCGCATATCAAGTCTAGGGGTGGTAAACGTCAGACCCCAATAACCGATAAGTCGTGCCGATGTGAGGCTCATAACGGGTCGAGAAACTACTGGTAACACTTACCAGCAAATCTCTGATCAGCCCTGGCCAGGGACTTCCCTGTTACGGCCAATCGAGCACTGTGCAACATCAACCCCCAATACCGGGAGAGACGAAATCCCTCCTATCGCTCATTGTCTCCATGTGACTCGGGACTGTACCCAAAGACCACCGTTTTGCACGCCCTCATGGACGTGGTAAGGTGGAGATCAAAGCACAGTGGGAATCACACAAGACTCTATAACGATCTCGGGTCTACAGACTAACCTGTACAAGTGTCACCTGAGAACTGCCATCTGACGTGAGGTATAATACCATCTGGGAGTTCTCGGCGAGTCCGTCCAGTGTACCCAGTCTCCACTGAGCACCCGTATACCATCTCTGATGTCAAACACCAATGGATATGGGACCATCCATCGCCCATCTCATGGGTCGAGAAGCGTATACGCTAGTCTACTCTGGTATATCGATGCCCCGTCTCGATACACCCACGACTAGGGACCTTGAAGGATGTACTTATGGACTACCATGTCCCCACTAGTATGATATGCATCATAGTCCAGGTAGTCAAGTACACATCCTAAGGGCTTTACCAACATATAACCATAAGACAGTTTAAAGAGAATAGTATACATGTTAAGATAAAGAGTAACCAGATAGCATACTATCATATCGAGCAAGAAAGTCATCTCTATATATGTCCAAGCATCCAATATAATATACATCATCTGTACAATACTGGCCTCTAGGGCATACATACAACTAACAATCTCCCACTTGCACTAGGGCGAGCTGCTGTAGTATCGCATACCGAGCATCCCGAAGAGTCTCTCAAACTGTATCTGGGGAATGGCCTTCATGAGTGGATCCGCCGTGTTGTTCTTCGTGTCAACCCTCCTGACCTCGATCTCCCGGCGATCAACTATCTCCCGGATCAGGTGATACCGCCTCAGAATATGCCTGGATCGCTGATGGGACCTGGGTTCCTTGGCCAAAGCCACCGCTCCATTGTTGTCGCAATACAAAGGTATTGGATGTTCAATGGATGGAACCACTCCAAGTTCAGTAATGAACTTCTTGATCCAGACAGCCTCTTTAACAGCATCGTTGGCAGCGATGTATTCAGCCTCCATCGTCGAGTCTGCCACGGTTTCCTGCTTGGAACTCTTCCAGCTAACCGTCCCTCCGTAAAGGGTAAAGACAAATCCCGACTGCGACTTAGAGTCATCCTTATCACTCTGGAAGCTCGAATCGGTAAAGGACTCCACTTGGAGTTCTCCGTTACCATACACCAAGAGCATCTCTTTAGTCCTTCGTAAGTACTTGAGAATGCTCTTCACAGCTATCCAGTGACTCTCTCCAGGATCAGCTTGATACCTGCTCACTACACTTAGTGAGTATGCTACATCGGGTCTGGTACATAGCATCGCATACATGATAGAGCCTACAGCCGAAGCATAGGGTATCCCTTGCATGCGAGCTCTCTCCAAATCAGTCTTAGGAGACATCTCTTTGAGAGAGTGACTCCAGAGATCGTGGGCAAGTTCCCACGGTTGGATTCTTCCATACTAAACCTCTTTAGTATGGTGTCAATGTACCTGGATTGGGACAATCCCAATATCCATTTGGATCTATCTCTATAGATCCTAATTCCCAATATGCAGGAGGCATCACCAAGATCTTTCATTGAAAATCTTTGTGATAAGAAGAGCTTGACCGATTGCAGCATAGGAATATCATTTCCTATCAAGAGTATGTCGTCCACGTACAATACGAGGAAGACAACCTTACTCTCTGCCACCTTCTTGTAGATACAAGGTTCATCTGGGTTTTTGACGAAATCAAACTCTTTGATAACAACGTCAAAGCAGATGTTCCAACTCCACGATGCTTGCTTTAATCCATAAATGGATTTAAGCAGCTTGCACACCTTCCCGCTGCTCCCACTATCTACGAAGCCCTCTGGCTGAGTCATGTACACGCACTCTTCTAAATCACCATTTAGAAAGGCGGTCTTAACATCCATTTGCCAGATTTCGTAATCATGATATGCAGCGATGGCAAGCATGATCCGGATGGATTTAAGCATAGCCACTGGAGAAAAGGTTTCGTCATAGTCCACACCTGGTCTTTGACAAAAACCCTTTGCAACAAGTCTAGCTTTGAAAGTCTCCACTTTCCTATCTACACCAAGTTTCTTCTTGAAGATCCACTTGCTCCCAATGGGTTTTACCCCTTCAGGAGCAACGTCCAAAGTCCATACTTTGTTGGTGTACATGGATTCCATCTCGGACCGCATTGCATCCAGCCATTTCACAGAGTCACCACTCGTGATGGCCTGCTCGAAACTAGTCGGGTCATCATCTTCCATGATGCAATCCTCGCTTCCACCATCAATGAGAAAACCGTAGTATCTCTCAGGTGGGCGAGGTACCCTACCAGATCGGCGGAGAGGCTGAGGTTCGTCGGGAGCTACTGAATCCTCTGGTTCTACCAAGTCTTCTGTTATAGTTTATGTCGCTGGAACCTCTTCCAGTTCTACTTCAATGCCACTTGTCTGTTTCATAAGAAAACCTTTTTCTAAGAAAGTGGCATGTCGAGAAACAAACACCTTTTGTTCCTCGGGGTGGTAGAAGATATACCCTTGTGAATTTTTGGGATATCCTATAAACTTACATAAGACTGATCTTGCCTCGAGTTTGTCCGGATTTTGTCTTTTGACATAGGCTGGACAACCCCATATCTTAATGTAATTAAGATGTGGTCTCTTCCCTTTCCATATCTCATATGGAGTGGTAGGCACTGATTTGGTAGGAACTCTATTCAATAGGTCCATGGCTGTCTCAAGCGCATATCCCCAGAAGGAAATAGGTAACTCAGCTATGCTCATCATAGAGCGTACCATATCTAATAGGGTGTGGTTCCTCCGTTCTGATACACCGTTGTGCTGTGGTGTATATGGAGGAGTCAGCTGAGAGAGAATCCCATTCTCTTTTAGGAAGTCCAGGAATTCATTGCTCAAGTATTCACCTCCTCGATCAAATCGAAGGATTTTAATACTTTTTCCGGTTTGGTTTTCGACTTCTTGTTTATATTCTCTAAATTTCTCAAAAGCTTCAGACTTGTGTCTTATCAAGTACACATGTCCGTATCTTGAGAGATCGTCAGTGAATGTAATGAAGTACGAAGAACCATCCCTGGCATGTGTAGACATGGGACCACATACATCACTATGTATTAGTCCCAAGAGTTCGGTAACTCTTTCTCCGTGTCCCGTAAACGGAGTTTTGGTCATCTTGCCTTTGAGACATGACTGGCAAGTGTCATAAGATGAAAATTCGAACGGATTCAAATATCCATCCTTATGAAACTTAGCCAGTCGTGTCGCATTGATGTGACCCAGTCTACAATGCCACAAGAAGGATTCGTTTATTTCTGAACTCTTCCTCTTGTGTGTGTTAGTTATGCTCAGAACTGTTGATTGATTTAGAACATAAATGCCATTGCACAACGTGCCTGATCCAACCAACTTTTGGTTACGGAAAATGTTCATAACATTATCCTGTAATACAAAATTATATCCCTCTTTACTCAACAAAGAAACCGATATAATATTGCATATCAGGTTCGGCATGTAATAGCATTCGTTCAGAACCAATGTATTACCAGTTGGTAATACAAGGTGATATTCCCCGACAGTCTTAGCTGCAACAATTGCACCATTTCCAACTCTTATGTCTTTATCACCTTCTCCAAGTTCTCTACCTTTCCTAAGCCCATGTAACTGATTACATATATGGGATCCTGACCCGGTATCTAATACCCAGGACGTAGAGCAAATGGAGAAACAGTTCTCTGTAACGAACACACCCGAAGAAAATGCATCATCATGTACTTTCTTCATTCGGGTGGCATGAGAATCCTGGTATTCCCCTATATCCTGTTCATTCCTAAAACTCTTATAAGAAAGAACGGAACCAACGTTCCCCAGCACAGTATAACATGCGGGTTCGGTCAATACATCCATATTATTATCTTCATTAGGGCATGAAATGGTCGCTACTTGGAGAGAGAGAGAAGAAAACACTTTAGCGTATGCTCGTGCAAGATCAGATTGGTTATTATCTTATCTAATCAGGATGGTTCCCACTGGTTTTTATCAAATCTTCCTTCAAACCCTAAAAGGAAAGACTAGCCGGGATTAATTACACACTACAAGTTCGCCAATCTTTCAGCCAGGCCAGTGTCGGTACTTTGAGGGAGGTCCCCCGTGCTTTCGCACGAACCTAATTAGTGTAAACCTCGTTTTCCCAGAGGCGTAACCCCGTTGACACCTTTCTAGACACCTACTTGATCAACTAATTGCAATGTGTAAAACTCTCCCAGGAGTAACTCTTACTCGCAGTGGGTATCGGGATCCAACTATCTCATAGAAGGTATGCAATCTCATTGCAAATTTCAACTCTTGAAACTCCCGATAATTTTTTTGCCCCTAGCGTGCTATGATCTTGACGCATGCCAAACAACCCATAGTCCACTAGTCAAGTTCAACCCGTACAATTCGTGATTGAATTAAACCCACCCGTACGACCCTTGACGCATGCCAAACAACGCCGTACGAATACCTTAATCCAATCGCATCTCATGCTACAGACAAGTAATAATCAGCTACCGTACACTACGCCTTGACGCATGCCAAACAACCGCAACACGAATACTGAATATTATATATCTGAATTGACGGAGGGCTACGCAGGTTTTTCTGAAAACCATGAGCGTAATGAACTTGATATCGTTGTAGAATCAAATGAAGTTTTGAAATGGAGTGATTTTGAGGCGTTTCTAGTTTTTCTAAAGGGTTCACTCCCGGTGAAGGGATCGTCGGCCCTTTCCTCGTCGAATGTGGTGCGGGATATATCATATATATCACTATGCAAAGCAGAAACTATAGAAGCAATCAAAAGCAGACCGAGTATGTAGCATCTGCCAGTTATTGCTAAAGGAGTCACTCCAGGTGATGGGATCTCGGTCCTTTCCTCATCGAATAAGGTGCAGGGTATATCATATATACCGCTATGCAAAGCAAGAACTGTAGCTACCTGTTTTATTTTTTGAAATTCGATTCTACAACATCTTAGGTTTCTTTTCTTTCATTAATCACATTAATGAAGTCCCATCATTTAAGTACCTAAACATCACAGATAAATACGACGTACACTTATGCCATCCGCATTCGCCTGGATGTCCCCTCGTGCACCGTTAGGTTAGGTAAGTAACGACAGAGCAGGGCAGGGCTAGCGCGGGTGTAAAACATAAGTAACGTCCATATATACTATATACACTGTATCTATCACAGAACATCACAGATATCGCAGCAGAAGAAACATATGAAACATTGGATATACTAGGACGTCCGTGTTTTCAATACGAGCCGGTATAAAACACGGATTCCACGGTCGTGATGAATAGCCAATCCCACACCCCTAGACCCCTACGAGAGCGGCAAGCAATCCTACCAATTCTAGGGTTAGGAGACCTCGACTCCTCGAGTTGGTCTCCTACTGGACCCCAAAATCTGGTTACTTGTGCTCCCCTCCTTTGGTCTATCCTAATGGGGAAAAGTAAATAATATACAAAAGGTGACAACTTCCGCTACCTGGAAGTGTCCCAATAAAAGAATATTACATACAAGTTTTTACATGAATGAAAATGAAAAACACTCATCTCACATAAAAAAAACCGGCTATTCAAACACGACGATCCAATATAACATATCCAGCAACACATAACATCACATGTCATCAACGTAAGTAAATATGCGCATCCCAATTGTCGTTGACATATAGCAACGAAACCGGCGATATCACATATTACACTTACGGCCACAGAAAAGAAATTGTAAAACTACAACAGTTGGAATCCGCAACCACCTCAGACATCGCATGCCTGACCAAATGAATTACTTAGACATCGCATGCCTAAAAATTATAAACCCCGCATTTTAGTCCCATTATCGAAAACACTTTTCAATATCAAGTCGGGCAATTCAACAAGATTCCCGACATCCTGATCGAATGCTCGTCGCAAACTTTAGTAGGCGGCAGCACCCCCGATACCGTCGACGAAGTGCACCAAGGCGGAACACCACTACCGCGAGCACCCAGACGGATGCTTTCGGCGACGGGGTTCTCCTACAGTCACTTGGTCGGGGCTATGGGGTGAGGCTGTCTATTAAGTTTATCCGGTGAGTATCCGCGTACACTACGTGATTGCGACGGACTTTTGATCACATCAAAATTCCGTGGCAACCGATCAAGTGAGACTAAACCGCTAGATTTATAACATTCATTCAGTTATCTCATAACTACTTATGAATTCTAATTATTGTATCACATTCCGGATAAATAGAAAATGTTAAACTTTTCGATCAAACAGTCGAACACCCAAGTTTTCCCGATATAGATCAACACATGAAACATAAGTCTAACAACATTCAGTTCGTGCCTCAGTACCAACGGTCCAGCCGTAGAAGGGTCAAGCCAACGCCTCACATGTGGCACGCCGTACTGCCCCAAACCCGAAGGTTCAAAGGGCAGTTCAAGACGGTCACATAATCGAGTTAAGGTTTGTTGTCTTCTAGAGGGTCCATCGCGTTACTTGCACTACTTAGAACGTCGTTAAACTACGGAAAAATCCAACACTTGGAAATTTCCCGACAGGGGAAAAAGTGGGTATTCATATACGGTCGAACTTTTTAACATATTCTAAATTATCCGGAAAAGCCACATAGACAAGGTTTGATAATTCGATCGAATCGTCGATTTCCAATACAACTCCAGAATACTCAACTCTTGAGTCATAATAAAAATACCCAGAAAATATATCATTGAAAAATAAGAATTACTGTGCAGAAATCAAGAGGAGAAGGGACAAGATGGCCGCGGAACCGCCGCATTAGCATACTAATGCCGCGGTTCCGCCGCACTTTTGTGGAATCATGAGATCATACTTCACTGTAATTCTTAGAATTTCCTGCTTAGTTTTCTGCATATTTTTAATTTACAAAAATCCAAATTTTCAGAAAATTTCCAGAGAGCATCATAATTTTAGGGTTTCGGTTCGATTGGGTTTCAAACGTCGTCTAGACTTCGCCTAAGGCTCTAGCTAGGCTCTGATACCACTGTAGGTCAGGCAGCCACCCCATCCAATGGGGTCGCCGTGGCACCAACGGGTCCCTCAGCCGCTACTTTTTACGCATGCCCCCTCGCGAGGACTACAACCCACCGGAACACCTTCCGGTCTCGGGACACCCTGGGGGTAAGAGCCTATGCTTCGCCACACTGTCACACAGTGAGAACCCCCCATAGGTCGACATCCAATGCCTAGTAGCTCTGATACCACTGTAGGGTTCCTAGGCACACTATAGAGGTCTCATAAGGCATCAACCATGCCAATTTAAAATTTTATGAGTGCCGCGAAACCCTAATACGGATCGTTGACTAGATGTTTAGGCGAAATACGAATCTAGTTAACAACTTAACTAAAGATAAGAAGCTACAACCTTTGTAGACCCGGTTATCCACTTCCTTAGCTCCACGTAGACGTCCTCTCGCTGTCCTAGTCGGATCTCGGACTCTCGCATCGGCTTCATCGAAGAAATGAGCGGAATAGTTCATCGGCTTCGTGCCAAAGATGATCTACGTCGGGGCATCACAAGTTCAAGCTCCAACTTCACCAAGTTGTGAAACTTGTGAAGAAAACACCCAAAACAACTTGGCAAGAGGTAGAGGATGAAGAAATAGAAGATGGGTTCACTTTAGAATTGGATTTCTCACACTTTAGCTCAAGTTGCCATTAATGGACTTAAGCCTTTTCTTTTGAAGATGAAGAAGAAGATGAAGCTAGAATATGATAAAAGTTAATTCATTTTGAAAAATAAATGAATACTTATCATATACTAACTAAGGTTGAGTGTATAGAATAGACCATGATTACTTGGATGGGTTAGGGTTAAGCATGAAGACAAGAATGGTTAAGAAGTCAAAGCTTCATGAAGCTTCAACTAGAAACAAAGAAAGCCACCATCCTTATCATAATCTTTTTAAATAAATAAACAAATAAATAAATGAAAAAGCAAAACCCTAATCATCTCTTAACCATGGTTTAATTCTTTACACTTAACCAAATGAGCAAGCATCATCAAACATGATACAAACATGTGCACAAAAGTATATCACATATACAACTTGCACATCAAGTGACAATATCAATTTAAAGTGAACTAATACTAGCTAATGCAAAGTAATATATCAAATATATAATTATACATTAAATCATTAAATCAACACTTGATTTAACGATCCGGTCATATCGCATATAACCGACTAGTATCCTATGTATCGTTTTATCGAATCAATGATTCGATAACTAGGTCATATCGCATACAACCAATAGAAACATCCATCACGAGAATGAAATGCGGTATCACATACACGCATTATTCTCGGTCCCGCACATATCTCATATGCGCTCCTATTTCGTTTCGCTTGAGCTAGGAAACCTCTGTGTAGGACTCTAAAGACTCGTCAATACGCCGGTAGCAGATGATGATCATATCAAGCACCCACAAGCCGCAAGCGGTCTGCTAAACGTAACGGCCATCCGAGTATTGAGCGATCAGAAGATCGACGAACCAGCCCGCTCACACTCCTGTGAATCCAACCAGTAACACTTACCGTACAGTCCGGTCTGTTCGTCTGATATGTCGCATATCAAGTCTAGGGGTGGTAAACGTCAGACCCCAATAACCGATAAGTCATGCCGATGTGAGGCTCATAACGGGTCGAGAAACTACTGGTAACACTTACCAGCAAATCTCTGATCAGCCCTGGCCAGGGACTTCCCTGTTACGGCCAATCGAGCACTGTGCAACATCAACCCCCAATACCGGGAGAGACGAAACCCCTCCTATCGCTCATTGTCTCCATGTGACTCGAGACTGTACCCAAAGACCACCGTTTTGCACGCCCTCATGGACGTGGTAAGGTGGAGATCAAAGCACAGTGGGAATCACACAAGACTCTATGACGATCTCGGGTCTACAGACTAACCTGTACAAGTGTCACCTGAGAACTGCCATCTGACGTGAGGTATAATACCATCTGGGAGTTCTCGGCGAGTCCGTCCAGTGTACCCAGTCTCCACTGAGCACCCGTATACCATCTCTGATGTAAAACACCAATGGATATGGGACCATCCATCGCCCATCTCATGGGTCGAGAAGCGTATACGCTAGTCTACTCTGGTATATCGATGCCCCGTCTCGATACACCCACGACTAGGGACCTTGAAGGATGTACTTATGGACTACCATGTCCCCACTAGTATGATCTGCATCATAGTCCAGGTAGTCAAGTACACATCCTAAGGGCTTTACCAACATATAACCATAAGACAGTTTAAAGAGAATAGTATACATGTTAAGATAAAGAGTAACCAGATAGCATACTATCATATCGAGCAAGACAGTCATCTCTATATATGTCCAAGCATCCAATATAATATACATCATCTGTACAATACTGGCCTCTAGGGCATACATACAACTAACATAAATAACAATAATTCAAAAAAACAAGATTTATATCTCGACAACATGAAATCCAAACATGAAAATAATCCTCCAAAATGAATTCTTTCCATCTCCAAAATCCATGTATGGATGAGCAAAGAATAGAGGGAAGGAATTAATTAGGATTTTGTGGATTTTTTATTGAATTTTTAATGAATTTTTTGATGGATTTTGCAACAAAATCAAGGGGTGAAAATAGGGGGCTGCCATGGGGAAGTGGCCGGCCATGGTGGGAGGAAATAGGAGAGAAAGAAAAAGTGGAGCTGTGTAGAAACTTCCTTCATAAATTTCCTTCTTTATGTCTTTTCAACTTTTATTCATTTTCTTTTTAAATTTTCCATAAAACCTAAATTCTAGAAGTCACTTGATGAATCAAGTGAGTGGGGGCTGCCAAGGCTGGCCAAAATTGTGTGAGGGAGTAAAAGAGAGTGTGGGTTTTGTTTGGGAAAAGATAAAAGTTGTACCGTACTTCATTTGCACTAATTTCACCGAAAAAGGCTTTTTCTTCGATATTTTCTAACACCGGTTAACAACCCTATTTCAATTCAAAAACCACATGATAAAATTTTGTTTAATGTATTATGATGCACAAAATTTGTTTCAACTCATTCCAGTTTGTAATTTTCACGAATTAAATGTATTAGTGACGGCTTAAAATAATTAATTTCGGAAAATTTTTCAGAAATTTTGAAATCTCACCAGTGGCTCAATAAACACTAAATACTAACAATTAAATAGCTAGAATATTTATATTTAATTTTAAAATAAAGATATTTGTATTTTGACTTTTTACAGAAAACCCCCTTATTTTACCGATTTTCCGAAATTTCACCAAAACGATTTTCAAAACGTTACAATCTTCTCCCCTTAAAAAAATTCGGTCCCCGAATTTAAATTAAAACTCCCCCTCCAAATACTAAAATATTTAGCAAAACACTCAAATCGTCGGGGCTCCGAAATCCTCAATACATAACTAAAATCAACTCCGTCCAGCATAACGCAATCATCGGAGTTATGGTGAAGATAAAATATCACACCCCAATACGAAAACCAACATAATATATATCAAAATAATAACTTATATATATATAGTGCGCATCGTAGTAAAATCGTCTAAACATCCTAATAAAGATGCATACAAAAACCCCTCTTGAAAATCGCCGTGCGATGCACGTGCCACGGTATAAGTAGCGGACGTTTATTTTTAAAAAAAATAGCTATATATATATATATATATATCTTTTATTTAACATACACGTCCCTCCTGGTTACTAAATCAAATAGTAATGATTATAAAAACATACTGCTCAAACTGAAATCAATCCCAATCACATCAACAAAATATCATGTGCGCCCGGTGCGTACTGAAATCGAAACCAAATACAGATACCACGAATACACACAAAAACAAAACTAAGTGCAACAGGTGTGCACCAAAACATATGTCAAGTGCAACGGGCGTGCACGACACAATATCAGGTGCATCTAATCTGCACAAAACCCCGATTTAGTGCATCTGGTGTGCACAAAATCGCATCAAGTGCGCCAAGTGTGCGCAAGAATCTCAATCAGGTGCACATGTTGCACGAAATCATACACAGAATATCAAAATCGAAATCACAGTACGAAAGTGCATGAAAACAAGGTCGAAGCATATGTCAAAATCATGTGTAACCCATATGCACGAAATCAAATCAAAATCTCAAAATGTTATAAACCAAATCGAGTGTACTGGGTATGTACAAAACAACATCAATACAACTGATATTTGAAGCACGAATAGAATGTACTGAATGCATACACAAGAAATACCAATCGTAGAACAAAATCCTCAAAATACCAAAATCCAATCAACGAAAATATGAAATTCAAATCACCAAATCACAATCGTAAACACTATCGTCAATGAGCTCCTCTTTCCCCCTTTTCTCTGGTGTCAACTGCTTCGAACTCATCTGTTCGTAGCTGTGCTGACTGCGTTACCAACGGCAATACTCATATCTAGAGTCTCCGACGTAGTCGATCCCTTCACCTGATATCCGGACTACATTAAACTTTTCGATTGATCCATCAAAATCCCATAATTCCCCGGGAGCTCAACACTCAAGTACAGTTTAAAAAATATCCGGTACATACCCCAGCATCGATGGTCCAGCCGTAGAAGGGCAAACCCAAGCCTCACTAATGGCACCGCGGAACTGCCGTAAACCTTAAGGTTCAAGGGCGTTCTCGTGGTCATTATGTCGAGTTAGGGTTTCATTCTTCCAGAGGGTCCATAGAAATACCTGCATGTTCTTCCGAATACTTTAAACTTAGGAAAATGGGTTTCTGACAATCGTTCGAATCCTTTAACTTTTTTTGGACGGCATGTGAATACCCTTCGTCCGCATGCTAAACAATACTTCAATCCTCAAGAATAACCGCTACCCTAATGGTCACCGCATTCGAGCCGTAGCTCCCTCTGCCAGTACGCCCGTGGTAACAGAAACCACCATCCGATATCGATGAAGATAGATCAAAGGAACGAATGAAATACGGTGCAAGGAAATGTACATCCTAAGGCTCCTTAAGCAGAGTAGCGTATCGTAAGTATGCCGCGGACCATACCCACGGTACGTTACTCTACCTAAGTCGCCTACTCCATCAACCAAGGGTCACCTAGACTTATACAAGGTTAAACCTAGCACTCTGATACCTATTTTGTCACGACCTGAAAGTACGGAACGTGACCGACACTTAGATTACGAAGCGTCCAGAGGCGCAACGTAACCTAAGTAAGCCGAAGCCCAGAAATCTAAACCATAAAGAGAAGAAGAAGTAAAGGAAAACATATAGAAAAACAAGTTTAAAAACAAGATCAAATTTTCTCAAAAATTTCGGCATAGTCTCCTTTGTAAAAACTGGCCCCAAACGGGTACAAACAAGTATAAATACATATAAACAATAAAAAGGCATCCCCAAGCCGGAGCTAGCTCTACGCCAACAGGCGAAAACAACCACACCAAGCACAATAATATACAACGCCAAAGGGCGAGGCTAAAAAATCAGAAGAAAACAAATCCACCAGATACCACAATAATACAAGCGCGACTCTAAGGTCAAAATAAATAACTGGTTTAACAAACTTATCAAGTAATACAAGTTTGGTTGACGGAGCTTACTAGATACAAATGAATTAATAAAAATACATTGGCGGTCCAGATACAAATGAACCAACCTACCGTGCAAATCACCCGGAATGAAATGATGTGCCAGCAAGCTGCCAGGAAAACCTGTACATCGAACATGTAATAAAATTTGGCACAACGGGGGTGAGTTGCCAACTCGTGAGTAGAAGATATCTGCAAAAAGAAATCGAATGCACAATGCTATCCTAGGTCATAATAATATACTAATATACTACTAGTCATCAAGTAAGGACAAAATAATAAGCTACGTATAAGTGCAAATGTTCCGTGCTCGCGTCAGTGCCTCATATAGTACTATGTCATGAGAACGAGTATGCATGCACCATGAATGTAAAATAACCAATCATGAAATCTAGATATATCTGTATAAGAAATCTTTAGCTTTTATCATGGTAAAACGTGTATAGAAATCTGAAATATCAACGATGAAATCCATGGAAATCCGTGTCAAGCATCGACACAAAACATGTAAATCTCAAGTCTCAATACCTCATAATCTCAATGTCTCATAGTCTCAATATCTCGGGCTCTGTCGGTCCGGATCGGCCCATATCATCAAATCTCACGACAACGGTCGGTATCCTCCGGATATCCGCCGCGCCAGACATCACCAGTAGGTAGCCTTCCCCTGCCAGGCTCACCGTCTACAACTCGATCTTCTTGCCCAGGGAACCATACCGGGCGCACCATGTACCCGAGACGGTTCATCCACTCCTCGAATCGGGTCTCGAAATCCAACAGAAAAAATGAAATCTCATGGTGGACGACACATACATCACGAGAAAACCGCATCTTATGTTTTAAAAAGAGAGGAGGAGAGAGAGAGAGAGAAGTTTTTATGTATTCTTGCGGTTTTCCCCAAAAATCCAGAAATCTCATATAAATCCAAAATCCCAAAAATCATGAGTAAGTATATGATAAGTGTCGGCATATGCCCTATAATACTGCATGATAACATGAAAATATGAATGCATGAATGTCTAAGTAATAAATGCCATGTCTAGGCTAACATCTGAGAGTAATCATAATGCTATATCGATCTAGCTTTTAGCTGATTCTATCAATAAAAGATACTATGATGTAAAGTGTACGTGACATAACAATTACCGATGATGATGTGTGTGAGCCAGCAAATAAGTGTGCGTGGAATATGCGCATCATCGGTAATGGTGCCTGTGTCCTAACAGGCAGAGGTTTATACTGATTATGGAAACATATGTATGAACATTCAACATTATGATTACGGTATGAATGTAAAGACGGATGTGTAATAACCACTCATCTGTGATATACAAGTATAACTACAACTATATAACTCGAGCCTAAACTAGTGTCCATCTAACCTCCTAAGGAACTAAAACTAAGAAACTAATCAATAAGAATTAAGAGTCCACCTAAGGTCTGAATCCATATCTCTAATAGTCAGCGATCCAGCCTCAATAGCGTCACGTACATAGTACGGCTTCCTCGAATCAAGAGTGCGGATCAATCATCATATGTATGCCTCGTACGGTAAAATCCATCGTACGGCATCCCAATATCGGGATACGGGTCAAGTATCACCTACGTGTCTCATCATTCGTATAATATCATCATCAACATATGTCAAGATCAAGGTGCTATACTGTAATCGCATACATCATATATCTTTGCCAGTATAAATATACATCGTTAATTTATCCTCAGAAACATCATGTATATGTATCATATTGTGATTAAGTCACACTTTTATGATATCGTAATCAAGTTACACATATATCATGTCGAAATCAAGTCACACCTATATGATGTCATAATCAAGTCACACATATATCATATCAGAATTTCAATCACATGTTACGGTCCAGGTGCTATTTTAGAGTCCCATGTACCTCAATACCATCACCACCCTTTATTATCTACGTATACCTATTCATTAACTCATTTCCTAATGATCCGCTAACATCATAACACGACCGTAGCCAAGAATCACGGCATCAGCCCAGTTATATTGTTTCATCCCCGTGTATCATATCACATCCCTGTATCACATATACGTATTGTGTATATATATATATATACCTAAACCTAGTCCTATATATATATACACATACACGTATACACCACATCGAGTCTCAGTGTGTGCGTGTTTGCGTATCTACCTAAAACCTACGAAATCTCCTCCAAGATATTCATCCTCGGGTAAGGTCTTTCTAATCAATCTAGTCCAACCTAGGGTCATTACTAGGGTCCTACTCATCGAAATTCTAAGGTCACGTCTGGCTTCCTAATGACAATAAGTACTATTCCTATTCTACGTTTGCGGGGGTGCTAAACGCCATCCATCCGACTTCCCCCCGTAGATATACATCTACTCTCCCGGTCCTTGTCTGTCGAAAACGATGTCGCTGTCCTCTTCTTCATCGCCCGCAGTCCACGTGAGGGGTACCTATACGCAACATATATAGTAGTGTAAATTGAATCACGGACAAAAGTCAAAACGACGCACAGAACGCGCATAGGTTAAAACCTATGTCCTGTTCACGCAAAAGAACCAAATATCGCTCGATATCGGTGTACAAACTCCGATTAACCAAGATAAACATCAACAAACAACTCGTAGTTTAAAACTCATTACTTATAATATAAATCATGATTTAATCCATCGAAACCCTAAAAATCGATCAAACAGTCCGATTTCGTAAAACCCGAAAATGCCAATTTACCGTTTTACTTCAAAACTTGATGTTTAAAAGAAACTAATGGCCGTAATACATATTAAATAGCATAACTAGATTATACAAACCACTACTATATTTTTATTACACAAATTTGTATTAATTTGGAATTTCTAGTTTGCAACCTTTATCAATTTTCAACATCTTACAAGCAAATTCCCACAAATTCATGACTAAACTTGATTTTTCCTAAATTAACTTATCAAACTACAATTTATAATGATATTAATATAATGAAACCATAAATTAGATTTTAAATCTCATCTATTTAAGAATTTCCAAATTCTAGTTAGCAAAAATAGCAATTTTCTTACAATTTCTCAATTATTCATAGAAACTAGTAACCAAATTAAGTTTTCCATTCCACTAAGAAGTTAATACTCTCATTAAAACCATAATATAGTGATAAAAATATAAATTATAATTTATTAACACCAATATATATGTTTTATAGAAAGCTAGTTAGCAAAAATATTTAATTTAAACGATTTTAAATGAACAAATTATAATTCAACAACCATAAAAGATTTTCCAATTCTAAAAGTGTTAAACTAATTATTATAACCCTACTTAATTAATAAAAACCATAACCTAATTTTATAACCCTAACTTGAATTTTTAAAACTTGTAGATACAATTAATTTATTAAATCTAATTATGCTAGAATGAAACATTAAATAACAATAATTCAAAAAAAAAAGATTTATACCTCCACAACATGAAAATAAGCCTCCAAAATGAATGCTTTCCATCTCCAAAATCCATGTATGGATGAGCAAAGAATAGAGGGTATGAATTAATTAGGATTTTGTGGATTTTTTATTGAATTTTTAATGAAATTTTTGATGGATTTTGCAACAAAATCAAGGGGTGAAAATGGGGGGGGGGGCTGCCATGTGGAAGTGGCCGGCCATGGTGGGAGGAAATGGGAGAGAAAGAAAAAGTGAAGAGTTGTGTAGAAACTTCCTTCATAAATTTCCTTCTTTATGTGTTTTCAACTTTTTTTCATTTTATTTTTAAATTTTCCATAAAACCTAAATTCTAGAAGTCACTTGAAGAATCAAGTGAGAGGGGGCTGCTAAGGCTGGCCAAAATAGTGTGAGGGAGTAAAAGAGAGTGTGGGTTTTGTTTGGGAAAAGATAAAAGTTGTATCGCACTCCATGTGCACTAATTTCACTAAAAAAAAGCCTTTTTCTTCGATATTTTCTAACACCGGTTAACAATCCTATTTCAATTAAAAAACCACATGATAAAATTTTGTTTAATGTATTATATTGCACAAAATTTGTTTCAACTCATTCCAGTTTGTAATTTTCCCGAATTAAATATATTAGTGACGGCTTAAAATAATATTAAAATAATTAATTTCGGAAAATTTTTCAGAAATTTTGAAATCTCACCAGTGGCTCAATAAACACTAAATACTAACAATTACATAGATAGAATATTTATATTTAATTTTAAAATAAAGATATTTGTATTTTGACTTTTTACAGAAAACCCCCTTATTTTACCGATTTTCCGAAATTTCACCAAAACGATTTTCAAAACGTTACATGCTTCTACTGTCATAGGAAGGGCCATTGGAAGAAAGATTGCAAAGCTTGGAACACCAAGAACCAAGACCCGAGGCAAGTTGTGGCTTCGGCTTCAGGTGTGTTTGTAATTGAAAACTGTTTGTCAATCAACTCTACATCCTGGGTATTGGATACTGGATCAGGATCTCATATATGCAATTCTTTGCAGGCACTGAGAAGCCGTAGAGTTCTGAAGACCGGTTATGTGACCCTCAGGGTTGCTAACGGAGCGAGCGTGGATCCTGTGTCCGTAGGGGTATATCACCTTGGATTGACGAGTGGACATATTTTAGTTTTGCGCAACTGTTTTTGTGTACCAAGTTTAACATGTAATATTATATCAGTATCTTTGTTATCAAATGAAGGTTATGTTTTTACATTTTTAAGCGATGTTGTAAACATCCACCTTAATCATGGTTTGATTGGGTCAGGTACTCTAAACAACGGTATATACGTATTAAACCAATTACAAGTTTTCAATGTCCAGAACACACTAAAAAGAATGTCTCCGGATACAAATCAGGCTTTCTTATGGCATTGCAGACTAGGTCACATCAATAAGACAAGGTTAACTAAGTTACATAAAGAAGGATATTTTGATCCATTCGAGTATCAATCTTATGCAACTTGTCAATCATGTCTCAAAGGAAAGATGACAAAGACTCCGTTCACTGGACACGGAGTAAAAGAGAGCGAGCTCTTGGAACTCATACACAGCGACGTGTGTAGTCTTATGTCTACACATGCAAGAAGTGGTTATTCATATTTCATTACTTTTACGGATGATTTCTCTAGGTATGGACATATTTTCCTAATGAAACATAAATCCGAGTCCTTTGAGAAATTCCGAGAATATAAGAATGAAGTAGAAAAACAAACCGGCAAAAGTATCAAGACATTGAGATCTGATCGAGGTGGTGAATACTTAAGTGCAGAGTTCCTGGATTACTTACAAGAGAATGGAATTCTCTCTCAGCTTACTCCTCCATACACACCACAACACAACCGTGTATCGGAGAGAAGGAACCGAACCTTATTCGATATTGTACATTCCATGATGATTAATGCAGAGTTACCGCGATCATTCTGGGGCTATGCACTAGAATCAGCTGCATATCTTTTGAACAAGGTTCCTACCAAGACTGTGCCTACCACACCATATCAGATATGGAGTGGGAAGAAACCTTATCTTCAGTATCTCAAGATATGGGGATGTCCGGCTTTTGTTAAAAAGCAGCATGCGGACAAACTTGATGCACGATCAGTACTGTGTAAGTTTGTGGGATATCCAAAGAACTCCAGGGGGTATTTTTTTCTATAACGTAGAGGAACAAAAGGTTTTTGTTTCTCATAATGCCCACTTTCTGGAACATCAGTTTTTAGAAAAAGAAACAAGTGGGAGCCAATAGAACTGGAAGAAATTTGAGAATCACAAACTATTACTGAAAGCTTGGTGGAACCAGAAATTCCAAAAGAAAAGGACATTCCCGTACTACTCCGCAGGAGTAGCAGGCTTTCTCATCCGCCTGAGAGATACTACGGTTTTCTCATAGATGGGGATAGAGAGGATTGCATCATTGATATTGATGAACCAGCTAGCTTCCAGCAAGCCATTCAGAGCGGCGACTCGATAAAATGGCTGGATGCAATGCGGACCGAAATGGAGTCCATGTGCACCAACAAAGTTTGGACTTTGGACATTGCTCCAGAAGGTATAAAACCCGTAGGCTGGAAATGGATCTTCAGAAAGAAGATCGGTGTAGATGGACAGTTTGAAACCTATAAGGCTAGACTTGTTGCAAAGGGTTTTCGTCTAAGACCTGGTTTAGACTATGATGAAACCTTTTCTCTAGTGTCTATGCTCAAATCCATTCGGATCCTTCTTTCTATTGCTGCCTTCCACAATTATGAGATTTGGAAGATGGATGTAAAAACAGCTTTTCTAAATTGAAATTTAGAAGAGTGTGTCTATATGGACCAGCGAGAGGGTTTCATTCAGAGTGGGAGCAGTGGGAAAGTGTACAAGTTGCTTAAATGGACTAAAGCAGGCATAGCGGAGTTGGAACATCTGTTTTGATGAAACGGTCAAAGAATTTGACTTTATCAAAAATCCAGATGAGCCATGTATTTATAGTAAGATTGTAGCACGAACTGTTGTATTCCTCGTCTTATACGTGGATGACATTCTCTTCATAGGAAATGATATTCCTATGCTACAATCTGTCAAAGGATTCTTGTCACACAGGTTCTCCATGAAAGACCTGGGTGATACCTCTTTTATTCTAGGGATCCAGATCTATCATGATAGATCTAAGAGGATATTGGGACATTCACAGTCCAATTACATTGCCACCAAACTGAAAAGATTCAGTATGGAAGATTCTAGGCGCGGTAATTTACCGGCTTGTCACGGAATCACCCTCTCCAAAGAGATGTCTCCCAAGATTGATTTGGAAAGGGATCGCATGTCTATTATACCCTACGCTTCTGCGGTAGGCTCTATAGTGTATGCGATGTTATGTACCAGACCAGATGTTGCTTACGCACTGAGCGTGGTAAGCCGGTATCAGTCAAACTCAGGGGAGAACCACTGACAACAGTAAAGAACATTCTTAAGTACCTGAGAAGGACTAAGGATATATTCTTGGTTTATGGTGGAAAAGACCTCCAGATTGAGGCCTTTGCTGACTCCAGCTTCCAGAGTGACAAGGATGACTCCAAGTCCATGTCGGGTTATGTCTTTACCCTCAATGGAAGGACGGTCTGTTGGAAGAGCTCCAAGCAGGAAAGCGTTGCTGACTCAACAATGGAAGCGGAGTACATAGCTGCTTGCGATGCCGCAAAACAAGCAGTCTGGATGAAGAAGTTCTTAACAGAACTTCAGGTGGTTCCGTCCATTGTTGATCCAATACCTCTGTATTGTGACAACAATAGGGCTATAGTTTTAGCGAAGGAACCCAGGTCCCATCAGAAGTCCAGACACATCTTGAGGCGGTATCACCTGATCAGGAAGATCGTGGATCACCGGGAGATCGAGGTTCGGAGAGTTTCTACAGAGGAAAACACTGCAGATCCATTCACAAAGGCCATCCCTCAGACACAGTTCGAGAGGCTATTCGAGATGATAGGTCTGCAATACGCAAGCACATGGCCCTAGTGCAAGTGGGAGATTGTTAGTGTATATACCCTAGAGGCCATTATTGTATCATACTAGATTGTATATTACTTAATGGAAGCTTGGGAAATTCACAGTTGTATTGACAGTCTTGCAAAAAATGGTAGTATGCTAATTGGTTTGTATCTATCATAATATGTGTATATGTTTCTTTTAACTTATCGCTAATACATATTGATAGAGCCCTTGAGATCTTTGCTTGACTACCAGTATTGTGATGGCAGCCACACTAGTGGGGGTTGGGTAGTCTACAAGAACATCCTTATACAGGTCCCTAGTCGTAGGATTATCGAGACTGGGCATCGATAATCCGGAGTAGACTAGTGTATACGCTTCTCATCCCAGCAGGGGAGATAGTCTGTCCCACAGCCATTAGTACGTTGTACTGGAGATAGTATGCAGGTGCTCGTTAGGTTATGAGTACACCGGAAAGGACTCGTAGGGAACTGTTGGATTGTATTATACCCATCATCAGTTAGCAGTTCCCAAGTGACATGAGTATAGCTTAGTCCGTTGACTTGACATTGCTGCTTCGCCTGAAGTGTGTTCCACTATTCTTAGATTGCTACCCTACCACGGCTCTACTGAGTCGTGCAAACAGGTAGCAGTTGGGTGCAGTCCCGAAGCACTTGGAGGCAGTGGTAGTTAGATAGGATTCGTCTCTCTCGGTATTGGGGTTGATATTGCACTGTGTTTGGAGAGCCATTACGCAAAGTCCCTGGCCAGGGCAAGCGAGATTTATAGGTAGGTGCTCCAGTAGTTTCTCAGGGTGTAATGGGCTACACTCCGACATGACTTATACCACTATTAGAGGACTGACGCTTGTCGCCCCCTAGGCCCGATATGCGATACTCTTAGACGAACAGACCGGACTGTACGGAGATTGTCATATACAGGCTCAATAGGAGTTCGGATGGGTTTCCTCATCGGCTTTCTTATCGACATCTACCTTGGGACCGTTATGTACAGCTAGTACCGCTTACGGCCTATGGTTAAACCCACTGCTAGCATAGTGTCGAGTCTTTAGAGTCCCACATAGAGGGTTTCCCTACTTCTGGCGAAACAATATAGAGGTCGTATGGTTTTACAACAGGGTTCGAACATATACGTGTACTTGTACACGTATGATATTCGGACAGATTATACTAGCGTGCTTTGGTTTAAGCCAGATCCTAGTATTAGATTGTTGGATTTATTTATTCTCAGTATATCCGTGTTTTTCATAAATATGGATGAGAGGGACATTCTCGTAATTTGTCGGGAAGCTTCTAGAAGAAGGTGACTCATTAGGGTTTATTTCTTTTTAATTTAAACTTAATGAGGTGGAGGAGATGAGGTGTTGCTCTCATTAAATGAACCATGACTTATGAGATGATTCATCTAATGAATTAAATGAAGCATCGTTGATATTATGATAGATATTATTATTTAGATATTTTTCATGCTTCATAATATTCACAAATGAGTCAAGATTCATTTCATTATCAAAAACACTTTCTCTCTCCTCAAGCTCTCTCTTCTTCATCTTAACCCTAAGTGTCTCATAAGTTGAGAATTATAGGGTTAGTGAGGCTAACAAATCCTTAATCACTCTCTATATTATCTAGGTCACTTAGATTAGCACTCTAAACTACTTAGTTACCTCATCTTAGAGGTTAAAGCTTGTAGTAGGCACTCTCGGGTTGATCTTCTTCAAACTTGAGGAGGCCGATGAGGAGGAGAACAACATGAACAAGAAGGACTAGTATCTTGAGTTATAATCATCTTTCATAATAGTTACAACTCCTAGTTAGATTGTTAGTTAGGGTTTAGCAAAGATCCTTATGCATAGTCGATGTTACCTTGATTAGAATGATCGTTTTTACTTAGTCCGCCTCTCCGCATCTCGTGGGGTGTGTAACGTCGACTTACAGAACCATGATAGCTTTTTAAAAGGAGTGGTTTAAGCTCCACATTTAAAATTGCTTTTAAAGAAAACCGAGTGGTTTTGAAATTGTTCCAACGATTAAGCTTTGGTTTGTTTTATCTTGCATTAATCTTTGTTATTGCGGTCCCATCATTTACAACCTAACATTGCAGCAAAAGAAACGAAAATACAACGTACGCTTATGCCATCCGCATTCGCCACTGGGCCCCGTCTTACACCATTAGGTTACTTAACTAACGCCAGAGCGGGGGCTGGACTAGCGCGGGTGCAAAACATAAGCAACGTCTATAAGATATATAATGTATATATACATTCGTCTCATGCAATAATAGGCATTCCAGATCACAAATGAATATATTGGATATACTAGAAATTCCGCGTTTCGTTTAAGCCTGCAAAGAAAGACGAATTCCACGGTCGTGATGAATTGCCAAACCCCACCCCAGACCCCTACGGATGCGACAAACTATCCGCCAAATTCCCGAAGTGAAGCAGCCTCCCTTAGTAAAATGAGTAGGCCACTCGACACTTCAAAGAACCCGGTAGTTTGTGCACCTCACCTTGGGTCTATCCTAGGAGCAGAAACAGTAAATGGAAATAATATACAATGGTGGGTACAACCCCAACCCGGATGTGCCCCGCAAAATTATATTACATCAATTTTACAACATTGAATGAAAGAAAAGAAAACACTCTTCTCACATCCCCGGCTATTCATCCATGACGATCCAATAAAATCCATATCCACAAACCAACACAAATATGTGCAACCCCCAACTAACCAACATATAGCAATTAGCGGAAGTTTATGAACACATATATCAAACACAGAAGAACCCGATTAGCCAAAGTACTTAGAATTTCGATCGATAACCAAATTTAAATCTACCCCAAGTACAACACAGTACCAAAAGATCCTGGGCAAAAATAAAATATCCCAAAAATCACAACACCACAGTATAGATACACTAAAGAAAACCGAGCCGACTCGGCGTCGACTCGGCCGCGGAACCGCTGCGAAATGCATGGTTTTGCCGCGATTCTACGGCGGTCTCAGCGAGTTACGAACTCGTTTTTCTTGAGTGTTCTTAAAAAAGCCTGCATGTATTTTTAAGGCCCCTGAAAAGATTTTTGGACCAGATTTTAAAATCGACAAAAAGTGCAATTTTTGTCGTGATTTCGGGATTTTTTCGTGATCGAATTTCTAAAGACTTTGCTATCTAGCTAGTTAAGGTTTTGAAGGCTCTGATACCATTGTAAGCCGATGTCGCACACCCCGCGGTTCATGGGGAGGTAGAATTTACAAAAACGATGATTTTGACTACTCAACATCGGCTATAACTCCAGGATCTTTACTAAACCCTTTACTAGCTAATTTATATAAGATGTTTAACTACTCGGTGAGATGGTTATACTTGTAAGATCGAGTCCTTCGGTTCTTCTTATGCTCCTCTCCAAGGATCCTCGGTGATTGGATCAGGTTTGCTCCATCGGCCTTCTCTTGTCAAAGATGATCCACCGCGAGAGAATGTGCTCCAAGTTTCAACCTCTAAATGAGGTAACTAAGGTAGATGGTTTGCTAAACCAACTAGCCTAAGAGATGTAGAGAATATTAATGGATTGTTTATCTCACTAAACCATTGGCTCACAACACATGTGAAGGTTAGGGTTTAGTTAGAGGAAGAAGGAGATGGAGGAAACCAAGAAAGCTCAAGAGAGGAGAGCAACTTAAGAAATGAGCTCAAGAAAAATAATGAACCAACTCAAGAAACAAAGTGTAAAGAATGGTTATTATCAACTCTCACTTATTGAGCCATGGAATAAAATGCAATACAATATGTGTGCCATGCCTCAATAGTGATCCCAAACTAATATAATAATACAAGAGCCATTCTTCACACCATGCTAGCAAATTCTCGTCCATTTCCACCTCATTAATCCATTTGGAAAATAGATAATGCAAATAATGAGGTGGCACCTTCTAGAAGCATGCCTTGACAAATTACAAGAATGCCCTTCTCACCGTATATACATACCCGTATCCGTATTCTAAAAAAATACCGATACTCAGAGACGATAACAATCCAATACTACAATACTAGGATCCGGCTTAAACCAAAGCCCACTAGTATTGTCCGCCCGATCAGCATTCATGTACAAGTACAGGTATGTGATCGAAGCCCTGTTGTAAAACCATATGACGTTTACATCAATTGCCTGAAGCAGGGAAACCCTCTATGTAGGACTCTAAAGACTCGAAAATACGCTGGCAGTGGGTTTAACCACAAGCCATCAGCGGTACTAGCTGCACGTAACTGCTACC
Organism: Agapanthus africanus; assembly: GCA_030015575.1. Lineage (NCBI taxonomy): Eukaryota > Viridiplantae > Streptophyta > Magnoliopsida > Asparagales > Amaryllidaceae > Agapanthus > Agapanthus africanus. The sequence continues at coordinate 238,010,892 of JASDDO010000029.1, read as the reverse complement.
CAGGTATCTGTCGATAAGAAGACCGATGACCAAACTCACACGGACTCCTATTAAGCCTATCGGTGACAATCTCCGTACAGTTCGGTCTGTTCGTCTGAGATACTCGCATATCCGCCTAGGAGGATGGTAAACGTCAGACCCCTAACAACGTGATAAGGAGTGCCGGAGGATAGCCCAATACACCATGAGAAACTACTGGAGTACCTTACCAGTATTTCTTGACTGCCCTGGCCACGGATTTTGTGTAATGGATTTCCGAACACTGCGCAATATCAACCCGCAATACCGGGAGAGACGAATCCTATCTGATCACTGCTGTCTCCAAGTGCTTCGGGACTACACATAACTACTACCTGTTTGCATGACTCCTTTGAGCGTGGTAGGGTAGTAATCTATGTGCAGTGGGAACACACTCGAGACGAAGTAGCGATTGAAAGTCAACGGACTAAGCTGTACTCATGCCACCTGGGAACTGCTACCTGACGATAGGTATACTACCAACAAGCAGTTCTCGACGAGTCCTGTCCAGTGTAACTCACAACCTAGTAAGCATCTACATACCTTCTCTAATATGCCGTACTAATGGCTGTGGGATAGACCATATCCCCTGCTGGGATGAGAAGCATATACACTAGTCTACTTCGAAGTATCGATGCCCCATCTCGATAATCCAACAACTAGGGACCTGTATAAGGATATGCTTATAGACTACCCATCCCCTACGAGTGTGACTGCTATCACAACGCTGGTAGTCAAGCAAAGATCCTAAGGGCTCTACCAATATGTATAAGCGATATGCTAAAAAGAAACACATGCACATATTGTGGTAGAATCAAACCAGGTAGCATACTACTATATCGAGCAAGACTGTTATTATAACTTTGAAATATCCCAAGCATCCAATATATAATATACAATCCAGTATAATACAATAATGGCCTCTAGGGCATATATCACTAACATAGTTTTGTTGTTTCTATGATGTGATGTGATCATATAACTGCCTGAGACGAATGCTACTTATATATATGATATACTAGTGGATGATATATATGTTTTGCATCCGCGCTAGTCCTGACCCAGCTCTGCCGTAAGTTAAGTAACCTTACGGTGAAGAACCGGGTCCCTGTGGGGAATGCGGATGGTATATATGTGTGTTTTATTTTCGTTTCTTCTGTGATATTTAGGAAACATAAATGATGTGACGCCATTAATAAGATTAATGAAAGGAAAAGAAACCTAAAAGATGTTATAGAATCAAATTTTTTAAAAAGGTAGCCCTAGTTCTTGCTTTGCATAGCGGTATTCCATTATGAATAACCAGCATCACATTCGAGGAGGAAAGAGCCTAGATCCCTTCACCGAGAATGACCTCTTTAGCAAAACTAGCATATGCTACAACCCACTCGATTTGTTTTGAAAACTACTCGATTTTATAGCGGAGCTTAAACCACTCCTTTTCGAATCACTAGATTCTACAACGATATCAAGTTCATTATGTTAAAGGTTTTCTTCAAAATCCGTTGTAGCCTTCCGTCATTTCAGATACTAGTATTTAGTATTCGTGTTGTGTTTGCTGACCTCCATCAAGGAACAGTGTACGGTAGCTGGATAATATTTATCTGCGGCATGTTGATGCGATCAGTAGGGGCAGTCACACAGCCTTATTGACCTCCGTCAAGGGTTTGTGTGGGTGGGTTCGAATTGATCAAGAAATGATGGGTTGAACTTGACTAGCGGCCTATAGTTTGTTGACCCCCGTCAAGGTCATAGGTCGTTAAGCGTAAAAACAGCTATTGGGAATTTCCAGTGTTGAAATTTGCAATGAGATTGCATACCTTCTATATGAGATAGCATACCTTCTATATGAGATAGTTGGATCCCGATACCAACTGCGAGTAAGTGTTACTCCTGAGAGAGTTTTCCACTTTACAATTTTCTAATCTAGTAGGTGTCTAAGAAAGGTGTTAACGGTGTTATGCTCCTGTGGAAACAAAGTTATTTAATTAGTTCCATACGAAAGCACGTGGAGACTCAGTACTAACACCTGCCTGGCTGACCGATTAGCAAACTTATAGGGTGTAATTAATCCCGGCTAATCTTACCTTTTAGGCTTTGAAGGAAGATTTGATAAGATCAGTAGGAGCCATCATGATTAGATAAGATAATAACCAATCTAATCTTGTAAGAGCACATGCTAAAGTGGTTTCTTCTCTCTCTCTCCAGGTAGCGACCATGTCACTTCTTAATCAAGATAATAATATTGATGTATTAACCGAACCCGCTTATTATACTGGACTAGGGAACGTTGGTTATGCTCTATCTTATGACAAAAGTCGTGAGTCTGGGGAAGGGATAGGGGAATGCAAGGATTTCCATGCCACCCGGATGAAGAAAAAGCATTCTGATCCTTCTTCTTCAGGTGTGTAAGTTATTGAGAACAGTTTCTCAATTTGCTCTACGTCCTGGGTATTGGATACCGGATCAGGATCCCATATTTGTAATCTGTTACAAAGGCTAAAGAGAAGTAGAGAACCGGGAAAGGGTGATATGTCTCTCAGAGTATGGAATGGAGCAATTGTTGCTGCCGAAGCGGTCGGCGAGTATCACCTTGTATTACCAAATAGTAATACATTGATTTTGAACGAATGTTATTTCGTACCATCGGTTATGTGCAATATAATATTTATTTCTTTATTAAATAAAGAAGGATATAATTTTGCATTAGAGAAAAATGTTATGAAAATTTTCCTAAATCAAGTGTTGATTGGGTTTGGTACGTTATGTAATGGTATATACGTTCTAAATAAAAATAGATGTAACGTTTTGGAAATCGTTTAGGAGATTTTCCGTTGTTAGGTAAAATAAATTGTATTTTCCGTAAAAACCTAGAAGCGATCTTTTTGCAGTATAGAATTCACTGCACCTAGTTTAGCTAGGATTTTGCTAGTTTGCGGGTTTTTGTAAGCCACTTGTAATTTTTGTGCATTTTAATAATTTTCCTTAATTAAAATATTATTTTAAGTTGTTAAATATGCATTTAATTAGTGGTAATTGCATTTTTGCTTGGGTTAATTATTGCTAATGGGAATCATTGCTAAGTTAATAGATTAAGCTAGAAACTTCTCTTCCAAAATATCTAAATATTTGCGGTTTAATTTGAAAATTTAAAGAAAAGGAAATAAGAGGTGGCATGAAAACTTTTGTTTTATTAAGCTTTTGTATTTGTTTTTGACTTTAATCTTCCACACTTATCCAAAACCCTCCCCATTCATTCATAATCGGCCGGCCCTCCCCCTTGCTGCCCTCTCTCCTTCCTCACTCCATTTCAACTCTTTGAAGATCACAAAATACATCAAAAATCATCAATTTATCTCACAAACTCATAAATAAATCATTTCCCATTATCCTTCTTCACAAAACATGCATGGATCTTCATGAAAGATGGCTTTTTGGAAGGTTAATTTTGGAGCTGTTGCTTGATGTTGGATCTTTTGTGGAGGTATAAAACCCTAACCCTATTCTTTATTTATTGTTTCTAAATCATTAATTAGCATATAAGATGTTTAATTAGGACTTTTAATTGCATGTTTTGAAATTCAAGAAATGGTTTTTGGATAATCAAGTTAGGTTTTGATTAGTAAAAAGGTTAATTGATAATTTTAGACAAATGAAAACTTAACCTAATTGCTAGAATGTTAATTGATATTTTCCTAATTATCTAATTAGCTTAATTACAAACTAGACTTTTACTAAATCCTAATTAAGTTAGATTAAAATTCTAGTAATGGTTTGGATGGTTTAATCTTGCTATTTTGTGATGTTTGTAAATTCTAGTTTGGTAAAAACTTGTAGTTTTATGCTAAAATGATATAAGTTGCTTACTAGATTTTAGGATAATATAGACGTGGGTTTCTTTTGACATTGTGACGTTAATTATATTGATTCCATGTTATATCTTGTGTTGTGAATGCGTGATCGGTAAGATCAGGGTCTAGGCTTGATGGTTGTGTCGTTTAGCTCTCCTAGCTAGGGTTGTGCCGATGTCGTTTGTGTCTTTTTGTAACTTTTGCTCTCGAGTTGGTTTCGTAGTGTCTCTACGCGCGTTATCCACTTGACGAACATTTGAGAGTATGTATGGAGTTGGTGCGTCGGTCAAACGTAGTTGGTATGTGTTATTGGTCGATTTCTAATATATACTTGTTATATTGTTATATGCTTTCAAGATTGCAGGCGGGGACTTCGGGCGCTGCGAAGAAGGAAAAGCGAGTGGTTGGCTTTACTTAGCCAGGATGGTTGGTGAGTAGATTTAACATCTATATGGGGATCGCCCGCATGGCGTTATACGTCCGGGCTAGATCAAATGACATGACTATTAGTTAGAAGTATACGGATATGGATTGTGCATGTACACCTTTGTTGCTTATCTTATTTCCTTGTGTATGGACTTAGTATTAATGAGACACAACACCATTATTGACGGTTCATGTTTGATGAGCACTAATTGTATGCTGCACACACACCGTCGATAATTGCTATGATACACACAACACCTATACATATGTGATATTGTATTGTTTAGGGACATTGAAACATGATCCTTATTTCCTTTTGTGCATATGACATATAGCATACCTGTATACCTACATGCTTACACATATGCCTTGACATGCTTACATGCTAGTTACCTATATACCTATATGGTATTGTACCATTAGTGATAGATATATACACATATGAGACATAGCTGCATGTACATCTTGCACACATACTTACACTTATACCTGGAGGGTATTACATCATTACTGATAGATAGATACATATACTTTGCTATACCTATAAGTTTACACATATATCTGGTTATAGCTACATGTTCACCTTTATTTGATGATTATATGGACTTGGAGAAATTAGAAACCGCATGATATATATATATATATATATATATATATATATTAACTTGTTGTAGTTAAATAGCGGCTTTTCTTTTATATATGCTCACATTACAGTTTCATGTTGCATATATTATATTCATTGATTTTCGTATTGGGATATGGATTTTTCATGATGTTTTCTGGATTTGAGGACCGTGGTAGTTTCATGAAATTATGCATTATTTGAAAAACCCGATTTCTCTTGATATGATATTTCAGCATCCACCATGAGATTTATCACTTCTGATATATATATACCCCATGCGAGGAACGGAGGGAGCCATGTGCGGGTACATGGTGGGGCCCGGAGGTACCCGGGGCAAGAATTTCGTGGAGTAGATGATGAGTTAGTGGGGGAACCATACCTACCGGTGACAGTACCTATGACTCGGCGATTATCGTGGGGATACCGACCGGAGTCATGTACGTATGGATACATCGAATTTTCAGTGTCAGAGCTAGGCACTCGAGTTTTCGGGATAGCGTATGATACGTACCTATCAGGAGGGCCAGTCGTAGTGACAGCGCCTGATAGATCAGTATTTATGTGTCGATATTAGACACTTGTTTTCATGATATTTTTACTCCTAAGTATATATAACAGTGGAATAGGACGCTGTTATATATTCATATATATATATATATATATATTAGTGGAATTGGACGCCAATATATATGTATACATATCTAATTACATACATCATCATAACGATTTTGCAAATATACTCACTCAGAATATATGGGATTTACTTGATATTGGATACAGGATATATATGATTTACTTGATATTGGATATAGATATATGAGATTCACTTGATATTGGACACTCAGGATATATGAGACTTACAGGATATGAGGGCCAATTTGGGGGCTGATTTGTGGAAATTTTGGATTTAGATTGTCTTGATGGACTTTGGTCCTACCACGAGGTCAGGATTCTGTGAGGATGGCATTTTTTATCCCTTACTCCGCATTTATTGTTCATGTATTAGTAGTACCTGATAGAGTACCTTACATGACTGTTGCATATATATTGCCATTTATTGTTCATGTATTAGTAGTACCTGATAGAGTACCTTACATGACTGTTGCATACATATTGCCATTTATTGTTCATGTATTAGTAGTATGTGATAGAGTACCTTACATGACTGTTGCATACATATTGCCATTTATTGTTCATGTATTAGTAGTACCTGATAGAGTACCTTACATGACAGTTCCATACATATTGCCATTTATTGCTATCAGCTTGCATGCATTAGATTCGTGCTGTGTGTGCATACTTGCGATTTGCTGCATATGTTATTTACTATTCACGAGTTGTCAACACACCCCCGTTGTGCCACAGTTTTTTGCAGGTAGTCCCTCAGGGCAGTCGCGGCAGGCTTTTCATCTTTCGTATCATCTTTTGTAGCGGATACCGCTTCGGCTGACTGTGCGCAGTTTTGCTATAGGTGGGTTTTGCGGCTATCCGATGTTGTTTATTGTTGTCTTTGTACCATGTACTCTCCATCTACCACTTTCATGTATAACTTAAAGACTTGATGTGAGGACGATATTGTATGTTATTTTATGACTTGGAGGTCTTTTATGCAGTTTTACTTATATCGTCTTTTAGTTCTTCGCTACGGCGTCGTATATCTGTTGTGGTAGTTGTTTTCCGCCTTTAGGCGTGGATTTGCTCCCGGTTGGGGATGCTTTACTTATATTTATGTTGTACCCATTTTTGGGGTTAGTTTTTACAAAGGAGGTGCTGCCAAAATTTTTAAGAAAGTAAAGTTGGACTTTTACGAATTTGTACCTGAGATTTTCAAAAGTTTTAACAATGTTCTTATCACTTATTACTTTTGATGGTTTAGATTGCTGGGTTTTCGACCTACTTAAATTGCGTTACGCCTGGAGACGTTGCGTAGTTTAAGGGCCGTCACGTGCCAATTTCGGGCCATGACAAAATTGGTATCAGAGCGCTAGGTTTTACCTTTCGGAGTGTAGGATGACCTTGGTATGATGAAGTAGGTAGCTTAAGCAGAGTAACATAGTGTGTGTATGTCCGCGGCATACTCACGATCACGGTACTTCGCCTAAAGTGACCTAAGTACTAATTTCTTGAAATTCATTCCTAGATGATACATATCCTTGTGATTCGATTTCCGTGTTCATATTGAATCCTATTTCCATTTATAGCCTTTGCCGCCGATGACCATGAGGACTCAGAGTGATACAGCGAGAGCCGAGGCTAGAGTTGACTTGTATGGGACGAGGACTGACCAGGATGGCACGCTCGTTGCACAGGAGCAGATGGATCCTCCTTCGATAGATCGTATCGCTAGGCTTGAGGCAGAGATGCAGGACTTGCGCCAGACGATGAGGTCTTTGGTTGAGACCAGTCGAGCGCGGCGACAGGGGGTTGCCACCCATGTTACCCAGTTTTTCCTTGCGATCAGCACACAATATTGTGTTACTTACACAGCACCAGTGGACGCATCCTTATTTGACGAGGAGCGTCTTTCCGAGACTTTGGGAGTTTGAGGATAGAGGAGGGCTCATGCAGGTGTACCAGCCCAGAGACAGAGGTTCAGTCGCCGTGACAGGTTTCGTGCACATCGCGGGAGTAGCAGAGGATCGGGATGAGGAGAGTCGGTTAGCTAGATCAGCCGTTGTTGTGGTAACTTCTGTCAGCGATTCTTTTGTTGCGCGACACGTAATTCAGTCGTGTGCCAATCGGATAGGAGATAGAGATTCGTCCGTCATTTTGATCATTCTTGAGATGTTGGATTTGACGTTCTCCTGGGCACGGACTGGTTAGCTACGTGCTAGGCGTCTGTGGACTGCCGTGAGAAAACAGTCAGGATTTGTTTTCCTGGTGAATCAGTTCTTGTTGTGCAGGGGAACAGTGGTACCGCCCTCACAGCTTGAATTCAGCCTTTTTCACTGGTCGGCTTTTGAGGAGAGGATGTCGAAGATTCTTGTCTTCCATTAGTGATACTGAAGCCACAGTGGGTTTGTTGGACCGGGTTCCTATCGTGCGAGGGTTTACCGACGTTGTTCCAGATGAGCCGGCGAAGCTTAGGGAGCTTAAGGATCTGCTGCAGAGTTGTTAGATAGGTGGGACTTGTTCGTCAAAGTGTTTCTCTTTGGGGAGCTCCTATTCTGTTCGTCAGGGAGAAAGATGACAGTTTGAGGTTGTGTGTTGATTGATCGTCAATTAAACCGAGTTACGGTGCGGATGGGTATCCTTTACCTCGCATTGACGATTTGTTCGACTTGCTTCAGAGTGCGAGACATTTTCTAAGTTTGTTTGGGATTAGCTCATCATTGGTTGCGGGTTCGGAGTGATGGCATTCCGAAGACTGCTTTGTGTGCGCTACGGGCAGCGTGAGTTTTTGGTGGTGTCGTTGGACTCACCAATGCCCTTGCAGAATTCCTGGATGTGATGAACAAGATTTCATCAGGTCGTTCCTCGACCAGTTGATTGTTGTGTTATTGATGACATTCGGGTCTTTTCCAAGGGTCATGAGGAACATGAGCAGCACTTGAGGATTTGCTTTGCAGATACTGGGAGAGCACCAGCTGTTTGCTAAATTCTCGGAGTGTTCCTTCGGGCTTGATTGTGTTGAACTCCTAGGTTTTGTAGTTACAGGAGACGATATTCGTATGGACCCGAGGAAGATCGAGGCCGTACAGCTTGGCCCAGACTTGCAACGGGGACATTTATGCGCAGTTTTTGGCTTAGCAGGTTTTTACCGCCGTTTCGTGCAGGATTGTTTGTGTATTGCTGCACCGTTGACAGGACTGACCGGGAAGGAGGTTCCTTTTCTTGGACTGAGGCATGCGTGCGGAGTTTTCAGCAGTTGAAGACTCGGTTAACAACTGCACCAGTTCTCTCTTTGCTTTCAGATTCGGGCGACTTTGTTGTTTACTGTGATGTTTCAACAGTGGTATTGGGAATCCTCCCGCTCGCACAAACGCGTATTGTTTTGGAAATGGATGCATTTTGGTGGAAAACGGAATGCTCGCACGAGATCGTTCTCGTTTTACAAATTATAAACCGCAAGTGCACAGCGCGTTGTAGCGAGCTGGCAAGCACGGGTCGATCCGCAGGGAGTTGAGTATTAGGTATTGTTGTTTAAGGTTAACAAATTAACAAATGATTGGTTGTCACGAAGTTATAAAAGAATACGAAAGCAAGAAAAGAAAGAAAACAAGTGTAAGGAAATGATGGTTGTGGCTTGGTTCGGAAGCTTGAATCGCGACATTTACCTCTACGCTCCCTTGGTTATGAGTTGTCCGGCCTTACCTTGATCCTGGCATGAAGTACGACTTGTCAATGCGGTTGCGGAGCACAAACCGTCAAAGTCCGATATTCGCCACAAAGCACGAAACGAGTACGTTTTGGTCACTTACCGTTTGTATGTCCGCACTTGGGGTATCAACACTAAACATAAGGTTTTGCAAGCATACCGCAACAATGAAAACACAAAGAGGTTAGTGAGAGCTAGAACAGATATCCTGTAGAGTTCTTAGGATATCCCACAAATTTACATAGAACTGAACGTGCCTGAAGTTTGTCCGGATTTTTTACTTTTACATAGGCCGGACAACCCCATATCTTAATACGTTTAAGATACGGCTTTTTACCATTCCATATCTCGAACGGTGTCTTTGGCACAGATTTAGACGGAACATCGTTCAATAAATATGCTGATGTCAACAGCGCATGTCCCCAAAATGAAAGAGGTAACTCGGCATTACTCATCATGGAGCGAACCATATCCAGTAGGGTACGATTCCTCCGCACCGATACACCGTTGTGCTGTGGTGTATAAGGAGGAGTAGGCTGAGAGAGAATACCATTCTCTTTTAAGTAATTTAGGAATTCCGTGCTTAAGTACTCCCCTCCTCTATCAGACCGGAGGATCTTGATACTTTTGCCAGTCTGGTTCTCTACTTCGTTTCTGAATTCCTTGAATTTCTCAAAAGCTTCAGATTTGTGTTTCATCAGATAGACATATCCGAACCTAGAAAGATCGTCAGTGAATGTGATGAAGTACGAGAACCCACCCCTTGCATGTATAGACATCGGACCACATACATCACTATGTACGAGTCCCAAGAGCTCTGCTGCTCTTTCTCCATGTCCGGTGAACGGAGATTTGGTCATCTTCCCTTTGAGACAAGACTGACAAGTTTCATAAGATGAAAACTCGAACGCATCCAAGAGTCCATCTTTATGCAACTTACTCAGTCTTTTCTCTCCGATATGACCAAGTCTACAAAGCTACAAGTAGGATTGATTCGTATCTGAATTCTTCCTCTTGCGTGTGTTTTGTACATTGAGAACTGTATTCTGATTTAGAACATAGATACCATTACACAGTGTACCTTCTGCAACCAGTACCTTATGAAGGTAAATGTTCATAATATTTCTATCAAGAACAAAGTTATAACCATCTTTATCGAGTAAAGAAACTGATATGATGTTGCAAACCATGGAGGGTACATAGTAGAAATCGTTCAAAATCATAGTCTTGCCATTTGGCAATACTAGGTGATATTCACCGACGGCTGCCGCATTAACTTGTGCTCCGTTCGCTACTCTGAGCGACATATCACCCGGTGCAACTTTCCTACTTTTTCTCAGTCCCTGCAATAAATTACAGATATGAGATCCTGATCCGGTTTCAAGTACCCAGGAGATAGGGCTGACCGTAAAACAGTTCTCAATTACAAGAACACCTGAAGTAGATGCAAAACCATGCTTCTTCTTCAACCGGGTATCCTGGGAATCCATACAATCCCCTTTCCGTTGCTCATACTTATGACTGTTGTCACAAGTTAGAGCCGAACCAACGTTCCCCAGCCCCGAATAAGAATTCGGATCGGTCAAGCGATACATTTTATTATCTTGATTAGGGCGTGAAATGGTTGCTACCTGGAGAGAGAGAAAAGAAACACTCAGCGTGCACTCTTGCAAGTTTAGATTGATTTTTAATTTATCTAAACAGGATGGCTCCCACTGTCTTTCGAATCCCTTCCTCAAACCATAAAGGAAGAATTAGTCGGGATTAATCTCACCGTACAATACTTGCTTAACCGTTCAGCCAGGGCAGTGTCGGTACTTCGAGGGAGGTTTTCCAACGCTTTCGCGAAGTTTCTTAATTAAGTAACCTCTTTTCCCTGTGGACGTAGCCCCGCTAACACCTTTCTAGACACCTACTTGGTTTATAGCATTGATCGTTAAGCGAGAAAGTTCCCGAGGAGTAGCATATACTCACAGTAGGATCGGGATCTAAATATCATCGCGTGACAAAACTGTAGGAATCCTACCAGAATCATCACACTCCAAGTGGTATGCAACACTAGCAAGTTTCAGTACTTTTGAAACTCCCGATGTGGTTTTTGCCCTTAGGACCCAAGTGACCTTGACTGAGCCAACATATCAAAAGATCCTAGTCAAGTTCAACCCGTCATTATCTTGACTGCATTAGACCCACCCGTACGAGTCCTTGACTAAGCCAAAATGACCTCACGACTGTCCTAACCAATCACTTTGTATCCTACGGAAAAATATTACATAGCTACCGTACACTACGCCTCGGCTGAGCACGAAATACGTAGCACGAATACTAAGCAATATCAATCCGAAACGACGGGGGGATACGACTGGGTTTTGGCGAAAACCCGTTAACGTAATGAACTTGATATCGTTGAAGGAACGTGATACACTTTTTGAAAATATAGTGACGAAAACTTTTGCTAAAGAAGTCACTCCTTGTGAAGGGATCTCGGCTCTTTCCTCGTCGAGTGAGGTGCTGGGCATTCATGAGATGAATACCTCGATGCAAAGCAAGAATAATCAACTATAGTGCAGTTATCACCCTGAGGCAAACTTTTGTCCAAGGGGTTACTCCCGATGAGGGGATCTCGGCCCTTGCCTCGTCGAATGAGGTGCTGGGCATTCATAACCGAATACCTCGATGCAAAACAAAAAGTGAACGTCCTTGTAATAACAGCTTTTGAAAAATTGTTCCAACAACGTCTTTTATGTTTATTTTCTTGCATTAGTTCTTTTAATGCGTCCCATCATTTAAATCCTATCATTGCAGAAAACAACCAAAATATGACGTACGCTTATGCCATTCGAATTCGCGACGGGGCCCCGTCATCACCCGTTAGGTTACTTAACTAACGACAGAGCGGGGGCTGGGCTAGCGCGGCTGAAAAACATAAGCAACGCCTAAATAGTTATTATATATAGATATATAGCAATGATAGCCAATCCAGATCACAGATGAACACTTTGGATATACTAGGAACCCGCGATTCGTTCGAGCCTGCAACGAAAAACGGATTACACGGTCGCGATGAATAGCTAATACCCCACCCAAGACCCCTACGGGTGCGGCAAACTACCCGCCAAGTACCCGAAGCGAAGCAACCTCCCTCAACATCGTGAGTAGGCCACTCGGCACTTCGAGATACCCGGTAGTTTGTGCACCCCCTCCATCGGTCTATCCTAGGAGCAAAAACAGTAAAAAGAATTATACAATGACGGCTACAAACCCGACCTGGTTGTGCGGCCAAACAAATAATATTACATCAATTTACAAATTTATTACATGAATGAAAGAAAAAGAAACTCTCATCTCACAGCCACCCCGGCTATTTATCTGCGACAATCCAACGAGTTCATATACACAAACCATCAGCATTACAGATCACAGATATGTATAACCCCCACTAATCGACGTATAGCGATTAGTAGACGTTCAATACACATATAACATTACAGATATAACCATTAGCCAAAGTCTACAGAACATCGACAAAAAAATACAGATTTTTGAGCCCCAAAAACAAATTTTGCTTTCTGGAAAATCTGGGCAGAAAAGTCATATTGTAAAAATCCCAAAATACCCATACAAGAAAACTGCAGGAAACAGATTCCACAACTGAGCTAACTCGGCCGCAGTTCCGCGGCATAAGCAAGCTTATGCCGCGGATCCGTGGCACTTTAGCCGAGTTGGGGGATCAAATTTCTCCAGTTTTCTAACAAAAGCCTGAGCCGATTTTTAATGCATGATTTATTAATTTTGGAACAGATCTAAAATCGGCAGAAACTTGAAATTTCCGGGTTATTTTGTGGTTTTTCGTTTCGGTCGATATTCTAAACACTTTGCTAACATGCTAGGGTGTGTTTAGTTAGGCTCTGATACCACTGTTAGGTCCATGTTACCTCTCCCGGTACTTTCGTGGTTGCGGAAACGGTAAAACAAAATTTTTTCTAGACTTGGTAACATGGACCGTAAAAGCCGGATCTTTGCTAAACAACACACTAGCATCCTAACTAGAGATTTATCTGCTCGGTTAGGGGTTATACCTCAACTTGAACTCCTTCTCTCCTTGTTGTTCTTCTCCTTGCTTGCTCCGAGGGTTGATCCGGACCTTGGGCACCTCCGCAGCCTTCTTGAGTCGAAGACGATCCACCCGAGAGATGTACACCGAGCTCCACCTCGAGCCGAGGCAACTAGGGCAAAGAGATTGCTAGTCAAGAAGCCCTAGGATGTGTAGAGGAGATGTATGGATGTGTTTGTCTTTGTGGGATCTTTTTCTCTCAACACATGAGATCAAAAGATGAAATCAAGAGGAGGAAGAAGAAGGAGAAATTTAGCAACCATGGAGCTTTTCTTTTTCTTCTCACTTCAAGAGAGAGAATGAGAAGAGAATAATGAAAAGATTAAGCCAAATGAAATGAACCATGGTTGTAATAATACATAATATCATCATTACTAATCCTATCATGATAAAGTTGATGGCACATTGAATTGACCATTATCATAACACAAGAAATAAAAAGAAAATGAAAGAAGAGTGTTGATCTCTCTTGAAGGTCAATGGTCAACCGGTCAACGGGTCAACAAAGTCAAGAGAGATCTAAGTGGTCAAATGGTCAATGCAATTAGCCATCACTAATCTATCACGAAAAGGATTAGTAAACAATGTCTCCGGCTCATAACGGTTTTGACCAAACGAATTGTCAAAACCCTAATGAGTGTGCCATATTACGGTTTTGGCCGAACCAACTGCCAAAACCCTAATGGGGCACCTCCTCCTTCATCTCTCCTCAAAACTGTGCATACACACCCGCATCCTCTTTCCGTAGAATGCGGATGCACAGAAGACAAATCAAATCCATCTGTGCATTACTAGGATCTGGCTTAAACCAAAGCCACTAGTATTGCCTGCCCGAACAGCATACGCACACAAGTGAACGTAAGTGATCGTAACCCTGCCGTAAAACCATACGGCCTTTATACGTTTCGCTCAGTGCAGGGAAACTCTCTGTGTGGGACTCTAAAGACTCGACACTACGCTGGCAGTAGGTTTAACCACAGACCGCAAGCGGGACTAGCTGTACGTAACGGTCCCCAGGTAGATGTCGATAAGAAGGTCGATGAGGTAAACCCATCCGAACTCCTACTGAGCCTGTATGTGACAATCTCCGTACAGTCCGGTCTGTTCGTCTGATACATCGCATGGCGGGCCTAGGGGGTAGTAAACGTCAGTCCCCTAATAGCGGTACGAGTCGTGTCGGAGTGAAGCCCAGAACACCCTGAGATAACATTGGAAACCTACCAGTATATCTCGCTTGCCCTGGCCAGGGACTACTCGTGTAATGGCTCTCCTAGACACAGCGCAATGTCAACCCCCAATACCGGGAGAGACGAATCCTGTCTAACCGTCACTGCCTCCAAGTGCTTCGGGACTGCACCCAACTACTACCTGTTTGCACGACTCAGTAGAGCCGTGGTAGGGTAGTAATCAAAGAACAGTGGGAACACACTCGAGGCGAAGTGACAGTGTCAAGTCAGCGGACTAAGCTGTACTCATGTCACCTGGGAACTGATAACTGACGATAGGTATAATACCAACCATCAGTTCCCAACGAGTCCTGTCCAGTGTACTCGTAACCTAACGAGCACCCGCATACTATCTCAAGTACGACGTACTGACGGCTGTGGGACAGACTGTCTCCCGTGCTGGGATGAGAAGCGCATACGCTAGTCTACTCTGGAGTATCGATGCCCTATCTCGATAATCCCATGACTAGGGACGTGTATAAGGATGTGCTTGTGGATTACCCAGCCCCCACGAGTGTGATCACCATCACAACGCCGGTAATCAAGCAAAGATCCTAAGGGCTCTACTAATGCGTATAGGTGATATAATAAAGAAACACACATGCACACATTAAAGCAGAGACAAACCAAGTAGCATACTACTATATTGAGCAAGATTGTCAGTACAACTGTGAATATCCCAAGCTTCCATCAAGTAATATACATACTAGTATGATACAGTAATGGCCTCTAGGGCATATACACTAACACAGAGCTATTTATTGGGGGACGTGTGCGTCTGAGTTTTTCGCTTTGGAGAGCTCTTTTTCTGTTCGTCTGGGAGAAGACGGAAGTTTGAGGTTATGTGTTGATTGATCGTCAATTGAACCGGCTTACGGTGCAGATAGGTATCCTTTACCTCGCATTGACGATTTCTTCGATCAGCTCCAGAGTGCGAGACATTTTCTAAGTTTGTTTGGGATCAGGTCATCATTGTTGCGGGTTCGGAGTGATGACATTCCGGATACTGCTGTTGTGTGTGCTATGGGCTTTATGTGTTTTGGTGGTGTCATTGGACTCACCAGTGCCCTAGCAGTATTTGTGGATGTGATGAACCAGATTTCTTCAGGCCGTTCCTCGACCAGTTTATTGTTGTGTCATTGATGACATTCTGGTCTATTCCAATGTGTCGTGAGGAACAGGAACAACACTTGAGGATTTGTTTTGCAGATATTGGGAGAGCACCAGCTGTTTGCTAAATTCTCGGTGTGTTCCTTCAGGCTTGATTGTATTGACTCCTAGGTTTAGTAGTTACGGGAGACGGTTTTTGTATGGACCCGAGGAGGATCGAGGCCGTACAGCTTTGACCCATACTTATATTCGGGACATAGGTCCGTAGATTTTAGGCTTAGCAGGTTTTTACCGCCTTTTCGTGCAGGATTGCTTGTGTATCGCTGCACCGTTGACTGAACTGACCGGGAAGGAGGTTCTTTTTCTCTGGACTGAGGCATGTGTGCGGAGTTTTCAGCAGTTGGAGATTCGATTGACAACTGTACCAGTTCTTTCTTTGCTTCCTAGTTCGGGCGACCATGTTGTTTAACTGTGATGTTTCGCGAGTGGGGCTCGATTTTGCGCTGATGTAGCATTATAGAGTTATCGCTTTTTCTTCCCTACAGTTGGAGGAAGTACGAGCAGGACATCCCACTCATGATCTGGAGATGGCCGAGGTGGTCGTGCGTTGAAGATCCGAGGATACTACTTGTGTGGAAAGTCGTGTCAGATTTTCACGGACCACCAGAGCTTAATGTACATCTTCCTGCAGCAGGTTTTGATTGTTGGGATAGTCTTCTACAGATTTAAAGTTCTTGTGCGATCGTTGAGTATAGCTAGGTTCGCCTCTACTGAGGGGACAGCTTGCTCATGTCCGCGCCCGACCACTTTTCCTTAATCTCTTTCGCGAGGCACTGCCCGCTGATGCTCGTTCGTCAGAGATACTTGAGCATACTCGGCTGGGTAATGATTCGGAGTCCTTAATTTGTGACCAGATGTGCTATGCTTGGGGACGCGTTTGAGTACCTGTAGCTGATAGGTAGAGACGAGAAATCCTAAACCAGGCACATTAGTCAGCTTTCGGTGTTCATCCAAGTTCCACCAACATTTGATGTGGCTTGTGAGATAGTTAAGGGTGGGCAAGGATGTAAAGAGAAGTTTCGGGTTTCGTTTTAAGGTGTCTGTCTTGTTGTGTGTTAAGGTTGAGCATTTGAGACCGGATGGAGAGTTGCAATCTTTAACCGTTCCAGAGTGGGAATGGGAGCAGATCTCCATGATTTTCATTGGGGTGTCTACCCAGGTCTAGATAGGGTGTGACTCCATTCGGGTGTTTGTTGTCCGGTTATTCTCAGTTTGCTCAGTTGTTCTTTGTTATGCTTGTGCGTACGTACTTGTTGTTGTCGGTAGTTGGGATCGTCACTTGCTATTGTTAGAGTTCTCCTTCGATAGCTGTTATCAGGAGACACTCCAATTGGCAACCTTTAGGTTTTGTTGTTCGGTTGTGTCGATCGCCATTCTGTTTTTCTGACTTTGCGTAAGTAGGATTTTGAACCCCAGCTAGTCTAGAGATTTCGGAAATGATCCAGTTGGTTCTGGTCAGGATGATGACAGTCCTGTGCGGACTGAGGTCTTATGCTGGCCATGGTGGTCGCAGGCTTGAGTTCACAGTGGGAGATCATGTATTCCTATGGATTTTTCCGATAAATGACGTGTTCGCTTTGGGAAGCTTACCTCAGGATTTTAGGTCCTTTTGAGATCCTTTTAGCGAGTTAGTTCCGTTGCCTATAACTTGGCACTTCCGCCCAGATTATTGAGTTTTCACCCCGTATTCCTTGTGTCATTACTTTGCAAATACCTTCATGACCTTTCTCACATGATTCGGCATTAGACCATTTAGCTTTGATGCGATCTTTTCATTCACCGGCAGCCATTTCTGTCAGTGGCTCGATAAGTGGAGAAACTTCGGTCAAGGGTCTTGCCATCTGTGGAGAGTTTTCTTAGACGTAGCCATATAGTGAGGCGATCACTTGGGAGGCTGCAATCGAGATATGAGACTTTGTAATCTTCTCTTTGAAGGTACGCTTAGTGAGAATTTTAAATTCGGGGATGAATTTTTATAGGGGGGAGATTCTAACGTTTTAGAAAATCGTTATGCGAATTTTTTCCGTTTTAGGGTAAAATTGTTGGTATTTTCTGTTTTAACCCGACTGTGATCAAACGACCATATAGACTTGCCAGCACCTAGTTTAGCTAAAATAAAGCTGGTGCGCAAGCTTTGGGGGTATATGTGACGTTTTGGTTCAATTTGAATTTTTCCCAATTTTAATATTATTTTAATGCGGTATTCACATTTTAGGAAATTTCTCTTAAGTCATCTCTCCAACAAATTAAGTTTGAGTTAATAAAACCCTTCACAAAGTATCTAGATATTTGTTATGCAAATGAATTAAGTTTTAAAAGATAGGTAAGGAATGCAAGAGGTGGCTTCATGCATGAATGTGCATGTGAATGCATTAAATAGCATTTATTGCTTGAGTGAGCTAGAAAACCCTAGACAATTCATCATATCTCCTCCCTTGGCCGAATTCTCCTTCATTCTTCTACCCTTGATCATTTCCTTCACCATTTTCAACAATCCTAGCACAATAAATCTCAAAAATTCCTAAAATAATTCACAAAATACCTCAAGTCTTGGTTTTTTCTTCTTGATCACTTGGAGCTAGGAAAGCTTGGATCTTGGGAGCAAGGATTGTTAGGTATAATCCCTAATCTGTTGACTTAGAGTTTTTATGATGGGTAGCTCGTTGGTTATTGTTTAGAACACGTTAGATATCGATTAGTGCAATATCGTATTCTTTAGTGTCTTTTTGAGTTTCTGGGATCTGCTGTGACCTGGAAATTTTACTTGGTAACTAAACAAAATTTTAGTGATGTACTAGTTAACCTAAGACCCTACCTGAGACACAAGACCTACCCCACCGGACATGGCCGGCGACCCCTTTGCAAATTCCGGCGACGCCGGCTATTGAGGGAGGTGTTGGGGTTTGGTTTTTGTGAGTAGTTGTCTGCTGTGGTTTAGGGGTGTTTGGTACTGTTTACTTTTTTAGTATTTACAGTATGCAAAATCTGGGTTCGTTTTCCTATAATCTAGTATTTTATGCCCGCGCGATACGTTATACGACACGGATCGTGCACTTTGTGTGTTTTTGCTCTGAGGTTGTTTTCG
Source organism: Agapanthus africanus (assembly GCA_030015575.1). NCBI lineage: Eukaryota > Viridiplantae > Streptophyta > Magnoliopsida > Asparagales > Amaryllidaceae > Agapanthus > Agapanthus africanus. The sequence goes on along the minus strand of JASDDO010000029.1, from coordinate 237,992,059 downwards.
TCGTGTCGATACGCACATTAGCTACAATACGAACACTTGAGAGTATGTTTTGTGTTATTGCGTCGGTTAAATATAGTTGTGCATGTTTTTGGTCGATTATTAATATATACTTGCTTTATTGTTTTGATGTGGTAGGTTCACAGGCGGGGACTTCGGACACTGCTACCAGGGGAAAACAAGTGGTTAGTTTCACTTAGTGAGGAGCGTTGGTGAGTAGATTTAACATCTACAGGGGAATCGCCCGCATAGCGTTATGCGTCTGGGCTAGATATGTTAATTTTGTCGCGTATTCTATGTCATATTTAGAATTGTGCATTTACCCTACTGCTTAGTTAATTGTTGTGCTTGGACTAGTATTCTCAGGACGCTGCACTATTATTGACGTCTCATGTTGCACGAGCACTGATTGTACGCCACACACACCGTCAATAATTGCCATGTCACGCACAACCCACATATAGAAATGATATTGTTTTGTTCGGGACATTGAGACATTGATTCATATTTCTTTATGCATATGACTTATAACATACCTGTATACCTACATGCTTACACATATGCCCTGGCATGTTTACATGCTAGTTAACCATATACATATAAGATAGTGTACCATTAGTGATAGGTATATACACATATGAGACATAGCTACATATACATCGGGCATACTTACATACATACATATACCTGGAGGGTATTATGGATAAGCATAGAGACATATCTTGCTACATATACTTTTACATCATATATATTTACATATGGACACACATATCTTGCTATACCGACATGGTTACGCATACCTTGTTATAGCTACAGGTTCACCTGTTTATAATGTTGCATCTGATTTCGGAGAAAACAGGAACCACATGATATATATATTTAATAACTTGTTACAGTTAAATAGCGGTTTTTCTTTATATATGCTCATATTACTGTTTCATGCTGCATATGTTACATTCTTGGATTTCATATGATGTTCTCTGATATTGTTACTCCTAAGTATATATAACAGTGGAGTGGGACGCTGTTATATATATATATATATATATATATATATATATATATATATATATATATTAGTGGAGTGGGACGCTAATATATATGTATTGATTCATGCAGTTATACTTATTCATTACTTGATGTTTTTTTTCTGGATTTGAGGACCGTAGTTGTTTCATGAAATTATGCATTATTTGAAAAACCCAGTTTCTCTTGATATGATATTTCTGCAGCCACCATGAGATTTAACGGTTCTAATATATATATACCCTATGTGAGGAAAGGAGGGGTCCGTATGCAGGTACATGGTGGGGCCCGGAGGTACCCCGGGGCAAGAATCTCAGGGAGGAGATGAGTTAGTGGGGGAATCATACTTTCCGGTGACAGTACCTATGCCTCGGCGGTTATCGTAGGGATACCGACGGGAGTCATGAACGTATGGATACGTCGAGAGACGAGGGTCAGTGCTAGGCACTAGGGCTGTTCGATATAGCGTATGATACGTACCTATCAGGGGGCTAGTCATGGTGACAGCACCTGATAGATCAGTATTTCTATGTCGATACTTGATACTTATTTCATGATGTTTTGGGTGTCGATGTTAGACACTCACCTTATATGAAACTTACTTGATACTGATATTGTATACACAGGATATGTGGGATATACTGATATTGTACACACGGGATATGTGGGATATACAGATATTGTACATACATGATATGTGAAACCTACTTGATGTTGGACATTCGGGATATATGAGATTTACATGATATGGGAGCCAATTTGGGGGCTGATTTGTGGAAATTGGGAATTGGATTGTCTTGTTGGATTTTGGTCCTACCACGAGAATAGGATTTGTGTGGAAATGACATGTTTTATTTTATACTCCACATTTATTGTTTATGCACTGCTTCATGTATTATTTGTACCTGATAGAGTACTTTACATGATTATTCCATACCGATTATCATATTACTGCTTCATGTATTAGTAGTACCTGCTAGCGTACTTTTCATGATTGATGCATTACATTTGACCATTCATTGCTATTAAATGCTTATGTTAGATTCGCGTTGTACATGCATACTCGTGTTTACCTGCATATGTTATTTACTATTCACGAGTTGGCAACTCACCCCGTTGTGCCACAGTGTTTTGCAGGTGTTCCTCAGGATAGTCAGAGGCAGAGCTATTTTCATCCGTCGTATCATCTTTTGCTGTGGATACCGCTTCGCCTGACAGAGTGCAGTTTTGCTTAGGTAGGTTTTGCGGTTATCCGATGTTGCTTGTTGTATATTCGTTGTATTATGTACTCTCCATCTACCATTATATTGTATGACTTAGAGACTTGATGAGAGGACGATATTGTATATTATTTTGTGACTTGGAGGTTTTTATGCAGTTTTATGTATATCGTCTCTTTTTTCGCTACGGCGTCGTATATCTGTTGTGGTGATTGTTTTCCGCTGTTGAGCGTGGATTTTTGCTCCCGTTTGGGATGCTTTTATATTATGTTGTACCCATTTTTGGGGGCTTGTTTTACAAAGGGGGTGCAGCCAAAATTTTAAAGGAATAAAAGTGAGACTTTAAAGAATTTGGGTTGTGATTTCAAAGGTTTTGAAAATACTATTATCACTTTCTTGCTACTTTTGATGGTTTAGATTGCTGGGTTTTGGCTTTCTTTTACTACGTTACGCTTGTAGACGTTGCGTAGTATTAGGGCCGTCACGTGCCAATTTCGGGTCGTGACAGGATCGTTTCTAGATCGTTGCTGGAATGTCGCATTAGTTTGTTCTTGACCTTGAAACGGAGGATTCAAAGGGCATTCTTCCGTTAAATGTGATGGGTCAGAACAACACCAACACACGGTTTTTGGGAGCGTAACTTGGTTTATGGAGGCTGAAGAGAATTTGTTTTCCATAGCTTCGAGTTTCTTTTGCATCGCAGCCATTTCAGGTTTCACTGCTATGGAAATGTCGAGCTGATGGATAACTTCCCTAGATGAGGATGATGTTGGTTTAGTGCTCTCCTATTGTAAGGTTTGTTCGGTGAGATCTTCCAGAAATTGCCAAGCTTCGCCATTGCCTTTTGACATGAAAGGGTATTGACAAATGGTTTCAGGCATTTGTTTTGTCGCTGGATTAACACCCTCATATATAATTCGGCAAAGTTACCATCTATCAATTCCGTGATGAGGGCATTGCATAAGAAGATCCTTAAACCGTTCAAATCATTTTCAGAATGGTTCGTTGGGAAGTTGGGTAAAATGGTTAATCTCGCTTCGAACACGGGCGGTTTTGTGATGAGAATAAAATTTCTTAAGGAATGCTATAACGAATTCATCCCATTTAGTGATAGAATGTGCGGCAGTGCTATAAAGCCATTTTTCTGCTAGGTCGCACAAGGTAAAAGGGAGAAGACGTAATCTCATAGCATCCCCTGAATGTTGGGTTGTGCTTATCATTGCATATACGTTTTCGAATTTGGTTATGAAAACGTATGCGTCTTCGGATTCAAGCCTGTGAAATTTGGGCAACAGGTTGATAAAGTGGGTTTTAATTTTGAAATTATCCCCATTCGCTGGTGGAAGAGACAGACAAGTAGGAAGGGGCCTGCATACGGGGTAGCATCTTTCATGAAGAGAGATGTGCGGTGGATTTTGCGCACCTACAGGTGGTGGCATGGTAGTGTTGTTAAAATCTAATGGAGATCCGTCCATCTTAGGAGATGTGGTGGTTGGTGGGGAAATAGAAGATGAAGAAGTACCGACTTCGGAGTCGATAGAAAAAACGCGGACAAGACGGGAAGTGGAATCCCGTGTCTAGCCGATCATGCACTAAGCGGGTTTAGCGCATGGGGCAGCATATGTGAGAACAATTGTAAGAAGGATTGTTTTGGTAAAGGTCGGGCGTGAGGCTTGACTCAACAAATCACAAAATGCACAACAATCCCTAGAACTTGGGTCACCTAGCTCAAGTCACTAGACCACTCCTAGACTTCCAAAGGACAAGTCGTAGGATTAATCCTCTACCACGTGCTTATCACTCTTGTGGCCAGGTAAGTGCAGGTATGTGGGAGGTATTCGCTATACGAATCATTAAAATAGCGAGCTTAATTAAGTAACCACTTTCTTTAGTCACACTTGCCTAGACACCACAAGAGAAATACGGATAAGCGATAGATTACCCACGACCCTCCTCTATCCTAATTGAGCACGATGGTCCTTAGAGGCATGGTCTAGATATTTTTTAATTAATGTAGGGTGATAGTATGTTCGTTTTGTCATTTGTGGGGCCTAGGAAGGGTGATGAAATCCGCACCTAATCTGGATTTGCTTATTTCCCCTTAATGTCTGGTTTAGATATGCACAAACAAACCAATATCAAAACACGCAAAAAGATTTTGGATCAACGATATTTGAAAAGAATCCTGCAGGAAAAATCAGATTATTAGAGCTTAGAGGAAAGAGAAAGATCATAGAAAAATACCTGAGGATTTTGGGGGCCCAAATCCACCAACGCGACGCGGTTCCTCTGCCAAACGACTAATTCCACCGTGGTTTCGCCGCAAGTTGATGTGTTCTTCTGCTAATTTTTTCTTCAGAACACCCCTATGCTCCTCTGGTCCATGTTGAAAGTCTCTGAATCTCTGTTTCCTTGCTCCAGTTACTCCAGATTCCCTTACAAAACTCGCACAAAAATCGTTAGACACACAAGATGCAGTTTTGGTTCTTTTTTGTGTTATGTTCGCTGGATTTTATAAGGAATCAATCCGAATAACAAGAAAAAAATTACGATTGTTTCCCCGACAACGACGCCATTTGATTGATCGTTAAAAAATGTGTTCGAAAATAACCGCAATCAAGACGGTGTAGCTAGTAGCTAGCCGCGATGAGTACGGGTTGTCCGCAGGGAAACGTGAATTCTTTTCTTACTTTAGATGAGATGATGAAAGAAGGGTGATTGTTTGTCGTATGGATATAAAATTTATAATGAAAAGGCTTGTACAGTTCATAGTACATAGTAGTAATGGATGAATAAATAAAAATGACTCCTTTATCTTTTAATAGTTTAAAACTATATCGATAGTAATAAATGTAGATTAAGGTTCTTGTAAGAAACTAAGGTTTCCTCACTACTAACCCTTGTCCTTGCTTTGATCTCTATTCATGTCTAGCCCTTAGCAGAACAAGTGTTAAACCAATCTCAAATCGTGGTCGTGACTATCAATAAATTGGTAGCGCGCCCGATAAGGAGGTTAATATTTATTTTTCTAAAGTTTATAAACTTTAAAATATATAAAAGAGGTTAAAATATTTTCTCATCCATTGTTATACCTTATCCTACGAACCCTAACAAGCTAGGAATTACTCGCTCATGGTTAAGTTAGAAGAGAGGATGAAAGTGAATAAAATCATAATGAAGATGCAGAAAAGTAAGTGCCGAAATTAAATGCGGAAAATAAATGCAAAGAAGAATTAAAAACAACTATCTTTATTAATCAACTATTGCATTTACAATTCTCCTTAGAAAGTAGAATACAAGAACCCTAGTTTGCTCTAGATCTCTCTCTTTTAGGAGGTTGATGAAAAGGTGATGATCACTTGGATACGTGGATCTCTTGATCTCTTCAGTGATGATCTTTAATATGCAGCTCTTAGTCATATATATAGTCACAAAAATTAGAAACCCTAGATGCCATCTGTTAATATATGTTGTTACAATCAAATCTCCAAAATCTTGTAAGTCTATGTGCAACACCCCACGAGTAGCGGGGAGGCTGAAATATGAAAAATGATCTTGTTTTGAAGCGTACATCGACTAACCGAAGATCTTTTCTAAACGATAAGTAACAACAAGCATAGAGTTCTAAACTACTATGTAAAGAGATTATACAAAATGATTCTAATCCTTCGTCTTTGTGATCTCTACGTCCTACCCGGCCTCCTATCCGTGATAGATGATCCACCCGAGTACCCTAATCCAAGCTACACCTCAAGACTTGAGGTAACTTTGTTTCTCTAGTTGCTAACCAAAGTAACTAAGATGATGTAGAGTTAGGTTGTAGAGTGTTTAGTCTATCCTAATCCATGGTCTCAACTCATGAGTGGTAGGATTAGGGTTTGAAGAAGGAGAGCACTTGAGGAGAGAGAAGGTGGAGATGATAATGAGAAGAGAAAAGCTTCTCACTTGAATATATCAAACATAATGAATTATCAAATAATATCAATTAAATGATTATTCACCATGCTTCATTTATTCAAGAAAAGTGATTCATCATGTGAGTCATTAGATCATTAATGATGCATTAATGATGCATTTAATGATATGATGAATCATATGAATGAGTCACAAAAGCAATTAATGAAAATGCCACCTTAACCTCCTTAGTCACCCTCCTTCTAGAAGCTTCTCGGATAATTACGAGAACGCCCCTCGCATCCGTGAAAACACGGAAAAACTGTAGACTGTATAAATCCAATAACCCGATACTAGAATCTGGCTTAAACCAAAGCCGGGTAGTAAATACTGTCCGAATGTCGTACGTGCGTTTTAAACACGTATGCGTCCGAACCCTTTATTGTAAACCGTACGACCTCTATATCATTTTGCCTAGAGTTGGGAAAACTCTGTGTGGGACTCTAAAGACTCGACTACTACGCTGGAAGTGGGTTTAACCACAGACCGCAAGCGGCACTAGCTGTACGTAATGGTCCCCAGGTAGTTGTCGATAAGAAGGCCGGTGAGGATACCCATCCGAACTCCTCCTGAGCCTGTGCGTGACAATATCCGTGTAGTCCGGTCTGTTTGTCTAAGAGTATCGCTTGTATGGTCTCGGGAGGTGGTAAATGTCAGACCCCTAATAACCGTACAAGTCGTGTCGGTATGGCTCTATCACCATCCGAGAATCTACTGATCAATCTATCAGTAATTCTCAATCAGCCCTGGCCAGGGACTTATGGTAATGACCAACCGATCACTGTGCGATATCAACTCCCTATACCGGGAGAGACGAATCCCTAACAGTCACTCACTGCCTCCACGTGGCTTGGGACTGTGCCCAACTAAAACCTATTTGCACGACTCCTTTGAACCGTGGTAGGGTAGTAATCAAAGCACAGTGGGAACTCACACGAGACAAATGACGACTTTAAGTCAACGGACTATCTACACACATGTCACCTAAGAACTGCTATCTGATGTTAGGTATAAATACCATCCAGTCAGTTCTCGGCGAGTCCTGTCCGGTGTACTCACACCTAGTGAGCATCTGTATACAATCTTAGGTGCACTCCACCAATGGCTGCGGGACCAATCCATCGCCCCTCCTCAGGATCTAGATATGTATACACCAGTCTACTCTGGAGTATCAATGCCCAGTCTCAATACTCCTGCGACCAGGGACATCTAAGGATGTGCCTATTGACTATCCAGCTCCCACTAGTATGACTGCCATCATTACGCCGGAAGTCAGGCAAACATCCTAAGGGCTTTATCAACATGTGTATATATATATATGAATACTACGCAAAATATTTCATACGTTAAGATAAAGACAAACCAAATAGCGTACTATCATATTAAGCAAGACTGTTATGTACATACATATCCCAGTATCCTATACAATGAAGGCGTCTAGGGCATATATATCCAACAATCTCCCACTTGCACTAGGGCCTATAATTGGCGCAATGAGTACCCACTGTCTTCACTATATCCAGTTGCTAGAGTACCGCATGCCCAACATCTCAAACAGCCTCTCGAACTGAACTTGAGGAATGACCTTTGTGAATGGATCTACCGTGTTGTCTTTTGTATCCACTATCCGTACCTCGATCTCCCGACGATCAACGATCTCCCTGATCAGGTGAAAACGCCTTAAGATATGTCTGGATTTCTGATGGGACCTGGGTTCCTTTGCCAATGCTACAGCCCCATTGTTATCACAGTACAAAGGTATTGGATTGGCAATGGACGGACCACCTGAAGTTCAGAAATGAACTTCCTCATCCAGACAGCCTCTTTTGCGGCTTCACTAGCAGCTATATACTCAGCCTCCATAGTTGAGTCTGCGACGGTATCCTGTTTGGAACTCTTCCAACATACCGCCCCTCTATTGAGGGTAAACACAAAACCCGAAATGGATTTAGAATCATCTTTGTCACTTTGGAAGCCGGAGTCGGTAAAAGCCTCTACCTGGAGGTCCCCATTACCGTAAATCAAGAACATCTCCTTAGTCCTTCTCAGGTACTTGAGAATGTTCTTTACCGCTATCCAATGTTTCTCACCTGGGTCATACTGATACCTGCTTACCACACCAAGTGCGTAAGCTACATCCGGTCTTGTACATAACATCGCATACATTATAGATCCTACCGCCGAAGCGTAGGGTAAAATGCTCATGCGATCCCTCTCTTCATCGTTCTTTGGAGACTTCTCTTTGGAGAGGGTGATCCCGTGACAAGCAGGCATGTTACCTCGCTTGGAATCTTCCATACTAAACCTCTTTAGTATAGTGTCAATATACCTGGACTGTGAATGTCCCAACATTCTATTAGATCTATCACGATAGATCTTAATGCCCAAAATGTAGATTGCATCACCCAAGTCTTTCATGGAGAATTTCTGTGACAAGAAGAGCTTTACTGATTGTAGCATAGGGACATCATTCCCTATCAGTAGTATGTCGTCGACGTACAAAACGAGAAAGACTACTGCTCCTTCTACAATCTTCCTATAAATACATGGTTCATCTACATTTTTTATAAAGTCAAACTCTTTGACTGTCTCATCAAAGAAGATGTTCCAACTTCGCGATGCTTGCTTTAATCCATAAATGGATTTAAGCAACCTGCACACTCTTCCGCTGCTCCCACTGTCTAAGAAACCTTCTGGTTGATCCATGTAAACACTCTCTTCTAAATGTCTATTTAGAAAAGCTGTTTTTACGTCCATCTGCCAGATTTCATAGTCATGGAAGGCAGCAATGGTAAGCAGGATCCAAATGGATTTAAGCATAGCTACAGGTGAAAAGGTTTCATCATAGTCCAGTCCTGGTCTTTGACGAAAACCTTTTGCAACGAGTCTAGCTTTGTTGGTTTCCACTTGTCCAAGTGCACCAATCTTCTTTTTGAAGATCCATTTGCATCCAACTGGTTTCACCCCAAGAGGAGCAATTTCTAAAGTCCATACTTTATTGGTGTACATGGATTCCATTTCAGATCTCATAGCATCCAGCCACTTCATTGAGTCAATACTCGTGATAGCCTGCTGAAAACTAGTAGGCTCATCATCATCGATGATGCAATCCTCTCGATCCCCATCTAGAAGAAAACCATAGTATCTCTCTGGAGGATGAGAAAGCCTACTAGATCTACGGAGTGGCGTTGGTTCGTCATGTTCTATTGAAATCTGAGGTTCTTCTAAGTCCTTGGTAGCAGTTTGAGGTTCTGGAATTTCTTCCAGCTCTACCGCGCTCCCACTAATTTCTTTTGCAAGAAATTCGCTCTAAGAAGACAATGTGGCGAGCGACAAACACCTTTTGTTCTTCAGTGTGGTAGACCATGTACCCCCTTGAATGTTTGGGGTATCCAACAAACTTGCACAAAACCGATCGTGACTCGAGCTTGTCCGGTTTATGCTTTTTAACATATGCCGGACACCCCCATATCTTGATGTACTTAAGATATGGTCTCTTCCCGCTCCACATTTCATATAGAGTGGTAGGCACAGACTTAGTTGGAACTCTATTCAATAAGTATGTTGCTGATTCTAGAGCAAATCCCCAGAAGGAAAGTGGTAACTCAGCACTACTCATCATTGAACGCACCATATCTAATAGCGTGCGATTCCTCCTTTCTGATACACCATTATGCTGAGGTGTATAAGGCGGAGTAAGCTGAGAGAGAATTCCATTCTCTTTTAAGAATTCAAGGAAACTGGTACTTAAGTATTCTCCACCTCGATCAGATCGAAGTGTCTTGATGCTTTTACCAGTTTGTTTCTCTACTTCATTTTTATACTCCTTAAACTTCTCAAAGGCCTCTGATTTATGTTTCATTAAGAACATATGTCCATACCTAGAGAAGCCATCAGTAAAAGTGATGTAGTAGGAGTGACCGCTTCGCGCATGTGTAGACATTGGACCACATACATCACTGTGTACAAGTCCCAAGAGTTCAGTAGCTCTTGCTCCGTGTCCGGAGAACGGTGATTTGGTCATTTTTCCTTTGATACATGATTGACAAGTTGCATATGATGAATATTCAAACGGATCTAGATATCCATCTTTGTAACTTAGTCAACCTTGTTTCGTTTATATGACCAAGTCTACAATGCCATAAGAAGGCTTGATTTGAATCTGGAGCCTTTCTTCTAAGTGTGTTTTGAATATTGAAAATTCGAGCTTGATTAAGTATGTATATGCCGTTTTCCAGTGTGCCATACCCAATCAGTTCTTGATTTAGGAGAATGTTCATGACATTACTTTCAAGCGCAAAATTATATCCTTCATTAGACAACAAAGATACTGATATAATATTACAAAGCATTCTGGGAATACAAAAACAGCTGTACAACACCAAAATGTGCCCAATAGTCAACCCTAGATGCTACTCCCCTATTGCAACAGCATCTACATGCATTCCATTGCCCATCCGGAGAGTCATATCACCTGCCCCCAGTACTCTACTATTTCTCAGATCCTGCAATGAATTACATATGTGAGAACCAGAACCGGTATCAAGTACCCATGAAGTAGAGTTTACTAAAAGACAATATTCGATTGCGAACACACCTGAAGCAGAATCAACCGCTTGCTTCATGTCCTTTGCCTTGAAGGCCATACAGTCCTTCTTCCAGTGCCCTTGCTTGTGACAATGATGGCATTCGTTTATATCCGCTTTCACCCTTCCTGCCTTGTTCTTTCCCTACACCTTCTTGACCCCACCCTTCGGTTTGGTGTTTTTCATCTTCTTCTTCCCTTTAGCTTTCGCTTTAGATTTAGAAGAGGATGATTGGCCAACATACAGAACGGGGGTCTTCTCCTTTTTCAAGAAGGTCTCTGTTACCCTCAACATGTTGAGGAGCTTTGGAAGATCAGCTTCTATTTCGTGCATGTTGAAGTTAAGCACGAACTGAGAGAAGGTGTGGGGAAGGGACTGCAAAATCAAGTCGATATACAAATCATTCTCTAGCATGAATCCCAGGTTTGCGAGTTCCTCAATGAAGTTGATCATTTTGAGGACGTGCTCTCCTACAGGCGATCCTGGAGCTAACCTCATCTGGAAGAGTTTCCTTGAGGTCTCGTACCTGGCGATACGGGAGTGTTCTCCATATAATTCCTTTACATGGAGGAAGATGGATACAATATTCATACTCTCGTGCTGTTTCTGGAGTTCATTGTTCATGGACGCCAGCACGATACACTTAGCTCGCTCACAATCCAGATCCCAAGTTTTGCGAACTTCCTTGTCCACAACTGAGGAATCTGGTCCAGGATTAAGGGGAGGAACAGCGGTGGTAACATATGCTACTTTGTCATAAGTCAGTGCAATGTTGACGTTCCTTAGCCAATCTTTATAGTTCTTTCCGGTCAGTATATTTTTCTCAAGTAATAGTTTTAGTCCTGTCATGGTAGCTGCTAGAGAGAGAGAAAAGAAAACACTCAGCATATGCTTCTTGCAAGTTTAGACTGGTTATTAGTTTATCTAAACATGATGGCTCCCACTGTTTCCTCAAATCCTTCTTCAAAACCTAAAAGAAGAACTAGTCAGGATTTAATCACACGTCACAATACTTGCTTAACCTTTCAGCCAGGCTAGTATTGGTACTTCGAGGGAGGTTTTCCAACGCTTTCGCAATGTTCCTTAATTAAATAACCTCTTTTCCCTGGAGGCGTAGCCCCTCTAACACCTTTCTGGACACCTACTTGGTTTATAGCATTGATTGTTAAGTGAGAATGTTTCCCGAGAGTAATCCTACTCATCAGTGGGATCGGGATCTAACTATCATTGCATGATGTACTAGATGGAAGCCACTTTAGACATCACACTCCAGAAGGTATGCTAAATCTGTAAGTTTCCTTTATGTTTGAAACTCCCGATGTGATTTTTATACCCCAAGCTCTTATAGACCTTGACGTAGGCCAACAAGTCATAAGACGCAAGTCAAGTTCTACCTGTCATTGTCCTGATTAATTTAGGTACATCGTACATGCCCTTGACGTAGGCCAACAAGGCTGTACGTCTGTCCTATACTAATGCATCTATCTATGCAACAAATAAGCAAGCCACACTGCTACCATCCTCTATGCCTTGACGTAGGCCAACAAGCATAGCATGAATATGATGTGCTGTCTATTTGAAACGACGGAGGGTTACGGCTGGTTTTTGGCAAAAAAATCGTTAACGTAGTGAACTTTATTTGATCGAAGGAACCAAGATAGCTTTTATTAAAAGGAGTGGTTTAAGCTTCGCATTTAAAATTTGCTTTTTCAAGAAAACCGAGTGGTTTTTAGAAATTGTTCCAACGATTCAGTTTAGGTTTTATTTTTCTTTGCATTAAAAATAATGCGTCCCATCTTTAACCTATTATTACTGATAACAACGAAAATACAACGTCCTCTTATGCCATCCGCATTCGCCACGGGGTCCCGTCATCACCCGTTAGGTTACTTAACTAACGGCAGAGCGGGGGCTGGGCTAGCGCGGGTGTAAAACATAAGCGACATCTAAATAGCTATCATATATAGATATTGTGCATTCGTCAGACGCAATAATAGGCATTCCAAATCACAGATAAACAATATTGGATTTGCAAGCAATCCGCATTTCTTTTGAGCCTGCAACGAAATACAGATTACACAGTTGTGATGAATAGCCATTTACCCCACCCCAGACCCCCACGGGTACGGCAAACTACCCGCTAAGTACCAGAAGTGAAGCGGTCTGCCTCAACACTTCAAAATACCCGGTAGTTTGTGCACCCCACCTTGGGTCTATCCTAGGAGAAAAAACAGGTAAAAGAAATAATACAACGGTGTCTACATCCGCAACCTGGATGTGCCCCGCAAAACAATATTACAACTTATTACAATTATATCGAATGAATTAATACAATAACCCATCACAAAACCCGGCTAATCATCACAACAGTCCAATACAGTTTATATACACAAACAGTTATAAATAACATTACGGATATGTGCAACCCCCTGCCAACCGACATACTAGCAGTTAGGGGAGGTTTACGAACACATAATACAAATCACAGATATAATCAAACAAGTAAACATCGTATAATTTCGATCGATTAAACACTTTAAATTCTACTCCAAATCTTCTCTGTAAATTTGAAACCTGAGCAGAAAATAAACAGTACCAGAAAATCAAAAATATCACAAAAGATGCACAGAAGAAAACTGGGCTGAATCGGCCCCAACTCGGCCGTGGATCCGCGGCGGATCGGTGAGATCGGCCGCGGTTCCGCGGCTCTTTGGCTGATTCAGGAGCCCATTTTTCTTGTGTGTTCTTATATTTTCATGCTGGTCAATCTGGAGGTCCCTGATAAATTTTAGGACCTCATTTTAAAATCGACAGAAACTTCATGATATTCGTGTTTTTTTCCGATTTGTTTTCCGTTCGAAATTCATACAACTTTGCAAGTTTGTTAATTATTGTTTAGTGAGGCTCTGATACCACTGTAAGTCGATGTGCAACACCCCACGAGTAGCGGGGAGGCGGAAATAAGAAAAACGATCTTGTTTTGAAGCGTACATCGACTAACCGATGATCTTTTCTAAACGATAATTAACAACAAGCATAGAGTTCTAAACTACTATGTAAAGAGATTATACCAAATAATTCTATTCCTTCGTCTTTGTGATCTCTACGTCTTCCTCGGCCTCCTATCCGTGATAGACGATCCACCCGAGTACCCTAATCCAAGCTACACCTCAAGACTTGAGGTAACTTTGTTTCTCTAGTTGCTAACCAAATTAACTAAGATGATGTAGAGTTAGGTTGTGGAGTGTTTAGTCTATCCTAATCCATGGTCTCAACTCATGAGTGGTAGGATTAGGATTTGAAGAAGGAGAGCACTTGAGGAGAGAGAAGGTGGAGATGATAATGAGAAGAGAAAAGCTTCTTACTTGAATATATCAAACATAATGAATTATCAAATAATATCAATTAAATGATTATTCACCATGCTTCATTTATTCAAGAAGAGTGATTCATCATGTGAGTCATTAGATCATTAATGATGCATTAATGATGCATTTAATGATATGATGAATCATATGAATGAGTCACAAAAGCAATTAATGAAAATGCCACCTTAACCTCCTTAGTCACCCTCCTTCTAGAAGCTTCTCGGATAATTACGAGAATTCCCCTCGCATCCGTGAAAACATGGAAAAACTGTAGACTGTATAAATCCAATAACCCGATACTAGAATCTGGCTTAAACCAAAACCGGCTAGTAAAAACTGTCCGAATGTCGTACGTGCGTTTTAAACACGTATGCGTCCGAACCCTTTGTCGTAAACCGTACGACCTCTATATCATTTCGCCTGGAGTTGGGAAAACTCTGTGTGGGACTCTAAAGACTCGACTACTACGCTGGCAGTGGGTTTAACCACAGACCGCAAGTGGCACTAGCTGTACGTAACGGTCCCCAGGTAGTTGTCGATAAGAAGGCCGGTGAGGATACCCATCCGAACTCCTACTGAGCCTGTGCGTGACAATATCCGTGCAGTCCGGTCTGTTCGTCTAAGAGTATCGCATGTATGGTCTAGGGTGGTGGTAAACGTCAGACCCCTAATAACCGTACAAGTTGTGTCGGTATGGCTCTATCACCATCCGAGAATCTACAGATCAATCTATCAGTAATTATCAATCAGCCCTAGCCAGGGACTTATGGTAATGACCAACCAATCATTGTGCGATATCAACTCCCTATACCGGGAGAGACGAATCCCTAACAGTCACTCACTGCCTCCACGTAGCTCGGGACTGTGCCCAACTAAAATCTGTTTGCACGACTCCTTTGAACCATGGTAGGGTAGTAATCAAAGCACAGTGGGAACTCACACGAGACAAATAACGACTTTAAGTCAACGGACTTTCTGCACACATGTCACCTGAGAACTGCTATCTGACGTTAGGTATAAATACCATCCAGTCAGTTCTCGGCGAGTCCTGTCCAGTGTACTCACACCTAGTGAGCATCTGTATACAATCTTAGGTGCACTCCACCAATGGCTGCGGGACCAATCCATCGCCCCTCCTCAGGGTCTAGATATGTATACACCAGTCTACTCTGGAGTATCAATGCCCAGTTTCGATACTCCTGCGACCAGGGACATCTAAGGATGTGCCTATTGACTATCCAGCTCCTACTAGTATGACTGCCATCATAACGCCGGAAGTCAGGCAAATATCCTAAGGGCTTTATCAACAAGTATATATATATATATATATATATATATATATATATATATGAATACTACGCAAAATATATCATACATTAAGATAAAGACAAACCAAATAGCGTACTATCATATTAAGCAAGACTGTTATGTACATACATATCCCAATATGCTATACAATGAAGGCCTCTAGGGCATATATATCCAACAAATCTCACATCCTATGGCTACAAATGAGCCGCGGTTCCGCCGCATATCCCTCATTTTAGCAACTGATCCGCCGCAACCTAGTAGCATCATGTTTTGGGATTTCTTTTGGTCTCTTGTGTTGACGTATGGAGATCTTTTTGATGTCTAGATTCTGAAAATCATACTTTGAGTCTCTGCCATTACTAGATCTCTTGATTTGCTGGCAAATTCGATTCCGACATCCCGATTTAACTCGGATCTCTTTGATTCCAGACATGAGCTAGTATCTGCACAATATCTCAAGTCATAGTTTTAGTAGAATTTGGTATTTTTGAGATATTATCCTAACCGTTTAATATAATATTAAATCTTAAGAATATTGATTAGAAATATTTGATATGATATGCATATTTTAATTCCTAATTTTTCATTTAAATATTATATGCATATATTTTCCCTCATTATGTTAATTATAATGTAGAAACATATGATAATAATGTTTTAAATAACCCCTCATATGTTTTATATTTACAATAAACACCTTTTAGTACTTAACAATAATAGGAAAAATATTCATTCAAATGTGCAATATTTTATACTAATCGAGAAGATATTAATGAATTAATAGAAAAAGAGAATGCGTCATTTTATTGAGATACTTGTAGAAGCGTTGAGAAGCCATGACTCACCTCTTCTCTTTTGGATTATTCATTAATATTTATCATTATCAATCTCATCTTATCTCTTGGCTCATGGTTCATTATTCATTCCAAGTTCATCTCCTTCTTTAACTCCTCACTAGATTTTTCTTGAGTTGAGAAAAGAAAAAAGAGAAAGAAGAAATTTTGTGAGCAAAATTCCTACTTCATCAACCTACACTATTCTAGCCAATTAGTTTAGGTTGTTAACTTCACTAATACTTTGATTAGTGAAGTGTGGGCTTGAGTGAAAAAGATATCAAGGTTGATCATCTTCGACGACGAAGACTACAAGCAAGCTCGATCCTTTCATCAAGTGGAGTCAAAGAAGTGTTCTAAGGACTACTACTTGGAGCTTTAGAAGTGAAGGACATGACTACAAAGGTTGTAGACTCTCTTCACTTAGATTAGAATCTTGTTTGCTAACTCTAAAACCCGAATTCTCTAGTTCGATTCTTGTTTAGTATAATTAGACCTCTAGAATTTTTTAAATTGTATACTTGATGCTCAGATAAACCTTGTAGAGTTGCTAAGATATACTTTCATGGTATCATAGCCGAGCTAGAGACTTAGGCGAAGTCTAGATGACATTAAATAGTTCGATCGAAGCTTTAAACATGGATTTTGGCTAGTTTCTGTCCATTTTTCAAATGTTGATAGTTTCACAATTAAAAACGTTCAAAAAATCATGCAGGTAAAACTACAGAGGGTCAAGAAAAACGAGGACCTAATTCCTCTAAGTGGCCGCGGAACAGCCGCCTAAACCTTGTCTTGGCCGCGGTTCCGCCGCCGACTTGATGAATTAATGCCTCATTTTTCATCTGCTGCTTCATATTAACATTTTTGGTTTTCTGGATATTTTTAATGTGGCTCAAGTTGTTGAGTTCTCTGTGAATTGGTATTGTTTGAAACACCGATCGAAATGTTTAACATCGTCTAGATAGCTTTGAATTTCTGTAACACCCAGTAGTGCTAAGCACTCAATTACATTAGCGCTCACATGTGTTTCACGTGAGGCGTTGAAATAGTGCTAAGCACTAGTCTTTTGTGGTGCTCACGTATGTTTCACGTGAGGTGCTGAGCGTCATTTGCTCACGTGTGTTTCACGTGAGGCGCTAAGTTATTAGCTCCTTTTGAGCGCTCAAGTGTGTTTCACGTGAGCCACTATGTTTTTTTTGGATATTTAATCTCTACTGATATTTTTTAGAGAACTTAAATCTCTATTAATGGAATTTTGACCATTAACAATCACCAAGATCACAATTTTGAGGATCTTGGACCGGATTCTTTAAGAACTAAGTTTTTGATTTGAAGAAACTGAGTTCCTGGAGTATTATGGACTTAATCTTCTTTTTTTTCAACATTGTTCTTTCCTGAATCTTTGATTCTCAAGAACAAGATCTTCCCGCTGAGAATTAAATTCTCAAACTTGTAAGAGACTTTACTTGTGGATCTCAGATCCAGGAAAAGAACTAAGTTCTTTTAAAAGGGTTAAACCCTTAGATGTGATATGATATGTTAAGGAGATATTTTGATCTCTTCTTTTTTTCTTTACCTAGGGTTTTGAGGAGGAAGATCTTCTTTGAAAAGAATTAAATTATCTGTTTCCGAAACTTTTGGAGAGCTTTCTATATTTTTACAGAAGCTTATGAGGTGGTCTCCTCTTTTTTTTTATATTGAGTCCTTTCTCTCTTTTCATCTCTTTGCTCTTATTTATAGGAGAAGGAAAAGAATCAATTTGTTGCGAAAATCTCTCATTGAGACCATGATTGATTTCATAATCAATTCAATTGATCTTTTAGATCAACTGGTGAATTTTATTCACCATTGTATTTTTAATCCAGAGGCTATCTGTTTGACAAAGAAGATTTTTTGTTTGTTTTAATAAAATTAGGAAAATATTTTCCTAAGATAGAATTTTATTCTATTATATGAATATCTTGTTAATTTAATAAGATTAGGAAGATATTTTCCTAACATAGAATTTAATTCTGTTATAAGAATATCTTGTTAGTTTAATAAGATTAGAAAGATATTTTCCTAACATAGAATTTTATTCTATTTAATAGAGAAGATAATTCTTGTTATTTCATCAAGATTAGGAAAATATTTTCCTAAGATAGAATTTTATTCTATCAGATGATCGATGGGTGATTTTATAATCATCGTTGGATCTTTGATTCAAGGGTCCTCTGTTTAACCGAGAAGATCTTTCTTGTTTGAGAAGGATCGGGAAAATTTTCCCACATAGAATTTAATTCTATCAGATGGTTTAATTGGCGATATTTTATCACAATTGAATTTTAAATCCAATATTCTCTATTAGAGATAGATCGTTCCATATTAGAAAGATCAGGGAAAATATTTCCCAAGTAGAATTTAATTCTATCACATAAAATTTAATTCTATCATATAGAATTTTATTATATCAGATAGTTTAATTGGTGATATTTTATCACCATTGGATTTTAAATCCAATATTATCTATTAGAAAAAAATCTTTCCATATTAGAAAGATCAGGGAAAATATTTTCCAAATATAATTTAATTCTATCATATTGAATTTAATTTTATCAGATTAGAGCATTTTAAATTGGAGCGCTAAATCATGTGAGCGCTCCCAAAGAATGAGGCAAGAAATCACATGTTTAACACATGACCCCTAGTATGGGATTTAGCCTGTTTATTTTCAGCGCTCACATGCTTTGCATATGAGCGCTCACGTGTTTAACACGTGAGGCCTGTTTGTCCTTTGGTTATTTACGTTCAGCACTTACATGCACATATGAGCGCTCACGTGTTTAACATGTGAGGCTTGTTTAGCCTTTTTGTTATTTGCTTTCAGCACTTATATGCTCTGCATATAAGTGCTCATGTGTTTAACGCGTGATGCCAAACTGTGCGAATTCTTTTACTCTTTCTTTTCTCCTCTTTTTACAAGGGAACAAATAGCTCTTATCCAAAAAAAAATTTGTGGGAACAAAAGCCCCCCACTACTTTGCCCATGTAAGTATTTACGTGGGTGAAGTATTGCAAGGTTATGCATGTCCATAGAATTGATGTCTTAGGAGACAAGTTTAGGATCCTTGTAGCCTAAGGCTTTTTTCATATTCATGAGCCGGAAGGGTCTAAAGAAGGATTTTCTCCATATGAGTCTTTAAGATCTCATAGGTGCATATTCTCCTTAGAAATCGTGAGGATTCCTAAGTGTTCATCGTCTCTGTGAGTCCTAAGGATCTCACTCGGCTATTTTTTCCTTACGAGTCATAAGGAACCGTAAATAGCTTCTTCTTTTCATTGGCATGTAATTTTGGCGAATGTGGCTCATGGATAGTATACAAGAGTCCATCTTGATCTCCTTGTAGGGCAACGATGGCTTAGGAGACTGGTTTAGATCTGTCACATAAAGATTTTCAATTTTATGAGCCGTGAGGGTCTCATAAAGATGTTTGTCCCTATGAGTCGAGAGGATCTCATAGGTGTATTTTCTCCTTAGAAGTCGTGAGGACTCCTAAGTGCGTTTTCTCTTTAGAGTCATAAGGATCTCATATGAAAATTTTCCCCTTACGAGTCGAGAGGACTTATAAGTGATTTCTCCTCCTTATCGGTATGCGAATTTGAAGAATGCGGCCCTTGGATATTATACAAGAGTCAGTTTGGACCTACTTGTAGAGCCACAGTGCTTAGAAAACAGGTTGATATCCCTATCGCCTAAGGCTTTTCACCTTCATGAGCCGTGAGGGTTTCATAAAGATATTTCTCCCTACGAGTCGAGAGGATCTCATATGTGTATTTTCTCCTTAAAATTTGCGAGGACTCCTAAGTGCGTTTTCTCTTGAGAGTCGTAAGGATCTCATAAGAGAATTTTCCCTTTACGAGTCGAGAGAACTTGTAAGTGATTTCTCCTCCTCATCGGTATGTAACTTTGGAGAAAGTGTCCTGTGGATAGTATACAAGAGTCAGTTTAGACCTACTTGTACGGCCATAATGCTTAGGAAACAGGTTGATATCCCCGTCGCCTAAGGCTTTTCACCTTCATGAGCCGTGAGGGTTTCATAAAGATGTATTTCCCTACGAGTCTAGACGAGTTTAGATGATCTCGCAGGTGTATCCTAACGTGAAATATAGGTAACCCCTTTTTTGATAAGGTCCGTTAGGTTTGCGGTACTAGGTTTAAGTCCATCGTACCGTCGCGTTGGTTGATGTATTCCTCGATATGCAGTCCCTTAGGTTGCTGATTGAGTAGTCCCGCGACGGTCGTGTCTCTGACCCCTTCTCATGCTGGATAAGACGTCGTCAAGTAATCTTCTTAGGTCATATTACGTTGGAAGAACAAGCGTTAGGTATTTGCCATGATGCTTTTTATTTGAGCTTAGGCTCAATTTGGATCCCCGATGAGTTATAACCGCACCCTTCTGGGGTGGGATGATCTCCAATGGTCTTTAGGCTTTGTATGTATTGTCTTCAAAACCCGAAGCTAGGAATATGCCGTCACTTCGTTTTTGCTTTGATGATGTTGCGCCAATTCTTTGCTGAAGTGGGGTAGACATCCGTATGACCTCTATGCTGTGTGTATTGCCATCGAGGTCGGGAGCTAGGGATATGCCATCACTCCAATTATATTTGACCTTTGAGTCTTGGTTGACATCGCGTGTACATCCTGCTGGCGTGAGAAGCACGTCGAGTTGATCTCTAGGTTGTAGATGTTTCTATCGAGATCCAGATGTAGGAATATTCCATTTCTCCACTTTTATTTGACCCTTGGTTTTTGTCGACGTCGCGTCTGCATCATGCTGGAATGAGAAGAACGTCGAGTTGGTCTCTAGGCTATAGATGTTGCCATCGAGATCTGGAACTTGGAATATGCCACCACTCCACTTTTATTTGACCCTTGGGTCCTTATTGACGTCGCATCTGCACTGAGAAGGAACGTCGAACTGGAGTTAGGAGTTTTCCATTACTCCATTTTGATTCGACCCTTGGGTCCTTTTTGACGTTGCATCTGCACCCTATTGGAATGAGAAAAATGTGGAGATGATCTCTAGGCTGTATATGTTAACATCAAGATCCGAAGCTAGGATTTTGCCGTCACTCCACTTTTGTTTGTCCCTTGGGTCCTTTCGATGTCGCGTTTGAACTGAGAAGGAACGTCGAGCTGATCTCTAGGCTGTAGATGTTGCCACCGAGATCTGAAGTTAGGAATATACCATTGCTCCACTTTTATTTGACCCTTGGGTCATTGTTGATGTCGCATCTGCACCTTGCTGGAATGAGAAGGGCATCAAGTTGGAGCTAGGATTTTGCCATTACTCCATTTTAATTTGGCTTCTTAGAGCTTTGTTGACACCATGTATGTACTCCGCTGGAGTAAGACGGATGTCAAATAGGTCTTTAGGCCACATATATTGGCATCAAGACTTGGAGTTAGGAATATGTCGTCACTCCACTTTTGTATTACCTTTGGGTCGTTGTTGACGTCGTGTCTGCACTTTGCTAGAATGAAAAGAACGTTGAGCTGGTCTTTAGGCTATAGATGTCGCCATTGAGATCTGGCTCTCCCTTTGACGGAGCCTGGTGGGAAAATATGGCTCTCTTTCTTTCATTTATACCCATGGATTGTATACAGTGGTCGATGTGGATCTACTTGCAGAGCAGAGGAAATTTTATTTTATTTTATTTTTTATTTCCGCGATGCACTATCTTTTCATCTTTTCATATCGCGAAAGTCGCGATTGCCCAATCATTTCGGCCTTTTATCTGCGGTGCGCAATCATTTCGGCAATTTTTTTTATATTTTTACTTGCTGCTTTTTATTGTGAGTTGCCCAAACATTTCGGTTGTTTTTATATGCATATTTTTTGCTCGCTGATTTTTATTGTGAGTTGCCGCATTATTTCTGTTGGGGTTCCTAGCGCCCTGGCCGTCGACCGCGGCCGTTGCGGAACGAAAAATTTTGGTTTTTAAAACTTGGCGCTAGAAACAACTACCTAGAATCGAAAACAAATATGAAACTAGCACGCTACAAAAATGTTATCTACTGTGATAGAGTTGTTTTACCAAAAGATCCGTGTCCTTCGGTCTTCTACCCTCTTCCTTAACTCCTTGAGGTCTCCTTGATCGAGCCTGACCGCCTGTCTTCCTCTGTCGAAGATGATCCCTTCGAGAGATGTGGTTCATGGCTCTAGCTCAACATTAAAAATCTAGTAGAGAGACTAGGGTAACTGGGTTGCTAATCTAGAGTATCTAGGGATGTAGTGAGTTGTTCTAAGTGCATATCTATCTCTCTTCCATTCTTAATTCTCAACTCATGAGATGGTAGGGTGGAAGATCAAGATGGTAGGAGGAGGATCTCAAGAAAGGCTAGTGAGGAGAGATGAGGCAAATGGTGAGAGTGGTTTCATCAAAAAACAACCAAGTGTTCATCCAACATCCCAAAGTGAGAGTATGATATGAAGCATGGTTTTGTAAAAACCATTTTCCAAATAAAATAAAGCAACCATATTTGAATAGTTTGCACAAATGAATTTTCAATTCATTTGTCAACACTATTCAAGCATTGTTCTCACCATTCTCTCTTCACTACCTTTACACCTCATTTCCATTTAAATTAATAAATAGATAAACCAAAATGAGGTGTCCACCTTCTAGAATGTTTTCCGTATAAATATGGAATACACTCAACTGTATATACATACCCGTATTCGTTTCAAAATACGAATACCCAAAGAGATAGAATAACACAAAGAACATAATACTAGAATATACATATCTAAATATATCACGACCCGAAAGTACGGAACATGACCGGCACTTAAACTACGAACATCTCGAGGCGTACGTAATCTAAGTAAACCGAAAACCCAGAAATCCAAACCAAGAAAGATGTAGAGTGCAGGAAAAACCAACTTAAAGCAAGTAGTTTCAATAGCATAAGCCGAATTAGGCGGTTTTAAAAACATCAAAAATTTCCCGAAAATTTTGGCAGAGTCTCCTTTGTAAATACTGGCCCCCAAATGGGATACAACATGAATAGTATACGAAATCAATAAAAAGCATCCCCAAGCGGGAGCTAGCTCTTCGTCAATCGACGGTCACAACCACACAAGCAATATAATATACAACGCCAAGGACGAAGATCAAAATTCAAAAGGAAACTCAAAAACCATAAGAAAACCACAGAAATACAACGCGCGACTCTAAGGTCGAAAGAATAAACATCACTGGTCTCTATCTCAAATAAATACATGTTTGGTTGATGGAACTTCTAGATACAACAAAATAATAATATACAAGATATAAAATGGGGGTACGATACAAGTAAACCCACCTACTAGCAAATCACCCGAAGGAAACTATGCCCCTAAGCCGTAAAAAACCTGTACGGCAAACCTGCAAGAAACTGGGGCACAACGGGGGTGAGTTGCCAACTCGTGAATAGAAAAATATCTACGCACAGAAATCGCATAAATAACGCAACCTAGGTCAATGATCATAATATATCCTCAAATATATGAATAACACGTAGCCTATAACAAGGCTAGGGTAAATATCTAACCCGAGTGTAATCTCATGTGCCCGTGTCCGTGCCTCAAGTAGCAATATATCATATGAATGAGGTATGAATGCATGAAAACAGAATACATGTAAATGAAGAACCGTTTTCATAATTTAGTGAGATTTCCTTTGTATTTTTAAAATGAGGTATCATAATGAAATCAGTATAAAACAGTGCCTAGCATCGGCACAAAACGTAATCCCAATATCTCGATATCTCTGTATCACAGTCTCTGTACCTCAATATCTCGAAATCTCAATGTCTCAATCACAATATCTAGGGCGCCGTCAGTCCAGACCGGCCCCTACCATCCATCTCAAGACCACGACGGTATCCTCCGGATATCCGACGCGTCGGGTAAAATCACCGGTAGGTAGTGCTCTCCTGCCAGGCTCACATCGTCATCATCACGCGCTTCTTGCCCAGGGGTACCTTACCGGGTCCACCATGTACCCGAAACGGTTCATCCGTCTTCTCGAATCGGGTCTCGAAATCCATCAGCAAACTCATGGTGGACGACTCATACATCATGGGAAAAACCGCACTTTTTATTTAAAAAGAGAGAAATCAGTTTATATAAGTTTTGCGGTTTTCCCACCAAATCCAGAAAATTTCATGGAAATCCGAATCCAAATCATCAATAGCATGTAAAAACCATGAATATAGGCATAACAATGAATAACAGTATGCATGAAGTGACAAGTACTAACTACAATGTTAAGCTGGCATATAAGGCAGGCACACTAATATCATGTCAAATTACTAACTAACAAGCTAAATCAAGCAATAATATTTTCTAAGGTGTACGTGATATGGCAATTACCGATGAAGATGTGTGTGAGCCGGCAAGTAAGTGTACGTGGTACATACGCATCATCGGTAATGGTGCTGGTGTCCTAACAATATGATATCAACATTGCAATAAGAAATTATAACATAAGTATGCGATGCGAAGCGAACCACAATAATAAGCGGGAGCTGAATACTAGACGCAACTGTAACTAACCTGCATTAATCTAATATAAGTCCTACAAATGGTGCCTTTTGAAATAACACGAATCATGGGGTTTTAAAAATAGGGGCTACGGTGTTTTTATGAAAAGATACGTCTTTTGAAATATCCGTAGGATCCCTTGGGCTGTCTTTTAAAATACCCACGATTCGTTAGTTTTTGAAATAGGTAGGAATCGAATCTAATCTAACAACTAAACTAAACTAAAGGGCTAAGCTAACAAGCTGGACTACAGGTAAGGAAACCGCCTAACATCTGAGTCGATCCATATACATACCTGTATATATATTAGTCGGTGATCCCGCCTCAATAATATCATATCCGATACCATATCTACAATCAGCCATCCCAAGTCAAGAGTGCGAATCAATCATCAAGATATAGCTCGTACGTAAATCCGTCGTACGGCATCCCCAAATCCGGGTACGGGTCAATATCATATTCCTCACACCATTCCTCTGGTATCCTCTTTATTCAAGATCATAGTCTAGGGTACTGACCTATATCTAGTACAATACTAATATCCTCAATATACTCATGATCTGACTACAGATCGACAATCTCGTACAAACCGATACCGTCAGCACATAGCATCATCAAGGGTATACATCGCCCGATACGGCCTAATATCAATATCCTAGCATATCATGCCTCATATCACGATCACATGTCGACCATTTTATTTATAACACTATTCACCCGTATCGCCGCCCCAAGATCCGCTATAACACCAGGGCGTACCTTAAGTACGAATCCTGCCATATCACCGATATCACAACCACAAAACAAATCTCATCGACTCAGCTCAATCCCAAGTATCATCCTCAAATCCGTATGTGAACACATATTCCCATACCCATGTGATCACATAACTATAAAGAATCCCATGAGCACATATAAATAGGAATGTATGCAAGTATGTAGGTGTGTATGTATAGTGCAACACTACCCTAGGGTTCGCAACACTAAAATAATCCAACACGCCAATATCCATCCTAAACATCGTTATTAATCCCAAATAACATATAATAAATTGTTGGTGTGTATACGCATCCGTATACACCACCACGGGCTGCGGGGGTGCTATATGCCATCCACCCGACTTCTCCCCGTAGATAAAAATCTACTCACCTGGTCCTCGTTCGCCGGTGCCGACGTCGCCACGCGCTTGCTTGTCGTCTCGAAATCCACATGGGGTACCTACATATCATAACGCACCATACCGCATTAAAATCCGACTCATGACCAAAACGACGCACGAATCCCACATAGGTCAAAACCTATGGTTGCTTTCGCAAATCGACCCAAAAACCCTCGACGTCGGCGTACAAACGCCAAACCATCGAGAAAACTCCCAACACACTCATTTGTACAATTACAAGCACTAATTATAATATAAAATAGCTTAAAATTCACAAAAACCCCAATTTCACTTAAAAAGTCATTTTTCCGAAAATCTAGCAAGCACAAATCACCGTTTTAGTACAAAACTCGATGTATAAACGAACCTAGCATCCACAATATTCACTAAATATCATAACAAAGTCATATAAACCATTCCTATAATTTATTCTCATCAATTGACATAAATTCCAAAATCCTAGTTTGCAAAAATATCAATTTTTAACACCTTTTAAAGAAAAATTCACAATTCAACAATTAAGCTTGGTTTTGCATAACCTAAGATATTAAACCACTCATAATAATGTTAATGATGTCATAAAAACACAATTACATTTTTAACCCAATTATTTAACCAATTTTAAATAGCTAGTAAGCAAATTAGCGTAAGTATCATAATTTTTAAACTAACAATTAACAACTAGCTACTAACTTTGTTTTAACAAGCCATAAGAGCCTAATACATTACACAACCATACACCAATTTCACAAAACCCTAACTTGCATTCAAACCCTTTCTTTAATTTTATAACTAACAAAAATCCAACCCAAACTATACCTGAAACACTAAATTAGCACTAATTTGAAGCCCAAAAAGCAAGTTAAACTCTTAAATTTGGTTTGTATAAAACACTAGATAGCAAAATAGAATAATTAACTTAATAATGGTGTGCTAAAAAACCTAGTTTAACTCAAACCATTCTCTTGAAGATCCTAGATGAAAATAGCACCAATATTAACACTAAAACAACTCATTTAAAGAAATCTAACCATAAGAATTTAAATGGGTAAGAATTATACCTCTAGATCTAGTGATCTAGCAAGAAATTTTGACTCCAAAGATAGCCTCCTAGCATCCAAAATCCATGCAAGAAAGGTTAAGAAGAATGGATGAAGGATGGGCTTGAAATTGTGAAGTTTAAATGGAATTTTGATGGACTTTTGATGAGTTTAGAAGAAAAATGAGAGGGGAAATTTTGGGGCTGTTTATTGCAGGAATTTCAGCTGAGGAGGGAATGGGGAGAGGTGTGGGGGAGTTGTGGAAAAGAATCCAAGTCAATGCCCCTCCCAATTTACCATAATACCCCCACCTACTTTACTATATATAAAAACCTTATTTTAACCCATTTCTCACATGATTTAAGGTCAAAAAGAGGGAAATAAAATTCTTGGGCTACTACAATAGTGTGGGGCCGGCCAAGGGGAGTGAGGGTGAGTGTGAGAGACTTTACAAAAAAAATTCTATGCAAAAAGACCCCACACAATATCATATTTGCAAGTTTTAGTTCAAAATAACTATATTTTTGTTTTCCATAAAATAAATCAATTAAAACTTGAAATAAAATACGAAAAAATTATATTACAACTAGATTTTAATTAAAATGATTTTAAATATTAAAATTAGCCCATTTAAATTTGTATTTATCGCTAATTTAATGTATTTTCTTACCGGCTTAAAATAATATTAAAATAATTAATTTCGGAAAAATTTTCAGAAAATTTGAAATTTCAGCAGTGGCTCAATAAACACCAAATACTAGCAATTACATATCTAGAATATGTATATTTAATTTTATAATAAAGATATTTGAATTTTGACTTTTTACAGAAAACCCCCTTATTTTACCGTTTTTTCGAAATTTCACCGAAACGATTTTCAAAACGTTACAATCTTCCCCCCTTAAAGAAATTCGGTCCCCAAATTTAAATTAAAACTTTCCCCAAATACTAAAATATTTCAGCCAAAACCATCAAATCGCCGGGGCTCCGAAATCATAAATACATAAAACAAATCGTAGCGCAACGCATGCGCATGAAAAATGAGCATATAACTCAAATCAGAACTCCGTCAAGCATCCCGCAATTATCGGAGTCATGGGGAAGACATCAATACCAAATCCAAAGCAAAACCAATATGATATAACTCGAAACTATACATGTAAAATATATTCAGGTACTGTCCTCTGACTAGTCCTGCTCAGTACGAAAACACATAGCAATATCAAAAAAACGTACTGCTCTATAAGAAAAATCAATCCCCAAAATACGCGTGTGAATACTACGTGCGTCTTGTGCGCACGGAAATCAAAATCCAAATATGTGCCATACATATGCACAGAAACAACATCTAAGTGTATCGGGTGTGCACGAAACATCTGTCATAGGCAACATGTGTGCCTGACAGCAAAATCAGGTGCATCTGACATGCACGAAAAATATCGATTTAGTGCATCTGGTGTGCACCAAAATCACACTTCAAAACATGCGCCCAACATGCGCGAAAATCCAAATCAGGTGCATCCATCGTGCACGAAATCATGAAATCCAATATCAAGTGCCGAACATGCGTAAAATCAAATCAGGTGCACAAGGTGCACAAAACAAATATCGAACATCACCATCGAAATCAAAGTCCAGGGCATCTAAATGCACGACATACGTAACACTACACTGCAAGCATATATGAACTATACCGCGTGCAAAAACCAAATCGTGTGCGTATATACGCAAAAAATCAACTCAAATGTCTAAAACCGTAAAATCGCAAACATGTGAAACCAAGCACGAAAACGATATCAAGTGCAACACTGTGCAAAGATCGTAAATCCTCAATCATCAAAATCAAATCATTCGAATCAATCACCCAAAACATCGAAATCAATAATGGCGGAATAGTACCGCTCAAGTGCATCCTCTAAGAATCTCGGACCAACTGTCGTGGTCACTAGTGGGACGTCTCGTCGATGATCATGAACTCTGGCCTACTAGTGTGCGTAACACGACCACTCCTTGGTCCAAGTCTTCTCGTAATTTGTCCCAGAAAGGTCCTGTCGAGGTCTCTCCCAAATCTCGCCTCTGCCGAACTGTCCGAAAGTCATCGTTCCTTACTAGATCTGTTCTTGTTCCTGAACGGCTGCATACTCATTACGACTCCTTCTGGAAGGTAAATTGTCATGCCCCACCCTCAATACAGAGAGTATTGTCCGCTTTGGCCGAAGCCGCACGGTTTTTCCCTTTAGAGCGAACCGGACCCGACCAGGGGCCACTTCCCAGGAGGTCACCCATCCCAAGACTTCCCTGGCCCGAGCACGCTTAACTACGGAGTTCTCAGGCTCCTCTAGTTCCGGTTCACTTAAAAGGCGCCTCTGTATTGAAGAGTGGTATCATTCCATTTATAGTACAGATCTGCCCCCTTTCGGAATGTACTCCGAAGATTCCCCATTGTTCTACAGTGGGTCCCACGGACTCAAGAGGTGGCCCCCACGGATTCAAGAGGTGGCCCCCGCCCACTTAACACGACACTTGGCGTGGCACTTTGTTCCGTGTGGCACTTTGCTCCGTGAGCAAGAACCGGGTCCCGACATTCTCCCCACCTTTGAACAATGGTTCATCCTTGAACCACAGACCTACTATTGAGGAACCTGGCTCTGATACCATTTTGTCATGCCCCACCCTCAATACAGAGAGTATTGTCCGCTTTGGCCGAAGCCGCACGGTTTTTCCCTTTAGAGCGAACCGGACCCGACCAGGTGCCACTTCCCAGGAGGTCACCCATCCCAAGACTTCCCTGGCCCGAGCACGCTTAACTACGGAGTTCTCAGGCTCCTCTAGTTCCGGTTCACTTAAAAGGCGACTCTGTATTGAAGAGTGGTATCATTCCATTTATAGTACAGATCTGCCCCCTTTCGGAATGTACTCCGAAGATTCCCCATTGTTCTACAGTGGGTCCCACGGACTCAAGAGGTGGCCCCCATGGATTCAAGAGATGGCCCCCGCCTACTTAACACGACACTTGGCGTGGCACTTTGTTTCGTGTGGCACTTTGCTCCGTGAGCAAGAACCGGGTCCCGACATAAATCCAAGTACCATGCCTCGGCATGCGCATCGCATCTCTGATGTCGGCGGAGTGGAACGTCATCTCATCTAGATCTGGTATGAACCTCTTACTTCACTTTCCTCTAATGTCGTCTTCTTTGGACTCGTCTCGTCGCGGCTGCATAGACTGAGCTCCAACGGCTATCCTCGTATCTGGAGTCTTCCAAGAAATGCATCTCACCACCTAGCATCTGAAATAAGTCGAGCCATCCGATCGAGTCGTCAAAACCTCATAATCCCCCAAGAGCTCAACATCTTAGGCACAGTTTAATAGTATCGAGTACATACCACAGCATCGGTGGTCCAGCCGTAGAAGGGCAAACCCAAGCCTCACTAATGGCGCAGTAGAACTGCCGCAAACCCGAATGTTCAAAGGATTTTACACGGTCATTAAGTCGAGTTAGGGTTTCATTCTTCTAGAGGGACCATAGAATTGCCTGCATGTCTTTCCGACTACTTTAAACTTGGAATAATAGGTTTCTGACATTCGATCGTCTCTGTCGACTCCCAACGTCTCCGCGTGAAGTCGTCTCTAGCTGGAATCAATCTATCTGATGACCTCGCATCGGGGTAGGCGAACGATCCACATGTCCTAGTCATTCATCCTCGATGACTAGCGACCTTCTATCATCTCTTAGTACAACTCGTTCTGCACTAACGCCAGCATCTGGGGCAATATCTCGTCGTTCGCAGCAATAACTGGCTCGCTCGTCTGCACGCTGAATAGTGCCTCGACCATCATGAATAAGCAACACACCAACGGTCATCAAAATCTGGCTGGCCTCTATCAGTGGCCCAATCTTCTGATACTGATCGGCACGTCCGAGAAACCTCATAAAGGCGATCCGCCAAACGCTCGTGGCGTGGAAACACAGTAAAAAGACACATCTCCGCAATCGAGTGTCGCCGGAATTTCTCCCTGGTCAGTCTTCATTCATGACGAGCTCGTGCTGACCGCAACTCTAGCCGTAGCTCTCCCTGCCCGTAATCGTGGCAGCAAAACCATAACTGGTACTGATGAGGCTAGATCGGAATGAATATAATACTGAGCAAAGAAATGTACATCCTAAGGCTTCTTAAGTGGAGTAGCGTATCGTAAATATGCCGCGGAACATACCCACGGTACGTCACTCTACTTTAGTCACCTATTCCATCAACAAAGGGTCATCCTGTTGCGCCACGGCAGCGCGCCGGCCGTCTATCCGAGGCCAAAATGCCGAATCAAAATTTTTTTTAGCTTTTAAACTGGCGCTACCGCGGACAATATACCCGGATCGAAACCATTAACCTAATCCTAGCAATCAAGAGAAAGGGTGAGAGATATACCGAGTGATCCGTGTCCTCCGGTCTTCTCGTCGTCGTCCCGATCTCCCGCGGAATCTCCGGTCTTCATCTCCTCGCCGGAAAGGGGCACCACGTAGCCGGATTCTTTTACGGGCTCCCACCTCTTGACCGAGGCAACTCGGGCGTGAAGTTAGCTAGCCGACGCGTCCAAGGTTGCTGTAGGTGTAGTGTAGAAACTTTGTCTCATCGGGGTTTATGTAGTTGCCTTTGGTGATGGAGGAATGAGCAATAGACTTTGGAGTGAGGTGGTTGAATTTGTGAAGCATGCAAAAAATGATATGAACAAATCTTCTCTCATCAAAAATGAACCAACCTCTCACACTCATACAAATGTGGCCGGCCTCCCTCCTTCTTTGAAATGGTGGAGAGAAAACAACAATGCAAGAAGGGAGGTGATGGTAGTAAAAGTAAAGGGGTGACCACATCCAAAGTAAACCTCACATCAACTCTTAATCCATTCAAATCAAGAAAGAGATGGAAATAGAATCTAATGATACTAGTAATAACCATCATGATGCCACCAATAAGCAAGAAACCCCTCCACAACAAGTTATTTGCAAACTTGCAAATAACCCCCTCCATCGAAAAGTCCGGCCGTGAAGGAACAAAGGAAAACCGGCCGGAACAGAATGCAAACTGGCAACTTCAGAAAACTGATCCCGTAATAAATTACAGAAAAGCCCCGCGACTGCATATACATGCCCGCATTTGTATTCCCACTGAATACAAATGCAAAGAGACAAAATCTACACTGTCTAATACTAGGATCCAGCTTAAACCAAAGCCGGCTAGTAATATCCGTCCGATCCTGATCCGTGCAATACCGCACGTATCTGATCGAACCCTGCCATATATCCATACAGCCTCTAGTACTAACCGTCCGATCCTGATCCGTGCAATACCGCACGTATCTGATCGGACCCTGCCATATCTCCATACAGCCTCTAGTACTAACCGTCCGATCCTGATCCGTGCAATACCGAACGTATCTGATCGGACCCTGCCATATCTCCATACGGCCTCTACAGCGTTTCACCCAAAATCTTGAGTAACTGAATGTGGGGGACTCTAAAGACTCGTCAACACCATGGTTGTGGATTTAACCACTAGCACGTCAAAGGTATAAGCCAATACGTAACGGGCCACCAGCTATTGACCAAAAGGGACATCGATGAGCGAACTCACCCTGACACCCTACTGAGCCTGTCAGTGACAATATCCATACAGTCCGGTCCGTTCGTCTATGAGCATCACATGGCGGGCCTAGGGGGTTGGTAAAAGTCAGACCCCCAAAAGCGGTACAAGTCGTGTCGGAGTGTAGCCCAGAACACCCTGAGATACTACTGGAATACCTACCAGTAAATCTCCTGCCTTGGCCAAGGACTTCGTGTAATGGCTCTCCTGACACAGCGCGACCTCACCCCCAATACCGGGAGAGACGAACCCCTGAAGATCCGCTCACCGCCTCCATGTGGCTCGGGACTGTACCCAACTAAAACCTGTTTGCACGTCTCCTTTGAGCGTGGTAGGGTAGTAATCAAAGTACAGTGGGAACTCACACGAGACAAATGATGATCCTCTGGTCGATGAACTAACCTGTACACATGTCACCAGGGAACTGCTATCTGACGTCAAGTATAAGACCAACTAGCATGTTCCCGGCGAGTCCTGTCCGGTGTACTCATAACCCAATGAGCACCTGTATACATCTTAGGTGAACCAACTAACACCAGTGGCTTGTGAGACCGGCCACCGCCCCTCGTCGGGGTCTCGACTGTATACACTAGTCTACTCTGGAGAATCGATGCCCTGTCTCGAAACTCCCACGACTAGGGACCTTTTAAGGATGTGCTTATAGACTACCAGCTCCCACGTATATGATCGCCTTCATACTGCCGGCAGTCAAGCAAGAATCCTAGAGGCTCTATCAACGTGCAATAGCGACCTGTCAGGTCACCTAAAGCAGTACACGATGAAAAAGGTAAACCAGATAGCATACTATCATCTCGAGTAAGACTGTCCTACCGGGATAGGTCCTCCCTCAATCATTGCAATCATGTGCCTGTGATCCAATAATTGACTCTGAGGGCACTATCTCCAACACATCCTACGCTCCGAAGGTAAAACCTAACGCTCTGATACCAACTTTGTCATGACCCGAAAGTACGGAACATGACCGGCGCTTAAACTACGAACGTCTCGAGGTGTACGTAATCTAAGTAAACCGAAAACCCAGAAATCCAAACCAAGAAAGATGTAGAGTGCAGGAAAAACCAACTTAAAGCAAGTAGTTTCAATAGCATAAGCCGAATTAGACGGTTTTAAAAACATCAAAAATTTCCCGAAAATTTCGGTAGAGTCTCCTTTGTAAATACTGGCCCCCAAATGGGATACAACATGAATAGTATACGAAATCAATAAAAAGGCATCCCCAAGCGGGAGCTAGTTCTTCGTCAATCGACGGTCACAACCACACAAGTAATATAATATACAACGCCAAGGGCGAGAATCAAAATTTAAAAGGAAACTCAAAAACCACAAGAAAACCACAGAAATACAACGCGCGACTCTAAGGTCGAAAGAATAAACATCACTGGTCTCTATCTCAAATAAATACATGTTTGGTTGATGGAACTTCTAGATACAACAAAATAATAATATACAAGATATAAAATGGGGGTACGATACAAGTAAACCCACCTACAAGCAAATCACCCGAAGGAAACTATGCCCTCAAGCCGTAAAAAACCTGTACGGCAAACCTGCAAGAAACTGGGGCACAACGGGGGTGAGTTACCAACTCGTGAATAGAAAAATATCTACGCACAGAAATCGCATAAATAACGCAACCTAGGTCAATGATCATAATATATCCTCAAATATATGAATAACACGTAGCCTATAACAAGCCTAGGGTAAATATCTAACCCGAGTGTAATCTCATGTGCCCGTGTCAGTGCCTCAAGTAGCAATATATCATATGAATGAGGTATGAATGCATGAAAACAGAATACATGTAAATGAAGAACCGTTTTCATAATTTAGTGAGATTTCCTTTGTATTTTTAAAATGAGGTATCATAATGAAATCAGCATAAAACAGTGCCTAGCATCGGCACAAAACGTAATCCCTCGATATCTCTGTATCACAGTCTCTGTACCTCAATATCTCGAAATCTCAATGTCTCAATCACAATATCTAGGGCGCCGTCAGTCCAGACCGGCCCCTACCATCCATCTCAAGACCACGACGGTATCCTCCGGATATCCGACGCGTCGGGTAAAATCACCGGTAGGTACTGCTCTCCTGCCAGGCTCACTTCGTCATCATCACGCGCTTCTTGCCCCGGGGTACCTTACCGGGTCCACCATGTATCTTAAACGGTTCATCCGTCTCCTCGAATCAGGTCTCGAAATCCATCAGCAAACTCATGGTGGACGACTCATACATCATGGGAAAAACCGCACTTTTTATTTAAAAAGAGAGAAATCAGATTATATAAGTTTTGCGGTTTCCCCCCAAATCCAGAAAATTTCATGGAAATCCGAATCCAAATCATCAATAGCATGTAAAAACCATGAATATAGGCATAACAATGAATAACAGTATGCATGAAGTGACAAGTACTAACTACAATGTTAAGCTGGCATATAAGGCAGGCACACTAATATCATGTCAAATTACTAACTAACAAGCTAAGTCAAGCAATAATATTTTCTAAGGTGTACGTGACATGGCAATTACCGATGAAGATGTGTGTGAGCTGGCAAGTAAGTGTACGTGGTACATACGCATCATCGGTAATGGTGCTGGTGTCCTAACAATATGATATCAACTTTGCAATAAGAAATTATAACATAAGTATACGATGCGAAGCGAACCACAATAATAAGCGGGAGCTGAATACTAGACGCAACTGTAACTAACCTGCATTAATCTAATATAAGTCCTACAAATGGTGCCTTTTGAAATAACACGAATCATGGGGTTTTGAAAATAGGGGCTACGGTGTTTTTATGAAAAGATACGTCTTTTGAAATATCCGTAGGATCCCTTAGGCTGTCTTTTAAAATACCCACGATTCGTTAGTTTTTGAAATAGGTAAGAATCGAATCTAATCTAACAACTAAACTAAACTAAAGGGCTAAGCTAACAAGCTGGACTACAGGTAAGGAAACCGCCTAACATCTAAGTCGATCCATATACATACCTTTATATATATTAGTCGGTGATCCCGCCTCAATAATATCATATCCGATACCATATCTACAATCAGCCATCCCAAGTCAAGAGTGCGAATCAATCATCAAGATATAGCTCGTACGTAAATCCGTCGTACGGCATCCCCAAATCCGGGTACGGGTCAATATCATATTCCTCACACCATTCCTCTGGTATCCTCTTTATTCAAGATCATAGTCTAGGGTACTGACCTATGTCTAGTACAATACAAATATCCTCAATATACTCATGATCTGACTACAGATCGACAATCTCGTACAAACCGATACCGTCAGCACATAGCATCATCAAGGGTATACATCGCCCGATACGGCCTAATATCAATATCCTAGCATATGATGCCTCATATCACGATCACATGTCGACCATTTTATTTATAACACTATTCACCCGTATCGCCGCCCCAAGATCCGCTATAACACCAGGGCGTACCTTAAGTACGAATCCTGCCATATCACCGATATCACAACCACAAAACAAATCTCATCGACTCAGCTCAATCCCAAGTATCATCCTCAAATCCGTATGTGAACACATAGTCCCATACCCATGTGATCACATAACTATAAAGAATCCCATGAGCACATATAAATAGGAATGTATGCAAGTATGTAGGTGTGTATGTGTAGTGCAACACTACCCTAGGGTTCGCAACACTAAAATAATCCAACACACTAATATCCATCCTAAACATCATTATTAATCCCAAATAACATATAATAAATTGTTGGGGTGTATACGCATCCATATACACCACCACGGGCTGCGGGGGTGCTATACGCCATCCACCCGACTTCTCCCCGTAGATATAAATCTACTCACCTGGTCCTCGTTCGCCGGTGCCGACGTCGCCACACGCTTGCTTGTCATCTCGAAGTCCACATGGGGTACCTACATATCATAACGCACCATACCGCATTAAAATCCGACTCATGACCAAAACGACGCACGAATCCCACATAGGTCAAAACCTATGGTTGCTTTCGCAAATCGACCCAAAAACCCTCGACGTCGGCGTACAAACGCCAAACCATCGAGAAAACTCCCAACACACTCATTTGTACAATTACAAGCACTAATTATAATATAAAATAGCTTAAAATTCACAAAAACCCCAATTTCACTTTAAAAAGTCATTTTTCCGAAAATCTAGCAAGCACAAATCACCGTTTTAGTACAAAACTCGATGTATAAACGAACCTAGCATCCACAATATTCACTAAATATCATAACAAAGTCATATAAACCATTCCTATAATTTATTCTCATCAATTTACATAAATTCCAAAATCCTAGGTTGCAAAAATATCAATTTTTAACACATTTTAAAGCAAAATTCACAATTCAACAATTAAGCTTGGTTTTGCATAACCTAAGATATTAAACCACTCATAATAATGTTAATGATGTCATAAAAACACAATTACATTTTTAACCCAATTATTTAACCAATTTTAAATAGCTAGTTAGCAAATTAGCGTAATTATCATAATTTTTAAACTAACAATTAACAACTAGCTACTAACACTACTACAAATAAGGGTTGCCCCTATGGATTTATCCGTAGGGGCAAACCACTACCCCTACGGATATCTGCGTAGGGGGGAAAAAATACCCCGTAGGTGCAAAGGCCGCAGGTGCAAGTTGAGGCCCTGAACTTGCCCCTACGGGCAAATTCTTGCCCCTACGGATATATCTGTAGGTGTTGTTGCCCCTACGGATTACTCCGTAGGGGCAATCAAATCATATATTTTTTATGTTTTTTTGAATATATTGTATGTACCTACTGATAGAACCGTAGGTCCTTGTGCTACCCCCTACGGATATATCCGTAGGTAATATGCCGTAGGGGCAAAATATCAGGAAACCTGATATTTGGCCCCTACGGATAACTCCGTAAGGGATAGACAGTGGCCCCTACGGACATATCCGTAGGGGCACTCCCAACACCCTGCACTGAGATCAGGGGGGAAAATATCAGGTTTCCTGATAGTTTGCCCCTACGGATATGTCCGTAGGGGCAACATATATACCTACGGTTTAATCCGTAGGTACATATTGTCTGTATTTTTTTTAAAAAAATGGGCTGCTAGATTTTTTCCCGCCCAGTGCACAATACTATATACATCAATCAAATCATATATTGCAGTATTCATAATCACATCTCACGCATATATATAATATACAAAAGAAACCCAAAAACTGAATATGATATAAATACAAACCAATATCAATATCGTTTCAAAATGTAGTACAATGTGATATAAATAAATACATGTTTCAAAAAATAAGAACCAAAAAGCTACCCTAGTTCGGTCCAGCTCCACCTCTGAATAACGTTAGAATAACGCGCGCCTGCTCCTCGGTCAATACACTCTGCAATGCGTCGTGAGCGGGAGTCTGAGCGGCATGTGGAGCTGGCGATGTGGTCTGCGCAGCCGCCGTCGAGGTAGTCGCTTGCGGAGCCGCGGCTGCGGGAGTCTGAGTGGGCGGTGGAGCTACAGGAGCTGTCTGCGGAACCGCAACCGATGTAGTGGCTTGCGGAGCCGCAGCCGAAGGAGATGCTTATGGAGGCTCGGCCGATCTACCCTGTCGCGTCTGGACATAACGTGTGTAAGAAGCGTGTAAGAACTGTGTATTATTCGAATTCGTTTCATTATTAAGTTATTTCGAAACCCTGTTTGGATATCTAGTTTGGAAAAGCGTTGTTTATTTTAATTACATATGTATGTATGATTAATCAAACTTAAGTCTAAAACCAAATAAGCTCAAGCTACGTACTAATTATGGATATGTTGATATGTATATAATATGAAATGATATTTTACTATAAAGTAGTATACATACCAGCATCTCCTTCAACTCCTGAACGGTGGCCCTCAAGCTATCCAGTTCCTGATGGACATGCCGGTCACTGGAGACGGAGGAAGTAACCGCCGGGGTGGAGTCCAACCTCATATGGGCCCTGCTAGGGCCCAATCCCCGGCCTCTCTCCCAACCTCCGTGGTGCCCTCCGTGTGCGGCGTCCAGAACTGGGGTCAGCAGCCTCGGATCGTTCTGTTCGGTAAAATCGATCCCCGAGGCCTGGGCCTGCTCAACCACCCGCTCCTACACCCACATTAAGCAGTAAAGTATAAGTATAAAATTTAAACTTGAACCTTTCAAAACTAAAATTTCAAATTTGGGTAGAAAAAATATTAACACTTACGCAGTACTCCTGGGTAGCGACGTCAGGATATCGAAGCTCGCCCGTGGCAGGATCTGTCGAGGTGCCGTGGACGGCAAGATATGCGGACAGCACGCTCGGTGTACCACCTGACGCCACGGTCCGAGATGTCTGCAATATTAGAAAGTAACTCTTAATATTAGAAATATTAGAGAATAACTCTTAATATTGCAGAATATTAGAGAATAACTCTTAATTTACCGATAACTCCATGGCTCGAGTAATGTTCCTCGAGCCACCTGTGTAAGTGGGGCGACCCCTCTTCGCCGACTTCCTGTTCTCCGTATTCTGAGCGGCCTGTTTCTGCACAACGCATTAACATTTAGTTTTCTAATTAAGAAACACAAAGAAATAAATTATATCATAAATAATGAATTAAATTTAAAATACATACTTGTTTGCGTTCGGAGTCGAAATAAGCGCACAATAAAGGCCATGTCTCTACGTCGACTCTCGCAAACGCCGGAGTAGATAGGAGGGCCGCTCTCTCTGCCTCGGGGGTCGCTATCCACAGGGAGTAGCAGTCGGCCTTCAGCTCATTCCTGTTGTATCGGACCTTGGCCTGCATGTTCTTCATCAGGCCATTGTACAGAGCATGAAGGTCGAGCACCCTCCCCGGGTGATCAGGGTCGGCTACAGGCTGAAAATCGTAATCCAACTGAAAATACAAAAAAAACATTGTTATTAGATTGCAAGTGTTAATAATAAATATATTGGATAGATCAAATGAAAATATATATTAATACATACCCGAGCCTGATCAAAGAAGAGGGCGAATGAGCGCTGGTGCTGCTCGCCCCACTCAACGTGAAGTGGATAGTTCTTCACGATCCGGCTCTCGTCCCCCAAATACCGGTTGTTCCCGCCAAAAATTTCTGCGCAAAAGAGTCCAAGATATCAAATGGCAGCGATACGCTTAAGAAAATGCGAACCAGTATCTGCCGGCCTGTATTTTGATAAACTCCCCAATGAAAAACTGTTAAATTATGATGGTATTGAAAGCATCTCGAAAAAACCTTCGATTTGATATATTATGGGCCTCATAATTCATCCGGAATCAAAAGTTATGAGCAAATGTGTATGCACATGTGATCTAAGAAAGAAGATGCGAACCAGTATTTTCCGAGCTGTATTTTGACAAACTCCGGAATGAGAAACACCTAAATTCTGATGGTATTGAAAGCATCTTAAAAAGAACTTCGATTTGATATATTATGGGCCTCATAATTCATCCGGGATCAAAAGTTATGAGCAAATGTCTATGCACATGTGATCTAAGAAAGAAGATACGAACCAGTATTTTCCGAGCTGTATTTTGACAAACTCCGGAATGAGAAATGGCTAAATTCTAATAATATTGAAAGCATCTCGAAAAGACCTTCGATTTGATATATTATGGGCCTCATAATTCATCCGAGATCAAAAGTTATGAGCAAATGTGTTATGCACGTGTAATCTAAAGTAATGCTCTACTACATGGGGAATGCATTTTTTAGTCCCACATCGGGAAAAGGAGAGATGACTTCTCTATCACTCCCATATAAATAAGAGGGGATACTTCTTTGAAAGGGTAGAGTAAAATCCTCAAAGGATTCAATACTCAAAGGAGCTTAGTTCTCCAAAGGAGCTTAGTTCTCCAAGATAGGAGCATGCTCCTCCCCATAATGCGCATATGCGCAAGCGCCATGTGCGCTACGTGCAACGCACGTGCGCGCCACATGAGAATATTTAATAATATTAAAAGGAGCTTTTTCTCCATATATAGAAGCTCTGCTTCTCCTCATAATGCGCATGTGCGCCACGTGCAATGCACGTGTGCCCGCCATGCGGTACCACGTGCAACGCACGTGCGCACCACATGAGAACATTTAATAATATTAAAAGGAGCCTGTTCTCCATATATAGAAGCTCTTCTTCTCCTCATAATGCGCATGTGCGCTACGTGCAATGCAAGTGTGCCCGCCACGCGCGCACCACGTGCAACGCACGTGCGCACCACATGAGAATATTCAATTAAAAGGAGACTCGTTCTCCATAGGAGCTTGCTCCCCCCATAATGCGCATATGCGCAAGATCCATGTGTGCTACGTGCAAATATGAGCGCCTAACACGTGCGATGCACGTGCGCCCAACACGTGCGACGCATGTGCGCCCAACACGTGCGACGCACGTGCGCGAACGCAAAGAAGCCTTTTTCAGCAGCGAGAAGCTTAAGCACCAGCCTGTTCTTCCCCCCTAATGATTGAGACATGGTTCAAAGGGTACATCCCTCCACACCTTCGATATATGGCACTGTAATCTCTCAGTGTCATCGGAGAGGTGGTGGGTCCCAACGACCAATGATCCTTCTTTCTAAAATAAAAAAAAAGAGAAGAAGAATGAACATTGTGAGAAATCAAGAACTTCAAACAGAGAGAACTCTGAAGAAATTTCAAGAAGAAAAAGGTAAAAGACCTTTAAGATAGAAGAATTTCTTCTAATAGATCATTGATCTAAGAACAAGATCAATGATCTTCAATAAAAACCAAAAAAAATAATAGTGCTTTGCACTTATGAACCATTGGATCTCTGAGATCAAGAAAAACAAGAAATACTTGTTTTCTTTGATCTAAATTAGATCAAGAAATCAAACAGTGCTTTGCACTTTTTCATGAACCATTGGTTCTGCAATCTAAAAGATTCTCAAATTAATAGTGCCTTGCACTTGCAAAACTGCACTGTTGCGCTCTTGGGTTGGCGCAAGCCACCAGAGAGCGCCACGTGTCAGCATCTGAACCAATTGCGCTATGCGCTTTTGAAACAGAGCCTTGCTCTCTAAACCTGGCGCAATTCAACACAGCGCGCCACGTGTCAGCAGCGCAAGCGCAGCGCACTAGAACAGCGCTGTTGCGCTTGCGCTCGCCAGAGCATGACACGTGTCATCGCCATATGAGCTTGCACTCATTACTTGGCGCAAAGCGCCAGACAAATGCACTGCATTGCTTACAAAAGCGCCAAGCCCAAATCAAAAAGGCCTAACAGGCCTAATAAAATGCAATGCATTATTTTAAAAAGGGCAGAGCCCAAACCAAAACAGATACTCTGCATCATAAATAAAGGGATAAAACTCAAATCAAAAAGGCCTAGCAGGCCAGAATAAAATGCAGTGCATTATTAAATATGGGCAAAGCCCTAGCACAGGCCTAATAGGCCAAAGATTAAGAAAAATGTTGAATATGCTCAACGAGACTTAGCCTAATCATGGCTGTAAGTCCCCAAACTAAATTGACTGAGCAAGAATGCTCTCCTAAATCAATTTACGACCGGTTCAAGGGTACATCTCTGAACTCCTCTGACACATGTCGTTGTAATCCTTCAACGACGTCAGAGAGGTGACGGGTCCCGACAACCGCATATCAACACGGACTGCGGGGTCCTTAAACTCGTGGACCGAAACGTCCTTAAACTAATATTGGACCGAAACGTCCTTAAACTAATATTGGACCGAAACGTCCTTAAAGTAATGTTGGACCGAAACGTCCTTAAACTAATGATGGACCACCACGTCCCTAAACTGGCAATGGACCGCAATGTCCCTAAACTACCTATGGACTGCTACGTCCCTAAACTGGAACAATAGAGCCCCCAAACGCTCTTTTATTGGATCTAAACGATCCCGTTTAAGTTGATCTTAGCCCCAAACACGGCTAACGTATCCTTAAACATTTAAATGGACTATAAAACTCCAAATCAACTCTGGT
Organism: Agapanthus africanus; assembly: GCA_030015575.1. Lineage (NCBI taxonomy): Eukaryota > Viridiplantae > Streptophyta > Magnoliopsida > Asparagales > Amaryllidaceae > Agapanthus > Agapanthus africanus. The sequence continues at coordinate 237,949,347 of JASDDO010000029.1, read as the reverse complement.
TCGAGGGTACATCTCTGAACTCCTCTGACACCTATCGTTGTAATCCTTCAACGATATCAGAGAGGTGACGAGTCCCGACGGCCATATATTAAGTGGATCACCACGTTAAGTCGATCTTAGTCTAAAACAGGACTAACGTATCCTTAACGGACGTTTAAGTTGATCTTAGCCTCAATACGGCTAACGTATCCTTAAACTAAAAACACCAAACCCAAATCTAAGTAAATACGGATTTGGACTAATCCACGTCCTACGGGCGACGGCATTACTCAGTCTCCGTATACAATCCAAGGGCAACCACAAACAAAACAAACACCCACGACACGAAGTGAAATTCTGGAGAAGGAGAAAGTTGTTACCGCGATGCGGTAGCGTAATTAACTGCAGGGTTTGCGCCTGCAGGGAAGAGCGTCCCCACAATCAAAAACCCCTCGAACGAGGGGGAATCTGACGAAGTCTGCTACATCGGCTGCATCCGTCTAAACCCCCGATACACGGTGCCATAAATCAACTTGGAATCTTCGGAGAGGTGGACGGATAAAACCAAATAGCATCTGCCCTGAATCTCAGGCGAGACGCAAAGTCTAGGCCGCCGTTCGGAGGGGAACAGATTCTGGCACGCCCGATGGGACCTTTTCCTCTTTCAACTCCATACTTCGTGTGTCGTCTTCGCGAACCAATCGCGGTTTGTTAATGGTTGCCTTAGGATTTCAAGTTACTAAGATTTGGTCTCTTGCCTGGCGCAGAACTCAAGATTCAATGGCCTCTAACTGCACCAACTGCTCGAAGTGCCCCTGCAATGGACGCTCCACCTCCCTCGGAGGTGTAGCATATGGGCCCCAAGCGGCTTCCTTCCTCGCTCTGCCGGTAGACCAGGTGACCCAAGCCACCACTGGCCTGTTCTTCGGGACCATGATCCCACCTACAAGCTTCTCTGCGCCAATACCTGCACCGGAAGTGAACAAAAAGTCGGTCTTCGACCGGCTCACTGCTACGACGGCCTCTGTCAACGGGTCGCCCACTGCCGAACCAACAGCCTCTGTTTTCACCAGGTTAAATCAGAACTCTAAACTGGCTGTCCCAAGGAAGGCAATGACTGCTGCTTCAGAAGTCGTCAAGGCGGCTTCCCCTGTCAAAGAGTCAGTCTTTTCAAGACTGACGATTCCTGCTCCTGTCCCTGCTCGAAGATCTGTCTTCGATAGGTTGGATATCACACCTCAGAAGACAACCTCAGTCTTTAAGAGGCTAACACCGGCAGCGCCTCATTCAGACAGGGGGCAAAAAGAAGATGTTTCAATCTCCGAGCCAGTCCCAACGGCTCGTCATACTCGACGTCGCCATTGGCAACGAATGAGGAAGGCAGGGGGCAACTCCCCCTCAGGACTAACTCCACCGGCTCCAGTGGTGGAAGTCAACGCTGCTGTTCCAACTGGGAACAGCTTTGAACTGCTGAGGAGGGTACGTAAGAATTCTCCAACCGCTACACTGAAAAGATCTCCTCTGCCTGCGGAGAGAGTTCCGGAAACAAAACAAGAACAGCCCCCTCAACGGCTGTCTTCAAAAATTTATAAAGTTTGGCGGAGGGTTCAAGACTCCGTGATTGACCCAGGTCACTCTCGTCGCCAGAAAAAGGCGAAGGTGGAAAAAGACAAGGACTGTCCCATTAAACAGCAGCGGACAGCAGCTGCTAGGGTGCCCCCTTCAACGGTTCCTTCAACCTCAATGGCCCACAAAAGAAGGAGGCCAGAGAAAACTCCCGCGTCAGCGGCAAAAGTTAAAAATGGTGAACCTAAACGTCCCAAGTCAGGAGGCATAACAGTTCATACGGTGTACATGGCATCGGGAAAAGAAGACAGCCGTGCATCCACGGGTCATAGACCGCTTACACGGTCAGTGACCAAGGCTCAGGAGCAGCAACAGAAGCTTCAAGAGATGATGAACGCTATGGCCGCACTTACAGGGCCAAAAGAGAACCCTGAAACATCCTCAGATGAGCGCCACGAGGAAGAAACCGACGCCGAATTCCTTCGTCGGATATTGAAAAAGAAGGACAAAGAGGCCGCTGAACAAGCAGCCAACATACAGCGTATGGGCCTCCTCTTCCAGGACATGATAGGGATGATGATACAACAAGAGCCCTCGGTTGAAGAGCCCCAGATCGTCCTTGGAGACGATAGGGGAGAGACATCAAATCCTCCACCAGCTCTATCGACAGCTAAAGAGGATACAATCTCCAAAGCTGATTTGGATGAGTACATCGCCCAACAAATACGTGTTCATCATGCGACCGAAACAGCCGGCCAGGTCGTGAAAACGGGGCGGCCATATCCAAGTTGGTACGATCAAATCAAGTACCCACCCGGTTACACAATTCCCAAGTTCCATGTCTACAAAGGGACGGGCAATCCTCACCAGCATGTTGCCCAGTTCAGGGCACTCTGCGGCAATACCGGTGGTGATGACAAGCTTTTACTTCGCCAGTTCGTTGGAAGCTTCTCAGATACGGCGTTCGAGTGGTATTCTGAGCTCCCGAATGACTCTATCAAAACCTTCGCGGAGATGGAGCCACTGTTTACTCAGCGTTTTGCAAGCGCCAGTGAACGTACCCCGATGACGGCACTGATTAACGCCAGGGTAAAGCCAGGCGAGACGTGGGTTCAGTATGCTATACGATGGCGGAACTTGTGGTCGAAATGCGAGCAGTGCATTGAAGAAGCTCCCGCGGTGGGTATATTTGTGGGGACCCTTGATCCGCAAGCAACCATCTCACAATTCATGATGTTTTTCAAGCCAACTACCTTCCAGGCCTTGATCGACAAACTAGCGCAAATGGATCAAATGGGCCATAAACCCCCTCTTCCAAGGCCGGACTCCCGAAATGATAAAGGGAAGGGAAAAGCGATTGTCGATGCTAATGCTCAACAACAACCGAGCAACTCGAATCCGGTTGCTCGTCAAAATAATATGCGCCCGTACGTACCCCTTGAGGATAGGATGGGACGTCCTTATTCCTTTCCCCGTGATAAAACGAGGAGGTTATTCGAGCTGGCGTTGCGCAACAGACTCATAAATTTGCCGGATCCAAAACGTCCGTTGCAACCAAGTGATATCAACGAGCCCAACTACTGTCCTTATCATCGAGTACTAGGCCATCCGATCGAAGATTGCTACGTTTTCAAGAATTGGCTTGAAAACCAATACCGACAGGGCAAGTTCGCATTATCTGACAAATGGAAGGTGAATCCCCCGCAGCCCCACACCTCTAAAGGGACGAATACGCCGGGGGCAACATGCTCCGTCATTGAAGAAGCTCCTTAGGAGGTTGTATTATCAGCCAAGACAAAGAGGATGCTAAACGATCTTCAGACATGTCCAGCGATCAAGTGGAAGAACTCGTTGGAACCGCAGGTCATTGAAGGGATGTTGAAACTGCGTACAACTCCAAAGACCGATGGTGGTGGCTCAAACATTCGCACCCAGCCGTCAAAATCTTCGAAAAAGAAAAAGAAGAAATCTAAGAAGCCCGTGAAGCCTGGCGATAAGCGCACGGACTTACAAAAGCAAATTGACGCGCTGGATGAATACAACCAAAAGGCACGGACTCCCATTACGCTCCAAGAGTTCCTCAATCACGTCTTTCAAGAAGAAGATGAGGGAGAAAGTTCATCGGATGAATCCGATGAATATGTAGCGAGCTGTCATATGATCACCCATTCGATCACGAACGATGAGGAGACTTCTGGCACTAAAACGCTGGGGGCAGATACCGAATCAAAAATTCCGGAGCTATCAGTCAAAATGATTGACGCGTTCCTTAACGAAGCTCGATTGAAAAGTAAAGCTGATCGAGAACGCGAGACGGCTATATTTGAAAGGGCCAAGCGCCAGCGACTTGATGAAAGAGCTGAGATGATCCTGCTGGAGCAAAATGCCTCCACCGCTGACAAAAGCCAATTCAAGATGAGGAAAAAGTGTGCTAAGGCCATATCAATGGGCATGAAGCTACCATCCTCCGAAGAAGAAATTACTGGTGAAGCAAAATGCACCCGTCTTATTGCTTATATCATCATAAGGTTTCGCACCCCACTCAGGAGTGCAAAGCTTTCGATAGATGGTGGCAAGGATATGTTGCTCATCGACAACGCTTTAAGCGGCAAAAGCGTAAAACTCGTCGGGAGCAAAGAAATACGACCGAAGAGATTAAAAGAACTACCGGCAGTTGTCGCATGGTTAACACTGGCGGGTCACAAATGCCTACATTCGGGAGTGATTCTGATGAGGAGCTGGAACTTTCCCCTCTCTTTAAAGAATCCACTTCGGGAAAAGAAGAAGAGCCGAAGGTCTGCGAAAATATTCGGCTGCGGAATCGAACGCTGCCTGAAAAGAACCTCGGACCCTCAAACAGAAAAGATAAAGGGAAAGAAAAGGTCTCTGAAGATATCGTCTTAGATGACCAAGTTCTGGAGGAGCTAAACGCCAACAACCCGACGAAGAAGAATAAGGTGGATTACAACGTCCTAGCGCACCTGAGGAAACTACCCTCACAGCTCAGCATTCTCGACGCCCTTTTGCTATCAAAGGAGGCGAGAGATTCGTTAATCAAGGCATTACAAGATCCGGGACAATTCCAAGCTTTCCCGGCCGAGGAAAAGATGAAGGATGAATTGGAAGAAGTGCACACGGCCGATGTCACCTTCGGCGACGAGGACCTTCTCCTTGGGACTTGCGAACACAATCGCCCCCTCTATGTCTCCTGATACTGCCACGATATAAAGATAGGTAAAATCCTGATCGACAATGGATCCTCTGTCAATCTCCTCAACGTGCGGGTGTTAAAAGAAATCTGCATGAGCGTTCAGCACCTTGCTCGTGATAAGATCACCATCTCCGGGTTCGACTCCCAGTCATCAAGAACTCTTGGATCTGTGATACTGACGCTACGCTTCGGACTACTCATCACGGATGTTAAGTTCCACGTCATAGACGTTAAGACATGCTACAACGCTTTGCTCGGCCGACCATGGTTACACGAGTACAACATCATCCCTTCTACACAACATTAGTGTATGAAGTATTTTAAGGATGGTTTTGAGTATACCGTGATGGGAGAATTGAACCCGTTCTCTGTCAATGAAGTCCGCAAATACGAAGATGCCAAATACTTCTTACCGGATTTCGAAGACACAGAAAGGTGTCACAAGCCGGAGAATAAAGCTAACGCCACCATCCCTGTCTTCGGCAGTGATACCGAGGAGGAAGAGGATATAGTGTATTCGGGTCAGCCCCAACACAACAAGCCAGGACCGTCCACTCCTACGTTGATCTTTGGTAGCGACTCGGAAGATGAGATCCGGGTTGTATTCTCTGCTCGACCTTCCATACGAACATTCGCTGACGAAGAGCAAAGCCTACAAGTCGCCATGGTGCCGCTTAAACAACATAAAGAACTGGATGCACTTGATATTTACAATGTAGAAGAGCTGCAAACGTTCTATATCCCTTCCAGGCGAGAAAGCGAGAGAGCAATTCTGTTCTACCGCTCTGAAGAAACCACGGCGGAAAAAGAAATCTGGCATGGCGCGGATCCCACGCTCGACAGGCTTCAGCCTATCCGTCTTCCCAGATATTATGCAGAGGGTTTGAAAAGGCTGCTGAAATGCCAGGGGATATCCTTCAAGCAGACTGCTCGAAAAGCCAAGTTCTATGACAAAATCTGGAACGTTCCCGGGACTCAACGCAAACTGCCTAACGGGAGAATGGAGACGAAAGGGCTTGGATACATCCGGTCAAAGAAACGAGAGCTACTAAACAACTGTTACGTCATGTATGACTTCGATGAAGAAGCGGATGCTCAATGGGAGGACGCTAATCCTAAGCCAGTGAAAGTTCCAGATGCAAAGGAGCCCGGTCCATCGTTCGAAGAACAAATGGACAAGCTTATAAGGGAAGCGGGTCAAAAAGTCCGAGACGATCATAACCGCGAAATGGTCATCTATGAGAAAGCCAAGACGCAACGCCTTCTCCAACAGGCCGTGAAAGATGAAAAGGCCGCTCCATGTCAATCGGTTATAAAGAAGGCTCGACGCAAAAGCAGAAATAAGTCGAAAGGCCGAAAAGGCGCTCAACAGCAACAAAGCGGGTCTAAGAAGCCACGCAAACGGGAGTCGAACGTTATTGACCTATCCCTTATGAAGAAAATGGGTCGAGCATACTCGTTTCCGCGAGACAAGATGAAAAAGATATTTGATCTTGCTCGAAAACATCAGATGCTTACACTGCCGGAGTCTAAACACCCCGAACAAGCAGGCGAAGTCTCACACCCAGACTATTGCTCTTATCACCGAGTGGTAGGGCACCCTCTCGAGGACTGCTTCACCTTCAAGAATTGGGTCGAAGATCAATATCAGCTTGGCAAGTTCGCTCTGTCCGACAACTGGAGGGTAGCACCGCCACAAAAGCACGAGCCCAAGGACACGAAAGAAGAACCAGTTCCGCATTGGGATTGGAAACGAATCCGTACTTGTCACGTGATAATGATATCAAAAGAAGAGCCCGAGAACATGGATGACCTTCCCTGGTGCTTCGAAAACAACAACGATGAGGTGATCTCAGAATTCCCACCAGCGCCAAAAGAGCTGGAAGATGGAATTCATACCACTGCAGATAATCTCAAGAAAATTGAGTTGGGGACGGCAAATGACCCGCGACCGACATTAATCAGCGAGCTGCTATCTGAAGAAAGGGTGGCTGCATTAAAGGATGTGCTTCTACAGCACAAAGATTGCTTCGCATGGAACTATTCCGAAATGCCGGGACTAGATCCAGAAATTGCTGTGCACAGATTGGCGATATCTCCGGACGTCAAGCCAATCAAACAGGCGCCGAGAAGAATGCGGCTCGAGCTTGAAATGAGTATCAATGCTGAAGTCAAAAAGCTGATCGACTCTGGCTTCATCCAGGAGGTTCAATATCCGGAGTGGATCGCCAACATCGTCCCGGTGATGAAGAAAAATGGGACTGTGCGCATATGCGTAGACTTCCGGGATCTTAATAAAGCTTGCCCGAAGGATGATTTCCCAGTGCCAGTCACCGAACTGATGATAGATAACACGTCCACTCATGAGGTTTTCTCCTTCATGGACGGCTCGTTAGGATATAATCAGATAAAAATGCATCCAGAAGACCAGAAGCACACAGCCTTCAGGACCCCTTTGGGAATATTTTGTTACAAGGTGATGCCCTTCGGTTTAAAGAATGCCGGTGCCACCTACCAAAGGGCCATGACGAAGATCTTCGATGACCTTATACACGAAATCGTCGAATGCTATATCGACGATCTCGTGGTTAAAAGCAAATCATACGAAGAACATCTCGAGCATTTGAAGACTGTATTTCAACGCCTTCGGCAATACAACTTGAAGATGAACCCGCTCAAGTGTGCATTCGGAGTTTCCTCAGGCAAATTCCTGGGATTCATTGTTCGACACCGAGGTATTGAAATAGATCCGTCAAAGATCAAAGCGATCATTGAAATGCCTCCGCCGAGAACTCTCAAACAGTTGTGATCTCTCCAAGGGAAGCTCGCATACATACGGCGATTTATAGCCAATCTTTCAGGCAAGTGCCGTCCCTACAGCCACCTGATGAAGAAGGGGACCCCGTTCGTCTGGGACCAAAAATGCCAAAGCGCGCTAGACGAGATCAAACAATACCTGCAGAACCCACCGGTGTTGGCTGCTCCAGTCAAGGGAAAGCCCCTCATTCTTTATACAACCGCCCTCGAAGGTTCCTTAGGCGCATTATGGGCACAAGAGAACGATCAAGGGAAAGAAAGAGCACTCTACTACTTAAGTCGAGTTCTGCTGGGGGCAGAAAGCAACTACTCCCCTATTGAGAAACACTGCCTGGCGTTGATCTTTGCGATAACAAAGCTCAGGCACTATGCGTTGGCGCATGAAGTCCGTCTTATTTCAAAGGTGGACCCCCTTAAATACTTGATGTCAAAGGCCATACTGACGGGACGACTCGCTAAATGGGTCCTGCTCTTGATGGAGTTCTCGATAATATACCGACCTCTCAAGGCAGTGAAAGGCCAGGCCATCGCCGACTTCCTCGCCGAGCATCCAATACCCACCGATTCTCCTTTAAATTGCGATCTTCCAGACGAACATGCGTTTGACGCGATCGACGGTGGTGATACCCAATGGGAACTTTATTTCGATGGAGCATCTTCCATGAAAAAGTGCAAAACAAAGTACCCCTATAATCAAATCGGGGGTAGGCCTCATCTTCGTGACTCCACAAGGAGGGATAATGCACTTCGCTTTCTCCTTAACAGAGCCGAGGACAAACAATGAAGCCGAATACGAAGCTCTGATAGCAGGCCTCGAGATCGCCATCGACATGGGAATTGAAAATCTCCTCATATACGGGGATTCTCAACTGGTCGTTAGTCAAGTAAACGGCGACTACCAAACGTGCAAGCCGGAGTTGGTAAAGTACGGCGAAAAGGTGCAACAACTGTTGACCCAAATTCCTTCCTACACTTTGGAAAACATACCGCGCGCGGAAAACAGCAAAGCAGACGCATTGGCCAAACTTGCTAAAGAACTGGCTGATGAGAATCTCGATGACGTTAGAATCATGGTACAAAGCCGTCAAGTGCTTGCCCCAGCAGAAATATCTCCGGAATCATCCGAAGAGAAGGGAGCGACTGAACAGACGACCCTATAAATAAAAGAACGAAGAAAGGCTGAGAATTGGAGGGAAGACTTTATAAACTACTTTAAGTCCCACCGAATGCCCGGAGAAGCGTCCGCAAGACATCAGCTCATGAAACGAGCTCTATCTTTCGCCTTCGTCGACGATACTCTGTACAAGAGGTCATTCGATTCTCTGTGGCTGAGATGCTTAGGACCTGACGAAGCAGAAAGAGTCGTTCAGGAAGTTCACGACGGACTCTACGGTTCTCACCAAGCAGGCCCAAAGATGAAGTTGAAAATCAAACGGATGGGCTACTACTGGCCCACAATGATCCAGGACTGCCTCGAATATGCGAAGCAATGCCACTCATGCCAAATCCATGGGGACTTCATCCATCAGCATCCAAATCCGCTACACCCGACAGTGGCTAGCTGGCCATTCGAAATGTGGGGAACTGATATAGTCGGCCCCATTGAACCAGCATCGTCTAGGGGACATCGTTTCATCCTGGCAACGAATGACTACTTCTTCAAATGGGCAGAGGCAGTACCGCTGAGGGAAGTAAAGACGGAGAATATCCTCCACTTCTTCAAGACGCACGTCATATATCGGTTTGGAACGCCAAGATGGATCATCTCCGATAACGGGCCAGCCTACAGAAGCCACAAGATCAGTCGCTTCGCGCAACAGTACAATATAGACTGGAGATATTCCTCAGTTTATAATCCACGAGCTAATAGTCTAGCCGAGGCCTTCAACAAGACTTTGACAAAGATCATAAAGAAAACGGTATCCCGAAATAAGAAGGACTGGCACGAAATACTGCAAGAAGCTCTTTGGGCGTATCGAACTACGTTCAAGACGATCACGAACACAACGCCGTACGCGTTGGTGTTCGGTACAGAAGCAATACTTCCCCTCGAGATAGAGCTACCCTCTCTACGAATGGCAGTCCACTACGAGCTGACGAACGAAGAAAATGCTAAGCTTCGGCTTGAGGAGCTTGATGCCCTTTAAGAAACACGGCTCATAGCGCAAAAAAATCTGGAAGCTTATAAAGAAAAGATGACGCGCTCATAGGAAATATTGACCCGACCGAGGACATTCCTCCAAGGAGAACTCATGCTAGTGGTCAAAAGGCCTATGATCCCCAATCGCGCCAAGCGGGGAAAATTCGAGCCAAACTATGAAGGCCCGTACATCATAGATAAGGTCTACCAGGGTGGGGCCTATCTACTCATGGACATGCACGGTGAAAGGCCTTTCAGGCCGATAAACGGTCGCTTCCTAAAGAAATACTACGCTTAATGAGCCACAACCTAGGTCAAGATAGGTGACGACGACCATGTCTGCTCGCTATCTTCCTAAGCTCAAGTTTTATAAGCAGTAGCCAGCCTCTCAATGTCGGACCGAAATGTCCTTAAACTAATAGCAGACCGAAACGTCTTTAAACTACTGCCGCAACATCTTTAGGCTGACGATATATAAAAAAACATATAAAAATAGAATAAAAAAAAGGGTATGTCCATAAGCAAAAAGGGCACGGATGAAAACCCGAAAGGGCTCCGTGAGTAAAAACAGCAGGGCTACCGGCGAGTGTTCGTGAAAACCCGAAAGGGCGCGGCCTCGTTAAAAAAAAATAATATAAAAAAAGAGAATAAAAAAAAACGGTATGTCCATAAGCAAAAAGGGCACGGATGAAAACCCGAAAGGGCTCCGTGAGTAAAAACAACAGGGCTACCGGCGAGTGTTCGTGAAAACCCAAAAGGGCGCAGCCTCGTAAAAAAAAGTAATATAAAAAAAAAGAGAATAAAAAAAAAACCGGTTTGTCCATAAGCAAAATGGGCACGGATGAAAACCCGAAAGGGCTCCGTGAGTAAAAACAGCAGGGTTACCGGCGAGTGTTTGTGAAAACCTGAAAGGGCGCAACCTCTTTAAAAGACACTTATAGGGTCCTCTCGACCTTGTAAGGAGAAACCACCCACGTGAGATCCTTACGACTTACAAGGGAGCAGCACACTTAGGGATACCCACGATTCCTAAGGAGAAAATACACTTGCGAGATCCTCACGACTCGTAAGGAGAACTCTCTTATGGGACCCTCACGGCTCATAAGATTTGAAAGTCTTAAGTTACAGAGACCTAAACCTGTGCTTAAGCAACCCCTACAAGTTTCGACATTGCCCTACAAGTGGTCCAATATTGGCTCTTGTATACAATCCACGGGCGCGAATAAACATTTCCCTAACTAAGTCCCATCCGAGGCTAGGGATATGTTCGCACGGTGAATAACCCTTGTAAATCCTCTCGATTTACAAGGAGAAAACCCTCCTGTAGGATCCTTACGACTTACAGAGGAACATACACTTAGGAATCCTCACGATTCTTAAGGAGAAAATACACCTACAAGATCCTCACGACTTGTAGGGAGAAATACCTTTGTGAGACCCTTACGGCTCATGAAGTTAAAGCCTTAGTCGACAGCGCCTTAACCCTGTTCGCTAAGCCACCTTTGTTTGACATCGACGGAGGCAAATGATGATTCGCTCCTAGCAATATCCCAGTTGTAACGGTGTTGATGCCGAAATTGGCTTACGGCGAAAAACCAGTAGGCCGCACATGCATACGAAATAGCCGAAATGATGGGGCAACTTGCAATAAAAAGCAGCAAGTAAAAATGTATGCATGCAAAATAGCCGAAATGATTGGGCAACTCGCAATAAAAAGCAGCGAGTAAAAATAAAATAAACAGCCGAAATGATTGGGCACCGCGAGAAATAGCCGAAACGATTGGGCAATCGCGACCTTTGCGATATAAAAGCTGAAATGATAGAGCATCGCGGAAATAAAAAAATGATGATAAAACTTTGGCCCTACAGTTGAGATCACATCAATCTCTGTATACAATCCAAGGGCGCAAACAAAGAGGGAACCATACTTTCCCAACAAGCTTCGCCAGAAAACGAAGTCAAATCTCAACAGTTCGTTCCAGCTCCGTAGAAACCAGTGTCTTCGGCAAATTCCTCGACTCACGGATATAAACACTCCTTGACAAGAGCCTCCTGATCCGCGTCGACTCGCAGAGCCACCAGTGCCTCCGTGGGAAATCTTCGACTCGTTTCAAACCCTAAGGAAACAAATAATCCTTGGCGCTAGGGAAACAAATAATCCTTAGCAAATTCCTCAACTCACGGATACAAACACTCCTTGACGAGAGCCTCCTGATCCGCGTCGACTCGCAGAGCCACCAGCGTCTCCGTGGGAAATCCTCGACTCGTTTCAAACCCCAAGGAAACAAATAATCCTTGGCGCTAGGGAAATAAATAATCCTTAGCAAATTCCTCGACTCATGGATACAAACACTTCTTGACGAGAGCCCCCTGATCCGCGTCGACTCGTAGAGCCACCAGTGCCTCCGTGGGAAATTCTCGACTCGTTTCAAACCCCAAGGAAACAAATAATCCTTGGCGCTAGGGAAACAAATAATCCTTAGCAAATTCCTCGACTCACGGATACAAACACTCCTTGACGAGAGCCCCCTGATCCGCGTCGACTCGCAGAGCCACCAGTGCCTCCGTGGGAAATCCTCGACTCGTTTCAAACCCCAAGGAAACAAATAATCCTTGGCGCTAGGGAAACAAATAATCCTTAGCAAATTCCTCGACTAACGGATACAAACACTCCTTGACGAGAGCCTCCTGATCTGCGTCGACTCGCAGAGTCACCAGTGCCTCCGTGGGAAATTCTCGACTCGTTTCAAAGCCCAAGGAAACAAATAATCCTTGGCGCTAGGGAAGCAAATAATCCTTAGCAAATTCCTCGACTCACGGATATAAACACTCCTTGACGAGAGCCCCCTGATCCGCGTCGACTTGCAGAGCCACCAGTGCCTCCGTGGGAAATTCTCGACTCGTTTCAAACCCCAAAGAAACAAATAATCCTTGGCGCTAAGGAAACAAATGATCCTTAGCAAATCCTTCGACTTAGGGAAACAAACAATCCTTGACGAGAGCCTCCTGATTCGCGTCGGCTCGCAGAGAAACTAGTGTCTCTGCGGGAAAATTTCCAATTCGTCTCTACTTGCAAGATGAAGCCTTAGGCAGCAAGGATTAAAAAACTTGCTTCCTGAACAATGGGACCCTTCAAGTCGATCTAAAACGGTCTCTTGCATACTATTCACGGGTCTCACTCTCCAAAATCGAGTTTCGACAACGAAGGAAACAACCGCTTACGGATCCTCTCGACTCGTAAGAGGGAAAAATTCTCTTATAGGATCCTTACGACTTATAAGAGAAAATCACACTTAGGAATCCTCACGATTCCTAAGGAGAAAAACCCACCTACGAGATCCTCTCAATCCGTAGGGAGAAAAGTCTCTATGAGACCCTCACGGCTCATAGAGTTGAAAAGTCTTAGATGACAGATCCTACCCCGGTCTTCTAAGCCATTACTGCCCTACTCATGAGCATATAAACCATTTCACACCAGAGTAAAACATAAAGAAATAGAAGGGTGCGGCTCATGAAATTGAGAGTTTGGAACTATATCTTTTAAGAGCCGAGATTTGAGTCAATGATAAATGACGACGCTTGTGTCCGCTCGTTATCTTCTCAGATCAAGATTCTGAAAGTTATATACCAACCCGAAACTGGTCATACGCTATGCATTACTCTGCAGTACTTCACCCACATATATACTTACGTGGGTAAAGTAGTGGGGGGCATTTGTTCCCGCCAAAAATTTCTGCGCAAAAGAGTCCAAGATATCAAATGGCAGCGATACGCTTAAGAAAATGCGAAACAGTATCTGCCGGCCTGTATTTTGATAAACTCCCTAATGAAAAACTGTTAAATTATGATGGTATTGAAAGCATCTCGAAAAAACCTTCGATTTGATATATTATGGGCCTCATAATTCATCCGGAATCAAAAGTTATGAGCAAATGTGTATGCACATGTGATCTAAGAAAGAAGATGCGAACCAGTATTTTCCGAGCTGTATTTTGACAAACTCCGGAATGAGAAACACCTAAATTCTAATGGTATTGAAAGTATCTTAAAAGGACCTTCGATTTGATATATTATGAGCCTCATAATTCATCCGGGATCAAAAGTTATGAGCAAATGTCTATGCACATGTGATCTAAGAAAGAAGATACGAACCAGTATTTTCCGAGCTATATTTTGACAAACTCCGGAATGAGAAATGGCTAAATTCTGATGATATTGAAAGCATCTCGAAAATACCTTCGATTTGATATATTATGGGCCTCATAATTCATCCGAGATCAAAAGTTATGAGCAAATGTGTTATGCACGTGTAATCTAAAGTAATGCTCTACTATATGGGGAATGCATTTTTTAGTCCCACATCGGGAAAAGGAGAGATGACTTCTCTATCACTCCCATATAAATAAGAGGGGATACTTCTTTGAAAGAGTAGAGTAAAATCCTCAAAGGATTCAATACTCAAAGGAGCTTAGTTCTCCAAGATAGGAGCATGCTCCTCCCCATAATGCGCATATGCGCAAGCGCCATGTGCGCTACGTACAACGCACGTGCGCGCCACATGAGAATATTTAATAATATTAAAAGGAGCTTGTTCTCCATATATAGAAGCTCTGATTCTCCTCATAATGCGCATGTGCGCCACGTGCAACGCACGTGTGCCCGCCATGCGGCACCACGTGCAACGCACGTGTGCCCGCCATGCGGCACCACGTGCAACGCACGTGCGCACCACATGATCGCACGCTTTTGGCGTGTCGGATGTTCAAAGAATTTAAGTGTAACCGCAATCAGGACGGTGTCGCTTTGCAGCTAGCCGGTGAGCACGGGTCGGTCCACAGGGAGATGGTGTTATCTTACCTTCTTGTCTTAGACGAGTCAATAAAGAATCTTGTATGTGTTTGTTTGATCTAACCTATGTGTTTATCTGCAAGTATAAAGTTGTTAAGAAAATACGAGATTGTAAGCTAAGAAATCCGTACTCAAAAACCTTTGAGCCGAGTCTTGACCAATTGAAGCTAAGCAATCGGCAACAACGTGGATTAGGGGATTTAAGCGCGGTATTCGTGGAATCCGGCTTATTTACCCTTGTCCTTCCGTTCTTGTCTCTTGCCTTCGCCTCCGGCCAAACCGAACGCAACCGGTCGTGGTTAGGAATCACCGTTACCTTGTCAGGGTACGGTGCCTAACGGAGCGCTTGCGTATGGTTTGGGCGAAGTTCAAATGGAAAATAACGGGAAAAGGAATTGGCAAAGAAATGTTAACTTATAAAACCGTATTAATTCTTAACAATAACAATAATTACAACATTCACAATATGAACGAAAGAGACCAAAAAGAAAAGAACAAAGAAAAGAAAAGCTACAAGTAATAAAATTGCATGAATAAAATTGCAAGTAATAAAAGACAAGGTAATAAATGCAAGTAATAAATAAGCGATAAAAAGAACACGGAAGTAGAACCCAAGCCAAGCATGTGCTCAATAGCCAACCCTTAAACTTGCAAGCTCAATGAAGAGGTTGCAAGATCAAGGAAAGGGTAGAGAACGCATGTGAAGTGAAGAACTAGTCCCGTGAGAAAATACGACCCTTGAGATTAATAACTAACCCTTAACCATTCAAGCTCAATGAAGAGGTTGAATGATCAAGAGAAAGCAAGAATCTCAAGGGGAAGAAGAAACAAAAAGAGAATGATACAAAACCCTCATCTTTATTCATATCCACAAAAAGCTCTCACTACAATTCATGGAAGAGGAATGAAGAAGAAGAAGAAAGAAGAACAAAACTACACAAAAAAGAAGAACAAAAGAATGACCCTTGGCTTTGGCAAGTTCTGCTGTATTTATAGGCAGGAGAGTGGAGTTCTAGGGAAACCACCAGACCACATGTGAAAAGACCAAAACACCCCAGAAAAACGACACAGAGAGGGCCCCACCAAGCCGCGGATGCGCGGCCAATACCCCCTATTGGCCGCACATGCGCGGCCGTACAGTGGAGTTGGGCAGTGGGTTTTCTGGTGGTTTCCTGGTTTGCTGTGCCCTGTTGTTTTGTACATGTGTTTTCTGAAAATACATTCACAATTCTTCCAGAATTTCTGTTGAGGAAAGGTGGACTTTTTGTGGATGTCTTTTGTCATGATTGCCTCGAGCTCCGCGTAGATCTCTTGGATTTTGTGCTACCATTGAGCCTTGTGCATGAGGATGACATTGATTTGACATTTTGTCTTCCTAAACTGGTATCTGGCAGCATACAGATGAAGAGCGGAGACCGTGTTTTCTCAGTGGTTGGCAGGAACCCGGATTTTGTCGTGTTTTCCATGAATTTACCGTTTTAGAACCGAGAACATGTATCCTGCAAATATATAACAAACACGGATTAAAAGCACCTACCTATAAACAACCGAGCGTAAGAATGGGCGGTATAAAATGCAGTATTCTGTGATGAACAAATACCCCCAAACTAAACTTTTGCTCGTCCCGAGCAAAACCAATTATTCACAAAAATAAAATGATAACCGCACTTTCGCAGGGAACGCGATTGCACTGAGCGCGTGCAACAAGCCGTTAAACCTCTAGGTGTCCCAAGTAGGAGGAGTGTTGTCTCCTGAGGGTTTTCAGCGGATACTACCCACAAAATCCGGTCAAGCTAGTTTTGTAAAATAACTAAGATTCAAGACCCTAAAGTTTTGTTTCAGAAAATAACAATTCTATAATCCTAAGTTTAGACTATCGAACCTTTATTTTTCACACCTCGCTTCTTATTTAACTACAGGTTTTATATGTCTTTACGTGTAGTGCAAATAGTGCCGTTAAGTTCCAGAAAGGTCGATTAAAGTCATCATGTCGCACAATAAAGCCCAGATAACAATTTTAAAAGGATCACATAAGTTTTATAAAGAGTTAAGCATTTTTCAAGTTTCGTTTTCCAGTAAGGTTTCAACTTCAGAATTTCTATCTTCCCTAACAGGAAACTAGGTCTTATTCTTCACTCCACCTTTTTCTTGTTTTCATTTCATACACACCTCTGTGAACGTGCAATAGTCTTTATCATAGAATAAAACCTTCATATCTCCGTTAAAATTTTTATAAAAGCCTGTCTTTTATCAAGATTATTCTCACACAAAGAACCGTTAGGAATTTTAACTCGGAGAGAACACTTGCTTGACTTTGTTTTAAAACTGGACTTTCTAGGCTTCTTAGCGAGCTTTGGGCCAATGCACCCAAACCAGTTGGTTTTAGGGCATTAGGTGTAGAAACACCCCAGCGGACTTAATTACTCAAGTTACCTAGGTCCAGAAAACAAAAGACAGTTTTGTCGTGAAAATCAGATGATTTAATACGAACGGAGGTATAATCGGTAGTTCAAATATTTTTTTGGATAAAAGACGTGTTTAGTGGGTTTGGTGTGTAATCATTCCAATCAAGTTTTAGATGGGTTATTTTTCAGACTTAGCTCCAATTACGGCATCAATAACATTCCTTCATATTCGCTTTACTTCATAAACTATTCTTGACATTACTTATTTCAGAACAAACCTATTTGATCCTCAGAAAATCATTTATCTGTTTAAAAGTTTAAACATGAAAGACTTGTCATCTAATTCCCAAAATTCACGACACGTGTAGTGTGATGTAAAGACGTATATCAGCCATAGTTAACTTCAAAGGAGAGTTATCATTCAGGTTTTCAAAATCTAAACATAGTATTTAGTTATTCCTATTTTTTCAAACAAAAACCGTCGAATGTTGAATCTGAGTCCTCCCACTAGCTAACTTGACAGAAAAGTTTTTATGTTTTTAGAAAATTTTCAGATTTTTATGGATTTTATGGATTTTAATATGCAGATGCAAAATATACATATGAATGCGAAGGAAGAAAGCTTACCGAGCACACCCCCAAACTTAAACTTGACAGTGCCCTCACTGTCAGGCTATACCAAGAGGGTTAAAATTGCCGGTGCTTTCTAGAAACAGATTATATACAAAACAGAAAAAAAGTGTCCCCCCCAAACTTAAGTAAAACAGTGTTTCCACTGTTAAGCGATGAAGTTCAGGATTGGGGGGGAAAGAACAGTATCCATCTATACAAGGCCTTACACAGGCCAAAAGTTAACACCAACCATTCAAAGATTTTATCATGGTACAGCAGTGGTTGGTGAAAGAAGGTGAAGAGGTAAGAAATGGAGATTACGCGAGACCGCATGTGGAGAGAAGTGGAATGCGGTCTCGGTAGATGAGGGGAAGAAGAATGGCGGAAGGGAAAAAGAAGTGGAATACGAACTTGAGGGTGCAAATGGAGTAAATAGATTAGCACAATTTGTGATGACCGATGTGTGGAAAGCGATTGTGCTAATATATTTACCCGTCGAGAGATTGGGTCAAATCCCTCAAGGTTCGTGAGAAACCATGGGTACGCCGAACTTGGTAAACCAGACATATGAAATGTAAGTGATACGGGTTCTTGCAAGGTCGGAACGATGGAAAGGATGGAGGGAAATGGTTGAGGAAGGGTATCGGTTAAGGGTTCAGGAGGGTGTACACAGTCAGTGGAAGGATTAGGATGAATTGGAAAATCCGACTCATCAATTAAAACTGTATCATCCTCAGTGCTATCCTCAATATTCTCCTCAAAATTCAGCTTATCCATGCAAATTTCATCAAAATCAAGACGCATATGGGGTTCGGGAAAAACATTTAAAGAATCGGGATGATGATTTGAAGAGAAAAACTCATCCAAATCGACGGGTTCATCATCCAAAATGTTCCCAGCGTCAATATCCTTAATCAAGTGAAAATCAAAATTCTCTGACACCTCAACCAAAGCATGGATATTAATCAATTCAGGTTCTAAGATGGAGGTGTAAAGGTCAAAAGGTTTAGGATTGGTTTCACTTGGAAGAGACCCTTCGCAATCGGGCAAATCAAACACTACGAAGTCGCACAACTCATTAATCATTCTATCTTCAACTGATAATTCATTTGGGACACTTGATAGACTTTCAAAACAAGAGTTGTGGGATTCAACTTGAGACGGGTAGGTTTGATTTGGAAGGGGGTACATCTCACTCTCTCCACTCAAATTCACAGCCTGTCCTGCCGCCTCATCATACATTGAAAAAGTTGGAGCTAGTTGAAAACTAGCTACCGGATCACTAGGTTGTATGAGGGCGGCCATGGACGCATTCAAATCCATCATTTGTTGGCTTGACGCTACCCTAAAGTCTTCCAACGACTGTTCTAGACTAGACATTGGTTGTGAAGGGGTTTCAGTGAAAGATTCACAGTTGTATGGATACTGAAAACTCCCAAAAGGCGATTCTGAAGCAATGTCTAGGGAAGGTGCATAAGTAGGGTAGGATTGGTAGGAATTGAATGGCTGGACAGGAGTGGGATCAACATTGGGATAAGAAGGTGAATGGAATTGTTGATCCCAAGAATTTGAAGTGGTGAAAGGAGTGAAAGATCGGCTACGAGATTGTTCAATACGTTCAGCTAGAGACATAGGTCTTGGAACATGACTCGAAGAAGGGGTATCAACGTAAGAAGGGGTGAATGTATGAAATGGTTGATACGAAGTGGACTGTGGAGTCAAATTGTTTGTCCTAGACGCCTCTATCCGATCTCTCAATGAAATTTTTGGCATGGAGGGGTCGTTCGATGTTCGGCCAAAGCAAGAACCGTAAGAAGTAATGTCCGGTTGTGGGTACCAAAGTTCGGCAAGAGTTTTACGAGGTGGAGTACCCATGATATGAAGAGAGAGTGAAAGAAAGGAAGAGAAAAGGAGGGGAAAAAGAATGTGATTTTTTTTTTTTATTTAGTTAGTTGTTAGCAAAAGAATGAAGTATACACAAAAAAGAATATGGACAAAAATCACGACACAAAAATACCACACACCTAATCGTTCTAGGGTTCACCTAGGTCAACTAGACCTGCTCGAGAACTTGATTGTCGAAGTAAAACTGTGTCGAGAAACAGGCTCAAGATACACTGATCACGAGGCCAGGTAAGTGCAGAGATAAGGGGAGGTTTTCCAACGCTTTCGCGAAGTTCTTTAATTAAATAACCCTTTCTCTTTTGGCGGTTTCGCCGTTAACACTTTCCTAGACACCCCGTAAACAATATACCGTTAAGCAAGCTTCTAAATACAGTTAACTTCTCCTAGTGAGCGCGAAGTCCTTAAGGCTTAAAGTCTAGTTTCTTTTAAAATTTGTGCGGGTTATCGTTATGCGCAAGTTCGTGATTTGTGGACCACGGAAAAGGTGATGAAATCCTTTACCGTATGTTGTGGGGTTCGCTTGCCCTTAAGTCCGTATTAATTGATGCAATGCGCAATTCAAAAAAAATTCTTATAAAGAATCAAAACAATCATTTTTTTTAGTTTAAGCGCGGCGCTGCAACAAATACGGGTTAGTCAAGTTTTAGCGTTTGCTAGCGAACTTGCAAAGAATCCTGCAAAAGAATAGTATATTGGAAGCGTCGGATTTGAGAAGAAGGTGTTAGTAAAGTACGTACCGTTAAGTTTTGGGTTAGGAAACCCCTGTTGAATCAAATCCGGTAAGCTTGAAAGGTTCGCTTGCGCGGGTCAAACTATCCGGATCTTTGGCACTGTACTTCGTAATCACCTTAACGTTGAATGTACACTTTGCTTCCCCACTATCGCAGTTTGCAAATACGCAAAATTCTGCACACTTGCCCACAAAAATATTGTCCAAAAAACAAAAAAGAATATATATATATATTTTTTTTATCTACAAAAAGAATATTAACCCGAATAACAAGAAAGAAAATACGCTATCGTCTCCCCGGCAACGGCGCCATTTGATCGCACGCTTTTGGCGTGTCGGATGTTCAAAGAATTTAAGTGTAACCGCGATCAGGACGGTGTCGCTTTGCAGCTAGCCGGTGAGCACGGGTCGGTCCACAGGGAGATGGTGTTATCTTACTTTCTTGTCTTAGACGAGTCAATAAAGAATCTTGTATGTGTTTGTTTGATCTAACCTATGTGTTTATCTGCAAGTATAAAGTTGTTAAGAAAATACGAGATTGTAAGCTAAGAAATCCGTACTCAAAAACCTTTGAGCCGAGTCTTGACCAATTGAAGCTAAGCAATCGGCAACAACGTGGATTAGGGGATTTAAGCGCGGTATTCGTGGAATCCGGCTTATTTACCCTTGTCCTTCCGTTCTTGTCTCTTGCCTTCGCCTCCGGCCAAACCGAACGCAACCGGTCGTGGTTAGGAATCACCGTTACCTTGTCAGGGTACGGTGCCTAACGGAGCGCTTGCGTATGGTTTGGGCGAAGTTCAAATGGAAAATAACGGGAAAAGGAATTGGCAAAGAAATGTTAACTTATAAAACCGTATTAATTCTTAACAATAACAATAATTACAACATTCACAATATGAACGAAAGAGACCAAAAAGAAAAGAACAAAGAAAAGAAAAGATACAAGTAATAAAATTGCATGAATAAAATTGCAAGTAATAAAAGACAAGGTAATAAATGCAAGTAATAAATAAGCGATAAAAAGAACACGGAAGTAGAACCCAAGCCAAGCATGTGCTCAATAGCCAACCCTTAAACTTGCAAGCTCAATGAAGAGGTTGCAAGATCAAGGAAAGGGTAGAGAACGCATGTGAAGTGAAGAACTAGTCCCGTGAGAAAATACGACCCTTGAGATTAATAACTAACCCTTAACCATTCAAGCTCAATGAAGAGGTTGAATGATCAAGAGAAAGCAAGAATCTCAAGGGGAAGAAGAAACAAAAAGAGAATGATACAAAACCCTCATCTTTATTCATATCCACAAAAAGCTCTCACTACAATTCATGGAAGAGGAATGAAGAAGAAGAAGAAAGAAGAACAAAACTACACAAAAAAGAAGAACAAAAGAATGACCCTTGGCTTTGGCAAGTTCTGCTGTATTTATAGGCAGGAGAGTGGAGTTCTAGGGCAACCACCAGACCACATGTGAAAAGACCAAAACACCCCAGAAAAACGACACAGAGAGGGCCCTACCAAGCCGCGGATGCGCGGCCAATACCCCCTATTGGCCGCGCATGCGCGGCCGTACAGTGGAGTTGGGCAGTGGGTTTTCTGGTGGTTTCCTGGTTTGCTGTGCCCTGTTGTTTTGTACATGTGTTTTCTGAAAATACATTCACAATTCTTCCAGAATTTCTGTTGAGGAAAGGTGGACTTTTTGTGGATGTCTTTTGTCATGATTGCCTCGAGCTCCGCGTAGATCTCTTGGATTTTGTGCTACCATTGAGCCTTGTGCATGAGGATGACATTGATTTGACATTTTGTCTTCCTAAACTGGTATCTGGCAGCATACAGATGAAGAGCGGAGACCGTGTTTTCTCAGTGGTTGGCAGGAACCCGGATTTTGTCGTGTTTTCTATGAATTTACCGTTTTAGAATCGAGAACCTGTATCCTGCAAATATATAACAAACACGGATTAAAAGCACCTACCTATAAACAACCGAGCGTAAGAATGGGCGGTATAAAATGCAGTATTCTGTGATGAACACCACATGAGAACATTTAATAATATTAAAAGGAGCCTGTTCTCCATATAAAGAAGCTCTGCTTCTCCTCATAATGCGCATGTGCGCTATGTGCAATGCATGTGTGCCCGCCACACGCGCACCACTTGAGAATATTCAATTAAAAGGAGACTCGTTCTCCATAGGAGCTTGCTCCCCCCCATAATGCACATATGCGCAAGATCCATGTGTGCTACGTGCAAATATGAGCGCCCAACACGTGCGACGCATGTGCGCCCAACACGTGCGACGCACGTGCGCGAACGCAAAGAAGCCTTTTTCAGCAGCGAGAAGCTTAAGCTCCAGCCTGTTCTTCCCCCCTAATGATTGAGACATGGTTCAAAGGGTACATCCCTCCACACCTTCGATATATGGCACTGTAATATCTCAGTGTCATCGGAGAGGTGGTGGGTCCCAACGACCAATGATCCTTCTTTCTAAAATAAAAAAAAAGAGAAGAAGAATGAACATTGTAAGAAATCAAGAACTTCAAACAGAGAGAACTCTGAAGAAATTTCAAGAAGAAAAAGGTAAAAGACCTTTAAGATAGAAGAATTTCTTCTAATAGATCATTGATCTAAGAACAAGATCAATGATCTTCAATAAAAAACAAAAAAAATAATAGTGCTTTGCACTTATGAACCATTGGATCTCTGAGATCAAGAAAAACAAGAAATACTTGTTTTCTTTGATCTAAATTAGATCAAGAAATCAAACAGTGCTTTGCACTTTTTCATGAACCATTGGTTCTGCAATCTAAAAGATTCTCAAATTAATAGTGCCTTGCACTTGCAAAACTGCACTGTTGCGCTCTTGGGTTGGCGCAAGCCACCAGAGAGCGCCACGTGTCAGCATCTGAACCAATTGCGCTATGCGCTTTTGAAACAGAGCCTTGCTCTCTAAACCTGGCGCAATTCAACACAGCGCGCCACGTGTCAGCAGCGCAAGCGCAGCGTACTAGAACAGCGCTGTTGCGCTTGCGCTCGCCAGAGCATGACACGTGTCATCGCCCTATGAGCTTGCACTCATTACTTGGCGCAAAGCGCCAGACAAATGCACTGCATTGCTTACAAAAGGGCCAAGCCCAAATCAAAAAGGCCTAACAGGCCTAATAAAATGCAATGCATTATTTTAAAAAGGGCAGAGCCCAAACTAAAACAGATACTCTGCATCATAAATAAAGGGATAAAACCCAAATCAAAAAGGCCTAGCAGGCCAGAATAAAATGCAGTGCATTATTAAATATGGGCAAAGCCCTAGCACAGGCCTAATAGGCCAAAGATCAAGAAAAATGTTGAATATGCTCAACGGGACTTAGCCCAATCATGGCTGTAAGTCCCCAAACTAAATTGACTGAGCAAGAATGCTCTCCTAAATCAATTTATGACCGGTTCAAGGGTACATCTCTGAACTCCTCTGACACATGTCGTTGTAATCCTTCAACGACGTCAGAGAGGTGACGGGTCCCGACAACCGCATATCAACACGGACTGCGGGGTCCTTAAACTCGTGGACCGAAACGTCCTTAAACTAATATTGGACCGAAACGTCCTTAAAGTAATGTTGGACCGAAACATCCTTAAACTAATGATGGACCACCACGTCCCTAAACTGGCAATGGACCGCAATGTCCCTAAACTACCTATGGACTGCTACGTCCCTAAACTGGAACAATAGAGCCCTTAAACGCTCTTTTATTGGATCTAAACGATCCCGTTTAAGTTGATCTTAGCCCCAAACACGGCTAACGTATCCTTAAACATTCAAATGGACTATAAAACTCCAAATCAACTCTGGTTCGAGGGTACATCTCTGAACTCCTCTGACACCTATCGTTGTAATCCTTCAACGATATCAGAGAGGTGACGAGTCCCGACGGCCATATATTAAGTGGATCACCACGTTAAGTCGATCTTAGTCTAAAACAGGACTAACGTATCCTTAACGGACGTTTAAGTTGATCTTAGCCTCAATACGGCTAACGTATCCTTAAACTAAAAACACCAAACCCAAATCTAAGTAAATACGGATTTGGACTAATCCACGTCCTACGGGCAACGGCATTACTCAGTCTCCGTATACAATCCACGGGCAACCACAAACAAAACAAACACCCACGACACGAAGTGAAATTCTGGAGAAGGAGAAAGTTGTTACCGCGATGCGGTAGCGTAATTAACTGCAGGGGTTTGCGCCTGCAGGGAAGAGCGTCCCCACAATCAAAAACCCCTCGAACGAGGGGGAATCTGACGAAGTCTGCTACATCGGCTGCATCCGTCTAAACCCCCGATACACGGTGCCATAAATCAACTTGGTATCTTCGGAGAGGTGGACGGATAAAACCAAATAGCATCTGCCCTGAATCTCAGGCGAGACGCAAAGTCTAGGCCGCCGTTCGGAGGGGAACACCGGCCGAACCTCTCGGCATGAGGACCGGTATAGCGATAGTCAAGGGTAAAAAATAGGGGGAATGCTGCCTCCCCCCTAGCTCTATCAGGCCTCAGCCTATGGGACTGATTCGGGCCTCGAGTCCCCCTCTGGGGATGGAGAGGCCCTGCGTCTGCACGAAATATCAAAACAATCAATAATAAGACAAAGTTTTATTAAGAAATCAAGGTTAAACAAAAATTCAAGTGTGATATATACATCCGGTGACTAGCGCACGAGCCTGGGCCCGAGCAGCAGCACGAGCCGGACGATAGTTCCTCCGGTGAAGAACAACCGGGGTCCCGGACCCGGACGCATCCCCTCCAACTATAAAATAAACATCGACGCTAAATTTCCATGAAGTTCATATTTATTCTATAGAGCATATGTAAAATGAATAAATATTTTAAATTTATTCATACTAACCTGCAGACGATGCGGAGGGTATGGAAGCGGCAGGAGTGGCCCCTGTGGAAGGTGTGGACGCACCACCTATAATTAGACAATTAAAAATAGATTATATAAGTAATTGCAAAAAGAATGTGTAGATCAATAATATAACGTTCTAAATCAATATGCATGCACTATAGGATATATAAACATACCCGCAGGTGCGGTGGTGTCACCACCTACAGCTAGACAATAATAAAAATTGCTAAGTAAGAGCAAAAGGAATGTGTGTATTTATGATATAGCATTCTAAATCAATATACATACACTATATGATATATAAACATCCTGGAGGAGCGGGGGTGGCCTCTGTCCCAGATGTGGACGCATCACCAACAACTAGACAATCAAATATTGACAATATAAGTAATTTTGACATAAACATGAATGAATATCTGTAATATTACATTCAAAATGGATATGCGTGCAGTATACCTGGAGGTGTGGCCAAATCAATACGGAAGGAGGCATCCGAAGGGGTCTCCAATCTGGGTGCAAGACCGGCCCTCTGAAGCTCCCTACGGAGCTCTCCGGGCAGCAGAACCGCTCTGCCTCTGCCTCTGCCTCTGCCGCGGCTGGAGCTCCTGCCGCCCCTCGCTGCTCCCGACATCGTCATCAAATCTAGATAAACGGTTCGTGGACGCATTAGACAATCATTAAAAGTATTGACTATATATGATCTAGAGCGTAAAATGTGAAGTAATAATATAACATTACTGATAACCTTTTTCGTTTCGTGGGCGCATCATACATATCTACTTGGATTTCTTCGTCGATGTCATTTCTAACCCACGTAACTTCATGATCGGTCGAAGACAACCCGTCCTTCGAAACAGACGGTCGGAGCACTTTAAGCCTTCTTTCTTCTTCGTCCTCATCGCTGTCCTCGTATTCTGGGACATCGTAGACATCTCTAGGTTTCCATCGGCATACAACACTCCACCCCGGATGCTTCAAACACTGTGAGTAGTATACTTGGAACGCTTGGTTCGGAAAGATAAACGGATCGTCCTGACCGTAAAATCGAAGTGTGTTCACACTGGTCAATCCATATTCATCTTTCCAAGTCCCAAGACTGCTTCTCCACCTGTCTGTATCGGTTCGCGGATCGTACCAAGTACAGTGGAATATATAAAAGGGTTCTGATCGTCCGGGATAGTGGATGCCGAGTATACAATTTAAGTACCCATAGTAAATCACACCGTCCGATCCTACCGTCGCAATCCCACTATTCTGAGTGGTTCTAGATGTTTCTATGTCCTTAACTTCGAATTTGTATCCAAGGACACCAAATCCTTTGTAATATGCAACCTCTATACTAGGAAATTGAGCTAAACATCTTGAATCACTCTCAAATGATGCAGACAAGTTCGGATCGTGGATCTAAGAAAACAAATTTTACGATAAATACATAACGATACAAGTTTAGATTAAAACTGATAGCAATAAAATGTAATTCGAATAACTTACATGCTCTGTGACCCAATCACAAAAATTATCCTGATGGTATTTTTCCAAACGCTCTTCGTTCCAATCAGGATGCCCCTCACGTACCTCGTTAAAATGAGTTCTGTTTTCGACAAATAATTGTGACATTAATATTATGTCATTTCATACACACACAAACACAGATATAACAATTAATCCAAAAGAACTTACTCTCTAATTTGTTCAAGACATGCGCAATTAAGCAAGATAAACCGGTATATCTTGTTGATAAACATAGTGTCTACCCTCTTATACTCGGCTTTACCATATGGCCCGTCTTGAATTCTTCGTGGTCGGTTAAGCCTTGTCTCAATGTTCTCGTCCAGATAGCGGGAACAAAATGTGGTTGCTTCATCAAGAAGATAACCTTGCATGATAGAACCCTCTGGTCGATTTTTATTGCGTATATACTTCTTAAGAGTGTAAAGGTGCCTAATGAGAATATGTTGAATAAATAAACAAGGGCATACAGGACAATAATAAATTTATAAATTGCGCGAAACGAAAAATTACACATACCTCTCAACGGGATACATCCATCGATATTGTACCGGTCCGGCTAACTTCGCCTCAGTTGCAAGATGAACCGTCAAGTGTATTATGATATCGAAGAATGACGGTGGGAAAATACGCTCAAACTTGCAAAGTATCAACGCAATAGAATTTTCTAGTTTATCCAGCGTCGCAACCTCCAGTGTTTTAGCACACAACTCCCTGAAAAAACAACATAGGTCGTTGATTACTAGACCAACCGAGTCGGGGAGAGAAGTCCTGAGGCCTAATGGAAGAAGGTGCTCCACGATAACATGGTGATCATGACTTTTCAGCCCATCGATCTTGCCCTTCACAATTTTTATTTTCTTGCTGAATGATCCTGAGAAACGTGTGGGGACTTTCAAATCATGCAACACCTGCAGGAATCTTTTCTTCTCCGGTTGTGACATATGATAAGCGGCATTGGGAAGTACAAACTTGCCCGGTTTACCCGCTACCGGTTTAGGGTGCAGTTCACTTCTTATTCCCTACTCTTGTAGATCCATCCGGGCATTCATGTTGTCTTTCGATTTCCCGTCTTTACACAGAAGCAAGTTAAGTATGTGCTCTGATACTCCCTTCTCTATATGCATGACGTCCAAACAAAGTTTTCAGCTCCTCGATCAGAGGTCGGAGATAGACGTCGATATTGTTCCCCGGTGAGTTTGGTCCGTCGATAAGAAGAGGCATCATAAAGTATGATTGGTCCATAGCCAACGAAGGCGACAAATTATAAATTATCATTACAACGGGCCATGTACTGTGACTTCCAGCCATATAGTTGAATGGGCAGAAGCCATCGGCAGCCAGTCCGAGCCGGACATTGCGAGGATCGCTACTGAATATTGCGTGCCTCCTATCGAAATCCTTCCATGCCGGTGAATCTCTTGGATGGCTCATTTTTCCATTTTCGCTTGGAGGAGCACGGTGATGCCAAATCATTGCCTCGGCTGTTTTCTTGCACCTGAATAGCCTCTGTAGCCTCTGTGTTATGGGAAAATATCGTGCTATCTTCACAGGTATATCAGGCTTCTTATCAGAATCTTTCAGCTTATACCTGGCCTCTCCGCATGTTGGACACTCTTTCAAATCTGAATTCTCTTTCCGGTACAACACGCAATTTTTAGGACATGCTTGAATCTTCTCGCACTTTAGACCCAAATCAGACATCATTTTCTGGGCTTCGTACCAGCTTTCGGGCACATTATTTCCCGGAGGCATAGAATCTTTCAAGAACGAAAGAAGCATTGTGAATGACTTGTTGCTCCATCCATTTAGGCACTTAATTTGGAAAAGTTGGACGAACCATGAGAGGGTGGAATACTTCGCATTCTCATAAATTGGTTTCCTAGCATCGTTAATGAAATTTTCATATTTATCCGCACGCGGTCCTTGACCGGAAGGAATGTTATCTTCGGTACGAATAGATTCACCTAGGGCAGCCTCTACCATATCCTCCATTTCTTCTGATGGATATAAATTTCCGTCTCCTGCCGTATTACCGAATTCTTCTTCTTCTCCTGCCGCATTATCG
Source organism: Agapanthus africanus (assembly GCA_030015575.1). Lineage (NCBI taxonomy): Eukaryota > Viridiplantae > Streptophyta > Magnoliopsida > Asparagales > Amaryllidaceae > Agapanthus > Agapanthus africanus. Next base: position 237,920,661 of record JASDDO010000029.1, on the reverse strand, counting down.
TGTTCTCCTTCTTCTTCTACCGCAGTACTGCATTCTTCTCCTTCCCCGTGATATTTCCAAGTTGAATAAAGTCTAGTAAACCTATGTTTTACAATATGAAGCTCTGCCAATTCTACTTTCTGCCAGTACTTATTGCCACATCTATCGCACGGACAGAGAATCTTCTCTATTATGATCTTATTATGTGCTCGTGCAAATTCAAGGAAAGCAGCAACTCCTGCGACAAACTTAGGTTGCATACGTTGTTTCCAATCCACATACATCCAGTCCTTAACTCTGACGTACTCATGGGCCATGTTAGACTGAATAACATATAAATTGTAGGTTATGCTGACTATATTGAGAAATATAAGAACGGGATAGTTACTGACAAAGGAGAAAATCCGTGTATATGCTTTGTGTGTGCGTTTGTCGTTGAAAAGAATAAATTATCGCACGTTATGTTAACCAATAGACGGGGACTAAGTGGCGCTTTTAGTTTCATATATGAGTATGGATGGGAATATGAAGGTTTCATATTATCATATTTTGGTTTTAACCCGAACATCTCGAATCGCTCTCTAATTATGCGTTTGTATGTATGTGTTCCGGCTGTCGGGGGTAGGCTTCTATCCCATTAAGAATGTATAGAGCGAACGCCCATCACTTGTGCTTTCAACCGTTTCGAGTAAATTTCGGTAGCACCTCCCCGCTGTTCTCCGAGTACACTGTAATAGAATAGATAATCATTTCAAAGCTGTGAAACAACGTTGAAATGAACATCTAATCTATCTTTGTATATGGAGAACCAGCGGAAAGGTACCGACGAAATATCTCGAAACGGATGAAAACACAAGTGAATGAAGGCGTTTGCTTTATACATTCTTAACTTGTCCACACGGGACAAATCTATGGGTTACCATACGATTGAATTTTCTCGTCGTGTAGACTATACGACGGTTGTTAGTATCGAGCTATACTGTCCGATATTTAACAACCTTCGTATAGTTCTAGGTCACGACGAGCATCGCATGTATGTTAACCGATAGACGGGGACTAAGTGGAGCTTTTAGTTTCATATATGGGTATCGATGGGAATATGAAGGTTTCATATTATCATATATTGGTTTTAACCCGAACATCTCGAATCGCTTTCTAATTATGCGTTTGTATGTATGTGTTCCAGCTGTCGGGGGTAGGCTTTTATCCCATTAAGAATGTATAGAGCGAACGCCCATCACTTGTGCTTTCAACCGTTTCGAGTAAATTTCGGCAGCACCTCCCCGCTGTTCTCCGAGTACACTGTAATAGAATAGATAATCATTTCAAAGCTGTGAAACAACGTTGAAATGAACATCTAATCTATCTTTGTACACGGAGAACCAGCGGAAAGATACCGACGAAATATCTCGAAACGGATGAAAACACAAGTGAATGAAGGCGTTTGCTTTATACATTCTTAACTTGTCCACACGGGACAAATCTATGGGTTACCATACGATTGAATTTTCTCGTCGCGTAGACTATACGACGGTTGTTAGTATCGAGCTATACTGTCCGATATTTAACAACCTTCGTATAGTTCTAGGTCACGACGAGCATCGCACGTATGTTAACCGATAGACGGGGACTAAGTGGCGCTTTTAGTTTCATATATGGGTATCGATGGGAATATGAAGGTTTCATATTATCATCGAGTATCATATATTGGTTTTAACCTGAATATCTCGAGTCGCTCTCTAATTATGCGTTTGTTGTGCATTCGTGTTGTATGTGTAACATGATTTTAAACCATTGAGATCAATATTGATAGAACTGATCATCCTACATTGCAATAGCATTCATCAACCAAAAACTATTATTGCAATGGTATACATCTATAACAATCAACAATTAAAACTACAAAAATAGGATACTGATATCATAAAGCGTTATGAGACACGTCATCTGCCACGTGTCGTGATCATGGAAATCGCTAATATTGAGCATCATCAAGATTAGATTATGGTTTTGAAGCAAGTTATTGAGCATCTTGGATTGATTGTCAAGTGTTGATTTTTATTTCAACACTTGACAGAATGAAAATCATAAATACAGTTGCAAAATGTATTTCTCACCCCCATAAAGTGGATCTTAACAATCCAGACAAGACCATCATTGTTCAAATTGCCAAGGTAGACATAATCTCAGCAGTTATTTACGGTTGCTAGCTTGTATTGCTTGTTGCTATTCTTTTTTTTCCTTGCCCTTTCTTTCTTTCTTTTTTTTGGGGGGTGGGGGGGTTGTGTTTGAATGCTTTTAACCAACTCACTGCTATTTCTAGGCAATGCAGGAATATAACTAGTTTTATCCCCCAAAAGAAAAAGCTTCAGGCTTCATGCGTCAAGCGATGTGTATAATTATAGGATTTTCTTGCTAGCGGTTCATTTACAACTATTCTTTAGTCTATATGCCTAGCATCTGCTACTAGATATTACATATTGCATCAACACCCCGCATGTTAAAATCAAAATCGATTATTTTTTTCTTGATCTTTTTCTGATTTTCTACCATCTGTGTCGAGTAAATTATGATTAACATTGTATTTGTCAACTAATCAGAAGAGCCATTCAACCAGCCCCACCGTAATCCTAACCCCAGCCCCACCGTAACCCTAACCCCAGCCCCACCCCAGCAGCAGCCGAACCCCAACCCTAACCCTACCCCGACCCCGACCCCGACCGCCACCGCGACCCCTGCCCAACCCCAACTCTCGCGCGCGCAACCCAGACCCAGCCATGAACCCTAAGCCCAAAATAATCCAAAAATGCTTTAATTTACCTCGAGATTTATACCTGAACGGCTGCTGGTGGGCTGGAGCGACGACGGTGGCGATTTGGCGACGAAACCGGCGGTGGCGACGACGGTGGCGACGAAACCGGCGGTAGCGACGACGGTGGCGACGGTGGCAACGACAGCGTAGCGATTTGGGGTTTTTTCTCGCGCGCGATTGAGAGAGAGAGAGAAAGTGAGCGTAGGCGATCGATCTGGCTTTATTTTAAAACGATATTTACTTGCCCCTACGGACATAACCGGAGGTCTTTTGTTTGTGGCTCCGTAGGGGCAAACACCATATTAAGAATTAATATTTTTATTCTTGGACGTCTGTACCCGTAGGGGCAACCTTTTAGCCCTACGGATTAATCCGTAGGGCCAAGTTAAATCTGCCCCTACGGATATTTCCATCCGTAGGGGCAACCCCCTATTTTACTAGTGTAACTTTGTTTTAACAAGCCATAAGAGCCTAATATATTACATAACCATACACCAATTTCACAAAACCCTAACTTGCATTCAAACCCTTTCTTGAATTTTATAACTAACAAAAATCCAACCCAAACTATACATGAAACACTAAATTAGCACTAATTTGAAGCCCAAAAAGCAAGTTATACTCTTAGATTTGGTTTGTATAAAACACTAGATAGAAAAATAGAATAATTAACTTAATAATGGTGTGCTAAAAACCCTAATTTAACTCAAACCATTCTCTTGAAGATCCTAGATGAAAATAGCACCAATATTAACACTAAAACAACTCATTTAAAGAAATCTAACCGTAAGAATTTAAATGGGTAAGAATTATACCTCTAGATCTAGAGATCTAGCAAGAAATTTTGACTCCAAAGATGGCCTCCTAGCATCCAAAATCCATGCAAGAAAGGTTAAGAAGAATGGATGAAGGATGGGCGTGAAATTGTGAAGTTTAAATGGAATTTTGATGGAATTTTGATGAGTTTAGAAGAAAAATGAGAGGGGAAATTTTGGGGCTGTTTATTGCAGGAATTTCGGCTGAGGAGGGAGTGGGGAGAGGTGTGGGGGAGTTGTGGAAAAGAATCCAAGTCAAAGCCCCTCCCAATTTACCATAATACCCCCACCTACTTTACTATATATAAAAACCTTATTTTAACCCATTTCTCACATGATTTAAGGTCAAAAAGAGGGAAATAAAATTCTTGGGCTGCTACAATAGTGTGGGGCCGGCCAAGGGGAGTGAGGGTGAGTGTGAGAGACTTTACAAAAAAAATTCTATGCAAAAAGACCTCCCACAATACCATATTTGCAAGTTTTAGTTCAAAATAACTATATTTTTGTTTTCCATAAAATAAATCAATTAAAACTTGAAATAAAATACAAAAAAATTATATTACAACTAGATTTTAATTAACATGATTTTAAAGACTAAAATTAGCACATTTAAATTTGTATTTATCGCTAATTTAATGTATTTTCTTACCGGCTTAAAATAATATTAAAATAATTAATTTCGGAAAAATTTTCAGAAAATTTGAAATTTTAGCAGTGGCTCAATAAACACCAAATACTAGCAATTACATAGCTAGAATATATATATTTAATTTTATAATAAAGATATTTGCATTTTGACTTTTTACAGAAAACCCCCTTATTTTACCGTTTTTTCGAAATTTCACCGAAACGATTTTCAAAACGTTACAAAATATATACGTAAATTATTAAATTAATACCTGATTTAATAATTCGGCTCAATCTAAAGTCGGCTAGTATTATCAACCATCCGATCGAAAGTCCGAGTAACTAGTACAATCATTCGATCGGAACCCTGCACGTATCAAAATACGGCTACTACATCATTTCGCCTGAACCAGGGAAACCTTCTGTGTGGGACTCTAAAACCTTGACGGTACGCCGACAGTGAGTTCCTGGATAAATCTATAACCACAAGCACGTCAGCGACACTAGCTGTACGTAGTGGCTACCCAAGTACCCGTCGAAAAGGAAGGCCGATGAGAAGACTCATCCAGATCCCTACTGAGCCTATTTGTGACAATCTCCGTATAGCCTGGTCTCTTCATCGAAGAGTATCGCATATCGGGTCTAGGGGGTGGATAAAGTCAGACCCCTAATAACACGATATTTCATGTCGGAGTGAAACCCATCACCCACTGAGAAACTACTGATCCAAATTAGTAATTCTCATCTACTTTGGCCAAGGATTTCTGGTGATGTCCACCCATGCACAGCGTGCCATCAACTCCCAATACCGGGAGAGACGAATCCCCGAGGATCCGCTCATTGCCTCCATGTGGCTCGGGACTGTACCCAACTAAAACCTGTTTGCACGACTCCTTTGAGCCGTGGTAGGGTAGTAATCAAAGCACAGTGTGAACTCACATGAGACAAATGACGATCTCAGGTTGAAGGACTAATCTGTACTCATGTCACCTGAGAAGTGATATCTGACAATAGGTATAATACCATCAAGCATGTTCCCGGCGAGTCCGTCTAGTGTACTCACCCCCGGTGAGCACCTGTATACGATCATAGGTGCGAAAGACCAATGACTGTAGGACCAACCATCGCCCCTCGTTGGGGTCTAGAAACGTATACAGCGGTCTACTCCGGAATATCGATGTCCAGTTTCGATACTCCCATGACTAGGAACATTTAAGGATGTACTTATGGAGTACCCAGCCCCCACATGTATGATCGCCATCATTACGCTGGTAGTCAAGCAAGAATCATATGGGCTCTATCAACATGTAATAGTGATCTGTAATACCATATAATGCATGTACATTATGATAAAGACAAACCAGATAGCATACTATCATTTTGAGTAAGACAGTTCTACCCGTATAGGTCCTCCCTCAACCATCACAATTGCATGCCTGCGATTACAATAATTGACTTGAGGGCACTATATCAAACAATCTCCCACTTGCACTTAAGGCTAATTATTGTGGTTTCTCATACTCACAGCCTGTGTGATACCGAACACCCAACTTCTCTTCTAATATGTCTCGGAAAGTACGTTTGTGAAAGTATTGCGTTTGAGAAATAGCCTTAGTGAGTGGATCTGCTCCAATGTTTCTATCTTTATCTCTCTATATCTCAACTTTGCGGAGAAAGACTATCTCCCGAAATGAAATGAGCGATACATGTCTTAGAATTTGTCTGGATATCTGATGGGTCCCAGTTCAAAAATGAACTCCAAATCCAACAAACTTCTTAGACCGTATCTTCCACTGAATTTAATCAATATCCTGCGCCATGCCTTCCTCAGTATCCGCATGGACCACCTGTCCAACATAATGCCCCTAAAAAGAGGGAAAACTATTAACTCTGACAGTCACTCTGTCATCCAGGTCACCTTGGAAGCCTGAAATGATAACTACCTCCTGAAGGAGGCTGCCATTACCATATACCAAAAACATCCTCTTATGTTCTTAACTGCTTTCCAACGTTTCTCCAGGATTGGATTAATATATGCTTATTGCAGCCAGTGCAAACGCAATATCTGTGTGGTACTTGATGTTGGGTTACACTGTTGGCTATAATGACCTCAAGTAAATTATTAGATCGTAGGCACGTGATTGCAATAATTGAAGGAGGAGCTATACGGGTAGAACAATCTTACTCGAGATGATAGTATACTACTGGTTCGTCTTTATCATCATGTACTTGCTTTAGGTGGCTTTACAGATCACTATTACATGTTGATAGAGCCCAAAGGATTCTTGCTTGACTACTACCAGTATGATGGCGATCATATACGTGGGAGATTGGGGTCTATAAGCACATCCTTAAATGTCCCTAGTCGTGGGAGTTTCGAGACTAGGCATCGATACTCCAGAGTAGACTAGTGTATATTGATCGAGACCCCGATGAGGGGCGGTGGCTGGTCTCACAAGCCATTGGTGTTAGTTTCTTCACCTAAGATGTATACAGGTGCTCATTGGGTTATGAGTATACCGGACGGACTCGCCAGGAACCTTCTAATTGGTACTATACCTATTATCAGATAGCAGTTCCCTGGTGACATGTGTATAGGTTAGTCTATCGACCTGAGATCGTTATTTATCCCATATGAGTTCCTAGTGTGCTTTGATTACTACCCTACCATGGCTCAAAGGAGTCGTGCAAACAGGTTTTAGTTGGGTACAGTCCCGAGCCACATGGAGGCTGTGAGCGGATCGTCAGGGGATTCGTCTCTCCCGGTATTGGGGGTTGATATCGCGTTGTGCACGGGTAGCCATCACCAGAAATCCTTTACCAAGGTATTCGGGAATTAATAATCTAGGATCAGTAGTTTCTCAGGCTGTGATGGGTTTCATACCGACAATGAAATGTCAAGCTATTAGGGGTCTAACTTTATCCACCACCTAGACTCGATATGCGATACTCATAGACGAATGGATCGGAAAATACGGATATTATCACTGTCAGTCTCAGTAGGGGCTTCAGGATGAGTTTGCTCGTCGGCCTCCCTTTCGCTCAATACCTAGGTAGCCGTTACGTACAACTAGTACCGCTGACATGCTTGTGGTTAAACCCGCTGCCAGCGTATTGACGAGTCTTTAGAGTCCCACACAGAGGGTTTCCCTGCTTCGGGCGAAACGATGTAGAGGCTGTATGGTTTCACGGCTGAGTTCGATCATATACATGCACTTGTGCATGGATCATGACTCGGACGGATAATACTAGTGGGCTTTGGTTTATGCCGGTTCCCAATATTATATTGTTGGATTATTTTCATCTCGTTGTATTCGTATTCTTTCGGAATACGAATGCGGGTATGTATATACGGATGAGGGGTATTCTTGTAATTTATTACAAGATTACTTTAGAAGTTTCCATATCTTTTATTGTTTATAAACATTTAGGTTAAATGTTTATCTGGGTGGAAAGTGTGAGTGTTTGTTTTGGCATGATTCTTGCATGCCACATGGGTGTGACTCATGTTGGGTCATGTAGTGACTCATGCTTGATATTTTGGAGAGTGCTTTGAGATATTTGTGTGAGTAGGCTGATATTTTCTTGAGGCTTTCTTTAGTTGCTAATATACTCAGAACACAAATAACTCACAACACACACAAAATCTCAAGTCTTAGCCTAATTTTCTTGACTTGCTAAAAATGCTTAACACTCCTCTCTTCATGGCATCTTCTTCTACCTCCACCCTACATATCTCATTTGTTGAGAAACCTAGGGTGTATTGAGAAAAATTAATCCTACACACTCTCTACTTCATCTTGGCAATCTAGGGTAGAAAACTAGGTACTCGAGTTGCCTCGGATTTGAGGTTGGTGCCCGTATTACATACTCTCAAGGTGGATCGTCTTCGATGGGGGGAGACTGGAGATCAAACTTGATCAAGAAAGCCATGAAGAGCTTGGGATGAAGGTTGAAGACCGAAGGGCACAGATCATTTGGTATAACCTTTCTAAACCCCTTTATAGATAACCAGTGTAGGGTTAATGGTCCATCCGGGGAATCGGGTTCCGTTAGCGTCGGTTTATTAAATTTTTGTTCTACATTTGGCCACGGATCTATGGCCGGGGCACTGGTGTAACTCAACATGGTATCAAAGCCAACCCATTAACCTCATACTAGTTGTTTAGATGATGTTAAAGTATCGAAACCGAAACAACTCCGAAACCATGCCAACTTGTATTCTAGTTTCTGTCAAATTTTATTTAGTCTTTTAAAAATATTTAAACAATTGCAGAAGACTACCTATATGACTACTAGAACACACACCAAACACGAACCCCAAATTCCACTTTTGACCGGGCCACATTGGCCTAAAATCCGGCCTGGTCGGTCCAAAGAGGGAGTTTGGACTTGGATTTTGTAGTGTGCACTAGTCTCTGGAATATTGGTATAATGGTATTGTTTGTTTTGCCCAGTTTGGATATGGTGTTATCTTTTAGTTTGGGGGAAAATCGAGGTATTTCAAAGTCGATATTTCTAACATTGTTTAATGTTTTACAGTACATACATTACTATCTGCGACCGTGAATGTCATTACAGCGGTACAACTTGTCTAATTACTATATGTCTTTTAGACGGGTTTGCGAACGTGACATTCACGTTGATATTCTGTATTGTACTGTGGTTGTGGCGGAATCGTCGTGGTGGATAGTTTGGGTGCAAACTTAGTAAAGTTTAGTTTTATTTGTACATTTGATATCGCGAGGTGAGCATCCGACATGTGTACTGCCTGCTTGTATTTTATTTGTTTGGGGCACGAACGGGTTGAGATCGATGTCACTGTTGTATATATTTTCTTTTCTGTACTAGGATTACCTCATGATGGAGTGCACGGATAGCCAGGTTCTAGAGGGTAACGGGACTTCATCTCATGGAGTTGAGATGGAGGGGGCCTCACTCTAGAATTGGCGGGCTATTCGCCGCACTCGTAGGGGGTACAGGTTGAACCAAGGAGGGGTGCTTAAGTTACCGGATTCCGTGAATTGCCGGGTGGCCCATTCACTTTGATGAAGGGGGTTGCATCTCTTCTGGTTTTGGCGGGTGACTTGCTGCGCTCGTAGGGGTCTAGGTTTTCATTGCACAGGCTATCCACACGACCATGGGAACGTCGGGTTTCATTTGTGTCTCAAAGGATACCCGAGGCTCCCAAATTATCAGTATTGTTCTGCGATACTTATCGCTTATCTGTGATGTTACATATATCATGCCTGCAACGATTATTATCTATTGTTATATATAGACTAGTAGATGTTGTATATGTTTTGCACCGGCGCTTGTCCATCCCCCGATATGTGGTTAGTTAAATAACCTAACGGGTGATGACGGGGCCAGAGGCGAAGGCGGATGTCATATACGTACATCATATTTTCGTTCTTTTCTGGTGTGATTAATTGATAGGACTGCGTTGATTCTGATCAATGCAAAGAAAACATACCTATATGGTGTTGTTGGAACAATTTTCAAAAGCTGTTATTACAAGGACGTTTTCTTTTGTTTTGCACAGCGGTATTCGGTTATGAATATCCAGCACCTCATTCGACGAGGCAAGAGCCGAGATCCCTTCACCGGGAGTGACCTCTTGGGCAGAAGTTTGCGTCATGGTAATAACTTCACTATAGTCTTTTACTTTTTTGCTTTGCATCGAGATATTCAGTTGGGAATATCCTTCACCTCATTCCACGAGGAACGAGCCGAGATGCCTTCACCGGGAGTGACCTCTTTAGCAAGGGTTTTTGCCACTATATATTTGTAAAGCTATCTGGTTCCTTAAACGATATCAAGTTCATTACGTTAATGGTTTTTCGCCAAAAACCATTCGTAGCACTCCTTCATTTCAGACGGGTAGCACTTAGTATTCAAGCTATGTTTGTTGGCCTTCGTCAAGGCATAATATATGTTAGCTATTTGTTACTTTTCTTTTGCATAGATAGATGCGTTTGTTTGGGACAGTCATACTACTTTGTTGGCCTTCGTCAAGGGTATGTACGGGCGGGTTCAAATTAACCTGGACAATGATGGGTAGAACTTGATATGTGACTTATGATTTGTTGACCTTCGTCAAGGTCATAAGAGCATGGGCTAAAAATCACATCGGGAGTTTCAAATATACAGGAAACTTTCCAGGCATGCGCATACCTTCTGGAGTGTGATAACTTGAGTGGATTCCATCAAGTTATCATGCGATGATAGTTGGATTCCGATTCCCACTGATGAGTTGGTTTACTCCTCGGGTGATTTTGGATGATCCCGACTAATTTTTTCTTTGGGTTTGGAGGAGAATTTGAGGATACAGTGGGAGACATCCTGATTAGATAAAATGATTAACCATTCTGATGTAGGTTAGAGTGCATGCTGATTGTTTTTTCTCTCTCTCTCTCTCTTTCGCAGCGACCATGGCCCGACCCTAGACTAGAACTCATAAACCAAGTTAACCGAACCTTCTTAAAATATATTGGCTTTTGGATTTTCAGAGTTGCATATATCATTGCCACTCCTACTTTTACCCTTTGCTTTTCTCCGGAACATTCCGTATCACTACGAAGATCCATATTTATTGGATATGACTATCGTATAGTTACATACGAACTCGAAGAAACTTGTTTCAGTTTCGAGAATGGTTTCCGGTTCTGGAGAAATTGAATAGGACTATTCAGTTGTCTTTTCCTTTTACCTTTTCTTAGATTGTGAGGGCTCCTTGGATTAGGAGAGGGTACACATATTGCGCTTATTGGATAGTCTTCTTCCAAACCATAGGAAGGTGCCGACAGGTAGGGAAGGAAGAAAACTAATTAGCCTAAGTGTGGTGTACAGAAAATAATAAGTAAAGACAAATAAAAGAATTAGAAAGAGGGCAAAGTAAATTGCGATTGCTATCATTCATGACAAAACCACGTATATCATCGCCACTCTTACTTCACCCTTTGAATTTCTTCGGAACATTCCGTATCATTACGAAGATCTACATATTTATTGGATAATCCAGCGTATAGTTATATACGAACTCGAAAGAACTTGTTCCAGTTCGAGAATGGATTCTGGTTCAGGGGAAATAGAATAAGGTTTATTCAGTTGTCTTTTATCTTTACCTTCTCTCAGGTTTCGAGGGCTCCTAGGATTAGGAAAGTACACCTATTGCGCTTATTGGATAGTCTTCTTCCAAACCATTGGCTGGCGCCAAACGGTAAGGAAGGAAGAAAACCATTTAGCCTAAGGGTGGTGTACAGAAGGTAATGAGTACAGACAAATAAAGTGATTTGGAGAGATGGCAAGGAAATATACGGTTACAGTGATGAATCTGGATAATGGAAGAGGCATTACTAGGAATACCCGACTATCCCTTCGAAACATTTTCATGTTTCAGTTTCACTATGCGTTGTTAATTGAAAATTGATTTCCCAATTAGATCCTTACTCCACGGTACGTATTTACCAGGTTTGATTCTCACATTTGTATGGTTTTACAGATGATGAGTGGAAGTAAGTTATTGGGAATTATGTGATTATATCCTCATTATATCGGAATTCGCTGTAATTGGTGATAATTGAGGAAATCACCTAGAGTTTTGCCTGACGGCAAATATTTGGTTTAGAATATCCGTTGTTATGCACCAATTTCAAAATGATATATCTGTACGTTTATTTGATAAAGTGAGATATAACTTTTTGAAATTATGTCCATGATATTTACCTATATCAGTTGATGGTTAGGTAAGGAGCATTCAACAACGGTGTAATTCTTCTTAACCATAAGTACAGTTTTCAACCTACGTCGCACAGTATTTGAGTTATTCAACTCAGGGGACTTATAAAAAGTATTGTATATTGTCCAATGTCTATTAGAACAGAATGGTTGGTGCTCGTACTATATTCTGTTTACTTATGACTTCACCAGTTTTAGATAAGTATTTCGTAGAAATACAAGGTCCAAGTTTTGAGAAATTATAGGTACAAGAATAAAATAGAGAACCATGTGTTGCAAGTATCAGGATTCTTCAAGGTGATCGAAGATGTAGATACTTGTGTTTGGTATTCAGTTGATAGTAATGGTTTTGAGAACTTGCTTCTCTCTTAGGTTACTCATATTTGGATGCACTCCTAGTTGAGTAATGCTGATCGGCCTCTTTCCATTAGTTGAAATGCACTAGAGACAGCTGCATGATTTGAATCTTGTTCCAATTAAATTAGTGCTTCTGTTTCTATATTGTATATAGAATGGTTCATATCTTAACGATGTTAAGGTATATAGAGTTATCCGACTTATGCTTAAAACCAAACTCTGGATAAATCAAGGCACGTTTCTGTAATGGCAGTTTATGGGTTATCCCGGGCTATGACGAGGGTTAACTTTCAACCATCTGGAAGATCAGTAGTGATATTGTTCTCGACTGGCCACAGTTTTAGCAAAATGGACTTTTTCAGAAAACAGTGGTGGGAGTATAGTAGATCTGGAAGTGATTCCAGAACCACAAACGATTACTGAAAATTTAATAGAACCTAAAGATTCAATCGGGTTTGACATTCAATTAGCTACTCCGCAGATATGGTGGGTAACCTAAGGCACCCGAGAGGTACTTCGGTATCCTCAAAAAAGGTGATAGGGAGGTTCTTGTTTACCCAGACTTGCCATTACTGTTGTTCTAGAGTATGAGACCTAACAGAAGGATGAGTATAGCGTCGTTCTAAACAAGATTTAGAAGTGCACGTGTATATGACCCTGCCAGAGGGTTGTTATAGTCAGTGGGAGCAGCGGAAGTATAGTGGACAAGTAGCTTGTGTCTATTTATAGACTAAAGCAGGTATAGCAGAGATAGATCATCTATTTTTGATGTGACAGTCATAGGCTTTGACTTCATCAAAATAGGAGATGGATCTATTAAGAAGGTAGTAGGGTGTGATGTCCTGGTATTTGGATGACATACACTTTGTAGGAAGTGAAATTCCTATACTACGATCGGTTATACTGTGGTTGTCATACGATGGTTTCTCCACATAGGATATGGATATTATATCAGGCATTCTGGTTACTAGATCTATGGTTTTAGATCTAGATTTGGGTAGTTTCCCAATCTGGGTACTTTGACACTATTCTATAGGTGTTTTAGAATGGACGACTCCTCGCATGGTGGTGTACCTGCAGGTGATGGAGTCACCCTTTCTAAAGGTGTCTTACAGACTAAAGGGGGGAGGGATGTGCATGATTGGCATATCACTTGTTTAGGCAATTGATTCAATCATGAGATATCAAGTACCACACTAGATATTGTTTTTTGCACTAGCTTCAATAAGTTTATATATTGATCCAATCCTGGAGAAACGTTCGGAAGCAGTTTATGAACATAAGTGGATGTTCTAGGGATGTGGTAACGGCAGCCTCCTTCGGGAGACGGTTATCATTGCAGGCTTCCAAAGTGACCTGGATGACAGAGTGACTGTCAGAGTTATAGTTTTCCCTCTTTTGAGGGGCAGTAGTTTGGATAGGTGGTCCAAGCGGATACTGAGGAAGGTATGGCGCATGAAACTGATTAAATTCAGTGGACGATACAGTCTAAGAAGTTTTCTGGATTTGGAGTTAATTTGTGAACCGGGTCCCATCATATACCCAGACATATTCTAAGATAGATATTGCTCATTTCGGAAGATGGCTTTCTGTGCGAACTTGAGATAAAGAGAGATATAGAAAGAAACATTGGAGCGGATCCACTCACTGAGGCTATTTCTCAAACGCAATAGTTTCACAAAAGTGATTTGTGAAACTGGTTAGTAGAGAAGTTGGGTGTTCGGTATCACACGGGCTGTGAGTATGCGAAACCGCAATAATTAACTTTAATTGCAAGTGGGAGATTGTTGGCAATAATGCCCTCAAGTCAATAATTGGATCACAGGCACATGATTGCAATGATTGATGGGGGACCTATACGGGTAGAACAGTTTTACTCGAGATGATAGTATACTATCTGTTTTGTCTTTATCATCATGTACTTAGTTTAGGTGGCTATACATATCACTATTACATATTGATAGAGACCATAGGATTCTTTCTTGACTACCAGTAGTATGATGACAATCATATACGTGGGAGCTAGGGGTCTATAAGCACATCCTTAAATGTCCCTAGTCGTGGGAGTTTCGAGACCAGGCATCGATACTCCAGAGTAGACTAGTGTATACTGATCGAGACCCCGAAGAGGGGCGGTGGCTGGTCGTATAAGCCATTGGTGTTAGTTTGTTCACCTAAGATGTATAAAGGTGCTCATTGGGTTATGAGTACACCGGACGGACTCACCGGGAACCTGCTAGTTGGTATTATACCTATTATCAGATAGTAGTTCCCTGGTGACATGTGTACAGGTTAGTTTATCGACCTGAGATCGTTATTTCTCTTATGTGAGTTCCCATTGTGCTTTGATTACTACCCTACCAGGGCTCAAAGGAGTCGTGCAAACAGGTTTTAGTTGGGTATAGTCCCGAGCCACATGAAGGTAGTGTGCGGATCGTCAGGAGATTCGTCTCTCCCAGTATTGGGGGTTGATGTCGCGTTGTGCACGAGTAGCCATCACCAGAAATCCTTGGCCAAGGTAGTCGGGAATTACTAATCTAGGATCGGTAGCTTCTCAGGCGGTGATGGGTTTCATACGACACTGAAATGTCATGTTATTAGGGGTCTGACTTTATCCACCCCTAGACTCAATATGCAATACTCATAGATGAACGGACCGGACAATATGGATATTGTTACTGTCAGGCTTAGTAGTGGTTTCAGGATTCGTTTACTCGTCGGCCTCCCTTTCGCTTAATACCTGGGTAGCCGTTACAGCTAGTGCCGCTGACGTGCTTGTGGTTAAACCCACTGCCAGCGTATTGACGAGTCTTTAGAGTCCCACACAGAGAGTTTCCCTGGTTTGGGAGAAACGATGTAGAGGCTGTATGATTTTACGGCAGGGTTCGATCATATACGTGCACTTGTGCAAGGATCATGACTCGGGCGGATAATATTAGTGGGGTTTGGTTTAAGCCGGATCCTAGTATTATATTGTTGGATTATTTTCGTCTCGTTGTATTCGTATTCTTTCGGAATATGGATGCGGGTATGTATATATGGATGAGGGGTATTCTTGTAATTTATTATAAGATTACTTTAGAATTTTCCATTTCTTTTATTGTTTATAAACATTTAGGTTAAATGTTTATTTGAGTGGAAAGTGTGAGTGTTTGTTTTGGCATGATTCTTGCATGCAACATGGGTGTGACTCATGGTGGGTCATGTAGTGACTCATGCTTGATATTTTGGAGAGTGTTGTGAGATATTTGTGTAACTAGGCAGATATTTTCATGAGGCTTTCTTTAGTTGCTATTATACTCACAACACAAATAACTCACAACACACACAAAATCTCAAGACTTAGCCCAATTTTCTTGACTTGCCAAAGATGCTTCACACTCCTCTCTTCATGGCATCTTCTTCTCCCTCCACCCTACATGTCTCATGTGTTGAGAAACCTAGGGTGTATTGAGACAAAGTAACCCTATACACTCTCTACTTCATCTTGTCTATCTAGGGTAGCAAACTAGGTACTCGAGTTGCCTCGGATTTGAGGTCGAAGCCCATATTACATACTCTCAAGATGGATCATCTTCGATGGGGGGAGACCGGAGATCAAACTTGATCAAGGAAGCCACGAGGAGCTTGGGATGAAAGTTGAAGACCGAAGGACTCGGATCATTTGGTATAACCTTTCTAATCTCCTTTATAGATAACTAGTGTAGGTTTAATGGTCGATCCGGGGAATCAGGTTCCGTTAGCGCCGGTTTATTAAATTTTTGTTCCACATTTGGCCACGGATTGATGGCCAGGGCGCTGGCGTAACCCAATATACACGAGCGCCCCGGACATCAACCATGGCCATTTGCGAAACAAAATTTTTATTGGGGTTTGAAACTGGAAGCAAATAAAACCCGATAGCTGGATCTACCATAAACCTAAACTAGCTAAACGTAGGGGAGCTTGCTACTATGAAAAAGAGTCTCACCAAAAGATCCGTGTCCTTCGGTCATGTCTCCTCTTCCTTAGCTCCAAGTGGCCTCCATGATCGTGCTTGATCTCCTTTGCATGCTCCTTTGGTCCTACAAGATCTAGTTTTTTCGTCGGTCCTTCTCCATCGAAGATGATCCACCCGAGAGATGTGATCCATGGCTCTAGCTCCAAACTAAGTGTCAAAAGGAGCAACTAGAAGCCTTAGGTTGCTAGTCTAAGAGATCTAGGATGTAGTGTATGGTTCAAAGTGTATTTCTATCTTACTATCTCACCTCCTCTATTGTTTCTCGGCACATGAGAGTGTAGAGAGGAGTTAGATCATGAAGGTGGAGGAACTCATGAGGAGGGAGGAGAGTGAAGCAAATGGTGAGAGCTCAAAAATAATAAGGCTAGCATGTGAGAGAAAATCCTCACAAAGGTTTTGTAAAACAATTTTTACAATAAACAATATCCAACCATGCTTCAATAGTGTAACATTTTAGAAAATATAAAATATTATTTTTGTAATTTAATATTAAAATAGTATATTTCGCGAAAACTAACCGATTTGCGAAATTGGTGTTTTCGTAAAATGGTATAAATATATATCAATATTTCTGAAATAATTGGAGATTAAAATGATTTATTCATTTAAATATATATATATTGGATTTGGCATTTTTATAATTAATTATATGTAATTTAAATAAAAACCCGATTAGTGCACTGCTAATCGCGATTAAACCAAATCCGTATTTCTACAGTTCTCCATGGTTAGTGCACCATGTCATGTTACATTTTAGTTATATGTTGTTTAATTGTGTTTGGTGTTATTTGTGAAGAAAATAAAATAAAAGATAAAGAAATTGAATAAAGAAAGAGGTATGGGCAAGAGAGAGAGAGAGAGAGGGTGAGGGGTCATTGACCATGGCTCATTGTGCCATCTCCATTCTCTTCATTATTTTTCCTTCTCCTTTGTCCCATGGCTTCCCTCATCCCTCCACCTCCTCTACCTCTTCACTTCACCATCAAAACCACATCAAAACCTTGCATCCTCTTCACAAAAAATGTGCACAAGCTCACTACAAGCATGTGAGACCAAGAAAGTTGGGATTTTGAGCTCTAGGGGATTCTTGAGTGCCAAATGAGGTATAATTCTAGACCCTAGTTTAGTTTTTAAGTTTAGTAGCTTCCTAGCTTAGTTTAGAGTCATACAAGTGTGGATTATGATCTTGGATTTTTCCAAGTTACTGTTGAGGGACAAGTAGAGGTGTAGTGAGTGTTTTAAGACCTTAGGGATTGATTTCAAGACCTGGGTATGAGGTTAGGACCCGATACGCGAACTTAGGAATTGTTACGTGTCTATTTTATGATATTTAGCGTGCCTACAGAGAATCTGGGATGACCTGGAACGTTTACGAGAGAAACAAACAATACCATAGACCTAATTAGACCCATAGGAGACCACCCTGAGAAGACGAGCCCCAACGGAGCAGAATGGGCCGAGGTGGCCGGTTTTGGGGGCTATGTGGCCGGCCAGTTTGCGGAATTTGGGGTCTATATTGGTTCTGTAGCTCACTTATCTCATATACAACACCCTATACTTTCTAGTTTAGCTCCATTTTACCTGAAATGAAATCTGGGAATGATTTCTTTAGTTGTTGTTTTGATTTGGGGTTATGTTTTACGTTTTTTGGAATTCGTGGATTTTGTATTGATATTGTACTGAGTCGTTGGATGTTTGTACATCAACGACGAGGGTTGTTTGGTCGTTTTAGCTTGCGTGGGCTATAGGTTTTAACCTATGAGCGAACCCTGTGCCGTATTGGTTTTCCAGATTCGATTTTAATAGCATTACGACTTTGTATTTATTGTAGGTACCATCGCGTGGATTCCGAGACGACGGAGCATGGCGTCATCGACTTTGGTAAGAAAGGATCAAGGTGAGTAGATCTATATCTACGGCGGAAGTCCGGTGGATGGCGTATACCACCCCCGCAAGTTTTTGACGGAAACCGAGATATAGAATATGGTTAAGGAAACCTAGATTAGAAAACTATGGATAGGGTTAGAAAGATAGTTAGAGATGATATGAATGATTGAATATATATATCGAGATATGAGATGAAGGCTATAGGGATATGATTCTTTGACATGATATGATAGAAATAATGTCTCGAATTGATATAGAAGGATATGAAAAGTGAATGTAAATCACGATATATATATAGATGTGTAGTTGCACTAGATTAAATATAAAATTTTAGGGGCATGTAGTGAGATAAGATAATACGAGTGGATATGATTGATCTAGGATATGAAACGAGATGTATAAGGATGTGACATTAGATCGATGAATATGACAAGATTGAGATAGATGTGTTATGAGATCGATCAAGTAAGATAAATATATATAAGATGACTTTATGTGAGATGACTTAATGCAATGAAAAGAATATACGATGACTTAGGATGACTTTATTGATATGTCGGTATACGGATGCAAGTCGATATGAGAGGATTGATACCTTTGCCGGTCCCCTGATATGAGATTGTTATGGATGCGACCTGGGATATAGGTATATAGATATATATAATGTTGTGAATCATGAGTGATATGCTGTACGAGACGTTAGGTCCGTACCCTCATTGTCATATAGGTTGTTAGGATCCCAAATTGTTTAATACCGCCGTACGATGATTTACCGTACGTGATGAGTTTATCTGATGATTGATCCATACCCTTGACTAGAGGATGCCGTACGATGGATTATACTGTACGTGATGTTGTGAGGCTGGATGCCGATTGATAGATTCACCGACTCGGTCATGTTAGATACGTATACCTTATAGCATTTAGCTGACGATGTACTTTACGCTACGTTCATGTCATTCCCTTTACATTACATATACTTGAGCTAGTACACCTATACCATTATCGATGATGCGTATGTTACACTTACACAGATTGGCCGGCTCACATATTTCATAATCGATAATTTCTATGTCACTCACACAGTAGAATTTCTACACCATACTATTATATTGCTATGCACACATTATGATGATATGCCCATGCTCACATCACTGTTCCATGTTGCATGATATACGGATATGCTTACATTTTGTTATATGTCGCATACATCATGCTTTACGATTATACGCATTGAGATATGTTGTTTTCATGAGATTTCTGGATTTGAGAACCGTGGTTATGTTTCAAAAAGAAAGTATGTATTGTTTTAAAAACCCGGTTTCTCTTGATATGATATATCAGTGCGTCAACCATGTGTTTTCTCGGTTCTGAGATTGGCATGTGAAACCCGATTCAAGGAGCGGTAGGCACCGTCTGCGGGTACATGGTGGACCCGGTGAGGTCCCCCGGGGCAAGAAGACTCATATTGTTAGACGGTGATCCTGGCAGGGGAGCACTACCTACCGGTGATAGTATTTGGACCTGGCGGTTATCCGGAGGATACCGGCCAGAGTCATGAGATGAATATGAGGGCCGACCAGATTATGCGACGCCTGAGGGCCGATCTGAGGTTGCGATGCCTGAAATATGATGATTTACGTGTCGATGCTGGACACGGGTTTCATGATGTTTCGAGTGTCGATGCTAGACACTAAGGTTCCATGATTTTGATGTGTCACGAGGGGCACGCGTTGATTTATATCCTCATACTTTCATGCATATGCTTTTATCATATTTACATGCATGACGTTGTTCTGTCATTGATGGAGACGTGGATGAGATCCACATGCCTACAGGCATTGATTACATTGTTAGATGATATCCACTTGCATATAGAGGCATTAAGTATATTGTTGGTACATATGCAGATACGGTCACCCTAGATATCATAGTATTACCTTTATGATATAGTTGACCTAGGAAATCGTTATTTTATTCGATTTCTACCTGATGATGTTTTCTACTCACGAGTTGGCAACTCACCCCCGTTGTGCCACAATTCATGTAGGTTGACCGCATGGATCAGTAGCGGTATCGCTGGCACAGAGCTGCATTCGGGTGTTTTGCTTTGGTAGGTGGTACATGTTGGATCGGACCCCTCTTGTATTCATTATTCCTGTTGTTTCAAGTTAACTCCATCAAATCAGAAACTAGTATTTGTATAATTAGTAAGACTTAGTGAGACTTGTGGTTGCGAGACTTAGAGCGAGGGTTTATGTTCGCTTGGTGGGTGTAATGTCTTTCTTTACATTATCTTTTTAGTGCTGATCTTCGCCGTTGGGCATCGTATATTTACTTTATGACTTGCGTGGTTGTGAATCCACCGGTTGGCGAAGAGCTAGCTCCCGTTTGGGGATGCCTTTATCATTATTATGTAAATGTGGTTTTGGATCAAAATATACAAAGGAGGTGCTGTCCAAATTTTTTAAAAGACGAAACATGTTTTTCAACTAGTAAAATAAACTTGCATTTTTCATGTTCCCTTTTCTATGCATTTAAGAAAATATTTGATTTCATCATACCTTTATTTCAAAACTTCACCTCTTCTATTTTCATTAAAAAGGTTTTTGATTTCTGGGATTCGGCTTACTTAATTTACGTTACGTCTTCAGACGTAGCATGATTTAAGTGCCGGTCACGAGCTAATATTTCGGGTCATGACAAATAGTGAGCATAAATGAATTAAAAATTCATTTGTTAACACTATTTAGGCATGGCTCTCACCATACTTTCCTCACCTCACTTTACACCTAATTTTCCATTTATGAATAAATGGAAAAATGAAGAATGTAGTGTCCACTTTCTAGAATCTTTTTCGTATAAAATACGGATTACAGCCTACCATATATACATACCTGTATTCATATCGAAATACGAATACCCGAAGAGATAGAATAAAACAAAGAACGTAATACTAGAATATACATATCGAAATACATATATGTAAATTATTAAATCAATACCTGATTTAATAATCTGGCTCAATCCCGAGTCGGCTAGTATTATCAACTGTCTGATCGAAAGTCCAAGTACATAGTACAATCAATCGATTGGAACCCTGCAAGTATCCAATACGGCTATTACATCATTTCGGCTGAACCAGGGAAAACTCTCTGTGTGGGATTCTAAAGACTAGACAGTACACCGACAGTGAGTTATTGGATAAATCCATAACCACAAGCATGTAAGTAGCACTAGCTATACGTAACGGATACCCAGGTACCTGTCGAAAAGGAAGGCCGACGAGCAAACTCATCCGGATCCCTACTAAGCCTATCCGTGATAATCTCCGTACAGTCTGGTCTCTTCGTCTAAGAGTATCGCATACCGGGTCTAGGGGGTGGTAAATGTCAGACCCTAATAACTCCATAATTGGTGCTGATGCAGCTCAGGACCAATTCGGGAAACTACTGATCAACCTATCAGTAAATCCCAACTACCTTGGCCAAGGTCTTATGGTCATGACCAATCGAACACTGTGCGATATCGACTCTCTATACCGGGAGAAGTGAATCCCCAACAATCACTCACTACCTCCATGTGGCTCGGGACTATACCCAACTAAAACCTGTTTGTACGACTTAGTAGAGTCATGGTATGGTAGTGATCAAAGTACAGTGGGAACTCAAACGAGACAAATGATGATCTCAGGTCCGAAGATAAACCTGTACTCATGTCACCTGAGAACTTCCATCTGATGATAGGTACAATACCATCTAGAAGTTCTCGGCGAGTCCGTCCAGTGTACTCACCCCAAGTGAGCACCTGTATACAATCTTTGGTGAACACACCAATGGTTGTGGGACCAACCACCACCCCTCGTCGGGGTCTAGAAACGTATACACTAGTCTACTCCGGAATATCGATGCCCAGTCTCGATACTCCCATGACTAAGAACTTTTTACGGATGTGCTTATCGACTACCTTGCTCTCATAAGTATGATTGCCATCACAACGCAGATAGTCAACCAATGATCCTACGGGCTTTATCAACATGTATAAATGATATGTAATAACATGTAAGACATACGCAATGTTAAGATAAAGACAAACCAGATATCATAATATCATATCGAGCAAGATTGTCCTGTACATATATATATCCAAGCATCCACATGTATACATATACAATAATAGCCTCTAGGGCATACATATCCAACAATCTCCCACTTGCACTAAGGCCATATATTGGTGTACCGAGTACCCAACGTCTGCTCTTGGGCCTGCTGTTGGCGTATCGCATACCCAACATCTCAAAAAGTCGCTCGAACTGTTCTTGTTGGAGGGCCTTCGTGAATGGATCCGCCATGTTGTCTTTTGTGTCCACTCTCCGCACCTCGATCTCCTGGCGATCAACGATCTCCTTGATCAGGTGATATCACCTCAAGATGTGTCTGGATTTCTGATGGGACTATGGTTCCTTCACTAAAGCTATAGCCCTATTGTTATCACAATACAGAGGTATTGGATTAACATTGGAAGGAACCACCTCAAGTTCAGTAATGAACTTCTTAATCCAGACGGCTTCTTTTGCGGCATCGCTGGCAGCAATGTATTCAGCCTCCATCGTCGAGTCTTCGATGGGATCCTGATTGGAACTCTTCCAACACACCGCCCCTCCATTGAGGGTAAACAAAAAACCCGAGACAGACTTGCTATCATCCATGTCACTCTGGAAGCTTGAATCGGTAAAGGAATCGACCTGCAGGTCTCCATTACCATAAACCAAGAATATCTCCTTAGTCCTTCTCAGGTACTTAAGAATGTTTTTCACTGCCGTTCAATGGTTCTCACCTGGGTCTGACTGATACCAGTTCACCACGCTAAGAGCGTAAGCTACATATGGTCTTGTACATAGTATCACATACATTATAGATCCTACTACAGAAGCGTATGGTATAGTGCTCATGCGAACCCTCTCCTCATCAGTCTTAGGAGACATCTCTTTGGAGAGGGTGATTCCATGCAATGCGGGTATGTTACCGCACTTGGAATCTTCCATACTAAATCATTTTAGTACGGTCTCTATGTACCTGGGCTGCGAAATTCCCACCAATCTCTGTAGATCTTGATCCCTAGAATGTACGAAGCATCACCCAGGTCTTTCATGGAGAACCTTTGTGACAAGAATATCTTGACCAATTGTACCATAGGAATATCATTTCCTATCAAAAGAATGTCGTCCATGTACAAGACTAGGAATACGACATTTCGTCCTACAATCTTCTTATATATACAAGGCTCATTCTCGTTCTTGATGAAGTAAATTTCCTTGACTATTTCATCAAAACAAATGTTCCAGCTCCGCGATGCCTGCTTTAATCCATAAATGGATTTATGAAACTTTCATACCTTCCCGCTGCTCCCACTGTCTACAAAACCTTCTGGCCGATCCATATAAACGCACTCATCCAAACTTCCGTTTAGAAAAGCCGTTTTTACGTCCATCTTTCAGATTTCATAGTCATGGAAGGCAGCATGGCAAGTAGGATCTGATTGGATTTTAGCATAGCCACTAGAGAAAAGGTTTCGTCATTGTCTACTCCTGGTCTTTGACGAAAACCTTTTGCAACAAGTCTAGCCTTATAGGTTTCCACCTGCCCATCTACACCAAACTTCTTTTTGTAGATCCATTTGCATCCAACGGGTTTTACCCTAGTTGGAGCAATATCCAAGGTCCACACTTTATTGGTGTATATGGACTTCATCTCGGATCGCATAGAATCCAGCCACTTATCAGAGTCCCTACTAATAATGGCCTTCCTGAAACTAGTAGGATCATCTTCTTCTAAGATGCAATTCTTTCAATCCGGTCTATGAGAAAACCATAATATCTCTCGGACGGATGAGAAATCTTACTAGATCTGCGGAGTGGCTGAGGTTCGTCCGGGATTATTGAATCCTGACGTTCCACCAAATCTTTAGTTTCAGTTTTTGGTTCCTGAATTTCTTCCAGTTCTACCGTGCTTCCACTAATTTTTTGCAAGAAATTCCGTTTCTAAGAAAACGACATGCTGAGCAACAAACACCTTCTGTTCCTTGGTGTGGTAGGACAGATATCCATAACCATTCTTTGGATATCCCACAAACTTACATAAAACTGACCACGCCTCTAGTTTATCCGGATTATGGTTTTTAACGTAAGTGGGACAACCCCATATCTTAAATCTTTTAAGATATGGCCTCTTACCATTCCATATCTCAATTAGTTTCTTAGGCACGGATTTGGATGAAACATCATTCAATAGATATGCCGCTGTCAGAAGCGCATGTCCCCAAAATAAAAGAGGCAACTCGGCGTGCTCATCATAGAGCGAACCATGTTCAATAGGGTATGGTTCCTCCGCTCCGATACATCATTGTGTTGTGGTGTATACGGAGGAGTAAGCTGAGAGTGAATTCCATTCTCTTTTAAGTATTCTAGGAATTCTATGCTTAAGTACTCCCCTCCTCTATCAGATCAGATGATCTTGATACTTTTGCCAGTCTGGTTCTCTACTTCGTTTCTGAATTCTTTGAATTTCTCAAAAGCTTCTGATTTATGTTTCATGAGATACACATATCCGAACCTAGAGAGATCGTCAGTGAATATGATAAAGTACGAGAACCCACCCCTTACATGTATAGACATCGGACTACACACATCACTGTGTATGAGTCCTAAGAGCTCTGCCGCTCTTTCTCCGTGTCCAGTGAACGGAGATTTGGTCATTTGTCCTTTGAGACAAGATTGACATGTTTCATAAGATGAGAATTCGAACGTATCTAAAAATCCATCTTTATGCAACTTACTTAGTCTTTTCTCCCCGGTATGACCAAGTCTACAATGCCACAAGTAGGATTCATTCACTTCTGAATTCTTCCTCTTGTGTGTGTTTTGTATATTGAAAATCGTGTTTTGATTTAGAACATAAATACCATTACACAGTGTACCTTCCACAACCAATACCATATCAAGGTAAATGTTCATGATATTTCTATCAAGAACAAAGTTATATCCATCTTTATTAAGTAAAGAAATTGATATAATGTTGCAAACCATGGAAGGTGCATAGTAGCAATTGTTCAAAATCATAGTATTGCTATTTGGCAAATACTAGGTGATATTCACCGATGGCAGAAGCATCAACTTGTGCTCCGTTCCCAACTCTGAGGGACATATCACCAGGTCCAACCATCCTACTTTTTCTCAGTCCCTGCAATAAATTACAGATCTGAGATCCTGATCCGGTATCTAGTACCCAGGAGATTGGACTGACCGAAAAACGGTTCTCAATAATAAGAACACCTGAAGGAGATGAAACAGTATGCTTCTTCTTCGTTGGGGTCATCCAGGAATTCATGCAATCCTCTTTCTTTTGCTCATTCTCATGACTGTTGTCATAAGATAAAGCCGAACCGATGTTCCCCAGCCCTGAATAAGAATTTGGATTGGTCAAGTGGTACATTTTATTATCTTGATTAGGTCGTGAAATGGTTGCTATCTAGAGAGAGAGAAAAGAAACACTCAGCGTGCGCTCTTTTAAGATTAGATTGGTTATTAGTTTATCTAATCAGGATGGCTCCCACTGTTTCCTCGAATTCTCCTTCAAACCTTAAAAGGGAAACTAGTAAGGATTAATTGCACGTCACAATACTTGCTTAACCTTTCGGCTAGGCTAGTGTCGGTACTTTGAGAGAGATTTTCCATTGCTTTTGCGAAGTTCCTTAATTATATAACCTCTTTTCCCTGGAGGCGTAGCCCCGCTAACACCGTTCTAGACACCTAATTGGTTTATAACATTAATTGTTAAGTGAAATAATCTCCCTATAGCAATCCTACGGATCAGTGGGATCGGGATCCAACGATCATCGCATGATAACCTAGATGGAATCCACTTTAGTCACAACACTCCAGAAGATATGCAACACTAGCAAGTTTCCTGTATATTTGAAACTCCCGATGTGGTTTTTGCCCCTAACAGTTTATGACCTTGACTAGGTCAAAAACTATAAACCGCTAGTCAAGTTTAACCCGTCATTTTCTTGATTGCATTAAACCCACCTGCACGTACCCTTGACTAGGTTAACAAGGCCGCATGACTGTCCTAACCAATCGCATTTACAATGCACAGAAAAGTACCTCTTAGCTACCGTACACTACGCCTTGACTAGGTCAACAAATGCAACATGAATACTAAATATTACTATTCTGAAATGATGGAGGGCTACGGCTGGGTTTTTGGTGAAAAACCCTTTAACGTAATGAACTTTATATCGTTGAAGGAACCTGAGCAGTTTTGAAAAGGAGTGTTTTAGGCTCCGCTTTTGAAAACTTATGATTTTGAAGAAAACCGAGTAATTTATAGTATAAACTTTTACGCAAGAGGTCACTCCCCATGAAGGGATCTCGGCTCTTGCCTCCTCGAATGAGGTGCTGGATATTCATAGCCGAATACCACTATGCAAAGCGAAAGAATATAACTATAGTTTTTCGAAATTTGTTCCAACATCTTTTTAGGTTTCTTTTCTTGCATTAATCAAAATTAATGCGGTCCCATCAGTTAACCTATCACACCAGAAAAGAATGAAAATACAATGTACGGATATGCTATTCGCATTCGCCACGGGGCCCCGTCATGCACCGTTAGGTTACTTAACTAATGGCAGAGCGGGGGTTGGACTAGCGCGGGTGCAAAACATATACAACATCTACTAGTATATATATAAATATATATAACATTTTTCTTAGGCATGATATACGAAACATCACAGAATCTCAGCAAGCAATACAGAATGGTGGATAATCTTGGAGCCTCGGGCTTCATTTGAGCCGCAAATAAAACCCGATGTTTCCAGTCGTGTGGATAGCCTATGCAATGAAAACCTGGACCCCTACGAATGCGGCAAGTTACCCGCCAATCCCAGAAGTGAGGCAACCCCAATAAAAAAAGTGAATGGGCCTCCCAACACCTCGCGGGATTCGGTAACTTGAGCGCCCCTCCGTGGGTCATCCTATACCCCTTACGAGTGCGGCGAATAGCCCGCCAATTCTAGAGTGAAGCCCCCTCCGTCTTAATGCCATGAGATGCGGGTTCGTTGCCCTCTAGAACCCGGCTATTTAAGAACTCCACCGTGTGGTAATCCTAGTACAGAAAATGAAAATATATATACAAGGGTGACATAGACCTTAACCCGATCGTGCCCCAATCAAATAATATACAACACGGAAGAGACGGCAGTCCACATGTCGGATGCTCGCCTTGCAATATCAAATATATAAATGAATATTAACCGTACTACTACCATTGTGTTGGATATGTATGCCCAAGAGGCCATTATTGTATATGTATACATATGGACGCTTGGACATATATATGTACAGGACAGTCTTGCTCGATATGATAGTATGCTATTTGGTTTGAGTTTATCTTAACATGTGTATATTTTACTTGTTATTACATATCTTTTATTCATGTTGATAAAGCCCGTAGGATCATTGCTAGACAACCTGTGCTGTGATGGCGATCATACTTGTGGGAGCTAGGTAGTCGGTACGCACTGTAAGTCCATGCTACCTCTCCCGGTACTTTCGGGCATGCGGAATATGACGAAAAACAATTTTTCTAGAGGTGGTAACATGGACTCAAAACCGGATCTTTGTTAAACATCTAACTAACAACCTAACTAGGAGTTGTTAACTACTCGGTTAGGGGGTTATACCTTTGTTTCTTGAACTCCTTCGTCTTCAAGCCTCGATGGTTGTCCGGATCAGCTTCACCCCGTCGTCTCCTTGCGCCGAAGATAGATCCACCTGAAAGCTTCTACCTTTGGCTTCTTCTTCGGTCTTTGAAGAAACTAGTTCACTTGGTTTGCTAAACCTTATGAATTAGAATGAGTAGAGAAGAGTGTGTTGGGATATTACTCTATGGTTCTTGGTTCTCAACACATGGGACAAGTGAACCATAAACTCAAGAGAGGGAGAGCAAGAGGAAGAAGATGAGAGCTCAAGAACAAGAGAGAGAGTGAGAATGATAGAATAAGAGAAGACTTTTCTCTCTTGGCTCTCATAATCCAAAGCCAACATCACAATAATAGTAATCAAGTATTGTGTAAATGGTTTAAGCTACAATAGCCATATCATTTCATGCACTCATTTCTCACAAGAGAAACAAGCAAGTAAAAAGTCTTTGCCATGAAATGATAGCCATTGTCATCATGATGGTCAACTAGTCAAACCTACTCAACCGGTCAACAAAGTCAACAAGTCAACAAAGTCAACCCCTCAACAACCATGTCACCATAATACTTAATTAATATTATTGTTAAACATATATCATATTCTCATTAGGGTTGAGCAAAAAGTCAACAGTCAACAGTCAACGGTCAACAACCCTAATGAGAATCCTCTGCCTCTGTCTCTCCGTCAACTGTGCATACACACCCGTATCCGCGTTCCGAGGAACACGAATACAAACTGGATAAATCCAATCCCAAAACGTACACTAGGATCTGGCTTAAACCAAAGCCCGCTAGTGTTAACTATCCCGACACTAAACGTGCACAAGTGCACGGATGTGACTGAACCCTGTCGCAAAACCATGCGACCTGTCGCAAAACCATGCGACCTCTACTCTTTTGCCTAAAGGCGAATAGCTTTCTGTGTGGGACTCTAAATTCTCGACACTATGCTGGTAGTGGGTTTAACCACAGAACGCAAGTGGCACTAGCTGTGCGTAACGGTCCCCAGGTAGATGCCGACAAGAAGACTGACGAGGTGAAACCATTCTGAACTCCTACTGAGCCTGAATGTGACAATCTCCATGCAGTTCGGTCTGTTCGTCTGATACATCGCATGGCGGGCCTAGGGGGCGGTAAACGTCAGTCCCCTAATAGCGGTACAATTCGTGTCGGAGTGAAGCCCAAAACACCCTGAGATAACACTGGAAGCCTACCAGTATATCTCGATTGCCCTGGCCAGGGACTACTCGTGTAATGGCTCTCCTAGACACAGCGCGATGTCAACCCCCAATACCGGGAGAGATGAATCCTGTCTAACCGTCACTGCCTCCAAGTGCTTCGGGACTGTACCCAACTACTACCTGTTTGCACGACTCCTTTGAGCCATGGTAGGGCAGTAATCAAAGTACAGTGGGAACACACTCGAGGCGAAGTGACAGTGTCAAGTCAGTAGACTAAGCTGTACTCATGTCACCTGGGAACTGATAACTGACGATAGGTATAATACCAACCGGTCAGTTCCCGACGAGTCCTGTCCAGTGTACTCGTAACCCAACGAGCATCCGTATACTATCTCCAGTACGACGTACTGATGGCTGTGGGACAGACCATCTCCCACTCTTGGATGAGAAGCGCATGCGCTAGTCTACTCCGGAGTATCGATGCCCTGTCTCGATAGTCCTGCGACTAGGGACCTGCATAAGGATGTGCTTATAGATTACCCAGCCCCCACTAGTGTGGCTGCCATCACAACGCTGGTAATCATGCAAAGATCCTAAGGGCTCCACTAATGTGCATAGGTGATATACTAAAATAAACACATGTACACATTGAAGTAGAAATAAACCAAGTAGCATACTACTATTTTGAGCAAAATTGTATATACAAGATGAATATCCCAAGCTTCCATTAAGTAATATACAAACTAGTATGATACAGTAATGGCCTCTAGGGCATATACACTAACAATCTCCCACTTGCACTAAGGCCATGTACTGGCGTATCGAAGACCTATCATCTCGATCAGCCGCTCGAACTGAGTCTGGGGAAAGGCCTTGGTGAATGGATCTGCAGTGTTATCTTCTGAAGCGACCCTCCGAACCTCGATCTCCTGGCGATCCACGATCTCCCTGATCAGGTGATACCGCCTCAAGATGTGTCTGGATCTCTGATGGGACCTGGGTTCCTTCGCTAAAGCTATAGCGCCGTTGTTGTCGCAATACAGAGGTATTGGATCAACAATGGACGGAACCACCTGAAGTTCTTTCAAGAACTTCCTCATCCAGACAGCCTCTTTTGCGGCATCAGATGCAGCGATGTATTCCGCTTCCATTGTCGAGTCTGCAACGATTTCCTGTTTGGAACTCTTCCAACACACCGCCCCTCCATTGAGGGTAAAGACAAAACCCGACATGGACTTGGAATCATCCTTGTCACTCTGGAAGCTGGAGTCAGCAAAGGCCTCGATCTGGAGGTCTTTTCCGCCATACACCAAGAACATCTCCTTAGTCCTTCTTAGGTACTTGAGAATGTTCTTTACCGCTATCCAATGTTTCTCCCCAGGGTTTGACTGATACCGGCTTACCACACTCAGTGCATAAGCTACATCCGGTCTAGTACACAACATCGCATATATTATAGAGCCTACCGCAGAAGCGTAGGGTATAATAGACATGCGATCCCTCTCCAAATCAGTCTTGGGAGACATCTCTTTAGAGAGGGTGATCCCGTGACAAGCCGGTAGGTTACCGCGCTTGGAATCTTCCATACTGAATCTCTTCAGTATGGTGTCGATGTACCTGGACTGAGAAAGTCCTAATATCCTCTTGGATCTATCACGATGGATCCGGATCCCCAGGATGTAAGAGGCATCACCCAGGTCTTTCATGGAGAACCTGTGTGACAAGAACCCCTTGACAGATTGTAGCATAGGAATGTCATTTCCTATTAAGAGAATGTCATCCACGTATAAAACGAGGAATACTACAGTTCTCGCTACAAATCTACTATAGATGCATGGTTCATCTGGATTTTTGATAAAGCCAAATTCCTTGACCGTCTCATCAAAACAGATGTTCCAACTCCGCGATGCCTGCTTTAGTCCATAGATGGACTTAAGTAACTGGCACACCTTTCCGCTGCTCCCACTCTGAATGAAACCCTCTGGTTGGTCCATATAGACACACTCCTCTAAATTTCCATTTAGAAAAGCGGTCTTTACGTCCATTTGCCAGATCTCATAATCGTGGAAGGCAGCAATGGCAAGAAGGATCCGAATGGATTTTAGCATAGCTACTGGAGAAAAGGTCTCGTCATAGTCCAAACCAGGTCTTTGACGAAAACCCTTTGCAACCAGTCTAGCTTTATAGGTCTCAACCTGTCCATCTACTCCAATCTTCCTTTTGAAGATCCACTTGCATCCTACGGGTTTTACCCCGTCTGGAGCAATGTCCAACGTCCATACTTTGTTGGTGTACATGGACTCCATTTCGGTCCGCATTGCATCCATCCATTTTACCGAGTCGACGCTCTAAACGGCTTGCTGGAAGCTAGTAGGCTCATCATAATCTATGATGCAATCCTCTCTATCCCCATCTATGAGAAAACCGTAGTATCTCTCGGGCGGATGAGACTGCCTACTACTCCTGCGGAGCGGCGTAGGAATGTCCTGTTCTTTTGAACCCTCTGGTTCCACTAAGCTTTCAGTAATAGTCTGTGGTTCTGGAATTTCTTCCAGTTCTATTTTGCTCCTACTTGTTTCTTTTTCTAAGAACTGGTGTTCCAGAAAATGGGCATTACGAGAAACAATGATCTTTTGTTCCTCTGCGTAATAGAAGAGATACCCCTTGGAATTCTTTGGGTATCCCACAAACTTGCACAGTACTGAGCGTGCCTCGAGCTTGTCCGCATGCTGCTTTTTGACAAAAGCTGGACTTCCCCATGTCTTAATGTGATTAAGATAGGGTCTCTTCCCACACCACATCTCATATGGTGTAGTAGGCACAGTCTTAGTTGGAACTCGGTTCAAAAGGTATGCAGCTGATTCTAGCGCATACCCCCAGAATGATCACGGTAACTCAGCGTTACTCATCATGGACCGTACCATATCCAATAGGGTGCGGTTCCGTCTCTCCGATACACCGTTATGTTGCGGAGTGTATGGAGGAGTAAGCCGAGAGAGAATTCCGTTCTCTTTTAAATAGTCCAGGAACTCGGCACTCAAGTATTCACCACCTCTATCCGATCTTAGAATCTTGATACTTTTGCCGGTTTGTTTTTCTACTTCATTCTTATATTCCTGGAATTTTCCAAAGGCTTCGGACTTATGTTTCATTAAGAAGACATAACCGTACCTTGAAAAGTCATCCGTAAAAGTAATGAAGTATGAATAACCGCTTCGCGCATGTGTAGACATTGGACCGTATACGTCGCTGTGTACGAGTCCTAAGAGCTCGCTCGCTCTTACTCCGTGTCCAGTGAATGGAGTTTTTGTCATCTTTCCTTTGAGACAGGATTGACAAGTGGCATATGATTGATATTCGAACGGGTTCAAATATCCTTCTGTATGTAACTTGGTCAACCATCTCTCATTGATGTGACCCAGTCTACAATGCCATAAGAAAGTCTGATTTATTTCCGGAGACTTTCTTTTGTGTGTATTCTGGATATTGAAAATCTGTTGTTGGTTTAATACGTATATACCATTGCTCAATGTACCTGACCCAATCAGAACTTGATTAAGGTGAATGTTTACAACATTGCTTACAAACGCAAATTCATAACCTTCTTTAGAAACCAAAGATACAGAAATGATATTACAAGTTGCGTTGGGTACAAAAAAGCAATTACGCAAAACCAAAACATGTCCATCTGACATTCCCAGGTGATAGTCCCCCACGGCCTTAGCATCCATGCTAGCTCCGTTTGCAACTTTGAGGGTCATGTCACCTGCCTTCAAAATCCTACGGTTTCTCAACGCCTGCAAAGAATTACAGATATGAGATCCTGATCCGGTATCCAATACCCAGGAAGTAGAGTTTATTGAAAGACAGTTTTCAATAACATACACACCTGAAGCTGAAGCCGCAACCTGCTTCAGATCCCGTGTTCTGGCCTTCCAAGCCCTGCAATCATTTTTCCAGTGTCCCTTCTTATGACAATAGAAGCATTCTTCCTTATCCACAAGCTTTCCCACTTTCTTTGTTGCTTTTGCCTTTCCCTTCGTATCCACTTTACTAACACCGCCCCTTGGTTTGGCGGGGGCTTTCTTCTTCTTTCCCTTGGCTTTCGCCTTGGACCTAGAAGAGGAAGATCCTCCTACAAACAAAGTGGATGTTTCCCTACCTTTCTTTAGGGTGCCCTCTGCGCTCCTCAGCATGTTGAGGAGTTCTGAAAGTTCAACTTCCTTTTCTTGTAAGTTGAAGTTCAGGATAAACTGGGCGTAAGTGGAAGGAAGGGACTGGAGAATCAAGTTCGTATAGAGCTCATTCTTCAACGTGGTCCCAAGGTCCGCGAGCTCTTCTATGTAGCCAATCATTTTAAGCACGTGTTCCGCTACCGATGATCCGACAGCCAACCTTGCCGAAAATAACTTCTTCGACACTTCGTATCTTGCGATACGAGACTTCTCTCCATACAGTTCTTTTGTATGGAGAAATATGGATTCGAGGTCCATATTCTCATGCCTCCTCTGATGTTCGTTGTCCATAGAGGCAAGCCCGAGGCATTTGGCCTTCGCGCAATCGATCTCCCAAGTCTTACGGATTTTCTTATCTGCGACGCTGGAGGTGGGACCTGGGACAGGGGGAGCTTTGGTGGTAAGAAGATACCCCAGCTTGTCGTAAGTGATTGCCATCTTGACATTCCTGAGCCAATCTTTATAGTTTGGCCCTGTCAGTATGTTTTTATCTAGGAGTAACTTAAGTCCAGTCATGTCGATTGGTCGCTGCAATTAGGAGAGAGAAGAAACACTCAGCATGATGCTCTTGCAAGTTTAGAATGGTTTTTAGTTTGTCTAAACAGGATAGCTCCCACTGTTTCTCGAATCCCTCCTCAAACCAAAAAGGAAGAATTAGTCAGGATCAATCTCACCATACAATAATTGCTTAACCGTTCAGCCAGGCTAGTGTCGGTACTTCGAGGGAGGTTTTCCAACGCTTTCGCGAAGTTCCTTAATTTAAGAACCTCTTTTCCCTGGGGGCGTAGCCCCGCTAACACCTTTCTAGACACCTACTAGGTTTATAGCATTGATCGTTTAGTGAGAAATTTCCCGAGAAGTAGCATATACTCACAGTAGGATCGGGATCCAAATATCATCGCGTGACGAAACTGAAGGAATCCTACCAGAATCATCACACTCCAAATGGTATGCAACACTAGCAAGTTTCAGTTCTTTTGAAACTCCCGATGTGTATTTTTGCCCCATGCTCTTATGACCTTGACTTTGGACAAAATATCATAAGTCACATGTCAAGTTCTACCCGTCATTCTCCAGGTTAATTTGGATCCACCCGTACCTACCCTTGACTTTGGCCAAAATGGCAGTACGACTGTCCCAAACCAACGCATCTATCTATGCTACACATGAATACCCAATAGCTACCAATCACTATGCCTTAACTTTGGCCAACATACATAGCTTGAATACTATTGACTTATTCATGTGAAACGACGGAGGGCTACAAATGGTTTTGGCAAAACTGTGAACGTAGTGAACTTGATATAATCGATGGAACGAGATAGCTTTTAAAAAAGGAGTGGCTCAAGCTCCGCATTTAAAAGTTAGTTTTGAAAAGAACCGAGTGGTTTTTCGAAAGTGTTCCAACGACTTTTACTTGGTTTATTTTCTTGCATTAGTTCTTTTAATGCATGATATTCTTGCATTAGTTCTTTTAATGCGTCCCATCATTTAATCCTACCATTGCAGAGAACAACCAAAATATGACGAACGCTTATGCCATTCGCATTCGCCACGGGGCTCCGTCATTACCCGTTAGGTTACTTAACTAACGACAGAGCGGGGGCTGGGCTAGCGCGGCTGTAAAACATAAGCAACGCCTAAATAATATCATATATAGATATATTGCAATGATAGCCATTTCAGATCACAGATGAACACAATGGATATACTAGAAACCCGCAATTCGTACGAGCCTGTAACGAAAAGCAGATTACACGGTCGTGGTGAATAGCCAATACCCCACCCAAGACCCCTACGGGTGCGGCAAACTACCCGCCAAGTACCCGAAGCGAAGCAACCTCCCTCATCCCCGTGAGTAGGCCACTCGGCACTTCGGCATACCCGGTAGTTTGTGCACCCCCTCCATGGGTCTATCCTAGGAGCAAAAACAGTAAAAAGAAATTATACAATGACGGCTACAACCCCGACCCGGTTGTGCGGCCATACAAATAATTATTACATCAATTTACAAATTTACATGAATTGAAAGAAAAGAAAACTCTCGCCTCACAACCCCCGGCAATTCACCCGCGACAATCCAATGAATTCATATACACATTCCAATAACATTACAGATCACAGATTTGTATAACCCCCACTAATCGACATATAGCGATTAGCAGACGTTCAATACAAATATCACATCACAAATAAACCCGTCAGCTTAAGTCTTTAGAAGTTCGATCAAAAATACGGATTTTTAGGCCCCAAACACAAAATTTTCGTTCTGGAAAATCTGGGCTAAAAAGACATATTCCAAAAATCCCAAAATACCCCACTGAACAAACTGCAACCAAAATTTCCCACTGCCGAGTCAACTCGGCCGCGGAACCGCGGCGGGAGCGTTTCCGCGGCGCTTTGATCGGTTCAATGGACGAAATTTTAGCAGTTTGTTATAAAAACCTTGAGCCGAATTTTAGAGTATGATTTATCATTTTTGGAACAGAGGAAAAATTCGACAGCAAGCATGATATCGGGGTTCATTTCGGGACTTTTTCTTTGATCGATCTTCTAGCTACTTTGCTAACATGTTAGATAGAGTTTAACTAGGCTCTGATACCTCTGTAAGTCCATGCTACCTCTCCCGGTACTTTCGGGCATGCAGAATTTGACGAGAAACAATTTTTCTAGAGGTGGTAACATGGACTCAAAACCGGATCTTTGTTAAACATCTAACTAACAACCTAAGTAGGAGTTGTTAACTACTCGGTTAGGGGGTTATACCTTTGTTTCTTGAACTCCTTCTTCTTCAAGCCTCGATGGTTGTCCGGATCGGCTTCACCCCGTCGTCTCCTTGCGCCGAAGATAGATCCACCTGAAAGCTTCTACCTTTGGCTTCTTCTTCGGTCTTTGAAGAAACTAGTTCACTTGGTTTGCTAAACCTTATGAACTAGAATGAGTAGAGAAGAGTGTGTTGGGATTTTACTCTATGGTTCTTAGTTCTCAACACATGAGAAAAGTGAACCATAAACTCAAGAGAGGGAGAGCAAGAGGAAGGAGATGAGAGCTCAAGAACAAGAGAGAGAGTGAGAATGATAGAATGAGAGAAGACTTTTCTCTCTTGGCTCTCATAATCCAAAGCCATCATCACAATAATAGTAATCAAGTATTGTGTAAATGGTTTAAGCTACAATAGCCATATCATTTTATGCACTCATTTCTCACAAGAGAAACAAGCAAGTAAAAAGTCTTTGCCATAAAATGATAGCCATTGTCATCATGATGGTCAACTAGTCAAACCTACTCAACCAGTCAACAAAGTCAACAAGTCAACAAAGTCAACCCCTCAACAACCTTGTCACCATAATACTTAATTAATATTATTGTTAATCATATATCATATTCTCATTAGGGTTGAGCAAAAAGTCAATAGTCAACAGTCAACGGTCAACAACCCTAATGAGAATCCTCTGCCTCTGTCTCTCCGTCAACTGTGCATACACACCCGTATCCGCGTTCCGAGGAACACGAATACAAACTGGATAAATCCAATCCCAAAACGTACACTAGGATCTGGCTTAAACCAAAGCCCGCTAGTGTTAACTGTCCCGACACTAAACGTGCACAAGTGCACGGATGTGACTGAACCCTGTCGCAAAACCATGCGACCTGTCGCAAAACCATGCGACCTCTACTCTTTTGCCTAAAGGCGAATAGCTCTCTGTATGGGACTCTAAAGACTCGACACTACGCTGATAGTGGGTTTAACCACAGACCGCAAGCGGCACTAGCTGTGCGTAACGGTCCCCAGGTAGATGCCGACAAGAAGACTGACGAGGTGAAACCCATCTGAACTCCTACTGAGCCTGAATGTGACAATCTCCGTACAGTCCGGTTTGTTCGTCTGATACATCGCATGGCGGGCCTAGGGGGCGGTAAACGTCAGTCCCCTAATAGCGATACAAGTCGTGTCGGAGTGAAGCCCAAAACACCCTGAGATAACACTGGAAGCCTACCAGTATATCTCGATTGCCCTGGCCAGGGACTACTCGTGTAATGGCTCTCCTAGACACAGCGCGATGTCAACCCCCAATACCGGGAGAGATGAATCCTGTCTAACCGTCACTGCCTCCAAGTGCTTCGGGACTGTACCCAACTACTACCTGCTTGCATGACTCCTTTGAGCCGTGGCAGGGTAGTAATCAAAGTACAGTGGGAACACACTCGAGGCGAAGTGACAGTGTCAAGTCAGCGGACTAAGCTGTACTCATGTCACCTGGGAACTGATAACTGACGATAGGTATAATACCAACCGGTTAGTTCCCGATGAGTCCTGTCCAGTGTACTCGTAACCCAACGAGCACCTGTATACTATCTTCAGTACGACGTACTGATGGCTGTGGGACAGACCATCTCCCACTCTGGGATGAGAAGCGCATGCGCTAGTCTACTCTGGAGTATCGATGCCCTGTCTCGATAGTCCTGCGACTAGGGACCTGCATAAGAATATACTTATAGATTACCCAGCCCCCACTAGTGGGACTGCCATCACAACGCTGGTAATCAAGCAAAGATCCTAAGGGCTCCACTAATGTGCATAGGTGATATACTAAAATAAACACATGTACACATTGAAGTAGAAACAAACCAAGTAGCATACTACTATTTTGAGCAAGATTGTATATACAAGGTGAATATCCCAAGCTTCCATTAAGTAATATACAAACTAGTATGATACAG
The DNA here is from genome assembly GCA_030015575.1 of Agapanthus africanus. Taxonomy (NCBI): domain Eukaryota; kingdom Viridiplantae; phylum Streptophyta; class Magnoliopsida; order Asparagales; family Amaryllidaceae; genus Agapanthus; species Agapanthus africanus. The sequence goes on along the minus strand of JASDDO010000029.1, from coordinate 237,882,544 downwards.
TAATGGCCTCTGGGCATATACACTGACACGCACATCCTTAAATGGTCCCTGGTCGTGGGAGTATCTAGACTGGGCATCGATATTACGTAGTAGACTAGTGTATACGTTTCTAGAGCCCGACGAGGGGCAATGGTATAGTCCTGCAACCATTGGTCTTTCGCACCTAATATCGTATACAGGTGCTCACTGGGGATGAGTACACCGGACGGACTAACCGAGAACTTCCAAATGGTACTATACTTATCGTTAGGTGGAAGTTCTCAGGTGACATGAGTACAGGTTAGTCTTTAGACCTGAGATCAGCAGTTGTCTCGTGTGAGTTCCCACTGTGCTTTGATCACTGCCCTACCACGGCTCTACTGAGTCGTGCAAACAGGTTCTGGTTGGGTATAGTCCCGAGCCACATGGAGGTAGTGAGCGATTGTCAGGGATTTGTCTCTCCCGGTATAGGGAGTCGATATCGCACTGTGTTTGATTGGTCAGGACCATAAGACCTTGGCCAAGGCAGTTGGGATTTACTGATAGGCTGATCAGTAGTTTCCCGGATTAGTTCTGAGCCAAATCAGCACGAATTACCTCGTTATTAGGGTTTGACGTTTACCACCCCCAGACCTGTTATGTGATACTTTCTGACGAAGTGACCGGACTATACAGAGATTGTCACGGATAGGCTCAGAAGGGATTCAGATGATTTTGCTCATCAGCCTTCCTTTTCGACAGGTACCTGGATAGTCATTACGTACAGCTAGTGCCACTGACGTGCTTATGGTTATGGATTTATCTAGTTACTCACTGCCGGCGTACTGTCGAGTCTTTAGAGTCCTACACAGAGGGTTTTCCTGGTTCAGGCGAAATGATGTAGTAGCCGTATTGGATACGTGCACGGTCTCGATCGATTAATGTACTTTGTACTCGGACTTTCGATCGGACAGTTGGTAATACTGGCCGTCTCGTGTTTGAGCTGGATTATTAAATCAGGTATTGATTTAATAGTTTACATATATGTATTTCGATATGTATATTCTAGTATTACGTTCTTCGTGTTATTCTATCTCTTTAGGCATTCGTGTTTTTATCCGAATGGAGGTATGTATATACTGCAGACTGTAATCCGTATTTTATTACAGATTACCTTCTAGAAGGTGGCCACTTCATTATGCTTTTTCCCTTTATTTGATAAATGTAAATGAGGTGTAAAGTGTGAGGTATGGGATGAATAAAGATAACCATGCTTCAATAGCTGACAAATGAATTTTTAATTCATTTGTAGTTACTATTGAAGTATGGTTGTTGATTGTTTATTCAAGAAATTCATACACAAAACCATTGAGTTGATTTTCTCTCACATGTATACTTCAAGAAAAAGTCTATACTGTAGATTACTCGGTTTTTTTCAAAACCACTAGTTTTCAAAAGGAGGGGCTTAAACCACTCTTTTTTCAAAACTACTCAGGTTCCTTCAACGATATCAAGTTAATTACGTTAATGGGTTTTTCGCCAAAAATCCAGCTGTAGCACTCTGTCGTTTCAGATAATTAGTACTTAGTATTCGTACTGTGTTTGTTGATTATTCGTCAAGGCACAGTGAACGGTAGCAGAGTAATGATTCTCTGTTGCATAGATAGATGCGATTGGTTAGGACGGTCGCATGATTTTGTTGATTATTTATCAAGGATCATGCGGGTGGGTCTTATGCAATCTTGGATAACGACGGGTTGAACTTGACTGGGACCTTTTGATTTGTCGATTATTCGTCAAGGTCACTTGGGTCGTAGGGGAAAAAACCATATCGGGAGTTTCAAACATACAGGAAACTTGCAGAATTTAGCATACCTTCTGGAGTGTGGTCACTAGAATGGATTCCATCTAGTGCATCACACAATGATAGTTGGATCCCGATCCCACTGATGAGTAGGATTACTCTCGGGAGATTATCTCACTTAACGATCAATGGTATAGACCACGTAGGTGTCTAGAACAGTGTTAGCGGGGCTACGCCTCCAGGAAAAAGAGGTTATGTAATTAAAGAACTTCGTGAAAGAGTTGGAAAACCTGCCTCGAAGTACCGACACTAGACTGGCTGAAAGGTTAAGCAGGTATTATGACGTGCGATTAATCCTGACAAGTTCTTCTTTTAAGGTTTGAAGAAGAATATATGGAAACAGTTGGAGCCATCCTGATTAGATAAACTAATAACCAATCTAATTTTGAAAGAGCGCACGCTGAGTGTTTCTTTTCTCTCTCACTCCAGGTAACAGCTATTTCACGCCCTAATAAAGATAATAAAATGTATCGCTTAACCGATCCGAATTCTTATTCGGGGCTGGGGAACGTCGGTTCGGCTCTAACTTATGACAACAGTCATAAGTGTGAGCAAGGGAAAGAGAATTGTTTGAATTCCTTGATGACCCCATCGAAGAAGAAACATACTATTGTGTCTTCTTCAGCTGTTCTTGTTATTGAGAACTGTTTTTCGGTCAGTCCTGTAAGTGCACGGTGGCGCCCCGGCCGTCAATCCGACGCCGGAATGCAGAAACGAAACTTTTTACGAACATGTGAACCGGCACCACCGCGCACAAAAATCCCGGATCGGGCCATTAATCCAATCCTAGCTAACTAAAGAACGGGTAGAGAGATATACCGAGCGATCCATGTCCTACGGTCTTCTCGTCGTCGTCCCGATCTCCCCGCGGAATCTCCGATCTTCGCCTCCTCACCGGAATGGCACCACGTCACCGGCTTCTTTTACGGGCTCCCACCTCTGGACCGAGGCAACTCGGGCATGAAGTTGGTGAGCCGATGTGCCCAAGAATCGCTGTAGGTTAACTGTAGAATGATTTGTCCCATTTGGGGTTGTATGAAGTTGCCCTTTTAGTGGAGGAATGAGTTGTGGAATTTTGTTATGAACTTGGGGATTTTTGCAAGCATGAAGAGAACCAAAAATCCCCACCAAAAAAAATGGGCAGCCCTCATCAAGGAATTGGCCGGCCATTCATCTAGGAGAGAAAAGAGAGGAGAGAGTATGGATCAAAAATGAGTGAGCCCTCATACTGCAAGAGAGAGAAAAAGTCATCATGAGAAAAAATCATTACTACAAAGCCTCCACTCCATCACCTAATCATATTCAAAAAGTCAAGCAATCATGATGTGAAGAAGTCAAATGATGGTGCAACCATCATGGAGCAACAATATGCAAAGACCACCCACCACAATGCCAATTTGCACAATTGCAAATAAGCCCTCCTCCACCATTTTTCAGCCAATAAAAGAAACAAAGGAAATTGGCCGAAATGGAAAGCAAACTGGCAACTTCATAAAACTGATCCCGTAATAAATTACAGGAAACCCCGCTACTGTATATACATACCCGCATTTGCATTCCGACCGAACACAAATGCAATGAGACAAAATCTACACTGTACTATACTAGGATCCGGCTTAAACCAAAGCACGCTACTATAATCCGTCCGATCATGATCCGTGCAATACAGTACGTATATGATCGAACCCTGCCATATCTCCATACGGCCTCTACAGTTTTTCGCCCGAAACTTGAGAAAACGGTCTTTGGGGGACTCTAAAGACTCGTCAATACTTTGGCTGTGGATTTAACCACTAGCACGTCAGAGGTATTAGCCTATAGGTAACGGGCTACCAGGTATTGACCAAAAGGGACGTCGATGAGCGAACTCATCATGACACCCTACTGAGCCTGCCAATGACAATATCCGTACAGTCCGGTCCGTTCGTCTATGAGCATCGCATGGCGGGCCTAGGGGATTGGTAAAAGTCAGACCCCCAAAAGCGGTACAAGTCATGTCGGAGTGTAGCCCAGAACACCCTGAGATACTACTGGAATACCTACAAGTAAATCTCCTGTCTTGGCCAAGGACTTCGTGTAAGGGCTCTCCTAGACACAGCGCGACCTCACCCCCAATACCGGGAGAGACGAACCCCTGCAGATCCGCTCACTGTCTCCATGTGGCTCGGGACTGTACCCAACTAAAACTTGTTTGCACGTCTCCTTTGAGCGTGGAAGGGTAGTAATCAAAGTACAGTGGGAACTCACACGAGACAAATGATGATCTCAGGTCGATGAACTAACCTGTACACATGTCACCAGGGAACTGCTATTTGACGTCAGGTATAAGACCAATTAGCATGTTCCCGGCGAGTCCTGTCCGGTGTAATCATAACCTAATGAGCACCTGTATACATCTTAGGTGAACCAACTGACACCAGTGGCTTGTGAGATCGTCCACCGCCCCTCGTCGGGGTCTCGACTGTATACACTAGTCTACTCTGAAGTATCGATGCCCTGTCTCGAAACTCCCATGACTAGGGACCTTTTAAGGATGTGCTTATAGACTACCAGCTCCCACGTATATGATCGCCCTCATACTGCTGGCAGTCAAGCAAGAATCCTAGGGGCTCTATCAACGTACAATAGTGACCTGTAAGGTCACCTAAAGCAGTACACGATGATAAAGATGAACCAGATAGCATACTATCATCTTTAGTAAGACTGTCCTGTCGGGATAGGTCCTCCATCAATCATTGCAATCACGTGCCTGTGATCCAATAATTGACTCTGAGGGCATAATCTCCAACAATCTCCCACTTGCACTCAAGGCTAATTATTGCGATGTCGCATACTCACAGCCCGTGTGATACCGAACACCCAACTCCTCTACAGATCAGTCTTACAAAACAGGTTTGCGAAACTAATGTGTTCGAGGAATAGCCTCATTGAGTGGATCCGCCTTGATGTTTCTTTCTTTGTCTCTCTATATCTCAAGTTCGCGGAGAAAGCCATCTCACAAAATGGGCAATACCTATCTTAGAATGTGTCTGGATGTCAGATGGGACCTAGCTCATAAATAAACTCCAAATCCGAACTTCTTAGACTGTATCGTCAACTGAACTTAATCAGTATCCTGCGTCATGCCTCCCTCAGTATCCCTTTGGACCACCTGTCCAAAATACTGCCCTTCGTCAGAAGGAAAACTATAACTCTGACAACCAATCTGTCATCCAGGTCACCTTGGAAGCCTGGAATGATAACCGTCTCCTGAAAGAGACAGTTGTTATCATATCCCTAGAACATTCACTTATGTTCTAAAACTGCTTCAGTTCGTTTCTCCAGGATTGGATCAATATCAATTTATTGCATCTACTGTAAAAACAACATCTGGTGTGGTACTTGATATCTCATGATTGACTCAATTGCCTAAGCAAGTGATCTGCCAATCATGCACATCCCTCTCCCCTTAAGTCTGCAGGACACCTTTAGAGAGGGTGACTCCATCACCTGCAGGTACACCACCATGCCAGGAGTCCTCCATTCTAAAACACCTTTAGAATGCTGTCTAAGTACCCTGATTGGGAAACCACCCAAATCTAGATCTATAGATCTAGTAACCAGAATGTCTTGATATTCTATCCAAGTCCCATTTGGAGAAACCACTGTGTGACAACCAAAGTATAACCGATCGTAGTATAGGAATGTCACTTCCTACTCTGTGTATGTCATCCAAATACCAGGACATCACACCCTACTACCTTCTTAACATATCCATCCCCTATTCTGATGAAGTCAAACCTATGACTGTCACATCAGAAATAGATGATCTATCTCCGCTATATCTGCTTTAGTCTATAAATAGACATAAGCCTCTTGTCCACCTATGCTTCCGCTGCTCCCACTGACTACGACAACCCTCTGGAAGAGTCATATACACGTGTACTTCTAAAGCCAGTTCAGAACGACGCTATACTCATCCTCCTGCCGGATCTCATAGTCTGGAACAACAGCAATGGCAAGTCTGGGTAAACAAGAACCTCCCTGTCACCGTCCTTGAGGCTACCGGAGTACCTCTCGGGTGCCTGAGGTTACCCACTATATCTGCGGAGTGGCCAATGGAATGTCAAGCCATATTGAATCTTTAGGTTCCTATCAAACTTTCAGTAATCGTTTGCGGTTCTGGAATCACATCCAGTTCTACCATACTCCCACTACTGTTTTCTGAAAAAATCCATTTTTGTTAAAACTGTGGCGAGTCAAGAACAATATCACTATTGATCTTCCAGATGGTAGAAAGTCAACCCTCGTCATAGCCTGGGTCAACCCACAAACAACCATTAAAGAAACGTGCCTTGACTTATCCAGAGTCTGGTTTTAAGCATAAGCCGGACAACTCCCCGTACCTTAACATCGTTAAGATATGAACTGTTTTATATCCAATATAGAACCAGAGGCACTGATTTAATTGAACTAGATTCAAATCATACAGCTGTCTTCAGTGCATGTAAACTAAATGGAAGGAGGTCGATCAGCGTTACTCAACTTAGGAGTACTTCCAATTATGAGTAACCTGAAGGAGAAGCAAGTTCTCTTGATCATTACTATCAACTGAATACCATGCACAAGTATTTACATCTCCGATCACCTTGAAGAATCCCGACACTTGCAACACTTGGTTCTCTACTCTATTCTTATACCTATAACTTCTCAAAACTCAGACCTTGTGTTTCTACGAAACACTTGCCTAAGAACTATAGAAGTCATAAGTAAACCGAATATAGTATGAGGACCAACCTCTCTGTCCTAATGGACAACATACAATAATCTGTATAAGTCCATTGAGTCTAATAACTCATTCCCTGTGTGTCGTAGGTTGAAAACTGTACTTATGGTTAAGAAGAATTACACCGCTGTTCAATGCCCCTTACCTAACCATCCACTGATATAGGTAAATGTCATAGACATAATTTCAAAAAGTTATATCTCACTCTATAAAAATAGTCATACAGATATATCAATTTGAAATTGGTGCATAACAGCGGATATTCAAAACCAAATATTTGCCGTCCGGCAAACAACCCAGGTAACTTCCTCAAATATCACCGATTACAACGAATCCCGATATAATGAGGATGATCACCTAATTCCCAATAACTTACTCCCACTCATCATCTGTAAAACCATACAGATGTGAGAATCATTGGTAAATACATACCCTGGAGTAAGGACTAATTGGGAAATCAGTTTTCTTTTAACAATACACAGTGAAACTGAAACATTGAAATGTTTCGATGGGGTATTCTGGTATTCCTAGTAATGCCTTTTCCATTATCCAGATTCACAACTGTTACCGTATATTTCTATGCCATCTCTCCAAATCCCTTCATATGTTTTTAGTCATTACCTTCTGTACACCCCTTTAGGCCAAATGGTTTTCTTCCTTCCCTACCGTTCGGCACCGGCCTATGGTTTGGAAGAAGACTATCCAATAAGCATAATGGGAGTACTGTCCTAATCCTAGGAGCACTCGCAATGCGAGAGAAGATGAAGATAAAAGACAACCGAATAAACCTTATTCCTATTTCTCCTGAACCAGAATCCATCCCCGAACTGGAGCAAGTTCCTTTTGAGTTCGTATATAACCATACGATGGAGTATCCAATAAACTGTGGATCTTCGTAGTGATACGGAGTGTCGTGGAGAAATACAAAGGTGATTTAGGATTGGCGAAGAAATACTTGGTTTGGTCGTGAATAGCAGTCGCAGTTTACTTTGCCCTCTTACTAGTCCCTTGATATGTCTTTACTTAATACTTTCTGTACACCATCATTATGCTAATTGGTTTTCTTCATTCCCCACTGTTCGGCACCAGCCTAAGGTTTGGAAGAAGACTATCCAATTTGCGTAATAGGTGTACTATCTCCTAAACCAAGGAGTACTCGCAACCTGAGAGAAGGTAAAAGGAAAAGACAACTGAATAGTCCTATCCGTTTTCTCCAGAACCAGAAACCGTCCTCAAATAAATTCCTTCGAGTTCGTATATAACCATACAATGGTTTTATCCAATGGAAGTGGACGTTCGTAGTAATACGGGATGTCCTGGAGAAAAGGGTAAAAGTAGGAGTGGCAATGAAGTTTGCAACTCTGATAATCCAAAAGCCAATGTTTCAGAAGGTTCGGTCAACTTGGTCACTGAGTCATTGTCTTAGGGTCCGGTCAATGGTCGCAGCCAAAGAAAGAGAGAGAAAAGAAACACTCAGCGTGCACTCTAACCTTGATCAGAATGGTTACCAATTTATCTAATCTGGAAACCTCCCACTGTACCGTAAAATTCTCCTCCAAACCTGAAAGAAGAATTAGTCGGGATCACCCGAGGAGTAAACCAACTCATCAGTGGGAATCGGGATCCAACTATCATCGCATGATAACGTGACGAAATCCGCTCACATTATCACACTCCAGAAGGTATGCGCATATCTGGCAAGTTTCAGTTTCTTTAGAAACTCCCGATGTGATTTTTGCCCCATGCTCTTATGACCTTGACTTTGGCCAACAAATCATAAGTCACATGTCAAGTTCTACTCGTCATTCTCCAGGTTAATTTGAACCCACCCATACCTACCCTTGACTTTGGCCAACAAGGCAGTACGACTGTCCCAAACCAACGCATCTATCTATGCCGCCTATGAATACCCAATAGCTACCAAACACTGTGCCGTGACTTTCGCCAACAAACACAGGTTGAATACTGTTGACTATCCATATGAAACGACGGAGGGCTACGAATGGTTTCTGGCGAAAACCTTTAACGTAATGAAATTGATATCGTTGATGGTATCTATGTGCTTAATCAAAACACAGTTCTCAGTATACAAAACACACGCAAGAGGAAGAGTTCAGATTTGAACAAATCCTACTTGTGCCATTATAGACTTGGTCATATCAGAGTGAAAAGACTGAGTAAGTTGCATAAAGATGGACTTTTGGATACGTTCGAATTTTCATCCTATGAAACTTGTCAATCTTTTCTCAAAGGAAAGATGACCAAATCTCCGTTCACGGGACACGGAGAAAGAGCAGCAGAGCTCTTAGGATTCATACACAGTGATGTATGTGGTCCAATATCTATATATGCAAGGGGTGGGTTCTCATACTTCATTACATTCACTGACGATCTCTCTAGGTTCGGATATGTGTATCTTATGAAACATAAATCTCAAGCTTTTGAGAAATTCAAAGATTTCAGAAATGAAGTAGAGAACCAGACTGGCAAAACTATAAAGATCCTCCGATCTGATAGAGGAGAGGAGTAATTAAGCACGGAATTCCTAGAATACCTAAAAGAGAATGGAATTCTCTCTCAGCTTACTCCTCCGTATACACCATAGCACAACGGTGTATCAGAGCGGAGGAACCGTACCCTATTGGATATGGTTCGCTCCATGATGAGTAATGCTAAGTTGCCTTTTTCATTCTGGGGACATGCGCTTCAAATAGTGGCATATCTTTTGAATCAAGTCCATCCAAATTCGTGCCTAAGACTCCATATTAAATACGGAGTAGTAAGAAACCATGTCTTAAATTTATTAAGATATGGGGTTTTCCGGCCTATGTGAAAACACAGAAACCGGACGAACTTCAGGCATGATCAGTTCTATGTAAATTTGTGGGATATCCTAAGAATTCACTAGGATATCTGTTCAACCACACTGAGGAACAGAAGGTGTTTTTATCTCGCCACGCTACCTTCTTGGAAAGGGAGTTTCTTGCAAAAGAAACTAGTAGGAGTACGGTAGAACTGGAAGAAACTTCTGAACCACAAAATGTAACTATTGGTTTGGAGGAACCGTTGGATTCAGAAGTCCCAGACGAACCTCAGCCACTCCGTAGATCTGGTAGGATTTCTCATCCGCCCGAGAGATACTACGGTTTTCTCATAGATGGGGATCGAGAGGATTGCATCATAGAAGAAGATGATCTTACCAGTTTCAGGCAGGCCATTATCAGTAGGGACTCTGATAAGTGGTTGGATGCTATGTGATCCGAGATGGAGTCTATATACACTAATAAAGTGTGGACCTTGGATATTTCTTAACCTGGGGTAAAACTCGTTGGATGTAAATAGATCTATAAAAGGAAACTTGATGTAGATGGGTTGGTTGAAACCTACAAGGCTAGACTCGTTGCAAAAGGTTTTCGTCAAAAACCAGGAGTGGACTATGATGAAACCTTTTCTCCAGTGGCTATGCTCAAATCCATTCGGATTCTACTTGCCATTGCTACCTTCCATGACTATGAGATCTGGCAGATTGACGTAAAAACGACTTTTCTAAACGAAAGTTTAGAAGAGTGCGTTTATATGGATCATCCGGAAGGTTTCGTAGACAGTGGGAGCAGCAGGAAGGTGTGCAAGTTGCTTAAATCCATTTACGGATTAAAGTAGGCATCACAGAGCTAGAACATCTGTTTTGATGAAACGGTCAAGGAATTTGACTTCATCAAGAACGAGGATGAGCCTTGTATTTATAAGAAGATTGTAGGACGAACTATCATGTTCCTAGTCTTGTACATGGATGACGTTCTTTTGATAGGAAATGACATTCCTATGCTGCAATCGGTCAAGATATTCTTATCACAAAGGTTCTCCATGAAGGACCTGGGAGATGCCTCGTACATTTTGGGGATTAATATTTACAGAGATAGATCCAAGAGATTACTCGGACTCTCGCAGTCCAGGTAAATAGAGACAGCACTAAAGAGATTTAGTATGGAAGATTCCAAGCGCGGTAACATACTGTCACGACCCGAAAGTACGGAACGTGACCGGCACTTAGATTGCGAAACGTCTAAAGGCGCAACGTAACCTAAGTAAGCCGAAGCCCAGAAATCTAAACCATATAAAAGAAGAAGAAGAAAAGAAAACATGAAGAAAAACAAGTTTAAAAGTATCAGCAAATTTCCCAAAAATTTCGGCAGAGTCTCCTCTGTAAAAACTGGCCCCAAACGGGTACAACAAGTATAATATACATAAACAATAAAAAGCATCCCCAAACGGGAGCTAGCTCAACGCCAACAGGCGGAAACAACCACAACAATACACAATAGTATACAACGCCAAAGGGCGAGGCTCAAAACTCAAAAGAAAACAAAACCACCAGATCAAAATAATACATGCGCGACTTTAAGGTCGAAATAAATAACTGGTGCAATAAATTTATCAAGTAATACAAGTATGGTTAATGGAGCTTACTAGATACAAATGAAAGAATAAAAGTACAATGGTGGTTCAGATACAAGTGAACCAACCTACCGTGCAAATCACCCTGAATGAAATGATGTGCCAGCAAGCTGCCAGGGAAACCTGTACATCGAACCTGTAATAAAATTTGGCACAACGGGGGTGAGTTGCCAACTCGTGAGTAGAAGACATCTACGAAAAGAAATCGAATGCACGACTCTATCCTAGGTCATAATAATACACTACTATGTCCCAATCATCTAGTAATAGCAAGGTAATACTACGTGTAAATGCAGATACTCCGTGCTCGTGTCAGTGCCTCATATAATACTATGTCATATGAATGGATATGCATGCACCATGAATATAAAATAATCAATCCTGAAATCCAGATATATCTGTATAAGAAATTTTTAACAGTTATCATAGTAAAATGTGTATAGGAATCTGAAGTCTCAATAGTAAAATCCATGGAAATCCGTGTCAAGCATCGACACAAACATGTAAATCTCAAGTCTCATAGTCTCAATACCTCGGGCTCCGTCAGTCCGGATCGGCCCATATCATCAAATCTCACGGCAACGGTCGGTATCCTCCGGATTTCCGCCGTGCCAGACATCACCGGTAGGTAGCCTTCCCCTGCTAGGCTCATCGTCTACAACTCGATCTTCTTGCCCCGGGGTACCATACCGGGCCCACCATGTACCCGAGACGGTTCATCCACTCCTCGAATCGGGTCTCGAAATCCAACAGAAAACATGAAATCTCATGGTGGACGACACATACATCACGAGAAAACCGCATCTTGTTTTAAAAAGAGAGGAGGGGAGAGAGAGAAGTTTTTATAATTTCTTGCGGTTTTCCCCAAAAATCCTGAAATCTCATAGAAAACCAAAATCCCAAAATCATGAGTAAGTATATGATAAGTGTCGGCATATGCCTATAATACTGCATGATAACATGGAAATACGAATACATGAATGTCTAAGTGATAAATATCATGTCTATACTAACATCAGAAAGTAATCACAATATTATATCGGTCTAGTTGTTAACTGATTCTATCAATAAAAGATAATATGATCTAAAGTGTACGTGACATAGCAATTACCGATGATGATGTGTGTGAGCCGGCAAATGAGTGTGCGTGGAATATGCGCATCATCGGTAATGGTGCTGGTGTCCTAACCGGTAAGGTTTATACTGATTATAGCAGCATATGTAAGAACATGCATCATTATGATTCCAGTGTGAAAGTAAGAAGGATGTATGTTATCCACTCATTTGATATACCATTACCACTACCACTATATGACTCGAACATAATCTAGTGTCCATCTAACCTCTTAAGGAACAAAACCTAAGAAACTAGTCAATAAGAAACAAGAGTCTACCTAAAGTCTGAATCAATATCTCTAATAGTCGGCGATCCGGCCTCAATAGCGTCACGTACGTAGTACGGCTTCCTCGAATCAAGAGTGCGGATCAATCATCATATTTATGCCTCGTACGGTAAAATCCATCGTACGGCATCCCAATATCAGGGTACGGGTCAAGTATCTCCTAGGTGTCTCATCATTAGTATAATGTCATCATCAACACATCTCATGATCAAGGTGCTAAACTGTGATCGCATACATCAATCATATATCATTGCCATCATAATAAGGATCATTAGTTTATCCTCAGAAATATCATGTCATATGTATCATATCGTCCTCAAGTCACACCTCTATGATATCGACATCAGGTCACACCTATATGATGTCGTAATCAAGTCATACATATCCCATATCGTGATCAATCACAAGTTACAGTCCGGGTACTATTTTAGAGTCCCATGTACCTCAATATCATCACCATCCATTATAATTTAAGTATACATGTTCATTATCTCATTCTCTAATGATCCGCTAACACTTAATACGACTGTATAGCTAAGAATCACGGCATCAAGCCTAGTTACACTGTTTCATCATACCTCGGATATCATATCACATCAATGTATCCCATATACGTGTTGTATATATATATATACCTATACGTCATCCTATATATATATACACATGCACGTATACACCATGTCATGTTTCAGTGTGTGCGTGTGTGTGTTTCTACCTGAAATCTACGAACCTCTTCCAAGGTATTCATCTTCTGATATGTCTTTCTAAATCAGTCTAGTCCAGCTTAGGGTCATTACTAGGGCCCTACTCATTAAGAATCTAGGGTCACATATGGTTTCCTAATGTCAATAAGTACTATTCCTATTCTACGTTGCGGGGGTCCTAAACGCCATCCACCCGACTTTCCCCCGTTGATATGCATCTACTCACCTGGTCCATGTCTGCCGAAGACGGTGTCGCCATCCTCCTTTTCATCGCCCACAGTCCACGTGAGGGGTATCTAAACGCAAACATATAAATAGCATCGTAAACTGAATCACATACAAAAGTCAAAACGACGCAATGAACCAGCATAGGCTAAAACCTATGTCCCGTCCACGCAAAAGAACCAAATATCGCTCGATATCGGCGTACAAACGCCGATGGATCGAGATAAACATCAACAAATATCTCGTAGTTTTAAAACACATTACTTATATTATAAAACATGATTAAATCCATCGAAACCCTAAAATCCATCAAACCGTCCAATTTCGTAAAACCCGAAAATGCCAATTTACCGTTTTTCATCAAAACTTGACATTTAAATGAAACCAATGGTTATAAAACTCATTAAATAGCAATACTAGACTATACAACCCCTTACTTTATTTTTATTACACAATTTTGCATTTATTTGAAATTTCTAGTTTGCAACCTTTAACAATTTTCAACATTTTTTAAGCAAAATACCACAATTCCACCACAAAACGTGATTTTGCATGAATTAATGTATTAAACCACAATTCATGATGATAATGATTTAATGAAACCATAAATTATATTTTTAATCTCATTTATCTAGAAATTTCTAAAATCTAGTCTACAAAATAGCAATTTTTATCACAATTTATCAATTATCAATAGAAACGAGCAATCAAACTAAGTTTTTCTTTCCATTAACATGCTAAAGTTCTCACTAAAACTACAATCTAATGATAGCAACCTTAATTGGAATTTTATATTTCCCACATATATATTTTACAAAAACTAGTTAGCTAAATAGCTTCATTTAAACAATTTTAAATGAAAAATTTACAATTCAACAACCATGCAAGATTTTCCAATTCTAAAAGTGTTAAACTAACTATTATAACCCTAATTAATTAACAAAAATAATAACTTGAATTTACAAACCTAACTTGAATTTTAGAATTTGCAACTAGAATTAATCTAAATAATCTAATTATGCTTTAAAAGAAACATCTAATGGAAATAAAACAAAAGAGATAGATTTATACCTTGACAACCTCAAGTCCAAACAAGAAAATGAGCCTAAAAAATACATGCTTTCCCACTCCAAAATCCATGTAAAGAAGAGTAGAGAATAAAGGGTAGGAAATACATAGGATTTTGTGGATTTTTAATTGAATTTTTAAAGGATTTTTGATGAATTTTGGAGCAAAATAAAATGAGGAAAATGGGGGCTACCATGGGGGGTGAGGCCGGCCATTTTTGGAGGTGAGGGAGAGAAGGAAGAGAGTGACAAAAGTTGTGTAGAAGTCTCCACCAAAATATCACTTCATTATGTCTTTTCATGCATTTATTTATTTTTCTTTTATTTCTTTACTATAGCAACTCAAGAAAACTCTAGAAAATAGGAAAAATTTGCAAATAAATTTTGCATGATACACACTAAATTCTAACATGCCATGGTTCATTTTTACAAATTAAAACCATTCAAATTTGTAATTTACACTAATTTAGTGTAAAAATAAAGCTTATGTTAATATTTAAAATAATTAATTTAGGAAAAATATTTAATTGAACTAAAAATTTATAAGTTGCTAAATAAACACCATTTACTAGTAATTACATAATTAAAATAGGTATTTTTGAATTTATAATGAAAAACAATCACGGTTTGGTTTTACGAAAAATACATTTTGCTTTACCGAAAATCATAAAATTCACTTAAACAATTTTATTCATTTAATTATTTATTTAATTATTTTTAAAACGTTACAATCTTCCCCCTTTAGGAAATTCGGTCCCCGAATTTAAATTAAAACTCCCCTTCCAAATACTAAAACACTTAGCAAACACTCAAGTCGTCGGGGCTCCGAAATCATCATTACATAACTAAAATCAACTCTGTCAAGCATAACGCAATCATCGGAGTTATGGCGAGAATAAAATATCAAAACCCAATATGAAGACCATCATAATATACATCAATCTATAACTTATATTTAGTTCGCATCCTTGTAAAATCGCCTAAACATCATAATAAAAAAAGCATAAAAAAACCCCTCTTGAAAATCGCCGTGCAATGCACGTGTCACGGCATAAGTAGCGGACGTTTAATTTTTTAGAAAAATAGCTATATATATTTATATATATATCTTTTATTTAACATACACGTCCCGCCTGGTTACTAAATCAAATAATAATGATTATGAAAACATACTGCTCAAACTGAAATCAATCCCAATCACATCAATAAAATATCATGTGCGTCCGGTGTGCACTGAAATCGAAACCAAATACAGATATCACGAATACATACAACAACAAAACTAAGTGCAACAGGTGTGCACCAAAAACATCTGTCAAGTGCAACGGGCGTGCACGACTCAATATCAGGTGCATCTAATCTGCACAAAACCCCGATTTAGTGCATCTGGTGTACACAAAATCGCATCAAGTACGCCAAGTATGCGCAAGAATCCTAATCAGGTGCACATGGTGCACGAAAACATACATCGAATACCAAAATCGAAATCACAGCACAAAAATGCATGAAAACTAGGTTGAAACATATGTCAAAATCATATGTAACCCCTATGCACGAAATCAAATCAAAAATCTCAAAATATATAAAACCAAATCAAGTGTACTGGGTGTGTACCAAACAACATCAATACAACTGATATATGAAACACAAATAGAATGAAATGAAGGTACACACATGAAATACCAATCGTAGAACAAAGTCCTCAAAATACCAAAATCCAATCAACGAAAATATGAAATTCAAATCACTAAATCACAATCGTAAACACTATCGTCAATGTCCGCCTCTTTCCTCTGATGTCGATTGCTTCGAACTCGTCTCTTCGTAGCTGTGCTGACTGTGCTACCCACGGCAATACTCATATCTAGAGTCTCCCACGTAGTCGATCCCTTCACTTGATATCCGGACTACATTAAACTTTTCGATCGATCCATCAAAATCCCATAATTCCCCGAGAGCTCAACACTCAAGTACAGTTTAAAAATATCCGGTACATACCCCAGCATCGATGATCCAGCCATAGAAGGGCAAACCCAAGCCTCGCTAATGGCACCGCGGAACTGCCGTAAACCCTAAGGTTCAAGGGCGTTCTCGTGGTCATTATGTCGAGTTAGGGTTTCATTCTTCTAGAGGGTCCATCGAAATACCTGCATGTTCTTCCGAATACTTTAAACTTGGGAAAATGGTTTTCTGATAATCGTTCGAACCCTTTAACTTCATCCGGACGGCATGTGAATACCCTTCATCCGCACGCTAAACAATGCTTCAATCCTCAAGAATAACCAATACCCTAATGGTTATCGCATTCAAGCCGTAGCTCTCTCTGCCCGTGCGCCCGTGGTAACAGAAACCACCCTCCGACATCGACGAAGATAGATCAAAGGAACGAATGAAATACGGTGCAAACAAATGTACATCCTAAGGCTCCTTAAGAAGAGTAGCGTATCGTAAGTATGCCGCAGACCATACCCATGGTACGTTACTTTACCTAAATCGCCTACTCCATCAACCAAGGGTCACCTAGACTTATACAAGGTTAAACCTAGCGCTCTGATACCAACTTTGTCACGACCCGAAAGTACGGAATGTGACCGGCACTTAGATTACGAAACGTCTAAAGGCGCAACGTAACCTAAGTAAGCCGAAGCCCAGAAATCTAAACCATATAAAAGAAGAAGAAGAAAAGAAAACATGAAGAAAAACAAGTTTAAAAGTATCAGCAAATTTCCCAAAAATTTCGGCAGAGTCTCCTCTGTAAAAACTGGCCCCAAACGGGTACAACAAGTATAATATACATAAACAATAAAAAGCATCCCCAAACGGGAGCTAGCTCAACGCCAACAGGCGGAAACAACCACAACAATACACAATAGTATACAACGCCAAAGGGCGAGGCTCAAAACTCAAAAGAAAACAAAACAAAACCACCAGATAAGAATAATACATGCGCGACTCTAAGGTCGAAATAAATAACTGGTGCAATAAATTTATCAGGTAATACAAGTATGGTTGATGGAGCTTACTAGATACAAATGAAAGAATAAAAGTACAATGGTGGTTCAAATACAAGTGAACCAACCTACCGTGCAAATCACCCTGAATGAAATGATGTGCCAGCAAGCTGCCAGGGAAACCTGTACATCGAACCTGTAATAAAATTTGGCACAACGGGGGTGAGTTGCCAACTCGTGAGTAGAAGACATCTACGAAAAGAAATCGAATGCACGACTCTATCCTAGGTCATAATAATACACTACTATGTCCCAATCATCTAGTAATAGCAGGGTAATACCACGTGTAAATGCAGATACTCCGTGCTCGTGTCAGTGCCTCATATAATACTATGTCATATGAATGGATATGCATGCACCATGAATATAAAATAATCAATCCTGAACTCCAGATATATCTGTATAAGAAATTTTTAACTGTTATCATAGTAAAATGTGTATAGAAATCTGAAATCTCAATAGTAAAATCCATGGAAATCCGTGTCAAGCATCGACACAAACATGTAAATCTCAAGTCTCATAGTCTTAATACCTCGGGCTCCGTCAGTCCGGATCGGCCCATATCATCAAATCTCAAGACAACGGTCGTGATCCTCCGGATATCCGCCGCGCCAGACATCACCGGTAGGTAGCCTTCTCCTGCCAGGCTCATCATCTACAACTCGATCTTCTTGCCCCGGGGTACCATACCGGGCCCA
Source organism: Agapanthus africanus (assembly GCA_030015575.1). Classification (NCBI taxonomy): domain Eukaryota; kingdom Viridiplantae; phylum Streptophyta; class Magnoliopsida; order Asparagales; family Amaryllidaceae; genus Agapanthus; species Agapanthus africanus. The sequence continues at coordinate 237,864,394 of JASDDO010000029.1, read as the reverse complement.
CCATGTACTCGAGACGGTTCATCCACTCCTCGAATCGGGTCTCGAAATCCAACAGAAAACATGAAATCTCATGGTGGATGACACATACATCACGAGAAAACCGCATCTTATTTTAAAAAGAGAGGAGGAGAGAGAGAGAAGTTTTTATAATATCTTGCGGTTTTCCCCAAAAATCCAGAAATCTCATAGAAAACCAAAATCCCAAAATCATGAGTAAGTATATGATAAGTGTCGGCATATGCCCATAATACTGCATGATAACATGGAAATATGAATGCATGATTGTCTAAGTGATAAATATCATGTCTATACTAACATCAGAAAGTAATCACAATATTATATCGGTCTAGTTGTTAACTGATTCTATCAATAAAAGATAATATGACCTAAAGTGTACGTGACATAGCAATTATCGATGATGATGTGTGTGAGACGGTAAATGAGTGTGCGTGGAATATGCGCATCATCGGCAATGGTGCTGGTGTCCTAACCGGTAAGGTTTATACTGATTATAGCAGCATATGTAAGAACATGCATCATTATGATTCCAGTGTGAAAGTAAGACGGATGTATGTTATCCACTCATTTGATATACCATTACCACTACCACTATATGACTCGAACCTAATCTAGTGTCCATCTAACCTCCTAAGGAACAAAACCTAAGAAACTAGTCAATAAGAAATAAGAGTCTACCTAAGGTCTAAATCAATATCTCTAATAGTCGGCGATCCGGCCTCAATAGCGTCACGTACGTAGTACGGCTTCCTCGAATCAAGAGTGCGAATCAATCATCATATTTATGCCTCGTACGGTAAAATCCATCGTACGGCATCCCAATATTAGGGTACGGGTCAAGTATCTCCTAGGTGTCTCATCATTAGTATAATGTCATCATCAACACATCTCATGATCAAGGTGCTAAACTGTGATCGCATACATCAATCATATATCATTGCCATCATAATAAGCATCATTAGTTTATCCTCAGAAATATCATGTCATATGTATCATATCGTCCTCAAGTCACACCTCTATGATATCGACATCAGGTCACACCTATATGATGTCGTAATCAAGTCATACATATCCTATATCGTGATCAATCACAAGTTACAGTCCGGGTACTATTTTAGAGTCCCATGTACCTCAATATCATCACTATCCATTATAATTTAAGTATACATGTTCATTATCTCATTCTCTAATGATCCGCTAACACTTAATACGACTGTATAGCCAAGAATAACGGCATCAAGCCTAGTTACACTGTTTCATCATACCTCGGATATCATATCACATCAATGTATGCCATATACGTGTTGTATATATATATATATATACCTATATCTCGTCCTATATATATATACACATGCACGTATACACCATGTCGTGTTTCAGTGTGTGCGTGTGTGTGTTTCTACCTGAAATCTACGAACCTCTTCTAAGGTATTCATCTTCTGATATGTCTTCCTAAATCAGTCTAGTCCAGCTTAGGGTCATTACTAGGGCCCTACTCATTAAGAATCTAGGGTCACATCTGGTTTCCTAATGTCAATAAGTACTATTCCTATTCTACGTTGCGGGGGTGCTAAACGCCATCCACCCGACTTTCCCCCGTAGATATGCATCTACTCATCTGGTCCATGTCTGCCGAAGACGGTGTCGCCATCCTCCTCTTCATCGCCCGCAGTCCACGTGAGGGGTACCTAAACGCAAACATATAAATAGCATCGTACACTGAATCACATACAAAAATCAAAACGACGCAATGAACCAGCATAGGCTAAAACCTATGTCCCGTCCACGCAAAAGAACTAAATATCGCTCGATATCGGCGTACAAACTCCGATGGATCGAGATAAACATCAACAAATATCTCGTAGTTTTAAAACACATTACTTATATTATAAAACATGATTAAATCCATCGAAACCCTAAAATCCATCAAACCGTCCAATTTCGTAAAACCCGAAAATGCCAATTTACCGTTTTTCATCAAAACTTGACATTTAAATGAAACCAATGGTTATAAAACTCATTAAATAGCAATACTAGACTATACAACCCCTTACTTTATTTTTATTACACAATTTTGCATTTATTTGAAATTTCTAGTTTGCAATCTTTAACAATTTTCAACATTTTTCAAGCAAAATACCACAATTCCACCACAAAACGTGATTTTGCATGAATTATTGTATTAAACCACAATTCATGATGATAATGATTTAATGAAACCATAAATTATATTTTTAATCTCATTTATTTAGAAATTTCTAAAATCTAGTCTACAAAATAGCAATTTTTATCACAATTTATCAATTATCAATAGAAACGAGCAATCAAACTAAGTTTTTCTTTCCATTAACATGCTAAAGTTCTCACTAAAACTACAATCTAATGATAGCAACCTTAATTGGAATTTTATATTACCCACATATATATTTTACAAAAACTAGTTAGCTAAATAGCTTCATTTAAACAATTTTAAATGAAAAATTTACAATTCAACAACCATGCAAGATTTTCCAATTCTAAAAGTGTTAAACTAACTATTATAACCCTAATTAATTAACAAAAATAATAACTTGAATTTACAAACCTAACTTGAATTTTAGAATTTGCAACTAGAATTAATCTAAATAATCTAATTATGCTTTAAAAGAAACATCTAATGGAAATAAAACAAAAGAGATAGATTTATACCTTCACAACCTCAAGTCCAAACAAGAAAATGAGCCTAAAAAATACATGCTTTCCCACTCCAAAATCCATGTAAAGAAGAGTAGAGAATAAAGGGTAGGAAATACATAGGATTTTGTGGATTTTTAATTGAATTTTTAAAGGATTTTTGATGAATTTTGGAGCAAAATAAAATGAGGAAAATGGGGGCTACCATGGGGGGTGAGGCCGGCCATTTTTGGAGGTGAGGGAGAGAAGGAAGAGAGTGACAAAAGTTGTGTAGAAGTCTCCACCAAAATATCACTTCATTATGTCTTTTCATGGATTTATTTATTTTTCTTTTATTTCTTTACTATAGCAACTCAAGAAAACTCTAGAAAATAGGAAAAATTTGCAAATAAATTTTTCATGATACACACTAAATTCTAACATGCCATGGTTCATTTTTACAAATTAAAACCATTCAAATTTGTAATTTACACTAATTTAGTGTAAAAATAAAGCTTATGTTAATATTTAAAATAATTAATTTAGGAAAAATATTTAATTGAACTAAAAATTTATAAGTTGCTAAATAAACACCATTTACTAGTAATTACATAATTAAAATAGGTATTTTTGAATTTATAATGAAAAACAATCACGGTTTGGTTTTACAAAAAATACATTTTGCTTTACCGAAAATCATAAAATTCACTTAAACAATTTTATTCATTTAATTATTTATTTAATTATTTTTAAAACGTTACACATACCCGCATTTCACGGAATTACCCTCTCCAAAGAGATGTCTCCCAAGACTGACGAGGAGAGGGTTTGCATGAGCACTATACCCTACGCTTCGGCGGTAGGATCTATAATGTATGCGATACTATGTACAAGGCCAGATGCAGCTTATGCGCTAAGCGTGGTGAGCCGGTATCAGTCGAATCCAGGTGAGGACCACTGGACAGCAGTAAAGAACATTCTCAAATACCTGAGAAATACTAAAGAGATGTTCTTGGTTTACGGTAATGGAGACCTAAAGGTCGAGTCCTTTACCGACTCAAGCTTCTAGAGTGACAAGGATGACAGCAAGTCTGTCTCGAGTTTTGTGTTTACCCTTAACGGAGGGGCAGTGTGTTGGAAGAGCTCCAAACAAGATACCGTTGTAGACTCGACGATGGAGGATGAATACATTTCTACGAGCGATGCCGCAAAAGAGGCGGTCTGGATGAAGAAGTTCATTAGTGAACTTCAGGTAGTTCTGTCCATTGTTGACCCAATACCTTTGTATTGCCACAACAATGGGGCTATAGCTTTAGCGAAGGAACCACGGTCCCATCAGAAATCCCTTCACATCTTAAGGAGGTATCACCTGATCAGGGAGATCATAAATCGCCAGGAGATCGAGATCCGGAGAGTAGATACAAAAGACAACCCTGCGGATCCATTCATTAAGGCCCTTCCTCAAGCACACTTCGAGAGACTTTTTGAGATGTTGGGTATGCGGTAAACCAACAGCTGGCCCCAAAGTAAACGTTGGATACTCGGTATGCCAATATATATGGCCTTAGTGCAAGTGGGAGATTGTTGGATATGTATTTCCTAGAGACCATTATTGTATATGTATACATATGGATGCTTGGACATATATATGTACAGGACAGTCTTGCTCTATATGATAGTTTTCTATTTGGTTTCACTTTATCTTAACATGTGAATGTTTTACTTGCTATTACATATCTTTTATTCATGTTGATAAAGCTCGTAGGATCATTGCTAGACTACCTGCGTTGTGATGGTGATCATGCTTGTGGGAGCTGGGTAGTCGGTACGCACATCCTTAAATAGTCTCTCGTCGTGGGAGTATCGAGACTGGGCATCGATATTCCGGAGTAGACTAGTGTATACGTTTCTAGACCCCGACGAGAGGCGATGGTATGGTCCCACAACCATTGGTCTTTCGCACCTAAGATCATATACAGGTGCTCACTGGGGGTGAGTACACCGGACGGACTCACCGAGGACTTCCAGATGGTACTATACCTATCGTCAGGTGGAAGTTCTCGGGTGACATGAGTACAGGTTAGTCTTTAGACCTGAGATCAGAGTTTGTCTCGAGCCAAATGGAGGTAGTGAGCGATTGTCGGGGATTTGTCTCTCCTGGTATAGGGAGTCAATATCGCACTGTGTTCGATTAGTCAGGACCATAAGACCATGGCCAAGGCAGTTGGGATTTACTGATAGGCTGATCAGTAGTTTCCCGGATTGGTCCTGAGCCACATCAGCACGAATTACCTGGTTATTAGGGTTTGACGTTCACCACCCCCCAGAACCGGTATGTAATACTCTCAGACGAAGAGACCGGACTGTACGGAGATTGTCACAGATAGGCTCAGTAGGGATTCAGATGAGTTTACTCGTTGGCCTTCCTTTTCGACAGGTACCCGGGTAGCCGTTACGTACAGCTAATGCCGTTGACGTGCATGTGGTTATCGATTTATCCAGTAACTCACTGCCGGCGTACTGTCGAGTCTTTAGAGTGCCACACAGAGGGTTTCCCTGGTTCAGGCGAAATGATGTAGTAGTCGTATTGGATACGTCCAGGGTCTCGATCGATTAATTTACTTTGTACTCGGACTTTCGATCGGACAGTTGGTAATACTAGCCGGCTCGGATTTGAGCCGGATTATTAAATTAGGTATTTATTTAATAGTTTACATATATATATTTCGATAAGTATATTCTAGTATTACGTTCTTCGTGTTATTCTATCTTTTTAGGCATTCGTGTTTTTATCTGAATGCAGGTATGTATATATTGCAGACTGTAATTCGTATTTTATTACAGATTACCTTCTAGAAGGTGGCCACCTCATTATGCTTTTTCCATTTATTTGATAAATGGAAATGATGTGTAAAGTGTGAGGTATGGGAGGAATGGAGATAACTATGCCTCAATAGCTAACAAATGAATTTTGAATTCATTTGTAGTTACTATTGAAGTATGGTTGTTGGTTGTTTATTCAAGAAATTCATATACAAAACCATTTTGTTGATTTTCTCACACATGTATGCTTCATTATTTTCTTGAGCTCCCATTTTTTCATATCCTCCCTCCTCTTGAGTTTCCTCCACCTTCATTATCTTCCTCATCACTGCCCTTCTCATGAGTTGAGAAACAAGTGAAGAGGCAAGAAAGAGATAGCAAACAATTAGATCTTCACACTACATCCTAGATTACTTGGTTTAGCAACCCAAGTTCTCTAGTTGCTCCACTTGAGATATTGTAAGGAGCTAGAGCCATGGATCATATCCCTCGGGTGGATTATCTACGACAAAGGAGGACCGGAGAGCAAGATCGATTGTGGAGAACCAAAGGAGCCAACAATGAAGATCAAGCATGTTCAAGGTGGCTACTTGGAACTAAAGATGAAGAAAGAAGACCGAAGGACTTGGTTCGTTTGGTGAGATTTCTGCATCATAGTAGATAGCTCTCTTTTAGTTTTGCTAGTTAGTTTTATGGTAAGATCCGGGTTAAAAGTTATTTTAGTGCCATGTTCTAATCGTTAGAAAAAATTTTGTTCCGCATTTGGTCACGGTAGTTGGCCGGAGCACTAGCGTAACCTTTCATATTGCACCACCGGCTTTCCACCACGACAATCCAACCACAATATCAGCACTATCACAGAACATCAACGTGAATGTCATGTTCGCAAACTCATCTAAAAGATCATATTGCAGTTAGACGGGTTATACCGCCCAAATGACATTCACGGTCGCAGATAGTAATGTATGTACTGATAAAAGCACGTATTTTAAAATTTCGATCGACTAAACTTATCCGTATAGTCCCCAAAGAGCTAACCAGTTCTTAAACAAATCTGGGAAAAAAATATACATCCCGAAATTCATAATTCTATACAATCGAACCCCAGAACAATTTTTGAGCACAGTGGCCCAACTCCAACCGCGGACCATGGCAAACGAGCACGTTTCGCGGCGGTTCCACGGCGGAATTAAGTGATCTTGTGCCCAAATTTCTTCCGTGTTTCTAAAATACCCTGCATGTATTTTTAAGCTCATTGAAAATATTTTTTGAACACGTTTAAAAATCGACAGAAAGTATATCAAGTGAAATTGTGATTTTGAAAAGTTTTATCGATCGATATTTTAAACACGTCTAAACCAGCTAGTATGGGTTTCTGGGGTGGCTCTGATACCATGTTGGGTTACACTAGCGCCCCGGCCATCAATCGTGGCCATTTGCGGAACAAAATTTTTATGGGGATTTGAAACTGGCGCTAAATGAAACCCGATAACCGGATCTGCCATAAACCTAAACTAGCTAAACTAAGAGTACCTATCTACTGTGAAAAAGAGTCTTACCAAAAGATCCATGTCCTTCGGTCTTGTCTCTTCTTCTTTAGATCCAAGTGGCCTCCATGATCGAGCTTGATCTCCTTTTCTTGCTCCTTCGGTCCTTCAAGATCTAGTTTGTTCGTCGGTCCTCCTCCATTGAAGATGATCCACCTGAGGGATGTGATCCATGGATCTAGCTCCAAACTAAGTGTCAAAAAGAGAAACTAGAAGCCCTAGGTTGCTATTCTAAGAGATCCAGGATGTAGTGTATGGTTCAAAGTGTATTTCTATCTCACCATCTCACCTTCTTTCTTGTTTCTCAACACATGAGAGTGTAGAGAGGAGGTAGATCATGACGGTGGAGGAACTCAAGAGGAGGGAGGAGGGTGAAGCAAATGGTGAGAGCTAAAAAATAATGAGGCTAGCATGTGAGAGAAAATCCTCACAATGGTTTTGTAAAACAATTTTTACAATAAACAATATCCAACCATACTTCAATAGTGAGCACAAATGAATTAAAAATTCATTTGTCAACACTATTTAGGCATGGATTTCACCATACTCTCCTCACCTCACTTTACACCCAATTTTCCATTTATGAATAAATGGAAAAAACAAGAATGAGGTGTCCACCTTCTAGAATGTTTTCCGAATCAAATACGGATTACAGTCTACCGTATATGCAAACCTGTATTCGTATCGAAATACAAATACCTAAAAAGATAGAATAACACAAAGAACATAATACTAGAATATACATATCGAAATACATATATATAAATTATTAAATCAATACCTGATTTAATAATCCGGCTAAATCCCGAGCCGGCTAGTATTATCAACTGTCCGATCGAAAGTCTTAGTACATAGTACAATTAATCGATCGGAACCCTGCACGTATCCAATACAGCTACTACATCATTTTGTCTAAAATAGGGAAAACCCTTTGTGTAGAACTCTAAAGACTCGACAGTACGCCGGCAGTGAGTTACTGGATAAATCCATAACCACAGGCACGTCAGCGGTACTAGTTGTATGTAACGGCTACCCGGGTGCCTGTCGAAAAGGAAAGGCAACGAGCAAACTCATCCGGATCCCTACTGGGCCTATCCGTGACAATCTCCGTACAGTCCGGTCTCTTCGTGTAAGAGAATCACATACCGGGTCTATGGGGTGGTAAACGTCATATCCTAATAACCCGATAATTCATGCTGATGAGGCTCAGGACCAATCCGGGAAACTACTGATTAACCTATCAGTAAATCCCAACTGCCTTGGCTAAGGTCTTATGGTCCCGACTAATCGAACACTGTGCGATATCGACTCCCTATACCGGGAGAGACGAATCCCCAACAATCGCTCACTGTCTCCATGTGGCTCGGGACTGTACTGTCAGGACCCGAAATGGCACGTGACTGGCACTCGAATCATATGAAGTCTATAGGACCCCATCTAATTCAAGTAAGCCACAATCCCAGAAATCTAAACCATTTTAAAGAAGAAGGAAAGCAAAGTCCAGTTTTAAAACAGGTAGTTTAACAACATAAGCCGAAATGCACATGTTTATAATCTCAAGTCTTTTCTGAAAATTTCGACAGAGTTTTGTCACGACCCGAAATTGGCATGTGACGGCCCTAATACTATGCAACGCCTAAAGACGTAACGCAGTAAAAGAAAGGCAAAACCCAGAAATCTAAACCATGAAAATACGGAAAAGATAAAAAAAGTTTTTGAAACATTTGAAATCGCAAATTCAAATTCTTTAAAATTCCAACTTCCTTCTTTAAAATTTTAGCAACACCCCTTTTTGTATAAACTGGCCTAAAGGCGGAAAACAATCCACATCACAAATATACGACGCCGTAGCGAAGAAATAAAGACAATAGAGATAAAACTATATATAAGAAAACAGAACCACAAATAATATACAATATCGTCCTCACCAAGTCTCTAAGTCAATAACATAATAGTAGATGGAGAGTACAAGATACAACGAATGTACAATATGAAATACAGATAACCACCAAAACCCACCTAAGTAAAATAGTATACTGTGAGCCGATGCGGTATATGTAGCAAAAGATGATAGATGAATAGCTGAATAGCCTGCCTCGACTACTTTGGGGAAACACCCTGTAAAACAACTGTGGCACAACGGGGGTGAGTTGCCAACTCGTGAATAGTAGATAACATATACAGGTAATCGCAAGAATGTAAGTACAACATGAATCTAAGATATACAATTTACGGTAATAACAGGCCATGTGAATGCAGAATTATGGAAAGTACACTAGCAGGTACAATTAATAGGTGAAGCAATAATCATGCAATAGGGATATGAGAATGCAGATACGCAACTAACATGAAGGGTACACTAACAGGTACTTCTAATAAATGGAATAGTGCATAAGTGAAAAGGTATGATGTATGGAGTGAAATATGTCATCCTACGGAATCCTGTCATAGTGGTAGGATCACAATCCATCAAGACACTCAAATCCCAATTCCTCAAATCAGCCCCCAAGCTGGGCTCTCGAATCATATAAGTCTCACATCTCCTCAATGTACAATATCGAGTAATCTCCTATATCCCGAATGTACAAATCAGTAATCCCATATGTATGTCCAACATCCAATCTCAACGAATCACCTAATATCCCAGATCAAATCTAAAGTAGAATTCTAACATCCTAAAGGTATATATTTGCAGAAATTAATATGATAGGGTCAATACACATATATTAGCGTCCTATTCCACTAATATTGGTGTAAGGGTATATATAACAACGGCTAAATCCCTTGTTATATATACAAAGGTGTTTAAAGGAAATATCATGAATACAATGTGCCAAGCATCGACACAGAAATCCTGATAGGTACGTATCATACGCTATCCCGAAAGCACGAGTGCCTAGCTCTGACCCTCGCCTTTCGACGTATGCATACATGCATGACTCCCAACGGTATCTTCATGATCCCTGCCGAGTCATTAGTACTGTCACCGGTAGGTACTCGCCCACCTCCAGGCTCAATCGGCAAAGTCCATCGATCATCTTCCCGAGGGGAACCATACCGGGCTCCACCATGTACCCTCATACGGCAACCACACCTCGTATGGAGTATATAATTAGAACCGATAAATCTCATGGTGGCAGCGCAAATATCATATCAACGAAACCGGGTTTTTCAATGTATGCATAATTTCATGTACTCTCGCGGTTCCCAAATCCAGAAAACATGTAAAATCCAAATAAACAATGCGCAAATCCAGGAATAAATAGTTGCGATATATCTGAAATGCGAGCATATAAAGGAAAATATGTAGCTGAAACCAGATGTATGAGAAATCAATAAGGTACAGCTAAGTATAGGTGTCTACCTATAAGTAAAAGATGTCGTATACCCCCCTGGGTTTAAGTAGAATATGTAGGATACCCCCTGGGTATAAGTAAAACATGAGCAAGGTATACCTGTAGATGTATCGTAAAGGGTATATTTACCTATCACTAATAGTACGATACTCTAAAGGTATACAAGTATGGTAAATGTCATATGTGATGAGCAGTGCGAATCAGTGTCACAAGGTCCCTAACCAAGCAATACAATATCTATAATGGTTTGTGTGTGACATGGCAATTATTGACGGTGTGTGTGTAGCATACAATCCGTGCTCGTGCAACATGATTCGTCAATAATATGTGCAGTGTCCTACGGATACTAGTCACAGTATATCTATATCTAAGTAAATAGGATAAGGGTGCAATTCTAACAATGACGTAGAATATGCGACAAGTATTAGAATTCTAGCCCAGACGCATAACGCCATGCGGGCGATTCCCATGTAGATGTTAAATCTACTCACCTACGCTCCAAGGTAGGTGAATCCTACCACCTGTTTCCCCCTTTAGCTGTGTCCGATGTACTCGCCTGCAACCCTGAAAATGAGACAAGAAACCCATATATAAGTCAAATATTCCGCAAAACGCGATATCGAACCCAAACGAGAAACTCGCGTCACGAACTAAACGCGCGTGTACACGATACGCTAAAACGTGTGTGTACGCGTCTAAAACTACTACGACACGCCGCGACATGCTGGATCGCAGAACCCACTCACGTATCGCGTGTATCGCGAAAAAAAGGACATGCAATATGATATATTGTCCTAGATTTTTCTACAGGTCAAATCTTACAAAACTACACATGCCAAAACACTACAATACACTGCAGGGTACCCTACCCAAAACCCCAAGACCCAAGCCCCTGACCTGGCCGCAATTTGCGGCCAAATGGAATAAAATTGCGGCCTTGGTTGGAAATGGTGGATTCGTGCTCTGGTGGTGTCGTCTAAACCTAACGAGTATGTTGCAATTTCCTCAATTTTATCCTAAAGGGTCCGGGGCAATAGCAGATTATAAAATGCTAAAATATCGCTATAAAACACCAATTTGCTCAAAACACAAACCTTATGGTATTTTAGTGAAATCCATGGTAAAACTCAATTAAAGTAACCCTGACAACACTAAAATAGGCTAGGTTAACTAACACAATCATCACTTAGACAATATCTCACACAAATCACCATAATTTAGCACTAATCTAGCTTTAAATGCAAACCGAAGCTAATCACTGCACAACTTAAGCAAACTAGGATGTAGGGTTAAGAAGTATACCCCACACTCGACCCTGGGAGGCAGGAGGAAGAAGAAGAAGAAGATCTGGAGCTGCTGGAGCTGCTACTGCTGCTGCTGTCCCAAGCTGCTGATGCTGCTGTTGCCTGCTGCTGCCAATGGTGCTGTTGTTGTTGCTGCTGCTAATGGTGCTGCTGCAGCTAATGAGGCTGCTGCTGCTGCTGGAGAGGTGTAGGTGTGTGTGTGAGTGAGTGGGAGTGAAGTGAGAAGGAAAATTGAGAGGTAAAGAATGATAGCACAAGAGGTCAACCCCTCTCCCTCTCTCTTCATTAATACAAGCATGGCCTTTGCCATGATGCCCATTCTCACTCTCTCTCTCTCTCTCTCACCAAGTCAACACCCTAAAACAAAAATTCAATTTAAAACAACCAAACAAATAACTAAATAAACTTAATTAAAACCCAAAAGACTTAATCCCCATTATTAAACCCACCATGGTTGCTAATCATGGTAAAACCTCATTTTAACCCTAGTTTACATGCACATGTGTGTGCAAGCCTAGGAAAATTCTAGGAAAATATTTATTAAATTTGGAAAAATATTTGAAAACCAATTTTGTAAACTTTTTATAAAAAAAACCATACATTAAAATATAATTAGCCACAAAACACATTCTAAGGTGTTACAATCTCCCCCCTTAAAAGAAATTCGTCCCCGAATTTAAAAATATACTGAGCGTACCTTCAATGAGAAGATTACAAACTCTCAGATCTCACTCGCAGCCTCCCAAGTGATTACCTCACTATACGGCTACGTCCAAGAAAAACCCTTCACAGATGACAAGACCCTTGACCGACGTTTCTCTACCTGCCGGGCCATTAACACGCATGGCTACTGGTGAACGAAAAATCACGTCCAAGCTACATGGTCTGGTGCTAATCATGTAAGAAAGGTCAAGAAGGTAATTGTAAAGTATCATCATGAAGAATACGGGATGAAAACTCACTAATCTGGGCGGAAGTGCCAAATTAAAGGCAACGAAACTAACCCGCTTATAGGATCTCAGAAGGACCTAAATCCTGGGACAAGCTTCCCAAAATCCAACACGTCATTTATCGGAAAAATCCGTAGGAATACATGATTTGCCACTGCGCACTTAAGTCTACGACCAACACAGTCGGCATAAGACCTCTATTTGCACTGGCTACTCTCATCCTGACCTGAATCAACTGGATCATCTCCGAAGTCTCTAGACTAGCTGGGGTCCAAAATCCTACTTACGCAGAGTCAGAAGAACGACAGGTTGGTGATCGACACGACCTAACCCCTAAACCTAAGGGTTGCCAATTGGAGCGTCTCTTGATAACAGCTATCGAAGAAGAACCCTAACAATGGCGAGTGACGATCCCCAACTGCTGACAACAATTAACACAAACACACAGCTTAACAAAGAACAACCGAGCAAACTGAGTATAACCGGACGACAAGAATCCGAATGGAGTCACACCCTGACTAAACTTGGGTAGAAACCATAACGAAATTCGTGGAGATCTTCTCCCACTCCTACTTCGGAATGGTAAAAAGTTGCAACTCTCCAGCCGGCCTCAGATGCTCGACCCAAGCAAACAACAAGACAAACACCTTGAAACGAAACCTGAAACTTCTCTTTACATCCCTGCCCACCCGTAACTATCTCACCAGTCACGTCAATGTTGGTGGAACTTGAATGAATATAGAGAGTTGACAGATGTGCCTGCTCTAGGATTGTACGTCTCTACCCGATGATATCAGGTACACAAACGCGTCCCTAACTTAGTACACCATTGTCACAAATCAAGGCTCCGAATCCTTACCCAGCCGAGTATGCTCAAGTCTCTCTGACGAACGAGCATCGGCGGGCAGTGTCACGCGAAAACGATTAAAGAAAAGTGGTCGGGCGCGGACATGAGCAAGCTGTCCCCTCCGTAGAGACGAACTTAAACTGTACCCAACGATCGCACAAGAACTATAAATCTGCAGAAGATTATCACAACAATCAAAATCCGCTGCAGGAAGATGTACATTAAGCTCTGGTGGTCCGTGAAAATCTGACACGGCTCTCGAACAAGTAGTGTCTATAAATCTCCAACGCAAAACCACCGCGGCCATCTCCAGATCATGAGCCCTTCTCGTACTTCCTCCAAATGTAGGGAAGTAAAAGCGATAACTCTATAGTGTCACCTCAGTACACACTCGAGCCCCACTCAAAAAACATTACAGTTAAACAACAAGGTCGCCCGAACCAAAAGCAAAGAAAGAACTGATGCAGTTGTTAACATAATCTTCAACTGCTGAAAACTCCGCACACATGCCTCAGTCCAAAGGAAGAAACCCCCCTTCCGGTCAATTTAGTCGACGGTGCAGCACTACTCTAGTAATCCTACACGAAACGGTGGTAAGAACCTGCTAAGCCCAAAAATCTGCGGACCTCCGTCCTGCACACAAGTCTAGACCTAAGCTGTACGGCCATGATCTCCCTCGAGACCATACAAAACCGTCTCCCGTGACTATAAGACCAAGGAGTCAACACAAACAAGCCTAAAGAAACACTCCGAGAATCTAGCAAACTACCGGTGCTCTCCCAAGCATCTGCATAACAAATCCTCAAGGGCTAGTCCTGTTCCTCAAGACACATTAAAAGACCATAATGTCATAAACAACACAACAATAACTGGTCGAGGAACGGCCTGAAGAAATCTGGTTCACCACATCTACGAATGCTGCTAGGGCATCATTGAATCCAATGACTCACTAAGACACACAAAGCCCATAGCACGTGATTGATCGTTTTTCCGTTGTGTAGTATGAATCAATTCAAAAGGTCCTAAAACGGCACCATTTGATTGAAACTGTTTCTTGTGTCGGTATTCAGAAAATTTATAAAGAACTTCACAACCAAAAAATATTTTGACCACAATCAAACTACGGTGTCGGATGTAGTTTGTAGTGAGTGCGGATCGTCCACAGGGATTGCACGATTCGTTTTTATGATATGCTTGAATAGAAAACTTAATTGACAAGAAAAGAAAACATGATTCAAGAATTTATCAATTGATTCAGGTGTCACGATGTTTAATCAAGAATCAAGAACTGATAAAAAATCAAGAATTGGGTTTCGATAATATTTTTCCAATCAACAGTCAAGAATCTAAAAGAGGCTCGTAGGACTCGATCGGATCGATAGACGTGATGTAATCTAAAGATTTCGTGTTCTTGTCCTTCGAAGGATTGATACTAGATTGATGATAATCGACGAGAGTTGGGGCTTTCTCGTGAAACTAGGGTTTCATCCTATAACCCTTGTTCTTTCGTCGATATCATTCCTTTTCTAGCCTCTACCAAATTCAAGAAACAATCGTAACTCCCCAATTTCGAACGATATCATTCGAGGAAGCATCGTAACGAAATGGGTTGTCGGTTCTTGAACTTGCTAGGGTTTACAAAACTTGTAGGAATCAAGAATCGATTAAAGCTATGTTACATCATCATTCTATTGACCGTCTCGACTCCTTGCCGAGCGGAGTTTTATTCACACATCACCACACAGAAAAGATTTACGAATTGTAAAGATATCATGATGCAGAAATTAAAGAAAACAAGATAAAAGAATATCACCTTTATTTATCTCAACAATTTTGATTACATTTGCTTCAAGAACTACAAGAAGAAGAATCTAGATTGTTGATCGGGCGTCGCTCGGCTTCATGAGTCGTGGATCGGCTCGGATCGCTTGCTCCGTTGAAGATCGGCTCCGCTCCTAAAAGTTGTAGGGCTTCTTGCTTAATGGGTACTCGGGATCTTGGCTTTTGGAGTTGGAATTAGGGTTAGGGTTTCACACAAGTCCTGTCACTAGACTTGTGGAAGAAAAAGATGAAGGTGGGTAAAAAAATGAAGAAGAATCTAAGTCTTGGATAATGGATCCAAGTATCAAGTATCAAGTCTCTTTAACCCTAGGTTTAAGCTTCTATTTATAGACTTCCCAAACCCTAGGTCTAGGTTTGAAATGGTAGTTCCCTCCAAAAGTTTGTTGAGGAGTTTCTAGAAAGAGTTTGTTAGGAGCTAGCTTAGGGTTTAAGCTAGGGTTTAGGGGGAAGTTCTAGAATGATAGGCTAGTTTAATGTGGATCAAAGTGTTTGCTGATCTGGTAGAAATCCCTGGAGTCTTCTGGAAGTTGTCATGCTTTTCTGAACTGTAGCCACTGAGCTAGGAGTTGTGCACTAAAATTGGGGAACTAATTCCCTGGGCCCACCGCGGATCCGCGGCGCAAGCAAGCCATTGCCGCGGATCCGCGGCCATGTTGGAGGCTTGGGCCTTGTACTTTCTTCTGTGGGCTTGTACTGTTATTTAGGGCTTCCTTTTATATGTTGATTTGCAATTTCTCCTTTTTAATGATACCAGATCTGAAATTAGTGAGTTGACGTATCTTTTGAGCGGTGTAATGTTCGAGCAAGCTTTCCTTTTCCTGCACAGACTTTGAAACACGGGTTGCGACATATAGAAATATTGCGATGCCATGCAATGAAGTCAATTTCCTTAGAAATGCCGGTTTTAAGGTTTAATACATGTAATCTGATAATCTGTGATAGATTTTCTAATATGTGAATTATGAATACCGTATACTTCTATATGTATGCAGATGATAGGGAAATTGCCGGTTAAAATATGCAATATTTTCGACTGATCAAATACCCCCAAACTTAATTTCGATCGTCTCGAGCGAATGTTTTATTAAAAAGAGAAGGAGAAAATAAAGAAAGAGAAAAACTAACTAGCACACTTTCATAGGCAACACGATTGCACTGAGCACGTGCAACAAGCCTTTAAACCTCTAGGTGTCCCTAGTAGGAGGAGTGTTGTCTCCTGAGGGTTTTCAGCGGATTGCACCCACAAAATCCAATAATAAAAGAAAGATCATGAATATTACATTTAAAGACAAGAATTGTAAAAGAAAGACTTTGAAAATTAGGGTTTCCAACTAAGCTAGATTTTCGGTTATCATGAGCCCTATCTTAATGGTCATGAAAAGATGTTAGAAATCACGTCCTCCCTCAATAAAACATCGTCTTATTCTTCATTCCTATCTTTCTTCCAAACATCGATCATATAACCCTGCGTGTGTGTAAAGACATCCCTACACCCGGAGAATTCAATTCAAACTATCATACTCTTGCCCATCAGCCTCTGTACTTTTTAATTAATGAATATTTAGATGAGATTGCTCACACACTTTCATGCGACCGTTAATACTTCTTGAGGTACTAAACGACCGATTACTCATGTGCTTGCTTATTTGGTGTATTTTCCTCGTCTTGCACCACCTCAGGCATAGCAGTGACTCCTAGACCAGTTGGCCTTAGGGCACTAGGTGAAGAAGCACAGTCGCTATACATTTTTATTGCCCTCGGTGATAACAAAACCAGTGTCCATTTTTCTCACCACTTTATATTTTTTTTTATTCATTTTTTATTCTTTTTATTTCCTTCATACATCGGCTTTAAGACAAGAGCATTTCAAGGTATCCTCTACTATCCCAGGCTTCAAGACGTGTGTAAGTGCGAATAGCAGGGTATCAACGTTCAAAATGTTTGGCTTCCAGAATAGAAACTATTTTTCAGACTTATTTTTATCCTCAGATTAGTGACGTCTTTCATCTTACTAACCCTTGGGACAACGGCTCATAACTACTTATTACTAGTTCGTATAAGAAAACTTCTAATTTTCTTAGTTTTCTAAAAATTTTCTAATCTCATGGATGTAATTTTTCACTATCTAAACTTTTATTATCTTATTTATGTACAAAAATATTTTTATAACTTTGAAATTTTTTAAATTTTTATAGGTTTTCAAAAATGTTTTGTGCTTATGCAAATGATATGCAAATGATGCGAAAATAAGCACAAACCTCCCCCAAACTTGTTTTCAACAGTGTCCTCACTGTTGCCGACAGCTATATCTACAAAACCTGTAAGTCTGGGAGGGATTATTAGTGGGGGCAAAATATATAAGTGAAGAACCTCCCCTAAACTTATTCTTGGCTCATCATTTTGTAAAATTTCTTTTTAGGAGCCAGAAAAACATACCCCCCCCAAACTTGAATTATGCAATGTTAAGTTTTGAAAATCACAAGTGGGGGTCAAAAATCATTGGTCGATGCCAAGCTTTGCAAAGACCAAATGTTAACACCAACCATTCAAAAATTTTATCAATGCAGTGCTCGGGTTGGTGGAAGAAGAAGTGGGGAAAAGGTAAGTGGTGGAAGAGAA
This sequence comes from Agapanthus africanus, assembly GCA_030015575.1. Lineage (NCBI taxonomy): Eukaryota > Viridiplantae > Streptophyta > Magnoliopsida > Asparagales > Amaryllidaceae > Agapanthus > Agapanthus africanus. The sequence goes on along the minus strand of JASDDO010000029.1, from coordinate 237,846,433 downwards.
TGTGTGCGTCTCATTTTGGAGAGACGATGTAGTGAATGTGATGGATTACTCGCATTCTTTTTACATTTCAGAAGAAGGGGTGGAGGTTCAATTTCATTGATTTGGACATGATTCGTCTCAACAACCGTGCTTTTTAGAAATGCGAGTTCATCAGCGAAGATCTCCTCAAAAGTTTCATCTATACCCCGAAGAATAATGTCATCACAAAGTGCGGGGTGATCTTCAGACTCTAAAAATAGTTCATAATCAGTATTAGTTGTTGACCCGGACATCTCGGTGGAAGCGTCCGTATGTGTATGATACATAGTTGGGTCAAACAACAACATATGAAAAGAGTCAAGATCGGTATTAGGAGGATCATTAAATTCGCTGCTGTCGACAGAACAAACCTGAGCAGTAGGTTCGGAGGGTACACTTCCTAACTTGTAAATGTTCATCTCAATTGTCCTATTCCCGAAGGATAGGGTCATAGAACCGTTACGACAATTGATGATAGCATTGGAAGTGGCCAAAAAGGGGCGACCTAAAATCACCGGAATTTGATTCCGTGAGTTCGCTACAGGTTGTGTATCAATTACAATAAAGTCTACAGGGAAGATAAATTCCCCGATTTTTATTAACACATCCTCTAGTTCACCCCTAGGTCTGGTGATTGATCGGTCAGCCATCTGGAGAGTGCATGGAGATGGTTTTAACTCTCCGATTCCTAACTGCTCATAAACTGAGAAAGGAAGCAGGTTAACACTTGCCCCAAGATCTAGTAGAGCACGGTTAATGTGTTTCTCCCCAATAGAGATGGAAATCGTAGGATATCCAGGATCCTTACGTTTCCTCGGTAATTGCTGGGGGAAAGCTGTGTCTACTGTCTTAGCCATGAATATCTTCTTGGGCATTTGTTTCTTCCTCTTTCTAGTGCAAAAATCTTTAAGAACTTTTGCGTATGCAGGTACTTGTTGGATAGCATCTAGAAGAGGGATATTGATGTTAACCTGTTTAAACATCTCAGTGATCTTCTCCATTTGTGGACTTGGTGTGTTAGCCCTTAACCGATTAGGATAAGGTGCTTTAGCAATAAGCGCTGGGTCCATCATACGAGAAGGAAGTGTGTGTGGAACCGATCCCAGAATAGAAGTGGGAATCGTCCGTGGAGGGGTAAAAGAGGTGGGCTGTAGTGGCGAGCCTTTTGGGAAATGGAGAATAGGCTCGGAAGAAGGTGGTAGGGTAGAAGAACTGGGGTCAGAAGTGTGTGTGTGAGGAAAGGTCTCAGCTGGGGTGTTGATATGATTTTCAGTATCATCAACTTCTTCCCCAACATGATTGTCAAGCACTCTTCCAGATCTCAACGTGGTGATTGCATTCACATGATGTGAATAACCAGGATTGGGTAAGGGTTGAGCTGGAAGTTTCCCTTTCTCTCGTGTACTCATTTCGGCTTTTAATCGTGCAATTTCTTCTTCAATCGATTTAATACTCTCGCTTTGGGACGCAGAGTTTCTCTTTATGTCATCGACGGAAGATTTCATTTCAGCCGAAACTTGCATGATATTTGTTAAGATCAAATTCATGTATTGTGTAAAAGAAAAGGATTCATCAATTCCGGTCAACTGTAAAGGACTAGACAGTGCAGGTGTGTTGACCTGATTTTGAAAATTATGTGCTTGAAAGGGGTGCTGACTCAATTGAAGTTGTGGTTGCTGTTGTCGTGGAGGGAGAGCCCTTTGAAAATTTTTTGTGTTTGGAACCGTGTTTTGAGATTGGTTTTGGTTCCAAGTGAAATTCGGGTGGTTCCTCCAACCCTGATTATATGTGGAAGAAAAAGGATCGTTTCTCGGTCTTTGAAATGTGGCATTGGTATGCTCACGACCTTGAAACGGACATTCTTCCGTCAAGTGAGACGGATCAGAACAGCAGCCACATACAGTTTTGGGGAGTAACACTGGGTTTAGGGAGGCTGCTGCAAATTTGTGTTCCATAGCGTCGAGCTTCTTTTGCATTGCTGCCATCTCAGCTCGAACACCTATGGACACATCTATTTGGTGAACGCCACCCCTAGTCAATGGTTGGGTTCCACTCTTCCACTGTAGTGATTTTTCAGCGAACTCTTCTAAGTACTTCCAAGCTTCCCCATCATCCTTAGTCATAAATGTACCTTGACACATGTTTTCAAGGCTCTGTTTAGTGCTTGGGTTACTACCCTCATATATGATTCGGCAAAGCTCCCATCTCGGGATGCCGTGATGAGGACATTGAACCAATAGATCCTTGAAACGTTCAAAGTATTTAGAGAATGGTTCAGTAGGGAGCTGGGCAAATTGGTTCAGTTCGCTACGGATTCGAGCTGTCTTTTGGTGTGGGTAGAATTTCTTAAGGAATGCAGCGACGAATTCTTCCCAATTCGTAATAGAATGTGCGGTAGTGTTATATAGCCACTTCTCGGCTATATCGCACAATGTAAATGGAAGAAGTCGTAGACGCATCGCATCCACTGGAAGTTGTGACGTACCCAACATTGCGCATACGTTTTCAAATTTGGTAATTAAAACGTAAGCGTCCTCAGTCTCGAGTCCGTGGTATTTGGGTAAAAGATTGATATACTGGGGCTTAATTTCAAAGTTATCCCCATTGGCTGGTGGTGTGGATAAGCAGGTCGAAAGAGGACCTCTATGTGGATAGCATCTTTCCTGGAGAGAAATGTGGGGAGGATTCTGCGCACCAACGGACGGCGGCAGAGTAGTGTTAAAGAAGTTTGATGGATTCGGGTCCATCGGTGTGGGTGTGGTAGTAGGTAAAGAAAAGGTAAATGGAGAAATATCAACTTCGGAGTCGATAAGGGGTACGCGGACTAAACGGGCACTAGAATCCCGTGTCCAGCCTATCTTGTACTAAAAAGGGTTAGTACAAGTGGCAGCGTTGGCTTATAATTAGGGGTAAATGAATGAATGCGGTGTTTGCATTTGAAAAAGGGACGGATTTTGAAAAAATGATGCAACACAACAAATGCAGCACACAAACCCTAGAATCTAGTGGTCACCTAGGTCCGGCTCTAGACCGCTCCTAACTGCCAAAAGACAAGTCGCAGGATAGAATCCTCCACTGCCTCTTTGTACCCCTGTGGCCGGATAAGTGCCAGGTAAGTGGGAAGGTACTCCACTACGTAAGTAGTAGGCCTAATTAAAAACCACTAGCCTTAGACATACTCGCCTTAGGCACCACAAGAAAACGCGGATAAGCAATGAATTACCCACGGCCCTCTTCTGTCCTAATTGAGCGCGACAGTCCTTAGAGTCATCTCTAGATATTTTTTTTTAGTTAATGTGGGTCAATGCGGATGCAAGTTTGGTGGTTTTCGGGGCTTAGGAAGGGTAATGAAATCCCCACCTAATTTGGATTTGGCCGTGCCCCTTAATATCCGTATTTAGAATGCAAAACAACCAAGAAACAAAATCACGCACAAATTTAATTTGCAATTTGCAAGCTGCGATTATTTGCAAAGAATCCTGCAGAAAAGTGTTAATTGGAGCTAAAAGAGGAGAGGGGAGAGAGCAAGAAAATACCTGCACCAAAAAGTTTTCAGAGAACCCCCGAATGCGCGGCGGTTCCGCCGCAAATGGTAGGCAATGGCCGCCCTTCCGCGGTCGAATGGTTTGATCACTTGAAAATAAAAGTTGCAGAATGCACCTGATCACTTCCCTAGTCCTCTGGAATTTTCCAAATATTTTTATCAATTTCCAGCAAGCTCCAGATCTCCTTGCAATGAAACACGACAAATTGTTTAGGGTTTGCACGAATTTTGATCTCAAAAACAACAATGGAATAATTCTTTCAATTCAAACAATAAAATGAAACGAATTAGCGCGCGATCCCCGGCAACGGCGCCATTTTGATTGATCGTTTTTCCGTTGTGTAGTATGAATCAATTCAAAAGGTCCTAAAACGGCACCATTTGATTGAAACTGTTTCTTGTGTCGGTATTCAGAAAATTTATAAAGAACTTCACAACCAAAAAATATTTTGACCGCAATCAAACTACGGTGTCGGATGTAGTTTGTAGTGAGTGCGGATTGTCCACAGGGATTGCACGATTCGTTTTTATGATATGCTTGAATAGAAAACTTAATTGACAAGAAAAGAAAACATGATTCAAGAATTTATCAATTGATTCAGGTGTCGTGATGTTTAATCAAGAATCAAGAACTGATAAAAAATCAAGAATTGGGTTTCGATAATATTTTTCCAATCAACAGTCAAGAATCTAAAAGAGGCTCGTAGGACTCGATCGGATCGATAGACGTAATGTAATCTAAAGATTTCGTGTTCTTGTCCTTCGAAGGATTGATACTAGATTGATGATAATCGACGAGAGTTGGGGCTTTCTCGTGAAACTAGGGTTTCATCCTATAACCCTTGTTCTTTCGTCGATATCATTCCTTTTCTAGCCTCTACCAAATTCAAGAAACAATCGTAACTCCCCAATTTCGAACGATATCATTCGAGGAAGCATCGTAACGAAATGGGTTGTCGGTTCTTGAACTTGCTAGGGATTACAAAACTTGTAGGAATCAAGAATCGATTAAAGCTATGTTACATCATCATTCTATTGACCGTCTCGACTCCTTGCCGAGCGGAGTTTTATTCACACATCACCACACAGAAAAGATTTACGAATTGTAAAGATATCATGATGCAGAAATTAAAGAAAACAAGATAAAAGAATATCACCTTTATTTATCTCAACAATTTTGATTACATTTGCTTCAAGAACTACAAGAAGAAGAATCTAGATTGTTGATCGGGCGTCGCTTGGCTTCATGAGTCGTGGATCGGCTCGGATCGCTTGCTCCGTTAAAGATCGGCTCCGCTCCTAAAGGTTGTAGGGCTTCTTGCTTAATGGGTACTCGGGATCTTGGCTTTTGGAGTTGGAATTAGGGTTAGGGTTTCACACAAGTCCTGTCACTAGATTTGTGGAAGAAGAAGATGAAGGTGGGTAAAAAAATGAAGAAGAATCTACGTCTTGGATAATGGATCCAAGTATCAAGTATCAAGTCTCTTTAACCCTAGGTTTAAGCTTCTATTTATAGACTTCCCAAACCCTAGGTCTAGGTTTGAAATGGTAGTTCCCTCCAAAAGTTTGTTGAGGAGTTTCTAGAAAGAGTTTGTTAGGAGCTAGCTTAGGGTTTAAGCTAGGGTTTAGGGGGAAAGTTCTAGAATGATAGGCTAGTTTAATGTGGATCAAAGTGTTTGCTGATCTGGTAGAAATCCCTGGAGTCTTCTGGAAGTTGTCATGCTTTTCTGAACTGTAGCCACTGAGCTAGGAGTTGTGCACTAAAATTGGGGAACTAATTCCCTGGGCCCACCGCGGATCCGCGGCGCAAGCAAGCCATTGCCGCGGATCCGCGGCCATGTTGGAGGCTTCGGCCTTGTACTTTCTTCTGTGGGCTTGTACTGTTATTTAGGGCTTCCATTTATATGTTGATTTGCAATTTCTCCTTTTTAATGATACCAGATCTGAAATTAGTGAGTTGACGTATCTTTTGAGCGGTGTAATGTTCGAGCAAGCTTTCCTTTTCCTGCACAGACTTTGAAACACGGGTTGCGACATATAGAAATATTGCGATGCCATGCAATGCAGTCAATTTCCTTAGAAATGCCGGTTTTAAGGTTTAATACATGTAATCTGATAATCTGTGATAGATTTGCTAATATGTGAATTATGAATACAGTATACTTCTATATGTATGTAGATGATAGGGAAATTGCCGGTTAAAATATGCAATATTTTCGACTGATCAGCACGCGCAAGGCAGTCTTCGGAATGCCATCACTCCGAACCCGCAATAATGATGACCTGATCCCAAGCAAACTTAGAAAATGTCTCGCACTATGGAGCTGATCGAAGAAGTCGTCAATGAGAGGTAAAGGATACCCATCCGCATCGTAAGCCGGTTCAATTAACGATCCGTCGATACACAACCTTAAACTGCCGTCTATCTCCTTGACGAACAGAAATAGGAGCTTCCAAAAGTGAAACACTCAGACGCACAAAACTTCCCAAACCATAACTCTGCAGCTGATCCTTAAGCTCCCTAAGCTTCGCCGGCTCATCTGGAACAACGTCGGAAAAACTCTCGCACGAAAGGAACACCGGTCCAACAACCCTCTGTGGCTATGGTATCACGAATGAACGCCATGAATCCACGACACCTCCTCAGTAGCCGACTAGCGAAAAAGGCTGAATTCAAGCTGTGAGAGGCGGCACAACTATCCACTTGTACAATAAGAACTGACCTACCGGGGAAAACAAACCTGATTGTTTCCTCACGGTAGTCCACAGACGCCTAGCACGTAGCTGACCAGTCCGTGCCCAGGATAATGTCAAATCCAACATCTCTAGAAGGATCAAAACGACGGACGAATATCTATCTCCTATCCGATTGGCACACAACTGAAATACGTATCGCGCAACAAAAGAATCGCTGACAGAAGTTAACGCAAACTACGACTAATCTACCCAACCACGGTACAAGTGTGAAAAGAAAATGAGTATATCAAAAGAACATGCGAATTAAGGATACCTGAAAACCCCACATTGGACGCCTGCGTGTCCCGATGAGTAGAAGCAAACTCATGTGCCTGCCCTCTACCCGCAACTGGCTGAACTCCTCTGGTAGGCTGAGCCCTCTGAGCGAACCTTCCACATCCACGGCCTCTCTGAATATGACTCTGACGAGGTGCTAAGGAACAATCCCTGACGAAGTGCTGAAGGCTTCCGCATCAAAAACATCCATGCGCTGATTGCTGACCCTCCTGGGAATGAGAGCTGAACGACTGTCCTCGTCCTAAGCCTCTGCTACTCCCACGACGGCCATGAAATCTGTCTCGATGACCAAACCTCTGTCTCTGGGCTGGTACATTGGTATGAGTCCTCCACTGTCCTGGAACTCTCAGCGTCTCTGGAATAGGTGCATCGTTAACTGGAGCGGCAACCACTGGTGCTATGTAGGTGACGGACTGCTGCATGCTGATTGTAAGTGACAACTGAGTAACAGGGGTGACAACCTCCTGTCGTAGCTCCTGAACGACATCAACCAAAGAACTCATCGTCTGGCGGAAGTCCTGCATCTCTGCCACAAGCCTATCAATAGTATATGTCGTAGGCTGATCCGTCTGCACCTGTGCAACTAGAGTGCCATCCTGGTCAGTACTCGTCTCACCCGAGCCAACTCTGACCTCGGCCCTCGCTGCATCACTCTGAGTCTCCATAGTCATCGGCGGCAAGGCTAAAAAATGGATATAAGATTCGATAAGAATAAGGAAATCGAATCACAAGGATATGAATCATCAAGGAAGGAATTTCAAACAATTTGTACTTAGGTCACTTAAGGCGAAGTACCGCATCGTGGGTATGCTGCAGACATACACACACTACGTTACTTTGCTTAAGCTACATACTCCATCATACCAAGGTCATCCTACACTCCGAAAGGTGAAACCTAGTGCTCTGATACCAACTTTGTCACGATCCGAAATTGGCACGTTACGGCCCTAATACAACGCAACGCCTAAAGATGTAACGCAGTAAAAGAAAGCCAAAACCCAGAAATCTAAACCATGAAAATACGGAAAAGATAATAAAAGTTTTTGAAACATTTGAAATCGCAACCCAAATTCTTTAAAAGTCCAACTTCCTTCTTTAAAATTTTAGCAACACCCATTTTTTGTAAAAACTGGCCTAAAGGCGGAAAACAATCCACATCAGAAATATACGACGCCGTAGCGAAGAAATAAAGAAAATAGAGATAAAACTGCATATAAGACAACAAAACCACAAATAATATACAATATCCTCCTCACCAAGTCTTTGAGTCAACAATATAATAGTAGATGGAGAGAATAAGATACAACGAATGTACAATATGAAATACAGATAACCACCAAAACCCACCTAAGCAAAATAGTGTACTGTGAGCCGATGCGGTATCTGTAGCAAAAGATGATAGATGAATAGCTGAATAGCCTGCCTCGACTACTCTGGGGAAACACCCCGCAAAACAACTGTGGCACAACGGGGGTGAGTTTCCAACTCGTGAATAGTAGATAACATATGCAGGTAATCGCAGGAATGTACGTACATCATGAATCTAAGATATACAATTTACGGTAATAACAGGTCATGTGAATGCAGAATAATGGAAAGTACACTAGCTGGTACAATCAATAGGTGAAGCAATAATCATGCAATAGGGATATGAGAATGTAGATATGCAACTAACTTGAAGGGTACACTAACAGGTACTCCTAATACATGGAACAGTGCATAAGTGAAAAGGTATGAGGTATGGAGTGAAATATGTCATCCCACGGAATCCTGTCATCGTGGTAGGATCACAATCCATCAAGACACTCAAATCCCAATTTCTCAAATCAGCACCCAAGCTGGGCTCTCGAATCATATAAGTCTGACATCTCCTCAATGTACAATATCGAGTAATCTCCTATATCCCGAATGTAAAAATCAGTAATCCTATATGTATGTCCAACATCCAATCTCAACGAATCACCTAATATCCCAAATCAAATCTCAAGTAGAATTCTAACATCCTAAAGGTATATATTTGCAGAAAATAATATGATGGGTTCAATACACATATATTAGCGTCCCATTCCACTAATATTGGTGTAAGGGTATATATAACAACGGCTAAATCCCCTGTTATATATACAAAGGTGTTTAAAGGAAATATCATGAAAACAATGTGCCAAGCATCGACATAGAAATTCTGATAGGTACGTATCATACGCTATCCCGAAAGCACGAGTGCCAAGCTCTGACCCTCGCCTTTCGACGTATGCATACGTGCATGACTCCTAACGGTATCTCCATGATCCCTGCCGAGTCATTAGTACTGTCACCGGTAGGTACTCGCCCGCCTCCAGGCTCAATCGGCAAAGTCCATCGATCATCTTGCCGAGGGGAACCATACCGGGCTCCACCATGTACGCTCATACGGCAACCACACCTCGTATGGAGTATATAATCAGAACCGATAAATCTCATGGTGGCAGCGCAAATATCATATCAAGGAAACCTGGTTTTTCAAACTATGCATAATTTCATGAACTCCCGCGGTTCCCAAATCCCGAAAACATGTAAAATCCAAATAAACAATGCGCAAATCCAGGAACAAATATATGCGATATATATCTGAAATGCGAGCATATAAAGGAAAATATGTAGCTGAAACCAGATGTATGCGAAATCAATAAGGTACAGCTAAGTATAGGTGTCTACCTATAAGTAAAAGATGTCGTATACCCACCTGGGTATAAGTAGAATATATAGGATACCCCCTAGGTATAAGTAAAACATGAGCAAGGTATACCTGTAGATGTGTCATAAAGGGTATATGTACCTATCACTAATGGTACGATACTCTATAGGTATACAAGTATGGTAAATGTCATATGTGATGAGCAGTACGAATCAGTGTCACAAGGTCCCTAACCAAGCAATACAATATTTATAATGGTTTGTGTGTGACCAGGCAATTATTGACGGTGTGTGTAGCATACAATCCGTGCTCGTGCAACATGAACCGTCAATAATATGTGCAGTGTCCTACGGCTACTAGTCACAGTACATTTATATCTAAGTAAATAGGGTAAGGGCGCAATTCTAACAATAACGTAGAATATGCGACAAGTATTGGAATTCTGGCCCAGACGCATAACGCCATGCGGGCGATTCCCCTGTAGATGTTAAATCTTCTCACCTATGCTCCAAGCTAGGTGAATCCTACCACCTGTTTCTTCCTGTAGCTGCGTCCGATGTACTCGCCTGCAACCCTGAAAATGAGACAAAAAACCCATATATAAGCCAAATATTCCGCAAAACGCAATATTGAACCCAAACGAGAAACTCGCGTCGCGAACTAAACGCGTGTATGAACGATACGCTAAAACGTGTGTGTACGCGTCTAAAACTACCGCGACACGCCGCGACACGCTGGATCGCAGATCCCACTCACGTATCGCAAAACAAAACGGACATGCAATATGATATCTTGTCCCAGATTTTCCTATAGGTCAAATCTTACAAAACCACACATGCCAAAACACTACAATACACTGCAGAGTACCCTACCCAAAACCCCATGACCCAAGCCCTGACCTGGCCGCAAATTGCGGCCAGATAGAATAAAATTGCGGCCTCAGTTGGAAATGGTGGGTTCGTATTCTGGTGGTGTCGTCTAAACCTAACGAGCATGTTACAGTTTCCTCAATTTTATCCTGAAAGGTCCGGGGCAATAGCAGATTATAAAATGCTAAAATATCGCTATAAAACACCAATTTGTACAAAACACAAACCCTATGGTATTTTAGTGAAATCCAGGGTAAAACTCAATTAAAGTAACCCTAACAACACTAAAATAGGCTAGGTTAACTAACACAATCATCACTTAGACAATATCTCACACAAATCACCATAATTTAGCACTAATCTAGCTTTAAATGCAAACCGAAGCTAATCACTACACAACTTAAGCAAACTAGGATGTAGGGTTAAGAAGTATATGTTAGTTATATGTATGCCCTAGAGGCCAATATTGTACAGATGATGTATATTATATTGGATGCTTGGACATATATAGAGATGACCTTCTTGCTCGATATGATAGTATACTATCTGGTTGCTCTTTATCTTAACATGTATACTTGTCTCTTTATACTGTCTTATTGTTACATGTTGGCAAAGCCCTTAGGATGTGTACTTGACTACCTGGACTATGATGTGGATCATACTAGTGGGGACATGGTAGTCCATAAGTGCATCCTTCAAGGTCCCTAGTCGTGGGTGTATCGAGACGGGGCATCGATATACCAGTGTAGATTAGCGTATACGCTTCTCGACCCATGATATGGGCGATGGATGATCCCATATCCATTGGTGTTTGACATCAGAGATGGTATACGGGTGCTCAGTGGAGACTGGGTACACTGGACGGACTCGCCGAGAACTCCCAGATGGTATTATACCTCATGTCAGATGGCAGTTCTCAGGTGACACTTGTGCAGGTTAGCCTGTAGACCCGAGATCGTCATAGAGTCTTATGTGACTCCCACTGTGCTTTGATTTCCACCTTACCACATCCATGAGGGTGTGCAAAACGGTGGTTTCTGGGTACAGTCCCGAGTCGCATGGAGGCAATGAGCGATAGGAGGGGTTTCGTCACTCCCAGTATTGGGGGTTGATGTTGCGCTGTGCTCGATTGGCCGTAACAGGGAAGTCCCTGGCCATGGCTGTTTTAGAGATTTACTGGTAAGTGTTACCAGTAGTTTCTCGACCCGTTATGAGCCTCACATCGGCACGACTTATCGGTTATTGGGGTCTGGCATTTACCACCCCTTGACTTGATATGCGACATATCAGACGAAGAGACCGGACTACACGGTAGTGTTGCCAGTTGGCTCGACGGGAGTTGTAGCAGGCTCGCTTGTTTTCTTCTGATCGCTCAATACCCGGGTGGCCGTTACGTTTAGCTGACCGCTTGTGGCTTGGGGGTGCTTGATATGATCATCACCCACTGCCGGCGTATTGACGAGTCTTAGAGTCCCACAAAGGAGTTACCAAGTCCAGGCCAAACGTTGTGGTGCATGTATGCGATATGCGCATGGACCCGGTTAAAATGTGCGTATGAGATACCGTATATTAATCGGGCGGCTTGCTTTTGGTCGGGTCGTATGTGATATGACCGGGTTGATAAATCAAGTGTTGATTTATCATTTAACCATTAGCTTCTCACTAGAAATCCTTTCTTGTCCTTTTTGGATGTATGCATGCATGTATGCATTCATTCTTGTTCATGCACATATGGATGTGCATGCACACATGCATACATACATCATTATATCATGGTTGTATATACATAGAAAATGGTGGCAATATAAGACTCACACGTTGGTTATTTATATGGATAATTATTTCTATTTGTGTTAAAACAAAATGAAAAAGGAAGGGATAATTCATGGTTTGTTTATGCACTCTTCTTTGACCTAACCATGCTCACCTACTTTTAACCATGGATTAACTTTCCTTTTATGTTTTAACTCAAATTAAATAATATCATTATCATTTAACCATGGTTTGAGATGAGAAGTGAAAAATATATATACATATATTTTCTATTTTCTTTGATGAGATTATCTTTTTCTCTTCTTCTTAAAAAGCCATCATCTTCTTCAACCTTGCTCTTTTGCTCTCTAGATCTTTCAAGTGAGCAAAATACTCAAAAAGATAGGATTTTGAAGTGAGAAAAAGAAGCACAACACCATTCTACACAAGTCTTTCCCACTTGTTTAGAGTGTTAGCTTCATTTCTTTCTCTTGATAAAGTGAAGTTGCAAGCTTGGACAAAGGAGCTTCAAGTGGATCGTCGTGGACGCTGGAAGACCTCAAGCTAACCGTTTTCCAACTCTCAAGTGGCCAAGGAGTCTAGCATAGGGAGCTACAAAGGTTGTACTCTCAAAACCCTAGCCTTTGTTACTTGTGGTGTGGTTTAATGTTATGAAACCCTAATTTTCTAGGATTGATTCTTTCTGTGTTCACTTAGCACTCTAAAAATTTAATCTTTGTGACATGTGATGCTTCCAAACCTCTCATAGGGTGCTAGGAAAACCTAGCATTGGTATCAGAGCCGACCTAGAACATTAGGCGACACTTTAACAAAGTTAAAACTCCGATCGAACCGGAAAATACGGATTTTTAGCACTCTCTGTACATTTTTTCAAAACTGTTGTTTTTCAGAATTAAAAATATGTGAAAAAAATACAGCAGGCAAATCTAAGCAGTGCTGTGAAATACGAGGACATGAACAGTAAATGTCACCGCGGAACCGCGGCAATAGCTTGCTTCGGCCGCAGTTCCGCGGCCGTACACAAGAGATGATGACTCAATTTTATACAGTATTGTTTAGAACTGTATGTATATATTTTTAGGTATTTTTAATCTGAATTTAGTGCTGAATGTTCTGGGGATGGTTTTGGACTCTACAATTCGATCGGAATTTTGATTTCGTGTTTCTTTCCGGGTAATTTAGAAAGTATTGAATTGTTCGAACGAGTATCATTTACTCACTTTTTCACGGGGTTTAAATCTTTAGGAAATACGTGCAAGTTTGTTTGTGGTGGACCCTCTAGAAGCCAACAAACCTTAACTCGATTATGTGACCGTCTTTAACTGCCTTTTGAACCTTAGGGTTTGGGGCAGTACGGCATGCCACATGTGAGACGTTGGCTTGACCCTTCTATGGCTGGACCGCTACTACTGTGACACACTCCGGGTTTTTTGAACTCCGCTCAAGTGTTGAGCTTTATGGAATTTTGGGTATTTGATCATTCGTTCGAAAACTTTAATACTGTCTATTTATTTAGAATGTGATACAATATGTGGAATTCATATAGTTAGGCATGAAATACGAAGTAAGTGATATTTTGCATTTACGATGTCTAAAGAGAATGTGGATTCCAAATATTGTAGTTTTACACTTTCTTTTCTGTGACCGTAAGTGTAGTATGTCGATATCGCCGGTTTCGTTATTATACATCAACGACAATTGGGGTACACATACTTACTTACGTTGATGATATATGATATTATGTGTTGCTGAGATATGATGTGCAGGATTGTCGCGATTGAATAGCCGGGGGGGGGTTTATGTGAGATGAGAGTTTTATTTTTCATTCATGTAAAATTCAAATGTAATGTAATATTCTTTTATTTGGGGCACTTCCGGGTTGAGGTTGATTTCACCAGTGCTGTATATTATTTACTTTTCCGCATTAGGATAGACCCAGGGAGGGGAGCACAAGTGACCGGGTTTTGGGGTTCAGTGGGAGGCCATCTCGAGGAGTCGAGATGGGGTCTCCTAAACTCCAGAATTGGTAGGGTCGCTTGCCGCTCTCGTAGGGGTCTAGGGTGTGGGCTTGGCTATTCATTGCGACTGTGGAATCCGTATTTTCTATTGTTGGCTAAATACTAAATACGGATGTCCTAGTCTATCCCACATTATATCTATGTTTCTGCTGCGATATCTGTGATGTGATCATTTGATATGTTGTGATGGATACAGTATATAGTATATATGATATATTATATAGACGTTACTTATGTTTTACACCCGCACTAGCCCTGCCCTGCTCTGTCGTTAGTTACCTAACCTAACGGTGCACGAGGGGACATCGAGGCGAATGCGGATGGCATAAGTATACGTCGTATTTATCTGTGATGTTTAGGTGACTTAAATGATGGGACTTCATTAATGTGATTAATGAAAGAAAAGAAACCTAAAAGATATTGTCGAATCAAATTTTCAAAAAGGGTAGCTACAGTTTTTTCTTTGCATAGCGATATATATGATATGTCCCGCACCTTATTCGATGAGGAAAGAGCCGAGATCCCTTCACCGGGAGTGACCTCTTTAGCAAAACTGGCAGATGCTACAACACTCGGTTTGTTTTTGATTGCTTTTGGAGTTTTTCTTTGCATAGCGATATATATGATATATCCCGCACCTTATTTGATGAGGAAAGAGCCGAGATCCCTTCACCGGGAGTGACCTCTTTAGCAAAACTAATAAAAGCCTCAAAATCACTCAATTTCAAAATTCATTTGATTCTACAACGATATCAAGTTCATTACGCAATAGGTTTTCAGAAAACCTGTCGTAGCACTCCGTCATTTGAGATAAGTCCTACTTAGTATTCGCGCTACGTTTGTTGGCCTGCGTCAAGGCGTTGTGTGCGGTAGCTAACTAGTATTTATCTGTTTATGCATATGATGCAGATTGGATTAGGGTAGTCGTGCGACTTTGTTGGCCTGCGTCAAGGGTCGTACGGGTGGGTTTAATTCAATCAAGAAATGACGGGTTGAACTTGACTAGCGCACTATGGTTTGTTGGCCTGCGTCAAGGTCATGGGACGCTAGGGGCAAAATATTATCGGGAATTTCAAGTGTTGAAATTTGCAATGAGATTGCATACCTTCTATGAGATAGTTGGATCCCGATACCCACTGCGAGTAATTGTTACTCCTGGGAGAGTTTTATACCGGACAATTAGCCGATCAAGTAGGTGTCTAGAAAGGTGTCAACAGGGTTACGCCTCTGGAAAATGATGTTTACTTTAATTAGGTCCGTGTGAAAGCATGGGGAACCTCCCTCAAAGTACCGACACTGGCCTGGCTGAAAGATTGGCGAAATTGTAAGGTGTAATTAATCCCGGCTAGTCTTTCCTTTTAGGGTTTGAAGGAAGATTTGATAAAAAAAACAGTGGGAGCCATCCTGATTAGATAAAATAATAACCAATCTGATCTTGCAAGAGCATACGCTAAAGTGTTTTCTTCTCTCTCTCTCCAGGTAGCGACCATGTCATGCCTTAATCAAGATAATAATATGGATGTATTGACTGAACCCGCATGTTATACTGTGCTGGGGAACGTTGGTTCCGTTCTTTCTTATAAGAGTTATAGGACTGAACAGGACATAGGGGAATACCAGGATTCCCATGCCACCCGAATGAAGAAAGTACATGATGATGCATTTTCTTCAGGAGTGTTCGTTACAGAGAACTGTTTCTCCATTTGCTCTACGTCCTGGGTATTGGATACCGGGTCAGGATCCCATATATGTAATCAGTTACATGGGCTTAAGAAAGGTAGAGAACTTGGAGAAGGTGATAAAGACATAAGAATTGGAAATGGTGCAATTGTTGCAGCTAAAACCATCGGGGAATATCATCTTGTATTACCAACTGGTAATATATTGATTCTGAACGAATGCTATTACATGCCGAACCTGATATGCAACATTATATCGGTTTCTTTGTTGAGTAAAGAGGGATATAATTTTGTATTTCAGGATAATGTTATGAACATTTTCCGTAACCAAAAGTTGGTTGCATCAGGCACGTTGTGCAATGGTATTTATGTTCTAAATCAATCAACAGTTCTGAGCATAACAAATACACACAAGAGGAAGAGTTCAGAACTGAACGAATCCTTCTTATGGCATTGTAGACTGGGTCACATCAATGCGACACGACTAGCTAAGTTGCATAAGGATGGATGTTTGAATCCGTTTGAATTTTCATCTTATGACACTTGCCAGTCATGTCTCAAAGGCAAGATGACTAAAACTCCGTTTACGGGACACGGAGAAAGAGTTACGGAACTCTTGGGACTGGTACATAGTGATGTATGCGGTCCAATGTCTACACATACTAGGAATGGTTCTGCATACTTCATTACATTCACTGACGATCTCTCTAGATTCGGATATGTGTTCCTGATGAAACACAAATCAGATACTTTTGAGAAATTTAGAGAATATAAACAAGAAGTCGAGAACCAAACCGGAAAAAGTATTAAAATCCTACGATCTGATCGAGGAGGTGAATACTTGAGCATTGAATTCCTGGACTTCCTAAAAGAGAATGGGATTCTCTCTCAGCTGACTCCTCCATATACACCACAGCACAACGGTGTATCGGAACGGAGGAACCGCACCCTATTAGATATGGTGCGCTCTATGATGAGCACAGCTGAGTTACCTATTTTCTTCTGAGGGTATGCTCTGGAAACAGCTGCAGACCTATTGAATATGGTTCCCACCAAATCCGTGCCAACCACTCCATATGAGATATGGAAAGGAAAGAGACCGTGTCTTAATTATGTTAAGATATGGGGTTGTCCGGCATATGTAAAAACGCAGAATCCGGACAAACTCACGGTAAGGTCCATTCTGTGTAAGTTTATTGGATATCCCAAACATTCGTGAGGGTTTATCTTCTACCACACCGAGGAACAAAAGGTGTTTGTTTCTCGACATGCCATCTTTTTAGAAAAGGAATTTCTTGAAAAAGAGAATAGTGGTAAGGAGGTGGAACTGGAAGAGGTTCCAGCAATACAGACTACGACAGAAGATTTGGTTGAACCGGAGGATTCAGTAGCTCCCAACGAACCTCAGCCTCTCCGCCGATCTAGTAGGGTTCCTCACCAACCGGAGAGATACTACGGTTTTCTCATGGATGGTGGGAGCGAGGATTGCATCATGGAGGATGATGACCTAACTAGCTTCGAGCAGGCCATCACGAGTGGGGACTCAGTGAAATGGCTGGATGCAATGCGGTCCGAGATGGAATCCATGTACACCAACAAAGTGTGGACTTTAGAAGATGCTCCTGAAGGGGTAAAACCCATTGGGAGCAAGTGGATCTTCAAGAAAAAAACTTGGTGTAGATGGGAAAGTGGAGACTTTCAAAGCTTGACTTGTTGCGAAGGGTTTTCGTCAAAGACCAGGTGTGGACTATGAAGAGACCTTTTCTCTAGTGGCTATGCTTAAATCCATCCGGATCATGCTTGCCATCGCTACATATCATGACTACGAAATCTGGCAAATGGATGTTAAGATCGCCTTTCTAAACGGTGATTTAGAAGAGTGTGTATACATGACTCAGCCAGAGGGATTCATAGATAGTGGGAGCAGCGGGAAGGTGTGCAAGCTGCTTAAATCCATTTATGGATTGAAGAAAGCATCGCGGAGCTGGAACAACTGCTTTGACGTCATTATCAAAGAGTTTGATTTCGTCAAAAACGTAGATGAACCTTGTATCTACAAGAAGGTGGCAGAGAGTAAGGTTGTCTTCCTCGTATTATACGTGGATGACATACTCTTAATAGGCAATGACATTCCTATGCTGCAATCTGTCAAGCTCTTCTTATCACAAAGATTCTCAATCAAAGATCTAGGTGATGCCTCCTGCATATTGGGAATCAGGATCTACAGAGATAGATCTAAAAGGATATTGGGATTGTCCCAATCTAGGTACATTGGCACCATACTAAAGAGGTTTAGTATGGAAGAATCCAAGCGTGGGAACTTACCCACGATCTCTGGAGTCACTCTCTCCAAAGAGATGTCTCCCAAGACTGATTTGGAGAGAGCTCGCATGCAAGGGACACCCTATGCTTCGGCTGTAGGCTCTATCATGTACGCGATGCTATATACCAGACCCGATGTAGCATACTCACTAAGTGTAGTGAGTAGATATCAAGCTGATCCTAGAGAGAGTCACTGGACAGCTGTGAAGAGCATTCTCAAGTACTTGTGAAGGACTAAGGAGATGCTCTTGGTGTATAGTAACGGAGAACTCCAAGTGGAGTCCTTTACCGATTCAAGCTTCCAGAGTGATAAGGACGACTCTAAGTCGCGGTCGGGATTTTTCTTTACCCTTTACGGAGGGGCGGTTAGCTGGAAGAGTTCCAAGCAGGAAACCGTGGCAGACTCGACGATGGAGGCTGAATACATCGCTGCCAACGATGCTGCCAAAGTGGCTGTCTGGATCAAGAAGTTCATTACTGAACTTGGAGTGGTTCCATACATTGAGCATCCAATACCTTTGTATTGCGATAACAATGGAGCGGTGGCTTTGGCCAAGGAACCCAGGTCCCATCAGCGATCCAGGCATATTCTGAGGCGGTATCACCTGATGCGGGAGATAGTTGATCGCCGGGAAATCGAGGTCAGGAGGGTTGACACGAAGAATAACACAGCGGATCCACTCATGAAGGCCATTCCCCAAATACAGTTTGAGAGACTCTTCAGGATGCTCGGTATGCGATACTGCAACAGCTGGCCCTAGTGCAAGTAGGAGATTGTTAGTTGTATGTATGCCCTAGAAGCCAGTATTGTACAGATGATGTATATTATATTAGATGCTTGGATATATATAGAGATGACTTTCTTGCTCGATATGATAGTATGATATCTGGTTGCTCTTTATCTTAACATGTATACTTGTCTCTTTATACTGTCTTATAGTTACATGTTGGTAAATCCCTTAGGATATGTACTTGACTACCTGGACTATGATGTGGATCATATTAGTGGGGACATGGTAGTCCATAAGTGCATCCTTCAAGGTCCCTAGTCGTGGGTGTATCGAGACGGGGCATCGATATACCAGTATAGACTAGCGTATACGCTTTTCGACCCATGAGATGGGCGATGGATGATCCTATATCCATTGGTGTTTGACATCAGAGATGGTATACGAGTGCTCAGTAGAGACTGGGTACACTGGACGGACTCACCGAGAACTCCCAGATGGTATTATACCTCACGTCAGATGGAAGTTCTCAGGTGACACTTGTGCAGGTTAGTCTGTAGACCCGAGATCGTCATAGAGTCTTATGTGATTCCCACTGTGCTTTGATTTCCACCTTACCACGTCCATGAGGGCGTGCAAAACGGTGGTTTTTGGGTACAGTCCCGAGTCACATGGAGGCAATGAGCGATATGAGGGGTTTCGTCTCTCCCGGTATTGGGGGATGATGTTGCGCTGTGCTCGATTGGCCGTAACAGGGAAGTCCCTGGCCAGGGCTGTTTTAGAGATTTACTGGTAAGTGTTACCAGTAGTTTATCGACCCGTTATAAGCCTCACATCGGCACGACTTATCGGTTATCGGGGTCTGACGTTTACCACCCTTAGACTTGATATGCGACATATCAGACGAGGAGACCGGACTGCACGGTAGTGTTTCCAGTTGGCTCGACGGGAGTTGTAGCAGGTTCGCTTGTTTTCTTCTGATCACTCAATACCCGGGTGGCCGTTATGTTTAGCTGACCGCTTGCGGCTTGGGGGTGCTTGATATGATCATCACCCACTGCCGGCGTATTGACGAGTCTTAGAGTCCCACAAAGGAGTTGCCTAGTCCAGGCGAAACGTTGTGGTGCGCGTATGCGATATGCGCATGGACCCGGTTAAAATGCGCGTATGAGATACCGTGTGATATGACCGGGTTGATAAATCAAGTGTTGATTTTACGTTTAACCGTTAGCTTCTCATTAGAAATCCTTTCTTGTCCTTTTTGGATGTATGCATGCATGAATGCATTCATTCTTGTTCATGGACATATGGATGTGCGTGCACACATGCATACATACATCATTCTATCATGGTTGTATATACATAGAAAATGGTGGCAATATAAGACTCACACCTTGGTTATTTATACGGATAATTATTTCTATTTGTGTTAAAACAAAATGAAAAAGGAAAGGATAATTCATGGTTTGTTTCTAAACTCTTCTTTGACCTAACCATGCTCACCTACTTTTAACCATGGATTAACTTTCCTTTTATGTTTTAACTTAAATTAAATAATATCTTTATCATTTAAGCATGGTTTGAGATGAGAAGTGAAAAATATATATACATATATTTTCTATTTTCTTTGATGAGATTATCTATTTCTCTTCTCCTTAAAAAGCCATCATCTTCTTCAACCTTGCTCTTTTGCTCTCTAGATCTTTCAAGTGAGCAAAATACTCAACAAGATAGGATTTTGAAGTGAGAAAAAGAAGCACAACACCATTCTACACAAGTCTTGCCCACTTTTTTAGAGTGTTAGCTTCATTTCTTTCTCTTGATAAAGTGAAGTTGCAAGCTTGGACAAAGGAGCTTCGGGTGGATCGTCGTGGATGCTAGAAGACCTCAAGCTAACCATTTTCCAACTCTCAAGTGGCCAAGGAGTCTAGCATAGGGAGCTACAAAGGTTGTACTCTCAAAACCCTAGCCTTTGTTACTTGTGGTGTGGTTTAATGTTTTGAAACCCTAATTTTATAGGATTGATTCTTTGTGTGTTCACTTAGCACTCTAAAAATTTAATCTTTGTGACATGTGATGCTTCTAAACCTCTCATAGGATGCTAGGTAAACATAACAGTATACCCCACACTCGACCCTGGGAGGCAGGAGGAAGAAGAAGAAGAGGATCTGGAGTTACTGTGGCTGCTGGAGCTGCTACTGCTGCTGCTGTCCAAAGCTGCTGATGCTGCTGTTGCCTGTTGCTGCCTGCTGCTGCCAATGGTACTGCTGCTGCTGCTGCTAATGGTGCTGCTGTTGCTAATGAGGCTGCTGCTGCTGCTGGAGAGGTGTGTGTGTGTGTGAGTGAGTGGGAGTGAAGTGAGAAGGAAAATTGAGAGGTAAAGAATGATGGTACAAGAGGTCAACCCCTCTCCCTTTCTCTTCATTAATACAAGCATGGCCTTTGCCATGATGCCCATTCTCACACTCTCTCTCTCTCACCAAGTCAACACCCCAAAACAAAATTCAATTTAAAACAACCAAAAAAATAACTAAATAAACTTAATTAAAATCCAAAAGACTTAATCCCCATTATTAAACCCACCATGGTTGCTAATCATGGTAAAACCTCATTTTAACCCTAGTTTACATGCACATGTGTGTGCAAGCCTAGGAAAATTCTAGGAAAATATTTATTAAATTTGGAAAAATATTTGAAAAGCAATTTTGTAAACTTTTTACAAAAACAAACCAAACATTAAAATATAATTAGCCACAAAACACATTCTAAGGTGTTACAAGTTTCCTTTGTAAATACTGGCACCAAAAGGGTACAACGTGAATAATATGAGTAAAGGCATCCCCAAGCGGGAGCTATTCTCAAAGTACCTGAGAAGGACCAAGGAGATGTTCTTGGTGTATAGCGGAAAAAGACCTCCAGATCGAGGCCTTTGCTGACTCCAGCTTCTAGAGAGATAAGGATGACTCCAAGTCCATGTCGGGTTATTTCTTTACCCTCATTGGAGGGGCGGTCTGTTGGAAGAGCTCCAAACAGGACAACGTTATAGACTTGACGATGTGAACGGAGTAGTTCGCTGCATAAGACGCCGCAAAAGATTCAGTCTGGATGAGGAAGTTCTTAACTGAACTTCATGTGGTTCCTTCCATTGTTGGTCCAATAGTTTAGTATTTTGACAACATACGGCGCTATAGCTTTAGGGAAGGAACCCAGATCCTATCAGAGATCCAGACAAATCTTGAGGCGGTACCACCTGATCAGGTGATCGTTGATCTCCAGGAGATCGAGGTGAGGAGAGTAGATATGGAGAACAATACTGCAGATCCACTCACAGAGGTTATCCCTCAGACACAGTTCGGGAGGCTATTCAAGGTCTTCGGTTTGCGATATGCCAGTATATGGCCTTAGTGCAAGTGGGAGATTGTTAGTGATATATGCCCTGGAGGCCATTCTTGTATCATAATGGATTGTATATTACTTAATGGAAGCTTGGGATATACACGGATAAAGTAACAGTCTTGCTCGAAATGGTAATATGCTACCTGGTTTGTATCTACCTCAATATGTGCATGTGTTTCTTTTAGCATATCGCTTATACATATTGGTAGAGCCCTTAAGATCTTTTGCTTGATTACCATCGTTGTGATGGCAGTCATACTAGTGGAGGATGGGTAATATATAAGCACATCCTATACAGGTCCCTAGTCGTGGATTATATAGACGGGGCATCGATACTCCAGAGTAGACTAGTGTATACGCTTCTCATCCCGGCAGGGGAGATGGTCTGTCCCACAGCCATTAGTACGTCGTACTAGAGATAGTATGCAGGTGCTCATTAGTTTATGAGTACACTGGACAGGACTCGTCGGAAACTATTGGTAGGTATTATACCTATCGTCGAGTAGCAATTCCCAGGTGACATGAGTACAGCTTAGTCCTTCGAATTGACACTGCTACTTCGCCTCGAGTGTGTTCCCACTGTACTTTGATTACTACCCTACCACAGCTCATATGAGTCGTGCAAACAGGTAGTAGTTGGGTGCAGTCCCGAAGCACTTGGAGGCAATGGTGGTTAGATAGAATTCGTCTCTTCCGGTATTTGGGGATTGATATCGCGCTGTGTTCGTAAGGCCATTACACAAAGTCCTTGGCAAAAGTAAGCGAGATTTACTGGTAGGTACTCCAGTAGTTTCTCAAAGTGCTTTGGACTATACTCCGATACGACTTATTGCGCTATTAGGGGTCTGACGATTACCGCCCTCTAGGCCCGATATGCGATACTCTTAGACGAACAGACCGGACTGTATGGAGATTGTTACATACAGGCACGGTAGGAGTTCGGATGATTTAGCTCATCGGCCTTCTTATCGACACATACCAGGGTAGCCATTACGTGCAGCTAGTATAGCTTGCGGCTTGTGGTTAAACCCACTGCCAACGTAGTGTCGAGTCTTTAGAGTCCTACACAGAAGGTTTCCCTGCACCGGGCAAAAGGTATAGAGGCCGTATGGTTTTACGGCAGGGCTTCAATCAAGTACAAGCACTTGTGCGCGTATGATGATCGTGTGAATAATACTAGTGGGGTTTTGTTTAAGCCGGATACTAGTATTGTATTGATGGATTTATTTCGTCTTTATGTATACGTATTCTTTGGAATGCGGATGCGGGTATGTATATAAGGATGGGGGGCATTCTCGTATTTCCTCGGGATTGGCTTCAAGAAGGTAACACCTCATTAGGGTTTCTTTTCTTTTGGATTAAAGATTAAACCTAAATGAGGTGTAGGTGGACAAAAGATCAATCATGACTCACCATTAGATATTTTCAAGCATGCTAGATATTAGTTGAGATATTTTCTCCTTAATTATTTTGATGCTTGAGCTATTCTATTCTTGAGCTATTCTTTTTCCATGCTCATTCTTCACTAGCTTTTCCTCAAGTGATCTTCTTCTTCCTCTAAACCCTAAAGTTCTCATGTGTTGAGAATCTTAGGGTTCCAAGAGACAAATCAATTCATCTTCTCACTCTGCACCCTATAGGACTTGATTGAATGTTTTTCTTGGATGTGTTTAATTGAGAAATTGTAAAGAAATCACAATCAAAGAATTATTTGACCGCAATCAACTACGGTGTCGGATGTAGCGCGTTAGTAAGTACGGATCGTCCACAGGGAAAGTGAGTTCCGTTCAATTTTCGAATTAGATGAGTTGAAAATTTAAGACAAAGAAAAGAAAACAATTCATGATTGGTAATTGTAGATCAAAAGTAAGAAAAATCTAGATCTAAAAGAAACATTAAAACAAGAAGAGAGATGAGAGATAATTTCCAATCAACACTCAAGATTATAAGGATAGCTCGTAGGAGTAGATCGGATCTATCGATGTGATGAGATCTAAAAATTACTAATTCTTATCCATTAATGAATTGATACTAGATCGATACAAATTCATCGAGGTTTAAGGATCTTGCGAGGGAATTAGGGATTTCGCAACTCATCCTTTGTCCTTTCGATGGATCGCATTCAAATTCCAGCTTCGAGTTAATCAAATGTTTAATAGTTGTTCCCTAGTTTTGAGTGAACACGATCAAGAAAGCATCATCTCAAAACTAGGTTATTAATCATTTGATTCACTAGAATTTCCAAACATCATAGGATTTAAGAATTGTAAAAATATCTAAATCATCATCATCTCAAGATCGTTACAACTCCTACACGAGCGGAGATTACTCAAACATCATGATCACAAACACAATCACAAATTGAGATCTAATCATTATGCTTGAATTAAAAGATAAGCAAGAATATAGAAAATTCACCTTTATTTATCGACAAATTTCTTTACAACTCTCTTGAATTTACAAAAGGAAGGAACCAGATCGTCGATTTCGGCTTCGCTCGGCTCCTTGAGTCGCGGATCGGCGTGGATCTCTTGCTCCGTTGGAAATCCGGCGTTGCTTCTAAAGGTTGGAGGAATTCTTGCTTGAATTGATCTCGGGAATTTGATCTTGAGGTTGAATTGGGGATTGGACACAAGTTTTGTCACTAAACTTGTGGAGGGAAGAGGGAGATGAATGAATTCTTGAACATTTTTCACCCTAGCTCTAGGCTCCTTTTTATAGACCTCTAGATCTAGGATTGAAATTTGAATTCCCTCCACAAGTTAGTTAACCAAAAGATTTAAATTTCCCTCCAAAAAGTTAGTTAAGCCTAAAATTTGAATTTCCCTCCAAGAGTTTGTTAAGCCGAGCCTTCTAGATATGCCACGTGGAGATTCTGGGGTCTTCTGGAAGCTTTGGCCGTTAGTTGAGAGCACGTGAGAAAAATTGACGCAGTGATCACATCAAAGCGTCGCGGTTCCGCGGCGCAAGCCAGCTCCCGCCGCGGAACCACGGCGGTTTGGAAGCCTTAGGGCTTGATTTTTCTATGGTAATTCTTGGGCTTCCTTAAGGGCCTTTTTCTGATATTTTAATTTCTCTTTGGCCTTCTGTATTATTACCAGATCTTGTATCTTGGAGTTGGCGTATCTTTTATCAGATCTTTTCCCAATTTTTGGATTTTGCTTCTGGAATTTCCTGCATTAGACCCCAAACAAGAGTTGCGCAATACAAGGATGAGGCGATGCGATGAAAAACACACAATTTCCCTAAAAGTGCTGGTTTTAGTATACAGTACAAGTAATCCAGTATTTTACATGTGTTTTGCTAATATGTGCGATATGAATACCGGATATCTATACATGAATGCAAAAGGTAGGGAAATTGCCGTGTTAGAAATGCAGTATTTTCGACTGATCAAATTCCCCCAAACTTATTTTCGATCGTCTCGATCGAACTGTTTTATTAAAAAGAGAAGGAGAAAATAAAGAAAGAGAAAAGCACACTTTCGTAGGCAACACGATTGCACTGAGCACGTGCAACAAGCCTTTAAACCTCTAGGTGTCTCTAGTAGGAGGAGTGTTGTCTCCTGAGGGTTTTCAGCGGATTGCACCCATAAAATCCAATAATAAAAGAAAGATCATGAATATTACATTTAATGAAAAGAATTGTAAAAGAAAAGCTTTGAAAATTATGGTTTCCAACTAAGCTAGCTTTTTGGTTGTCATGAGCCCTATCTTAATGGTAATGAAAAGATGTCAGAAATCACGTCCTCCCTCAATAAAACATTGTCTTATTCTTCATTCCTATCTTTATTCCAAACATCGATCATATCACCCTGCGTGTGTGTAAAGAACATCCCTACACTCGGAGAATTCAATTCAAGCTATCATACTCTTGCCCATCAGCCTCAGTACTTTTTAATTAATGAATATCTAGATGTGCTCACACACTTTCATGCGACCATTAATACTTCTTGAGGTACTAACCGACCGATTACTCATGTGCTTGCTTATTTGGTGTATTTTCCTTGTCTTGCACCACCTTAGGCATAGCAGTGACTCCCAGACCAGTTGGCCTTAGGGAACTAGGTGAAGAGGCACCCTCGCTATATATTTTTTATTGCCCTCGGTGATAACAAAAACCAGTGTCCATTTTTGTCACCACTTTATATATTTTTTTATTCACTTTTTTTTTTCTTCATACATCGGCTTTAAGACAAGAGCATTTCAAGGTATCCTCTACTATCCCAGGCTTCAAGACGTGTGTAAGTGCGAATAGCAGGGTAGCAACGTTCAAAATGTTTGGCTTCCAGAATAGAAACTATTTTTCAGACTTATTTTTATCCTCAGATTAGTGACGTCCTTCATCTTACTAACCCTTGGGACAACGGCTCATAACTACTTATTACTAGTTCGTATAAGAAAACTTCTAATTTTCTTAGTTTTCTTAAATTTTTCCAATCTCATAGATGTAACTTTTCACTAGCTAATCTTTTATTATCTTATTTATGTACAAAAAATATTTTTATAATTTTGAAATTTTTTTAAATTTTTATGGTTTTCAAAAAAATGTTTTGTGCTAATGCAAATGATATGCAAATGATGCGAAAATAAGCACAAACCTCCCCCAAACTTGTTTTCAACAGTGTCCTCACTGTTGCCATCTGCTAAATCTCAAAAAACCTGTAAGCTTGGGAGGAATTTATTAGTGGGGGCAAAATATTTAAGTGAAGACCCTCCCCCAAAGTTATTTTTGGCTCATCATTTTGTAAAATTTTCTTTTCAAGAGCCAGAAAAAATATCCCCCCAAACTTGAGTTATGCAATAATAATCTTTTGAAAATCATATGAGGGGGTTAAAATTTAGTGGTCGATGCCAAGCTTTGCAAAGACCGAATGTCAACACCAACCATTCAAAAATTTTATCAATGCAGTGCTCGGGTTGGTGGAAGAAAAAGTGGGGAAAGGTTAAGTGGTGGAATAGAATGTGTGTGCGTCTTATATTGTAGAGACGATGCAGTGAATATGATGGATTACTCGCATTCTTTTTACAGTTCAGAAGAAGGGGTGGAGGTTCAATTTCATCGATTGGGAGATGATTCATCTCAACACCCGTGTCATTCAAAAATGCGAGTTCATCAGCGAAGATCTCCTCAAAAGTTCCATCCATACCTCGATGAATAATGTCATCACAAAGTACGGGGTGATCTTCAGACTCTAAAAGCAGTTCATAATCAGTATTAATTGTTGACCCGGACATCTCGGTGGAAGAGTCCGTATGTGTATGATACATAGTTGGGTCAAACAATAACGTATGAAAAGAGTCAAGATCAGTATCAGGAGGATCATCAAATTCGCTGCTGTCGACATCCATTAAGTCGACAGAACAGACCTGAGCAGTAGGTTCGGAGGGTACACTTCCCAACTTGTAAATGTTCAGCTCTATTGACCTATTCCCGAAGGATAGGGTCATAGAACCGTTACGACAGTTGATTATTGCATTGGAAGTGGCCAAAAAGGGGCGACCTAAAATCACCGGAATTTGATTCCGTGGGTTCGCTATAGGCTGTGTATCAATTACAATAAAATCTACCGGGAATATAAATTCTCCGATTTTTATTAACACATCCTCCAGTTCACCCCTAGGTTTGGTGATTGATCGGTCAGCCATCTGGAGAGTGCAATTGGTTGGCTTCAACTCTCCGATTCCTAATTGCTCATAAACTGATTATGGAAGCAAGTTAACACTAGCGCCAAGGTCTAGTAGAGCACAGTTAATGTGTTCTTCCCCAATAGAAACGGAAATAGTAGGATATCCTGGATCCCTACGTTTCCTCGGTAATTGTTGGGGGAAAGCCGTGTCTATTGTCTTTTCCATGAAAATCTTCTTGGGCACTTGAGTCTTCCTCTTCCTAGTGCACAAGTTCTTAAGAGTTCTCGCATAGGACGGAACTTGTTGGATGGCATCTAGGAAAGGGATGTTGGTGTTTACTTGCTTAAAAATGTTCATAATCTTCTCCATATATGGACTCGGTGTGTTAGCCCTTAACCGATTAGGATAAGGTGTTTTAGCAACAAGCGCTGGGTCCATCATAGGAGAAGGAAGTGGGTGTGGAACCGATCCCAGAATAGAAGTGGGGATCGTCCGTGGAGGGGTAAAAGAGGTGGGCTGTAGTGACGAGCCTTTTGGGAAACGAAGAATAGGCTCGGAAGAAGATGGTGGGGTAGAAGAACTGGGGTCAGAATTAGAAGTGTGTGAGGAAAGGTCTCAGCCGGGGTGTTATTGATTGATTTATCAGTATCATCAAACTCTTCCCTAACGTGAGTGTCAAGCACTCTTCCAGATCTCAACGTGATTGCATCCACGGGATGTGAATAGCTAGAATTGGGTAAAGGTTGAGCTGGAAGTTTCCCTTTCTCTCTTGCACTCATTTCGGCTTTTAGTTGTGCAATTTGTGCTTCCATCGATTTGATATTATCATTTTGAGAGATAATGATCTTCATTACATTCTCGACGGAAGATTGCAAACTTGCCGTCCCTTGGATGGATTGTTTCATGAAAGTATCCAAGGTTTGTGCTAGTGCAGAGGTATTATCTGTACCGGTCAATTGCAAAGGACTAGACGGTGCAAAAGTGTTGGCCGGATTTTGAAAGTTTTGTGCTTGGAAGGGGTGCTGACTCAATTGAAGTGGTGGGTGCTGTTGTAGTGGAGGGGCCCCTTGGAAATTGTTTTGGGTTGGAACCGTGTTTTGAAATTGTGATTGGTTCCAAGCAAAGTTAGGGTGATTCCTCCAACCTTGATCATATGTGTAGGAAGATGGATCGTTTCTAGGTCTTTGAAATGCGGCATTGGTATGCTCATGACCTTGAAACGGACATTCTTCCGTCAAGTGAGACGGATCAGAACAGCATCCACATACAGTTTTGGAGAGTGATATTTGACTTAGGGCGGCAGCTAAAAATTTGTTTTCCATATTCTCAAGTTTCTTATTGATAGCTGCAATGTCAGCTCTAACTCCTATGGAAATATCATTGCCATCCCTAGACGATTGACTCACACCCTCCCACTGTAAAGATTTTTCAGCGAAATCTTCTAGGAATTCCGAGGCTTCCCCATCATCTTTAGTCATGAAGTTGCCTTGACACATGGATTCAAGGGTCTGTCTTGTGTTAGGATTAATGCCCTCATAAATGATTCGGCACAATTCCTATCTCGGAATGCCGTGATGTGGACATTGGACTAACAGATCCTTGAAACGTTCAAGTCATTTTGAAAATGTTTCATTTGGAAGTTGGGTGAATTGATAGATTTCGCTACGGACTCGAGCTGTCTTTTGATGTGGGTAGAATTTCTTAAGGAATGCTTTGACGAATTCGTCCCAATTTGAAATGGAATGTGCGGTAGTGTTATATAGCCACTTCTCGGCTAAATCGCACAAGGTAAATGGGAGAAGACGAAGACGTAAAGCATCCACAGACAACTGTGAGGTACCCATCATTGCGCATACATTTTCAAATTTCGTGATAAACACGTATGCATCTTCAGACTCGAGACCGTGAAATTTTGGTAGAAGGTTGATGTATTGGGGTTTTATTTGAAAATTTTCCCTGTTGGCTGGTGCAATGGATAGACAGGTGGAAAGTGGGCCTCGTGTAGGATAGCACCTCTTTTGGAGAGAGATGCGAGGTGGATTCTGCGCACCAACGAACGGCGGCAGAGTAGTGGAAAAGAAGTTCGATGGAGATGGATCCATCGATGTGGGTATGGTGGGGGGTAAAAGAAAGGTAAATGGAGAAATACCGACTTCGGAGTCAATCGAGGGGACGCGGACAAGTCAGGCACTAGAATCCCGTGTCCAGCCTATCTTGTACTAAAAGGGGTTAGTACAAGTGGCAGCGCGATTTATAATTAGGGGAATGAAGTGAGTGTGGTGTTTGTTTTGAAAAGTGACACGGATTTTGAAAAAAAATGATATGAATCCCAAAATGCAACACACAAAACCCTAATTCTAGTGGTCACCTAGGTCCGGCTCTAGACTGCTCCTAACTGCCAAAAGACAAGTCACAGGATAGAATCCTTCACTGCCTCTTTGTCCCCCTGTGGCCAGGTAAGTGCCAGGTAAGTGGGAAGGTACTCCACTACGTAAGTAGTGGGCCTAATTAATAACCACCAGCCTTCGACACACTTGCCTTAGACACCACAAGAAAACGCGGATAAGCAATGAATTACCCACGGCCTTCTTCTGTCCTAAGTGAGCATGACGGTCCTTAGAGTCATCTCTAGATATTTTTTAATTAATGAGGGTAATGCGGATGCAGGTTTATGATTTTTGGGGCCTAGGAAGGGTAATGAACTCCCCACCTAATCTGGATTTGGCCGTGCCCCTTAATATCCGTATTAATTATGCAAACAACCACAAAGATCAAAAACAAGCACAATTATTTTTCTTTTTGCGGCGCTGCGATTATTTGCAAAGAAACCTGCAACAAATTGTTAATTTGGAGCAGATTTTAGGAAGGAGATAAGAAAGTTAGAGATTACCAGATAAACATTGTTCAGAGATCCCCTAGAACTGCCGCGCTTCCACCGCACAAGTCACCAATCGCCGCGGTTCCGCCGCGCCTTGAGCTCCTCTCTGTACCAAATTTTTCCAGAGCACTCTTGATCACTTCCCTAGCTCTCTGGAATTTTCCAAATAATTTTCCAATTTCACAGCAAGCTCCAGATCTCCTTGCAATTAACCACAACAACAAGTATTAGTATTTTGCGCGAGTTTTGAACTAAAAATATTGATGGAATAAACTTTTCAACTCAAATTTCAAAAAATAAACAAATAGAACACGATCCCCGGCAACGGCGCCATTTGATTGAATGTTTTTCTTGGATGTGTTTAATTGAGAAATTGTAAAGAAATCACAATCAAAGAATTATTTGACCGCAATCAACTTCGGTGTCGGATGTAGCGCGTTAGTAAGTGCGGATCATCCACAGGGAAAGTGAGTTCCGTTCAATTTTCGAATTAGATGAGTTGAAAATTTAAGACAAAGAAAAGAAAACAATTCATGATTGGTAATTGTAGATCAAAAGTAAGAAAAATCTAGATCTAAAAGAAACATTAAAACAAGAAGAAAGATGAGAGATAATTTCCAATCAACACTCAAGATTATAAGGATAGCTCGTAGGAGTAGATCGGATCTATCGATGTGATGAGATCTAAAAATTACTAATTCTTATCCATTAATGAATTGATACTAGATCGATACAAATTCATCGAGGTTTAAGGATCTTGCGAGGGAATTAGGGATTTCGCAACTCATCCTTTGTCCTTTCGATGGATCGCATTCAAATTCCAGCTTCGAGTTAATCAAATGTTTAATAGTTGTTCCCTAGTTTTGAGTGAACACGATCAAGAAAGCATCATCTCAAAACTAGGTTATTAATCATTTGATTCACTAGAATTTCCAAACATCATAGGATTTAAGAATTGTAAAAATATCTAAACCATCATCATCTCAAGATCGTCACAACTCCTATACGAGCGGAGATTACTCAAACATCATGATCACAAACACAATCACAAATTGAGATCTAATCATTATGCTTGAATTAAAAGATAAGCAAGAATATAGAAAATTCACCTTTATTTATCGACAAATTTCTTTACAACTCTCTTGAATTTACAAAAGGAAGGAACTAGATCGTCGATTTCGGCTTCGCTCGGCTCCTTGAGTCGCGGATCGGCGTGGATCTCTTGCTCCATTGGAAATCCGGCGTTGCTTCTAAAGGTTGGAGGAATTCTTGCTTGAATTGATCTCGGGAATTTGATCTTGAAGTTGAATTGGGGATTGGACACAAGTTTTGTCACTAAACTTGTGGAGGGAAGAGGGAGATGAATGAATTCTTGAACATTTTTCACCCTAGCTCTAGGCTCCTTTTTATAGACCTCTAGATCTAGGATTGAAATTTGAATTCCCTCCACAAGTTAGTTAACCAAAAGATTTAAATTTCCCTCCAAAAAGTTAGTTAAGCCTAAAATTTGAATTTCCCTCCAAGAGTTTGTTAAGCCGAGCCTTCTAGATGTGCCACGTGGAGATTCTGGGGTTTCTGAAAGCTTTGGCCGTTAGTTGAGAGCACGTGAGAAAAATTGACGCAGTGATCACATCAAAGCGCCGCGGTTCCGCGGCGCAAGCCAGCTCCCGCCGCGGAACCGCGGCGGTTTGGAAGCCTTAGGGCTTGATTTTTCTATGGTAATTCTTGGGCTTCCTTAAGGGCCTTTTTCTGATATTTTAATTTCTCTTTGGCCTTCTGTATTATTACCAGATCTTGTATCTTGGAGTTGGCGTATCTTTTATCAGATCTTTTCCCAATTTTGGGATTTTGCTTCTGGAATTTCCTGCATTAGACCCCAAACAAGAGTTGCGCAATACAAGGATGATGCGATGCAATGAAAAACACACAATTTCCCTAAAAGTGCTGGTTTTAGTATACAGTACAAGTAATCCAGTATTTTACATGTGTTTTGCTAATATGTGCGATATGAATACCGGATATCTATACATGAATGCAAAAGGTAGGGAAATTGCCGTGTTAGAAATGCAGTATTTTCGACTGATCAGGACTTCTAGTTTAGCGAGCTAGAAGCTGTAGTTATCTCAGATTCGAGGTAGGAGCTCGGACTATAGACTCTCGGGTGGATCGTCTTTGACTCGAGGAGGCCGTCAAGGTTGCCGGATCCGTTTCGATCCTTGTAGCTGACGAAGAGGTAGAGGACAGCGAAGAAGACCCGAAGGAATTGGTATCATGAGGTATAACTTTCATCCGAGTATTTAAACCTCATTTCAAGTTAGCTAGTTAGGGTTTAGTATCGATCCTGGAGTTCAAGTCTGTGTTGCGAGCTTTCAAAATTCGTTTTTCAATATTCCGCCTCCCGGCGAACCCGCAGGATGCGCGACGTCGACTTACAGTAGTATCAGAGCCTAACTAAACCATAGCTAACAGTTTAGATGAAGTGTAAAAATACGAAACCGAAATAACTCCGAAACACGAAACCTAAACTCTAAGTTTCTGTCAAATTTTTCCGAGCCTCTAAAATTTTTTTAAACAATTGCAGAGTGCTCTGTTTCTTGTGAGATGAACACACACAAAAAAGAGGCATTTTCACCTTTTTCTGACCGGCCACAAGCTCAAAAAAACCGGCATCACCTTTTTAGTTGTGGTGAAATTCTTTGAATTTTGGTCTGTGTTCTAGTAGCTTGGATCTAAGGTCTTAGGTGTTGTTTGTTTTTGCCAATTTTGGATATAATGTTATATTTTACTGTGGAAATACGGAGTGTTTCGAAGTCGTAGTTTTAACGTCATTTAAAGTTTTAAGTTGGGATATATGTGTTTGGAAACGTCGACTAAATGCTATACGTCGATTAGTCAGGGTTGCACATATCTGTGTTGTTGTTCTTGTTGGTTTATGTATATGAATTTTCTTGGATCGTCGTGGATGAATAGCCGGAGATGTGAGATGAGGGTTTTCATTCTTTCGTTCGATGTAAATTTGTAAAGTGATGTAATATTATTCTGCGGGGTACATCCGGGTTGAGGTTGTAGCCACTGTTGTATTATTTTTTTTACTATTTTCTGCTCCTAGGATAGACCCAAGGTGGGGTGTACAAACTACCGGGTACTTTGAAGTGCTTAGTGGCCTACTCATGTTACTGAACGATGTTTCTTCGCTTTGGGTATTTGGCGGGTAGTTTGCCGCACCCTTATGTTCTGGGGTGGTGTTTGGCTATTCATCACGACCGTGGAATCCGTCTTTCGTTACAGGCTTAAACAAAACGCGAAATTTCTAGTGTATCCAATATGTTCATCTGTGATCTGGAATGCCTATTATTGTGTCAGACGAATGGTTATTATATATATATATATATATATGCTATACAATAGACGTTGCTTATGTTTTGCATCCGTGCTAGTCCCGCCCCCGCTCTGGCGTTAGTTAAGTAACCAAACGGTGTTAGACGGGGCCCAGTGGCGAATGCGGATGGCATAAGTGGATGTGGTATTTTCGCCTTTTTCTGTAATGATAGGTGTAAATGATGGGACTGCATTACATTAATGCAAAGCATACAAACCAAAGCTGAATCGTTGGAACAAATTTTTAAACCACTCGGTTTATTTAAAATAGGAGACTTTTAAATGCGTAGTTTAGACCACTCTTTTTAAAAGCTATCAGGTTCTTTCGATTATATCAAGTTCACTACGTTCACGGTTTCGTCAAAACCATTCATAGCCCTCCGTCATTTCAGTTGAATATTCAGTAGTATTCAAGCTATGTATTTTGACCTTCACCAAGACATAGTGAATGGTAGCTGCTGGATATTCATCTGTAGCATAGATAGATGCGTTGGTTTGGGACAGTCGTACTACTATTTTGGCCTTCGTCAAGGGTATGTACGGGTGGGTTTAAATTAACCTGGACAATGACGGGTAGAACTTGACATGTGACTTATGATATGTTGGACTTCGTCAAGGTCATAAGAGCATGGGGCAAAGATCCACATCGGGAGTTTCTAAAGAAACTGAAAGTTGCTAGTGCCGCATACCATTTGGAGTGTGATAATGTTGGTAGGATTCTTTCAGAATTATCACATAATGATATTTGGATCACGATCCTGCTGTGAGTATATGCTACTCCTCGGGAGATTTTTCACTTAACGATCAATGCTATAAACCAAGTAGGTGCCTAAAACAGTGTTAGCGAGGATGCGCCTCCAGGGAAAAGAGGTTATTTAATTAAGGAACCTCGCAAAAGAGTCGTAAAACCTCCTTCGAAGTACCGAGACTAGCCTGGCCGAATGGTTAACCAAGTATTGTACGGTGAGATTAATCCTGACTAATTCTTCTTTTATGGTTTGAGGAAGGATTCGAGAAACAGTGGGAGCCATCTTGTTTAGATAAATTAAAAACCAATCTAAACTTGCAAGA
Source organism: Agapanthus africanus (assembly GCA_030015575.1). NCBI lineage: Eukaryota > Viridiplantae > Streptophyta > Magnoliopsida > Asparagales > Amaryllidaceae > Agapanthus > Agapanthus africanus. Next base: position 237,811,422 of record JASDDO010000029.1, on the reverse strand, counting down.
GCATCATGTTGAGTGTTTTCTTCTCTCTCTCCTAATTACAGCGACCAGGTGACCAGATTAGGTTACAGTTAGATAATAAAATGACTGAGTTATACTATATTGACTGGCAAAGATTTTTCCAGATGTCCATTACTTATGACAAGCTGGACCACATTATTACTACTCAAGCCCCTGCCGTCCTAGGTCCAGTTTCCATTGTCACAGATGTTGATATCTGTAAGACAAGGGAAAATGGAACGCGAATGCCAAGTGCCTCGTGTTGGCCTCAGTTGATAGTGTATACCAGAGGCAGCGCGATAACATGGACTTAGTATCTATCTTCCTCCATAACAAAGATTTATATAGAGAGCAATCACGTATCGCAATACATAAGACCTCGAAGGAATTGCTTCAAGCGAGATTGGCTATCGGGTTATCTGTAGGAGAACACGTCCCTACAATGATTAGCTATATTATAAAGATCACAGGACCTGGAAACCATGTTGGAGAACGAGTCATGTGTTGACTCGATTCTACGGTCCTTACCTTTTACTTACGCCCTGGGGAAGAAAGTTATACTTCCAGTTGAGGGCACCCTGGAGGAAACAAGGAAGACACCCGCTCTGCTTATTAGGGAATCTTCCTCTTCTGGATCCAAGGTGAAAGCCAAGGGTGAGAAGAAGAAGACCTCTACAAAGTCGATAGGCGATGTCAGTAAGGTAGAAAGAGAGGGCAGGGCAAAGGTTTCGGGGTTAACAGTAGGAAAGGAGGGATGTTCCTATTGTCACGGGAAAGGGCATTGGCAGAAGGGATGCAGAGCTTGGAAAGACAGAATCCAGGATCCGAAGCAAATTATGGCTTCGAATTCGGGTGTGTTTGTAATTGAAAATAGTCTGTCAATTAACTCTACTTCTTGGGTACTAGATACCGGATCAGGATCTCATATCTGTAAATCATTACAGACATTGAGAAACTGTAGAGATATCAGGATAGGTGATATGACTCTCAGGGTTGCTAACGGAATGAGCGTGGACGCTGTATCCATAGTCTATATCACCGAGGATTGACAAGTGGGCAGATATTGATTCTATGTAACTGTTTGTGTGTACCTAGTCTAGTTTGTAAGCGATGTGGTCCACATCCTCCTAAATCAAAGTTTGATTGGGCTAGGTATACTAGAGGACAGTATATACATATTAAATAAAGCTCGGGTTTTCAATGTCCAGAACACACTTAAAAGAATGTCTCCAGAATTAAATAAGGATTTCTTATGGCATTGTAGACAGGGTCACATCAATGGAACACGATTGTCGAAGTTACATAGAGAAGGATATTTGGATCCGTTCGAATATTAGTCTTATGCAACTTGTCAATCTTGTCTCATAGGAATGATGACAAAGACTCCGTTCACTGGACACGGAGCAAGAGCGATCGAGCTCTTAAGACTCATACACAGCAACGTATGTGTTCCAATATTTACAGATGCACGAAGTGGTTATTCCTATTTCATTACTTTCATGGATGATTTCTCTAAGTTAGGACATGTCTTCTTGATGAAGCATAAATCCGAGGCCTTTGAGAAATTCCGGGAATAAAAGAATGAAGTGGAAAAACAAACAGGCAAAAGTATCAAGACACTGGATCTAATTAATATGGTGAATACTTGATTTCCGAGTTCCTGGATTACTCAAAAGAGAATGGAATTCTCTCTCAGCTTATTTCTCTATACACACCACAACACAACGGTGTATCAGAAAGGCGGAAAAGAACCCTATTGGATAGGATACGTTCCATTATGAATAATGCGGAGTTACCGCGATCCTTCTGAGGTTATGCACTAGAATCAGCTGCATATCTTTTTAGTAAGGTTCCTACCAAGATTATGCCTACCACACCATATTAGATGTGGAGTGGGAAGAAACCCTATCTTCAGTATCTGAAGATATAAGGATGTCCAACTTTTGTCAAAAAACAGTATGCAAACAAGTTCGAGGCACACTCAGTAATGTGTAGGTTTGTGGGATACCCAAAGAACTCCAGGAGGTATCTTTTCTATTAAGCACATGAACAAAAGGTTTTTTGTTCCTCGTCATGCCCATTTTTTTAGAAAAGCAATTTTTTGAAAAATGACTAGTGGGAACGCAATAGAACTGGAAGAAATTCTAGAACCACAAACTATTACTAAAAATATGGTAGAACCAGAGATTTTAAAAGAACAGGACATCCCTGCGCCAATCTGCAGGACTAGTAGGCAGTCACATCCGCCGGAGTGATACTACGGTTTTCTTAAAGATGGGGATATAGAGGATTGCATCATTGAAAATGATGAGCCAACTAGCTTCCAGCAAGCCATTCAGAGTGGTGACTCAGTAAAATAACTGGATGCAATGCGGACCGAGATGGAGTCCATGTACACCAACAAAGTGTGCACTTTGAACATTGCTCCAGAAGGTGTAAAACTCATAGGTTGCAAATGGATCTTCAGAAAGAAGATTGGTGTAGATGGACAGGTTTAAACCTATAAGGCTAGACTTGTTGCAAAAGCATTTTTCGTCAAAGACCTGGTTTGGACTATGATGAAACCTTTTCTCCAGTGGCTATGCTCAAATCCATTCGGATCCTTCTTGCCATTGCTGCCTTCCAGGATTATGAGATCCGGCAGATGGACGTAAAGAAGGCTTTTCTAAATGGTTATTTTGAAAAGTGCATCTATATGGATCAGCTAGAGGGTTTCAATCAGAGTGGGAGCAACGGGAAAGTGTGCAAGTTGCTTAAGTCCATTTATGGACTAAAGCAGGCATCACGGAATTGGAACATCTGTTTTAATGAGACGGTCAAAGAATTCGACTTTATCAAAAATCCAGATGAACCATGCATTTATAGTAAGATTTTAGGGAGAACTGTGGGATTCCTCATCTAGTACATAGATAACATTCTCTTGATAGGAAATGGCATTCCTATGCTACAATCAGTCAAAGGATTCTTGTCACTAAGGTTCTCCATGAAAGACCTGGGTGATGCCAACTACATTCTGGAGATCCAGATCTATCGTGATAGATCAAAGAGGATGGTGGGACTTTCACAGTTAAGGTACATCAACACCATACCGAAAATATTTAGTATGGGCGATTCTAAGCGCGGTAGTCTACCAGCTTCCCGCGGAATCACCCTCTCCAAAGAGATGTCTCCCAAGACAGATTTGGAAATGGCTCGCGTGTCGATTATACCCTACACTTCTGCAGTAGGCTCTATAATGTATGCAATGTTGTTTACCAGACCAGATGTTGCTTACGTACTCAGCATGCTAATCCGGTATCAGTCAAACCCACGGGACAAGCACTGAATAGCAGTAAAGAATGTTCTTAAAGTACCTGAGAAGGACCAAGGAGATGTTCTTGGCGTATAGCGGAAAAAGACCTCCAGATCGAGGCCTTTGCTGACTCCATCTTCTAGAGAGATAAGGATGACTCCAAGTCCATGTCTGGTTATGTCTTTACCCACAGTGGAGGGGCGGTCTGTTGGAAGTGCTCCAAACAGGACAGCATTATAGACTTGACGATGGAAACGAAGTAGTTCGCTGCATGAGACGCCACAAAAGAGTCAGTCTGGATGAGGAAGTTCTTAACTGAACTTCAGGTGGTTCCATCCATTGTGTAAGTCCATGTTACGCACCCCACGAACTTGCGGGGAGGCGGAATATATGAAAAACGATTATCAAAGCTTCGTAACACGGACTTGAGCGCATGAATCGTTATCTAAACCATTACTAACTATATACTAGAGGTTTAACTACTCGGATACGAAGTTATACCTCACGTTACTTGTCCTTCGGGTCTTCATCGCTGTCCTCCACTCCTCGTAGGCTCCTTGGAACATCGGCACCTCAACGGCCTCTTCGAATCAAAGACGTCCACCCGAAAGCTCCTACGCCAAGCTTAATCTCAAACTTGAGATAACTAGGTTGCTTAAAGTGCTAATCTAAGCTACCTAGGGGATATAGAGTGAGGTTATGGATGTATTAGTCTAGCTAACCCTTGATCTCAACTCATGAGAGGTTAGGGTTAGGGTTTGAAGAGAGAGTGAGCTTGAGGAGAGAGAAGGTAAGAATGATAAAGAAATGAGATAATGATATATCATAATATTTATGAAGCATTATTTATTTATCCAAAAATAAAATAATAGAATTAACAACCATACTTCATAAATATCTATAAGTGATTCATCACCGTGAGTCATTAAGCATTTATGATGCATTAATGACATGGATGAATCACACAAATGAGTCACTAATCTCATTTAAAGCAATGCCACCTTACCCCCCAAGTCACCACTCTTCTAGAAGCTTCTCGACAAATTACGAGAACGCCCCTCCAATCCGTGAAAACGCGGAAAAACTTTAGACTGTATAAATCCAATAACCTGATACTAGAATCTGGCTTAAACCAAAGCCGGCTAGTAAAAACTGTCCGAATAGTCGTACGTGCGTAAACACACGCATGCGTCCGAACCCTTGTTGTAAAACCATACGACCTCTATATCATTTTTCCTGGAGCAGGGAAACTCTCTGTGTGGGACTCTAAAGACTCGACACTACGCTGGCAGTGGGTTTAACCACAGACCGCAAGCGGCACTAGCTGTACGTAATGGTCCCCCGGTAGATGTCGATAAGAAGGCCGATGAGGAAAACCATCCGAACCCCTACTGAGCCTGATCTGACAATCTCCGTACAGTCCGGTCTGTTCGTCTAAGACTATCGCATATCAAGCCTAGGGGGCGGCAAGCGTCAGTCCCCTAATAGCTGTATAAGTCGTGTCGGAGCGAAGCCCATTACACCCTGAGAAGCTACTGGAACCTACCAGTATATCTCGCTTGCCCTGGCCAGGGACTTTGCGTAATGGCTCTCTGACACAGCGCGATATCAACTCGCAATACCGGGAGAGACGAATCCTATCTAACCGCCATTGCCTCCAAGTGCTCGGGACTGCACCCAACTGCTACTTGTTTGCACGACTCCTTTGAGCCGTGGTAGGGTAGCAATCTAAGAACAGTGGGACACACTTGTGGCGAAGTAGCAGTGTCAAGTATGCGGACTATGCTGTACTCATGTCACCTGGGAACTATTAACCAACGACGGGTATAATACCAACTAATCAGTTCCCTGCGAGTCCTGTCCGGTGTACCCATAACCTAACGAGCACCTGTATACTATCTCCAGTACGACTTACTGATGGCTGTGGGACAGACATCTTCCCAACTGGGATAAGAAGCGTACACACTTAGTCTACTCCGGAATATCGATGCCCTATCTCGATAATCCAACGACCAGGGACATGTATAGGATGTTGCTTACAGACTACGCAGCCCCCACTAGTGTGACTGCCATCACGACGCTGGTAATCAAGCAAAGATCCTATGGGCTCTACTAATATGTATAAGTGATACGTTACAAGAAACATATTCACATATTAAAGTAGACGCAAACCAAGTAGCATAGTACCATTTTTAGCAAGACTGTTATGTACAACTGTGAATATCCCAAGCTTCCATTAAGTAATATACAACCTAGTATGATACAATAATGGCCCCTACGGCAAATACACTAACAATCTCCCACTTGCACTAGGGCCATGAGCTGGCATATCGTAGACCTATCATCTCGAATAGCCTCTCGAACTGCGTCTGAGGAAGGGCCTTTGTGAATGGATTAGCAATGTTATTCTCCGTCTCTACTCTCTTCACCTCGATCTCCCGGCGATCTGCGATCTCCCTGATCAGGTGATACCGCCTTAAGATGTGTCTGGACTTCTGATGGGACCTGGGTTCCTTTGCTAAAGCTATAGCGCCGTTGTTGTCACAATACAGAGGTATTGGACCAACACTGGTAGGAACCACCTGAAGTTCTGTGAGGAACTTCTTCATCCAGACTGCTTCTTTTGCGGCATTGCAAGCAGCTATGTACTCTGCTTCCATTGTTGAGTCAGCAACGGTCTCCTGTTTGGAACTCTTCCAACAGACCGCCCCTCCATTGAGGCTAAAGACATAACCCGACATGGATTTGGAGTCATCCTTGTCACTCTGGAAGCCGAAGTCGGCAAAAGCCTCCATCTGGAGGTCTTTTCCGCCATATACCAAGAACATCTTCTTAGTCCTCCTCAGGTACTTGAGAATGTTCTTTACTGCTCTCCAATGATTCTCTCCTGGGTTTGCCTGATACCTGCTTACAACGCTCAATGCGTATGCTACATCTGGTCTGGTACATAACATCGCATACATTATAGAGCCTACCGCAGAAGCGTAGGGTATAATTGACATGCGATCCCTTTCCAAATCAGTCTTGGGAGACATCTCTTTGGAGAGGGTGATTCCGTGACAAGCCGGTAGATTACCGCGCTTAGAATCATCCATACTGAATCTTTTCACTATGGTGTCTATGTACCTGGACTGCGAAAGTCCCAACATCCTTTTTTATCTATCACGATAGATCCGGATCCCCAAAATGTAGGTGGCATCACCCAGGTCTTTCATGGAGAATTTATGTGATAAGAATCTTTTGAGTGACTGTAACATAGGAATATCATTTCCTATTAGGAGAATGTCATCCACGTACAAGACGAGGAATACTACAGCTCTCCCTACAATCTTACTGTATATGCAAGGTTCATCTGGATTTTTGATAAAGTCAAATTCTTTGACAGCATCATCAAAACAGATGTTCCAACTCCGCGATGCCTGCTTTAGTCCATAAATGGACTTAAGCAGCTTGCATACTTTACCGCTGCTCCCACTCTGAATGAATTCCTCTGGCTGATCCATATAGACGCTCTCTTCCAAATTACCATTTAGAAAGGCCGTCTTTACGTCTATCTGCCAGATTTCATAATCGTTGAAGGCAGCAATAGCAAGAAGGACTCGAATAGATTTAAGCATAGCCACTGGAGAAAAGGTTTCGTCATAGTCCAAACCAGGTCTTTGACGGAAACCCTTTGCAACAAGTCTAGCCTTATAGGTTTCAACCTGTCTATCGACACCAATCTTCTTTTTGAAGATCCATTTGCATCCTATGGGTTTTACCCCATCGGGAGCAATGTCCAAAGTCCATACTTTGTTAGTGTACATGGACTCCATTTCAGTCCGCATTGCATCCAGCCATTTTACTGAGTCACCACTCTGAATGGGTTGCTGGAAGCTAGTAGGCTCATCATAGTCAATAGTGCAATCCTCTCTATCCCCGTCTATGAGAAAACCGTAGTATCTCTCGGGCGGATGAGACTGCCTACTACTCATGCGGAGTGGCGTCGGGATGTCCCTTTCTTCTGAAGCCTCAGGTTCTACCATACTTTCAATAGTAGTTTGTGGTTCTGGAATTTCTTCCAGTTCTATTTCGCTCCCACTTGTTTCCTTTTCTAAAAACTGATGTTCTAGAAAATGGGCATTACGAGAAACAAAAATCTTTTGTTCCTCTGCGTAATAGAAAAATACCCCCCGGAGTTCTTTGGGTATCCCACAAACTTACATAATACTGAGCGTGCCTCGAGCTTGTCCACATGCTGCTTTTTAACAAAAGCTGGACATCCCCATGCCTTCTGGTACTGATGACAGGGTTTCTTCCCACTCCACATCTGATATGGTGTGGTAGGCACAGTTTTGGTTGGAACCTTGTTCAAAAGATATGCAGCTGATTCTAGCGCATATCCCCAGAAAAATCATGGTAACTCAGCTTTACTCATCATGGAACGAACCATATCCAATAGGGTTCGATTCCTCCTTTCTGATGCACCGTTGTGTTGTAGTGTGTATGGAGGAGTAAGCTGAGAGAGAATACCATTCTCTTTTAAATAACCCAGGAACTCGGCACTTAAGTATTCACCACCTCGATCAGATCTCAGTGTTTTTATACTCTTGCCTGTTTTTTTTTCCACTTCATTCTTGTATTCTTGGAATTTCTCAAAAGCCTCGGATTTATGTTTCATCAAGAACACATGTCCATACCTAGAGAAATCATCCGTAAAAGTAATGAAGTAGGAATAACCAGCTCTCGCATGTGTAGACATTGGACCACTTACGTCACTGTGTATGAGTCCCAAGAGCTCGCTTGCTCTTACTTCGTGTCCAATAAACGGAGTCTTGGTCATCTTTCCTATGAGACAAGATTCACAAGTAGTATAAAATTGATATTCGAACGGATTCAAATATCCTTCTCTATGTAACTTTGTCAACCTTCTTTCATTGATGTGACCTAGTCTACAATGCCATAAGAAAGCCTGATTTAATTCCGGAGACTTTGTTTTAAGTGTATTCTGGACATTGAAAACCTGAGCTTGACTTAATACGTATATACCATTATCTAATGTACCTGACCCAGTCATAACTTGATTTAGGTGGATGTATACTACATCGCTTTCGGAGAACTATTTTACATTCGAAAGCGATGTAGTATACATCCACCTAAGTGCGGGGGCTGGGCTAGTGCGGGTGTGGTTTAGAGTGGCGAATGTAGTATACATAAGTGAGCCCATTACACCCTGAGAAGCTACTGGAACCTACCAGTATATCTTGCTTGCCCTGGCCGGGGACTTTGCATAATGGCTCTCTGACACAGCGCGATATCAACTCCCAATACTAGGAGAGACGAATCCTATATAACCGCTACTGCCTCCAAGTGCTCGGGACTGCACCCAACTGCTACCTGTTTGCATGACTCTTTTGAGCCGTGGTAGGGTAGCAATCTAAGAACAGTGGGACACACTCGAGGTGAAGTAGCAGTGTCAAGTGTGCGGACTATGCTGAACTCATTGTAGGGTTGCTGGGCACGTGCACAAGGTTCTACGAGGCATCAACCATGCCCGATTTAAAAATTAGCCGTGCCGAACAACCCGAAGCCGGATCTTTAAACTAGAGATTAGGCGAAAACTAACATGCTAAACACTTTAACACTAAGTGAGAGAGATTACAACCTTTGTAGATCCGGTCCTTCACTTCATATGCTCCGTGTTGAGGTCCCTTCGCTGCGATCATCGTGCTCCGGACTCTCGAGAGGTTCCACGAAGAGAAAGATGCAGTCTTGCTTCCGATCTTCGATACAAAGATGATCTACCTTGAAGTTTCATTAACACAAGCTAACACTCACTAAAATTGAGTGAACACTCTCATCTAAAGGGCAAGGGAAGATGAGGATGATGAAGTAGGATTCTTGCTCTCTTTATTTATCTTTTTCTCATATTTATTCATCACTTGGAAAAAGATAGTAAGCTTTTTCATGGAAGAAAGAAGAAGGAAGAAGATGAACAATATGATAAGAATCATTTTGTGATGAATAATGCAAAGGAGATAATGATGAATTATGCAACCATGGTCAAGTAACCATTGTAGAGATTGAACTAGGGTTAAAGGGTGTGGTTGGGTTAAGAAATATCATGCAAAAATATCTTTTCCAAAACAAAAAAGAAAACCTTCTAGAAACATCTAGAAAGGTTTAACCCTAATCAAACCCTAACCATGTTTAATCTCTACTAAACATGTTTCATTAGTAATCATATCATATTACAATATTATATATCACATATATAATATTTATCATAACAAAATAAAATAATACATTTAACATATATCGCATATATATCAATGTATTACCCGAGTGAGAAAAAGAATCTTTTAGTGAGCTAATATTAGTTAATGTAATTTAATATATCATATATATTATTATACATTAAATTATCGAATCAACACTTGATCCGACAATCCGGCTATATCGCATATAACCGACTAATATTTATCCGTACCGATTCATCGAATCAACACTTGATCCGATGACCCGGCTGATATCAAATATCGCGAGGATAGAATACGGTATCTCATATCGCATTATCCTCGGTCCCGCACATATCACATATGTGCTCCTACTCCGTTTTGCCTGAGCCAAGAAACCTCTATGTAGGACTCTAAAGAATCGTCAATACGCCGGCAGAAGGTGATGATCATATCAAACACCCACAAGCTGCAAGCGGTCAGCTAAACGTAACAGCTACCCAGGTATTGAGCGCTCAGAAGATCAACAAGCAAGCCTATAACTTCTCCTGTGAATCCAAACAGTAACACTCCCGTACAGTCCAGTCTCGTCATCTGATATGTTGCATATCTCGCCTAGGGGTGGTATACGTCAGAACCCAGTAGCTCGATAAGTCGTGTCGATATGAGCTCTATAACAGTTCGAGAAACTACTGATAACACTTACCAGTAAATCTCAGCAACCCTGGCCAGGGATTTCCGGTTATAGCCAATCGAACACAGCACAACATCAACTCCCTATACCGGGAGAGACGAATCCCCTCCTATCGCTCATTGCCTCCATGTGATTCGGGACTGTACCCAAAAGCCACTTTTTTGCACGCCCTCTTGGACGTGGTATGATGGAAATCAAAGCACAGTGGGAATCACACAAGACTCTATGACGATCTCGGGTCAACAGACTACTCTGTACCAGTGTCATCGGAGAACTGCCATCTGACGTGAGGTATAATACCATCTGGGAGTTCTCGGCGAGTCCGTCCAGTGTACCCAGTCTCCACTGAGCACCCGTACACCATCCTTGATGTCAAACACCGATGGATATGGGATCATCCATCACCCATCATATGGGTCAAGATGCGTATATGCTAGTCTACTCTGGTGTATCGATGCCCTGTCTCGATATACCCTCGACTAGGAACAGTTATAGGATGTGCTCGTCGACTACCGTGGCCCCACTAGTATGATCTCATCATAGTCCTAGTAGTCGAGTACATATCCTAAGGGCTTTATCAATATGTAATATAGAGACAATCAGAGTACATGTTAAGATAAAGTACAACCAGATAGCATACTATCATGTCGAGCAAGAAAGTCCTCCCTATATATGTCCTAGCATCCACTACAATATACATCGTATGTACAGTAATGGCCTCTAGGGCATACATATAACTAACAATCTCCCACTTGCACTAAGGCCATCTGTTGTGGTATCACATACCCAACAATTTGCTGTAGTTGAAGTATCTCATACTCAACCATCCCGTAAAAGTCTCTACTGGGAAAAAGGCCTTTGTGAGTGGATCCGCGCTGTTGTCCTCTGTGTCTACTCTCCTATCCTCAATCTCCCTGGAGATCAACCATCTCCTTGATCAGGTGATACTGCCTAAGAATTATATCTGGATTTCAGATGGGACGTTAGTTCCTTGGCTAAAGCCACAACTCCATTGTCACACAATGGTAGGAACGAAGTTCATCTCATGAACTTATATATATATCCAGACTGCCTCTTTGGTAGCATCCTCGGTAATGATGTATCTTGCCTTTAATCGTCTAGTATGTCACGGTATCTAGCTTGGAACTCTTCCAACATACCGTCCCTCCACTGAGGGTAAAGACAATGCCTGCGACTGACATTCAGTCGTCCTTATCACCCTGGAACCTTTCCAGTGATTCTCCCCAGGATCGATTGATACCATCTCACTACAACTAGTGAGAATCCTAACATCCAATTAGATCTATCTCATAGATCCAAAAACCCAGTATTTAGGAGGTATCACTTGATCCTATATGGAGAATCCTTGTGATAAGCGGAGATTGACAGAGCGTAGCATAGGAAACTCCTTCCCTATCAAGAGTATGGCATCCACGTACTCTACGAGGATCATCACCATACTCCCTACTACCTTTTTGTATATACAAGGTTCATCTACCATTTTGATGAAGTCAAACTCTTTGACTACCACATCAAAAAAGACGTTCCAACTCCACGATACCTGTTTTATCATATAAAACATCTTGCACCCGTTTCCGCTGCTCCCACTGTCTACGAAGCCCTCTGGCTGTGTACTTATAGACGCACTTTTCCAAAACATCATTTAGAAAAGCAGTCATGACACCCAACCACCAGATATCGTAGTCATGGTATGTAGCAGTGGCAAGTAGGATCTGGATGGACTTAAGCATAGCTTTGAAAGTCTTAACTTTTCCTTGTACACCTAGTAATCTTCTCAAGATATACTTGCTCCTGATGGGGATTTAACCTTTCAGATAGAGCAACCAAAGTCCATACTTTGTTGGTGTATAAGGATTCCATCTCAGATCGATAAGCATCCAGCCATTCTTACAGAGTCCCATTCCTGATGGCCAGCTCGAAACTAGTTGGGTCATCATCTCATGATGCAATCCTCGCTCCCACTGTCATAGAGAAACCGAAGTATCTCTCAGGTGGGTGAGGAACCCTACTAGATCGGCGGAGAGGCTAAGGTTCGTTCGAAACTATTGAATCCTTTGGTTCTACCAAATTATCAGCTGTAGTTTGTATAGCTGGAACCTTTCCAGTTCTACATAACAGACCTTGCCTCGAGCTTGTCCGGATTTTGCTTTTAGACATAGGCCGGACAACCCCAAATCTTAACAAACATAAGATATGGGCTCCTCCCTTTCCATATCATATATGAAGTGGTAGGCAACTGATTTGATTTGAACCCTATTCAATAGGTATGCAGCTTCTCAAGTGCATAACTCCCCAAAGGAAATAGGAAACTCAGTAGTACTCATCATAGAACACACCATATCAAATAGGGTGCTAATGCTCCTCCCCGATACACCGACGTGCTGTGGTATATACGGAGGAGTAATGCTGAGAGAGAATCTCATTCTCCTTTAGAATAGTCCAGGAATTCCGTGCTCAAGTATTCTCCTCTTTGATCTCATCAAAGGACATAATACTTATACCTGTATTTTGGTTCTCTACTTCAAACTTATATTCTGTGAATATCTCAAAAGCTTCGGACTTATGTTTCAACAGGAACACATGTCTGAATCTTGAGAGGTTATCAGAGAACGTAATGAAGTAAAAAGAACCGGTCTTGGCATGTGTAGACAGGGGACCTTCATACATCAGCATGTATCAATCCCAAGAGTTCACTAACTCTTTCTCTGTTTCCAATAAACAGAGCTATGGTCATCTTATCTTTGTGACATGACCGGCAAGTTTCATAAGATGTAAATTCAAACTAATTTAAATATGCATCTATATGTAACTTCAGCCAGTCGGGTCGCATTGATATGACCTAGTCTATAATACCTCAAGAAGGATTCATTCATTTCTGAACTCTTCCTCTTCTGTATGTTCCTTATACTAAGAACTGTAGTTTGATTTAGAACGTCAATGCTTTTAGATAACGTGCCTGAACCGATCAACTCTTGATATAGGAAATGTTCAAAACATTATCCAACAATACAAAATTATATCCTTTCTTTACTAATAAAGAGACTGATATGATTTTGTATATCAGGTTCGGTATCTAATAACATTTGTTCAGAATCAATGTATTCTGGTAATACAGGGTGACAGTGACCAACAGACTTAGCTGCAACACTTGCACTGTTTTCTGCCTCATGAAACTCATCACCCGTTCTCAGTTCTTTACCTTTCTGCAGCCCATGTAATATATTACATATGCGGGATCCTGATCTGGTATCACATACCCAGGACGTAAAGGATACTGAGAAACAGTTATGTATAATGAACACACCCGAAGAAGATGCATCAACATGCACTTTCTTTGTTTGGGCGGCACGGGAAATCTGGTATTCCCCAATTTTCTGCTCTGTCTTATAACAATTATAAGTTGGAGCGGGACCAACGTTCCCCAGCTCTGTATAACAAGCGGGTTCGGTCAATATATCCGTATTATTATCTTGATTAAGGCGTGATATGGTCGCTACCTGGAGAGAGAGAGAAGAAAACACTCAGCATATGCTCTTGCAAGATTAGATTGGTTATCTAATATATCTAATCAGGATGTCTCCCACTGTTTTAATCAAATCTTCCTTCAAACCCTAAAAGGAAAGACTAGCCGGGATTAATTACACGCTACAAGTTCGCCAATCTTTCAGCCAGGCTAGTGTCGGTACTTTGAGGGAGGTCCCCCGTGCTTTCACACGAACCTAATTAAAGTAAACCTCGTTTTCCCAGAGGCGTAACCCCGTTAACACCTTTCTAGACACCTACTTGATCGGCTAATTGTAATGTGTAAAACTCTCCCAGTAGTAACTTTTACTCGCAGCGGGTATCGGGATCCAACTATCTCATAGAAGGTATGCAATCTCATTGCAAATTTCAACACTTGAAATTCCCGATAATATATTACCCCTAGTACTTATGACCTTAACTAAGGTCAACATATCATAAGCACTAGTCAAGTTCTACCCGTCATTTCATGATTAATCAGACCCACCCTACATGACCCTCAACTATGGTCGACATAATCACATGAATGTCCTAACTAATCGCATCATATGCTGTGTAGGAAGACATCACTTAGCTACCGTACACTACGCCTCAACTAAAGTCGACATACGCAGCACGAATACTAAGTACTCTACTTCCTAAAATGACGGAGGGCTACGACAGGTTTTCTTATGAAAACCTTTTGCGTAATGAACTTGATATCGTTGTAGAATCGAGTGATTTTAAATGGAGTGTTTTTGAGGCTTTTCTAGTTTTGCTAAAGGGGTCACTCCCGGTGAAAGGATCGTCGGCCCTTTCCTCATCGAATAAGGTGCAAGATATTTCACAAATATCACTATGCAAAGCAAGAACTATAGAAGCAATCAAAAGACAAACCGAGTGTGTAGCATCTGCTAGTTATTGCTAAATGAGTCACTCACGGTGAAGGGATCTCGGTCCTTTCCTTATCGAATAAGGTGCTGGATGTTCTACAAGGAACACCACTATGCAAAGTAAGAACTAGAGCTACCAGTTTTTATAAACAAGTTTCTACAACATCTTAGGTTTCTTTTATTTCATTAATCTCATTAATGAAGTCCCATTATATTTTGCTTCACAAGTATCTCTTTTGAAACGAAATCTGCAATATAACATATATCTCATATATATAAAATATAAACATTCGTCTCAGGCAGTAATATGATCTCATCACAGAACATTGCAGCAGAAGAACATATATGAAATATTGGATATACTAGGACGTCCGTGTTTTCAATACGAGCCTGTATAAAACACAGATTCCACGGTCGTGATGAATAGCCAAACCCACATCCCTAGACCCCTACGAGAGCGGCAAGCAACACTGCCAATTCTAGGGTTAGGAGACCCGGTCTCGACTCCTCGAGATGGTCTCCCACTGGACCCTAGAACCCGGTTACTTGTGCTCCCCGCCTTGGGTCTACCTAATGCGGAAAAGTAAATAATATACAACGGTGACATCTTCCGCAACCTGGAAGTACCATAATTAAAGAATATTACGTACAAATGAATTTTACATGAATGAAAAAGAAAAACACTCATCTCACATAAAACCCCCGGCTATTCAAAATGCGACGATCCACTATAACATATCACAGCAACACATAATATCACATATCATCAACGTAAGTAAGTATGTGTATCCCGATTGTCGTTGATGTATAGCAACGAAGCCGGCGATACACCACATACTACGCTTACGGTCACAGAAAAGAAAGTGTAAAACTACAACAGTTGGAATCCGCAACTTCCTTAGACATCGCATGCCTAACCAAATGAATTCCTTAGACATCTCATGCCTAACAATTATAAACCCCGCATTTTAGTCTCATTTATCGAAAACTTTTTTCAATGTCAAGTCATGGAATTCAACAAGATTTCTGATATTCTGATCGAATGCTCGTCGCAAACATTAGTAGACGGCCGCACCCCCAGATGCCGTCGACGAAGTGCACTAAGGCGGAACACCGCTGCCGTGAGCACCCGAACGGATGCTTTCGGCAACGGGGTTCTCCTACAGTCACTTGGTCGGGGCTATGGGGCGTAGCTGTCTATTAAGTTTACCCGGCGAGTATCCGCGTACGCTACGTGATTGCGACGGACTTTTGATCACATCAAAATTTCGTGGCAACCGATCAATTTGAGACTAAACTGCTAGATTTATAACATTCAAATTAGTTATCTCATAACTACCGGTGGATTCCAAATATTGTATCACATTCCAGATAAATAGACAATGTTAAACTTTCCGATCGAATAATCAAACACCCAAGATTTCCCCAATTTATCTCAACACTTGAAATTAGTTTAAAATCATCCATCACATGCCACAGTACCAATGGTCCAGCCGTAGAAGGGTCAAGCCAACGCCTCACATGTGGCACGCCGTACTGCCACAAACCCTAAGGTTCAGAAGCAGTTCAAGACGGTCACATAATCGAGTTAAGGTTTGTTGTCTTCTAGAGGGTCCACTGTGTTACTTGCACGACTTAGAACATTCTTAAACACGAGAAAAAATCCAACTTTTGAAAAATTTTCCGACAGGGGAAAAAGTGAGTTTTTGATATCCGTTCGAACTTTTTAACAGTTTCTAAAAATTATCCGGACAAACTAAACAAAGTTAAATTATCCGATCGAATCAACGATTTCCCAATACAACCCTTGAAAACTCAACACTTGAGTTGAATTAAAATATTCCCAGAAAAAATTAACAAGAAAGGGCCTAAAAATAATTACATGAAATTTCATGGACTAAGTCCAAATTTTGGCCGCGGAAGCGCCGCAAAACCCATGGTTTCGCCGCGGTTCAGCGGTCAAATTTTCGAGTTAGAGGTCCGTACTTCACAGTAATTCTTAGTTTTTCCTGCTTAATTTTATGAGAATTTTTAATTCAGAAAAAACCACATTTTTGAAAAATGTACAGAGAGGGTTCCGTGTCGGGGTTTCTGCGTTCAATCGGACTTTAAACTTCGTCTAGACTTCGCCTAAAGCTCTAGCTTGGCTCTGATACCACTGTAGGTCAGGCAGCCACCCCATCCAATGGGGTCGCCGTGGCACCAACGGGTCCCTCAGCCGCTACTTTTTACGCATGCCCCCTCGCGAGGACTACAACCCGCCGGAACACCTTCCGGTCTCGGGACACCCTGGGGGTAAGAGCCTATGCTTCGCCACACTGTCACACAGTGAGAACCCCCCATAGGTTGACATCCAATGCCTAGTAGCTTTGATACCACTGTAGGGTTGCTGGGCACGCGCACAAGGTTCTACGAGGCATCAACCATGCCCGATTTAAAAATTAGCCGTGCCGAACAACCCGAAGCCGGATCTTTAAACTAGAGATTAGGAGAAAACTAACATGCTAAACACTTTAACACAAAGTGAGAGAGATTACAACCTTTGTAGATCCAGTCCTTCACTTCATATGCTCCGTGTTGAGGTCCCTTCGCTGCGATCATCGTGCTCCGGACTCTCGAGAGGTTCCACGAAGAGAAAGATGCAGTCTTGCTTCCGATCTTCGATACAAAGATGATCTACCTTGAAGTTTCATTAACACAAGCTAACACTCACTAAAATTGAGTGAACACTCTCATCTATAGGGCAAGGAAAGATGAGGATGATGAAGTAGGATTCTTGCTCTCTTTATTTATCTTTTTCTCATATTTATTCATCACTTGGAAAAAGCTAGTAAGCTTTTTCATGGAAGAAAGAAGAAGGAAGAAGATGAACAATATGATAAGAATCATTTTGTGATGAATAATGCAAAGGAGATAATGATGAATTATGCAACCATGGTCAAGTAACCATTGTAGAGATTGAACTAGGGTTAAAGGGTGTGGTTGGGTTAAGAAATATCATGCAAAAATATCTTTTCCAAAACAAAAAAGAAAACCTTCTAGAAACATCTAGAAAGATTTAACCCTAATCAAACCCTAACCATGTTTAATCTCTACTAAACATGTTGCATTAGTAATCATATCATGTAACAATATTATATATCACATATATAATATTTATCATAACAAAATAAAATAATACATTTAACATATATCGCATATATATCAATGTATTACCCGAGTGAGAAAAAGAATCTTTTAGTGAGCTAATATTAGTTAATGTAATTTAATATATCATATATATTATTATACATTAAATTATCGAATCAACACTTGATCCGACAATCCGGCTATATCGCATATAACCGACTAATATTTATCCGTACCGATTCATCGAATCAACACTTGATCCGATGACCCGGCTGATATCAAATATCACGAGGATAGAATACGGTATCTCATATCGCATTATCCTCGGTCTCGCACATATCATATATGTGCTCCTACTCCGTTTTGCCTAAGCCAAGAAACCTCTGTGTAGGACTCTAAAGAATCGTCAATACGCCGGCAGTAGGTGATGATCATATCAAACACCCACAAGCTGCAAGCGGTCAGCTAAACGTAACAGCTACCCAGGTATTGAGCGCTCAGAAGATCAACAAGCAAGCCTGTAACTTCTCCTGTGAATCCAAACAGTAACACTCCCGTACAATCCAGTCTCGTCGTCTGATATGTTGCATATCTCGCCTAGGGGTGGTATACGTCAGACCCCAGTAGCTCGATAAATCGTGTCGATATGAGGTCTATAACAGTTCGAGAAACTACTGATAACACTTACCAGTAAATCTCAGCAATCCTGGCCAGGGATTTCCGGTTATAGCCAATCGAACACAGCACAACATCAACTCCCTATACCGGGAGAGACGAATCCCCTCCTATCGCTCATTGCCTCCATGTGATTCGGGACTGTACCCAAAAGCCACTTTTTTGCACGCCCTCTTGGACATGGTATGATGGAAATCAAAGCACAGTGGGAATCACACAAGACTTTATGACGATCTCGGGTCAACAGACTACTCTGTACCAGTGTCATCGGAGAACTGCCATCTGACGTGAGGTATAATACCATCTGGGAGTTCTCGGCGAGTCCGTCCAGTGTACCCAGTCTCCACTGAGCACCCGTACACCATCCTTGATGTCAAACACCGATGGATATGGGATCATCCATCGCCCATCATATGGGTCAAGATGCGTATACGCTAGTCTACTCTGGTGTATCGATGCCCTGTCTCGATATACCCTCGACTAGGAACAGTTATAGGATGTACTCGTCGACTACCGTGGCCCCACTAGTATGATCTCATCATAGTCCTAGTAGTCGAGTACATATCCTAAGGGCTTTATCAACATGTAATATAGAGACAATCAGAGTACATGTTAAGATAAAGTACAACCAGATAGCATACTATCATGTCGAGCAAGAAAGTCCTCCCTATATATGTCCTAGCATCCACTACAATATACATCGTATGTACAGTAATGGACTCTAGGGCATACATATAACTAACACTCATGTCACCTGGGAACTGTTTACTGACGAAGGGTATAATACCAACTAATCAGTTCCCTGTGAGTCATGTCTGGTGTACCCGTAACCTAACGAGCACTTGTATACTATCTCCAGTACGACGTACTGATGGCTTTGGGACAGACCATCTCCCCAACTGGGATGAGAAGCGTACATACTTAGTCTACTCCGGAATATCGATGCCCCATCTCGATAATCCAACGACCAGGGACCTGTATAGGATGTTGCTTACAGACTACCCAGCCCCCACTAGTGTGACTGCCATCACGACGCTGGTAATCAAGCAAAGATCCTATGGGCTCTACTAATATGTATAAGTGATACGTTACAAGAAACATATTCACATATTAAAGTAGACGCAAACCAAGCAGCATACTACAATTTTTAGCAAGACTATTATATACAACTGTGAATATCCCAAGCTTCCATTAAGTAATATACAGTATGATACAATAATGGCCCCTAGAGCATATACACTAATACATTGTTGGTCCAATACATTAGTATTGTGACAATATACGGCGCTATAGCTTTGGGTAAGGAACCCAGATCCCATCAGAGATCCAGACAAATCTTGAGGCGGTACCACCTGATCATGTGATCGTTGATCTCCATGCGATTGAGGTGAGGAGAGTAGATACTGAGAACAACACTGCAGATCCACTCACAGAGGCTATCCCTCAGAAACATTTCGAGAGGCTATTCAAGGTCTTCGGTCTGCGATATGCCAATATATGGCCTTAGTGCAAGTGGGAGATTGTTAGTGATATATGTCCTGGAGGCCATTCTTGTATCATAATGGATTGTATAACACTTAATGGAAGCTTGGAATATACATGGATAAAGTAACAGTCTTGCTCGAAATGGTAGTATGCTACCTGGTTTGTACCTTCCTCAATATATGCATGTGTTTCTTTTAGCATATTTCTTATACATATTGGTAGAGCCCTTAGGATCTTTTGCTTGATTACCAGCGTTGTGATGGCAGTCACACTAGTGGAGGAAGGGTAATCTATAAGCACATCCTATACAGGTCCCTAGTCATGGATTATATAGACGGGACATCGATACTCCAGAGTAGAATAGTGTATACGCTTCTCATCCCGGCAGGGGAGATGGTCTGTCCCACAGCCATTAGTACGTCGTACTGGAGATAGTATGCAGGTGCTGATTAGGTTATGAGCACACTGGACAGGGCTCGTCTGGAACTGTTGGTGGGTATTATACCTATCGTCGGGTAGTAGTTCCCAGGTGACATAAGTACAGCTTAGTCCGTCGAATTGACACTTCTACTTCGCCCCGAATGTGTTCCCACTGTACTTTGATTACTACCCTACCACAGCTCATAGGAGTCGTGCAAACAGGTAGTAGTTGGGTGCAGTCCCGAAGCACTTGGAGGCAGTGGCGGTTAGATTGGATTCGTCTCTTCCGGTATTTGGGGGTTGATATCGCGTTGTGTTTGGAAGGCCATTACATAAAGTCCTTGGCCAAAGCAAGCGAGATTTACTGATAGGTACTCCAGTAGTTTCTCAAAGTGTTTTGGGCTATACTCCGACACGACTTATTGCGCTATTAGGGGTCTGACGATTACCGCCCTCTAGGCCCGATATGCAATACTCTTAGACGAACAGAACGGACAGTACGGAGATTGTCACTGTAGGGTGTTTTTCGTCATCCCATTGAGATGGAAATACGCGCGCGCTTGTCAGGCGTACTACAGATTCCCCCTGCCTAGGGTAGGCCGGGGTTTAATGATTGTGGGGATCCGAATCTCCGGCAGCCGTGGACTAAGCTGCCGTTAATTATCCCTCGCCTTTGGAGCGAGGGAACCTCCGATTGACGGGTTAAACTGGTCATGCGAACTCAATGTGCAGTGTACATGTGTTTTGTTTTGAAAAAAGGGGGGGTTTAGGATATATCGGGAGCCACGCAGAGTTTTTACGGGGGTCCCGCTATCCGGATAGCGGGCTGGGGGTCAAGGGGGCTAGCAGCCCCCTTGCGGGGTTCGGGGCAGCGCCCCGGCCCGAAATTTTTTTTGGAAGGGGAGAATGTTGCGGAGTATGTATATGTGTGAATTTGTATACATATATATATGTATATGTATGTACATAAAAAGAGAGGGAAAAGGCATCCAAGGGATGCGTGGGGCCAGCGTCTTGAGCGCTGTGCGCTTAGGTGCTATGCGCTCAGGCGCAAGCGCGCCACGTGTCGGCACGTGGGCGCTTTGCGCATAAGCGCTGCGCGCAGGTGCGCAAGCGCGCGCGCGCCACGTGTCGGCACGTGGGCGCTTTGCGCAAGAGCGCTGCGCGCAGGTGCGCAAGCGCGCGCGCCACGTGTCGGCACGCGGGCGCTTTGCGCACTTGCGCAAGCGCGCGCGCCACGTGTCGGCACGCGGGCGCTTTGCGCACTTGCGCTGCGCGCTGGAGCGCAAACGCGCGCGCCACGTGTCGGCACGTGGGCGCTTTGCGCATGAGCGCTGCGCGCCGGCGAGGATAAGAGGCTTTTAGCCTGAAAAAAAAGATTTCTCAAAAGAAAAATCAGAGAGGAGTCGGGCTCCTGAATGTATTTTGGGTTTAACGGAAGTGGTTCTTCTTCTTCCTCCTGTTGCTTGCTGGATCTTGAAGATCAAGAGATGTGAAATCTCAAAATCTCTCATTTTTAAGATCTGATGACAGATCCAAGTTCCCCTTTGTGGGTTTTGTGGTGAAAAACTAATTTGTTTTATAAACAGAAGAGTAAAACTCTTGATTTAATTCAAGAGAAAGAAGAAGGTTTTGGAACCTTGAAGAAGAAGAATAGATCTCAGATCTGGAAACTTTTTTTTTTAGAGAGAGAAAAAGTTGTTGAGATATTTCATTATCTTTGCCTTTATAGGCCATACATTTTACACATAGCCACTTGGGCTTCACAAAATGGCATTTTGCCTATCCCATGGCTCATGTGCCATTTCTTTTTGCACATAAGCCATGGGCTTTACAAAAATTTGGCTTTATGCCTATTTTTCCTTACATTTGTCCAAAAATAAAATAAAAGAAATACAACAAAATTATTTATTACAAAATTTTTATCTCGACATGGGGGGAGGCCGGCCGCTTCATGTTCGGGCTCGACCCGGGCATGGGCCCACTGGATCTGGGCTTGGGCCCACTTAGTTTGGGGTTGACTTTGATTTTGACTTGGTCAACCGGGGTGTAAATTTTTACCCCAACAAATTGCCCCCCACCAATAAATGCACACCACATATGTGGGTCGTGTGCATGAAATTGATGGATCTTCTTTCACGTGGAGGCGACTTGATTTGGTTCCCGCTTTTTGGGAAGCTGGCACTGCCCTTTTTACGACATGGACGGTCGTTGCTTGACATGTCTCCGAGACGGAGTGTCCATGATAGACGTTTTCCCTGGCCCGGAGTTATCTGGTTCCCGCTTTGTAGGAATCCTGCGCTGCCCTTTTTGCGACTTGGACGGTCGGTGCTGCCTTTTTAGCGACTTGGACGGTCATTGCTTCCCTTTTAGCGACGTGGACGGTCGGTGCTGCCCTTTTAGCGACATGGACGGTCGATGCTGCCCTTTTAGCGACTTGGACGGTCGGTGCTGCCCTTTTAGCGACTTGGACGGTCGGTTCTGCCCTTTTAGCGACGTGGACGGTCGATGCTGCCCTTTTAGCGACGTGGACGGTCGATGCTGCCCTTTTAGCGACGTGGACGGTCGATACTGCCATTTTTGCGACTTGGACGGTCGTTGCTGCCCTTTTAGCGACGTGGACGGTCGGTGCTGCCCTTTTTGCGACGTGGACGGTCGATGCTGCCCTTTTTGCGACTTGGATGGTCGGTGCTGCCCTTTTAGCGACGTGGACGGTCGATGCTGCCCTTTTTGCGACTTGGACGGTCGGTGCTGCCCTTTTAGCGACGTGGACGGTCGATGCTGCCCTTTTTACGACTTGGACGGTCGGTGCTGCCCTTTTAGCGACGTGGACGGTCGATGCTGCCCTTTTTGCAACTTGGACGGTCGGTGCTGCCCTTTTAGCGACGTGGACGGTCGATGCTGCCCTTTTAGCTACGTGGACGGTCGATACTGCCCTTTTTGCGAATTGGACGGTCGGTGCTGCCCTTTTAGCGACGTGGACGGTTGATGCTGCCCTTTTTGCGACTTGGACGGTCGGTGCTGCCCTTTTAGCGACGTGGACGGTCGATGCTGCCCTTTTTGCGACTTGGACGGTCGGTGCTGCCCTTTTAGCGACTTGGACGGTCGATGCTGCCCTTTTTGCGACTTGGACGGTCGATGCTGCCCTTTTTGCGACTTGGACGGTCGGTGATTGATTTGACTTGCTCTGCTTCTTACAGTGTCAGGGGTAGACTTGACTTGCTCCGCTTCTTACGGTGTCGAGTGGAAGTTGACTTGTTGATTTTGATTTGGGTTGACATCAGCATCGCTATACTGGAATATGGTACCAGGAGCGAACCATCATCTGTCATGGAGAGGATTTTGGAATTTTGGTTTTTGTTTGGCATCTGTATTGCTGCACTGGAATAATGCCAGGAGCAACTCTTCATTTTCCCCGAGAGAATTTGAGAATTGATGGCTTAGGAGGCAGGTTTAGATCCCTATCACCTAAGACTTTTCAATTTTATGGGCCGTGAGGGTCCCATAAAAGCATTTTCTCCCTACGAGTCGAAAGGATCTCGTAGGCGTATTTTCTCCATAGGAGTCGTGGGGACTCCTAAGTGTGTTGCTCCTTTGTGAGTCGTAAGGATCTCACGCGGGAATTTTCTCCTCTCAAAGTTGAGAGGACTTTGAGAGTGCATTTCATTTTCTTTTCACGAGTTTGCGCCCTTTCAGGTTTTCACAAACTCGTCGGCAGTCCTGCTGTTTTTTACTCACGGAGCCCTTTCGGGTTTTCCTCCGTGCCCATTTTGCTTGTGGACATACCCTTTTTTTTCTTTTTCTTTTTTTTTTCTTTTTTTTTAGTGGGACTTTGAATGTGGTCTCACCGGTAAGTCTTAGGAGAGATTGGGATTGTTTTACGCCCGTGGATTGTATACGGTTTTGCAGGATGTATGATCCAGACCGTAGGGCCAGAAAGATTTCAGGGATTTGTTGGCGTCTGCATCGCTGCACTGGAATGTGGTACCAGGAGCGACTCATCATTCGCCGTTGGGGTATGGGATTTGGAATTTGGTTGGCGTCTGCATCGCTACACTGGAATATGATACCAGGAGCGACTCATCATTCGCCGTTTGGGGATTTGGAATTCGGATCTTGTTTGGCATCAGCATTGCTGCACTGGAATAATGCCAGGAGCAACTCATCATTTGCCTTGGGAGGACTTGGGATTTGGGTTTTTGGTCGGCATCAGCACCGCTAACATTGAAGCGAAATGCCAGGAGCGACTCATCATTTGTCGTTGCCCGTTGGGGAACGATGGCTTAGGGGATAGGTTTGGGTCCCTACCACCTAAGGCTTTTCAATTTTATGGGCCGTGAGGGTCCCATAAAAGCATTTTCTCCCTACGAGTCGTAAGGATCCCGCAGGTGTATTTTCTACTTAGGAATCGTGAGGATTCCTAAGTGTGTTGCTCCTTTGTGAGTCGTAAGGATCTCACGCAGGGGTTTTCTCCTCACAAGGTCGAGAGGACTTTGCGAGTGTATTTCATCTCCTTTCACGAGTTTGCGCCCTTTCGGGTTTTCACAGACTCGCCGGTAGTCCTGCTGTTTTTACTCACGGAGCCCTTTCGGGTTTTCATCCGTGCCCTTTTTGCTTGTGGACATACCGTTTATTTCTTCTTCTTTTTTTTTCTTTTTCTTTTTTTCTTTTTTTCTTTTTTTTTTTGGCCGCTGGTGGGACTTTAAAAGTAGTCTCACCGGCAGGATTTGGGAGAAATAGGGGTCATTTACGCCCGTGGATTGTATACGGTTTTGCAGGATGTCTGATCCAGACCGTAGGGCTGATGTGCTCAATTCGCCTGCGACTTGGAGCATTCATGTGTAGTATTTCTTGAGATATCGGCCATTGATGGGTGGCATGGGCCTTTCTCCCTCGGCACTTATTAGTTGGTAGGATCCTCCGTCGAACACTTTCTCAATGACGTATGGTCCTTCCCAGTTTGGCTCGAATTTTCCCTTGGCATGTCGATTGAGGATGATCGGTCTTTCAAGGACCAACACCAATTCACCTTTCTTGAAAGCGCGGAGACGGGTTATCTTGTCATAGGCCCGTGACATTTGGGCTCGGTATAGCTCCAGATTTTGCTGCGCCGCGAGCCTCTTTTCTTCGAGGGCATCGAGTTCTTCAAGTCGAAGGAGCACGTTTTCCTCTTCTGTCAACTCATGCTGAACGGCCATTCTTAAGCTTGGAACTTCGACTTCGAGGGGGAGGACCGCCTCCACTCCGAAGAGCAATGAGTATGGAGTGGACTGAGTTGGAGTACGGTGCGTGGTACGATATGCCCACAATGCCTCGTGAAGCTTGAGATTCCAGTCTCTCTTGTTGGCTGAAGCATTTTTCCTCAGGAGCTTGCATAGAGTCTTATTGAAGGCTTCGGCTAGCCCGTTGGCTCTTGGATTATAGATGGAGGAATATCTCCAGTCTATCTTGTGCTGAGTAGCGAACCTTGAGACATTGAAGCTCTTGAAAGAAGGCCCGTTGTCAGAAACGATTCTTCTTGGTGTACCGAAGCGGTATAGAATATTATGCTGGAAGAATGTCAGAATATCCTTTGTCTTAACTTCTTTTAGCGGGACAGCTTCAGCCCATCTGGAGAAGTAGTCTGTCGCGGCCAGTATAAACCGGTGGCCTTTAGATGACGGAGGATCAATTGGGCCAACAATGTCGGTGCCCCAAACTTCGAAGGGCCACGACGCCACCGTAGGATGCAATGGATTGGGATGCTTGTGAATAAAATCACCGTGAATTTGGCAGATATAACATTTCTTTGCATGCTCTCCGCAATCCCGTATCATGGTGGGCCAGTAATACCCAAGCCGTTTGATTTGAAGTCGCATCTTGGGGCCAGATTGGTGAGCACCGCAAACGCCCGAGTGAACTTCTTTCATGACTTTTTGGGTTTCGGCCGATGACAGGCACCTGAGCCAGAGTTGGTCATATGACCTGCGGTATAGCGTGTCATTTACAAACATGTATCGGAGAGCTCTTTTCTTCAGCTGAATCCTCGCAGATTTTTCTTCGGGCAGCTTGTCGTATCGGAGGTATTCTATGAAGGGTTCTCTCCAATCGGGCTCATCTTGGATGATCGAAGCTTCTTCGGCGGGACTGCTCTTATGTTCCGCGCTTTCCTCTTCTCGTAGAGAGACTGGGGGTAGAATTTGCCGGCTCCTGACTGTGATCAGAATTTCGTCCATGTCAGGATCAGCCAGCTCCTTGGCCAAGCGAGCGAGTACATCAGCCTTTCCGTTCAACGCTCTAGGGACTCTCGTTAGTTCAATATGAGTGAACCGTTTCATGAGTTCCACCACTCGACCTCTGTACCGAGCTAACTCGGGTTTGTATATCTTATAGTCGCCGCTTACTTGGTTGACGACAAGCTGGGAGTCACCGTAAACCCGTAGCCGAAGGATTTCCATTTCTACGGCAAGCTCCAAACCAGCTATCAGAGCTTCATACTCAGCTTCATTGTTTGTCCGAGGCTCGGTGAGAGCAAAAGAACGCCGTAGGGTTCCCATTGATGGTGTGATGAACACCAATCCTATCCCTGCTTTTATCTCCGGGATGCTTGATTTACTGGAAGTCCTTATTGAGGAGGCTCCATCGAAGTAGAGCTCCCAACATGGCTCATCTTCCTCGAGGTGCAGCACTTGTTCATCGGGTAACTCACAATTTAGCGGCGACTCTTCTGGTATGGGATGAGCGGCGAGAAAGTCTGCAATAGCTTGCCCTTTTACTGCTTTCTGAGGGGTATAAACTATGTCAAACTCAAGTAGCATAACAGCCCATCTTGCCATTCTGCCGGCTAGGCTCGCTCTGGTCATCAAGTGTTTGAGCGGGTCGACCTTGGAGATCAGCATAACCCGATGAGCGAGCAGACAGTGCCTCAGCTTCTTCACAGCAGATATCAGAGCCAGGCATTGCTTTTCGATTGGGGAGTAGTTGTGTTCCGCCCCGACTAGAGTTCGACTGAGGTAGTAGAGGGCATTTTCTTTTCCTTCCTCGTTATTCTGGGCAAGGAGCGCACCGAGTGACTCGTCCAGCGCGGCAGTGTAGAGAATCAGCGGTTTATTTGGAATGGGAGCGGCCAGCACTGGAGGGTGCAACAAGTATTCTTTGATGCTTTCGAACGCTGCTTGACATTCGGCATCCCAGATAAAAGGAGCTCCTTTCTTCATGAGCTTTGAGAAGGGCCTACATCTCCCTGATAAATTTGAGATAAACCTCCGTATATAAGCAAGCTTGCCTTGAAAAGATCTTAGCTGCGTCAGACTCTTCGGAGGGGGCATCTCCATGATGGCCTTTATCTTTGATGGGTCAACTTCGATCCCTCGATGTCGGACTATGAAGCCCAGGAATTTTCCCGATGACACGCCGAAAGCACATTTCAGAGGGTTCATCTTCAGATCGTATTCCCTCAGTCTGGTGAGAACGGTCCTAAGATCTTGGATGTGGTCGGCCTTGGCTTTAGTTTTGACGACCAGATCATCAACATAGCATTCGACGACTTTATGGATTAGGTCATCAAAGATATTAGTCATTGCCCTTTGATATGTAGCACCTGCGTTCTTCAGTCCGAACGGCATTACCTTGTAGCAATATATTCCGATCGGGGTTCGAAATGCTGTGTGTTTCTCATCCTCAGGCGACATCTTGATCTGATTGTATCCAGACGAGCCATCCATAAAGGTGAACAACTCGTAATTTGAGGTGTCATCGACCATCATTTCCATGACCGGCAGCGGAAAGTCGTTTTTAGGACATGCCTTGTTGAGATCCCTGAAATCGACACAAACTCGGATCTACCCATTTTTCTTCTTCACTGGGACTATGCATGCGATCCAGTCCGCGTATTTCTCTTCCCTGATGAAGCCGGCATCGATGAGCTTCTTAGTTTCCTCGATGACCTTTTCTTCTAGTTCCCTTCTCATTCTTCGAGGAGCTTGTTTGACTGGCTTAGCATCAGGAGATATAGCCAACTTATGTACGGCCACTTCAGGGGAAAGGCCAGGCATTTCTTTGTATGTCCACGCGAAGCAGTCGACGAACTCATGCAACAGGGCGATTATCTGCGCTTTCATTTCCTCTGACAAGAGCGAGCTGATGTAGGTCGGCCTTGGATTATCGGGCGTTCCTAAGTCAATCTCGGTTAGCTCGTCAAAGGTTGCTTGTCCGCCATCTTCGAGCTCTTGAGGAGCTTCTTCTGGCTCGACTATCTCGTTGTCATCATTTGATCTTTCGCTGGCCTCACCAACATGGATCATGTAGCACGCTTCGGAATTAGGTTGAATGTAGCCTATGCCCCGTCTATCTGGAATTCGTCCATCGATGAGTGCTCGGACCTGGGGAGGATGCCATAGCCCTTCGTAAAACTTTGCTTCGGACTCCGTTTGATATAACCGGCATCCGCACTTCTTAAAGTATTCCCGCATCTCGGGCGCATATTATCTAGGATTGAGGACGGCTCTTATACCTCTCTCATAGGGAAGGCACGCGACAGAGAGATCGTCCGGGTGCACAACGGGGTTTGACCTGTAAAACAGGATGCCCTTCTGTCCATTTTTCCTCCCGGGCACGTAGAAAGTTTTTAGCTGGTCCACGGTAGAGACTGACAACGCATCGAGCTCTTTGCACATCCGTTCCGGCACCCTTGTGATGGCCAGGGACCCTTCTGCAATTTCGAAGGTCTCTCGTAGTTTCGCTTGTTGGATGGGGGTCCCATCTGCGCAGCTGTTGCACGGCAGGTCCTCTTCTTCTGACTCTTCGGTGTCACTGCCAAGATGAGGGCGGACTTTGCTGCTAGATGGGCCTTCAGTAACAGATTCGTCCGTATCGCTGCCGAAACGAGGGTGGGTTTTACGGAAGGATGGGCTTCCAGCGTCGGACTCATCAGTGTCGCTACCGAAATGCGGGCGCACTTGGGCATTTTTGCTTTTGAAAGTGATAGCCGGTGCAGATTTGCTTTTGAGTCTTGGGGCTGGTCTATCCTCAGTCAGTTGTGGCTTAGCATTTTAGTGGTTCATAAAGTACCGAGAATCTTCATATCGGACTTCATGCACACCGAACGGCTGGATATCTCCGTCAATGCGTCTTTCTTCGCCATTTTTAGTATACTTCATGCATTGATGGAGAGTTGATGGAATGATGCCGTAATCGTGGAGCCATGGCCGCCCCAAAAGAATCTTATAAGATGTGTCAGCGTCGATCACGTATATCTTAGCTTCAGTTTGCAGATCCCCAAATTTGATTGGCAAAGCTATAGACCCTAGAACTTGCTGGCAATTTTGGTTGAAGCCTTGAATGACAATCCTTTCCCTTGACAGTTGTCGGACATCCATTGACAAACTCTTCAGAGTTCGCAAGTTCATGATGTTCACTGAGGACCCCGGATCAATCAATATGCGATTAATTCGATCTCCGTCGCTGTACCCGGTCACGTAAAGCGGCCGATTATGCTCAGCCGTTCCCAGTAGCAAGTCTTCATCCTTAAATGTGACTGCGGCGGCATGCAAAGCGTGCTGGGCTTCTTTCATATTAATTTCCGCAAAGTGAGCCTGATACCGCTCGGGGTTTTGTAGAGCATGGATGAGAACATCTCTAAGCTCCTTAGATAGGACCAAGGCGTCGTAGATGCTCAGGAGAGACGGAAGCTTCCGGAGATGTGCCAAGACATTATAGTCCACCGAGGAAGGACTTATGTTTTCATCAGCCGGTTCTCTGCCATCTTCTTCGTTAGCGACTTGTTTTTCTTTCCCTTTTGGGGCGTTGCCTTAATTTGGCGGTAGAGCCCTGCCGCTTCTGAGCTGGATTTGATTGGCTGTTGTGGCGAGCTCTTCGTCCTCTTCGGGAAAACAGAGCTCCTCTTCCGAGTCGCTACCAAGATGGATGGCGTAGCAGGTCACTACTGGGATCTCTTCATTGGAGTCTTCTTCTAACTCCTCCAGAATTTCAGCCGCTTGTACAGGGAAGAACTCCTTCAATTGAATCAATGTTCTTTCCTTTTGTTCATATTCTTCGAGGGAATCGATATATTTTTGAATGGTCGATCTCCCTGCAGACTCTTTTTCGCGCCGAGCTGCACTTTTCTTCTTCTTGAGCTTCTTGGATTTTGAGCCTGATGGAGCCGCATTAGCAGCTGAACAGGTAGGCTTCTTGTGTCCTTCCCATTCCATCCTGGGCTCTTTCTGAAGCAGCTTTAGCATCTTCTTCGTCTTATTAGATATGTGCGTACTCCACGGAGGCCGCGATGAGTCAGTTTCGTTTGTCAGGGCAGCAGGTTCAGCTGTCTGCTCCCAGAAGGCGTCGACTTTTGTCTGTATAAAGTTGGTGGTTGCAACTTGATTGTTCACCAACACACTTTTGGATAGCTCAATCTCTCCAGCCTTGTACTGCTTCTCGACCCAGTCTTTGAAGATATAGCAATCCTCGATCGCATGGCTCACTACTCGGTGGTACGGGCAATACAGAGGATTGTCGGTCATTTTTGCTTCTTGGGGTCTTTTCGACTCTGGCAATTGTAGGCCGTTGTTCAAGGCATCTTTAAATATCTTGCGGACCTTGTCCCTTCTGAAAGAGTAAACCTTGTTCTTTTTCTCCTCTAGGGAAGGCCCATCTCCTCCCAGCAATGGTTTTCGAGACCGGTTGGTTTTGGATTCGCCCGCCCTTCGCTTTTCTTCACTGTCGGAGGCATTGAAGACATTGGTATTGCTGGAACTCCCGCTTCTACGGTTGTCGTCCCGCTTGCTTTTCCAGGTTTTGTCTCTCTGAGAATCCGGCGGGGACTCCTGCTTCGAGTGTTCCAGCATTCGGACTTTCTTGGTTAGCTCCTGAAATGTCTTGAGGCCTGCCGTACACAAGAATGGGACCATCCAATTGCTGAGGTTCCCAATGAGAAGGCTGACGGACTGGTCCTGCTCCAGCGGCGGTTCGCACTTGACTGTGAGATTACGCCATCGGGCGATAAAGTCGGTGTTGCTTTCATTCTTCCCCGGCTTGGTCCTCACAAGGTCGGCAATGGAGATCTTATCACTGACACTCATGAACCTTTGCCGAAACAGGGACTCCATTTGGGCAAAGGTAATGACGGACCCGTCCGGTATACTCGCATACCAGTCGAAGGCGACGCCGGTCAGGCTGTTGACAAACTGACGAAGAAGGAGCGCGTCATTGCCCCCTGTATTTCCGCACGATGCTTTGAAGTGGGCGACGTGCTGATTTGCATTCCCCGTTCCATCAAATCTTCCGAACTTAGGAATGACGTAGCCGCTTGGGAACTCAATCAGATCGTACTGCGCGGGGTATGGCCGCCCACTACTGCCGATTTCTTTCTGAGCTTCAGCTTCGGCCACCAATGTTTTAACCTTGCTGTTGACCAAATCCATTATCCGATCCTGTGTTAGCGGGATAGTGCTATCTGGGGCTAAGGCGTCCCGTGAAGCGGAGTGTGGCCGGCTTTCATGTGGCTCGACCAGTCTTGGACCCGAAGGAACAGGCATTGGCTGCCTCGGATTGTCATCACCCGGCTGATTACCGGCGGCTTGTGCTTGATTGGGAGGCGCTCGAGCAATTTGAGCCGTAAGCTGCATCACCACGTTCGTTAAGTCGTCAATCTTCGAATAGAGCTTGGCCATCTCTTTATCTTTGCTCCTGAGCTGTTTTCGAAGCTCTTGAAGCAGCTCTTGCTCCGCAGTCCTGGGGCGGAAAGTCGGCTCTTCCTCGCTGTTCGAGCTTGACTCTGCATCGACCGAGGGGTCTTTCTGCCTATCATCCTCATCGAGAGGGTTTTCTTCATCCAGCGGGGGCGGCTGTTCTTGGGCAGCGGCAACCACATTCAGGCTAGATTGGGCCTGGGATGTGGTGGCCCCATCCTTGCTTTTGCTGCGAAGGTTGTCGCTGGGGCGCCCGCCCGCCATATAGACCGTATGGATGATATATCCGGCTGTCTTTCTGTCATTGGAAGCTGATTTCACGGATTGCTGTCTTGACCCCCTTGTTTCGGTTGCTGGCAGTCGATTGAAGGCGGCTGGCCTAACCAGTTTCTTGAATGGTGATGGAGCTTCTTTTCTGGGTTTGCCCCGCTGCTTTCGTGCGGCACAAAGTGCTTGATAGACTCTTGAAGAGACAGTGTCATACCTTTTCTGTTGGGGCCGGGACACGTCTCTTTGCAGCATTGTTCGGACCGCTGTCTTCTTGATTCTGGCGGCCATGGCATTTTTCTGAACCCACTTCAGAGGCTCGAAGGAATTGCTGATTCTCACGTCTGACTCAGCCGTCATCGCGGGGCAACCCTGCACTTGGAACTTCATACGATTCCATTTGGCTGAGGCCTTGGCCCTCTTATTGGCTCGATACCTGAGCCGCTTCTGCCTTAACTTTTCTGTTCTAAGCACCTGGAAGACTTCGGCTTTTTGGGAAGACGCCGCAGACCGGGCGATGGAGGGCCTTAGAGATACGCTCGATTGTGTATTTGTTGGAGTTATCGCCTGAGCTCGTCCGCAACATTTGATGTTGCCTTTTGTACCGAAGTTCTTTCCCCCCGCAGGAGCACCAGAGAATCGTTCAGATAGCGTCTTAAGTTTCGGTTGTGGTGCCTTGGCGATCACGACATTCGGCCTCTTGCCCCTTGAGACCGGCTTGGCCACCTGTTCCGCCGGGATCTCTGCCAGATCAGCGCTTCCGGCAGGGTAGATGATGACGGAGCCGAACTGGCGGGGCGGTTCCTCCCACTGTCGACTGAGGCTTGCGGGGAGAACCACACGAGCGTTGATCTTGACCACGTACGGAATCGGGGTCACGTTGGAAGCTGAATTCGTCTGGGGAGACATTGTCGTCGAAGGTTGATTGCTTGAAAATATGCATAAAAAAGCATTATTTTTAGTATAAATACAGGTATGTATATTGATTGAGTTCGCATGAACGTTTAACCCGAAATATGGGAGGAGAGATAGGTCCCACCGGGCGTGCCAGAATCTGTAGGGTGTTTTTCGTCACCCCATTGAGATGGGAATACGCGCGCGCTTGTCAGGCGTACTACAGATTCCCCCTGCCTAGGGTAGGCCGGGGTTTAATGAATGTGGGGATCCGAATCTCCGGCAGCCGCGGACTAAGCTGCCGTTAATTACCCCTCGCCTTTGGAGCGAGGGAACCTCCGATTGACGGGTTAAACTGGTCATGCGAACTCAATGTGCAGTGTACATGTGTTTTGTTTTGAAAAAAGGGGGGTTTTGGATATATCGGGAGCCACGCAGAGTTTTGAGAATGTTGCGGAGTATGTATATGTGTGAATTTGTATACATATATATATGTATATGTATGTACATAAAAAGAGGGGGGAAAGGCATCCAAGGGATGCGTGGGGCCAGCGCCTTGAGCGCTGTGCGCTTAGGTGCTGTGCGCTCAAGCGCAAGCGCGCCACGTGTCGGCACGTGGGCGCTTTGCGCATGAGCGCTGTGCGCAGGTGCGCAAGCGCGCGCGCCACGTGTCGGCATGTGGGCGCTTTGTGCAAGAGCGCCGCGCGCAGGTGCGCAAGCGCGCGCGCGCCACGTGTCGGCACGCGGGCGCTTTGCGCACGTGCGCAAGCGCGCAGGTGCGCAAGCGCGCGCGCCACGTGTCGGCACGCGGGCGCTTTGCGCACTTGCGCTACGCGCTGGAGCGCAAGCGCGCGCGCCACGTGTCGGCACGCGGGCGCTTTGCGCACTTGCGCAAGCGCGCAGGTGCGCAAGCGCGCGCGCCACGTGTCGGCACGTGGGTGCTTTGCGCACTTACGCTGCGCGCTGGAGCGCAAACGCGTGCGCCACGTGTCGGCACGTGGGCGCTTTGCGCATGAGCGCTGCGCGCCGGCGAGGATAAGAGGCTTTTAGCCTGAAGAAAAAGATTTCTCAAAAGAGAAATCAGAGAGGAGTCGGGCTCCTAAATGTATTTTGGGTTTAACGGAAGTGGTTCTTCTTCTTCCTCCTGTTGCTTGCTGGATCTTGAAGATCAAGAGATGTGAAATCTCAAAATCTCTCATTTTTAAGATCTGATGACAGATCCAAGTCCCCCTTTGTGGGTTTTGTGGTGAAAAACTAATTTGTTTTATAAACAGAAGAGTAAAACTCTTGATTTAATTCAAGAGAAAGAAGAAGGTTTTGGAACCTTGAAGAAGAAGAATAGATCTCAGATCTGGAAACTTTTTTTTTTAGAGAGAGAAAAAGTTGTTGAGATATTTCATTATCTTTGCCTTTATAGGCCATACATTTTACACATAGCCCCTTGGGCTTCACAAAATGGCATTTTGCCTATCCCATGGCTCATGTGCCATTTCTTTTTGCACATAAGCCATGGGCTTTACAAAAATTTGGCTTTATGCCTATTTTTCCTTACATTTGTCCAAAAATAAAATAAAAGAAATACAACAAAATTATTTATTACAAAATTTTTATCTCGGCATGGGGGGAGGCCGGCCGCTTCATGTTCGGGCTCGACCCGGGCATGGGCCCACTGGATCTGGGCTTGGGCCCACTTAGCTTGGGGTTGACTTTGATTTTGACTTGGTCAACCGGGGTGTAAATTTTTACCCCAACAAATTGCCCCCCACCAATAAATGCACACCACATATGTGGGTCGTGTGCATGAAATTGATGGATCTTCTTTCACGTGGAGGCGACTTGATTTGGTTCCCGCTTTTTGGGAAGCTGGCACTGCCCTTTTTACGACATGGACGGTCGTTGCTTGACATGTCTCCGAGACGGAGTGTCCGTGATGGTTTTACGGCAGGGCTTCAATCAAGTACGTGCACTTGTGCGCGTATGATGATCGGACGGATAATACTAGTGGGCTTTTGTTTAAGCCGGATCCTAGTATTGTATTGATGCATTTATTTCGTCTTTTTGTATACTTATTCTTCGGAATGCGGATGCGGGTATGTATATACGAATGAGGGGCATTCTCGTATTTCCTCGGGATTGGCTTCTAGAAGGTAACACCTCATTAGGGTTTCTTTTCTTTTGGATTAAAGATTAAACTTAAATGAGGTGTAGGTAGAAAAAAGATCAAGCATGACTCACCATTAGATATTTTCGAGCATGCTAGATATTAGTTGAGATATTTTCTCCTCAATTATTTAGATGCTTGATTATTCTATTCTTGAGCTATTCTTTTTCCAAGCTCATTCTTCACTAGCTTTTCCTCAAGTGATCTTCTTCTTCCTCTAAACCCTAAAGTTCTCATGTGTCGAAAATCTTAGGGTTCTAAGAGACAAATCAATTCATCTTCTCACTCTGCACCCTATAGGACTTATAGTTTAGCTAGCTATAAGCCGTAGTTATCTCAGATTCGAGGTAGGAGCTCGGAGTATAGACTCTCGGTAGGATCTTCTTTGACTCGAGGAGGCCGTCAAGGTTGTCGGATCCGTTTCGATCCTTGTAGCTGATGAAGAGGTAGAGGACAGCGAAGAAGAACCGAAGTAATTGGTATCGTGAGGTATAACTTTCATCTGAGTAGTTAAACCTCATTGCAAGTTAGCTAGTTAGGGTTTAGTATCGATCCTGGAGTTCAAGTCTGTGTTGCGAGCTTTCGAAAATCGTTTTTCAATATTCCGCCTCCCTGTGAACCCGCAGGATGCTCGACATCGACTTACAGTGCTATCAGAGCCTAACTAAACCATAGCTAACAGTTTAGATGAAGTGTAAAAATACGAAACCGAAATAACTCCGAAACACGAAACCTAAACTCTAAGTTTCTGTCAAATTATTCCGAGCCTCTAAATTTTTTTAAACAATTGCAGAGTGCTCTGTTTCTTGTGAGAAGAACACACACAAAAAAGAGGCATTTTCACCTTTTTCTGACCGGCCACAAGCTCAAAAAAACCGGCATCGCCTTTTTAGTTGTGGTGAAAATCTTTGAATTTTGGTCTGTGTTCTAGTAGCTTGGATCTAAGGTCTCAGGTGTTGTTTGTTTTTGCCAATTTTGGATATAATGTTATATTTTACTCTGGAAATACGGAGTGTTTCAAAGTCGTAGTTTTAACGTCATTTAAAGTTTTAAGTTGTGATATATGTGTTTGGAAACGTCGACTAATTGCTATACGTCGATTAGTCAGGGTTGCACATATCTATGTTGCTGTTCTTGTTAGTTTGTGTATATGAACTTTATTGGATCGTCGTGGATGAATAGCCGGGGATGTGAGATGAGGGTTTTCATCCTTTCATTCGATGTAAATTTGTAAAGTGATTGATTGAAACAATTTCCGATTGTGTAAAATGTAAAAGTATCGATTCAAATAGTCCCTTATTTCGGTGCCATTTGATTGATCGTAAAATGCGAGACTGAGTAAGTAAATCAAATCAATAAGAGTCTCTTTGTGTCGGTAATTAGAAAATTGAATAAAGTTCACAATCAAAAAATTATATTTGACCGCAATCAACTACGGTGTCAGTTGTAGATCGTAAGCGAGTGCGGATCGTCCACAGGGATTGTGCGATTCGTTTTTATATTTGCTTTGTTTGAATTGAAAAGTTAATCGAAAAGAAAAGAAAACATGATTCAGGAATTTATCGATTGATTCAGGTGTCATGAGTTTATTCAAGAATCAAGAAGATGATAAACAATCGAGAATCAGGGTTTCGATGATATTTTTCCAACCAAAATGTCAAGAATCTAAATGAGGCTCGTAGGAATCGATCGGATCTATAGACGTGATGTAATTTCAAGATTTCGTGTTCTTGTCCTTCAAAGGATTGATACTAGATCGATGATGATCGACGAGAGTTAGGGCTTTCTTGATGAAACTAGGGTTTCATCATTTAACCCTTGTTCTTTCGTTGATATCATTCGCATTCTAGCCTCTAACAATTTTAAGAAACGATCGTAACTCCCCAATCTCGAGCGATATCAATCAAGAAAGCATCGCAACGAATTGGGTCGTCGATTCTTGATCTTGCTAGGGTTTACAAAACTCGTAGGATTCAAGAATCGATTTACAATATATTACATCATCATTCTCTTGATCGTCTCGACTCCTCGACGAGCGGAGTATTACTCAAACATCACAACAAGAATTACAACTAGAAATTTAGATTGAATCATGATGCAAGAATTTCAAGAAAACAAGATAAAAGAATATCACCTTTTATTTATATCAACAATTTGATTGCAGTCGCTCAAGAACTACAAGAGGAAGAACTAAATTGTCGACTTGGCTTCGCTCGGCTCCGTGAGTCGCGGATCGGCTTGGACCACTTGCTCTGTTGAAGACCGGCTCAGTTCCTAAAAGGTTGCAAGGCTTCTTGCATGATGGGTACTCGGGATCTTGGCTTTTGATTGGAATTAGGGTTAGGGTTTCACACAAGTCCTCTCACTAGACTTGTGGAAGAAGAAGAGGGTAAAATGGCTCTAGTTTGATACTAGAATTGGGTAAAGATCATTCCATTCATAACCCTAGGTCTAGGCTTCTATTTATAGACTTCCCAAACCCTAAGCCTTCTTGAGTTCCCTCCAAAAGTTTGTTGAAAGACTTCTAGAAAGAGTTTGTTAGGCTTAGCTTAGGGTTTAAGCTAGGGTTTAGGGAGAAGTTTCTAGAATGATAGGCTAGTTTAGTGTTGATCCCAAAGCTTGCTGATCTGGCAGAAGTATCTGGAGTATTCTGGAACTTGGAGTGTCTTTTTGAGTTGTAGGCATACAGGTAAGAGTTGTGGCCCAAAATTCAATGGATGACATGGCAAGACGGCCGCGGAACCGCGGCGCAAGCAGGCTCCGGCCGCGGTTCCGCGGCCATGTTGGAGGCTTGGAGCTTGGGGCTTCTGGTGTGGTCTTTTGATGGTATTTGGGGCTTCATTTGATATGTTGATTTTTGTTTGTCCCTTTGGATTGATACCAGAACTGAAATCATTGGGTTGGCGTAACGTTTTAGCTGTACCCTGTAAATTTTGGCCTTTCTGCTGGATTTTCCTGCACAGATCTCAAAACAAGTGTTGCGCAAATGTAGGGATGATGCGATGCCATGAATTGCGGTCAATTTCCTTTATAGTGTCGGTTTTAGAGTCTAATACATGTAATCTGATATTTTGCGATAGTTTTGCTAATATGTAAAATATGAATGCCGAACACTTCTATATGAATGCAAATGATGAGGAAATTGCCGGCTAAAATATACAATATTTTCGACTAATCAAATTCCCCTAAACTTAATTTCGATCGTCTCGAGCGAACTGTTTTATTAAAATGAGAAGGAGAAAATAAAGAAAGAGAAAAACTAACTAGCACACTTTCGTAGGCAACACGATTGCACTGAGCACGTGCAACAAGCCTTTAAACCTTTAGGTGTCCCTAGTAGGAGGAGTGTTGTCTCCTGAGGATTTTCAGCGGATTGCACCCACAAAATGCAATAATAATAGAAAGATCATGAATATTACATTTAAAGACAAGAATTGTAAAAGAAAGACTTCAAAAATTAAGGATTTCCACTAAGCTAGCTTTTCGGTTGTCATGAGCCCTATCTTAATGGTCATGAAAAGATGTTAGAAATCACGTCCTCCCTCAATAAAATATCGTCTTATTTTTCATTCCTATCTTTATTCCAAACATCGATCATATCACCCTGCGTGTGTGTAAAGGACATCCCTACACCTGGAGAATTCAATTGAAGCTATCATATCTTGCCCATCAGCCTCAGTACTTTTTAATTAATGAATATTTAGATGAGATTTCTCACACACTTTCATGCGACCGTTAATACTTCTTGAGGTACTAACCGATCGATTACTCCTGTGCTTGCTTACTTGGTGTATTTTCCTCGTCTTGCACCACATCAGGCATAGCAGTGACTCCCAGACCAGTTGGCCTTAGAGCACTAGGTGAAGAAGCACCCTCGCTATACATTTTTATTGTCCTCAGTGATAACAAAACCAGTGTCCATTTTTCTCACCGTTTTATATTTTTTTTTTTCATTTTTTTCATTTTATTTCCTTCATACTTTTGGCTTTAAGACAAGAGCATTTCAAGGTATCCTCTACTATCCCGGGCTTCAAAACGTGTGTAAGTGCGAATAGCAGGGTAGCAACGTTCAAAATGTTTGGCTTCCAGAGTAGAAACTATTTTTCAGACTTATTTTTATCCTCAGATTAGTGACGTCCTTCATCTTACTAACCCTTGGGACAACGGCTCATAACTACTTATTACTAGTTCGTATAAGAAAACTTCTAATTTTCTTAGTTTTCTTAAATTTTTCTAATCTCATGGATGTAATTGTCTACTATCTAAACTTTCATTATCTTATTTATATACAAAAAAGTGCAAATATTAAAATTATTTTTATACTTGAAAATTTTTAAATTTTTATGGGTTTTGAAAAATTTTCAATTTTTTTATAAATTTTTAAAAGAAATGTTTTGTGCTTATGCAGATGATATGCAAATGATGCGAAAATAAGCACAAACCTCCCCCAAACTTGTTTTCAACAGTGTCCTCTCTGTTGCCAAACGCTATACCTACAAAAACTGTAAATCTGGGAGGAATTATTAGTGGCGGCAAAATATGTAAGTGAAGAACTTCCCCCAAACTTATTCTTTTCACTCACCTCCATTCAAAAGATGATGCAATAATATACTGGATATGAAGGTGAGACGGAGGAATTTTAATCAAAATAAACTTGCTCTTGTAAGAACAAGAGCTCCTCCGTGGGGTCAGTGGAAAAATACGGCTTTAGTCTATGTCCATTTACTTTGAAAAAGGTGCTGTTTTTAATATTTTCTACTTCTACTGTCCCATGCGGGTATACACATCGCACAACAAAAGGTCCCTTCCATCGAGATCGAAGCTTACCCGCGTGAAGGTGTAATCGTGAATCATAAAGAAGGACTTGTTGACCAGGTAAAAATGTTTTCCTCAAAATATTTTTATCGTGAAAAACCTTAGTCCTATTCTTTGTGATTACAGCGTTATCATAAGCTTCATCGCGGAGTTCGCTTAGCTCATTTAGTTGCAGCTTCCGAAAGTTGCAAGCAAGGTTTAAATCAAAATTTATTTCTTTAATAGCCCACAATGCTTTATGTTCTATCTCGACGGGTAAGTGACATGCTTTTCCAAACACTATCCTATATGGAGACATCCCTAAGTCGGTCTTATATGCAGTTCGGAATGCCCAAAGAGCATCCGTCAGTTTGGTCGACCAGTCTTTTCTATTCTTAGCAACAGTTTTCTCCACGATAAGTTTGATTTGTCTGTTTGAGATTTCAGCCTGCCCGCTTGTTTGGGGATGATAGGGTGTAGAAAGTCGGTGGTTGATTGAGTATTTCCGCATCAGAGTCTCGAAAGATCTGTTGCAGAAATGTGTCCCATTATCGCTAATAATAGCGCGTGGGTGTCCAAATCGCGAGAAGATATTCTCTTTCAAGAACTTAATGACAACTTTCTTGTCATTAGTGCGACATGGAATGGCTTCTACCCACTTTGAGACATAATCAACCGCCAGCAGTATATACAAATTCCCAAAGGAGTTGGGAAAAGGACCCATAAAATCTATACCCCAAACATCGAATATTTCAACAACCAAGATGGGTTGCTGAGACATTTCATTCCTCTGGGAGATTCTACCCGTATACTGACATTGTGTACAGGTTTTGCAATGCTCAAATACGTCCTTGAATAAGGTCGGCCAATAAAATCAACATTGCAAAACCTTCTCTGCTGTTTTTCTAGGACCGAAGTGACCCCCACAGGCCTGATCATGACAAAAAGAAAGAACACTCTTGAACTCTTCATTCAGGACACACCGGCGAATGATCTGATCAGGACAATATTTAAACAAATAGGGCTCGTCCCAGTAAAAGTGCTTTACTTGGGAAAGAAAATGGTATTTGTCCTGTTTCGACCAATCGCTGGGTATCAGTCCGTGGCATGATAGTTCACAAT
The DNA here is from genome assembly GCA_030015575.1 of Agapanthus africanus. NCBI lineage: Eukaryota > Viridiplantae > Streptophyta > Magnoliopsida > Asparagales > Amaryllidaceae > Agapanthus > Agapanthus africanus. The sequence continues at coordinate 237,770,196 of JASDDO010000029.1, read as the reverse complement.
ATCCCTGAACCATGGTTCATTGGATACGCTCAAGAGTTGTTCGTCAGGGAACGAGTCATTGATCGGCAGGGTCACATGGGAAGAAGAGATGCGTGAAAGATGGTCAGCTACTACGTTTTCACATCCTTTCTTATCTTTGATAACAAGATCAAATTCTTGTAACAGAAGGATCCAACGTATTAGTCGACATTTTGCATCTTTCTTAACCAGAAGATGTTTTAAAGCGGAATGGTCAGTATATACAACTATAGGTGAGCCAATTAAGTAAGGCCTGAATTTTTCTAATGCAAATACAACCGCTAAGAGTTCTTTTTTTATGGTTGTATAATTGATTTGAGCATCATTCAGGGTCTTACTAGCATAGTAAATCACGTGTGGCATCTTTTCGATGTGCTGTCCTAAGACCGCACCTACTGCAAAATCAGATGCGTCACACATCAGCTCAAAGGGGTATTCTCAGTTTGGTGATGATAAAACGGGGGCTGAAGTGAGTGAGTGTTTAAGTGAGTCGAAAGCTGTCTCGCAATCCGAGTCAAAATGGAAGGTCGTATCCTTGGCCAGGAGAAGAGTTAAAGGTCTAGCAATTTTGCTAAAGTCCTTAATGAATCTCCTATAAAAGCCCGCATGGCCAAGGAAAGATCGAATATCTTTGACGCTTTTGGGATGAGGGGGGTTTTGAATGACATCTATCTTAGCTCTGTCAACCTCAATGCCTTTCTGTGAAATAACATGTCCAAGAACAATTCCTTCTTGGACCATAAAATGGCATTTTTCCCAGTTCAAAGTCAAGTTCTTCTCTTTGCAACGAGTAAGAACAGCGTCAAGATTCGCAAGGCAATCGGAAAAAGAGTCTCCAAAAATCGAGAAATCGTCCATAAAGATCTCCAAAAAATTCTCTACCATATCAGAGAATATCCCCATCATACACCGCTGAAAGGTAGCGGGAGCATTGCATAGCCCAAAGGGCATGCGACTGTAAGCAAAGGTACCAAAAGGACAAGTAAAAGTGGTTTTATCTTGATCCTTTTTGGCGATGGGGACCTGATTATAGCCTGAGTATCCGTCCATGAAACAATAATACTCTCGTCCCGCTAAGCGTTCCAGCATCTGATCAATGAATGGTAGAGGAAAGTGATCTTTCCTCGTGGCAGCATTGAGTTTTCTATAATCGATACATACGCGCCACCCAGTTTGGGCGCGTGTCTGAATCAACTCATTCTCCTCATTGGTTATAACAGTGATGCCGGATTTCTTAGGAACGACATGTATAGGACTTACCCACTGGCTATCGGAGATGGGATATATAATACCATTATCTAAACATTTGACGATCTCTTTCATGACCGCTTCCTTCATGACGGGATTCAACCGTCTCTGTGGTTCTCGGGTTGGTCTGGCATCATCCATCACATGTATATGATGTTCAACTATCAAGGGACTAATCCTTTTGATGTCCGCCATACTCCAACCAAACGCCTCTTTGTTAGATCTCAATACTGATAAAAGTGCATTCTCTTGTTCTAATGCCAGAGAAGCGGATATTATAACTGGTAACGTCTCCTTCTCACCTAAATAAGCATATTTCAGATGAGAGGGTAAAATTTTGAGATCTAATTCAGGCGGCGAAATGATAGAAGGAGGTATCACTGAGTGATTTTTGGATTTACAAAGAAGCTCAGAGCCTGTGAAAGATACAGACTCGGGTGGAGAAAAGTCAGAAGTGCAGGACTCAAGTGTAGAAAAAGTGTCCTCACTAAGATCTTGTGTAAAGTCAAACAGAAATGTGGTAATGTCATCGAGATCAGTAAAGCAAAGTTCCTCAGCTCCACAACTATCGGGAGCGATCTCATGGACAGAGCACACATTTAAAATATGAGCAGAGGGTTCTGATGGCTGACTTCCAACTTTGTAGATATTTAGTTCAATGGTCATATTTCCAAATGATAAGTTCATTGAACCATTTCTACAGTTTATAACAGCGTTGGAAGTGGCAAGGAAAGGACGACCTAGAATCACCGGAATTTGGCCTCGGGGGTTTGCTACAGGATGTGTGTCGAGCACAATGAAGTCTACAGGGAAAACAAATTCCCCGACCTTTATCAACACATCCTCTAATTCACCCCTTGGTTTGGTGATAGATCGGTCTGCCATCTGGAGAGTGCAGTGAGCAGGTTTCAGCTCTCCAATCCCTAATTGCTCATAGACAGAATAAGGGAGTAGGTTAACACTTACGCCAAGGTCTAAAAGAGCACGATTTATGTTTTTACCCCCAATAGAAATCGATATTGTAGGACATCCTGGGTCCTTTCGTTTCTTTGGTAGCTGGGGAATAAAAGCAGTGCTGATATTATTAGCCATGAAGACCTTCTATGGCACTTGGGTCTTCCTCTTCCTAGTGCATAAGTCCTTAAGAATTTTCGCATAAGCGGGGACTTGTTGAATTGCATTTAGGAGAGGGATATTGATGTTAACCTGTTTGAACATTTCCATAATTTTCTCCATATGAGGACTCGTTCTATTACCCCTTAAAGGTTCGGGTAAGGAGCTTTCGCAATAAGCACCGGGTCCATCATAGGAGAAGAAAGAGGGGATAGACAAGGTCCCAAAAGAGGTGTGGGGACCGTCTGTGGAGAACTATAAGGGTTGGGAGAAGGTGTCGAGCCTAGTGGGAAATGGAGAATAGGCTCGCGAGAAGATGGTGTGGTAAAAGAAGAAGGATCAGAAGGAGAAGTGTGTGTGTGTAGAAAGGTCTCAGCCGGGGTGTTGATATGATTTTCAGTATCATCAATACCTTCCCCGATATGATTGTTCAGCACTTTTCCCGATCTCAACGTTGTGATGGCATTTACATTGTAATGCCCAGGATTCTGTAGGGGTTGAGAGGGAAGTTTCCCCTTTTCTCTCGTACTCATTTCGGCTTTTAGGCGTGCGATTTCAGCTTCCATCGATCTGATACTCTCAGCTTGGGACGCTGAGTTTTTCTTTATCTCACTGACGGAAGATTTAACCTCAGTCGAAACCTCTATGAAATTTGATAAAAGTGATTTCATGGTTTGAGTGAATTGAGAGAATTCGTCAGAACAGGACGACTGCATTGGATTAGACTGTGCAGGATTGTTGCCCTGGTTTTGAAAATTTTATGACTGGTAGGGGTGCTGAGTGAGTTGAAGGGATTGCTGTTGTGGTGGAGGAAGAGCCCTTTGAAATTGATTCGTGTTTGGAACCGTGTTTTGAGATTGGTTTTGGTTCCAAGCGAAATTTGGGTGATTCCTCCAACCCTGATTGTACGTGGAAGAATATGGATCGTTTCGAGGTCTTTGAAATGCGGCATTAGAATGCTCGTGACCTTGAAACGCAGAGTTTAAAGGACATTCTTCCGTTAAATGAGACGGATCAGAACAGCACCCACAAACAGTTTTGGGGAGTGACATTGGGTTTAGGGAGGCTGCAGAAAATTTGTGTTCCATAGCGTCGAGCTTCTTTTGCATTGCTGCCATCTCAGCTCGAACACCTATGGACACATCTATTTGGTGTACGCCACCCCTATTCAATGGTTGGGTTCCACTCTCCCACTGTAGTGATTTTTCAGCGAACTCTTCTAAGTACTTCCATGCTTCCCCATCATCCTTAGTCATAAAAGTACCTTGACACATATTTTCAAGGCTCTGTTTAGTGCTTAGGTTAATGCCCTCATATATGATTCGGCAAAGCTCCCATCTCGGGATGCTGTGATGAGGACACTGAACCAATAGATCCTTGAAACGTTCAAAGCATTTTGAAAATGGTTCAGTAGGGAGCTGGGCAAATTGATTCAGTTCGCTACGGATTCGAGCTGTCTTTTGGATTGGGTAAAATTTCTTAAGGAATGCAGCGACGAATTCTTCCCAATTCGTAATAGAGTGTGCGGTAGTGTTATATAGCCACTTCTCGGCTATATCGCACAATGTAAATGGAAGAAGTCGTAAACGCATCGCATCCACTGAAAGTTGTGACATACCCATCATTGCGCATACGTTTTCAAATTTGGTAATGAAAACGTAAGCGTCCTCAGGCTCGAGTCCGTGGAATTTGGGTAAAAGATTGATATACTGGGGCTTAATCTCAAAGTTATCCCCATTGGCTGGTGGTGTGGATAAGCAGGTCGAAAGAGGACCTCGAAGTGGATAGCATCTCTCCTGGAGAGAGATGCGGGGTGGATTCTGCGCACCAACGAACGGCGGCAGATTAGGGTTAAAGAAGTTTGATGGAGTTGGATCTGTAAGTCTACGCTAGCGCCCCGGTCGTCTACAGACGCCAAATGCGGAACAAAAACTTTTTAACTGGCGCTATCGTATACTTTAACCCGGATCTGCCATTATTGCTAAACTAACAAACTGTAAAGAGTGTAGAATGGTTATACCGAACGATCCGAGTCCTTCATTCTTTAACCATCATCCCACGCTCCGTTGCGGCTGCTCCGATCTCATCGATCTCCGATCAGCTCGTCCAGGTGGCACCACATCACTGATTCTTTAAACGGGCTCCCGCCTCTGACTCGAGGCAACTCGGTCGTCAAGTTTGCCAAAAGAGACGACCAAGAATGATGTAGAGAATGAGTAGATGACTTTGTCTCATTTCGTCTAAGTCCATGGACGATCGGTAAATGAAGTTGCCGAGGGAATCGGGTGATGGAATGACATGAGCTGTGAAATTCCATACACTCCAAAATCTATCATAATCTTTTGCAAGTGAAAACTCAAGTATATGAGAGAGAGAGGAGGGGCCGGCCATATATAGGTGGAGGGAGGTGATCGTAGGAGAGGGGGGTGACCATAAGAAAAATATCATGTGTGAACACATGAAAATATCAAGCACAAAGATCTTAAGGAAAACAAGAAATGGTTGAAATCAAAGCATCAGTCACAATCCTTGTCACCATTTTCTGGAACCTTCTAGAACCTTCTAGAAGCATGACACACTCTCATCCAAGAAAAGATAAATCCGTCTTTGACCAAATGTTAAAAGACGGCTGATAGAAAACTGGAAACTGGCAACTTCCAAAAGTGATCCTGAAACGAATTTCAGGACAACCCCGTAACTGTATAAATATACCGCATTTGTATTACGACCGAATACAAATGCAACTGAGTCAAAGATATTATACCTACTCAATATAATACTCGGATCCGGCTTAAACCAAAGCCGACTAGTATCATCTGCCCGAAAAATAACACGTGCGTAAACGCACGTGCATTTTCCGAACCCTGCCATAAAACCATACGGCCTCTACAACGTTTCGCCCGAACTTGGGAAACTGTCTGTGGGGGACTCTAATGACTCGTCAGTACCCTGGCAGTGGGTTTAACCACAAACCGTCAGCGGCACTAGCAATGCGTAACGGCTGCCCACGGACAGACCTCAAGGGAGGCCGATGAGCGAACTCATCCGGAAACCCTACTGAGCCTAACAGTGATAATGTATATACAGTCCGGTCCGTTCGTCTACGAGTATCGCATATCTGCCTAGTGGCTAGTAACGTCAGACCCCCAATAGCAGTATAAGTCGTGTCGGAGTGTAGCCCAATAACATCCTGAGATACTACTGGAGTACCTACCAGTAAATCTCCTGCCATGGCCATGGACTTTGTGTAATGGCTCTCCTAGACACAGCACGACCTCGCCCCCAATACCGGGAGAGATGAATCCCCTGCCGATCCGCTCACGTGCCTCCATATGGCTCGGGACTGTACCCAAAAGCTACCTGTTTGCACGACTCCTTTGAGCCGTGGTAGGGTAGAAATCAAAGCACAGTGGGAACTCACACGAGACAAATGACGACCTCAGGTCGATGAACTAACCTGTACACATGTCACCAGGGAACTGCTATCTGATGATAGGTATAGTACTAACTAGCAGATTCCCGGCGAGTCCTGTCCGGTGTACTCATAACCCAATGAGCACCTGTATACATCTTAGGTGATCCAACTGACACCAGTGGCTTGTGAGACCGGCCACCGCCCCTGGTCGGGGTCTCGACTGTACACACTAGTCTACTCCAGAGTATCGATGCCCTGTCTCGAAACTCCCACGACTAGGGACCACAATTAAGGATATGCGTATAAACCACCCAACTCTCACGTATATGATCGCCATCATACTGTTGGTGGTAAAGCAAGATCCTAAGGGCTCTATCAAAGTGTAACATGTAATCAGTCACCTGAACATGTACACGACTGATAAAGGCAAACCAGATAGCATACTATCATCTTGAGTAAGACTGTCCTACCGGTATAGGTCCTCCGCAATCATTGCAATCACGTACCTGCGATCCAATAATTGACTATGAGGGCACTATCTCCAACAATCTCCCACTTGCACTCAAGGCTAATTATTGCGATGTCGACTACTCACAGCCCGTGTGAAACCGAACATCCAACTCCTCTACTAATCAGTTTCACAAAGCCCGTTTGTAAAACTATTGTGTTCGAGAAATAGCCTCAGTGAGTGGATCCGCCTAGATGTTTCTTTCTATATCTCTCTTAATCTCAAGTTCGCGGAGAAAGTCATCTCCCGAATTGAGTAATACTTGTCTTAGAATATGTCTGGATATCTGATGGGACCTAGTTCATAAATGAACTCCAAATCCAAACTTCTTAGACTGTATCGATCACTGAACCTAATCAGTATCCGGCACCATGCCACCCACAGTATCCTCTTGGACCACCTGTCCACAATACTGTCCCTCTTTGTCGGAGGGAAAAACTATAACTCTGACAATCACTCTGTCATCCATGTCACCTTTGAAGCCTGGAATGATAATCGTCTCCCGAAGGAGGCTGCCGTCATCAAATCCGTAGAACATGCACTTATGTTCTAAAACTGCTTCCTTATGTTTCTCCAGGATTGGATTAATACAAACTTATTGCATCTAGTGCAAAAACAACATCTGGTGTGGTACTTGACATCTCACGATTGACTCAATTGCCTAAGCAAGTGATCTGTCAATCATGCACATCCCTCTCCCCTTTAGTCTATACGACACCTTTAGAGAGGGTGACTCCATCACCTGCAGGTACACCACCATGCTAGGAGTCACTTATTCTAAAAACCATTAGAATATCTGTCAAAGTACCCACATTGGGAAACTACCCAAATCTAGATCTAAAACCATAGATCTAGAAACCAGAATGTCAAATATTATATCCATATCCTGTCTGGAGAAACAACTGTGTGACGACCACAGTACAACCGATCGTAGTATAGGAATTTTACTTCCTACTGTGTGTATGTCATCTAGATACTATGACATCACACCCTACTACCTTCTTAACAGATCCATCCCCTATTCTGATTAAGTCAAACCTATGACTGTCACATCAAAATTAGATGATCTATCTCCGCTATAACTGCTCTAGTCTATAAATAGACATAAGCTACTTGCCCACTATACTTCCAATGCTCCCACTGACTACGACAACCCTCCTACCGGGTCTCATAACCTGGAACAACAGTAGTGTCAAGTCTGGGTAGATAAGAACCTCCTTGTCACCGTCCTTGAGGCTACCGAAGTACCTCTCGGGTGTCTGAGGTTACCCACCATATCTGCGGAGTGGCTATTGGAATGTCAAACCTGATTGAATATATATAGGTCCTATTAAATTTTCCGTAATCGTTCGCGGTTCTGGAATCACTTCCAGTTCTACCATACTCCCACTACTGTTTTCTGAAAAAGATCCATTTTACTAAAACTGTGGCGAGTCAAGAACAATATCACTATTGATCTTCCAAATGGTAGAATATCAACCCTCGTCATAGCCAGGGTCAACCCACAAACAGCCATTACAGAAACGTGCCATGAGTTATCCAGAGTCTGGTTTTAAGCATAAGCTGGACAACTCCCCGTACCTTAACATCTTTTAAGGTACGATCCATTCTATATCCAATACAGAAACTTTGGCACTTATTAAATTGGAACCATATTCAAATCATGCAGCTGTCTCTAGTGCATATCAACTTAATGGAAAGAGGCTAATCAGCATTACTCAACTTAGAAATCCATCCAATTATGAGTAACCTGAAAGAGAAACTCGTTTCTCAAAACCATCACTATCATTTGAATACCAATCACAAGAATCTACATCTTCGATCTCTTTGAAGAATCCCGATACTTGTGATACCTGGTTCTCTACTTTATTCTTATACCCACAACTTCTCAAAACATAGACCTTGTATTTCTACGAAACACTTATCTAAATACTAGAGGAGTTATAAGTAAACAGAACATAGTACGAGGACCTACCCCTTTGTCCTGATGGACACTGGACAACATACAAAACTCTGTATAAGTCCGCTAAGTTAAACAACTCAAAACCTGTGCGTCGTAGGTTGAAAACTGTACCCTGGCGATTTCCTCAAATATCACCAATTACAACGAATTCCAATATAATGAGGATAATCACCGAATTCCCAATAACTTACTCCCACTCATCATCTGTAAAACCATACAGATATGAGAATGAAACCTGGTAAATACATACCCTTGGAGTAAGTGTCTAATCGGGAAAACAGGTTTTCTTTAACAATGCACTGAAACATGAAAATGTTTCGTAGGGGTATCCTGGTATTCATAGCAATGCCTCTTCCATAATCCAATTCATGACTTCAACCGTATATTTTATTGTCATCTCTCCAAACCCCTTTATTTGTCTTTAGTCGTTACCTTCTGTACACCATTGTTAGGCTAAATGGTTTTCTTCCTTCCCTACCGTTCGGCACCAGCCTATGGTTTGGAAGAAGACTATCCAGTAAGCATAATAGGTGTACCCTCCTAAACCAAGGAGTACTCGTATCTTGAGAGAAGGTGATGATAAAAGACAACTGAATAATACCTTATTCTTTTAAAGGTGAATTAGGAGTGGCGATGAAGTACGCGGTTTTGGTCGTGAATGATATCAGTCGCAATTTACTTTGCCTTTTTTCTAATCCCTTTATTTTGTCTTTACATATTACCTTCTGCACACCCTACTTAGGCTAATTGGTTTTCTTCATTCCCTACCTTTCGGCACCTGCATATGGTTTGGAATAAGACTATCCAATAAGCGTAATAGGTGTACTCTCCTAAACCAAGGAGCCCTCGCAACCTGAGAGAAGGTGATAATAAAAGACAACTGAATAAACCAATTCTATTTCTCCTGAACCTGGATCCATCCTCGAAGAAGTCCCTTCGAGTTCGTATATAACCATACGATGGATCTATCCAATGGAAGTGGATATCCGTAGTAATACGGGTGTTCTGAGAAATGCAAAGGGTAAAAGGAGTGGCAATGACTTATGCAACATAGACAATCCAAAAGCCAGTATTTTAAGAAGGTCCGGTCAACTTGGTCACTGAGTCATAGTCTAGGGTCGGTCAAAGGTCGCTGCCAAAGAGAGAGAGAGAAAAGAAACACTCTGCGTGCACTCTAACCTAGATCAGAATGGTTATCACTTTATCTAATCCGGAAACCTCCCACTGTCCTGTCAAATTCTCCTCCAAACCTAAAGAAGAATCAATCGGGATCACCCGAAGAGTAAACCAACTCATCAGTGGGAATCAGGATCCAACTCTCATCGCATGATAACGTAATGGAATGCATCCACGTTACTCATACTCCAGAAGGTATGCGCATACTTGGCAAGTTTCAGTTTCTTTAAAAACTCCCGATCTGATTTTTGCCCCATACTCTTATAACCTTGGCTTTGGTCAAAATGTCATAAGTCACATGCCAAGTTCTACCCGTCACTATCTTGTCAATTTGAACCCACCCGCACATGCCCCTGACTTTGGCCAATCGGCAGAACGACTGTCCCAAACTAACTCATCTATCTATGCAACAATTGAATACCCAGCAGCTACCAAACACTATGCCTTAACTTTGGCTAAAATGCATAGCTTGAATACTACTGAATACCCAAAAGAAGTGACGGAGGGCTACGGATGGTTTTTGGCGAAAAACCTTTAACGTAGTGAACTTGATATCGCTGAAGTAACCTGATAGCTTTTTAAAATATAGTGGCGAAAACCTTTTGCTAAAGAGGTCATTCCCGGTGAAGGGATCTCGGCTCTTTCCTCGTGGAATGAGGTGCAGGATATTCCACTGAATACCGCTATGCAAAGCAACTTGTAATCGACTATAGTGAAGTTATTACCCTGACGCAAACTTCTGCCCAAGGGGTCAGTCCCGGTGAAGGGATATCGGCCCTTGCCACGTCGTATGAGGTGCAGGATATTCCACTGAATACCGCTATGCAAAACAAAAGGAAACGTCTTTGCAATAACACTTTTTAAATTTGTTCCAACAACTACAAACAGGTTTGTTTAACTTTTTGCATTGATCAGAATCAACGCAGTCCCATCAATCAATCACACCAGAAAAGAACGAAAATAAAATGTACGTATATGCCATCCGCATTCGTCACTGGGTCCCGTCATCACCCGTTAGGTTACTTAACTAACAACAGAGCGGGGACTGGACTAGCGCGGGTGTAAAACATATACAACATCTAATAGTATATAAACCAATATACATAATCGCTCCAGGCGTGATAATATGCAACATTACAGAAAAGTAATAAGCATCACAGAACAATACAGATAATCTGGGATCCCCGGGTTTCACAGAGCCGCTGCTGAAACCCGACGTTCCCCTGTCGTGTGGATAGCCTGTGCAATGAAACCTAGACCCCTACGGGTGCGGCAAGTTACCCGCCAAAACCTGAAGCGAGGCAGCCCCCTACAGCAAAGTGAATGGACCACCCAGCACTTCACGGAATCCGGTAATCTTGGGCACCCCTCCTTGGGTCAACCTGTACCCCCTACGAGTGCGGCGAATAGTCTGCCAATTTTAGAGTGGGGCCCCTCTGCCTCTCAAAGCCATGAGATGCGGACCCGTTGCCCTCCAGAACCCGGCTATCCGTGCACTCCGTCTCGGGGCAAAACCTAGTACAGTAATGAAAAATAGTACAACAGGTACATCGACCGCAACCTGGTCGTGCCCCAAAAGAATATTATACAACAGGCAGTGACGGCAGTCCACAAGTTGGACGCTCGCCCTGCAATATCAAATGTACAAATAAATCCAAACTGCACTACCATTGCACACTGCTATCCACCACGACAAATCCGCAACATCACAGCACAACACAGAACATCAACGCGAATGTCACGTTCGCAAACCCGTCTAAAAGAACTATAGCAATCAGACGCGGTTTACCGATCAAATGACATTCCCGGTCGGAGATATAATGTAAGCACTGTAAACTAACATGTTTAAATTTCGATCGACTAAATATCACAAAGTGGGCCCCACGCAAATTTGGAGAACAGTAACAAAACCTGGGCCCAAAAGATATATACCAAAAACCCTAATTTCCAACAAAGAATTCACTGTAGAAAATTGGCAAAGTGATGTCACTTTCCTGCGGCGGATCCGCGGCCAAACCCATGCTTGGGCCGCAGATCCGCGGCGGAACAGTGGAATTACTTGGTCGAATTTCTGCAGTATTCCTAAAAAACCCTGCTTGATTTTCTGGTATGGTCAAAATGACATTTGGACCAGTTTGAAAATTAACAGAAACTGTCAAATTGAAAAATTGCGATTTTTGATTTCCGGTTCGATCGATATTTTAAACGCGTTAGCACAAGTTAGTATAGCAAAATGGTGAGGCTCTGATACCACTGTAAGTCTACGCTAGCGCCCCGGCCGTCTACAGACGCCAAATACGGAACAAAAACTTTTTAACTGGCGCTATCGTATACTTTAACCCGGATCTGCCATTATTGCTAAACTAACAAACTGTAAAGAGTGTAGAAAGGTTATACCGAACGATCCGAGTCCTTCGTTCTTTAACCATCATCCCACGCTCCGTTGCGGCTACTCCGATCTCGTCGATCTCCGATCTGCTCGTCCAGGTGGCACCACATCACTGATTCTTTAAACGGGCTCCCGCCTCTGACTTGAGGCAACTCGGTCGTCAAGTTTGCCAAAAGAGACGACCAAGAATGATGTAGAGAATGAGTAGATGACTTTGTCTCACTTCGTCCAAGTCCGTGGACGATCGGTAAATGAAGTTGCCGAGGGAATCGGGTGATGGAATGAAATGAGCTGTGAAATTCCATACACCCCAAAATCTATCATAATCTTTTGCAAGTGAAAACTCAAGTATATGAGAGAGAGAGAGGAGGGGCCGGCCATATATAGGTGGAGGGAGGTGATCGTAGGAGAGGGGGTGACCATAAGAAAAATATCATGTGTGAACACATGAAAATATCAAGCACAAAAATCTTAAGGAAAACAAGAAATGGTTGAAATCAAAGCATGAGTCACAATCCTTGTCACCATTTTCTGGAACCTTCTAGAACCTTCTAGAAGCATGACTCACTCTCATCCAAGAAAAGATAAATCCGTCTTTGACCAAATGTTAAAAGACGGCTGATAGAAAACTGAAAACTGGCAACTTCCAAAAGTGATCCTGAAACAAATTTCAGGACAACCCCGTAACTGTATAAATATACCCGCATTTGTATTACGACCGAATAAAAATGCAACTGAGACAAAGATATTATACCTACTTAATATAATACTCGGATCCGGCTTAAACCAAAGCCGACCAGTATCATCTGCCCGAAAAATAACACGTGCGTAAACGCACGTGCATTTTCCGAACCCTGCCATAAAACCATACGGCCTCTACAACGTTTCGCCCGAACTTGGGAAACTGTCTGTGGGGGACTCTAATGACTCGTCTGTTGGAGTTAGTGCCCTCAGAGTCAATTATTGGATCACAGGCACGTGATTGCAATGATTGAGGGAGGACCTATCCCGGTAGGACAGTCTTACTCGAGATGATAGTATGCTATCTGGTTTATCTTTATCATCGTGTACTGCTTTAGGTGACCTGACATGTCGCTATTACACGTTGATAGAGCCCCTAGGATTCTTGCTTGACAGCCAGCAGTATGATGGCGATCATATACGTGGGAGCTGGTGGTCTATAAGCACATCCTTAAAAGGTCCCTAGTCGTAGGAGTTTCGAGACAGGGCATCGATACTCCGTTAGTAGACTAGTGTATACAGTCGAGACCCCGACGAGGGGCGGTGGCCGGTCTCACAAGCCACTGGTGTCAGTTGGTTCACCTAAGATGTATACAGGTGCTCATTGGGTTATGAGTACACCGGACAGGACTCGCCGGGAACCTGCTAGTTGGTCTTATACCAGACGTCAGATAGCAGTTCCCAGGTGACATGTGTACAGGTTAGTTCATCGACCTGAGATCGTCATTTGTCTCGTGTGAGTTCCCACTGTGCTTTGATTACTACCCTACCACGGCTCAAAGGAGTCGTGCAAACAGGTTTTAGTTGGGTACAGTCCCGAGCCACATGGAGGCAGTGAGCGGATCTGCAGGGGTTCGTCTCTCCCGGTATTGGGGGTGAGGTCGCGCTGTGTCTAGGAGAGCCATTACGCAAAGCCCTCGGCCGAGGCAGGAGATTTACTGGTAGGTATTCCAGTAGTATCTCAGGGCGTTCTGGGCTACGCTCCGACACGACTTGTACCGCTTTTGGGGGTCTGACTTTTACCAACCCCCTAGGCCCGCCATGCGATACTCATAGACGAACGGACCGGACTGTACGGCTATTGTCACTGACAGGCTCAGTTGGGTGCCGGGGTGAGCTTCCTCATCGACGTCCCATTTGGTCAATACCTGGTGGCCCGTCACGTATTGGCTTATACCTCTGACGTGCTAGTGGTTAAATCCACAGCCAAGGTATTGACGAGTCTTTAGAGTCCACCACACTCAGTTTCAGTTACTCAAGTTTCGGGCGAAACGCTGTAGAGGCCGTATGGAGATATGGCAGGGTCCGATCAGATACGTGCGGTATTGCACGGATCAGGATTGGACAGTTTTGTACTAGTTGCCGTATAGTTATATGGCAGGGTTCGATCTGATACGTGCGGTATTGCACGGATCAGGATCGAACGGACTTTACTAGCCGGCTTTGGCTTAAGCCGGTCCTAGTCTAGTACAGTGTAGATTTTGTCTCTTTGCATTTGTGTTCAGTGGGAATACAAATGCGGGCATGTATTTGCAGTAGCGGGGTTTTCCTGTAATTTATTATGGGATCGGTTTTCTGGGGTTGCCAGTTTGCATTCCGTTCCGTCCGGTTTTCCTTCATTCCTTCTCGGTCGGACTTTCTTGTTGGGAGGGGGTTATTTGCAGTTTGCAAATAACTCTTTTGTGGAGGGTCTTGTTGCTTATGTGCCTTTGTCATCATGAGATTCCATATTGGTCTCATCTTGATTTTTCATTTGATGGTTGATGGAAAGGATTTAGATAAGAAATGAGAGTGACCTTCTTCTTGAATTATCCTTTCCTTTTTCTTATTTGGTTTTTCCTTTGTATTTTTTATATACTTGGAGAGGCTTTCTTTTTCTCTCTCCAATCTATTCTTGAGTGAGAGGGGCCGGCCACATAGGAGAGGGAGAGGGATAATTATTTGGTGTGGCATTTTTCATCTCATTCCATGGTTGTAAAATTAGCTTCAAAGCTCAATTCCTTCTCTCCTTCTCTTCTCCATTCCTCCACATCAAGGCAACCTCATAACCCCAAGAGACAAGTTCACTACACTATTCTATAGCAAGCCTTGGACGCGTCGGCTAGCCAACTTCGCGCCCGAGTTGCCTCGGTCTAGAGGCGGGAGCCCGTAAAAGATTCCGGCTACGTGGTGCCCTTTCCGACGAGCGAGGAGGTGACGGAGATTCCGCGGGAGATCGGAGTGGAGACGAACACCGAAGGACACGGATCGCTTGGTATATCTTCTCACCCTATCTCTTTAGTTAGCTAGTATAGGTTAATGGTTTCGATCCGGGTAATTGTCCGCGGTAGCGCCGGTTTTCGAGCAAGGGAAAAATTTTTATTCCGCATTTTGGCCTCGGGTACGAGGCCGGGGCGCTGCCGTGGCGCAACATGGTATCAGAGCCACGCCATTAACCTTAGTCTAGCTTTGTGTAATGTGTTTTACTTATCCGATCGACCGAAATCCCGAAAACCCCATTTTTGTTCACATCAGTTTCTGTTGAAAATTTTTGGCCTCAGAAAATTTTTCAGGTTGTATAAATCTAATCTACTGGACATTATAAGACTTCTGCAAAAATTCGACACATTCAGTCGACAACCCTAGCGCGGAAGCGCGGCCAAACCCCCCCTTGGGCCGCTCTTCCGCCGCGTACTGTTGTCTTCTCTGTGTCAAATTGTTACAGTGGGCTTGTGGGCTAATTTTAGGGCTTTTGGGATATTAAAATTGGGCCAATTATTTCTGTGAGTGCTACAGTTTTCTTTGGGGCCCACTTGTTAATTGTTTGATCGATCGGATATTTTTAAACACATTATTTCACAGTATTTACATTATATCTGCGACCGTGAATGTCACTCGATCGGTAAATCCGGTCTAACTGCTATAGCCCGGTTAGACGGATTTGCGAACGTGACTTTCACGTTGATGTTCTATGTTTATGCTGTGATGTTGCGGATCGGTCGTGGGGGATAGCCTGGATGCAATGCTAGTACAGTTTTGTTGTATTATGTACATTTGTTATTGCGGGGCGAGCGTCCGACATGTGGACTGCCGTCACTGCCTGTTTGTATTATTCTTTTGGGGCACGGCCTGGTTGCGGTCGATGTACCCGGTGTATGTATATTTTACTTTCTGTACTAGGATTACCCCGCGGAGGGGTGCACGGATAGCCGGGTTCTAGAGGGCAACAAGCCCGCATCTCATGGCATTGAGACGGAGGGGGCTTCACTCTAGGATTGGCGGGCTATTCGCCGCACTCGTAGGGGGTACAGGTTGACCCAGGAGGGGTGCCCAAGTTGCCGGATTCCGTGGAGTGCTGGGTGGTCCATTCACGGAGCTGAAGGGGGCTGCCTCGCTTCAGGTTTTGGCGGGTGACTTGCCGCGCCCGTAGGGGTCTAGGATTTTATTGCACAGGCTATCCACACGACCAGGGGAACGTCGGGTTTCAGCAGCGGCTCAGTGAAACCCGGGGTTTCCAGATATCTGTATTGTTCTGTGTTACTGTACATTTCTGTGTTGTTGCATTCTATTCACGCCTTGAGCGAAATACTATATATTGGTATATATATTAGTAGACGTTGTATATGTTTTACATCCGCGCTAGTCCAGTCCCCGCTCTGCCGTTAGTTAGCTAACCTAACGGGTGATGACGGGACCCAGTGGCGAATGCGGATGGCATATACGTACGTCAGTATATTTTCGTTCTTTGTGGTGTGATCAATTGATGGGACTGCATTGATTCGGATCAATGCAAGTTAAACAAACCTATTCTGATGTTGTTGGAACATTTTTTTCAAAAAGCTGTTATTGCAAGGACGTTCTCTTTTGTTTTGCATAGTGGTATTCATTTGGAATATCCTGCTCCTCAGTCGACGAGGCAAGGGCCGAGATCCCTTCACCGGGAGTGACCCCTTGGACAGAAGTTTGCGTCAGGGCATTAACTTCACTATAGCCGATTACTTTTGCTTTGCATCGTGGTATTCAGTTGGAATATCCTGCACCTCATTCTACGGGGAAAGAGCCGAGATCCCTTCACCGGGAGTGACCTCTTTAGTAAAGGTTTTCGTCACTATATTTTTATAAAAACTATGCAGTTCCTTCAACGATGTCAAGTTCATTACGTTAAAGGTTTTTCGCCAAAAACCATTCGTAGCCCTCCGTCATTTCTTATGGGTATTATTTAGTATTCGTGCTGCGTTTGTTGACTCCGTCAAGGCGTAGTGTACGGTAGCTAAGTGGTACTTGTTTGTCGCATAAGTGGGATTGGTTAGGACAGTCGTGCGGCCTTGTTGACTCCGTCAAGGGCACGTACGGGTGGGTTTAATGCAATCCAGATAATGACGGGTTGAACTTGACTAGGACTCTTTGATTTGTTGACTCCGTCAAGGTCACTTGAGTCCTAGGGGTAAAAATCTCATCGGGAGTTTCAAAAGAACTGAAACTTGCCAAGCATGCGCATACCTTCTGGAGTGTGGTGACTTGAGTGGATTCCGTCAAGTTATCATGCAATGATAGTTGGATCCCGATTCCCACTGATGAGTTGGTTTACTCCTCGGGTGATCCCGACTAATTCTTCTTTCAGGTTTGGAGGAGAATTTGAGGTACAGTGGGAGGCTTCCTGATTTGACAAAGTGATAACCATTCTGATCTAGGTTAGAGTGCACGCTGAGTGTTTCTATTCTCTCTCTCTGGCAGCGACCATTGACCCGACCCTGGATTTTGACTCAGTGACCAAGTTGACCGAACCTTCTTAACACTGGCTTTTGGATTGTCAGAGTTGCAGACCTCATTGCCACTCCTACTTTTACCCTTTTCTCCAGGACACCCCGTATTATTACGAACGTCCACTTCCATTGGACAAAACCATCGTATGGTTAGATACGAACTCGAAGGACTTCGAGGATGGTTTCTGGTTCTGGAGAAAACGAATAGGACTATTCAGTTGTTTTTTCTTTTCACCTTCTCTCAGGTTGCGAGTACTCCTTGGTTTAGGAGTAGTACACCTATTACGCAAATTGGATAGTCTTCTTCCAAACCATAGGCTGGTGCCGACCGGTAGGGAATGAAGAAAACCAGTTAGCCTAAACGGTGTACAGAAGGTATTAAGTTAAGACAAAGCAAGGGATTAGTAAGAGGGCAAAGTAAGTTGCGACTGCTATTCACGACCAAACCAAGTATTTCTTCGCCAATCCTAAATCACCTTTGTATTTCTCCAGGACACTCCGTATCACTACGAAGATCCCATTTTATTGGATAATCCATCGTATGGTTATATACGAACTCGAAAGGAACTTGTTCCAGTTCGGGGATGGATCCTGGTTCAGGAGAAATAGGAATAAAGTACATTCAGGTGTCTTTTATCTTCACCTTCTCTCGCATTGCGAGTGCTCCTAGGATTAGGACAGTACACCCTTTATGCTTTTTGGATAGTCTTCTTCCAAACCATAGGCTGGTGCCGAACGGTAGGGAAGGAAGAAAACCATTTGGCCTAAAGGGGTGTACAGAAGGTAATGACTAAAGACACATAAAGGGATTTGGAGAGGTGGCAAAGAATTATACGGTTACAGTTGTGAATCTGGATAATGGAAGAGGCATTACTAGGAATACCACGATACCCCAACGAAACATTTCAATGTTTCAGTTTCATTGTGTAATGTTAAAAGAAAACTGATTTCCCAATTAGACACTTACTCCAGGGTATGTATTTACCAGGTATGATTCTCACATCTGTATGGCTTTACAGATGATGAGTGGGAGTAAGTTATTGGGAATTGGGTGATCATCCTCATTATATCGGGATTCGTTGTAATCGGTGATATTTGAGGAGATCACCTGGGCTGTTTGCCGGTCGGCAAATATTTGGTTTTGAATATCCGCGGTTATGCACCAATTTCAAATTGATATATCTGTACGTCTATTTTCATAGAGTGAGATATACCTTTTGATATTATGTCTACGACATTTACCTATATCAGTGGAAGGTTAGGTAAGGAGCATTAAACAGCGGTGTAATTCTTCTTAACCATAAGTACAGTTTTCAACCTACGACACACAGTGAAAGAGTTGTTAGACTCAGCGGAATTATACAGAGTATTGTATGTTGTCCAGTGTCCATCAGGACAAAGGGGTTGGTCCTCGTACTATATTCGGTTTACTTATGACTTCTCTAGATTTTAGACAGCTGTTTCGTGGAAACACAGGGTCTAAGTTTTGAGGAGTTATAGGTATTTGAATAGAGTAGAGTACCAGGTGTAGCAAGTATCGGGATTCTTCAAAGAGATTGAAGATGTAGATACTTGTGTATGATATTCAGTTGATAGTAATGATGAAGACAGATAGCTTCTCTTTCAGGTTACTCATAATTGGAAGTATTCCTAAGTTGAGTAACGCTGATCGACCTCCTTCCATTTAGTTGACATGCACTGGAGATAGCTGCATGATTTGAATCTGGTTCAATTGAATCAGTGCCTCTGGTTCTATATTGGATATAGAACAGTTCATATCTTAACGATGTTAAGGTACGGGGAGTTGTCCGGCTTATGCTTAAAACCAGACTCCGGATAACTCAAGGCACGTTTCTGTAATGGCTGTTTGTGGGTTGACCCAGGCTATGACGAGGGTTGACTTTCTACCATCTGGCAGATCAATAGAAATATTGTTCTAGACTCGCCACAGTTTTAATTAAAATGGATTTTTCAAAAACAGCAGTGGGAGTATGGTAGAACTGGAAGTGATTCCAGAACCGCAAACGATTACTGAAGATTTGATAAGGAACCTAAAGATTCGATCTGATTTGACATTCCATTGGCCACTCCGCAGATAAGGTGGGTAACTTCAGGCACCCGAGAGGTACTCCGGTAGCCTCAAGGACGGTGACAGGGAAGTTCTTGTTTATCCACACTTGCCATTGCTGTTGTTCCAGGCTACGAGACCCGGTGGGAGGATGAGTATAGCGTCGTTCTAAACTAGCTTTAGAAGTGCACGTCTATATGACTCTGCCAGAAGGTTGTCGTAGTCAGTGGGAGCAGCGGAAGCATTGGTGGACATCAGGCTTATGTCTATTTATAGACTAAAGCAGATGTAGCGGAGTTAGATCATCTGTTTCTGATGTGACAGTCATGGGTTTGACGTCATCAGAATAGGGGATGGATCTGTTGAGAAGGTAGTAGGAAGTGATATTCCTATACTACGATCGGTTATACTTTGGTCGTCACACAGTGTTTTCTCCACATGGGACTTGGATATTATATCAGACATACTGGTTACTAGACCTATGGTTTTAGATCTAGATTTGGGTGGTTTCCCAATCAGGGTACCTTGACAGCATTCTATGAGTATTTAGAATGGACGACTCCTGGCATGGTAGTGTACCAGCAGGTGATGGAGTCACCCTCTCTAAAGGTGTCTTATAGACTAAAGGGGAGAGGGATACTCATGATTGGCAGATCACTTGCTTAGACAATTGAGTCAATCATGAGATGTCAAGTACCACACCAGATGTTGTTCTTGCACTAGATGCAATAAGTTGATATTGATCCAATCCTGGAGGAACAGTTGGAAGCAGTTTTAGAACATAAGTGAATGTTCTAGGGATATGATAACGGCTGCCTCCTTTAGGAGACGGTTATCACTCCAGGCTTCCAAGGTGACACGGACGACAAGCAGGTTGTCAGAGTTATAGATTTTCCTTCTGACGAGGGGCAGTATTTTGGACAGGTGGTCCAAGGCAATACTGAGGGAGGCATGGCGCAGGATACTGATTAAGTTCAGTTGTTGATACAGTCTAAGAAGTTTGGATTTGGAGTTCATTTATGAGCTAGGTCCCATCAGACATCCAGACATTCTAAGACAGGTATTGCTCTTTTCGGGAGATGGCTTTCTCCGCGAACTTGAGATATAGAGAGACATAGAAAGAAACATCACAGCGGATCCACTCACTGAGGCTATTCCTTGAACGCAATAGTTTCGCAAACGGGTTTTGTGAGACTGACTAGTAGAGGAGTTGGGTGTTCGGTATCACACGGGCTGTGAGTATGCGACATCGCAATAATTAGCCTTGAGTGCAAGTGGGAGATTGTTGGAGTTAGTGCCCTCAGAGTCAATTATTGGATCACAGGCACGTGATTGCAATGATTGAGGGAGGACCTATCCCGGTAGGACAGTCTTACTCGAGATGATAGTATGCTATCTGGTTTATCTTTATCATCGTGTACTGCTTTAGGTGACCTGACATGTCGCTATTACACGTTGATAGAGCCCCTAGGATTCTTGCTTGACTGCCAGCAGTATGATGGCGATCATATACGTGGGAGCTGGTGGTCTATAAGCACATCCTTAAAAGGTCCCTAGTCGTAGGAGTTTCGAGACAGGGCATCGATACTCCGTTAGTAGACTAGTGTATACAGTCGAGACCCCGACGAGGGGCGGTGGCCGGTCTCACAAGCCACTGGTGTCAGTTGGTTCACCTAAGATGTATACAGGTGCTCATTGGGTTATGAGTACACCGGACAGGACTCGCCGGGAACCTGCTAGTTGGTCTTATACCAGACGTCAGATAGCAGTTCCCAGGTGACATGTGTACAGGTTAGTTCATCGACCTGAGATCGTCATTTGTCTCGTGTGAGTTCCCACTGTGCTTTGATTACTACCCTACCACGGCTCAAAGGAGTCGTGCAAACAGGTTTTAGTTGGGTACAGTCCCGAGCCACATGGAGGCAGTGAGCGGATCTGCAGGGGTTCGTCTCTCCCGGTATTGGGGGTGAGGTCGCGCTGTGTCTAGGAGAGCCATTACGCAAAGCCCTCGGCCGAGGCAGGAGATTTACTGGTAGGTATTCCAGTAGTATCTCAGGGCGTTCTGGGCTACGCTCCGACACGACTTGTACCGCTTTTGGGGGTCTGACTTTTACCAACCCCCTAGGCCCGCCATGCGATACTCATAGACGAACGGACCGGACTGTACGGCTATTGTCACTGACAGGCTCAGTTGGGTGTCGGGGTGAGCTTCCTCATCGACGTCCCATTTGGTCAATACCTGGTGGCCCGTCACGTATTGGCTTATACCTCTGACGTGCTAGTGGTTAAATCCACAGCCAAGGTATTGACGAGTCTTTAGAGTCCACCACACTCAGTTTCAGTTACTCAAGTTTCGGGCGAAACGCTGTAGAGGCCGTATGGAGATATGGCAGGGTCCGATCAGATACGTGCGGTATTGCACGGATCAGGATTGGACAGTTTTGTACTAGTTGCCGTATAGTTATATGGCAGGGTTCGATCTGATACGTGCGGTATTGCACGGATCAGGATCGAACGGACTTTACTAGCCGGCTTTGGCTTAAGCCGGTCCTAGTCTAGTACAGTGTAGATTTTGTCTCTTTGCATTTGTGTTCAGTGGGAATACAAATGCGGGCATGTATTTGCAGTAGCGGGGTTTTCCTGTAATTTATTATGGGATCGGTTTTCTGGGGTTGCCATTTTGCATTCCGTTCCGTCCGGTTTTCCTTCATTCCTTCTCGGTCGGACTTTCTTGTTGGGAGGGGGTTATTTGCAGTTTGCAAATAACTCTTTTGTGGAGGGTCTTGTTGCTTATGTGCCTTTGTCATCATGAGATTCCATATTGGTCTCATCTTGATTTTTCATTTGATGGTTGATGGAAAGGATTTAGATAAGAAATGAGAGTGACCTTCTTCTTGAATTATCCTTTCCTTTTTCTTATTTGGTTTTTCCTTTGTATTTTTTATATACTTGGAGAGGCTTTCTTTTTCTCTCTCCAATCTATTCTTGAGTGAGAGGGGCCGGCCACATAGGAGAGGGAGAGGGATAATTATTTGGTGTGGCATTTTTCATCTCATTCCATGGTTGTAAAATTAGCTTCAAAGCTCAATTCCTTCTCTCCTTCTCTTCTCCATTCCTCCACATCAAGGCAACCTCATAACCCCAAGAGACAAGTTCACTACACTATTCTATAGCAAGCCTTGGACGCGTCGGCTAGCCAACTTCGCGCCCGAGTTGCCTCGGTCTAGAGGCGGGAGCCCGTAAAAGATTCCGGCTACGTGGTGCCCTTTCCGACGAGCGAGGAGGTGACGGAGATTCCGCGGGAGATCGGAGTGGAGACGAACACCGAAGGACACGGATCGCTTGGTATATCTTCTCACCCTATCTCTTTAGTTAGCTAGTATAGGTTAATGGTTTCGATCCGGGTAATTGTCCGCGGTAGCGCCGGTTTCCGAGCAAGGGAAAAATTTTTATTCCGCATTTTGGCCTCGGGTACGAGGCCGGGGCGCTGCCGTGGCGCAACATCGTCAGTACCCTGGCAGTGTGTTTAACCACAAACCGTCAGCGGCACTAGCAATGCGTAACGGCTGCCCACGGACTGACCTCAAGGGAGGCCGATGAGCAAACTCATCCGGAAACCCTACTGAGCCTAACAGTGACAATGTATATACAGTCCGGTCCGTTCGTCTACGAGTATCGCATATCTGCCTAGGGGGCTAGTAACGTCAGACCCCCAATAGCAGTATAAGTCGTGTCGGAGTGTAGCCCAATAACACCCTGAGATACTACTGGAGTACCTACCAATAAATCTCCTGCCATGTCCATGGACTTTGTGTAATGGCTCTCCTAGACACAGCACGACCTCGCCCCCAATACCGGGAGAGACGAATCCCCTGCCGATCCGCTCACGCGCCTCCATATGGCTCGGGACTGTACCCAAAAGCTAACTGTTTGCACGACTCCTTTGAGCCGTGGTAGGGTAGAAATCAAAGCACAGTGGGAACTCACACGAGACAAATGACGACCTCAGGTCGATGAACTAACCTGTACACATGTCACCAGGGAACTGCTATCTGACGATAGGTATAGTACTAACTAGCAGATTCCCGGCGAGTCCTGTCCGGTGTACTCATAACCCAATGAGCACCTGTATACATCTTAGGTGATCCAACTGACACCAGTGGCTTGTGAGACCGGCCACCGCCCCTCGTCGGGGTCTCGACTGTACACACTAGTCTACTCCGGAGTATCGATGCCCTGTCTCGAAACTCCCACGACTAGGGACCACAATTAAGGATATGCGTATAAACCACCCAACTCTCACGTATATGATCGCCATCATACTGTTGGTGGTAAAGCAAGATCCTAAGGGCTCTATCAAAGTGTAACATGTAATCAGTCACCTGAACATGTACACGACTGATAAAGGCAAACCAGATAGCATACTATCATCATGAGTAAGACTGTCCTACCGGTATAGGTCCTCCGCAATCATTGCAATCACGTACCTGCGATCCAATAATTGACTATAAGGGCACTATCTCCAACAGGATCCATCGGTGTGGGTGTGGTAGTGGGTAAAGAAAAGGTAAATGGAGAAATATCGACTTTGGAGTCGATAAAAGGTACGCGGACTAAACGGGCACTAGAATCCCGTGTCCAGCCTATCTTGTACTAAAAAGGGTTAGTACAAGTGGAAGCGTTGGCTTATAATTAGGGGTAATGAATGAATGCGGTGTTTGCTTTGAAAAAGGGACGGATTTTTGAAAAAATGATGCGACACAACAAATGCAGCACGCAAACCCTAGAATCTAATGGTCACCTAGGTCCGGCTCTAGACCGCTCCTCACTGCCAAAAGACAAGTCGCTGGATAGAATCCTCCACTGCCTCTTTGTTCCCCTGTGGCCAGGTAAGTGCTAGGTAAGTGGGAAGGTACTCCACTACGTAAGTAGTGGGCCTAATTAATAACCACTAGCCTTCGACACACTTTCCTAGGCACTACAAGAAAACGCGGATAAGCAATGAATTACCCACGGCCTTCTTCTGTCCTAATTAAGCGCGACAGTCCTTAGAGTTATCTCTAGATTTCTTTTAGTTAATATGGGTCAATGCGGATGCATGTTTTGTGGTTTTCGGGGCCTAGGAAGGGTAATGAAATCCCCACCTAATTTGGATTTGGCCGTGCCCCTTAATATCCATATTTTGAATGCAAACAACCAAGAAACAAAATCACGCACAAATTTAATTTTGCAATTTGCGAGCTGTGATTATTTGCAAAGAATCCTGCAGAAAATTATTAGTTGGAGCTAAAAAGAGAAGAGAGGAGAAGGTAAGAAATCACCTGAAGAAAATTTTTTGCAGAGACCCCCCCACCAAGCCGCGGTTCCGCCGCATATGGGTACTCCCACCGTGATAAGATCATTCCACCAAAAATTTTTAGGGAGCTATAGTAGACTCCCTCAGCTCTCTGGTATTTTCCAAAAATTTTTCTCAATTTCCAGCAAGCTCCAGATCTCCTTGCAATGAAACACAACAAATTGTTTAGGGTTTGCACGAATTTTGATCTCAAAAATCACAATGAAATAAATCTTTCAATTCAAACTTTGATATAAAATGAATTAGCGCGCGATCCCCGGCAACGGCGCCATTTTGATTGAAACAATTTCCGATTGTGTAAAATGTAAAAGTATCGATTCAAATAGTCCCCTATTTCGGTGCCATTTAATTGATCGTAAAATGCGAGAATGAGTAAGTAAATCAAATCATTAAGAGTCTCTTTGTGTCGGTGATTAGAAAATTAAATAAGGTTCACAATCAAAAAATTATATTTGACCGCAATCAACTACGGTGTCAGTTGTAGATCGTAAGCGAGTGCGGATCGTCCACAGGGATTGTGCGATTCGTTTTTATATTTGTTTTGTTTGAATTGAAAAGTTAATCGAAAAGAAAAGAAAACATGATTTAGGAATTTATCGATTGATTCAGGTGTCACGAGTTTATTCAAGAATCAAGAAGATGATAAACAATCGAGAATCAGGGTTTCGATGATATTTTTCCAACCAAAATGTCAAGAATCTAAATGAGGCTCGTAGGAATCGATCGGATCTAGAGACGTGATGTAATTTCAAGATTTCGTGGTCTTGTCCTTCGAAGGATTGATACTAGATCGATGATGATTGATGAGAGTTTGGGCTTTCTTGATGAAACTAGGGTTTCATCATTTAACCCTTGTTCTTTCGTTGATATCATTCGCATTCTAGCCTCTAACAATTTCAAGAAACGATCGTAACTCCCCAATCTCGAGCGATATCAATCAAGAAAGCATCGCAACGAATTAGGTCGTCGATTCTTGATCTTGCTAGGGTTTACAAAACTCGTAGGATTCAAGAATCGATTGACAATATATTACATCATCATTCTCTTGATCGTCTCGACTCCTCGACGAGCGGAGTATTACTCAAACATCACAACAAGAATTACAACTAGAAATTTAGATTGAATCATGATGCAAGAATTTCAAGAAAACAAGATAAAAGAATATCACCTTTTATTTATATCAACAATTTGATTACAGTCGCTCAAGAACTACAAGAGGAAGAACTAAATTGTCGACTTGGCTTCGCTCGGCTCCGTGAGTCGCGGATCGGCTTGGACAACTTGCTCTGTTGAAGACCGGCTCGGCTCCTAAAAGGTTGCAAGGCTTCTTGCTTGATGGGTACTCGGGATCTTGTCTTTTGATTGGAATTAGGGTTAGGGTTTCACACAAGTCCTCTCACTAGACTTGCGGAAGAAGAAGAGGGTAAAATGGCTCTAGTTTGATACTAGAATTGGGTAAAGATCATTCTATTCATAACCCTAGGTCTAGGCTTCTATTTATAGACTTCCCAAACCCTAAGCCTTCTTGAGTTCCCTCCAAAAGTTTGTTGAAAGACTTCTAGAAAGAGTTTGTTAGGCTTAGCTTAGGGTTTAAGCTAGGGTTTAGGGAGAAGTTTCTAGAATGATAGGCTAGTTTAGTGTTGATCCCAAAGCTTGCTGATCTGGCAGAAGTATCTGGAGTCTTCTGGAACTTTGAGTGTCTTTTTGAGTTGTAGGCATACAAGTAAGAGTTGTGGCCCAAAATTCAATGGATGACATGGCAAGACGGCCGCGGAACCGCGGCGCAAGCAGGCTCCGGCCGCGGTTCCGCGGCCATGTTGGAGGCTTGGAGCTTGGGGCTTCTGGTGTGGTCTTTTGATGGTATTTGGGGCTTCATTTGATATGTTGATTTTTGTTTGTCCCTTTGGATTGATACCAGAACTGAAATCATTGAGTTGGCGTAACATTTTAGCTGTACCCTGTAAATTTTGGCCTTTCTGCTGGATTTTCCTGCACAGATCTCAAAACAAGTGTTGCGCAAATGTAGGGATGATGCGATGCCATGAATTGCGGTCAATTTCCTTTATTGCGTCGGTTTTAGAGTCTAATACTTGTAATCTGATATTTTGCGATAGTTTTGCTAATATGTAAAATATGAATGCCGAACACTTCTATATGAATGCAAATGATGAGAAAATTGCTGGCTAAAATATACAATATTTTCGACTAATCAGTGATGTAATATTATTTTCCGGGATACATCCGGGTTGAGGTTGTAGCCACCGTTGTATTATTTTTTTTACTGTTTTCTGCTCCTAGGATAGACCAAAGGTGGGGTGCACAAACTACAAGGTACTTTGAAGTGTTGAGTGGCCTACTCATGTTACTGAGGGAGGTTTCTTCGCTTCGGGTATTTGGCGGGTAGTTTGCCGCACCTTTAGGGGTCTGGGGTCGTGTTTGGCTATTCATCACGACCGTGGAATCCGTCTTTCGTTACAGGCTTAAACGAAACGCGAAATTCTTAGTGTACCCAATATGTTCATCTATGATATGGAATGCCTATTATTGTGTCAGATGAATGGTTATTATATATATATGCTATATAATAAACGTTGCTTATGTTTTGCATCCACGTTAGTCCCTCCCCCGCTCTGGCGTTAGTTAAGTAACCTAACGGTGTTAGACGGGGCACAGTGGCGAATGCGGATGGCATAAATGTATGTGGTAATTTCACCTTTTTCTGTGATGATAGGTGTAAATGATGGGACTGCATTACATTAATGCAAAGCAAACAAACCAAAGCTGAATCGTTGGAACAAATTGTTAAACCACTCGGTTTTTTTAAAATAGGAGACTTTTAAATGCGTAGTTTAAACCACTCTTTTTAAAAGCTATCAGGTTCCTTCGATTATATCAAGTTCACTAAGTTCACGGTTTCGTCAAAACCATTCGTACCCCTCCGTCATTTCAGTTGAATATTCAGTAGTATTCAAGCTATGTATTTTGACCTTCACCAAGGCATTTTGAATGGCAGCTGCTGGATATTCATCTGTAGCATAGATAGATGCGTTGGTTTGGGATAGTCGTACTACTATTTTGGCCTTCGTCAAGGGTATGTACGGGTGGGTTCAAATTAACCTGGACAATGACAGGTAGAACTTGACATGTGACTTATGATATGTTGACCTTCGTCAAGGTCATAAGAGCATGGGTCAAAGATCGACATCGAGAGTTTCTAAAGAAACTGAAACTTGCTAGTGCTGCATACCATTTGGAGTGTGATAATGTTGGTAGAATTCTTTCAAAATTATCACACAATGATATTTGGATAACGATCCTGCTGTGAGTATATGCTACTCCTCGGGGGATTTTTAACTTAACGATCAATGCTATAAACCAAGTAGGTGTCTAAAAGAGTGTTAGCGGGGATACGCCTCCACGGAAAAGAGGTTGTTTAATTAAGGAACTTCGCGAAAGCATCGTAAAACCTCCCTCGAAGTACCGAGACTAGCTTGGCCGAACGGTTAAGCAAATATTGTACGGTGAGATTAATCCTGACTAATTCTTTTTTTATGGTTTAAGGAAGGATTCGAGAAACAGTTGGAGCCATCTTGTTTAGATAAATAAAAAACCAATCTAAACTTGTAAGAGCATCATGCTGAGTGTTTTCTTCTCTCTCTCCTAATTACAGCGACTAGGTGACCAGATTAGGTTACAGTTAGATAATAAAATGACTGAGTTATACTATATTGACTGGCAAAGATTTGTCTAAATGTCCATTACCTATGACAAGCTGGACCCATAGTCACAAATTCGTGATTTGGCAATAATTCGGCGAGGTCGAAAATTCGGATTCGGAGAACTATTCGGAAAAAATCGGCAGGTATTCGGGAAAGATTCAGTAAGTGTTCGTGAAATGTTCGGGAAGGATTTCGAGCAAAAAATTAATATAAAATTAATATATGAGACGCTAGATTTTGATTTCGTGAATTATTTGCTATTTTTTGAATAATTCGCGAATAATTCGGGAATTATTCGTGAATAATTCGGCAATAATTCAGCGCGTTCGGTGATGGCGAATAATTCGCAGATTTAATCGGCAGTCATATAATTCGCGAATTATTCACGAATTCACCGAATAATTCGCGAACTATGTGACTATGGCTCGACCACCTCATTACTACTCAAGCCCCCGCCGTCCGAGGTCCAGTTTCCATCGTCACGGATGTTGATATCCGTAAGACAAGGGAAAATGGAGTGCGAATGCCAAGTGGCTCGTGTTGGCCTTTGTTGATGGTGTATACCAGAGGTAGCACGAGAAGATGGATTTAGTTTCTATCTTCCTCCATAACAAAGATTTATATGGAGAGCAATCTCATATCGCAAGACATGAGAGCTCGAAGGAATTGCTTCAAGCGAGATTGGCTATCGGGTCATCTGTAGGGGACCACGTCCCTACAATGATTAGTTATATTATAAAGATCACAGGACCTGGAGACTACGTTGGAGAACGAGTCATGTGCTAACTTGATTCCACAGTCCCTACCTTTTACTTACGCCCAGGGAAAGAAAGTTATACTTCCAGTTGAGGGCACCCTGAAGGAAACCAGGAAGACACCCGCTCTGCTTATTGGGGAATCTTTCTCTTCTGGATCCAAGACGAAAGCCAAGGATGAGAAGAAGAAGACCTCTACAAAGCCGATAGACGGTGTCAGTAAGGTAGAAGGAGAGGGGCAGGGCAAAAGTTTCGGGGTTAATAGTAGGAAAGGAGAGATGTTCCTATTGTCACGGGAAAGGGCATTGGCAGAAGGGATGCAAGGCTTGGAAAACCAGAATCCAGGATCCGAAGCATATTGTGGCTTCGAATTCAGGTGTGTTTGTAATTGAAAATAGTCTGTCAATTAACTCAACTTCCTAGGTACTAGATACCGGATCAGGATCTCATATCTGTAATTCATTACAGACTTTGAGAAACTTTAGAGTTATCAGGGTAGGTGATATGACTCTCAGGGTTGCTAACGGAATGAGCGTGGATGCTGTATCCGTAGGCTATATCACCTAGGATTGACAAGTAAGCAGATATTGATTCTACGTAACTGTTTATGTGTACCTAATCTAGTTTATAAGCGATGTGGTCCATATCCACCTAAATCAAAGTTTGATTGGGTCAGGTATACTAGAGGACAGTATATACGTATTAAATCAAGTTTGGGTTTTCAACGTCCAGAACACACTTAAAAGAAAGTCTCCAGAATTAAATAAGGCTTTCTTATGGCATTGTAGACAGGGTCACATCAATGACACACGGTTGTCGAAGTTACGTAGAGAGGGATATTTGGATCCGTTCGAATATTAGTCTTAGGCAACTTGTCAATCTTATCTCATAGGAAAGATGACAAAGACTCCGTTCACTAGACACGGAGCAAGAGCGAGCGAGCTCTTAGGACTCATACACAGCAACGTGTGTGGTCCAATATCTACAGATGCATTAAGTGCTTATTCCTATTTCATTACTTTCACGGATGATTTCCCTTGGTTATGACATGTCTTCTTGAAGAAGCATAAATCCGAGGCCTTTGAGAAATTCCAGGAATAAAAGAATGAACAGGAAAAACCAACAGGTAAAAGTATCAAGACACTGAGATCTGATTGATACGGTGAATACTTGATTGCCGAGTGTTAGTGTATATGCCCTAGAGGCCATTACTGTATCATACTAGTTTGTATATTACTTAATGGAAGCTTGGGATATTCACAGTTGTATATATAATCTTGCTCGAAATGGTAGTATGCTACTTGGTTTGTCTCTTCTTTAATATGTGCATGTGTTTCTTTTAGCATATCGCTGATATACATATTAGTAGAGCCCTTAGGATCTTTGCTTGATTACCAGCGTTGTGATGGCGCTCACACTCAAGGGAGCTGGGTAATCCATAAGCATATCCTTATACAGGTCCCTGGTCGTTGGACTATCGAGACAGGGCATCGATACTCCGGAGTAGACTAGCGTATGCGCTTCTCATCCCAGTGTGGGAGACAGTCTGTCCTACAGCCGTCAGTACGTCATACTTGAGATAGTATACGGGTGCTCGTTAGGTTACGAGTACACTGGATAGGACTCGTCGGGGACTGTTGGTTGGTATTATACCTATCGTCAGTTATCAGTTCCCAGGTGACATGAGTACAGCTTAGTCCGCTGACTTGACACTGTCACTTCTCACATAACATGACCATTATCTCTTTGTATTCGTGTTCCTCGGATCACGAATACGGGTGCGTATGCACAGTTGCTTGAGACAGAGGGAGAGGACTTTGATTAGGGTTAATGACCATTGTCATTTTATTAACCCTAATGCTTATGTGTGTATTATGGTTAATTGATATTTAGTTTAATATAATTGTGCATGGTTATGGTTGTTGACCATTGGACCTTCTTGACTTGTTGACCTAGGTTGACACTTTGACCATCATCATTTCATTTGGAAGATGCTCTTTGATCCTTGCAATTTGCATTAAAAATAAAATGATAATGGTCATGTCATGATTAACCATGACAATTATCTAGCTAATTATCAATTTAAAGGAATTCACACATATATGTGAGAATGGTTCATTATTCTCTCATTCTATTATTCCCTTTCTCTCTCTTGTTCTTCCTCTCCCTCAAGCTCTCCCCTCTCATGTGTTGAGAAACACTTGAGCTTGAGAAAAACCCCTTCTTGATAATCTCTACTCTAATCTAGGGTTCAAGGATTAGCACTTCTTGCACCCTAGTTACTTCTAGCTTGGAGTTGAAGCCAAAGGTTGAGGCTTTCGGGTGGATCCTTCTTTGACTTGAGAAGACAACAAAGGTGACCTCTTTCTACTACTCCAAGAAGCAAGGAGAGAAGGACATAAAGCCCTAGTTATAACCATTCTAACACTTAGCTAGTTTCTAGTTAGCTTTAGCTTGTTTTTGTTTAGCAAAGATCCTTCTTTGTCTAGTCCATGTTGCCTAAGTTGATAAAAATTTGATTTTTATTCCTTTTTCCGCCTCCCCGTATGCACCGCGGTGGGCAACGTGGACTTACAGTGGTATCAGAGCATAACTAAACATAAACTAGCTAGGTAGTAAAGTGTATGGAAGTTCGAATCGGAAAAATTGAAAAACAGAGTTTTCAAAACCCTAAGTTTCTGTTAAAAATTTTTCTGTTCAAAACAAAATAAATCATACTCTAAAAATCATCTCAGGGTTTTGTGAAGAAAGCCACCAAAAACGATCCAGAGATTCGACCAAAGAGCCGCGGTTCCGCGGTAATAGCAAGCTATTGCCGCGCAACCGCGGCCGTCTTGGCTCGGCTCTGGGTCGATTTTGGTGCAATGTCTTTCTGGCTTGGTTTTAGGATTTTTAAGATGGTTTATATATGCCTAGATTTTCCAGAATAGAAATTTATTTTTTGGTGCCTATAAATCCGTATTTTTTATTGAACTTCACTACACTTTGACTAAAAGGTTATATCTGTGATGTTTATATGTATTGAACGTCGGCAAATCGCTATATGTCGATTAGTCGGGGTTATACATATCTGTGATCTGTGTTTGATGTTGGTATGTGTATATGAATGTGTTGGATTGTCGCGGGTGAATAGCCGGGGTGGATGTGAGATGAGTGTTTCTTTTTCTTTCATTCATTGTAACATGTAAATTGATGTAATATTATTATCTGTATGGCCGCACAACCGGGTCGGGGTTGTAGCCGTCATTGTATAATTCTTTTTACTGTTTTTGCTCCTAGGATAGACCCATGGAGGGGGTGCACAAACTACCGGGTATCTCGAAGTGCCGAGTGGCCTACTCACGGTTTTGAGGGAGGTTGCTTCACTTCGGGTACTTGGCGGGTAGTTTGCCGCACCCGTAGGGGGCTTGGGTGGGGTATTTGTCTATTCACCGCGACCGTGTAATCCGCTTTTCGTTGCAGGCTCGAACGGATTGCGGATTCCTAGTATATCCAATGTATTCATCTGTGATCTGTAATGTCTATCATTGCTATATATTAATATATGATAGCTATTTAGGCGTTGCTTATGTTTTACAGCCGCGCTAGCCCAGCCCTCGCTCTGTCGTTAGTTAAGTAACCTAACGGGTGATGACGGGGCCCCGTGGCGAATGCGAATGGCATAAGCGTACGTCATATTTTGGTTGTTTTCTGTAATGGTAGGATTAAATGATGGGACGCATTAAAAGAACTAATGCAAGAAAATAAACCAAGTAAAAGTCGATTGGAACACTTTGAAAACCACTCGGTTCTTTTCAAAACTAAACTTTTAAACGCGGAGCTTGAACCACTACTTTTAAAAGCTATCTCGTTCCATCGATTATATCAAGTTCACTACGTTCACGGTTTCGCCAAAACCATCCGTAGCCCTCCATCATTTCAATTAAATATTCGGTAGTATTCAAGCTATGTATTTTGACCTCACGCCAAGGCATAGTGATTGGTAGCTGCCGGATATTTATCTGTTGCATAGATAGAATGCGTTGGTTTGAGACAGTCGTACTGCCATTTTGGCCTACGTCAAGGGTAGGTACGGGTGGGTTCAAATTAACCGGGATAATGATGGGAAGAACTTGACATGTGACTTATGACATTTTGACCTCACGCCAAGGTCATAAGAGCATGGGGCAAAAATCCACATCGGGAGTTTCATAAGTACTGAAACTTGCTAGCGCTGCATACCATTTGGAATGTGATAATTCTGGTAGGATTCCTTCGGTTTTATCACGCGATGATATTTGGATCCCGATCCTACTGTGAGTATATGCTACTTCTCGGGAAAACTCTCACTTAACGATCAATGCTATAAACTTAGTAGGTGTCTAGAAAGGTGTTAGCGGGGCTACGCCCCCAGGGAAAAGAGGTTCTTAAATTAAGGAACTTCACGAAAGCGTTGGAAAACCTCCCTCGAAGTACCGACACTGGCCTGGCTGAACGGTTAAGCAAGTATTGTACGGTGAGATTGATCCTGACTAATCCTTTCTTTACGGTTTGAGAAGGGATTCGAGAGACAGTGGGAGCCATCCAGTTTAGACAAATTAAAAACCACTCTAAACTTGCAAGAGCATCATGCTGAAGTGTTTCTTTTCTCTCTCCTAATTGCAGCGACCATTCAACATGACCGGACTTAAGTTATTATTAGATAAAAACATACTGACAGGGCCACTACAAAGATTGGCTCAGGAATGTCAAGATGGCAATCACTTACGACAAGTTGGGGTATGTACTTACCACCAAAGCTCCCCCTGTCCCAGGTCCCACCTCCAGCGTCGTGGATGTAGAAATTCGTAAGACATGGGAGATAGATTCCGCGAAGGCCAAATGCCTCGTACTTGCCTCGATGAACAACGAACATCAGAGGAGGCACGAGAATATGGACCTAGAGTCCATATTTCTCCATACAAAAGAACTGTATGGAGAGCAGTCTCGTATCGCAAGATACGAAGTGTCGAAGAAGCTATTTTCGGCAAGGTTGGCCGTCGGATCATCGGTAGCGGAACACGTGCTTAAGATGATTGGCTACATAGAGGAGCTCGCGGACCTTGGGACCACGTTGGAGAATGAACTCTATACTGATTTGATTCTTCAGTCCCTTTCTTCCACTTACGCCCACTTCATCCTTAACTTCAACATGCAAGGAAAGGAGGTTGAGCTTTCCGAACTTCTGAACATGTTGAGGAATGCTGAGGGCACCCAACAGAAATCTAGGGAGACATCCACTTTGTTTGTAGGAGGATATTCCTCTTCTAGATCCAGGGCGAAAGCCAAGGGTAAGAAGAAGAAAGCCCCCGCCAAACCAAGAGGCGGTGTCAGTAAAGTGGATACGAAGGGAAAAGGAAAAGCAACAAAGATAGCGGGAAAGCTGGTGGGGAAGGAAGAATGCTTCTATTGTCACAAAAGTGGTCACTGGAACTAGGATTGCAAGGCTTGGAAGGCCAGAACACAGGATTTGAAGCGAGTTGCATCTTCAGCTTCAGGTGTGTATGTTATTGAAAACTGTCTATCAATAAACTCTACATCCTGGGTATTGGATACCGGATCAGGATCTCATATCTGTAATTCTTTGCAGGCGTTGAGAATGCGTAGAGTTTTGAAGGCAGGTGACATGACCCTCAGAGTTGCAAACGGTGCTAGCATGGATGCTGAGGCCGTGGGGGACTATCACCTGGGATTGTTGGATGGACACTTTTTGGTTTTACGTAGTTGTTATTATGTACCAAATGCAACCTGTAATATCATTTCTGTATCTTTATTATCTAAAGAAGGTTATGAATTTGCATTTGTAAGTAATGTAGTGAACATTCACCTTAATCAAGTTTTGATTGGGTCAGGTACATTGAACAACGGTATATACGTATTAAACCAACCACAGATTTTCAATGTCTAGAATACACACAAAAGAAAGTCTCCAGAAATCAATAAAACATTCTTATGGCATTGTAGACTGGGTCATATCAATGAGAGAAGGTTGACTAAGTTACATGCAGAAGGATATTTAGATCCGTTCGAATATCAATCGTATACAACTTGTCAATCCTGTCTCAAAGGAAAGATGACAAAGACTCCGTTCATTGGACACGGAGAAAGAGCGAGCGAGCTCTTAGGACTCGTACACAGCGACGTGTGCGGTCCAATGTCTACACATGCGCGAAGCGGTTATTCTTACTTCATTACTTTTACGGATGACTTTTCAAGGTACGGTTATGTCTTGTTAATGAAACATAAATCCGAGGCTTTTGAAAAATTCCAGGAATATAAGAATGAAGTAGAAAAACAAAAAGGCAAAAGTATCAAGGCACTGAGATCTGATCGAGGTGGTGAATACTTGAGTGCCGAGTTCCTAGGTTACTTAAAAGAGAATGGAATTCTCTCTCTGCTTACTCCTCCATACACTCCGCAACATAACGGTGTATCGGAGAGACGGAACCGAACCCTATTGGATATGGTACGGTCCATGATGAGTAACGCTGAGTTGCCGCGATCGTTCTGGGGATATGCGCTAGAATCAGCTGCTTACCTTTTGAACCGAGTTCCAACTAAGACTGTGCCTACTACACCATATCAGATGTTGTGTGGGAAGAGACCCTATCTTAATCACATTAAGACATGGGGATGTCCAGCTTTTGTAAAAAAGCAGCATGCGGACAAGCTCGAGGCACGCTCAATACAGTGCAAGTTTGTGGGATATCCAAAGAGCTCCAAGGGATATTTCTTCTATTGCGAAGAGGAACAAAAAGTCCTTGTTTCTCGCCATGCCCACTTTCTAGAACACCAGTTCATAGAAAAAGAACTAAGTGGGAGCGCAATAGAACTTGAAGAAATTCCAGAACCACGAGCTATTACTGAAAGCTTAGTAGAACCAGAGGGTTCGAAAGATCAGGACATTGCCACGCCACTCCGCAGGAGCAGTAGGCAGTCTCATCCGCCCGAGAGATACTACGGTTTTCTCATTGATGGGGATAGAGAGGATTGCATCATAGATTGTGATGAGCCTACTAGCTTCCAGCAAGCCATTCAGAGCGTCGACTCGGTAAAATGGCTGGATGCAATGCGGACCGAGATGGAGTCCATGTACACCAACGAAGTATGGACGTTGGACATTGCTCCAGATGGGGTAAAACCCGTAGGATGCAAGTGGATCTTCAAAAGGAAGATTGGTGTAGATGGACAGGTTGAGACCTATAAAGCTAGACTGGTAGCAAAGGGTTTTCGTCAGCGACCTGGTTTGGACTATGACGAAACCTTTTCTCCAGTAGCTATGCTGAAATCCATTCGGATCCTTCTTGCCATTGCTGCCTTCCACGATTATGAGATTTAGCAGATGGACGTAAAGACCACTTTTCTAAATGGACATTTAGAGGAGTGTGTTTATATGGACCAGCCAGAGGGTTTCATTCAGAGTGGGAGAAACGGAAAGGTGTGCAAGTTGCTTAAGTCCATTTATGGACTAAAGCAGGCATCGCGGAGTTGAACATCTGTTTTGATGAGACGGTCAAGGAATTTTGCTTTATCAAAAATCCAGATGAACCATGCATCTATTGTAGATTTGTAGCGAGAACTGTAGTATTCCTCGTTTTATATGTGGATGACATTCTCTTAATAGGAAATGACATTCCTATGCTACAATCTGTCAAGGGGTTGTTGTCACACAGGTTCTCCATGAAAGACCTAGGTGATGCCTCATACATTCTGGGTATCCGGATCTACCGTGACAGATCTAAGAGGATATTGGGACTTTCACAGTCCAGGTACATCGACACCATACTGAAGAGATTCAGCATGGAAGATTCCAAGCGCGGTAATCTACCGGCTTGTCACGGGATCACCCTCTCCAAAGAGATGTCTCCCAAGACTGATTTGGAGAGGGGTCGCATGTCTATTATACCCTACGCTTCTGCGGTAGGCTCTATAATGTATGCGATGTTGTGTACCAGACCGGATGTGGCTTATGCACTGAGTGTGGTAAGCAGGTATCAGTCAAACCCTGGGGAGAAACATTGGATAGCAGTAAAGAACATTCTCAAGTACCTGAGAAGGACTAAGGAGATGTTCTTGGTGTATGGCGGAAAAGACCTGCAGATTGAGGCCTTTGCTGACTCCAGCTTCCAGAGTGACAAGGATGATTCCAAGTCCATGTCGGGTTTTGTCTTCACCCTCAATGGAGGGGCGGTGTGTTGGAAGAGTTCCAAACAGGAAACCGTTGCGGACTCGACTATGGAAGCGCAATACATCGCTGCATCTGATGTCGCAAAAGAAGCTTTCTGGATGAGGAAGTTCTTGAAAGAACTTCAGGTGGTTCCGTCCATTGTTGACCCAATACCTCTATATTGCGACAACAACGGGGCTATAGCTTTAGCGAAGGAACCCAGGTCCCATCAGAAATCCAGACACATCTTAAGGCGGTATCACCTGATCAGGGAGATCGTGGATCGCCAGGAGATCGTGGTTCGGAGGGTTGCTTCAGAAGATAACACAGCAGATCCATTCACCAAGGCCTTACCCCAGACTCAGTTCGAGCGGCTGATCGAGATGATAGGTCTTCGATACGCCAGTATATGGCCTTAGTGCAAGTGGGAGATTGTTAGTGTATATGCCCTAGAGACCATTACTGTATCATACTAGTTTGTATATTACTTAATGGAAGCTTGGGATATTCACAGTTGTATATACAATCTTGCTCGGAATGGTAGTATGCTACTTGGTTTGTCTCTGCTTTAATATGTGCATGTGTTTCTTTTAGCATATCGCTGATATACATATTAGTAGAGCCCTTAGGATCTTTGCTTGATTACCAGCGTTGTGATGGCGCTCACACTCGTGGGAGCTGGGTAATCCATAAGCACATCCTTATACAGGTCCCTGGTCATTGGACTATCGAGACAGGGCATCGATACTCCGGAGTAGACTAGCATATGCGCTTCTCATTCCAGTGTGGGAGACAGTCTGTCCCACAGCCGTCAGTACGTCGTACTTGAGATAGTATACGGGTGCTCGTTAGGTTACGAGTACACTGGACAGGACTCGTCGGGGACTGTTGGTTGGTATTATACCTATCGTCAGTTATCGGTTCCCAAGTGACATGAATACAGCTTAGTCCGCTGACTTGACACTGTCACTTCGCCTCGAGTGTGTTCCCACTGCACTTTGATTACTACCCTACCACGGCTCAAAGGAGTCGTGCAAACAGGTAGTTTTTGGGTGCAGTCCCGAAGCACTTGGAGGCAGTGACGGTTAGACAGGATTCGTCTCTCCCGGTATTGGGGGTTGACATCGCGCTGTGTCCAAGAGAGCCATTACACAAGTAGTCCCTGGCCAGGGCAAGCGAGATATACTGGTAGGTTTCCAGTGTTATCTCAGGGTGTTCTGGCCTACACTCCGACACGACTTGTACCGCTATTAGGGGACTGACGTTCAACGCTCCCCTAGGCCCGCCATGCGATGTATCAGACGAACAGATCGGACTGTACGGAGACTGTCACATACAGGCTCAGTAGGAGTTCAGATGGGGCTCACCTCGTCGGTATTCTTATCGGCATCTACCTGGGGACCGTTACGTACAGCTAGTGCCGCTTGCGGTCTGTGGTTAAACCTACTGCCAGCGTAATGTCGAGTCTTTAGAGTCCCACACAGAGAGCTATTCGCCTTTAGGCAAAATGAGTAGAGGTCGCATGGTTTTGCGACAGGGTTCGTTCACATCCGCACACTTGTGCACGTTTGCTGTCCGGACAGCTTATACTAGCGGGCTTTGGTTTAAGCCGGATCCTAGTATATAATTTGGGATTGGTTTTTCTCATTGTATTCGTGTTCCTCGGATCACGAATACGGGTGCGTATGCACAGTTGCTTGAGACAGAGGGAGAGGACTTTGATTAGGGTTAATGACCATTGTCATTTTATTAACCCTAATGCTTATGTGTGTATTATGGTTAATTGATATTTAGTTTAATATAATTGTGCATGGTTATGGTTGTTGACCATTTGACCTTCTTGACTTGTTGACCTAGGTTGACACTTTGACCATCATCATTTCATTTGGAAGATGCTCTTTGATCCTTGCAATTTGCATTAAAAATGAAATGATAATGGTCATGTCATGATTAACCATGACAATTATCTAGCTAATTATCAATTTAAAGGAATTCACACATATATGTGAGAATGGTTCATTATTCTCTCATTCTATTATTCCCTTTCTCTCTCTTGTTCTTCCTCTCCTTCAAGCTCTCCCCTCTCATGTGTTGAGAAACACTTGAGCTTGAGAAAAACCTCTTCTTGATAATCTCTACTCTCATCTAGGGTTCAAGGATTAGCACTTCTTGCACCCTAGTTACTTCTAGCTTGGAGTTGAAGCCAAAGGTTGAGGCTTTTGGGTGGATCCTTCTTTGACGTGAGAAGACAACAAAGGTGACATCTTTCTACTACTCCAAGGAGCAAGGAGAGAAGGACATAAAGCCCTAGGTATAACCATTCTAACACTTAGCTAGTTTCTAGTTAGCTTTAGCTTGTTTTTGTTTAGCAAAGATCCTTCTTTGTCTAGTCCATGTTGCCTAAGTTGATAAAAATTTGATTTTTATTCCCTTTTCCGCCTCCCCGTAAGCACCGGGGTGGGCAACGTGGACTTACAGGAGTTCCTGGATTACTCAAAATAGAATGGAATTCTCTCTCAGCTTAGTTCTCCATACACACCACAACACAACGGTGTATCGGAAAAGCGGAACAGAACCCTATTGGATAGGATACATTCTATTATGAGTAATGCTGAGTTACCGCGATCCTTCTGAGGTTATGCACTAGAATCAGCTGCATATCTTTTGAATAAGGTTCCTACCAAGATTGTGCCTGCCACACCATATCAGATGTGGAGTGGAAAGAAACCTTATCTTCAGTATCTGAAGATATAGGGATGTCCAGCTTTTGTCAAAAAGCAGTATGCGGACAAGTTTGAGGCACGCTCAGTAATGTGTATGTTTGTGGGATACCCAAAGAACTCCATGGGGTACCATTTCTATTATGCACAGGAACAAAAGGTTTTTTTTCCTCCTCATGCCCATATTTTAGAAAAACAATTTTTTGAAAAAGGACTAATGGGAGCGCAATAGAACTGGAAGAAATTCCAGAACCACAAACTATTACTAAAAGTATGGTAGAACCAGATATTTCAAAAGAACAGGACATCCCTGCGCCAATCCGCAGGACTAGTAGGCAGTCTCATCCGTCCGAGAGATACTACGATTTTCTCAAAGACGGGTATATAGAGGATTGCGTCATTGAAAATGATGAGCCAACTAGCTTCCAGCAAGCCATTCAGAGCAGTGACTCGGTAAAATGGATGGATGCAATGCGGACCGAGATGGAGTCCATGTACACCAACAAAGTATGCACTTTGAACATTGCTCCAGAAGGTGTAAAACCTATAGGCTGCAAATGGATCTTCAAAAAGAAGATTGGTGTAGATGGACAGGTTTAAACCTATTAGGCTAGACTTGTTGCAAAAGCTTTTTTCGTCAAAGACATGGTTTGGACTATGATGAATCCTTTTCTCCACTGGCTACGCTCAAATCCATTCGGATCCTTATTGCCATTGCTTCCTTCCAGGATTATGAGATCCGGCAGATGGACGTGAAGACGGCTTTTCTAAATGGTTATTTGGAAGAGTGCGTCTATATGGATCAGCTAGAAGGTTTCAATCAGAGTGGGAGCAACGGGAAAGTGTGCAAGTTGCTTAAGTCCATTTATGGACTAAAGCAGGCATCACAGAGTTGGAACATTTGTTTTAATGAGACAGTCAAAGAATTCGACATTATCAAAAATCCATTTGAACCATGCATTTATAGTAAGATTGTAGCGAGAACTGTGGGATTCCTCATCTAGTACATAGATAGCATTCTCTCGATAGGAAATGACATTCCTATGCTACAATCAGTCAAAGGATTCTTGTCACTAAGGATCTCCATGAAAGACCTGGGTGATGCCAACTACATTCTGGGGATCCAGATCTATCGTGATAGATCAAAGAGGATAGCGGGACTTTCACAGTTAAGGTACATCAACACCATACTGAAAATATTTAGTATGGATGATTCTAAGCGCGGTAGTCTACCGGCTTGTCGCGGAATCACCCTCTCCAAAGAGATGTCTCCCAAGACTGATTTGGAAATGGCTCGCGTATCGATTATACCCTACACTTCTACGGTAGGCTCTATAATGTATGCAATGTTGTTTACCAGACCAGATCTTACTTACGTACTCAGCATGCCAATCGGGTATCAGTCAAACCCAGGGAAGAAGCATTGGATAGCAGTAAAGAATGTTCTCAAAGTACCTGAGAAGGACCAAGGAGATGTTCTTCGTGTATAGCGGAAAAAGACCTCCAGATCGAGGCCTTTGCTGACTCCAGCTTCTAGATGTAGGGTTCCTAGGCACGCTAATGAAGTCTCACAAGGCATCAACCATGCCAATTTCAAATTTTTCCGGTGCCGAGAAACCCTAATACGGATCGTAAACTAGAATTTTAGGCGAAACAATAAACTAGTTAACATCTTAACTAAAAGAAGAAAGCTACAACCTTTGTAGATCCGGTTATCCACTTCCTTAGCTCCACGTAGACGTCCTCTCGCTGTCCGTCTCGAATCCCGGACTCAAGGATCGGCTTCATTGGAGAAATGGGCGGGCAAGGTCGTCGGCTTCGTGCAGAAGATGATCTACGTCGAGGCAACACAAGTTCAAGCTCCAACTTCACCAAGTTGTGAAACTTGTGAAGAAAACACCCTATACTACTTGGCAAGAGGTAGAGGGTGAAGAAATAGGAGGTGGGTTCACTTTAGAATTGGATTTAACACACTTTTGCTCAAGATGCCATTGATGAAGACAAGCTTTCCTTCTTGATGAAGATGATCAAGAAGAAGAAAAGATATGATAAGTGCTGCTTTTAAAATGAAAATAAAATCAATACATATCATATGCTAACCATGGTAAAGTGTAGAGAATAGATCATGGTTAGTTAGAATGGTTAGGGTTAAGGATGAAGACAAAATGGTAACATAGTCAAACCTTCATGAAGCTTCAACTAAATACAAAGAAAGCCACTATTTTTCTTCATTATCCTTTCCAAAATCAATAAATAAATAAATGAGTAATAAAAAGGAAACCCTAACCATTACACAACCATGGTTTAATCTTTACACAAAACACAAGTTAGCATGCAACAACAAACATGATACAATCAAGTGCACACAAAATATATCACATATACAATGTGCTTTTCAAGTGAGAAAATCCTTTTAAAGTGAACCAATACTAGTTAATGCAAAGTAATATATCAAATATATAATTATACATTAAATCATTAAATCAACACTTGATTCAATGATCCGGTCATGTCGCACATAACCGACTAGTATCCAATGTATCGACTTATCGAATCAATCTTTGATTCGATAACTAGGTTATATCTCATACAACCAATCGAAACATTCATCGCGAGAATGAAATGGGGTATCACATACACGCATCATTCTCGGTCCTGCACATATATCATATGCGCCCCTATTTCGTTTCGCTTGAGCCAGGAAACCTCTGTGTAGGACTCTAAAGACTCATCAATACGCCGGTAGCAGATGATGATCATATCAAGCACCCACAAGCCGCAAGCGGTCTGCTAAATGTAACGGCCATCCGGGTATTGAGCGATCAGAAGATCGAAGAGCCAGCCCGCTCACACTCCTGTGAATCCAACCAGTAACACTTACCGTACAGTCCGGTCTGTTCGTCTGATATGTCGCATATCAAGTCTAGGGGTGGTAAACGTCAGACCCCAATAACCGATAAGTCGTGCCGATGTGAGGCTCATAACGGGTCGAGAAACTACTGGTAACACTTACCAGCAAATCTCTGATCAGCCCTGGCCAGGGACTTCCCTGTTATGGCCAATCGAGCACAGCGCAACATCAACCCCGAATACCGGGAGAGACGAAACCCCTCCTATCGCTCATTGCCTCCATGTGACTCGGGACTGTACCCAAAAACCACCGTTTTGAACGTCTTCATGGACGTGGTAAGGTGGAGATCAAAGCACAGTGGGAATCACACAAGACTCTATGACGATCTCGGGTCTATAGACTAACCTGCACAAGTGTCACCTGAGAACTGCCATCTGACGTGAGGTATAATACCATCTGGGAGTTCTCGGCGAGTCTGTCCAGTGTACCCAGTCTCCATTGAGCACCCGTATACCATCTCTGAGGTCAAACACCAATGGATATGGGATCATCCATCGCCCATCTCATGGGTCGAGAAGCGTATATGCTAGTCTACACTGGTATATCGATGCCCCGTCTCGATACACCCACGACTAGGGACCTTGAAGGATGTACCTATGGACTACCATGTCCCCACTAGTATGATCTGCATCATAGTCCAGGTAGTCAAGTACATATCCTAAGGGCTTTATCAACATGTAACTATAAGACAGTTTAAAGAGACCAGTATACATGTTAAGATAAAGAGCAACCAGATAGCATACTATCATATCGAGCAAGAAAGTCATCTCTATATATGTCCAAGCATCTAATATAATATACATCATCTGTACAATACTGGCCTCTAGGGCATACATACAACTAACAATCTCCCACTTGCACTAGG
This sequence comes from Agapanthus africanus, assembly GCA_030015575.1. NCBI lineage: Eukaryota > Viridiplantae > Streptophyta > Magnoliopsida > Asparagales > Amaryllidaceae > Agapanthus > Agapanthus africanus. Next base: position 237,726,304 of record JASDDO010000029.1, on the reverse strand, counting down.
GCCAGCTGCTGTAGTATCGCATACCGAGCATCCCGAAGAGTCTCTCAAACTGTATCTGGGGAATGGCCTTCGTGAGTGGATCCGCCGTGTTGTTCTTCGTGTCAACCCTCCTGACCTCGATCTCCCGGCGATCAACTATCTCCCGGATCAGGTGATACCACCTCAGAATATGCCTGGATCGTTGATGGGACCTGGGTTCCTTGGCCAAAGCCACCGCTCCATTGTTATCGCAATACAAAGGTATTGGATGCTCAATGGATGGAACCACACCAAGTTCATTAATGAACTTCTTGATCCAGACAGCCTCTTTAGCAGCATCGTTGGCAGCGATGTATTCAGCCTCCATCGTCGAGTCTGCCACGGTTTCCTACTTGGAACTCTTCCAGCTAACCGCCCCTCCGTAAAGGGTAAAGACAAATCCCGACTGCGACTTAGAGTCGTTCTTATCACTCTGGAAGCTCGAATCGGTAAAGGACTCCACTTGGAGTTCTCCGTTACCATACACCAAGAGCATCTCTTTAGTCCTTCGCAAGTACTTGAGAATGCTCTTCACAGCTGTCCAGTGACTCTCTCCAGGATCAGCTTGATACCTGCTCACTACACTTAGTGAGTATGCTACATCGGGTCTGGTACATAGCATCGCATACATGATAAAGCCTACAGCCGAAGCATAGGGTATCCCTTGCATGCGAGCTCTCTCCAAATCAGTCTTGGGAGACATCTCTTTGGAGAGAGTGACTCCAGAGATCGTGGGCAAGTTCCCACGCTTGGATTCTTCCATACTAAACCTCTTTAGTATGGTGTCAATGTACCTGGATTGGGACAATCCCAATATCCGTTTAGATCTATCTCTATAGATCCTAATCCCCAATATGCAGGAGGCATCACCAAGATCTTTCATTGAGAATCTTTGTGATAAGAAGAGCTTGACCGATTGCAGCATAGGAATATCATTTCCTATCAAGAGTATGTCGTCCACGTACAATACGAGGAAGACAACCTTACTCTCTGCCACCTTCTTGTAGATACAAGGTTCATCTGGATTTTTGACGAAATCAAACTCTTTGATAACGACGTCAAAGCAGATGTTCCAACTCCGCGATGCTTGCTTTAATCCATAAATGGATTTAAGCAGCTTGCACACCTTCCCGCTGCTCCCACCGTCTACGAAGCCCTCTGGCTGAGTCATGTACACGCACTCTTCTAAATCACCATTTAGAAAGGCGGTCTTAACATCCATTTGCCAGATTTCGTAATCATGATATGCAGCGATGGCAAGCATGATCCGGATGGATTTAAGCATAGCCACTGGAGAAAAGGTTTCGTCATAGTCCACACCTGGTCTTTGACGAAAACCCTTTGCAACAAGTCTAGCTTTGAAAGTCTCCACTTTCCCATCTACACCAAGTTTCTTCTTGAAGATCCACTTGCTCCCAATGGGTTTTACCCCTTCAGGAGCAACTTCCAAAGTCCATACTTTGTTGGTGTACATGGATTCCATCTCGGACCGCATAGCATCCAGCCATTTCACTGAGTCTCTACTCGTGATGGCCTGCTCGAAGCTAGTTGGTTCATCGTCCTCCATGATGCAATCCTCGCTCCCACCATCCATGAGAAAACCGTAGTATCTCTCAGGTGGGCGAGGAACCCTACTAGATCGGCGGAGAGGCTGAGGTTCATCGGGAGCTACTGAATCCTCTGGTTCAACCAAATCTTCTGTTGTAGTCTTTATTGCTGGAACCTCTTCCAGTTCTACCTCCTTGCCACTAATCTCTTTTTCAAGAAATTCCTTTTCTAAAAAGGTGGCATGTCGAGAAACAAACACCTTTTGTTCCTCGGTGTGGTAAATGATATACCCTCGCGAATGTTTGGGATATCCAATAAACTTACACAGAATGGACCTTGCCGCGAGTTTGTCCGGATTTTGCGTTTTTACATATGCCGGACAACCCCATATCTTAACCTAATTAAGACACTGTCTCTTTCCTTTCCATATCTCATATGGAGTGGTTGGCACGGTTTTGGTGGGAACCATATTCAATAGGTCTGCAGCTGTTTCCAGTGCATATCCCCAGAAGGAAATAAGTAACTCAGCCGTGCTCATCATAGAGCGCACCATATCCAATAGGGTGCGGTTTCTCCGTTCTGATACACCGTTGTGCTGTGGTGTAAACGGAGGAGTCAGCTGAGAGAGAATCCCATTCTCTTTTAGGAAGTCCAGGAATTCATTGCTTAAGTATTCACCTCCTCGATCAGATCGAAAGATTTTAATACTTTTTCCGGTTTGGTTCTCGACTTCTTGTTTATATTCTCTAAATTTCTCAAAAGCTTCTGATTTGTGTTTCATCAGGAACACATACCCGAACCTAGAGAGATCGTCAGTGAATGTAATGAAGTACGAAGAACCATCCCTGGCATGTGTAGATATTGGACCGCATACATCACTATGTATAAGTCCCAAGAGTTCAGTAACTCTTTCTCCGTGTCTCGTAAACGGAGTTTTGGTCATCTTGCCTTTGAGACATGACTGGCAAGTGTCATAAGATGAAAATTCAAACGGATTCAAATATCCATTCTTATGCAACTTATCCAGTCGTGTCGCATTGATGTGACCCAGTCTACAATGCCACAAGAAGGATTCGTTCAGTTCTGAACTCTTCCTCTTGTGTGTGTTTGTTATGCTCAGAACTGTTGATTGATTTAGAACATAAATGCCATTGCACAACGTGCCTGATCCAACCAACTTTTGGTTACGGAAAATGTTCATAACATTGTCCTGTAATACAAAATTATATCCTTCTTTGCTCAACAAAGAAACCGATATAATGTTGCATATCAGGTTCGGCATGTAATAGCATTCGTTCAGAACCAATGTATTACCAGTTGGTAATACAAGGTGATATTCCCCGACAGTCTTAGCTGCAACAATTGCACCATTTCCAACTCTAATGTCTTTATCACCTTCTCCAAGTTCTCTACCTTTTCTAAGCCCATGTAACTGATTACATATATGGGATCCTGACCCGGTATCTAATACCCAGGACGTAGAGCAAATGGAGAAACAGTTCTCTGGAACGAACACACCCGAAGAAAATGCATCAACATGTACTTTCTTCATTCGGGTGGCATGGGAATCCTGGTATTCCCCTATATCCTGTTCAGTCCTATAACTCTTATAAGAAAGAACGGAACCAACGTTCCCCAGCACAGTATAACATGCGGGTTCGGTCAATACATCCATATTATTATCTTTATTAGGGCATGACATGGTCGCTACCTGGAGAGAGAGAGAAGAAAACACTTTAGCGTATGCTCGTGCAAGATCAGATTGGTTATTATCTTATCTAATCAGGATGGCTCCCACTGTTTTTTATCAAATCTTCCTTCAAACCCTAAAAGGAAAGACTAGCCGGGATTAATTACACACTACAAGTTCGCCAATCTTTCAGCCAGGCCAGTGTCGGTACTTTGAGGGAGGTCCCCCGTGCTTTCGCACGAACCTAATTAATGTAAACCTCATTTTCCCAGAGGCGTAACCCCGTTGACACCTTTCTAGACACCTACTTGATCAGCTAATTGCAATGTGTAAAACTTTCCCAGGAGTAACTCTTACTCGCAGTGGGTATCGGGATCCAACTATCTCATAGAAGGTATGCAATCTCATTGCAAATTTCAACACTTGAAATTCCCGATAATATTTTGCCCCTAGCGTCCTATGAGGTTGACGCAGGCCAACAAACCATAGTGCGCTAGTCAAGTTCAACCCGTCATTTCCTGATTGAATTAAACCCACCCGCACGACCCTTGACGCAGGCCAACAAAGTCGTACGACTACCCTAATCCAATCTGCATCATATGCATAAGCAGATAAATACTAGTTAGGTACCGCACACTACGCCTTGACGCAGGCCAACAAACGTTGCACGAATACTAACTACTACTTATCTGAAATGACGGAGGGCTACGACAGGTTTTTCTGAAAACCTATTGCGTAATGAACTTGATATCGTTGTAGAATCAAATGAAGTTTTGAAATGGAGTGATTTTGAGGCTTTTCTAGTTTTGCTAAAGGGGTCACTCCCGGTGAAGGGATCGTCGGCCCTTTCCTCGTCGAATGAGGTGCAGGATATATCATATATATCACTGTGCAAAGCAGAACTCCAAAAGCAATCAAAAGCAAACCGAGTGTGTAGCGTCTGTCAGTTATTGCTAAAGGAGTCACTCCCGGTGAAGGGATCTCGGTCCTTTCCTTATCGAATAAGGTGCAGGGTATATCATATATACCGCTATGCAAAGCAAGAACTGTAGCTACCTGTTTTATTTTAAAATTTGATTCTACAACATCTTTTAGGCTTCTTTTCTTTCATTAATCACATTAATGAAGTCCCATCATTTAAATACCTAAACATCACAGATAAATACGACGTACACTTATGCCATCCTCATTCGCCTGGATGTCCCCTCGTGCACCGTTAGGTTAGGTAACTAACGACAGAGCAGGACAGGGCTAGTGCGGGTGCAAACATAAGTAACGTCTATATAATATATCATATATACCATATACTGTATCTATCACAGAACATCACATGATCACATCACAGAAATCGCAGCAGAAAATATCATATGAAATATTGGATATACTAGGACGTCCGTGTTTTTAATACGAGCCAGTATAAAACACGGATTCCACGATCGTGATGAATAGCCAATCCCACACCCCTAGACCCCTACGAGAGCGGCAAGCAACCCTACCAATTCTAGGGTTAGGAGACCCGGACTCGACTCCTCGAGTTGGTCTCCTACTGGACCCCAGAACCCGGTTACTTGTGCTCCCCTCCTTGGGTCTATCCTAATGCGGAAAAGTAAATAATATACAAAATGTGACAACTTCCGCAACCTGGAAGTGTCCCAAATAAAAGAATATTACATACAAGTTTTTACATGAATGAAAATGAAAAACACTCATCTCACATAAAAACCCCTGGCTATTCGAACACGACGATCCAATATAACATATCCAGCAACACATAACATCACATGTCATCAACGTAAGTAAGTATGCATACCCCAATTGTCGTTGACGTATAGCAACGAAACCGGCGATATCAACATACTACACTTACGGTCACAGAAAAGAAAGTGTAAAACTACAACAGTTGGAATCCGCAACCTCTTTAGACATCGCATGCCTAATCAAATGAAATACTTATACATCAAATGCCTAACAGTTATAAACCCCGCATTTTAGTCTCATTATCGAAAACTCTTTTCAATATCAAGTGAAACTAAACCGCCAGATTTATAACATTCATTCAGTTATCTCATAACTGTTTGTGAATTCCAATTATTGTATCCCATTCCGGATAAATAGAAAATATTAAACTTTCCGATCGAACATTCGAACACCCAAGTTTTCCCGAAACCGTTCATCACATGAAATAGGTTCAAAGACATTCACTTCATGCCTCAGTACCAACGGTCCAGCCGTAAAAGGGTCAAGCCAACGCCTCACATGTGGCACGCCGTACTGCCCCAAAGCCGAAGGTTCAAAGGGCAGTTCAAGACGGTCACATAATCGAGTTAAGGTTTGTTGTCTTCTAGAGGGACCATCGCGTTACTTGCACTACTCAGAACGTCCTTAAACCACAGAAAAATCCAACACTTGGAAATTTTCCGGCAGGAAAAAAGTGGGTATTTATATCCGGTCGAAATTTTTAACATATTCTTAAATATCCGGAAAAACACATAGACAAAGTCTGATAATCCGATCGAATCTCCGAACTCCAAATACACCCCAGAAAATTCAATTCTTGAATAAATTTTAAAAATTCCCAGAAAATCCAACACCTGAAGAAATCAGTTACTGTGCAAAAATTATATAATAATTCAATAAATTGGCCGCGGAACCGTCGCAGAAGCAAGGCTTCTGCCGCGGTTCCGCCGCACTGTAGACACTTCATTAATTAATTTTTGCACCGTAATCCATAGATTTCCCTGTTGAATTTTTTAGCAATTTTTAATATGGAAAAATCCCATTTTTCGAAAAAAGTCCAGAGAGCATGGAAAAATTAGGGTTTCGGGTTCGATTGGGTTTCAAACGTCGTCTAGACTTCGCCTAAGGCTCTAGCTAGGCTCTGATACCACTGTAGGGTTCCTAGGCACGCTAACGAAGTCTCACAAGGCATCAACCATGCCAATTTCAAATTTTTCCGGTGCCGAGAAACCCTAATACGGATCGTAAACTAGAATTTTAGGCGAAACAATAAACTAGTTAACATCTTAACTAAAAGAAAAAAGCTACAACCTTTGTAGATCCGGTTATCCACTTCCTTAGCTCCACGTAGACGTCCTCTCGCTGTCCGTCTTGAATCCCGGACTCAAGGATCGGCTTCATTGGAGAAATGGGCGGGCAAGGTCGTCGGCTTCGTGCCGAAGATGATCTACGTCGAGGCAACACAAGTTCAAGCTCCAACTTCACCAAGTTGTGAAACTTATGAAGAAAACACCCTATACTACTTGGCAAGAGCTAGAGGGTGAAGAAATAGGAGGTGGGTTCACTTTAGAATTGGTTTTAACACACTTTTGCTCAAGATGCCATTGATGAAGACAAGCTTTCCTTCTTGATGAAGATGATCAAGAAGAAGAAAAGATATGATAAGTGTTGCTTTTAAAATGAAAATAAAATCAATACTTATCATATGCTAACCATGGTAAAGTGTAGAGAATAGATCATGGTTAGTTAGAATGGTTAGGGTTAAGGATGAAGACAAAATGGTAACATAGTCAAACCTTCATGAAGCTTCAACTAAATACAAAGAAAGCCACCATTTTTCTTCATTATCCTTTCCAAAATCATTAAATAAATAAATGAGTAATAAAAAGGAAACCCTAACCATTACAAAACCATGGTTTAATCTTTACACAAAACACAAGTTAGCATGCAACATCAAACATGATACAATCAAGTGCACACAAAATATATCACATATACAATGTGCTTTTCAAGTGAGAAAATCCTTTTAAAGTGAACCAATACTAGTTAATGCAAGGTAATATATCAAATATATAATTATACATTAAATCATTAAATCAACACTTGATTCAATGATCCGGTCATGTCGCACATAACCGACTAGTATCCAATGTATCGACTTATCGAATCAATCTTTGATTCGATAACTAGGTTATATCACATATAACCAATCGAAACATTCATCGCGAGAATGAAATGCGGTATCAAATACACGTATCATTCTCGGTCCCGCACATATCTCATATGCGCCCCTATTTCGTTTCGCTTTAGCCAGGAAACCTCTGTGTAGGACTCTAAAGACTCGTCAATACGCCGGTAGCAGATGATGATCATATCAAGCACCCACAAGCCGCAAGCGGTCTGCTAAACGTAACGGTCATCCAGGTATTGAGCGATCAGAAGATCGACGAGCCAGCCCGCTCACACTCCTGTGAATCCAACCAGTAACACTTACCGTACAGTCCGGTCTGTTCGTCTGATATGTCGCATATCAAGTCTAGGGGTGGTAAACGTCAGACCCCAATAACCGATAAGTCGTGCCGATGTGAGGCTCATAATTGGTCGAGAAACTACTGGTAACACTTACCAACAAATCTCTGATCAGCCCTGGCCAGGGACTTCCCTGTTACGGCCAATCGAGCACAGCGCAACATCAACCCCCAATACCGGGAGAGACGAAACCCCTCCTATCGCTCATTGCCTCCATGTGACTCGGGACTGTACCCAAAAACCACCGTTTTGCACGCCCTCATGGACGTGGTAAGGTGGAGATCAAAGCACAGTGGGAATCACACAAGACTCTATGACGATCTCGGGTCTACAGACTAACCTGCACAAGTGTCACCTGAGAACTGCCATCTGACGTGAGGTATAATACCATCTGGGAGTTCTCGGGGAGTCCGTCCAGTGTACCCAGTCTCGACTGAGCACCCGTATACCATCTCTGATGTTAAACACCAATGGATATGGGATCATCCATCGCCCATCTCATGGGTCGAGAAGCGTATACGCTAGTCTACACTGGTATATCGATGCCCCGTTTCGATACACCCACGACTAGGGACCTTGAAGGATGTACCTATGGACTACCATGTCCCCACTAGTATGATCTGCATCATAGTCCAGGTAGTCAAGTACACATCCTAAGGGCTTTATCAACATGTAACTATAAGACAGTTTAAAGAGACCAGTATACATGTTAAGATAAAGAGCAACCAGATAGCATACTATCATATCGAGCAAGAAAGTCATCTCTATATATGTCCAAGCATCCAATATAATATACATGATCTGTACAATACTGGCCTCTAGGGCATACATACAACTAACACTAGAGTGGTAAGGATGACTCCAAGTCCATGTCGGGTTATGTCTTTACCCTCAGTAGATGGGCGGTCTAATGGAAGAACGTCAAACAGGACAGCATTATAGACTTGATGATGGAAATGGAGTAGTTCGCTGCATGAGATGCCGCAAAAGAGGCAGTCAGGATGAGGAAGTTCTTAACTGAACTTCAGGTGGTTCCTTCCATTATAGGTCCAAGACTTTAGTATTGTGACAACATGAGACGCTATAGCTTTAGGGAAGAAACCCAGGTCTCATCCGAGATCCAGAAAAATCTTGAGGCGGTACCACCAGATCAGGTGATCGTTGATCTCTAGGAGATCGAGGTGAGAAGATTAGATACGGAGAACAACACTGCAGATCCACTCACAGAGGCTATCCCTCAGACATAGTTCGAGAGGCTATTCAAGATCTTCGGTCTGCGATATGCCAGTATATGGCCTTAGTGCAAGTGGGAGATTATCCGTGATATATGTCCTAGAGGCCATTATTGTATCATAATGGATTGCATATTGCTTAATGGAAGCTTGGGATATACATGGATATAGTAACAGTCTTGCTAAAAATGGTAATATGCTACCTGGTTTGTATCAACCTCAATATATGCATATGTTTCTTTTAGTATATCGCTTATACATATTGGTAGAGCCCTTAGGATCTTTTGCTTGATTACCAGCATTGTGATGGCAGTCACACTAGTGGGGGATGGGTAATCTATAAGTACATCCTATACAGGTCCTTAGTCGTAGGATTATCGAGATGGGGCATCGATACTCCAGAGTTGACTAGTGTATACGCTTCTCATCCCGGCAGAGGAGATGGTCTGTCCTACAGCCATTAGTATATCGTACTGGAGATAGTATGCAGGTGCTCATTAGGTTATGAGTACACTAGACAAGACTCGTCAAGAACTGTTGGTGGGTATTATACCTATCGTCGGGTAGCAGTTCCTATATGACATGAGTACAGCTTAGTCCGTCAACTTGACACTGCTACTTCGCCTCGATTGTGCTCCCATTGTACTTTGATTACTACCCTACCACGGCTCAAAGGATTCGTGCAAACAGGTAGTAGTTAGCTGTAGTCCCGAAGCACTTAGAGGTGGTGGCGGTTAAATAGGATTCGTCTCTTCCGGTATTTGGGGGTTGATATCACGCTGTGTTCAGAAGGCCATTACACAAAGTCCTTGGCCAAGGCAAACGAGATTTACTGGTAGGTACTCCAGTAGTTTCTCAAAGTGTTTTGGGCTATACTCCGACACGACTTATTGCGCTATTAGGGGTCTGATAATTACCGCCCACTAGGCCCGATATGAGATACTCTTAGACGAACAGACCGGACTGTACGGAGATTATCATATACAGGCTCAGTTGGAGTTCGGATGAGTTATCTCATCGGCCTTCTTATCGACAAATACCTGGGTAGCCGTTACGTGCAGCTAGTACCGCTTGCGGCTTGTGGTTAAACCCACTGCCAATGTAGTGACGAGTCTTTAGAGTCCTACACAGAGGGTTTCCCTGCACCGGGCAAAAGGTGTAGAGCCGTATGGTTTTAAGGCAGGGCTTCAATCACATACGTGCACTTGTGCGCGTATGATGATCAGGCGGATAATACTAGTGGGTTTTGGTTTAAGCCGGATCTTAGTATTGTATTAATGGATTTATTTCGTCTCTTTTTATTCGTATTCTTCGGAATGCGGATGCGGGTATGTATATACGGATGAGGGGCATTCTCGTATTTCCTCGGGATTGGCTTCTAGAAGGTAACACCTCATTAGGGTTTCTTTTCTATTGGATTATAGATTAAACCTAAATGATGTAGAGGAAATGAGGTGGGGGCGGACAAAAGATCAAGCATGACTCACCATTAGATATTTTCAAGCATGCTAGATATTAGTTGAGATATTTTCTCCTCAATTATTTAGATGCTTGATTATTCTATTCTTGAGCTATTCTTTTTCCAAGCTCATTCTTCACTAGCTTTTGCTCAAGTGATCTTCTTCTTCCTCTAAACCCTAAAGCTCTCATGTGTTGAGAATCCTAGGTTTCCAAGAGAAAAATCAATCCATCTTCTCACTCTACACCCTCTAGGACTTCTTGTTTAATGAACTAGAAGCCGTAGTTATCTCAGATTCGAGGTTGGAGCTCGGACTATAGACACTCGAGTGGATCGTCTTTGACTCGAGGAGGCCGTCGAGGTTGCCAGATCCGTTTCGATCCTTGGAGATGATGACGTGGTAGAAGACACCGAAGAAGACGAAGGACTTGGTATCGTGAGGTATAACTTTCATCCGAGTAGTTAAACCTCATTGCATGTTAGCTAGTTAGGGTTTAGTATCGATCCTGGAGTTCAAGTCGGCGTTGCGAACATTGAAAAATCGTTTTTGAATATTCCGCCTCCCCGCGAACCCGCGGGGTGCACGACATCGACTTACATGTATATTGGTAGACCTAAAGATCGGGTTGTATATTCTTTGTATTTTGAGTCGAGACTTGTATATTCTTTCGGACTTAGATTAACGGATATATATTTATTCTTTATTTTTGGGTTTGATAATACTCTGGTTTTCTTTATCCTCTTTTCTATGATTGATCTTCACCTTAGGGCGTCGTATATCCTTATTTGTATAGTTGTGATTCCGCTAATTAGCGACGAGCTAGCTCCAGCTTGGGGATGCCTATATTATTGTTATGTATTAGTTTTGGATCAAATTTATAAAGGAGGTGATGCCCAAATTTCAAATGACGAAAATGTTTTCAAAAATAGTAAACAACTTACTTGTATTTTCATATAACATTACTTATACTTTTCAAGAAAGAATTTGAATCCATTATACCTTTATTTCAAAACTGCACCTCCGTTATTTTCTTAAAAAGGTTTAGATTTCTGGGCTTTCGGCTTACTTGGATTTTAGTGGGGTCCTATAGACTTCATATGGTTCAAGTGCCGGTCACGTGCCAATTTCGGGTCGTGACAAAGTTAGTATCAGAGCGTTAGGTTTAACCTTAGTTCGAGTCTAGGTTTGACTATGCGAAGTCTAGGGAGTAAATATATTTTGGAACCCAGGCTTGACCTTACGGGTATTAGACCTGAATTTTCATTACGTAGGTTGATCTTGGTTGATGGAATAGGTAACTTAAGTAGAGTGACGTGCCATGTGTATATTCCGCGGCATACTTACGATACGCTGCTCCGCTTAAGTGACCTTAAGATGTACATTTCTTGAGATTAGTTATTCTATTCATTCCTATGATCTATCCTCATCGATGTTGTTTACGATTCTTGTCACCGTGGCTACACGAGCAGAGAGGACTACGGCTAGAGATGCGGTCAGAGCGAGCTCATCAGGAACGAGGACTGACCAGGACATTATTGCAGTGACGTAGGAATGTAATGATTTATCGTGTATGCTAGGAATTCTCGTTTGAAACAAGCGTTCAGGATCTGCACCGGATGATCGGGACATCGCTTGAGGCCAGCCAGATTGTGAAGACTATTGACATACATCCTACTCAAGAAATCGATGTGTTGTCTACCGTCCAGACAGATGAACCACCTGTTGCTGAGATTGACGGGATGTCACCTCCAGAGTTTATAAAGCTGAAGCCACATAAGTTTACAGGCAGGGATATGACAGAAGATCGCTAGTCATTCTTGGATAAAGTGACTAAGATAATTCACCTATTTGGATGCCCCAACACAGGGTCAATTAAGTCGAAGGATTCCAGTTTGAAGGGTCTTTCTTAGACCTGGTGTAAGTCGATGAAGAGAGGATGAGCAAAGCATATTCTTCAGATGACTTGGATGAGTTCCAGACGACGTAATTGTCCAGCTGTCTTCCATGGAGTGTTGATGATACCGAATTCGTAACTTCGAGTCCTTACAAGAGACTCCGGATTGACTGTAACCGATAATGAATTGCATTACGCAGCCATCATGATATGATCCCTATTAGGAAAATAATGAAGAAAAGTAAAACAAGAGGTTCGTGCGAGATCTTAACGAGTTGTTGTTCCTCCCCATTGATACCAGAGGCTTGATACGTACGCAGAGACGTTGGATATGACCATAATTCTAGAGGAAAGTCGTGATGAGATCACAGCTGTCCCGGAACAGAAGTGTATTTAGTAAAGAGTGCCAACTTCCGTAAAGTTCGGCAGAATTGAGATCGGAAGAGACCATAGTAGGTTCTTTCCAGGACACTATACCGATAAAGATTTGGACCCAGGATCGGTTGTATGGCATGCACTCAGAGGGACAGAGACCGCCGTCGGGACATGCTACATTGCGAGTGGTCAGGTTAATTGGCTAAAAGATGTTTAGAAGAGGCGTCAGAGCGGGACTGTTTCCGTCATTACTCCTAACCGGTACGTCGAGCCAAAAGAATGTGGAATTGGTGATCCACAGAGAAAAATGAGGACCTAAGGGCAGAGGACGCCAGACCGTGGGCATGTTGCAAGTAGATATTCTTGCTCTTCCAGTTTTGGGTGCACCGGCACCTTTCGACATTGAAAGAGGTGTACCTCAATATCATTTATTTGCGATTTGCATTTTGGTGATTCGGATATCACCTTTTCAATGTTTTGATTCTGGTGTTTAGATGATTAGTTTCATGATTGATATTTCGTGCATAGTAGTTGCACTTGATTTATGTTTTATATACGTTTTGATTCTGGTGTTTAGATGATTAGTTTCATGATTGATATTTTCGTGCATTGTAGTTGCACTTGATTTATGTTTTATATACCCGTTACATTTGATTTATGTTTTGTGCATATCCATTGCACTTGATATTGATTTTGTGCACTTGTTGCATATATTTATAATTCCGTGTATCCCAATATAGTCAATTTTGATTTCGTGCATATAGTATGCACTTGATTTTGAGTTATACACTTGGTGTAGTTCACTTGCACTTTCAGTGCATTGATATGGGTTTTGTGCATGCAGCTGCAGACGTTTATGATTTCATACACCTCGGTATACTTGATTTTGATTTCGTGCATGTTGTATACCATTGATCCTTATTCATATACTTGATATTTGCTTTCGTGCACCCAGTTGCACTAGATTTATGTTTTTGTGCACCGTGTGCACTTGATATTCGTTCTCGTGCATCCTATTGCACTAGATACGTTTGTGTGGACATGACGCACTTGATTTATATTTTCGCGCATATTTGACGCACTTGATGTGATTTTGTGCACACCAGATGCACTTAATCGAGATTTTTCGTGCTTATTAGTTGCATTTGGTTGAGATTTTCGTGCACACTTGATGCACTTGATATCGTTGTCGTTCGCACCTATTGCACTTGGCAGATGCTTTCGTGTACACCCGTTGCACTTATTTTTTATTTTCGTGGACATTTTTGGCACTTGGAATTGACTTTGATTTCCGTGTGCACCAGACGCAAGTGGCATTTTCATATACACCTATTGAGGGTGATTTCCTGTTTTGAGCATTATATTTTTATGATATATATTATATTATATAGTAACCGAGCAAGACTAGTCTGAGGACAATACCTGAGTATTTTTGCATGTATTGATATTTACCGAAGAGGTTTTCAAAAAGGAGCTATAGTCTCACTATTTTCCTATGTGTCCATGAGTGAGACAAAGTTTTACAAAGAAAAACCCTTCTAAATCATTTTCAAAAGGGGCGAGACATATATCTTAAGTAAAACGCATATAGATATATGTCTATTTCTTCATAAATGAACGTCCGCTACTTGTGCAGTGATATACACATCACATGGTGATTTGGAAAGAATTTTGCATGCATTTTTATTCAGTTATTTAGACAATTTCTCAAGGATGCGTAATATATATGTATTAGTCTTCAATATATGATACTGGAATAAAACAGTAGGTTTTGAAACTTGTATATGCATCATAACTTCTATGAATGGCATGACGTTTGACGGAGTTTTGATTATTGGGTTTTGCACCCGTTTTCATGCGCACACGTTGCGCTGTGTTATTTCTACGTATTCTGTGATTTCGGAGCCCCGTTGATTTGATTGATCTGATTTACTGAAATGTTTTAATATTTGGGGGGTTTAAATTTAAATTCGGAGACCGAATTTATTAAAGAGGGAGATTGTAACATTTCAGTAAATATTAAATAATATTTTCGGATTTAAATAATAAAATAATAAATTTCACAAAAACTATACGAGTATGAATTTGAGTTTTCGTAGAATGGTATAACTATATACCTATATCTTGGAAAATATTTGAAAATTAATATGAATTATTATTTATGAAAGCATTTATTGGGTTTGGGCTTTTATAAATTATTACGCAATTATTTACATACAAGTTTATGTTTAACTTGATTAGTATATTACTAATTATGCATTAAACAAAATCCATTTTTGTTAACCATGTTTGACCTGCCATGACACATTTCATTTTGTTTCATGCATGGTTTCATTTTAGGTTGTTGTTATTTTGTATTAAAGAAATAAAAAAGAAAAGAAATTGTCCCACAATGAGACATGTAGATATGGGCACACATGAGAGAGAGAGAGAGAGTGTGAGAGAGAGAGAGAAAGAGGGAAGCTATAGTCACCCCACCCCTTTTTATTTGGCTATCTCTTCTTCATTTCTCTTCATCCTCTTCCTTCATATCCTCCTTCTTTTTCTTCAACCCCTCCACCCTCACTACCACCAAAAACTACTTTAAAATACCATGTTTCCTTCATAATAGTTTATCCTCACCTCCTCCTACACACCATGATAGGATCAAATTGGAGTTTTGAGCTTCTTTGGTTAGCTAGGTATTTTCTTGAGTTGCTTTTTGAGTTAAAAAATTCATCTTTCACCATGTTTTTATGTTTCCTAACCTCACAAAGTAGTTAGAGCTTAAAAGTGTTTGTTTAGTGAACTTGGAAAATTCTAGGGTGATCATTGGTTGTTTAAATGAGTAGTAATGTTATAGTAGAGAGTTTGGAGAGTGATTACTGGCTTTTTAATGATAGAATCCCTAGTCTAAGTGAGATTAGAAGTGCCAAACTTGAGTTCAGAATTTTCCGACATTGGTTTTTCATTGACTTTTGATGTTCAAATGGAATCTGGGATGACTCTAGAACTCTGAAAATTTATTATCAGATACAGAGAGATGTGCAGATCACTAGGAAGATATCGTAGAAATCGGAGCCCAATCCCTCAACTTTTGGCCGCCGTTTTATTCAATTTGGCCCAATTTTCCGCCCAATTTTCCGCCCAATTTTGGAGTTAGGGTCTGAAACTTGGTCTTTAGCTGACTCATTAGATAACTAGACCTACCCTATATGCAAGAAAGTTTAATTTCAGAGTAGGTAGAATCTGGAGTCATTTTACTTGTTTTCTGTCGATGTTTTCCGACTTTTGAAACTTGGTTTTTGATATTTGAGTTTTGACTCGGTCGTTTGACATTCGGACGTCAACGTCGGGGGTTGTTTTCTTGTTCTAGCATGAGTGGACCATAGGTTCCAACCTATGTGCACTTAGCTTGCCGAATCGGTTTTCGGATATGATTTAGATTTCGAAATGATATGCATTGATTTGTAGGTACATTCGCGAGGATTTCCGGGGTGACGAAGGAGAGCAAGGTGTTCATCGACTTCGGCAAAAGCTAGGATAGTAGGCGAGTAGATGTATATCTATGTGGGGATGTCGGATGGATGGCGTATAGCACCCTCACGACCGCAGTACTAGGATACTAGATATTTAACACACACACACACACACACATATATATATTATATGTATACCTAGCTAGTAGGGTTCTAGGATACTAAGCTATAGTGGTATATTTGTAGGCAGGTACATCCTTATGTTTCCCCAATATTTAACCAAATAAAATAGCAAAACTCTGTTGAATCTAATGAGGCAGCGCCTCAGGTGCTCTTTATGAGGGCGCTAGCGCCAGAGCCAATCTTATAGGATTAAATCCTATGGTGGCGCTTCATATGCTCCTCACGCGGGCGCCAATATGCAAAACACAGAAGAGTTCATAAGAGTTAAACTCTTAGATGGCGCTGCACGTGCTCCTCACGCGGGCGCCAATGTACAAAGCACAGAAGAGTTCATTGTATAAGAGTTAAACTCTTAGATGGCGCTGCACGTGCTCCTCACGTGGGAGCCAATGTGCAAAGCATATAAATACCCATTATAAGAATTAAATTGGCTAAGTTGCACCCACGTCCATAATACGTGAGCGCCGGTGCTCAGATAAAATTAAAATTCTACAATACTCCCTGTTAAACAGAGCTGTTGGATCAAAGATCTAACGGAGATGATAAATCATCAAAATACAGAATTAAATTCTGTTGGGAGAAAAGATTTCCCAAATCTTTCTAAAATAAGAAAGATACTCTCGGTTGGATCAAAAATCAAATTATAGAATAAAATTCTATTTTTGAATATATTCCCTCAATCTTTCTAGATAAGAAAGATTGCTCTCAGTAAAACAGATAACCCTTGGTTTAAAAATCAAATGGTGATTAAAAAAGCACCGTTTTACAGAATAAATTTTGTATAGGGGAAAATATTTCCCTAATCATATTCTGTAAAACATAAGTCCTTGGATCAAAGATCCAACGGTGGGTAAAATTCCCCAAATCAATTTTGATGCCAATTAAATCAATTGGAATCTCTCAATGAGAGATTTTCTCAAAACTAGTTAACAATTTACCTCCACTATATAAAGACCCCGAGACTTCAAGTCTCAAGGGAAGGGACAGAAAAAAGAGAGGGAGTACACAGAGACCTACACACACAGAGAGAGAAAGAGACCATAGATAAAAAGAACAGAGACTTCAATTCTCAAAGAAAAAGTCCTTCCTTCTCAAAACCCTAGGTAAAGAAAAGAGATCAAAATATCTCTATCACATCTAAGCGTTTAACCCTTTTTAAAGAACTTAGTTCTTTCTCTGGATTTGAGATCCACAAGACAAGTCTCCCATAAGTTGAGAATTTAATTCTCATTGGGAAGATCTTGTTCTTGAGAATCAAAGATTCAGAAAAGAACTAGGTCCAAAAGAAAAAACAAAAGGAGAAAGGAACCTATAAACGAACTTAGTTCTTAATGAAAAAACCCGATCCCGGATCTTCAAAAAACGAAGATCTTGGTGATCATTAATGGTCAAAATGCCACTAACAGAGATTAAATCTCTAAAAAAGGAAAAAAGACCAGCACCTCACGTACTCCTCACGTAGGCGACCCTTTTTAAGAGCGCCTAGCACCTCACGTTAAAAGCACGCGGGCGCCCAAAACAGAAGGCCAGTGAATTACGTGAAACACACGTGGGCGCTGAATAAAAGTGCTTAGCACTCCCTATGCTGCCGAAGACAGCTAAGTGTGTTAGTTATATGTATGCTATAGAGGCCATTGCTGTACATAGAATGTATATTGTAGTGGATGCTGGGATATATATAGGGAGGACTTTCTTGCTCGACATGATAGTATGCTATCTGGTTGCTCTTTACCTTAACGTGTACACAGATTGTCTCTCTATTACATGTTGGTAAAGCCCTTAGGATGTGTACTTGACTACCTGGACTGTGATGCGGATCATACTATTGGGGACATGGTAGTCCATAAGTACATTCTTCAAAGTCCCTAGTCGTGGGTATATCGAGACGGGGCATCGATATACCAGAGTAGACTAGCGTATACCTTCTCGACCCATACAGATGGGCGATGGATGATCCCATATCCATTGGTGTTTGACATCAGAGATGATATACGGGTGCTCAGTAGAGACTGGGTACACTGGACGGACTCGCCGAGAACTCCCAGATGGTATTATACCTTACGTCAGATGGCAGTTCTCTGGTGACACTGGTACAGAGTAGTCTGTTGACCCGAGATCGTCATAGAGTATTGTGTGGTTCCCACTGTGCTTTGATTTCCACCTTACCATGTCCAAGAGAGCGTGCAAAACGGTGGTTTTTCGGTACAGTCCCGAGTCACATGGAGGCAATGAGCGATAGGAGGGGATTCGTCTCTCCCGGTATAGGGAGTTGATGTTGCGCTGTGTTCGATTGGCTATAACCAGAAATCCCTGGCCAGGATTGCTGAGATTTATTGGTAAGTGTTACCAGTAGTTTCTCGAATGGTTATAGACCTCATATCGACACGACTTATCGAGCTACTGGGGTCTGACGTTTACCACCCCTAGGCGAGATATGCGACATATCAGACGACGAGACCGGACTGTACGGTAAGTGTTACTAGTTGGATTCACAGGAGTATGAGCGGGCTTGCTCGTCGATCTTCTGATTGCTCAATACCCGGGTGGCCGTTACGTTTAGCAGACTGCTTGCGGCTTGTGGGTGCTTGATATGATCATCACCTGCTGCCGGCGTATTGACCAGTCTTTAGAGTCCTACACAAAGGTTTCCTGGCTCAAGCAAAACGACATAGGAGCGCATATGAGATATGTGCAGGACCGAGAATAATGCGTGTATGTGATACAGTATTGTATTCTCGCGATGAATGTATCGATTTGGTTGTATGCGATATAACCTAGTTATCGAATCAAGGATTGATTCGATAAGCCGATACATTGGATATTAGTCGGTCACATGCGATATGACCGGATCGTTAAATCAAGTGTTGATTTAATGATTTAATGCATAATTATATATTTGATATATTACTTTGCATTAACTAGTGTTGGTTCAATTTAAATGGTTTTTCTCACTTGTTTGTGCACATTGTATATGTGATATACTTTTGTACACAAGTTTGTATCATGTTTGATGATACATGCTCACTAGGGTATGTGTAAAGATTAAACCATGGTTGTGTAATGGTTAGGGTTTTCATTTTCTCATTTATTTATTTATTCATTTATTTATTTATCTCATTTTGGAAATGAGAGAAAATGGTGGCTTTCTTTGTTTGATATTGAAGCTTCATGAAGTTTTGACTAAGTCACCATTTTGTCTCATGCTTAACCCTAACCATTCCCACTAACCCTAGTTTAGTCTCTACACTTAACCATGGTTTGAATATGATAAGTATTGATTTTCTTTTCCATTTTTAATTAACACTTATCATATTCTTTCTTCTTCTTCTTCTTCTTCACTTGAAGAAAAGCCTGCTATCAACAATGGCAACTTGATGAAAAGAGTGAGAAATCCAATTCTAAAGTGAACCCACCTCCTATTTCTTCATCCTCTACCTCTTGCTAAGTAGTATAGGGTGTTTCCTTCACAAGTTTTCATGGCTTGGTGAAGTTGGAGCTTGATCTTGTGATGCCTCGACGTAGATCATCTTCGGCATCGTAGTCGATGACCTAGCCCGCCCATTTCTTCGATGAAGCCGATGCTAGAGTCCGGAATCCGATTTGGACAGCGGAGGGACATCATCGCGGAGCTTAGGAAGTGGTGGACCGGATCTACAAAGGTTGTATTTCCGTTCTTTTAGTTAAAGTTGTTAACTAGTTTCATTTGTCGCCTAAATTTCTAGTTAACGATCCGTATTAGGGTTTCTCGGCATCCGTAAAATTTCAAATTGGCATGGTTGATGCCTTGTGAGACCTTGTTAGTGTGCCTAGGAACCCTACAGTGGTATCATAGCCTAGCTAGAGCCTTAGGCGATGCGTAGACGAAGTTTGAAACCCGAACGAACCCGAAAACCTAAAATTTTCATGCTCTCTGGACTTTTTTCAAAAACTGGGTTTTT
The DNA here is from genome assembly GCA_030015575.1 of Agapanthus africanus. Classification (NCBI taxonomy): domain Eukaryota; kingdom Viridiplantae; phylum Streptophyta; class Magnoliopsida; order Asparagales; family Amaryllidaceae; genus Agapanthus; species Agapanthus africanus. The sequence continues at coordinate 237,706,242 of JASDDO010000029.1, read as the reverse complement.
TCCAGATTAAAAATTCATAAAAAATTCTGCAGGAAATTCTAAGAATTACGGCGCAAAATTTACTAAGTGATGCTTCTAAAGCGCGGCGGAACCGCGGCAGAAGCTTGGCTTCTGCGGCGGTTCCGCGGCCACTTTATGAGATCACTGTTCAATGTTTGCACAGTAATTCCTCTTTCACAGTTCTGAGTTTTATGGGAATTTTTAATATTTATTCAAGAGTTGAATTTTCTGGGGTTGTTTTGGGGATTCGATGATTCGATCGGATTATCAGATTTTGTCTGTGTAGATTCCGGATAATTTTTGAATATGTTAAAAAGTTCGACCGGATATAAATACCCAATTTTTCCCCTGTCGGGAAATTTCCAATTGTTGGATATTTCTGTAGTTTAATCACGTTCTAAGTAGTGCAAGTAATGCGATGGTCCCTCTAGAAGACAACAAACCGTAACTCGATTATATGACCGTCTTGAACTGCCCTTTGAACCTTCGGGTTTGGGGCAGTACGGCGTGCCACATGTGAGGCGTTGGCTTGACCCTTCTACGGCTGGACCGTTGGTACTGAGGCATGAACTGGATGTTTTTAAACTTATTTCATGTGTTGATCTGTTTCTGGGAAAACTTGGGTGTTCGACTGTTCGATCGGAAAGTTTAACATTTTCTATTTATCTGGAATGTGATACAATAATTGGAATTCACAAGTAGTTATGAGATAACTGAATGAATGTTATAAACATAGCAGTTTAGTCTCACTTGATCGGTTGCCACGGAATTTTGATGTGATCAAAACTCCGTCGCAATCACGTAGCGTACACGGATACTTGCCGGGTAAACTTAATAGACAGCCTCACTCCATAGCCCCGACCAAGTGACTGTAGGAGAACCCCGTCGCCGAAAGCATCCGTTCGGGTACTCACGGCAGCGGTGTTCCGCCTTGGTGCACTTCGTCGACGATATCGGGGGTGCGGCCGTCTACTAAAGTTTGCGACGAGCATTCGATCAGTGTGTCGGGAATCCTGTTGAATTGCCTGACATAATATTGAAAAGTGTTTTCGATAATGAGACTAAAATGCGGGGTTTATAATTGTTAGGCATGCGATGTCTAAGTAATTCATTGGATTAGGCATGAGATGTCTATGCAGGTTGCGGATTCCAACTGTTGTAGTTTTACACTTTCTTTTCTGTGACCGTATGTGTAATATGTGATATCGCCGGTTTTGTTGCTATATGTCAACGACAATTGGGATGCGCATATTTACTTACGTTGATGACATGTGATGTTATGTGTTGCTGGATATGTTATATTGGATCGTCGTGTTTGAATAGCCGGGGTTTTTTTATGTGAGATGAGTGTTTTTCATTTTCATTCATGTAAAAACTTGTATGTAATATTCTATTATTGGGTCACTTCCAGGTAGCGGAAGATGTCACCGTTTGTATATTATTTACTTTTTCGCACTAGGATAGACCCAAGGAGGAGGGCACAAGTAACCGGGTTCTGGAGTCCAGTGGGAGACCAACTCGAGGAGTCGAGTCCGGGTTTCCTAACTCTATAATTGGTAGGGTTGCTTGCCGCTCTCGTAGGGGTCTAGGGGTGTGGTTTGGCTATTCATCACGACCGTGGAATCCGTGTTTTATACTGGCTCATATTAAAAATACGGACGTCCTAGTATATCCAATATTTCATATGATTCTTCTGCTGCGATATCTGTGATGTGATCATGTGATGTTCTGTGATAGATACTGTATATAGTATATATGATATATTATATAGACGTTACTTATGTTTTACACCCGCGCTAGCCCTGCCCCGCTCTGCCGTTAGTTACCTAACCTAACGGTGCACGAGGGGACATCGAGGCGAATGCGGATGGCATAAGTGTACGTCGTATTTATCTGTGATGTTTAGGTAATTTAAATGATGGGACTTCATTAATGTGATTAATGAAAGAAAAAGAAACCAAAGATGTTGTAGAATCAAATTTCAAAATAAAACAGGTAGCTACAGTTCTTGCTCTGCACAGCGGTATATATGATATATCCTGCACCTTATTCGATGAGGAAAGGACCGAGATCCCTTCACCGGGAGTGGCTCCTTTAGCAAAAACTGGCAGATGCTACACACTCGGTTTGTCTTTTGATTGCTTTTAAGAGTTTTTGCTTTGCACAGTGATATATATGATATATCCCGCACCTCATTCGACGAGGAAAGGACCGACGATCCCTTCACCGGGAGTGACTCCTTTAGCAAAACTAGAAAAGCCTCAAAAACACTCCATTTTAAAATCATTTGATTCTACAACGATATCAAGTTCATTACGCAATAGGTTTTCAGAAAAACCTGTCGTAGCCCTCCGTCATTTCAGATAAGTACTAGTTAGTATTCGTGCTACGTTTGTTGACTATGTTAAGGCGTAGTGTGCGGTAGCTAATTAGTGCTTATCTGCATAAGCATATGATGTGATTGGATTAGGGTAGTCGTGCGACTTTGTTGACTATGTTAAGGGTCGTGCGGGTGGGTTTAATTCAATCGGGAAATGACGGGTTGAACTTGACTAGCACTTATGATTTGTTGACTATGTTAAGGTCATATAGCTGCTAGGGGCAAAATATTATCTGGAATTTCAAGTGTTGAAATTTGCAATGAGATTGCATACCTTCTATGAGATAGTTGGATCCCGATACCCGCTGCGAGTAAGAGTTACTCCTGGGAGAGTTTTACACATTACAATTAGCCGATCAAGTAGGTGTCTAGAAAGGTGTTAACGAGGTTAAGCCTCTGGGAAAACGAGGTTTACATTAATTAGGTTCGTGCGAAAGCACGGGGGACCTCCCTCAAAGTACCGACACTGGCCTGGCTGAAAGATTGGCGAACTTATAGCGTGTAATTAATCCCGGCTAGTCTTTCCTTTTAGGGTTTGAAGGAAGATTTGATAAAAACAGTGGGAGCCATCCTGATTAGATAAAATAATATCCAATCTGATCTTGCAAGAGCGCACGCAGAGTGTTTTCTTCTCTCTCTCTCCAGGTAGCGACCATATCATGCCTTAATCAAGATAATAATATGGATGAATTGACCGAACCCCCTTGTTATACTGAGCTGGGGAAAGTTGGTCCCGCTCCAGCTTATAATTGTTATAAGACAGAGCAGGAAATAGGGAATACCAGAATTCCTATGCCGCCAAAACGAAGAAAGTGCATATGATGCATCTCCTTCGGGTATGTTCATTACAAAGAACTGTTTCTCAGTATTCTCTGCATCCTGAGTATTGGATACCGGATCAGGATCCCAGATATGTAATATGTTACATAGGGCTACAAAAAGGTAGAAAACTGAGAACGGGTGATAAGTTTCATGAGGCAGAAAACGGGGCAAGTGTTGCAGCCAAGTCTGTTGGTCACTGTCACCCTGTATTACCAATATATTGATTCTGAACGAATGTTATTAGATACCGAACCTGATATACAAAATCATATCACTCTCTTTATTAGTAAAGAAATGATAAAATTTTGTATTGTTGGATAATGGTTTGAACATTTCCTATATCAAAAGTTGATCGGTTCAGGCACGTTATCTAAAAGCATTGATGTTCTAAATCAAACTACAGTTCTTAGTATACAGAACACACACAAGAGGAAGAGTTCAGAAATGAACGAATCCTTCTTGAGGTATTGTAGACTAGGTCATATCAATGCGACTCGACTAGCTAAAGTTACATATAGAAGCATATTTAAATCAGTTTGAATTTACATCTTGTCAAACTTGCCAGTCATGTCACAAAGATTAGATGACCATAGACCTGTTTATTAGAAACAAAGAAAGAGTTAAAGAACTCTTGGGACTGATACATGATGATGTATGTAAGGTCTCCAGTCTACACATGCCAGGACTGGTTCTTTATACTTCATTATATTCTTTGATAATCTCTCAAGATTCAGTCATATGTTTCTGTTGAAACATAAGTCCGAAGCTTTTGAGGTATTCACAGAATATAAGTTAGAAGTAGAGAACCAATAACCGGGTATAAGTATTATGCCCTATGATAAGATTAGGGAGGAGAATACTTGTGCATAGAATTTCTGGACTATTCTAAAGGAGAATGAGATTCTCTCTCAGTGTTACTCCTCTGAATACACCACAGCACAACGGTGTATCGGGATGGAGCAATCGCACAATATTAGATATGGTGTGCTCTATGATGAGTACTACTGAGTCTCCTATTTTGTCACGACCCGAAAGTACGGAACAAGAGCGGCACTTAAACTACGAATGTCTCGAGGCGTACGTAGTCTAAGTAAACCGAAAACCCAGAAATCCAAACCAAGAAAAATAGTAGAGTGAAGGAAAACCAATTTAAAATCAAGTAGTTTTAATAGCATAAGCCGAGTTATGCGGTTTTAAAAACATCAAGTATTTCCTGAAAATTTCGGCAGAGTCTCCTTTGTAAATACTGGCTCCCAAACGGGATACAACATGAATAGTATACGGAATCAATAAAAAGGCATCCCCAAGCGGGAGCTAGCTCTTCGTCAATCGACGGCCACAACCACACAAGCAATATAATATACAATGCCAAGGGTGAGGATCAAAACTCAAATAGAAACTCAAAACAACAAGAAATCCACAGAAATACAACGCGCGACTCTAAGGTCGAAAGAATAACATCACTGGTCTCTATCTCAAAAATAAAACATGTTTGATTGATGGAACTTCTAGATACAACAGAAAAATGATATACAAGATATATAATGGGGGTACAATACAAGTAAACCCACCTACTAGCAAATCACTCGAAGGAAACTACGCCCCCAAAGCCGTAATGAAACCTGTACGGCAAACCTGCAAGAAACTGGGGCACAACGGGGGTGAGTTGCCAACTCGTGAATAGAAAAACATCTACGGAAAGAAATCGCATAAATAACGCAACCTAGGTCAAAGATCATAATAAATCCTCAATTATATATATAACATGCAACCTATAATAAGGCTAGGGTAAATATCTAACCCGAGTGTAATCTCAGGTGCCCGTGTTAGTGCCTCAGGTAGCAATATATCATATGAATGAAGTATGAATGCATAAAAACAGAATACATGTAAATGAAGAATCTGTTTTCATAATTTAGTGAGATTTCCTTTGAATTTTTAAAATGAGGTATCATAATGAAGTCAGCATAAAACAGTGCCTAGCATCGGCACAAAACGTAATCCCAATATCTCGATATCTCTGTATCACAGTCTCTGTACCTCAATATCTCGAAATCTCAATGTCTCAATCACAATATCTAGGGCGCCGTCAGTCCAGACCGGCCCCTACCATCCATCTCAAGACCACGACGGTATCCTCCGGATATCCGACGCGTCGGGTAAAATCACCGGTAGGTAGTGCTCCCCTGCCAGGCTCACATCATCATCATCACGCGCTTCTTGCCCCGGGGTACCTTACCGGGTCCACCATGTACCCGAAACGGTTCATCTAACTCCTCGAATCGGGTCTCGAAATCCATCAGCAAACTCATGGTGGACGACTCATACATCATGGGAAAAACCGCGCTTTTCATTTAAAAAGAGAAAGAAGAAGTTTGTATATGTTTTACGGTTTTCCCCAAATCCAGAAAATCTCATGGAAATCCGAATCCAAAACCTCAATAGCACGTAAAAAGTGAATATATGCATGAGAATCCATGAATGCGGCATAACAATGAATATCGACATACATGAAGCGACAGTAATAACTACAATATCTAAGCTGGCATATAATGTAAGTACACTAATATCATGTCAAACTACTAGCTATCAAGCGAAGATAAGCAATAATATTTTCTAGGGTGTGCGTGACATGGCAATTACCGATGAAGATGTGCGTGAGCCGGCAAGTAAGTGTACGTGGTACATACGCATCATCGGTAATGGTGATGGTGTCCTAACAACATAATATCAACAATGCAATATGAAATAACAATGTAAGTATGCGATGCGGAGCGAGCAACCAAAATGAGCGGGAGCTAAATATTAAACAATGGTGCCATTTGAAATAACACGAATCATGGGGTTTTGAAAATAGGGGCTACGGTGTTTTTATGAAAAGATACGTCTTTTGAAATATCCGTACGATCCCTTGGGCTGTATTTTAAAATACCCACGATTCGTTAGTTTTGAAATAGGTAGGAGTCTAATCTAATCTAACAACTACACTAAACTATACGGCTGAACTAACAAGCTGAACTACAGGTAAGGAAACCGCCTATCATCTGAGTCGATACATATACATACCTGTATATGTATAGTCGGTGATCCTGCCTCAATAATATCACATCCGATACCATATCTATAATCAGGCATCCCAAGTCAAGAGTGCGGATCAATCATCAATATATAGCTCGTATGTAAATCCGTCGTACGGCATCCCCAAATCTGGGTATGGGTCAATATCATAATCCTCACACCATTCCTCTGGTATCCTCTTTATTCAAGATCATAGTCTAGGGTACTGACCTATGTCTAGTACAATACTAATATCCTCAATATACTCATGATCTGACTACTGATCGACAATCTCGTACAAACCGATATCATTAGCACATATCATCATCAAGGGGTATACATCGCCCAATACGGTCTAGTATCAATATCCTAGCATATCATATCTTATATCACGATCACATGTTGACCATTTTATTAATAACGCTATTCACCCGTATCGTCGTCCCGAGATCCGCTATAACACCAAGACGTAGCTCAAGTACGAATCCTGCCATATCACCGATATCACAACCATAAAACAAATCTCATCGACTCAGCTCAATCCCAAGTATCATCCTCAAATCCGTATGTGAACACATAGTTTCACACCTATGTGAACACATAACTATAAAGAATCCCATGAGCCCATAAAAATAGGAATGTATGCAAGTATGTATGTGTGTATGTGTAGTGCAACACTACCCTAGGGTTCGCAACACTAAAATAATCCAACACACCAATATCCATCCTAAACATCGTTATTAATCCTAAATAACATATAATAATTGTTGGTGTGTATACGCATCCGTATACACCACCACGGACTGCGGGGGTGCTATATGCCATCCACCCGACTTCTCCCTATGGATATAAATCTACTCACCTGGTCCTCGCTAGCCGGTGCCGACGTTGCCACGCGCTTGCTTGTCGTCTCGAAGTCCACATGGGTTACCTACATATCATAACGTACCGTGTCGTATTAAAATCCGACTCATGACCCAAAACGACACGTGAATCCCACATAGGTCAAAACCTATGGTTGCTTTCACAAATCAACCCAAAAACCCTCGAAGTCGGCGTACAAACGCCAAACCATCAAGAACAACCCAAACACTCTCATTTGCACATTCACGAACACTAATTATAATATAAAATGGGTTAAAATTCACAAAAACCCCAAACTCACTTTAAAAGCCATTTTTCCTAAAATCTAGCAAGCAATATTACTCGTTTTATTACAAAACTCGACGTTTAAACAAATCTAGTGGCGATAATACATATTAAATATCTTAAATAAGTCATAAAAATAATTTCCATAATTTAATCCCAATAAATTTCATTAACCCCAAAATTCTAGTTTACAATATACCCAAATTTTAACAATTTTATAGCAAAAATGCACAAACAACAATTTAGCTTGGATTTTCGTAAACTAAAAGCATTAAACCACTCAATATAATATTTATAATGACATGAAAACTTAATTATATTTAATCTAAAGCATTTAATAATTTTCCAAAAACCCTAGTTAGCAAAATAGCTTAATTAGACAAATTTTAAAATAACAATTAGCAAACTAGTTACTAGGTAAGATTTTACATGCCATAATATGTTAAATTGTACACTTAAGCCATGATCAAATGATATATAACCCTAACTTGATCCATACCCAATTCTAGAATTTCCAAACTTGCAACCAAAGCCTAATTAACACTTAAATAATTTAGCTTTAAGAAATTAACTAACAAATTAAGCAAAAGGTTTAGAAATTATACCCAAAAACATTTGAAGATCCACAAGCACCCATAGCCTCCCAAATTGAAATCTTATTCCATAGATCCATGCTAGATAGGCAAATGAAAAATGGGTAGGAGTTGGATTTTGATTTTGTTTTGATTTTGGATGGAATTTGATGAATTTTTGAAGGTAAAAAGGGTGGGATTTTTGGAGAAGAGATGAGATGAGGTAAAGAGAGGGGAGGGGCTGTAGGAATTCAGAAATGGCTCGGCTAATGAGGGGAGATAAGAGAGTGTGAGGTGATTGGAGAGAGAATGTGGTCAAAAAGTCCACCTTTTACTTCTATCATTCTCTTTTCTTTTCTTTCTTTTCTTTTGCAACACAAGTGGGGACAATTGAGGGGGGACTGCTGAAATCAGCCATAGGGAAGGAAAAATGGTGGTGTGTCAGTGTGGGTATAGGTGTGGGGTGATGAAAAATGATAAATACTATACCCCAAACATCCATTTACACTAAATTCACTAAAAAAGCCTTTTTTCTTCAATAATTTCTAAACCATTTTGGCAAACGATTTCGTTTAAAAAACAATATTTTAAAATTTTGTTTAATGTGCCAAGAATTATAAAATTTGTATCAACCCATTCCAATTTGTAATTTTCCCTAATTAAATGTATTAGTGATGGCTTAAAATAATATTAAAATAATTTTTTTTCAAAAAATTTGAAATTTCACCAGTGGTTCAATAAACACCAAATACTAGCAATTATATAGCTAGAATATGTATATTTAATTTTATAATAAAGCTATTTGTATTTTGACTTTTTACAGAAAACCCCCTTATTTTACCGTTTTTTCGAAATTTCACCGAAACGATTTTCAAAACGTTACAATCTTCCCCGCTTAAAGAAATTCGGTCCCCGAATTTAAATTAAAACTTCCCCCAAATACTAAAATATTTTAGCCAAAACCATCAAATCACCGGGGCTCCGAAATCATAAATACATAAAACAAATCGTAGCGCAACGCATGCGCATGAAAAATGAGCATATAACTCAAATCAGAACTCCGTCAAGCATCCCGCAATCATCGGAGTCATGGGGAAGACATCAATACCAAATCCAAAGCAAAACCAATATGATATAACTCGAAACTATACATGTAAAATATATTCAGGTACTGTCCTCTGACTAGTCCTGCTCAGTATGAAAACACATAGCAATATCATAAAAACGTACTGCTCTATAAGAAAAATCAAACCCAAAATACGCGTATGAATACTACGCGCGTCTTGTGCGCACGGAAATCAAAATCCAAATAAGTGACATACATATGCACAGAAACAACATCTAAGTGCATCGGGTGTGCACGAAACATCTGTCGTAGGCAACATGTGTGCCTGATAGCAAAATCAGGTGTATCTGACATGCACGAAAAATCTCGATTTAGTGCATCTGGTGTACACCAAAATCACACTTCATAACATGCGCCCAACATGCGCGAAAATCCAAATCAGGTGCATCCATCGTGCACGAAATCATGAAATCCAATATCAAGTGCCGAACATGCGCAAAATCAAATCAGGTGCACAAGGTGCACAAAACAAATATCGAACATCACCATCGAAATCAAAGTCCAATGCATCTAAGTGCACAAAAGGCATATCACTGCACTGCAAGCATATATAAACTATACAGAGTGCAAGAACCAAATCGTGTGCGTGCATACGCACAAAATCAACTCAAATATCTAAAACCGTAAAATCACAAACATGTGAAACCCAAGCACGAAAATAATATCAAGTGCAACACTGTGCAAGGATCGTAAATCCTCAATCATCAAAATCAAATCGTTCGAATAAATCACCCAAAACATCGAAATCAATAATGGCGGCATAGTACCGCTCAAGCGCATCCTCTAAGAATCTCGGCCAACTGTCGCGGTCACTAGTGGGACGTCTTGTCGATGATCATGAACTCTGGCCTGCTGGTGTGCGTAACAATGACCACTCTTGGGTCAAGGTCTTCACTGGGAATTACTAATCTCTCGGTCCATCGGCTCATCGGCCTTGTCAGGTGTGCTAATGGGGATGATCCCGTTCTGGCACGTCTCTTGTCATCTCCTGGTCAATCGTCGCGACCACTCGTAAGACAGCATATCACTAGCGTCGGCCTCTGGCTCTCTGAATGTACGTGACACATCTGATCCTGGGTGCAAGTATCATTGCAGCAGTGTCCTGGAAGGAATCCTGCTCACGGTCTCTTCCACGTCTCGTCTCTGCCAACTGTCCGGAAGTCATCGTCCTTTCCTATATCTGCATCTTGCTCCGGAACGGCTGCATACCCATTGCGACTCCTTCTGGAAGGTATAACCAGTACTCTGCCTCGGCATGCGTATTGCATCTCTGATGTCGGCGGAGTGGAACGTCGTCTTATCCAGATCTTGTACGGACCTCTTTACTCCACTTTCTCTAATGTCGACTGCTTCGGACTCGTCTCATCGTGGCTACATGGACTGAGCTCCAACGGCTATCCTCGTATCGGGAGTCTCCCAAGAAATGCATCTCACCACCTAGCATCCGAATTAAGTCGAGCCATCCGATCGAGTCGTCAAAACTTCATAATCCCCCAAGAGCTCAACCTCTTGGGCACAGTTTAATAGTATCGAGTACACACCACAGCATCGGTGGTCCAGCCGTAGAAGGGCAAACCCAAGCCTCACTAATGGCGCCGCGGAACTGCCGCAAACCCTAAGGTTCAAAGGCTTTCACACGGTCATTAAGTCGAGTTAGGGTTTCATTCTTCTAGAGGGACCATAGAATTGCCTGCATGTCTTTCCGACTACTTTAAACTTAGAATAATAGGTTTCTGACATTCGATCGTCTGTGTTGACTCTCAACGTCTCCGCGTGAAGTCGTCTCTTGCTGGAATCAATCTATCTGATGACCTCTCATCGGGTAGGCTAACGAACCACATGTCCTAGTCATTCATCCTCGGGTGACTAGCGACCTTCTATCATCTCTTAGTACAACTTGTACTGCAATAGCTCTAACACCTGGGGCGATATCTCGTCGTTCACAGCAATAATTGGCTCACTCGTCTGCACGCTGAACAGTGCCTCAATCATCAGGAGTAAGCAATACACCAACAGTTATCAAAATCTGGCTGGCCTCTATCATTGGCTCTATCCTTTGGTACTGATCGGCACGTCCGAGAAATCTCATAAAGGCGATCCGCCAAACGCTCGTGGCGCGAAAACACAGTAAAAAGACACATCTCCGCAATCGTGTGTCGCTGGAATTACGCCCTGGTCAGTCCTCGTTCGTGACGAGCTCATGCTGACCGCAACTCTAGCCGTAGCTCTCCCTGCCCATAATCGTGGCAGCAAACCATAACTGGTACCGATGAGGCTAGATCGCCATGAATATAATACTGAGCAAAGAAATGTACATCCTAAGGCTTCTTAAGTGGAGTAGCATATCGTAAATATGCCGCGGAACATACCTACGGTACGTCACTCTACTTTAGTCACCTATTCCATCAACCAAGGGTCATCCTACGCTCCGAAGGTAAAACCTAACGCTCTGATACCAACTTTGTCACGACCCGAAAGTACGGAACAAGACCGGCACTTAAACTACAAACGTCTCGAGGCGTACGTAGTCTAAGTAAACCGAAAACCCAGAAATCCAAACCAAGAAAAGTAGTAGAGTGAAGGAAAACCAATTTAAAATCAAGTAGTTTTAATAGCATAAGCCGAGTTATGCGGTTTTAAAAACATCAAATATTTCCTGAAAATTTCAGCAGAGTCTCCTTTGTAAATACTGGCTCCCAAACGGGATACAACATGAATAGTATACGAAATCAATAAAAAGTCATCCCCAAGCGGGAGCTAGCTCTTCGTCAATCGACGGCCACAACCACACAAGCAATATAATATACAACGCCAAAGGTGAGGATCAAAATTCAAATAGAAACTCAAAACAACAAGAAATCCACAGAAATACAACGCGCGACTCTAAGGTCGAAAGAATAACATCACTGGTCCCTATCTCAAAAATAAAACATGTTTGGTTGATAGAACTTCTAGATACAACAGAATAATGATATACAAGATATATAATGGGGGTACGATACAAGTAAACCCACCTACTAGAAAATCACCCGAAGGAAACTACGCCCCCAAAGCCGTAATGAAACCTGTACGGCAAACCTGCAAGAAACTGGGGCACAACGGGGGTGAGTTGCCAACTCGTGAATAGAAAAACATCTACGGAAAGAAATCACATAAATAACGCAACCTAGGTCAAAGATCATAATATATCCTCAATTATATATATAACATGCAACCTATAACAAGGCTAGGGTAAATATTTAACCCGAGTGTAATCTCATGTGCCCGTGTCAGTGCCTCAGGTAGCAATATATCATATGAATGAGGTATGAATGCATAAAAACAGAATACATGTAAATGAAGAATCTGTTTTCAAAATTTAGTGAGATTTCCTTTGTATTTTTAAAATGAGGTATCATAATGAAATCAACATAAAACAGTGCCTAGCATCGGCACAAAACGTAATCCCAATATCTCGATATCTCTGTATCACAGTCTCTGTACCTCAATATCTCGAAATCTCAATGTCTCAATCACAATATCTAGGGCGCCGTCAGTCCAGACCGGCCCCTACCATCCATCTCAAGACCACGACGGTATCCTCCGGATATCCGATGCGTCGGGAAAAATCACCGGTAGGTAGTGCTCCCCTGCCAGGCACACATCGTCATCATCACGCGCTTCTTGCCCCGGGGTACCTTACCGGGTCCACCATGTACCCGAAACGGTTCATCCAACTCCTCGAATCGGGTCTCGAAATCCATCAGCAAACTCATGGTGGACGACTCATACATCATGGGAAAAACCGCGCTTTTCATTTAAAAAGAGAAAGAAGAAATTTGTATATGTTTTGCGGTTTTCCCCAAATCCGAATCCAAAACCTCAATAGCACGTAAAAAGTGAATATATGCATGAGAATCCATGAATGCGGCATAACAATGAATAACGGTATGCATGAAGCGACAGTAATAACTACAATATCTAAGCTGGCATATAAGGTAAGTACACTAATATCATGTCAAACTACTAGCTATCAAGCGAAGATAAACAATAATATTTTCTAGGGTGTGCGTGACATGGCAATTACCGATGAAGATGTGCGTGAGCCGGCAAGTAAGTGTACGTGGTACATACGCATCATCGGTAATGGTGCTGGTGTCCTAACAACATAATATCAACAATGCAATATGAAATAACAATGTAAGTATGCGATGCGGAGCGAGCAACCAAAATGAGCGGGAGCTAAATATTAAACAATGGTGCCATTTGAAATAACACGAATCATGAGGTTTTGAAAATAGGGGCTACGGTGTTTTTATGAAAAGATACGTCTTTTGAAATATCCGTAGGATCCCTTGGGCTGTCTTTTAAAATACCCATGATTCGTTAGTTTTGAAATAGGTAGGAGTCTAATCTAATCTAACAACTACACTAAACTATACGGCTGAACTAACAAGCTGAACTACAGGTAAGGAAACTGCCTATCATCTGAGTCGATACATATACATACCTGTATATGTATAGTCGGTGATCCTGCCTCAATAATATCACATCCGATACCATATCTATAATCAGGCATCCCAAGTCAAGAGTGCGGATCAATCATCAATATATAGCTCGTACGTAAATCCGTCGTACGGCATCCCCAAATCTGGGTACGGGTCAATATCATATTCCTCACACCATTCCTCTGGTATCCTCTTTATTCAAGATCATAGTCTAGGATACTGACCTATGTCTAGTACAATACTAATATCCTCAATATACTCATGATCTGACTACTGATCGACAATCTCGTACAAACCGATATCATTAGCACATACCATCATCAAGGGGTATACATCGCCCAATACGGTCTAGTATCAATATCCTAGCATATCATATCTTATATCACGATCATATGTTGACCATTTTATTAATAACACTATTCACCCGTATCGTCGTCCCGAGATCCGCTATAACACCAGGACGTAGCTCAAGTACGAATCCTGCCATATCACCGATATCACAACCACAAAACAAATCTCATCGACTCAGCTCAATCCCAAGTATCATCCTCAAATCCATATGTGAACACATAGTCCCACACCTATGTGAACACATAACTATAAAGAATCCCATGAGCGCATAAAAATAGGAATGTATGCAAGTATGTATGTGTGTATGTGTAGTGCAACACTACCCTAGGGTTCGCAACACTAAAATAATCCAACACACCAATATCCATCCTAAAGATCGTTATTAATCCTAAATAACATATAATAATTGTTGGTGTGTATACGCATCCGTATACACCACCACGGACTGCGGGGGTGCTATACGCCATCAACCCGACTTCTCCCCGTGGATATAAATCTACTCACCTGGTCCTCGCTAGCCGGTGCCGACGTCGCCACGCGCTTGCTTGTCGTCTCGAAGTCCACATGGGTTACCTACATATCATAACGTACCGTGTCGTATTAAAATCCGACTCATGACCCAAAACGACACGTGAATCACACATAGGTCAAAACCTATGGTTGCTTTCACAAATCAATCCAAAAACCCTCGAAGTCGGCGTACAAACGCCAAACCATCGAGAACAACCCAAACACTCTCATTTGCACATTCACGAACACTAATTATAATATAAAATGGGTTAAAATTCACAAAAACCCCAAACTCACTTTAAAAGCCATTTTTCCTAAAATCTAGCAAGCAATATTACCCGTTTTAGTACAAAACTCGACGTTTAAACAAATCTAGTGGCGATAATACATATTAAATATCTTAAATAAGTCATAAAAACAATTTCCATAATTTAATCCCAGTAAATTTTATTAACCCCAAAATTCTAGTTTACAATATACCCAAATTTTAACAATTTTATAGCAAAAATGCACAAACAACAATTTAGCTTGGATTTTCGTAAACTAAAAGCATTAAACCACTCAATATAATATTTATAATGACATGAAAACTTAATTATATTTAATCTAAAGCATTTAATAATTTTCCAAAAACCCTAGTTAGCAAAATAGCTTAATTAGACAAATTTTAAAATAAAGGTATTTGTATTTTGACTTTTTACAGAAAACTCCCTTATTTTACCGTTTTTTCGAAATTTCACCGAAAATATTTTCAAAACGTTACATATTTCCTTTTGGGAATTATGCGCTTGAGAAGCTGCATACCTATTGAATTAGGTTCGAATCAGATCACTGCCTACCATTCCATATGAGATATGGTATGGGAAGAGCCTGTCTCTTAAGTAAGTTAAGATTTGGGATTGTCCGGCCTATGTCTAAAGCAAAATCCGGACAAAATCGAGGCAAGATCAGTTCTGTAGAGCTGGAAAGGTTCCAGCTATACAAAACTGCAGTTGATGATTTGACAGAACCAAAGGATTCTATAGTCCCCGACGAACCTCTGCCTCTCCGCCAATCTGGTAGGGTTCCTCACCCGCCTGAGAGATACCTCGGTTTCTCGATGACAGTGGGAACGAGGAATGCATCATGAGATGATGAACCAAACTAGTTTCGAGCAGGCCATCAAGAGTGGGGACTCTGTAAGAATGGCTGGATGCTTAGCGATCTGAGATGGAATCCATATACACCAACAAAGTATGGACTTTGGTTGCTATATCTGAAGGGTTAAATCCCCATCAGGAGCAAGTATATCTTGAGAAGATTACTTGGTGTAGATGGAAAAGTTGAGACTTTCAAAGCTAGACTCGTTAAAGCTTTTCGTCATCGACCAAGCGTGGATAATGATGAAACCTTTTCAAATAGCTGTGCTTAAGTCCATCCAGATCCTACTTGCCACTGCTACATACCATAACTGCGATATCTGGTGGTTGGGTGCCATGACTACTTTTCTAAATATTGATTTAGAAGAGAACGTCTATAAGAACACAGCCAGAGGGCTTCGTAAACAGTGGGAGCAGCGGAAACGTGTGCAAGTTGCTTTACAGAATAAAGCAGGCATCGCGGAGTTGGAACATCTGTTTTGATGTGGTAGTCAAAGAGTTTGACTTCATCAAAATGGTAGATGAACCTTATATGTACAAAAGGGTAGTATGGAGTATGGTAATGATCCTCGTAGAGTACGTGGATGACATACTCTTGATAGGAAAGGAGTTTCCTGTTAGTTATATGTAT
This sequence comes from Agapanthus africanus, assembly GCA_030015575.1. Classification (NCBI taxonomy): domain Eukaryota; kingdom Viridiplantae; phylum Streptophyta; class Magnoliopsida; order Asparagales; family Amaryllidaceae; genus Agapanthus; species Agapanthus africanus. The sequence goes on along the minus strand of JASDDO010000029.1, from coordinate 237,690,018 downwards.
GCCCTAGAGGCCATTACTGTACATAGGATGTATATAGTAGTGGATGCTGGGACGTATATAGGAAGGACTTTCTTGCTCGACATGATAGTATGCTATCTGGTTACACTTTACCTTAACGTGTATACTGATTGTCTCTCTGTTACATGTTGGTAAAGCCCTTAGGATGTGTGCTTGACTACCTGGACTATGATGCGGATCATACTAGTGGGGACATGGTAGTCCATAAGTACATCCTTCAAAGTCCCTAGTCGTGGGTGTATCGAGACGGGGTATCGATATACCAGAGTAGACTAGCGTATACCTTCTCGACCCATACAGATGGGCGATGGATGATCCCATATCCATTGGTGTTTGACATCAGAGATGATGTACGGGTGCTCAGTAGAGACTGGGTACACTGGACGGACTCGCCGAGAACTCCCAGATGGTATTATACCTCACGTCAGATGGCAGTTCTCTGGTGACACTGGTACAGAGTAGTCTGTTGACCCGAGATCGTCATAGAGTCTTGTGTGGTTCCCACTGTGCTTTGATTTCCATCTTACCACGTCCAAGAGGGCGTGCAAAATGGTGGTTTTTGGGTACAGTCCCGAGTCACATGGAGGCAATGAGCGATAGGAGGGGATTCGTCTCTCCCGGTATAGGGGGTTGATGTTGCGCTGTGTTCGATTGGCTATAACAGGAAATCCCTGGCCAGGGTTGCTGAGATTTACTGGTAAGTGTTACCAGTAGTTTCTCGAACAGTTATAGACCTCATATCGACACGACTTATCGAGCTATTGGGGTCTGACGTTTACCACCCCTAGGCGAGATATGCGACATATCAGACGATCAGACCAGACTGTACGGTAGTGTTAGTGGTTGGATTCACTGGAGTGTGAGCGGGCTTGCTCATCGATCTTCAGATCGCTCAATACCCGGGTGGCCGTTACGTTTAGCAGACCGCTTGCGGCTTGTGGATGTTTGATATGATCATCATCCGCTGCCGGCGTATTGACGAGTCTTTAGAGTCCTACACAGAGGTTTCCTGGCTCAAGCGAAACGAAATAGGAGCGCATATGAGATATGTGCGGGACCGAGAATGATACCAGTATGTGATACTGTATTCGATTCTCGCGATATGTGACATTGATCGGTTATATGCGATATAGCCGGGTTATCGTATCAAGTGTTGATTCGATAAGTTGTTACTGTTGATATTAGTCGGTTATATGCGATATGACCGGATCATTAAATCAAGTGTTGATTTAATGATTTAATGCATAATTATATATTTGATATATTTGTTAGTGTATATGCCCTAGAGGCCATTACTGTATCATACTAGTTTGTATATTACTTAATGGATGCTTGGGATATTCACCTTGTATATACAATCTTGCTCAAAATAGTAGTATGCTACTTGGTTTGTTTCTACTTCAATGTGTACTTGTGTTTATTTCAGTATATCACTTATACGCATTAGTGGAGCCCTTAGGATCTTTGCTTGATTACCAGCGTTGTGATGGCAGTCACACTAGTGGGGGCTGGGTAATCTATAAGCACATCCTTATACAGGTCCCTAGTCGCAGGACTATCGAGACAGGGCATCGATACTCCGGAGTAGACTAGCGTATGCGCTTCTCATCCCAGTGTGGGAGATGGTCTGTCCCACAGCCATCAGTACGTCGTACTGGAGATAGTATACGGGTGCTCGTTGGGTTACGAGTACACTGGACAGGACTCGTCGGGAACTGACAGGTTGATATTATACCTATCGTCAGTTATCAGTTCCCAGGTGACATGAGTACAGCTTAGTCCGCTGACTTGACACTGGCACTTCGCCTCAAGTGTGTTCCCACTGCACTTTGATCACTACCCTACCACGGCTCAAAGGAGTCGTGCAAACGGGTGGTGGTTGGGTGCAGTCCCGAAGCACTTGGAGGCAGTGACGGTTAGACAGGATTCGTCTCTCCCGGTATTGGGGGTTGACATCGCGCTGTGTCTAGGAGAGCCATTACACGAGTAGTCCCTGGCCAGGGCAAACGAGATATACTGGTAGGTTTCCAGTGTTATCTCAGGGTGTTTTGGGCTTCGCTCCGGCACGACTTGTACCGCTATTGGGGGACTGACGTTTACCACCCCCTAGGCCCGCCATGCGATGTATCAGACGAACAGACCGGACTGTACGGAGACTGTCACATTCAGACTCAGTAGGAGTTCAGATGGGGTTTCACCTCGTCAGCCTTCTTGTCGGCATCTACCTGGGGACCGTTACGCACAGCTAGTGCCGCTTGCGGTCTGTGGTTAAACCCACTGCCAGCGTAGTGTCGAGTCTTTAGAGTCCCACACAGAGGGTATTCGCCTCTGGGCAAAACAGAGTAGAGGTCGCATGGTTTTGCGACAGGGTTCGTTCTCATCCGCGCACTTGTGCACGTTTGGAGTCCGGACGGATTATACTGGCAGGCTCTGGTTTGAGCCAGATACTGGTATATGTTTTGGGGTTGCTTTTATATCTTGGTATTCTTGTTTTTCGGAACGAGAATGCAGGTGTGTATGCACAGTTGATTGAGGAGGAGAATGAGGTTTTTCATTAGGGTTTCGGAACGGGTGCGTATGCACAGTTGACAGTCTTCTTTTTCCAAACCCTAATGGATTTATTTATTATCTATTAATAATAATAATTAAATGAGAATTATGTTATGGTTGTTCTTTGTTGACTTGTTGACCTTGGTTGACTTGTTGACCATTGACCACTTTCATGCCTTGAAAGTCTTCCTTGATTCATGCTTACTTTTTATTAAATGAAGCATGGTTGTGGTCATTCCAAACACTACCATCAACTATTCTCATTTTCAATTATTATCATTTAGATAATATTATTCTTTTGCATTATGGTTGCAAGAAGAGAAAATAATAGCTCATTCTATCATTCTCATTCTCTCTCCTCTCTTCATCTTCTTCTTCCTCTAGTAAAGAGAAACCTTCTCATGAGTTGAGAATCCTTCTCTTTAAAAACAAAAGCAAACCCTAGTCACTCTCTACTCACCCTAGGATCAAAGGATTAGCAAGCCGGAGATTCTAGTTCACTCCAAGTCCGAGAAAGAGCCCAAGGTTGAACCCTCGAGGTGGATCCATCTTCGACGGAAGAAGGCGACAAAAGAGAACCATCAACCTCTACAAGATTTCAAGAAGAAGGAGTTCAAGTTTAGGTATAACCCTCATCCGAGTAGCTAACTCCTTTTAGCGTAATTGCTAGTTTAGTTTAGACACGATCCCGACCTTGTTTAGTCCATGTTGCCTCTTGCACTAAAAATTTGATTTTTATACCGTTTCCGCCTCCCCGTAAGAACCGGGGGTCGCAATATGGACTTACAGTGGTATCAGAGCCTAACTAAACTTAAACTAGCTTGGTAGTGAAGTGTAACGAAGTTCGGAAACAAAAAATCACAAAACCGGAGAAATCACAAAACCTGAGTTTCTGTTGAAAATTTTTTGGCTCAAAATGAAAAAATTTATACATGTAAATTCGGCTCAGGCTTTTGTGTGAACACCCAAGAAAAACGATACAGTAACTCGTCCAAACCGCCGCCCATCCGCCGCATAAACTATGTATTTGCCGCGGAACCGCCGCGTTTTGTCGTGTTCTCTGCATCGTTTTTCGTGCAGTGTGTGTCTGTGTTGGTTTTAGGATTTTTAAAATATATTATATGTGCCCAGATTTTGCAGAAAAGAAATTTCCTTTTGGGGTCCTATAATTCCGTATTTTTTTCCGAACTTCACTACACTTTGACTATGATGGTTATATCTGTGATGTTTGCTTGTATTGAACGTCGGCTAATCGCTATAAGACGATTAGTCGGGGTTATACAAGATCTGTAATGTGCTGGAATGTGTATATAAATATGTTGGATTGTCGCGGGTGAATAGCCGGGGGTTGTGAGACGAGAGTTTTCTTTTCTTGCAATTCATTGTAAATGTAAATTGATGTAATTATATTATTTGTTTGGCCGCACAACCGGGTCGGGGTTGTAGCCGTCATTGTATAATTCTTTTTACTGTTTTTGGTCCTAGGATAGACCCATGGAGGGGTGCACAAACTACCGAGGACTTGGCGGGTAGTTTGCCGCACCCGTAGGGGTCTTGGGTGGGGATTTGGCTATTCACCGCGACCGTGTTATCTGTTTTTTGTTACAGGCTCGTACAAATTACAGATTGCTAGTATATCCAATGTATTTATCTGTGATCTGAAATGTCTATCATTGCTTTCTATTTAGGCGTTGCTTATGTTTTACAGACGCGCTAGCCCAGCCCCCGCTCTGTCGTTAGTTAAGTAACCTAACGGGTAATGACGGGGCCCCGTGGCGAATGCGAATGGCATAAGCGTACGTCATATTTTGGTTGTTTTCTGCAATGGTAGGATTAAATGATGGGACGCATTAAAAGTACTAATGCAAGAATATCACGCATTAAAAGAACTAATGCAAGATAATAAACCAAGTTTAAGTCGATGGAACACTTTCGAAAAACCACTCGGTTCTTTTCAAAACTAACTTTTAAATGCGGAGATTGAGCCACTCCTTCTAAAAGCTATCTCGTTCCATCGATTAAATCAAGTTCACTACGTTCACGGTTTCGCCAAAACCATTCGTAGCCCTCCGTCGCTTCGCATGAATAGGCAATAGTATTCAAGCTATGTATTTTGGCCAAAGTCAAGGCATAGTGATTGGTAGCTATTGGGTGTTCATGTGTAGCATAGATAGATGCGTTGGTTTGGGACAGTCGTGCTGCCATTTTGGCCAAAGTCAAGGGTAGATACGGATGGATCCAAATTAACCTGGATAGTGACGGGCAGAACTTGACATGTGACTTATGATATTTTGGCCAAAGTCAAGGTCATAAGAGCATGGGGCAAAAATCCACATCGGGAGTTTCATAAGTACTGAAACTTGCTAGATTTGCATACCATTTGGAGTGTGGTGATTCTGGTAGGATTCCTTCAGTTTCGTCACGCGATGATATTTGGATCCCGATCCTACTGTGAGTATATGCTACTCCTCGGGAAATTTCTCACTTAACGATCAATGCTATAAACCTAGTAGGTGCCTAGAAAGGTGTTAGCGGGGTTACGCCCCCAGGGAAAAGAGGTTCTTTAATTAAGGAACTTCGCGAAAGCGTTGGAAAACCTCCCTCGAAGTACCGACACCGGCCTGGCTGAACGGTTAAGCAAGTATTGTACGGTGGGATTGATCCTGACTAATTCTTCCTTTATGGTTTGAGGAGGGATTCGAGAAACAGTGGGAGCCATCCTGTTTAGACAAACTAAAAACCACTCTAAACTTGCAAGAGCATCATGCTGAGTGTTTCTTCTTCTCTCTCCTAATTGCAGCGACCAATCAACATGACTGGACTTAAGTTACTCCTAGATAAAAACAAGCTGACAGGACCAAACTACAAAGATTGGCTCAGGAATGTCAAGATAGCAATCACTTATGACAAGCTGGGGTATCTTCTTACCACCAAAGCTCCCCCTGTCCCTGGTCCAACTTCCAGCGTCGCGGATAAGGAAATCCGCAAGACTTGGGAGATTGATAGCGCGAAGGCCAAGTGCCTCCTGCTTGCCTCGATGGACAACGAACATCAGAGGAGGCATGAGAATATGGACATGGAGTCCATATTGCTCCATACAAAAGAACTGTATGGAGAGCAATCACGTATCGCAAGATACGAAGCGTCGAAAAAGTTGTTTTCGACAAAGATGGCCGTCGGATCATCAGTAGCCGAGCACGTGCTAAAGATGATCGGCTACATTGAGGAGCTCGCTGACCTAGGGATCACATTAGAGAGTGAGCTATATACGGATATAGTTCTCCAGTCCCTTCCTTCCACTTACGCCCAGTTTATACTGAACTTCAACCTACAAGAAAAAGAGGTTGAACTATCAGAGCTCCTCAACATGCTGAGGAGCGCAGAGGGCACCCTACAGAAAAGTAGGGATACATCCACTTTGTTTGTAGGAGGATCATCTTCTTCTAGGTCCAAGGCGAAAGCCAAGGGAAAGAAGAAGAAGGCCCCCGCCAAACCAAGGGGCGGTGTTAGTAAAGTGGATACGAAGGGAAAAGGGAAAGCAACAAAGATAGCGGGGAAGCTTGTGGATAAGGAAGAATGCTTCTTTTGTCATAAGAAAGGACACTGGAAGAATGATTGCAGGGCCTGGAAGGCCAGAACACAGGAATTGAAGCAGGTTGCAGCTTCAGCTTCAGGTGTGTATGTTATTGAAAACTGTCTTTCAATAAACTCTACTTCCTGGGTATTGGATACCGGATCAGGATCTCATATCTGTAATTCTTTGCAGGCGTTGAGAAACCGTAGGGATTTGAAGGCAGGTGACATGACCCTCAGAGTTGCGAACGGAGCTAGCATGGATGCTAAAGCCGTGGGGGACTATCACCTGGGAATGTCAGATGGACATGTTTTGGTTTTGCGTAATTGCTTTTTTGTACCCAACGCAACTTGTAATATCATTTCTGTATCTTTAGTTTCTAAAGAAGGTTATGAATTTGCGTTTGTAAGTAATGTTGTAAACATTCACCTTAATCAAGTATTGATTGGGTCAGGTACTCTGAGTAATGGTATATACGTGTTAAACCAACCACAGATTTTCAATGTCCAGAATACACACAAAAGAAAGTCTCCAGAAATAAATCAGACTTTCTTATGGCATTGTAGATTGGGTCACATCAATGAGAGAAGGTTGACTAAGTTGCATACAGAAGGATATTTGAATGCGTTCGAATATCAATCATATGCCACTTGTCAATCTTGTCTCAAAGGAAAGATGACAAAGACTCCGTTTACTGGACATGGAGTAAGAGCGAGCGAGCTCTTGGGACTCGTACACAGTGACGTGTGCGGTCCAATGTCTACACATGCCCGAAGCGGACATTCTTACTTCATTACTTTTACGGATGACTTCTCAAGGTACGGTTATGTCTTCTTAATGAAACATAAGTCCGAGGCCTTTGGAAAATTCCAGGAGTATAAGAATGAAGTAGAGAAACAGACCGGCAAAAGTATTAAGATTCTAAGATCGGATCGAGGTGGAGAATACTTAAGTGCCGAATTCCTGGACTATTTAAAAGAGAACGGAATTCTCTCTCAGCTTACTCCTCCATACACCCCGCAACATAACGGTGTATCGGAGAGACGGAACCGCACCCTATTGGATATGGTGCGGTCCATGATGAGTAACGCTGAGTTACCGCGATCATTCTGGGGGTATGCACTAGAATCAGCCGCATACCTTTTGAACCGAGTTCCCACTAAGACTGTGCCTACCACGCCATTTGAGATGTGGTGTGGGAAGAGACCCCATCTTAATCACATTAAGATATGGGGAAGTCCAGCTTTTGTCAAAAAGCAGCATGCGGACAAGCTCGAGGCACGCTCAGTACTGTGCAAGTTTGTGGGATATCCAAAGAATTCCAAGGGATATTTCTTCTACTGTGAAGAGGAACAAAAAGTTCTTGTTTCTCGTCATGCCCACTTTCTAGAACACCAGTTCATAGAAAAAGAAATAAGTGGGAGCGCAGTAGAGCTGGAAGAAATTCCAGAACCACAGACTGTTACTGAAAGTTTGGTGGAACCAGAAGGTTCAACAGAACAGGACATTCCTACGCCGCTCCGCAGGAGTAGTAGGCAGTCTCATCCGCCCGAGAGATACTACGGTTTTCTCATAGACGGGGATCGAGAGGATTGCATCATAGATTATGATGAGCCTACTAGCTTCCAGCAGGCCGTTCAGAGCGTTGACTCAGTGAAATGGCTGGATGCAATGCGGACCGAAATGGAGTCCATGTACACCAACAAGGTATGGACGTTGGACATTGCTCCAGACGGGGTAAAACCCGTAGGATGCAAGTGGATCTTCAAAAGGAAGATTGGTGTAGATGGACAGGTTGAGACCTATAAAGCTAGGCTGGTAGCAAAGGGTTTTCGTCAAAGACCTGGCTTGGACTACGACGAAACCTTTTCTCCAGTAGCCATGCTGAAATCCATTCGGATCCTTCTTGCCATTGCTGCCTTCCACGATTATGAGATCTGGCAAATGGACGTAAAGACAGCTTTTCTAAATGGAAATTTAGAGGAGTGTGTCTATATGGATCAGCCAGAGGGTTTCATTCAGAGTGGGAGCAGCGGAAAGGTGTGCAAGTTGCTTAAGTCCATTTATGGACTAAAGCAGGCATCGCGGAGCTGGAACATCTGTTTTGATGAGACAGTCAAAGAATTTGGCTTTATCAAAAATCCAGATGAACCATGCATCTATAGTAGATTTGTAGCGAGAACTGTAGTATTCCTCGTTTTATACGTGGATGACATTCTCTTAATAGGAAATGACATTCCTATGCTACAATCTGTCAAGGGATTCTTGTCACAAAGGTTCTCCATGAAAGACCTGGGTGATGCCTCATACATCCTGGGGATCCGGATCCATCGTGATAGATCCAAGAGGATATTGGGACTTTCTCAGTCCAGGTACATCGACACCATAGTGAAAAGATTCAGTATGGAAGATTCCAAGCGCGGTAACCTACCGGCTTGTCACGGGATCACCCTCTCTAAAGAGATGTCTCCCAAGACTGATTTGGAGAGGGATCGCATGTCTATTATACCCTACGCTTCTGCGGTAGGCTCTATAATGTATGCGATGTTGTGTACCAGACCGGATGTAGCTTATGCACTGAGTGTAGTAAGCCGGTATCAGTCAAACCCTGGGGAGAAACATTGGATAGCAGTAAAGAACATTCTCAAGTACCTGAGAAGGACTAAGGAGATGTTCTTGGTGTATGGCGCAAAAGACCTCCAGATCGAGGCCTTTGCTGACTCCAGCTTCCAGAGTGACAAGGATGATTCCAAGTCCATGTCGGGTTTTGTCTTCACCCTCAATGGAGGGGCGGTGTGTTGGAAGAGTTCCAAACAGGAAACCGTTGCAGACTCGACGATGGAAGCGGAATACATCGCTGCATCTGATGCCGCAAAAGAAGCTGTCTGGATGAGGAAGTTCTTGAAAGAACTTCAGGTGGTTCCGTCCATTGTTGACCCAATACCTCTGTATTGCGACAACAACGGGGCTATAGCTTTAGCGAAGGAACCCAGGTCCCATCAGAGATCCAGGCACATCTTGAGGCGGTATCACCTGATCAGGGAGATCGTGGATCGCAAGGAGATCGAGGTTCGGAGGGTTGCTTCAGAAGAGAACACTGCAGATCCATTCACCAAGGCCCTACCCCAGACTCAGTTCGAGCGGCTGATCGAGATGATAGGTCTTCGATACGCCAGTACATGGCCTTAGTGCAAGTGGGAGATTGTTAGTGTATATGCCCTAGAGGCCATTACTGTATCATACTAGTTTGTATATTACTTAATGGATGCTTGGGATATTCACCTTGTATATACAATCTTGCTCAAAATAGTAGTATGCTACTTGGTTTGTTTCTACTTCAATGTGTACTTGTGTTTATTTCAGTATATCACTTATACGCATTAGTGGAGCCCTTAGGATCTTTGCTTGATTACCAGCGTTGTGATGGCAGTCACACTAGTGGGGGCTGGGTAATCTATAAGCACATCCTTATACAGGTCCCTAGTCGCAGGACTATCGAGACAGGGCATCGATACTCCGGAGTAGACTAGCGTATGCGCTTCTCATCCCAGTGTGGGAGATGGTCTGTCCCACAGCCATCAGTACGTCGTACTGGAGATAGTATACGGGTGCTCGTTGGGTTACGAGTACACTGGACAGGACTCGTCGGGAACTGACAGGTTGATATTATACCTATCGTCAGTTATCAGTTCCCAGGTGACATGAGTACAGCTTAGTCCGCTGACTTGACACTGGCACTTCGCCTCAAGTGTGTTCCCACTGCACTTTGATCACTACCCTACCACGGCTCAAAGGAGTCGTGCAAACGGGTGGTGGTTGGGTGCAGTCCCGAAGCACTTGGAGGCAGTGACGGTTAGACAGGATTCGTCTCTCCCGGTATTGGGGGTTGACATCGCGCTGTGTCTAGGAGAGCCATTACACGAGTAGTCCCTGGCCAGGGCAAACGAGATATACTGGTAGGTTTCCAGTGTTATCTCAGGGTGTTTTGGGCTTCGCTCCGGCACGACTTGTACCGCTATTGGGGGACTGACGTTTACCACCCCCTAGGCCCGCCATGCGATGTATCAGACGAACAGACCGGACTGTACGGAGACTGTCACATTCAGACTCAGTAGGAGTTCAGATGGGGTTTCACCTCGTCAGCCTTCTTGTCGGCATCTACCTGGGGACCGTTACGCACAGCTAGTGCCGCTTGCGGTCTGTGGTTAAACCCACTGCCAGCGTAGTGTCGAGTCTTTAGAGTCCCACACAGAGGGTATTCGCCTCTGGGCAAAACAGAGTAGAGGTCGCATGGTTTTGCGACAGGGTTCGTTCTCATCCGCGCACTTGTGCACGTTTGGAGTCCGGACGGATTATACTGGCAGGCTCTGGTTTGAGCCAGATACTGGTATATGTTTTGGGGTTGCTTTTATATCTTGGTATTCTTGTTTTTCGGAACGAGAATGCAGGTGTGTATGCACAGTTGATTGAGGAGGAGAATGAGGTTTTTCATTAGGGTTTCGGAACGGGTGCGTATGCACAGTTGACAGTCTTCTTTTTCCAAACCCTAATGGATTTATTTATTATCTATTAATAATAATAATTAAATGAGAATTATGTTATGGTTGTTCTTTGTTGACTTGTTGACCTTGGTTGACTTGTTGACCATTGACCACTTTCATGCCTTGAAAGTCTTCCTTGATTCATGCTTACTTTTTATTAAATGAAGCATGGTTGTGGTCATTCCAAACACTACCATCAACTATTCTCATTTTCAATTATTATCATTTAGATAATATTATTCTTTTGCATTATGGTTGCAAGAAGAGAAAATAATAGCTCATTCTATCATTCTCATTCTCTCTCCTCTCTTCATCTTCTTCTTCCTCTAGTAAAGAGAAACCTTCTCATGAGTTGAGAATCCTTCTCTTTAAAAACAAAAGCAAACCCTAGTCACTCTCTACTCACCCTAGGATCAAAGGATTAGCAAGCCGGAGATTCTAGTTCACTCCAAGTCCGAGAAAGAGCCCAAGGTTGAACCCTCGAGGTGGATCCATCTTCGACGGAAGAAGGAGACAAAAGAGAACCATCAACCTCTACAAGATTTCAAGAAGAAGGAGTTCAAGTTTAGGTATAACCCTCATCCGAGTAGCTAACTCCTTTTAGCGTAATTGCTAGTTTAGTTTAGACACGATCCCGACCTTGTTTAGTCCATGTTGCCTCTTGCACTAAAAATTTGATTTTTATACCGTTTCCGCCTCCCCGTAAGAACCGGGGGTCGCAATATGGACTTACAATATTACTTTGCATTAACTAGTATCGGTTCACTTTAAATGGATTTTCTCACTCGGGTGTGCACATTTCATATGCGATATGATTTGTGCACTTGCTTGTATCATGTTTGATGGTGCATGCCCTTTTTGTTAAGTGTATAGAATTAAACCTTGGTTAATGGAATGGTTAGGGTTTACTATTTGATTATTCATTTTATTCATTTGTTTATTTCTTTTTGGAAAAGAAAAAATTGCATGATAAAATGGTGGCATTTTTGTTTCATTCATGAAGCTTCATGAATACTTTGACCATTGCAACCATTTTGTCATCTTGTTAAACCTAACCATTCACTAACCATGATCAATTCTCTACATTAAACCATGGTTACTATTATGATAAGGATGGGTTTTCTTTTCTTATGAAAAACAATTCTTATCATAACAATATTCATCTTCTTCATCTTCTTCTTCATTGAAGAAGCTTGAGGTCATCAATGGTGGATTGATGATTTGAGTGAGAAATCCAATTCTAAAGTCTACCCACTTCCTATTTCTTCATCCTCTACCTCTTGCCAAGTAGTAGAGTGTGTTTCCTTCACAAGTTTCTTGACTTGGTGAAGTGAGAGCTTGATCTTGCGATGCTTCGACGTAGATCATCTTCGGCATGGACATCGACGACCTAGCTCGCTTATTCTCCGATGAAGTCGACGCTAGAGCCCGGATTCTTTTTGGACAGCGGAGAGGACTTCGTTACGGAGCTATGGAGGTGGAGCACCGGATCTACAAAGGTTGTATTTCCGATTCTCATAGTTAAGTGTTAACTAGTTAGCTTTTTCGCCTAGTTTTCTAGCAAACGATCCGTAGTCGGGTCTCTCGGCACCTAGATTTTTTGAATTTGGCATGTTCGATGCCTTGTGAGACCTCACTAGTGTGCCTAGGAACCCTACAGTGGTATCAGAGCCTAGCTAGAGCCTTAGGCGAAGTCCAGACGGAATTTGAAGTCCGAACGAACCCGGAACCCCAAACTAAACTTGCTCTCTGTACTTTTTTCAAAACAGTGCATTTTTCCATATTAAAAATATTCAGTAAAATCAGCAGGAAATTCTAAGGGATACTGCAAAATTCGTATGCCTGATTCCACCAAAGCGCCGCGTTTCCGCGGCACGAGCATGGCTCGTGCGGCGGAACCGCGGCCGTTTTGTCGTTTGTGGCATCCAAATTTGTACAGTTATTCATAATATGCTGTGCCGGTTTTCCTGGGTATTTTTGATATTTTTTCAAGAGTTGAATTTTCTGCAGTTGTTTTGGGGATTCGGTGTTTCGATCGGGGTATCAAATTTTGTCTGTGTGGCTTTCCGGATAAATTTTAGAATATGTTAAAAAGTTCGACCGGATATAAATACCCAATTTTTCCCCTGTCGGGAAATTTCCAAGTGTTAGATTTTTCCCTAATTTAACGACGTTCTAAGTAGTGCAAGTAACGCGATGGTCCCTCTAGAAGACAACAAACCTTAACTCGATTATGTGACCGTCTTGAACTGCCCTTTGAACCTTCGGGTTTGGGGCGGTACGGCGTGCCACATGTGAGGCGTTGGCTTGACCCTTCTACGGCTGGACCGTCGGTACTGAGGCACGAACTGAATGTTGTAGACTTATTTCATGTGTTGATCTGTATCGGGAAAACTTGGGTGTTCGATTGTTCGATCGGAAAGTTTGACATTTTCTATTTATCCGGAATGGGATACAATAATTGGAATTCACAATAAGTTATGAGATAACTGAATGAATGTTATAAACACAGCACTTTAGTCTCACTTGATCGGTTGCCACGGAATTTTGATGTGATCAAAAGTCCGTCGCAATCACGTAGCGTACGCGGATACTCGCCGGGTAAACTTAATAGACAGCCTCACCCCATAGCCCCGACCAAGTGACTGTAGGAGAACCCCGTCACCGAAAGCATCCGTTCGGGTGCTCGCGGTAGCGGTGTTCCGCCTTGGTGCACTTCGTCGACGGTATCGGGGGTGCAGTCGTCTACTGAAGTTTGCGACGAGCATTCGATCAGGATGTCGGGAATCTTGTTGAATTGCCCGACTTGATATTGAAAAGTGTTTTCGATTTTAAGACTAAAATGCGGGGTTTATAATTGTTAGGCATGCGATGTCTAAGGAATTCATTTGATTAGGCATGCGATGTCTATGCAGGTTGCGGATTCCAACTGTTGTAGTTTTACACTTTCTTTTCTGTGACCGTAAGTGTAATATGCGATATCGCCGGTTTCGTTGCTATATGTCAACGACAATTGGGATGGATATATTTACGTACGTTGATGACATGTGATGTTATGTGTTGCTGGATATGTTATATTGGATCGTCGTGTTTGAATAGCCGGGTTTTTTTATGTGAGATGAGTGTTTTTCATTTTCATTCATGTAAAAACTTGTATGTAATATTCTTTTATTGGGGCACTTCCAGGTAGCGGAAGTTGTCACCTCTTGTATATTATTTACTATTCCGCACTAGGATAGACCCAAGGAGGAGGGCACAAGTAACCGGGTTCTGGAGTCCAGTGGGAGACCAACTCGAGGAGTCGAGTCCGGGTCTCCTAACTCTAGAATTGGTAGGGTTGCTTGCCGCTCTCGTAGTGGTCTAGGGGTGTGGGTTTGGCTATTCATCACGACCGTGGAATCCGTGTTTTATACTGGCTCGTATTAAAAACACGGACGTCCTAGTATATCCAATATTTCATATGATTCTTCTGCTGCGATATCTGTGATGTGATCATGTGATGTTCTGTGATAGATACAGTATATAGTATATATGATATATTATATAGGCGTTACTTATGTTTTACACCCGCGCTAGCCCTGCCCCGCTCTGCCGTTAGTTACCTAACCTAACGGTGCATGAGGGGACATCGAGGCGAATGCGGATGGCATAAGTGTACGTCGTATTTATCTGTGATGTTTAGGTAACTTAAATGATGGGACTTCATTAATGTGATTAATGAAATAAAAGAAACCTAAGATGTTGTAGAATCGAATTTCAAAATAAAACAGGTAGCTACAGTTCTTGCTTTGCACAGCGGTATATGAGATATATCCTGCACCTTATTCGATGAGGAAAGGACCGAGATCCCTTCACCGGGAGTGACTCCTTTAGTAATAACTGGCAGATGCTACACACTCGGTTTGTCTTTTGATTGCTTTTAAGTGTTTTTGCTTTGCATAGTGATATATATGGTATATCCCGCACCTCATTCGACGAGGAAAGGACCGACGATCCCTTCACCGGGAGTGACTCCTTTAGCAAAACTAGAAAAGCCTCAAAAGCACTCCATTTTTAAAATCATTTGATTCTACAACGATATAAAGTTCATTACGCAAAAGGTTTTCTTAAAAACCTGTCGTAGCCCTCCGTCATTTCAGATAGGTAATAGTTAGTATTCGTGCTGCGTTTGTTGACTCAGTCAAGGCGTAGTGTGCGGTAGCTGATTATTGCTTATCTGCAAAGCATATGATGCGATTGGATTAGGGTAGTCGTGCGGCCTTGTTGACTCAGTCAAGGGTCGTGCGGGTGGGTTTAATTCAATCGAGAAATGACGGGTTGAACTTTACTTGCGGTCTATGGTTTGTTGACTCAGTCAAGGTCATAGATCGCATGGGGCAAAATATTATCGGGAATTTCAAGTGTTGAAATTTGCAATGAGATTGCATACCTTCTATGAGATAGTTGGATCCCGATACCCGCTGCGAGTAAGTGTTACTCCTGGGAGAGTTTTATACATTACAATTAGCCGATCAAGTAGGTGTCTAGAAAGGTGTCAACGGGGTTACGCCTCTAGGAAAACGAGGTTTACATTAATTAGGTTCGTGCGAAAGCACGAGGGACCTCCCTCAAAGTACCGACACTGGCCTGGCTGAAAGATTGGCGAACTTGTAGTGTGTAATTAATCCCGGCTAGTCTTTCCTTTTAGGGTTTGAAGGAAGATTTGATAAAAAGCAGTGGGAGCCATCCTGATTAGGTAAAATAATAACCAATCTATTCTTGCAAGAGCACACGCTGAGTGTTTTCTTCTCTCTCTCTCCAGGTAGCGACCATATCACGCCTTAATCAAGATAATAATATGGATGTATTGACCGAACCCTCTTGTTATACTGAGCTGGGGAACGTTGGTCCCGCTCCAACTTATAATTGTTATAAGACCGAGCAGGAAATTGGGGAATACCAGATTTCCCGTGCCACCCAAACGAAGAGAGTGCATGCTGATGCATCATCTTCGGGTGTGTTCGTTATAAAGAACTGTTTCTCAGTATCCTCTGCGTCCTGGGTATTTGATACCAGATCAGGATCCCAGATATGTAATCTGTTACATAGGGCTACAGAAAGGTAGAGAACTGAGAACAGGTGATAAGTTTCATGAGGCAGAAAACGGGGCAAGTGTTGCAGCCAAGTCTGTTGGTCACTGTCACCCTGTATTACCAATACATTGATTCTGAACGAATGTTATTAGATACCGAACCTGATATACAAAATCATATCAGTCTCTTTATTACTAAAGAAAGGATATAATTTTGTATTGTTGGATAATGTTTTGAACATTTCCTATATCAAAAGTTGATCGGTTCAGGCACGTTATCTAAAAGCATTGATGTTCTAAATCAAACTACAGTTCTTAGTATACGGAACACACACAAGAGGAAGAGTTCAGAATTGAACGATTCCTTCTTGAGGCATTGTAGACTAGGTCACATCAATGCGACCCGACTGGCTGAAGTTACATTTTAGATGCATATTTAAATCAGTTTGAATTTACATCTTGTGAAACTTGCCAGTCATGTCACAAAGATTAGATGACCATAGCCCTGTTTATTGGAAACAGAGAAAGAGTTAGTGAACTCTTGGGATGATACATGTTGATGTATGTAGGTCCCCAGTCTACACATGCCAAGACCGGTTCTTAATACTTCATTACATTCTCTGATGATCTTTCGAGATTCAGACCTATGTTCCTGTTGAAACACAAATCCGAACCTTTTGAGATATTCACAGAATATAAGATAGAAGTAGAGAACCAAT
Organism: Agapanthus africanus; assembly: GCA_030015575.1. Lineage (NCBI taxonomy): Eukaryota > Viridiplantae > Streptophyta > Magnoliopsida > Asparagales > Amaryllidaceae > Agapanthus > Agapanthus africanus. The sequence goes on along the minus strand of JASDDO010000029.1, from coordinate 237,673,545 downwards.
ACGGGTATAAGTATTATGTCCTATGATGAGATCAAGGAGGAGAATACTTGTGCACGGAAATCCTGGATTATTCTAAAGGAGAATGAGTTTCTCTCTCAGCATTACTCCTCTGAATACACCATAGCACGATGGTATATCAGGGCGGAGCAGATACACCCTATTTGATATAGTGTGCTCTATGATGAGTACTACTGAGTTACCTATTTCCTTTTGGGAGTTGTGCACTTAAGAAGCTGCATACCTTTTGAATAGGGTTCCAATCAAATCAATTGCCTACCACTTCATATGTGATATGGAAGGGGAAGAGCCCATATCTTAAGTTAGTTAAGATTTAGGGTTGTCCGGCCTATGTCTAAAAGCAAAATCCGGACAAGCTCGAGGCAAGGTCTGTTATGTAGAACTGGAAATGTTCCAGCTATACAAACTGCAGCAGATGATTTGATAGAACCAAAGGATTCAATAGTTACCAACGAACCTCGGCCTCTCCGCCGATCTAGTAGAGTTCCTCACCCACCTGAGAGATATTTCGGTTTCTCTATGACAGTGGGAGCGAGGATTGCATCATGAGATGATGACCCAACTAGTTTCGAGCTGGCCATCAGGAGTAAGACTCTGTAAGAATGGCTGGATGCTTAGCGATCTGAGATGGAATCCATGTACACCAACAAAGTATGGACTTTGGTTGCAATATCTGAAGGGTTAAATCCCCATCAGGAGCAAGTATATCTTGAGAAGATTACTTGGTGTAAATGGAAAAGTTAAGACTTTCAAAGCTAGACTTGTTAAAGGTTTTCGTCATCGACCAGGCGTGGATAATGATGAAACCTTTTCCAGTACCTATGCTTAAGTCCATCTAGATCCTACTTGCCACGGCTACATACCATGACTGCGATATCTGGTGGTTGGGTGTCTTGACTGCTTTTCTAAATGATGATTTAGAAGAGAGCGTTTATAAGTACACAGCCAGAGGGCTTCATAGACAGTGGGAGCAGCGGAAATGTGTGCAAGATGCTTTATTTGATAAAGCAGGCATCGCGGAGTTGTAACATCTGTTTTGATGAATTAGTCAAAGAAGTTGACATCATCAAAATGGTAGATGAACCTTGTATAAACAAAAAGGTAGTAGGGAGTATGGTGACGATCCTCGTAGAGTACATGGATGACATACTCTTGATAAGAAAAGAGTTTCTTATGCTACGCTCGGTCAATCTCCGCTTATCACTAGGATTCTCCATATAGGATCAAAGTGATACCTACTAAATCCTGGATTTTGGATCTATGAGATAGATTTAATTGGATGTTAGGATTCTCACTAGTTGTAGTGAGATGGTGTCAATCGATCCTGAGGAGAATCACTAGAAGGGTTCCAGGGTGATAAAGACGAATGAATGTCAGTCACAGGCATTGTCTTTACCCTCAGTAAAGGGACGGTATGTTGGAAGAGTTCCAAGCTGGATACCGTGACATACTAGACGATAAAGGCAGGATACATCGCTACTTAAGATGCTACCAAAGAGGCTGTTTGGGTGTTAATGGTTCATGAGATGAACTATGTTCCTACCATTGTGTGACAATGGAGTTGTGGCTTATGCCAAGGAACGCCGGTCCCATCAGTGATCCAGACATATTCTAAGGCCGTATCACTTGATCATGGAGATGGTTGATCTCCAGGGAGATCGAGGTTAGGAGAGTAGACTCAGAGGACAACACAGCGGATCCACTCACGAAAGGCCTATTCCCAGAGAGAGACTTTTATGGGATGGTTGAGTATGAGATACTACAACCACTGCTACAGATGGCCCTAGTGCAAGTGGGAGATTGTTAGTTATATGTATGCCCTAGAGGCCATTACTGTACATAGGATGTATATAGTAGTGGATGCTGGGACGTATATAGGAAGGACTTCCTTGCTCGACATGATAGTATGCTATCTGGTTACACTTTACCTTAACGTGTATACTGATTGTCTCTCTGTTACATGTTGGTAAAGCCCTTAGGATGTGTGCTTGACTACCTGGACTAGATCATACTAGTGGGGACATGGTAGTCCATAAGTACATCCTTCAAAGTCCCTAGTCGTGGGTGTATCGAGACGGGGCATCGATATACCAGAGTAGACTAGCGTATACCTTCTCGACCCATACAGATGGGCGATGGATGATCCCATATCCATTGGTGTTTGACATCAGAGATGATGTACGGGTGCTCAGTAGAGACTGGGTACACTGGACGGACTCGCCGAGAACTCCCAGATGGTATTATACCTCACGTCAGATGGCAGTTCTCTGGTGACACTGGTACAGAATAGTCTGTTGACCCGAGATCGTCATAGAGTCTTGTGTGGTTCCCACTGTGCTTTGATTTCCATCTTACCACGTCCAAGAGGGCATGCAAAACGGTGGTTTTTGGGTACAGTCCCGAGTCACATGGAAGCAATGAGCGATAGGAGGGGATTCGTCTCTCCCGGTATAGGGGGTTGATGTTGCGCTGTGTTCGATTGGCTATAACAGGAAATCCCTGGCCAGGGTTGCTGAGATTTACTGGTAAGTGTTACCAGTAGTTTCTCGAACAGTTATAGATCTCATATCGACACGACTTATCGAGCTATTGGGGTCTGACGTTTACCACCCCTAGGCGAGATATGCGACATATCAGACGATCAGACCGGACTGTACGGTAGTGTTACTGGTTGGATTCACTGGAGTGTGAGCGGGCTTGCTCGTCGATCTTCAGATCGCTCAATACCCGGGTGGCCGTTACGTTTAGCAGACCGCGTGCGGCTTGTGGATGTTTGATATGATCATCATCCGCTGCCGGCGTATTGACGAGTCTTTAGAGTCCTACACAGAGGTTTCCTGGCTCAAGCGAAACGAAATAGGAGCGCATATGAGATATGTGCGGGACCGAGAATGATACCAGTATGTGATACTGTATTCGATTCTCGCGATATGTGACATTGATCGGTTATATGCGATATAGCCGGGTTATCGGATCAAGTGTTGATTCGATAAGTTGTTACTGTTGATATTAGTCGGTTATATGCGATATGACCGGATCATTAAATCAAGTGTTGATTTAATGATTTAATGCATAATTATATATTTGATATATTACTTTGCATTAACTAGTATCGGTTCACTTTAAATGGATTTTCTCACTGGGGTGTGCACATTTCATATGCGATATGATTTGTGCACTTGCTTGTATAATGTTTGATGGTGCATGCCCTTTTTGTTAAGTGTATAGAATTAAACCTTGGTTAATGGAATGGTTAGGGTTTACTATTTGATTATTCATTTTATTCATTTGTTTATTTCTTTTTGGAAAAGAAAAAATTGCATGATAAAATGGTGGCATTTTTATTTCATTCATGAAGCTTCATGAATACTTTGACCATTGCAACCATTTTGTCATCTTGTAAAACCTAACCATTCACTAACCATGATCAATTCTCTACATTAAACCATGGTTACTATTATGATAAGGATGGGTTTTCTTTTCTTATGAAAAACAATTCTTATCATAACAATATTCATCTTCTTCATCTTCATCTTCATTGAAGAAGCTTGAGGTCATCAATGGTGGATTGATGATTTGAGTGAGAAATCCAATTCTAAAGTCTACCCACTTCCTATTTCTTCATCCTCTATCTCTTGCCAAGTAGTAGAGTGTGTTTCCTTCACAAGTTTCTTGACTTGGTGAAGTGAGAGCTTGATCTTGCGATGCTTCGACGTAGATCATCTTCGGCATGGACATCGACGACCTAGCTCGCTTATTCTCCGATGAAGTCGACGCTAGAGCCCGGATTCTTTTTGGACAGCGGAGAGGACTTCGTTGCGGAGCTATGGAGGTGGAGCACCGGATCTACAAAGGTTGTATTTCCGATTCTCATAGTTAAGTGTTAACTAGTTAGCTTTTTCGCCTAGTTTTCTAGCAAACGATCCGTAGTCGGGTCTCTCGGCACCTAGATTTTTTGAATTTGGCATGTTCGATGCCTTGTGAGACCTCACTAGTGTGCCTAGGAACCCTACATTTCCTATGCTACGATCGGTCGATCTCCTCTTATCACATAGATTCTCCATATAGGATCAAAGTGATACCTCCTAAATCCTAGGTTTTGGATCTATGAGATAGATCTAAATGGATGTTAGGATTCTCACTAGTTATAGTGAGATAGTATCAGTTGATCCTGGGGAGAATCACTGGAAAGGTTCCAGGGTGATAAAGACGACTGAATTTCAGTCACAGGCATTGTCTTTACCCTCAGTAGAGGGACGGTATGTTGGAAGAGTTCCAAGCTAAATACCGTGGCATACTAGACGATAAAGGCAGGATACATCGCTACTACAGATGCTACCAAAGAGGCTGTTTGGGTGTATATTGGTTCATGAGATGAACTACGTTCCTACCATTGTGTGACAATGGAGTTGTGGCTTATGCCAAAGAACGCCGGTCCCATCAGTGATCCAGACATATTCTAAGACAGTATCACCTGATCATGGAGATGGTTGATCTCCAGGGTGATCGAGGTTTGGAGAGTAGACTCAGAGGACAACACGGCGGATCCACTCACAAAGGCCTATTACCAGAGAGAGACTCTTATGGGATGGTTGAGTATGAGATACTACAACCACTGCTATCAGATGGCCCTAGTGCAAGTGGGAGATTGTTAGTTATATGTATGCCCTAGAGGCCATTGCTATACATAGGATGTATATTGTAGTGGATGCTGGGACATATATAGGGAGGACTTTCTTGTTCGACATGATAGTATGCTATCTGGTTGCTCTTTACCTTAACGTGTACACAGATTGTCTCTCTATTACATGTTGGTAAAGCCCTTAGGATGTGTACTTGACTACCTGGACTATGATACGGATCATACTAGTGGGGACATGGTAGTCCATAAGTACATCCTTCAAAGTCCCTAGTCGTGGGTATATCGAGACGGGGCATCGATATACCAGAGTAGACTAGCGTATACCTTCTCGACCCATACAGATGGGCGATGGATGATCCCATATCCATTGGTGTTTGACATCAGAGATGATATACGGGTGCTCAGTAGAGACTGGGTACACTGGACGGACTCACCGAGAACTCCAAGATGGTATTATATCTTACGTCAGATGGCAGTTCTCTGGTGACACTGGTACAGAGTAGTCTGTTGACCCGAGATCGTCATAGAGTCTTGTGTGGTTCCCACTGTGCTTTGATTTCCACCTTACCACGTCCAAGAGGGCGTGCAAAACGGTGGTTTTTGGGTACAGTCCCGAGTCACATGGAGGCAATGAGCGATAGGAGGGGATTCGTCTCTCCCGGTATAGGGAGTTGATGTTGCGCTGTGTTCGATTGGCTATAACCGGAAATCCCTGGCCAGGGTTGCTGAGATTTATTGGTAAGTGTTACCAGTAGTTTCTCGAATGGTTATAGACCTCATATCGACACGACTTATCGAGCTACTGGGGTCTGACGTTTACCACCCCTAGGCGAGATATGCGACATATCAGACGACGAGACCGGACTGTACGGTAAGTGTTACTAGTTGGATTCACAGGAGTATGAGCGGGCTTGCTCGTCGATCTTCTGATCGCTCAATACCCGGGTGGCCGTTACGTTTAGCAGACCGCTTGCGGCTTGTGGGTGCTTGATATGATCATCACCTGCTGCCGGCGTATTGACCAGTCTTTAGAGTCCTACACAGAGGTTTCCTGGCTCAAGCAAAACGAAATAGGAGCGCATATGAGATATGTGCAGGACCGAGAATAATGCGTGTATGTGATACCGTATTGTATTCTCGCGATGAATGTATCGATTTGGTTGTATGCGATATAACCTAGTTATCGAATCAAGGATTGATTCGATAAGCCGATACATTGGATATTAGTCCTGTAAGTGCACGGCGGCGCCCCGGCCGTCAACCCGACGCCGGAATGCGGAAGCGGTGATAAACTTAAATTTTTGCGGACTTAGCAAACCGGCACCACCGCGCACTAAACCCCGGATCAGGCCATTAAACTAGTCTAGCTAACTAACAAGAGGGGAAGAGATGTACCGACTGATCCGAGTCCTCCGGTCTTCATCTCCACTCCGATCTCCTCGCGGGATCTCCGTCCGTCTCCTCCTCGTCGGAAAGGGCACCACATCGCCTGTAGCTTTTACGGGCTCCCACCTCAATACTGAGGCAACTCGGGCGCGAAGTTGGCTAGCCGACGCGTCCAAGATTTGCTGTAGAATAATGTAGAATCGTTGTCTCTTTTGGGGTTTACGAGGTTGCCATGTGGGAGGAATTTGGCACAATGATTTTCATGGATGAAAACTTGATGAAGAAATGGAGCCTCCTCGTCAAATGAGCTCGGCCAGAAATTGCTCACTGTGAATCAAAAAGAAAATAAAGCAAGCTCTCATTTGTAAAAAGAATGTGTGTGTGAATTAATCCCAGGAGCAAAAGAAATCCTTTCACTGCAAACATAAAATGGGGGGGGTCCACTAATAAATCAACAAGGAATTATTCACACACAAAATTAAAACACACCCCTCAACTCCATACATCAACTGTGGCCGGCCCATACCAAAATCCAATCAAACAGTGGCCGGCCCCACCACTAAACACATACTCACCCATGACTTAATTAATGCATCATATCAAAAAGATTTCATAAATAATCCTTTTGCAAGAAACCCCCTCAACAAAATGTTAATTGCAAACTTGCAATTAACACCCTCCAACGAAAAGTCCGACCGGGAAGGAAAAAGAGAAAACCGGCCGGAACGGAATGCAAACTGGCAACCCCAGAAAACTGGTCCCATAATAAATTACAGGAAACCCCGATACTGTGCATACACACCCCCATTTGTATTCCGACCGGATACAAATGCAAAGAGACAAAACTATACTATCAAATACTAAGATCCGGCTTAAGCCAAAGCCGGCTAGTAAAAACCGTCCGATCACGATCCGTGCAATACCGCACGTATCTGATCGAATCCTGCCATATCTCCATACGGCCTCTACAGCGTTTCGCCCGAAAGCTTGAGTAAATGAAAGTGTGGTAGACTCTAAAGACTCATCAATACTATGGCTGTGGATTTAACCACTAGCCCGTCAGAGGTATAAGCCAATACGTAACGGGCCACCAGCTATTGACTAAAAGGGACGTCGATGAGCGAACTCATCCTGACACCCTACTGAGCCTGTCAGTGACAATATCCGTGCAGTCCGGTCCGTTCGTCTATGAGTATCGCATGGCGGGCCTAGGGGGTTGGTAAAAGTCAGACCCCCAAAAGCGGTACAAGTCGTGTCGGAGTGTAGCCCAGAACACCCTGAGATACTACTGGAATACCTACCAGTAAATCTCCTTGCCTTGGCCAAGGACTTTGTGTAATGGCTCTCCTAGACACAGCACGACCTCACCCCCAATACCGGGAGAGACGAACCCCTGAAGATACGCTCACTGCCTCCATGTGGCTCGGGACTGTACCCAACTAAAACCTGTTTGCACGACTCCTTTGAGCCGTGGTAGGGTAGTAATCAAAGTACAGTGGGAACTCACACGAGACAAATGACGATCCCCAGGTCGATGAACTAACCTGCACACATGTCACCAGGGAACTGCCATCTGACATCTGGTATATGACCAACTAGCATGTTCCCGGCGAGTCCTGTCCGGTGTACTCATAACCCAATGAGCACCTGTATACATCTTAGGTGATCCAACTGACACCAGTGGCTTGTGAGACCGGCCACCGCCCCTCGTCGGGGTCTCGACTGTATACACTAGTCTACTAATGGAGTATCGATGCCCAGTCTCGAAACTCCCACGACTAGGGACCTTTTAAGGATAAGCTTATAGACCCCCAGCTCCCACTTATATGATCGCCCTCATACTGCTGGTGGTCAAGCAAGAATCCTAGGGGCTCTATCAACGTGTAATAGCGACGTGTCATGTCACTTAAAACAGTACACGATGATAAAGGTAAACCAGATAGCATACTATCATCTCGAGTAAGACTGTCCTACCGGGATAGGTCCTTCCTCAATCATTACAATCACGTACCTGTGACCTAATAATTGACTCTGAGGGCACTATCTCCAACAAGTCGGTCACATGCGATATGACCGGATCGTTAAATCAAGTGTTGATTTAATGATTTAATGCATAATTATATATTTGATATATTACTTTGCATTAACTAGTATTGGTTCACTTTAAATGGTTTTTCTCACTTGTTTGTGCACATTGTATATGTGATATACTTTTGTACACAAGTTTGTATCATGTTTGATGATACATGCTCACTAGGGTATGTGTAAAGATTAAACCATGGTTGTCTAATGGTTAGGGTTTTCATTTTCTCATTTATTTATTTATTCATTTATTTATTTATCTCATTTTGGAAATGATAGAAAATGGTGGCTTTCTTTGTTTGATATTGAAGCTTCATGAAGCTTTGACTAAGTCACCATTTTGTCTCATGCTTAACCCTAACCATTCCCACTAACCCTAGTTTAGTCTCTACACTTAACCATGGTTTGAATATGATAAGTATTGATTTTTTTTTCCATTTTAATTAACACTTATCATATTCTTTCTTCTTCTTCTTCTTCTTCACTTGAAGAAAAGCTTTCTATCAACAATGGCAACTTGATGAAAAGAGTGAGAAATCCAATTCTAAAGTGAACCCACCTCCTATTTCTTCATCCTCTACCTCTTGCCAAGTAGTATAGGGTGTTTCCTTCACAAGTTTTCATGGCTTGGTGAAGTTGGAGCTTGATCTTGTGATGCCTCGACGTAGATCATCTTCGGCATCGTAGTCGATGATCTAGCCCGCCCATTTCTTCGATGAAGCCGATGCTAGAGTCCGGAATCCGATTTGGACAGCGGAGGGACATCATCGCGGAGCTTAGAAAGTGGTGGACCGGATCTACAAAGGTTGTATTTCCGTTCTTTTAGTTAAAGTTGTTAACTAGTTTCATTTGTCGCCTAAATTTCTAGTTAACGATCCGTATTAGGGTTTCTCGGCACCCGTAAAATTTCAAATTGGCATAGTTGATGCCTTGTGAGACCTTGTTAGTGTGCCTAGGAACCCTACAAAGTGCTTAGCACTGATTGGGCAACGCCCAGCGCTGCATATGCTCCTCAAGTTGGCGCCATACAAAAAGTGCTTAGCACTTCATATGCAGCCAAAACGGCTGAGTGCTTAGCACTGATTAGTCCGCGCCCAGCACCTCACATGCACCTCATGTGGACGCCATAAAAAGTGCTTAGCACTTCACATTTAGTCAAAATGACTAAAAGTGCTCAACTTTTATTAGGCAGTGCCCATGACTGAATGCTTCACATGACATACATGTGAGTGTCAGAGCTCAAATAAGTGCTTAGCACTTTTACATGAAAAGAAAAGTGCTGAACAAACAGAGCCCAAATAAATGCTTGGCACTTTCGAAAAGAAAAAGACTAAGTAGACTTAGCCCAAATTGGCTAAGCCTATAAAATTTTCTTTTAGTTGAACCTAAATGATCTTTTGCTGGAACATAAATAAAAATGATCCCATAAAATTTTGCTAAGTTGATCTTAGTTTCAAATTAGACTAACGCATCCTTAGCAAGATCAAATTGAGCCCAAATGCTCACACATTTAAGCCTATCTTAATCTCAAACCAGATTAACGGTCCTTAAATAAACCTAAGCACAAATCTAAAATATACGGATTTGGACTAATCCGCGCCCTACAGACGACGACATAAACTAGTCTCCGTATACAATCCATAGGCAAACAAAACAAACAATAACACACACGACACGAAGTGAACTTCCAGAGCAGGAGAAAGTGGTTATCGCAATGCGGTAACGTAATTAACTGCAGGAGCTTGCGTCTGCAGGGAAGAGCGTCCCCACAATCAAAAACTCCTCATAAAATGAGGGGGGTCTGATAAAGTCTGCTACAATGGTCGCATCTGTCCAAACCTACGATATACGGTGCCATAAATCAACTTGGTATTTTCGGAGAGGTGGATGGATAAATCCAAATAGCATCTACCCCCAAATTCAGGCAAGACGATCAATCCCAGTTCATCTTTGTTTTCGGCGGTAAACAGATTTTGGTACGCCGGGTGGGACATTTTCCTCTTTCCACTCCACACTTCGTGTGTCGTGTTTCGTGAAAGAAATCACGGTTCGCTATGGTTGCCCTTGGATCCGAGGTACTAAAATTTGGTGTCTTGCACCTGTGCAGAAGAAGAGAAATCGATGCTTTCCAATGCACTTCTTACAATAGCAAAACTCGCTCCACCCAGCTAGAGGAGTAACCTACAGGCCCAACACGGCCTCTATCTTTTTAATGCCGGTGGGGTAAGTTACGCAAGCCACTACTGGGTTGTTCTTTGGGACCATGCTCCCACCGATGAGTTTTGGTGCGTCAGCGCCGTAAAAGGAAGCTCCCAAGAGGTCGGTCTTCAATCGACTAGCGACCAGAACGGACCCTCTCAACGGGTCGTCCAAAGCTAGTGTCTCAGTCTTCAACAGGCTGAGCAAGGACTCGGACGGGCCCGTAAAGAGGCTCGTGATACCAGAAAAGGATGCCCCAAAATGGATAGACCTCCCAACTCCTGCTACGGGTGAAGTCTTCCAAAGTGCTTCCCATACCAGAATGTTGGCCTTCGAAAGATTGGTCGACCCTCCCCAAACTTCAATCAGGACATCAGTCTTCAACTAGTTGATGCCAACAGTAGTCCTTCTGTAAAGCCAGGGGCATGAAGAAGCCGCTTCCAAATCTGAGGCAGCCCTGTCTGCAAGACACTCGATGTCGTCACTGGCGCCGAGTGAGGAAAGCTGGGGGCAACTCCCCCTCTGTACTTACTCCACCAGCGCCAATGGTAGAAGTTGACGCTGCTGTTCCAGCCGGGAACAGCTTTGATCTACTCAGGAGGGTACACAAGAACTCTCCAACGGCGGGGTTAAAAAAATTGCCCCCACCTGCAGAAACTGTTGGCTATAGTGCCCTCAAGTTAATTATTAAATCGCAGGCACGCGATTGTGATGATTGAGGAGGACCTATACCATTAGAACAGTCTTACTCGAGATGATAGTATACTATCTGGTTTGTCTTTATAATCATTAAATGTTGATAGAGCCCATAGGATTCTTTCTTGACTACCAGCATTATGATGGAGATCATATACATGGGAGCTGGATGGTCTATAAGCACATCCTTAAATGTCCATAGTCGTGGGAGTATCGAGACTGGGCATCAGTACTCTAGAGTAGATTAGTGTATGCTTATAGAGACCCCGACGAGGGGTGGTGGCCTGTCTCACAAGCCATTGGTGTCAGTTAGTCACCTATGATAGTATACAGGTGCTCATTGGGTTATGGGTACACTGGACGGACTCGCCGGGAACCCGCTAGATGGTATTATACATATTGTCAAATTGCAGTTCCCAGGTGATATGAGTACAGCTTAGTCTGTCGACCTGAGTTCGTCATTTGTCTCGTGTGAGTTCACACTGTGCTTTGATTACTACCCTACCACGGCTCAAAGGAGTCATGCAAAAAGGTTTTGGTTGGGTACAGTCCCGAGCCACATGGAGGCAGTGAGTGGATCGTCGGGGATTCGTCTATCCTGATATTGGGGTTGATGTCGCGCAGTGCATAGGTGGCCATCACCAGAAATCCTTGGCGAAGGTAGTCAAGAATTACTGATCAAGGATCAGTAGTTTCTCATATGGTGATGAGTTTCATACCAACACGAATTATCGCGTTATTAGGGTCTGACTTTATCCACCCCCTAGACTCGATATGAGATACTCTTAGACGAACAGACCGGACTGTATGGAGATTGTCACTGTCAGGCTCAGTAGGGTACGGATAAGTTTGCTCATCGGCCGTCCTTTTGCTCAATACCTGGGTAGCCGTTATGTACAGCTAGTGTCGCTGATGTGCTTGTGGTTAAACCCACTGCCGGCGTATTGACAAGTCTTTAGAGTCCCACACAGAGGGTTTTCACGGTTCAGCGATATGGTGTAGATGACTTATGTTGGTACATACAGGTGTCCGATTAAATATGTGTACAGGCTGCACAGACTTTAATCGGACGGTTGATAATACTAGAGTCTTAGGATTAAGACAGATTATTAAATCAGGTTTTGATTTAATAATTTATATATATATATGTATTCTAGTATTATTGTTCACTATTAATTTTCTCTCTTGGCTATTCGTATTTTTGTCCGAATACGCGTATATGTATTTCGATACGTGTACCGGGTTGTATTCCGTATTTATACAGAACAACTTCTAGAAGTGGACACCTCATTTGTATGGTTTTCCTTTTAGAAAATCATTTGTTTTACAAATGAGGTGGAGGGGTGACATGGCATGAACATTGTTTAGCATGTAGAGAGGTATGGCATGGCTTTATTTTATTAGGAAAATGAGATGAGATATTTTGTTGGATGATTGGAGAAAGGGGGGCATCCATCATTTCTCATAGGGCTTGCTCATTTCTTTTCTTCACTTGCTTGATTACTTGCTCATTCTCGCTTAGAGAAAAAGCTTAGCCATTTCTTTAGTTGCTCATGCCACATGTTTCCTCACCTCCTCTTCATCTTCTTGAGTTGCTCTTGGAGCATTTTGATGAGAGAAAAATAATAGTGAGATAATCCTACACCTCCACTCTCCATTGCTAGCAACCTTGGATCATCGGTTGCCTTGCTAGGCAAGGCTGAAGCTTGCGTCGTTTCCCTCGGGTGGATCATCGTAGATGGAGGAAGATCGGCAACCAAATTCGATCCACAACATCTCAAGGAGCTTGGAAATGGAAGAAGACCGAAGGACACAATCCGTTTGGTATAACCATATAACTCCTAGTTTACATATTGCTAGTATAGGGTTTAGGGAAGATCCGGGCATCGGGTTGTAGTAGCGCCAGTTTTGTAAATTTTTGTTCCGCATTTGGCAACGGTTTGATGGCCGGGGCACTGCCGTAACCCAACAGAAACCACAGGACTGACCTTGCCTCGAGCTTGTCCGGATTTTGCTTTTCAACATAGGCCGGACAACCCCATATCTTAACTCGTTTCAGACATGGTATCTTCCCATTCCATATCTCATATGTAGTGGTAGGCATTGATTTGGATGGAACCCCATTCAATAGGTATGCAGCTTCTCAAGTGCATAAAACCAAAAGGAAACAGGTAACTCAGCAGTACTCATCATAGAGCGTATTATATCTTATAGGGTGCGTTGCCTACAACACGATACACCGTTGTGCTGTGGTTTATACGATGGAGTAAGCTGAGAGAGAATCACATTTTCCTTTTAGAAAATCCAGGAACTCCATGCACAAGTATTCTCCTCCTCGATCACATCGTAGGATTCAATACTTCTACCCGTTTGGTTCTTAACTTCAGTTTTATATTCCTTGAATTTCCCAAAAGTTTCAGACTTGTGTTTCAACAGGAACATATCTCCGAATCCTGAGAGAAGATCAGTGAATATAACGAAGTACGAAGAACCATCTTTGGCATTTTTAGATATTGGACCGTATACCTCATCGTGTATCCGTCCCAAGAGTTCAATAACTCTTTCTCTGTTTCGAGTAAACGGAGTATAAGTCATTTTACCTTTGAGACAAGACTGGCAAGTAGCATAAGATGAAAAATTCGAACAAATTCTCATATTCATCCTTATGTAACTAACCTGGTCATGTCGCATTGATATGACCTAGTCTACAATGCCAAAAGAACGATTCGTTCATTTCTGAACTACTCCTCTTGTGTGTGTTCTAGATACTTTGAACTGTGGTTTGATTTAGAACGTATATGCTATTATATAACGTGCCTGATCGAATCAACTCTTGATTCAGGAAAATGTTCACAGCATTATCCTCCAATACATAATTATATCCTTCTTTAACTCATTAAAGAAACCGATGTAATGTTGTATATCAGGTTTGGTTTGTAATAATATTCGTTCAGAATCAATGTATTAATACAAGGTGATATTTGCCAACTGGTTTGGCTGCAACACTTGCACCATTCTCTACACTTAGAGACATATCACCCAATCTCAGTTCTCTACCTTTTTGTAGCCCATGTAACGTATTACATATGTGGGATCCTGATCCGGTATCACATACCGAGGACGTAGAGGATACTGAGAAACAGTTCTCGGTAATGAACACACCTGAAGAAGATGCATCAACATGCACTTTCTTCTATTGAGTGGCATGGGAATCCGGATATTCCTCTATTTCCTGCTCGGACTTATAACAGTTATAAGATAGAGAGGAACAAACATTCCCTAGCACAATATAATAAGCAGGTTCGGTCAATACATCTATATTATTATCTTGATTAAGGTGCGACATGGTCGCTACCAGGAGAGAGAGAGAGAAGAAAACACTCTGCGTGCGCTCTTACAAGATCAGATTGGTTATTTATTTTATCTAATCAGGATGGCTCCTACTGTTTTTATCAAATCTTCTTTCAAAATCCTAAAAGGTAAGACTAACCGGGATTAATTATACCCTACAAGTTCGCTAATCTTTCGGCCACGCCAGTGTCGCTACTTTGAGGGAGGTTCCCCGTGCTTTCGCACAGACCTAATTAAAATAAACTTCGTTTTCCCAGGGGCGTAACCCCGTTAACACCTTTCTAGACACCTACATGATCGGTTAATTTTAATGTGTAAAACTCTCCCAGGAGTAACTCTTACTCACAGTGGATATCGGGATCCAACTATATCATAGAAGGTATGCAATCTCATTGCAAATTTCAACACTTGAAATTCCCGATAATATTTTGCTCCTAGCAACTTTTGACCTTAACAAGGTCAACAAATCATAAGCGCTAGCCAAGTTCAACCTGTCATTTCCTGATTGAATTAAACCCACCTGCACGACCCTTAACAAGGTCAACAAAGTCGTACGACTACCCTAATCCAATCGCATCATATGCTTATACAGATAACCACTAATTAGCTACCGCACACTATGCCTTAACATGGTCAACAAACGTAGCATGAATACTAAGTAGTACTTATCTGAAATTACGGAGGGCTACGACAGGTTTTTTTATGAAAACCTTTTGCGTAATGAACTTGATATCGTTGTAGAATCGAGTGATTTTCAAAAGGAGTGTTTTTAGGCTTTTACTAGTTTTGCTAAAGAGCTCACTCCCGGTGAAGGTGTAACATTTCAGAAAAATAAAATATTATTTTTTGGAATTTAAATAATTAAAATAATAAATATTATGAATATTTTAATATGTGGAGATTAGTTTTAAATGATATGGTATAATTAAATACCGATAAATTGGGAAATATTTGGAAATTTATGTTAATTATTGATTTTGAAAGAGATTATAAGAATGGAGCATTCACAGATTTCTTATAATTAATTATATTCTATATTAATACTAATCTCGATCAATTTTCACTAATTTCGCATTAATTATGATTTTTGCATATGACATGCACCATGTCATATTACACATTTGTTACATTTTTCTACTTTGGCTTCTTTCTTTTTTTCAAGCATGGTTTGGTTTTAAATGAGATGGAAAGATAAAGAAGAAGATAAGAAAAGAAAAAGGAAAAAGAATAAAGAAATGGGTATGGGTATGGGCATGAGAGAGAAGAGAGAGAGAGGTGAGGGGTCATTTGACCAAGGCTCACATTTGTTTTTCCCTCGTTTTCTTCATCATTTCCCCTCCTTCTCCTCACTTGGATGCCCTCCTCCCTCCACCATCCCAACCTTCTCACAACTCCATCAAAATTACATCAAAACCCTTCATCCCCTTCATTAAAAGCATGCACAAGCTCACTACAAGCATGAAGAACCAAGCAAGTTAGGATTTTGAGCACCTGGGGCAACTCAAGAATTTTCTTGAGTTGCCAAATGAGCTATTTTCTTCACCATTAGTGTAGTAATCCATTTCCTTTAGCATATACACTAGTAAAATAGGGGGTTGCCCCTACGGATATTGGAATCCGTAGGGGCAGATTTAACTTGGCCCTACGGATTACTCCGTAGGGCTAAAAGGTTGCCCCTACGGGCACAGACGTCCAAGAATAAAAATATCAATTCTTAATTTGGTGTTTGCCCCTACGGAGCCGCAAACAAAGGACCTACGGGTAAATCCGTAGGGGCAAGTAAATATCGATTTAACAAAATCCCAGATCGATCGCCTACACTCACTTTCTCTCTCTCTCTCGATCGCGCGCAAAAAAAATCCCCAAATCGCCACGCCGTCATCGCCACCGTCGTTCTCCTCGTCGCCACCGCCGGTTTCGTCACCACCGCAGTTCTCGTCGCCACCGCGGTTCAGGTCGTCGCCACCGCCGTTCAGGTCGTCGCCCCAGCCCCAGCAGCAGCCGTTTAGGTGAGTAAATCTCGAGGTAAATTAAAGAATTTTTGGATTATTTTGGGCTTAGGGTTCGTGGCTAGGTCTAGGGTTGCGCGCGCGAGTTGGGGTTGGGCAGGGGTCGCGGTCGCGGTCGGGGTCAGGGTAGGGTTAGGGTTGGGGTTCGGCTGCTGCTGGGGTGGGGCTGGGGTTAGGGTTTGCCTTAGGGTTGGTGTTGGGGTTTAGCTGGCCGCGCTGGGGTTAGGGTTAGGTTGGGGCTGGGCTGGGGCTGGGGGCTGGGGCTAGGTTGGGGTTAAGTGGTGGGGAGTTGGAAAAAAACAAGAAAATGAAAGAGTAATGAATGTGAGAAATTAAGAATGAGAACAATTGCACAACAAATTTGTTGACAAGTAAATGAGAGAGTAATGAATGTGAGAAATTAAGAATGAGAACAATTGCACAGAAAAAGCTATGCTTGACTAGGGGGGATGGTTCTATGTGCTTTCAGAGAGCAACTTGGAGTTAGGGTTAGGTGGATTGATGACAACAAAATACCATAATTTATAACTATATTACTCATATAATGTGTATGTCATGTGAAAGCTAGATGAAGGTCGAGGCAAGCACAACAAATTTGTTGGATGGGACAATGTCAATAGGAGCTCAATGCTATTTGGAAAAATAATAATTCAAAGACATAGTGGAGTTTCCGATTGGTGGCATGGACTAGTTTGATGTATGTAGTTGGTTTGATTTATGAAAAAATGGGGAGACAACATGCATGTATGCATATAGGTAACATCTGCCAATATGCCATATCCAGACCGCAATCTATTTTTGCCTATTGGCTAATATGAAAATACCGGCCCGCGTATATGACATAATCAAAGTTGTTAAATCTTGATACGGTTTGTGTTTCGTTTTTTTATTTATCAGTTCTATCAATGTTGCGTATAACGCTTTATGATATCAGTATCCTACATTTGTAGTTTTAATTGTTGATTGTTATAGATGAATACTATTGCAATAATAGTTTTTGGTTGATGAATGCTATTGCAATGTAGGATGATCAGTTCTATCAATCTTGATCTCAATGGTTTAAAATCATGTTACACATACAACACGAATGCACAACAAACGCATAATTAGAGAGCGACTCGAGATATTCTGGTTAAAACCAATATATGATACTCGATGATAATATGAAACCTTCATATTCCTATCGATACTCATATATGAAACTAAAAGCGCCACTTAGTCCCCGTCTATCGGTTAACATACGTGCGATGCTCGACCCTGGCGCACAGCCCCGCAGGGCCGAGCGCAGCGAGTTGAGTGCGTGACGTAGAACTATACGAAGGTTGTTAAATATCTGACAGTATTGCTCGATACTAACAACCGTCGTATAATCTACGCGACGAGAAAATTCAATCGTATGGTAACCCATAGATTTGTCCCGTGTGGACAAGTTAAGAATGTATAAAGCAAACGCCTTCATTCACTTGTGTTTTCATCCGTTTCGAGATATTTCGTCGGTACCTTTCCGCTGGTTCTCCGTGTACAAAGATAGATTAGATGTTCATTTCAACGTTGTTTCACAGCTTTGAAATGATTATCTATTCTATTACAGTGTACTCGGAGAACAGCGGGGAGGTGCTGCCGAAATTTACTCGAAACGGTTGAAAGCACAAGTGATGGGCGTTCGCTCTATACATTCTAAATGGGATAGAAGCCTACCCCCGACAGCCGGAACACATACATACAAACGCATAATTAGAGAGCGATTCGAGATGTTCGGGTTAAAACCAATATATGATAATATGAGACCTTCATATTCCCATCGATACTCATATATGAAACTAAAAGCGCCACTTAGTCCCCGTCTATCGGTTAACATAACGTGCGATAATTTATTCTTTTCAACGACAAACGCACACACAAAGCATATACACGGATTTTCTCCTTTGTCAGTAACTATCCCGTTCTTATATTTCTCAATATAGTCAGCATAACCTACAATATATATGTTATTCAGTCTAACATAGCCCATGAGTACGTCAGAGTTAAGGACTGGATGTATGTGGATTGGAAACAACGTATGCAACCTAAGTTTGTCGCAGGAGTTGCTGCTTTCCTTGAATTTGCACGCGCACATAATAAGATCATAATAAAGAAGATTCTCTGTCCGTGCGATAGATGTGGCAATAAGTACTGGCAGAAGGTAGAATTGGCAGAGCTACATATTGTAAAACATGGCTTTACTAGACTTTATTCAAGTTGGAAATATCACGGGGAAGGAGAAGAATGCAGTACTGCGGTAGAAGAAGAAGGAGAACACGATAATGTGGCAGGAGAAGAAGAATTCGGTAATACGGCAGGAGACATAAATTTATTTCCATCAGAAGAAATGGAGGATATGGTAGAGGCTGCCCTAGGTGAATCTATTCGTACCGAAGATGGCATTCCTTCCGGTCAAGGACCGCGTGCGGATAAATATGAAAATTTCATGAATGATGCTAGGAAACCAATTTATGAGAATGCGAAGTATTCCACTCTCTCATGGTTCGTCCAACTTTTCCAGATTAAGTGCCTAAATGGATGGAGCAACAAGTCATTCACAATGCTTCTTTCGTTCTTGAAAGATTCTATGCCTCCGGGAAATAATGTGCCCGAAAGCTGGTACGAAGCCCAGAAAATGATGTCTGATTTGGGTCTAAAGTGCGAGAAGATTCAAGCATGTCCTAAAAATTGCGTGTTGTACCGGAAAGAGAATTCAGATTTGAAAGAGTGTCCAACATGCGGAGAGGCCAGGTACAAGCCGAAAGATTCTGATAAGAAGCCTGATATACCTGTGAAGATAGCACGATATTTTCCCATAACACAGAGGCTATAGAGGCTATTCAGGTGCAAGAAAACAGCCGAGGCAATGATTTGGCATCACCGTGCTCCTCCAAGCGAAAATGGAAAAATGAGCCATCCAAGAGATTCACCGGCATGGATGGATTTCGATAGGAGGCACGCAATATTCAGTAGTGATCCTCGCAATGTCCGGCTCGGACTGGCTACCGATGGCTTCTGTCCATTCAACTATATGGCTAGAAGTCACAGTACATGGCCCGTTGTAATGATAATTTATAATCTGTCGCCTTGGTTGGCTATGGACCAATCATACTTTATGATGCCTCTTCTTATCGACGGACCAAACTCACCGGGGAACAATATCGACGTCTATCTCCGACCTCTGATCGAGGAGCTGAAAACTTTGTTCATTGATGGTGTAGAGACATATGATTCAAACACAAATACAACCTTCATACTGCGTGCGGCTTCAATGTGGACAATTAATGACTTTCCTGCGTATGGAATGTTATCAGGTTGGTCCGTACATGGTCACAAAGCATGTCCTCATTGCCATGAACACACAACATCAAAATTTTTGAATTTTAGCAGGAAGGTTTGTTATTGCGGCCATCGACGTTTTCTGCCTCCAGACCACCCCTATAGGTTAGACACGGTTCACTTTGATGGTCATCAGGAGCTTCTTGGACCTCCATCCCCATTATCCGGAGAGGACGTGACTGCTAAATGGGATGGTTACAATAACGTGACCTTCGGGATGGATCCGACGAAACAGGTCAAACCACAATATTGGAACAAGTTAAGCATTTTCTTCGAGCTTCCGTACTGGTCTACAAATTCAGTGCATCATTGTCTGGACGTCATGCATATAGAGAAGGGAGTATCAGAGCACATACTTAACTTGCTTCTGTGTAAAGACGGGAAATCGAAAGACAACATGAATGCTCGGATGGATCTACAAGAGTGGGGAATAAGTGAATTGCACCCTAGACCGGTAGCGGGTAAACCGGGCAAGTTTGTACTTCCCAATGCCGCTTATCATATGTCACAACTGGAGAAGAAAAGATTCCTGCAGGTGTTGCATGATTTGAAAGTCCCCATAGGTTTCTCAGGATCATTCAGCAAGAAAATAAAAATTGTGAAGGGCAAGATCGATGGGCTGAAAAGTCATGATCACCATGTTATCGTGGAGCACCTTCTTCCATTAGCCCTCAGGACTTCTCTCCCCGACTCAGTTGGTCTAGTAATCAACGACCTATGTTGTTTTTTCAGGGAGTTGTGTGCTAAAACACTGGAGGTTGCGACGCTGGATAAACTAGAAAATTCTATTGCGTTGATACTTTGCAAGTTTGAGCGTATTTTCCCACCGTCATTTTTCGATATCATAATACACTTGACGGTTCATCTTGCAACTGAGGCGAAGTTAGCCGGACCAGTACAATATCGATGGATGTATCCCGTCGAGAGGTACGTGTAATTTTTCGTTTCGCGCAATTTATAAATTTATTGTTGTCATGTATGCCCGTATTTATTTATTCAACATATTCTTATTAGGTACCTCTACACTCTTAAGAAGTATATACGCAATAAAAATCGACCAGAGGGTTCTATCATGCAAGGTTATCTTCTTGATGAAGCAACCACATTTTGTTCCCGCTATCTGGACGAGAACATTGAGACAAGGCTTAACCAACCACGAAGAATTCAAGGCGGGCTATATGGTAAAGCCGAGTATAAGAGGGTAGACACTATGTTTATCAACAAGATATACCGGTTTATCTTTCTTAATTGCGCATATCTTGAACAAATTAGAGAGTAAGTTCTTTTGGATTAATTGTTATATCTGTGTTTGTGTGTGTATGAAATGACATAATATTAATGTCACAATTACTTGTCGAAAACAGAACTCATTTTAACGTGGTACGTGAGGGGCATCCTAATTGGAACGAAGAACGTTTGGAAAAATACCATCAGGATAATTTTTGTGATTGGGTCACAGATCATGTAAGTTATTCGAATAACATTTTATTGCTATCAGTTTTAATCTAAACTTGTATCGTTATGTATTTTGTCGTAAAATTTGTTTTGTTAGATCCACGATCCGAACTTGTCTGCATCATTTGAGAGTGATTCAAGATGTTCAGCTCAATTTCCTAGTATGGAGGTTGCATATTACAAAGGATTTGGTGTCCTTGGATACAAATTCGAAGTTAAGGACATAGAAACATCTAGAACCACTCAGAATAGTGGGATTGCGACGGTAGGATCGGACGGTGTGATTTACTATGGGTACTTAAATTGTATACTCGGCATCCACTATCCCGGACGATCAGAACCCTTTTATATATTCCAGTGTACTTGGTACGATCCGTGAACCGATACGGACAGGTGGAGAAGCAGTCTTGGGACTTGGAAAGATGAATATGGATTGACCAGTGTGAACACACTTCGATTTTACGGTCAGGACGATCCGTTTATCTTTCCGAACCAAGCGTTCCAAGTATACTACTCACAGTGTTTGAAGCATCCGGGGTGGAGTGTTGTATGCCGATGGAAACCAAGAGATGTCTACGATGTCCCAGAATACGAGGACAGCGATGAGGACGAAAAAGAGAGAAGGCTTAAAGTGCTCCGACTGTCTGTTTCGAAGGACGGGTTTTCTTCGACCGATCATGAAGTTACGTGGGTTAGAAATGACATCGACGATGAAATCCAAGTAGATATGTATGATACGCCCACGAAACGAAAAAGGTTATCAGTAATCTTATATTATTACTTCACATTTTACGCTCTAGATCATATATAGTCAATACTTTTAATGATTGTCTAATGCGTCCACGAACCGTTTATCTAGATTTGATGACGATGTCGGGAGCAGCGAGGGGCGGCAGGAGCTCCAGCCGCGGCAGAGGCAGAGGCAGAGGCAGAGGCAGAGCGGTTCTGCCGCCCGGAGAGCTCCGTAGGGAGCTTCAGAGGGCCGGTCTTGCACCCAAATAGGAGACCCCTTCGGATGCCTCCTTCCGTGTTGATTTGGCCACACCTCCAGGTATACTGCACGCATATCCATTTTGAATGTAATATTACAGATATTCATGCATGTTTATATCAAAATTACTTATATTGTCAATGTTTGATTGTCTAGTTGTTGGTGATGCGTCCACATCTGGGACTGAGGCCACCCCCGCTCCTCCAGGTATGTTTATATATCATATAGTGTATGTATATTGATTTAGAATGCTATATCATAAATACACACATTCCTTTTGCTCTTACTTAGCAATTTTGATTATTGTCTAGCTGTAGGTGGTGACACCACCGCACCTGCGGGTATGTTTTTATATCCTATAGTGCATGCATATTGATTTAGAACGTTATATTATTGATCTACACATTCTTTTTGCAATTACTTATATAATCTATTTTTAATTGTCTAATTATAGGTGGTGCGGCCACACCTTCCACAGGGGCCACTCCTGCCGCTTCCATACCCTCCGCATCGTCTGCAGGTTAGTATGAATAAATTTAAAATATTTATTCATTTTACATATGCTCTATAGAATAAATATGAACTTTGAATAAATATGAACTTCATGGAAATTTAGCGTCGATGTTTATTTTATAGTTGGAGGGGATGCGTCCGGGTCCGGGACCCCGGTTGTTCCTCACCGGAGGAACTATCGTCCCGCTCGTGCTGCTGCTCGGGCCCAGGCTCTTGCGCTAGTCACCGGAGGTATATATCACACTTGAATTTTTGTTTAACCTTGATTTCTTAATACAACTTTGTCTTATTATTGTCTTGATATTTCGTGCAGACGCAGGGCCTCTCCATCCCCAGAGGGGGACTCGAGGCCCGAATCAGTCCCATAGGCTGAGGCCTGATAGAGCTAGGGGGGAGGCAGCATTCCCCCTATTTTTTACCCTTGACTATCGCTATATCGGTCCTCATGCCGAGAGGTTCGGCCGGTATTTGGGGGACGAGAGCTGGATCGTGAAGAACTATCCACTTCACGTTGAGTGGGGCGAGCAGCACCAGCGCTCATTCGCCCTCTTCTTTGATCAGGCTCGGGTATGTATTAATATATATTTTCATTTGATCTATCCAATATATTTATTATTAACACTTGCAATCTAATAACAATGTTTTTTTTTGTATTTTCAGTTGGATTACGATTTTCAGCCTGTAGCCGACCCTGATCACCCGGGGAGGGTGCTCGACCTTCATGCTCTGTACAGTGGCCTGATGAAGAACATGCAGGCCAAGGTCCGATACAACAGGAATGAGCTGAAGGCCGACTGCTACTCCCTGTGGATGGCGACCCCCGAGGCAGAGAGAGCGGCCCTACTATCTACTCCGGCGTTTGCGAGAGTCGACGTAGAGACATGGCTTCTATTGTGCGCTTATTTCGACTCCCAACGCAAACAGGTATGTATTTTAAATTTAATTCATTATTTATGATATAATTTATTTCTTTGTGTTTCTTAATTAGAAAACTAAATGTTAATGCGTTGTGCAGAAACAGGCCGCTCAGAATACGGAGAACAGGAAGTCGGCGAAGAGGGGTCGCCCCACTTACACAGGTGGCTCGAGGAACATTACTCGAGCCATGGAGTTATCGGTAAATTAAGAGTTATTCTCTAATATTCTGCAATATTAAGAGTTATTCTCTAATGTTTCTAATATTAAGAGTTACTTTCTAATATTGCAGACATCTCGGACCGTGGCTCAGGTGGTACACCGAGCGTGCTGTCCGCATATCTTGCCGTCCACGGCACCTCGACAGATCCCGCCACGGGCGAGCTTCGATATCCCAACGTCGCTACCCAGGAGTACTGCGTAAGTGTTAATATTTTTTCTACCCAAGTTTGAAATTTTAGTTTTGGAAGGTTCAAGTTTAAATTTTATACTTATACTTTACTGCTTAATGTGGGTGTAGGAGCGGGTGGTTGAGCAGGCCCAGGCCTCGGGGATCGATTTTACCGGACAGAACGATCCGAGGCTGCTGACCCCAGTTCTGGACGCCGCACACGGAGGGCACCATGGAGGTTGGGAGAGAGGCCGGGGATTGGGCCCTAGCAGGGCCCATATGAGGTTGGACTCCACCCCGACGGTTACTTCCTCCGTCTCCAGTGACCGGCATGTCCATCAGGAACTGGATAGCTTGAGGGCCACCGTTCAGGAGTTGAAGGAGATGCTGGTATGTATACTATTTTATAGTAAAATATCATTTCATATTATATACATATCAACATATCCATAATTAGTACGTAGCTTGAGCTTATTTGGTTTTAGACTTAAGTTTGATTAATCATACATACATATGTAATTAAAATAAACAACGCTTTTCCAAACTACATATCCAAACAGGGTTTCGAAATAACTTAATAATGATACGAATTCGAATAATACACAGTTCTTACACGCTTCTTACACACGTTATGTCCAGACGCGACAGGGTAGATCGGCCGACCCTCCACAGGCATCTCCTTCGGCTGCGGCTCCGCAAGCCACTAAATCGGCTGCGGTTCCGTAGACAGCTCCTGTAGCTCCACCGCCCACTCAGACTCCCACAGCCGCGGCTCCGCAAACGACTACCTCGACGGCGGCTGCGCAGACCACATCGCCAGCTCCACATGCCGCTCAGACTCCCGCTCGCGACGAATTGCAGAGTTTATTGACCGAGGAGCAGGCGCGCGTTATTCTATCGTTATTCAGAGGTAGAGCTGGACCGAGCTAGGGTAGATTTTTGGTTCTTATTTTTTGAAACATGTATTTATTTATATCATACATATTGTACTACATTTTGAAACGATATTGATATTGGTTTGTATTTATATCATATTCAGTTTTGAGGTTTCTTTTGTATATTATATATATGCGTGAGATGTGATTATGAATACTGCAATATATGATTTGATTGATGTATATATTATTGTGCACAGGGCGGGAAAAAATCAAGCAGCCCATTTTTAAAAAAAAAATACAGACAATATGTACCTACGGATTAAGCCGTAGGCACACATGTTGCCCCTACGGATATATCCGTAGGGGCATAATATCAGCAATAACTGACATTTTCCCCCTGCTCTCAGTGCCAGGGGGTTGGGAATTCCCCTATGGACATAGCCATAGGGACCACTTCCTCTCCCCTACGGCGTTATCCGTAGGGGAAAAATATCAGGAATCCTGATATTTGGCCTCTACGGACACGTACCTACGCACATATCCGTAGGGGGTAGTAGATGGACCTACGGACATGTCCGTAGGTACAAGTAATATATTAAAAAAAACCGTAAATAATATAAAATCTTATACCCTATGGCTTAATCCGTAGGGGCAACAGGACCTACACATAAATCCGTAGGGGCAAGAATTTGCCCGTAGGGGCAAGTTCAGGGCCTCAACTTGCACCTGCGGCCTTTGCACCTACGGGGTATTTTTTCGCCCCTATGCATATATCCGTAGGGGCAGTGGGTTGCCCCTACGGATAAATCCGTAGGGGCAACCCATATTTGTAGTAGTGATATACATGTTTAGAAGTGTTTTAGTGAGGTTTAGTGATCTTAGAATTTTCCAAGTTGAGGTTATGGTTTGAATTGTGTTGTGGTGATGGAAGTGGCAGTTGTAAGACTCTTAGTGCTGTTTTTACTGGCCAAGACCCGGATTAGAAACCAAGATACGAACTTTAGATTTGCCGATATCCGGTTTTTATGGATTTAGTGATGGTATTTAGAGATCTGGGATGACCCGAGACCATTATAAATTAAGTTCCCATGGCAGTGAGACGTGCAGGAAACCATGAAGCAACACCTGAAACCCTAGTCCCTATTGATCTGTTCTAGCCGCAAATTTAAGGGTTTTGGCCTCAAATTGCAGCCAAGTTGTGGTGAAAGTGTGTGATTTTTGGTCTATGGCATTGTTATCTGATATCTAGAGCAACCCCATATGCAAAATTGGCTAATTTTACCTAATGGAAAATCTGGGATAGATTTCTCATGTTGCTGAATTTATGTTTTCGGATTCTGAAAACTTGGTGTTTGTATTTGATTTGAATTCCGTCGTGTGGCGTTTGAACGTCAACGATGAGGGTTATTGGGTCGTGTTTTGCATGCGAGGCTATAGGTTTTAACCTATGAGCGAACCGTATGCTGTATTGGTTTTTTCCGAACTCGATTTTAATAGCATTTGTGATTGTGTATTGATGTTGTAGGTACCTCCGCGTGGATTCCGAGACGACGAAGCACATCGACTACGGCTCAATAAGGAGTTCCGCAGGTGAGTAGATAAATATCTACAGGGGAAGTCAGGTGGATGGCGTATAGCACCCCCGCAATTTCGTAGCATTTGATGCGTTATATATATGTGTGTGTGTGCGTGCGCGCGCGCGCGTGTGTGTTATATATTATAAGATGTGTATACTTAGCAAGCAATGCTTTAGGGGACTTTGGGTTAGTGTTAGTGTATTTGAAGTTAATGCTTTAGTTTAGTTTTTAGTCGTGAAACCCTAGGGTATAGTTGTTACACACACATGTGATATGATTTTGGTGTATATGATATGTGTATATGTGTGTGTGTGTGTTGAGATATATATATATATATATATATATATATATGTATATATATATATGTATGTATGTATGTATACACGGGTGATAAGGATAGTATATGATACTTAGAGATGAGTCGATGTGATTGGGCATGATACCGTGAGATCGGTGGTGTGATTTGGGTCGTGTTATAAGATACGACATGATATTATAGCGGATCAAATGGGCAATAAGATTTTATTTACACGCGGATATATGTTGGATGGTATCAGTATGTACTAGAATTTAGATCAGTAATCCTAGTTATGATGTTATGATAAGGATACCAGATAAATAATGAGATAAATGTGATATTTGACCCGTACCCAGATTTTGGGATGTCGTACGATGGATTTTTCCGTACGAAATATAAATATGATGATTGATACGCACACTTGACTCGAGGATGTCTTATTATATATATATATATATATATATATATTATATCTGTAGGGTTCCTAGGCACACTATAGAGGTCTCACAAGGCATCGAACATGCCAATTTAAAATTTTATGGGTGCCGAGAAACGCTAATACGGATCGTCGGCTAGATTTCTAGGCGAAACTATAAACTAGTTAACACTTTAACTAAAAGTTAGATGCTACAACCTTTGTAGATCCGGATATCCACTTCCTTAGCTCCACGTAGTCATCCTCTCGCTGTCCTTTTCGAATCCTAGACTCATTCGTCGGCTTCATCGGGAAAACGAGCGGAATAGGTCGTCGGCTTCGTGTCAAAGACGATCTACGTCGAGGTTGCGCAAGTTCAAGCTCCAACTTCACCAAGTTGTGAAACTTGTGAAGAAAACACCCAAAACAACTTGGCAAGAGGTAGAGGGTGAAGAAATAGGAGGTGGGTTCACTTTAGAATTGGATTTCACTCACTTTTTCTCAAGTTGCCATTGATGGCATCTAGTTTTCTCTCTTGAAGAAGAAGGAGAAGATGAAGCTAGTTTATGATAAGTGTTTTTAAAATGAAAAGAAAAATCCATACTTATCATAATCTAACTAGGGTTAAGTGTAGAGAATAAACCATGGTCACTTGAGAGGGTTAGGGTTAAGCATGATGACAAGAATGGTTGCATAAGTCAAAGCTTCATGAAGCTTCAACTAGAAACAAAAGAAGCCACCATTCTTATCTAAATCATTTCCAAATAAATAAACAAATAAATAAATGAAAAAGCAAAACCCTAATCATCTCTTAACCATGGTTTAATCCTTTACACTTAACCACATGATCAAGTATCATCAAACATGATACAAAAATGTGCACAAAAGCATATCACATATACAATGTGCATCAAGTGAGAAAAATCCGTTTAAAGTGAACCAATACTAGTTAATGCAATGCAATATATCAAATATATAATTATGCATCAAATCATTAAATCAACATTTGATTTAATGATCCGGTCATGTCGCACATAACCGACTAGAATCCAATGTATCGATTTATCGAATCAATGATTCGATAACTAGGTCATATCGAATATAACCAATCGAAACATATATCGCGAGAATGAAATGCGGTATCACATACACGCATTATTCTCGGTCCTGCACATATCTCATATGCGCTCCTATTTCATTTCTCTTGAACCAGGAAACCTCTGTGTAGGACTCTAAAGACTCGTCAATACGCCGGTAGCAGATGATGATCATATCAAGCACCCACAAGCCGCAAGCGGTCTGCTAAACGTAACGGCCATCCGGGTATTGAGCGATCAGAAGATCGACGAGCTAGTCCGCTCACACTCCTGTGAATCCAACCAGTAACACTTACCATACAGTCCGGTCTCTTCGTCTGATATGTCGCATATCAAGTCTAGGGGTGGTAAACGTCAGACCCCAATAACCCGATAAGTCGTGCCGATGTGAGGCTCATAACGAGTCGAGAAACTACTGGTAACACTTACCAGCAAATCTCTGATCAGCCCTGGCCAGGGACTTCCCTGCTACGGCCAATCGAGCACTGCGCAACATCAACCCCCAATACCGGGAGAGACGAAACCCCTCCTATCGCTCATTTCCTCCATGTGACTCGGGACTGTGCCCAAAGACCACCGTTTTGCACGCCCTCATGGACGTGGTAAGGTGGAGATCAAAGCACAGTGGGAATCACACAAGACTCTATGACGATCTCGGGTCTACAGACTAACCTGTACAAGTGTCACCTGAGAACTGCCATCTGACGTGAGGTATAATACCATCTGGGAGTTCTCGGCGAGTCCGTCCAGTGTACCCAGTCTCCACTGAGCACCCGTATACCATCTCTGATGTCAAACACCAATGGATGTGGGATCATCCATCGCCCATCTCATGGGTCGAGAAGCGTATACGCTAGTCTACTCTGGTATATCGATGCCCCGTCTCGATACACCCACGACTAGGGACCTTGAAGGATGTACTTATGGACTACCATGTCCCCACTAGTATGATCTGCATCACAGTCCAGGTAGTCAAGTACATATCCTAAGGGCTTTACCAACATGTAACTATAAGACAGTATAAAGAGACTAGTGTACATGTTAAGATAAAGAGTAACCAGATAGCATACTATCATATCGAGCAAGAAAGTCATCTCTATATATGTCCAAGCATCCAATATAATATACATCATTTGTACAATACTGGCCTCTAGGGCATACATACAACTAACAATCTCCCACTTGCACTAGGGCCAGCTACTGTAGTATCGCATACCGAGCATCCCGAAGAGTCTCTCAAACTGTATCTGGGGAATGGCCTTCGTGAGTGGATCCGCGGTGTTGTTCTTCGTGTTAACCCTCCTGACCTCGATCTCCCGGCGATCAACTATCTCCCGGATCAGGTGATACCGCCTCAGAATATGCCTGGATCGCTGATGGGACCTGGGTTCCTTGGCCAAAGCCACCGCTCCATTGTTATCGCAATACAAAGGTATTGGATGCTCAATGGATGGAACCACACCAAGTTTAGTAATGAACTTCTTGATCCAAACAGCTTCTTTAGCAGCATCGTTGGCAGCGATGTATTCAGCCTCCATCGTCGAGTCTGCCACGGTTTCCTGCTTGGAACTCTTCCAGCTAACCGCCCCTCCGTAAAGGGTAAAGACAAAACCCGACTGCGACTTAGAGTCGTCCTTATCACTCTGGAAGCTCGAATCGGTAAAGGACTCCACTTGGAGTTCTCCGTTACCATACACCAAGAGCATCTCTTTAGTCCTTCGCAAGTACTTGAGAATGCCCTTCACAGCTGTCCAGTGATTCTCTCCGGGATCGGCTTGATACCTGCTCACTACACTTAGTGAGTATGCTACATCGGGTCTGGTACATAGCATCGCATACATGATAGAGCCTACTGCCGAAGCATAGGGTATCCCTTGCATGCGAGCTCTCTCCAAATCAGTCTTGGGAGACATCTCTTTGGAGAGAGTGACTCCAGAGATCGTGGGCAAGTTCCCACACTTGGACTCTTCCATACTAAACCTCTTTAGTATGGTGTCAATGTACCTAGATTAGGACAATCCCAAAATCCTTTTGGATCTATCTCTATAGATCTTGATTCCCAATATGCAGGAGGCATCACCAAGATCTTTCATTGAGAATCTTTGTGATAAGAAGAGCTTGACCGATTGCAGCATAGGAACATCATTTCCTATCAAGAGTATGTCGTCCACGTACAATACGAGGAAGACAACCTTACTCTCTGCCACCTTCTTGTAGATACAAGGTTCATCTGGATTTTTGACGAAATCAAACTCTTTGATAACGAAGTCAAAGCAGATGTTCCAACTCCGCGATGCTTGCTTTAATCCATAAATGGATTTAAGCAGCTTGCACACCTTCCCGCTGCTCCCACTGTCTACGAAGCCCTCTGGCTGAGTCATGTACACGCACTCTTCTAAATCACCATTTAGAAAGGCGGTCTTAACATCCATTTGCCAGATTTCGTAGTCATGAAAGGCAGCAATGGCAAGCATGATTCGGATGGATTTAAGCATAGCCACTGGAGAAAAGGTTTCGTCATAGTCCACACCTGGTCTTTGACGAAAACCCTTTGCTACAAGTCTAGCTTTGAAAGTCTCCACTTTCCCATCTACACCAAATTTCTTCTTGAAGATCCACTTGCTCCCAATGGGTTTTACCCCTTCAGGAGCAACTTCCAAAGTCCATACTTTGTTGGTGTACATGGATTCCATCTCGGACCGCATAGCATCCAGCCATTTCACTGAGTCCCTACTCGTGATGGCCTGCTCGAAGCTAGTTGGGTCATCATCATCCATGATGCAATCCTCGCTTCCACCATCAATGAGAAAACCGTAGTATCTCTCAGGTGGACGAGAAACCCTACTAGATCGGCGGAGAGGCTGGGGTTCATCGGGAACTACGGAATCCTCTGGTTCAACCAAATCTTCTGTTGTAGTCTGTGTCGCTGGAACCTCTTCCAGTTCTACCTCAATGCCACTTATCTGTTTCATAAGAAAACTTTTTTCTAAGAAAGTGGCATGTCGAGAAACAAACACCTTTTGTTCCTCGGGGTGGTAGAAGATATACCCTTGTGAATTTTTGGGATATCCTACAAACTTACATAAGACAGATCTTGCCTCGAGTTTTTCCGGATTTTGTCTTTTGACATAGGCTGGACAACCCCATATCTTAATATAATTAAGATGTGGTCTCTTCCCTTTCCATATCTCATATGGAGTGGTAGGCACCGATTTGGTAGGAACTCTATTCAATAGGTCCATGGCTGTCTCAAGCGCATATCCCCAGAAGGAAATAGGTAACTCAGCTGTACTCATCATTGAGCGCACCATATCTAATAGGGTGCGGTTTCTCCGTTCAGATACACCGTTGTGCTGTGGTGTATATGGAGGAGTCAGCTGAGAGAGAATCCCATTCTCTTTTAGGAAGTCCAGGAATTCATTGCTCAAGTATTCCCCTCCTCGATCAGATCGTAGGATTTTAATACTTTTTCCGGTTTGGTTCTCGACTTCTTGTTTATATTCTCTAAATTTCTCAAAAGCTTCTGATTTGTGTTTCATCAGGAACACATATCCGAATCTAGAGAGATCGTCAGTGAATGTAATGAAGTACGAAGAACCATCCCTGGCATGTGTAGACATGGGACCGCATACATCACTATGTATCAGTCCCAAGAGTTCGGTAACTCTTTCTCCGTGTCCCGTAAACGGAGCTTTGGTCATCTTGCCTTTGAGACATGACTGGCAAGTGTCATAGGATGAAAATTCAAACGGATTTAAATATCCATCCTTATGCAACTTAGCCAGTCGTGTCGCATTGATGTGACCCAGTCTACAATGCCACAAGAAGGATTCGTTCAGTTCAGAACTCTTCCTCTTGTGTGTGTTTGTTATGCTCAGAACTGTTGATTGGTTTAGAACATAAATGCCATTGCACAACGTGCCTGATCCAACCAACTTTTGGTTACGGAAAATGTTCATAACATTATCCTGTAATACAAAATTATATCCCTCTTTACTCAATAAAGAAACGGATATAATGTTGCATATCAGGTTCGGCATGTAATAGCATTCGTTCAGAACCAATGTATTACCAGTTGGTAATTCAAGGTGATATTCCCCGACAGTCTTAGCTGCAACAATTGCACCATTTCCAACTCTAATTTCTTTATCACCTTCTCCAAGTTCTCTACCTTTCCTTAGCCTATGTAACTGATTACATATATGAGATCCTGACCCGGTATCTAATACCCAGGACGTAGAGCAAATAGAGAAACAGTTCTCAGTAACGAACACACCCGAAGAAAATGCATCATCATGTACTTTCTTCATTCGGGTGGCATGGGAATCCTGGTATTCCCCTATTTCCTGTTCATTCCTATAACTCTTATAAGAAGGAACGGAACCAACGTTCCCCAGCACAGTATAACATGCGGGTTCGGTCAATACATCCATATTATTATCTTGATTAAGGCATGAAATGGTCGCTACCTGGAGAGAGAGAGAAGAAAACACTTTAGCGTAAGCTCGTGCAAGATCAGATTGGTTATTATCTTATCTAATCAGGATGGCTCCCACTGCTTTTTATCAAATCTTCCTTCAAACCCTAAAAGGAAAGACTAGCCGGGATTAATTACACACTACAGGTTCGCCAATCTTTCAGCCAGGACAGTGTCGGTACTTTGAGGGAGGTCCCCCGTGCTTTCGCACGAACCTAATTAATGTAAACCTCGTTTTCCCAGAGGCGTAACCCCGTTGACACCTTTCTAGACACCTACTTGATCGGCTAATTGCAATGTGTAAAACTCTCCCAGGAGTAACTCTTACTCGCAGTGGGTATCGGGATCCAACTATCTCATAGAAGGTATGCAATCTCATTGCAAATTTCAACACTTGAAATTCCCGATAATATTTTGCCCCTAGCGTGCTATGACCTTGACGCATGCCAAACAACCCATAGTCCGCTAGTCAAGTTTAACCCGTACATTTCTTGATTGAATTAAACCCACCCGCACGACCCTTGACGCATGCCAAACAACGCCGTGCGAATACCCTAATCCAATCGCATCGAATGCTAGCAGATAAGCACTAGTTAGCTACCGTACACTACGCCTTGACGCATGCCAAACAACCGCAGCACGAATACTAACTAGTACTTATCTGAAATGACGGAGGGCTACGACAGGTTTTTCTGAAAACCTATTGCGTAATGAACTTGATATCGTTGTAGAATCAAA
This sequence comes from Agapanthus africanus, assembly GCA_030015575.1. Taxonomy (NCBI): domain Eukaryota; kingdom Viridiplantae; phylum Streptophyta; class Magnoliopsida; order Asparagales; family Amaryllidaceae; genus Agapanthus; species Agapanthus africanus. The sequence continues at coordinate 237,640,057 of JASDDO010000029.1, read as the reverse complement.
TGAAGTTTTGAAATGGAGTGATTTTAAGGCTTTTCTAGTTTTGCTAAAGGGGTCACTCCCGGTGAAGGGATCGTCGGCCCTTTCCTCGTCGAATGCGGTGCGGGATATATCATATATATCGCTGTGCAAAGCAGAAACTATAGAAGCAATCAAAAGTCAAACCGAGTGTGTAGCATCTGCCAGTTATCGCTAAAGGAGTCACTCCCGGTGAAGGGATCTCGGTCCTTTCCTCATCGAATAAGGTGCAGGGTATATCATATATACCGCTATGCAAAGCAAGAACTGTAGCTACCTGTTTTATTTAAAATTTGATTCTACAACATCTGAGGTTTCTTTTCTTTCATTAATCACATTAATGAAGTCCCATCATTTAAATACCTAAACATCACAGATAGATATGACGTACACTTATGCCATCCGCATTCGCCTCGATGTCCCCTCGTGCACCGTTAGGTTAGGTAACTAACGACAGAGCAGGGCAGGACTAGCGCGGGTGTAAAACATAAGTAACGTCTATATAATATATCATACATACTATATACTATATCCATCACAGAAACACATCACAGATATCGCAGCAGAATAAACATATGAAATATTGGATATACTAGGACGTCCGTGTTTTTAATACGAGCCAGTATAAAACACGGATTCCACGGTCGTGATGAATAGCCAATCCCACACCCCTAGACCCCTACGAGAGCGGCAAGCAACCCTGCCAATTCTAGGGTTAGGAAACCCGGACTCGACTCCTCGAGTTGGTCTCCCACTGGACCCCAGAACCCGGTTACTTGTGCTCCCCTCCTTGGGTCTATCCTAATGCGGAAAAGTAAATAATATATAAAGGGTGACAACTTCCGCTACCTGGAAGTGCCCCAAATAAAAGAATATTACATACAAGTTTTTACATGAATGAAAATGGAAAACACTCATCTCACATAAAAAAAACCCCGGCTATTCGAACACGACGATCCAATATAACATATCCAGCAGCACATAACATCACATGTCATCAACGTAAGTAAGTATGTATACCCCAATTGTCTTTGACATATAGCAATGAAACCGGCGATATGAACATACTACACTTACGGTCACAGAAAAGAAAGTGTAAAACTACAACAATTGGAATCCGCAACTTCTTTAGACATCGCATGCCTAATCAAATGAAATACTTAGACATCACATGCCTAACAGATATAAATCCCGCATTTTAGTCTCATTATCGAAAACTATTTTCAATATCATATGGGACTAAACTGCTAAATTTATAACATTCATTCAGTTATCTCATAACTGTTTGTGAATTCCAATTATTGTATCACATTCCAGATAAACAGAAAATGTTAAACTTTCCGATCGAACAGTCGAATACCCAAGTTTTCCCGATACAGTCCAACACATGAAATAAGTCTAGCAACATTCAGTTCGTGCCTCAGTACCAACGGTCCAGCCGTAGAAGGGTCAAGCCAACGCCTCACATGTGGCACGCCGTACTGCCCCAAACCCGAAGGTTCAAAGGGCAGTTCAAGACGGTCACATAATCGAGTTAAGGTTTGTTGTCTTCTAGAGGGTCCATCGCGTTACTTGCACTACTTAGAACGTCGTTAAACTACGGAAAAATCCAACACTTGGAAATTTCCCGACAGGGGAAAAATTGGGTATTTATATCCGGTCGAACTTTTTAACATATTCTAAAAATTATCCGGAAATACACAAAGACGAAATTTGATACCCCGATCGAAACACCGAATCCCCAAAGCAACCCCAGAAAATTCAACTCTTGAATAATTATTAAAAATTCCCATAAAACTCAGCACCAGAAAAGAAGAATTACTGTGCAAACAATATTGGGTAAAGTGAACAGTGGACCACGGAACAGCGGCAGAAGCCATGCTTCTGCCGCGTTTCCGCGACTGTTTGGAAGCTTCATGAGCTCGTGTTTCACCATAATTCTTATATATTCCTGCTGAATTTTTTAGGCATTTTTAATCTTGAAAAATCCCAGAGTTTAGAAAATGTACAGAGAGCATGTTAAGTTTAGGGTTTCGGGTTCGTTCGGGCTTCAAATTGCGTCTAGACTTCGCCTAAGGCTCTAGCTAGGCTCTGATACCACTGTAGGGTTCCTAGGCACACTATAGAGGTCTCACAAGGCATCGAACATGCCAATTTAAAATTTTATGGGTGCCGAGAAACCCTAATACGGATCGTCGGCTAGATTTCTAGGCGAAACTATAAACTAGTTAACACTTTAACTAAAAGTTAGATGCTACAACCTTTGTAGATCCGGATATCCACTTCCTTAGCTCCACGTAGTCATCCTCTCGCTGTCCTTTTCGAATCCTAGACTCATTCGTCGGCTTCATCGGGAAAACGAGCGGAATAGGTCGTCGGCTTCGTGTCAAAGACGATCTACGTCGAGGTTGCGCAAGTTCAAGCTCCAACTTCACCAAGTTGTGAAACTTGTGAAGAAAACACCCAAAAAAAACTTGGCAAGAGGTAGAGGGTGAAGAAATAGGAGGTGGGTTCACTTTAGAATTGGATTTCACTCACTTTTTCTCAAGTTGCCATTGATGGCATCTAGTTTTCTCTCTTGAAGAAGAAGAAGAAGATGAAGCTAGTTTATGATAAGTGTTTTTAAAATGAAAAGAAAAATCCATACTTATCATAATCTAACTAGGGTTAAGTGTAGAGAATAAACCATGGTCACTTGAGAGGGTTAGGGTTAAGCATGATGACAAGAATGGTTGCATAAGTCAAAGCTTCATGAAGCTTCAACTAGAAACAAAAGAAGCCACCATTCTTATCTAAATCATTTCCAAATAAATAAACAAATAAATAAATGAAAAAGCAAAACCCTAATCATCTCTTAACCATGGTTTAATCCTTTACACTTAACCACATGATCAAGTATCATCAAACATGATACAAAAATGTGCACAAAAGCATATCACATATATAATGTGCATCAAGTGAGAAAAATCCATTTAAAGTGAACCAATACTAGTTAATGCAATGCAATATATCAAATATATAATTATGCATCAAATCATTAAATCAACATTTGATTCAATGATCCGGTCATGTCGCACATAACCGACTAGAATCCAATGTATCGATTTATCGAATCAATGATTCGATAACTAGGTCATATCGAATATAACCAATCGAAACATATATCGCGAGAATGAAATGCGGTATCACATACACGCATTATTCTCGGTCCTGCACATATCTCATATGCGCTCCTATTTCGTTTCGCTTGAACCAGGAAACCTCTGTGTAGGACTCTAAAGACTCGTCAATACGCCGGTAGCAGATGATGATCATATCAAGCACCCACAAGCCGCAAGCGGTCTGCTAAACGTAACGGCCATCCGGGTATTGAGCGATCAGAAGATCGACGAGCTAGTCCGCTCACACTCCTGTGAATCCAACCAGTAACACTTACCATACAGTCCGGTCTCTTCGTCTGATATGTCGCATATCAAGTCTAGGGGTGGTAAACGTCAGACCCCAATAACCCGATAAGTCGTGCCGATGTGAGGCTCATAACGGGTCGAGAAACTACTGGTACCACTTACCAGCAAATCTCTGATCAGCCCTGGCCAGGGACTTCCCTGCTACGGCCAATCGAGCACTGCGCAACATCAACCCCCAATACCGGGAGAGACGAAACCCCTCCTATCGCTCATTTCCTCCATGTGACTCGGGACTGTGCCCAAAGACCACCGTTTTGCACGCCCTCATGGACGTGGTAAGGTGGAGATCAAAGCACAGTGGGAATCACACAAGATTCTATGACGATCTCGGGTCTACAGACTAACCTGTACAAGTGTCACCTGAGAACTGCCATCTGACGTGAGGTATAATACCATCTGGGAGTTCTCGGCGAGTCCGTCCAGTGTACCCAGTCTCCACTGAGCACCCGTATACCATCTCTGATGTCAAACACCAATGGATGTGGGATCATCCATCGCCCATCTCATGGGTCGAGAAGCGTATACGCTAGTCTACTTTGGTATATCGATGCCCCGTCTCGATACACCCACGACTAGGGACCTTGAAGGATGTACTTATGGACTACCATGTCCCCACTAGTATGATCTGCATCACAGTCCAGGTAGTCAAGTACATATCCTAAGGGCTTTACCAACATGTAACTGTAAGACAGTATAAAGAGACTAGTGTACATGTTAAGATAAAGAGTAACCAGATAGCATACTATCATATCGAGAAAGAAAGTCATCTCTATATATGTCCAAGCATCCAATATAATATACATCATCTGTACAATACTGGCCTCTAGGGCATACATACAACTAACAATATCGTACGTGACGCTATTGAGGCTGGATCACCGACTACTAGATATATCGACTCGGACTTAGGTGGATTTCCTTACCTTTTCGTTTAGTATTTTAGTTTAGTCGTATAGTTACTTGGTAGATGTTAGACTGGGCTCGAGTCATACCTATTTTCATAAACTAACAAATCGTGAGTATTTTCAAAAGGAAACCAGGGGGACATTACGGATTTTCAAAGGACGTACCTTTTCTTAAAAACACTGTAACCCCTATTTCCTAAAAGCCACGATTCGTGCTATTTCAAATGCCAAACTGTATGACTCATATATACACATGTATATTCTTCATTATTGTGATTACTATTCATTCTCTGTTTATTCATGTTGTTCATATCGCATTTCATGCTTATACCTGTGTTTTCTTTAGTATTATAAACCCATGTAGTCAGGACACCCGCACCATTACCGATGATGCGTATGCCTACGAACACTTGCTTGCCGGCTCACACTCATAATCATCGGTAATTGCCATGTCACTTACACTTTAGAGAATATTAGTTCGTTGACATAACTTTCTAGCTGATAGTTCTAATATATCATTACTGTGCTGGTTTAGATATTGTATTCTGTATTTAGATACCCATGCATATATACATTCCTTGTCATGCAATATTATGGAGCTTTATACCGGTAATTCATTGTTTATTTACTCTTTAGATTGGGATTTCGGATTTCTATGAGACTTCTGGATTTGGAGAAACCGCAAAGATTTTATAAACTTATTATCATTTTAAAGATAGAAAATTGCTGTTTTCTCGTGATATGATTTGAGAGGTGTCCACCATGAATTTTCTCCACACTTGAACGGTATCATATGTAGGGTTACTAGGCACACTAAGGAGGCTCTACAAGGCATCAACCATGCCGGATTAAAAAATTTAGGTGCCTAACAACCCGAAGCAAGATCGTTAACTAGATATTAGGCGAATCAAAAGCAAGTAAATCACATTTACACTAAAGGAAAGGGACTACAACCTTTGTAGATCCGGTCCTCCACTTCCATAGCTCCATGACGATGTCCCTTCACTGCGATCAACCAACTCCCGGCCTCTCGGACGGCTCCATGAGGAAATTGCAACGGGATCGCTTGAATTCTTCGGTGCCGAAGATGATCTACGTCGAGGGAATACGGACTCAAGCTTCTACCTCACTAACCATAGAAGTAGTGAAGCAAACACCCTAAACTAAAGTGCTAGTCTAGTAGAGGATGGTGAGATAGGATGTGGGTACTCTTTAGATTTTGATTTCTCACTTGGATTCATCACTTGATATTTTCTAGCAAGCTATCTCTTTTTCTTCAAGAAGAAGAAGAAGAAGAAGAAGAAAAGAATGAAAGAATAATCCCATAATAGAAAATCAAGTGAAGAATTATTATAATGCAACCATGGGTGAGGTTAACTCATGTAGAGAATAAATTAGGGTTTAGGTTGATGGTTAGGTTAAGGATAAAACAAAATGGCAAGACTTTTTCGAAGATGCTAGCATGCTTCATGAAGCTTCTAGCAATGAAACAAAAAAAGCACCATTTAGTTTTTCCAAAATTAAATAAATAAATAAATAAATAAAACCTTAACCATTAACCTAAACTATGGTTTAAAGCATACACACCCAATTTTGCATGTATCATCAAACATGATACAATCTTGTGCACAAAAATATATCACATATACAACTTGTGCACATCAAGTGAGAAAATCAATCTTAAGTGAACCAATACTAGTTAATGTAAAGTAATATATCAAATATATAATTATACATTAAATCATTAAATCAACACTTGATTTAACGATCGAGTCATATCGCATATAACCGAAAAATATCAATGTATCGACTTATCGAATCAATTCTTGATTCGATAACTAGGTTATATCGCATACAACCAATGGATACAATCATCGTGAGAATTGAATACGGTATCACATACTTGCATCATTCTCGGTCCCGCACATATAACATATGTGCTCCTAAATCGTTTTGCCTGAGCAAGTACAATCTCTATGTAGGACTCTAAAGACTCGTCAATACGCCGGCAGTAGGTGATGATAATATCAAATACCCACAAGCTGTCAGCGGTACTAGCTGGATGTAACGGCTACACGGGTATTGAGTGATCATAAGATCAGCAAGCAAGCCCGCTCCAACTCATGCAAAAAGCCTGACAGTGACACTACCGTACAGTCCGGTCTCCTCGTCTGATATGTCGCATATCAAGTCTAGGGGTGGTAAACGTCAGACCCCAATAACCGATAAGTCATGCCGATATGAGGCGCATAACGGGTCGAGAAACTACGGGTAACACTTACCAGTAAATCTCTAAACCAGCCCTAGCCAGGGACTTCCCTGTTATGGCCAATCGAGCACAGCGCAACATCAACCCCCAATACCGGGAGAGACGAAACCCCTCCTATCGCTCATTGCCTCCATGTGACCCGGGACTGTACCCAAAAACCACCGTGTTGCACGCCCTCTTGGACGTGGTAAGGTGGAAATCAAAGCAAAGTGGGAATCATACAAGACTCTATGACGATCTCGGGTCTACAGACTAACCTGTACCAGTGTCACCAGAGAACTGCCATCTGACGTAAGGTATAATACCATCTGGGAATTCTCGGCGAGTCCGTCCAGTGTATCCAGTCTCTACTGAGCACCCATATATCATCTCTGATGTCAAACACCAATGGATATAGGATCATCCATCGCCCATCTGTATGGGTCGAGAAGGCATACGCTAGTCTACTCTGGTATATCGATGCCCCATCTCGATACACCCACGACTAGGGACCTTGAAGGATGTACTTATGGACTACCATGTCCCCACTAGTATGATCTGCATCATAGTCCAGGTAGTCAAGTACACATCCTAAGGGCTTTACCAACATGTAACAGAGAGACAATCAGCATACACGTTAAGGTAAAAAGTAACCAGATAGCATACTATCATATCGAGCAAGAAAGTCATCCCTATATATGTCCAAGCATCCACTACAATATACAACACATGTATAGTAATGGCCTCTAGGGCATACATATAACTAACAATCTCCCACTTGCACTAGGGACATCTGATAACAGTGGTTGTAGTATCTCATACTCAACCATCCCATAATAGTCTCTCTCTGGGAAAAAGGCCTTTGTGAGTGGATCCGCCATGTTGTCCTCTGAGTCTGCTCTCCTGACCTTGATCCCCTGGAGATCAACCATCTCCATGATCAGGTGACACCGCCTAAGAATTTGTCTGGATCACTGATGGGACGGGCGTTCCTCGGCATAAGCCACAACTCCATTATCACACAATGGAGGGAACAAAGTTCATCTCATGAACTAATATACATCCAGGCTGCCTCTTTGGTAGCATCTTAAATAGCGATGTATCCAGCCTTTATCGTCTAGTTTGCCATGGTATCTAGCTTGGAACTCTTCCAACATACCGTCCCTTTACTGAGGGTAAAGACAATGTCTGTGACTGACATTCAGTCATCCTTATCACGCTGGAACCCTTCCAGTGATTGTCCCCAGGATCGATTGATACCATCTCACTACAACTAGTGAGAATCCTAACATCCAATTAGATCTATCTCATAGATCCAAAACCCAGGATTTAGTAGGTATCACTTTGATCCTATATGGTGAATCCTTCTGATAAGCGGAGATTGACCGAGCGTAGCATAGGAAACTCCTTCCCTATCAAGAGTATGTCATCCACGTACTCTACAAGGATCACTACCATACTCCCTACTACCTTTTTGTATATACTAGGTTCATCTACGATTTTGATGAAGTCAAACTCTTTGACTAACACATCAAAATAGATGTTCCAACTCCGCGATGCTTGTTTTATCACATAAAACATCTTGCACACGTTTCCGCTACTCCTAGTGTCTACAAAGCCCTCTGACTATGTACTTATAGATTCTCTCTTCTAAATCTTTTTTTTAGAAAAGCAGTCATGACACCCAACCGCCAGATGTAGCCGTGGCAAGTAGGATCTGGATGGACATAAGCATAGGTACTTAGAAAAGGTTTCTTCACAATCCATACCTGGTCAATGATGCAAACCTTTAAGAAGTTTAGCTTTGAAAGTCTCAACTTTTCCATGTACACCAAGTAATCTTCTTAAGATTTACTTGCTCCTGATGGGGATTTAACCCTTCAGATAAAGCAACCATAGTCCATACTTTGTTGGTGTAAAAGGATTCCATCTCAGATCGATAAACATCCAGCCATTCTCACAGAGTCCCACTCCTGATGGCCAGCTCGAAACTAGTTGGGTCATCATCTCATGATGCAATCCTCGCTCCCACTGTCATGGAGAAACCGAAGTAACTCTCAGGTGGGTGAGGAACCCTACCAGATCGGCGGAGAGGCTGAGGTTCGTTGGAATCTACTGAATCCTTTGGTTCTACCAAATCATCTGCTGTAGTTTGTATAGCTGGAACTTTTTCCAGTTCTACCTCATGACCACTAATTTCTTCTCAAGAATTTCTTTTCACAAAGGTGGCACATTGAGAAACAAAACATTTTTGTTCCTCGGTTAGGTAGAAGATATTCCCTGGCGTATACTTGGGATATCCAACAAACTTCCACAGATCTGTCTTTGCCTCGAGCTTGTCCGGATTATGCTTTTAGACATAGGCTGGACAACCCCAAATCTTAACTGACTTAAGAGATGGGCTCTTCCCTTACCATATCAGATATGAAGTGGTAGGCAACAGATTTGATTTGAACCCTATTCAATAGGTATGCATCTTCACAAGTGCATAACTCCTAAAAGGAAATAGGTAACTCAGTAGTACTCATCATATAGCACACCATATCAAATAGGGTGTTATTGCTCCGCCCCGATACACCGACCTGCTGTGGTGTATACGGAGGAGTAATGCTGAGAGAGAATCTCATTCTCCTTTAGAATAATCCAGGAATTCCGTGCTCAAGTATTCTCCTCCTCGATCACATCAAAGGACATAATACTTATACCCGTTTTTGGTTCTCTACTTCTAATTTATATTCTGTGAATATCTCAAAAGCTTCGGACTTATGTTTCAACAGGAACATATGTCTGAATCTTGAGAGATCATCAGAGAATGTAATGAAGTACAAAGAACCGGTCTTGGTATGTGTAGACAGGGGACCTTCATACATCAGCATGTATCAATCCCAAGTGTTCACTAACTCTTTCTCTGTTTCCAATAAACAGAGCTATGGTCATCTTATCTATGTGACATGACTGGCAAGTTTCATAAGATGTAAATTCAAACTAATTTAAATATGCATCTTAATGTAACTTCAGCTAGTCGGGTCGCATTGATATGACCTAGTCTACAATGCCTCAACAAGGATTTGTTCATTTCTGAACTCTTCCTCTTATGTGTGTTCTGTATACTAAGAACTGTAGTTTGATTTAGAACGTTAATGATTTTAGATAACGTGCCTGAACCGATCAACTCTTGATTTAGGAAATGTTCAAAACATTATCCAACAATACAAAATTATATCCTTCTTTATCTAAATAACGAGACTGATATGATTTTGTATATCAGGTTCGGTATCTAATAAATTTTTTTCAGAATCAATGTATTCTGGTAATACAAGGTGACAGTGACCAATAGACTTGGCTGCAACACTTGCACCGTTTTCTGTCTCATGAAACTTATCACCCGTTCTCAGTTCTCTACCTTTCTGTAGCCCTATGTAACTGATTACATATCTGGCATCCTGATCTGGTATCAAATACCCAGGACGCAGAGGATACTGAGAAACAGTTCTTTGTAATGAACACACCCGAAGGAGATGCATCTCATGCACTTTCTTTGTTTGGGTGGCATGGGAATCCTGGTATTCCCCTAATTCCTGCTCGGTCTTATAACAATTATAAGTTGGAGCGGGACCAACGTTCCCCAGCTCAGTATAACAAGTGGGTTCGGTCAATACATCCATATTATTATCTTGATTAAGGCGTGACATGGTCGTTACCTGGAAAGAGAGAGAGAGAAGAAAACACTCTGCGTGCGCTCTTGCAAGATCAGATTGGTTATTATTTTATCTAATCAGGATGGCTCCCACTGTTTTTATCAAATCTTCCTTCAAACCCTAAAAGGAAAGACTAGCCGGGATTAATTACACGCTACAAGTTAAACAATCTTTCAGCCAGGCCAGTGTCGGTACTTTGAGGGAGGTTCCCCGTGCTTTCGCACGGACCTAATTAAAGTAAACCTCGTTTTCTCCGAGGCGTAACCCCGTTGACACCTTTCTAGACACCTACTTGATCGGCTAATTGTAATGTGTAAAACTCTCCCAGGAGTAACAATTACTCGCAGTGGGTATCGGGATCCAACTATCTCATAGAAGGAATGCAATCTCATTGCAAATTTCAACACTTGAAATTCCCGATAATTTTTCCCGTAGCACCCTATGACCTTGACGGAGGTCAACAAACCATAGGCTACTAGTCAAGTTCAACCCGTCATTTCTTGATTGAATCAAACCCACCCGCACGACCCTTGACGGAGGTCAACAAGGCCGTACGACTACCCTAATCCAATCAGCATCATATGCATAAGCAGATAAATACTAGTTAGCTACGGCACACTACGCCTTGACGGAGGTCAACAAACGTAGCACGAATACTAAGTAGGACTTATCTGAAATGATGGAGGGCTACGACAGGTTTTTCTGAAAACCTATTGCGTAATGAACTGCATATCATTGTAGAATCAAATGATTTTAAAATAGAGAGTTTTTTGAGGCTTTTCTAGTTTCGCTAAAGGGGTCACTCCCGGTGAAGGGATCGTCGGCCTTTTCCTCATCGAATAAGGTGCAAGATATATCATATATATCACCATGCAAAGCAAAAACTCTAAAAGCAATCAAAAGACAAACCGAGGGGTGTAGCATCTGCCAGTCACTGCTAAAGGGGTCACTCCCGGTGAAGGGATCTCGGCCCTTTCCTTATCGAATAAGGTGCAGGATGTTCTATAAGGAACACCGCGATGCAAAGCAAGAACTGTAGCTACCTGTTTTTGAAAATTCGATTCCAAAACATCTTTTAGGTTTCCTTATCTTTCTTTCATTAATCACATTAATGAAGTCCCATCATTTATGTTCCTAAACATCACAGATAAATACGACGTACACTTATGCCATCCGCATTCGCCTCGATGTCCCCTCGTGCACCGTTAGGTTAGGTAACTAACGGCAGAGCAGGGCAGGGCTAGCGCTGGTGTAAAACATAAGTAACGCCTATATAATATATCAAATATACTATATACAGTATCTATCACAGAACATCAAATGATCACATCACAGATATCGCAACAGAAGAAACATATGAAACATTGGATATACTAGGACGTCCGTGTTTTTAATACGAGCCAGTATAAAACACGGATTCTACGGTCGCGATGAATAGCCAAACCCACACCCCTAGACCCATACGAGAGCGGCAAGCAACCCTACCAATTCTAGAGTTAGGAGACACGGACTCGAATCCTCGAGTTGGTCTCCCACTGGACTCTAGAAACCGGTTACTTGTGCCCTCCTCCTTGGGTCTATCCTAGTGCGGAAAAGTAAATAATATACAAAAGGTGACATCTTCCGCAACCTGGAAGTGCCCCAATAAAAGAATATTACATACAATTAGTTTTACATGAATGAAAATAAAAACTCTCATCTCACATAAAACCCCCAGCTATTCAAGACGCGACGATCCAATATAACATATCCAGCAACACATAACATCACATGTCATCAACGTAAGTAAATATGCGCATCCCAATTGTCGTTGACATATAGCAACGAAACCGGTGATATCACATATTACACTTACGGTCACAGAAAAGAAAGTGTAAAACTACAACAGTTAGAATCCGCAACCTCCTTAGACATCGCATGCCTAACAGTTATAAACCCCGCATTTTAGTCTCTATATCGAAAACACTTTTCAATATCTAGTCAGGCAATTCAACAAGATTCTCGATATGAGATCGAATGTTCGTCGCAAACTTTAGTAGACGGCCGCACCCCCGGACGCCGTCGACGAAGTGCACTAAGGTGGAACACCACTGCCGCGAGCACCCGAACGGATGCTTTCGGCGACGGGGTTCTCCTACAGTCACTTGGTGGGGACTAAGGGGTGTAGCTGTCTATTAAGTTTATCCGGCGAGTATCCGCGTACGCTACGTGATTGCGACGGACATTTGATCACATCAAAATTCCGTAGCATCCGATCAAATGAGACTAAACTGCTATGTTTATAACATCCATATTAGTTATCTCATAACTACTTGTGAATTCCAAATATTGTATCACATTCCAGATAAATAGAAAATGTTAAACTTTTCCATCGAACAATCAAACACCCAAGTTTTCCCGAAACAGCTCAACACATGAAATAAGTCTAAAAACATCCATTTCATGCCACAGTACCAACGGTCCAGCCGTAGAAGGGTCAAGCCAACGCCTCACATGTGGCACGCCGTACTGCCCCAAACCCTAAGGTTCAAAAGGCAGTTCAAGACGGTTACATAATCGAGTTAAGGTTTGTTGTCTTCTAGAGGGTCTATCGCATTACTTGCACTACTTCGAACATTCTTAAACTACGGAAAGATCCAACACTAGGAAATTTCCCGACAGGGGAAAAAGTGGGTATTTATATCCAGTCAAACTTTCTAACATATTCTAAAATAATCCGGAAAAACCTATAGACGAAGTTAAACATCCCGATAGAAACACCGAGTCCCCAATACAACCCAGAAAACTCAACTCTTGAGTAAAAATTAAAAATTCCCAGAAAACACAGCACTAAACAGAGAGAAATTACTGTGCAAACCACGTGCCCTGATTCAACACATTGGCCGCGGAACCGCCGCAAATGTCATGGTGGGGCCGCGGTTACGCGGCGCATCTGTCGAGTTACGGGCACGTGCTGCACAGTAACTCTTAGAAAAGCCTGCTGAATTTTTTCGATATTTTTAATCTGGAAAAATCCACAATTTCAGAAAATGAACAGAAAGGGGTAACGATTAGGGTTTCGGGGTTCGATCGGGTTTCTAACATCGTCTACACTTCGTCTAAAGCTATAGCTTGGCTCTGATACCACTGTAGGGTTACTAGGCACACTAAGGAGGGTCTACAAGGCATCGACCATGCCGGATTAAAAAATATAGGTGCCAAACAACCCGAAGCAAGATCGTTAACTAGATATTAGGCGAATCAAAAGCAAGTAAATCACATTTAAACTAAAAGAAAGGGACTACAACCTTTGTAGATCCGGTCCTCCACTTCCATAGCTCCGTGACGACGTCCCTTCGCTGCGATCAACCAACTCCCGGACTCTCGGACGGTTCCATGAGGAAATTGCAACGGGATCGCTTGAAGTCTTCGGTGCCGAAGATGATCTACGTCGAGGGAATACGGACTCAAGCTTCTACCTCACTAACCATAGAATTAGTGAAGCAAACACCCTAAACTAAAGTGCTAGTCTAGTAGAGGATGGTGAGATAGGAAGTGGGTACTCTTTAGATTTTGATTTCTCACTTGGATTCATCACTTGATATTTTCAAGCAAGCTATCTCTTTTTCTTCAAGAAGAAGAAGAAGAAAAGAAAAGAATGAAAGAATAATCCCATAATAGAAAATCAAGTGAAGACTTATCATAATGCAAACATGGATGAGGTTAACTCATGTAGAGAATAAACTAGGGTTTAGGTTGATGGTTAGGTTAAGGATAAAACAAAATGGCAAGACTTTTTCAAAGATGCTAGCATGCTTCATGAAGCTTCTAGCAATGAAACAAAAAAGCCACCATTTAGTTTTTCCAAAATTAAATAAATAACAAATAAATAAAACCTTAACCATTAACCTAAACTATGGTTTAAAGCATACAAACCCAAGTTTGCATTTATCATCAAACATGATACAATCTTATGCACAAAAATATGTCACATATACAACTTGTGCACATCAAGTGAGAAAATCAATCTTAAGTGAACCAATACTAGTTAATGTAAAGTAATATATCAAATATATAATTATACATTAAATCATTAAATCAACACTTGATTTAACGATCGAGTCATATCGCATATAACCGACTAATATCAATGTATCGACTTAACGAATCAATCCTTGATTCGATAACAAGGTTATATCGCATACAACCAATCGATACAATCATCGCGAGAATTGAATACGGTATCACATACTCGCATCATTCTCGGTCCCGCACATATCATATATGTGCTCCTAAATCGTTTTGCCAGAGCCAGTACAACCTCTATGTAGGACTCTAAAGACTCGTCAATACGCCGGCAGTAGGTGATGATCATATCAAACACCCACAAGCCGTCAGCGGTACTAGCTGGATATAACGGCTACCCGGGTATTGAGCGATCAGAAGATCAGAAAGCAAGCCCGCTCCAACTCCTGCAAAAAGCCTGACAGTGACACTACCGTACAGTCCGGTCTCCTCGTCTGATATGTCGCATATCAAGTCTAGGGGTGGTAAACGTCAGACCCCAATAACCGATATGTCGTGCCGATATGAGGCTCATAACGGGTTGAGAAACTACGGGTAACACTTACCAGTAAATCTCTAAACCAGCCCTGCCTAGGGACTTCCCCGTTATGGCCAATTGAGCACAGCGCAACATCAACCCCCAATACCGGGAGAGACGAAACCCCTCCTATCGCTCATTGCCTCCATGTAACTCGGGACAGTACCCAAAAACCACCGTTTTGCATGCCCTCTTGGACGTCGTAAGGTGGAAATCAAATCACAGTGGGAAACACACAAGGCTCTATGACGATCTCGGGTCTACAGACTAACCTGTACCAGTGTCACCAGAGAACTGCCATCTGACGTAAGGTATAATACCATCTGGGAGTTCTCGGCGAGTCCGTCCAGTGTACCCAGTCTCCACTGAGCACCCGTATATTATCTCTGATGTCAGACACCAATAGATATGGGATCATCCATCGCCCATCTGTATGGGTCGAGAAGGCATACGCTAGTCTACTCTGGTATATCGATGCCCCGTCTCGATACACCCACGACTAGGGACCTTGAAGGATGTACTTATGGACTACCATGTCCCCACTAGTATGATCCGCATCATAGTCCAGGTAGTCAAGTACACATCCTAAGGGCTTTACCAACGTGTAACAGAGAGATAATCAGTATACACGTTAAGGTAAAGAATAACCAGATAGCTTACTATCATATCGAGCAAGAAAGTCATCCCTATATATGTCCAAGCATCCACTACAATATACAACACATGTATAGTAATGGCCTCTAGGGCATACATATAACTAACATCATACACCCGATTTGAGGAGGAGGAGGAACCGTGTGCGGGTGCATGGTGGACCAGGTGCGGTACCCCGAGGCAAGATGGTCGCAGATACTGGCATTGAGCTTGGAAGAGAGCACTACCGACGGGTTATTTGTGACACGGCGGATATCCGGAGGATACCGATGTAGTCATGAGATTTAATGATTTGGGCCTGTCCGGATTGCCGGAGCCCGGGGCCAGTCCGGATTGCCGGAGCCCGAGATATTAAGACTTTGAGGTATTGAGATTATATGATATGGGCCAGTCCGGATTGCCAGAGCCCAAGATATTGGATATTGGGATTTATGTTTTGTGTCGATACTTAACACGGATTCTATGTTGATTTCATTGATGATACCTCGACTTTTATATACAGAAATCTCACTAAATTAAGAAAACAGTTTTCTCATTCATGATGTATTCTGTTTTCATTTTAATGCATTCATACATCATATATGTATTATGTTGCTACCTGAGGCACTGACACGAGCACTTGATATTACGCTTATGTGTAGATGTTTCAGGGTTATATTTTATATTGAGGATATATTATCATAGGACCTAAGATTGAGTCATACATGCGATTTCTGCTCAGTGATATTTTCTACTCACGAGTTGGCAACTCACCCCTGTTGTACCACAGTTTCTTGCAGGTTTTGCCGTACAGGTTTCGTTGCGGCTTGCTGGCACACTGTTTCCTTTCCGGGTGATTGCTTTGGTAGATGGGTTCACTTGCATCGTGACCACCATTGTACTTCACTTTTTATTCAGTTGTATCTAGTAACTCTATCAACCAGACTTGTATATTTTTTTAACTTAGAAAACCAGCTGTTGTTCTTTTGACCATAAAGTCGCGCTTGTATTATTATAGTTTTCTTGTGGTTATTGGTTTTCTTCGGAGTTTTGATCCTCGCCCTTCGGCGTTGTATATTATACTGTTTTCGTGGTTGTGACCGCCAGTTAGCGAAGAGCTAGCTCCCGCTTGGGGATGCCTTTATTCATTATGTATATTATGCATGTTTGTACCCGTTTGGGGCCAGTATTTACGAAGGAAACTCTGCCGAAATTTTTAGAAAAGACTTGATGTTTAAAATGCTTACTACGGCTTATTTTGATAAAACACTTTCTTTATAGAAAGTTTTTCTTCACTTTTTTCTTTAAAATGGTTTAGATTTCTGGGCTTTTGGCTTACTTGAATTAAGTGTGGTCCTATAGACTTCACATGATTCAAGTAACAATCACGTGCTATTTCGAGTCGTGACAAAGTTGGTATCAGAGCGCTAGGTTTAACCTTGGTTCGAGTCTATGTTTGACTATACGGAGTCTAGGGCGTTTATATATATTTGGATCCTAGGCTTGACCTTACGGAACTTAGACTTGGTCAAGGGGTATTAGACCCGAACTTTCGTCGCATAGGTTGACCTTGGTTGATGGAGTAGGTGACTTAAGTAGAGTGACGCACCATGTGTATGTTCCGTGGCATACTTACAATACGCTACTCCACTTAAGAAGCCTTAGGACGTACATTTCTTTGCACAGTATTCTATTCATTTATTGATCTATCCTCGTCGATATCGGTTGGTGGTTTTGTTACCACGATTGCATAGGCAGAGAGAGCTGTAGCTAGAGTTGCGGTCAGCATGAGCTCGACTTGGACGAGGACTGACCAGGGCATAATTCCGGTGACACACGATTGCATAGATGTGTCGTTTTATTGTGTTTTTCATGCCATGAGCGTTTGATGGATTGCATTACAAAGGTTTATCGAAGATGCAGATCAGCACCAGAGGATTGGGCTACTGCTAGAGGCCGACTAGAATGTGATGACCGTTAACGTATCGTTTATTCTTGAGAATTGAGGCACTGTTCAGCGTGTGAACGAATGAGCCAGCGGTTGCTGCGACTGGCAAGATATCATCCCAGATGTTTGAAGCTATTGCAGCACGAGTTGTACTTAGAGATGTGATAGAAGATCGCAAGTCAACCATGGATGAATGACTAGGACATGTGGTTCGTTGCATACCCGATGCGAGGTCATCCGATTGATTGATTCCAGTTAGAGAAGACTTCACACAGGTACGTTGAGAGTCAATAAAACGATCGAATGTCAGAAACCCATTTTTCTAAGTTTAAGGTATTCGGAAAAACATGCATGTAATTCTGTGGACCCTCTAGAAGAATGAAACCCTAACTCGATATAATGACCATGGGAGCGCTTTTGAACCTTAGGGTTTGCGGCAGTTCCGCGGTGCCATTAATGAGGCTTGGGTCCATAGGTACTGTGGTATGTACCGGATATTATTAAACTGTACTCAAGAGTTGAGCTCTTGGGGAATTATGGGACTTTGACGAATAGATCGAAAAGTTCGACGTCGTCCGGATATTATGTGATAGGATACATTACTTGGGAGATATCCCGACAGAATCCTTCTGGAATACTACACGAGAAGAATTGGACCCAGGACCGATCGTATTATGCACACCCAGTAGGCCAGAGTTTGGCATCATCGACAAGACATGTTGTGAGTGACCATGATAGTTGGCCAGAGATCTTTAGAGGATGTGCCAGAGTGGGAATGTTTCCGTCATCATTCCATATTGGGCCGCTGAGCCGATGAGTTATGTAACTGGCAATACACAGTGAGAGACGAGAGCCTAAGGGCATGATTGATCTGTTTTAAAGAAGTGTTTGTAGAATAACCACAATCAATAATGGTGTCGCGTGTAGCTAGACCGAGATGAGTACGGGTCGTCCTCAAGAATATGTGGAATCTTTCAATCTTATTTTAGACGTGTTGATTAGGAAGAGGAGGAATAGAGGATATAGATCTAGATTAACTACGGATGTAGGTTTTATATTAGAAGGGGCTTGTAGGGTTCATTAAGATTTAGTAGTCATGCATGATTAATTAAAGATTACTCCTTTTATCCTTTAATATATTTAAAACTAGATCGACAGTGATGCATGTAGATTAGGGTTTCTGGAGAGAAAAGGGTTCCCACTCTTAACCCCTGTCTTGATATGGATCTCCGTTCATGTCTAGCCTTTACCAAAACAATTGTTAATCTAATCTCTAATCGTGGTCGTGAATATCAATGAATTGATAGCGCGCCCGATTAGGATGTTAACTATTCTTTTGGTAAAGTTTATAAACTTTATAGGACGTAAAAAGAGTTTAAGGATCTTCATCATCCATTGATCTACCCTAATCTTACAAACCCTATCAAGAGGAGAATTACTCGCGCATGATGGGAAAAGAAAAGATAGAAATCATGAAGAAAATAAAATGCAATAAAGTAAAACTACCTTTAATAATCAACAAGATCAAGTACACTTTGTTCCTTTAGAAAATGATTACAAAACCGTAATTTGCTTCTCGATCTCTTCTTAAGGAGGTAGATGAACTGTCGATGATTAACTTGGATTCTTGAGCTGTCATGGACATCGTGATCTCATCGGTTTGATCCAATTTCTAAGAGGCTATTGGTTCTTATTTATAGTGACAGACCCAGAATCTCTAGTTTCCTAATAAGGGAACTAGCTGTTAAGATCCTACCCAAAAAATCCCATATCCTAACTCCCTCAAATTGCGGCGGAACCGCGGCCATTGGGTAGGTTTGGCCGTGGATCCACGGTGGGATAGAGAGATATTGGGCTCATTCCTCTGGTGTCCTCTTCTGGTGACATGTGTAGACTGTTCTGTTATCTGGAATCTGGAAATCTTCTCTAAGTCTCTGCCAGAATTGATTTCTTCGATTTATTTTAAGATTTCGGCAGATTTGATCTCGCCAACTCGGATTTCCTTGATTCCAGTCCTGATATAATTTCTGCACAATTATCTCAGAATAATGTTAGTAGAATTTGTTTTTATTGAGATATTATCTTAACCATTTGTCATGATATTATAGTTTTTAGAGAATTGGTCAAAGATATTTGATATGGTATGCATATTTAAATGGAATAAATATTACATGGCTATTATATGCTTACATTTTCCTTTATAATGTTAATTATAATATATAAATAAATGAAAATAGTATTTTTACGGATAAACCCTCATATGTGTCATATTTATAATAAACACCTTTTATTATATAGAAATAGTAAGGAAAATGTCATATCAAAAGTGCAGTTTTATCAACTGATCAAATACTCCCAAACTTAAGTTTGATCGTCCCGAGCAAACTAGTTATTCAAGAGAAGGAGAAAAAGAAAGAAAAACCTAAGTAGCACACTTTCGTAGGCTACACGATTGCACTGAGCACGTGCAATAAGCCGTTATACCTCTAGATGTCCCTAGTAGGAGGAGTGTTGTCTCCTGAGGGTTTTCAGCGGATTACACCCACAAAATCATATAATAAAAGAGAGATGGTGAAACTTACATATAAAGATAAGAACTATAAAGAAAAAAACTTGAAAATAAGAGTTTCCAACTACACTAGCTTTTCGGTTGTCATGAGCCCTATCTTAATGGTCGTGAAAAAAATGTTAGAAATCACATTATCCCTCAATAAAACATCGCTTTTAGTCATCCTCCCTATCTTTCATCCAAAAATTGATCATATACCCCTACGTATGTGTAAAGGACATCCCTACATTTAGAGAATTCAATTCAAGCTATCATACTCTTGTCCATCTTCCAAAGTACTTTTTAGTCGGTGAATTTTTTTATGAAATTGCTCACACATCCTTCATGCGACCGTTAATACTTCTTGAGATACTAACCGACTGTAACATTTCAGAAAAATAAAATATTATTTTTGGGAATTTTTAAAATTAAATAATGAATATTATGAATATTTTAATATTGCGGTATAATTAAATACCGATAAATTGGGAAATAATTGGAAAATTATAGAAATTACTAAAATGAGGGTGTTTTATATGATTTAAGCAAATTACAAGTTTTTATGATTAATTATATACTATTTTAATGCTAATCGCAATTAAATATCGCTAATCTTACATTAATCCGGTTTTGTGCATGACATGCACCATTTCATGTTACAAACCTTATTATTTTCCTTTTGTGTGACCATGGTTTTATTTGGAGTTTTCATTTGTGATTAAAATGATGAGAATAGAAAAGAAAAGAAAATGGAAAAGGATAAAAAATGGAGTATGGGCATGAAGGAGAAAGGGAAGAGAGGTGAGGGGGTCAATCTTGGACCATGGCTTTGTTCCCTCCATCAATTTTCCCTTTCCCTTTCCCATGGCTGTCCTCTCTCCCTCCTCCACAAAACACCTCACTTCACCATCAAAAGTTTATCAAAAGTCCATCCCCACTTCACAAAAAACATGCATAAGCTCCCTACAAACCCTTTGGACCAAGAAAGAATGAATTTTGAAGACTTGGGGCAACTCAAGAAAATTCTTGAGTTGCCAAATGAGGTAATTCTTGCACCATTAGAGTAGCATTTCATTCACTTTAGCATTCATGTTAGTTTAGAAGTGAAATAGTGTTGATTTGTGGACTTTGAAAATTTCAAGTTAGGGTTAGGGTTTGAATTGAATCCAAAAGTATAGTTGAGGTTAGTAGAAACCTTATAACCCCTCTAGTGATAGTTTCATGGACTTAAACCAGAGAATTAAACCCTAAAACATAAACATAGAAACCCCGATATCGGAAAATTATGAGATTTGTGAGGTTGTTTAGAGATCTGCTAACACCCGGGGACATTAGGATTTATTTAGCAAACACAAGGAGTCATGCAGGCACCTAGAAAGCTACCACTAAAATCCTAGCCCCATAACCCAACCCATGGCCGCAATTATATCCATTCTGGCCTCAAATTACGGGCATATCAGGGAAATATGGTCCCAGGTTTGGTCCATGGCTCCATTTGCAGTAAAATAGACCCTCCATGTTTGCAAAATTGGCTAATTTGACCTAGGGTAAAATATGGGACCATTTTCATGAGTTGCTGTTTCGTGATATTTATGAAATGATGTTTTGATATTTGTGTTTTTACCGGTCGATTCACATTTATACGTCAATCGTCAAGAGTTGTTGGTTATTCTTGCATGCGTAGACATAGGTTTTAACCTATGTACGATTCGTGTGTCGTTTTGGTTTCGAGTCGGTTATTAATGAGATACGATACATTGTGATATGTAGGTACCTCCGCGCAAGCTTCGGGATGATGAGCAAGGGCGTGGCGACATCGACATCGGCAAGCAAGAGCAAGGTGAGTTGATATATATCTACGGGGGAAGTCAGGTGGATGGCGTATAGCACCCCCGCAGTTCGTAGTGTAGTATACTATATATATTATATATAAATTTGTGTTATGTGAGACTAGATTATTATCTAGATAGACTTTAGGAGTTCATGGATAAATTTTAGTGTAATTAGATGATAGTGTCGATAATTAGTTTTAGTTGCGAACCCTAGATTAATGATTTGCATACACGCACACACACACACTTGCATAAATTTTATTACTTGTGCGTATATGGGGATATGTATGTATATATAAATACACATAGGTATGGGACTATGTATATATATATATATATATATACTTGGATGATGAGGATAGTACATGGTATTGGAGATGAGTCGATGAGATTGGGCATGGTGCCATGAGACCGGTGATGTGTTATGGTTCGTATTATGATATACGACACGATGTGATAGCGGGTCCTTAGGCGATGTGTTTTCATACACACACACATATTATGTAGATGGTATCAGTATGTACTAGACTTAGATCAGTACCTCTAATACAGGATATGATAATAAGGATACCAGATGAATAATGAGATAAATGTGATATTCGACCCGTACCCAGATTTGGGATGCCATATGATGGATTTACCGTACGAGCTATATATTAATGATAGATCCGCACTCTTAACTCAAGAATGTCATGTTATATATTGTATCATATGTGATACTATTGAGGCGGGATCACCGACTATTATATGTTATATATATATATATATATATATATATATATATATATATATATATCAACTCAAATTTAGGTGCTTTCCTTACCTTTCGATTAGTCTGTTAGTTTAGTCCTGTAGTTTACTTGTAGATGTTAGACTAGACTCGAGTCATACCTATTTCAAAACCAACGAATCGTGAGTATTTTAAAGGCAGGTCAAGGGATTTTACGGATATTTCAAAGGACGTACATTTTCCTAATAGTCACTGTAGCCCTATTTTCAAAACACCACGATTCGTATTATTTGAAATGGCAAAACGGTATGACACATATATAGTAATGTAGATTCTTATTTGTTGCGTCATTGTTCATGTTCCGCATATTATTACTGCATTTACTATTCATTTGCCATTCATTCTGATGTTTGCATCGCATTGCATGTTTAAATGTACTTTTATTTTTATTATGAAACCATGCTGTCAGGATACTAGCACCATTACTGATGATGCGTATGTCTACGAACACTTACTTGCCGGCTCACGCACATCATCATCGGTAATTGCCATGTCACGTACACTTCAGAGAATATCTGTTCTTTGTTATCGCTTGTTAGCTGATAGTTCCGATATATCATTATTGTGCTAGCTAGATGTTGCATTTATTACTGTGATTTTTCATGTATTTTTATATATTCATTGCCATGATATTAGGGGCCAGTCCAGATTGCCGGAGCCCAGTGTTTATTGTTATTGACCCTTTATTTTAGGATTTCGGATTTCCAAGAGATTTATGGATTTGGAGAAACAGCAAAATTTATTAAACTCATTTTCATTTTAAAGATAAAAGTGCAGTTTTCTCATGATATGATTTGAGATATGTCCACCATGAGTTTTCTCGGCTCTTGAGCGATATCATACACCCGATTCGAGGAGGAGGAGGAACCGTCTGTGGGTGCATGGTGGACCCGGTGCGGTACTCCGGGACGAGAAGGTCGCAGATGATGGCGTTGAGCCTGTGACAGGGAAGCACTACTGACCGGTGATTTTATTGTGACTCGACGGATATCCGGAGGATACCGATTGGAGTACAGGACAGTCCAGATAGCCGGAGCCTGAGGTTTTGAGATTTGATGATATGGGCCAGTCCGGATAGCCGGATCCCTAGATATTGAGATTCGAGGTAACAGGCCAGTCCGGATTGCCGGAGCCTGAAATATTGAGATATTTGGATTTATGTTTTGTGTTGATGCTTGACACTTATTTCATATTGATTTCATTGATGATACCTCAATTTATAAATATACAGAATTCTCACTAAATAAAGAAAACAGTTTCACATTCATGATGCATTATGTTTTCATTATATTGCACTCATACCTCATACTTATGATATGTTGCTACCTGAGGCACTGACACGAGCACTTGGTATTACACTTATGTATAGATGTTTACCCTTGCTACTTTATCATGCTTCAGAACTTATCATTTTGAGGATATATTTTTACTGATCGTATTGACCTAGGATTGAGTTATACATACGATTTCTGCTCTGTGATGTTTTCTACTCACGAGTTGGTAACTCACCCCCGTTGTGCCACAGTTTCTTGCAAGTTTTACCGTACAGGTTTTCCTTGGCGGCTTTACTGGCACACTACTTCATTTCGGGTGATTTCTTTGTTAGGTGGGTTCACTTGCATCAAGACCACCATTGTACCTTTATTTATATTTCAGTTGTATCTAGTAAACTCCATTAACCAGACATGTATATTTATTTGACTTAGAGACCAGTTGTATATTATTTCGACCATAGAGTCATGCGTTGTATTTGTTGGATATAGTGCCCTCAAAGTCAATTATTGGATCCCATGTACGTGATTGCAATGATTGAGGGAGGACCTATACCGGTAGGACAGTCTTGCTCGAGATGATAGTATGCTATCTAGTTTGTCTTTATCATCATGTACATGCTTTAGTTAACTATTGCATGTTGATAGAGCCCGTATGATTCTTGCTTGACTGCCAGCAGTATGATGGCGATCATATACGTGGGAGCTGGGGTCTATAAGAACATCCTTAAATGGTCCCTAGTCGAGGGAGTTTCGAGACAGGGCATCGATACTCCAGAGTAGACTAGTGTATATAGTCGAGAGCCCGACGAGGGGCGGTGGCTGGTCTCACAAGCCATTGGTGTCAGTTGGTTCACCTAAGATGTATACAGGTGCTCATTGGGTTATGAGTACACCGGACAGGACTCGCCGGGGAACATGCTGGTTGGTATTATACATATCGTCAGATAGCAGTTCTCAGGTGACATGTATATAGGTTAGTCTGTCGACCTGAGATCTTCATTTGTCTCGTGTGAGTTCCTACTGTGCTTTGATTACTACCCTACCACGGCTCAAAGGAGTCGTGCAAACAGGTTTTAGTTGGGTACAGTCCCGAGCCACATGGAGGCAGTGAGCGGATCGTCGGGGATTCATCTCTCCCGGTATTGGGGGTGAGATCGCGCTGTGTTTAGAAGAGCCATTACACGAAATCCCTGGCCAGGGTAATCGAGATTTACTGGTAGGTATTCCAGTAGTATCTCAGGGTGTTTTGGGCTACTCTCCGACATGACTTATACATCTGTTTGGGGTCTGACATTTACTAGCCCCTTAGGCCCTACATACGATACTCATAGACGAACAGACCGGACTGTACGGATATTGTCACTGTCAGGCTCAGTAGGGTTTCAGGATGAGTTCGCTCGCCAGCTTCCCTTTCATTCAATACATAGGCAACTGTTATGTACAGCTAGTACCTCTGACGTGCTAATGGTTATACTCAGTGCCAGTGTATTGATGAGTCATTAGAGTCCGCCACACACAGTTTCCCAAGTTCGGGCGAAATGTTGTAGAGGCCGTATGGTTTTATGGCAGGGTTCGAATATACACGTGCACTTGTGCACGTGTCATGGTTCGGACGGATAATACTAGTGGGCTTTGGTTTAAGCCAGATCCTAGTATTATATTGTAGGAATATTTTTGTCTCATTGCATTTGTATTCGGTCGGAATACAAATGCGGGTATGTATTTACAGTTGAGGGGTAATCTCGTAATTCGTTACGGGATTATTTTTGGAGTTGCCCGTTTTTTTCCGTCTTAAATTTCTTGATCCATGTTTATTTGTTGCGAACCTTATCTTTGAAGGGAATGGCCTTATTGTTTTGATGAGGAGGCATGACAATTTCGTGGGGAATTGTAATGGAATGGGTAGCACGGTTATTTGGGTTAGGTGGCATTTGTAGCGATGGCTTGAGGTTGGTGGCTGATTTTTGGAAGTGAGGGGTTCCCTGCAATTTCACCAGTTCTTTATTGGCAAGCGATTTTTTTGTGGTGACAAAAAAATATTACAACCACAGATGTTTCTTTGCATGCTCACCTCTCCATAGAAATGCCAGTGAACCATTTTCATCATTTTTGGCCGAGCTCCTTCTCTTTTGGCTAGCTTGAATTTTTCTTTGCTAAAATTCTTTTGCTCATATTACATCCATGGAAACTCTATTAACCTCCATCCAAAAGCTTGGATATCTTCAGACAAAATATTCTATACTCTCTCTACTTCAATCTTGGACATTTCGGCTAGCAAACTTCATGTTCGAGTTGCCTCGGTTTTGAGGCGGGAGCCCATATAAAGATTCGATGACGTGGTGCCACTTTGATGAGCGAGATCGGGAAGCGGACTTCGTCGGCGCAGCAGCGAGGAGTTTGGTGCGGAGATTAAAGACCGAAGGACACGGATCGATCGGTATAATCTTTCCAAACTCTTTTACAGTTTACTAGTGTACGGTTAATGGACCGATCCGGGTATTTGGGTTGCGGTAGCGCCGGTTTCGTAAAAAGTTTTTGTTCTACATTTGGCGTCGGTTAGACGGCTGGGGCGCTGCCATGGCCCATCATTGTATCAGAGCCACCCATTAACCCATAATCTAGCTTGTTTAAACAACGTTATCATCTCGAAATCGGAAAAACCCCGACTTGCTGCCCCTGCACATTTGCTTCTCTGTCGATTTTCAAAGTGCCTTCAAAAATTATTTAAACAAGTGCAGAAGGCTACTGACATTAACACAAGACCACACCCCAAACCCCAGACCATGTCGCCGGATTTTGGCCGATCACCATAGGTGAAATTCCGGCGAGGCCGTTTTTTCAGTTGAGCCAGGTTTTGGGTTTTGGGGTGTTATCTTGTCTCTGGCATCTCTGTGCAGTGGTATTGTTTATTTAGCCAATTTTGGATATATTTTTATCATTTTGTCTGTGGCTATTCATGGATTATTTCGAAGTCGGTATGTTTTATTATTGTTTAAAATTTGCAGTGCATTACATTTCTATCTGCGACCATGAATGTCATTTGATCGGTAAATCTTGTCTAATCACAATAGTCTTTTTAGACGGATTTGCGAACGTGACATTCGCGTTGATGTTATGTGTTGTGCTGTGATGTTGCGGATTTATCGTGGTGGATAGCTTGTGTGCAATGGTAGTGCAGTTTGGATTTATTTGTACATTTGATATTTCGGGGCGAGCGTCCGACATGTGGACTGCCGTTACTACCTGTTTGTATATTACTCTTTTGGGGCACGACCGGGTAGAGGTTGATGTACCCGTTGTATATTTTTTCTTTTCTGTACTAGGATTACCCCGCGGTGGGGTGCACGAATAGCCGGGTTCTAGAGGGCAACGGTCCCGCATCTCATGGCGTTGAGACGGAGGGAGCTTCACTCTAGAATTGGCTGGTTATTCGCCGCACTCGTAGGGGGTATAGGTTGACCCAAGGAGGGGTGCTCAAGTTACCGGATTCTGTGAAATGCTGGGTGGTCCATTCACTTTGCTGAAGGAGGCTGCCTTGCTTCAGGTTTTGGCGGGTAACTTGCCGTACTCGTAGGGGCCTAGGTTTTCATTGCACAGACTATCCACACGACCAGGGGAACGTCGGGTTTCATTTGCGGCTCAAAGGAAACCCGGGGCACCCAGATTATCTGTATTGTTCTGTGATGCTTATTACTTTTCTGTGATGTTGCATTTATCATGCCAGGAGCGATTATTATATATTGTTATATATACTAGTAGATGTTGTATATGTTTTACACCCGCGCTAGTCCAGTCCCCACTCTGTCGTTAGTTAAGTAACCTAACGGGTGATGACGGGACCCAGTGGCGAATGCGGATGGCATATACGTACATTATATTTTCGTTCTTTTCTGGTGTGATCAATTGATAGGACTGAGTTGATTCTTATCAATGCAAGGAAAACAAACCTATATTTGATGTTGTTGGAACCAATTTTTCAAAAGCTGTTATTACAAGGGCGTTCTCTTTTATTTTGCACAGTGGTATTCGGTTATGAATATCCAGCACCTCATTCGACGAGACAAGGGCTGAGATCCCTTCATCGGGAATAACCCCTTGGACACAGGTTTGCGTCAGGGTAATAACTTCACTATAGTCGATTAATTTTTGGTTTGCATCATGGTATTCAGTTTGGAATATCCTGCACCTCATTCGACGAGGAAAGAGCTGAGATCCCTTCACCGGGAGTGATCTCTTTAGCAAAAGTTTTCGCCACTATATATATTTATAAAACCACTTGGATTCCTTCAACGATATCAAGTTCATTACGTTAAAGGTTTTTTTCCAAAAACCAGTCGTAGCCCTCCGTCATTTCAGAAAAGCAGCGCCTAGTATTCGTGCTATGTTTGTTGGCTTCCATCAAAGCATAGTGTGCGGTAACTATGTGTTACTTTTCTGTAGCTTGGATATGCATTAATCTAGGACAGTCATGCAGCCTTGTTGGCATCCATCAAGGGCGAGTACAGGTGGGTCTAAATTAATTAGGACAATGACGGGTAGAACTTGACTTGCAACTTATGATTTGTTAGGATCTATCAAGGTCATAAACTGCTTGGGGTAAAAATCATATCGGGAGTTTCAAACATACAGGAAACTTGCAAGGCATGCGCATACCTTCTGGAATGTGATAACGTGAGTAGATTCCATCACGTTATCATGCTATGATAGTTGGATCCTGATTCCCACTGATGAGTTGGACTACTCCTCGGGTGATCCCGACTAATTCTTCATTCAGGTTTGGAGGAGAATTTGTGGATACAGTGGGAGGTTTCCTGATTGGATAAAGTGATTAACCATTCTGATCCAGGTTAGAGTGCACGCAGAGTATTTCTTTCCTCTCTCTCTCTCTTTGACTGCGACCATGACCCGACCCTAGACAATAACTAAGTGACCAAGTTAACCGAAGTTTCTTAAAACACTGGCTTTTGGATTGTCTGAGTTGCATACATCATTGCCACTCCTTCTTTTACCCTTTGAGTTTCTCCAGAACACCACGTATTATTACGAACATCCACTTCCATTGGATAAATCCATCGTATGGTTATATACGAACTCGGAGGAATTTCTTCGAGGATGGATTCTGGTTCTGAAGAGATTGAATAGGACTATTCAGTTGTCTTTTCCTTTTACCTTCTCTCAGGTTGTGAAAGTGTAACGCTTTGAAAATCGTTTCGGTGAAATTTCGAAAAAATCGGTAAAATAAAGGGGTTTTCTGTAAAAAGTCAAAATGCAAATATCTTATTATAAAAATTAAATATACATATTCTAGCTATGTAATTGTTATTATTTGGTGTTTATTGAGCCGCTGGTGAAATTTCAAATTTTCTGAAAAAAAATATTATTTTATTATTATTTAAGCCGTCACTAATACATTTAATTAGGGAAAATTACAAATTGGAATGAGTTGAAACAAATTTTGTGCATCATAAAACATTAAATAAAATTTTATCATGTGGTTTTTGGAACGAAATCATTTGCCAAAACGGTTTAGAAATTATTGAAGAAAAAAGGCTTTTTTTTAGCGTAAGTGGATGTTTGGGGTATTGTATTTATCATTTTTCATCACCCCACACCCGTACCCACACCCACACACCCCCATTCACTTATCCCCTTGAAGAATTCAGCAGCCCCCTCTTTTGTCCCCACTTGGATTTCAAGGAAAAGAAATGAAAGAAAAGAAAAGAAAATGGATAAATGAGTTGGACTTTTGACTTTGTGTTGACTTGGTCTTCCTTACTTGTTATTTTCTCCACCTCACTCTCTCTCCTCCCTCACCCAAACCCCCCACAACCTGGCCGAAACCAGCAACCCCCACAACAGCCCCATTTTCCTCTTCTCCTCTCTTTGTTCCATCAAAGAAAAATCCACAAAAAATCAAGCAAAAATCCAAATCAAAATCCGACTCCTACCCATTTTAGCTTAGCCCGTATAGCATGGATTTTGGTGACAAGGGAGCATTTTGGAGGGCTATGTGTGCTTGTGGGATCTTCAATTTGTTTGGGTAAATTCTAACCCTTTTGCTTAAATTGTTGTTAATTGCTTGTAGTTAGCTTAATTAAGTGTTAATTTGGCTTTATGTGGATTCAATTGTATGATTAAGAAATTCTAGTTAGGGTTTTGTTTTGAAATTGGGTTGTGATCACTTGTGCATGGTTTGTGATGTGAGCTAACATCTTGAAAAATTGTTAAAATTTATCTAGTTGCATATTACAAGTTGTTACTTGAAAAATGTCCAAATTAAGCTTTTGTGCAAACTAGGGTTTTATGAAATGCATTTATATGTGAGATTAAAAATATGGTTAGGGTTTTTATCATATTATTAACTTTATTAAGTGTAGTTTAACACTTTAGTTCATAGAAATCCAACCTAAATTGTAGTTTGCGCATTTTTTTGCTATGAAATTGTTAAAAAAAAAGGGTATTTTGTAAACTAGAATATTAGGGTTTTTGGAATTTAATGAGATTAAATTCCGGAAATTATTTCTATGACTTATTTAAGATATTTAATAAATATATTGGCCGCTACATTCATTTAAACATCCTGTTTTGTACAAAAACGGCGAATTGTGCTTGCTAGATTTTCGGAAAAGTGACTTTTTAAGTAAAGTTGGGGTTTTTGTGAGTTTTAACCTAGTTTATATTAAAATTAGTGTTCGTGAATGTGCAAATGAGTGTGATTGGATTTTTCTTGATGGTTTGACGTTTGTACATCGACATCGAGGGTTGGTTTGACTATTCTTGCATGCGTAGGCGATAGGTTTGGACCTATGCGTGATATGCGTGCCGATTTGATTTTCGTATGCCGTTTCGATTTCGAATTTAGTTTTAATGCGATATGGTGCGTTATGATATGTAGGTACCCCCATGTGGACTTCGAGACGACAAGCAAGCGCGTGGCGACGTCGGCACCGGCTAGCGAGGACCAGGTGAGTAGATTTATATCTACGGGGAGAAGTCGGGTGGATGGCGTATAGTACCCCCGCAGTCCGTGGTGGTGTATACGGATGCGTATACACACCAACATTTATTATATGTTATTTGAGATTAATAACGTTGCTTAGGATGGATATTGGTGTGTTGGATTACCTTAGTGTTGCGAACCCTTGGGTAGTGTTGCACTACACATACACACATACATACTTGCATACATTCCTATTGATATGTGCTCATGGGATTCTTTATAGTTATGGGTTCACATGGGTATGGGACTATGTGTTCATATACGGATTTGAGGATGATACTTGGGATTGAGCTGAGTCGATGAGATTTGATTTGAGGCCGTGAGATCGGCGATATAGCAGGGTTCGTATTTGAGATACGACATGACGTTGTAGCGGGTCCTTGACGTAGTGTTTCACACACGTCCATGCATACGTAAGCGGTATTAGTATGGTACTAGACGTAGATCAGTACCCCGATCATGATATTTGATAAAGAGGATACACGGTGAATAGTATGATGAATGTGATATTGACCCGTACCCAGATTGGGATGCCGTACGACGGATTTACGTACGAGCTATATTGATGATTGATCCGCACTCTTGACTTGGGATGCCTGATTATAGATAGGGTATCGGATATGATATTATTGAGGCGGGATCA
Organism: Agapanthus africanus; assembly: GCA_030015575.1. Classification (NCBI taxonomy): domain Eukaryota; kingdom Viridiplantae; phylum Streptophyta; class Magnoliopsida; order Asparagales; family Amaryllidaceae; genus Agapanthus; species Agapanthus africanus. The sequence goes on along the minus strand of JASDDO010000029.1, from coordinate 237,608,474 downwards.
CCGACTATACATATACAGGTATGTATATGTATCGACTCAGATGATAGGCGGTTCCCTTACCTGTAGTTCAGCTTGTTAGTTCAGCCGTATAGTTTAGTGTAGTTGTTAGATTAGATTAGACTTCGTACCTATTTCAAAAACCAACGAATCGTGGGCATTCTTAAAGAAAGCCCAAGGGATCCTACGGATATTTCAAAAGACGTATCTTTTCATAAAAAACACCGTAGCCCCTATTTTCAAAACCCATGATTCATGTTATTTCAAAAGGCACCATTTGTAGGACTTATATTAGATTAATGCAGATTGTTATAGTTGCGTCTAGTTTTCAGCTCCCGCTCATTTTTGTGTTCCGCTTCGCATCGCATGCTTATTTTATGTTTCATACTCCATTAGTGATATCATGCTGTTAGGACACCAGCACCATTACCGATGATGCGTAGGTACCACGTACACTTAATTGCCGGCTCACACACATCTTCATCGGTAATTGCCATGTCACGTACACCTTAGAAAACATTATTGCTTAACTTAGCTAGATAGCTAGTAGTTTGACATAATATTAGTGTACTTACCTTATATGCCAGCTTAGATATTGTAGTTATTACTTGTCACTTCATGCATACTGTTATTCATCGTTATGCCGCATTCATGGATTCTCATGCATATATTCACTATTTTACGTGTTATTGAGGTTTTGGATTCGGATTTCCATGAGATTTTCTGGATTTGGAGGAAAACCGCAAAAACATAAATAAACCTTTTCTCTCTTTTAAAATAAAAAGTGCGGTTTTCCTATGATGTATGAGTCGTCCACCATGAGTTTGCTGATGGATTTCGAGACCCGATTCGAGGAGTGGAGGAACCGTTTCGGGTACATGGTGGGCCCGGTATGGTACCCCAGGGCAAGATGAATGTGGTGTTGACGTTGAGCCTGGCAGGGGACAGATTACCTACCGGTGATATTACCCGACGCGTTGGATATCCGGAGGATACCGTCGTGGTCTTGAGATGGATGGTAGGAGCCGGTCTGGACTGACGGCGCCCTAGATATTGAGATTGAGACATTGATATTTCAAGACAGTGAGATTTATGTTTTGTGTCGATGCTAGACACTGTTGATACTGATTTCATTATGATACCTCAGTTTAAAAATACGAAGGAAATCTCACTAATTTATGAAAACAGTTTCTTCATTTACATGTATTATGTTTTCATGTATTCATACCTCATTCATATGATATATTGCTACCTGAGGCACTGACACGGGCACATGAGATTTCACTCGGGTTAGATATTTACCCTAGCCTTGTTATAGGCTGCATGTTATATACATTTTTGAGGATATATTATGATCATTGACCTAGGATTGCGTTATTTATGCGATTTCTGTGCGTAGATGTTTTTCTATTCACGAGTTGGCAACTCACCCCCGTTGTGCCCCAGTTTCTTGCAGGTTTGCCGTACAGGTTTCATTACGGCATTGCGGGCTCAGTTTCATTCGGGTGACTTGCTAGTAGGTGGGTTTTTCTTGTATCGTACCCATCATATTACCTTGTATAATATTATTCAGTTGTATCTAGTAAATTCCATCAACCAAACATGTATTTATTGAGATAGAGACCAGTGTTGGTTATTCTTTCGACCTTAGAGTCGCTCGTTGTATTTCTGGTGGTTTTGAGTTTCCTTTTGAGTTTTGATCCTCGCCGTTGGCGTTGTATATTATACTGTTTGTGTTGTTGTGACCGTCGATTGACGAAGAGCTAGCTCCCGCTTAGGGATGCCCTTTTCTTGATTTCGTATACTATTCATGTTGTATCCCGTTTGGGGGCCAGTATTTACAAAGGAGACTTTGCCGAAATTTTCAGTAAATTTTTGATGTTTTAAAAACCGCATAATTCGGCTTATGCTATTGAAATTACTTGCTTTAAGTTGGTTTTTCCTGCACTCTACTATTTTCTTGGTTTGGATTTCTGGGTTTTCGGTTTACTTAGATTACGTACGCCTCGAGACGTTCGTAGTTTAAGTGCCGGTCATGTTCCGTACTTTCGGGTCGTGATAGAAAGCTCCTAGGATTAGGAGAGGGTACACCTATTACGCATATTGGATAGTCTTCTTCCAAACCATAGGCAGGTGCCGAAAGGTAGGGAATGAAGAAAACCAATTAGCCTAAGTTGGGTGTACAGAAGGTAATAAGTAAAGACAAATAAAGGGTTCAGAAAGAGGGCAAAGTAAATTACGATTGTTAACATTCACGACCAAACCACGTATTTCATCGCCACTCCTAATTCACCTTTGTATTTCTCCAGAACACCCCGTATCACTATGAACATCCAATTCCATTGGATAAATCCATCGTATGGTTATATACGAACTCGAAAGAACTTTTTCGAGGATGGATTCTGGTTCAGGAGAAATAGGAATAAGGTTTATTCGGTTGTTTTTATCTTTACCTTCTTTCAGGTTGCGAGTGCTCCTAGGTTTAGACAGTACACCTATTATGCTTATTGGATAGTCTTCTTCCAAACCATAGGCTGGTGCCGAACGGTAGGGAGGGAAGAAAACCATTAAGCCTAACGATGGTGTACAGAAGGTACCGACTAAAGACAAATAAAGGGAATTGGAGAGGTGGCAGGGAAATATACGGTTACAGTCATGAATCAGGATAATGGAAGTGGCATTACTAGGAATACCCGGATACCCTTTCGAAACGTTTTAATGTTTCAGTTTCACTGTGTATTGTTAATAGAAAAACTGATTTGCCAATTAGACCCTTGCTCCAGGGTATGTATTTACCTGGTATGATTCTCACATCTGTATGGTTTTACAGATGATGGGTGGGAGTAAGTTATTGGGAATTAAGTGATCATCCTCATTATATCGGAATTCATTGTAATTGGTGATATTTGAGAAAATCGCCTGGGTACAGTTTTCAACCTACGACGCACAGGGTTTGAGTTATTCAACTTAGAGGACTTGTACAAAGTTTTTTATGTAGTCCAGTGTCCATTAGGACAAAGGGGTTGGTCCTCGTACTATATTCTATTTACTTATGACTTCTCAAGTTTTGGACAAGTGTTTCGTAGAAATACAAGGTCCAAGTTTGAGAAGTTATAGGTACAAGAATAAAGTAGAGAACCAGGTGTCGCAAGTATCGGAGTTCTTCAAGGTGATCGAAGATGCAGATACTTGTGTTTGGTATTCAGTTGATAGTAATGGTTTTGAGAAACTTGTTTCTCTTTGAGGTTACTCATAATTGGATGCACTCCTAAGTTGAGTAATGATGATCGGCATCTCTCCATTTAGTTGATATGCACTGGAGACAGCTGCATGATTTGAATCTGGTTCCAATTAAATCAGTGCCTCTGTTTCTATATGGTATATAGAATGGTTCATATCTTAACATTGTTAAGGTATGGGGAGTTTTCCGGCTTATGCTTAAAACCAGACTCTGGATAACTCAAGGCACGTTTCTGTAATGGCAGTTTATGGGTTAACCCGGGCTTTGACGAGGGTTATTTTCTACCATCTGGAAGATCAAAAGTGATATTGTTCTTAACGCGCCACAGTTTTAGTAAAATGGATTTTTTCAGAAAACAGTAGTGGGAGTATGGTAGAACTGGAAGAGGTTCCAGAACCGCAAACGATTACTGAAAATTTAATAGGACCTAAAGATTCAATCAGGTTTGACATTCCATTAGCCACTCCGCAGATATGGTGGGTAACCTCAGGCGCCCAAGAAGTAATCCGGTATCCTCAAGGACGGTGACAGGGAGGTTCTTGTTTACCCAGACTTGACACTACTGTTGTTCCAGACTATGAGACCCGGCAGGAGGATGAGTATAGCGTCATTCTAAACTAGCTTTAGAAGTGCACGTGTATATGATTCTGCAAGAGGGTTGTCGTAGTCAGTGCGAGCGGCGGAAGCGTAGTGGACAAGTAGCTTATATCTATTTATAGACTAAAGCTGATAAAGCGGAGATAGATCATCTATTTCGGATGTGACAGTCATGGGCTTTGACTTCATAAGAATAGGGGATGGATCTGTAAAGAAGGTAGTAGGGTGTGATGTCCTGGTTTTTGGATGACATACATAGAATAGGAAGTGAAATTCTTATACTACGATCGGTTATACTGTGGTTGTCACACAGTAGTTTCTCCACAAAGGATATGGATATAATATCAGGCATTCTGGTTACTGGATCTATGGTTTTAGATCTAGATTTGGGTAGTTTCCCAACCTGGGTATTTTGACAGCATTCTAAAGATATTTTAGAATGAACGACTCCTGGCATGGTGGTGTACCTGCAAGTGATGGAGTCACCCTCTCTAAAGGTGTCTTATAGACTAAAAGGAAGAGGGATGTGCATGATTGACATATCACTTGCTTAGGCAATTGAGTCAATCATAAGATGTCAAGTACCACACCAGATGTTGTTTTTGCACTAGATGCAATAAGTTGATATTAATCCAATCCTGGAGAAACGTTCGGAAGCAGTTTTAGAACATAGTAAATGTTCTAGGGATATGATAACGACAGTCTCCTTTGGGAGACGATTATCATTCCAGGCTTCCAAGGTGACCTGGATGACAAGGTGACTGTCAGAGTTATAGTTTTCCCACTGACGAGGGGCAGTAGTTTTGATAGGTGGTCCAAGAGGATACTGTGGGAAGCATGGTGCAGGATACTGATTAAATTCAGTTGACGATACAGCCTAGGATATTTGCTGGATTTGGAGTTCATTTGTGAACTGGGTCCCATCAGATATCCAGACATATTCTAAGACTGGTATTGCTCATTTCGGGATATGGCTTTCTCTGTGAATTTGAGATTAAGAGAGACATGTAAAGAAACATCAGGGTGGATCCACTCGCTGAGGCTATTTCTCGAACACGACAGTTTTACAAACGAGTTTTGTGAGACTGATCAGTAGAGAAGTTGGGTGTTCGGTATCCCACTGGCTGTGAGTATGCGACATCGCAATAATTAGCCTTAAGTGCAAGTAGGAGAATGTTGGATATAGTGCTCTCAAAGTCAATTATTGGATCGCAGGTACGTGATTGCAATGATTGAGGGAGGACCTATACCGGTAAGACAGTCTTGCTCGAGATGATAGTATGCTATCTGGTTTGTCTTTATCATCGTGTACATGCTTTAGTTCACTATTGCATGTTGATAGAGCCTATAGGATTCTTTCTTGACTGCCCGCAGTATGATGGTGATCATATACGTGAGAGCTGGGGTCTATATGCACATCCTTAAATAGTCCCTAGTCGAGGGAGTTTCGAGACAGGGCATCGATACTCCAGAGTAGACTAGTGTATATAGTCGAGACCCTGACGAGGGGCAGTGGCTGGTCTCACAAGCCATTGGTGTCAGTTGGTTCACCTAAGATGTATACAGGTGCTCATTGGGTTATGAGTACACCGGACAGGACTCGCCGGGGAACATGCTAGTTGGTATTATACATATCGTCGGATAGCAGTTCTCAGGTGACATGTGTACAGGTTAGTCTGTTGACCTGAGATCATCATTTGTCTCGTGTGAGTTCCCACTGTGCTTTGATTACTACCCTACGATGGCTCAAAAGTGTCGTGCAAACATGTTTTAGTTAGGTACAGTCCCAAGCCACATGGAGGCAGTGAGCGGATCGTCGGGGATTCGTCTCTCCCGGTATTGGGGGTGAGATCGCGCTGTGTTTAGGAGAGCCATTACACGAAATCTCTGGCCAGGGTAATCGAGATTTACAGGTAGGTATTCCAGTAGTATCTCAGGGTGTTCTGGGCTACTCTCCGACACGACTTATACAGTTGTTTGGGGTCTGACGTTTACCAGCCCCGTAGGCCTTATATGCGATACTCATAGACGAACAGACCGGACTGTATGGATATTGTCACTGTCAGGCTCAGTAGGGTTTCGGGATGAGTTCGCTCGCCAGCTTCCCTTTCGTTCAATACATAGGCAACCGTTATGTACAGCTAGTACCTCTGACGTGCTAATAGTTATACCCAGTGCCAGTGTATTGATGAGTCATTAGAGTCCCCCAGAGACAGTTTCCCAAGTTCGGGAGAAAGGTTGTAGAGGTCGTATGGTTTTATGGCAGGGTTCGAACATACATGTGCACTTGTGCACGTGTCATGGTTTGGACGGATAATACTAGTAGGCTTTGGTTTAAGCCGGATCCTAGAATTATATTGTAGGAATATTTTTGTCTCATTGCATTTGTATTCGGTCGGAATACAAATCCGGATATGTATTTACAGTTGAGGGTTAATTTCGTAATTCGTTGCAGGATTACTTTTGGAGTTGCCAGTTTTCTTTTTCCATTTTAAACTTCTTGATCCATGTTTATTTGTTTCGAACCTTATCTTTGACCCATTTCCTAGCATGAATTTCGAATTCCGGGCCGTCCATCTCATTTGACTATGTATGGGTTTTCTAGAAGGGAATGGGCTTATTGTTTTGATGAGGTGGCATGACAATTTTGCGGGGAATTGTAATGGCATGGGCAGCATGTTTATTTGGGTGAGGTGGCATTTGTAGTGATGGCATGAGGCTGGTGGCTGATTTTTGGCAGCGGGGGGTTCCCTGCAATTTCACCAGTTCTTTATTGGCAAGCGGTTTTTTTGTGGTGACAAAAAAAATTAGAACCACAGATGTTCCTTTGCATGCTCACCTCTCCTTAGAAATTCCAGTGAACCATTTTCATCGTTTTTGGCCGAGCTCCTTCTCTTTTGGCTAGCTTGAATTTTTCTTTGCTAAAATTCTTTTGCTCACATTACATCCATGGAAACTCTATTAACCTCCATCCAAAATCTTGGGTATCTTGAGACAAAATATTCTACACTCTCTCTACTTCAATCTTGGACATGTCGGCTTGCAAACTTCATGTCCGAGTTTCCTCGGTTTTGAGGCGGGAGCCCATATAAAGATTCGATGACGTGGTGCCACTTTGACGAGCGAGATCGGGAAGCGGACTTCATCGGCGCAGCAGCGAGGAGTTTGGTGCGGAGATTAAAGACCGAAGAACACGGATCGATCGGTATAATCATTCCAAACTCTTTTACAGTTTACTAGTTAACGGTTAATGGAACAATCCGGGTATTTGGGTTGCGGTAGCGCCGGTTTCGTAAAAAGTTTTTGTTCCGCATTTGGCGTCAGTTAGACGGCCGGGATGCTGCCGTGGCCCAACAGTATTATTATGGTTTTCATGTTGATTTTGAGTTTCCTTTTGAGTTTTGATCCTCCCCCTTGGCGTTGTATATTTTATTGCTTGCGTGGTTGTTACCGTCAATTGACGAAGAGCTAGCTCCCGCTTGAGGATGCCTTTTTATATATTATGCATGTTGTACCCGTTTGGGGCCAGTATTTACAAAGGATACTCTGCCGAAATTTTCAGAAAAGACTTGATGTTTTAAAAACGCATATTCAACTTATTTTAACAAAACACTTTCTTTAAAAATGGTTTAGATTTCGGGGATTTTGTCTTGCTTGAATTAGATGGGGTCCTATAGACTTCATATGATTCAAGTGCCAGTCACGTGCCATTTCGGGTCGTGACACCGACCGATTACAAAATGTGTTTACGTATTAAGGTGTAATTCCTCGTTTCGCAACACCTAAGGCTTAGCAGTGGCTCCCGAACCAGTTGGTCTAAGGCACTAGGTGATAAAGCACCCTCGCTATATTTTTTTTATGTTGCCTTGGTAATTACAAAACCAGTGTTCATTGTTTTTTTCTTCACCACTTATATTTTATTTTATTTTCCTTTATACTAAGGCTTTTAGATGAGAGCATTTCAAGGTATCCTTTACTATCCCAAGTTTCAAGTTGTATGTAAGTGCGTATAGTAGGGTATCAACGTTCAAATGTTTGGCATCAAGAATAGGGACTATTTTTTAGACTTATTTTTATCCTCAGATTAGTAATTTCCTTCATCTTACTAACCCTTGGGACAATGGCTCATAACTACTTATACCTAGTTTCATTTAAGAAAACATCTAATTTTCTTGCTTTACTCAAACTATTCATATCTTTCATATGTAAATTTTCACTTTCAAACTTTATTATTAATTTTTTTTTGTGCTTATATATAGTATAATGCAAAGTAATGCGTAAACAAGCACAAACCTCCCCCAAACCTGTTTGCAGCAGTGTCCTCACTGTTGTTTCTTTTAAATCTCAAAAACCTGTAGACTTGGGAGGAAAGGTTATTAACGGGGGCAAAAAAAATTGAAAGTGAAAATCCTGTCACAAACTTATTTTTGGCTCACAATTTTGAGGACAAATTTTATTTTCAAGAGCTAAAAATATAAAAAACCCCCCCCAAACTTGAGTTAAACAATATTAAGCATTTTAAGGGGGGTAAAGTTATTTGGTCAATATAAGACTTTACAAAGACCAAAAGTTAATACCAACCATTCAAAGATTTTATCAATGTAACATATTGGTCAGTGGAAGAACATGTTATATAGAGCCAAGAAAAAGTGGGGAAGAGATAAGTGGTGGTATGGAAAAGGTTTGCGTGAACGTGATTGTGAAGAGATAAGAGATGATGATAAATAAAAACGAGAATGTGAATGATCAGAAATGAGTGGAATATTGCCATTCTCGTATTTTATAAGAAGAAAGGGTGGTTGTTCAACTTCTATAGGTAGAGGTTGATTAATCACAAAATCCGTGTTGTTTAGGAATGCAATTTCGTCAGCAAAAAGTTCTTCAAAACTTTCATCGATGGTGTAATTGAACATTTTGCTGTCATTAAGTTTTGTGCCAGAATTTATCATACTTGATTTTTCAAAAATTATGGAGGTAGGAGACTCGAAAAACTCATCTACCTCATTTTCAAAAGTATCCAAATCAAGTTGGCTTTCTGGAATTATCAAACTTGAATTATCGGATTGTGATTCACCAACACTCACTGAAATTATAGGAAGAATAGAAGAAGAACATGAGAAAGTAGAAGGTGAAATGGGTAAACAAATTGGAGTGTCGAGTATCACTGAACCAGATGTGGAAGATGACGGCTGAATTTCGGTCTGCTGTTCGGTTATACAATTATCATCAACTTCAAGACGCATATAGGATTCGGGAAGAATAATTAAAGGCTCGAGATGATGACCACAAGGAAGTGAAAGGACCTGATCAATTGGTAGGACAAACTTATCCAAAATTTCTGGTTCATCATTCAATATATCCCCAACATCAATCTTCTCATTCAAGTGAAGGTTAGAATTCTCAAATACCTCATTAAAATTATGGTTTTCAATCAATTTGTTTCAAGAGTGGAGATGTAGATCAAAAGGGTTGGGTATGGTTTCACTTGAAATGTGTTGGAGATAGTGCCCTCAGAGTCAATTATTGGATCACAGGCACGTGATTGCAATGATTGAGGGGAGGACCTGTCCCAGTAGGACAGTCTTACTCGAGATGATAGTATGCTATCTGGTTTATCTTTTATCATCGTGTACTGCTTTAGGTGACCTTTCGAGTCGCTATTACACGTTGATAAAGCCCCTAGGATTCTTGCTTGACATCCAGCAGTATGAGGGCGATCATATAAGTGGGAGCTGGGGTCTACAAGCACATCCTTAAAAGGTCCCTAGTCGTGGGAGATTCGAGACAGGGCATCGATTCTCCACAGTAGACTAGTGTATACAGTCGAGACCCCGACGAGGGGCGGTGGCCGGTCTCACAAGCCACTGGTGTCAGTTGGTTCACCTGAGATGTATACAGGTGCTCATTGGGTTATGAGTACACCGGACAGGACTCGCCGGGAACCTGCTAGTTGGGATATACCAGACGTCAGATAGCAGTTCCCAGGTGACATGTGTACAGGTTAGTTCATCGACCTGGGATCGTCATTTGTCTCGTGTGAGTTCCCACTGTACTTTGATTACTACCCTACCACGGCTCAAAGGAGTCGTGCAAACAGGTTTTAGTTGGGTACAGTCCCGAGCCACATGGAGGCAGTGAGCGGATCTGCAGGGGTTCGTCTCTCCCGGTATTGGGGGTGAGGTCGTGCTGTGTCTAGGAGAGCCAGAACATGAAAAGTCCTTGGCCAAGGCAGGAGATTTGCTGGTAGGTATTCCAGTAGTATCTCAGGGTGTTCTGGGCTACACTCCGACACGACTTGTACCGCTTTTGGGGGTCTGACTTTTACCAACCCCCTAGGCCCGCCATGCGATGCTCATAGACGAACGGACCGGACTGTACGGATATTGTCACTGACAGGCTCAGTAGGGTGTCAGGATGAGTTCGCTCATCGACGTCCCTTTTGGTCAATACCTGGTGGCCCGTCACGTATTGGCTTATACCTCTGACGTGCTAGTGGTTAAATCCACAGCCAAGGTATTGACGAGTCTTTAGAGTCCACCACACTCAGTTACTCAAGTTTCGGGCGAAACGCTGTAGAGGCCGTATGGAGATATGGCAGGGTTCGATCAGATACGTGCGGTATTGCACGGATCGTGATCGGACTGATTTTACTAGCCGGCTTTGGCTTAAGCCGGATACTAGTATTAGATAGTGTAGTTTTATCTCTTTGCATTTGTGTTCAGTGGGAATACAAATGCGGGCATGTATTTGCAGTAGCAGGGTTTTCCTGTAATTTATTACGGGATCGGTTTTATGAAGTTGCCAGTTTGCATTCCGTTCCGACCGGTTTTCCTTCATTCCTTCCCGGTCGGACTTTTCGTTGGAGGGTGTTAATTGCAAGTTTGCAATTAACATTTTGTGAGGGGTTTCTTTGCATAAGTATGGCTTCATAATCATGAGATGCCTTTCTTGTCCCTTTCTTTGCTTTTCATTTGATGGTTTAGAAAAAGGGATTGATTTGTGAGATGAGTGAAAAAGGATTGATTTGTGAGGTTTATATTATCTACACATATTGTTTTTCTCTCTCCAATCTATTTTCATCTAAAGAGGGGCCGGCCACTTTGGCTAGAGAGAGAGAGAGGTTGATTGGTGTTAGATTTATTCTTCATCTCATTTTCATGTTTTTATGTTTGCAATAATCCCAAGCTTCTCTCATTCATTCTCCTCCTCAAATCCCTCCATCAAGGCAACTTCCATAAACCCTAAAGAGACAACTCACTACACTATTCTATAGCAAGCCTTGGACGCGTCGGCTAGCCAACTTCGCGCCCGAGTTGCCTCGGTCAAGAGGCGGGAGCCCGTAAAAGATTCCGGCTACGTGGTGCCCTTTCCGACGAGCGAGGAGGTGACGGAGATTCCGCGGGAGATCGGAGTGGAGACGAAGACCGAAGGACACGGATCGCTTGGTATAGCATCTCTACTCTTTTCTATTTTGCTAGCTAGCTAGGTTAATGGCCCGATCCGGGTAAAAAGTCCGCGGTGGTGCCGGTTGCAAAGTTCGCAAAGTTTTTGTTTTCCGCGTTTTCCGGCGTCGGATCGACGGCCGGGGCGCCCCCGCGGGCTTACAATGGTATCAGAGCCACGCCGTTAACCTACCTAGCTTGCTCTAGTATGTTTAGTGCTCGATCGAACGAAAATCCCCAAAAACCGTATTTTGTGCACATGTGTTCTCTGTTAAAATTTTTTGAGCTCCTAAAATTTTTCTGGTGATTGCAGAGACATGTACAACCAATTATAAGAAATCTGGGAAAATACGATCCACTCATTCCTTACTTTGACCGCGGAAGCGCGGCCAAAACCCTGGTTTGGCCGCGCTTGCGCGGCGGAAAAGGGGAATTGTGGCACCATATTTTCCCAGTAAGCTTATGAGTAAGAAATAGGGATTTTGGGATATTTTCTTTGGGCCCAGTTTTTCTGTAAGTGCTACAGTAGTATTTGGGGCCCACTTGATAAAATTTGTTCGATCGGATATTTTAAACATGCCAGTTCACAGTTTTTACATTATATCTGCGACCGTGAATGTCACTCGATCGGTAAATCCAGTCTATCTGCTATAGCCCGGTTAGACGGATTTGCGAACGTGACTTTCACGTTGATGTTCTGTGATTGTACTGTGTTGTTGCGGATCGGTCGTGGGGATAGCCTGGATGCAATGTTAGTACAGTTCTGTTTTATATGTACATTTGATATTGCGGGGCGAGCGTCCGACATGTGGACTGCCGTCACTGCCTGTTTGTATTATTATTTTGGGGCACGACCTGGTTGCGGTCGATGTACCCGTTGTATGTATATTTTACTTTCTGTACTAGGATTACCCCGCGGAGGGGTGCACGGGTAGCCGGGTTCTGGAGGGCAACAAGCCCGCATCTCATGGCATTGAGACGGAGGGTGCTTCACTCTAGGATTGGCGGGCTATTCGCCGCACTCGTAGGGGGTATAGGGTTGACCCAGGAGGGGTGCCCAAGTTACCGGATTCCGTGAAGTGTTGGGTGGTCCATTCACGTCGTTGAAGGGGGCTGCCTCGCTTCAGGTTTTGGCGGGTAACTTGCCGCGCCCGTAGGGGTCTAGGATTTCATTGCACTGGTTATCCACACGACCAGGGGAACGTCGGGTTTCAGTAGCGGCTCTGTGAAACCCGGGGATCCCAGATATCTGTATTGATCTGTGTTGCTATACATTTCTGTGTTGCTTTTATCACGCCTTGAGCGAAAATTATATATTATATATATACTAGTAGATGTTGTATATGTTTTTCATCCGCGCTAGTCCAGTCCCCGCTCTGTCGTTAGTTAGCTAACCTAACGGGTGATGACGGGACCCAGTGGCGAATGCGGATGGCATATACGTACGTCAATATATTTTCGTTCTTTGTGGTGTGATCAATTGATGGGACTGCATTGATTCGGATCAATGCAAGTAAAACAAACCTATTCTGATGTTGTTGGAACACTTTTTCAAAAAGCTGTTATTGCAAGGACGTTCACTTTTGTTTTGCATCGTGGTATTCATTTGGAATATCCTGCTCCTCAGTCGACGAGGCAAGGGCCGAGATCCCTTCACCGGGAGTGACCCCTTGGACAGAAGTTTGCGTCAGGGCAGTAACTTCACTATAGCCGATTACTTTTGCTTTGCACCGTGGTATTCAGTTAGAATATCCTGCACCTCATTCTACGGGGAAAGAGCCGAGATCCCTTCACCGGGAGTGACCTCTTTAGCAAAGGTTGTCGTCACTATATTTTTAAAAGCTATCAGTTCCTTCAACGATATCAAGTTCGTTACGTTAAAGGTTTTCGCCAGAAACCATTCGTAGCCCTCCGTCGTTTCAGACGGGTAGCACGTAGTATTCAAGCTATGTTTGTTGGCCTTCGTCAAGGCATAGTGTTTGGTAGCTGCTTGTTGCCTTTCTGCAGCATAGATAGATGCGTTGGTTTGGGACAGTCGTATAGCCTTGTTGGCCTTCGTCAAGGGCTTGTACGGGTGGGTTCAAATCAACCTGGATAATGACGGGTAGAACTTGACATGTGACTTATGATTTGTTGGCCTTCGTCAAGGTCATAAGAGCATGGGGCAAAAATCCACATCGGGAGTTTCAAAAGAACTGAAACTTGCCAGATATGCGCATACCTTCTGGAGTGTGATAACGTGAGCGGATTCCGTCACGTTATCATGCGATGAGAGTTGGATCCCGATTCCCACTGATGAGTTGGTTTACTCCTCGGGTTATCCCGGCTAATTCTTCTTTCAGGTTTGGGGAAGAATTTGACGTTACAGTGGGAGGTTTTCCAGATTAGATAAAGTGATAACCATTCTGATCTAGGTTAGAGTGCACGCTGAGTGTTTCTTTTCTCTCTCTCTGGCAGCGACCATTGACCCGACCCTAGACTATGACTCAGTGACCAAGTTGACCGAACCTTCTTAACACTGGCTTTTGGATTGTCAGAGTTGCAGACCTCATTGCCACTCCTACTTTTACCCTTTTCTCCAGGACACCCCGTATTACTACGAACGTCCACTTCCATTGGACAAAACCATCGTATGGTTATATACGAACTCGAAGGACTTCGAGGATGGTTTCCGGTTCTGGAGAAAATGAATAGGACTATTCAGTTGTCTTTACCTTTTATCCTCTCTCAGGTTGTGAGTACTCCTTGGTTTAGGAGTAGTACACCTATTACGCAAATTGGATAGTCTTCTTCCAAACCTTAGGCTGGTGCCGAACGGTAGGGAATGAAGAAAGCCAATTAGCCTAAACGGTGTACAGAAGGTATTAAGTTCAGACAAAGCAAGGGATTAGTAAGAGGGCAAAGTAAATTGCGACTGCTATTCACGACCAAACCATGTACTTCTTTGTCAATCCTAAATCACCTATGAATTAAGTACATTCGGTTGTCTTTTATCCTCACCTTCTCTCGCATTGCGAGTGCTCCTCGGATTCGGACAGTACACCCATTATGCTTTTTGGATAGTCTTCTTCCAAACCATAGGCTGGTGCCGAACGGTAGGGAAGGAAGAAAACCATTTGGCCTAAAGGGGTGTACAGAAGGTAATGACTAAAGACATATAAAGGGATTTGGAGAGGTGGCAAAGAATTATACGGTTACAGTTGTGAATCTGGACAATGGAAGAGGCATTACTAAGAATACCAGGAAACCCCATCGAAACATTTCAATGTTTCAGTTTCACTGTGTACTGTTAAAAGAAAACTGATTTCCCAATTAGGCACTTGCTCCAGGGTATGTATTTACCAGGTTGGATTCTCACATCTGTATGGTTTTACAGACGATGAGTGGGAGTAAGTTATTGGGAATTAGGTGACCATCCTCATTATATCAGGATTCGTTGTAATTGGTGATATTTGAGGAAGTCACCTGGGTTGTTTGCCGGTCGGCAAATATTTGGTTTTGAATATCCGTTGTTGTGCACCAATTTCAAATTGATATATCTGTACGTCTATTTTTATAGAGTGAGACATATCTTTTTGAAATTATGTCTATGACATTTACCTATACCAGTGGATGGTTAGGTAAGGAGCATTGAACAACGGTGTAATTCTTCTTAACCAAAAGTACAGTTTTCAACTTACGACACACAGTGAATGAGTTGTTAGACTCAGCGGACTTATACAGAGTATTGTATATTGTCCAGTGTCCATTAGGACAGAGGGGTTGGTCCTCGTACTATATTCTGTTTACTTTTAACTTCTCTAGTTCTTAGACATGTGTTTCGTAGAAACACAGGGTCTAAGTTTAGAGGAGTTATAGGTATAAGAATACAGTAGAGAACCAGGTATCGCAAGTATCGGGATTCTTCAAGGTGATCGAAGATGTAGATACTTGTGTATAGTATTCAGTTGATAGTAATGATTAAGAGAACTAACTTCTCTTTCAGGTTACTCATAATTGGAAGTACTCCTAAGTTGAGTAACGCTGATCGGCCTCTCTTCCATTTACTTGACATGCACTGGAGACAGCTGCTTGATTTGAATCTGGTTCAATTAAATCAGTGCCTCTGCTTCTTGGATATAGAACAGTTCATATCTTGACATTGTTAAGATACGGGGAGTTGTCCGGCTTATGCTTAAAACCAGACTCTGGACAACCCAAGGCACGTTTCTGTAATGGCTGTTTGTGGGTTGACCCGGGCTATGACGAGGGTTGACTTTCTACCATCTGGAAGATCAATAGTGATATTGTTCTTGACTCGCCACAGTTTTATCAAAAATGGATTTTTTCAGAAAAACAGTAGTGGGAGTATGGTAGAACTGGAAGTGATTCCAGAACCGCAAACGATTACTGAAGATTTGATAAGAACCTAAAGATTCAATCTGGTTTGACATTCCATTGGCCACTCCGCAGATATGGTGGGTAACCTCAGGCACTCGAGAGGTACTTCGGTATGCTCAAGGACGGTGGCAGGGAGGTTCTTGTTTACCCAGACTTGCCATTGCTATTGTTCCAGGCTGCGAGACCCGGCGGGAGGATGAGTATAGCGTCGTTCTAAACTGGCTTTAGAAGTGCACGTCTATATGACTCTGCCAGAGGGTTGTCGTAGTCAGTGGGAGCAGCGGAAGCATTGGTGGACATGTGGCTTATGTCTGTTTATAGACTAAAGCAGAAATAGCGGAGATAGATCATCTATTTCTGATGTAACAGTCATAGGTTTGACTTCATCAGAATAGGGGATGGATCTGTTAAGAAGGTAGTAGGGTGTGATGTCCTGGTGTTTGATGACATACACAGAGTAGGAAGTGATATTCCTATACTACGATCAGTTATACTTTGGTCGTCACACGGTGGTTTCTCCACATAGGACTTGGATATTATATCAGACATTCTGGTTACTAGATCTATAGTTTTAAATCTAGATTTGGGTGGTTTCCCAATCTGGGTACTTTGACAGCATTCTATGAGTATTTAGAATGGACGACTCCTGGCACGGTAGTGTACCTGCAGGTAATGGAGTCACCCTCTCTAAAGGTGTCTTACAGACTAAAAGGGAGAGGGATACGCATGATTGACAGATCACTTGCTTAGGCAATTGAGTCAATCATGAGATGTCAAGTACCACACCAGATGTTGTTCTTGCAGTAGGTGCAATAAGTTGATATTGATCCAATCCTGGAGAAACAGTCGGAAGCAGTTTTAGAACATAAGTTGATGTTCTAGGGAAATGATAACGGTAGTCTTCTTCGGTAGACAGTTATCATTCCAGGCTTCCAAGGTGACCTGGATGGCAGAGTGGCTGTCAGAGTTATAGTTTTCCCTCTGATGAGGGGCAGTATTTTGGACAGGTGGTCCAGGTGGATACTGAGGGAAGGCATGGCGCAGGATACTGATTAAGTTCAGTTGACGATACAGTCTAAGAAGTTTGGATTTGGAGTTCACTTATGAGCTAGGTCCCATCAGACATCCAGACATTCTAAGACAGGTATTGCTCATTTCGGGAGATAGTTTTCTCTGCGAACATGAGATATAGAGAGACATAGAAAGAAACATCAAAGCGGATCCACTCACTGAGGCTATTCCTCGAACGCAATAGTTTCGCAAACGAGCTTTGTGAGACTGACTAGTAGAGGAGTTGGGTGTTCGGTATCACACGGGCTGTGAGTATGCGACATCGCAATAATTAGCCTCGAGTGCAAGTGGGAGATTGTTGGAGATAGTGCCCTCAGAGTCAATTATTGGATCACAGGCACGTGATTGCAATGATTGAGGGGAGGACCTGTCCCAGTAGGACAGTCTTACTCGAGATGATAGTATGCTATCTGGTTTATCTTTTATCATCGTGTACTGCTTTAGGTGACCTTTCGAGTCGCTATTACACGTTGATAAAGCCCCTAGGATTCTTGCTTGACATCCAGCAGTATGAGGGCGATCATATAAGTGGGAGCTGGGGTCTACAAGCACATCCTTAAAAGGTCCCTAGTCGTGGGAGATTCGAGACAGGGCATCGATTCTCCACAGTAGACTAGTGTATACAGTCGAGACCCCGACGAGGGGCGGTGGCCGGTCTCACAAGCCACTGGTGTCAGTTGGTTCACCTGAGATGTATACAGGTGCTCATTGGGTTATGAGTACACCGGACAGGACTCGCCGGGAACCTGCTAGTTGGGATATACCAGACGTCAGATAGCAGTTCCCAGGTGACATGTGTACAGGTTAGTTCATCGACCTGGGATCGTCATTTGTCTCGTGTGAGTTCCCACTGTACTTTGATTACTACCCTACCACGGCTCAAAGGAGTCGTGCAAACAGGTTTTAGTTGGGTACAGTCCCGAGCCACATGGAGGCAGTGAGCGGATCTGCAGGGGTTCGTCTCTCCCGGTATTGGGGGTGAGGTCGTGCTGTGTCTAGGAGAGCCAGAACATGAAAAGTCCTTGGCCAAGGCAGGAGATTTGCTGGTAGGTATTCCAGTAGTATCTCAGGGTGTTCTGGGCTACACTCCGACACGACTTGTACCGCTTTTGGGGGTCTGACTTTTACCAACCCCCTAGGCCCGCCATGCGATGCTCATAGACGAACGGACCGGACTGTACGGATATTGTCACTGACAGGCTCAGTAGGGTGTCAGGATGAGTTCGCTCATCGACGTCCCTTTTGGTCAATACCTGGTGGCCCGTCACGTATTGGCTTATACCTCTGACGTGCTAGTGGTTAAATCCACAGCCAAGGTATTGACGAGTCTTTAGAGTCCACCACACTCAGTTACTCAAGTTTCGGGCGAAACGCTGTAGAGGCCGTATGGAGATATGGCAGGGTTCGATCAGATACGTGCGGTATTGCACGGATCGTGATCGGACGGATTTTACTAGCCGGCTTTGGCTTAAGCCGGATACTAGTATTAGATAGTGTAGTTTTATCTCTTTGCATTTGTGTTCAGTGGGAATACAAATGCGGGCATGTATTTGCAGTAGCAGGGTTTTCCTGTAATTTATTACGGGATCGGTTTTATGAAGTTGCCAGTTTGCATTCCGTTCCGACCGGTTTTCCTTCATTCCTTCCCGGTCGGACTTTTCGTTGGAGGGTGTTAATTGCAAGTTTGCAATTAACATTTTGTGAGGGGTTTCTTTGCATAAGTATGGCTTCATAATCATGAGATGCCTTTCTTGTCCCTTTCTTTGCTTTTCATTTGATGGTTTAGAAAAAGGGATTGATTTGTGAGATGAGTGAAAAAGGATTGATTTGTGAGGTTTATATTATCTACACATATTGTTTTTCTCTCTCCAATCTATTTTCATCTAAAGAGGGGCCGGCCACTTTGGCTAGAGAGAGAGAGAGGTTGATTGGTGTTAGATTTATTCTTCATCTCATTTTCATGTTTTTATGTTTGCAATAATCCCAAGCTTCTCTCATTCATTCTCCTCCTCAAATCCCTCCATCAAGGCAACTTCCATAAACCCTAAAGAGACAACTCACTACACTATTCTATAGCAAGCCTTGGACGCGTCGGCTAGCCAACTTCGCGCCCGAGTTGCCTCGGTCAAGAGGCGGGAGCCCGTAAAAGATTCCGGCTACGTGGTGCCCTTTCCGACGAGCGAGGAGGTGACGGAGATTCCGCGGGAGATCGGAGTGGAGACGAAGACCGAAGGACACGGATCGCTTGGTATAGCATCTCTACTCTTTTCTATTTTGCTAGCTAGCTAGGTTAATGGCCCGATCCGGGTAAAAAGTCCGCGGTGGTGCCGGTTGCAAAGTTCGCAAAGTTTTTGTTTTCCGCGTTTTCCGGCGTCGGATCGACGGCCGGGGCGCCCCCGCGGGCTTACAAAATGAACCCTTCACAATCGGATAAATCAAACACTACAAAGTCACACAACTTATCAGACATTCTATCTTCAATTGATGAATCATTTGGTGTACTCGATGAATCTGTGAAACTTGAGTTGTGAATTTCAGTTTAGAATGGGGAGGTTTGATTAGGAAGGGTGTACAGTTCTTTCTCACTACCCAAATTCTCACATTGTCCTATGGCCGTATCATACACTGAAAATTTTTGAGCTGGTTCAAAACTAGTTGCCCGTTTATACTCAGCCATGCTTTCTGTCAATTCCTTTCGAAGGCGGCGCATCGATTCTACACCATCTTCTAATTTCCGCTCAAGACTAGACTTGGGTCGATAAAGGGTTTCAGCATAAGATTGAAATTCTTGTGGATTAGTAAAACACCCAAATGACTGATTAGAAGGACTGTCTAGAGAAGGTGTAAAAGTCGGGTAGGATTGATAGGAATTGAATGGTTATGAAAATGGGGCAGGAGTAGGATTGTGATAAGAAGAATATTGATATGGGTTGGTTGGTTGGCTATTTTCAATAGACATTATATATGCCACAAACCGATTATGAAATTCTTCTTTTGAAAGTGGTGGTGATGGTTGATGTTGGTCCGGATTGAAACTTTGGCCGTTAGCCCTCGCTATATGCTCAGCAATGGACATGCATCTAGGGGTATCCTCACTCGGAGTATCAACATAAGAAGATGTAGAATTTGGATGAGATTGATATGACCTAGAGTGAGCTGGCCAACCGTTTCTTTTCATTTGTTCTATCTGATCTCGTAAAGACATGGGAGAGTCAGATGGTATACCGAAGCGATTATGAAGACAAGAAATATATGGTTGGGGATAGTAAAGCTCGGCAAGAGTTCGTCTGTTTGGATTACACATTATAAGAAGAAAAGAGGGGGGAAGGGTAAAAAGGAAAAGAAAAAAATTGGATTGTTTTGCTTTAAAAGTGGACTTGGGGGTTGACTCACAAAATCAAAAAAAATGCACAAACAACCCTAGAACTATGGTTACCTAGGACAAGCTCTAGACCGCTCCTAGACTTCCAAAGGACAAGCCACAGGATCAATTCTCTATCACCTCTTTACTACCCTTGCGGCCAGGTAAGTGG
This sequence comes from Agapanthus africanus, assembly GCA_030015575.1. NCBI lineage: Eukaryota > Viridiplantae > Streptophyta > Magnoliopsida > Asparagales > Amaryllidaceae > Agapanthus > Agapanthus africanus. The sequence continues at coordinate 237,588,213 of JASDDO010000029.1, read as the reverse complement.
GAGGTATCCGCTATACGAATCACCGAAAATAGCCGGCCTAATTAAGTAACCACTTGCCTTAGACACACTTGCCTAGGCACCACAAAAGTAATACGGATAAGCGATAAATTGCCTACGACCTTCCTCTGTCCTTATTGAACGCGACAGTCCTTAGAGTCTTGTCTAGATATTTTTTAAATTAATGTAGGGTTGATGCGGATGCTCGTTTTGTGATTTGCGGGGCTTAGGAAGAGTGATAAAATCCCCACCTAATCTGAATTTTGGTCTTGCCCCTTAATGTCCGTATTAAAATATTAATAAACAAACCAATTACAAAACTTTGCAAAAAGATTTTTGAGCGGCGATATTTTGCAAAGAATCTTGCAGGAAAGATATTTTATTGGATTTCAGAGGAGAGAGAAAGAGTTGTGTAATTTACTAGAGAAGCTTGGAACCCTAATTCTCCAATTCAGCCGTGCTTCCACCTCAAATTTTCCTTATTGCCGCGCTTCCGCCGCCGACATGGGAGACCAGGTGGAGATTTTTGCTACGTGGCCTCCCTTGCTCTTTTGGATCTTGATGAATGTCTCTGGCTCTCTGTTTCCTCAATTCTGTGGCTCCAGATCCCCTCGCAAAATTCACACAATAATCGTTAAATATACAATTTGCAATTTTGTTTATTTTTATGATATAAATCGAATAAGAATTCAACACGAATAGCAAGAAAAATAAATTACGCACATATCTACGGCAACGACGCCATTTGATTGATCTGTTTTAAAGAAGTATTTGTAGAATAACCGCAATCAATAACGGTGTCGCGTATAGCTAGACCGAGATGAGTATGGGTCGTCCTCAGGGATATGTGGAATCTTTCAATCTTACTTTAGACGTGTTGATTAGGAAGAGGAGGAATAGAGGATATAGATCTAGATTAACTACGGATGTAGATTTTATATTAGAAGGGGGCTTGTAGGGTTCATTAAGATTTAGTAGTCATGGATGATTAATTAAAGATTACTCTTTTTATCCTTTAATAGATTTAAAACTAGATCGACAGTGATGCATGTAGATTAGGGTTTCTGGAGGGAAAAGGGTTCCCACTCTTAACCACTATCTTGACATGGATCTCCGTTCATGTCTAGCCTTTACCTAAACAATTGTTGATCTAATCTCTAATCGTGGTCGTGAATATCAATGAATTGATAGCGCGCCCGATTAGAATGTTAACTATTCTTTTGGTAAAGTTTATAAACTTTATAGGACGTAAAAAGAGTTTAAGAATTTTCATCATTCATTGATCTACCCTAATCTTACGAACCCTATCAAGCGAAGAATTACTCGCACATGATGGGAAAAGAAAAGATAGAAATCATGAAGAAAATAAAATGCAATAAAATAAAACTACCTTTATTAATCAACAAGATCAAGTACACATTGTTCCTTTAGAAAATGATTACAAAACCCTAGTTTGCTTCTCGATCTCTTCTTAAGGAGGTAGATGAACTGTCGATGATCACCCTAGATTCTTGAGCCATCGTGGACTTCATGATTTCGTCGGTTTAATCCTTTTTCCAAGAGGCTCTCGGTTCTTATTTATAGTCACAAACCTAGAATCTCTAGTTTCCTAATAAGGCAACTACCTGTTAAGATCCTACCCAAAAAATCCCATATCCTAACTCCCTCAAATTGCGGCGGAACCGCGGCCATTGGGTAGGTTTGGCTGCAGATCCGCGGTGGGATAGAGAGATCTTGGGCTCATTCCTCTGGTGTCCTCTTCTGGTGACATCTGTAGACTGTTTTGATATCTGGAATCTGAAAATCTTCTCTAAGTCTCTTCCAGAATTGATTTCTTCGATTTAATTTAAGATTTCGGTAGATTTGATCTCGCCAACTCGGATTTTCTTGATTCCAGTCCTGATATAATTTCTGAACAATTATCTCAAAATAATGTTAGTAGAATTTGTTTTTATTGAGATTTTATCTTAACCATTTGTCATGATATTATAGTTTTAAGAGAATTGGTCAAAGATATTTGATATGGTATGCATATTTAAATGGACTAAATATTACATGGATATTATATGCTTACATTTTCCTTTATAATATTAATTATAATATATAAACACATGAAAATAGTATTTTCACGGATAAACCCTCATATGTGTCATATTTATAATAAACACCTTTTATTATATAGAAATAGTAAGGAAAATGTCATATCAAAAGTGCAGTTTTATCAACTGAACAGGTCACATAGCGCCAGACCGTGAACAGGAGGAAAGAAGATATCTTGCTCTGCTAGATTTGGATGCACCGACACCTTCTCAACTTTGAAGGAGGGAGATATCGACGACAGTGTTATGAGTTGTGATTTGGTGATTCGAATATCACGTGTCCGTTATTTTGGATTTCGGTATTTTGGGAGATTTATTTGCATGATTGAGATTTTGTAAACCACAGTTGCACTCGACTTCGATTTGATGTCGTTCGAGATGTTTGATTTTGATTTCATGCCCATGGTTTGTATGTGATTTGACTTGTGCCTTCGGTGTAGTTTTCATGTACTTTGATTCGATTTTGTGCATGCTGATGCACGTGGTTGTGAGATTATATACCACGGTATACCTTATTTGGATTGAGGTTTGTTGTATATCGTCGATTTCGATTGTGATACTCGATATTGGTTTTCGTGCACTTTGTGCACTTGATTTGGATTCTTGGGCATACTGACGCGCTTGATGCGATTTTGGTGCACACCAGATGCACTAAATCGAGATTCTTCATGCATATCAGATGCACCTGATATTGCTGTCAGGCAGACTCGTTGCCCTTGATAGGTGTTTTCGTGCACACCCGTTGCACTTAGATTTTGTTTCTGTGCACTTGTATGACACATTCATTGATTTCGATTTCTGTGCGCACCAGACGCACATGGCATCCTTATAAACATTTTGGGATTGATTTCTTTTGGAGCGGTATGTTTTATGATAATTACTATTTGATATAGTAACCGAGCAGGACTAGTCAGAGGACAGTACCTGAATATATTTTTGCTTGCATTGATAGTTATCGAAGGGATTTTCAAAAAGGAGCTATAGTCTCAGTATTTACCTACATGTCCGAGATGACACGAGACATTTAACAAAGGAAACCCTTCTAAATTATTTTCAAAAACGGCGGAACGTGTATGTTAAACAAAGGATAAATATATAATTATTTTCTCATAATGAACGCCCTCTACTGATACGCGCACCGCACAGTGATTTGAAAAATGTTTGGCATGCATTTCTTTCTGATGTTTTGACGAGTTTACAGCGATGCGTATTATGTACATGTTATCGTTTTGGTGTATATCATGTTGGTTTTCTTATTGGATTTTGACATTTGTATCTTCCCCATGACTCCAATGATTGTGTGATGCTTGACGGAGTTATGATTTTGAGTTATATACTCATTTTTCATGCGCATGCATTACGCTACGATATGTTTTATGTATGTATGATTTCGGAGCCCCGACGACATGATCATGTTACTGAAATGTTTTAGTATTTCAGGGGTTTAAATTTAAATTCGGGGACCGAATTTATTTAAGGGGGAAGACTGTAACATTTCAGAAAAATAAAATATTATTTTTAGGAATTTAAATAATTAAAATAATAAATATTATGAATATTTTAATGTGCGGAGATTAGTTTTAAATGATATGTTATAATTAAATACCGATAAATTGGGAAATATTTGGAAATTTATGTTAATTATTGATTTTGAAAGAGATTATAAAAATGGAGCATTCACAGATTTCTTATAATTAATAATATTCTATATTAATGCTAATCTCGATTAATTTTCACTAATTTCGCATTAAGTATGATTTTTGCGTCTGACATGCACCATGTCATATTACACATTTGTTACATTTTTCTACCTTGGCTTCTTTCTTTTTTTCAAGCATGGTTTGGTTTTAAATGAGATGAAAAGATAAAGAAAAAGATAAGAAAAGAAAAAGGAAAATGAATAAAGGAATGGGTATGGGCAAGAGAGAGAAAAGAGAGAGAGGTGAGGGGTCATTTGACCAAGGCTCACATTTGTTTTTCCCTCATTTTCTTCATCATTTCCCCTCCTTCTCTTCACTTGGCTGCCCTCCCCCTCCATGACCTCAACCTCCTCACAACTCCATGAAAAATACATCAAAACCCTTCATCCCCTTCATTAAAACATGCACAAGCTCACTACAAGCATGGAGAACCAAGTAAGTTAGGATTTTGAGCAATAGGGGCAACTCAAGAATTTTCTTGAGTTGCCAAATGAGGTATTTTCTTCACAATTAGTGTAGTAATCCATTTCCTTTAGCATATATACATGTTTAGAAGTGTTTTAGTGAGGTTTAGTGATCTTGGAATTTTCCAAGTTGAGGTTATGGTTTGAATTATGTTGTGGTGATGGAAGTGGCTGCTGTAAGACCCTTAGTGGTGTTTTTACTGGCCAAGATCCGAATTAGAAACCAAGATACGAACTTTAGATTTGCCGATATCGGGTTTTTATGGATTTAGTGATGGTATTTAGAGATCTGGGATGACCCGAGACCATTATAAATTAAGTTCCCATGGCAGTGAGACGTGCAGGAAACCATGAAGCAACACCTGAAACCCTAGTCCCTATTGATCTTTTATGGCCGCAAATTTAAGGGTTTTGGCCGCAAATTGCGGCCAAGTTGTGGTGAAAGTGTGTGATTTTTGGTCTGTGGCATTGTTATCTGATATCTAGAGCAACCCCATATGCAAAATTGGATAATTTTACCTGATGGAAAATCTGGGATAGATTTCTCATGTTGCTGAATTTATGTTTTCCGATTCTGAAAACTTGGTTTTTGTATTTGATTTGAATTCCGTCGTGTGGCGTTTGAACGCCAACGACGAAGGTTATTGGGTCGTGTTTTGCATGCGAGGCTATAGGTTTTAACCTATGAGTGAACCGTATGCCGTATTGGTTTTTTTCCGAACTCGATTTTAATAGCATTTGCGATTGTGTATTGATGTTGTAGGTACCTCCGCATGGATTCCGAGACGACGAAGCACATCGACTACGGCTCAACAAGGATTTCCGCAGGTGAGTATATATATCTACGGGGGAAGTCGGGTGGATGGAGTATAGCACCCCCGCAATTTCGTAGCATTTGATGCGTTATATATATATATATGTTATATTATGAGATGTGTATACTTAGCAAGCAATGCTTTAGGATACTTTGGGTTAGTGTTAGTGTATTTGAAGTTAATGCTTCTGTTTAGTTCTTAGTCGCAAAACCCTAGGGTATAGTTGTTACACACACACACATGCACACACGTGATATGATTTTGGTGTATATGATATATGTATGTGTGTGTGTGTGTGTGTGTGTGTTTTGATACACACACACAGACACACATATACGTATACTGTTAGTTATATGTATGCCCTAGAGGCCATTACTGTACATACGATGTATATTATAGTGGATGCTTGGACATATATAGGGAGGCATTTCTTGCTCGAGATGATAGTTTGCTATCTGGTTGCTCTTTATCTTAACACGTACTCTGATTGTCTCTATGTTACATGTTGATAAAGCCTTTAGGATGAGTACTTGACTACCAGGACTATGATGCAGATCATACCAGTAGGGACAATGTAGTCGCTAAGTATATCCTTCAAATGTTCCTAGTCGTAGGTGTATCGAGACAGGGCATCGATATACCAGAATAGACTAGCGTATAGCTTCTCGAACAATATAGATGGGCGATGGATGATCCTATATGTTAGTTGTATGTATGCCCTAGAGGCCGGTATTGTACAGATGATGTATATTATATTGGATGCTTGGACATATATAGAGATGACTTTCTTGCTCGATATGATAGTATGCTATCTGGTTGCTCTTTATCTTAACATGTACACTAGTCTCTTTAAACTGTCTTATAGTTACATGTTGGTAAAGCCCTTAGGATGTGTACTTGACTACCTGGACTATGATGCAGATCATACTAGCGGGGGCATGGTAGTCTATAAGTACATCCTTCAAGGTCCCTAGTCGTGGGTGTATCGAGACGGGGCATCGATATACCAGTGTAGACTAGCGTATGCGCTTCTCGACCTATGAGATGGGCGATGGATGATCCCATATCCATTGGTGTTTGACATCAGAGATGGTATACGGGTGCTCAGTGGAGACTGGGTACACTGGACGGACTCGCCGAGAACTCCCAGATGGTATTATACCTCACGTCAGATGGCAGTTCTCAGGCGACACTTGTGCAGGTTAGTCTGTAGACCCGAGATCGTCATAGAGTCTTGTGTGATTCCCACTGTGCTTTGATCTCCACCTTACCACGTCCATGAGGGCGTGCAAAACGGTGGTCTTTGGGTACAGTCCCGAGTCATATGGAGGCAATGAGCGATAGGAGGGGTTTCGTCTCTCCCGGTATTGGGGGTTGATGTTGCGCTGTGCTCGATTGGCCGTAACAGGGAAGTCCCTGGCCAGGGCTGATCAGAGATTTGCTGGTAAGTGTTACCAGTAGTTTCTCGACCCGTTATGAGCCTCACATCGGCACGACTTATCGATTATTGGGGTCTGACGAACAGACGAACAGACCGGACTGTACGGTAAGTGTTACCACCCCTAGACTTGATATGCGACATATCAGACGAACAGACCGGACTGTACGGTAAGTGTTACTGGTTGGATTCACAGGAGTGTGAGCGGGCTAGCTCGTAGATCTTCTGATCGCTCAATACCCGGGTGGCCGTTATGTTTAGCAGACCGCTTGCGACTTGTGGGTGATTGATATGATCATCATCTGCTGCCGGCGTATTGACGAGTCTTTAGAGTCCTACACAGAGGTTTCCTGGCTCAAGAGAAACAAAATAAGAGCGCATATGAGATGTGTGCAGGACCGAGAATAATGCGTGTATATGATACCGTATTCCATTCTCGCGATGAATGTATCGATTGGTTATATGCGATATAACCTAGATATCGAATCAAGGATTGATTCGATAAGTCGATACATAGGATACTAGTCGGTTATATGCGATATGACCGGATCATTGAATCAAGTGTTGATTTAATGATTTAATGTATAATTATATATTTGATATATTACTTTGCATTAACTAGTATTGGTTCACTTTAAATGGATTTTCTCACTTGATGTGCAAGTTGTATATGTGATATACTTTTGTGCACATGTTTGTATCATGTTTGATGATACTTGCTCATTTGGTTAAATGTAAAGAATTAAACCTTGGTTAAGTAAATGGTTAGGATTTTTCTTTATTCATTCATTTATCTTTTTAATTTGGATTAAAAAGAAAAGGCAAAAGAAAACAAAATGGTTGCTTTCATTCTTGAAGCTTGTTGAAGCTTCATGAAGCTTTGACCAAAGTGACCATTTTGTCTTCATGCTTAACCCTAACCATTCATCTAACCTTAGTCAATTCTCTACACCTAACCATGGTCTACATTATGATAAGTATTCATTTTATTTTTCATTTTAATAACTTATCATAATCATCTTCATCTTCTTCTTCTTCTTGAGTTCAAGAAAAAGCTTGCCACCATTAATGGCATCTTGAGTAAACAAGTGAGAAATCCAATTCTAAAGTGAACCCACCTCCTATTTCTTCACCCTCTACCTCTTGCCAAGTAGTATAGGTTGTTTTCTTCACAAGTTTCACAACTTGGTGAAGTCGGAGCTTGATCTTGTGAAGCCTCGACGTAGATCATCTTCGGCACGAAGCCGACGACCTTGCCCGCCCATTTCTCCGATGAAGCCGATGCTTGAGTCCGGGATTCGAGACGGACAGTGAGAGGACGTCTACGTGGAGCTAAGGAAGTGGAGAACCGGATCTACAAAGGTTGTAGCTTCTCACTTTTAGTTAAGATGTTAACTAGTTTATTGTTTCGCCTAAAATTCTAGTCGACGATCCGTATTAGGGTTTCTTGGCACTCATAAAATTTGAAATTGGCATGGTTGATGCCTTGTGAGACCTCTATAGTGTGCCTAGGAACCCTACAGTGGTATCAGAGCCTAGCTAGAGCCTTAGGCGAAGTCTATACGACGTTTGAAACCCGATCGAACCGAAACCCTAATCCCAAACTTGCTCTCTGGACTTTTTTCAAAAACTGGGATTTTTCCAGATTAAAAATTCTTAAAAAATTCAGCAGGAAGTTCTAAAAATTACGATGCAAAATTGGTCAAAAGTTGCCTCCAACATGCGGCGGAACCGCGGCAGAAGCCTAGCTTCTGCGGCGGTTCCGCGGCGAGATGATGACGTAAGCCCTCCAAATTTGCACAGTAATTCCTATTTTACAGTGCTGAGTTTTATGGGAATTTTTAATATTTATTCAAGAGTTGAATTTTCTGGGGTGTTTTGGGAGTTCGCAGATTCGATCGGATTATCAGATTTTGTCTATGTGGTTTCCGGATAATTTTAGAATATGTTAAAAGTTCGACCGGATGTAAATACCCAATCTTTCCCCTGCCGGAAAATATCCAAGTGTTGGATTTTTCTGTGGTTTAAGGAACGTTCTGAGTAGTGCAAGTAACGTGATGGTCCCTCTAGAAGACAACAAACCTTAACTCGATTATGTGACCGTCTTGAACTGCCCTTTGAACCTTTGGGTTTGGGGCAGTACGGCGTGCCACATGTGAGGAGTTGGCTTGACCCTTCTACGGCTGGACCGTTGATACTGAGGCATGAAGTGAATGTCTTTGAACCTATTTCATGTGTTGAACGGTTTCGGGAAAACTTGGGTGTTCGAATGTTCGATCGGAAAGTTTAATATATTCTATTTATCCGGAATGGGATACAATAATTGGAATTCACAAACAGTTATGAGATAACTGAATGAATGTTATAAATCTAGCGGTTTAGTCTCATTTGATATTGAAAAGAGTTTTCGATAATGGGACTAAAATGCGGGGTTTATAATTGTTAGGCATGTGATGTCAAAGTATTTCATTTGATTAGGCATGCGATGTCTAAAGAGGTTGCGGATTCCAACTGTTGTAGTTTTACACTTTCTTTTGTGTGACCGTAAGTGTAGTATATCGATATCGCCGGTTTCGTTGCTATATGTCAACGACAATTGGGGTATGCATACTTACTTACGTTGATGACATATGATGTTATGTGTTGCTGGATATGTTATATTGGATCGTCGTGTTCGAATAGCCGGGGGGTTTTTTAATGTGAGATGAGTGTTTTTCATTTTCATTCATGTAAAAACTTGTATGTAATATTCTTTTATTGGGGCACTTCCAGGTTGCGGAAGATGTCACCCTTTGTATATTATTTACTTTTCTGCACTAGGATAGACCCAAGGAGGGGAGCACAAGTAACCGGGTTCTAGGGTCCAGTGGGAGACTATCTCGAGGAGTCGAGTCCGGGTCTCCTAACCCTAGAATTGGTAGGGTTGCTTGCCGCTCTCGTAGGGGTCTAGGGGTGTGGGATTGGCTATTCATCACGACCGTGGAATCCGTGTTTTATACTAGCTCGTATTGAAAACACGGACGTCCTAGTATATCCAATGTTTCATATGTTTCTTCTGCTGCGATATCTGTGATGTGATCATGTGATGTTCTGTGATAGATACAGTATATAGTATATATGATATATTATATAGACGTTACTTATGTTTTGCACCCGCACTGGCCCTGCCCTGCTCTGTCGTTAGTTACCTAACCTAACGGTGCACGAGGGGACATCGAGGCGAATGCGGATGGCATAAGTGTACGTCGTATTTATCTGTGATGTTTAGGTATTTAAATGATGGGACTTCATTAATGTGATTAATGAAATAAACGAAACCTAAAGATGTTGTGGAATCGAATTTCAAAATAAAACAGGTAGCTACAGTTCTTGCTTTGCACAGTGATATATATGATATATCCCGCACCTCATTCGACGAGGAAAGGACCAAGATCCCTTCACCGGGAGTGACTCCTTTAGCAATAACTGGCAGATGCTACACACTCGGTTTGTCTTTTGATTGCTTTTAAAAGTTTTTGCTTTGCACAGTGATATATATGATATATCCCGCACCTCATTCGACGAGGAAAGGACCAACGATCCCTTCACCGGGAGTGACTCCTTTAGCAAAACTAGAAAAAGCCTAAAAAACACTCAATTTCAAAATTCATTCGATCCTACAACGATATCAAGTTCATTACGCAATAGGTTTTCAGAAAAACCTGTCGTAGCCCTCCGTCATTTCAGATAAATCCTACTTAGTATTCGTGCTACGTTTGTTGACCTCCGTCAAGGCGTAGTGTGCGGTAGCTAACTAGTATTTACCTGCTTATGCATATGATGCAGATTGGATTAGGGTAGTTGTACGACCTTGTTGACCTCCGTCAAGGGTCGTGCGGGTGGGTTTGATTCAATCAAGAAATGAGGGGTTGAACTTGACATGCACCCTGTGGTTTGTTGACCTCCGTCAAGGTCATAGGATGCTTGGGGAAAAATATTATCGGGAATTTCAAGTGTTGAAATTTGCAATGAGATTGCATACCTTCTATAAGATAGTTAGATCCCAATACCCACTGCGAGTAAGAGTTACTCCTGGGAGAGTTTTACACATTACAATTAGCCGATCAAGTAGGTGTCTAGAAAGGTGTCAACGGGGTTACGCCTCTGGGAAAACGAGGTTTACATTAATTAGGTTCGTGCGAAAGCACGGGGGACCTCCCTCAAAGTACCGACACTGGCCTGGCTGAAAGATTGGCGAACTTGTAGTATGTAATTAATCCCGGCTAGTCTTTCCTTTTATGGTTTGAAGGAAGATTTGATAAAAACAGTGGGAGCCATCCTGATTAGATAAGATAATAACCAATCTGATCTTGCACGAGCATACGCTAAAGTGTTTTCTTCTCTCTCTCTCCAGGTAGCGACCATGTCATGCCTTAATCAAGATAATAATATGGATGTATTGACTGAACCCGCATGTTATACTGTGCTGGGGAACGTTGGTTCCGTTCTTTCTTATAAGAGTTATAGGACTGAACAGGATATAGGGGAATACCAGGATTCCCATGCTACCCGATTGAAGAAAGTACATATTGATGCATTTTCTTCGGGTGTGCTCGTTACAGAGAACTGTTTCTCCATTTGCTCCACGTCCTGGGTATTAGATACCGGGTCAGGATCCCATATATGTAATCAGTTACATGGGCTTAGGGAAGGTAGAGAACTTGGAGAAGGTGATAAAGACATTAGAGTTGGAAATGGTGCAATTGTTGCAGCTAAGACTGTCGGGGAATATCACCTTGTATTACCAACTGGTAATACATTGGTTCTGAACGAATGCTATTATATGCCGAACCTGATATGCAACATTATATCGGTTTCTTTGTTGAGTAAAGAGGGATATAATTTTGTATTATAGGACAATGTTATGAACATTTTCCGTAACCAAAAGTTGGTTGGATCAGGCACGTTGTGCAATGGCATTTATGTTCTAAATCAATCAACAGTTCTGAGCATAACAAACACACACAAGAGGAAGAGTTCTGAACTGAACGAATCCTTCTTGTGGCATTGTAGACTGGGTCACATCAATGCGACACGACTGGCTAAGTTGCATAAGGATGGATATTTAAATCCGTTTGAATTTTCATCTTATGACACTTGCCAGTCATGTTTCAAAGGCAAGATGACCAAAACTCCGTTTACGGGACACGGAGAAAGAGTTACCGAACTCTTGGGACTTATACATAGTGATGTGTACGGTCCCATGTCTACACATGCCAGGGATGGTTCTTCGTACTTCATTACATTCACTGACGATCTCTCTAAGTTCGGGTATGTGTTCCTGATGAAACACAAATCAGAAGCTTTTGAGAAATTTAGAGAATATAAACAAGAAGTTGAGAACCAAACCGGAAAAAGTTTTAAAATCCTACAATCTGATCAAGGAGGAGAATACTTGAGCATTAAATTCCTGGACTTCCTAAAAGAGAATGGGATTCTCTCTCAGCTAACTCCTCCATATACACCACAGCACAACGGTGTATCAGAACGGAGGAACCGCACCCTATTAGATATGGTGCGCTCTATGATGAGTGTAGCTGAGTTACCTGTTTCCTTCTGGGGATATGCACTGGAAACAGCTGCATACCTACTGAACAGAGTTCCCACCAAATCTGTGCCTACCACACCATATGAGATATGGGAAGGGAAGAGACCATATCTTAATTTTATAAAGATATGGGGTTGCCCGGCCTATGTCAAAAGACAAAAACCGGACAAACTCGAGGCAAGATCTGTTTTGTGTAAATTTGTTGGATATCCCAAACATTCGCGAGGGTATATCTTCTACCACAGTGAGGAACAAAGAGTATTTGTTGCTCAACATGCCACCTTTTTAGAAAAGGAATTTCTTGCAAAAGAAATTAGTGGCTCTGAGGTAGAACTGGAAGAGGTTCCAGCTGAACAAAACACAACAGAAGATTTAGTGGAACCAGAGGATTCAGTAGCTCCCGACGAACCTCAGCCTCTCCGCCGATCTAGTAGGGTTCCTCGCCAACCTGAGAGATACTACGGTTTTCTCATGGATGGTGGAAGCGAGGATTGCATCATGGAGGATGATGACCCAACTAGCTTCGAGCAGGCCATCACGAGTAAGGACTCAGTGAAATGGCTGGATGCTATGCGGTCCGAGATGGAATCCATGTACACCAACAAAGTATGGACTTTGGAAGTTGCTCCTGAAGGGATAAAACCCATTGGGAGCAAGTGGATCTTCAAGAAAAAACTTGGTGTAGATGGGACAGTGGAGACTTTCAAAGCTAGACTTGTTGCAAAAGGTTTTCGTCAAAGACCAGGTGTGGACTATGACGAAACCTTTTCTCCAGTGGCTATGCTTAAATCCATCCGGATCATGCTTGCCATCGCTGCATATCATGATTACGAAATCTGGCAAATGGATGTTAAGACCGCCTTTCTAAACGGTGATTTAGAAGAGTGCGTGTACATGACTCAGCCAGAGGGCTTCATAGACAGTGGGAGCAGCGGAAAGGTGTGCAAGCTGCTTAAATCCATTTATAGATTAAAGAAAGCATCGCGGAGTTGGAACATCTGCTTTGACGTCGTTATCAAAGAGTTTGATTTCGTCAAAAACCCAGATGAACCTTGTATTTACAAGAAGGTTGCAGAGAGTAAGGTTGTCTTCCTCGTATTGTACGTGGACGACATACTCTTGATAGGAAATGATATTCCTATGCTGCAATCGGTCAAGCTCTTCTTATCACAAAGATTCTCGATGAAAGATCTTGGTGATGCCTCCTGCATATTGGGAATAAGGATCTATAGGGATAGATCCAAACGGATTTTGGGATTGTCCCAATCCAGGTACATTGACACCATACTAAAGAGGTTTAGTATGGAAGAATCCAAGCGTGGGAACTTGCCCACGATCTCTGGAGTCTCTCTCTCCAAAGAGATGTCTCCCAAGACTGATTTGGAGAGAGCTCGCATGCAAGGGATACCCTATGCTTCGGCTGTAGGCTCTATCATGTATGCGATGCTATGTACCAGACCCGATGTAGCATACTCACTAAGTGTAGTGAGCAGGTATCAAGCTGATCCTGGAGAGAGTCACTGGACAGCTGTGAAGAGCATTCTCAAGTACTTGCGAAGGACTAAAGAGATGCTCTTGGTGTATGGTAATGGTGAACTCCAAGTGGAGTCCTTTACCGATTCGAGCTTCCACAGTGATAAGGACAACTCTAAATCGCAGTCGGGATTTGTCTTTACCCTTTACGGAGGGGCGGTTAGCTGGAAGAGTTCCAAGCAGGAAACCGTGGCAGACTCGACGATGGAGGCTGAATACATCGCTGCCAACGATGCTGCTAAAGAGGCTGTCTGGATCAAGAAGTTCATTACTGAACTTGAAGTGGTTCCATCCATTGAGCATCCAATACCTTTGTATTGCGATAACAATGGAGCGGTGGCTTTGGCCAAGGAACCCAGGTCCCATCAGCGATCCAGGCATATTCTGAGGCGGTATGACCTGATCCGGGAGATAGTTGATTGCCGGGAGATCGAGGTCAGGAGGGTTGACACGAAGAATAACACGGCGGATCCACGCACGAAGGCCATTCCCCAGATACAGTTTGAGAGACTCTTCGGGATGCTCGGTATGCGATACTATAGCAGCCGGCCCTAGTGCAAGTGGGAGATTGTTAGTTGTATGTATGCCCTAGAGGCCAGTATTGTACAGATGATGTATATTATATTGGATGCTTGGACATATATAGAGATGAATTTCTTGCTCGATATGATAGTATGCTATCTGGTTGCTCTTTATCTTAACATGTACACTAGTCTCTTTAAACTGTCTTATAGTTACATGTTGGTAAAGCCCTTAGGATGTGTACTTGACTACCTGGACTATGATGCAGATCATACTAGTGGGGGCATGGTAGTCTATAAGTACATCCTTCAAGGTCCCTAGTCGTGGGTGTATCGAGACGGGGCATCGATATACCAGTGTAGACTAGCGTATGCGCTTCTCGACCTATGAGATGGGCGATGGATGATCCCATATCCATTGGTGTTTGACATCAGAGATGGTATACGGGTGCTCAGTGGAGACTGGGTACACTGGACGGACTCACCGAGAACTCCCAGATGGTATTATACCTCACGTCAGATGGCAGTTCTCAGGTGACACTTGTGCAGGTTAGTCTGTAGACCCGAGATCGTCATAGAGTCTTGTGTGATTCCCACTGTGCTTTGATCTCCACCTTATCACGTCCATGAGGGCGTGCAAAACGGTGGTCTTTGGGTACAGTCCCGAGTCACATGGAGGCAATGAGCGATAGGAGGGGTTTCGTCTCTCCCGGTATTGGGGGTTGATGTTGCGCTGTGCTCGATTAGCCGTAACAGGGAAGTCCCTGGCCAGGGCTGATCAGAGATTTGCTGGTAAGTAGTAGTTTCTTGACCCGTTATGAGCCTCACATCGACACGACTTATCGGTTATTGGGGTCTGACGTTTACCACCCCTAGACTTGATATGCGACATATCAGACGAACAGACCGGACTGTACAGTAAGTGTTACTGGTTGGATTCACAGGAGTGTGAACGAGCTAGCTCGTCGATCTTCTGATCGCTCAATACCCGGGTGGCCGTTACGTTTAGCAGACCGCTTGCGGCTTGTGGGTGATTGATATGATCATCATCTGCTGCCGGCGTATTGACGAGTCTTTAGAGTCCTACACAGAGGTTTCCTGGCTCAAGTGAAACGAAATAGGAGCGCATATGAGATGTGTGCAGGACCGAGAATAATGCGTGTATGTGATCCCGTATTCCATTCTCGCGATGAATGTATTGATTGGTTATATGAGATATAACCTAGATATCGAATCAAGGATTGATTCGATAAGTCGATACATAGGATACTAGTCGGTTATATGCGATATGACCGGATCATTGAATCAAGTGTTGATTTAATGATTTAATGTATAATTATATATTTGTTATATTACTTTGCATTAACTAGTATTGGTTCACTTTAAATGGATTTTCTCACTTGATGTGCAAGTTGTATATGTGATATACTTTTGTGCACATGTTTGTATCATGTTTGATGATACTTGCTCATTTGGTTAAGTGTAAAGAATTAAACCTTGGTTAAGTAAATGGTTAGGGTTTTTATTTATTCATTCATTTATCTTTTTAATTTGGATTAAAAAGAAAAGGCAAAAGAAAACAAAATGGTTGCTTTCATTCTTGAAGCTTGTTGAAGCTTCATGAAGCTTTGACCAAAGTGACCATTTTGTCTTCATTCTTAACCCTAACCATTCATCTAACCTTAGTCAATTCTCTACACCTAACCATGGTCTACATTATGATAAGTATTCATTTTGTTTTTCATTTTAATAACTTATCATAATCATCTTCATCTTCTTCTTCTTCTTGAGTTCAAGAAATAGCTTGCCACCATTAATAGCATCTTGAGTAAACAAGTGAGAAATCCAATTCTAAAGTGAACCCACCTCATATTTCTTCACCCTCTACCTCTTGCCAAGTAGTATAGGGTGTTTTCTTCACAAGTTTCACAACTTGGTGAAGTCGGAGCTTGATCTTGTGAAGCCTCGACGTAGATCATCTTCGGCATGAAGCCGACGACCTTGCCCGCCCATTTCTCCGATGAAGCCGATGCTTGAGTCCGGGATTCGAGACGGACAGCGAGAGGACGTCTACGTGGAGCTAAGGAAGTGGAGAACCGGATCTACAAAGGTTGTAGCTTCTCACTTTTAGTTAAGATGTTAACTAGTTTATTGTTTCGCCTAAAATTCTAGTCGACGATCTGTATTAGGGTTTCTCGGCACTTATAAAATTTGAAATTGGTATGGTTGATGCCTTGTGAGACCTCTATAGTGTTCCTAGGAACCCTACACTATATCCATTGGTGTTTGACATCAGAGACAGTATACGGGTGCTCAGTGGAGACTGGGTACACTAAACGGACTCGCCGAGAACTCGCAGATGGTATTATACCTAATGTCATATGGCAGTTCTATGGTGACACTGGTACAGGTTAGTCTGTAGATCCGAGATCGTCATAGAGTCTTATGTGATTCCCACTGTGCTTTGATTTCCACCTTACCATGTTCAAGAGAACGTGCAAAATGGTAGCTTTTGGGTATAGTCCCGAGTCATATGGAGGCAATGAGCAATAGGAGGGGTTTCGTCTCTCCCGGTATTGGGAATTGATGTTGCGATGTGCTCGATTGGCTATAACTGGACGTCCTTAGACAAAGCTGCTTCAAAGATATACTGGTAAGTGTTATCAGTAGTTTCTGGACCCATTATGAGTCTCATATCGACACGACTTATCGAGTTACTGGGGTCTGACGTTTACCACCCCTAGACGAGATATGCGACATATCAGACGAACAGACCAGACTGTACGGTAATATTACTGATTGGATTTATGGGAGTGTGAGCAGTCTTGCTTGTTGATCTTCTAATTGCTCAATTCCCGGTTGGCCGTTACGTTTAGCAGACCGCTTGCAGCTTGTGGGTGTTTGATATGATCATCACCTACTGCCGGCGTATTGACGAGCCTTTAGAGTCCTACACAGGGGTTTCCTGGCTCAAGCGAAATGGAGTAGGAGCACATATGTGATATGTGCGAGACCGAGATTAATACGATATGAGATACCGTATTCTATTCTCGCGATATGACATATCGGTCGGTTATATATGATATAGCCGGATTATCGGATCAAGTGTTGATTCGATAAGTTGATTCATATGATATTATTCGGTTATAGGTGATATAGCCGGATTATTAAATCAAGAGTTGATTTAATAATCTAATGTATAATTATATATTTGATATATTACATTACATTTGTTAGTTATATGTATGCCCTAGAGGCCATTACTATACATAGGATGTATATTGTAGTGGATGCTGGGACATATATAGGGAGGACTTTCTTGCTCGACATGATAGTATGCTATCTGGTTGATCTTTACCTTAACGTGTATACTGATTGTCTCTCTGTTACATGTTGGTAAAGCCCTTAGGATCTGTACTTGACTACCTGGACTATGATGCGGATCATACTAGTGGGGACATGGTAGTTCATAAGTACATCCTTCAAAGTCCCTAGTCGTGGGTGTATCGAGACGGGGCATCGATATACCAGAGTAGACTAGCGTATACCTTCTCGACCCATACAGATGGGCGATGGATGAACCCATATCCATTGGTGTTTGACATCAGAGATGATATACGGGTGCTCAGTAGAGACTGGGTATACTGGACGGACTCGCCGAGAACTCCCAGATGGTATTATACCTCACGTCAGATGGCAGTTCTCTGGTGACACTGGTACAGAGTAGTCTGTTGACCCGAGATCGTCATAGAGTCTTGTGTGGTTCCCACTGTGCTTTGATTTCCATCTTACCACGTCCAAGAGGGCATGCAAAACGGTGGTTTTTGGGTACAGTCCCGAGTCACATGGAGGCAATGAGCGATAGGAGGGGATTCGTCTCTCCCGGTATAGGGAGTTGATGTTGCGCTGTGTTCGATTGGCTATAACAGGAAATCCCTGGCCAGGGTTGCTGAGATTTACTGGTAAGTGTTACCAGTAGTTTCTCGAATTGTTATAGACCTCATATCGACACGACTTATCGAGCTATTGGGGTCTGACGTTTACCACCCCTAGGCAAGATATGCGACATATCAGACGATCAGACCGGACTGTACGGTAGTGTTACTGGTTGGATTCACTGGAGTGTGAGCGGGCTTGCTCGTCGATCTTCTGATCGCTCAATACCCGGGTGGCCGTTACGTTTAGCAGACCGCTTGCGGCTTGTGGGTGCTTGATATGATCATCACCTGCTGCCGGCGTATTGACGAGTCTTTAGAGTCCTACACAGAGGTTTCCTGGCTCAAACGAAACGAAATAGGAGCGCATATGAGATATGTGCAGGACCGAGAATAATGCGTGTATGTGATACCGTATTCTATTCTCGCGATGAATGTATCGAATGGTTGTATGCGATATAACCTAGTTCTCGAATCAAGTATTGATTCGATAAGCCGATACATTGAATACTAGTCGGTTGTGTGCGACATGACCGGATCATTGAATCAAGTGTTGATTTAATGATTTAATGCATAATTATATATTTGATATATTGCTTTGCACTAACTAGTATTGGTTCACTTTAAACGGATTTTCTCACTTGGTTTGTGCACATTGTATATGTGATATACTTTTGTACACTTGATTGTATCATGTTTGATGATACATGTTTAACTATAGTTAAGTGTAATGAATTAAGCCATGGTTAAACTAATGATTAGGGTTTTCTTTTCTTACTTATTTATTTATTTATTTATTTTGAATAGATGAGAAAAGAATGGTTGCTAATTTTGGAGTTTAGTTGAAGCTTCATGAAGCTTTGACTTTGTAACCATTCTTCTCTTCATGCTTAACCCTAACCATTCCTTTAACCTTGGTCAATTCTCTACACATAACTATAGTTAATATTATGATAAGTATTGGATTTTCTATTCTATTTTTAATTAACTTATCATAACATTCTTCTTCTTCTTCCTTGAACTCAAGAAGAAAACCTTAAGCTCCATCAATGGTGATTGATGGAAACAAGTGAGAAATCCAATTCTAAAGTCTACCCACCTCCTATTTCTTCATCCTCTACCTCTTGCCAAGTAGTAGAGTGTGTTTTCTTCACAAGTTTCTTGACTTGGTGTAGTCGGAGCTTGATTTAGCGATGCCTCGACGTAGATCATCTTCGGCATGGACATCGATGACCTAGCCCGTCCATACTCCGATGAAGCCGACGCTAGAGCCCGAGACTTGTTATGGACAGCGTGGAGACTTCATTGCGGAGCTATGGAGGTAGAGAACCGGATCTACAAAGGTTGTATTTCCGTATCTCTTAGTTAAGTGTTAACTAGTTTACTTTTCTCCTAGAAATCTAGCCAACGATCCGTAGTTTAGGGTTTCTCGGCACCGTAAATTTTGAAATTGGCATGGTTGATGCCTTGTGAGACCTCTAGTGTGTGCCTAGGAACCCTACAGTGGTATCAGAGCCTAGCTAGAGCCTTAGGCGAAGTCTAGACGGAATTTGAAGTCCGATCGAACCCAAAAGTCCAAAATTTCCATGCTCTCTGTACATTTTTGAAAACAGTGAGTTTTTGAACATTAAAAATATGCAGAAAATCTAGCAGGGTTTTATAGGAATTACTGTAAATTTCGTGGACCTAATTCCACTTTTCCACCGCGGTTCCGCGGCATGAGCAATGCTCATGCGGCGGATCCGCGGCCGTACAGAAATATTGTTCAGTGAATCTTACACAGTAACTCCTAATTAATTATTCTGGATTTTCTGGGAATTTTTAATATTAATTCAGAGTTGAATTTTCTGGGATTGATTTGGGGATTCGGTGTTTCGATCGGAGTATCAAATTTTGTCTGTGTGGCTTTCCGGGTAAATTTTAGAATATGTTAAAAAGTTCGACCGGATATAAATA
The DNA here is from genome assembly GCA_030015575.1 of Agapanthus africanus. Classification (NCBI taxonomy): domain Eukaryota; kingdom Viridiplantae; phylum Streptophyta; class Magnoliopsida; order Asparagales; family Amaryllidaceae; genus Agapanthus; species Agapanthus africanus. The sequence goes on along the minus strand of JASDDO010000029.1, from coordinate 237,568,168 downwards.
CCCAATTTTTCCCCTGTCGGGAAATTTCCAAGTGTTGGATTTTTCCGTAGTTTAACGACGTTCTAAGTAGTGCAAGTAACTCGATGGACCCTCTAGAAGACAACAAACCTTAACTCGATTATGTGACCGTCTTGAACTGCCCTTTGAACCTTCGGGTTTGGGGCAGTCCGGCGTGCCACATGTGAGGCGTTGGCTTGACCCTTCTTCGGCTGGACCGTTGGTACTGAGGCACGAACTGAATGTTGTCAGACTTATTTCATGTGTTGAGCTGTATCGGGAAAACTTGGGTGTTCAATTGTTCGATCGAAAAGTTTAGCATTTTCTATTTATCCGGAATGGGATACAATAATTGGAATTCACAAGTAGTTATGTGATAACTAAATGAATGTTATAAACATAGCAGTTTAGTCTCACTTGATCGGTTGCCACGGAATTTTGATGTGATCAAAAGTCCGTCGCAATCACGTAGCGTACGCGGATACTCGCCGGGTAAACTTAATAGACAGCCTCATCCCATAGCCCCGACCAAGTGACTGTAGGAGAACCCCGTCGCCGAAAGCATCCGTTCGGGTGCTCGCGGTAGCGGTGTTCCGCCTTGGTGCACTTCGTCGACGGTATCGGGGGTGCGGCCGTCTACTGAAGTTTGCGACGAGCATTCAATCAGGATGTCGGGAATCCTGTTGAATTGCCCGACTTGATATTGAAAAGTGTTTTCGATTTTGAGACTAAAATGCGGGGTTTATAATTGTTAGGCATGCGATGTCTAAGTAATTCATTTGGTCAGGCATGCGATGTCTGAGGTGGTTGCGGATTCCAACTGTTGTAGTTTTACACTTTCTTTTCTGTGACCGTAAGTGTAATATGTGATATCGCCGGTTTCGTTGCTATATGTCAACGACAATTGGGATACGCATGTTTACTTACGTTGATGACATGTGATGTTATGTGTTGCTGGATATGTTATATTGGATCGTCGTGTTTGAATAGCCGGGGGTTTTTATGTGAGATGAGTGTTTTTCATTTTCATTCATGTAAAAACTTGTATGTAATATTCTTTTATTGGGGCGCTTCCAGGTTGCGGAAGTAGTCACCTTTTGTATATTATTTACTTTTCCGCACTAGGATAGACCCGAGGAGGGGAGCACAAGTAACCGGGTTCTAGGGTCCAGTGGGAGACCAACTCGAGGAGTCGAGTCCGGGTCTCCTAACTCTAGAATTGGTAGGGTTGCTTGTCGCTCTCGTAGGGGTCTAGGGGTGTGGGTTTGGCTATTCATCACGACCATGGAATCCGTGTTTTATACTGGCTCGTATTGAAAACACGGACGTCCTAGTATATCCAATATTTCATATGTTTCTTCTGCTGCGATATCTGTGATGTGATCATGTGATGTTCTGTGATAGATACAGTATATAGTATATATGATATATTATATAGACGTTACTTATGTTTTACACCCGCGCTAGCCCTGCCCCGCTCTGTCGTTAGTTACCTAACCTAACGATGCACGAGGGGACATCGAGGCGAATGCGGATGGCATAAGTATACGTCGTATTTATCTGTGATGTTTAGGTACTTATATGATGGGACTTCATTAATGAGATTAATGAAATAAAAGAAACCTAAGATGTTGCAGAATCGAATTTCAAAATAAAACAGGTAGCTACAGTTCTTGCTTTGCATAGCGGTATATGAGATATATCCTGCACCTTATTCGATGAGGAAAGGACCGAGATCCCTTCACCGGGAGTGACTCCTTTAGCAATAACTGGCAGATGCTACACACTCGGTTTGTCTTTTGATTGCTTTTAAGAGTTTTTGCTTTGCACAGTGATATATATGATATATCCCGCACCTCATTCGATGAGGAAAGGACCGACGATCCCTTCACCGGGAGTGACTCCTTTAGCAAAACTGGAAAAGCATCAAAAACTCTCCATTTCAAAATTCATTCGATTCTACAACGATATCAAGTTCATTACGCAATAGGTTTTCAGAAAAAACCTGTCGTAGCCCTCCGTCATTTCAGATACGTACTAGTTAGTAATCGTGCTGCGGTTGTTTGGCCTCCGTCAAGGCGTAGTGTACGGTAGCTAACTAGTGCTTATCTGCTAGCATATGATGCGATTGGATTAGGGTATTCGTACGGCGTTGTTTGGCCTCCGTCAAGGGTCGTGCGGGTGGGTTTAATTCAATCAGGAAATGACGGGTTGAACTTGACTAGCGGACTATGGGTTGTTTGGCCTCCGTCAAGGTCATAGCGAGCTAGGGGCAAAATATTATCGGGAATTTCAAGTGTTGAAATTTGCAATGAGATTGCATACCTTCTATGAGATAGTTGGATCCCGATACCCGCTGCGAGTAAGTGTTACTCCTGGAAAAGTTTTATACATTACAATTAGCCGATCAAGTAGGTGTCTAGAAAGGTGTCAACGAGGTTACGCCTCTGGGAAAACGAGGTTTACATTAATTAGGTTCGTGCGAATGCACGGGGGACCTCCCTCAAAGTACCGACACTGGCCTGGCTGAAAGATTGGCGAACTTGTAGTGTGTAATTAATCCCGGCTAGTCTTTCCTTTTAGGGTTTGAAGGAAGATTTGATAAAAAGCAGTGGGAGCCATCCTGATTAGATAAAATAATAACCAATCTATTCTTGCAAGAGCGCACGCTGAGTGTTTTCTTCTCTCTCTCTCCAGGTAGCGACCATATCACGCCTTAATCAAGATAATAATACGGAATATTGACCGAACCCGCTTGTTATATTGAGCTGGGGAACGTTGGTCCCGCTCCAACTTATAAATGTTATAAGACAGAGCAGGAAATTGGGGATTACCAGAATTCCCGTGCCGCCCAAACGAAGAGAGTGCATGCTGATGCATCATCTTCGGGTGTGTTCGTTACAAAGAACTGTTTCTCTGTATCCTCTACGTCCTGGGTATGTGATACCAGATCAGGATCCCAGATATGTAATCTGTTGCATAGGGCTACAGCTAGGTAGAGAACTGAGAACGGGTGATAAGTTTCATGAGGCAGAAAACGGGGCAAGTGTTGCAGCCAAGTCTGTTGGTCACTGTCACCCTGTATTACAATACATTGATTCTGAACGAATGTTATTAGATACCGAACCTGTTATGCAAAATCATATCTGTCTCTTTATTAGTAAAGAAACGATAAAATTTTGTATTGTTGGACAATGTTTTGAACATTTCCTATATCAAAAGTTGATCGGTTCAGGCACGTTATCTAAAAGCATTGATGTTCTAAATCAAACTACAGTTCTTAGTATACGGAACACACACAAGAGGAAGAGTTCAGAAATGAACGAATCCTTCTTGAGGTATTATAGACTAGGTCAGATCAATGTGACCCGACTAGCTGAAGTTACATGTAGATGCATATTTAAATCAGTTTGAATCTACATCTTGTGAAACTTGCCAGTCATGTCACAAAGATATAATGACACTAGCTCTGTTTATTGGAAACAGAGAAAGAGTTAGTAAACTCTTGGGATGATACATGTTGATGTATGTAAGGTCCCCTGTCTACACATGCCAAGACCGGTTCTTTATACTTCATTACGTTCTCTGATGATCTCTTTAGATTCAGACCTATGTTCCTGTTGAAACACAAGTCCGAACCTTTTGAGATATTCACAGAATATAAGCGAGAAGTAGAGAACCAGAATACGGGTATAAATATTATATCCTATGATGAGATCAAGGAGGAGAATACTTGAGCACGGAAATACTGGGCTATTCTAAAGGAGAATGAGATTCTCTCTCAGCATTACTCCTCTGTATACACCATAGCACGATGGTATATCGGGGTGGAGCAATAACACCCTATATGATAAGGTGTGCTCTATGATGAGTACTACTGAGTTACCTATTTCCTTTTGGGAGTTATGCACTTGAGAAGCTGCATACCTATTGAAAAGGGTTCAGATCAAATCAGTTGCCTACCATTTCATGTGTGATATGGAATGGGAAGAGCCCATATCTTAAGTTAGTTAAGATTTGGGGTTGTCCGGCCTATGTCTAAAAGCAAAATCCGGACAAGCTCGAGGCAAGGTCTGTTATGTAGAACTGGAAATGTTCCAGCTATACAAACTGCAGCTGATGATTTGGTAGAACTAAAGGATTCAGTAGATTCCAACGAACCTCAGCCTCTCCGCCGATCTAGTAGGGTTCCTCACCCACCTGAGAGATACTTCGGTTTCTCTATGACAGTGGGAGCGAGGATTGCGTCATGAGATGATGACCCAACTAGCTTCGAGCTGGCCATCGAGAGTAAGACTCTGTAAGAATGGCTGGATGTTTAGCGATCTGAGATGGAATCCATGTACTCCAGCAAAGTATGGACTTTGGCTGCTATATCTGAAGGGTTAAATCCCCATCAGGAGCAAGTATATCTTGAGAAGATTACTTGGTGTACATCGAAAAGTTAAGACTTTCAAAGCTAGACTTGTCAAAAGTTTGCATCATTTACCAAGCGTGGATTATGATGAAACCTTTTTCAAGTAACCAAGCTTAAGTCCATCCAGATCCTACTTGCCACGGCTGCATACCATGACTATGATATCTGGTGGTTGGGTGTCATGACTGCTTTTCTAAATGATGTTTTAGAAGAATGCGTCTATAAGTACACAGCCAGAGGGCCTCGTAGACAGTGGGAGCAGCGGAAACGTGTACAAGATGTTTTATAGGATAAAGCAGGCATCGCGGAGTTGGAACATCTGTTTTGATGGATTAGTCAAAGAGTTTGACATCATCAAAATGGTAGATGAACCTTGTATGAACAAAAAGGTAGTAGGGAGTATGGTGACGATCCTCGTAGAGTACGTGGATGACATACTCTTGATAGGGAAGGAGTTTCCTATGCTACGCTCGATCAATCTCCGCTTATCACTAGGATTCTCCATATAGGATCAAAGTGATACCTACTAAATCCTGGATTTTGGATCTATGAGATAGATCTAATTGGATGTTAGGATACTCACTAGTTGTAGTGAGATGGTATCAATCGATCCTGGGGAGAATCACTGGAAGGGTTCCAGGGTGATAAAGACGACTGAATGTCAGTCGCAAGCATTGTCTTTACCCTCAGTAAAGGGACGGTATGTTGGAAGAGTTCCAAGCTATATACCGTGACATACTAGACGATAAAGGCAGGATACATCGCTACTTAAGATGCTACCAAAGAGGCTGTTTGGGTGTATATTGGTTCATGAGATGAACTAGGTTCCTACCATTGTGAGACAATGGAGTTGTGGCTTATGCCAAGGAATGCCCGTCCCATCAGTGATCCAGACAAATTCTAAGGCAGTATCACCTGATCATGGAGATGGTTGATCTCCAGGGTGATCGAGGTTTGGAGAGTAGATTCAGAGGACAAACACAGCGGATCCACTCACAAAGGCCTGTTCCCAGAGAGAGACTTTTATGGGATGGTTGAGTATGAGATACTACAACCACTGCTACAGATGGACCTAGTGCAAGTGGGAGATTGTTAGTTATATGTATGCCCTAGAGGCCATTACTATACATAGGATGTATATTGTAGTGGATGCTGGGACATATATAGGGAGGACTTTCTTGCTCGACATGATAGTATGCTATCTGGTTGATCTTTACCTTAACGTGTATACTGATTGTCTCTCTGTTACATGTTGGTAAAGCCCTTAGGATCTGTACTTGACTACCTGGATTATGATGCGGATCATACTAGTGGGGACATGGTAGTCCATAAGTACATCCTTCAAAGTCCCTAGTCGTGGGTGTATCGAGACGGGGCATCGATATACCAGAGTAGACTAGCGTATACCTTCTCGACCCATACAGATGGGCGATGGATGATCCCATATCCATTGGTGTTTGACATCAGAGATGATATACGGGTGCTCAGTAGAGACTGGGTACACTGGACGGACTCGCCGAGAACTCCCAGATGGTATTATACCTCACGTCAGATGGCAGTTCTCTGGTGACACTGGTACAGAGTAGTCTGTTGACCCGAGATCGTCATAGAGTCTTTTGTGGTTCCCACTGTGCTTTGATTTCCATCTTACCACGTCCAAGAGGGCGTGCAAAACGGTGGTTTTTGGGTACAGTCCCGAGTCACATGGAGGCAATGAGCGATAGGAGGGGATTCGTCTCTCCCGGTATAGGGAGTTGATGTTGCGCTGTGTTCGATTGGCTATAACAGGAAATCCCTGGCCAGGGTTGCTGAGATTTACTGGTAAGTGTTACCAGTAGTTTCTCGAATTGTTATAGACCTCATATCGACACGACTTATCGAGCTATTGGGGTCTGACGTTTACCACCCCTAGGCAAGATATGCGACATATCAGACGATCAGACCGGACTGTACGGTAGTGTTACTGGTTGGATTCACTGGAGTGTGAGCGGGCTTGCTCGTCGATCTTCTGATCGCTCAATACCCGGGTGGCCGTTACGTTTAGCAGACCGCTTGCGGCTTGTGGGTGCTTGATATGATCATCACCTGCTGCCGGCGTATTGACGAGTCTTTAGAGTCCTACACAGAGATTTCCTGGCTCAAGCGAAACGAAATAGGAGCGCATATGAGATATGTGCGGGACCGAGAATAATGCGTGTATGTGATACCGTATTCTATTCTCGCGATGAATGTATCGAATGGTTGTATGCGATATAACCTAGTTATCGAATTAAGTATTGATTCGATAAGCCGATACATTGAATACTAGTCGGTTGTGTGCGACATGACCGGATCATTGAATCAAGTGTTGATTTAATGATTTAATGCATAATTATATATTTGATATATTACTTTGCACTAACTAGTATTGGTTCACTTTAAACGGATTTTCTCACTTGGTTTGTGCACATTGTATATGTGATATACTTTTGTACACTTGATTGTATCATGTTTGATGATACATGTTTAACTATAGTTAAGTGTAATGAATTAAGCCATGGTTAAACTAATGATTAGGGTTTTCTTTTCTTACTTATTTATTTATTTATTTATTTTGAATAGATGAGAAAAGAATGGTTGCTAATTTTGGAGTTTAGTTGAAGCTTCATGAAGCTTTGACTTTGTAACCATTCTTCTCTTCATGCTTAACCCTAACCATTCCTTTAACCTTGGTCAATTCTCTACACATAACTATAGTTAATATTATGATAAGTATTGGATTTTCTATTCTATTTTTAATTAACTTATCATAACATTCTTCTTCTTCTTCCTTGAACTCAAGAAGAAAACCTTAAGCTCCATCAATGGTGATTGATGGAAACAAGTGAGAAATCCAATTCTAAAGTCTACCCACCTCCTATTTCTTCATCCTCTACCTCTTGCCAAGTAGTAGAGTGTGTTTTCTTCACAAGTTTCTTGACTTGGTGTAGTCGGAGCTTGATTTAGCGATGCCTCGACGTAGATCATCTTCGGCATGGACATCGATGACCTAGCCCGTCCATACTCCGATGAAGCCGACGCTAGAGCCCGGGACTTGTTATGGACAGCGAGGAGACTTCATTGCGGAGCTATGGAGGTGGAGAACCGGATCTACCAAGGTTGTATTTCCGTATCTCTTAGTTAAGTGTTAACTAGTTTACTTTTCGGCTAGAAATCTAGCCAACGATCCGTAGTTTAGGGTTTCTCGGCACCGTAAATTTTGAAATTGGCATGGTTGATGCCTTGTGAGACCTCTAGTGTGTGCCTAGGAACCCTACAACATTAACTAGTATTAGCTCACTTATGATTTCTTTTCTCGCTTTAGATACATTGATGTATATGTGATATATGTTAAATATATCAAGCTAGGTTACAAATGCAACTAGAGTTATTGAGGGTTAAACCATGCTAAGGTTAAAATTAGGGTTTTATATTTATCATTAAATTATTCAAAATTATGGATTTTATCATGGTTGATATTTTTTGGAAGCTTGTAGAAGCTTGTAAGCATCTTTGACTTTGTCCACTCTTTTGTCTAGCTTAGGATATTTATTTAACCCAACCCTTCAACCCATGGCCATGGTTAACTCTCTACAAGGGTTAAGCATGACATGCTTAACCCTTGGTTGCATTTTTAACCTCCAGGATAATTCATTCTCTCTTGAGGTAATTCTTCATCTTCTTCATGAGCTCAAAGAGAAAAGTGTTTTTTTTTTTGTGTTTGAGTTTGTGATGAAAACTTTTGAGAATATGAAATCTAATGTGAGAAAAATTCCTACTTCATTATCATCTACTACTTGCCATTTAGTATAGGGTGTTTGCTTCACTAATTCCATGATTAGTGAAGAGATAGCTTGGGTTAGTGTCTCCTCGACGTAGATCATATTCAGCCTCGAAAACTTAAAAGCAAGCATGTTCGTTTCTTCATCGGAGCCTCTCAAGAGTCCGGGACTTCTCGATCGCAGTGAAGGGATTACTACGCGGATCTATTGAAGTGAAGGACCGGTCTACAAAGGTTGTATTCCTTGCTCACTTAGGATGTAAAGTGTTTACATATGTTATTCCGTCGATTTCTAGTTAACGATTCTTAGTTAGGGTTAGCTAAAACGGTAAATTTTTGAATTTGGCATGGACGATGCCTCCCGAAACCTTGCTGCCCTCTTAGGTAACCCTGCAGTGGTATAAAAGACATGCTAGAAATTTATACGGATTTTGTTAAAATTACGAAACCGAAACAACTCCGAAACTTGCAACGCGAAACCCTAGTTTCTGTCGTTTTTAAAAGTTGTTCAAAAAAAGTTTTAAACAAGTACAGAGTGATGTATGAGATATATCAAGAACAGCATAAAAATTTCAGGAAAATCCATGAAAAAATGGACGGCCACATGTATGCTCATCTTGGCCAAAACCGAGCAGAATCCCTGAAAATTTTTGTGTGTTCCAGTTACTTGGTTTTGATGTTTCAGGTGTTGTTTGTTTTTTCTAATTTTGCATGTGATATAATCTTACACTATAAACAATTCGTAGTGTTTCGTATTCGTATTTTTAACATTGTTTCGGGTTATTCGCATGTTGTCTAGACGAAGTTAAAAAGTTCGATCGAATGCCAAAAACCCATTTTTCCAAGTTTAACGTATTTGGAAAAACATGCAAGTAAGTCTATGACCCCTGTAGAAGAATGAAACCCTAACTCGACTTTTTGGATCGTAGAACCACGGTCAAACCCTAGGGTTTGCCCTTCTGCGGCTGGTGCATAGGTGATGTGGCATATTCTGGGTATTATTGAACTGTGCTCAAGTGTTGAGCTGTCGGGAAATTGTGGGACTTTGATGAGTCGATCGAAAAGTTTAACGTTCGTCTGGATATTATGTGATGGGATACAATATTTGGAATCCACAAGTAGTTATAAGATAACTAATTTGAATGTTATAAATCTAGCAATTTAGTCTCATTTGATCGGTTGCCACGAGATTTTGATGTGATCAAAAGTATGTCGCAATCACGTAGCGTACGCGGATACTCGCCGGGTAAACTTAATAGATAGCCACACCCCATAGCCCCGACCAAGTGACTATAGGAGAACCCCGTTACTAAAATCATCCGTTCGGGTGCTCGCGGCAGCGGCGTTCCGCCTTAGTGCATTTCGTCGACGGCATCGGGAGGTGCGGCCGTCTACTAAAGTTTCCAACGAGCATTCGATCAGGATGTCGAGAATCTTATTGAATTGCCCGACTAGATATTAAAATGTGTCGAGACTAAAATGTGGGATTTATAATTGTTAGGCATGCGATGTCTAAGGAATTCATTTGGTTAGGCATGAAATCCAAAGTATGCGATACGTTGGGTTTATAATGTCTAAGGTGGTTGCAGATTCCAACTGTTGTAGTTTTTCACTTTCTTTTCTGCGGCCGTAAATGTAATATGTGGTGTATCGCCGGTTTCGGTGCTATATGTCAACGACAACTGGGATACGCATATTTACTTACGTTGATGACATGTGATGTTATGGATATGTTATATTGGATCGTCGTATTTTGAATAGCCGAGGGTTTTATGTGAGATGAGAATTTTTCATTTTCATTCATGTAAAATTCATTGTATGTAATATTCTTTTATTGGGGCACTTCCGGGTTGAGAATGATGTCACCATTGTATATTATTTACTTTTCCGCATTAGGATAGACCCAAGGCCGGGAGCACAAGTAACCGGGTTCTAGGGTCCAGTGGGAGACCATCTCGAGGTGTCGATGTTAGTGTATATGCCCTAGAAGCCATTACTGTATCATACTAGTTTGTATATTACTTGATAGAAGCTTGGGATATTCACAGTTGTATAGACAATCTTGCTCGAAATGGTAGTATACTACTTGGTTTGTTTCTACTTTAATATGTGCATGTGTTTCTTTTAGCATATCGCTTATACACATTAGTGGAGCCCTTAGGATCTTTGCTTGATTACCAGCGTTGTGATGGCAGTCACACTAGTGGGGGCTGGGTAATCCACAAGCACATCCTTATACAGGTCCCTAGTCGTAGGATTATCGAGACAGGGTATCGATACTCCAGAGTAGACTAGTGTATACGCTTCTCATCCCAGGAGGGGAGATGGTCTGTCCCACAGCCATCAGTACGTCGTACTGGAGATAGTATGCAGGTGCTCGTTAGGTTACGAGTACACTGGACAGGACTCGCTGGGAACTGTTGGTTTGGTATTATACCTATCGTCAGTTATCAGTTCCCAGGTGACATGAGTACAGCATAGTCCGTTGACTTGACACTGTCACTTTGCCTCGAGTGTGTTCCCACTGTTCTTAGATTGCTACCCTACCACGGCTCAAATGAGTCGTACAAACAAGTAGCAGTTGGGTGCAGTTCCGAAGCATTTGGAGGCAGTGACGGTTAGACGTGATTCGTCTCTCCCGGTATTGGGGGTTGATATCGCGCTGTGTCTAGGAGAGCCATTACACGAAGTCCCTGGCCAGGGCAAGCGAGATATACTGGTAGCGTTTCCGGTGTTATCTCAGGGTGTTCTGGGCTACACTCCGACACGACTTGTACCGCTATTAGGGGACTGACGTTTACCGCCCCCTAGGCCCGACATGCGATACTCTCAGACGAACAGACCGGACTGTACGGAGAGTGTCACATTCAGGCTCAGTAGGAGTTCGGATGGGTTCACCTCATCAGTCTTCTTATCAGCATCTACCTGGGGACCGTTACGTACAGCTACTACCTCTTGTGACCTATCGTTAAACCCACTGCCAGCGTAGTGTCGAGTTTTTAGAGTCCCACACAGAGGGCTGTTCGGCTTTAGGCAAAACAGAGTAGAGGGCGCATGGTTTTGCGACGGGGTTCGTTCACATCCGCGCACTTGTGCACGTTTGGTGTCCGGGCAGTTATTGCTAGCGGGTTTTGGTTTAAGCCAGATCCTAGTATATGTTTTGGGATTTGTTTTATCTCAATGTATTCGTATTCCTAGGAACACGGATGCGGGTGTGTATACACAGTTGACAGAGGCAGAGGCAGAGGATTCTCATTAGGGTTGTTGACCGTTGACTTTTTCCAAACCCTAATGAGAATGAGAATATGATTAATAATATTAATTAAAGATAATTGTGCTATGGTTGAGTTGAACATTTGACTTTTGTTGACTTGTTGACTTTGTTGACCGGTTGACTGTTGTTGACATGTTGACCATCATCATTTCATTTCAAAGATGCCTCTTGTTTCTTGCAAATGCATTAAATGATGAAATGATAATGGTCATTCATAAACTAACCACCACAATTTCTTAATTATTATTATTATTATTATCATTATTCTTATTTTGAGAGCATGGTTGTAAAAAATCTATCTCATTCTCACTTGCTCACTCTCTCTCATTCAAAGCTCATCCTCTTCCTCTCTCTCAAAGCTCTCATCTCTCATGTGTTGAGAACCATGAGCTCTTGAGAAAAAACCTTCAAAACTTCACTCTACTCATTCTAGAGTTCTAGGTTTAGCAAGCCAAGCACTTTAGTTACCTCTAGGTTGAGGTAGGAGCTCAAGGTAGAGGCCTTCGGGTGGATCCTTCTTCGACAAAGAGAAGACTACGAGGAGGAGCCGTTCAAACCACTCCAAGGAGCAAGAAAAGAAGGAGTTCAAGACCTAGGTATAACCTTCTAACCGAGTAGCTAAACTTGTAGTTAGTTTGCTAGGTTTTTGTTTAGCAAAGATCCTCTTTTCTAGTCCATGTTACCTTGTATCAAAAATCGTTTTTTTACCTATTCCGCCTCCCCATAAGAACTGAGGTGGGTAACGTGGACTTACAGTGGTATCAGAGCCTGGATAAACAACAGCTAGCATGTTACCAAAGTATTTAGAATTTCGATCCGAGAAAAAATCGCAAAACACGTCAAAATCCTCAAGTTTCTGCCGATTTTTAAAACAGCCCTAAAAATATTTCCACACATTTTAAAAATCCGTGCAGGGTTTTCTAGGAACACACAAGAAATCTGAGCCCATGATTCAACCAGACCGCCGCGAAAGCACGGCGAAACCATGGGTTTCGCCGCGGATCCGCGGCCAAGTCAACTCGGTCGCGACTCGGATTTATTGTAGTGTTCTTATTTTGACGTTTTGTGATTTTTAAAATATTTTGTTTCTGCCCAGAATTTCCAGAGAACAAAGTTGTGTTTGGGTTAGTTACAAATTGGTGTTTTGATCGAAGTCCTACAAACTTTTGCTAAATGGTTATATCTGTAATGTGATATATGCACTGAACGTCAACTAATCGCTATACGTCGATTAGTGGGGGTTGTGCATATCTGTGATCTGTAATGTTGTTGGATTGTGTATATGAACTTATTGGATTGTCGCGAATGAATAATCGGGGGTTGCGAGATGAGAGTTTCTTTTTCTTTCATTTGATGTAATATGTAAATTGATGTAATATTATTTTTATGGCCGCACATCCGGGATGAGGTTGTAGCCGCCATTGTATATTATTTCTTTTACTGATTTTGCTCCTAGGATAGACCCAAGGTGGGGTGCACAAACTACCGGGAACCTCGAAGTGCCGAGTGGCCTACTCACGTTGTTGATGGAGGTTGCTTCACTTCGGGTACTTGGCGGGTAGTTTGCCACACCTGTAGGGTTCTAGGGTGGGGTTTGGCTATTCATCGCGACCGTGTAATCCGTCTTTCGTTGCAGGCTCGAACGAAACGCGGATTCCTACCATATCCAATGTGTTCATCTGTGATCTGGAATGGCTTTCAATGCATCTAACGAATGTATATATCTATATATGATATCTAGTAGGCGTTGCTTATGTTTTGCATCCGCGCTAGTCCAGCTCCCGCTCTGTCGTTAGTTAAGTAACCTAACGGGTGATGACGGAGCCCCGTGGCAAATGCGGATGGCATAAGCGTACGTCATATTTTCGTTGTTTCCTGCAATGGTAGGATTAATTGATGGGACGCATTAAATTAATGCAAGAAAATAAACCAAAGTTAAAATCGTTGGAACAATTTCAAAACCACTCGGTTTCTTTTCAAAACAACTTTTAAACGCGGAGCTTAAACCACTCCATTTAAAAGCTATCAGGTTCCATCAATTATATCAAGTTCACTACATTTACGGTTTTTCCAAAACCATTCGTAGCCCTCCATCATTTCAGTTAAATATTCGGTAGTATTCAAACAATGTATTTTGACCTACGCCAAGGCACAGTGATTGGTAGCTGCTGGATATTTATCTGTTGCATAGATAGATGCGTTTGTTTGAGACCGTCGTACTGCCATTTTGGCCTACGTCAAGGGTATCTACGGGTGGGTTCAAATTAACCTGGTAAATGATGGGTAGAACTTGACATGTGACTTATGATATTTTGGCCTACGTCAAGGTCATAAGGGCATGGGGCAAAAATCCACATCGGGAGTTTCTAAAGAAATTGAAACTTGCTAGTGCTGCACACCTTTTGGAGTGTGATGATTCTGGTAGGATTCCTTCAGCTTTATCACACGATGGTATTTGGATCCCGATCCTACTATGAGTATATGCTACTCCTCGGGAAACTTTCTCACTTAACGATCAATGTTATAAACCAAGTAGGTGTCTAGAAAAGTGTTAGCGGGGCTACGCCCACAGGGAAAAGAGGTTTTTTAATTAAGGAACTTCATGAAAGCGTCTTAAAACCTACCTCGAAGTACCAACACTGGCCTGGCTGAACGGTTAAGGAAGTATTGTACGGTGAGATTGATACCGACTAATTCTTCTTTTTTGGTCTGAGGAAGGATTCGAGAAACAGTGGGAGCCATCCTGTTTAGACAAACTAAAAACCACTCTAAACTTGCAAGAGCATCATGCTAAAGTGTTTCTTATCTCTCTCCTAATTGCAGCGACCAAATATCATGACCGGACTTAAGTTACTACTAGAAAAAATATACTGACACGGCCAAACTACAAAGATTGGCTCAGGAATGTCAAAATGGCAATCACTTATGACAAGTTGGGGTATCTTCTCACCACCAAAGCTTCCCCTATCCCAGGTCCTCAATCCAGCGTCATGGATAAGGAAATCCGTAAGACCTGGAATATTGATTGCGCGAGGGCCAAGTGCATCGTGCTTGCCTCTATGTGTTAGTGTATATGCCCTAGAGGCCATTACTGTATCATACTAGTATGTATATTACTTGATGGTAGCTTGGGATATTCACAGTTGTATATACAATCTTGCTCGAAATGGTAGTATGATGTTTGGTTTGTCTCTGCTTTAATATGTGCATGTGTTTCTTTTAGCATATCGCTTATATACATATTAGTAGAGCCCATAGGATCTTTGCTTGATTACCAACGTTGTGATGGCGCTCACACTCGTGGGGGCTGGGTAATCCATAAGCACATCCTTATACGGGTCCCTAGTCGTTGGACTATCGAGACAGGGGATCGATACTCCGGAGTAAACTAGAGTATGCGCTTCTCATCCCAGCGTGGGAGACGGTCTGTCCCACAGCCGTCAGTACGTCGTACTTGAGATAGTATGCGGTGCTCGTTAGGTTACGAGTACACTGGACAGGACTCGTCGGGAACTGTTGGTTGGTATTATACCTATCGTCAGTTATCAGTTCCCAGGTGACATGAGTACAGCTTAGTCCGCTGACTTGACACTGTCACTTCGCCTCAAGTGTGTTCCCACTGCACTTTGATTACTGCCCTACCACGGCTCAAAGGAGTCGTGCAAATAGGTAGTTTTTGGGTGCAGTCCCGAAGAACTTGGAGGCAGTGACGGTTAGACAGGATTCGTCTCTCCCGGTATTAGGGGTTGACATCGCGCTGTGTCCAGGAGAGCTATTACACAAGTAGTCCCTGGCCAGGGCAACCGAGATATACTGGTAGGTTTCCAGTGTTATCTCAGGGTGTTCTGGGCTACACTCCGACACGACTTGTACCGCTATTAGGGGACTGACGTTCACCGCCCCCTAGGCCCGCCATGCGATGTATCAGATGAACAGACCAGACTGTACGGAGACTGTCACATACAGGCTCGGTAGGAGTTCAGATGGGATCACCTCGTCAGTCTTCTTATCGGCATCAACCTGGGGACCGTTACGTACAGGTAGTTCTGCTTGCAGTCTGTGGTTTAACCCACTGCCAGCGTAGTGTCGTGTCTTTAGAGTCCCACACAGAGAGCTATTCGCCTTTAGGCAAAATGAGTAGAGGTCGCATGGTTTTGCGACAGGGTTCGTTCACATCCGCGCACTTGTGCATGTTTGCTGTCCGGACAGCTTATACTAGCGGGCTTTGGTTTAAGCCAGATCCTAGTATATGATTTGGGATTGGTTTTATCTCTTTGTATTCGTGTTCCTCGGATCACGAATACGGGTGCGTATGCACAGTTGACTGAGACAGAGGGAGAGGACTTTGATTAGAGTTAATGACCATTGTCATTTTATTAACCCTAACGCTTATGCATGTATTATGATTAATTGATATTAGTTAAATATAATTGTGCATGGTTAGGGTTGTTGACCATTTGACTATCTTGACTTGTTGATCTAGGTTGACACTTTGACCATCATCATTCCATATAAAAGATGCTCTTTGATCCTTGCAATTTGCATTAAATATGAAATGATAATGGTCATGTCTTGATTAAACTATGACAATTATCTTGCTAATTATCAATTTACTTAATTCACACATATATATGAGAATGGTTCTATTATTCTCTCATTCTATCATATGCTTTCTCTCTCTTGCTCTTCCTCTTCCTCAAGCTCTCCCCTCTCATGTGTTGAGAAACACTTGAGCTTGAGTTAAACCTCTCCAAAGTAATCTCTACTCTCATCTAAGGTTCTAGGATTAGCACTTCTAGCACTTTAGTTACTTCTAGCTTGAAGTTGAAGCCAAGGTTGCGGCTCTCGGGTGGATCCTTCTTCGACTAGAGAAGGCGACAAGGTGATCTCTTTCTTCCACTCCAAGGAGCAAGGAGAGAAGGACATAAAGCCCAAGGTATAACCTTTCTTCCACGTAGCTAATTCTAGTTAGCTTTTAGTTAGTTTTTGTTTAGCAAAGATCCTCCTTAAGCTAGTCCATGTTGCCTAGTATGATAAAAATCCGATTTTTATTCCGTTTTCCGCCTCCCCGCAAGCACAGGGGTGGGCAACGTGGACTTACAGTGGTATCAGAGCCTAACTAAAAATAAACTAGCTAGTTAGTAAAGTGTATAGAAGTTCGATCGAAAAAAGTCGCAAAACTAAAAATGCAAAACCCTAAGTTTCTGTTGAAATTTTTTCTGCTCAAAAAATAAAAAATCATACTTCAAAAATTGGCTCAGGGTTTTGTGAAGAAGCACACCAAAAACGGTCAAGTGAATAGTTCAAAGCGCGGCGGTTCCGCGGCAAAAGCTGCCTATTGCCGCGGAACCGCGGCCATTTTGACTCTGTTCTGAACCGGGTTCGGTGCAGTATTCTTCTGGTAAGGTTTTGGGATTTTTAAGATGGTTTATTTGTGCCCAGATTTTCCAGAAAAGAAATTTGTATTTAGGGGCCTATAAATCCGTATTTTTTGATCGAACTTCACTATACTCTGACTATTGGGTTATATCTGTGATGTTTATATATATTGAACGTCGGCTAATCGCTATACGTCGATTAGTGGGGGTTATACATATCTGTGATCTGTGTTTGTTGATGGTATGTGTATATGAATGCGTTGGATTGTCGCGGGTGAATAGCCGGGGTTTTGTGAGACGAGAGTTTTCTTTTCTTTCAATTCATGTAATATGTAAATTGATGTAATATTATTTATATGGCCGCACAACCGGGTCGGGGTTGTAGCCGTTATTGTATAATTCTTTTTAGTGTTTTTGCTCCTAGGATAGACCCATGGAGGGGGTGCACAAACTACCAGGTATCTCGAAGTGCCGAGTGGCCTACTCACGGTGTTGAGGGAGGTTGCTTCGCTTCGGGTACTTGGCGGGTAGTTTGCCGCACCCGTAGGGGTCTTGGGTAGGGTATTGGCTATTCACCGCGACCGTGTAATCCGCTTTTCGTTGCAGGCTCGAACGGATTGCGGATTCCTAGTATATCCAATGTATTCATCTATGATCTGTAATGTCTATCATTGCTATATATCTATATACTATAACTATTTAAGCGTTGCTTATGTTTTACAGCCGTGCTAGCCCAGCCCCCGCTCTGTCGTTAGTTAAGTAACTTAACGGGTGATGACGGGGCCCCGTGGCGAATGCGAATGGCATAAGCGTACGTCATATTTTGGTTGTTTTCTGCAATGGTAGGATTAAATGATGGGACGCATTAAAAGAACTAATGCAAGAAAATAAACCAAGTAAAAGTCGATTGGAACACTTTGAAAACCACTCGGTTCGTTTCAAAACTAAACTTTTAAACGTGGAGCTTGAACCACTCCTTTTAAAAGCTATCTCATTCCATCGATTATATCAAGTTCACTACGTTCACGGTTTCGCCAAAACCATTCGTAGCCCTCCGTCATTCCACATGAATGGTCAAAAAGTATTCAAGCTATGTATTTTGGCCAAAGTCAAGGCATAGTGATTGGTAGCTATTGGGTATTCATGTGCAGCATAGATAGATGCGTTGGTTTGGGATAGTCGTGCTGCCATTTTGGCCAAAGTCAAGGGTAGGTACGGGTGGGTCCAAATTAACCAGCAGAATGACGGGTAGAACTTGACATGTGACTTATGATATTTTGGCCAAAGTCAAGGTCATAAGAGCATGGGGCAAAAATCCACATCGGGAGTTTCATAAGTACTGAAACTTGATAGCGCTGCATACCATTTGGAGTGTGATGATTCTGGTAGGATTCCTTCGGTTTTATCACGCGATGATATTTGGATCCCGATCCTACTGTGAGTATATGCTACTCCTCGGGAAAATTCTCACTTAACGATCAATGCTATAAACCTAGTAGGTGTCTAGAAAGGTGTTAGCGGGGCTACGCCCACAGGGAAAAGAGGTTACTTAATTAAGGAACTTCGCGAAAGCGTTGGAAAACCT
The DNA here is from genome assembly GCA_030015575.1 of Agapanthus africanus. Classification (NCBI taxonomy): domain Eukaryota; kingdom Viridiplantae; phylum Streptophyta; class Magnoliopsida; order Asparagales; family Amaryllidaceae; genus Agapanthus; species Agapanthus africanus. The sequence continues at coordinate 237,549,718 of JASDDO010000029.1, read as the reverse complement.
CCCTCGAAGTACCGACACTGGCCTGGCTGAACGGTTAAGCAAGTATTGTACGGTGAGATTGATCCCGACTAATTCTTTCTTTATGGTTTGAGAAGGGATTCGAGAGACAGTGGGAGCCATCCTGTTTAGACAAACTAAAAACCACTCTAAACTTGCAAGAGCATCATGCTAATGTGTTTCTTTTCTCTCTCCTAATTGCTGCGACCATTCAACATGACCGGACTTAAGTTATTACTAGATAAAAACATACTGACAGGGCCAAACTACAAAGATTGGCTCAGGAATGTCAAGATGGAAATCACTTACGACAAGTTGGGGTATGTCCTTACCACCAAAGCTCCCCCTGTCCCAGGTCCCACCTCCAGCGTCGCAGATAAAGAAATCCGTAAGACATGGGAGATCGATTGCGCCAAGGCCAAATGCCTCATGCTTGCCTCGATGGACAACGAACATCAGAGGAGGCATGAGAATATGGACCTAGAGTCCATATTTCTCCATACAAAAGAACTGTATGGAGAGCAGTCTCGTATCGCCCGATACGAAGTGTCGAAGAAGCTATTTTCGGCAAGATTGGCCGTCGGATCATCGGTAGCGGAACACGTGCTTAAGATGATTGGCTACATAGAGGAGCTCGCGGACCTTGGGACCACGTTGGAGAATGAACTCTACACTGATTTGATTCTCCAGTCCCTTCCTTCCACTTACGCCCAGTTTATCCTTAACTTCAACATGCAAGGAAAGGAGGTTGAACTTTCTGAACTTCTGAACATGTTGAGGAGTGCTGAGGGCACCCTACAGAAAGGTAGGGAGACATCCACTTTGTTTGTAGGAGGATCTTCCTCTTCTAGGTCCAGGGCGAAAGCCAAGGGGAAAGAAGAAGAAAGCCCCCGCCAAACCAAGGGGCGGTGTCAGTAAAGTGGATATGAAGGGAAAGTGAAAGGCAACAAAGGTAGCGGGAAAGCTGGTGGGCAAGGAAGAATGCTTCTACTGTCGCAAAAGTGGACACTGGAAACAGGATTGCAAGGCTTGGAAGGCCAGAACCCAGGATCTGAAGCGAGTTGCGGCTTCAGCTTCAGGTGTGTATGTTATTGAAAACTGTCTATCAATAAACTCTACATCCTGGGTATTGGATACCGGATCAGGATCTCATATCTGTAATTCTTTGCAGGCGTTGAGAAAGCATAGAGTTTTGAAGGCAGGTGACATGACCCTCGGAGTTGCAAACGGAGCTAGCATGGATGCTGAGGCCGTGGGGGACTATCACCTGGGATTGTCAGATGGACACATTTTGGCTTTACGTAGTTGTTATTTTGTACCAAATGCAACCTGTAATATCATTTCTGTATCTTTATTATCTAAAGAAGGTTATGAATTTGCATTTGTAAGTAATGTAGTGAACATTCACCTTAATCAAGTTCTGATTGGGTCAGGTACATTAAACAACGGTATATACGTATTGAACCAACCACAGATTTTCAATGTCCAGAATACACACAAAAGAAAGTCTCCAGAAATCAATAAAACTTTCTTATGGCATTGTAGACTAGGTCACATCAATGAAAGAAGGTTGACTAAGTTACATACAGAAGGGTATTTGGATCTGTTCGAATATCAATCGTATGCAACTTGTCAATCCTGTCTCAAAGGAAAGATGACAAAGACTCCGTTCACTGGACACGGAGTAAGAGCGAGCGAGCTCTTGGGACTCGTACACAGCGACGTGTGCGGTCCAATGTCCATAAATGCACGAAGCGGTTATTCTTACTTCATTACATTTACGGATGACTTTTCAAGGTACGGATATGTCTTCTTGATGAAACATAAATCTGAGGCCTTTGAAAAATTCCAAGAATATAAGAATGAAGTAGAAAAACAAACAGGCAAAAGTATCAAGGCACTAAGATCTGATCGAGGTGGTGAATACTTGAGTGCCGAGTTCCTGGGTTACTTTAAAGGGAATGGAATTCTCTCTCAGCTTACTCCTCCATACACTCCGCAACATAACGGTGTATCGGAGAGACGGAACCGAACCCTATTGGATATGGTACGGTCCATGATGAGTAACGCTGAGTTGCCGCGATCGTTCTGGGGATATGCGCTAGAATCAGGTGCATACCTTTTGAACCGAGTTCCAACTAAGACTGTGCCTACTACGCCATATCAGATGTGGTGTGGGAAGAGACCCTATCTTAATCACATTAAGACATGGGGATGTCCAGCTTTTGTAAAAAAGTAACATGCGGACAAGCTCGAGGCACGCTCAGTACAGTGCAAGTTTGTGGGATATCCAAAGAACTCCAAGGGATATTTCTTCTATTGCGAAGAAGAACAAAAGGACTTTGTTTCTCGCCATGCCCAATTTCTAGAACACCAGTTCATAGAAAAAGAAAAAAGTGGGGGCATAATAGAACTGGAAGAAATTCCAGAACCACGAGCTATTACTGAAAGCTTAGTAGAACCAGAGGGTTCGAAAGATCAGGACATTCCCACGCCACTCCGTAGGAGTAGTAGGCAGTCTCGTCCGCCCGAGAGATACTACTGTTTTCTCATAGACGGGGATAGAGAGGATTGCATCACAGATTGTGATGAGCCTACTTGCTTCCAGCAACCCATTCAAAGCGTTGACTCGGTAAAATGGCTGGATGCAATGCGGGCCGAAATGGAGTCCATGTACACCAACAAAGTATGGACGTTGGACATTGCTCCAGATGAGGTAAAACCCGTAGGATGCAAGTGGATCTTCAAAAGGAAGATTGGTGTAGATGGAAGGTTGAGACCTATAAAGCTAGACTGGTTGCAAAGGGTTTTCGTCAGAGACCTGGTTTGGACTATGACGAAACCTTTTCTCCAGCGGCTATGCTAAAATCCATTCGGATCCTTCTTGCCATTGCTGCCTTCCATTATTATGAGATTTGGCAGATGGACGTAAAGACCGCTTTTCTAAATGGAAATTTAGAGGAGTGTGTCTATATGGACCAGCCAGAGGGTTTCATTCAGAGTGGGAGCAGCGGAAAGGTGTGCAAGTTGCTTAAGTCCATTTATGGACTAAAGCAGGCATCGTGGAGTTGGAACATCTGTTTTGATGAGACGGTCAAGGAATTTGGCTTATCAAAAATCCAGATGAACCATGCATCTATTGTAGATTTGTAGCGAGAACTGTAGTATTCCTCGTTTTATACGTGGATAGCATTCTTTTAATAGGAAATGACATTCCTATGCTACAATTTGTCAAAGGGTTCTTGTCACACAGGTTCTCCATGAAAGACCTGGGTGATGCTTCATACATTCTGGGGATCCGGATCTACCGTGACAGATCCAAGAGGATTTTAGGACTCTCACAGTCCAGGTACATCGACACCATACTAAAAAGATTCAGTATGGAAGATTCCAAGCGCGGTAATCTACCGTCTTGTCACGGGATCACCCTCTCCAAAGAGATGTCTCCCAAGACTGATTTGGAGAGGGATCGCATGTCTATTATACCCTGCGCTTCTGCGGTAGGCTCTATAATGTATGCGATGTTGTGTACCAGACCAGATGTGGCTTATGCACTGAGTGTGGTAAGCAGGTATCAGTCAAACCCTGGGGAGAAACATTGGATAGCGGTAAAGAACATTCTCAAGTACCTAAGAAGGACAAAGGAGATGTTCTTGGTTTATGGTGGAAAAGACCTCCATATTGAGGCCTTTGCTGACTCCAGCATCCAAAGTGACAAGGATGATTCCAAGTCCATGTCAGGTTTTGTCTTTACCCTCAATGGAGGGGAGGTGTGTTGGAAGGGCTTCAAACAGGAAACCGTTGCTGACTCGACTATGGAAGCGGAATACATCGCTGCATCTGATGCTACAAAAGAAGCCGTCTGGATGAGGAAGTTCTTGAAAGAACTTCAGGTGGTTCCGTCCATTGTTGATCCAATACCTCTGTATTGCGACAACAACGGGGCTATAGCTTTAGCGAAGGAACCCAGGTCCCATCAGAAATCCAGACACATCTTGAGGCGGTATCACCTGATCAGGGAGATCGTGGATCGCTAGGAGATCGAGGTTCGGAGGGTTGCTTCAGAAGATAACACTGCAGATCCATTCACGAAGGCCTTACCCCAGACTCCGTTCGAGCGGCTGATCGAGATGATAGGTCTTCGATACGCCAGTACATGGCCTTAGTGCAAGTGGGAGATTGTTAGTGTATATGCCCTAGAGGCCATTACTGTATCATACTAGTATGTATATTACTTGATGGAAGCTTGGGATATTCACAGTTGTATGTACAATCTTGCTCGAAATGGTAGTATGCTGCTTGGTTTGTCTCTTCTTTAATATATGCATGTGTTTCTTTTAGCATATCGTTTATATACATATTAGTAGAGCCCTTAGGATCTTTACTTGATTACCAGCGTTGTGATGGCGCTCACACTCGTGGGGGCTGGGTAATCCATAAGCACATCCTTATACAAGTCCCTAGTCATTGGACTATCGAGACAGTGCATCGATACTCCGGAGTAGACTAGCGTATGCGCTTCTCATCTCAGCGTGGGAGACGGTCTGTCCCACAGCCGTCAGTACGTCGTACTTGAGATAGTATGCGGGTGCTCGTTAGGTTACGAGTACACTGGACAGGACTCGAAAGGAACTGTTGGTTGGTATTATACCTATCGTCAGTTATCAGTTCCCAGGTGACATGAGTACAGCTTAATCCGCTGACTTGACACTGTCACTTCGCCTCGAGTGTGTTCCCACTGCACTTTGATTACTGCCCTACCATGGCTCAAAGGAGTCGTGCAAACAGGTAGTTTTTGGGTGCATTCCCGAAGCACTTGGGGGCAGTGACGGTTAGACAGGATTCGTCTTTCCCGGTATTGGGGGTTGACATCGTGCTGTGTCCAGGAGAGCCATTACACAAGTAGTCCCTGGCCAGGGTAAGCGAGATATACTGGTAGGTTTCCAGTATTATCTTAGGGTGTTCTTGGCTACACTCCGACATGACTTGTACCACTATTAGGGGACTGACGTTCATCGCCCCCTAGGCCCACCATGCGATGTATCAGACGAACAGACCGGACTGTACGGAGACTGTCACATACAGGCTCAGTAGGAGTTCAGATGGGATCACCTCGTCAGTCTTCTTATCGGCATCTACCTGGGGACCGTTACGTACAGCTAGTGCTGCTTGCGGTCTGTGGTTAAACCCACTGCCAGCGTAGTGTCGAGTCTTTAGAGTCCCACACAGAGAGCTATTCGCCTTTAGGCAAAATGAGTAGAGGTCGCATGGTTTTGCGACAGGGTTCGTTCACATCCGCGCACTTGTGCACGTTTGCTGTCCGGACAGCTTATACTAGCAGGCTTTGGTTTAAGCCAGATCCTAGTATATGATTTGGGATTGGTTTTATCTCTTTGTATTCGTGTTCCTCGGATCACGAATACGGGTGCATATGCATAGTTGACTGAGACAGAGGGAGAGGACATTGATTAGGGTTAATGACCATTGTCATTTTATTAACCCTAACGCTTATGTGTGTATTATGATTAATTGATATTAGTTAAATATAATTTTGCATGGTTAGGGTTGTTGACCATTTGACTATCTTGACTTGTTGATCTAGGTTGACACTTTGACCATCATCATTCCATATAAAAGATGCTCTTTGATCCTTGCAATTTGCATTAAATATGAAATGATAATGGTCATGTCTTGATTAAACCATGACAATTATCTTGCCAATTATCAATTTACTTAATTCACACATATATGTGAGAATGGTTCTATTATTCTCTCATTCTATCATATGCTTTCTCTCTCTTGCTCTTCCTCTTCCTCAAGCTCTCCCCTCTCATGTGTTGAGAAACACTTGAGCTTGAGTTAAACCTCTCCGAAGTAATCTCTACTCTCATCTAAGGTTTTAGGATTAGCACTTCTAGCACTTTAGTTACTTCTAGCTTGAAGTTGAAGCCAAGGTTGCGGCTCTCGGGTAGATCCTTCTTCGACTAGAGAAGGCGACAAGGTGATCTCTTTCTTCCACTCCAAGGAGCAAGGAGAGAAGGACATAAAGCCTAAGGTATAACCTTTCTTCCACGTAGCTAATTCTAGTTAGCTTTTAGTTAGTTTTTGTTTAGCAAAGATCCTCCTTAAGCTAGTCCATGTTGCCTAGTATGATAAAAATCCGATTTTTATTCCGTTTTCCGCCTCCCCGCAAGCACAGGGGTGGGCAATGTGGACTTACACTATGGACAATGAACATCAGAGGAGGCACGAGGATATGGACCTAGAATCCATATTTCTCCATACAAAAGATCTGTATGGAGGGCAATCCCGTATCGCCAGATACGGAGTCTCGAAAAAGTTGTTTTCGGCGAGATTGGCCGTCGGATCATCTGTAGCGGAACACGTGCTTCAGATGATTGGCTACATTGAAGAGCTCACGGACCTCGGGACCACGTTAGAGAACGAGCTCTACACTGACTTGATTCTCCGGTCCCTTCCTTCCACTTACGCGCAGTTTTTCCTGAACTTCAACATGCAAGGAAAGAAAGTTGAACTTCCGGAACTCCTTAACATGTTGAGGAGTGCAGAGAGCACCCTGAAGAAAGTAAAGGAAACACCCGCTTTGTCTGTTGGAGGACCTTCTTCTTCTAGGTCCAAGGCGAAACCCAAAGGAAAAAAGAAGAAAGCCCCCACCAAACCAAGGGACGGTGTTAGTAAAGTGGAAGCCAAGGGAAATGCAAAAATGGCAAAGGTAGCGCGACAGCTTGTGGGGAAAGAAGAGTGCTTTTATTGTCATAAGAAAGGACACTGGAAGAAAGATTGCAGGACTTGGAAGGCCAAGAACCAGGATCCGAAGCAAGTTGTGGCTTCGGCTTCAGGTGTGTATGTTATTAAAAACTGTATATCAATAAACTCTACTTCCTGGGTATTGGATACCGGATCAGGATCTCATATCTGTAATTCTTTGCAGGCACTGAGAAAGCATAGGGTTTTGAAGGCAGGTGATATGACCCTCAGAGTTGCAAACGGAGCTGGCATGGATGCTGAGTCCATGGGGGACAATCACTTGGGATTGTCAGATGGACATGTTTTAGTTTTGGGTGATTGTTATTTTGTACCCAGTGCGACATGCAATATCATATCTGTATCTTTAATGTCTAAAGAAGGTTATGATTTTGCATGTGTAAGCAATGTTGTAAACATTCACCTTAATCATGTTCTGATTGGGTCGGGTACATTAAGAAACGGTATATACGTATTTGTCATGACCCGCAAGGTACGGAACGTGACTGGCACTTAAGTTTACGAAACGTCTCAAGACGTCCGTAAAATAAGTAAGACAAAGCCCAGAAACCAAAACCAAATAAGCAAAAGAGTGAAGAGAACCCAATCAATTGAAAACGAGTTTATCAAATAAGTCACATAAAACCTCTTTAAAAACAATATCAATTTTTCCGAAAATTTCGGCAGAGTCTCCTTTGTAAATACTGGCCCCCAAAATGGGTACAACAAGAATATATATGAATCCAACAAATAAGGCATCCCCAAGCGGGAGCTAGCTCTTCGCCACAAGGCGGTCACAAATCCCACGCAATATAAAGCAACAACATGTGAAATAATCATAAGGAAGCATGAGAAAAACAGCATGTCGACTCAAGTGAGCTCGACCCCAAAATACAGCATAAAAGTCCACAAATCTCACAGTCTCATCTCTAGCTCAATATACAATAATACTGGTAGATACAGTAGATGGAGTATACTAGATACAAAGAATATACAAGGTGGTACAAAAATAGTAATATAACCCACCTAAGAGCAAAACCTCGAGTCCAGGCAAAGGAGGCAAAAGAAACAGGTGCGCCCGCCGCTACTGTACTGACAGAGCGGACCTGCAAAAGGCTGTGGCACAACGGGGGTGAGTTGCCAACTCGTGAGTAATAAATAACATCTACACAGGCTATCGAAAGCATGCACACAAGTATCCCAGCATCTAAAATACAGGTAAGGCAGGACATAATAGCAGGTAGGTATGCAATATGAATATACTAGCAGGTATGAATGCAATGCGAATCAACTCATGATCTGAATGTGTAAGTATAAGAATCATGTTTTTCCTTTAGGAACCTCTTTTGAAATACCAGCACAATACCAATAGAATCAACAAGAACCTGTGTCCAGCAACGACACATCAAAACTATCACAAATCTCATATATCCATGTCATAGTATCTCTGGCCTCAGCCATCCGGCTGAGCCATCTCAATATCAATATCTCATCATCTCGCGGCCACGGTCGGTATCCTCTGGATATCCGCCGTCCCAAACAGTCACCGGTAGGTAATCCGTCCCCTGCCAGGCTCATCGTCAGCAACACGAGCTTCTTGCCCCGGGGTACCTTACCGGGCCCACCATGTACCCGAGACGGTTGATCCAACTCGTCGAAACGGGTCTCGAAAACCACAGCAAACTCATGGTGGATGACACTTACATCACTAGAAAACCGCAATTTACATATTTTAAAAATATAATAAGTTTAGAAATTTTGCGGCTTTCCCCCGAAATCCAGAAATATCATAAAATCTCAAGAAATCCTTATAAGTGCATATGTCAATGATAATGAATGCATATGGTATCAATAATCAAGTTGCAATGTGTGATTAATAGATTAGGCATGAACAAATAATATGATGAAGTACATGCAGATGAATAGCAATTCTACGATTTCATTTTAAGGAATTAAAGCAATAGCGCAAGTTTAAGTATCAATTATAGTAAAAGGTTTCAATTTAAAGGTTATCTAGTGTGGTGGCGTGGAAATTACAAGGGTGTGTGTGTAAGCATGAATAGTGCTCGTGCTGCATATAAAAACCCTGGCAATGGTGCAGGTGTCCTATAGAATGGGTTCGCATATGTATGTCAATATAAGGCTTGAATGTAGCAAATAATCATACAAGTATTACACCCCTAATTACTAACATTACTAAGAATCTTTTTAAGCTACTAAAACTATCGGGCGGCTTGCGCCATCCAACGATAGTCCCCCGTAGATGTTATATCTACTCACAGAAATCCTCAGCTAGCTACGTCCGATCACCGCTTTCCCTTTTCATGCCGCATCCGAAGCCTCCGCGATCGAACCTGGAATTTACATCAATACAAACATAAGGTTACATATCAAGAACGATGCAATTCCCTAACGAAAATACCATAGTTCACAAGCTAGGTACAACGTTCACAAAGTGCGCGGAACACACGCGAAAGTCGCAAAAATCTACTAAAATGTCGATTGGTCGCCCGACCAAACTAAAACCCGAACACTCAAAAATCCGCACTCACACATCCTAAAAGTCATAGGATACGCTAAAAATGTCATCAAGACATCGCAATAATTCATCAGAATATTTTAATAAAAACCTAGTAAGCGAGAAATTTGCAATTTGGTGCAAACATCGAAAATTAGCAACAAGGTTAACACAATCCAACATAACAATCCAAACTAACCCACTAGATAGCCACTACACTAATTTCTAACACGCTAGCAATGCTTCAAAACCAAATTTCCATAAGCAACCCTTTCTTGATTTTTATAAATAGCAATTGTAATCAAAATTTCACACTAAAATAACTTAGATTAGCATAATTTGAAGCCACATAAGCAAAGTAACCCCATTGATTAGGTTAGTAAAACACTAGATAGCAAAATAAATTAATTAACCCAATAATGATTTTCTAAACCCTAATTAAAATTTCAAGCCATGAACTTTTAAAAATCTAGAATGAAACTAACACTAATTTAACACTAAAACAATCTAATTTAAGAAACTTAACAAAAGAATTTAATTAGGAAGAATTTATACCTCAACTAGAGATCTAGCAAGAACAATTTGCCTCCAAAGATGCCTCCTTTCACCAAGATTTAAACTAAAGTGGGTGTGAGAAGAGATGGATTAAGGTTTTGTGTTGAATTAGTGAAGGATTTGTTGATTTTTGATGGTTTTTGAGATGGATTTGAGAACAAAGAGAGGGGAAAAATGAAGGGGGAGGGCTGCAGATTTTCAGCCAGGACAAGGGAGTGGGGGAGTGGTGTGGGGTGTGGAAAAAGTCTTGGTCAACCCACACCAAACAAGTAAAGACCCATACCTAATAAAAAAATCCAAAATCCTTAAAAAAAAAACATCTCTTTTCTACACAAAAATGAAGTCAAAGAGGCAAGCATTTTTTTTCTTGGGTTGCTGGAAATGGGCCGGCCTAGGGCTGAGGGAAGAGAGAGAGAGGTTTTACAAAAGAAATTTTATGCAAAAAGACCCCCTACAAGTCAAAAATTGCAAGTTTAAGCTTAAATTTAATAAATTTCGTTTTCCATAATAAAAATTAGTTAAAACTTAAAATAAATTACTAAAAATTTATGTTACAACTAGATTTTAATTAACATGATTTTAAAGATTAAATTTAGCCCATTTAAATTTGTATTTATCGCTAATTTAATGTATTTTCTTACCGGCTTAAAATAATATAAAAAAATTGAAAAATTAGGGAAAATTTTTAAATGACCAGAATTTCATAATTAACTCATTTGCTACTAAAAAATAGCAATTACCTATCCAAATTAGGTATAAATAGTCCTAAACTGCAAAATAACAAAAAGGACGGTTTTCGGAAAAATACCGAATTTTCACCGATTTTCAGGAAAACACCAAAACGACTTTTCAAGGCATTACAATCTTCCCCCCTTAAAGAAATTCGGTCCCCGAATTTAAAAATAACTACGCGTACCTTCAAAGAGATGGGGGTATTTCTTCCTCATCTCGCCCTTGGTCTCTTAGGTGACCTCCTCGCTGCTCGGGCTACGCCAAAGGACATTGACGGTCGGTATAACCTTCGATCTCAACTTCTTCACCTGCCGATCCAGGATGGCCACCGGCTGCTCTGCAAAAGAAAGGTCGCGCTCCAGCTGGACTGTCGGGTGCTGAATCGCATGCGAAGGGTCGTGAAGGTACTTGCGGAGCATTGAAACATGGAAGACGGGGTGAACATCGGGAAAGCTGGGTGGAAGGGCCAAACGATATGCAACAGCGCCAACACGCTCGAGGATCTCGAAGGGACCTACAAATCTAGGGCTAAGCTTTCCTTTCCGTCCAAATCGCATCACGCCCTTCATCGGAGAGACCCTCAGAAAAACATGATCGCCAACTGCGAACTCTAGTCTGTGACGGCGCCTGTCTGCATACGATTTCTGCCTGCTCTGAGCCGCTCTCATCCGGTCTCGGATCAACTGTATCTTTGCTGTCGTCTCCTCAACAAGCTGCGGCCCCAAAATACTGCTCTCGCTGAGCTCTGTCCAACAGACGGGCGATCTGCATCTCCTCCCATACAATGCCTCGAAAGGTGCCATCTGAATAGTATCCTGGAAGATGTTGTTGTAGGAGAACTCCACTAGAGGTAAATGACGATCCCAGCTACCACCAAAGTCCAAAACGCACGCTCGGAGCATGTCCTCGAGAGTCTGAATAGTCCGCTCTGACTGTCCGTCGGTCTGCGGATGAAACGCTGTGCTGAAGCTCAAACGAGTGCCCAAAGCCTCCTGAAGTCTCTGCCAAAGTCGGCTGGTGAACTGGGTGCCTCGATCTGACACGATACAAGTCGGTACGCCATGCAACCGCACGATCTCGTCGATGTAAAGCTGGGCATACTGAGCGAAGCTGAAAGTCGTCTTCACTGGCAGGAAGTGAGCCGCTTTCGTCAATCGATCTACGATCACCCAGATGGAGTCATACCCTCGACTGGTCCTGGGTAGACCCACAACGAAATCCATCGAAATCTGCTCTCATTTCCACTCCGGAATGGGTAACAGCTGTAGCTCTCCTGCGGGCCTCTGGTGCTCGGCCTTGACTTGCTGACAAGTCAGGCATCTCGATACAAACTCCGCAATGTCCCTCTTCATCCCGTCCCACCAGTAGGTCTCTCTCATATCATGGTACATCTTGGTGGAACCGGGGTGGACACTATACACTGATCGGTGTGCCTCCTCAAGAATGTCGCGCCGTAATCCATCAGCATCTGGTACGCACAGTATAGATCCATGTCGTAAAATCCCCTGATCGTCAATCACGAACTCGGAAAATCTGCCCTGTCCCATCTGTGCCATGATCTCTGAGCAACGGTCGTCACTGCGCTGTGCCTCATATATACGGTCAAGCAACTGTGGGCGTGCACGAACATGCGCGAGCTGTCCCCCTGTCTGAGTGAACTCGAACTCAACTCGGCCGTCGCATAACATCTGCCAATCTGCTGACGACTGCCTCTGCACTGCGCGCAAAAAGGATAGACTACCCCCGGGCCTCCTACTCAACGCATCTGCCACCACATTCGCTTTGCCTGGATGATATAAGATCTCGCAGTCGTAGTCTTTCACCAACTCCATCCAACGATGCTGTCTGAGGTTCAGGTCTCCCTGCTGAAATATGTATTTTAAGCTCTTGTGGTCTGTGAATATTTGGCACGACACGCCATATAGGTAATGTCGCCATATCTTCAGTGCAAAGACCACTGCAGCCATCTCCAAATCGTGAGTGGGGTAGTTCTGTTCATGCTTCTTCAACTGCCGAGAAGCATAAGCGATCACCCGGCCATGCTGCATCAATACGCATCCTAACCCCACTCGCGAAGCATCACAGTAGACCACAAATCCGCCTGATCCCGAAGGCAAAGATAATACCGGCACCGTAGTCAAACGAGTCCGTAGCTGCTGAAAACTGTGCTCGCACTCCTCCGTCCAAACGAAAGGAACTCCCTTCCGGGTCAAACCGGTCAAAGGTGCAGCTATACGGGAGAAGTCCTGAACAAAACGCCTGTAGTAGCCTGCCAGGGCTAGAAAACTACGGATCTCAGTAACCGATGTAGGTCGGGGCCACTGCTGAACAGCCTCAATCTTCTTCGGATCCACACATATGCCGTCTCTCGTAACCACGTGACCCAAGAATCCGACGCTGTCCAGCCAGAATGCACACTTGGAGAACTTTGCGAACAGCTGGTGCTCCCTCAGAGCCTGTAACGTAAACCGCAAGTGCTGCTCGTGCTCCTCTCTGCTCCGGGAGTACACCAAGATATCGTCGATAAACACGATGATGAACAAGTCAAGATACGGCCTGAATGTACGGTTCATCAAATCCATGAATGCTGCTGGGGCGTTGGTGAGTCCGAACGACATCACCAAAAACTCATAGTGGCCATAGCGTGTACGGAAGGCTGTCTTCGGTATATCCTCCTGTCGGACTCGCAGCTGGTGGTATCCTGATCGTAAGTCGATCCTCAAAAAATACCCCGCACCCTGAAGCTTGTCGAACAAATCATCAATGCGTGGCAACGGATATCTGTTCCGAACGGTAACTTTGTTCAGCTGGCGGTAGTCGATACATAAGCGCAAACTTCCATCCTTCTTCTTGACAAATAGGACTGGAGCACCCTACGGAGAAACACTAGGTCGAATAAGCCCCTTCCCTAACAATTCCTGCAACTGATCCTTTAGCTCTCGAAGCTCTGCCGAGGCTATCTGATAAGGCGGTATAGAAATAGGCCCCGAGCCGGGAATCAAGTCGATGCAGAACTCAACGTCGCGCTCAGATGGTAGCCCAGGTAGCTCATCAGGGAACACATCAGGGAACTCACAAACAACCGGGACCCGGTCCAACGGAACCTCTGCAGCTCGAGTATCACAAATATACGCTAAGAATCCCTGACATCCCTTCCATAAGAGCTGACCAGCGCGAAGAGACGAAATCAAGCTGGGAAGGGTGACGCTGCGGTCTCCCTGAATAATAAGGACTGGCTCTCCCGGAAAGCTAAATCTCTCACGGCAGTCCACCGAAGCATAACAAGTGGCTAGCCAATCCATGCCCAGAAGCACATCAAAGTCCAACATATCGAGGAGAATCAAATCAACCGATGAATCCCTCTCCTCGATACGAACGGAACACAAACGAAATACAAAACGAGCGACAAACGACTCGCCTACCGGAGTACTAACAACAAGAGGATGATCTAATGACGACGACTCACGGCCCAACATCGGTGCAAAGTGTGTAGATACGTACGAATGTGTGGAACCTGGGTCGAATAATACCCGTGCGTCGAAAGAACAAACTGGCAAGGTACCTGTCACAACGGCATTGGATGCCTGCGCATCCTGCGGTGTCAAAGCAAATACTCGGGCCTGTCCTCCACCGATAGCGGGCTGACCTCGACCTCGGCCTCTGCCTCCTCGTCCTCTCTGAACAGGACCGCCGCACCCACGGCCTCTGGGTGCACCTAACTGGCATGGAGCATCGCCGGTGGTAGGAAGTAGGGCTCTCTAAGGAGGGGGTGGTGATGGTGGTAGGGTCACATGCGGAATGGTCGCCGCTCCCTGTCGTCTCGCCGGACAGTCTCTGATAAGATGGTGTGGACTCCCGCACCCAAAATACCCTGGAGACGGTTGCTGTCCCTGGGGATATGAACCATATAACTGTCCCCGTCCAAATCCTCTGCCAGGCCTATCTCTCAAAAAAAATCTGGCGCGCTGCCTCTGAGACGGTACATCGGTGCGAATCCTCTTCGGCCCAGAAACGGCCAAAGTCTGTGATATGCGTGCCTCCATCCGTAATGTCGTATCCATAGCAGCTGAATAAGTGTCGTAGTGCTGGGCGCCAATGGCAAGATAGGCATCAAGTCCCTGTACGAACCTCTTCACCATCTTCTCTTCAGTATCCACCAAATACGGAGCATATCGGGATAACTGTGTAAACTGGATGTCGTACTCAGACACTGTCATCCCAGGTGTCTTGACTAAGGCCTCGAAGCTACGAGCTCTGGCGTCACGAACGCTCTCTAGGAGGAAACGAGCTAGAAAGACCGCTGTAAACTCGGCCCACGTCATAGGCGGTAGACCTGCAGCTCGACCTCTCATGACTGACTCCCACTATGTCTGCGCGAGACCCTCTAGTCGGAAACTCGCAAGCTCTACCCATCGATCATCCGAACATCTCAGCGAACGGCAGATCCTGGCTAAACTGTCAAGGAACATCTGTGGGTCCTCCGCTGCCTCGGTGCCGGTGAATACTGGAGGTCTCAGCCTCATGAAATCCTGTAGTGAAACCGGGATGGTCACGGTGGTAGTAGTAGGAGCAGGTATCATGGCCGTCTGTGATGTAGTAGGTGCGTCATCCGGCCTCGGTGTACGACTGGCTGCAACTAGGGATCCTACCATCTGACGTAGCTCCTGCATGCCCCCCATCATCTGTCGCAACTCCTCCATACCAGTCTCGAGCCTATCCATACGGCCTGGGGAAGGTGGATCGGTCTGTCCCTGCGGCGTAGGTATATCACCCTGCTCGGTCCTCGTCTCGGACGAGCCTGCTCGGATCTCATCTCGGGCGGCAGCCCTCTGCGCTCTTATAGCCTTCGGTAGCATAGTGGCTGTTCTGAGAACAGGATGATAAGAACAGTGCAATAGAATCATAGGATACACGGAATTGAAGAAGGAATTTCAAGCAAGTATATCCTAAAGTCACTTAGGCGGAGTACCGTAGCGCAAGTATGCCGCGGACATACACACGCTACGTTACCCTACTTAAGTCACTTACTCCATCTACCAAGGGTCATCCTACACTCAAAAAGGTAAAACCTATCGCTCTGATACCAACTTTGTCACGACCCGCAAGGTACGGAACATGACTGGCACTTAAGTTTACGAAACGTCTCAAGACGTCCGTAAAATAAGTAAGCCAAAGCCCAGAAACCAAAACCAAATAAGCAAAAGAGTGAAGAGAACCCAATCAATTGAAAACGAGTTTATCAAATAAGTCACATAAAACCTCTTTAAAAACAATATCAATTTTTCCGAAAATTTCGGTAGAGTCTCCTTTGTAAATACTGGCCCCCAAAATGGGTACAACAAGAATATATATGAATCGAACAAATAAGGCTTCCCCAAGCGGGAGCTAGCTCTTCGCCACAAGGCGGTCACAAATCCCACGCAATATAAAGCAACAACATGCAAAATAATCATAAGGAAGCATGAGAAAAACAGCATGTCGACTCAAGTGAGCTCGACACCAAAATACAGCATAAAAGTCCACAAATCTCACAGTCTCATCTCTAGGACAATATACAATAATACTGGTAGATACAGTAGATGGAGTACACTAGATACAAAGAATATACAAGGTGGTACAAAAATAGTAATATAACCCACCTAAGAGCAAAACCTCGAGTCCAGGCAAAGGAGGCAAAAGAAACAGGTGCGCCCGCCGCTACTGTACTGACGGAGCGGACCTGCAAAAGGCTGTGGCACAACGGAGGTGAGTTTCCAACTCGTGAGTAATAAATAACATCTACACAGGCTATCGAAAGCATGCACACAAGTATCCCAGCATCTAAAATACAGGTAAGGCAGGACATAATAGCAGGTAGGTATGCAATATGAATATACTAGCAGGTATGAATGCAATGCGAATCAACTCATGATCTGAATGTGTAAGTATAAGAATCATGTTTTTCCTTTAGGAACCTCTTTTGAAATACCAGCACAATACCAATAGAATCAACAAGAACCTGTGTCCAGCAACGACACCTCAAAACTATCACAAATCTCATATATCCATGTCATAGTATCTCTGGCCTCAGCCATCCGGCTGAGCCATCTCAATATCAATATCTCATCATCTCGCGGCCACGGTCGGTATCCTCTGGATATCCGCCGTTCTAAACAGTCACAGGTAGGTAATCCGTCCCCTGCCAGGCTCATCGTCAGCAACACGAGCTTCTTGCCCCGGGGTACCTTACCGGGCCCACCATGTACCCGAGACGGTTCATCCAACTCCTCGAAACGGGTCTCGAAAACCACAACAAACTCATGGTGGACGACACTTACATCACTAGAAAACCGCAATTTACATATTTTAAAAATATAATAAGTTTAGAAATTTTGCGGCTTTCCCCCGAAATCCAGAAATATCATAAAATCTCAAGAAATCCTCATAAGTGCATATGTCAATGATAATGAATGCATATGGTATCAATAATCAAGTTGCAATGTGTGATTAATAGATTAGGCATGAACAAATAATATGATGAAGTACATGCACATGAATAGCAATCCTACGATTTCATTTTAAGGAATTAAAGCAATAGCGCAAGTTTAAGTATCAATTATAGTAAAAGGTTTCAATTTAAAGGTTATCTAGTGTGGTGGCATGGCAATTACCAGGGTGTGTGTGTAAGCATGAATAGTGCTCGTGCTGCATATAAAAACCCTGGCAATGGTGCAGGTGTTCTATAGAATGGGTTCGCATATGTATGTCAATATAAGGCATGAATGTAGCAAATAATCATACAAGTATTACACCCCTAATTACTAACATTACTAAGAATCTTTTTAAGCTACTAAAACTATCGGGCGGCTTGCGCCATCTAACGATAGTCCCCCGTAGATATTACATCTACTCACAGAAATCCTCAGCTAGCTACGTCCGATCACCGCTTTCCCTTTTCGTGCCGCATCCGAAGCCTCCGCGACCGAACCTGGAATTTACATCAATACAAACATAAGGTTATATATCAAGAACGATGCAATTCCCTAACGAAAATACCATAGTTCACAAGCTAGGTACAACGTTCACAAAGTGCGCGGAACACACGCGAAAATCGCAAAAATCTACTAAAATGTCGATTGGTCGCCCGACCAAACTAAAACCCGAACACTCAAAAATCCGCACTCACACATCCTAAAAGTCATAGGATACGCTAAAAATGTCATCAAGACATCGCAATAATTCATCAGAATATTTTAATAAAAACCTAGTAAGCGAGAAATTTGCAATTTGGTGCAAATATCGAAAATTAGCGATAAGGTTAACACAATCCAACACAACTATCCAAACTAACCCACTAGATAGCCACTACACTAATTTCTAACACGCTAGCAATGCTTCAAAACCAAATTTCCATAAGCAACCCTTTCTTGATTTTTATAAATAGCAATTTTAATCAAAATTTCACACTAAAATAACTTAGATTAGCATAATTTGAAGCCACATAAGCAAAGTAACCCCATTGATTAGGTTAGTAAAACACTAGATAGCAAAATAAATTAATTAACCCAATAATGGTTTTCTAAACCCTAATTAAAATTTCAAGCCATGAACTTTTAAAAATCTAGAATGAAACTAACACTAATTTAACACTAAAACAATCTAATTTAAGAAACTTAACAAAAGAATTTAATTAGGAAGAATTTATACCTCAACTAGAGATCTAGCAAGAACAATTTGCCTCCAAAGATGCCTCCTTTCACCAAGATTTAAACTAAAGTGGGTGTAAGAAGTGATGGATTAAGGTTTTGTGTTGAATTAGTGAAGGATTTGTTGATTTTTGATGGTTTTTGAGATGGATTTGAGAACAAAAGAGAGGGGAAAAATGAAGGGGGAGGGCTGCAGATTTTCGGCCAGAACAAGGGAGTGGGGGTGTGGTGTGGGGTGTGGAAAAAGTCTTGGTCAACCCACACCAAACAAGTAAAGACCCATACCTAATAAAAAAATCCAAAATCCTTAAAAAAAAACATCTCTTTTCTACACAAAAATGAAGTCAAAGAGGCAAGCATTTTTTTTCTTGGGTTGCTGGAAATGGCCCGGCCTAGGGCTGAGGGAAGAGAGAGAGAGGTTTTACAAAAGAAATTTTATGCAAAAAGACCCCGTACAAGTCAAAAATTGCAAGTTTAAGCTTAAATTTAATAAATTTCGTTTTCCATAATAAAAATTAGTTAAAACTTAAAATAAATTACTAAAAATTTATGTTACAACTAGATTTTAATTAACATGATTTTAAAGCTTAAATGTAGCCCATTTAAATTTGTATTTATCGCTAATTTAATGTATTTTCTTACCGGCTTAAAATAATATAAAAAAATTGAAAAATTAGGGAAAATTTTGAAACGACCAGAATTTCATAATTAACTCATTTGCTACTAAAAACTAGCAATTACCTATCCAAATTAGGTATAAATAGTCCTAAACTGCAAAATAACAAAAAGGACGGTTTTCGGAAAAATACCGAATTTTCACCGATTTTCAGGAAAACACCAAAACGACTTTTCAAGGCGTTACAGTATTGAACCAACCACAGATTTTCAATGTACAGAATACATATAAAAGAAAGTCTCCAGAAATAAATCATACTTTCTTATTGCATTGTAGACTGGGTCACATCATTGAGAGAAGGTTGACTAAGTTACATAAAGAAGGATATTTGGATCCGTTCGAATATCAATCATATGCAACTTGTCAATCATGTCTCAAAGGAAAGATGACAAAGACTCCGTTTACTGGACATAGAGTAAGAGCGAGCGAGCTTTTGGGACTCGTACACAGCGATGTATGCGGTCCAATGTCTACACATGCGTGAAGTGGTTATTCTTACTTCAGTACTTTTACGGATGATTTTTCAAGGTTCGGGCATGTCTTCTTAATGAAGCATAAATCTGAAGCCTTTGAAAAATTCCAGGAATACAAGAATGAAGTAGAAAACAAACAGGCAAAAGTATCAAGACACCGAGATCTGATCGAGGTGGTGAATACTTAAGTGCCGAGTTCCTGGATTACCTAAAAGATAATGGAATTCTCTCTCAGCTTACTCCTCCATACACTCCACAACATAACGGTGTATCAGAGAGACAGAACCAAACCCTATTGGATATGGTACGCTCCATGATGAGTAACGCTGAGTTACCGCGATCTTTCTGAGGATATGCACTAGAATCAGCTGCATATCTTTTGAACCGAGCTCCAACTAAGACTGTGTCTACCATTCCATATCAGATGTGGAGTGGGAAGAAACCCTATCTTCAATATCTGAAGATTTGGGGATGTCCAGCTTTTGTCAAAAAGCAGCATGCGGACAAACTCGAGGCACGCTCAGTACAGTGCAAGTTTGTGGGATACCCAAAGAACTCTAGGTGGTATCTTTTCTATTACGCAGAAGAACAAAAGGTTTTTGTCACTCATCATGCCCACTTTCTGGAACATCAGTTCTTAGAAAAAGAAATAAGTGGGGGCGTAATAGAACTGGAGGAAATTCCGGAACCACAAGCTATTACTGAAAACTTAGAAGAACTAGAAGGTTCGAAAGAACAGGAAATTCCTGCGCCGCTCCGCAGGAGTAGTAGGCAGTCTCATCCACCCGAGAGATACTACGGTTTTCTCATAGACGGGGATAGAGAGGATTGCATCATTGATAATGATGAGCCGACTAGCTTCCAGCAGGCCATTCAGAGCACTGACTCGGTAAAATGGCTGGATGCAATGCGGACCGAGATGGAGTCCATGTACACCAACAAAGTATGGACTTTGGACATTTCTCCAGAAGGGGTAAAACCCGTAGGCTGCAAAAGGATCTTCAAAAGGAAGATTGGTGTAGATGGACAGGTTGAGACCTATAAGGCTAGACTTGTTGCAAAGGGTTTTCGTCAAAGACCTGGTTTGGAGTATGACGAAACCTTTTCTCCAGTGGCTATGCTCAAATCCATTCGGATCCTTCTGTAGGGTTCCTAGGCTCTCTAACAAGGTTCTACGAGGCATCAACCTTTCCCGATTAAAAAAATAGTCGTGCCGAACAACCCTAACCAAGATCGTATACTAGAGATTATGCGAAACTAAGCAAGTTAAACTCTTTAACTACAAGTGAAAGGGATTACAACCTTTGTAGATCGGGTCCTTCACTTCTAAAGCTTCATGTTGACGTCCCTTCGCTGCGATCATCGGGATCCCGGACTCTAGCAATGGTTTCTTCGGAGAAATGAGCGGGCTAGGTCGTTGACTTCGAGGCCGAAGATGATCTACGTCGGGGAGACACTAACTCAAGCTATTCCTTCACTAGGTCATGAACTTTGTGAAGAGAACACACTCTACTACATGGCAAGTAGTAGAGGATGAAGAAGTAGGTAGTGGGCTCACTTTAGAATTTATTTTCTCACACTTTTTCTCATGGTACCATTAGAGCTAGCAAGCTTTTCAGGGAGCTTGATGAAGAAGAAAAAGGAATAATTCATCCAAATGAAAACTTATCATTTGAATTATTGCACCATGGTTGAGTTAAGCCCCCATGCTTAACTCATGTAGAGAATTAACCAAAGTATGAGGTTAAGGGTTGGGTTAACAAATATCCTAAGAAATGACAAAAGAGTTGACTTTGTCAATGTTGCATACACGCTTTTACAAGCTTGATAACATTGACTAAAATCTCCTCTCTTTTGTTATTCTTAAGGAAATAAGTAAACCCTAATTTAACCTAAACTTGATATAAGTCTCATACACCCATCTTGTATGTATCATCAAGCATGATACAAACATGTACACTTGCATATATCACATATAAACAATGTGCATAATCTAGTGAGAAAATAAATCATAAGTGAGCTAATACTAGTTAATGTAATGTAATATATCAAATATATAATTATACATTAAATTATTAAATCAACTCTTGATTTAATAATCCGGCTATAACCGACTAATATCAAAAGTAACAACTTATAGAATCAACACTTGATCCGATAACCCGGCTATATCGCATACAACCGATCAATGTCACAAATCGCGAGAATAGAATACGGTATCTCATATCGTATCAATCTCGGTCCCGCACATATCACATATGTGCTCCTACTCCGTTTCGCTTGAGCCAGAAAACCCCTGTGTAGGACTCTAAAGACTCGTCAATATGCCGGCAGTAGGTGATGATCATATCAAACACTCACAAACCGCAAGCGGCCTGCTAAACGTAACGGCCACCCGGGTATTAAGCGATCAGAAGATCAACGAGCTAGCCTGCTCACACTCCTGCGAATTCAATCAATAACACTTACCGCACAGTCCGGTCTGTTCATCTGATATGTCACATATCTCGCCAAGGGGTGGTAAACGTCAGACCCCAGTAGCTTGATAAGTCATGACGATATAAGGTCCACAACAAGCGTGAAACTACTGATAACACTTACCAGTAAATCACGGCAACCCTGGCCAAGGATTTCCAGTTATGGCCAGTCGAGCATAGCGCAACATCAACCCCCAATACCGGGAGAGACGAATCCCCTCCTATCGCTCATTGCCTCCGTGTGAATCGGGACTGTACCCAAAAACCACCTGTTTGCATGACTCAGTAGAGCCGTGGTAGGGTGGAAATCAAAGCACAGTGGGGGACACACAAGACTCTATAACGATCTCGGGTCAACAGACTAAGCTGTACCAGTGTCACCAGAGAACTGCCATCTGGGAGTTCTCGGCGAGTCCGTTCAGTGTACCCAGTCTCCACTGAGCACCCGCATACCGTCTCTGATGTCTAACACCAATGGATATGGGATCATCCATCGCCCATCACATGGGTCGAGAAGATATACGCTAGTCTACTCTGGAATATCGATGCCCCGTCTCGATATTCCCACGACTAGAAATATTGAAGGATGTACTCATTGACTACCCAGGCCCCACTAGTATGATCTACATCATAGTCCTGGAAGTCGAGTACACATCCTAAGGTCTTTATCAACATGTAATAGAGAGACAGTAAGTATAAATGTTAAGATAAAGAGCAACCAGATAGCGTACTATCATGTCGAGCAAGAAAGTCATACCTATATATGTCCCAGCATCCACTACAATATACATCTCATGTACAGTAATGGCCTCTAGGGCATACATATAACTAACAATCTCTCACTTGCACTAGGGCCATCGGTAGCAGTGGTTGTAGTATGTAATACTCAACCATCCCATAAAAGTCTCTCTCTGGGAAAAGGCCTTTGTGAGTGGATCCGCCGTGTTGTCCTCTGAGTCTACTCTCCTAACCTCGATCACCCTGGAGATCAACTATCTCCTTGATCAGGTGATGCTGCCTCAGAATATGTCTGGGTCACTGAAGGGACCAGGGTTCCTGGGCCAAAGCCACACATCCATTGTCACACAATGGTAAGAACCTAGTTCATCTCATGAACTAATATACACCCAAACTGCCTCTTTGGTAGTATCTTTGATAGCGATGTCATCAGCCTTTATCGTCTAGTTTGCCACGGTATCTCTCTTGGAACTCTTCCAACATACCGTCCCTCCACTGAGGGTAAAGACAATGCCTGCGACTGACATTCAGTCGTCCTTATTACCCTGGAACTTTTCCAGTGATTCTCCCCAGGATCAACTGATACAATCTTACTACAACTAGTGAGAATCCTAACAACCAATTAGATCTATCTTTTAGATCCAAAACCCAGGATTTAGGAGGTATCACTTTGATCCTATATGGAGAATCCATGTGATAAGAGGAGATTGACCGAGCGTAGCATAGGAAACTCTTTTCCTATCAAGAGCATGTTGTCTATGTATAATATGAGGATGACCACCTTACTCTCTACTACCTTTTTGTATATACAAGGTTCATCTACTATTTTGAAGAAGTCAAACTCTTTGACTACCATATCAAAACAGACGTTCCAACTCCGCGATGCCTGCTTTGTCCTGTAAAGCAATTTGCACATGTTTTCGCTGCTCCTACTGTCTACGAAGCCCCCTGGCTGTGTACTTATAGACGCTCTCTTCTAAATCAATATTTAGAAAAGCGGTCATGACACCTAACAGCCAGATATCGTAGTCATGGTATGTAGCCGTGGCAAGTAAGATCTGGATGGACTTAAGCACAGCCACTGGAAAAGGTTTCATCATTATCCACGCCTGGTCGATGACGAAAACCATTAACAAGTCTAGCTTTGAAAGTCTCAACTTTTCCATCTACACCAAGTAATCTTCTCAAGATATACTTGCTTCCGATGGGGATTTAACCCTTCAGATATAGCATCCAAAGTCCATACTTTGTTGGTGTACATGGATTCCATCTCAGATCGCTAGGCATCCAGCCATTCTTACAGAGTCCCCACTCTTGATGGCCTTCTCGAAACTAGTTGGGTCATCATCTCATGATGCAATCCTCGCTCCCACTGTCATCGAGAAACCGAAGTATCTCTCAGGAGGATGAGGAACCCTTCTAGATCGGTGGAGAGACTGAGGTTTGTCGGAATCTATTGAATCCTTTGGTTCCACTAAATCATCTGCTGTAGTTTGTATAGCTGGAACTCCTTCCAGTTCTATCTCATGACCATTAATTTCTTCATAAGAAATTCCCTTTCACAAAGGTGGTATGTTGGGAAACAAAACATATTTTGTTCCTCTGTTGGGTAGAAGATATTCCTTTGCGAATGCTTGGGATATCCAACAAACTTCTACAGAACTGACTTTGCCTCGAGCTTGTCCGGATTTTGCTTTTAGACACAGGCCGGACAACCCCAAATCTTAACAAACTTAAGATATGGGCTCTTCCCATTCCACATCACATATGAAGTGGTAGGAAATGGATTTGATTGGAACCCTATTCAATAGGTATGCATCTTCTCAAGTGCATAACTCCCAAAAGGAAATAGGAAACTCAGTAGTACTCATCATAGAGCGCACCATATCACATAGGGTCTGATTGCTCTACCCCGATACACCGACGTGTTGTGGTGTATACGGAGGAGTAATGCTGAGAGAGAATCCCATTCTCCTTTAGAATAGTCCAGGAATCCCGTGCTCAAATATTCTCCTCCGTGATCACATCAAAGGACATAATACTTATACCCATTTTTGGTTCTCTACTTCTAACTTATATTCGGTGATTATCTCAAAAGTTTCAGACTTATGTTTCAACAGGAACATGTGTCCGAATCTTGAGAGATCATCAGTGAATGTAAGGAAGTGCAAAGAATCAGTCCTGGCATATGTAGACTGGGGACCTTCATACATCACTATGTATCAGTCCCAAGAGTTCACTAACTCTTTCTCTGTTTCCAATAAACGGAGCTATGGTCATCTTATCTTTGTGACATGACTGGAAATTTTCATAAGATGTAAATTTAAACTGATTTAAATAAGCATCTAAATGTAACTTAGCTAGTCGGGTCGCATTGATATGACCTAGTCTACAATGCCTCAAGAAGAATTCGTTCATTTCCGAACTGTTCCTCTCATGTGTGTTCTG
Organism: Agapanthus africanus; assembly: GCA_030015575.1. NCBI lineage: Eukaryota > Viridiplantae > Streptophyta > Magnoliopsida > Asparagales > Amaryllidaceae > Agapanthus > Agapanthus africanus. Next base: position 237,524,654 of record JASDDO010000029.1, on the reverse strand, counting down.
TATACTAAGAACTGTAGTTTTAGAACGTCAATGCTTTTAGATAACGTGCCTGAACCGATAAACTCTTGATATAGGAAATGTTCAAAATATTATCCAACAATACAAAATTATATCCTTTCTTTACTAATAAAGAGACTGATATGATGTTGTATATCAGGTTCGGTATCTAATAACATTCGTTCAGAATCAATGTATTCTGGTAATACAGGGTGATAGTGACCAACAGACTTGGCTGCAACACTTGCACCTTTTTCTGTCTTATGAAACTTATCAACCGTTCTCAGTTCTCTACCTTTCAATAGCCCATGTCACAGATTACATATGCGGGATCCTGATCCGGTATCTAATACCCAGGACGTAGAGGATACAGAGAAACAGTTCTTCGTAATGAACACACCCGAAGAAGATGCATCATCATGCACTTTCTTCGTTTGGGCGGCATGGGAATCCTGGTATTCCCCTATTTCATGCTCTGTCTTATAACAATTATAAGTTGGAGCGGGACCAACGTTCCCCAGCTCAGTATAACAAGTGGGTTCGGTCAATACATCCATATTATTATCTTGATTAAGGCGTGACATGGTCGCTACCTGGAGAGAGAGAGAAGAAAACACTCTGCGTGCACTCTTGCAAGATTAGATTGGTTATATATTTTATCTAATCAGGATGGATCCCACTGTTTTTATCAAATCCTCCTTCAAACCCTAAAAGGAAAGACTAGCCGGGATTAATTACGCTCTACAAGTTCGCCAATCTTTCAGCCAGGCCAGTGCCGGTACTTTGAGCGAGGTTCCCCGTGCTTTCGCACGGGCCTAATTAAAATAAACCTCGTTTTCCCCGGGGCGTAACCCCGTTGACACCTTTCTAGACACCTACTTGATCGGCTAATTGTAAAGTGCAAATCTCTCCCAAGAGTAACAATAACTCGCAGTGGGTATTGGGATCCAACTATCTCATAGAAGGTATGCAATCATATTGCAAATTTCAACACTTGAAACTCCCGATAAAGGTTTTTACCCCTAGCACTTATGACCTTAACTATGGTCAACAAATCATAAGCACTAGTCAAGCTCTACCCGTCATTTCATGATTAATTAGACCCACCCACATGACCCTTAACTAAGGTCAACAAAGTCACGTGACTGTCCTAACTAATCATATGCGGTGTAGGAAGACATCACTTAGCTACCGTACACTGTGCCTTGACTATGGTCAACAAACACAGCACGAATACTAAGTACTCTACTCCATAAAATGACGGAGGGTTGCATATGGTTTTTAAGAAAACTTTTAACGCTTTGAACTTGATCTCGTCGCGGAATCAAATGGTTTTTAAGGCTTTTGCTAGTTTTGCTAAAGAGGTCACTCCCGGTGAAGGGATCTCGGCTCTTTCCTCGTCGAATGAGGTGCAGGATATTCACAATACCACTATGGAAAGCAAGAACTAGAAAAGCAATCAAAAGACAAACCGAAGGTTGTAGTATCTGCTAGTTATTGCTAAAGAGGTCACTCCCGGTGAAGGGATCTCGGCTCTTTCCTTATCGAATAAGGTGCTGGATGTTCTACAAGGAACACTGCTACGCAAAGCAACAACTAGAGCTACCTAATTTTTGAAATTCGATTCCACAACATCTTTTAGGTTTATTTTCTTTCATTAATCTCATTAATGAATGTCCCATCATTTAATTCCACATAAACATCAGAGATAAATACAACGTACACTTATGCCATCCGCATTCGCCTCGATGTCCCGTCTGCACCGTTAGGTTATGTAACTAACGGCAGAGCGGGGCAGGGCTAGTGCGGGTGTAAAACATAAGCAACGTCTATATAATATATCATGTATACTATATACAGTATCTATCTGAACATATCACATGATCACATCACAGATAACGCAGCAGAAAATATCATATGAAAATATTGGATATACTAGGACGTTCGTGTTTTATTTTGAGCCTCTATAAAACACGGATTCCACGGTCGTGATGAATAGCCAATCCCATACCCCTAGACCCCTACGAGAGCGGCAAGCAACCCTACCAATTCTAGAGTTAGGAGACCCGGACTCGACTCCTCGAGATGGTCTCCCACTGGACCCTAGAACCCGGTTACTTGTGCTCCCCTCCTTAGGTCTATCCTAATGCGGAAAAGTAAATAATATACAATGTTGACATCATCCTCAGCTTGGAAGTGCCCCAATAAAAGAATATTACATACAAGTTTTTACATGAATGAAAATGAAAAACACTCATCTCACATAAAAAACCCCGGCTATTCAAACACGGCGATCCAATATAACATATCCAGCAACACATAACATCACATGTCATCAACGTAAGTAAATATGCCCATCCTAATTGTCGTTGACATATAGCAACGAAACCGGCGATATCACATATTACACTTACGGTGGCAGAAAAAAAGTGTAAAACTACAACAGTTGGAATCCGCAACCTCCTCAGACATCGCATGCCTAACCAAATGAATTCCTTAGACATCGCATGCCTAACAATTATAAACCCTGCATTTTAGTCTCATTATCGAAAACTCCTTTCAATATCAAGTCGGGAAATTCAACAAGATTCCCGACATCCTGATCGAATGCTCGTCGCAAACTTTAGTAGACGGCCGCACCCCCGGATGCCATCGACGAAGTGCACTAAGGCGGAACACCGCTGTCGCGAGCACCCGAACGTATGCTTTTGGCGACGGGGTTCTCCTACAGTCACTTGGTCGGGGCTATGGGGCGTGGCTGTCTATTAAGTTTACCGGCGAGTATCCGCGTATGCTACGTGATTGCGACGGACTTTCGATCACATCAAAATTCCGTGGCAACCGATCAAATGAGACTAAACTGCTATGTTTATAACATTCAAATTAGTTATCTCATAACTACTTGTGGATTCCAAATATTATATCACATTCCAGATAAATAGACAATGTTAAACTTTCCGATCGAATAATCAAACACCCAAGTTTTCCCAAATAGCTCAACACTTGAGATAAGTTTTAAAACATCCATTTCATGCCACAGTACCAATGGTCCAGCCGTAGAAGGGTCAAGCCAACGCCTCACATGTGGCACGCCGTACCGCCCAAAACCCTAAGGTTCAAAAGGCAGTTCAAGACGGTCACATAATCGAGTTAAGGTGTGTTGTCTTCTAGAGGGTCCATCGCGTTACTTGCATGACTTAGAACGTTCTTAAACTACGGAAAAATCTAACACTTGGAAATTTTCCGGCAGAGGAAAAAGTGAGTTATTGATATCCGTTCGAACTTTTTAACACGTTCTAAAATTACCCGGAAAAACTAAACAAAGTTAAATTATCCGATCAAATCAACGAGTCCCCAATACAACCCTAAGAAAACTCAACACTTGAGTCGAATTAAAAAATTCCCAGAAAAAATTGACAAGAAAGGACCTAAGAATAAATATATGAAGTATGAGGGACTAAGTCATAATTTGGGCCGCGGAACAGCCGCCAAACCCTTGGTTTGGCCGCGGTTCCGCGGTCATATAGATGAATCAGTGGGCCATACTTCACAGTAATTCTTAGTTTTTCCTGCTTAATTTTATGAGCATTTTTAATTCATAAAAAATCACATTTTAAAAAAAAATCCAGAGAAGGGTATTCGTCGGGGTTTCCGGGTTCGATCGGACTTTAAACTTCGTCTAGACTTCGCGTAAAGCTCTAGCTTGGCTCTAATACCATTGTAGGGTTCCTAGGCACTCTAACAAGATTCTACGAGGCATCAACCACGCCCGATTAAAAAAATAGTCGTGCCGAACAACCCTAACCAAGATCGTATACTAGAGATTATGCGAAACTAAACAAGTTAAACTCTTTAACTACAAGTGAAAGGGATTACAAGCTTTATAGATCCGGTCCTTCACTTCTAAAGCTCCGTCTTGACGTCCCTTCGCTGCAATCATCGGGATCCCGGACTCTAGCGATGGTTTCTTCGGAGAAATGAGCGGGCTAGTTCGTTGACTTCGAGGCCGAAGATGATCTACGTCGGGGAGACACTAACTCAAGCTATTCCTTCACTAGGCCATGAACTTTGTGAAGAGAACACACTCTACTACATGGCAAGTAGTAGAGGATGAAGAAGTAGGAAGTGAGCTCGCTTTAGAATTGATTTTCTCACACTTTTTCTCATGGCTCCATTAGAGCTAGCAAGCTTTTCATGGAGCTTGATGAAGAAGAAGAAGAAGGAATAATTCATCCAAATGAAAACTTATCCTTTGAATTATTGCACCATGGTTGAGTTAATCCCTCATGCTTAACTCATGTAGAGAATTAACCAAAGTATGAGGTTAAGGGTTGGGTTAATTAATATCCTAAGGAATGACAAAAGAGTTGACTTTGTCAATGTTGCATACAAACTTCTACAAGCTTGATAACATTGACTAAAGTCTCCTCTCTTTTGTTATCCTTAAGGAATTAAGTAAACCCTAATTTAACCTAAACTTTATATAAGTCTCATACACCCATCTTGTATGTATCATCAAGCATGATACAAACATGTACACTTGTATATATCACATATAAACAATGTGCACAATCTAGTGAGAAAATAAATCATAAGTGAGCTAATACTAGTTAATGTAATGTAATATATCAAATATATAATTATACATTAAATTATTAATTCAACTCTTGATTTAATAATCCGGCTATAACCGACTAATATCAAAAGTAACAACTTATCGAATCAACACTTGATCCGATAACCGGGCTATATCGCATACAACCGATCAATGTCACAAATCGCGAGAATAGAATACGGAATCTCATATCATATCAACCTCGGTCCCGCACATATCACATATGTGCTCCTACTCCGTTTCGCTTGAGCCAGGAAACCCCTGTGTAGGACTCTAAAGACTCGCCAATACGCCGGCAGTAGGTGATGATCATATTAAACACTTACAAGCCGCAAGCAGTCTGCTAAACGTAACGGCCATCCGGGTATTGAGCGATCAGAAGATCAACGAGCAAGCCTGCTCACACTCCTACGAATCCAATCAGTAACACTTACCGCACAGTCCGGTCTGTTCATCTGATATGTCGCATATCTCGCCTAGGGGCGGTAAACGTCAGACCCAGTAGCTTGATAAGTCATGCCGATGTAAGGTCCGCAACAAGCGTAAAACTTCTGATAACACTTACCAGTAAATCACGGCAACCCTGGCCAGGGATTTCCAGTTATGGCCAGTCGAGCATAGCGCAACATCAACCCCCAATACCGGGAGAGACGAATCCCCTCCTATCGCTCATTGCCTCCATGTGAATCGGGACTGTACCCAAAAACCACCTGTTTGCATGACTCAGTAGAGCCATGGTAGGGTGGAAATCAAAGCACGGTGGGGGACACACAAGACTCTATGACGATCTCGGGTCAACAGACTAAGCTGTACCAGTGTCACCAGTGAACTGCCATCTGACGTGAGGTATAATACCATCTGGGAGTTCTCGGCGAGTCCGTTCAGTGTACCCAGTCTCCACTGAGCACCCGCATACCGTCTCTGATGTCTAACACCAATGGATATGGGATCATCCATCGCCCATCACATGGTTCGAGAAGATATACGCTAGTCTACTCTGGAATATCGATGCCCCGTCTCAATATTCCCACGACTAGGAACATTGAAGGATGTACTCATTTACTACCCAGGCCCCACTAGTATGATCTACATCATAGTCTTGGAAGTCGAGTACACCTCCTAAGGGCTTTATCAACATGTAACAGAGAGACAGTAAGTATATATGTTAAGATAAAGAGCAACCAGATAGCGTACTATCATGTCGAGCAAGAAAGTCATACCTATATATGTCGCAGCATCCACTAAAATATACATCTCATGTACATTAATGGCCTCTAGGGCATACATATAACTAACACCTTCTTGCCATTGCTGCCTTCCACGATTATGAGATTTGGAAGATGGACGTAAAGACCGCTTTTCTAAATGGAAATTTGGAGGAGTGTGTCTATATGGACCAGCCAGAGGGTTTCATTAAGAGTGGGAGCAGCGGGAAAGTGTGCAAGTTGCTTAAGTCCATTTATGGACTAAAGCAGGCATCGCGGAGTTGGAACATCTGTTTTGATGAGACGGTCAAAGAATTTGACTTTATCAAAAATCCAGATGAACCATGCATCTATAGTAAAATTGTAGCACGAACTGTCGTATTCCTCGTGTTATACGTGGATGACATTCTCTTGATAGGAAATGACATTCCTATGCTACAATCTGTCAAAGAGTTCTTGTCACACAGGTTCTCCATGAAAGACCTGGGTGATGCCTCTTACATTCTGGGGATCTGGATCCATCGTGATAGGTCCAAGAGGATATTAAGACTTTCACAGTCCAGGTACATCGACACCGTACTGAAAAGATTCAGTATGGAAGATTCCAAGCGCGGTAATTTACCGGCTTGTCACGGGATCACCCTCTCCAAAGAGATGTCTCCCAAGACTGATTTGGAAAGGGATCGCATGTCTATTATACCCCACGCTTCTGTGGTTGGCTCTATAATGTATGTGTTGTTGTGTACCAGACCAGATGTAGCTTATGCACTGAGTGTGGTAAGCCGATATCAGTCAAACCCTGCGGAGAAGTATTGGATAGCGGTAAAGAACATTCTGAAGTACCTGAGAAGGACTAAGGACATGTTTTTGGTTTATGGCGGAAAAGACCTCCAGATGGAGGCCTTTGCTGACTCCAGCTTCCAGAGTGACAAGGATGACTCCAAATCCACGTCGGGTATTGTCTTTACCCTCAATGGAGGGGCGGTGTGTTGGAAGAGTTCCAAACAGGAAACCGTTGCTGACTCGACGATGGAAGCAGAATATATCGATGCATCTGATGCCGCAAAAGAAGCCGTCTGGATAAGGAAGTTCTTGATGGAACTTCAGGTGGTTCCGTCCATTGTTGCTCCAATACATCTGTATTATGAAAACAACAGGGCTATAGCTTTAGCGAAGAAACCCAGGTCCCATCAGAAGTCCAAACACATCTTGAGGCGGTATCACCTGATCAGGGAGATCATGGATCACCGGGAGATCGAGGTTCGGAGGGTTGCTACAGAAGATAACACTGCAGATCCATTCACGAAGGCCATACCCCAGACTCAGTTCGAGCGGCTGATCGAGATGATAGGTCTTCGATACGCCAGTACATGGCCTTAGTGCAAGTAGGAGATTGTTAGTGTATATGCCCTAGAGGCCATTACTGTATCATACTAGTTTGTATATTACTTGATAGAAGCTTGGGATATTCACAGTTGTATAGACAATCTTGCTCGAAATGGTAGTATGCTACTTGGTTTGTTTCTACTTTAATGTGTGCATGTGTTTCCTTTAGCATATCGCCTATACACATTAGTGGAGACCTTAGGATCTTTGCTTGATTACCGACGTTGTGATGGAAGTCACACTAGTGGGGGCTGGGTAATCCACAAGCACATCCTTATACAGGTCCCTAGTCATAGGATTATCGAAACAGGGCATCGATACTCCAGAGAAGACTAGTGTATATGCTTCTCATCCCAGGAGGGGAGATGGTCTGTCCCACAGCCATCAGTATGTCGTACTGGAGATAGTATGCAGGTTCTCGTTAAGTTACAAGTACACTGGACAGGACTCGCTGGAAACTGTTGGTTTGGTATTATACCTATCGTCGGTTATCAGTTCCCAGGTGACATGAGTACAGCATAGTCCGTTGACTTGACACTATCACTTCGCCTCAAGTTTGTTCCCACTGTTCTTAGATTGCTACCCTACCACAGCTCAAATGAGTCGTGCAAACAGGTAGCAGTTGGGTGCAGTCCCGAAGCACTTGGAGGCAGTAACGGTTAGACAGGATTCGTCTCTCCCGGTATTGGGGGTTGATATCACGCTTTGTCTAGGAGAGCCATTACACGAAGTCCCTGGTGAGGGCAAGCGAGATATACTGGTAGCGTTTCCAGTGTTATCTCAGGGTGTTCAGGGCTACACTCCGACACGACTTGTACTGCTATTAGGGGACTGACGTTTACCGCCCCCAAGGCCCGACATGAGATACTCTCAGACGAACAGACCGGAATGTACGGAGATTGTCACATTCAGGCTCAGTAGGAGTTCAAATGGGTTCACCTCATCAGTCTTCTTATCGGAATCTACCTGGGGAGACAGCTAGTACCGCTTGCGGCCTGTGGTTAAACCCACTGCCAGCGTAGTGTCGAGTCTTTAGAGTCCCACACAGAGGGTTGTTCTCCTTTGGGCAAAACAGAGTAGAAGTCGCATGGTTTTGCGACGGGGTTCGTTCACATCCGCGCACTTGTGCACGTTTGGTGTCCGGGCTGTTATTGCTAGCAGGATTTGGTTTAAGCCAGATTCTAGTATATGTTTTGGGATTGGTTTTATCTCATTGTATTCGTGTTCCTCGGAACACGGATGCGGGTGTGTATGCACAGTTGACAGAGGCAGAGGCAGAGAATTCTCATTAGGGTTGTTGACCGTTGACTTTTTCCAAACCCTAATGAGAATGAGAAATATGATTAATAATATTAATTAAAGATAATTGTGCCATGGTTGAGTTGAACATTTGACTTTTGTTGACTTGTTGACTTTGTTGACCGGTTGACTGTTGTTGACTTGATGACCATCATCATTTCATTTCAAAGATGCTTCTTGTTTCTTGCAAATGCATTAAATGATGAAATGATAATGGTCATTCATAAACTAACCATCACAATTTCTTAATTATTATTATTATTATCATTATTCTTATTTTGAGAGCATGGTTGTAAAAAATCTATCTCATTCTCACTTGCTCACTCTCTCTCATCCAAAGCTCATCCTCTTCCTCTCTCTCAAAGCTCTCATCTCTCATGTGTTGAGAACCATGAGCTTTTAAGATAAAACCTTCAAAACTTCACTCTACTCATTCTAGAGTTCTAGGTTTAGCAAGCCAAGCACTTTAGTTACCTCTAGGTTGAGGTAGGAGCTCAAGGTAGAGGCCTTCGGGTGGATCCTTCTTCGACAAAGAGAAGACTACGAGGAAGAGCCGTTCAAAGCACTCCAAGGAGCAAGAAGAGAAGGAGTTCAAGACCTAGGTATAACCTTCTAACCGAGTAGCTAAACTTGTAGTTAGTTTGCTAGGTTTTTGTTTAGCAAAGATCCTCTTTTCTGGTCCATGTTACCTTGTATAAAAAATCGTTTTTTACCTATTCCGCCTCCCCGTAAGAACCGGGGTGGGTAACGTGGACTTACAGTCGAGACCGGGTCTCCTTACTCTAGAATTGGTAGGGTCGCTTGCCGCTCTCATAGGGGTCTAAGGGTGTGGGATTGGCTATTCATCATGACCGTGGAATCCGTGTTTTATACAGGCTTAATTTAAAACACGGAAATCCTAGTATATCCAATATTTCATATGTTGTTTTCTGCTACGATATCTGTGATGTGATCATTTGATATATTGATGAGATGAATACAGGATATAGTATATGTGATATATTATATAGAAGTTGCTTATGTTTTACACCCGTGCTAGCCTTACCCCGCTCTGCCGTTAGTTACCTAACCTAACGGTGTACGAGGGGACATCGAGGGGAATACGGATGGCATAAGCGTACGTTGTATTTATCTATGATGTTTAGGTAACTTAAAATGATGGGAGTTCATTAAAGAGATTAATGAAAGAAAATAAACCTAAAGATGTTGTGGAATCGAATTTTTAAAAACAGGTAGCCCTAGTTGTTGCTTTGTATAGCGGTATTCGTTGTAGAATATCCAACACCTTATTCGATATGGAAAGAGCCGAGATCCCTTCACCGGGAGTGACCTCTTTAGTGAAACTAGCAGATGCTACAAACTCAGTTTGTCTTTTTATTGCTTTTATAGTTTTTGCTTTGCATAGTGGTATTTGTGAAATATCCTGCACCTTATTCGATAAGGAAAGAGCCGAGATCCCTTCACCGGGAGTGATCTCTTTAGAAAAACTAGTAAAGGCCTCAAAAACACTACATTTAAATTATTTGATTCTACAACAATATCAAGTTCATTACGCAAAAGGTTTTCTTAAAAACTTGTTGTAGCCCTCCATCATTTCAGCTAAGTACTTCATAGTATTCGTGCTACGTTTGTTGGCTTTCGTCAAGGCGTAGTGTGCGGTAGCTATTTATGCTTATCTGCATAAGCATATGATGCGATTGAGTTAGGGTAGTCGTGAGACTTTGTTAGCTTTCGTCAAGGGTGGTGGGTTTAATTCAATCAGGAAATGTACGGGTTGAACTTGACTAGCAGCCTATTCTTTGTTAGTTTCGTCAAGGTCATAAGATGCTAGGGGCAAAATATTATCGGGAATTTCAAGTGTTGAAATTTGCAATGAGATTGCATACCTCCTATGAGATAGTTGGATCCCGATTCCCACTATGAGTAAGAGTTACTCCTGGAAGAGTTTTACACATCACAATTAGACAATCAAGTAGGTGTTTAGAAAGGTGTTAACGGGGTTATGCCTATGGGAAAACGATATTTATTTTAATTAGGTCCGTGCGAAAGCACGGGGAACCTTCCTCAAAGTACCGACACTGGCATGGCTGAAAGATAGGCGAAATTGTAGGGTGTAATTAATCCCGGCTAGTCTTTCCTTTTAGGGTTTGAAGGAAGATTTGACTAAAACAGTGGGAGCCATCCTGATTAGATAAAATAATAACCAATCTAATCTTGCAAGAGTATACGATGAGTGTTTTCTTCTCTCTCTCTCTAGGTAGCGACCATGTCACACCTTAATCAAGATAATAATACGGATGTATTGACCGAACCCGTTTGTTATACTGAGCTAGGGAACGTTGGTACCGCTCTAACCTATAATTGTTATAAGACCGAGCAGGAAATAGAGGATTACCAGGATTCCTGTGCCGCCCAAACAAAGAAAGTGCATACTGATGCATCATCTTCGGGTGTGTTTATTACAGAGAACTGTTTCTCAGTATCCTTTACGTCCTGGGTTTGTGATACTGGATCATAATCCTGCATATGTAATCAGTTACATAGGCTACAGATAGGTAGAGAACTGAGAATGGGTGATAAGTTTCAAGAGTTGGAAACGGTGCAAGTGTTGCAGCCAAGTATGTTGGCAGTTATTACCCTTATTACCAAATACGTTGATTCTGAACGAATGTTATTAGATACCGAAGCTGATATACAACATCATATCAGTCTCTTTATTTAGTAAAGAAGGATATAATTTTGTATTGTTGGATAATGTTTTGAACATTTCCTATATCAAGAGTTGATCGGTTTAGGCACGTTATCTAAAAGCATATAGGTTCTAAATCAAACCATAGTTCTTAACGTACAGAACACATACAATAGGAAGAGTTTAGAAATGAACGAATCCTTCTTGAGGCATTGTAAACTAGGTCATATCAATGCGGCCCTACTAACTAACTTACATAAAGATGCATATTTAAAACAATTTGAATTTACATCTTGTGAAACTTGCCAGTCATGTCACAAAGATAAGATGACTATAGCTCCGTTTATTGGAAACAGAGAAAGAGTTGGTGAACTTTTGGGATTGATACATGATGATGTATGAAAGTCCCCTGTCTACACATGCCAGGACTGGTTCTTTGTACTTCATTACATTCACTAATGATCTCTCAAGATTCGGACGTATGTTCCTGTTGAATCACATGTCTGAAGCTATTGAGAAATTCAAAGAATATAAGTCAGATGTAGAGAACCAAAACAGGTATAACTATTATGTTCTATGATGAGATCAGTGAGTAGAATACTTGAGAACGGAGATCCTGGACTATTCTAAAGAGAATGAGATTCTCTATCAGCATTACTCCTCCGTAAACACCACAGCATGTCAGTGTATCAGGACGGAGCAATCGCACTCTATGTGATATAGTGTGCTCTATGATAAGTACTACTGAGATGCCTATTTCCTTTTGGGGGTTATGCACTTGTGAAGCTGCATACCTATTGAATAGGGTTCCAATCAAATCATGTGCCTACCACTCCATATGTGATATGGAATGGGAAGAGCCTATGTCTTAAGGATGTTGAGATTTGGGTTGTCCGTCCTATGTCTAAAAGCAAAGTCCGGACAAGCTCGAGACAAGATCAGTTCTGTGGAAGTTTGTTGGATATCCCAAGCATTCGCAAAGGAATATCATCTACCACACTGAGGAGCAAAAGGTGTTTTGTTTCTCAGCCTGCCACCTTTGGGAAAGGGAATTTCTTGTGAAGAAATTAGTGGTCATGAGATAGAATTGGAAGGAGTTCCAGCTATACAAACTGCAGCTGATGATTTGGTAGAACCGGAGGATTCAATAGCTCCCGACGAACCTCAGCCTCTCTGCCGATCTGGTAGGGTTCCTTACCCACGTGAGAGATACTTCGGTTTTTTCTATGACAGTGAGAGCGAGGATTGCATCATGAGATGATGACCCAACTAGTTTTCGAGAAGGCCACCAGGAGTGGGGACTCTGTAAAAATGGATGGATGTTAAGCGATATGAGATGGAATCCATATACACCAACAAAGTATGGACTTTGGTTGCTATATCTGAAGGGTTAAATCCCCATCAGGAGCAAGTATATCTTGAGAAGATTACTTGGTGTACATGGAAAAGTTAAAACTTTCAAAGCTAAGCCTTGTTGTAAAAGATTCTCGTCATCGACCAGGAATGGATAATGATGAAACATTTTCTAGTGCCTATGCTTAAGTCCATTCGGATCCTACTTGCCATTGCTACATACCATGACTACGATATCTGGCGGTTGGGTGTCATGACTGCTGTTCCCATCAAAAATTTCTGTGCAAAAGAGCCCAAGGTATCAAACGGCAGTGATACGTTTAAGAAAATGAGAACCAGTATTTTCCGGGCTGTTTTCTGACAAACTCCCGAATGAGAAACAGCTAAATTCTGATGTTATTGGAAGCATCTCGAAAAACCTTTCGACTTGATATATTATGGGCTTCATAATTCATCCGGGATCAAAATTTATGAGCAAATATGCTATGCAATGTTCCCTGATTAAAAATCAGGAATTACCTCAATGAGGTATCACGTGCTCACACATGATCAATGGTCATGTGTTGACACGTGATTGTTAAAACATAAATAAAAACAAATGGCTGAAGAAGGACCCAATTGGTGGTCACGTGCTCACACGTGAAAAATGGTCAGTGTTGACACGTGATAGTTAAAACAGAAATAAAAACAAATGGCTGAAGGAAATACCTCAATGAGGTATCACGTGCTCACACATGACCAATGCTCACGTGTTGACACGTGATGGTTAAAACTAAAGCATAAATAAACACTGAGAAAAGGACTCAATTGGGGGTCACGTGCTCACACGTGACCAAGGGTCACGTGTCAGCACGTGACTTGCTTCGAAAGCCTTACAGTTTAATATAATTAAATTCTAAAAGCTTCTAAATCTTTCCAAATGGAAAAGGATTATGGGGACCGTTGGATTAAAGATCCAAGGGTGATTAAAAATCACCAATTTATGGAAACAATCTTAGACAAGGAAAGATTTCCCCTAAATCTTACCGAAAAGAACAAACAGAATATCTTTGGATTTAAAATCCAACGGTGAATAAAATTCACTGAATGATCTAAAGGATCATATTAATTATGAAAACAAACAAAATCTTCCAATGAAAGATTTGCTAAACAAATTGATTCTTTTCCTTCTCCTATAAATAGGAGCCAAGAGAAGAGAAGGGGGAGAGAATTTTGATATAGAGTTTTGGAATCTTGAAATTTCAGAGAGAAAAGAAATGAGAATTTAATTCTCAACAAAGAAAACCCTAGGTGAGAAAAGAAACGGAATCAAAACTTCAAACAGAGAATTTAATTCTCGAAATCGAAGAGTTTAACTCTTCTAAAAAAGAACTTAGTTCTTTCTCTGGTTGAAGATCTGCAAAGAGCATATCTTCCCATAAGTTGAGAATTTAATTCTCATCGGGTTGAGATCCTGCCATGCAGATCCGTAACTTAGAGGGGGAATTAAGTTTAGAGAATTTAATTCTCCCAAAACAAGGTTTGGGTTTAACCCTGTATGAGAATTTAATTCTTCCAAAGTTATAGGAATTTAATTCCTACAGAATCATAATCAGGGTTTAACCCTACAGAGAATTTAATTCTTAAAGTTAAAGAGAATTAAAGCATGCAAAGAACCAAGGTCACGTGTCCTCATGTGACCTCTGAAAAGATCCCTAGAAATGAGAAGGAGAAAGCTCTGAGGAAACGCCTCACGTTCTCCCACGTAACCTCTAAAACACGGAAGAAAAAACAAAGGAAATATAAGCTCTGGGTACTCTCACGTGTTACCACGTGACCCTTTGGCAAACGCTTTAACAGTCAGCGCATAGATCCCCGTGATGCTCAAAATAAAAATATAAAAAGTGTTTAACACTTGTTTGCGGAACAAAATAAAGGGGATCTGGCCCCACTTTTTGAGGCCAACACGTGACCCCTTCCTCTTCTAGTGTTTAAAACTAATCTGACAATTTTGTTTCCAGTGTTTAACACTGTTATCTTTTAGTGTTTAACACTAATTTGAGAATCACATTTCTAGTGTTTAACATTAATTTGATAATCTTATTTTCAGTGTTTAACACTATTGTTCTCTAGTGTTTAACACTAGCTTTAGCCAAATTGGCTAATTTTCTAGAGGCACAGCCTCCCCTTCAATTGAATCTCAAAATTGAGTAGAAACTCAGAGGTATAATGTTTAACCCTTAGCTAAAGGCCCAAATGTTATCAAAACCCTCAAACTCTCGTTTAGCATTGCTAAATAATGTGGGTTTGAACCCAGACAAATGTCTAATGGTCCAACAGAGGGCCAATACTTCAAACTTAGTTGGACTTAGCCCAAGTTGGCCATAAGTCCTCAATTCAGACTCAACTGAGCCAATGTGCTCATAATTTAATTAACAGATCTTAGTTCCAAATTGGACTACACATCACTTAATCCACTTTGGTTTGAGGGTACATCTTTTCACTCCTCTGATATTTGTCGTTGTAATCCTTCAACATATTCAGAGAGATGACGGGTCCCGACAACTACACATTTCATAGACTATGACGTCTCTAAACTACGGACTGTGGGGTCCTTAAACTCATGGACTATGATGTCCTTAACCTCGACCGTGATGTCTTAAAACTAACAACGGACTGTGGGGTCCTTAAACTCATGGACTATGATGTCCTTAATCTCGACCGTGATGTCTTAAAACTAACAACAGACTCTGGGGTCCTTAAACCCATGGACTATGGCGTCCTTAACCTCGACCGTGATGTCTTAAAACTAGCAACGGACTGTGGGGTCCTTAAACCCATGGACTATGACGTCCTTAACCTCGACCGTGATGTCTTAAAACTAATAATGGGCTATGGGGTCCATAAACCCATAGACTATGACGTCCTTAACCTCGACCGTGATGTCTTAAAACTAACAACGGACTGTGGGGTCCTTAAACCCATGGACTATGACGTCCTTAACCTCGACCTTGATGTCTTAAAACTAACAACGGACTGTAGGGTCCTTAAACCCATAGATTGTGACGTCCTTAACCTCGACTGTGACATCTTAAAATAAACAACAGACTGTGGGGTCCTTAAACCCATGGACTATGATGTCCTTAACCTCGACCGTGATGTCCTTAAACTGGTATTGGACCACCATGTCCTTAAACTGGTATTGGACCACCATGTCCTTAAACTGGTAATCGACCGCAATGTCCTTAAACTAAACAATAGAGTCCAAATGCTCTGTTGTTGGATCTAAACGATCCCGTTAAGTTGATCTTGTTGGATATAGTGCCCTCTATGTCAATTATTGGATCGCAGGTACGTGATTGGAATGATTGAGGGAGGACCTATACCGATAAAACAGTCTTACTCGAGATGATAGTATGTTATCTGGTTTGTCTTTATCATTATGATAGAGCCCATAGGATTCTTGTTTGACTACCAGCAGTATGATGGAGATCATATATGTGGGAGCTGGGGTCTATAAGCACATCCTTAAATTGTCCTTAGTCATGGGAGTTTCGAGACAGGGCATCGATACTCCAGAGTAGACTGGTGTATACAGTCGAGACCCCGACGAGAGGCGGTGGCCGGTCTCACAAGCCACTGGTGTCAGTTGGATCACCTAAGATGTATACATGTGCTCATTAGGTTATGAGTACACCGGACAGGACTCGCCGGGAACATGCTAGTTGGTATTACACATATCGTCAGATAGCAGTTCCCTGGTGACATGTGTACAGGTTAGTTCATCGACCTGAGGTCATCATTTATCTCGTGTGAGTTCCTACTGTGCTTAGATTACTACCCTACCATGCTCAAAGGAGTTGTGCAAACAGGTTTTAGTTGGGTACAGTCCCGAGCCACATTGGAGGCAAGTGAGCGGATCTTCGGGGATTCGTCTCTCCCGGTATTGGGAGTGAGATCGCGCTGTGTTTAGGAGAGCCATTACACGAAATCCCTGGCCAGGGTAATCGAGATATACTAGTAGGTATACCAGTAGTATCTCTGGGTGTTCTGGGCTGCTCTCTGACACGACTTATGCAGCTATTTGGGGTCTGACGTTTACTAGCCCCCTAGGCCTAATATGCGATACTCATTGACGAATGTTCTGGACTGTACAGATATTGTCACTGTCAGGCTCAGTAGGGTTTATAGATGAGTTCGCTCGTCAGCTTCCCTTCCAATCAATACATAGGCAAAACGTTACGTACAGCTAGTACCTCTGACGTGCTAGTGGTTATACCCGGTGCCAGTGTACTGATGAGTCATTAGAGCCCCCCACAGAAACTTTCCCAAGTTCGGGCGAAACGTTGTAGAGGCCGTATGGATTTATGGCAGGGTTCGGAAAATGCACGTGCGTTTTCGCACGTGTCAGTTTTCGTGCAGATAATACTGGTAGGCTTTGGTTTAAGCCGGAACCCAGTATTATACTGTGTAGATATAATATCTTTGTCTCAGTTGCATTTGTATTCGGTCGTAATACAAATGCAGGTATGTTTATACCGATACGGGGTTATCCTGAAATTCGTTTCGGGATGATTTTTGGAAGTTGCCAGTTTCCAGTTTTCTATCAGCCGTATTTTGATATTCGGTTAAATACGGATTTATCTTTTCTTGATGAGGTGAGTCAGTGTTCTAGAAGGTTCTAGAGAGGGTGATTAGGCTTGTGACTCACTTGTTCATTAATGGTGCATTTATTGCGTTCATACTTTGTGTTCACACTTTGTGTTCATACTATGTGTTCACACTTTGTGTTCACACTAGATATTTTCCTTACACTCACTCTCCTTGCTCCTATACTCACTCTCCCTCTTCTTTATATATATGGCCGGCCCCTCTTGTGAGGAGATAAGGGTTTTTCTTTTGCTTGAGAGAAAAAGATTATGATAGTTTAGGGTATGGAAATTTCATATAGTTCAATTTCCATTCACCCAATTCCAATTGGCAACTTCTATTAACCGTTCGTCCATATTCTTGGACGTAACTAGACAAAGTATTCTACTCATTCTCTACTTCATCTTGGTCGTCTCTTTTAGCAAACTTAACGATCGAGTTGCCTCGGTTCAGAGGCGGGAGCCCGTTTAAAGATCCGTCGACGTGGTGCCACCTGGACGACGAGACCGGAGATCGAGCAAGTTCGGATCAGTTGCAACATAGCGTGGGATGATGGTTGAAGACCGAAGGACTCGGATCATTCGGTATAACAATTCTACCCTCTTTACAATTTGTTAGTTTAGCATTAATGGACGATCCGGGATAAAGTACGCGATAGCGCCAGTCGTAAAAATTTTGTTCCGCATATCGGCATCTATTAGACGGCCTGGGCGCTGCCGCGGACTTACAGTGGTATCAGAGCCTCACCATTAAGCTATACTAAGTTGTGCTAACGCGTTTAAAAGATTGATCAAACGGAATTTCCGAAATCACAATTTTCTGTACATGATGTTTCTGTCGTTTTTTAAACTGTTCTAAAATTCATTTTGAGCATTTCAGAAAATCATGCAGGGTTTTTGAAGAATACTGTGCAAATTTGGGCACGTGATCCCATTAAATCACCGCGGAACTGCGGTCAAACCAAGGGTTTGACCGCGCTTCCGCGGCGGTTTAGTGGGATCGGTGCACCAAATTTTTTCAGGGGCTTCTTCACAGGGAAATGTGGTTTCTGGTACTGTTATTTTGGGCCCATATTTTATTACTGTACACCAGATGCTTGTGGGGCCCACTTCGGGAAATTTAGCCGATCGAAATTTTAAACTTGTTAGTTTTCAGTACTTTCATTATATCTCCGACCGGGAATGTCATTTGATCGGTAAACCACGTCTGATTGCTATAGTTCTTTCAGACGGGTTTGCGAACGTGACATTCACGTTGATGTTCTGTGTTATGCTGTAATGTTGCGGATTCGTCGTGGTGGATAGCAGGGTGCAATGATAGAGCTGTTTGAATTTATTTGTACATTTGATATTGCGGGGCGAGTGTCCAACATGTGGACTGCCGTCACTGCCTGTTTGTATATTATTCTTTTGGGGCACGACCAGGTTGCGGTCGATGTACCTGTTATACTATTTTTTATTTTTGTACTAGGTTTACCCCGCGGTGGGGTGTACGAATAGCCGGGTTCTGGAGGGCAACGGGTCCGTATCTCATGGCTTTAAGAGGCAAGGGGACCTCACTCTAAAATTGGCAGACTATTCGCCGCATTCGTAGGGGGTACAGGTTGACCCAAGGAGGGGTGCTCAATTTACCGGATTCCGTGAAGTGCCGGGTGTTCTATTCACTATGTTGTGGGGACCACCTCGCTTCAGGTTTTGGCGAGTAACTTGCCGCACCCATAGGGGTCTAGGTTTCATTGTACAGGCTATCCACACGACCAGGGGAACGTCGGGTTTCAGTAGCGGCTCTGTGAAACCCGGGGATCCCAGATTATCTGTATTGTTCTGTGATGCTTATTACTTTTCTGTAATGTTGCATTTTATCACGCCTGGAGCGATTATTGTGTATTAGTATATATACTATTAGATGTTGTATATGTTTTACACCCGCGCTAGTCCAGTCCCCGCTCTGTCGTTAGTTAAGTAACCTAACGAGTGATGACGGGACCCAGTGACGAATGCGGATGGCATATACGTACATTTTATTTTCGTTCTTTTCTGGTGTGATTGATTGATGGGACTGCGTTGATTCTTATCAATGCGAGATAAAACAACCCTATATTTGATGTTGTTGGAATAAATTTTAAAATTATTACAAAGACGTTTCCTTTTGTTTTGCGTAGCGGTATTCAGTTGGAATATCCTGCACCTCATTCCACGAGGAAAGAACCGAGATCCCTTCACCGGGAGTGACTTCTTTAACAAAAGGTTTTCGCTACTATATATTTTTATAAAGTTATCAGGTTCCTTCAACGAGATCAAGTTCATTACGTTAAAGGTTTTTCGCTAAAAACCAGCCGTAATCCTCCGTCGTTTCTTATGGATGGTCAGTAGTATTTGTAACAACCCTAATTTTTTATACACTTTTTCCTATACAATTTTTTTCAAAATATTTTTTTAAAAATCCACAAAGGGGTATTTAAGCCTGAGCACAAGATTTAGGTAATTATTTTTGTTTTTAATAACAAGCTACAAGAATGAAATAACTCCATTTTTAGTGTACAAGAAATTACTTTAAATTTAATGTATACTAGGAGTATTTATTCTTGCTGCTATCAGTTTAAGTAATTAAAAACCACAATAATTACAAGAAAGAGCTTGTAGCTCATTGGTAATACCTTGCACTACTGAACCAAGCCACCGGAGTTCAAATCCAATGCCCCACATTATTTTTGTATTTATTTTGTTTTAATTTTTTTTTTTGAAGTCAACGGTAAAAAGGCCATAACTCCCAAAATATGTACTGGACAACAAAAAGTAAAAATACCAAGTTGTTCCTCAGGAAAACCCCCGGCCATTTGACCCTTGACTCGGCCCGACTCGGCGCCGCCGGCCGGCGACTCGGCCGACTCGGTCCGGTTCCGCCGGCCGGACTTGGCCGGACGGCCGAGTCACCAACTGAGAAAAGTTAGCTCTTGACTTGTTCAACCCTCTTGCACACTTATTATACCTGGATCGGTTTTGATTTGGCCAATAAATCCCTTTTACTCCTAGGTTTAATGATTTTTAATGAATTTTTAATGTTTTTTATATTTTCTTTTAATATTTTTTAACCCTAATCCTAACCCTAGCCTAGCCCTATATAAAGACCCCTATACTCTACATTTTCCCTTCACAACTATAAGTCCACTCTCCCAAATTCTTGAGAACTCGGTACGAAGAGCGAGAAGCGAAGCGCTGCCGAAATCGACGACGGATTCCGGCGACCGGATCAGGACCTTCGCGACGTTTTCAACGAATCGACAACCATCACGACCTCTAGCTTCCTTAGCTTGTCCAAATCGTAAGTCCCACCTTCTTCTATCTCTCTTTTCTTTAAGATAAAAATACGACTTTTTGGAACCCGACGGAAATCGGACAAACCGATTTCCGATTCGGTTTTTCTATAAATTTCCACTTGTCACCTAATATATATTATCTACCCATATTCATGTTGACTATTAATCACCCATAAACCAATTTAATCAAACTTTTTCACATAAAATGATAAGTTCTTTGCAAAACCGTACTCTTTTCATAAAAATACCATGAAGTTCATTTTTCTTAGTTTAATTAATTCCCTCACTCCTAAATAGGTTTATCTTGATCACTAAACTTGTAAAATCCAATTTGAATGAAATTTCACACATAAAATGATAACGTTTTCGAATACCGTATTCTTGCGCTATAATACCTTTAAGTTTAACATAGCATGTTTTACCTTTAAACTTCACCAAAACTTAAAATAAGTCACGGGGTAATGACCTACCCCTACACACACTCAATATAACCCTAATTGATAAATATCAAAACACAGAATACGAAATTACAGGACTTTTCACTAAAATACCCTAATCTTTATTTAAAGCTTTAAGTTATAAACTTTTCTAGATAAAATCTTTTAATAAAATGAAAACACGATTGGTCATGGACATCGATCGTTTATCTAAACTGTCTTGTGGTGCCTAGGCAAGTGTGTCTAAGGCTAGTGGTTTTTAATTAGGCCCACGACTGTGGTTCCTTCCCACTTATCTGGCACTTACCTGGCCGCAATTGACGGTGAAGAGGCGATTTGAGGCTTCTAATGACTCATCGTTTAGACCTTAGAAATAGGTTAGTTGGTTTAGGAAAACCCTAATAACTAAAATACGGAAAACTGTACTCTTTTGCAAATAAATACCCCATATTTATAAAACCGTTTTCCTAAATGAAAAGTATTTGTTAAACCTAAGCAAAGCGCCGCTACAACCCACTTTTGGGGAACCTGTTAGGGATAGTACGGTTCATCGTGCACCCGCAGGCTAGTAGTGCGAGATTCAGACCTCCGCAAGGAGTATTCGTTCTCGAAAGGTTCAAAATACAATATTTAGGGAAAATGAGATTTTTCTAAATAAAATATTTATATAAAATTATTCATGTGTTAATATATATATAATTATCATTTAAACATCTATTTTATCATAATATAAGTTTCCACAGTTTTTCTAAAAAATTACAAGATTAAAAGTTATACTAAAATACCATGAATTTCAGATAAAACAATTAATACTTTTATTAGGATATATTCACTAGAATAAAACAAATAAAATTCACATTCATTATAACAATAATGATGATTATTAAATACTTGAGGTATATTTTGAAAAATATACAAAAGTAATTTTTACATAAAACCCCCTCATGTTTTACAAATTACTATAAGGCCCCTAGCTAATATTGAACATCAAATCATCTTCTTGTAGTCTGACTCGGGTTAGAGTCTGACTATTTCTGACTTGAATATGATTCAAGTCAATCTATATTCTTTTATATTCCAAAACACTTTGAATACATGAATCCATGAACCCAGTTAACAATATATTCTTTTTGACTGAATCAAACCATGGATATTCATCCATTATCCTGATATTCCATTTACCTGATTATATAGTTGCAACATGTTTACTGATATCATGGTTTTGGTCAGTCATCCAACTTACATAATCCAACACTACAATACTGTTAAAACACTACGGGGTTTAAGGGGTAGATTGGTACGGAAGGTGTTAAAGGTGGCACGAGGTGGTCAGATTAAGACACCTAACCTGAATCCTATTGCTGTTGTACCGTGGCATAACGGTTCCTTGTACTTTCCTTTTGCCCTGATCTCTAGCATATAGAGATCCCCCTCGTATACACTGGCATCCTTCTGTACCAAGCTACAAACAACAGCGTTACACAATGTTCCATAATATTAAACAATATAATACTTTAGAAAATACTGTTACTCTGTCATTCTCATTCTTCTATTCTTTGGGACTTACCGAGCGACCTGTTCGCTGACGACATTCTATCTCTTTCTTCTTTGAATGTGGTCAGGTGCGTTGGACCAAGCTGAGATTGAGCCCACCGGTGAAGATTTGGAGCAGTTCCAGGAAGACACAGAGCTCTAGATAATTGTACCTTGTTCTTTCCAGTTTATTTCATTTCCTGTTATGCCACTGTTTAGGCATTGCTTTTCATTCCAGTTGTATTTTCTTTTCCTGCATTGTAAAAAGAATGTTATTAATAAAAGTTGCTGTTATTTCTATATTATTCGTCTCTTGTGATTTACTTTATATTGCTTAGTTACGCTTAGCGTATATACTTCTGAGTATATACGTAGCGGGCCTCGTCGCGTCCACTTCGCCGTACACTGGGAAGCGGGGCGTGACAGGTTTTGTTGGTGGCCCATGCAGGTCAGAGCTGTATGAATCCCTGTCATGCAGTTCTGGTCTGCGTGAACAACCTAAGCAATATAACACATGAACCAGCAACTAAAACATTCTTTACAATTCATGTTCCTTGGATCTTGCAAATTTCTATTCCTTGAATCTTATCATGTGTTTGAATCTGTCCTAACCCAAATTCTTCTTCAGGGTTATGGATTCCCCGAACAACACCAGCACCAACGTTAACAACACCCCTTCAGCACTACCTCTCACACCAGCTGTTCCCACACCACCCACTGAGCAGACGATGTTATTTGATGCGATCCGTAGTCTTCTCGAGGGACAGCAACAACTTCTGAGCCGTCCTGATAACGATGCACCGGGAATAAAGCAATTCAGAGCTTTGCACCCAAAGCAATTCTCGGGTAAAGGAAGCCCTCTCAAAGCAGAAGAATGGGCACAAAGCATTGAAGACGATCTGGCAGCAGCTCAAGTGCCAGACCACGCTTGGGTCCGTGTAGCGAAGCTACAGCTCACGGATAATGCTCGCAATTAGTGGAAGGCGGAAGAAACCCGTCTAGCGCAGCCGATTGAATGGAAGACATTTCGCGAGAAGCTTGACGCGAAATATTTCCCTGTGACTGCCAGGTTCGCTATGGAGCAGCAGTTTATTCATCTACAGCAAGGATCAATGTGGGAGAAATCGGTAAATGAATACGATACTGAGTTCACTATGTTGAGCCAATTCGCGGCACACCTGATACCGACGGACGAGATCAGAGCCCGTCGTTTTCAGCATGGTTTGGACATAGAAATTAAGGCTGCTCTAGCCACAGGAAAATTTTTGACTCATGAGGAAGCCCTAGAAGCTGCTCGCAGCTATGAGGCAGTGATAAAAGAGAGGGGCAGACCTCAGTCTGCAGGAGTCAAGCACCCTGCCAACCAGATGGCAGGTGGAGCCTTTTCCAGGCCATCGTTTGAACCCAGGAGGACTGAAGAAATTTGCCATTACTGCCATAGAAAGGAACATTTGTTGAAGGACTGTAGGCGTGCAAAAGGCCTGTGTCTAATTTGTGGTGCATCCAACCACGGTATTGGAAACTGTCCTTACAACAGCAACTCATCTCACACACACACCAATCAACCGCAGCGGCCAACCATCCTGGCTCCTGCAACTCGTCTTGCACTACCTGCTCCATCACCTGCACAGCCTGCTCGCCAATTCCAACAGGCAATGAGGGACATGTCTAGAGGGCAGAGAAACAGGCCCCAAAGACAGAATGTACCTCCAGCTAGAGGGAATATACCACGGCGACAGACCTTCACATTAGAAGCCGTAGAAACCGAGACTGTAGGTCAAGGTAACACCGGTAAGCCTTTTTCACCCTTGTATCTCTTTGTTATTTATACACTATCTATACCACAACCACCAAACTTCTTTGCACTGTTACACTTTCCTTTTACAAATTTCGAGGACGAAATTTTTATAAGGAGGGTAGAATGTAACAACCCTAATTTTTTATACACTTTTTCCTATACAATTTTTTTCAAAATATTTTTTAAAAAATCCACAAAGGGGTATTTAAGCCTGAGCACAAGATTTAGGTAATTATTTTTGTTTTTAATTACAAGCTACAAGAATGAAATAACTCCATTTTTAGTGTACAAGAAATTACTTTAAATTTAATGTATACTAGGAGTATTTATTCTTGCTGCTATCAGTTTAAGTAATTAAAAACCACAATAATTACAAGAAAGAGCTTGTAGCTCATTGGTAATACCTTGCACTACTGAACCAAGCCACCGGAGTTCAAATCCCATGCCCCACATTATTTTTGTATTTATTTTGTTTTATTTTTTTTTGAAGTCAACGGTAAAAAGGCCATAACTCCCAAAATATGTACTGGACAACAAAAAGTAAAAATACCAAGTTGTTCCTCAGGAAAACCCCTGGCCATTTGACCCTTGACTCGGCCGGACTCGGCGCCGCCGACCGGCGACTCGGCCGACTCGGTCCGGCGCCGCCGGCCGGACTTGGCCGGACGGCCGAGTCACCAACTGAGAAAAGTTGGCTCTTGACTTGGTCAACCCTCTTGCACACTTATTATACCTGGATCGGTTTTCATTTGGCCAATAAATCCCTTTTACTCCTAGGTTTAATGATTTTTAATGAATTTTTAATGTTTTTTATATTTTCTTTTAATATTTTTTAACCCTAACCCTAACCCTAACCCTAGCCCAGCCCTATATAAAGACCCCTATACTCTACATTTTCCCTTCACAACTCTAAGTCCACTCTCCCAAATTCTTGAGAACTCGGTACGAAGAGCGAGAAGCGAAGCGCTGCCGAAATCGACGACGGATTCCGGCGACCGGATCAGGACCTTCGCGACGTTTTCAACGAATCGACAACCATCACGACCTCTAGCTTCCTTAGCTTGTCCAAATCGTAAGTCCCACCTTCTTCTATCTCTCTTTTCTTTAAGATAAAAATACGACTTTTTGGAACCCGACGGAAATCGGACAAACCGATTTCCGATTCGGTTTTTCTATAAATTTCCACTTGTCACCTAATACATATTATCTACCCATATTCATGTTGACTATTAATCACCCATAAACCAATTTAATCAAACTTTTTCACATAAAATGATAAGTTCTTTGCAAAACCGTACTCTTTTCATAAAAGTATCATGAAGTTCATTTTTCTTAGTTTAATTAATTCACTCACTCCTAAATAGGTTTATCTTGATCACTAAACTTGTAAAATCCAATTTGAATGAAATTTCACACATAAAATGATAACGTTTTCGAATACCGTATTCTTGCGCTATAATACCTTTAAGTTTAACATAGCATGTTTTACCTTTAAACTTCACCAAAACTTAAAATAAGTCACGGGGTAATGACCTACCCCTACACACACTCAATATAACCCTAATTGATAAATATCAAAACACAGAATACGAAATTACAGGACTTTTCACTAAAATACCCTAATCTTTATTTAAAGCTTTAAGTTGTAAACTTTTCTAGATAAAATCTTTTAATAAAATGAAAACACGATTGTTCATGGACATCGATCGTTTATCTAAACTGTCTTGCGATGCCTAGGCAAGTGTGTCTAAGGTTAGTGGTTTTTAATTAGGCCCACGACTGTGGTTCCTTCCCACTTACCTGGCACTTACCTGGCCGCAATTGACGGTGAAGAGGCGATTTGAGGCTTCTAATGACTCATCGTTTAGACCTTAGAAATAGGCTAGTTGGTTTAGGAAACCCTAATAACTAAAATACGGAAAACTGTACTCTTTTGCAAATAAATACCCCATATTTATAAAACCGTTTTCCCAAATGAAAAGTATTTGTTAAACCTAAGCAAAGCGCCGCTACAACCCACTTTTGGGGAACCTGTTAGGGATAGTACGGTTCATCGTGCACCCGCAGGCTAGTAGTGTGAGATTCAGACCTCCGCAAGGAGCATTCGGTCTCGAAAGGTTCAAAATACGATATTTGGGGAAAATGAGATTTTTCTAAATAAAATATTTATATAAAATTATTCATGTGTTAATATATATATAATTATCATTTAAACATCTATATTATCATAATATAAGCTTCCACAGTTTTTCTAAAAAATTACAAGATTAAAAGTTACACTAAAATACCATGAATTTTAGATAAAACAATTAATACTTTTATTAGGATATATTCACTAGAATAACACAAATAAAATTCACATTCATTATAACAATAATGAAGATTATTAAATACTTGAGGTGTATTTTGAAAAATATACAAAAGTAATTTTTACATAAAACCCCCTCAAGTTTTACAAATTACTATAAGGCCCCTAGCTAATATTGAACTTCAAATCATCTTCTTGTAGTCTGACTCGGGTTAGAGTCTGACTATTTCTGACTTGAATATGATTCAAGTCAATCTATATTCATTTATATTCCAACACACTTTGAATACATGAATCCATGAACCCAGTTAACAATATATTCTTTTTGACTGAATCAAACCATGGATATTCATCCATTATCCTGATATTCCATTTACCTGATTATACAGTTGCAACATGTTTACTGATATCATGGTTTTGGTCAGTCATCCAACTTACATAATCCAACACTACAATACTGTTAAAACACTACGGGGTTTAAGGGGTAGATTGGTACGGAAGGTGTTAAAGGTGGCACGAGGTGGTCAGATTAAGACACCTAACCTGAATCCTATTGCTGTTGTACCGTGGCATAACGGTTCCTTGTATTTTCCTTTTGCCCTGATCTCTAGCTTATAGAGATCCCCCTCGTATACACTGGCATACTTCTGTACCAAGCTACAAACAACAGCGTTACACAATGTTCCATAATATTAAACAATATAATACTTTAGAAAATACTTTTACTCTGTCATTCTCATTCTTCTATTCTTTGGGACTTACCGAGCGACCTGCTCGCTGACGACATTCTATCTCTTTCTTCTTTGAATGTCGTCAGGTGCGTTGGACCAAGCTGAGATTGAGCCCACCGGTGAAGATTTGGAGCAGTTCCAGGCAGACCCAGAGCTCTAGATAATTGTACCTTGTTCTTTCCAGTTTATTTCATTTCCTGTTATGCCACTGTTTAGGCATTGCTTTTCATTCCAGTTGTATTTTCTTTTCCTGCATTGTAAAAAGAATGTTATTAATAAAAGTTGCTGTTATTTCTGTATTATTCGTCTCTTGTGATTTACTTTATATTGCTTAGTTACGCTTAGCGTATATACTTCTGAGTATATACGTAGCGGGCCTCGTCGCGTCCACTTCGCCGTACACTGGGAAGCGGGGCGTGACAGTATTCAAGCTATGTTTGTTGGCATACGTCAAGAAATAGTGTTTGGTAGCTACTGGGTATTCATTTGTTGCATAGATAGATGCATTAGTTTAAGTCAGACGTACACCTTGTTGGCCTACGTCAAGGGCTTGTACGATGACTTAAGTTGATCAGGACAACGACGGGTGGAACTTGACATGTTGCTTATGATTTGTTGGCCTACGTCAAGGTCATAAGAGCATGGGATAAAAATTATATCGGGAGTTTCAAACATACAAGAAACTTGCCAGACTTGTGCATACCTTCTGGAGTGTGTTAACATGAGTGGCTTCTATCAAGTTATCGTGCGATGATAGTTGGATCCCGATTCTCACTGATGGGTTGGTTTACTCTTCGAGTGACCCCGACTAATTCTTCTTTCAGGTTTGGAGGAGAATTTGAGAAAACAGTGGGAGGTTTCCTAATTAGATAAATTGATAACCATTCTGATTTAGGCTAGAGTGCACGCAGAGTGTTTCTTTTCTCTCTCTCTTATGGCAGCGACTTTTGACCGACCCTAGACTATAACTCAGTGACCAAAGTTGACCGAATCTTCTTAAAATACAGGCTTTCGGATTGTCTATAGTTGCATAAGTCATTACCGCTCCTTCTTTTACCCTTTGTATTTCTCAGAACAACCCGTATTACTATGGACGTCCACTTCTATTGGATAGATCCATCGTATGGTTATATACGAACTCGAAGGGACTTTTTCGAGGATGGATCCAGGTTCAGGAGAAATAGAATTGGTTTATTCAGTTGTCTTTTATTATCGCTTTCTCTCAGGTTGCGAGGGCTCCTTGGTTTAGGAGAGTACACCTATTACGCTTATTGGATTGTTTTATTCCAAACCATAGGCAGGTGCCGAAAGGTAGGGAATGAAGAAAACCAATTAGCCTAAGCCAGGTATACAGAAGGTAATAAATAAAGACAAAAATAAAGGAATTAGAATGAGGGCAAAGTAAATTGCGGCTATTCATATTCACGACCAAACCACATATTTCATCGCCACTCCTACTTCACCTTTGATTTCTCCAGAACAGCCCGTATCACTACGAACATCCAATTCCATTGGATAAATCTATCGTATGGTTATATACGAACTTGAAGGATATTTTTTCGAGGATGGATTCCGGTTCAGGAGAAATAAGATTAAGGTTTATTCAGTTGTCTTTTATCGCCACCTACTCCCAAGTTGCGAGTACTCCTAGGATTAGGAGGGTACACCTATTATGCTTACTGGATAGTCTTCTTCCAAACCATAGGCTGGTGCCGAACGGTAGGGAAGGAAGAAAACCATTTAGCCTAATGATGGTGTACAGAAGGTAACGACTAAAGACAAATAAAGGGAATTGGAAAGATGGCAGGGAAATATACGGTTAAAGTCATGATATGGATTATGGAAGAGGCATTACTAAAGACTACCAGGATACCCCTACGAAACATTTTTATGTTTCATATTCACTGTGCATTATTAATAGAAAACTGATTTCCCGATTGGATACTTACTCCAAGGTATGTATTTACCAGGTTTCATTCTCACATCTGTATAGTTTTACAGATAATGAGTGGGAGTAAGTGAGTGGGAATTAGGTGATCATCCTCATTATATTGGAATTCGTTGTAATTGGTGATATTTGAGGAAATCACCTGGATACAATTTTCAACCTACGATGCACAGGTTTTGAGTTATTCAACTCAGGGGACTTATACAGAGTATTGTATATTGTCCAGTGTCCATTAGGACAAAGGGGTTGGTCCTCATACTCTGTTCTGTTTACTTATAACTTCTCTAGTTTTTAGACAAGTGTTTCGTAGAAATACAATGTCTAAGTTTTGAGAAGTTGTGGGTATAGGAATAAAGTAGAGAACCAAGTGTCACAAGTATCGGGATTCTTCAAAGAAATCGAAGATGTAGATTCTTGTGATTGGTATTCAATTGATAGTAATGGTTTTTGAGAAACTTGTTCCATTTTCAGGTTACTCATAATTGGATGGATTCCTAAGTTGAGTAATACTGATCAGCCTCTCTCTATTAGGTTATTATGCACTGGAGACAGCTGCATAATTTGAATCTGATTCCAATTAAATAAGTGCCAAAGTTTCTATATTGGATATAGAACGATTCATATCTTAACGATGTTAAGGTAAGGGGAGTTGTCCAGCCTATGCTTAAAACCAGACACTGGATAACTCAAGGCACGTTTCTGTAATGGCAGTTTGCGAGTTGACCCTAGCTTCGACGAGGATTGATTTTCTACCATCCGGAAGATCAATAGTGATATTGTTCTTCACTCGCCACAGTTTTATTAAAAAGGATTTTTTCAGAAAAACAGAAGTGGGAGTATGGTAGAACTGGAAGTGATTCCAGAACCACAAACGATTACGGAAAGTTTAATAGGACCAATATATTCAATCAGGTTTGACATTCCAATATCCACTCTGCAGATATGGTGGGTAACCTCAGACACCCGAGAGGTACTCCGGTAGCCTCAAGGACGGTGACAGGGAGGTTCTTGTTTACTCAAAATTGACACTACTGTTGTTCCAGACTATGAGACCCGGCAGGAGGAAATGTATAGCGTCGTTCTAAACTAGTTTTAGAAGTACACGTATATATTATTCTGCCAGAGGGTTGTCATAGTCAGTAGGAGCAGCGAAAGCATAGTGGGCAAGAAGCTAGTGTCTATTTATAGACTTGACTAGATAGAGCGGAAATAGATAAATTTGATTTTTGATGTGACGGTCATAAGTTTGACTTCATCAGAATAAGGGATGGATCTGTTAAGAAGGTAGTAGGGTGTGATGTCCTGGTATTTGGATGACATACACAGAGTAGGAAGTAAAATTCCTATACTACGATCGGTTGTACCATGGTCGTCACACAGTTATTTCTCCACAAAGGATATGGATATAATATCTGACATTCTGGTTACTAGATCTATAGTTTTAAATCTAGATTTAGGTAGTTTCCCTATATGGGTACTTTAACAGTATTCTAATAGTATTTTAGAATAAATGACTCCTGGCATGGTGGTGAACCTGCAAGTGATGGAGTCACCCTCTCTAAAGGTGTCTTACAGACTAAAGGGGAGAGGGATGTGCATGATTGGCAGATCACTTGCTTAGGCAATTGAGTCAATCGTGAGATGTCAAGTACCACACCAGATGTTGTTATTGCACAAGATGCGATAAGTTTATATTAATCCAATCCTGGAGAAACATTAGGAAGCATTTTTAGAACATAAGTGAATGTTGTACGGATTTGATGGCGGCGGCCTCCTTCGGGAGACGGTTATCATCCCAGGCTTCAAAGGTGACAAAGATGACAGAGTGATTGTCAGAGTTATAGTTTTTCCTCAGACGAGGGACAGTATTATGGACAGATGGTCCAAAAGGAGACTGTGGGAGGCATAGTGCGCTACACTGATTAGTTTCAGTGATCGGTACAGTCTAAGAAGTTTGGATTTGGGGTTCATTTATGAACTAGGTCCCATCAGATATCCAGACATATTCTAAGACAAGTATTACTCGATTTAGGAGATGGTTTTCTCCGCGAACTTGAGATTAAGAGAGACATAGAAAGAAACTTCAAGGCGGATCCACTCACTAAGGTTATTTCTCAAATACAATAGTTTTGCTAACGAGCTTTGTGAAACTGATTAGTAGAGGAGTTGGATGTTCGGTATCACACGAGCTGTGAAAACGCAACATCGCAATAATTAGCCTTAAGTGCAAGTGGGAGATTGTTGGATATAGTGCCCTCTAAGTCAATTATTGGATCGCAGGTACGTGATTGCAATGATTGAGGGGGGACCTATACCGATAAAACAGTCTGACTCGAGATGATAGTATGCTATCTGGTTTGTCTTTATCATTATGATAAAGCCCATAGGATTCTTGTTTGACTACCAGCAGTATGATGGCGATCATATATGTGGGAGCTGGGGTCTATAAGCACATCCTTAAAGTGTACTTAGTCGTGGGAGTTTCGAGACAGGGCATCGATACTCCAGAGTAGACTAGTGTATACAGTCGAGACCCCGATGAGGGGCGGTGGCCGGTCTCACAAGCCACTGGTGTCAGTTGGATCACCTAAGATGTATACAGGTGCTCATTAGGTTATGAGTACACCGGACAGGACTCACCGGGAACATGCTAGTTGGTATTATACATATCGTCTGATAGCAATTCCCTAGTGACATGTGTACATCTTAGTTCATCGACCTGAGGTCGTCATTTGTCTCGTGTGAGTTCCCACTGTGCTTAGATTACTACCCTACCACGCTCAAAGGAGTTGTGCAAACAGGTTTTAGTTGGGTACAGTCCCGAGCCACATTGGAGGCAAGTGAGCGGATCTTCGGGGATTCGTCTCTCCCGGTATTGGGAGTGAGATCGCGCTGTGTTTAGGAGAGCCATTACACGAAATCCCTGGCCAGGGTAATCGGGATATACTGGTAGGTATACCATTAGTATCTCAGGGTGTTCTGGGCTGCTCTCTGACACGACTTATGCAGCTATTTGGGGTCTGACGTTTACTAGCCCCCTAGGCCTAATATGCGATACTCATAGACGAATGTTCTGGATTGTACAGATATTGTCACTGTCAGGCTCAGTAGGGTTTATAGATGAGTTCGCTCGTCAGCTTCCCTTCCAATCAATACATAGGCAAAACGTTACGTACAGCTAGTACCTATGACGTGCTAGTGGTTATACCCGGTGCCAGTGTACTGATGAGTCATTAGAGTCCCCCACAGACACTTTTCCAAGTTCGGACGAAACGTTGTAGAGGCCGCATGAATTTATGGCAGGGTTCGGAAAATGCACGTGCGTTTTCGCACGTGTCAGTTTTTGGGCAGATAATACTGGTAGGCTTTGGTTTAAGCCGGAACCCAGTATTATACTGTGTAGCTATAATATCTTTGTCTCAGTTGCATTTGTATTCGGTCGTAATACAAATGCGGGTATGTTTATACCGATACGGGGTTTTCCTGAAATTCGTTTCGGGATGATTTTTGGAAGTTTCCAGTTTCCAGTTTTCTATCAGCCGTATTTTGACATTCGGTTAAATACGGATTTATCTTTTTTTGATGAGGTGAGTCAGTGTTCTAGAAGGTTCTACAGAGGGTGATTAGGCTTGTGACTCACTTGTTCATTAATGGTGCATTTATTGCGTTCATACTTTGTGTTCACACTTTGTGTTCACACTAGATATTTTCCTTACACTCACTCTCCTTGCTCCTACACTCACTCTCCCTCTTCTTTATATATATGGCCGGCCCCTCTTGTGAGGAGATAAGGGTTTTTCTTTTGCTTGAGAGAAAAAGATTATGATAGTTTAGGGTATGGAAATTTCATATAGTTCAATTTCCATTCACCCGATTCCAATTGGCAACTTCTATTAACCGTTCGTCCATAGCCTTGGACGTAACGAGACAAAGTATTCTACTCATTCTCTACTTCATCTTTCTCGTCTCTTTTAGCAAACTTGACGATCGAGTTGCCTCGGTTCAGAGGCGGGAGCCCGTTTAAAGATCTGTCGACGTGGTGCCACCTGGACGATGAGACCGGAGATCGAGCAAGTTCGGATCAGTTGCAACATAGCGTGGGATGATGGTTGAAGACCGAAGGACTCGGATCATTCGGTATAACAATTCTACCCTCTTTACAATTTGTTAGTTTAGCTTTAATGGACGATCCGGGATAAAGTACGCGATAGCGCCAGTCATAAAAGTTTTGTTCCGCATATCGGCATCTGTTAGACGGCCGGGGCGCTGCCGCGGACTTACAGATCTTAGTCTAAAATTAGACCAACGTATCCTTAACAAACGTTTAAGTTGATCTTAGTCTCAAATGAGACTAACGCATCCTTAAAGCCCCCCCTCAAACCCAAATCTAAGAAAGAATACGGATTCGAACTAGTCCACGCCCTACGGGCGACAACATAACTTAGTCTCCGTATACAATCCACGGGCAACCAAACACAAAACAAACACCTACGACACGAAGTGACCATATAGAGAAGGAGAAAGTTGTTACCGCGATGCGGTAGCGTAATTAACTGCAGGGGCTTGCGCCTGCAGGGAAGAGCGTCCCCCCAATCAAAAAACCCCCTTAGATGAGGGGG
Organism: Agapanthus africanus; assembly: GCA_030015575.1. Classification (NCBI taxonomy): domain Eukaryota; kingdom Viridiplantae; phylum Streptophyta; class Magnoliopsida; order Asparagales; family Amaryllidaceae; genus Agapanthus; species Agapanthus africanus. The sequence continues at coordinate 237,490,791 of JASDDO010000029.1, read as the reverse complement.
AATCTGACGAAGTCTGCTACATCGGCCACATCCGTTTAAACCTTCGATACATGGTGCCATAAATCAACTTGGTATCGTCGGAGAGATGGAAGGATAGCACCAATTAGCATCTGCCCCGAATCTCAAGCAAGACAGTCCGTCTTGCGCGTCTTTCGGAGGGGAACAACTGCTTTTCTAAATAGTGATTTAGGAGAGCATCTATAAGTACACAGCCAGAGGGCTTCGTATACAGTGGGAGCAGTGGAAACGTGTGCAAATTGCTTTATGAGTTAAAGCAGGCATCACGGAGTTGGAATATCTATTTTGATGTGGTAGTCAAAGAGTTTGACTTTATCAAAATGGTAGATCAACCTTGTATATATTAAAAGGTGGTAGGGAGTATGGTGATGATCCTCATATTGTACGTAGATGACATACTCTTGATAGGAAAGAAGTTTCATATGCTACACTCAATCAATCTCCTCTTTTCACAAGGATTCTCCATATAGGATCAAGGTGATACCTCCTAAATCCTGGTTTATAGATCTATGAGATAGATCTAAGTGGATGTTAGGATTCTCACTAGGTGTAGTGAGATGGTATCAATCGATCCTGGGGAGAATTACTAGATAGCTTCCAAGGTGGTAAGGTCGACTCAATGTCAGTCACAGGCATTGTCTTTAAACTTAGTGGAGGGACGGTATGTTGGAAAAGTTCCAAGCTAGATACCGTGGCAAACTAGACGATAAAGGCTGGATACATTGCTACCAAGGATGCTACCAAAGAGGTAGTCTGGATGTATATTAGTTCATGAGATGAACTTCGTTCGTACCATTGTGTGACAATGGAGTTGTGGCTTATGCCTAGGAACCCCCGTCCCATCAGTGATCCAGACATATTGTTAGGCAGTATCACCTGATCATGGAGATGGTTGATCTCCAGGCAGATCGAGGATAGGAGAGTAGACACAGAGGACAACATCGTGAATCCACTCACAAAAGCCTATTTCCCAGTAGAGACTTTTATGGGATGGTTGAGTATGAGATATTTCAACCGCTGCTGATTATTGGGTATGAGATACTACAACAAATGGCCCTAGTGCAAGTGGGAGACTGTTAGTTATATGTATGCCGTAGAGGCTATTACTGTACATACGATGTATATTGTAGTGGATGCTTGGACATATATAGAGAAGCCTTTCTTGCTCGACCTGATAGTATACTATCTGGTTGCTCTTTATCTTAACATGTACTCTGATTGTCTCTATGTTACATGTTGATAAAGCCCTTAGGATGAGTACTTGACTACCAGGACTATGATGCAGATCATACCAGTGGGGACAGAGTAGTCGCTAAGTACATCCTTCAAATGTTCCTAGTCGTGGATGTATCGAGACAGGGCATCGATATACCAGAGTAGACTAGCGTATAGCTTCTCGAACCATATAGATGGGCGATGGATGATCCCATATCCATTAGTGTTTGACATCAGAGACAGTCTACGGGTGCTCAGTGAAGACTGGGTACACTGGACGGACTCGTCGAGAACTCCCAGATGGTATTATACCTAACGTCAGATGGTAGTTCTCTGGTGACACTGGTACAGGTTAGTCTGTAGACCCGAGATCGTCATAGAGTCTTATGTGATTCCCATTGTGCTTTGATTTCCACCTTACCGCATTCAAGAGAACGTGCAAAATGGTGGCTTTTGGGAACAGTCCTGAGTCACATGGAGGCAATGAGCGATAGGAAGGGTTTCGTCTCTCCCGGTATTGGGAGTTGATGTTGTGATGTGCTCGATTGGCTATAACAGGAAGTCCTTGGCCAAGGATGCTTCAGTTATATACTGGTAAGTGTTATCAGTAGTTTCTCGACCCGTTATGAGCCTCATATCGGCATGACTTCTCGAGTTACTGGGGTCTGACGTTTCCCACCCCTAGACGAGATATGCGACATATCAGACGAAGAGACCAGAGTGTACGGTAATGTTACTGATTGGATTCGCGGGAATGTTAGCAGGCTTTGTAGGGTTCCTAGGCACGCTAATGAAGTCTCACAAGGCATCAACCATGCCAATTTAAAATTTTACAAGTGCCGAGAAACCCAAATACGGAATCGTCGACTAGAGTATAGGCGACAAATAGAAACTAGTTAACAACTTAACTAAAAGTGAGAAGCTACAACCTTTGTAGATCCTGTTCTCCACTTCCTTAGCTCCACGTAGACGTCCTCTCGCTGTCCAAGTCGGATCTCGGACTCTAGCATCGGCTTCATCGGAGAAATAAGCGGACTAGTCGTCGGCTACGATGCCGAAGATGATCTACGTCGAGGTTACACAAGATCAAGCTCCAACTTCACCAAGTTGTGAAACTTGTGAAGAAAACACCCTATACTAGTTGGCAAGAGGTAGAGGGTGAAGAAATAGGAGGTGGGTTCACTTTAGAATTGGATTTCTCACTCTTTTTACCAAGATGCCATTAATGGTGGCAAGTTTTTCTCTTTGAAGAAGAAGAAGATGAAGTTAGAATATGATAAGTGTTTTAGAATAATTGAGAAAGAATTGATTCTTATCATATTATCAACCTTAGTTAAGTGTAGAGAATGAACTAGGGTTAGTTCAAATGGTTAGGATTAAGCATGAGACAAGAATGGTGACTTAGTCAAAGCTTCATGAATCTTCAACTAGCAAACAAACAAAGCCACCATTCATGTTTATCTTTCAAAAATGAATAAACATTTAAATAAATGAATAAGCAAAACCCTAATCATCAACTTAACCATGGTTTAATTCTTTACACTTAACCAAATAAGCATGTATCATCAAACATGATACAATCATGTGCACAAAAGTATATCACATATACAACTTGCACATCAAGTGAGAAAATACATTTAAAGTGAACCAATACTAGTTAATGCAAAGTAATATATCAAATATATAATTATACATTAAATCATTAAATCAATACTTGATTTAACGATCCGGTCATATCGCATATAACCGACTAGTATCCTATGTATCGGCTTATCGAATCAATCCTTGATTCGATATCTAGGTTATATCGCATATAACCAATCGATAAATTTATCGCGAGAATGGAATACGGTATCACATACACGCATTATTCTCGGTCCTGCACATATCTCATATGCGCTCCTATTTCGTTTCGCTTGAGCCAGGAAACCTCTGTGTAGGACTCTAAAGACTCGTCAATACGCCGGCAGCAGATGATGATCATATCAAGCACCCACAAGCCGCAAGCGGTCTACTAAATGTAACGGCCACCCGGGTATTGAGCGATCAGAAGATCGACGAGCAAGCCCGCTCATACTCCTGTGAATCCAACCAGTAGCACTTACCGTACAGTCTGGTCTGTTCGTCTGATATGTCGCATATCATGTCTAGGGGTGGTAAACGTCAGACTTCAGTAACCGATAAGTCGTGCCGATGTGAGGCTCATAACGGGTCGAGAAACTACTGGTAACACTTACCAGCAAATCTCTGATCAGCCCTGGCCAGGGACTTCCCTGTTACGGCCAATCGAGCACAGCGCAACATCAACCCCCAATACCGGGAGAGACGAAACCCCTCCTATCGCTCATTGCCTCCATGTGACTCGGGACTGTACCTAAAAACCACCGTTTTGCACGCCCTCATGGACATGGTAAGGTGGAGATCAAAGCACAGTGGGAATCACACAAGACTCTATGACGATCTCGGGTCTACAGACTAACCTGCACAAGTGTCACCTGAGAACTGCCATCTGACGTGAGGTATAATACCATCTGGGAGTTCTCGGCGAGTCCGTCCAGTGTACCCAGTCTCCACTGAGCACCCGTATACCATCTCTGATGTCAAACACCCGTATACCATCGCCCATCTCATGGGTCGAGAGGCGTATACGCTAGTCTACACTGGTATATCGATGCCCCATCTCGATACACCCACGATTAGGGACCTTGAAGGATGTACCTATAGACTACCATGTCCCCAGTAGAATGATCTGCATCATAGTCCAGGTAGTCAAGTACACATCCTAAGGGCTTTACCAACATGTAACTATAAGACAGTTTAAAGAGACTAGTGTACATGTTAAGATAAAGAGCAACCAGATAGAATACTATCATATCGAGCAAGAAAGTCATCTCTATATATATGTCCAAGCATCCAATATAATATACATCATCTGTACAATACTGGCCTCTAGGGCATACATACAACTAACAATCACCCACTTGCACTAGGGCCAGCTGCTGTAGTATCGCATACCGAGCATCCCAAAGAGTCTTTCAAACTGTATCTGGGGAATGGCCTTCGTGAGTGGATCCGCCGTGTTGTTCTTCGTGTCAACCCTCCTGACCTCGATCTCCCGGCGATCAACTATCTCCCGGATCAGGTGATACCGCCTCAGAATATGCCTAGATCGCTGATGGGACCTGGGTTCCTTGGCCAAAGCCACCGCTCCATTGTTATCGCAATACAAAGGTATTGGATGCTCAATGGATAGAACCACTCCAAGTTCAGTAATGAACTTCTTGATCCAGACAGCCTCTTTAGCAGCATCGTTGGCAGCGATGTATTCAGCCTCCATCGTCGAGTCTGCCACGGTTTCCTGCTTGGAACTCTTCCAGCTAACCGCCCCTCCGTAAAGGGTAAAGACAAATCCCGACTGCGACTTAGAGTCGTCCTTATCACTCTGGAAGCTCGAATCGGTAAAGGACTCCACTTGGAGTTCTCCGTTACCATACACCAAGAGCATCTCTTTAGTCCTTCTCAAGTACTTGAGAATGCTCTTCACAGCTGTCCAGTGACTCTCTCCAAGATCAGCTTGATACTTGCTCACTACACTTAGTGAGTATGCTACATCGGGTCTGGTACATAGCATCGCGTACATGATAGAGCCTACAGCCGAAGCATAGGGTATCCCTTGCATGCGAGCTCTCTCCAAATCAGTCTTGGGAGACATCTCTTTGGAGAGAGTGACTCCAGAGATCGTGGGCAAGTTCCCATGCTTGGATTCTTCCATACTAAACCTCTTTAGTATGGTGTCAATGTACCTGGATTGGGACAATCCCAATATCCGTTTGGATCTATCTCTATAGATCCTAATTCCCAATATGCAGGAGGCATCACCAAGATCTTTCATTGAGAATCTTTGTGATAAGAAGAGCTTGACCGATTGCAGCATAGGAATATCATTTCCTATCAAGAGTATGTCGTCCACGTACAATACGAGGAAGACAACCTTACTCTCTGCCACCTTCTTGTAGATACAAGGTTCATCTGGATTTTTGACGAAATCAAACTCTTTGATAACGACGTCAAAGCAGATGTTCCAACTCCGCGATGCTTGCTTTAATCCATAAATGGATTTAAGCAGCTTGCACACCTTTCTGCTGCTCCCACTGTCTACGAAGCCCTCTGGCTGAGTCATGTACACGCACTCTTCTAAATCACCATTTAGAAAGGCGGTCTTAACATCCATTTGCCAGATTTCGTAGTCATGATATGCAGCGATGGCAAGCATGATCCGGATGGATTTAAGCATAGCTATTGGAGAAAAGGTTTCGTCATAGTCCACACCTGGTCTTTGACGAAAACCCTTTGCAACAAGTCTATCTTTGAAAGTCTCCACTTTCCCATCTACACCATGTTTCTTCTTGAAGATCCACTTGCTCCCAATGGGTTTTACCCCTTCAGGAGCAACTTCCAAAGTCCATACTTTGTTGGTGTACATGGATTCCATCTCGGACCGCATAGCATCCAGCCATTTCACTGAGTCCCTACTCGTGATGGCTTGCTCGAAGCTAGTTGGGTCATCATCCTCCATGATGCAATCCTAGCTCCCACCATCCATGAGAAAACCGTAGTATCTCTCAGGTGGGCGAGGAACCCTACTAGATCGGCGGAGAGGCTGAGGTTCGTCGGGGGCTACTGAATGCTCTGGTTCCACTAAATCTTCTGTTGTGTTTTGTTCAGCTGGAACCTCTTCCAGTTCTACCTCAGAGCCACTAATTTCTTTTGCAAGAAATTCCTTTTCTAAAAAGGTGGCATGTTGAGCAACAAATACTCTTTGTTCCTCACTGTGGTAGAAGATATACCCTCGCGAATGTTTGGGATATCCAACAAATTTACACAAAACAGATCTTGCCTCGAGTTTGTCCGGTTTTTGTCTTTTAACATAGGCCGGGCAACCCCATATCTTTATAAAATTAAGATATGGTCTCTTCCCTTCCCATATCACATATGGTGTGGTAGGCACAGATTTGGTGGGAACCCTGTTCAGTAGGTATGCTGCTGTTTCCAGTGCATATCCCCAGAAGGAAATAGGTAACTCAGCTACACTCATCATAGAGCGCACCATATCTAATAGGGTGCGGTTCCTCCGTTCTGATACACCGTTGTGCTGTGGTGTATATGGAGGAGTTAGCTGAGAGAGAATCCCATTCTCTTTTAGGAAGTCCAGGAATTCAATGCCCAAGTATTCTCCTCCTCGATCAGATCGTATGATTTTAATACTTTTTCTGGTTTAGTTCTCAACTTCTTGTTTATATTCTCTAAATTTCTCAAAAGCTTCTGATTTGTGTTTCATCAGGAACACATACCCGAACCTAGAGAGATTGTCAGTGAATGTAATGAAGTACGAAGAACCATCCCTGGCATGTGTAGACATGGGACCGCATACATCACTATGTATAAGTCCCAAGAGTTCGGTAACTCTTTCTCCGTGTCCCGTAAACGGAGTTTTGGTCATCTTGCCTTTGAAACATGACTGGCAAGTGTCATAAGATGAAAATTCAAACGGATTTAAATATCCATCCTTATACAACTTAGCCAGTCGTGTCGCATTGATGTGACCGAGTCTACAATGCCACAAGAAGGATTCGTTCAGTTCTGAACTCTTCCTCTTGTGTGTGTTTGTTATGCTCAGAACTGTTGATTGATTTAGAACATAAATGCCATTGCACAACGTGCCTGATCCAACCAACTTTTGGTTACGGAAAATGTTCATAACATTGTCCTGTAATACAAAATTATATCCCTCTTTACTCAATAAAGAAACCGATATAATGTTGCATATCAGGTTCGGCATGTAATAGCATTCGTTCAGAACCAATGTATTACCAGTCGGTAATACAAGGTGATATTCCCCGACAGTCTTAGCTGCAACAATTGCACCATTTCCAACTCTAATGTCTTTATTACCTTCTCCAAGTTCTCTACCTTTCCTGAGCCCATGTAACTGATTATATATATGGGATCCTAACCCGGTATCTAATACCCAGGACGTGGAGCAAATGGAGAAACAGTTCTCTGTAACGAACACACCCGAAGAAAATGCATCATCATGTACTTTCTTCATTCGGGTGGCATGGGAATCCTGGTATTCCCCTATATCCTGTTCAGTCCTATAACTCTTATAAGAAAGAACGGAACCAATGTTCCCCAGCACAGTATAACATGCGGGTTCGGTCAATACATCCATATTATTATCTTGATTAGGGCATGACATGGTCGCTACCTGGAGAGAGAGAGAAGAAAACAGTTTAGTGTATGCTCGTGCAAGATCAGATTGGTTATTATCTTATCTAATCAGGATGGCTCCCACTGGTTTTTATCAAATCTTCCTTCAAACCCTAAAAGGAAAGACTAGCCGGGATTAATTATACACTACAAGTTTGCCAATCTTTCAGCCAGGCCAGTGTCGGTACTTTGAGGGAGGTCCCCCGTGCTTTCGCACGAACCTAATTAATGTAAACCTCGTTTTCCCAGAGGCGTAACCTCGTTAACACCTTTCTAGACACCTACTTGATCGGCTAATTGTAATGTGTAAAACTCTCCCAGGAGTAACTCTTACTCGCAGTGGGTATCGGGATCCAACTATCTCATAGAAGGTATGCAATCTCATTGCAAATTTCAGCACTTGAAATTCCCGATAATATTTTGCCCCAAGCATCCTATGACCTTGACGGAGGTCAACAAACCACAGGGTGCAAGTCAAGTTCAACCCGTCATTTCTTGATTGAATCAAACCCACCCGCACGACCCTTGACGGAAGTCAACAAGGTCGTACGACTACCCTAATCTAATCTGCATCACATGCATAAGCAGATAAATACTAGTTAGCTACCGCACACTACGCCTTGACGTAGGTCAACAAACGTAGCACGAATACTAAGTAGGATTTATCTGAAATGACGAAGGGCTACGTCAGGTTTTTCTGAAAACCATGAGCGTAATGAACTTGATATCGTTGTAGAATCGAGTAAAGTTATGAAATGGAGTGATTTTGAGGCTTTTCTAGTTTTGCTAAAGGAGTCACTCCCGGTGAAGGGATCGTCGGTCCTTTCCTCGTCGAATGAGGTGCGGGATATATCATATATATCACTGTGCAAAGCAAAAACTCTTAAAAGCAATCAAAAAACAAACCGAGTGTGTAGCATCTGCCAGTTATTGCTAAAGGAGTCACTCCCGGTGAAGGGATCTCGGTCCTTTCCTCGTCGAATGAGGTGCAGGATATATCATATATATCGCTATGCAAAACAAAACTGTAGCTATCCTTTTTATTTAAAATTTGATTCTACAACATCTTTTAGGTTTCTTTTGTTTCATTAATCACATTAATGAAGTCCCATCATTTAAGTCACCTAAACATCACAGATAAATACGACGTACACTTATGCCATCCGCATTCGCCACGATGTCCCCTCGTGCACCGTTAGGTTAGGTAACTAACGACAGAGCAGGGCAGGGCTAGTGCGGGTGCAAAACATAAGTAACGTCTATATAATATATCAAATATACTATATACTGTATCCATCAGAACATACCAAATGATCACATCACAGATATCGCAGCAGAAAATATCATATGAAATATTGGATATAATAGGACGTCCGTGTTTTCAATACGAGCCAGTATAAAACACGGATTCCACGGTTGTGATGAATAGCCAATCCCACACCCCTAGACCCCTACGAGAGCGGCAAGCAACCCTACCAATTCTAGGGTTAGGAGACCCGGACTCGACTCCTCGAGATGGTCTCCCACTGGACCCTAGAACCCGGTTACTTGTGCTCCCCTCCTTGGGTATATCCTAATGCGAAAAAGTAAATAATATACATCAACGGTGACATCTTCCGCTACCTGGAAGTGTCCCAATAAAAGAATATTACATACAAGTTTTTACATGAATGAAAATGAAAAACACTCATCTCACATAAAAACCCCCGGCTATTCGAACACGACGATCCAATATAACATATCCAGCAACATATAACATCACATGTCATCAACGTAAGTAAGTATGCATACCCCAATTGTCGTTGACGTATAGCAACGAAACCGGCGATATCAACATACTACACTTACGGTCACAGAAAAGAAAGTGTAAAACTACAACAGTTGGAATCCGCAACCTCTTTAGACATCGCATGCCTAATCAAATGAAATACTTAGACATCACATGCCTAACAATTATAAACCCCGCATTTTAGTCTCATCATCGAAAACTCTTTTCAATATCAAGTGAAACTAAACCGCTAGATTTATAACATTCATTCAGTTATCTCATAACTGTTTGTGAATTCCAATTATTATATCCCATTCCGGATAAATAGAAAATATTAAACTTTCCGATCAAACATTCGAACACCCAAGTTTTCCCGAAACCGTTCAACACATGAAATAGGTTCAAAGACATTCACTTCATGTCTCGGTACCAACGGTCCAGCCGTAGAAGGGTCAAGCCAACGCCTCACATGTGGCATGCTGTACTGCCCGAAACCCGAAGGTTCAAAGGGCAGTTCAAGACGGTCACATAATCGAGTTAAAGTTTGTTGTCTTCTAGAGGGACCATCGCGTTACTTGCACTACTCAGAACGTCCTTAAACCACAGAAAAATCCAACACTTGGAAATTTTCCTGCAGGGGAAAGATTGGGTATTTACATCCGGTCGAACTTTTTAATATATTCTAAAATTATCCGGAAAAACACATAGACAAAGCTTGATAATCCGATCGAATCTACGATTCCCAATGCAACCCCAGAACACTCAACTATTGAGTCAAATTAAAAATTCCCATAAAACTCAGCATCATTAAATAGGAATTACTGTGCAAAGTTTTGAGGCAAATCCTATCAAGTGGCCGCGGAACCGCCGTCGAAGGCAGGCTTCTGCCGTGGTTCCGCCGCTCTATAGAGGCTTCATGAGGTAAATTTTGCACCGTAATTCTTAGAATTCCCTGCTGAATTTTTTAAGCATTTTTAATCCGGAAAAAACCCAGTTTTTAGAAAAAGTCCAGAGAGCGTGAAAAAAATAGGGTTTCGGGTTCGATCGGGTTTCAAACATCGTCTAAGCATCGCCTAAGGCTCTAGCTAGGCTCTGATACCACTGTAGGGTTCCTAGGCACGCTAATGAAGTCTCACAAGGCATCAACCATGCCAATTTAAAATTTTACAAGTGCCGAGAAACCCTAATACGGAATCGTCGACTAGAGTATAGGCGACAAAGAGAAACTAGTTAACAACTTAACTAAAAGTGAGAAGCTACAACCTTTGTAGATCCGGTTCTCCACTTCCTTAGCTCCACGTAGACGTCCTCTCGCTGTCCAAGTCGGATCTCGGACTCTAGCATCGGCTTCATCGGAGAAATGAGCGGACTAGTCGTCGGCTACGATGCCGAAGATGATCTACGTCGAGGTTACACAAGATCAAGCTCCAACTTCACCAAGTTGTGAAACTTGTGAAGAAAACACCCTATACTACTTGGCAAGAGGTAGAGGGTGAAGAAATAGGAGGTGGGTTCACTTTAGAATTGGATTTCTCACTCTTTTTACCAAGATGCCATTAATGGTGGCAAGTTTTTCTCTTTGAAGAAGAAGAAGAAGATGAAGTTAGAATATGATAAGTGTTTTAGAATAATTGAGAAAGAATTGATTCTTATCATATTCTCAACCTTAGTTAAGTGTAGAGAATGAACTAGGGTTAGTTCAAATGGTTAGGGTTAAGCATGAGACAAGAATGGTGACTTAGTCAAAGCTTCATGAATCTTCAACCAGCAAACAAACAAAGCCACCATTCATGTTTATCTTTCAAAAATGAATAAACATTTAAATAAATGAATAAGCAAAACCCTAATCATCAACTTAACCATGGTTTAATTCTTTACACTTAACCAAATAAGCATGTATCATCAAACATGATACAATCATGTGCACAAAAGTATATCACATATACAACTTGCACATCAAGTGAGAAAATCCATTTAAAGTGAACCAATACTAGTTAATGCAAAGTAATATATCAAATATATAATTATACATTAAATCATTAAATCAACACTTGATTTAACGATCCGGTCATATCGCATATAACCGACTAGTATCCTATGTATCGGCTTATCGAATCAATCCTTGATTCGATATCTAGGTTATATCGCATATAACCAATCGATACATTTATCGCGAGAATGGAATACGGTATCACATACACGCATTATTCTCGGTCCTGCACATATCTCATATGCGCTCCTATTTCGTTTCGCTTGAGCCAGGAAACTCTGTGTAGGACTCTGAAGACTCGTCAATACGCCGGCAGCAGATGATGATCATATCAAGCACCCACAAGCCGCAAGCGGTCTGCTAAACGTAACGGCCACCCGGGTATTGAGCGATCAGAAGATCGACGAGCAAGCCCGCTCATACTCCTGTGAATCCAACCAGTAGCACTTACCGTACAGTCCGGTCTGTTCGTCTGATATGTCGCATATCAAGTCTTGGGGTGGTAAACGTCAGACCCCAGTAACCGATAAGTCGTGCCGATGTGAGGCTCATAACGGGTCGAGAAACTACTGGTAACACTTACCAGCAAATCTCTGATCAGCCCTGGCCAGGGACTTCCCTGTTACGGCCAATCGAGCACAGCGCAACATCAACCCCCAATACCAGGAGAGACGAAACCCCTCCTATCGCTCATTGCCTCCATGTGACTCGGGACTGTACCCAAAAACCACCGTTTTGCACGCCCTCATGGACGTGGTAAGGTGGAGATCAAAGCACAGTGGGAATCACACAAGACTCTATGACAATCTCGGGTCTACAGACTAACCTGCACAAGTGTCACCTGAGAACTGCCATCTGACGTGAGGTATAATACCATCTGGGAGTTCTCGGCGAGTCCGTCCAGTGTACCCAGTCTCTACTGAGCACCCGTATACCATCTCTGATGTCAAACACCAATGGATATGGGATCATCCATCGCCCATCTCATGGGTCGAGAGGCGTATACGCTAGTCTACACTGGTATATCGATGCCCCATCTCGATACACCCACGACTAGGGACCTTGAAGGATGTACCTATAGACTACCATGTCCCCACTAGTATGATCTGCATCATAGTCCAGGTAGTCAAGTACACATCCTAAGGACTTTACCAACATGTAACTATAAGACAGTTTAAAGAGACTAGTGTACATGTTAAGATAAAGAACAACCAGATAGCATACTATCATATCGAGCAAGAAAGTCATCTCTATATATATGTCCAAGCATCCAATATAATATACATCATCTGTACAATACTGGCCTCTAGGGCATACATACAACTAACAGGCTTGCTTGTTGATTTTCTGATCGCTCAATACCCGGATGGCCGTTACGTTTAGCAGACCGCTTACGGCTTGTGGGTGTTTGATATGATCATTACCTACTGCCGGCGTATTGACGAGTCTTCAAAGTCCTACACAGGGGTTTCCTGGCTCAAGCGAAACGGAGTAGGAGCACATATGTGATATGTGTATATGATATGGCCGGGTTATCGGATCAAGTGTTAATTCGATAAGTTGATTCATATGATATTAGTCGGTTATAGGTGATATAGCCGGATTATTAAATCAAGAGTTGATTTTTTAATCTAATGTATAATTATATATTTGATATATTACATTATATTAACTAGTATTAGCTCACTTATGATTTCTTTTCTCACTTTAAATACATTGATGTATATGTGATATATGTTAAATGTATCAAGCTATGTTACAAATGCAACTAGGGTTATTGAGGGTAAAACCATGCTAGAGTTAAGATTAGGGTTTTATATTTATCATCAAGTTATTCAAAATTATGGATTTTATCATGGTTGATATTTGTTGAAAGCTTGTAGAAGCTTGTAAGCATCTTTGACTTTGTCCACTCTTTTGTCTGGCTTAGGATATTTATTTAACCCAACCCTTTAACCCATGGCCATGGTTAACTCTCTACAAGGGTTAAGTATGATATGTTTAACTCTTGGTTGCATTTTTAACCTCCAGGATAATTCATTCTCTCTTGAGATAATTCTTCATCTTCTTCATGAGCTCAAAGAGAAAAGTATTTTTTTTTTTGGGTTTGAGTTTGTGATGAAAACTTGTGAGAATATGAAATCTAATGTGAGCAAAATTCCTAATTCATCATCCTCTACTACTTGCTATTTAGTATAGGGTGTTTGCTTCACTAATTCCATGATTAGTGAAGAGATAGCTTGGGTTAGTGTCTCCTTGACGTAGATCATCTTCGGCCTCGAAGACTTCGAAGCAAGCATGTTCGTTTCTTCATCGGAGCCACTCAAGAGTCTGGGACATCTCGATCGCAGCGAAGGGACTACTACACGGAGCTATTGAAGTGAAGGACCGGTTTACAAAGGTTGTATTCCTTTCTCACTTAGGATGTAAAGTGTTTACATATGTTATTCTGTCGATTTCTAGTTAACGATTCTTAGTTAGGGTTAGCTAAAACGGAAAATTTTTGAATTTGGCATGGAAGATGCCTCCCAAAACCTTGCTGCCGTCTTAAGTAACCCTGCATATATACGGGTGATGAGGATAGTATATGATACTTAGAGATGAGTCAATGTGATTGGGCATGATGCCATGAGATCGGTGGTGTGATTTGGGTCGTGTTATGAGATACGACATGATATTATAGCGGATCGAATGGGCGATGTGATTTTATTCACACGCGGATATATGTTGGATGGTATTGGTATGTACTAGACTTTATATCAGTACCCCTAGTTATGATGTTATGATAAGGATACCAAATAAATAAGGAGATAAATGTGATATTTGACCCGTACCCCGATTTTGGAATGCTGTATGATGGATTTTTCCGTACGAAGTATAAATATGATGATTGATCCGCACTCTTGACCCGAGGATGTCATATTATATATATATATATTCTATCGTACGTGACACTATTGAGGAGGGATCATCGACTACTAGATATATCGACTCGGACTTAGGTTGAATTCCTTACCTTTTCGTTTAGTCTTTTAGTTTAGTCGTGTAGTTACTTGGTAGATGTTAGACTGGGCTCGAGTCATACCTATTTCTATAAACTAACGAATCGTGAGTATTTTCAAAAGGCAACCACGGGGACATTACGGATTTTCAAAGGACGCACCTTTTCTTAAAAACACCATAACCCCTATTTCCTAAAAACCACGATTCGTGCTATTTCAAATGCCAAACTGTATCACTCGTATATACACATGTATATTCTTCATTATTGTGATTACTATTCATTCTCTGTTTATTCATGTTGTTCATATCGCATTTCATGCTTATACCTGCATTTTCTTTAGTATTATGAACCCATGTTGTCAGGACACCAACACCATTACCGATGATGCATATGACTATGAACGCTTGCTTGCCGGCTCACACACATCATCATCGGTAATTGTCATGTCACGAACACTTTAGAGAATATTATTTCATTGACATAACTTGCCAGCTGATAGTTCTAATATATCATTATTGTGCTGGTTTAGATATTGTATTCTGTATTTAGATACCCATGCATATATACATTCCTTGTCAAGCAATATTATGGAGCTTTATGCCAGTAATTCATTGTTTATTTACTCTTGAGATTGGGATTTCGGATTTCCATGAGGCTTCTGGATTTGGAGAAACCGCAAAGAATTTATAAACTTATTATCATTTTAAAGATAGAAAATTGTGGTTTTCTCGTGATATGATTTGAGAGGTGTCCGCCATGAGTTTTCTCGGCGCTTGAGCGGTATCATACACCCGATTCGAGAAGGAGGAGGAACCGTATGCGGGTGCATGGTGGACCCGGTGCGGTACCCCGGGGCAAGATGATCGCAGACGATGGCGTTGAGCCTAGCAGGGGAGCACTACCGACCGGTTATTTATAACGCGGTGGATATCCGGAGGATACCGACATAGTCGTAAGATTTGATGATTTAGGACAGTCCGGATTGCCCGAGCCCGGGGCCAGTCCGGATTGCCGGAGCCTGAGATATTGGATATTGGGATTTATATTTTGTATCTATGCTTGACACGGATTCTATGTTGATTTCATTGATGATACCTCGACTTTTATATACAGAAATCTCACTAAATTAAGAAAATAGTTTTCTGATTCATGATGTATTATGTTTTCATTTTAATGCATTCATACATCATATATGTATTATGTTGCTACCTGAGGCACTGACACGAGCACTTGATATTACACTTATGTGTAGATGTTTCAGGGTTATATTTTATATTGAGGATATATTATCGTATGACCTAGGATTGAGTCATACATGCAATTTTTGCTCGGTGATGTTTTCTACTCACGAGTTGGAAACTCACCCCCGTTGTGCCACAGTTTCTTGCAGGTTTTGCCGTACAGGTTTCGTTGCGGTTTGCTGGCACACTGTTTCCGTTCCGGGTGATTGCTTTGGTAGGTGGGTTCACTTGCATCGTGACCACCATTGTACTTCACTTTTTATTCAATTGTATCTAGGAACTCCCTCAGCCAGACATGTATATTTTTTTGACTTAGAAAACCAGTTGTTGTTATTTTAACCTTAGAGTCGCACTTGTATTTTTATGGTTTTCTGGTGGTTATTGGTTTTCTTCTTAGTTTTGATCCTCGCCTACGGCGTTGTATATTATACTGTTTGCGTGGTTGTGACCGCCAGTTGGCGAAGTGCTAGCTCCCGCTTGGGGATGCCTTTATTCATTATGTATATTATGCATGTTTGTACCCGTTTGGGGCCAGTATTTACAAAGGAAACTCTGCCGAAATTTTTAGAAAAGACTTGATGTTTAAAATGCTTACTAGGCTTATGTTGATAAAACACTTTCTTTAAAGCAAGTTTTCCTTCACTCTTTTCTTTAAAATGGTTTAGATTTATGGACTTTTGGCTTACTTGAATTAGGTGTGGTCCTATAGACTTCACATGATTCAAGTGCCAGTCACGTGCTATTTCGGGTCGTGACAGAAGGGATCTCGGCTCTTTCCTTATCGAATAAGGAGAAGGATATTTCATAAATACCGCTATGCAAAGCAAAAACTATAGAAGCAATCAAAAAGACAAACCGAGTGGGTTGTAGCATGTGCCAGTTTCGCTAAAGTGGTCACTCCCGGTGAAGGGATCTCGGCTCTTTCCTTATCGAATAAGATGCTGGATATTCTATAAGGAATACCGCTATGCGAATCAAGAACTAGAGCTACCAGTTTTTAAAACAAATTTCTACAACATCTTTAGGTTTCTTTTATTTCATTAATCTCATTAATGAAGTCCCATCAAATTATGCTTCCTAAGCATCACATAAGAAACGAAAGCAGCAATAGATATTATATATCATGTATATAATATAGGCATTCGTCTCAGAACATATCAAGTGATCACATCACAAAATATCAGCAGCAGAAGAACATATATGAAACATTGGATATACTAGGAATTCCGTGTTTTAAATTAAACCAGTATAAAACACGGATTCCACGGTCACGATGAATAGCTAAACCCACTTCTCCAGACCCCTATGAGAGCGACAAGCAACCCTACCAATTCTAAAGTTAGCAGACCCGGTCTCAACTCCTTGAGATGGTCTCCCACTGGACCCTAAAACCCGGTTACTTGTGCTCTCCTCCTTGGGTCTATCCTAATGCGGAAAAATAAATAATATACATCAATGGTGACATCATCCTCAACCCGGAAGTGCCCCAATAAAAGAACATTACATACAAACTTTTACATGAATGAAAATAAAAAACTCTCATCTTACATAAAAAAAACCCGGCTATTCAATACACGACGATCCAATATAACATATCACAGCAACACATAACATCATATGTAATCAACGTAAGTAAATATGTGTATCCCAATTGTCGTTAACAATATAGCAACGAAACCGGCGATACACCACATATTACACTTACGGTCGCAGAAATGAAAGTGAAAAACTATAACAATTGGAATCCGCAACCACCTTAGACATCATAAACCCAATGTATCACATACTTTGGATTTCATGCCCAACCAAATGAATTCCTTAGACATCACATGCTTAACAATTATAAACCCCGCATTTTAGTCTCGATATTGAAAACACATTCCAATAAACAGTCGGGTAATTCAACAAGATTCCCGATAACCTGATCGAATGCTCATCGGAAACTTTAGTAGACGGCCGCACCCCTGATGCCGTCGACGAAGTGCACTAGGGCGGAACACCGCGGCCGCGAGCACCCGAACGGATGCTTTTGGCGACGGGGTTCTCCAATAGTCACTTGGTCGGGGCTATGGGGTGCGGCTGTCTAGTAAGGTTACCCGGCGAGTATCACACTACGTAATTGCGACGGACTTTTGATCCACATCAATATTTCGTGGCAACCGATCAAATGAGACTAAACTGCTAGATTTATAAAATTCAAACTAGTTATCACATAACCAATTATGTGGATTCCAAATATTGTATCAAAATCATAGATAGCTAGACGATGTTAAACTTTTCGATCGAATAATTAAACACCCAAACTTTCGCAAAGAGCTCAACACTTGAGCGGAGTTCAAAAAGTACCCAGAACATTCCACAACTCCTATGAACCATCCGTAGAAGGGCTGACCCATGCCTTACTCATGTCGCCACGGAACTGCCGCAAACCCTAGGGTATAACCTTGGTTCTGCGATCTAAAAAGTTGAGTTTGGGTATCGTTCTTCTAGAGGGTCCACAGAATCGCTTGCATGATTTTCTGAAGATTTTAAACTAGGAAAAATCCAACTCTTGGAAAATTTCCAGCGAGGGAAAATATGGGTTATTGATATCCGTTCGAACTTTTTAACATCGTCTAAATAACCCGAATACATGTTAGAATTACGACTACGAAACACTCTGAATTGCCTTTGCAGAAAGTTAACATCACATGCAAATTTAGCAAAAACTAGCAACACCTAAAACACCAAAACCCAGAGACTGGAACACCATGAAAATTTGAAGCCAAAACGAGCAAGTAGACCCGGTGATCTCGGTTTTTACACTTATGTGGCCGACCAAAAACTTGAAAAATTGCTTCAAATTTTGATGGTGTTCATGTTATATCACATACAACACTCTGCAGTTGCTTAAAAAATTTTTGACACCTCTAAAAATTCGACAGAAACCAGATTTAGTGTTTCAAGTTTCGGAGTAGTTTCGGTTTCGTAATCTAACAAATATCGTTTAAATCTCTAGCTTGGCTGTGATACCACTGTAGGGTTACCTAGCGCGGCAGCAATGTTTCGGGAGGCATCGTCTATGCCGTTTTCAAAAATTTGCCGTTCTAAGAAACCCTAACCCTAGAATCTTAAGTAGAGATTTAGACGAAACGATATGTAAACAACTTTACAACTAAGTGAATGCGGAATACAACTTTTGTAGACCGGTCCTTCACTTCAAATGCTCCGTGTAGATGTCCCTTCGCTGCGAGTAATGATCTCCCGAACTCTTGAGAGGCTCCATAAGGTGAAAGATGCAAACTTGCTTGAAGTCTTCGAGGCCGCAGATGATCTACGTCGAGGAGACTCAAGCTCAAGCTATCTCTTCACTAAATTAGGGTTTAGTGAAGCAAACATCCTAAACTAAATGGCTAATAGTAGAGGATGATAAAGTAGGAATTGGGCTCTCTTTAGATTTCTTTTTCTCACAATATTTCATTACTTATAAAAAACTAGCAAGCTTTTTTTCAAATGAGGAAGAAGATGATGAATGAAAACTCAAGAGGTGAGAATAGCAACCATGGGTGAGTTAGTGTCATACACTAACTCATGTAGAGACTTAACCATATGTTAGGACAATGGTTTGGTTAATAAATATCTTAAGCAAAACAAAACTTGTGGACTTAGTCAATGGTTATCTAAGCATCTCCAAGCTTCTAACCATGACCAATATTCAACCAATTTTGAATAACTTAATCAATTAATAACCCTACATTATAGCAAGCATGGTGTAAGTCATACACACACCCATGAAGCATGTATCATCAAACATGACACAAAAACATATACATTAATATATATCATATATACACTAATGCACACAAGTGAGAATAAGAAATCATAAATGAGCAAATATTAGTCAATGTAACTTAATATATCAAATATATAATTATACATTAAATTATCAAATCAACACTTGATTTAATAATCCGGCTATATCACATACAACCGACTAATATCAAATGTAACAATTTATCGAATCAACACTTGATCTGATAACCCGGCTATATCATATATAACCGACCGATATCACATATCGCGAGAATAGAATGCGGTATCACATACGCGCATTAATTTCAGTCCCGCACATATCACATATGTGCTTCTACTTCGTTTCGCATGAACCAGGAAACCTCAGTGTAGGACTCTAAAGACTCGTCAATACGCCGGCAGTAGGTGATGATCATATCAAACACCCACAAGCCGCAAGTGGTCTTCTAAACGTAACGGCCACCCGGGTATTGAGCGATCATAAGATCAACAAGCAAGCCTGCTCATACTCCTGCGAATCCAATCAGTAACACTATCGTACAGTCCGGTCTCTTCATCAGATATGTCGCATATCGCAGCCTGGGGTTTGTATAACGTCAGACCCTAATAGCCTGATAAGTCATGCCGATGCAATGTCCATAACGGTTTGAGAAACTACTGATAACACTTACCAGTAGATCTCAGCAACCCAGGCCAGGGATTTCATGTTATGGCCAATCGAGCATAACACAATATCAACTCCCAATACCGGGAGAGATGAATCCCCTCCTATCGCTCATTGCCGCCATGTGACTCAGGACTGTACCCAAAAACCACATTTTTGCATGATCTCTTGACCGTGGTATGGTAGAAATCAAAGCATGGTGGGAATCACACAAGACACTATGACGATCTCTGGTCGACACACTAACCTGTACCAATGTCACCAGAGAACTGCTATCTGACGATAAGTATAATACCATCTAGGAGTTCTCGGTGAGTCCGTCCAGTGTACCCAGTCTCTACTGAGCACCCGTATACCTTCTCTAATGTCAAACACCAATGGATGTGGGATCATCCATCTCCCATCATATGGGTCGAGAAGCGTATACGCTAGTCTACTCTGGAGTATCGATGCCTTGTCTCGATACTCCCATGACTAGGAACTTTTGAAGGATGTACTTACCGACTACCACTGCCCCACAAGTATGATCCGCATCATAATCCTGGTAGTCAAGTACTCATTCAAAGGGCTTTATCAACATGTAATAAAGAGACAATAAGTGTACATGTTAAGATAAAGTGCAACCAGATAGCATACTATCATGTCGAGCAAGAAAGACCTCCCTATATATGTCCAATCATCCACTACAATATACATCACTTATACAGTAATGTCCTCTAGGGCATACATATAACTAACACCCGCATCAACGGCTTTCCTTGCAAATTCACAGGGTCTGGCGAAAAGTCCAGAACTCCGTTGATCAAAACTACTCTCGTCGCCCGAAGAAATCGAAGGCTCGGAAAAAGAAAGACTGCCCCTCCGTCATACAGCGAGGGACTTCTTCTGCACAGGTGCCTATTATAATGGCTCCTTCAACTCCGACCTCCCACAAAAGGTTGAGGCCAGAGAAAATCCCACCGCCGGTGGCAAATTCTAAAGGCGATGGACCCAAACGCCCTAAGTCTGGGAGAATGATCGTACATATGGTATACATGGCTTCCGGAAAAGAAGAAAGCCGTGCTTCTGTAGGTCACCGGCCGCAAACTCTTGTTGGAGATAGTGCCCTCAGAGTCAATTATTAGGTCACAGGTACATGATTGCAATGATTGATGGAGGACCTATCCCAGTAGGACAGTCTTACTCGAGATGATAGTATGCTATCTGGTTTACCTTTATCATCGTGTACTGTTTTAGGTGACCTGACAAGTTGCTATTACACGTTGATAGAGCCCCTAGGATTCTTGCTTGACCACCAGCAGTATGAGGGCGATCATATAAGTGGGAGCTGGGGTCTATAAGCATATCCTTAAATGGTCCCTAGTCGTGTGAGCTTCGAGACAGGGCATCGATACTCCAGAGTAGACTAGTGTATACAGTCGAGACCCCGACGAGGGGCGGTGGCCGGTCTCACAAGCCACTGGTGTCTGTTGGATCACCTAAGATGTATACAGGTGCTCATTGGGTTATGAGTACACCGGACAGGACTCGCCGGGAACATGCTAGTTGGTCATATACCAGACGTCAGATGGCAGTTCCCTGGTGACATGTGTGCAGGTTAGTTCATCGACCTGGGGATCGTCATTTGTCTCGTGTGAGTTCCCACTGTACTTTGATTACTACCCTACCACGGCTCAAAGGAGTCGTGCAAACAGGTTTTAGTTGGGTACAGTCCCGAGCCACATGGAGGCAGTGAGCGTATCTTCAGGGGTTCGTCTCTCCCGGTATTGGGGGTGAGGTCGCGCTGTGTCTAGGAGAGCCATTACACGAAGTCCTTGGCCAAGGCAGGAGATTTACTGGTAGGTATTCCAGTAGTATCTCAGGGTGTTCTGGGCTACACTCCGACACGACTTGTACCGCTTTTGGGGGTCTGACTTTTACCAACCCCCTAGGCCCGCCATGCGATACTCATAGACGAACGGACCGGACTGTACGGATATTGTCACTGACAGGCTCAGTAGGGTTGTCAGGCTGAGTTCGCTCACAGACGTCCCTTTTAGTCAATACCTGGTAGCCCGTTACGTATTGGCTTATACCTCTGACGTGCTAGTGGTTAAATACACAACCAAGGTGTTGACGAGTCTTTAGAGTCCCCCGCATTCAGTTACTCAAGTTTTCGGGCGAAAGGTTGTAGAGGCCGTATGGAGATATGGCAAGGTCCGATCAGATACGTGCGGTATTGCACGGATCAGGATCGGACAGTTTGTACTACAGGCCGTATGGGTATATGGCAGGGTTCGATCAGATACGTGCGGTATTGCACGGATCAGGATCGAACGGATATTACTAGCCGGCTTTGGTTTAAGCCGGATCCTAGTATAGTACAGTGTAGATTTTGTCTCATTGCATTTGTATTTCGGTCGGAATACAAATGCGGGTGTGTATGCACAGTATCGGGGTTTTCCTGTAATTTATTACGGGACCAGTTTTCTGGAGTTGCCAGTTTGCTTTCCGTTTCGGCCAATTTCCTTTGTATCGTTCATTGGCCGAAGTTTGGTGGAGGAGGGCTTATTTGCATTGTTGCAAATAAGTATTTGTGGAGGGGGTCTTTGCATATATTTGTATCATGATGGTTTTTCATGATGAGCACCATCACTTGACTTTCCTTTTTCATGATAGCTTGACTTTTAGTGGTCATGATGGTTGGGGTTGTGTGTGGTTTTGCTTATGATCATATTCTTTCATGATTTGTTTTTGATGCCTTGCATTATTGTTCAAGCCACTCACTCCCTCATGGTATTCTATCTCATTCTCTCTCTCCCTCACTTGAGATGGCCGGCCATGTATAGGAGGGGGCTGCCCATATTGTTTGTGTGGGATTTGTTGTTCCTTTGATGCTCCAAAATTCCACAAGTTCCTCCACATAACTCTTGTATCATCCCTCCACCAAAATGGCATCTCCAATACCCCAAATGAGACATAGATCTCTACACTACACTTTCTACAGCAAATCTTGAGCACGTCGACTAGCCAGCTTCGTGCCCGAGTTGCCTCGGCATTGAGGTGGGAGCCCGTAAAAGAAGTAGGCGATGTGGTGCACTTCCGGCGACGAGGTGGAGACCGGAGCTTCCGCAGGAGATCGGGACGACGACGAGAAGACCGGAGGACTTGGATCAGTCGATATATCTCTCTTCCCCATCTTGTAATTAGCTAGGAATAGTTAATGGTTCGATCCGGGTATTAGTGCGCGGCGGTTTGCCAGTTCAAGAAAAATTAAAGTTTATCACCGCTTCCGCATTTGGCCGTCGGATTGACGGCCGGGGCGCCGCCGTGCACTTACAGTGGTATCAGAGCCTCGCCATTAACATAGTCTAGCTTCGTTTAATGTGTTTTACAATTCCGATCGAACAAATGTTCCGAAAACCCAATATCACCCACGACAGTTTTCTGTCGAAATTTTTTAGTCTCTAAAAATTTTTCAGGTTGTATAAAAGTACTGTACAGGAAGTTATAAGGCTTCTGGAAAAATTCGGGTCATTGATCCATCAAGGGGAGCGCGGAACCGCGGCCAAAACCCACCATGGGCCGCGGTTCCGCCGCAGTATGTAAAGATCAATGGGCCAAATTTCTCTAGTGGGCTTCTGGGGTGATTTTAGGGGTTTTGGAATATTAATATTGGGCCCAGAGTTTCTTGATGAGTTACAGTAGTGCTTGGGGCCCACTTGTTATAATTTGATCGATCGGATATTTTTTAAACACATTATTTCATAGTATTTACATTATATCCGCGACCGTGAATGTCACTCGATCGGTAAATCCTGTCTAACTGCTATAGCCCGGTTAGACGGATTTGCGAACGTGACTTTCACGTTGATGTTCTGTGTATTTGCTGTGATGTTGCTGATCGGTCGTGGGGATAGCCTGGATGCAATGCTAGTACAGTTTCTGTTGTATTATGTACATTTGATATTGCGGGACGAGCGTCCGACATGTGGACTGCCGTCACTGCCTGTTTGTATTATTATTTTGGGGCACGGCCAGGTTGCGGTCGATGTACCCGTTGTATGTATATTTTACTTTCTGTACTAGGCTTGCCCCGCGGAGGGGTGCACGGATAGCCGGATTCTGGAGGGCAACAAGCCCGCATCTCATGGCATTGAGACGGAGGGGGCTTCACTTTAGGATTGGCGGGCTATTCGCCGCACTCGTAGGGGGTACAGGTTGACCCAGGAGGGATGCCCGAGTTACCGAATTCCGTGAAGTGCTGGGTGGTCCATTCACGGAGCTGAAGGGGGCTGCCTCGCTTCAGGTTTTGGCGGGTAACTTGCCGCGCCCGTAGGGGTCTAGGATTTCATTGCACAGGCTATCCACATGACCAGGGAAACGTCGGGTTTCAGCGGCTCTGTGAAACCCGGGGATCCCAGATATCTGTATTGTTTCTATGATGCTGTACATTTCTGTGATGTTGCATTTTATCACGCCTTGAGCGAATATAATATATTGGTATATATATTAGTAGATGTTGTATATGTTTTGCATCCGCGCTAGTCCAGTCCCCGCTCTGTCGTTAGTTAGCTAACCTAACGGGTAATGACGGGACCCAGTGGCGAATGCGGATGGCATATACGTACATCAGTATATTTTCGTTCTTTGTGGTGTGATCAATTGATGGGACCGCATTGATTCGGATCAATGCAAGTTAAAAACAAACCTAATCTGATGTTGTTGGAACACTTTTCAAAAAGCTGTTATTGCAAGGACGTTCACTTTTGTTTTGCATTGTGGTATTCAGTTGGAATATCCTGCTCCTCAGTCGACGAGGCAAGGGCCGAGATCCCTTCACCGGGAGTGACCCCTTGGACAGAAGTTTGCGTCAGGGCAATAACTTCACTATAGCCGATTACTTTTGCTTTGCATCGTGGTATTCAGTTGGAATATCCTGCACCTCATTCTACGGGGAAAGAGCCGAGATCCCTTCACCGGGAGTGACCTCTTTAGCAAAGGTTTTCGTCACTATATTTTTATAAAGCTATCCGTTCCTTCAACGATATCAAGTTCACTACGTTAAAGGTTTTCGCCAGAAACCATTCGTAGCCCTCCGTCGTTTCATATGGATGGTCAATAGTATTCAAGCTGTGTATGTTGGCCAAAGTCAAGGCACAGTGATTGGTAGCTATTGGGTATTCATATGCAGCATAGATAGATGCGTTGGTTTGGGACAGTCGTACTGCCATTTTGGCCAAAGTCAAGGGTAGGTAAGGGTGGATTCAAATTAACCTGGAGAATGACGGGTAGAACTTGACATGTGACTTATGATATGTTGGCCAAAGTCAAGGTCATAAGAGCATGGGGCAAAAATCACATCGGGAGTTTCAAAAGAACTGAAACTTGCCAGATATGCGCATACCTTCTGGAGTGTGATGACGTGAGCGGATTCCGTCATGTTATCATGCGATGATAGTTGGATCCCGATTCCCACTGATGAGTTGGTATACTCCTCAGGTGATCCCGACTAATTCTTCTTTCAGGTTTGGAGGAGAATTTGAGGTACAGTGGGAGGTTTCCAGATTAGATAAATTGGTAACCATTCTGATCTAGGTTAGAGTGCACGCTGAGTGTTTCTTTTCTCTCTCTCTTTGGCAGCGACCATTGACCCGACCCTAAGACTATGACTCAGTGACCAAGTTGACCGAACCTTCTTAAACACTGGCTTTTGGATTGTCAGAGTTGCAAACCTCATTGCCACTCCTACTTTTACCCTTTTCTCCAAGACACCCCGTGTTGCTACGAACGTCCACTTCCATTGGACAAAACCATCGTATGGTTAGATACGAACTCGAAGGAATTTATTCGAGGATGGTTTCCGGTTCTGGAGAAAACGGATAGGATTATTCAGTTGTCTTTTCCTTTTTACCTTCTCTCAAGTTGCGAGTACTCCTTGGTTTAGGAGATAGTACACCCATTACGCAAATTGGATAGTCTTCTTCCAAACCATAGGCAGGTGCCGACCGGTAGGGAATGAAGAAAACCAATTAGCATAACGATGGTGTGCAGAAGGTATTAGGTTAAGACAAAGCAAGGGATTAGTAAGAGGGCAAAGTAAATTGCAACAGATATTCACGACCAAACCAAGTATTCCTTCGTCAATCCTAAATCACCTTTGTATTTCTCCAGGACACTCCGTATCACTACGAAGATCCACAGTTTATTTGGATACTCCATCGTATGGTTATATACGAACTCGAAAGGAACTTGTTCCAGTTCGGGGATGGATTCTGGTCCAGGAGAAATAGGAATAAGGTTTATTCGGTTGTCTTTTATCTTCACCTTCTCTCGCATTACGAGTGTTCCTAGGATTGGGATAGTACACCCATTATGCTTATTGGATAGTCTTCTTCCAAACCATAGGCTGGTGCCGAACGGTAGGGAAGGAAGAAAACCATTTGGCCTAAGGGGTGTGCAGAAGGTAAAGACTAAAGACATATGAAGGGATTTGGAGAGGTGGCAAAGAATTATACGGTTACAGTCGTGAATCTGGAAGAGGCATTACTACGAATACCAGGATACCCCATCGAAACATTTCAATGTTTCAGTTTCACTGTGTAATGTTAAAAGAAAACTGATTTCCCGATTAGACACTTACTCCAGGGTATGTATTTGCCAGGTATAATTCTCACATCTGTATAGTTTTACAGATGATGAGTGGGAGTAAGTTATTGGGAATTGGGTGATCATCCTCATTATATCGGGATTCGTTGTAATCGGTGATATTTGAGGAAGTCACCTGGATTGTTTGCCGGTCGGCAAATATTTGGTTTTGAATATCCGCTGTTATGCACCAATTTCAAATCGATATATCTGTACGTCTATTTTCATAGAGTGAGATATACCTTTTTGAAATTATGTCTGTTACATTTACCTACATCAGTGGATGGTTAGGTAAGGAGCATTAAACAGCGGTGTAATTCTTCTTAACCATAAGTACAGTTTTCAACCTACGACACACAGTGAATGAGTTTTCAGACTCAAGGGACTTATACAGAGTATTGTATATTGTCCAGGGTCCATCAGGACAGAGAGGATGGTCCTCATACTATATTCGGTTTACTTATGACTTCTCTAGTTTTAGACAGGTGTTTCGCGGAAACACAGGGTCTGAATGTTGAGAAGTTATAGGTATTTGAATAGAGTAGAGAACCAGGTGTAGCAAGTATCGGGATTCTTCAAAGTGATCAAAGATGTAGATACTTGTGTATGGTATTCAGTTGATAGTAATGATAAAGAGAAATTGCTTCTCTTTCAGGTTACTCATAATTGGAAGCATTCCTAAGTTGAGTAACGCTGATCAGGCCTCCTTCCATTTAGTTGACATGCACTGGAGACAGTTGCATGATTTGGATCTGGTTCAGTTAAATCAGTGCCTCTGGTCCTATATGGGATATAGAACAGTTCGTATCTTAACGATGTTAAGGTACGGGGAGTTGTCCGGCTTATGATTAAAACCAGACACTGGACAACTCAAGGCACGTTTCTGTAATGGCTGTTTGTGGGTTGACCCAGGCTATGACGAGGGTTGACTTTCTACCATCTGGATGAACAATAGCAATATTGTTCCAGACTCGCCACAGTTTTATTAAAAATGGATTTTTTTTTCAGAAAATAGTAGTGGGAGTATGGTAGAACTGGAAGTGATTCCAGTACCACAAACGATTACTGAAGATTTGATAAGGAACCTAAAGATTCAATCTGGATTGACATTCCATTGGCCACTCCGCAGATACGGTGGGTAACTTCAGGCACCCGAGAGGTACTACGGTAGCCTCAAGGACGGTGACAGGGAAGTTCTTGTTTACCCACAATTACCATTGCTGTTGTTCCAGGCTGCGAGACCCGGCGGGAGGATGAGTATAGCGTCGTTCTGAACTCGCTTTAGAAGTGTACGTGTATATGACTCTGCCAGAGGGTTGTCGTAGTCAGTGGGAGCAACGGAAGCATTGGTGGACAGGTAGCTTATGTCTATTTATAGACTAAAGCAGATGTAGCGGAGATAGATCATCTATTTCTGACATGACAGTCATAGGTTTGACTTCATCAGAATAGGGGATGGATCTGTTGAGAAGGTAGTAGGGTGTGATATCCTGGTATTTGGATGACATACACAGAGTAGGAAAAGAAACTCCTATACTACAATCGGTTATACTTTGGTCGTCACACAGTGGTTTCTCCATAAAGGAAATGGATTTTATATCAGACATACTGGTTACTAGATCTATGGTTTTAGATCTAGATTTGGGTGGTTTCTCAATCTGGGTACTTAGACAGCATTCTAAGGGTATTTGGAATGGACGACTCCTGGCACGGTGGTGCACCTGCAGGTAATGGAGTCACCCTCTCTAAAGGTGCCTTACAGACTAAAGTAGAGAGGGATGTGCATGATTGGCAGATCACTTGCTTAGGCAATTGAGTCAATCATGAGATGTCAAGTACCACACCAGATGTTGTTCTTGCACTAGATGCAATAAGTTGATATTGATCCAATCCTGGAGAAACAGTTGGAAGCAGTTTTAGAACATAAGTGGATGTTCTAAGGATATGATAACGACAGCCTCATTCGGGAGACAGTTATCATTCCAGGCTTCCAAGGTGACATGGACGACAAGGAGGTTGTCAGAGTTATAGTTTTTCCTTCTGATGAGGGGCAGTATTTTGGACAGGTGGTCCAAGGCAATACTGAGGGTGGCATGGCGCAGGATACTGATTAAGTTCGGTTGACGATACAGTCTAAGAAGTTTGGATTTGGAGTTCATTTTTGAGCTATGTCCCATCAGACATCCAGACACATTCTAAGACAGGTATTGCTCTTTTCGGGAGATGGCTTTCTCCGCGTATTTGAGATATAGAGAGACATAGAAAGAAACAACAAAGCGGATCCACTCACTAAGGCTATTCCTCGAACGCAATGGTTTCGCAAACGAGCTTTGTGAGACTGACTAGTAGAGGAGTTGGGTGTTCGGTATCACACGGGCTGTGAGTATGCGACATCGCAATAATTAGCCTTGAGTGCAAGTGGGAGATTGTTGGAGATAGTTCCCTCAGAGTCAATTATTAGGTCACAGGTACGTGATTGCAATGATTGATGGAGGACCTATCCCAGTAGGACAGTCTTACTCGAGATGATAGTATGCTATCTGGTTTACCTTTATCATCGTGTACTGTTTTAGGTGACCTGACAAGTTGCTATTACACGTTGATAGAGCCCCTAGGATTCTTGCTTGACCACCAGCAGTATGAGGGCGATCATATAAGTGGGAGCTGGGGTCTATAAGCATATCCTTAAATGGTCCCTAGTCGTGTGAGTTTCGAGACAGGGCATCGATACTCCAGAGTAGACTAGTGTATACAGTCGAGACCCCGACGAGGGGCGGTGGCCGGTCTCACAAGCCACTGGTGTCAGTTGGATCACCTAAGATGTATACAGGTGCTCATTGGGTTATGAGTACACCGGACAGGACTCGCCGGGAACATGCTAGTTGGTCATATACCAGACGTCAGATGGCAGTTCCCTGGTGACATGTGTGCTGGTTAGTTCATCGACCTGGGGATCGTCATTTGTCTCGTGTGAGTTCCCACTGTACTTTGATTACTACCCTACCACGGCTCAAAGGAGTCGTGCAAACAGGTTTTAGTTGGGTACAGTCCCGAGCCACATGGAGGCAGTGAGCGTATCTTCAGGGGTTCGTCTCTCCCGGTATTGGGGGTGAGGTCGCGCTGTGTCTAGGAGAGCCATTACATGAAGTCCTTGGCCAAGGCAGGAGATTTACTGGTAGGTATTCCAGTAGTATCTCAGGGTGTTCTGGGCTACACTCCGACACTACTTGTACCGCTTTTGGGGGTCTGACTTTTACCAACCCCCTAGGCCCGCCATGCGATACTCATAGACGAACGGACCGGACTGTACGGATATTGTCACTGACAGGCTCAGTAGGGTTGTCAGGCTCAGTTCGCTCACAGACGTCCCTTTTAGTCAATACCTGGTAGCCCGTTACGTATTGGCTTATACCTCTGACGTGCTAGTGGTTAAATCCACAACCAAGGTGTTGACGAGTCTTTAGAGTCCCCCACATTCAGTTACTCAAGTTTTCGGGCGAAAGGTTGTAGAGGCCGTATGGAGATATGGCAAGGTCCGATCAGATACGTGCGGTATTGCACGGATCAGGATCGGACAGTTTGTACTACAGGCCGTATGGGTATATGGCAGGGTTCGATCAGATACGTGCGGTATTGCACGGATCAGGATCGAACGGATATTACTAGCCGGCTTTGGTTTAAGCCAGATCCTAGTATAGTACAGTGTAGATTTTGTCTCATTGCATTTGTATTTCGGTCGGAATACAAATGCGGGCGTGTATGCACAGTATCGGGGTTTTCCTGTAATTTATTACGGGACCAGTTTTCTGGAGTTGCCAGTTTGCTTTCCGTTTCGGCCAATTTCCTTTGTATCGTTCATTGGCCGAAGTTTGGTGGAGGAGGGCTTATTTGCATTGTTGCAAATAAGTATTTGTGGAGGGGGTCTTTGCATATATTTGTATCATGATGGTTTTTCATGATGAGCACCATCACTTGACTTTCCTTTTTCATGATAGCTTGACTTTTAGTGGTCATGATGGTTGTTGATGGTTGGGGTTGTGTGTGGTTTTGCTTATGATCATATTCTTTCATGATTTGTTTTTGATGCCTTGCATTATTGTTCAAGCCACTCACTCCCTCATGGTATTCTATCTCATTCTCTCCCTCCCTCACTTGAGATGGCCGGCCATGTATAGGAGGGGGCTGCCCATATTGTTTGTGTGGGATTTGTTGTTCCTTTGATGCTCCAAAATTCTACAAGTTCCTCCACATAACTCTTGTATCATCCCTCCACCAAAATGGCATCTCCAATACCCCAAATGAGACATAGATCTCTACACTACACTTTCTACAGCAAATCTTGAGCACGTCGACTAGCCAGCTTCGTGCCCGAGTTGCCTCGGCATTGAGGTGGGAGCCCGTAAAAGAAGTAGGCGATGTGGTGCACTTCCGGCGACGAGGTGGAGACCGGAGCTTCCGCAGGAGATCGGGACGACGACGAGAAGACCGGAGGACTTGGATCAGTCGGTATATCTCTCTTCCCCATCTTGTAGTTAGCTAGGACTAGTTAATGGTTCGATCCGGGTATTAGTGCGCGGCGGTTTGCCAGTTCAAGAAAAATTAAAGTTTATCACCGCTTTCGCATTTGGCCGTCGGATTGACGGCCGGGGCGCCGCCGTGCACTTACAGCTCGATCGCTCACAAAAGCTCAGGAGCAACAACAAAAGCTCTAGGAAATGCTGACCAAAATGGCAGCACTTACCGGGAAGAAAGAAAGCCTGGACACAATAGCTGAATAACACTAGGTGCAGGATACCGATACAGAGTTCATGTGAAGGGTGCTTGAAAGAAAGGACAAGGAAGCTGCTGAGCAGGCTGCTAACAGAAAGCAGATGGCTCTCTTGTTCCAAGACATGATTGGGATGATGATCCAGCCAGAACCCCCAGCCGAGGATCCGCCGATAATCATCGAGGATGACAGAGGAGAAACATCAAATCCTTTTCCCGCCTTATTGGAGGCCAAGAAGGAAACAATCTCCAAGGCTGCTCTTGATGATTATATCGCTCAACAAATACGAGATCATCAAGCTAATGAAGCCGCAGGCCAAATCATCAGAACGGGGCGACCGTAACCAGGATGGTATGACAAAATTAAATACCCTTCGAGATATACGATCCCCAAGTTCCATGTGTATAAGGGGACAGGCAACCTACATCAGCACGTCACGCAGTTCAGAGCTCTGTGCGGCAACACTGAAGGCGACGACAAACTCTTGCTTCGCCAGTTCGTTGGCAGTCTGTCAGAGACGGCCTTTAAATGGTATTCGGAGATCCTAAATGACTCCGTGAGAACACTCACAGAGATGGAACTGCTGTTCACACAGCGGTTCGCCAGCACAAGCGAGCGTACCCCGATCACGGCATTAATCAATACCAGGGTAAAGCCACGAGAAACCTGGGTCCAATATGCAATCCGGTGGCAGAACCTATGGTCAAATTGTGAACAACGCATCGAAGAATCCCCCGCCGTTGGCATGTTCATCGGAACCCTTGATCCTCAAACGACTGTGTCCCAATTCATGATGTTCTTCAAACCAACAACCTTCCAGAAATTGATCGATAAACTGGCCCAAATGGACCAGATGGCCCACAGGCCTTCCTCCTCAAGTAAGGACCCTCGAAATGCCAAGGGTAAAGGGAAAGCGGCCTTCGTTTCTAACACTCAACAACAATGGAGTGGCCCAAAACCGGCTGCTCGCCAAAACAATGCACGTCCACGCCTATCCCTAGAAGAAAGGTTAGGACGCGCTTACTCATTTCCCCGCAATAAGAAGAGGAGACTATTTAAGTTGGCAATGCGTAACAGCTCATCACATTGCTAGACCCACGACGTCCACCGCAACCCGGCGACATCAACAACCCCAACTGCTGCTCCTATCATAGAATGGTGAGCTACCTAATTGAGGATTGCTATATCTTCAAAAACTGGGTTGAGGACCAGTATCAACAGGGGAAGTTCACGCTGTCTGAGAACTGGAGGGTGAACCTACCACAGAAGTACACTCCCAAAAAAGTGGATGCGCCGGGGGCATCATGCTCGCCGTGGAAGAAACTCCATAGGAAGTCATTCTTTCAGCTAAAACCAAAAGAATGCTGAAGGACCTACAGGCATGTCCGGCATTCAGGTGGAAAAGCCCACTTGAACTTTAAATCATCGAAAGGATGCTGAAACCGCATCCCGTACCAATGATTGTTGACAAAGGGAAAAATCCCCAAGTCAAGCCTTCAAAGTCTTCGAAGAAAAAGAAGAAGACCAAGAAGCCTGTGCAGCATGCCGAATATGATGACAAGTGCACGGACCTACAAAAGTACATCGACGCGCTGGAGGAATACAACTAGAAGGCGCGCACACCGGTCACGCTCGAAGAGTTCCTCAAGCATATTCTTGAGAACGAAGATAATGACAACGATGAAGAAAATGAGTCATCAGAAGAAACCGAAGATTATGTAGCAAGCTGCTGTTAGGATGTCTAGGACGGCAGCAGGGTTTCGGGTGGCATCATTGATCGCACGCTTTGCGTGTCGGATGTTCAAAGTTCTAAAGTTTACCGCGATCAGGACGGTGTCGCTATGCAGCTAGCCGGTTGAGCACGGGTCGATCTACAGGGAGATGGTTGTATTTCCGTTCTTGTCTTGGACGAGTCAATAAAGAATTTGTATGTGTTTGTTCAAGTCTAACTTATGTGTTTTATTTGCAAGTATAAAGTTGTTAAGAAAAAGATACGAGATTGTAAGCTAAAGAAATCCGTACTTAAAACCTTTGAGCCGAGTCTTGACCAATTGAAGCTAGAGCAATCGGCAACGACGTGGATTAGGGGATTTAAGCGCGGTATTCGTGGAATCCGGCTTATTTACCCTTGTCCTTCCGTTCTTGTCTCTTGCTTTCGCCTCCGGCCAAACCGAACGCAATCGGTCGCGGTTAGGAATCACCGTTACCTTGTTGGGGTAGGGTGCCTAACGGAGCGCTTGCGTATGGTTTGGGCGGAGTTCAATGGAAAATAACGGGAAAAGGAAATGAGAAAAGAAAATCTTAACTTACAATACCGTATTTCTTCTTAACAATAATAATTACATTCATTCACAAAAAGAACCAAAAAGAGCAAAAGAAAAGAACAAAGAAAAGAAAAGATTACAAGTAATTAAGTGCATGAATATAAATTGCAAGAAAGTAAAGCAAGGTAATAAAAAGCAAGTAATAAATAAGCAATAAAAAGAACAAGAAACTAGAACTCAAGACAAGCATGGGATCAATAGCCAACCCTTAAACTTGCAAGCTCAATCAAGAGGTTGCAAGATCAAGAGAAAGGTAGAGAACGCATGTGAAATGAAGCACTAATTCCATAAGAAAATACGACCCTTGAGATCAATAACAAACTCTTAACCTTTCAAGCTCAATGAAGAGGTTGAAAGATCAAGAGAAAGCAAGAATCTCAAGGGGAAGTTAAACAAAAGAGAATGATACAAAAGCCCTCATCTTCATTGATCTTCCACTCAAAAAGCTCTCACTACAATTTTCATGGAGAAAAGAAGAAGAAGAAGAAGAAGAAAAAGACTAAAACCTAACAAAAAGAGGCAAAAGAATGGACACCAAAAGCTTGGCAAGTTCTGGGGTATTTATAGGCAGTTTACAGAAACCCTAGGGCAAGAATCTGGCATAAAATGAAGTACCCAAAGTGCCCCCAGAAAACGACACTGAGAGGAGCCAGTACGGCCGCGGATCCGCGGCCTAGACCCCATGTTGGCCGCGGATCCGCGGCCATGTGGAGGCTTTAGAGGATCGGGCTTCTTTTGGGGTCTTGTGTTTGCATTTTCTTTTGTTTAACATATGCAGATTATCAATATCCTTCCTTGATTTCTTCAGTTTCCAGAAGTCAACAATGATGGCTTCATTTTTCAACACATTTGAATTTATCTCCCTCAAGCTCCGCGCACCCATTGATTCTTATGCAGCCCCCCTCGTGCTCTGTGCTTGTCCCAGACACGAATGACCATTGTCATATGTCTTGTCTCTGGAACTGGTACTCGGCACTGGACGGATATGGATGACCGGAACCCGGTTTTTATCTGCTGTGACAGATGTTCTGTATTTGGTGTAACTGTGGAGATTTTATCTTGATTTGCAATATTTGTACTGGAAACCTGTAATCTGTAAATATGTAACAAACACAGATTAAAAGCACCTACCTATAAACACACGAGCGTAAGAATGGGCGGTATAAAATGCAATATTCTGGTATGAACAAATACCCCCAAACTTAACTTTTGCTCGTCCCGAGCAAAACCAATTATTCACAAAAATAAAATCCTAACCGCACTTTCGCAGGGAACGCGATTGCACTGAGCACGTGAAACAAGCCGTTAAACCTCTAGGTGTCCCTAGTAGGAGGAGTGTTGTCTCCTGAGGGTTTTCAGCGGATACTACCCACAAAATCCCGTCAAGCTAGTGTCATAAGTTAACATTGATTCTACTCCTACAGTTTAGTATTTACGTTAGAAACTCTATCATCCTAGGTTAGAAATATCCAACCCTTATTTTTCACACCTCTTATCTATTTAACCTTGGTTCTCCTGAGTTTTCCTTCTAAAGTGCGGCCTCAAATTAAGGATTTTTATCAACTATACAGAAAACACAAGTCTTATTCTTTATTTCTATCTTTTATCCAAACATCGATTGTATACCCCTACGTGTGTGTATATTTGCACCCCTACACTCAAGAATTCAATTCAAGCTATAATACCCTTGCCCTAATACCTAATACTACTTCTTTTCATTAAGGATGGATGGATTTGCTCACACACCTTTCATGCGACTATTAATGCTTCTTGAGGCACTAACGACCGATTACTGAATGTGTGAACTTTAAAGCGTAAATAGCAGTTTCCAGGTCTTGACTTTATTCTATTTTTTTCTTTTTCTTTTTCTTTTTCTTTTTCAAGACCGGATATATTTTTCAATATGCTCTTTTGGTGTTTAGCTTTAAATACCGTTTTTTCTTTCATACTAAGCTTTCAAGCAAGAGTATTTCTAGGTATCCTCTACTATCCTAAGTTTCAAGGTGCGTGTAAGTGCAGTTTGTAGGGTATATACTTTCTAAATTTGAACTCGAGAAAAGAAACTATTTTTCAGGCTTATCCTCCAGTAAAGCTTCAATACTTTCCCTTCATCTTGACTTGACTCAAGAACTGAACTCAAAAATTGTAAGGACGTATACTTACCAAAGTTAGACGGAATGAGGGTTATTTTAAGGATTTTCAATTCCTGAGTCAAGAATTTAGTTATTTCTAACATATCAACTAAACTTTCAGAATAAAAATCTAAGTTACCCTACTAGCTAACTTGACGACAACGTTTTATATTTTTGGAAAATTTTTCGATTTTTGTGGGTTTTTAATAAGGTATGCAAATGCAAAATATACAAATGAATGCGAAGGAAGAAAGCTTATCGAGCACACCCCCAAACTTAAACTTGACAGTGCCCTCACTGTCAGGCTACACCAAGAGGGTCAAAATTGTCGACGCTCCCTAAAAATATTATATACAAAACAAAAAGGAAAACAAAAATATATACAAAAAGTGTCCCCCCCAAACTTAAGTAAAACAGTGTTTCCACTGTTAAGCGTTGAAATTCAGGATTAGGAGGGAAAGAGAACAGTATCAAGCTATACAAGGCCTTATACAGGCCAAAAGTTAACACCAACCATTCAAAGATCTTATCGTGATAAAGCAGTGGCTGGTGAAAGAAGGCGTAGAGAAAAGAGATAGAGAATACGCGAGACCATATGCGGAGAGAAGCGGGATATGGTCTCGGTATATTAGAGGAAGAAGAATGGCGGAAGGGAAAAAGAAGTGGGATACGAACTTGAGGGTGCAAATGGAGTAAATAGATTAGCACAATTTGTGATGACCGATGTGTGAAAAGCGATTGTGCTAATATATTTATCCGTCGAGAAATGGGGTCAAATCCCTCAAGATTCATGAGAAACCATGGGTACGCCGAACTTGGCAAACCAGACATACGAAATGAAAGTGAGACGGTTTCTTGCATGGTCGGAACGATGGAAAAGGTGGGGGGAAGTGATTGAGGAAGGTTATCGGTTAAAGGTTCAGGAGGGTGTACACAGTCAGTGAAAGGGATAGGATGAATTGGAAAATCCGACTCATCAATTAAAACTGGTTCATCCTCAAAACTATCCTCAATATTCTCCTCAAAATTTAGCACATCCATGCACTTCTCTTCAAAATCCAGATGCATATGGGGTTCGGGAAAAACATTTAATGACTCGGGATGATGATTTGAAGAGACAAACTCAGCCAAATCTACGGGTTCATCATCCGAAATATTCCCGGCGTCAATATCGTTAATCAAGTGAAAATCAAAATTCTCTGACACCTCAACAAAAGCATGGATATCAATTGATCCAGGTTCTAAAGTGGAGGTGTAGAGGTTAAAAGGTTTAGGATCAGTTTCACTTGGAAGAGACCCTTCACAATCGGGTAAATCAAACACTACGAAGTCGCACAACTCATTCATCATTCTATCTTCAATTGATAAATCATGTGGGATACTCGATAGACTTTCAAAACAGGAGGTGTGGGATTCAATTCGGGATGGGTAGGTTTGATTTGGAAGGGGGTACATCTCACTCTCTCCACTCAAATTCACAGCCTGTCCTGCCGCCTCATCATACTTTGAAAAAGTTGGAGCTAGGTGAAAACTAGCTACCGGGTCACTAGGTTGCATGAGGGCGGCCATGGACGCATTAAAATCCATCATCTGTTGGCTTGACGCTACCCTAAAATCTTCCAACGACTGTTTCAGACTAGACATAGGTTGTGAAGGGGTTTCGGTAAAATATTCAAAGTTGTTTGGATACTGAAAACTCCCAAATGGCGGTTCTGAAGCAATGTCTAGGGAAGGTGCAAAAGTAGGGTAGGATTGGTAGGAATTGAATGGCTGGACAGGAGCAGGATCAACATTTGGATAGGAAGGTGAATGGAATTGTTGATCCCAAGAATTTGAAGTGGTGAAAGGAGTGAAAGATCGGCTACGAGATTGTTCAATACGTTCTGCAATAGACATAGGTCTTGGAGTTGCAACATGACTCGAAGAAGGGGTATCAACGTAAGAAGGGGTGAATGTATGAAATGGTTGATACGAAGTGGATTGCGGAGTCAAATTGTTTGTCCTAGACGCGTCTATCCGATCTCTCAAGGAAATTTTGGGCATGGAGGGGTCGTTCGAAGTTCGGCAAAAGCAAGAACCGTAAGAAGTAATGTCTGGTTGTGGGTACCAAAGTTCGGCAAGAGTTTTGCGAGGTGAAGTACCCATGATATGAAAAGAGAAAGAAAGAAAGGCAGAGAAAAGGAGGGGAAAAAGAATGTGATATTTTTTTATTTTTTTATTTTTTAGTTTATATATTAACAAAAGAATGAAATATACACACAAAAAGAATATGGACAAAAACAATCACGACACAAAAATACCACACACCTAATCGTTCTAGGGTTCACCTAGGTTAACTAGACCTGCTCCAGAACTTTATTGTCGAAGTAAAACTGTGTCGAGAAACGGGCTCAAGATACACTGATCACGAGGCCAGGTAAGTGCAGAGATAAGGGGAGGTTTTCCAACGCTTTCGCGAAGTTCCTTAATTAAATAACCCTTTCTCTTTTGGCGGTTTCGCCGTTAACACTTTCGTAGACACCCCGTAAACAATATACCGTTAAGCAAGGTTCTAAACACAGTTAACTTCTCCTAGTGAGCGCGAAGTCCTTAAGGCTTAAAGTCTAGTTTCTTTTAAATTTTGTGCGGGTAAACGTTATGCTCAAGTTCGTGATTTGTGGGCCACGGAAAAGGTGATGAAATCCTTTACCGTATGTTGTGGGGTTCGCTTTCCCTTAAGTCCGTATTAATGTATGCAATGCGCAATTCAAAAATTCTATAAAGAATCAAACAATCGTTTTTTAGTTTAAGCACGATACTGCAACAAATACGGGTTAGTCAACTTTTAGCGTTTGCTAGCGAACTTGCAAAGAATCCTGCAAAGAATAGTATATTGGAAGCGTCGGATTTGAGAAGAAGGTGTTAGTAAAGTACGTACCGTTAAATTTTGGGTTAGGAAACCCCCGTTGAAACAAATCCGGTAAGCTTGGAAAGTTCGCTTGCGCGGGTCAAACTACCCGGATCTTTGGCACTGTACTTCGTAATCACCTTAACTTTGAACGTACACTTTGCTCCCACAATCGCAGTTTGCAAATCCGCAAAAATCTGCACTCTTGCCCACAAAGATGATCAAAAATAACAAAAAGATTATATATATATATATATATATATATATATACAAAAAGAATATTAACCCGAATAACAAGAAAGAAAATACGCTACCGTCTCCCCGGCAACGGCGCCATTTGGTCGCACGCTTTTGGCGTGTCGGATGTTCAAAGTTCTAAAGTTTACCGCGATCAGGACGGTGTCGCTATGCAGCTAGCCGGTTGAGCACGGGTCGATCCACAGGGAGATGGTTGTATTTCCGTTCTTGTCTTGGACTAGTCAATAAAGAATTTGTATGTGTTTGTTCAAGTCTAACCTATGTGTTTTATTTGCAAGTATAAAGTTGTTAAGAAAAAGATACGAGATTGTAAGCTAAAGAAATCCGTACTTAAAACCTTTGAGCCGAGTCTTAACCAATTGAAGCTAGAGCAATCGGCAACGACGTGGATTAGGGGATTTAAGCGCGGTATTCGTGGAATCCGGCTTATTTACCCTTGTCCTTCCGTTCTTGTCTCTTGCTTTCGCCTCCGGCCAAACCGAACGCAATCGGTTGCGGTTAGGAATCACCGTTATCTTGTTGGGGTAGGGTGCCTAACGGAGCGCTTGCGTATGGTTTGGGCGGAGTTCAATGGAAAATAACGGGAAAAGGAAATGAGAAAAGAAAATCTTAACTTACAATACCGTATTTCTTCTTAACAATAATAATTACATTCATTCACAAAAAGAACCAAAAAGAGCAAAAGAAAAGAACAAAGAAAAGAAAAGATTACAAGTAATTAAGTGCATGAATATAAATTGCAAGAAAGTAAAGCAAGGTAATAAAAAGCAAGTAATAAATAAGCAATAAAAAGAACAAGAAACTAGAACTCAAGACAAGCATGGGATCAATAGCCAACCCTTAAACTTGCAAGCTCAATCAAGAGGTTGCAAGATCAAGAGAAAGGTAGAGAACGCATGTGAAATGAAGCACTAATTCCATAAGAAAATACGACCCTTGAGATCAATAACAAACTCTTAACCTTTCAAGCTCAATGAAGAGGTTGAAAGATCAAGAGAAAGCAAGAATCTCAAGGGGAAGTTAAACAAAAGAGAATGATACAAAAGCCCTCATCTTCATTGATCTTCCACTCAAAAAGCTCTCACTACAATTTTCATGGAGAAAAGATGAAGAAGAAGAAGAAAAAGACTAAAACCTAACAAAAAGAGGCAAAAGAATGGACACCAAAAGCTTGGCAAGTTCTGGGGTATTTATAGGCAGTTTACAGAAGCCCTAGGGCAAGAATCTGGCATAAAATGAAGTACCCAAAGTGCCCCCAGAAAACGACACTGAGAGGAGCCAGTACGGCCGCGGATCCGCGGCCTAGACCCCATTTTGGCCGCGGATCCGTGGCCATGTGGAGGCTTTAGGGGATCGGGCTTCTTTTGGGGTCTTGTGTTTGCATTTTCTTTTGTTTAACATATGCAGATTATCAATATCCTTCCTTGATTTCTTCAGTTTCCAGAAGTCAACAATGATGGCTTCATTTTTCAACACATTTGAATTTATCTCCCTCGAGCTCCGCGCACCCATTGATTCTTGTGCAGCCCCCCTCGTGCTCTGTGCTTGTCCCAGACACGAATGACCATTGTCATATGTCTTGTCTCTGGAACTGGTACTCGGCACTGGACGGATATGGATGACCGGAACCCGGTTTTTATCTGCTGTGACAGATGTTCTGTATTTGGTGTAACTGTAGAGATTTTATCTTGATTTGCAATATTTGTACTGGAAACCTGTAATCTGTAAATATGTAACAAACACAGATTAAAAGCACCTACCTATAAACACACGAGCGTAAGAATGGGCGGTATAAAATGCAATATTCTGGTATGAACAATCATCCATGCCAATTTCAAATTTTTGCCATTCTAGATAACCCTAACCTAGAATCGATACTAGAGAGTCATGCGGAATTTTAAAGCAAACAACTTTACTTCTAAGTGATAGGGATTACAGCCTTTGTAGTCCGTTCCTTCGCTTCATAAGCTCCGAGTTGTGGTCCCTTCGCTGCGATCATCATGATCCCGGACTCTAGAGAGGCTCCATGAGGTGAATGATCCATGCTAACTTGAAGTCTTCACAATCAAAGATGATCTACCTTGAGGAATCACAAACCCAAGCTATTACTTCACTAATTAGAGATTAGTGAAGCTAACACACTAATCTATATCGCTAGTATAGAAGAGGATGATGAAGTAGGAATTTTGATCTCTTTTGTTTTCTTTTTCTCACAATCATTCATCACAAATTAAAAAGCTAGAAAGCTTTTGTGGGGAGGAAGAAGAAGATGAAGTGTGATCAATGAATGAATTATTATTATTGAGGTTAGAAATGCAACCAAGGGTTAAGCATGTCATGCTTAACCTTTATAGAGAATTAACCATGGCAAAGTAGTTAGGGTGAGATTAACAAATAACTTAGAAATATCAAGAGAGTGGACTAAGTCAACAAGAAAAATATCTCATGCATTAATCCACAAATTTGAATTATCTAAAACAAATAAAAACCTAACCCTAATTACAAAGCAAGGTTTAGTTCTCTTAAACCCTAGTTGCATGTGTAACCCTAGCATGTTACAATATCACATATCACATATATAATATTTTGTAACAAAAGAAAAGAATACATTAAACATATATCACATATATGTTAAATGTATCCATATGTGAGAAAATTAAATACTTAAGTGAGCAATATATTAGTTAGTGTATTTTAATATATCATATATATAATTCTACATTAAATTATTAAATCAACACTTGATTTAATAATCCGGCTATATTACATATAACCGACTAATATAATATGTATCAATTTATCGAATCAACACTTGATCCGATAATCCGGCTATATTACATATAACCTACTAATATAATATATACCCGGCCGATATCATATATACCCGGCCGATATCATATATCGCGAGAATAGAATACGGTATCACATATCGTATTAATCTCGGTCCCGCACATATCGCATATGTTCTCCTACTTCGTTTCTCCTGAGCCAGGAAACCTCTGTGTAGGACTCTAAAGACTCGTTAATACGCCGGCAGTATTATATCAAACACCCACAAGCTGCAAGCGGTCAGCTAAACGTAACAGCCACCTGGGTATTGAGCGATCAGAAGATCAATAAGCAAGCCTGCACACACTCCTATGAATTCAATCGGTAACACTACCGTACAGTCCGGTCTCTTCGTCTGATATGTCGCATATCCAGTCTAGGGGTGGAAAACGTCAGACCCCAGTAACCGATAATTCGTGTCGATGTGAGGCTTATAACGGGTCGAGAAACTACTGATAACATTTACCAGTAGGTCTCCATATCAGCCATGGCCAAGGACTTCCAGTTATAACCAATCGAACACCGCGCAACATCAATCCCCAAAACCGGGAGAGACGAAACCCTTCCTATCGCTCATTGCCTCCATGTGATTCGGGACTGTACCTAAAAGCCACCGTTTTGCACATTCTCATGAACGTGGTAAGGTGGAAATCAAAGCACAGTGGGAATCACACAAGACTCTATGACGATCTTGTAAGTGCACGGAGGCGCCCCGGTCGTCAATCCGAGGCCGAAATGCGGAAACGATGATTTACTTTAACTTTTGAACCGGCACCACCGCGCACAAAAGTCCCGAATCGGGCCATTAATCTAATTCTATCTAACTAAAGAATGGGGTAGAGAGATATACCGAGCGATCCGTATCCTTCGGTCTTCTCGTCGTCCCGATCTCCCGCGGAATCCTCAGTCTTCACCTCCTCTCCGGAAAGGCACCACGTCGCCAGCTTCTTTTACGGGCTCCCACCTCTGGACCGAGGCAATTTGGGCACGAAGTTGGCGAGTCGATGTGCCCAAGATTTGCTGTAGAATAAGTGTAGGATGGTATGTCTCATGGGGGTTGTAGGTAGTTTCCTTTTGGTGGAGGAAATGAGATGAGCTTTTTGGAGAGGGAACTTGGGGATTTTGCAAGCCATAAAAGATCAAAATCCCCACCACAATATTTTGGACAGCCCACACCCTTGGCTTGGCCGGCCATGCTTGGCTTTAAGAATGAATGAGAGGAGAGAATAATACAAAAGGGGTGAGCCAAAGGAATAATACAAGAGAGAGAGAGAAAATGTGACGATGATAAACAATGATCACAAAGCAAGAACCTCACTCCAAAACCCAATCATTTCCTACAAAGGTCAAGCCATCATGAGTGAAGAATGTCAAGGTCAGACAAGAGCTATCATAAAGCAACAATAATATGCAAAGTCCACCCTCCAAAATGCTTATTTGCACAAATGCAAATAAGCCCTCCTCCACCAAATTTCAGCCAAGGAAAGATACAAAGAAATATGGCCGAAACGGAAAACAAACTGGCAACTCCAAAAACTGATCCCGTAATAAATTACATGAAAACCCCGCTACTGTATATACATACCCGCATTTGTATTCCGACCGAAATACAAATGCAACGAGAAAAAATCTACACTGTACAATACTAAGATCCGGCTTAAACCAAAGCCCGATAGTATTATCCGTCCGATCATGATCCGTGCAATACCGCACGTATCTGATCGAACCCTGCATATCTCCATACGGCCTGTACAGTGTTTCGCCCGAAACTTGAGCAACTGTCTGTGGGGGACTCTAAAGACTCGTCAATACTATGGCTGTGGATTTAACCACTAGCAAGTCAGAGGTATTAGCCATACGTAACGGGCTACCAGCTATTGACCAAAAGGGACGTCGATGAGTGAACTCATCCTGACACCCTAC
Source organism: Agapanthus africanus (assembly GCA_030015575.1). Lineage (NCBI taxonomy): Eukaryota > Viridiplantae > Streptophyta > Magnoliopsida > Asparagales > Amaryllidaceae > Agapanthus > Agapanthus africanus. The sequence goes on along the minus strand of JASDDO010000029.1, from coordinate 237,447,081 downwards.
TGAGCCTGTCAGTGACAATATCCATACAGTCCGGTCCGTTCGTCTATGAGCATCGTATGGCGGGCCTAGGGGGTTGGTAAAAGTCAGACCCCCAAAAGCGGTACATGTCGTGTCGGAGTGTAACCCAGAACACCCTGAGATACTATTGGAATACCTACCAGTAAATCTCCTGCCTCGGCCGAGGGCTTTGTGTAATTGCTCTCCTAGACACAGTGTGACCTCACCCCCAATACCGGGAGAGACGAACCCCTGAAGATCCGCTCACTGCCTCCATGTGGCTCGGGACTGTACCCAACTAAAACCTATTTGCACGTCTCCTTTAAGCGTGGTAGGGTAGTAATCAAAGTACAGTGGGAACTCACACGAGACAAATGACGATCCTCAGGTCGATGAACTAACCTGTACACATGTTACCAGGGAACGGCTATCTGACGTCAGGTATACGACCAACTAGTATGTTCCCGGCGAGTCCTGTCCGGTGTACTCATAACCCAATGAGCACCTGTATACATTTTAGGTGAACCAACCGACACCAGTGGCTTGGGAGACCGGCCACCGCCCCTCGTCGGTGTCTCGACTGTATACACTAGTCTACTCTGGAGTATCGATGCCCTGTCTCGAAACTCCCACGACTGGGGACCTTTTAAGGATGTGCTTATAGACTACTAGCTCCCACGTATATGATCGCCCTCATACTACTGGCAGTCAAGCAAGAATCCTAGGGGCTCTATCAACATGTAATAGCGACCTGTAAGGTCACCTATAGCAGTACACGATGATAATGATAAACCAGATAGCATACTATCATCTTGAGTAAGACTGTCCTACCGGAATGGGTCCTCCCTCAATCATTGCAATTACGTGCCTTTGATCTAATAATTGACTCAGAGGGCACTATCTCCAACAATCTCCCACTTGCACTCAAGGCTAATTATTGCGATGTCGCATACTCACAACCCGTGTGATACCGAACACCCAACTCCTCTACTAATCAGTCTCACAAAACCCGTTTGCGAAACTATTGCGTTCGAGGAATAGCCTCAGTGAGTGGATCCGCCTTGATGTTTCTTTCTATGTCTTTCTATATCTCAAGTTTGCGGAGAATGCCATCTCTCGAAATGAGCAATACCTGCATTAGAATGTGTCTGGATGTCTGATGGGACCTAGCTCATAAATGAACTCTAAATCCAAACTTCTTAGACTGTATCGTCAACTGAACTTAATCAGTATCCTGCGCCATCTTTCCCTCAGTTTCCATCTGGACCACCTGTCCAAAATACTGCCCCTCGTCAGAAGGAAAACTATAACTCTGACAACCTCTCTGTCATCCAGGTCACCTTGGAAGCCTGGAATGATAACTGTCTCCCGAATGAGGCTGTCGTTATCATATCTTTAGAACATCCACTTATGTTCTAAAACTGCTTTCTACTGTTTCTCCAGGATTGGATCAATATCAACTTATTGCTCCTACCGCAAAAACAACATCTGGTGTGGTACCTGACATCTCATGATTGACTCAATTGCCTAAGCAAGTGATCTGCCAATCATGCACATCCCTCTCCCCTTTAGTCTGTAAGATACCTTTAGAAAGGGTGACTCCATCACCTGCAGGTATACTACCGTACCAGGAGTCGTCCATTCTAAAAACTCTTAGAATGCTGTCTAAGTACCCAGATTGGGAGACTTCCCAAATCTAGATCTAAAACCATAGATCTAGTTACCAGAATGTCTGATATTATATCTATATCCTTATGTGGAGAAACCACCGTGTGGCAACCAAAGTATAACCGATCGTAGTATAGGAACATTACTTCCTACTCTGTGTATGTCATCCATATACCAGGACATCACACCCTACTACCTTCTTAACAGATCCATTCCCTGTTCTGATGAAGTCAAACCTATGACTGTCACATCAGAAATAGATGATCCGTCTCCGCTATATCTGCTTTAGTCTATAAATAGACATAAGCCACTTGTCCACCATGCTTCCGCTGCTCCCACTGACTACGACAACCCTCTGGCAGAGTCATATAGACGTACACTTCTAAAGCTAGTTTAGAACGACGCTATATTCATCCTCCTGCCGGGTCTCACAGCCTGGAACAACAGCAATGGCAAGTCTGGGTAAACAAGAACCTCCCTGTCACCATCCTTGAGGCTACCTGAGTACCTCTCGGGTACCTGAGGTTACCCACCTTATCTGCGGAGTGGCCAATGGAATGTCAAACCAGATTGAATCTTTAGGTTCTTATCAAATCTTCAGTAATCGTTTGCGGTTCTGGAATTACTTCCATTTCTACCATACTCCCACTACTGTTTTCTGAAAAAATCCATTTTTGTTAAAACTGTGGCGAGTCTAGAACAATATCACTATTGATCTTCCAGATGGTAGAAATTCAACCCTCGTCATAACCTGGGTCAACCCACAAACAGCCATTATAGAAACGTGCCTTGAGTTATCCAGAGTCTGGTTTTAAGCATAAGCCGGACAACTCCCCGTACCTTAACATCATTAAGATATGAACTGTTCCATATCCAATATAGGACCAGAGGCACTAATTTAATTGAATCAGATTCAAATCATGCAGCTGTCTCCAGTGCATGTCAACTAAGTGGAAAAAGGCCGATCAGCGTTACTCAATTTAGGAATGCTTCCAATTATGAGTAACCTGAAAGAGAAGCAATTTCTCTTAATCATTACTATTAACTAAATACCATACACAAGTATCTATATCTTCGATCACCTTGAAGAATCCCGATACTCGCAATACCTGGTTCTCTACTTTATTCATATACCTATAACTTCCCAAAATTCGGACCTTGTTTTTCTACGAAACACCTGTCTAAAAACTATAGAAGTCATAAGTAAACCGAATATAGTACGAGGACCAACCCCTCTGTCCTAATGGACACTGGACAACATACAACACTCTGTATAAGTCCTTTGAGTCAAATAACTCATTCCCTGTGTGTCGCTGGTTGAAAACTGTACTTATGGTTAAGAAGAATTACACCGCTGTTTAATGCTCCTTACCTAACCATCAGCTGATATAGGTAAATGTCATAGACATAATTTCAAAAAGGTATATCTCACTCTATAAAAATAGACGTACAGATATATCAATTTGAAATTGGTGCATAACAGCGGATATTCAAAACCAAATATTTGCCGTCCGGCAAACAACCCAGGTGACTTCCTCAAATATCACCGATTACAATGAATCCCGATATAATGAGGACTATCACTTAATTCCCAATAACTTACTCCCACTCATCATCTGTAAAACCATACAGATGTGAGATTAATACCTGGTAAATACATACCCTGGAGCAAGTGCTAATTGGGAAATCAGTTTTCTTTTAACAGTACACAGTGAAACTGAAACATTGAAATGTTTCGATGGGGTATTCTGGTATTCCTAGTAATGCCTCTTCCATTATCAGATTCACAACTGTAACCGTATATTTCTATACCATCTCTTCACTTCCCTTCATATGTCTTTAGTCATTACCTACTGTACACCCCTTTAGGCCAAATGGTTTTCTTCCTTCTCTACCGTTCGGCACCAGCCTATGGTTTGGAAGAAGACTATCCAATAAGCATAATGGGTGTACTGTCCTAATCCTAGGAGCACTCACAATGCGAGAGAAGGTGAAGATAAAAGACACCTGAATAAACCTTATTCCTATTTCTTCTGAACCAGAATCCATCCCCGAACTGGAACAAGTTCCTTTCGAGTTCATATATAACCATACGATGGAGTATCCAATAAACTGTGGATCTTCGTAGTGATACGGAGTGTCCTGGAGAAATACAAAGGTGAAGTGGTAGTGGTAATGAAATACCTGGTTTGGTCGTGAATATCATTCGCAATTTACTTTGCCATCTTACTAATCCCTTACTATGTCTTTAGTTAATACCTTCTGCACACCATCGTTATGCTAATTGGTTTTCCCCATTCCCTACCGTTCGGCACCAACCTAAGGTTTGGAAGAAGACTATCCAATTTGCATAATAGGTGTACTATCTCCTAAACCAAGGAGTACTCGCAACCTGAGAGATGGTAAAAGGAAAAGACAACTGAATAGTCCTATTCGTTTTCTCCAGAACCGGAAACCATCCTCGAATAAATTCCTTCGAGTTCGTATATAAACATACGATGGTTTTGTCCAATGAAAATGGACGTTCGTAGTAATACGGGGTGTCCTGGAGAAAAGGGTAAAAGCAGGAGTGGCAATGAGGTATGCAACTCTGACAATCCAAAATCCAGTGTTTAAGAAGGTTCGGTCAGTTTTGGTCACTGAGTCATAGTCTTAGGTGTAGGGTTCCTAGGCACACTAGTGAGGTCTCATAAGGCATCGAACATGCCAATTTCAAAAAATCTAGGTGCCGAGAGACCCGACTACGGATTGTTTGCTAGAAAACTAGACGAAAAAGCTAACTAGTTAACACTTAACTATGAGAATACGGATATACAACCTTTGTAGATCCGGTGCTCCACCTCCATAGCTCCGCAACGAAGTCATCTCCGCTGTCCAAAAAGAATCCGGGCTCTAGCGTCGACTTCATCGGAGAATAAGCGAGCTAGGTCGTCGATGTCCATGCCGAAGATGATCTACATCGAGGCATCGCTAGATCAAGCTCCACCTTCACCTTGCCATGAAAACTTGTGAAGGAAACACACAATACTACTTGGCAAGAGGTAGAGGATGAAGAAATAGGAAGTGGGTAAACTTTAGTTTTGGATTTCTCACACTCTTCATCAATCCACCATTGATGAAGTTTGGTTTTCTTCACTTGAAGAATGAAGAAGATGAAGTAGAATATTATGATAAGAATAAGAATAATGAGAAAAGAAATTCATTCTTATCATAATTGAACCATAGTTAGGTGTAGAGAGTCAATCATGGTTTTGTGGAATGGTTAAGTTAAGCATGAGACAAAAATGGTTACCTTTATTCAAACCTTCATGAAGATTCATGAACAAAACAAAACTAGCATCCATTTTTCCCTTTTTGCTTTTCCAAAATGAATAAACAAATAAATAAATAAATGAATAATCAAATAGTAAACCCTAACCATTCCATTAACCAAGGTTTAATTCTATACACTTAACTAAAAAGGCATGTATCATCAAACATGATACAAGCAAGTGCACAAAATCATATCGCATATGCAATGCGCACACGCGAGTGAGAAAATCCATTTAAAGTGAACCGATACTAGTTAATGCAAAGTAATATATCAAATATATAATTATGGATTAAATCATTAAATCAACACTTGATTTAACGATCCGGTCATGTCGCACATAACCGACTGGTATCATCAGTAACAACTTATTGAATCAACACTTGATACGATAACCCGGCTATATCGCATATAACCGATCAATGTCACATCGCGAGAATCGAATACAGTATCACATACCGTATTATTCTCGGTCCCGCACATATCTCATATGCGCTCCTATTTCGTTTCGCTTGAGCCAGGAAACCTCTGTGTAGGACTCTAAAGACTCGTCAATACGCCGGCAGCAGATGATGATCATATCAAACATCCACAAGCCGCAAGCGGTCTGCTAAACGTAACGGCCACCCGGGTATTGAGCGATCAGAAGATCGACGAGCAAGCCCGCTCACACTCCAGTGAATCCAACCAGTAACACTACCGTACAGTCCGGTCTGATCGTCTGATATGTCGCATATCTCGCCTAGGGGTGGTAAACGTCAGACCCCAATAGCTCGATAAGTCGTGTCGATATGAGGTCTATAACCATTCGAGAAACTACTGGTAACACTTACCAGTAAATCTCAGCAACCCTGGCCAGGGATTTCCTGTTATAGCCAATCGAACACAGCGCAACATCAACTCCCTATACCGGGAGAGACGAATCCCCTCCTATCGCTCATTGCCTCCATGTGACTCGGGACTGTACCCAAAAACCACCGTTTTGCACGCCCTCTTGGACGTGGTAAGATGGAAATCAAAGCACAGTGGGAACCACACAAAACTCTATGACGATCTCGGGTCAACAGACTACTCTGTACCAGTGTCACCAGAGAACTGCCATCTGACGTGAGGTATAATACCATCTGGGAGTTCTCGGCAAGTCCGTCCAGTGTACCCAGTCTCCACTGAGCACCCGTATATCATCTCTTGTAAGTGCACGGCGGCGCCCCGGTCGTCAATCCGAAAGCCAAATGCGGAAGCGGTGATAAACTTTAATTTTGCGAACTTAGCAAACCGGCACCACCGCGCACTAAACCCCGGATCGGGCCATTAAACTAGATCTAGCTAACAACAAGACGGGTTAGAGATATACCGAGTGATCCGAGTCCTCCGGTCTTCTCGTCGTCGTCCCGATCTCCCGCGGAAAGTCCTGTCTCCAAATCGTCGCCTCCTCGCCGTAAAGGGCACCACATCTCCTGCATCTTTTACGGGCTCCCACCTCAATACCGAGGCAACTCGGGCGCGAAGTTGGCTGGCCGACGCGTCCAAGATTTGCTGTAGAATAGTGTAGAATAGTTGTCTCTTTGGGGTTTAGGAGATTGCCATTTATGGAGGAATTTTGCACAAGGATTTTTCATGAATACTTTATGAAAAATGGAGCTTGCCATGGAATAAAATGAGCTCGACCAAAAGCATTTGTGTTCTCTGGAAAAATGAAGCAAGCACTCACTTGAAGAATGAATGTTTTAAGGTTGCATAAATTAATACCAAGAAAAGAAAAAAGGAAAACTTTTCTTCACAGCACACACACTAATAAATTAATGCCTCACATAATCATTCCAGCACACAAAATGAAAGGGGGGGCCCACCAAATAAAGCATGAAAGAAATTCTCCACCAAAAAAATCCTCACTCCATACCCAACAGTGGCCGGCCCAATTATCCATCACAAATGCACAACCAAAACCTATACCCATCCTTACCTTAATTAATGCAAGTGATGGTAAAGAGAATGATGATGGTCAAATCATAAACCCACATATGCAAGAAACCCCTTCCTCAAATGTAATTTGCAAAACTGCAAATTACCCCCTCCATCGGAAAAGTCCGGCCGGGAAAGAACAAAGGAAAACCGGCCGGAACGGAATGCAAACTGGCAACTCCAGAAAACCGGTCCCGTAATAAATTACAGGAAAACCCCGATACTGTGCATACACACCCGCATCTGTATTCCGTCCGGATACAAATGCAAAGAGACAAAACTACACTATCAAATACTAAGATCCGGCTTAAGCCAAAGCCGGCTAGTAAAAACCGTCCGATCACGATCCGTGCAATACCGCACGTATCTGATCGAACCCTGCCATATCTCCATACGGCCTCTACAGCGTTTCGCCCGAAAGCTTGAGTAACTGAAAGTGTGGTGGACTCTAAAGACTCGTCAATACTATGGATGTGGATTTAACCACTAGCACGTCAGAGGTATAAGCCAATACGTAACGGGCCACCAGCTATTGACTAAAAGGGACGTCGATGAGCGAACTCATCCTGACACCCTACTGAGCCTGTCAGTGACAATATCCGTACAGTCCAGTCCGTTCGTCTATGAGCATCGCATGTCGGGCCTAGGGGGTGGGTAAAAGTCAGACCCCCAAAAGCGGTACAAGTCGTGTCGGAGTGTAGCCCAGAACACCCTGAGATAGTACCGGAATACCTACCAGTAAATCTCCTGCCTTGGCCAAGGACTTCGTGTAATGGCTCTCCTAGACACAGCGCGACCTCACCCCCAATACCGGGAGAGACGAACCCCCGAAGATCCGCTCACTGCCTCCATGTGGCTCGGGACTGTACCCAACTAAAACCTATTTGCACGACTCCTTTGAGCCGTGGTAGGGTAGTAATCAAAGTACAGTGGGAACTCACACGAGACAAATGACGATCCCCAGGTCGATGAACTAACCTGTACACATGTCACCTGGGAACTGCTATCTGACGTCAGGTATAAGACCAACTAGTATGTTCCCGGCGAGTCCTGTCCGGTGTACTCATAACCCAATGAGCACCTGTATACATCTTAGGTGAACCAACTGACACCAGTGGCTTGTGAGACCGGCCACCGCCCCTCGTCGGGGTCTCGACTGTATACACTAGTCTACTCTGGAGAATCGATGCCCTGTCTCGAAACTCCCACGACTAGGGACCTTTGAAGGATATGCCTATAGACCCCAGCTCCCACTTATATGATCGCCCTCATACTGCTGGTGGTCAAGCAAAAATCCTAGGGGCTCTATCAACGTGTAATAGCGACTTGTCAGGTCACCTGAAGCAGTACACGATGATAAAGGTAAACCAGATAGCATACTATCATCTCGAGTAAGACTGTTCTCCCGGGATAGGTCATCCCTCAATCATTGCAATCACGTGCCTGTGATCCAATAATTGACTCTGAGGACACTATCTCCAACAATCTCCCACTTGCACTCAAGGCTAATTATTGCGATGTCGCATACTCACAGCCCGTGTGATACCGAACACCCAACTCCTCTACTAGTCAGTCTCATAAAGCCTGTTTGCGAAACTCTTGCGTTCGAGGAATAGCCTCAGTGAGTGGATCCGCCTAGATGTATCTTTCTATGTCTCTCTCTATATCTCAAGTTCACGGAGAAAGCCATCTCCCGAAATGAGCAATACCTGTCTTAGAATGTCTGGATGTCTGATGGGACCGAGCTCATAAATGAACTCCAAATCCAAACTTCTTAGACTGTATCGACAACTGAACTTAATCAGTATCCTGCGCCATGCCACCCTCAGTATTTCCTTGGATCACCTGTCCAAAATACTGCCCCTCGTCAGAAGGAAAACTATAACTCTGACAACCTCCTTGTCGTCCATGTCACCTTGGAAGCCTGGAATGATAACTGTCTCCCAAATGAGGCTGTCGTTATCATATCCCTAGAACATCCACTTATGTTCTAAAGCTGCATCCGACTGTTTCTCCAGGATTGGATCAATATCAACTTATTGCACCTACTACAAGAACAACATCTGGTGTGGTACTTGACATCTCATGATTGACTCAATTGCCTAAGCAAGTGATCTGCCAATCATGCACATCCCTCTCTACTTTAGTCTATAAGACACCTTTAGAGAGGGTGACTCCATTACCTGCAGGTATACTACCGTGCCAGGAGTCGTCCATTCTAAATACTCTTAGAATGCTGTCAAGGTACCCTGATTGAGAAACCACCCAAATCTAGATCTAAAACCATAGATCTAGTAACCAGTATGTCTGATATAATGTCCAAGTCCTTTGTGGAGAAAACACTGTGTGACGACCAAAATATAACCGATCGTAGTATAGGAATATTACTTCATACTACCTTCTCAACAGATCCATCCCCTATTCTGATGACGTCAAACCTATGACTGTCACATCAGAAATAGATGATCTATCTCCGCTATATCTGCTTTAGTCTATAAATAGACATAAGCCTGATGTCCACCAATGCTTCCGCTGCTCCCACTGACTACGACAACCCTCTGGCAGAGTCATATAGACGTGCACTTCTAAAGCTAGTTTAGAACGACGCTATACTCATCCTCCCACCGGGTCTCGCAGCCTTGAACAACAGCAATGGCAAGTGTGGGTAAACAAGAACTTCCCTGTCACCGTCCTTGAGGCTACCGGAGTACCTCTCGGGTGCCTGAAGTTACCCACCTTATCTGCGGAGTGGCCAATGGAATGTCAAATCATATTGAATCTTTAGGTTCCTTATCAAATCTTCAGTAATCGTTTGCGGTTCTGGAATCACTTCCTGTTCTACCATACTCCCACTACTGTTTTTGAAAAAATCCATTTTTATTAAAACTGTGGCGAGTCAAGAACAATATCACTATTGATCTTTCTTATGGTAGAAAATCAACCCTCGTCATAGCCTGGGTCAACCCACAAACAGCCATTACAGAAACGTGCCTTGAGTTATCCAGAGTCTGGTTTTAATCATAAGCCGGACAACTCCCCGTAGCTTAACAATGTTAAGATATGAACTGTACTATATCCAATATAGAACCAGAGGCACTGATTTAGTTGAACCAGATTCAAATCATGCAGCTGTCTCCAGGGTATGTCAACTAAATGGAAGGAGGCCGATCAGCGTTACTCAACTTAGGAATGCTTCCAATTATGAGTAACCTGAAAGAGAAGCAATTTCTCTTTTTCATCACTATCAACTGAATACCATACGCAAATATCTACATCTTCGATCACTTTGAAGAATCCCGATACTTGCTACACCTGGTTCTATATTCTATTCAAATACCTATAACTCCTCAAAACTTAGACCCTGTGTTTCTACGAAACACATGTCTAAGAACTAGAGAAGTTAAAAGTAAACAGAATATAGTATGAGGACCAACCCCTCTGTCCTAATGGACACTGGACAACAAACAATACTCTGTATAAGTCCGCCGAGTCTAACAACTCTTTCACTGTGCGTCGTAGGTTGAAAACTGTACTTATGGTTAAGAAGAATTACACCGCTGTTTAATGCTCCTTACCTAACCATCCACTGATATAGGTAAAGGTCATCGACATAATATCAAAAGGTATATCTCACTCTATAAAAATAGACGTACAGATATATCAATTTGAAATTGGTGCACAATAGCGGATATTCAAAACCAAACATTTGCCGACCGGCAAACAGCCCAGGTGATTTCCTCAAATATCACCGATTACAACGAATCCCGATATAATGAGGATGATCACCCAATTCCCAATGACTTACTCCCACTCATCATCTGTAAAACCATACAGATGTGAGAATCATACCTGGTAAATACATACCCTGGAGCAAGTGTCTAATCGGGAAATCAGTTTTCTTTTAACAGTACACAGTTGAACTGAAACATTGAAATGTTTCGATGGGGTATCCTGGTATTCTTAGTAATGCCTCTACCATTATTCAGATTCACAACTATAACCGTATAATTCTTTGCCACCTCTCCAAATCCTTTTATATGTCTTTAGTCGTTACCTTCTGCACACCCCTTTAGGCCAATTGGTTTTCTTCCTTCCCTACCGTTCGGCACCAGCCTATGGTTTGGAAGAAGACTATCCAATAAGCATAATGGGTGTACTTTCCTAATCCTTGGAGCACTCGCAATGCGAGAGAAGGTGAAGATAAAAGACAACTGAATAAACCTTATTCATATTTCTCCTGGACCAGAATCCATCCCCGAACTCGAAGAAGTTCCTTTCGAGTTCGTATATAACCATACGATGGAGTATCCAATAAACTGTGGATCTTCGTAGTGATACGGAGTGTCCTGGTGAAATACAAAGGTGATTTAGGATTGGCGAAGAAATACTTGGTTTGGTCGTGAATATCAGTCGCAGTTTACTTTGCCCTCTTACTAATCCCTTGCTTTGTCTGAACTTAATGCCTTCTGCACACCTTCGTTATGCTAATTGGTTTTCTTCATTCCCTACCGGTCGGCACCAGCCTAAGGTTTGGAAGAAGACTATCCAATTTGCATAATAGGTGTACTATCTCCTAAACCAAGGAGTACTCACAACTTGAGAGAAGGTAAAAGGGAAAAGACAACTGAATAATCCTATCCGTTTTCTCCAGAACCAGAAACCATCCTCGAATAATTCCTTCGAGTTCGTATCTAACCATACGATGGTTTTGTCCAATGGAAGTGGACGTTCGTAGTAATACGGGGTGTCCTGGAGAAAAGGGTAAAAGTAGGAGTGGCAATGAGGTCTGCAACTCTGACAATCCAAAAGCCAGTGTAAAGAAAGTTCGGTCAACTTGGTCACTGAGTCATAAGTCTAGGGTCGGGTCAATGGTCGCTGCCAAAGAGAGAGAGAAAAGAAACACTCAGCGTGCACTCAAACCAAGATCAGAATGGTTACCAATTTATCTAATCAGGAAACCTCCCACTGTACCTCAAATTCTCCTCCAAACCTGAAAGAAGAATTAGTCAGGGTCACCCGAGGAGTAAACCAACTCATCAGTGGGAATCGGGATCCAACTCTCATCGCATGATAACGTGACGGAATCCGCTCACGGTATCACACTCCAGAAGGTATGCGCATATCTGGCAAGTTTCGGTTCTTTTGAAACTCCCGATGTGATTTCCGCCCCATGCTCTTATGACCTTGACGAAGGTCAACAAATCATAAGTCACATGTCAAGTTCCACCCGTTATTGTCCAGGTTAATTTGAACCCACCCGTACAAGCCCTTGACGAAGGTCAACAAGGCTATACGACTGTCCCAAACCAACACATCTATCTATGCAGCAGAAAGGCAACAAGCAGCTACCATACACTATGCCTTGACGAAGGTCAACAAACATAGCATGAATACTACGTGCTACCCGTCTGAAACGACGGAGGGCTACGAATGGTTTCTGGCGAAAACCTTTAACGTAATGAACTTGATATCGTTGAAGGAACGGATAGCTTTTTTTAGAAAATATAGTGACGAAAACCTTTACTAAAGAGGTCACTCCCGGTGAAGGGATCTCGGCTCTTTCCCCGTAGAATGGGGTGCTGGATATTCATAACCGAATATCACTGTGCAAAGCAAAAGTAATCGGCTATAGTGAAGTTAATGCCCTGACGCAAACTTCTGTCCAAGGGGTCACTCCCGGTGAAGGGATCTCGGCCCTTGCCTCGTCGACTGAGGAGCAGGATATTCCAAATGAATACCACGATGCAAAACAAAAGTGAACGTCCTTGCAATAACAGCCTTTTTGAAAAGTGTTCCAACAACATCAGATTAGGTTTGTTTAACTTGCATTGATCCGAATCAATGCAGTCCCATCAATTGATCACACCACAAAGAACGAAAATATACTGACGTACGTATATGCCATCCGCATTCGCCACTGGGTCCCGTCATCACCCGTTAGGTTGGCTAACTAACGACAGAGCGGGGACTGGACTAGCGCGGATGAAAAACATATACAACATCTACTAATATATATACCAATATATAGTATTTCGCTCAAGGCGTGAATAAAATGCAACATCACAGAAATGTACAGCATCACAGAACAATACAGATATCTGGGATCCCCGGGTTTCATAGAGCCACTACTGAAACCCGATGTTCCCCTGGTCGTGTGGATAGCCTGTGCAATGAAATCCTAGACCCCTACGGGCGCGGCAAATTACCCGCCAAAACCTGAAGCGAGGCAGCCCCCTTCAGCAACGTGAATGGACCACCCAGCACTTCACGGAATCCGGTAACTTGGGCACCCCTCCTGGGTCAACCTGTACCCCCTACGAGTGCGGCGAATAGCCCGCCAATTCCAGACTGAAGCCCCCTCCGTCCCAATGCCATGAGATGCGGGCTTGTTGCCCTCCAGAACCCGGCTATCCGTGCACCCCTCCGCGGGGTAACCCTAGTACAGAAAATAAAATATACATACAACGGGTACATCGACCGCAACCAGGTCGTGCCCCAAAAGAATAATACAAACAGGCAGTGACGGCAGTCCACATGTCGGACGCTCGCCCCGCAATATCAAATGTACATAATACAACAACACTGTACTAGCATTGCAACCAGGCTATCCCCCACGACCGATCCGCAACATCACAGCAAAACACAGAACATCAACGTGAAAGTCACGTTCGCAAATCCGTCTAACCGGGCTATAGCAGTTAGACCGGATTTACCGATCGAGTGACATTCACGGTCGCAGATATAATGTAAATACTGTGAAAAATGTGTTTAAAATATCCGATCGATCAAAAATTAACAAGTGGGCCCCCAAGCAATACTGCAGCACTCACAGAAATTCTGGGCCCAATTATAATATTCCAAAACCCCTAAAATTAGCCCACAAGCCCACTGGAAAAGTTGGACACAGTGAACAAACCAATGTGCGGCGGAACCGCGGCCCAAGGGGGGTTTGGCCGCGGTTCCGCGCTACATTGATCGACTGAATGTGTCGAATTTTTCCAGATGTCTTAAAACTTCCTGTACAGTACTTTTATACAACCTGAAAAATTTTTTGACACCAAAAATTTTCAACAGAAAACTGTCGTGAACTAAAATTGGGTTTTTGGAATTTTGGTCGATCGGAAATGTAAAACACATCAAACAAAGCTAGACGAAGTTAATGGCGAGGCTCTGATACCACTGTAAGTGAACGGCGGCGCCCCGGTCGTCAATCCGACGGCCAAATACGGAAGCGGTGATAAACTTTAATTTTGCGAACTTAGAAAACCGGCACCACCGCGCACTAAACCCCGGATCGGGCCATTAAACTAGATCTAGCTAACAACAAGACGGGTTAGAGATATACCGAGTGATCCGAGTCCTCCGGTCTTCTCATCGTCGTCCCGATCTCCCGCGGAAAGTCCTGTCTCCAAATCGTCGCCTCCTCGCCGTAAAGGGCACCACATCGCCTGCATCTTTTACGGGCTCCCACCTCAATACCGAGGCAACTCGGGCGCGAAGTTGGCTGGCCGACGCGTCCAAGATTTGCTGTAGAATAGTGTAGAATAGTTGCCTTTTTGGGGTTTAGGAGATTGCCATTTATGGAGGAATTTTGCACAAGGATTTTTCATGAATACTTTATGAAAAATGGAGCTTGCCATGGAATAAAATGAGCTCGACCAAAAGCATTTGTGTTCTCTGGAAAAATGAAGCAAGCACTCACTTGAAGAATGAATGTTTTAAGGTTGCATAAATTAATACCAAGAAAAGAAAAAAGGAAAACTTTTCTTCACAGCACACACACTAATAAATTAATGCCTCACATAATCATTCCAGCACACAAAATGGAAGGGGGGGGCCCCACCAAATAAAGCATGAAAGAAATTCTCCACCAAAAAAATCCTCACTCCATACCCAACAGTGGCCGGCCCAATTATCCATCACAAATGCACAACCAAAACCCATACCCATCCTTACCTTAATTAATGCAAGTGATGGTAAAGAGAATGATGATGGTCAAATCATAAACCCACATATGCAAGAAACCCCTTCCTCAAATGTAATTTGCAAAACTGCAAATTACCCCCTCCATCGGAAAAGTCCGGCCGGGAAAGAACAAAGGAAAACCGGCCGGAACGGAATGCAAACTGGCAACTCCAGAAAACCGGTCCCGTAATAAATTACAGGAAAACCCCGATACTGTGCATACACACCCGCATCTGTATTCCGTCCGGATACAAATGCAAAGAGACAAAACTACACTATCAAATACTAAGATCCGGCTTAAGCCAAAGCCGGCTAGTAAAAACCGTCCGATCACGATCCGTGCAATACCGCACGTATCTGATCGAACCCTGCCATATCTCCATACGGCCTCTACAGCATTTCGCCCGAAAGCTTGAGTAACTGAAAGTGTGGTGGACTCTAAAGACTCGTCAATACTATGGATGTGGATTTAACCACTAGCACGTCAGAGGTATAAGCCAATACGTAACGGGCCACCAGCTATTGACTAAAAGGGACGTCGATGAGCGAACTCATCCTGACACCCTACTGAGCCTGTCAGTGACAATATCCGTACAGTCCGGTCCGTTCGTCTATGAGCATCGCATGTCGGGCCTAGGGGGTGGGTAAAAGTCAGACCCCCAAAAGCGGTACAAGTCGTGTCGGAGTGTAGCCCAGAACACCCTGAGACCGGAATACCTACCAGTAAATCTCCTGCCTTGGCCAAGGACTTCGTGTAATGGCTCTCCTAGACACAGCGCGACCTCACCCCCAATACCGGGAGAGACGAACCCCCGAAGATCCGCTCACTGCCTCCATGTGGCTCGGGACTGTACCCAACTAAAACCTGTTTGCACGACTCCTTTGAGCCGTGGTAGGGTAGTAATCAAAGTACAGTGGGAACTCACACGAGACAAATGACGATCCCCAGGTCGATGAACTAACCTGTACACATGTCACCTAGGAACTGCTATCTGACGTCAGGTATAAGACCAAGTAGCATGTTCCCGGCGAGTCCTGTCCGGTGTACTCATAACCCAATGAGCACCTGTATACATCTTAGGTGAACCAACTGACACCAGTGGCTTTTGAGACCGGCCACCGCCCCTCGTCGGGGTCTCGACTGTATACACTAGTCTACTCTAGAGAATCGATGCCCTGTCTCGAAACTCCCACGACTAGGGACCTTTTAAGGATATGCCTATAGACCCCAGCTCCCACTTATATGATCGCCCTCATACTGCTGGTGGTCAAGCAAAAATCCTAGGGGCTCTATCAACGTGTAATAGCGACTTGTCAGGTCACCTGAAGCAGTACACGATGATAAAGGTAAACCAGATAGCATACTATCATCTCGAGTAAGACTGTTCTCCCGGGATAGGTCTTCCCTCAATCATTGCAATCACGTGCCTGTGATCCAATAATTGACTCTGAGGGCACTATCTCCAACATCTCTGATGTCAAACACCAATGGATATGGGATCATCCATCGCCCATCTGTATGGGTCAAGAAGGTATACGCTAGTCTACTCTGGTATATCGATGCCCTGTCTCGATACACCCACGACTAGGGACTTTGAAGGATGTACTTATAGACTACCATGTCCCCACTAGTATGATCCGCATCATAGTCCAGGTAGTCAAGCACACATCCTAAGGGCTTTACCAACATGTAACAGAGAGACAATCAGCATACACGTTAAGTTAAAGGGTAACCAGATAGCATACTATCATGTCGAGCAAGAAAGTCCTCCCTATATATGTCCCAGCATCCACTACAATATACATCCTATGTACAGTAATGGCCTCTAGGGCATACATATAACTAACATTAGGGTCGGGTCATGGTCGCTGCCAAAGAGAGAGAGAGAGAAGAAACACTCAACGTGCACTCTAACCTAGATCAGAATGGTTACCAATTTATCTAATCTGGAAACCTCCCACTGTACCGTCAAATTCTCCTCCAAACCTGAAAGAAGAATTAGTCGGGATCACCCGAGGAGTAAACCAACTCATCAGTGGGAATCAGGATCCAACTATCATCGCATGATAACGTGACGGAATCCGCTCACGTTATCACACTCTAGAAGGTATGCGCATATCTGGAAAATTTCAGTTTCTTTAGAAACTCCCGATGTGGTTTTTGCCCCATGCTCTTATGACCTTGACGAAGGCTAACAAATAATAAGTCACATGTCAAGTTCTACCCGTCATTCTCCAGGTTGATTTGAACCCACCCGTACAAGCCCTTGACGAAGGCTAACAAGGCTATACGACTGTCCCAAACCAACGTATCTATCTATGCTGTAGAAAGGCAACAAGCAGCTACCATACACTATGCCTTGACGAAGGCCAACAAACATAGCATGAATACTACTTGCTACCCGTCTGAAACGACGGAGGGCTACGAATGGTTTCTGGCGAAAAACCTTTAACGTAATGAACTTCATATCGTTGAAGGAACTGGATAGCTTTTATGAAAATATAGTGACGAAAACCTTTGCTAAAGAGGTCACTCCCGGTGAAGGGATCTCAGCTCTTTCCCCGTAGAATGTGGTGCAGGATATTCCAACTGAATACCACGATGCAAAGCAAAAGTAAATGGCTATAGTGAAGTTATTGCCCTGACGAAAACTTCTGTCCAAGGGGTCACTCCCGGTGAAGGGATCTCGGCCCTTGCCTCGTCGACTGAGGTGCTGGATATTCATAACCGAATACCACTGTGCAATACAAAAGAGAACGTCCTTCCAATAACAGCTTTTTGAAAAATTGTTCCAACAACATCAGAATAGGTTTGTTTTTAACTTGCATTGATCTGAATCAACGCAGTCCCATCAATTGACCACACCAATAAAGAACGAAAATAATGATGTACGTATATGCCATCCGCATTCGCCACTGGATTCCGTCATTACCCGTTAGGTTAGTTAACTAACGACAGAGCGGGGACTGGACTAGCGCGGATGTAAAACATATACAACATCTACAAGTATATATATCAATATATAATTTTCGCTCAAGGCGTGATAAAATGCAACATCACAGAAATGTACAGCATCACAGAATAATACAGATATCTGGGATCCCCGGGTTTCACAGAGCCGCTACTGAAACCCGACGTTCCCCTGGTCGTGTGGATAGCCCGTGCAATGAAATCCTATACCCCTACGGGCGCGGCAAGTTACCCGCCAAAACCTGAAGCGAGGCAGCCCCTTTCAGCAATGTGAATGGACCACCCAACACTTCACGGAATCCGGTAACTTGGGTACCCCTCTTGGGTCAACCTGTACCCCCTACGAGTGCGGCGAATAGCCCGCCAATTCTAGATTGAGGCCCCTCCGTCTCAACGCCATGAGATGCGGGCCCGTTGCCCCCTAGAACCCGGCTATCCGTGCACCCCTCCGCGGGGTAATCCTAGTACAGAAAGTAAAATATACATACAACGGGTACATCGACCTCACCCCGGTCGTGCCACAAAAGAATAATATACAAACAGGCAGTGACGGCAGTCCACATGTCGGACGCTCACCCCGCAATATCGAATGTACATAATACAACCAAAACAGTACTAGCATTGCATCCAGGCTATCCCCCACGACCAATCCGCAACATCACAACACAACACAGAACATCAACGTGAATGTCACGTTCGCAAATCCGTCTAACCGGGCTATAGCAGTTAGACAGGATTTACCGATCGAGTGACATTCACGGTCGCAGATATAATGTAAATACTGTGAACTAATGTGTTTAAAATTTTCGATCAATCAAATATACCCAAGTGGGCCCCAAGCACTACTGTAGCACTCACAGAAAATCTGGGCCCAAAAAGAATGTTCCAAAAACCCTATTTTCAAGTCAGAAGCTCTCTGTGAAAATTTGGTCCAATGAACAGTCAATCCTGCGGCGGAACCGCGGCCAATGCGTGGGTTTGGCCGCGGTTCCGCGGTGATAAGGTGACGTCACGCGACCAATTTTTCCTAGTCTGCTTAGAATTTCCTGAACATGTTTCTACAACGTACTGAAAAAATTTTGGAGCTAAAAAAATTTCGACAGAAACTGATGCAAATGAAAATACGGTTTTTGGAATTTTGTTCGATCGAAGATGTAAACACATTAGACCAAGCTAGACTAGGTTAATGGCGTGGCTCTGATACCAGTGTAAGTGCACGGCGGCGCCCCGGCCATCAATCCGAGGCCAAAATGCGGAAACGATGGTTTACTTTAAACTTTATAACCGGCACCACCGCGCACAAAAATCCCGGATCGAGCCATTAATCTAATTCTAGCTAACTAAAGAACGGGGTAGAGAGATATACCGAGCGATCCGTGTCCTTCGGTATTCTCGTCGTCGTCCCGATCTCCCGCGGAATCTCCAGTCTTCACCTCCTCGCCGGAAGGGCACCACGTCGCCAGCTTCTTTTATGGGCTCCCACCTCAGGACCGAGGCAACTCGGGCACGAAGTTGGCGAGTCGACGTGCCCAAGATTTGCTGTAGAATAAGTGTAGGATGGTATGTCTCATGGGAGTTATAGGGAGTTGCCTTTTGGTGGAGGAAATAAGGTGAGCTTTTTGGAGAGGGAACTTAGGGATTTTGCAAGCCATAAAAGATCAAAATCCCCACCACAATATTTTGGACAGCCCACACCCTTGGCTTGGCCGGCCATGCTTGGCTTTAAGAATGAATGAGAGGAGAGAATAATACAAAGGGGGTGAGCCAAAGGAATAATACAAGAGAGAGAGAGAGAAAATGTGATGATGATAAACAATGATCACAAAGCAAGAACCTCACTCTAAAACCCAATCATTTCCTACAAAGGTCAAGCCATCATGAGTGAAGAAAGTCAAGGTCAAACAAGAGCTATCATGAAGCAACAATAATATGTAAAGACCACCCTCCAAAATGCTTATTTGCATAAATGCAAATAACCCCTCCTCCACCAAATTTCAGCCAAGGAAAGATACAAAGAAATATGGCCGTAACGGAAAACAAACTGGCAACTCCAAAAACTGATCCCGTAATAAATTACAGGAAAACCCCGCTACTGTATATACATACCCGCATTTGTATTCTGACCGAAATACAAATGCAACGAGATAAAATCTACACTGTACAATACTAGGATCCGGCTTAAACCAAAGCCCGCTAGTAATATCCGTCCGATCATGATTCGTGCAATACCGCACGTATCTGATCGAACCCTGCCATATCTCCATACGGCCTCTACAGCGTTTCACCCGAAACTTGAGCAACTGTCTGTGGGGGACTCTAAAGACTCGTCAATACTATGGCTGTGGATTTAACCACTAGCACGTCAGAGGTATTAGCCATACGTAACGGGCTACCAGCTATTGACCAAACGGGACGTCGATGAGCGAACTCATCCTGACACCCTACTGAGCCTGTCAGTGACAATATCCGTACAGTCCGGTCCGTTCGTCTATGAGCATCGCATGGCGGGCCTAGGGGGTTGGTAAAAGTCAGACCCCCAAAAGCGGTACAAGTCATGTCGGAGTGTAGCCCAGAACACCCTGACATACTACTGGACTACCTACTAGTAAATCTCCTGTCTCGGCCGAGGGCTTTGTGTAATGGCTCTCCTATACACAGCGCGACCTCACCCCCAATACCGGGAGAGACGAACCCCTGAAGATCCGCTCACTGCCTCCATATGGCTCGGGACTGTACCCAACTAAAACCTGTTTGCACGTCTCATTTGAGCCTGGTAGGGTAGTAATAAAAGTACAGTGGGAACTCACACGAGACAAATGACGATCCTCAGGTCGATGAACTAACCTGTACACATGTCACCAGGGAACTGCTATCTGACATCAGGTATAAGACCAACTAGCATGTTCCCGACGAGTCCTGTCCGGTGTACTCATAACCCAATGAGCACCTGTATACATCTTAGGTGAACCAACTGACACCAGTGGCTTGTGAGACCGGCCACCACCCCTCATCGGGGTCTCGACTGTATACACTAGTCAACTCTGGAGTATCGATGCCCTATCTCGAAACTCCCATGACTAGGGAACTTTTTAGGATATGCTTATAGACTACCAGCTCCCATGTATATGATCGCCCTCATACTGCTGGCAGTCAAGCAAGAATCCTAGGGGCTCTATCAACGTGTAATAGCGAACTGTAAGGTCACCTAAAGCATTACACGATGATAAAGATAAACCAGAAAGCATACTATCATCTTGAGTAAGACTGTCCTACCGGAATAGGTCCTCCCTCAATCATTGCAATCACGTTCCTGTGATCCAATAATTGACTCTGAGGGCACTATCTCTAACAGATCTCGGGTCTACAGACTAACCTTTACCAGTGCCACCAGAGAACTGCTATCTGACGATAGGTATAATGCCATCTAGGAGTTCTCGGCGAGTCCGTTCAGTGTACCCAGTCTCCACTGAGCACCCGTACACTATCTTTGATGTCAAACACCAATGGATGTGGGATCATCCATCGCCCATCATATGGTCAAGATGCGTATACGCTAGTCTACTCTGAAGTATCGATGCCCTGTCTCGATACACCCTCGACTAGGAAAAATTATAGGATGTACTCGTGGACTACCCTGGCCCCACTAATATGATCTACATCATAGTCCTAGTAGTCAAGTACATATCCTAAGGGCTTTATCAACATGTGAGAGCAAGACAGTAAACCAATACAAGTCAACATGTTTAGACAAAGTGAAACCAGATAGCATACTATCATATCGAGCAAGAAATTCCTCTCTATATATATCCAAGCATTCACTATAATATACATCATATGTACAACAATGGCCTCTAGGGCATATACATAACTAACAATCTCCCACTTGTACTAAGGCCAGCTGTTGTAGTATCTCATACCCAACATCCCGAAGAGTCTCTCAAATTGTATCTGGGGTATGGCCATTGTGAGTGGATCCACAGTGTTGTCCTTCGTGTCAACTCTCCTGACCTCGATCTCTCAGCGATCAACTATCTCCCGGATCAGGTGATACCGCCTCAGAATATGTCTGGATCTCTAATGGGACCTGGGTTCCTTGGCCAAAGCCACAGCTTCATTGTTATCACAATACAAAGGTATTAGATGCTCAATGGACGGAACCACACCAAGTTCAGTTATGAACTTCTTTATCCAGACAGCCTCTTTGGCAGCATCGTTGGCAGCGATGTATTCAGCCTTCATCGTCGAATCTGCCACGATTTCCTGTTTGGAACTCTTCCAAAACACTGCCCCTCCATTGAGGGTAAAGACAAATGTCGAGTGCGACTTAGAGTCTTCCTTATCACTTTGGAAGCTCGAATCGGTAAAGGACTCCACCTTGAGTTCTCCGTTACCATACACCAAGAACATCTCTTTAGTCCTTCTCAAGTACTTGAGAATGTTCTTCACAGCTGTCCAATGACTCTCACCTGGATCTGCTTGATACCTGCTCACTACACTTGGTGAGTATGCTACATCGGGTCTGGTACATTGCATCGTGTACATGACAAAGCTTACTGCCGAAGCATAGGGTATCCCTTGCATGTGAGCTCTCTCCAAATCAGTCTAGGGAGACATCTCTTTAGAAAGAGTGAGTCCAGAGATCTTGGGTAAGTTCCCACGCTTGGATTCTTCCATACTAAACCTCTTTAGTATGGTGTCAATGTACCTGGATTGGGACAATTCCAGTATCCGTTTAGATATATCTCTATAGATCTTAATTCCCAAAATGCAGGAGGCATCACCTAGATCTTTCATTGAGAATCTATGTGATAAGAAGAGCTTGACTGAGTGCAGCATAGGAACATCATTTTTTATCAAGAGTATGTCATCTACGTACAATACGAGGAAGACAACCTTACTCTCTGCCACCTTCTTGTAAATACAAGGTTCATCTACGTTCTTGATGAAGTCAAACTCTTTGACTACAACATCAAAACAGATGTTCCAACTCTGCGATGCCTCCTTTAACTCATAGATGAATTTAAGCAGCTTGCACACCTTTCCGCTGCTCCCACTGTCTACGAAGCCCTCTGGCTGAGTCATGTACACGCGCTCCTCTAAATCACCATTTAGAAAGGCGGTCGTAACATCCATTTGCCAGATTTTGTAGTCATGATATGTAGCAATGGCAAGTAAGATCCGAATGGACTTAAGTATAGCCACTGGAGAAAAGGTTTCGTCATAATCCACACCTGGTCTTTGACGAAAACCCTTTGCAACAAGTCTAGTTTTGAAAGTCTCAACTTTTCCATCTACACCATACTTCTTCTTAAAGATCCATTTGCTCCCTATGGGTTTTACCCCTTCAGGAGTGTTCATATCAGAAAACTGAATTCTAATACCGCTCATTTATTATATATTTGTTATATTTATCGGTACTATTAACCAGTGTCTGCTCAGTAATACAGATTACAGGCACCCGTGAAAAAATACTGGAAATACATTCAAAAGCATGGATATATCATTTGAGAATTGACACTGCAACCAGAACCGCAAACCGACTGATGTTTCATGAGTTTCTTTTTGCAACAAGTTTGTGTACACACTTTTTATCTAAATGGTCCAACACAAACAAGTGTGTACACAAGACTTTTAGGCACATGTGATATGAAGTAATGTGCATTCAATGCTAAAGATTATGTGTTGATTTAAAGATTCAAAATTCCATCCAATAATAAGTGCAAAACAAAATCAAATAAACAAATCAACATGGACCATAATGGGGGCAGCCATGAATCAAGTCACAAATGGACATGAAGTACTGAGCATTCAATACTAAAGATTTTATGTTGATTTAAAAATTCGAATTTCCCTCTAAGCACTGGGTGCAAATCAGGTCAAAACAGAGAAAATAAACTAGTCCAAAGAGACACTGGGGACAACAAAAGACCACACACCAAGTTCTAGACCCAGCCCTCGGTTTTGGGCCGAGCCCCTTCCCCTTTGAGCCGAGCTAGCCGCCCCCCCTCGCCTCCTATGGGCCCCAGTCTCTTACAGTCTCTCCCCTGCTGCTACGTGGTCTTATTTTTATTGTTTATTTAATTTTCATTTTTGCATATAAATACAGACCAAAGGGCAAAGGGAATAGACACTTTTTGTTTAGTTTTGTTTTAGAATTCTTGTAATTTGTAAGTTTGCTTCTCTTTGTAATTCTTGAGCTCTTGCCCCTTTGTCTTGACCTTACAACTTCTCATTTGAACTTGCAAGCTTAAGCCTTAGGTTCTTCACTTCAAGATCTCTTGTAATTTGTTTAAAATTCAATAAAAAGTTCTCAATTTTATTACCATGTCTTGTTCTATTTTACATATTTGAACTTGTGAAATTCTTGCTTTACTTTGATCTTGCAACCTCTTAAGTGAAGTTGCAACCTTAAAGTTTGGTATTTGGATTTCACATTGCACCGGGCTTGTAAGTGCACGGCGGCGCCCCGGCCGTCAATCCGACGGCCAAATGCGGAAGCGGTGATAAACTTTAATTTTGCGAACTTTGCAAACCGGCACCACCGCGCACTAAACACCCGGATCGGACCATTAAACTAGTTCTAGCTAACTGCAAGATGGGAAGAGATATACCGAGTGATCCGAGTCCTCCGGTCTTCTCGTCGTCGTCCCGATCTCCCACGGAATGTCCGGTCGTCGCCTCCTTGCCGGAAGGGCACCACATCGTCTGTATCTTTTACGGGCTCCCACCTCAATACCGAGGCAACTCGGGCACGAAGCTGGCTAGTCGACGTGCCCAAGATGTGCTGTATAATGTAGTGTAGATGATGCTTGTCTCTTTGGGGTTATGTTGCCTTGATGGAGGAATGGATTGGAACTTTCAAGTGGAACTCTCATTTATCAAGCATGGAATGAGATGATGAAATTTCCTCACCAAAAATGAAACCTCTCATTTTCTCTCCTCTCCAAAATTGTGGCCGGCCTCTTTCAAATTGAGAATGGTGGAGGGATAAACAAAACTCATGAAGGGAGGTGAGTGTAGGAGAAAAGAAAAGGTGACCACATCATAAAGCAAAAAAAAACATCAACCATACTTATCACTTCTAATCACATCAAATCCAAGCATCACATCATGAAGAACTATCATGATGCCACCAAAAAGCAAGAAACCCCCTCCACAAAATGTTATTTGCACAATTGCAAATAACCCCCTCCATCGGAAAAGTCCGGCCGGGAAAGAACAAAGGAAAACCGGCCGGAACGGAATGCAAACTGGCAACTCCAGAAAACTGGTCCAGTAATAAATTACAGGAAAACCCCAATACTGTGCATACACACCCGCATCTGTATTCCGACCGGATACAAATGCAATGAGACAAAATCTACACTGTACTATACTAGGATCCGGCTTAAAACAAAACCGGCTAGTAATATCCGTCCGATGCTAATCCGTGCAATACCGCACGTATCTGATCGAACCCTGCCATATATCTATACGGCCTCTAGTACAAACCGTCCGATCCTGATCCGTGCAATACCGCACGTATCTGATCGGACCCTGCCATATCTCCATACGGCCTCTACAGCGTTTCGCCCGAAAGCTTGAGTAACTGAAAGTGTGGTGGACTCTAAAGACTCGTCAATACTATGGCTGTGGATTTAACCACTAGCACGTCAGAGGTATAAGCCAATACGTAACGGGCCACCAGCTATTGACTAAAAGGGACGTCGATGAGCGAACTCATCCTGACACCCTACTGAGCCTGTCAGTGACAATATTCGTACAGTCCGGTCCGTTCGTCTATGAGCATCGCATGTCGGGCCTATGGGGTTGGTAAAAGTCAGACCCCCAAAAGAGGTACAAGTCGTGTCGGAGTGTAGCCCAGAACACCCTGAGATACTACTGGAATACCTACCAGTAAATCTCCTGCCTTGGCCAAGGACTTTGTATAATGGCTCTCCTAGACACAGCACGACCTCACCCCCAATACCGGGAGAGACGAACCCCCGAAGATCCGCTCAATGCCTCCATGTGGCTCGGGACTGTACCCAACTAAAACCTGTTTGCACGACTCCTTTGAGCCGTGGTAGGGTAGTAATCAAAGCACAGTGGGAACTCACACGAGACAAATGACGATCCCCAGGTCGATGAACTAACCTGTACACATGTCACCAGGGAACTGCTATCTGACGTCAGGTATAAGACCAACTAGCATGTTCCCGGCGAGTCCTGTTCGGTGTACTCATAACCCAATGAGCACCTATATACATCTTAGGTGAACCAACTGACACCAGTGGCCTGTGAGACCGGCCACCGCCCCTCGTCGGGGTCTCGACTGTATACACTAGTCTACTCTGGAGAATCGATGCCCTGTCTTGAAACTCCCACGACTAGGGACCATTTAAGGATGTGCTTATAGACTACCAGCTCCCACGTTTATGATCGCCCTCATACTGCTGGCAGTCAAGCAAGAATCCTAGGGGCTCTATCAACGTGTAATAGCGACCTGTAAGGTCACCTGAAACAGTACACGATGATAAAGGTAAACCAGATAGCATACTATCATCTCGAGTAAGACTGTCGTCTCGGGATAGGTCCTCCCTCAATCATTGCAATCACGTGCCTGTGATCCAATAATTGACTCTGAGGGCACTATCTCCAACAATCTCCCACTTGCACTCAAGGCCAATTATTGCGATGTCGCATACTCACAGCCCGTGTGATACCGAACACCCAACTCCTCTACTAGTCAGTCTCACAAAGCCTGTTTGGAAGACTATTGCGTTCGAGGAATAGCCTCAGTGAGTGGATCCGCCATGATGTTTCTTTCTATGTCTCTCTATATCTCAAGTTCGCAGAGAAAGCCATCTCCCGAAATGAGCAATACCTGTCTTAGAATGTCTGGATGTCTGATGGGACCTAGTTCATAAATGAACTCCAAACCCAAACTTCTTAGACTGTATCGTCAACTGAACTTAATCAGTATCCTGCGCCATACCTTCCCTCAGTATCTACCTGGACCATCTGTCCAAAATACTGCCCCTAGTCAGAAGGAAAACTATAACTCTGACAATCACCCTGTCGTCCATGTCACCTTGGAAGCCTGGAATGATAACTGTCTCCTTAATAAGGCTGTCGTTATCATTTCCCTAGAACATCTACTTATGTTCTAAAGTTGCTTCCGACTGTTTCTCCAGGATTGGATTAATATCAACTTATTGCATCTAGTGCAAGAACAACATCTGGTGTGGTACTTGACATCTCATGATTGACTCAATTGCCTAAGCAAGTGATCTGCCAATCATGCACATCCCTCTCCCCTTTAGTCTGTAAGACACCTTTAGAGAGGGTGACTCCGTCACCTGCAGGTACACTACTGTGCCAGGAGTCGTTCATTCTAAATACTCTTAGAATGCTGTCAAAATCTGATTGGGAAACCACCGAAATCTAGATCTAAAGCCATAGATCTAGTAACCAGTATGTCTGATACAAAATCCATTTCCTTTGTGGAGAAACCACTGTGTGACGACCAAAGTATAACCGATCGTAGTATAGGAATATCACTTCCTACTTTGTGTATGTCATCCAAAACCCGGATATCACACCCTACTACCTTCTCAACAGATCCATCCGCTATTCTGATGACGTCAAACCTATGACTGTCATATCAGAAATAGATGATCTATCTCCGCTCTATCTGCTTTAGTCTATAAATAGACATAAGCCTGATGTCCACCAATGCTTCCGCTGCTCCCACTGACTACGACAACCCTCTGGCAGAGTCATATAGATGTGCACTTCTAAAGCTAGTTTAGAACGACGCTATACTCATCCTCCCACCGGGTCTCGCAGCCTGGAACAACAGCAATGGCAAGTGTGGGTAAACAAGAACTTCCCTGTCACCGTCCTTAAGGCTACCGGAGTACCTCTCGGGTGCCTGAAGTTACCCACCGTATCTGTGGAGTGGCCAATGGAATGTCAAACCAGATTGAATCTTTAGGTTCCTTATCAAATCTTCAGTAATAGTTTGCGGTTCTGGAATCACTTCCAGTTCTACCATACTCCCACTACTGTTTTTGAAAAAATCCATTTTTATTAAAACTGTGGCGAGTCTAGAACAATATTACTATTGATCTCCCAGATGGTAGAAAATCAACCCTCGTCATAGCCTGGGTCAACCCACAAACAGCCATTACAGAAACGTGCCTTGAGTTATCCAGAGTCTGGTTTTAATCATAAGCCGGACAACTCCCCGTACCTTAACAATGTTAAGATATGAACTGTACTATATCCAATATAGAACCAGAGGCACTGATTTAATTGAACCAGATTCAAATCATGCAGCTGTCTCCAGTGCATGTCAACAAAATGGAGAGAGGCCGATCAGCGTTACTCAACTTAGGAATGCTTCCAATTATGAGTAACCTGAAAGAGAAGCAATTTCTCTTTATCATTACTATCAACTGAATACCATACACAAGTATCTACATCTTCGATCACTTTGAAGAATCCCGATACTTGCTACACCTGGTTCTCTACTCTATTCAAATACCTATAACTCCTCAAAACTTAGACCCTGTGTTTCTACGAAACACATGTCTAAGAACTAGAGAAGTTAAAGGTAAACAGAATATAGTATGAGGACCAACCCCTCTGTCCTAATGGACACTGGACAACATACAATACTCTGTATAAGTCCGTTGAGTCTAACAACACTTTCACTGTGTGTCGTAGGTTGAAAACTGTACTTATGGTTAAGAAGAATTACACCGCTGTTTAATGCTCCTTACCTAACCATCCACTGATATAGGTAAATGTCATCGACATAATATCAAAAGGTATATCTCACTCTATGAAAATAGATGTACAGATATATCAGTTTGAAATTGGTGCACAACAGCGGATATTCAAAACCAAATATTTGCCGACCGGCAAACAGCCCAGGTGATCTCCTCAAATATCACCGATTGCAACGAATCCCGATATAATGAGGATGATCACCCTATTCCCAATAACTTACTCCCACTCATCATCTGTAAAGCCATACAGATGTGAGAATCAAAACTGGTAAATACATACCCTTGAGTAAGTGTCTAATCAGGAAATCAGTTTTCTTTTAACAGTACACAGTTGAACTGAAACATTGAAATGTTTCGATAGGGTATCCTGGTATTCCTAGTAATGCCTCTATCATTATCCAGATTCACAACTATAACCGTATAATTCTTTGCCACCTCTCCAAATCCCTTTATATGTCTTTAGTCATTACCTTCTGCACACCCCTTTAGGCCAATTGGTTTTCTTCCTTCCCTACCGTTCGGTACTAGCCTATGGTTTGGAAGAAGACTATCCAATAAGCATAATGGGTGTACTGTCCTAGTCCTAGGAGCACTCGCAATACGAGAGAAGGTGAAGATAAAAGACAACCGAATAAACCTTATTCCTATTTCTCCTGGACCAGAATCCATCCCCGAACTGGAACAAGTTCCTTTCGAGTTCGTATATAACCATACGATGGATTATCCAATAAACTGTGGATCTTCGTAGTGATACGGAGTGTCCTGGAGAAATACAAAGGTGATTTAGGATTGGTGAAGAAATACTTGGTTTGGTCGTGAATATCAGTCGCAATTTACTTTGCCCTCTTACTAATCCCTTGCTTTGTCTTAATCTTAATACCTTCTGCACACCGTTTAGGCTAATTGGTTTTCTTCATTCCCAACCGGTCGGCACCAGCCTAAGGTTTGGAAGAAGACTATCCAATTTGCATAATAGGTGTACTATCTCCTAAACCAAGGAGTACTCACAACTTGAGAGAAGGTAAAAGGGAAAAGACAACTGAATAATCCTATCCGTTTTCTCCAGAACCGGAAACCATCCTCGAATTCCTTCGAGTTCGTATCTAACCATACGATGGTTTTGTCCAATGGAAGTGGACGTTCGTAGTAATACGGGGTGTCCTGGAGAAAAGGGTAAAAGTAGGAGTGGCAATGAGGTCTGCAACTCTAACAATCCAAAAGCCAGTGTAAAGAAGGTTCGGTTAACTTGGTCTCTGAGTCATAGTCTTAGGTTCGGGTCAATGGTCGCTGCCAAAGAGAGAGAGAAAAGAAACACTCAGCGTGCACTCTAACCTAGATCAGAATGGTTACCAATTTATCTAATCAGGAAACCTCCCACTGTACCTCAAATTCTCCTCCAAACCTGAAAGAAGAATTTGTCGGGGTCACCCAAGGAGTAAACCAACTCATCAGTGGGAATCGGGATCCAACTATCATCGCATGATAACGTGACGGAATCCGCTCACGGTGTCACACTCCAGAAGGTATGCGCATATCTGGCAAGTTTCAGTTCTTTTGAAACTCCCAATGTGATTTTTTTTTACCCCATGCTCTTATGACCTTGACTTTGGCCAACATATCATAAGTCACATGTCAAGTTCAACCCGTCATTCTCCAGGTTAATTTGAATCCACCCGTACCTACCCTTGACTTTGGCCAAAATGGCAGTACGACTGTCCCAAACCAACGCATCTATCTATGCTGCATATGAATTCCCAATAGCTACCAATCACTGTGCCTTGACTTTGGCCAACATACACAGCTTGAATACTATTGACTACCCATATGAAACGACGGAGGGCTACGAATGGTTTCTGGCGAAAACCTTTAACGTAATGAACTTGATATCGTTGAAGGAACGGATAGCTTTTTAGAAAATATAGTGACGAAAACCTTTACTAAAGAGGTCACTCCCGATGAAGGGATCTCGGCTCTTTCCCCGTAGAATGGGGTGCTGGATATTCCAAATGAATACCACGATGCAAAGCAAAAGTAATCGGCTATAGTGAAGTTAATGCCCTGACGCAAACTCCTGTCCAAGGGGTCACTCCCGGTGAAGGGATCTCGGCCCTTGCCTCATCGACTGAGGAGCAGGATATTCCAAATGAATACCACGATGCAAAACAAAAGTGAACGTCCTTGCAATAACAGCTTTTTGAAAAGTGTTCCAACAACATCAGAATAGGTTTGTTTAAGTTGCATTGATCCGAATCAATGCAGTCCCATCAATTGATCACACCACAAAGAACGAAAATATACTGACGTACGTATATGCCATCCGCATTCGCCACTGGGTCCCGTCATCACCCGTTAGGTTAGCTAACTAACGGTAGAGCGGGGACTGGACTAGCGCGGATGAAAAACATATACAACATCTACTAATATATATACCAATATATTATATTTCGCTCAAGGCGTGATAAAATGCAACATCACAGAAATGTACAGCATCACAGAACAATACAGATATCTGGGATCCCCGGGTTTCACAGAGCCACTACTGAAACCCGACGTTCCCCTGGTCGTGTGGATAGCCTGTGCAATGAAATCCTAGACCCCTACGGGCGCGGCAAGTTACCCGCAAAAACTTGAAGCGAGGCAGCCCCCTTCAGCAACGTGAATGGACCACCCAGCACTTCACGGAATCCGGTAACTCGGGCACCCCTCCTGGGTCAACCTGTACCTCCTACGAGTGCGGAGAATAGCCCTCCAATCCTGGAGTGAAGCCCCCTCCGACCCAATACCATGAGATGCGGGCTTGTTGCCTTCTAGAACCCGGCTATCCGTGCACCCCACCGCGGGGTAATCCTAGTACAGAAAGTAAAATATACATACAACGGGTACATCGACCGCAACCAGGTCGTGCCCCAAAAGAATAATACAAACAGGCAGTGACGGCAGTCCACATGTCGGACGCTCGCCCCGCAATATCAAATGTACATAATACAACAAAACTGTACTAGCATTGCATCCAGGCTATCCCCCACGACCGATCCGCAACATCACAGCAAAATCACAAAACATCAACGTGAAAGTCACGTTCGCAAATCCATCTAACCGGGCTATAGCAGTTAGACAGGATTTACCGATCAAGTGACATTCACGGTCGCAGATATAATGTAAATACTGTGAAATAATGTGTTTAAAATATCCGATTGATCAAAAATTAACAAGTGGGCCCCCAAGCAATACTGTAGCACCCACAGAAATTCTGGGCCCAATTTTAATATTCCAAAACCCCTATTTTCAGCCCAGAAGCCCACTAGAAAATTTCGACCCATTGATCCCTCAAACCTGCGGCGGAACCGCGGAAACAAGGGGGGTTTTGCCGCGGTTCCGCGCTCTACCTGAGAGATCAATGTCTCGAATTTTTCCAGAACTCTTAGAACTTCTTGTACATCAGTTTTCTACAACCTGAAAAATTTTTGGACTTCAAAAAATTTCGACAGAAAACTGATGTGAGGAAAATGTGGTTTTTTTGGAATTTTGGTCGATCGGAAATGCAAACACATCAAGCAAAGCAAGACGAAGTTAATGGCGAGGCTCTGTTACCACTGTAAGTGCACGGCGGCGTCCCGGCCGTCAATCCGACGGCCAAATGCGGAAGCGGTGATAAACTTTAATTTTGCGAACTTTGCAAACCGGCACCACCGCACACTAAACACCCGGATCGGACCATTAAACTAGTTCTAGCTAACTGCAAGATGGGAAGAGATATACCGAGTGATCCGAGTCCTCCGGTCTTCTCGTCGTCGTCCTGATCTCCCGCGGAATGTCCGGTCGTCGCCTCCTTGCCGGAAGGGCACCATATCGTCTGTATCTTTTACGGGCTCCCACCTCAATACCGAGGCAACTCGGGCACGAAGCTGGCTAGTCGACGTGCCCAAGATGTGCTGTATAATGTAGTGTAGATGATGCTTGTCTCTTTGGGGTTATGTTGCCTTGATGGAGGAATGGATTGGAACTTTCAAGTGGAACTCTCATTTATCAAGCATGGAATGAGATGATGAAATTTCCTCACCAAAAATGAAACCTCTCATTTTCTCTCCTCTCTAAAATTGTGGCCGGCCTCTTTCAAATTGAGAATGGAGGAGGGATAAACAAAACTCATGAAGGGTGGTGAGTGTAGGAGAAAAGAAAAGGTGACCACATCATAAAGCAAAAAAAAACATCAACCATACTTATCACTTCTAATCACATCAAATCCAAGCATCACATCATGAAGAACTATCATGATGCCACCAAAAAGCAAGAAACCCCCTCCACAAAATGTTATTTGCACAATTGCAAATAACCCCCTCCATCGGAAAAGTCCGGCCGGGAAAGAACAAAGGAAAACCGGCCGGAACGGAATGCAAACTGGCAACTCCAGAAAACTGGTCCCGTAATAAATTACAGGAAAACCCCAATACTGTGCATACACACCCGCATCTGTATTCCGACCGGATACAAATGCAATGAGACAAAATCTACACTGTACTATACTAGGATCCGGCTTAAAACAAAACCGGCTAGTAATATCCGTCTGATGCTGATCCGTGCAATACCGCACGTATCTGATCGAACCCTGCCATATATCTATACGGCCTCTAGTACAAACCGTCCGATCCTGATCCGTGCAATACCGCACGTATCTGATCGGACCCTGCCATATCTCCATACGGCCTCTACAGCGTTTCGCCCGAAAGCTTGAGTAACTGAAAGTGTGGTGGACTCTAAAGACTCGTCAATACTATGGCTGTGGATTTAACCACTAGCACGTCAGAGGTATAAGCCAATACGTAACGGGCCACCAGCTATTGACTAAAAGGGACGTCGATGAGCGAACTCATCCTGACACCCTACTGAGCCTGTCAGTGACAATATCCGTACAGTCCGGTCCGTTCGTCTATGAGCATCGCATGTCGGGCCTAGGGGTTGGTAAAAGTCAGACCCCCAAAAGCCGTACAAGTCGTGTCGGAGTGTAGCCCAGAACACCCTGAGATACTACTGGAATACCTACCAGTAAATCTCCTGCCTTGGCCAAGGACTTTGTGTAATGGCTCTCCTAGACACAGCGCGACCTCACCCCCAATACCGGGAGAGACGAACCCCCGAAGATCCGCTCACTGCCTCCATGTGGCTCGGGACTGTACCCAACTAAAACCTGTTTGCACGACTCCTTTGAGCCGTGGTAGGGTAGTAATCAAAGCACAGTGGGAACTCACACGAGACAAATGACGATCCCCAGGTCGATGAACTAACCTGTACACATGTCACCAGGGAACTGCTATCTGACGTCAGGTATAAGACCAACTAGCATGTTCCCGGCGAGTCCTGTTCGGTGTACTCATAACCCAATGAGCACCTGTATACATCTTAGGTGAACCAACTGACACCAGTGGCCTGTGAGACCGGCCACCGCCCCTCGTCGGGGTCTCGACTGTATACACTAGTCTACTCTGGAGAATCGATGCCCTGTCTCGAAACTCCCACGACTAGGGACCATTTAAGGATGTGCTTATAGACTACCAGCTCCCACGTATATGATCGCCCTCATACTGCTGGCAGTCAAGCAAGAATCCTAGGGGCTCTATCAACGTGTAATAGCGACCTGTAAGGTCACCTGAAACAGTACACGATGATAAAGGTAAACCAGATAGCATACTATCATCTCGAGTAAGACTGTCGTCTCGGGATAGGTCCTCCCTCAATCATTGCAATCACGTGCCTGTGATCCAATAATTGACTCTGAGGGCACTATCTCCAACAGGGCTTAAAAGAACACTTGGAGATATTCACACTTGGATTCATTGGTTCTCTCTTTATCTTTCTTTTCTCGTATTTTTTTATTATGTTCCTTACTCTTTTCTCTTGTCTTTATTTTTACTTTGTAAATATGTGTGAGTAATCTATTTACTTATTAAGGGTGGAATATGGTTAGATTGTATTTGAAGATGTTCTTTGCTAAAACTTTATAAACCTTAAACTTTGCAATTGAAACTCCGTGCAAATCACTCGCAATTCCGCTCCGCTAGGCATCCTATCCTACCACGATAGCGATGATTCCTAATCGTGACCGGATGGCTAGTGGTTCGCCGAAGGCTAAAATCAAGCGATAACAACGGAAGGAAAAGGGACAAGGAAGACGGATTTAGCGAAATGCCGCAAATACCGTATTTCAAGTTCCCTAATCCACGTTGTTATCTATTGCTTTAGTGTCAATACCAAAGTTGCGGTTATAAGCAATCGACAAACATCACCTTCATACAATCCATCCTATTACTACCCTTAACAAGTCTCTTTTTTATACAGATCCTTGTTACAACATTTAGTTTAACCAACAAATCAAAACACGGTATAAACTTGTTAAAACAAGCCCCTGCGGACGACTCGTACTCATCGCGGCTCGCTACACACGATACCGTTTTGATTGCGGAAATTTCAAAACTCTTTTTAAATACGACACGGTGAAAACGTAACAATCAAATGGCGCCGTTGCCGGGAAGACGGTAACGCTTTTATACTTGTAGTCTCGGGTTAATTTGTGCATATTTTGTATAAAACTAATTTTCTAACACATTCAAACGGATAAAACCATTCTTTTTAAAACCAACACAAACACAATAAACATTCTTTTTTCTTCTCTGGATTTGAATTCTGCTAACACTCTGAGGTTTAAAGAAATAAATCAAGGTATAAAAGTGGAATGACATTACTTCACTGAGGAAACACACAAAATTTTAGACCATTTCCTCACACAAAAACCGGCGACAACACCCTGATTTCCGAGCTCGCCGGCCTTGGTGTTGCCTTTTCACTTTTGGTTTTTTGTGTTGCCTCCAGTGTTCTAATATAATTCCATTTTTATTGTTTGATTTTCTTAATTATTTGTGTTCAGAATTTTGGCTATCCATATTGCTTTTTGGCTCAAATATCCGTATTTTGCCGACATATGCAGATTTGACGGATTATGAGCAGCGATCGTGCGGAACAAGGGGAATTTTCAAGTACAAGGGGAGTCAACACTCAGTGCCAAAGATCCGGAGAGTTGGACCTACACAAGCGAACCATTCGACCACTCGGAGGCAATATCGACACGAGTTTCTTAAACTCGATACTTTTTAGTACGTATTTTTCTAAACTTCCCTTCTCAAACCCGATGCTCCAATATTCTTGTCTTTGCAGAATTCTTAGCAACATCGCCGTAAAAAGCCAAAGAAAAGACTAACCGTATTTGTTGCAGCAACACATTTAAAGTAAAAAACGAATTGAATGATTGTTTGAAAACAAAATTTGTTGAATTTGAGCATTGCATCATTTAATACGGACTTAAGGGGCTCTAACTGTCAGTTATGTATATGCCCTAGAGGCCATTGTTGTACATGTGATGTATATTATAATGGATGCTTGGATATATATAGAGAGGACTTTCTTGCTCGACATGATAGTATGCTATTTGGTTTCACTTTATCTTAACATGTTGACTTGTATTGGTTTACTGTCTTTCTCTCATATGTTGATAAAGCCCTTAGGATTTGTACTCGACTACTGGGACTATGATGAGATCATACTAGTGGGGCCACGGTAGTCGATGAGTACATCCTATAACTGTTCCTAGTCGGGGGTATATCGAGACAGGGCATCGATACACCAGAGTAGATTAGCGTATATGCATCTTGACCCATATGATGGGCGATGGATGATCCCATATCCATCAGTGTTTGACATCAAGGATGTTGTACGGGTGCTCAGTGGAGACTGGGTACACTGGACGGACTCGCCGAGAACTCCCAGATGGTGATATACCACACGCCAGATGGCAGTTCTCCGGTGACACTGGTATATGGTAGTCTGTAGACCCGAGATCGTCATAGAGTCTTATGTGATTCCCACTGTGCTTTGATTTCCACCTTACCACGTCCAAGAGGACGTGCAAAATGGTGACTTTTGGGTGCAGTCCCGAATCACATGGAGGCAATGAGCGATAGAAGGGGATTCGTCTCTCTCTCGGTATAGGGAGTTGATGTTGTACTGTGTTCGATTGGCTATAACTGGAAGTCCCTGGCCAGGGATGATATAAAGATTTACTGGTAAGTGTTACCAGTAGTTTCTCGACCCGTTATGAGCCACACATCGACACGACTTATCGGTTACTAGGGTCTGACGTATACCACCCCTAGACTAGATATGCGACATATCAAACGAACAGACCGGACTGTATGGGAGTGTTACTGATTGGATTCACAGGAGAACGTACAGGCTAGCTTGTTGATCTTCTGATCGCTCAATACCTGGGTGGCTGTTACGTTTAGCTGACCGCTTGCAGCTTGTGGGTGTTTGATATGATCATCACCTGCTACCGGCGTATTGACGATTCTTTAGAGTCCTACACAGAGGTTTCTTGACTCAGGAAAAACGGAGTAGGCGCACATATGTGATATGTGCAGGACTGAGGACAATGCGATATGAGATACCGTATTTTATTCTCGCGATATTTAGATATGAACCGGGTCATCGGATTAAGTGTTGATTCGATGAATCGGTGCATGATATATTAGTCGGTTATATTCGATATAGCCGGATTGTCGGATCATGTGTTGATTCGATGATTTAATGTATAATAATATATATGATATATTGTATTACATTATCTAATATTGGCTCGCTTTATTATTTCATTTTCTCACCGGATAATGCATTGATATATATGCGATATATGTTAATTGTATTATTTTCTTTTGTTACAAATATATAATATATGTGATATATATTATAGTAACATGATATGATTAATAATGGAACATGTTTTGTGGAGATTAAGCAAGTTTAGGGTTTGATTAGGGTTAGTTCTTTCTTGCACCTTCTAGAACTTTTCCTTTTGTCATGAAGAAGATATTATAATAGATATTTTCTTATGACTCATTGTTTTAATCTAACCAAACCCTAGCCCTAGTTTATTCTCTACAAAGGTTATCCTAGTCATCCTTGACCATGGTTCCATGATTAATCATATATTCATTTCTATTATTCATCACAAAAGGATTAACTCTTTATTCATCATCGTCTTCTCTCTTGAGCTTTGAGAAAGCTTCCTAGTTTTTCATTTTGTGATGAATTCATGTGAGAATTTGATATAAAAAGATAGCATAAATACTACTCCATCATCCTCATCTAATTTAGCCCATTAGATTAGGGTGTTCACCTCATTAGAGTGAGAGAGCTTGAGT
This sequence comes from Agapanthus africanus, assembly GCA_030015575.1. NCBI lineage: Eukaryota > Viridiplantae > Streptophyta > Magnoliopsida > Asparagales > Amaryllidaceae > Agapanthus > Agapanthus africanus. Next base: position 237,409,182 of record JASDDO010000029.1, on the reverse strand, counting down.
TATTGCAACTTCGACGTAGATCATCGGAGAAAAGGAAGACTACAAGCTAGCATGGATCGTTCGAGTCGTGGAGCCTCTCTTGAGTCCGAGAGATCGTGGATCGCGGCGAAGGGACTTCTACTCGGAGCTTATGAAGCGAAAGAGCGGACTACAAAGGTTGTAATCCCTCACACTTAGTAGTAAAGATGTTTACTTGCATGTTAAACCCTAATAATCTAGCAAAGATCCCGGCTTTAGGTTGCTCGGCACGTCTAAAATTTTATTCGGGCATGGTTGATGCCTTATGAAACCTCACAAGAGTGCCTAAGAACCCTACACTAACACCAATCCAGATTGGGTGAAGATTTCATCACCCTTCCTAAGACCCCGGAAATCACTAATTGCATAAGTGTCACCTCAAGCTTAATAAAAAACATCTAAACTCAGTCAAATAAGGACTTGTCGCGCTCAATAGGACAAAGAAAGATTGTGGGCATTCAGTCGTTTATCTAAACATGACTTTTATGGTGCCTAGGCTAGACAAGTGAGGAGGTAATTTTAAAAGGCCCGTCTCACGGTGATTCGTGAGCGGAACCCTCCTTACCTCACTTGTGCTTGTTAGTTATATATATGCCCTAGAGGCTATTGTTGTACATATGGTGTATATTATAGTGGATGCTTGGATATATATAGAGAGGACTTTCTTACTCGACATGATAGTATGCTATTTGGTTTCACTTTGTCTTAACATGTTGACTTGTATTAGTTTACTGTCTTACTCTCACATGTTGATAAAGCCCTTAGGATATGTACTCGACTACTAGGACTATGATGCAGATCATACTAGTGGGGCCAGGGTAGTCCAAGAGTACATCCTATAACTGTTCCTAGTCAAGGGAGTATCGAGATAGGGCATCGATACTCCAGAGTAGACTAGCGTATACGCATCTTGACCCATATGATGGGCGATGGATGATCCCAAATCCATCGGTGTTTGACATAAAAGATGGTGTATGGGGGCTCAGTGGAGACTGGGTACACTGAACGGACTCGTCGAGAACTCCTAGATGGTATTATACCTATCGTCAGATAGCAGTTCTCCGGTGACACTGGTACAGGTTAGTCTGTAGACCCGAGATCGTCATAGAGTCTTGTGTGATTCCCACTGTGCTTTGATTTCCATCACACCACGTCCAAGAGGGCGTGCAAAATGGTGGCTTTTGGGTACAGTCCCGAATCACATGGAGGCAATGAGCGATAGGAGGGGTTTCATCTCTCCTGGTATAGGGAGTTGATGTTGTGCTGTATTCGATTGGCTATAACTGGAAGTCCCTGGCCAGGGCTGATATGGAGTGCTGCTGGTAAGAGTTATCAGTAGTTTCTTGACCTGTTATGAGCCTCATATTGATACGACTTATCGGTTTTTGGGGTCTGATGTTTACCACCCTTAGACTGGATATGCGATATATTAGACGAAGAGACCGGACTGTACCGTAGTGTTACTGATTGGATTCACAGGAGAATATACAGGCATGCTTGTTGATCTTGTGATCGCTCAATACCTGGGTGGCTATTACGTTTAGCTGACCGCTTGCAGCTTGTGGGTGTTTGATATGATCATCACCTACTGCCGGCGTATTGACGATTCTTTAGAGTCCTACACAGAGGTTTCCTGGCTCAGGCAAAACGGAGTAGGAGCACATATGTGATATGTGCGGGACCGAGAATAATACGATATGAGATACCGTATTCTATTCTCGCGATATGAGATATCGGCCGGGTATATGTGATATAGCCGGGTCATCGGATCAAGTGTTGATTCGATGAAATGGTACATGTTATATTAGTCGGTTATATGTAATATAGCCGGGTTATCGGATCAAGTGTTGATTCGATGATTTAATGTATAATTATATATGTGATATATTACGTTACGTTAACTAATATAAGCTCGCTTTATTGATTCATTTTCTCACGGGATAATACATTGATATATATGCGATATATGTTAATTGTATTATTTTCTTTTGTTACAAAATATATTGTATATGTGATATATAATATTGTAACAAGTTAGGGTTACAAATTTAACAAAGGTTTAGGGTTTAAACTTGGTTAGGATTTGGATTAGGGTTATTTTTTGCATGAAGCTTCCATGAAGCTTCATGAAGCTTTGACTTTGTTTTTAGCTTGATATTTTGTGAAGATATTATTTAACCCAATCCAAACCATTAACTCTAGTTAATTCTCTACATGGGTTAAGTCCTTCATGCTTAACTCATGGTTAGATTTGTAACTACAACAATAATTCATTATTCATTACAAAAGGATTAGCTCTTCTTCTTGCTTCTTCTTCCTAGTTGAAAAGCCTCACTAGCTTTTTCTTTTATGGTGATTATTAGTGAGAAATAGAAAACAAAAGAGAGCAAAATTCCTACTTCATCATCCTCATCTATTCTAGCCACTTAGATTAGGGTGTTCACTTCTCTAATAAGTTGGTTAGTGAAGTGTAAGCTTGGATTAGAGATTCTTCAAGGTAGATCATCTTAAATCAAGAAGACTTCAAGCAAGATGCATCATTCACCTCTTGGAGCCTCATGAGAGTCGGAGTTCTTGATGATCGCAGTGAAGGAACCTCAACACGGAGCTTATGAAATGAAGGAACAGACTACAAAGGTTGTAATCCCTATCTCTTAGAAGTAAAGTTGTTTACTTGTTCAATGTTTACCCTAATTGTCTAGCAAAGATCCTTGATTTGGGTTGTTCGGCACTTGAAAAATTTGATTTTGGCATGGTTGATGCCTTGTAGATCCTTGTTCTAGTACCTAGTAACCCTACAGTGGTATCAGAGCCTAGCTAGAGTATTAGGCGACGTGTAGACGAAGTCAAAAGTCCAATCAAACCCCGAAACATCATATTTGACCCCTTCTCTGGAAATTTTTTAAAAAGATGGTTTTTTCCTTATTAAAAATACTCAGAAAATTAAGCAGGTGATTCTATGGATAACTGTGAAATACGAACTCCTAATTCCCTCAAGACGCCGCGGAACCGCGGCAATACCATGCTTTGCGCGGCGGTTCCGCGGCGGTACTTGGGTATTAGGGATAGATGTTTCTAGGTAATATCCATAGGTATTACTACATGCTTCTGGGAATTTTTAACATTACTCAAGTGTTGAGTTTTCTGGAGATCTTTTGTATTCGTTGATTCGATCGGAAAGTTTAAACATCGTTTATTTTTCTGGATAATTTAGAACGTGTTAAAATGTTCGAACGGATATCAATAACTCACTTTTTTCCGACACGAAAAACTTTCAAGTGTTGGATTTTTCTAGGAGTTTGAATCTTTTGTAAAAACAAGCAAGCGTATCTGTGGACCCTTTAGAAGAACGTAACCTTAACTCGATTATGTGACCATCAAAACTGCCACTGAACCCTAGGGTTTGTGGTAGTTTAGCGTTGCCACATGTAAGACATTGGTTTGACCCTTCTACGGCTGGTTCATTGGGGCTGTGACATGTTCTGGGATTTTTGAACTCCGTTCAAGTGTTGAGCTATTTGGGAAATCTTGGGTATTTGATTATTCGATCGAAAAGTTTAACATTGTCTATTTATCCGGAATGTGATTCAATATATGGAATTCATATAGTTAGGCATGAAATGCGAAATATGTGATATTTCGGATTTACGATGTCTAAGGAGTTTATGGATTCCAAATGTTGTAGTTTTACACTTTCTTTTCTGTGACCGTATGCGTAGTACGTAGTGTATCGCCGGCTTCGTTGCTATATATCAACGACAATCGGGATATGCATACTTGCTTACGTTGATGATATAAGATATTATGTGTTGCTATGATATGTTATATTGAATTGTCGTGTTTTGAATAGCCGGGGGTTTTATGTGAGATGAGGTTTTTATTTTCATTCATGTAAAATTCAAATGTATGTAATATTCTTTTATTAGGGCACTTCCGGGTTGAGGATGATGTTACCATTGTATATTATTTACTTTTCTGCATTAGGATAGACCTGAGGAGGGGAGCACAAGTAACCGGGTTCTAGGGTCCAGTGGGAGGCCATCTCGAGAAGTCAAGGCCGGGTCTCCTAACCCTAGAATTGGCAGTGTTACTTGCCGCTCTCGTAGGGGTCTACGGATGTGGGTTTGGCTATTCATCGCGACCGTGGAATCCGTATTTTATACAGGCTCGATATAAAATACGGACGTCCTAGTGTTGGAGATGGTGCCCTCAGAGTCAATTATTGGATCACAGGCATGTGATTGTAATGATTGAGGGAGGACCTATCCCGGTAGGACAGTTTTACTCAAGATGATAGTATGTTATCTGGTTTATCTTTATCATCGTGTACTGCTTTAGGTGACCTGACATGTCACTATTGCACATTGATAGAGCCCCTACGATTCTTTCTTGACCACCAGCAGTATGAGGGCGATCATATACGTGGGAGCTGAGGTCTATAAGCACATCCTTAAAAGGTCTCTAGTCGTGGGAGTTTCAAGACAGGGCATCGATTCTCCAAAGTAGACTATGTAGGGTTCCTAGGCACTCTCAAAAGGTCTCACAAGGCATCAACCATGCCAATTTCAAAAATTATGGTGCCGAGAAACCCTAGTGTACGGATCGTTGGCTAGATTTCTAGGCGAAAAGTAAACTAGTTAACACTTAACTAAGAGATACGGAAATACAACCTTTGTAGATCCGGTTCTCCATCTCCATAGCTTCGCAATGAAGTCTCATCGCTGTCCATAACAAGTCCCGGGCTCTAGCGTCGGCTTCATCGGAGAATGGACGGGCTAGGTCATCGATGTCCATGCCGAAGATGATCTACGTCGAGGCATCGCTAAATCAAGCTCCGACTTCACAAAGTCAAGAAACTTGTGAAGAAAACACACTCTACTACTTGGCAAGAGGTAGAGGATGAAGAAATAGGAAGTGGGTAGACTTTAGAATTGGATTTCTCACTTGTTTTCATCAATCTCCATTGATGAAGAATGGTTTTCTTCTTGAGTTCAAGGAAGAAGAAGAAGAAAATGATATATGATAAGTTAATAAAAAAGAATAGAAAAACAAAACTTATCATAATTCTAACTATGGTTATGTGTAGAGAATTAACCAAGGGTTAAAGGAATGGTTAGGGTTAAGGATGAGATAAGAATGGTGGACAAAGTCAAAGCTTCATGAAGCTTCAACTAAATAACAAATAAAGCCACCATTCTTTTCTCTTCTCATTTATTTTCCAAAATGAAATGGATAAATAAATAAGTGAATAAAACAAAACCCTAACCATAATCATGTAACCATGGTTTGATCTTTACACAAAAACCCTAGCATAACATGTATCATCAAACATGATACAATCAAGTGCACAAAAATATATCACATATACAATGTGTACAATCCGAGTGAGAAAATCCATTTAAAGTGAACCAATACTAGTTAATGCAAAGTAATATATCAAATATATAATTATGCATTAAATCATTAAATCAACACTTGATTTAACGATCCGGTCATATCGCATATAACCGACTAGTATTCTATGTATCGGCTTAACGAACCAACCCTTGATTCGATAACTAGGTTATATCGCATACAACCTTTCAATACATTCATCGCGAGAATGGAATACGGTATCACATACACGCATTATTCTCGGTCCCGCACATATCTCATATGCGCTCCTATTTCGTTTCGCTTGAGCCAGGAAACCTCTGTGTAGGACTCTAAAGACTCGTCAATACGCCGGCAGCAGGTGATGATCATATCAAGCACCCACAAGCCGCAAGCGGTCTGCTAAACGTAACGGCCACCCGGGTATTGAGCGATCTGAAGATCGACGAGCAAGCCCGCTCACACTCCAGTGAATCCGACCAGTAACACTACCGTACAGTCCGGTCTGATCGTCTGATATGTCGCATATCTCGCCTAGGGGTGGTAAACGTCAGACCCCAATAGCTCGATAAGTCGTGTCGATATGAGGTCTATAACTGTTCGAGAAACTACTGGTAACACTTACCAGTAAATCTCAGCAACCCTGGCCAGGGATTTCCTGTTATAGCCAATCGAACACAGCGCAACATCAACCCCCTATACCGGGAGAGACGAATCCCCTCCTATCGCTCATTGCCTCCATGTGACTCGGGACTGTACCCAAAAACCACCGTTTTGCACGCCCTCTTGGACGTGGTAAGATGGAAATCAAAGCACAGTGGGAACCACACAAGACTCTATGACGATCTCGGGTCAACAGACTACTCTGTACCAGTGTCACCAGAGAACTGCCATCTGACGTGAGGTATAATACCATCTGGGAGTTCTCGGCGAGTCCGTCCAGTGTACCAAGTCTCTACTGAGCACCCGTATATCATCTCTGATGTCAAACACCAATGGATATGGGATCATCCATCGCCCATCTGTATGGGTCGAGAAGGTACACGCTAGTCTACTCTGGTATATCGATGCCCCGTCTCGATACACCCACGACTAGGGACTTTGAAGGATGTACTTATGGACTACCATGTCCCCACTAGTATGATCCGCATCATAGTCCAGGTAGTCAAGCACACATCCTAAGGGCTTTACCAACATGTAACAAAGAGACAATCAGTATACACGTTAAGGTAAAGTTCAACCAGATAGCATACTATCATGTCGAGCAAGAAAGTCCTCCCTATATATGTCCCAGCATCCACTACAATATACATCCTATGTACAGTAATGGCCTCTAGGGCATACATATAACTAACAATCTCCCACTTGCACTAGGGCCATCTGTAGCAGTGGTTGTAGTATCTCATACTCAACCATCCCATAAAAATCTCTCTCTGGGAACAGGCCTTTGTGAGTGGATCCGCTGTGTTGTCCTCTGAATCTACTCTCCTAACCTGGATCACCCTGGAGATCAACTATCTCCATGATCAGGCGATGCTGCCTTAGAATAAGTCTGGATCACTGATGGGACCGGCGTTCCTCGGCATGAGCCACAACTCCATTGTCTCACAATGGTAGGAACGTAGTTCATCTCATGAACTAATATATACCCAAACAGCCTCTTTGGTAGCATCTTAAGTAGCGGTGTATCCTGCCTTTATCGTCTAGTATGCCACGGTATCTAGCTTGGAACTCTTCCAACATACCGTCCCTTTACTTAGGGTAAAGACAATGCCTGTGACTGACATTCAGCCGTCTTTATCACCCTGGAACACTTCCAGTGATTCTCCCCAGGATCAATTGATACTATCTCACTACAACTAGTGAGAATCCCAACATCCAATTAGATCTATCTCATAGATCCAAAACCCAGGATTTAGGAGGCATCACTTTGATCCTATATGGAGAATCATTGTGATAAGCGGAGATTGATCGAGCGTAGCATAGGAAACTCCTTCCCTATCAAGAGTATGTCATCCACGTACTCTACGAGGGTCACCACCATACTCCCTACTACCTTTTTGTATATACAAGGTTCATCTACCATTTTGATGATGTCAAACTGTTTGACTAATCCATCAAAACAGATGTTCCAACTCCGCGATGCCTGCTTTATCCTATAAAGCATCTTGCACACGTTTCCGCTGCTCCCACTGTCTACGAAGCCCTCTGGCTGTGTACTTATAGACGCTCTCTTCCAAAATATCATTTAGAAAAGCAGTCATGACACCCAACCACCAGATATCGTAGTCATGGTATGTAGCCGTGGTAAGTAGGATCTGGATGGACTTAAGCATAGATACTTGAAAAGGTTTCATCATTATCCACGCCTGGTTGATGACGAAAACCTTTAACAAGTCTAGCTTTGAAAGTCTCAACTTTTCCATATACACCAAGTAATCTTCTCAAGATATACTTGCTCCTGATGGGGATTTAACCCTTCAGATATAGCAACCAAAGTCCATACTTTGTTGGTGTATAAGGATTCCATCTCAGATCACTAAGCATCCAGCCATTCTTACAGAGTCTTACTCCTGATGGCCAGCTCGAAACTAGTTGGGTCATCATCTCATGATGTAATCCTCGCTCCCACTGTCATAGAGAAACCGAAGTATCTCTCAGGTGGGTGAGGAACCCTACTAGATCGGCAGAGAGGCTGAGGTTCGTTGGAATCTACTGAATCCTTTGGTTCTATCAAATCATGTGTTGTAGTTTGTATAGCTGGAACATTTCCAGTTCCACATTACAGACCTTGCCTCGAGCTTGTCCGGATTTTGCTTTTAGACATAGGCCGGTCAACCCCAAATCTTAACTTGCTTAAGACATGGGCTCTTCCCTTTCCATATCAGATATGAAATGGTAGGCAACTGATTTGATTGGAACCCTATTCAATAGGTATGCAGCTTCTCAAGTGCATAACTCCCAAAAGGAAATAGGTAACTCAGTAGTACTCATCATAGAGCAAACCATATCAAATAGGGTGTATCTGCTCCGCCCCGATATACCATCGTGCTATGGTGTATACAGAGGAGTAATGCTGAGAGAGAATCTCATTCTCCTTTAGAATATTCCAGGAATTCCATGCACAAGTATTCTCCTCCCTGATCTCATCATAGGACATAATACTTATACCCGTATTTTGGTTCTCTACTTCTCGCTTATATTCTGTGAATATCTCAAAAGGCTCGGACTCATGTTTCAACAGGAACATATGTCTGAATCTTGAGAGATTATCAGAGAATGTAATGAAGTACGAAGAACCGGTCCTGGCATGTGTAGACAGGGGACCTACATACATCAACATGTATCATCCCAAGAGTTCACTAACTCTTTCTCTGTTTCCAGTAAACGGAGCTACGGTCATCTTATCTTTGTGACATGACTGGCGAGTTTCACAAGATGTAAATTCAAACTGATTTAAATATGCATCTACATGTAACTTCAGCTAGTCGGGTCACATTGATCTGACCTAGTCTACAATACCTTAAGAAGGATCCGTTCATTTCTGAACTCTCCCTCTTTTGTGTGTTCCATATACTAAGAACTGTAGTTTGATTTAGAACATCAACGCTGTTAGATAACGTGCCTGATACGATCAACTTTTGATATAGGAAATGTTCAAAACATTATCCAACAATACAAAATTTTATCATTTCTTTACTAATAAAGAGACTGATATGATTTTGTATATCAGGTTCGGTATCTAACAACATTCGTTCAGAATCAATGTATTGGTAATACAGGGTGACAGTGACCAACAGACTTGGCTGCAACACTTGCCCCGTTTTCTGCCTGATGAAACTTATCACCCGTTCTCAGTTCTCTACCTTTCTGTAGCCCTATGTAACATATTACATATCTGGGATCCTGATCTGGTATCACATACCCAGGACGTAGAGGATAAAGAGAAACAGTTCTTTGTAATGAACACACCCGAAGATGATGCATCAGCATGCACTCTCTTCGTTTGGGCGGCACGGGAATTCTGGTAATCCCCAATTTCCTGCTCTGTCTTATAACAATTATAAGTTGGAGCGAGACCAACGTTCCCCAGCTCAGTATAACAAGCGGGTTCCGTCAATATTCCGTATTATTATCTTGATTAAGGCGTGATATGGTCGCTACCTGGAGAGAGAGAGAAGAAAACACTCAGCGTGCGCTCTTGCAAGAATAGATTGGTTATTATTTTATCTAATCAGGATGGCTCCCACTACTTTTTTTCAAATCTTCCTTCAAACCCTAAAAAGAAAGACTAGCCGGGATTAATTACACACTACAAGTTCGCCAATCTTTCAGCCAGGCCAGTGTCGGTACTTTGAGGGAGGTCCCCCGTGCTTTCGCACGAACCTAATTAATGTAAACCTCATTTTCCCAGAGGCGTAACCTCGTTAACACCTTTCTAGTCGCCTACTTGATCGGCTAATTGTAATATGTAAAACTCTCCCATGAGTAACTCTTACTCGCAGTGGGTATCGGGATCCAACTATCTCATAGAAGGTATGCAATCTCATTGCAAATTTCAACACTTGAAATTCCCGATAATATTTTGCCCCTAGCAGCTATATGACCTTAACATAGTCAACAAATCATAAGTGCTAGTCAAGTTCAACCCGTCATTTCCCGATTGAATTAAACCCACCCGCACGACCCTTAACATAGTCAACAAAGTCGCACGACTACCCTAATCCAATCACATCATATGCTTATGCAGACAAGCACTAATTAGCTACCGCACACTACGCCTCAACATAGTCAACAAACGTAGCACGAATACTAACCAGTACTTATCTGAAATGACGGAGGGCTACGACAGGTTTTTCTGAAAACCTATTGCGTAATGAACTTGATATCGTTGTAGAATCAAATGATTTTGAAATGGAGTGCTTTTGAGGCTTTTCTAGTTTTGCTAAAGGAGTCACTCCCGGTGAAGGGATCGTCGGTCCTTTCCTCGTCGAATGAGGTGCGGGATATATCGTATATATCACTGTGCAAAGCAAAACACTTAAAAGCAATCAAAAGACAAACCGAGTGTGTAGCATCTGCCAGTTATTGCTGAAGGAGTCACTCCCGGTGAAGGGATCTCGGTCCTTTCCTTATCGAATAAGGTGCAGGATATATCATATATACCGCTGTGCAAAGCATGAACTGTAGCTACCTGTTTTAATTTTGAAATTCGATTCTACAACATCTTTAGGTTTCTTTTACTTTCATTAATCACATTAATGAAGTCCCATCATTTAAATACCTAAACATCACAGATAAATACGACGTACACTTATGCCATCCGCATTTGCCTCGATGTCCCCTCGTGCACCGTTAGGTTAGGTAACTAACGGCAGAGCGGGGCAGGGCTAGCGCGGGTGTAAAACATAAGTAACGCCTATATAATATATCATATATACTATATACTGTATCTATCACAGAACATCACATGATCACATCACAGATATCGCAGCAGAAGAATCATATGAAATATTGGATATACTAGGACGTCCGTGTTTTCAATACGAGCCAGTATAAAACACGGATTCCACGGTCGTGATGAATAGCCAAACCCACACCCCTAGACCCCTACGAGAGCGGCAAGCAACCCTGCCAATTCTAGAGTTAGGAGACCCGGACTCGACTCCTCGAGTTGGTCTCCTACTGGACTCCAGAACCCGGTTACTTGTGCTCCCCTCCTTGGGTCTATCCTAGTGCGGAAAAGTAAATAATATACAAGAGGTGACAACTTCCGCAACCTGGAAGCGACCCAATAAAAGAATATTACATACAAGTTTTTACATGAATGAAAATGAAAAACACTCATCTCACATAAAAACCCCCGGCTATTCAAACACGACGATCCAATATAACATATCCAGCAACACATAACATCACATGTCATCAACGTAAGTAAATATGTCCATCCCAATTGTCGTTGACATATAGCAACGAAACCGGCGATATCACATATTACACTTACGGTCACAGAAAAAAAAGTGTAAAACTACAACAGTTGGAATCCGCAACCACCTCAGACATCGCATGCCTGACCAAATGAATTACTTAGACATCGCATGCCTAACAATTATAAACCCCGCATTTTAGTCTCAAAATCGAAAACTCTTTTCAATATCAAGTCGGGCAATTCAACAAGATTCCCGACATCCTGATCGAATACTCGTCGCAAACTTCACTAGGCGGCCGCACCCCTGATACCGTCGACGAAGTGCACCAAGGCGGAACACCGCTACCGCGAGCACCCGAACGGATGCTTTCGGCGACGGGGTTCTCCTACAGTCACTTGGTCGGGGCTATGGGGTGTAGCTGTCTATTAAGTTTACCCGGCGAGTATCCGCGTACGCTACGTGATTGCGACGGACTTTTGATCACATCAAAATTCCGTGGCAACCGATCAAGTGAGACTAAACTGCTATGTTTATAACATTCATTCAGTTATCTCATAACTGCTTGTGAATTCCAATTATTGTATCCCATTCCAGATAAACAGAAAATGTTAAACTTTTCGATCGAACAGTCAAACACCCAAGTTTTCCCGATACAGCTCAATACATGAAATAAGTCTAACAACATTCCGTTCGTGCCTCAGTACCAACGGTCCAGCCGTAGAAGGGTCAAGCCAACGCCTCACATGTGGCACGCCGTACTGCCCCAAACCCGAAGGTTCAAAGGGCAGTTCAAGACGGTCACATAATCGAGTTAAGGTTTGTTGTCTTTTAGAGGGTCCATCGCGTTACTTGCACTACTTAGAACGTCGTTAAACTACGGAAAAATCCAACACTTGGAAATTTCCCGACAGGGGAAAAATTGGGTATTTATATCCGGTCGAACTTTTTAACATATTCTAAAATTTATCCGGAAAGCCACATAGACAAAATCTGATACTCCGATCGAAACACCGAATCCCCAAATCAACCCAGAAAATTCAACTCTGGAAAAAATATTAAAAATTCCCAGGAAAACCAGCACACAAAACTAAGAATTACTGTGCAGAAATAGACGCACAAAACGACAAATCTGCCGCGGCTCCGCCGTACGAGACGTGCTCGTGCCGCGGAAGCGCGGCGGAATGATGGAATTATGGACTCGTGTTGCACAGTTATTCTTAGGATTCCCTGCTGATTTTTCTGCATATTTTTATTTTCGAAAAATCCCAGATTTTAGAAAAAGGACAGAGAGCATGTTCCGGGTTGGGTTTTCGGTTCGTTCGGACTTCAAATTCCGTCTAGACTTCGCCTAAGGCTCTAGCTAGGCTCTGATACCACTGTAGGGTTCCTAGGCACTCTCAAGAGGTCTCACAAGGCATCAACCATGCCAATTTCAAAAATTATGGTGCCGAGAAACCCTAGTGTGCGGATCGTTGGCTAGATTTCTAGGCGAAAAGTAAACTAGTTAACACTTAACTAAGAGATACGGAAATACAACCTTTGTAGATCCGGTTCTCCACCTCCATAGCTCCGCAATGAAGTCTCCTCGCTGTCCATAAAAAGTCCCGGGCTCTAGCGTTGGCTTCATCGGAGAATGAACGGGCTAGGTCATCGATGTCCATGCCGAAGATGATCTACGTCGAGGCATCGCTAAATCAAGCTCCGACTTCACAAAGTCAAGAAACTTGTGAAGAAAACACACTTTACTACTTGGCAAGAGGTAGAGGATGAAGAAATAGGAAGTGGGTAGACTTTAGAATTGGATTTCTCACTTGTTTTCATCAATCTCCATTGATGAAGAATGGTTTTCTTCTTGAGTTCAAGGAAGAAGAAGAAGAAAATGATATATGATAAGTTAATAAAAAAGAATAGAAAAACAAAACTTATCATAATTCTAACTATGGTTATGTGTAGAGAATTAACCAAGGGTTAAAGGAATGGTTAGGGTTAAGGATGAGATAAGAATGGTGGACAAAGTCAAAGCTTCATGAAGCTTCAACTAAACAACAAATAAAGCCACCATTCTTTTCTCTTCTCATTTATTTTCCAAAATGAAATGGATAAATAAATAAGTGAATAAAACAAAACCCTAACCATAATCATGTAACCATGGTTTGATCTTTACACAAAAACCCTAGCATAACATGTATCATCAAACATGATACAATCAAGTGCACAAAAGTATATCACATATACAATGTGTACAATCCGAGTGAGAAAATCCATTTAAAGTGAACCAATACTAGTTAATGCAAAGTAATATATCAAATATATAATTATGCATTAAATCATTAAATCAACACTTGATTTAACGATCCGGTCATATCGCATATAACCGACTAGTATTCTATGTATCGGCTTATCGAACCAACCCTTGATTCGATTACTAGGTTATATCGCATACAACCTTTCGATACATTCATCGCGAGAATGGAATACGGTATCACATACACGCATTATTCTCGGTCCCGCACATATCTCATATGCGCTCCTATTTCGTTTCGCTTGAGCCAGGAAACCCCTGTGTAGGACTCTAAAGACTCGTCAATACGCCGGCAGCAGGTGATGATCATATCAAGCACCCACAAGCCGCAAGCGGTCTGCTAAACGTAACGGCCACCCGGGTATTGAGCGATCTGAAGATCGACGAGCAAGCCCGCTCACACTCCAGTGAATCCGACCAGTAACACTACCGTACAGTCCGGTCTGATCGTCTGATATGTCGCATATCTCGCCTAGGGGTGGTAAACGTCAGACCCCAATAGCTCGATAAGTCGTGTCGATATGAGGTCTATAACTGTTCGAGAAACTACTGGTAACACTTACCAGTAAATCTCAGCAACCCTGGCCAGGGATTTCCTGTTATAGCCAATCGAACACAGCGCAACATCAACCCTCTATACCGGGAGAGACGAATCCCCTCCTATCGCTCATTGCCTCCATGTGACTCGGGACTGTACCCAAAAACCACCGTTTTGCACGCCCTCTTGGACGTGGTAAGATGGAAATCAAAGCACAGTGGGAACCACACAAGACTCTATGACGATCTCGGGTCAACAGACTACTCTGTACCAGTGTCACCAGAGAACTGCCATCTGACGTGAGGTATAATACCATCTGGGAGTTCTCGGCGAGTCCGTCCAGTGTACCAAGTCTCTACTGAGCACCCGTATATCATCTCTGATGTCAAACACCAATGGATATGGGATCATCCATCGCCCATCTGTATGGGTCGAGAAGGTACACGCTAGTCTACTCTGGTATATCGATGCCCCGTCTCGATACACCCACGACTAGGGACTTTGAAGGATGTACTTATGGACTACCATGTCCCCACTAGTATGATCTGCATCATAGTCCAGGTAGTCAAGCACACATCCTAAGGGCTTTACCAACATGTAACAGAGAGACAATCAGTATACACGTTAAGGTAAAGTTCAACCAGATAGCATACTATCATGTCGAGCAAGAAAGTCCTCCCTATATATGTCCCAGCATCCACTACAATATACATCCTATGTACAGTAATGGCCTCTAGGGAATACATATAACTAACAGACTAGTGTATACATTCGAGACCCCGACGAGGGGCGGTGGCCGGTCTTACAAGCCACTTGTGTCGGTTGGATCACCTAAGATGTATACAGGTGCTCATTGGGTTATGCGTACACCGGACAGGACTCGCCGGGAACATGCTAGTTGGTCTTATACCTGATGTCAGATAGCAGTTCCCTGGTGACATGTGTACAGGTTAGTTCATCGACCTGAGGATCGTCATTTGTCTCGTGTGAGTTCCCACTGTACTTTGATTACTACCCTACCATGCTTAAAGGAGATGTGCAAACAGGTTTTAGTTGGGTACAGTCCCGAGCCACATGGAGGCAGTGAGCGGATCTTCGGGGGTTCGTCTCTCCCGGTATTGGGGGTAAGGTCGCGCTGTGTCTAGGAGAACCAGAACATGAAAAGTCCTTGGCCAAGGCAGGAGATTTACTGGTAGGTATTCCAGTAGTATCTCAAGGTGTTCTGGGCTGATCTCTGACACGACTTGTACCGCTTTTGGGGGTCTGGCTTTTACCAACCCTCTAGGCCCGCCATGCGATGCTCATAGATGAACGGACCGGACTGTACGGATATTGTCACTGACAGGCTCAGTAGGGTGTCAGGATGAGTTCGCTCACAGACGTCCCTTTTAGTCAATAGCTGGTAGCCCGTCACGTATGGCTAATACCTCTGACGTGCTAGTGGTTAAATCCACAGCCATAGTATTGACGAGTCTTTAGAGTCCCCCACATTCAGTTGCTTAAGTTTTCGGGCGAAACGCTGTAGAGGCCGTATGGAGATATGGCAGGATTCGATCAGATACGTGCGGTATTGCACGGATCAGGATCGGATGGTTTGTACTAGAGGACGTATGGATATATGGCAGGGTTCGATCAGATCCGTGCGGTATTGTATGGATCAGGATCGGACGGATAATACTAGCCGGCTTTGGTTTAAGCCGGATCCTAGTATAGTACAGTGTAGATTTTGTCTCATTGCATTTGTATTCGGTCGGAATACAAATGCGGGTGTGTATACACAGTAGCGGGGTTTTCCTGTAATTTATTATGGGATCAGTTTTTGGGGTTGCCAATTTGTTTTTCCGTTTCGGCCACATTTCATTTGTATCTTTCATTGGCCGAAGATTGGTGGAGGAGGGCTTATTTGCATTTGTGCAAATAAGTATTTGTGGAGGGTGTTCTTTGCATTTTGTTGGATCATGATGGTTGCACCATCCCTTGACTATTTGACTTCTTCTTTCATGATGGCTTGACTTTGTGATGAGATGATGGTTGTGTTGGAGTGTTAGTTTATGAGCTATCATGGTTGTTGATGATTTGGTTGTTGGAGTGAGGTTCTTTGATTGTTATCATTGCTTTTTATCATGACCATTCCTCTCACTAGCATTATGGGGGCTCCCTTCATTTTTGATACACACTATGCATGGCCGGCCACTAAAGGGGTGGGGGTTGATTCATTTTGGTGTGGGATTTTTCACTCTTTTGATGCTTGCAAAAATCCCCAAGTTGATCTCTAAAAGTTCATATCTCCTTTCCTCCACTGAAAGGCAACATCCACTACCCCAAATGAGACATAGCTCACTACACCATTCTACAGCAAATCTTGGGCACGTCGACTCGCCAACTTTGTGCCCGAGTTGCCTTGGTATAGAGGCGGGAGCCCGTAAAAGAAGCCGGCGACGTGGTGCCTTTCCGGCGAGGAGGTGGAGACCGGACGTTCCGCGGGAGATCGGGACGACGGCGAGAAGACCGGAGGACTCGGATCACTCGGTATATCTCTCTTCCCCATCTTGTAGTTAGCTAGGACTAGATTAATGGCACGATCCGGGTATATAGTGCGCGGTGGTGCCGGTTTGAAAAGTTAAAGTAAATCACCGCTTCCGCATTCCGGCGTCGGATTGACGGCCGTGGCGCCGCCGTGCACTTACACCTAGTATATCCAATATTTCATATGTTATCTTCTGCTGCAATGTTCTGTGATGAGATCATATTACTGCCTGAGATGAATGCTTATACTATATATATACTGATATATAAATATTACTGCTTTTGTTTCTTCTGTGATGCTTAGGAAGCATAAATGATGGGATTTATCAATGAGATTAATAAAATAAAAAAAACCTAAAAGATGTTGTAGAATCAAATTTTCAAAAATGGGAACTACAGTTTTTTCTTTGCACCGTGGTATATGCGATATACCCTGCACCTTATTCGATGAGGAAAGAGCCGAGATCCCTTCACCGGGAGTGACCTCTTTAGCAAAACTGGCAGATGCTACAAACTCACGGTTTAGTTTTTGATTGCTTCTAAAGTTCTTGCTTTGCATAGCGGTATATATGATATACCCTGCACCTTATTCGATGTGGAAAGAGCCGAGATCCCTTCACCGGGAGTGACCTCTTTAGCGAAACTAGAAAAGCCTAAAAAACACTCCTTTTTCAAAAATCACTTGTTTCTACAACGATATCAAGTTCATTACGTAATAGGTTTTCTGAAAAACCTGTCGTAGCCCTCCGTCATTTTAGATAAGTCCTACTTAGTATTCGTGCTACGTTTATTGACCTCCGTCAAGGTGTAGTGTGCGGTAGCTAACTAGTATTTATCTGTTTATGCATATGATGCAGATTGGATTAGGGTAGTCGTACGGCCTTGTTGACCTCCGTCAAGGGTCGTGCGGGTGGGTTTGATTCAATCAAGAAATGACGGGTTGAACTTGACTAGCACCCTATGGTTTGTTGGCCTCCGTCAAAGCCATGGGATGCTTGGGGAAAAATTTTATCGGGAGTTTCAAGTGTTGAAATTTGCAATGAGATTGCATACCTTCTATGAGATAAACAAATCCTGATACCCACTGTGAGTAAGAGTTACTCCGGGGAAAGTTTTACACAGGACAATTAGCCGATCAAGTAGGTGACTAGAAAGGTGTTTACGGGGTTAAGCCTATGGGAAAACGAGCTTTATTTTAATTAGGTCCGTGCGAAAGCACGGGGAACCTCCCTCAAAGTACCAACACTGGCCTGGCTGAAAGATTGGCGAACTTGTAAGGTGTAATTAATCCCAGCCAGTCTTACCTTTTAGGGTTTTAAGGAAGATTTGATAAAAAGCAGTGGGAGCCATCCTGATTAGATAAGATAATAACCAATCTAATCTTGCAAGAGCATAAGCTAAAGTGTTTTCTTCTCTCTTTCTCCAGGTAGCGACCATATCAGGACTTAATCAAGATAATAACATGGATGTATTGACTGAACACGCTTTTTATACTGAGCAGGGGAACGTTGGTCCCGCTCCCACTTATAATTGTTATAAGTCCGAGCAGGGAATATGAGAATATCTGGATTCTCACGCCGCCCAATCGAAGAATAAGCATTTTTATGCATCTTCTTCAGGTGTGTTAGTTATCGAGAACTGTTTCTCAGTTCACTCTACGTCCTGGTATTAGATACCGGATCAGGATCCCATATATGTAATATGTTACATGGGCTACATAAAGGTAAGGAATGTTAGTTATGTATATACCCTAGAGGCCATTGTTGTACATATGATGTATATTATAATGGATGCTTTGATATATATAGAGAAGACTTTCTTTCTCGTCATGATAGTATGCTATTTGGTTTCCCTTTATCTTAACAAGTTGACTTATATTAGTTTACTGTCTTACTCACACATGTTGATAAAGCCCTTAGGATATGTACTCGACTACTGGGACTATGATGAGATCATACTAATGGGGCCACGATAGTCGATGAGTACATCCTATAACTGTTCCTAGTCGAGGGTGTGTCGAGACAGGGCATCGATACACCAGAGTAGACTAGCGTATACGCATCTTGACCCATATGATGGGCGATGGATGATCCCATATCCATCGGTGTTTTGACATCAGAGATGGTGTATGGGTGCTCAGTAGAGACTGGGTACACTGGACGAACTCGCCGAGAACTCCCAGATGGTATTATACCTCACGTCAGATGGCAGTTCTCCGGTGACACAGGTACAGGGTAGTCTGTAGACCCGAGATCTTCATAGAGTCTTGTGTGATTCCCACTGTGCTTTGATTTCCACCTTACCACGTCTAAGAAGGCGTGAAAAACGGTGGCTTTTGGGTACAGTCCCGAATCACATGGAGGTAATGAGCGATAGGAGGGGATTCGTCTCTCCCGGTATAGGGAGTTGATGTTGTGCTGTATTCGATTGGCTATAACTGGAAGTCCCTCGCCAGGGATGATATAGAGATTTACTGGTAAGTGTTACCAGTAGTTTCTCGACCCGTTATGAGCCTCACATCGACACGACTTATCGGTTACTGGGGTCTGACATATACCACCCCTAGGCTAGATATGCGACATATCTGACGAAGAGACCGGACTGTACGGGAGTGTTATTGATTTGAATTCACAGAAGAATGTATAGGCTTGCTTGTTGATCTTCTGATCGCTCAATACCTGGGTGGCTATTACGTTTAGCTGACCGCTTGCAGCTTGTGGGTGTTTGATATGATCATCACCTACTGCCGGCGTATTAACGATTCCTTAGAGTCCTACACAGAGGTTTCTTGACTCAGGAAAAACGGAGTACGGGCACATATGTGATATGTGTTAGTTGTATGTATGCCCTAGAGGCCAGTATTGTACAGATGATGTATATTATATTGGATGCTTGGACATATATAGAGAGGACTTTCTTGCTCGATATGATAGTATGCTATCTGGTTGCTCTTTACTTTAACATGTATACATGTCTCTTTATACTGTCTTATAGTTACATGTTGGTAAAGCCCTTAGGATGTGTGCTTGACTACCTGGACTATGATGCGGATCATACTAGTAGGGACATGGTAGTCCATAAGTACATCCTTCAAGGTCCCTAGTCGTGGGTGTATCGAGACGGGGCATCGATATACCAGAGTAGACTAGCGTATACGCTTCTCGACCCATGAGATGGGCGATGGATGATCCCATATCCATTGGTGTTTGACATCAGAGATGGTATACGAGTGCTCAGTAGAGACTGGATACACTGGACGGACTCGCCGAGAACTCCCAGATGGTATTATACCTCACGTCAGATGGCAGTTCTCTGGTGACACTTGTGCAGGTTAGTCTGTAGACCCGAGATCGTCATAGAATCTTGTGTGATTCCCACTGTCCTTTGATTTCCACCTTACCACTTCCATGAGGGCATGCAAAACGGTGGTTTTTAGGTACAGTCCCGAGTCACATGGAGGCAATGAGCGATAGGAGGGGTTTCGTCTTTCCCGGTATTGGGGGTTGATGTTGCGCTGTGTTCGATTGGCCGTAACAGGGAAGTCCCTGGCCAGGGCTGATTCAGAGATTTACTGGTAAGTGTTGCCAGTAGTTTCTCGACCCGTTATGAGCCTCACATCGGCACGACTTATCGGTTATTGGGGTCTGACGTTTACCACCCCTAGACTTGATATGCGACATATCAGACGAGGAGACCGGACTGTACGGGAAGTGTTACCGGCAGGCTTTTACAGGAGTTGGAGCGGGCTTGCTTGCTGATCTTCTGATCGCTCAATACCCGGGTAGCCGTTACGTCCAGCTAGTACCGCTGACGGCTTGTGGGTGTGTGATGTGATCATCACCTACTGCCGGCGTATTGACGAGTCTTTAGAGTCCTACATAGAGGTTTTTCTGGCTCAGGCAAAACGAAATAGGAGCACGTATATGATATGTGCGAGACCGAGAATAAATGCATGTATGTGATACCGTATTCTATTCTTGTGACCTTTTTGTATCGGTCGGTTATATATGATATAGCTGATTTATCGAATCAAGTGTTGATTCGATAAGTCGATACAATGATTGTTAGCCGGTTATATGAGATATGACCGGATTATTAAGTCAAGTGTTGATTTAATAATTAAGTGTATAATTGTATATTGGATATACTAATTTACATTTACTAACACATGTTCACTTTAGGGTTTTTCTCACTTTCACACATCTTTACTATATATATATGATATATATATATTAAAATGTGTTATATTATTGTATCATGGTTGTTGATACACTAAACATGTGTGTATGAGACATACACCATTCTAAGAATTATGGTGGGTTATGTTTATTTAAGATAATTACAAAATTAGTAGAGTTTTGGAATAAGCATGAAGCTTGTAGAAGCTTACTTTGCTTGGACAAAGTCTACTAGCTTTGTCTTTACCTTAGATTCCTTTTAACCCAACCATAATCAAATTAGCTATGGTTATGGATCTACAAGGGTTAGTATATGATACTCACTCACCATGGTTACCTTTCTCACTTAATCATTATCCTTATTTTCTTTTCATCATCTTCTTCTTCATTGAGCAAGAGAAAAGCTTGCTAGGGTTTGATCTAAAGTGAGAAAGAAAGTGAGAAACAAAATTCTAAAGAGAACCCACTTCCTATTTCTCCATCCTCTATTAGATTAGCACTTTAGTATAGGGTGTTGCTTCACTAATTCTCAAGTTAGTTAAGTGAAAGCTTGAGTCGGAATTCCCTCGACGTAGATCATCTTCGGCCTCGGAGACTTCAAGCAAGGCCGCATCCTTCGCGTCGTGAAGCCATGCAAGAGCCTGGGAGAACCTTGTTCACAGCGAAGGGACTTCAACAAGGAGCAAATGAAGTGGAGGACCGATCTACAAAGGTTGTATATCGCGTTCCCTTTAGTGTAAAGTTGTTTACTTGCCATTAGTTTCGCCTAAACTCTAGTTAACGATCTTGCTTAGGGTTGTGCGGCACATAAAATTTTAATTTTGGCATGGTCGATGCCTTGTAGAGCCTTGTTAGTGTGCCTAGTAACCCTACAGTGGTATCATAGCCTAGCTAAAGCATTAGGCGATGTGTTAACGAAGTTAAAACCCCGATCGAACCCGAAGACGTCAATTTAGACCCCTCTCTGTACATTTTTTAAAAACTGGGTTTTTTCAGAATTAAAAATACCTAAAAAAATTCTGCAGGTGAATATAAGAATTGTTGTGAAAAACGAGAACACGATACATCTAAACCGCCGCGGAACCGCGGCCGTACCGCGCTTGGGCCGCGGATCAGCGGTAGTGCAGGGGATATTGGTACTCATTTTTGCACAGTAATTCCTAGTTCTGTTATTTGTATTTTATGGGTATTTTTATAATAACTCAAGGGTTGAGTATTCAGGGGTCTATTTTGTAATCAACGATTCGATCATAATATTTAATTTTGTTCTGTTATTCCGGATAATTTAGATAGTACTAAAATGTTCGAACAGATATCATTAACTCAATTTTTCCCGGCATGAAAAAATATTCAAGTGTTGAATTTTTCTCGGGTTTGAAACTTTCGGAAAAACGTGCAAGAAATGTGACGGACCCTCTAGAAGACAACAAACCTTAACTCGATTCTGTGACCGTCTTGAACTGCCCTTTGAACCTTAGGGTTTGGGGCAGTACGGCATTCCATATGTGAGGCGTTGGCTTGACCCTTCTACGGCTGGACCGTTGCTACTGTGACGTAGTCTGGAATCTTTAAACTCCGCTCAAGTGTTGAGCTATTATGGAAATCTTGAGTATTTGATTATTCTATCGGAAAGTTTAATACTGTCTATTTATCTGGAATGTGATACAATATGTGGAATTCATACTTGTTAGGCATGAAATGCGAAATATGTGATATTTCGGATTTACGATGTCTAAAGAGATTGTGGATTCCAAATGTTGTAGTTTTACACTTTCTTTTCTGCGACCGTAAGTGTAATGTGTGATCGCCGGTTTCGTTGGTATATGTCAACGACAATTGGGATGCGCATATTTACTTACGTTGATGACATGTGATGTTCTGTGTTGCTGGATATGTTATATTGGATCGTCGCGTTCTGAATAGCCGGGGGTTTTATGTGAGATGGGAGCTTTTATTTTCATTCATGTAAATATAAAATGTATGTAATATTCTTTTATTGTGGCACTTCTGGGTCGAGGTTGATGTCACCTTTTGTATATTATTTACTTTTCCGCACTAGGATAGACCCAAGGAGGGGAGCACAAGTAACCGGGTTCTAGGGTTCAGTGGGAGACCAACTCGAGGAGTCGAGTCCGGGTCTCCTAACTCTATAATTGGTAGGGTTGCTTGCCGCTCTCGTAGGGGTCTAGGGGTGTGGGTTTGGCTATTCATCGCAACCGTGGAATCCGTGTTTTATAGAGGCTCAAAATAAAACACGGACGTCCTAGTATATCCAATGTTTCATATGTTTCTTCTGCTGTGATATCTGTGATGTGATCATTTGATGTTCGAGTGATAAATACTGTATATAGTATATATGATATATTATATAGGCGTTACTTATATTTTACACCCGCGCTAGCCCTGTCCTGCTCTGCCGTTAGTTACCTAACCTAACGGTGCACGAGGGGACATCGAGACGAATGCGGATGGCATAAGTGTACGTCATATTTATCTGTGATGTTTAGGTGACTTAAATGATGGGACTTCATTAATGTGATTAATGAAAGAAAAGAAACCTAAAAGATGTTGTAGAATCAAATTTTAATAAAAAAGGGTAGCTACAGTTTTGCATTGCATAGCGGTATATATGATATACCCTGCACCTTATTCGATGAGGAAAGAGCCGAGATCCCTTCACCAGGAGTGACCTCTTTAGCAAAACTGGCAGATGCTACAACACTCGGTTTGACTTTTGACTTCTTTTGGAGTTTTGCTTTGCATAGTGATGTATATGATATATCCTGCACCTTATTCCATAAGGAAAGAGCCGAAATCCCTTCACCGAGAGTGACCTCTTTAGCAAAACTAATAAAAGCCTCAAAATCACTCCATTTCAAAATTTACATGATTCTACGACGATATCAAGTTTATTGCGCAATAGATTTTCAGAAAAACCTGTCGTAGCCCTCCGTCATTTCAGATAAGAACTGTTTAGTATTCGTGTTGCGTTTGTTGGCCTTTGTCAAGGCGTAGTGTGTGGTAGCTAAATGGTGCTTATCTGCTTATGCATATGATGCAGATTGTTTTGGGGTAGTCGTACGACCTTGTTGGCCTTTGTCAAGGGTCGTGCGGGTGGGTTTGATTCAATCAAGAAATGACGGGTTGAACTTGAGTAACATCCTATGATTTGTTGGCCTTTGTCAAGGTCATAGGGGTTAGGGGCAAAATATTATCGGGAGTTTCAAGTGTTGAGATTTGCAATGAGATTGCATACCTTCTATGAGATAGTTTGATCCCGATACCCACTGCGAGTAATTGTTACTCCCGGGAGAGTTTTACACAGGACAATTAGCCGATCAAGTAGGTGTCTAGAAAGGTGTCGACGGGGTTAAACCTCTGGGAAAACGAGGTTTACTTTAATTAGGTCCGTGCGAAAGCACGGGGAACCTCCCTCAAAGTACCGACACTGGCCTGGCTGAAAGATTGGCGAAGTTGTAGGGTGTAATTATTCCCGGCTAGTCTTTCCTTTTAGGGTTTGAAGGAAGATTTGATAAAAAAACAGTGGGAGCCATCCTGATTAGATAAGATAATAATCAATCTGATCTTGCAAGAGCATACGCTAAAGTTTTTCTTCTCTCTCCAGGTAGCGACCATATCATGCCTTAATAAGGATAATAATATGGATGTATTGACCGAACCCACATGTTATACTGTGCTGGGGAACGTTGGTTCCGTTCTTTCTTATAAGTGTTATAAGACTGATCAGGATATAGGGGAATACCAGGATTCCCATGCTACCCGTATGAAGAAAGTACATGTTAGATGCATTTTCTTCGGGTGTGTTCGTTACAGAGAACTGTTTCTCCATTTCCTCTACGTCCTGGGTATTAGATACCGGGTCAGGATCCCATATATGTAATCAGTTACATGGGCTTAGGAAAGGTAGAGAACTTGGAGAAGGTGATAAAGACATAAGGGTTGGAAATGGTGCAATTGTTGCAGCTAAAACCATCGGGGAATATCACCTTGTATTGCCAACAGGTAATAAATTGATTCTGAACGAATGCTACTACATGCCGAACCTGATATGCAACATTATATCGGTTTCTTTGTTGAGTAAAGAGGGATATAATTTTGTATTACAGGATAATGTTATGAACATTTTCCTAAACCAAAAGTTGGTCGGATCAGGCACGATGTGCAATTGTAAGTCTACGGTAGCGCCTGGCGGTCTTTCAGACGCCAAAATGCGGAACAAAAACTTTTATAACTGGCGCTATCGCATACTGTAACCCGGATCTGCCATTAACGCTAAACTAACAAACTACCAAGAGGGAAGAAAGGTTATACCAAACGATCCGAGTCCTTCGTTCTTTAACCATCATCCCACGCTCCGTTGCGGCTGCTCCGATCTCCTCGTCCAAGTGGCACCACGTCATCGGATCTTTCAACGGGCTCCCGCCTCTGACTCGAGGCAACTCGGTCGTCAAGTTTGCTAAAAGAGACGACCAAGATTGATGTAGAGAATGAGTGGAATACTTTGTCTCGCTTCGTCCAAAACTATGGACGAACGGTTAATGAAGTTGCCATTGGAATTGGGTGATGGAATGAAATGAGCTGTGAAATTCCATACACCGAAACTATCATAATCTTTTTAACCAAATGAAGTGAGAGAGTCTCAAGAGAGGAGGGGAGGGACCGGCCATCATATAGAGGTGGGGGGTGATGGTAGGAGAGGGGGAGGTGACAATAAGAGAAAATATCTAGTGTGAACACAAAGTGTGAACACAAAGTGTGAACACAATTAACGAAAATGATGAATCATTAACCAAGTCATCATGCATTAATGAAATCATTAAATGCAACCGTGACTCACTAAACACCTCACCACTTCTAGAACCTTCTAGAAGCTTCCACACTCATCTCAAGAAAAGATAAATTCGTATTTAACCAAATGTTAAATACGGCTGATAGAAAACTGGAAACTGGCAACTTCCAAAAGTGATCCCGGAACGAATTTCAGGATAACCCCGTAACTGTATAAATATACCCGCATTTGTATTACGACCGAATACAAATGCAACTGAGACAAAGATATTATATCTAGTCTGTATAATACATGGATCCGGCTTAAACCAAAGCCCGCCAGTATTATCTGCCCGAAATATGACACGTGCGTAAACGCACGTGCAATTTTCGAACCCTGCCATAAAACCATACGGCATCTACAACGTTTCGCCCGAACTTGGGAAACTGTCTGTGGGGGACTCTAATGACTCGTCAGTACCCTGGCAGTGGGTTTAACCACAAGCCGTCAGCAGCACTAGCTATGTGTAACGGCTGCCCATGGACTGACCTCAAGGGAGGCTGATGAGCGAACTCATCCAGAAACCCTACTGAGCCTAACAGTGACAATGTATATACACTCTGGTCCGTTCGTCTATGAGTATCGCATATCCGGCCAAGGGGGCTAGTAACGTCAGACCCTCAATAGCTGTATAAATCGTGTCGGAGACAAGCCCTGAACACCCTGAGATACTACTGGAGTACCTACCAGTAAATCTCACCTTCCTTGGCCAAGGACTTGGTGTAATGGATTTCCTAGACACAGCACGACCTCCACCCCCAATACCGGGAGAGACGAATCCCCTGCCGATCCGCTCACGTGCCTCCATGTGGCTCGGGACTGTACCCAAAAACTACCTGTTTGCACGACTCCTTTGAGCCGTGGTAGGGTAGAAATCAAATCACAGTGAGAACTCACACGAGACAAATGACGACCTCAGGTCGATGAACTAACCTGTACACATGTCACCAGGGAACTGCTATCTGACGATATGTATAATACCAACTAGCAGGTTCCCAGCGAGTCCTGTCCGGTGTACTCATAACCCAATGAGCACCTGTATACATCTTAGGTGATCCAACTGACACCAGTGGCTTGTGAGACCGGCCACCGCCCCTTGTCGGGGTCTCGACTGTATATACTAGTCTACTCCGGAGTATCGATGCCCCGTCTCGAAACTCCCATGACTAGGGACCACTATTAAGGATATGCTTATAGACCACCCAACTCTCACTTATATGATCGCCCTCATACTGTTGGTAGTCAAGCAAGATCCTAAGGGCTCTATCAAAGTGTAATCGTGATCAGTCACCTGAACCTATACACGACTGATAAAGGCAAACCAGATAGCATACTATCACCTCGCGTAAGACTGTCCTACCGGTATAGGTCCTCCTCAATCATTGCAATCACGTACCTGCGATCCAATAATTGACTTTGAGGGCACTATATCCAAAAATCTCCTACTTGCACTCAAGGCTAATTATTGCGATATCGCATACTCACAGCCCGTGTGATACCGAGCACCCAACTCCTCTACTAATCAGTTTCACAAAACCCATTTGTAAAACTATTGTGTTCGAGAAATAGCCTCAGTGAGTGGATCCGCCCTGATGTTTCTTTTTGTGTCTCTCTTAATCTCAAGTTCGCGGAGAAAGCCATCTTCCGAATTGAGTAATACCTGTCTTAGAATATGTTTAGATATCTGATGGGACCTAGTTCACAAATGAACTCCAAATCCAAACTTCTTAGACTGTATCGATAACTGAACCTAATCAGTATCCTGCACCATGCCTCCCACAGTATCCTCTTGGACCACCTGTCCATAATACTGTCCTTCTTTGTCAGAGGGAAAACTATAACTCTG
The DNA here is from genome assembly GCA_030015575.1 of Agapanthus africanus. Classification (NCBI taxonomy): domain Eukaryota; kingdom Viridiplantae; phylum Streptophyta; class Magnoliopsida; order Asparagales; family Amaryllidaceae; genus Agapanthus; species Agapanthus africanus. Next base: position 237,381,622 of record JASDDO010000029.1, on the reverse strand, counting down.
ACAATCACTCTGTCATCCATGTCACCTTTGAAGCCTGGAATGATAACCGTCTCCCGAAGGAGGCTGCCGTCATCAAATCCGTAGAACATCCACTTATGTTCTAAAACTGCTTCCTTATGTTTCTCCAGGATTGGATTAATACAAACTTATCGCATCTAGTGCAAAAACAATATCTGATGTGGTACTTGACATCTCACAATTGACTCAATTGCCTAAGCAAGTGATCTGCCAATCATGCACATCCCTCTCCCCTTTAGTCTGTAAGACACCTTTAGAGAGGGTGACTCCATCACCTGCAGGTACACCACCATGCCAGGAGTCATCTATTCTAAAAACCATTAGAATACTGTCAAATTACCCATATTGGGAAACTACCCAAATCCAGATCTAAAACCATAGATCTAGAAACCAGAATGTCAAATATTATATCCATATCCTGTCTGGAGAAACAACTGTGTGACGACCACAGTACAACCGATCGTAGTATAGGAATTTTACTTCTTACTCTGTGTATGTAATCCAAATACCAGAACATCACACCCTACTACCTTCTTAACAGATCCATTCCCTATTCTGATGAAGTCAAACCCATGACTGTCACATCAAAATTAGATGATCAATCTCCGTTATAACTGCTCTAGTCTATAAATAGACATAAGCTACTTGCCCACTATGCTTCCGCTGCTCTCACTGACCACAACAACCCTCCTACCGGGTCTCATAGCCTGGAACAACAGTAGTGTCAAGTCTGGGTAGATAAGAACCTCCCTGTCACCGTCCTTGAGGCTACCGGAGTACCTCTCGGGTGTCTGAGGTTACCCACCAAATCTGCAGAGTGGCTAATGGAATGTCAAACCTGATTGAATCTTTAGGTCTTATTAAATTTTCCGTAATCATTTGCGGTTCTGGAATCACTTCCAGTTCTACCATACTCCCACTATTGTTTTCTGAAAAAATCCATTTTACTAAAACTGTGGCGAGTCAAGAACAATATCACTATTGATCTCCCAGATGGTAGAAAGTCAACCCTCATCATAGCCTGGGCCAACCCACAAACAGCCATTACAGAAACGTGCCCTGAGTTATCCAGAGTCTGGTTTTCAAGCATAAGCCGGACAACTCCCCGTACCTTAACATCGTTAAGATATGAACCATCCTATATCCAATATAGAAAATTTGGCACTTATTTAATTGGAACCAGATTCTAAACATGCAGCTGTCTCCAGTGCATATCAACTTTAATGGAGAGAGGCTAATCAGCATTACTCAACTTAGGAATCCATCCAATTATGAGTAACCCGAAAGAGAAACAAGTTTCTCAAAACTTTTACTATTATCTGAATACCAATCACAAGTATCTACATCTTCGATCTCTTTGAAGAATCCCGATATTTGCGACAACTGGTTCTCTACTTTCTTCTTATACCCACAACTTCTCAAAACATAGACCTTGTATTTCTACGAAACACTTGTCTAAAAAACTAGAGAAGTCATAAGTAAACAGAACATAGTACGAGGACCTACCCCTTTGTCCTGATGGACACTGGACAACATACAATACTCTGTAAGTCTGCTGAGTTGAATAACTCAAAACCTGTGCGTCGTAGGTTGAAAACTGTACCCTGGAGATTTCCTCAAATATCACCAATTACAACGAATTCCGATATAATGAGGATGACCACCTAATTCCCAATAACTTGCTCCCACTCATCATCTGTAAAACCATACAGATGTGAGAATGAAACCTGGTGAATACACACCCTTATAGTAAGTATCTAATCGGGAAAACAGTTTTCCATTAACAATGCAATGAAACATGAAAATGTTTCGTAGGGGTATCCAGGTATACATAGTAATGCCTCTTCCATAATCCAATTCATGACTCTAACCGTACATTTCTTTGCCATCTCTCCAAATCCCTTTATTTGTCTTTAGTCGTTACCTTTTGTACACCATCGTTAAGCTAAATGGTTTTCTTCCTTCCCTACCGTTCGGCACCAGCCTATGGTTTGGAATAAGACTATCCAGTAAGCATAATAGGTGTACCCTCCTAAACCAAGGAGTACTTGCTACTGAGAGAAGGTGATGATAAAATACAACTGAATAATACCTTATTCTTTTAAAGGTGAAATAGGAGTGGCGATGAAGTACGCGGTTTGGTCGTGAATGATAACGGTCGCAACTTACTTTGCCCTCTTTCTAATCCCTTTATTTTGTCTTTACATATTACCTTCTGCACACCCTACTTAGGCTAATTAGTTTTCTTCATTCCCTACCTTTCGGCACCTGCCTATGGTTTGGAATAAGACTATCCAATAAGCGTAATAGGCGTACTCTCCTAAACCAAGGAGCCCTCGCAACCTGAGAGAAGGTGATAATAAAAGACAACTGAATAAACCAATTCTATTTCTCCTGAACCTTGATCCATCCTCGAAGGAGTCCCTTCGAATTCGTATATAACCATACGATGGATCTATCCAATGGAAGTGGATGTCCGTAGTAATACGGGGTGTTCTGAGAAATACAAAGGGTAGAAGAAGGAGTGGCAATGACTTATGCAACACAGAAAATCCAAAAGCCAGTATTTTAAGAAGGTTCGGTCAACTTGGTCACTGAGTCATAGTCTAGGGTCGGTCAAAGGTCGCTGCCAAAGAGAGAGATAAAAGAAACACTCTGTGTGCACTCTAACCTAGATCAGAATGGTTATCACTTTATCTAATCCGGAAACCTCCCACTATACTGTCAAAATTCTCCTCAAAACCTGAAAGAAGAATCAATCGGGATCACCCGAAGAGTAAACCAACTCATCAGTGGGAATCGGGATCCAACTCTCATCGCATGATAATGTGACGGAATACACTTACGTTATCACACTCCAGAAGGTATGCGCATGCCTAAAAAGTTTCAGTTTCTTTAGAAACTCCCGATATGATTTTTACCCCATGTTCTTATGACCTTGACGAAAGCCAACAAATCATAAGTCACATGTCAAGTTCTACCCGTCATTATCTTGTTAATTCGAACCCACCAGTACATACCCTTGACGAAAGCCAACAAGGTAATACGACTGTCCCAAACCAACTCATCTATCTATGCAACAAATGAATACCCCAGCAACTACCAAACACTATGCCTTGACGAAAGCCAACAAACATAGCTTGAATATTACTGACCATCCATAAGAAATGACGGAGGACTACGGCTGGTTTTTGGCGAAAAACCTTTAACGTAATGAACATGATTTCGTTGAAGGAACCTGATAGCTTTTTATAAAAATATAGTGGCGAAAACCTTTTCTAAAGAGGTCACTCCTGGTGAAGGGATCTCGGCTCTTTCCTCGTGGAATGAGGTGCAGGATATTCCACTGAATACCGTGATGCAAAGCAACATGCAATTGACTATAGTGAAGTTATTACCCTGACGCAAAATTCTGCCCAAGGGGTCAGTCCCGGTGAAGGGATATCGGCCCTTGCCCCGTCGAATGAGGTGCAGGATATTCCAACCGAATACCACTATACAAAACAAAAGGAATCGTCTTTGTAATAACACTTTTTAAATCGTTCCAACAACATCCAAACAGGTTTGTTTTACTTTGCATTGATCAGAATCAACGCAGTCCCATCAATTAATCACACCAGAAAAGAACGAAAATAAAATGTACGTATATGCCATCTGCATTCGTCACTGGGTCCCGTCATCACCCGTTAGGTTACTTAACTAACGACAGAGCGGGGACTGAACTAGCGTGGGTGTAAAACATATACAACATCTAATAGTATATAAACCAATATACAATAATCGCTCCAGCCGTGATAATATGCAATATTATAGAAAAGTAATAAGTATCACAGAACAATACAGATAATCTGGGATCCCCGGGTTTCACAGAGCCGCTGCTGAAACCCGACGTTCCCCTGGTCGTGTGGATAGGCTGTGCAATGAAACCTAGACCCCTACGGGTGCGGCAAGTTACCCGCCAAAACCTGAAGCGAGGCAGCCCCCTACAGCAAAGTGAATGGACCACCCTGCACTTCACGGAATCCGGTAATCTTGGGCACCCCTCCTTGGGTCAACCTGTACCCCCTACGAGTGCGGCGAATAGTCTGCAATTCTAGAGTGGGGCCCCTCTGCCTCTCAAAGCCATGAGATGCGGACCCGTTGCCCCTCAGAACCCGGCTATCCGTGCACTCCGTCGCGGGGTAAAACCTAGTAAAGAAATGAAAAATATGTACAACGGGTACATCGACCTCAACCTGGTCGTGTCCCTAAAGAATATTATACAACAGGCAGTGACGGCAGTCCACATGTTGGACGCTCGCCCCGCAATATCAAATGTACAAATAAATCCAAACTGCACTACCATTGCACACTGCTATCCACCAAGACAAATCCGCAACATCCAGCACAACACAGAACATCAACGCGAACGTCACGTTCGCAAGCCCGTCTAAAAGAACTATAGCAATCAGATGCGGTTTACCGATCAAATGACATTCACGGTCGGAGATATAATGTAAGTACTGTAAACTAACACGTTTAAATTTCGATCGACTAAAGTTCCCGAAGTGGGCCCCATGTAAATCTGCTGTACAGTAAAAAACACTGGGCCCAAATAAACAGTTCTAGAAGCCACAATTTCCAACATAGAATCCACTGTAGAAAATTGACTAAGTGATGTCACTTTACTGCGGCGGATCCGCGGCCAAACCCATGCTTAGGACGCGGATCCGTGGTGGAACAGTGATATCATTTTGTCGAATTTCTCTAGTATTCCTCAAGAACCCTGCTTGATTTTCTGGTATGGTCAAAATGATTTTTAGACCAGTTTGAAAATTAACAGAAACTTTAATACGAGAAATTGCGATTTTCGAAAATCCGTTCGATCGATCTTTTAAACGCGTTAGCACAAGTTAGTAAAGCTTAATGGCATGGCTCTGATACCATGTAAGTCTACGGTAGCGCCCTGGCGGTCTTTCAGATGCCAAAATGCGGAACAAAAACTTTTATAACTGGCGCTATCGCATACTATAACCCGGATCTGCCATTAACTCTAAACTAACGAACTACAAAGAGGGAAGAAAGGTTATACCGAACGATCCGAGTCCTTCGTTCATTAACCATCATCCCACTCTCCGTTGCGGCTGCTCCGATCTCATCAATCTCCGATCTCCTCGTCCAGGTGGCACCACGTCTTCGGATCTTTAAACGGGCTCCCGCCTCTGACTCGAGGCAACTCGGTCGTCAAGTTTGCTAAAAGAGACGACCAAGATTGATGTAGAGAATGAGTGAAATACTTTGTCTCGCTTCGTCCAAAACCATGGACGAATGGTTAATGAAGTTGCCATTGGAATCGGGTGATGGAATGAAATGAGCTGTGAAATTCCATACACCGAAACTTGTAGGGTTCCTAGGCACTCTAGTGAGGTCTCACAAGGCATCAACCATGCCAATTTAAAAAAAAACTAGGTGCCGAGAGACCCGACTACGGATCGTTTGCTAGATTTCTAGGCGAAAAGTAAACTAGTTAACACTTAACTAAGAGATACGGAAATACAACCTTTGTAGATCCGGTCCTCCACCTCCACCTCCACGGCTCCAAGATGAGGTCCTCTCCGCTGTCCAAATCAAATCCGGGCTCTAGCGTCAGCTTCGTCGGAGAATGGGCAAGCTAGGTCGTCGATGTCCATGCCGAAGATGATCTACGTCGAGGCATCGCTAAATCAAGCTCCACCTTCATCAAGTCTTGAAAACTTGTGAAGGAAACACACTCTACTACTTGGCAAGAGGTAGAGGATGAAGAAATAGAAAGTGGGTAGACTTTAGTTTTGGATTTCTCACTCTTTTCCAACAATTACCATTGATGGAGCTTAAGGTTTTCTTCTTGAAGAAGAAGAAGAAGAAGAAATGTTATTATGATAAGAATAATTTAAAATGAAAAGAATAATCCATTCTTATCATAAGTGAACCATGGTTAGTTGTAGAGAGTGAACTAGGGTTAGTGGAGTAGTTAGGGTTAAGCATGAGACAAAATGGTGACAAAGTCAAAGTTTTCATGAAGCTTCATGAAGCATTTAAAGAAAGCCACCATTTTCTCATGCTCCTTTTCTTTTCCAAAAAGAATAAATGTATATATAAATTAATAAGAAAAACAAAACCCTAATTATCCACTTAACCATGGTTTAATTCTTTACACTTAACCAAGATGTATGTATCATCAAACATGATACAATCTAGTGTACAAAATCATATCGCATATGTAATGCACACATCCAAGTGAGAAAATCCATCTTAAAGTGAACCGATACTAGTTAATGAAAAGTAATATATCAAATATATAATTATGCATTAAATCATTAAATCAACACTTGATTCAATGATCCGGTCATGTCGCACAAAACCGACAGGTATCATTAGTAACAACTTATCGAATCAACACTTGATCCGATAACCCGGCTATATCGCATATAACCGATCAATGTCACATCGCGAGAATCGAATACAGTATCAGATACTGGTATTATTCTCGGTCCCGCACATATCTCATATGCGCTCCTATTTCGTTTCGCTTGAGCCAGGAAACCTCTGTGTAGGACTCTAAAGACTCGTCAATACGCCGGCAGCAGGTGATGATCATATCAAACACCCACAAGCCGCAAGCGGTCTGCTAAACGTAACGGGCACCCGGGTATTGAGCGATCTGAAGATCGACGAGCAAGCCCGCTCACACTCCAGTGAATCCGACCAGTAACACTACCGTACAGTCCGGTCTGATCGTCTGATATGTCGCATATCTCGCCTACGGGTGGTAAACGTCAGACCCCAATAGCTCGATAAGTCGTGTCGTTATGAGGTCTATAACTATTCGAGAAACTACTGGTAACACTTACCAGTAAATCTCAGCAACCCTGGCCACGGATTTCCTGTTATAGCGAATCGAACACAGCGCAACATCAACCCCCTATACCGGGAGAGACGAATCCCCTCCTATCGTTCATTGCCTCCATGTGATTCGGGACTGTACCCAAAAACCACCGTTTTGCACGCCCTCTTGGACGTGGTAAGATGGAAATCAAAGTACAGTGGGAACCACACAAGACTCTATGACGATCTCGGGTCAACAGACTACTCTGTACCAGTGTCACCAGAGAACTGCCATCTGACGTGAGGTATAATACCATCTGGGAGTTCTCGGCGAGTCCGTCCAGTGTACCCAGTCTCTACTGAGCACCCGTATATCATCTTTGATGTCAAACACCGATGGATATGGGATCATCCATCGCCCATCTGTATGGGTCGAGAAGGTACATGCTAGTCTACTCTGGTATATCGATGCCCCGTCTCGATACACCCACGACTAGGGACTTTGAAGGATGTACTTATGGACTACCATGTCCCCACTAGTATGATCCGCATCATAGTCCAGGTAGTCAAGCACACATCCTAAGGGCTTTACCAACATGTAACAGAGAGACAATCAGCATACACGTTAAGGTAAAGATCAACCAGATAGCATACTATCATGTCGAGCAAGAAAGTCCTCCCTATATATGTCCCAGCATCCACTACAATATACATCCTATGTATAGTAATGGCCTCTAGGGCATACATATAACTAACAATCTCCCACTTGCACTAGGGCCATCTGTAGCAGTGGTTGTAGTATCTCATACTCAACCATCCCATAAAAGTCTCTCTCTGGGAACAGGCCTTTGTGAGTGGATCCGCTGTGTTGTCCTCTGAGCCTACTCTCCTAACCTCGATCTCCCTGGAGATCAACCATCTCCATGATCAAGTGATACTGCCATAGAATATGTCTGGATCACTGATGGGACCGGCGTTCCTTGGCATAAGCCACAACTCCATTGTCACACAATAGGAGGAACATAGTTCATCTCATGAACCATTATACATCCAGACTGCCTCTTTGGTAGTATCTTAAGTAGCGATGTATCCTGCCTGTATCATCTAGTATGTCACGGTATCCAGCTTGGAACTCTTCCAACATACCGTCCCTTTACTGAGGGTAAAGACAATGCCTGTGACTGACATTCAGTCGTCTTTATCACCCTGGAACCCTTCCAGTGATTCTCCCCAGGATCATGTGATACCATCTCACTTCAACAAGTGAGAATCCTAACATCCATTTAGATCTATCTCATAGATCCAAAATCCAGGAGTTAGTAGGTATCATTATGGTCCTATACGGAGAATCGTTGTGATAATCGGAGATCGATCGAGCGTAGCATAAGAAACTCCTTTCTTATCAAGAGTATGTCATCCACGTACTCTACGAGGATCGTCACCATACTCCCTACTACCTTTTTGTATATACAAGGTTCATCTACCATTTTGATGATGTCAAACTCTTTGACCGCTTCATCAAAACAGATGTTCCAACTCCGCGATGCCTGCTTTATCCTATAAAGCATCTTGCACACGTTTCCGCTGCTCCCACTGTCTACGAAGCCCTCTGGCTGTGTACTTATAGACGCTCTCTTCTAAATCATCATTTAGAAAAGCAGTCAAGACACCCAACCACCAGATATCGCAGTCACGGTATGTAGCCGTGGCAAGTAGGATCTGGATGGACTTAAGCATAGTCACTTGAAAAGGTTTCATCATGATCCACGCCTGGTCGATGACGAAAAGCTTTATCAAGTCTAGCTTTGAAAGTCTCAACTTTTCCATCTACACCAAGTAATCTTCTCAAGATATACTTGCTCCTGATGGGGATTTAACCCTTCAGATATTGCAACCAAAGTCCATACTTTGTTGGTGTATTAGGATTCCATCTCAGATCGCTAAACATCCAGCCATTCTTACAGAGTCACACTCCTGATGGCCAGCTCGAAACTAGTTGGGTCATCATCTTATGATGCAATCCTCGCTCCCACTGTCATAGAGAAACCGAAGTATCTCTCAGGTGGGTGAGGAACCCTACTAGATCGGCGGAGAGGCTGAGGTTCGTTGGAATCTACTGAATCCTTTGGCTCTATCAAATCATCTGCTTTAGTTTGTATAGCTGGAACCTTTCCAGTTCTACATAACAGTCCTTGCCTCGAGCTTTTCCGGATTTTGCTTTTAGACATAGCCCGGACAACCCCAAATCTTAACCAACTTAAGATATGGGCTCTTCCCTTTCCATATCACATATGAAGCGGTAGGCAACTGATTTGATTCGAACCCTATTCAATAGGTATGCAGCTTCTCAAGCGCATAACACCCAAAAGGAAATAGGTAACTCAGTAGTACTCATCATAGAACACACTATATCAAATAGGGTGTGATTGCTCCGCCCCGATATACCATCGTGCTATGGTGTATACAGAGGAGTAATGCTGAGAGAGAATCTCATTCTCCTTTAGAATAGTCCAGGATTTTCGTGCTCAAGTATTCTCCTCCTTGATCTCATCAAAGGACATAATACTTTTACCCGTATTCTGGTTCTCTACTTCTAACTTATATTCTGTGAATATCTCAAAAGGTTCGGACTTGTGTTTCAACAGGAACATATATCTGAATCTTGAGAGATTATCAGAGAATGTAATGAAGTATAAAGATCCGGTCTTGGCATGTGTAGACAGGGGACCTACATACATCAACATGTATCATCCCAAGAGTTTACTAACTCTTTCTCTGTTTCTAGTAAACGGAGCTATGGTCATCTTATCTTTGTGACATGACTGGCGAGTTTCACAAGATGTAAGTTCAAACTAATTTAAATATGCATCTTTATGTAACTCCAGCTAGTCGGGTCACATTGATATGACCTAGTCTACAATGCCTCAAGAAGGATTCGTTCATTTCTGAACTCTTCCTCTTGTGTGTGTTCTGTATACTAAAGAACTGTAGTTTGATTTAGAACATTAATGCTTTTAGATAACGTGCCTGAACCGATCAACTTTTGATATAGGAAATGTTCAAAACATTATCCAACAATACAAAATTTTATCATTTCTTTACTAATAAAGAGACTGATATGATTTTGTATATCAGGTTCGGTATCTAATAACATTCGTTCAGAATCAATGTATTGGTAATACAGGGTGACAGTGACCAACAGACTTGGCTGCAACGCTTGCCCCGTTTTCTGCCTCATGAAACTTATCACCTGTTCTCAGTTCTCTACCTTTCTGTAGCCCTATGTAACTGATTACATATCTGGGATCCTGATCTGGTATCACATACCCAGGACGTGAAGGATACTGAGAAACAGTTCTCTGTAATGAACACACCCGAAGATGATGCATCAGCATGCACTCTCTTCGTTTGGGCGGCACGGGAAATCTGGTATTCCCCAATTTCCTGCTCTGTCTTATAACATTTATAAGTTGGAGCGGGACCAACGTTCCCCAGCTCAGTATAACAAGCGGGTTCGGTCAATAATCCGTTTTATTATCTTGATTAAGGCGTGATATGGTCGCTACCAGGAGAGAGAGAAGAAAACACTCAGCGTGCGCTCTTGCAAGAATAGATTAGTTTTTATTTTATCTAATCAGGATGGCTCCCACTGCTTTTTATCAAATCTTCCTTCAAACCCTAAAAGGAAAGACTAGCCGGGATTAATTACACACTACAAGTTCGCCAATCTTTCAGCCAGGCCAGTGTCGGTACTTTGAGGGAGGTCCCCCGTGCTTTCGCACGAACCTAATTAATGTAAACTTCGTTTTCCCAGAGGCGTAACCCCGTTGACACCTTTCTAGACACCTACTTGATCGGCTAATTGTAATGTATAAAACTCTCCCAGGAGTAACTCTTACTCGCAGCGGGTATCAGGATCCAACTATCTCATAGAAGGTATGCAATCTCATTGCAAATTTCAACACTTGAAATTCCCGATAATTTTGCCCCCAGCACCCTATGACCTTGACGGAGGTCAACAAACCATAGGCTACTAGTCAAGTTCAACCCGTCATTTCTTGATCGAATTAAACCCACCCGCACGACCCTTGACGGAGGTCAACAAGGCCGCACGACTACCCTAACTCAATCTGCATCATATGCATAAGCAGATAAATACTAGTTAGCTACCGCACACTACGCCTTGACGGAGGTCAACAAACGTAGCACAAATACTAAATAGGACTTATCTGAAATGACGGAGGGCTACGACAGGTTTTTCTGAAAACCTATTGCGTAATGAACTTGATATCGTTGTAGGATCGAATGAATTTTAAAAAGGAGTGCTTTTGAGGCTTTTCTAGTTTTGCTAAAGGAGTCACTCCCGGTGAAGGGATCGTCGGTCCTTTCCTCGTCGAATGAGGTGCGGGATATATCACATATATCACTGTGCAAAGCAGAACTCTTAAAAGCAATCAAAAGACAAACCGAGTGTGTAGCATCTACCAGTTATTGCTAAAGGAGTCACTCCCGGTGAAGGGATCTCGGTCCTTTCCTCATCGAATAAGGTGCAGGATATATCTCATATACCGCTATGCAAAGCAAGAACTGTAGCTACCTGTTTTATTTTGAAATTCGATTCTACAACATCTTAGGTTTCTTTTATTTCATTAATCACATTAATGAAGTCCCATCATTTAATTACCTAAACATCACAGATAAATACGACGTACACTTATGCCATCCGCATTCGCCTCGATGTCCCCTCGTGCACCGTTAGGTTAGGTAACTAACGGCAGAGCGGGGCAGGGCTAGCGCGGGTGTAAAACATAAGTAACGTCTATATAATATATCATATATACTATATGCTGTATCGATCACAGAACATCACAGATATCGCAGCAGACGAATCATATGAAATATTGGATATACTAGGACGTCCGTGTTTTCAATACGAGCCAGTATAAAACACGGATTCCACGGTCGCGATGAATAGCCAAACCCACACCCCTAGACTCCTATGAGAGCGGCAACCAACCCTACCAATTCTAGAGTTAGGAGACCCGGACTCGACTCCTCGAGTTGGTCTCCCACTGGACTCCAGAACCCGGTTACTTGTGCTCTCCTCCTTGGGTCTATCCTAGTGCGGAAAAGTAAATAATATACAAACGGTGACAACTTCCGCAACCTGGAAGCGCCCCAATAAAAGAATATTACATACAAGTTTTTACATGAATGAAAATGAAAAACACTCATCTCACATAAAAACCCCCGGCTATTCAAACACGACGATCCAATATAACATATCCAGCAACACATAACATCACATGTCATCAACGTAAGTAAATATGCGCATCCCAATTGTCGTTGACATATAGCAACGAGACCGGCGATATCACATATTACACTTACGGTCACAGAAAAGAAAGTGTAAAACTACAACAGTTTGAATCCGCAACCTCTTTAGACATCGCATGCCTGATCAGTCGAAAATAATGTATTTTTAACACGGCAATTTCCCTATCTTTTGCACTCATTTAGAAGTGTTCGGTATTCATATTTCACATATTAGCAAATCAGTCGTAAAATATCAGATTTCATGTATTAGACTTTTAAACCGACACTTTAAGGGAAATTAACCGCATTTCATGGCATCGCATCATTTCTGTATTTGCGCAACACTTGTTTCGAGATTTGTGCAGGAAAATCCAGGAGACAGGCCAAAATTGTTATTTAGCTGATCAAAAATTACGCCAATTCAAAAGATGCAGATCTGGTAGCAATTCAGAAGTAATTACCACATTCATTTCTGATGTGTCAAATTCCATAATTCTCTCGAAGCTACTGCCAGATCAGCAAAGATCATTAAGCAAGGCTAATCCTAATTAAGCTCCTAACAAACATCATCTAGAAGGCTCGGCCTAACAACCTAGTTCTAGAAGCCTCCCTCTAACTAACTTCTTCTAGAAGCCTCCTTATAACAACCTTCTTCTAGAAAGCTCTCTCCAACAACCTTCTTCTAGAAGCCTCCTTATAACAACCTTTTTCTAGAAGCCTCCTTGTAACAACCTCATTCTAGAATATTCCTTCCAACAAACTTTTTTTAGAAGATTCTTTCTAACAACTTCATTTTGGAGGGAAAATTCAAATTCAAATGAGGTAGTTCATTTTGGAGGGAAAAGTTGTTCATTTTGGAGGGAAAATTCAAATTCAAATGAGGTAGTTCATTTTGGAGGGAAAAGTTGTTCATTTTGGAGGGAAAATTCAAATTCAAATGAGGTAGTTCATTTTGGAGGGAAATTTGAATTTCATTTAACAAACTTTTGGAGGGAAATTCAAATTTCATCTAACAAACTTTTGGAGGGAAACTAAAAATTCAAATCCTAGATCTAGGGTTTTGATGGCTATAAATAGGAACCTAGATCTAAGGGATGAGGTTGTTCATTCTACACCATTTTCTTCCACAAGTCTCGTGACAAGGCTTGTGCGAAACCCTAACCCTAATTCCACTCCAAATCCAAGATCTTGAGTACCAAATCAAGCGAGAAGCCTTCAACCTTTTAGGAGCCAAGCCGATCTTCAATCGGGCAAGTGATCCAAGCCGATCCGCGATCCACGGAGACGAGCGAAGCCAAGTCGACGATCGAATTCTTCCTCTTGTAGTTCTTGAGCGAATGTAATGAAATTGTTGATATAAATAAAAGGTGAAATTCTTTAATCTTGCTTTCTTTTAATTCTTGCATCATGATTAGATCTCAATTTGTAATTGTTGTTCTTGTTGTGATGATTGAGTAAAACTCCGCTCGTAAAGGAGTCGAGACGATTGTAGAATGATGATGTAACAAATCTTAATACTATTTTTAAGTCCTACGAGTTTTGTAAACCCTAGCAAGTTCAAGAATCGATGACCTAGTTTCGTAGCGATGCTTTCTTGATTGTGATCGCTCGAAATTAGGGATCTACGATCGTTTCTTGAATTTACTAGAGGCTAGAATATGAATGATATCGACGAAAGAACAAGAGATAAGATGAAACCCTAGTTTCACAAGAAGTCTCTAATTCTCATCGATCATCATCGATCTAGTATCAATTCATCGAAGGATAAGAATACGTAATTGTAAGATTACATCACATCTATAGATCCGATCGATTCCTACGAGCCTCATTTCGATTCTTGATATTTGGTTTGGAAAAATCAACAAACTATAAATTCTTGATTCTATCTTTTTCTTGTTATTAGATCTATATTTTCTAATTCTTAAACTTCAAATACAAATCATGAATTGTTTTGTTTTGTTTTCTTTAAAGTTTCGACTCATCTAAATTCGAAAAGACGAACGATTACACTTTCCCTGTGGACGATCCGCACTCACTAACAATCTACATCCGACACCGTAGTTGATTGCGGTCAAATAATTTTTGGTTGTGATTTCTTTACAATTTTATACTACACATCAAGAATTCTTAACAATCAAATGGCGCCGTTGCCGGGGATAGTGCGCTAATAGTTCGTATTTTGAAATTTGAGTTGAACAATTTATTCCATTATATTTTTTAGATCTAAATTCGTGCAAACACTAATACGTGTGCTGTGATTTGTTGCGAGAAAATCTGGAATCATTGGAGCTGGAGAAAAATTTTTCTGAGCATTCCAGAGAGCTATGTAGGTGAACAGGAGCTAGTGCAAAAATTTTGGTGCACTGATCCCAAAATTCCGCGGCGGAAGAGCGGCAATAGTCAGCTTTTGCGGCGGAAGAGCCGCGGTTCAAGCTCTTCTCTGTGCCAATTTTTCTCTGTGAGACACTTACTTTCTTATCTCCTTCTTTATCTGCTCCAACTAATATTTTGTGCAGGATTCTTTGCAAATAAATCGCAGCGCCGCAAAAGCTAAATAAATTTGTGCGTGTTTTGATTCTTGTGGTTGTTGCATATTAATACGGAAATTTAAGGGGCACGACCAAATCCAAATTAGGTGGGGATTTCATTACCCTTCCTAGGCCCCGAAAATCGCAAAACTTGCATCCGCATTGACCCTCATTAATTAAAAAATATCTAGAGATGACTCTAAGGACGGTCGCGCTCAATAGGACAAGAGAAGGTCGTGGGTAATTCATTGCTTATCCGCGTTTTCTTGTGGTGCCTAAGGCGAGTGTGTCTAAGGCTAGTGGTTATTAATTAGGTCCACTGTAGTGGTGGTTCCTTCCCACTTACCTGGCACTTATCCGGCCACAGGGGGACAAAGAGGCAGTGGAGGATTCTATCCTGCGGCTTGTCTTTTGGCAGTTAGGAGCGGTCTAGAGATCGGACCTAGGTGACCATTAGATTCTAGGGTTTGTGTGCTGCATTTGTTTTGTCGCATCATTTTTTCAAAATCCGTCCCTTTTTTAAAGCAAGCACCGCATTCATTTTACCCCTAATTATAAGTCAACGCTGCCACTTGTACTAACCCTTTTTAGTACAAGATAGGCTGGACAACAGGTTTCTAGTGCCTGTTAAGTCCGCGTTTCCCTCATCGACCCTAAAGTCGGTATTTCTACATTTACCTTTTCTTTTACCCACCACCACACCCACATCGATGGATCCACATCCATCGAACTTCTTTTCCACTACTCTGCCGCCGTCCGTTGGTGCGCAGATTCCACCTCGCATCTCTCTCCAAGAGAGATGTTATCCTACACGAGGCCCACTTTCCACCTGTCTTTCCACACCACCAGCCAACGGGGAAAATTTTCAAATAAAACCCCAATACATCAACCTTCTACCAAAATTCCACGGTCTCGAGTCTGAAGACGCATACGTGTTTATCACGAAATTTGAAAATTTATGCGCAATGATGGGTACCTCACAGTTGTCTGTGGATGCTTTCCGTCTACGTCTTCTCCCGTTTACCTTGTGCGATTTAGCCGAGAAGTGGCTATATAACACTACCGCACATTCCATTTCAAATTGGGACGAATTCGTCAAAGCATTCCTTAAGAAATTCTACCCACATCACAAAACAGCTCGAATCCGTAGCGAAATCTATCAATTCACCCAGCTTCCAAATGAAACATTTTCAAAATGTCTTGACCGTTTCAAGGATCTGTTACTCCAATGTCCACATCACGGCATCCCGAGATGGGATCTTTGCCGAATCATTTATGAGGGCATTACTCCTTACACAAGACAGACCCTTGAATCAATGTGTCAAGGCAATTTTATGACCAAAGATGATAGGGAAGCCTGGAACTTTCTAGAAGATTTCGCAGAAAAATCTTTACAGTGGGAGGGTGTGAGTCAATCATCTAGGGATGGCAATGATATTTCCATAGAAATTAGAGCTGAAATTTCAGCTTTACACAAGAAATTTGATGCTATGGAAAACAAATTTTTAGCCGCCACCCTAAGTCAAATATCACTCTCCAAAACTGTATGTGGTTGTTGTTCTGATCCGTCGCACTTGACGGAAGAATGTCCGTTTTCAGGTCATGAGCATACCAATGCCGCATTTCAAAGACCTAGAAACAATCCATCTTCCTCCACATATGATCAGGGTTGGAGGAATCACCCTAACTTTGATTGGAACCAATCCCAATTTCAAAACACGGTTCCAACCCAAAACAATTTCCAAGGGGCCCCTCCACCACAACAGCAACCACCACAATTGAGTCAGCACCCCTTTCAAGCACAAAATTTTCAAAATCCGGTCAACACTTTTGCACCATCTAGTCCTTTGCAGTTGACCGGAACGGATGAATCCTATTCAATTGCACAATGCATGAATTTGGTCTTAACAAATATCATGCAAGTTTCGGCTGAAATGAAGTCTTCTGTCGATTATATAAAGAAAAACTCTGCGTCCCAAAGCGAGAGTATTAAATCGATGGAAGAAGAAATTGCACGTTTAAAAGCTGAAATTAGTGCAAGAGAGAAAGGGAAACTTCCAGCTCAACCTTTACCCAATTCTAGCTATTTACATGATGTGGATACAATCACGTTGAGATCTGGAAGAGTGCTTGACACTCACCTTGGGGAAGAGTTTGATGATACTGATAAATCAATCAATAACACCCCGGCTGAGACCTTTCCTCACACACACACTTCTTACCCCAGTTCTTCTATCCCACCATCTTCTTCCGAGCCTATTCTCCATTTCCCAAAAGGCTCGCCACTACAGCCCACCTCTTTTACCCCTCCACGGACAATCCCCACTTCTATTTTGGGATCAGTTCCACACCCACTTCCTTCTCCTGTGATGGACCCAGCACTTATTGCTAAAGCACCTTATCCTAATCAGTTAAGGGCTAACACACCGAGTCCACATATGGAGAAGATCATGAACATTTTTAAGCAAGTAAACACCAACATCCCTCTCCTAGATGCCATCCAACAAGTTCCGTCCTATGCGAAAACTTTTAAGAACTTGTGCACTAGGAAGAGGAAGACTCATGCGCCCAAGAAGATATTCATGGAAAAAACAATAGACACAGCTTTCCCCCAACAATTACCGAGGAAACGTAAGGATCCAGGATATCCTACTATTTCCGTTTCTATTGGGGAAAAACACATTAACCGTGCTCTATTAGACCTTGGCGCTAGTGTTAACTTGCTTCCTTACTCAGTCTATGAGCAATTAGGTATCGGAGAGTTGAAGCCAACCAATTGCACTCTCCAGATGGCTGACCGATCAATCACCAAACCTAGGGGTGAACTGGAGGATGTGTTAATAAAAATCGGAGAATTTATATTCCCGGTGGATTTTATTGTAATTGATACACAACCTGTAGCGAACCCACGGAATCAAATTCCGGTGATTTTAGGTCGCCCCTTTTTGGCCACTTCCAATGCTATTATCAACTGTCGTAACGGTTCTATGACCCTATTTTTCGGGAATAGGTCAATAGAGCTGAACATTTACAAGTTGGGAAGTGTACCCTCCGAACCTACTGCTCAGGTATGTTCTGTCGACTTAATGGATGTCGACAGCAGCGAATTTGATGATCCTCCTCATATTGATCTTGACTCTTTTCATACGTTGTTGTTTGACCCAACTATGTATCATACACATATGGACTCTTCCACCGAGATGTCCGGGTCAACAATTAACACTGATTATGAACTGTTCTTAGAGTCTGAAGATCACCCCACACTTTGTGACGATATTATTCACCGGGGTATGAATGGAACTTTTGAGGAAATCTTCGCTGATGAACTCGCATTTTTAAATGACACGGGTGTTGAGATGAATCATCTCCCAATCAATGAAATTGAACCTCCACCCCTTCCTATGAACTGTAATAAGAATGCGAGTAATCCATCACATTTACTGCATCGTCTCTCCAATACGAGACGCACACACATTCTATTCCACCACTTAACCTTTCCCCACTTTTTCTTCCACCAACCCGAGCACTGCATTGATAAAATTTTTGAATGGTTGGTGTTGACATTCGGTCTTTGCAAAGCTTGGCATCGACCAATGATTTTTGACCCCCACTTGTGATTTTCAAAGATTAGCATTGCATAACTCAAGTTTGGGGGGGTATAATCGGGCTCTTGAAAAAAAAATTTTACAAAATTTTGAGCCAAAAATAAGTTTCAGGGAGGATCTTCACTTAAATATTTTGCCCCCACTAATAAATTCCTCCCAAGCTTACAGGTTTTTCGAGATTTAGCTGAAGGCAACAGTGAGGACACTGTTGAAAACAAGTTTGGGGGAGGTTTGTGCTTATTTTCGCATCATTTGCATCATACATTGCATAAGCACAAAACATTTTTTAAAAAAAAAACCTATAAAAATTTAAAAATTTTCAAACTATAAAAATATTTTTTGTACATAAATAAGATAATGAAAGTTTAGATAGTGAACAATTACATCCATGAGATTAGAAAAATTTAAGAAAACTAAGAAAATTAGAAGTTTTCTTATACGAACTAGTAATAAGTAGTTATGAGCCGTTGTCCCAAGGGTTAGTAAGATGAAAGACGTCACTAATCTGAGGATGAAACTAAGTCTGAAAAATAGTTTCTATTCTGGAAGCCAAACATTTTGAACGTTGCTACCCTGCTATTCGCACTTACACACATCTTAAAGCCTGGGATAGTAGAGGATACCTTGAAATGCTCATGTCTTAAAGCCAAAAGTATGAAAAAAAAATATGGTGAGAAAAATGGACACTGGTTTTGTTATCACCGAGGGAAATAAAAAAATATATAGCAAGGGTGCTTCTTCACCTAGTGCCCTAAGGCCAACTGGTCTGGGAGTCACTGTTATACCTAAGGTGGTGCTAGACGAGGAAAATACACCAAGCACGCAAGCACATTAGTAATCGGTCGGTTAGTACCTCAAGAAGTATTAACGGTCGCATGAAAGTGTGTGAGCTCATCAAAAAAAAAAAAGTACTGAGGTTGATGGGCAAGAGTATGATAGCTTGAATTGAATTCTCCGGGTGTAGGGATGTCCTTTACACACACGCAGGGTGATATGATCGATGTTTGGAAAACAGATAGGAATGAAGAATAAGACGATGTTTTATTGAGGGAGGACGTGATTTCTAACATCTTTTCATGACCATTAAGATAGGGCTCATGACAACCGAAAAGCTAGCTTAGTGGGAAACCCTAATTTTCAAGGATTTTCTTTTACAATTCTTTTCTTTAAATGTAATATTCATGATCTTTCTTTTATTATTGGATTTTGTGGGTGCAATCCGCTGAAAACCCTCAGGAGACAACACTCCTCCTACTAGGGACACCTAGAGGTTTAAAGGCTTGTTGCACATGCTCAGTGCAATCGTGTTGCCTACGAAAGTGTGCTAGTTAGTTTTTCTCTTTCTTTATTTTCTCCTTCTCTTTTTAATAAAACATTCGCTCGAGACGATCGAAATTAAGTTTGGGGGTATTTGATCAGTCGAAAATAATGTATTTTTAACACGGCAATTTCCCTATCTTTTGCACTCATTTAGAAGTGTTCGGTATTCATATTTCACATATTAGCAAATCAGTCGTAAAATATCAGATTTCATGTATTAGACTTTTAAACCGACACTTTAAGGGAAATTAACCGCATTTCATGGCATCGCATCATTTCTGTATTTGCGCAACACTTGTTTCGAGATTTGTGCAGGAAAATCCAGGAGACAGGCCAAAATTGTTATTTAGCTGATCAAAAATTACGCCAATTCAAAAGATGCAGATCTGGTAGCAATTCAGAAGTAATTACCACATTCATTTCTGATGTGTCAAATTCCATAATTCTCTCGAAGCTACTGCCAGATCAGCAAAGATCATTAAGCAAGGCTAATCCTAATTAAGCTCCTAACAAACATCATCTAGAAGGCTCGGCCTAACAACCTAGTTCTAGAAGCCTCCCTCTAACTAACTTCTTCTAGAAGCCTCCTTATAACAACCTTCTTCTAGAAAGCTCTCTCCAACAACCTTCTTCTAGAAGCCTCCTTATAACAACCTTTTTCTAGAAGCCTCCTTGTAACAACCTCATTCTAGAATATTCCTTCCAACAAACTTTTTTTAGAAGATTCTTTCTAACAACTTCATTTTGGAGGGAAAATTCAAATTCAAATGAGGTAGTTCATTTTGGAGGGAAAAGTTGTTCATTTTGGAGGGAAAATTCAAATTCAAATGAGGTAGTTCATTTTGGAGGGAAAAGTTGTTCATTTTGGAGGGAAAATTCAAATTCAAATGAGGTAGTTCATTTTGGAGGGAAATTTGAATTTCATTTAACAAACTTTTGGAGGGAAATTCAAATTTCATCTAACAAACTTTTGGAGGGAAACTAAAAATTCAAATCCTAGATCTAGGGTTTTGATGGCTATAAATAGGAACCTAGATCTAAGGGATGAGGTTGTTCATTCTACACCATTTTCTTCCACAAGTCTCGTGACAAGGCTTGTGCGAAACCCTAACCCTAATTCCACTCCAAATCCAAGATCTTGAGTACCAAATCAAGCGAGAAGCCTTCAACCTTTTAGGAGCCAAGCCGATCTTCAATCGGGCAAGTGATCCAAGCCGATCCGCGATCCACGGAGACGAGCGAAGCCAAGTCGACGATCGAATTCTTCCTCTTGTAGTTCTTGAGCGAATGTAATGAAATTGTTGATATAAATAAAAGGTGAAATTCTTTAATCTAGCTTTCTTTTAATTCTTGCATCATGATTAGATCTCAATTTGTAATTGTTGTTCTTGTTGTGATGATTGAGTAAAACTCCGCTCGTAAAGGAGTCGAGACGATTGTAGAATGATGATGTAACAAATCTTAATACTATTTTTAAGTCCTACGAGTTTTGTAAACCCTAGCAAGTTCAAGAATCGATGACCTAGTTTCGTAGCGATGTTTTCTTGATTGTGATCGCTCGAAATTAGGGATCTACGATCGTTTCTTGAATTTACTAGAGGCTAGAATATGAATGATATCGACGAAAGAACAAGAGATAAGATGAAACCCTAGTTTCACAAGAAGTCTCTAATTCTCATCGATCATCATCGATCTAGTATCAATTCATCGAAGGATAAGAATACGTAATTGTAAGATTACATCACATCTATAGATCCGATCGATTCCTACGAGCCTCATTTCGATTCTTGATATTTGGTTTGGAAAAATCAACAAACTATAAATTCTTGATTCTATCTTTTTCTTGTTATTAGATCTATATTTTCTAATTCTTAAACTTCAAATACAAATCATGAATTGTTTTGTTTTGTTTTCTTTAAAGTTTCGACTCATCTAAATTCGAAAAGACGAACGATTACACTTTCCCTGTGGACGATCCGCACTCACTAACAATCTACATCCGACACCGTAGTTGATTGCGGTCAAATAATTTTTGGTTGTGATTTCTTTACAATTTTATACTACACATCAAGAATTCTTAACAATCAATGCCTAATCAAATGAATTCCTTAGACATCACATGCCTAACAATTATAAACCCCGCATTTTAGTCTCAACATCGAAAACTCTTTTCAATATCAAGTCGGGCAATTCAACAGGATTCCCGACATTTTGATCGAATGCTCGTCGCAAACTTACGTAGACGGCCGCACCCCCGATACCGTCGATGAAGTGCACCAAGGCGGAACACCGCTACCGCGAGCACCCGAACGGATGCTTTCGGCGACGGGGTTCTCCTACAGTCACTTGGTCGGGGCTATGGAGTGAGGCTGTCTATTAAGTTTACCCGGCGAGTATCCGCGTACGCTACGTGATTGCGACGGACTTTTGATCACATCAAAATTCCATGGCAACCGATCAAGTGAGACTAAACTGCTACGTTTATAATATTCATTCAGTTATCTCATAACTATTTGTGAATTCCAATTATTGTATCACATTCCAGATAAACAGAAAATGTTAAAGTTTCCGATCGAACAATCGAACACCCAAGTTTTCCCGATACAATCCAACACATGAAATAAGTCTAACAACATTCAGTTCGTGCCTCAGTACCAACGGTCCAGCCGTAGAAGGGTCAAGCCAACGCCTCACATGTGGCACGCCGTACTGCCCCAAACCCGAAGGTTCAAAGGGCAGTTCAAGACGGTCACATAATCGAGTTAAGGTTTGTTGTCTTCTAGAGGGTCCATCGCGTTACTTGCACTACTTAGAACATCGTTAAACTACGGAAAAATCCAACACTTGGAAATTTCCCAACAGGGGAAAAATTGGGTATTTATATCCGGTCGAACTTTTTAACATATTCTAAAAATTTATCCGGAAAGCCACATAGACAAAATCTGATAATCCGACCGAACATTCGAATCCCCAAAACAACTCAGAAAATAAAACTCTGGAAAAAATATTAAAAATTCCCAGGAAAACCAGGACTGAAAATTAAGAATTAAGGTGCAAATTTCGAAGCACAAAACGACAAAAGTGCGGCGGATCCGCCGCATGAGCCTACTGTAAGGCCGCGGATCCGCGCCCCAGTTATGGAATCATGCGCTCGAATTTTGCAGTAAACCTTAGTTCCTCCTGCTGATTTTTCTGAATATTTTTAATCTTGAAAAATCCCAGTTTTTGAAAAAAGGACAGAGAGCAAGTAAGGAATTGGGTTTCGGGTTCGTTCGGACTTCAAATAGCGTCTAGACTTCGCCTAAGGCTCTAGCTAGGCTCTGATACCACTGTAGGGTTCCTAGGCACTCTAGTGAGGTCTCACAAGGCATCAACCATGCCAATTTAAAAAAAAACTAGGTGCCGAGAGACCCGACTACGGATCGTTTGCTAGATTTCTAGGCGAAAAGTAAACTAGTTAACACTTAACTAAGAGATACGGAAATACAACCTTTGTAGATCCGGTCCTCCACCTCCACGGCTCCAAGATGAGGTCCTCTCCGCTGTCCAAATCAAATCCGGGCTCTAGCGTCAGCTTCGTCGGAGAATGGGCAAGCTAGGTCGTCGATGTCCATGCCGAAGATGATCTACGTCGAGGCATCGCTAAATCAAGCTCCACCTTCATCAAGTCTTGAAAACTTGTGAAGGAAACACACTCTACTACTTGGCAAGAGGTAGAGGATGAAGAAATAGGAAGTGGGTAGACTTTAGTTTTGGATTTCTCACTCTTTTCCAACAATCACCATTAATGGAGCTTAAGGTTTTCTTCTTGAAGAAGAAGAAGAAGAAGAAATGTTATTATGATAAGAATAATTTAAAATGAAAAGAATAATCCATTCTTATCATAAGTGAACCATGGTTAGTTGTAGAGAGTGAACTAGGGTTAGTGGAGTAGTTAGGGTTAAGCATGAGACAAAATGGTGACAAAGTCAAAGTTTTCATGAAGCTTCATGAAGCATTTAAAGAAAGCCACCATTTTCTCATGCTCCTTTTCTTTTCCAAAAAGAATAAATGTATATATAAATTAATAAGAAAAACAAAACCCTAATTATCCACTTAACCATGGTTTAATTCTTTACACTTAACCAAGATGTATGTATCATCAAACATGATACAATCTAGTGTACAAAATCATATCGCATATGTAATGCACACATCCGAGTGAGAAAATCCATCTTAAAGTGAACCGATACTAGTTAATGCAAAGTAATATATCAAATATATAATTATTCATTAAATCATTAAATCAACACTTGATTCAATGATCCGGTCATGTCGCACAAAACCGACAGGTATCATTAGTAACAACTTATCGAATCAACACTTGATCCGATAACCCGGCTATATCGCATATAACCGATCAATGTCACATCGCAAGAATCGAATACAGTATCAGATACTGGTATTATTCTCGGTCCCGCACATATCTCATATGCGCTCCTATTTCGTTTCGCTTGAGCCAGGAAACCTCTGTGTAGGACTCTAAAGACTCGTCAATACGCCGGCAGCAGGTGATGATCATATCAAACACCCACAAGCCGCAAGCGGTCTGCTAAACGTAACGGCCACCCGGGTATTGAGCGATCTGAAGATCGACGAGCAAGCCCGCTCACACTCCAGTGAATCCGACCAGTAACACTACCGTACAGTCCGGTCTGATCGTCTGATATGTCGCATATCTCGCCTAGGGGTGGTAAACGTCAGACCCCAATAGCTCGATAAGTCGTGTCGATATGAGGTCTATAACTATTCGAGAAACTACTGGTAACACTTACCAGTAAATCTCAGCAACCCTGGCCACGGATTTCCTGTTATAGCCAATCGAACACAGCGCAACATCAACCCCCTATACCGGGAGAGACGAATCCCCTCCTATCGTTCATTGCCTCCATGTGATTCGGGACTGTACCCAAAAACCACCGTTTTGCACGCCCTCTTGGACGTGGTAAGATGGAAATCAAAGTACAGTGGGAACCACACAAGACTCTATGACGATCTCGGGTCAACAGACTACTCTGTACCAGTGTCACCAGAGAACTGCCATCTGACGTGAGGTATAATACCATCTGGGAGTTCTCGGCGAGTCCGTCCAGTGTACCCGGTCTCTACTAAGCACCCGTATATCATCTCTGATGTCAAACACCGATGGATATGGGATCATCCATCGCCCATCTGTATGGGTCGAGAAGGTACATGCTAGTCTACTCTGGTATATCGATGTCCCGTCTCGATACACCCACGACTAGGGACTTTGAAGGATGTACTTATGGACTACCTGTCCCCACTAGTATGATCCGCATCATAGTCCAGGTAGTCAAGCACACATCCTAAGGGCTTTACCAACATGTAACAGAGAGACAATCAGCATACACGTTAAGGTAAAGATCAACCAGATAGCATACTATCATGTCGAGCAAGAAAGTCCTCCCTATATATGTCCCAGCATCCACTACAATATACATCCTATGTATAGTAATGGCCTCTAGGGCATACATATAACTAACAAAACTATCATAATCTTTTTAACCAAATGAAGTGAGAGAGTCTCAAGAGAGGAGGGGAGGGGCCGGCCATCATATAGAGGTGGGGGTGAGGTAGGAGAGGGGGAGGTGACAATAAGAGAAAATATCTAGTGTGAACACAATTAATGAAAATGATGAATCATTAACCAAGTCATCATGCATTAATGGAATCATTAAATGCAACCATGACTCACTAAACACCTCACCACTTCTATAACCTTCTAGAAGCTTCCACACTCATATCAAGAAAAGATAAATCCGTATTTAACCAAATGTTAAATACGGCTGATAGAAAACTGGAAACTGGCAACTTCCAAAAGTGACCCCGAAACGAATTTCAGGATAACCCCGTAACTGTATAAATATACCCGCATTTGTATTACGACAGAATACAAATGCAACTGAGACAAAGATATTATATCTACTCTGTATGATACATGGATCCGGCTTAAACCAAAGCCCACCAGTATTATCTGCCCGAAATATGACACGTGCGTAAGAGCACGTGCAATTTCCAAACCCTGCCATAAAACCATACGGCATCTACAACGTTTCGCCCGAACTTGGGAAACTGTCTATGGGGGACTCTAATGACTCGTCAGTACCCTGGCAGTGGGTTTAACCACAAGCCGTCAGCGGCACTAGCTATGCGTAATGGCTGCCCATGGACTGACCTCAAGTGAGCTGATGAGCGAACTCATCCAGAAACCCTACTGAGCCTAACAGTGACAATGTATATACATTCCGGTCCGTTCGTCCATGAGTATCGAATATCCGCCCTAGGGGGCTAGTAACGTCAGACCCCCAATAGCTGTATAAGTCGTGTCGGAGACAAGCCCTGAACATCCTGAGATACTACTGGAGTACCTACCAGTAAATCTCACCTGCCTTGGCCAAGGACTTGGTGTAATGGATTTCCTAGACACAGCACGACCTCCACCCCCAATACCGGGAGAGACGAATCCCCTGCCGATCCGCTCACGTGCCTCCCTGTGGCTCGGGACTGTACCCAAAAACTACCTATTTGCACGACTCCTTTGAGCCATGGTAGGGTAGAAATCAAAGCACAGTGGGAACTCATACGAGACAAATGACGACCTCAGGTCGACGAACTAACGTGTACACATGTCACCAGGGAACTGCTATCTGACGATATGTATAATACCAACTAGCAGGTTCTCGGCGAGTCCTGTCTGGTGTACTCATAACCCAATGAGCACCTGTATACATCTTAGGTGATCCAACTAACACCAGTGGCTTGTGAGACCGGCCACCGCCCCCCGTCGGGGTCTCGACTATATACACTAGTCTACTCTGGAGTATCGATGCCCCGTCTCGAAACTCCCACGACTAGGGACCACTATTAAGGATATGCTTATAGACCACCCAACTCTCACTTATATGATCGCCCTCATACTGTTGGTAGTCAAGCAAGATCCTAAGGGCTCTATCAAAGTGTAATCGTGATTAGTCACCTGAACCTATACACGACTGATAAAGGCAAACCAGATAGCATACTATCACCTCGAGTAAGACTGTCCTACCGGTATAGGTCCTCCTCAATCATAGCAATCACGTACCTGCAATCCAATAATTGATTTTGAGGGCACTATATCCAACAGCAATGGCATTTATGTTCTAAATCAAACAACAGTTCTTAGCATAACAAACACACACAAAAGGAAGAGTTCAGAAATGAACGAATCCTTCTTGTGGCATTGTAGACTGGGTCACATCAATGCGACACGACTAGCAAAGTTGCATAAAGATGGATATTTGAATCCGTTTGAATTTTCATCTTATGACACTTGCCAGTCATGTCTCAAAGGCAAGATGACCAAAACTCCGTTTACGGGACACGGAGAGAGAGTTACGGAACTCTTAGGACTGGTACATAGTGATGTATGCGGCCCCATGTCTACACATGCCAGGAATGGTTCTGCATACTTCATTACATTCACTGACGATCTCTCTAGATTCGGATATATGTTCCTAATGAAACACAAATCAGAAGCTTTTGAGAAATTTAGAGAATATAAACAAGAAGTCGAGAACCAAACCGGGAAAAGTATTAAAATCCTTCGATCTGATCGAGAAGGTGAATACTTGAGCAATGAATTCCTGGACATCCTAAAAAAGAATGGAATTCTCTCTCAGCTGACTCCTCCATATACACCATAGCATAACGGTGTATCTGAACGGAAGAACCGCACCCTATTAGATATGGTGAGCTCTATGATGAGCACAGCTGAGTTACCTATTTCCTTCTGGGGTATACGCTGGAAACTGTGGCATACCTATTGAATCAAGTTCCATCTAAATCTGTACCTACCACACCATATGAGATATGGAGTGGGAAGAGACCATGTCTTAAACGTGTTAAGATATAGGGTTGTCCGGCCTATGTTAAAACGCAAAATCCGGACAAACTCAAGGCACGGTCAGTTCTATGCAAGTTTGTAGGATATCCCAAACATTCACATGGATATCTTTTCTACCATACTGAGGAGCAAAAAGTGTTTGTTTCTCGACATGCCACCTTTTTAGAAAAGGAATTTCTTACAAAAGAAATTAGTGGCGACCAGGTAGAACTGGAAGAAATTCCGGCTACAGAAACTCAAACTGAAAATTTAGTGGAACCAGAGGATTCGGTAGTTCCTAACGAACCTCAGCCACTCCACCGATCTAGTAGGGTTCCTCGCCCACCTGAGAGATACTACGGTTTTCTCATGGATGGTGGGAGCGAGGATTGCATCATGGTTGATGATGACCCAACCAGCTTCGAGCAAACCATCACGAGTGGGAACTCGGTGAAATGGCTGGATGCAATGCGGTCCGAGATGGAATCCATGTACACCAACAAAATATGGAATTTGGAAGTTGCTCCTGAAAGGGTAAAACCCATTGGGAGCAAGTGGATCTTCAAGATAAAACTTAGTGTAGATGGGAAAGTGGAGACTTTCAAAGCTAGACTTGTTGCAAAAGGTTTTCGTCAAAGACCAAGTGTGGACTATGACGAAACCTTTTCTCCAGTAGCTATGCTTAAATCCATCCGGATCATGCTTGCCATCACTGCATATCATGACTACGAAATCTGGCAAATGGATGTTAAGACCGCCTTTCTAAATGGTGATTTAGAAAAGTGCGTGTACATGACTCAGCCAGAGGGCTTCGTAGATAGTGGGAGCAGCGGGAAGGTGTGCAAGCTGCTTAAATCCATTTATGGATTGAAGCAAGCATCGTGGAGTTGGAACATCTGCTTTGACGTCGTTATCAAAGAGTTTGATTTCGTCAAAAACGTAGATAAACCTTGTATCTACAAGAAGGTGGCAGAGAGTAAGGTTGTCTTCCTCGTATTGTACGTGGACGACATACTCTTGATAGGAAATGACATTCCTATGCAGCAATAGGTGAAGCTCTTCTTATCACAAAGATTCTCAATGAAAGATCTTGGTGATGCCTCCTGCATATTGGGAATTATGATCTATAGAGATAGATCTAAAAGGATATTGGGATTGTCCCAATCCAGGTACATTGACACTATACTAAAGAGGTTTAGTATGGAAGAGTCCAAACATGGGTTTTTACCCACAATCTCAGGGCTCACTCTCTCCAAAGAGATGTCTCCCAAGACTGATTTGGAGAGAGCTCGCATGCAAGGGATACCCTATGCTTCGGCAGTAGGCTCTATCATGTACGTGATGCTATGTACCAGACCCGATGTAGAATACTCACTAAGTGTAGTGAGTAGGTATCAAGCTGATCCTGGAGAGAGTCACTGGACAGCTGTGAAGAGCATTCTCAAGTACTTACGAAGGACTAAAGAGATGTTCTTGGTGTATGGTAACGGAGAACTCCAGGTAGAGTCCTTTACCGATTCGAGCTTCTAGAGTGATAAGGACGACTCTAAGTCGCAGTCGGGTTTTGTCTTTACCCTTTACGGAGGGGCGGTTAGCTGGAAAAGTTCCAAGCTGGAAACCGTGGTAGACTCGACATTGGAGGCTGAATACATCGCTGCCAACGATGCTGCCAAAGAGGCTGTCTGGATCAAGAAGTTCATCACTGAACTTGTGTTAGTGTATATGCCCTAGAGGCCATTACTGTATCATACTAGTTTGTATATTACTTAATGGAAGCTTGGGATATTCACCTTGTATATACAATCTTGCTCAAAATAGTAGTATGCTACTTGGTTTGTTTCTACTTCAATGTGTACATGTGTTTATTTTAGTATATCACCTATGCACATTAGTGGAGCCCTTAGGATCTTTGCTTGATTACCAGCGTTGTGATGGCAGTCACACTAGTAGGGGCTGGGTAATCTATAAGCACATCCTTATGCAGCTCCCTAGTCGCAGGACTATCGAGACAGGGCATCGATACTCCGGAGTAGACTAGCGTATGCGCTTCTCATCCCAGAGTGGGAGGTGGTCTGTCCCACAGCCATCAGTACGTCGTACTGGAGATAGTATACGGGTGCTCGTTGGGTTACGAGTACACTGGACAGGACTCGTCGGGAACTGACCGGTTGGTATTATACCTATCGTCAGTTATCAGTTCCCAGGTGACATGAGTACAGCTTAGTCCGCTGACTTGACACTGTCACTTCGCCTCGAGTGTGTTCCCACTGTACTTTGATTACTACCCTACCACGGCTTAAAGGAGTCGTGCAAACAGGTAGTAGTTGGGTACAGTCCCGAAGCACTTGGAGGCAGTGACTGTTAGACAGGATTCGTCTCTCCCGGTATTGAGGGTTGACATCGCGCTGTGTCTAGGAGAGCCATTACACGAGTAGTCCCTGGCCAGGGCAATCGAGATATACTGGTAGGCTTCCATTGTTATCTCAGGGTGTTTTGGGCTTCACTCCGACACGACTTGTACCGCTATTACGGGACTGACGTTTACCGCCCCCCTAGGCCTGCCATGCGATGTATCAGATGAACAGACCGGACTGTACGGAGACTGTCACATTCAGGCTCAGTAGGAGTTCAGATGGGTTTCACCTCGTCAGTCTTCTTATCGGCATCTACCTGGGGACCGTTACGCACAGCTAGTGCCGCTTGCGGTCTGTGGTTAAACCCACTGCCAGCGTAATGTCGAGTCTTTAGAGTCCCACACAGAAAGCTATTCGCCTTTAGGCAAAAGAGTAGAGGTCGCATGGTTTTGCGACAGGTCGCATGGTTTTGCGACAGGTCGTATGGTTTTGCGATAGGGTTCGGTCACATCCGTGCACTTGTGCACGTACAGTGTCCGGACAGTTAACACTAGAGGGCTTTAGTTTAAGCCAGATCCTAGTGTACGTTTTGGGATTGGATTTATCCAGTTTGTATTCGTGTTCCTCGGAACGCGAGGGCGGGTGTGTATGCACAGTTGTCGGAGAAACAGAGGCAGAGGATTCTCATTAGGGTTGTTGACCGTTGACTGTTGACTATTGACCTTTTGCTCAACCCTAATGAGAATATGATATATGATTAACAATAATATTAATTAAGTATTATGGTGACATGGTTGTTGAGGGGTTGACTTTGTTGACTTATTGACTTTGTTGACCGGTTGACTAGGTTTGACTAGTTGACCATCATGATGACAATGGCTATCATTTCATGGCAAAGACTTTTTCCTTGCTTGTTTCTCGTGTGAGAAATGAGTGCGTGAAATGATATGGCTATTGTAGCTTAAACCATTTTACACAATACTTGATTACTATTATTGTGATGATGGCTTTGGATTATGAGAGCCAAGAGAGAAAAGTCTTCTCTCATTCTATCATTCTCATTCTTGTGCTCTTGAGCTCTCATCCCCTTCCTCTTGCTCTCCCTCTCTTGAGTCTATGGTTCACTTGTCTCATGTGTTGAGAACCAAGAACCATAGAGAAAATCCCAACACACTCTTCTCTACTCACTCTAGTTCACAAGGTTTAGCAAACCAAGTGAACTAGTTTCTTCAAAGATCGAAGAAGAAGCCAAAGGTAGAAGCTTTCGAGGTGGATCTATCTTCGGCGCAAGGAGACGACGGAGTGAAGCCGATCCGGACAACCATCGAGGCTTGAAGACGAAGGAGTTCAAGAAACAAAGGTATAACCCCCTAACCGAGTAGTTAACAACTCCTAGTTAGGCTGTTAGTTAGATGTTTAACAAAGATCCGGTTTTGAGTCCATGTTACCAATTCTAGAAAATTGTTTTTCACCAAATTCCGCATGCCCGAAAGTACCGGGAGAGGTAGCATGGACTTACAGTGGTATCAGAGCCTAGTTAAACTCTATCTAACATGTCAGCAAAGTAGCTAGAAGATCGATCAAAGAAAAAGTCCCGAAATAAACCCCGATATCTTGCTTGCTGTCGAATTTTTCCTCTGTTATAAAAATGATAAATCATACCTTAAAATTCGGCTCAGGGTTTTTGTAACAAACTGCAAAAATTTCGTCCATTGAACCGATAAAAGCGCCGCGGAAACGCGGCGGGAGCGTGCTCCCGCCGCGGTTCCGTGGCCGAGTTGACTCGGTAGTGGGAAATATTGGTTGCAGTTTATTCAGTGGGGTATTTTGGGATTTTTGGAATATGTCTTTTTAGCCCAGATTTTCCAGAACGAAAATTTTGTGTTTGGGGCCTGAAAATCCGTATTTTTGATCGAACTTCTAAAAGACTTAAGCTGACGGGTTTTTCTGTGATGTGTTATTTGTATTGAACGTCTGCTAATCGATATATGTCGATTAGTGGGGGTTATACAAATCTGTGATCTGTAATGTTATTGGAATGTGTATATGAATTCATTGGATTGTCGCGGGTGAATAGCCGGGGGTTGTGAGACGAGAGTTTTCTTTTCTTTCAATTCATATAAATTTGTAAATTGATGTAATAATTATTTGTATGGCCGCACAACCGGGTCGGGGTTGTAGCCGTCATTGTATAATTTCTTTTTACTATTTTTGCTCCTAGGATAGACCCATGGAGGGGGTGCACAAACTACCGGGTATGCAGAAGTGTCGAGTGGCCTACTCACGGAGTTGAAGGAGGTTGCTTCGCTTCGGGTACTTGGCGGGTACTTTGCCGCACCCGTAGGGGTCTTGGGTAGGGTTTTGGCTATTCACCGCGACCGTGTAATCTGCTTTTCATTACAGGCTCGTACGAATTGCGGGTTCCTAGTATATCCAATGTGTTCATCTGTGATTTGAAATGGCTATCATTGCAATATATCTATATATAATATTATTTAGGCGTTGCTTATGTTTTACAGCCGCGCTAGCCCAGCCCCCGCTCTGTCGTTAGTTAAGTAACCTAACGGGTAATGACGGGGCCCCGTGGCGAATGCGAATGGCATAAGCATACGTCATATTTTGGTTGTTTTCTGCAATGTTAGGAATAAATGATGGGACGCATTAAAAGAACTAATGCAAGAATATCACACATTAAAAGAACTAATGCAAGAAAATAAACCAAGTAAAAGTCGTTGGAACACTTTCGAAAAACCACTCGGTTCTTTTCAAAACTAACTTTTAAATGCGGAGCTTGAGCCACTCCTTTTAAAAGCTATCTCGTTCCATCTACTATATCAAGTTCACTACGTTCACGGTTTCGCCAAAACCATCCATAGCCCTCCATCATTTCAGTTAAATGTTCTGTAGTATTCAAGCTATGTATTTTGACCTCACGCCAAGGCATAGTGTTTGGTAGCTGCCGGATATTTATCTGTTGCATAGGTAGAATGCGTTGGTTTGAGACAGTCGTACTGCCATTTTGGCCTACGTCAAGGGTATGTACGGGTGGGTTCAAATTAACCTGGATAATGATGGGAAGAACTTGACATGTGACTTATGACATTTTGACCTCACGCCAAGGTCATAAGAGCATGGGGCAAAAATCCACATCGGGAGTTTCATAAGTACTGAAACTTGCTAGCATTGCATACCATTTGGAGTGTGATGATTCTGGTAGGATTCCTTCAGTTTCGTCACGCAATGATATTTGGATCCCGATCCTGCTGTGAGTATATGCTACTCCTCGGGAAATTTCTCACTTAACGATCAATGCTATAAACCTAGTAGGTGTCTAGAAAGGTGTTAGCGGGGCTACGCCCCCAGGGAAAAGAGGTTCTTAAATTAAGGAACTTCGCGAAAGCGTTGGAAAACCTCCCTCGAAGTACCGACACTAGCCTGGCTGAACGGTTAAGCAAGAATTGTACGGTGAGATTGATCCTGACTAATTCTTCCTTTCTGGTTTGAGGAGGGATTCGAGAAACAGTGGGAGCCATCCTGTTTAGACAAACTAAAAACCACTCTAAACTTGCAAGAGCATCATGCTGAGTGTTTCTTCTTCTCTCTCCTAATTGTAGCGACCAATCGACATGACTGGACTTAAATTACTTCTAGATAAAAACATACTGACAGGGCCAAACTACAAAAATTGGCTCAGGAATGTCAAAATGGCAATCACTTACGACAAGCTGGGGTATCTTCTTACCACCAAAGCTCCCCCTGTCCCAGGTCCCACCTCCAGCGTCGTGGATAAGGAAATCCGTAAGACTTGGGAGATTGATAGCGCGAAGGCCAAGTGCCTCGTACTTGCCTCTATGGACAACGAACATCAGAGGAGGCACGAGAATATGGACCTCGAATCCATATTTCTCCATACAAAAGAACTGTATGGAGAGCAATCTCGTATCGCAAGATACGACGTGTCGAAGAAGTTATTTTCGGCAAGGTTGGCCGTCGGATCATCGGTACCAGAACACGTGCTTAAGATGATTGGCTACATAGAACAGCTCACGGACCTTGGGACCACGTTGGAGAATGAGCTCTATACGGACTTGATTCTCCAGTCCCTTCCTTCCACTTACGCCCAGTTTATACTGAACTTCAACTTACAAGAAAAAGAAGTTGAACTTTCAGAACTCCTCAACATGCTGAGGAGCGCAGAGGGCACCCTACAGAAAGGTAGGGAAACATCCACTTTGTTTGTAGGAGGATCTTCCTCTTCTAGGTCCAAGGCGAAAGCCAAGGGAAAGAAGAAGAAAGCCCCCGCCAAACCAAGGGGCGGTGTTAGTAAAGTGGATACGAAGGGAAAGGCAAAAGCAAAAGCAACAAAGAAAGCGGGGCAGCTTGTGGATAAAGAAGAATGTTCTATTGTCATAAGAAGGGACACTGGAAGAATGATTGCAGGGATTGGAAGGCCAGAACACAGGAATTGAAGCAGGTTGCGGCTTCAGCTTCAGGTGTGTATGTTATTGAAAACTGTCTTTCAATAAACTCTACTTCCTGGGTATTGGATACCGGATCAGGATCTCATATCTGTAATTCTTTGCAGGCACTGAGAAAGCGTAGGGTTTTGAAGGCAGGTGATATGACCCTCAGAGTTGCAAACGGAGCTGGCATGGATGCTGAGTCCGTGGAGGACTATCACCTGGGCTTGTCAGATGGACATGTTTTGGTTTTGCGTAATTGCTATTTTGTACCCAATGCAACTTGTAATATCATTTCTGTATCTTTATTATCTAAAGAAGGTTATGAATTTGCATTTGTAAGTAATGTTGTGAACATTCACCTTAATCAAGTTCTGATTGGGTCAGGTACATTAAACAATGGTATATACGTATTAAACCAACCACAGATTTTCAATGTCCAGAATACACATAAAAGAAAGTCTCCGGAAATAAATCATACTTTCTTATGGCATTGTAGACTAGGTCACATCAATGAGAGAAGGTTGACGAAGTTACATACAGAAGGATATTTGAATCCGTTCGAATATCAATCGTATGCCACTTGTCAATCCTGTCTCAAAGGAAAGATGACAAAGACTCCGTTCACTGGACACGGAGTAAGAGCGAGCGAGCTCTTGGGACTCGTACACAGTGACGTGTGCGGTCCAATGTCTACACATGCGCGAAGCGGTTATTCTTACTTCATTATTTTTACGGATGATTTTTCAAGGTACGGTTATGTCTTCTTAATGAAACATAAGTCCGAAGCCTTTGGAATGTTCCAGGAGTATAAGAATGAAGTAGAAAAACAAACCGGCAAAAGTATTAAGATTCTAAGATCGGATCGAGGTGGAGAATACTTAAGTGCCGAGTTCCTGGATTATTTAAAAGAGAACGGAATTCTCTCTCAGCTTACTCCGCCATACACTCCACAACATAACGGTGTATCGGAGAGACGGAACCGGACCCTATTGGATATGGTATGGTCCATGATGAGTAACACTGAGTTACCGCAATCATTCTGGGGGTATGCGCTAGAATCAGCTGCATACCTTTCGAACCGAGTTCCGACTAAGACTGTGCCTACCACTCCATATGAAATATGGAGTGGGAAGAAACCCTATTTTCAATATCTGAAGATCTGGGGATGTCCGGCTTTTGTCAAAAAGCAGCATGCGGACAAACTCGAGGCACGCTCAGTACTGTGCAAGTTTGTGGGATACCCAAAGAACTCCAGGGGGTATCTCTTCTATTACGCAGAGGAACAAAAGATCATTGTTTCTCGTAATGCCCATTTTCTGGAACACCAGTTCTTAGAAAAGGAAACAAGTGGGAGCGAAATAGAACTGGAAGAAATTCCAGAACCACAGACTATTACTGAAAGCTTAGTGGAACCAGAGGGTTCAAAAGAACAGGACATTCCTACGCCGCTCCGCAGAAGTAGTAGACAGTCTCATCCGCCCGAGAGATACTACGGTTTTCTCATAGACGGGGATAGAGAGGATTGCATCATAGATTATGATGAGCCTACTAGCTTCCAGCAAGCCGTTCAGAGCGTCGACTCGGTAAAATGGCTGGATACAATGTGGACCGAAATGGAGTCCATGTACACCAACAAAGTATGGACGTTGGACATTGCTCCAGACGGGGTAAAACCCGTAGGATGAAAGTGGATCTTCAAAAGGAAGATTGGTGTAGATGGACAGGTTGAGACCTATAAAGCTAGACTAGTTGCAAAGGGTTTTCGTCAAAGACCTGGTTTGGACTATGACGAGACCTTTTCTCCAGTAGCTATGCTGAAATCCATTTGGATCCTTCTTGCCATTGATGCCTTCCACGATTATGAGATTTGGCAGATGGACGTAAAAACAGCTTTTCTAAATGGAAATTTAGAGGAGTGTGTCTATATGGACCAGCCAGAGGGTTTCATTCAGAGTGGGAGCAGCGGAAAGGTGTGCAAGTTGCTTAAGTCCATCTATGGACTAAAGCAGGCATCGCGAAGTTGGAACATCTGTTTTGATGAGACAGTCAAGGAATTCGGCTTTATCAAAAATCCAGATGAACCATGCATCTATAGTAGATTTGTAGCGAGAACTGTAGTATTCCTCTTTTTATACGTGGATGACATTCTCTTAATAGGAAATGACATTCCTATGCTACAATCTGTCAAGGGGTTCTTGTCACACAGGTTCTCCATGAAAGACCTGGGTGATGCCTCATACATCCTGGGGATCCGGATCCATTGTGATAGATCCAAGAGGATATTAGGACTTTCACAGTCCAGGTACATCGACACCATACTGAAAAGATTCAGTATGGAAGATTCCAAGCGCGGTAACCTACCGGCTTGTCACGGGATCACCCTCTCTAAAGAGATGTCTCCCAAGACTGATTTGGAGAGGGATCGCATGTCTATTATACCCTACGCTTCTGCGGTAGGCTCTATAATGTATGCGATGTTGTGTACCAGACCAGATGTAGCTTATGCACTGAGTGTGGTAAGCCGGTATCAGTCAAACCCTGGGGAGAAACACTGGATAGCGGTAAAGAACATTCTCAAGTACCTGAGAAGGACTAAGGAGATGTTCTTGGTGTATGGCGGAAAAGACCTCCAGATCGAGGCCTTTGCTGACTCCAGCTTCCAGAGTGACAAGGATGATTCCAAGTCCATGTCGGGTTTTGTCTTTACCCTCAATGGAGGGGCGGTGTGTTGGAAGAGTTCCAAACAGAAACCGTTGCAGACTCGACGATGGAAGCGGAATACATCGCTGCATCTGATACCGCAAAAGAAGCTGTCTGGATGAGGAAGTTCTTGAAAGAACTTCGGGTGGTTCCGTCCGTTGTTGATCCAATACCTCTGTATTGCGACAACAACGGGGCTATAGCTTTAGCGAAGGAACCCAGGTCCCATCAGAGATCCAGACACATCTTGAGGCGGTATCACCTGATCAGGGAGATCGTGGATCGCCAGGAGATCGAGGTTCGGAGGGTCGCTTCAGAAGATAACACTGCAAATCCATTCACCAAGGCCTTGCCCCAGACTCAGTTCGAGCGGCTGATCGAGATGATAGGTCTTCGATACGCCAGTACATGGCCTTAGTGCAAATGGGAGAATGTTAGTGTATATGCCCTAGAGGCCATTACTGTATCATACTAATTTGTATATTACTTAATGGAAGCTTGGGATATTCACCTTGTATATACAATCTTGCTCAAAATAGTAGTATGCTACTTGGTTTGTTTCTACTTCAATGTGTACATGTGTTTATTTTAGTATATCACCTATGCACATTAGTGGAGCCCTTAGGATCTTTGCTTGATTACCAGCGTTGTGATGGCAGTCACACTAGTGGGGGCTGGGTAATCTATAAGCACATCCTTATGCAGGTCCCTAGTCGCAGGACTATCGAGATAGGGCATCGATACTCCGGAGTAGACTAGCGTATGCGCTTCTCATCCCAGAGTGGGAGGTGGTCTGTCCCACAGCCATCAGTACGTCGTACTGGAGATAGTATATGGGTGCCCGTTGGGTTACGAGTACACTGGACAGGACTCGTCGGGAACTGACCGGTTGGTATTATACCTATCGTCAGTTATCAGTTCCCAGGTGACATGAGTACAGCTTAGTCCGCTGACTTGACACTGTCACTTCGCCTCGAGTGTGTTCCCACTGTACTTTGATTACTACCCTACCACGGCTCAAAGGAGTCGTGCAAACAGGTAGTAGTTGGGTACAGTCCCGAAGCACTTGGAGGCGGTGACGGTTAGACAGGATTCGTCTCTCCCGGTATTGGGGGTTGACATCGCACTGTGTCTAGGAGAGCCATTACACGAGTAGTCCCTGGCCAGGGCAATCGAGATATACTGGTAGGCTTCCAGTGTTATCTCAGGGTGTTTTGGGCTTCACTCCGACACGACTTGTACCGCTATTAGGGGACTGATGTTTACCGCCACCCTAGGCCCGCCATGCGATGTATCAGACGAACAGACCGGACTGTACGGAGACTGTTACATTCGGGCTCAGTAGGAGTTCAGATGGGTTTCACCTCGTCAGTCTTCTTGTCGGCATCTACCTGGGGACCGTTACGCACAGCTAGTGCCGCTTGCAGTCTGTGGTTAAACCCACTGCCAGCGTAATGTCGAGTCTTTAGAGTCCCACACAGAAAGCTATTCGCTTTTAGGCGAAAGAGTAGAGGTCGCTTGGTTTTGCGACAGGTCGCATGGTTTTGCGACAGGGTTCGGTCACATCCGTGCACTTGTGCACGTACAGTGTCCGGACAGTTAACACTAGCGGGCTTTGGTTTAAGCCAGATCCTAGTGTACGTTTTGGGATTGGATTTATCCAGTTTGTATTCGTGTTCCTCGGAACGTGAGTGCGGGTGTGTATGCACAGTTATCGGAGAGACAGAGGCAGAGGATTCTCATTAGGGTTGTTGACCGTTGACTGTTGACTATTGACCTTTTGCTCAACCCTAATGAGAATATGATATATGATTAACAATAATATTAATTAAGTATTATTGTGACATGGTTGTTGAGGGGTTGACTTTGTTGACTTATTGACTTTGTTGACCGGTTGACTAGGTTTGACTAGTTGACCATCATGATGACAATGGCTATCATTTCATGGCAAAGACTTTTTCCTTGCTTGTTTCTCTTGGGAGAAATGAGTGCATGAAATGATATGGCTATTGTAGCTTAAACCATTTTACA
The DNA here is from genome assembly GCA_030015575.1 of Agapanthus africanus. Lineage (NCBI taxonomy): Eukaryota > Viridiplantae > Streptophyta > Magnoliopsida > Asparagales > Amaryllidaceae > Agapanthus > Agapanthus africanus. Next base: position 237,342,523 of record JASDDO010000029.1, on the reverse strand, counting down.
CAATACTTGATTGCTATTATTGTGATGATTGCTTTGGATTATGAGAGCCAAGAGAGAAAAGTCTTCTCTCATTCTATCATTCTCATTCTCTCTCTTGTGCTCTTGAGCTCTCATCCCCTTCCTCTTGCTCTCCCTCTCTTGAGTCTATGGTTCACTTGTCTCTTGTGTTGAGAACCAAGAACCATAGAGAAAATCCCAACACACTCTTCTCTACTCACTCTAGTTCATAAGGTTTAGCAAACCAAGTGAACTAGTTTCTTCAAAGATCGAAGAAGAAGCCAAAGGTAGAAGCTTTCGAGGTGGATCTATCTTCGGCGCAAGGATACGACGGAGTGAAGCCGATCCGGACAACCATCGAGGCTTGAAGACGAAGGAGTTCAAGAAACAAAGGTTTAACCCCCTAACCGAGTAGTTAACAACTCCTAGTTAGGTTGTTAGTTAGATGTTTAACAAAGATCCGGTTTTGAGTCCATGTTACCACCTCTAGAAAAAAAAATTTCACCAAATTCCGCATGCCCGAAAGTACCGGGAGAGGTAGCATGGGCTTACAACTTGGAGTGGTTCCATTCATTGAGCATCCAATACCTTTGTATTGCGATAACAATGGAGCGGTGGCTTTGGCCAAGGAACCCAGGTCCCATCAGCGATCCAGGCATATTCTGAGGCGGTATCACCTGATCCGGGAGATAGTTGATCGCCGGGAAATCGTGTTCAGGAGGATTGACACGAAGAACAACACTGCGGATCCACTCACGAAGGACATTGCCCTGATACAGTTTGAGAGACACTTCGGGATGCACATTATGCGATACTATAGCACCTGGCCCTAGTGCAAGTCGGAGATTGTTAGTTGTATGTATGCCCTAGAGGCCAGTATTGTACAGATGATGTATATTATATTGGATGCTTGGACATATATAGAGAGTACTTTCTTTCTTGATATGATAGTATGCTATCTGGTTGCTCTTTACTTTAACATGTATACATGTCTCTTTATACTGTCTTATAGTTACATGTTGGTAAAGCCCTTAAGATGTGTACTTGACTACCTGGACTATGATGCGGATCATACTAGTGGGGACATGGTAGTCCATAAGTACATCCTTCAAGTTCCTAGTCGTGGGTGTATCGAGACGGGGCATCGATATACCAGAGTAGACTAGCGTATATGCTTCTCGACCCATGAGATGGGCGATGGATGATCCTATATCCATTGGTGTTTGACATCAGAGACGGTATACGAGTGCTCAGTGAAGACTGGGTACACTGGACGGACTCGCCGAGAACTCCCAGATGGTATTATACCTCACGTCAGATGGCAGTTCTCTGGTGACACTTGTGCAGGTTAATCTATAGACCCGAGATCGTCATAGAGTCTTGTGTGATTCCCACTGTGCTTTGATTTCCACCTTACCACGTCCATGAGGGCATGCAAAACGGTGGTTTTTGGGTACAGTCCCGAGTCACATGGAGGCAATGAGCGATAGGAGGGGTTTCGTCTCTCCCGGTATTGGGGGTTGATGTTGCGCTGTGCTCGATTGGCCATAACAGGGAAGTCTCTGGCCAGGGCTGATTCAGAGATTTACTGGTAAGTGTTACCAGTAGTTTCTCGACCCGTTATGAGCCTCATATCGGCACGACTTATCGGTTATTGTGGTCTGACGTTTACCACCCCTAGACTTGATATGCGACATATCAGACGAGGAGACCGGACTGTACGGGAAGTGTTACCGGCAGGCTTTTACAGGAGTTGGAGCGGGCATGCTTGCTGATCTTCTGATCGCTCAATACCCGGGTAGCCGTTACGTCCAGCTAGTACCGCTGACGGCTTGTGGGTGTGTGATGTGATCATCACCTACTGCCGGCGTATTGACGAGTCTTTAGAGTCCTACAAAGAGGTTTTTCTGGCTCAGGCAAAACGAAATAGGAGCACGTATGTGATATGTGCGAGACCGAGAATAAATGTGTGTATGTGATACCGTATTCTATTCTCGTGACTTTTTTGTATCGGTCGGTTATATATGATATAGCTGGTTTATCGAATCAAGTGTTGATTCGATAAGTCGATACAATGATTGTTAGCCGGTTATATGAGATATGACCGGATTATTAAGTCAAGTGTTGATTTAATAATTAAGTGTATAATTGTATATTGGATATACTAATTTACATTTACTAACACATGTTCACTTTAGGATTTTTCTCACTTTCACGCATCTTTACTATATATATATATGATATATATATTAAAATGTGTTCTATAATTGTATCATGGTTATTGATACAAGAGACATGTGTGTATGAGACATACACCATTCTAAGAATTATGGTGGGTTATGTTTATTTAAGATAATTACAAAATTAGTAGAGTTTTGGAATAAGCATGAAGCTTGTAGAAGTTTACTTTGCTTTGACAAAGTCTACTAGCTTTGTCTTTACCTTAGATTCCTTTTAACCCAACCATAATCAAATTAGCTATGGTTATGGCTCTACAAGGGTTAGTATATGATACTCACTCACCATGGTTACCTTTCTCACTTAATCATTATCCTTATTTTCTTTTCATCATCTTCTTCTTCATTGAGCAAGAGAAAAGCTTGCTAGGGTTTGATCTAAAGTGAGAAAGAAAGTGAGAAACAAAATTCCAAAGAGAACCCACTTCCTATTTCTCCATCCTCTACTAGATTAGCACTTTAGTATAGGGTGTTTGCTTCACTAATTCTCAAGTTAGTGAACTGAAAGCTTGAGTCGGAATTCCCTCAACGTAGATCATTTTCGGCCACGGAGACTTTAAGCAAGGTCGCATCCTTCGCGTCGTGAAGCCATGCAAGAGCCCGGGAGAACCTTGATCGCAGCGAAGGGACTTCAACAAGGAGCAAATGAAGTGGAGTACCGATCTACAAAGGTTGTATATCGCGTTCCCTTTAGTGTAAAGTTGTTTACTTGCCATTAGTTTCGCCTAAACTCTAGTTAACGATCTTGCTTAGGGTTGTGCGGCACATAAAATTTTAATTTTGGCATGGTCGATGCCTTGTAGAGCCTTGTTAGTTTGCCTAGTAACCCTACAATATGTGCATGACCAAGGATAATGCGATATAAGATACCGTATTATATTCTCGCGATATTTTGATATGAGCCGGGGCATCGGATCAAGTGTTGATTCGATGAATCGGTACATGATATATTGGTCGGTTATATACGATATAGCCGGATTGTCAGATCAAGTGTTGATTCGATAATTTAATGTATAAGTATATATATGATATATTACTTTACATTATCTAATATTGGCTCGCTTTATTGATTCATTTTCTTACCGGATAATACATTGATATATATGTGATATATGTTAATTGTATTATTTTCTTTTGTTACAAATATATATTTTATATGTGATATATAATGTTGTAACATGATATGATTACTAATGCAATATGTTTAGTGGAGATTAAACAAGATTAGGGTTTGATTTGGGTTAGTTCTTTCATGAACCTTCTAGAAGGTTTCCTTTTGTTTCTTGTAAAGATATTATGATAGATATTTTGTAAGATACTTTCCTTACCCAAACCACACCCTTAACCCTAGTTAACTCTCTACATGTGTTAGCCTTGTCATAGTTGACCATGGTTGCATTTGTAATCATATATCTTTTCATTATTCATCACAAAAGGATTATTGATTTATTATTCATCTTCTTCTTCCTTTGAGGTTTGAGAAAGCTTTCTAGGTTTTCTTCATGTGATGATTTAGTGTGAGAATTTGATAATAAAAGAGAGCACAAATACTACTTCATCATTCTCATCTAATCTAGCCAATTAGATTAGGGTGTTCACCTCATTAGAGAGAGAGAGCTTGAGTTATAGAAACTTCGAGGTAGATCATCGGAGAAAAGGAAGACTACAATCTAGAATGGATCATTCGGGTTGTGGAGCCTCTCTTGAGTCTAGGAGATCATGGATCGCGGCGAAGGGACTTCTACTCGGAGCTTATGAAGCGAAGGAGCGGACTACAAAGGTTGTAATCCCTCACTCTTACTTGTAAATGAAAGGTTAGCCTTGCACCTCATGAAGGGTTTGGAAGCATCACATGAACCAAAGGTGGAGTCTTTAGGGTCCTAAGTTAACAAACATCGGACCGATCCTAGAAAATTAAGGTTTCTAAAATTATCACATCATCATATGAAAGAAAAGCTAGGGTTTAGAGAGTACAACCTTTGTAGCTCCCTACGCTAGACTCCTCGGCTACTTGGGGTTTGAAAAGGCTCCGCTTTAACTCCTCGAGGTCACCGATGATCCACCCGGAGTCCGCTTTATCCAAGCTAGCAACTTCGCAAGATCAAGAATGAAAATCGAAGCTAACACTCTAAACAAGTGGGCTAGACTTGTGTAGAATGGTGTTGTGGTTCTCTTTCTCACTTCAAAATCCTATTTTGATGAATATTTTGCTCACTTGAAAATTCAAGAAAGCATAAGCTCAAGGTTGAAGAAGATGATGGATATTATGAAGAAGAGAATAATCATTCACCAAGAGAAAAAGAAAAACATAAGTATATATATTTTTCTTTCTCATTTCAAACCATGGTTAATAGATATGGATATTTATTTCATCTTAGTTAAAAGAGAAGAGGAAGATAAATCATGGTTAAAAGGTAGGTCAAAATGGTTAGGTCAAGAGAAGAGTGTAGAAGATAACCAATCATTCACCTTTTTCTCTTTTCTTTTGATTTTGCAAAAATAGAAATAAATATCCATAATATAAACCATGGTGTGAGTCTTATATATCCACCATTTTCTATGTATAATCAACCATGATAGTTGATGTATGTATGTATGTGTGCATGCACATCCATATGTGCATGAAACAATAAGGAATGCATACATGCATCCATACATCCAATGAAACAAGAAAGGATTTCTAGTGAGAATCTAATGGTTAAATGATAAATCAACACTTGATTTATCAATCCGGCCATATCACATACGACCCTAACCAAAAGTAAGCCGCCCGATCAATATACGGTATCCTATACGTGCATTTTAATCGGGTCCATGCGCATATCGCATAAGCGCACCACAACGTTTTGCCTGGACTAGGAAACTCCTTTGTGGGACTCTGAGACTCGTCAATACGCCGGCAGTGGGTGATGATCATATCAAGCACCCCCAAGACGCAAGCGGTCAGCTAAACGTAACGGCCACCCGGGTATTGAACGATCAGAAGAGAACAAGCGAACCTGCTACAACTCCCGTCGAGCCAACCGGCAACACTTCCCGTACAGTCCGGTCTCCTCGTCTGATATGTCGCATATCAAGTCTAGGGGTGGTAAACGTCAGACCCCAATAACCGATAAGTCGTGCCGATGTGAGGCTCATTACGGGTCGAGAAACTACTGGTAACACTTACCAGCAAATCTCTGAAACAGCCCTGGCCAGGGACTTCCCTGTTACGGCCAATCGAGCACAGTACAACATCAACCCCCAATACCGGGAGAGACGAAATCCCTCCTATCGCTCATTGCCTCCATGTGACTCGGGACTGTACCCAAAAACCACCGTTTTGCACGCCCTCATGGACGTGGTAAGGTGGAGATCAAAGCACAGTGGGAATCACACAAGACTCTTTGACGATCTCGGGTCTACAGACTAACCTGTACAAGTGTCACCTGAGAACTGCCATCTGACGTGAGGTATAATACCATCTGGGTGTTCTCGGCGAGTCCGTCCAGTGTACCCGGTCTCCACTGAGCACCCGTATACCATCTCTGATCTCAAACACCAATGGATATGGGATCATCCATCGCCCATCTCATGGGTCGAGAAACGTATACGCTAGTCTACACTGGTATATCGATGCCCCGTCTCGATACACCTACGACTAGGGACCTTGAAGGATGTACTTATGGACTACCATGTCCCCAGTAGTATGATCTGCATCATAGTCCAGGCAGTCAAGTACACATCCTAAGGGCTTTACCAACATGTAACCATAACACAGTATAAAGAGACTAGTATACATGTTAAGATAAAGAGTAACCAGATAGCTTACTATCATATCGAGCAAGAAAGTCATCTCTATATATGTCCAAGCATCCAATATAATATACATCATCTGTACAATACTGGCCTCTAGGGCATACATACAACTAACAATCTCCCACTTGCACTAGGGCCAGCTGCTGTAGTATCGCATATCGAGCATCCAGAAGAGTCTCTCAAACTGTATCTGGGGAATGGCCTTCGTGAGTGGATCCGCTGTATTGTTCTTCATGTCAACCCTCCTGACCTCGATCTCCCGGCGATCAACTATCTCCCGGATCAGGTGATACCGCCTCAGAATATGCCTGGATCGCTGATGGGACCTGGGTTCCTTGGCCAAAGCCACCGCCCCATTGTTATCGCAATACAAAGGTATTGGATGCTCAATGGATGGAACCACTCCTAGTTCAGTAATGAACTTCTTGATCCAGACAGCCTCTTTGGCAGCATCGTTGGCAGCGATGTATTCAGCCTCCATCGTCGAGTCTGCCACGGTTTCCTGCTTGGAACTCTTCCAGCTAACCGCCCCTCCGTAAAGGGTAAAGACAAATCCCGACTGCGACTTAGAGTCGTCCTTATCACTCTGGAAGCTCGAATCGGTAAAGGACTCCACTTGGAGTTCTCCGTTACCATACACCAAGAGCATCTCTTTAGTCCTTCGTAAGTACTTGAGGATGCTCTTCACAGCTGTCCAGTGACTCTCTCCAGGATCAGCTTGATACCTACTCACTATACTTAGTGAGTATGCTACATCGGGTCTGGTACATAGCATCGCATACATGATAGAGCCTACAGCCGAAGCATAGGGTATCCCTTGCATGTGAGCTCTCTCCAAATCAGTCTTAGGAGACATCTCTTTGGAGAGAGTGACTCCAGAGATCGTGTGTAAGTTCCCACGCTTGGATTCATCCATACTAAACCTCTTTAGTATGGTGTCAATGTACCTGGATTGGGACAATCCCAATATCCGTTTGGATCTATCTCTATAGATCCTGATTCCCAATATGCAGGAGGCATCACCAAGATCTTTTATTGAGAATCTTTGTGATAAGAAGAGCTTGACCGATTGCAGCATAGGAATGTCATTTCCTATCAAGAGTATGTCGTCCACGTACAATACGAGGAAGACAACCTTACTCTCTGCCACCTTCTTGTAGATACAAGGTTCATCTGGATTTTTGACGAAATCAAACTCTTTGATAACGACGTCAAAGCAGATGTTCCAACTCCGCGATGCTTGCTTTAATCCATAAATGGATTTAAGCAGCTTGCACACCTTTCCGCTGCTCCCACTGTCTACGAAGCCCTCTGGCTGAGTCATGTACACGCACTCTTCTAAATCACCGTTTAGAAAGGCGGTCTTAACATCCATTTGCCAGATTTCATAGTCATGATATGCAGCGATGGCAAGCATGATCCGGATGGATTTAAGCATAGACACAGGAGAAAAGGTTTCGTCATAGTCCACACCTGGTCTTTGACGAAAACCTTTTGCAAAAAGTCTAGCTTTGAAAGTCTCTACTTTCCCATCTACACCAAGTTTTTTCTTGAAGATCCACTTGCTCCCAATAGGTTTTACCCCTTCAGGAGCAACTTCCAAAGTCCATACTTTGTTGGTGTACATGGATTCCATCTCAGACCGCATTGCATCCAACCATTTCACTGAGTCCTTACTCGTGATGGCCTGCTCGAAGCTAGTTGGGTCATCATCTTCTATGATGCAATCCTCGCTTCCACCATCAATGAGAAAACCGTAGTATCTCTCAGGCGGATGAGAAACCCTGCTAGATCGGCGGAGCGGCTGGGGTTCCTTAGGTACTACCGAATCCTCTGGTTCTACCAAGACTTCTGTTATAGTTTGTGTCGCTGGAACCTCTTCCAGTTCTACCTCAATGCCACTTGTCTGTTTCATAAGAAAACCTTTTTCTAAGAAAGTGGCATGTCGAGAAACAAACACCTTTTGTTCCTCGGGGTGGTAGAAGATATACCCTTGTGAATTTTTGGGATATCCTATAAATTTACATAAGACTGATCTTGCCTTGAGTTTGTCCGCATTTTGTCTTTTGACATAGGCTGGACAACCCCATATCTTAATGTAATTAAGATGTGGTCTCTTCCCTTTCCATATCTCATATGGAGTGGTAGGCACTGATTTGGTAGGAACTCTATTCAATAGGTCCATGGCTGTCTCAAGCGCATATCCCCAGAAGGAAATAGGTAACTCAGCTGTACTCATCATTGAGCGCACCATATCTAATAGGGTGCGGTTTCTCCGTTCTGATACACCGTTGTGCTGTGGTGTATAAGGTGGAGTGAGCTGAGAGAGAATCCTATTCTCTTTTAGATAATCCAGAAAATCACTGCTCAAGTATTCTCCTCCTCGATCAGATCGAAGGATCTTAATACTTTTGCCCGTTTGGTTCTCTACTTCGTGCTTATATTCTCTGAATTTCTCAAAAGCTTCAGACTTGTGTTTTATCAGGAACACATATCCGTATCTAGAGAGATCGTCAGTGAATGTAATGAAGTAGGAAGAACCGTCCCTGGCATGTGTAGACATGGGACCGCACACATCACTATGTATCAGCCCTAAGAGTTCCGTAACTCTTTCTCCGTGTCCCGTAAACGGAGTTTTGGTCATCTTGCCTTTGAGACATGACTGGCAAGTGTCATAAGATGAAAATTCAAACGGATTTAAATATCCATCCTTATGCAACTTAGCTAGTCGTGTCGCATTGATGTGACCAAGTCTACAATGCCACAAGAAGGATTCGTTCATTTCTGAACTTTTCCTCTTGTGTGTGTTTTGTATATTGAGGACTGTATTTTGATTTAGAATGAATATGCCATTATGTAGCGAGCCTGATGCAATCAACTTTTGATCTAGGAATATGTTCATAACATTATCCTTTACTACAAAATTATATCCTTCTTTACTTAATAAAGAAACTGATATAATGTTGCACATCATGTTTGGTATATAATAGCATTTATTTAAAATCAGTGTATTACCACTTGGTAATACTAGGTGATACTCGCCAACTGCTTTGGCTGCAACATTTGCCCCATTCCCTACTTGAACGGAATGATCACCTTTTCCCAGTTCTCTACCTTTCCGTAGCCCATGTAACATTTTACATATGTGGGATCCTGATCCGGTATCTAATACCCAGGATGTAGGGTGAACAGAGAAACAGTTCTCAATAACTAACACACCTGAAGAAGATGCATCAACATGCATGTTCTTTTGGGCGGCTTGAGAATCTAGATATTCTCCTATTCCCTGTTCAGTCTTATAACTCTTATAAGAAAGAACGGGTCCAACGTTCCCCTGCACAGTATAACATGCGGGTTCGGTCAATACATCCATATTATTATCTTGATTAAGGCATGACATGGTCGCTACCTGGAGAGAGAGAGAAGAAAACACATTAGCGTATGCTCTTGCAAGATCAGATTGGTTATTATCTTATCTAATCAGGATGGCTCCCACTGGTTTTTATCAAATCTTTCTTCAAACCCTAAAAGGAAAGATTAGCCGGGATTAATTACGCCCTACAACTTCGCCGATCTTTCAGCCAGGCCAGTGTCGGTACTTTGAGGGAGGTTCCCCGTGCTTTCGCACGGACCTAATTAAAGTAAACCTCGTTTTCCCAGAGGCGTAACCCCATTGACACCTTTCGAGACACCTACTTGATCGGCTAATTGTCCTGTGTAAAACTCTCCCGGGAGTAACAATTACACGCAATGGGTATCGGGATCCAACTATCTCATAGAAGGTATGCAATCTCATTGCAAATCTCAACACTTGAAATTCCCGATAATATTTTGCCCCTAGCGTGCTATAACCTTGACGCATGCCAAACAACCCATAGTCCGCTAGTCAAGTTCAATCCCGTACAATTCGTGATTGAATTAAACCCACCCGTACGACCCTTGACGCATGCCAAACAACGCCGTACGAATACCTTAATCCAATCGCATCTCATGCTACAGATAAGTAATAATCAGCTACTGTACACTACGCCTTGACGCATGCCAAACAACCGTAGCACGAATACTAAATATTACATATCTGAATTGACGGAGGGCTACACAGGTTTTTCTGAAAACCATGAGCGTAATGAACTTGATATCGTTGTAGAATCAAGTGAAGTTTTGAAATGGAGTGATTTTGAGGCTTTTATTAGTTTTGCTAAAGTGGTCACTCCCGGTGAAGGGATCTCGGCTCTTTCCTCATCGAATAAGGTGCGGGATATATAATATATATCACTGTGCAAAGCAAAACTCCAAAAGCAGTCAAAAAGTCAAACCGAGTGTTGTAGCATCTGCCAGTTTCGCTAAAGGGGTCACTCCCGGTGAAGGGATCTCAGCCCTTTCCTCATCGAATAAGGTGCAGGACATATCATATATACCGCTATGCAAAGCAAAACTGTAGCTACCTTTTTATTTTAAAATTTTGATTCTACAACATCTATTAGGTTTCTTTTCTTTCATTAATCACATTAATGAAGTCCCATCATTTAAGTCACCTAAACATCACAGATAAATATGACGTACACTTATGCCATCCGCATTCGCCTCGATGTCCCCTCGTGCACCGTTAGGTTAGGTAACTAACGGCAGAGCAGGGCAGGGCTAGTGCGGGTGCAAAACATAAGTAACGTCTATATAATATATCAAATATACTATATACTGTATCCATCAGAACATATCAAATGATCACATCGCAGATATCGCAGCAGAAACATAGATATAATGTGGGATATACTAGGACGTCCGTATTTAGTATTTAGCTAATAATAGAAAATACGGATTCCACAGTCGCGACGAATAGCCAAGCCCACACCCTGGACCCCTACGAGAGCGGCAAGCGACCCTACCAATTCTGGAGTTTAGGAGACCCGGTCTCGACTCCTCGAGATGGCCTCCCACTGAACCCCAGAACCCGGTCATCCGTGCTCCCCTCCTTAGGTCCATCCTAATGCGGAAAAGTAAATAATATACAACACAGGTGGCATCGACCTCAACCCGGAAGTGCCCCAAATAAAAGAATATTACATTACATTTGAATTTACATGAATAAAAATATAAAACTCTCAACTCACATAAAAAAAAACCCCGGCTATTCAATCGCAACAATCCTGCACATCATATCTCAGTAACACATAATATCACATATCATCAACGTAAGTATGTATGCGTACCCTAATTGTCGTTGACGTATAGCAACAAAACCGGCGATATCGACATACAACACTTACGGTCACAGAAAAGAAAGTGTAAAAGTGCAATATCTGGAATCCACATTCTCTTTAGACATCATAAATGCGAAGTATCACATACCTCGTATTTCATGTCTTATAATATGAATACCACACATTGCATCAGATTCCAGATAATTAGACAGTATTAAAGTTTTCGAACGAACGATCAAATACCCAAGATTCACTAAAGCTCAACACTTGTGCGGAGTTCAAAAACCCGGAGTGTGACACAGTGGTAGCGGTCCAGCCGTAGAAGGGTCAAGCCAACGCTTCACATGTGGCACGCCGTACTGCCCCAAACCCTAAGGTTCAAAAGGCAGTTCAAGACGGTCACATAATCGAGTTAAGGTTTGTTGTCTTCTAGAGGGTCCACCACAAACAAACTTGCACGAACCTCCGAAGGATTTAAACCCCGTGAAAAGTGAGCAAATGATACCCGTTCATACACTTCACTACTTTCTAATTTACCCGGAAAAGTCACGAAATCAAAATTCCGATCGAATCGACGAGTCCAAAACCATCTCCAGAATTTTCAGATCTAAATTCAGATTAAAAATACCCTAAAAATTATACAAGCAGAACCCAGTATTACAGTATAAAAATGATTCATTGATTGATCTGTACGGCCGCGGAACCGCGGCCTAAGCAAGCTTAGGCCGCGTTTCCGCGGCGGAAATTACTGTTCATGGAAAACTTTTTATACCGTAATTCTTAGTTTTACCTGCTGAATTTTTTACGTATTTTTAATTCTGAAAAAAGTCAATTTTTGAAAAATGTCCAGAGAGCGTGCTAAAAGTCCGTATTTCGGTTCGATCGGAGTTTTAACTTCGTAAAAGGGTCGCCTAATGTTCTATGTTGGCTCTGATACCAATGAAAGGTTAGCCTAGCACCTCATGAAGGGTTTGGAAGCATCACATGAACCAAAGGTGGAGTCTTTAGGGTGCTAAGTTAACAAACATCGGACCGATCCTAGAAAATTAGGGTTTCTAAAATTATCACATCATCATATGAAAGAAAAGCTAGGGTTTAGAGAGTACAACCTTTGTATCTCTCTACGCTAGACTCCTCGGCTATTTGGGGTTCGAAAAGGCTCCGCTTTAACTCCTCGAGGTCACCGATGATCCACCCGGAGTCCGCTTTGTCCAAGTTAGACACTTCGCAAGATCAAGAATGAAAATCGAAACTAACACTCTAAACAAGTGGGCTAGACTTGTGTAGAATGGTGTTGTGGTTCGCTTTCTCACTTCAAAATCCTATTTTGATGAATATTTTGCTCACTTGAAAATTCAAGAAAGCATAAGCTCAAGGTTGAAGAAGATGATGGATATTATGAAGAAGAGAATAATCATTCACCAAGAGAAAAAGAAAAACATAAGTATATATATTTTTCTTTCTCATTTCAAACCATGGTTAATAGATATGGATATTTATTTCATCTTAGTTAAAAGAGAAGAGGAAGATAAATCATGGTTAAAAGGTAGGTCAAAGTGGTTAGGTCAAGAGAAGAGTGTAGAAGATAACCAATCATTCACCTTTTTCTCTTTTCTTTTGATTTTGCAAAAATAGAAATAAATATCCATAATATAAACCATGGTGTGAGTCTTATATATCCACCATTTTCTATGTATAATCAACCATGATAGTTGATGTATGTATGTATGTGTGCATGCACATCCATATGTGCATGAAACAATAAGGAATGCATACATGCATCCATACATCCAATGAAACAAGAAAGGATTTCTAGTGAGAATCTAATGGTTAAATGATAAATCAACACTTGATTTATCAATCCGGCCATATCACATGCGACCCTAACCAAAAGCAAGCCGCCCGATCAATATACGGTATCCTATATGTGTATTTTAATCGGGTCCATGCGCATATCGCATAAGCGCACCACAACGTTTTGCCTGGACTAGGAAACTCCTTTGTGGGACTCTGAGACTCGTCAATACGCCGGCAGTGGGTGATGATCATATCAAGCACCCCCAAGCCGCAAGCGGTCAGCTAAACGTAACGGCCACCCGGGTATTGAACGATCAGAAGAGAACAAGCGAATCTGCTACAACTCCCGTCGAGCCAACCGGCAACACTTCCCGTACAGTCCGGTCTCCTCGTCTGATATGTCGCATATCAAGTCTAGGGGTGGTAAACGTCAGACCCCAATAACCGATAAGTTGTGCCGATGTGAGGCTCATAACGGGTCGAGAAACTACTGGTAACACTTACCAGCAAATCTCTGAAACAGCCCTGGCCAGGGACTTCTCTGTTACGGCCAATCGAGCACAGTACAACATCAACCCTCAATACCGGGAGAGACGAAACCCCTCCTATCGCTCATTGCCTCCATGTGACTCGGGACTGTACCCAAAAACCACCGTTTTGCACGCCCTCATGGACGTGGTAAGGTGGAGATCAAAGCACAGTGGGAATCACACAAGACTCTATGACGATCTCGGGTCTACAGACGAACCTGTATAAGTGTCACCTGAGAACTGCCATCTGACGTGAGGTATAATACCATCTGGGTGTTCTCGGCGAGTCCGTCCAGTGTACCCAGTCTCCACTGAGCACCCGTATACCATCTCTGATGTCAAACACCAATGGATATGGGATCATCCATCGCCCATCTCATGGGTCGAGAAACGTATACGCTATTCTACACTGGTATATCGATGCCCCGTCTCAATATACCTACGACTAGGGCCCTTGAAGGATGTACTTATGGACTACCATGTCCCCAGTAGTATGATCTGCATCATAGTCCAGGAAGTCAAGTACACATCCTAAGGACTTTACCAACATGTAACCATAACACAGTATAAAGAGACTAGTATACATGTTAAGATAAAGAGTAACCAGATAGCATATGATCGCACGCTTTTGGCGTGTCGGATGTTCAAAGTTCTAAAGTATAACCGCGATCAGGACGGTGTCGCTATGCAGCTAGCCGGTTGAGCACAGATCGATCCACAGGGAGATGGTTGTATGTCCGTTCTTGTTTTAGACGAGTCAATAAAGAATTTGTATGTGTTTGTTCGAACTAACCTATGTGTTTTATATGCAAGTATGAAGTTGTTAAGAAAAAGATACGAAATTGTAAGCTAAAGAAATCCGTACTCAAAACCTTTGAGCCGAGTCTTGACCAATTGAAGCTAGAGCAATCGGAAACAACGTGGATTAGGGGATTTAAGCACGGTATTCGTGGAATCCGGCTTATTTACCCTTGTCCTTCCGTTCTTGTCTCTTGCTTTCGCCTCCGGCCAAACCGAACGCAACCGGTCGCGGTTAGGAATCACCGTTACCTTGGTATGGTAGGGTGCCTAACGGAGCGCTTGCGTAACGTTTGAGCGGAGTTCAATGGAAAATAACGGGAAAAGGAAATGAGCAAAGAAACATTAACTTACAATACCGTATTTGTTCTTAACAATGACAATAATTACAACCATTCACAAAAAGAACCAAAAAAGAGAGAATAAAAAGAACAAAGAAAAGGAAAGATTACAAGCAAGTAATTAAAGTGCATGGTAATAAATTGCAAGTAATTAAAGACAAGAATGAAAAATGCAAGAAAGTAATTACAAGAACCATAGAACTCAAGACAAGCATGGGATCAATAGCCAACCCTTAAACTTGCAAGCTCAATCAAGAGGTTGCAAGATCAAGAGAAGGGTAAAGAACTCATGTGAAATGAAGCACTAAAGAGAGAACAAAATAATACAGCTCCTTGAGACCAATGACCAAAGCTTAAACTTGCAAGCTCACTTAAGAGGTTGCAAGATCAAGTTAAGGTAGAGAGCTCAAGGGGGAAGCTAAGCAAAAAGAATAATACAAAAACCCTCATCTTCATTTCATCATCCACTCAAAAAGCTCTCACTACAATTTTCATGGAGGAAAGAATGAAGAAGAAGAAGAAGACTAAAACCTAACAAAAAGAGGCTAAAGGATTTAACACCAAGATGGACCCTTGGTTTTGCTCAGAACCGGGGTATTTATAGGCGGGGAAATGGAAACCTAGGGCAACAATCTGCCCCCAAATAAAATGACCAAAATGCCCCTGAAAAAGAATCAGGAGAAGAGACCGTACGGCCGCGGTTCCGCGGCCTAAGCATGCTTAGGCCGCGGTTCCGCGGCCATATTAGGGGATTAGGCTCTGGGTTTTTGTGGGGATCCCTGGTTTTATGTTGTTTGCTGTTTGGTATATGACTTTTCTCAGAATCTCTTCACATTTCTTCCAGAATTTTAGTAGAACAAAAAGGTGATGTGATGTGGATCTTTTGCCATGATTTTCTCGAGCTCCGCGTAGATTTCTTGGATCTTGTGTTGACATTGAGCTTTGTGCATGACATGACAATCGATTTGCCATCTTGTCCCTTAAACTGGTTTGTGGCAACACACGGATAGAGAGCAGAGACCCGTGTTTTATCTGTTGTTGGCAGTAATCCAGAATTTGTCATACTTTTCCATGATATTCACTGTTTAGAGCTGAGACCAGTATCCTGCAATTATGTAGCAAACACTGATAAAAAGCACCTGCCTATAAACAAACGAGCGTAAGAATGGGCGGTATAGAATGCAATATTCTGGTATGAACAAATACCCCCAAACTTAACTTTTGCTCGTCCCGAGCAAAACCAATTATTCACAAAAATAAAATCCTAACCGCACTTTCGCAGGGAACGCGATTGCACTGAGCGCGTGCAACAAGCCGTTAAACCTCTAGGTGTCCCTAGTAGGAGGAGTGTTGTCTCCTGAGGGTTTTTAGCGGATACTACCCACAAAATCCCGTCAAGCTAGTGTCATAAGTTAACATTGATTCTACTCCTACAGTTTAGTATTTACGTTAGAAACTCTATTATCCTAAGTTAGAAATATCCAACCCTAATGCTTCACACCTCCTATCTATTTAACTTTAGATCATATACGTTCCAAAAAAGTTTAGAAAGATGTTGGTATCTCCTGAGTTTTCCTTCTAAAGTGTGGTCTTAAATCCGGGATTTTTGTCAACTTTACAGAAAATACAAGTCTTATTCTTCATTTCTATCTTTTGTCCAAACATCGATTGTATATCCCTACGTGTGTGTAAATTTGCACCCCTACACTTAAGAATTCAATTCAAGCTATAATACCCTTGCCCTAATACCTAATACAACTTCTTTTCATTAAGGATGGATGAATTTGCTCACACACCTTTCATACGACTATTAATGCTTCTTGAGGCACTAACGGTCGATTACTGAATGTGTGAACATTTAAAGCGTAAATAGCAGTTTCCAGGTCTTGACTTTATTCTATTTTTTTTCTTTTTCTTTTTCTTTTTTCTTTTTTCAAGACCAGATATATTTTTCAATGTGCTCTTTTAGATGTTTAGCTTTAAATACCGTTTTTTCTTTCATACTAGGCTTTCAGGCAAGAGTATTTCTAGGTATCCTCTACTATCCCAAGTTTCAAGGTGCGTGTATGTGCAGTTTGTAGGGTATATACTTTCTAAATTTGAACTCAAGAAAAGAAACTATTTTTCAGACTTATCCTTCAGTAAAGCATCAATACTTTCCCTTCATCTTGACTTAACTAAAGAACTGAACTCAAGATTACCTATTTCTCAAAAAAACTGTAAGGACGTATACTTACCAAGTTTAAACAGAATGAGGGTTATTTTTAGGGTTTTCAATTCCTAAGCCTAGAATTTAGTTATTTCTATCATATCAACTAATCTTTCGAAATAAAGATCTAAGTTACCCTATTAGCTAACTTGACGACAAAGTTTTTATATTTTTGGAAAATTTTCGATTTTTGTGGGTTTTTAATAAGGTATGCAAATGCAAAATATACAAATGAATGCGAAGGAAGAAAGCTTACCGAGCACACCCCCAAACTTAAACTTGACAGTGCCCTTACTGTCAAGCTATACCAAGAGGGTCAAAATTGTCGGCGCTCCCCCTAAAAACAAATTTTATACAAAAAGGAAAACAAAAAATATATACAAAAAAGGTGTCCCCCCCCCAAACTTAAGTAAAACAGTGTTTCCACTGTTAAGCGTTGAAGTTCAGGATTAGGGGGGAAAGAACAGTATCAAGCTATACAAGGCCTTACATAGGCCAAAAGTGAGCACCAACCATTCAAAGATCTTATCGTGATAAAGCAGTGGCTGGTGAAAGAATGCGGAGAGGTAAGAAATGGAGACTACGCGAGACCGTATGGAGATAGAAGCGGGATACGGTCTCGGTATATCAGAAGAACAATGGCGGAAGGGAAAAAGAAGT
Organism: Agapanthus africanus; assembly: GCA_030015575.1. NCBI lineage: Eukaryota > Viridiplantae > Streptophyta > Magnoliopsida > Asparagales > Amaryllidaceae > Agapanthus > Agapanthus africanus. The sequence goes on along the minus strand of JASDDO010000029.1, from coordinate 237,324,955 downwards.
GGAGTACGAACTTGAGGGTGCAAATGGAGTGAATAGATTAGCACAATTTGTGATGAGCGATGTGTAAAAAGCGATTGTGCTAATCTATTAACCCGTCGAGAGATTGGGTCAAATCCCTCAAGATTCATAAGAAGCCATGGGTACGCCCAACTTGGTAAACCAGACATATGAAATGAGAGCGAGACGGGTTCTTGCAAGGTCGGAACGATGGAAAGGATGGAGGGAAGTGGTTGAGGAAGGTTATCGGTTAAAGGTTCAGGAGGGTGTACACAGTCAGTGGAAGGGATAGGATGAATTGGAATATCCGACTCATCAATAATAACTGGTTCATCCTCAAAACTATCCTCAGAATTCTCCTCAAAGTTAAGCTCATCCATGCCTTTATCATCAATATCAAGACGCATATGAAGTTCGGGAAAAACTTTTAATGACTCGGGATGATGATTTGAAGAGAAAAACTCAGCCAAATCTATGGGTTCATCATCCAAAATAGTCCCAGCGTCAATATCCTCAATCAAGTGGAAATCAATATTCTCAGACACCTCATCAAAAGCATGGATTTCAATCAATTCAGGTTCTAAGATGGAGGTGTAGAGGTCAAAAGGATTGGGTGTGGTTTCACTTGGCAAGGTCCCTTCACAATCTGGCAAATCAAACACTATAAAGTCGCACAACTCATTAATCATTCTATCTTCAATTGGTGAATCGTTGGGAACACTAGATAGATATTCAAAACTGGAGTTGTGGGATTCAAGTTGAAACGGGTAGGCTTGATTCGGAAAGGGGTACATCTCACTCTCTCCACTCAAATTCTCAGCCTGTCCTGCCGCCGCATCATACATTGGAAAATTAGGAGCTAGTTGGAAACTAGCTACCGAGTCAGTAGGTTGTATGAGAGCGGCCATGGACGCATTAAAATCCATCATCTGTTGGCTTGACGCTACCCTAAAGTCTTCCAATGACTGTTCCAGACTAGACATGGGTTGTGAAGGGGTTTCAGTAAAAGATTCAAAGTTGTTTGGATACTGAAAACTCCCAAAAGGCTGTTCTGAAGCAATGTCTAGGGAAGGTGCAAAAGTAGGGTAGGATTGGTAGGAATTGAATGGCTTGACAGGAGCAGGATCAACATTTGGATAAGAAGGTGAATGGAATTGTTGATCCCAAGAATTTGAAGTGGTGAAAGGAGTGAAAGATCGGCTACGGGATTGTTCAATACGTTCAGCGATGGACAAAGGACGACTTGCAAAAGGGGTATCAACATAAGCGGGTGCGGGAGGTTGAAAAGGTTGATACAAAGTGGAATGAGGAGTGCAAGTGTTTGTCCTAGACGCTGCTATGCGATCTTTCAGTGAAACTTTGGGCATGGAGGGGTCGTTCGATGTTCGGCCAAAGCAAGAACCGTAAGAAGTAATGTCTGGTTGTGGGTACCAAAGTTTGGCAAGAGTTTTTCGAGGTGGGGTACCCATGATATGAAGAGAGAGAAAGAAAGGTAGAGAAAAGGAGGGGAAAAAGAATGTTATATATATATTTTTTTTTAAGTTTATATATTAACAGAAGAATGAAATATACACACAAAAAGAATATGGACAAAAACAATCACGACACAAAAATACCACACACCTAATCGTTCTAGGGTACACCTAGGTCAACTAGACCTGCTCCAGAACATGATTGTCGAAGTAAAACTGTGTCGAGAAACGGGCTCAAGATACACTGATCACGAGGCCAGGTAAGTGCAGAGATAAGGGGAGGTTTTCCAACGCTTTCGCGAAGTTCCTTAATTAAATAACCCTTTCTCTTTTGGCGGTTTCGCCGTTAACACTTTCCTAGACACCCCGTAAACAATATACCGTTAAGCGAGATTCTAAACACAATTAACTTCTCCTAGTGAGCGCGAAGTCCTTAAGGCTTAAAGTCTAATTTCTTTTAAAAATTGTGCGGGTAAACGTTATGCTCAAGTTCGTGATTTGTGGGCCACGGAAAAGGTGATGAAATCCTTTACCGTATATTGTGGGGTTCGCTTGCCCTTAAGTCCGTATTAATGTATGCAATGCGCAATTCAATAAAAATTCTATAAAGAATCAAACAATCGTTTTTTAGTTTAAGCACGGCACTGCAACAAATACGGGTTAGTCAATTTTTAGCGTTTGCTAGCGAACTTGCAAAGAATCCTGCAAAGAATAGTATATTGGATGCGTCGGATTTGAGAAGAAGGTGTTAGTAAAGTACGTACCGTTAAGATTTTAGGTTAGGAAACCCCCGTTGAATCAAATCCGGTAAGCTTGAAAAGTTCACTTGCGCGGGTCAAACTACCCGGATCTTTGGCACTGTACTTTGCAAACACCTTAGCCTTGAACGTACACTTTGCTCCCCACAATCGCAGTTTGCAAATCCGCAAAAATCTGCACTCTTGCCCACAAAAATGATCAAAAATAACAAAAAGATTTTTTTTTTTATAAATATATACAAAAAGAATATTAACCCGAATAACAAGAAAGAAAATACGCTACCGTCTCCCCGGCAACGGCGCCATTTGATCGCACGCTTTTGGCGTGCCGGATGTTCAAAGTTCTAAAGTATAACCACGATCGGGACGGTGTCGCTATGCAGCTAGCCGGTTGAGCACGGGTCGATCCACAGGAAGATGGTTGTATGTCCGTTCTTGTTTTAGACGAGTCAATAAAGAATTTGTATGTGTTTGTTCGAACTAACCTATGTGTTTTATATGCAAGTATGAAGTTGTTAAGAAAAAGATACGAAATTGTAAGCTAAAGAAATCCGTACTCAAAACCTTTGAGCCGAGTCTTGACCAATTGAAGCTAGAGCAATCGACAACAACGTGGATTAGGGGATTTAAGCACGGTATTCGTGGAATCCGGCTTATTTACCCTTGTCCTTCCGTTCTTGTCTCTTGCTTTCGCCTCCGGCCAAACCGAACGCAACCAGTCGCGGTTAGGAATCACTGTTACCTTGGTATGGTAGGGTGCCTAACGGAGCGCTTGCATAACGTTTGGACGGAGTTCAATGGAAAATAACGGGAAAAGAAAATGAGCAAAGAAACATTAACTTACAATACCGTATTTGTTCTTAACAACGACAATAATTACAACCATTCACAAAAAGAACCAAAAAAGAGAGAATAAAAAGAACAAAGAAAAGGAAAGATTACAAGCAAGTAATTAAAGTGCATGGTAATAAATTGCAAGTAATTAAAGACAAGAATGAAAAATGCAAGAAAGTAATTACAAGAACCATAGAACTCAAGACAAACATGGGATCAATAGCCAACCCTTAAACTTGCAAGCTCAATCAAGAGGTTGCAAAATCAAGAGAAGGGTAAAGAACTCATGTGAAATGAAGCACTAAAGAGAGAACAAAATAATACAACCCCTTGAGACCAATGACCAAAGCTTAAACTTGCAAGCTCACTTAAGAGGTTGCAAGATCAAGTTAAGGTAGAGAGCTCAAGGGAGAAGCTAAGCAAAAAGAATAATACAAAAACCCTCATCTTCATTTCATCATCCACTCAAAATGCTCTCACTACAATTTTCATGGAGGAAAGAATGAAGAAGAAGAAGAAGAAGACTAAAACCTAACAAAAAGAGGCTAAAGAATTTAACACCAAGATGGACCCTTGGCTTTGCTCAGAACCGGGGTATTTATAGGCGGGGAAATGGAAACCTAGGGCAACAATCTGCCCCCAAATAAAATGACCAAAAAGCCCCTGAAAAAGAATCAGGAGAAGAGACCGTACGGCCGCGGTTCCGCGGCCTAAGCATGCCTAGGCCGCGGTTCCACCGCCATATTAGGGGATTAGGCTCTGGGTTTTTGTGGGGATCCCTGGTTTTATGTTGTTTGCTGTTTGGTATATGACTTTTCTCAGAATCTCTTCACATTTCTTCCAGAATTTTAGTAGAACAAAAAGGTGATGTGATGTAGATCTTTTGCCATGATTTTCTCGAGCTCCGCGTAGATTTCTTGGATCTTGTGTTGACATTGAGCTTTGTGCATGACATGACAATCGATTTGCCATCTTGTCCCTTAAACTGGTATGTGGCAACACACGGATAGAGAGCAGAGACCCGTGTTTTATCTGTTGTTGGCAGTAATCCAGAATTTGTCGTACTTTTCCATGATATTCACTGTTTAGAGCTGAGACCAGTATCCTGCAATTATGTAGCAAACACTGATAAAAAGCACCTGCCTATAAATAAACGAGCGTAAGAATGGGCGGTATAGAATGCAATATTCTGGTATGAACAGCATACTATCATATCGAGCAAGAAAGTCATCTCTATATATGTCCAAGCATCCAATATAATATACATCATCTGTACAATACTGGCCTCTAGGGCATACATACAACTAACAGTAAAGATGTTAACTTTCATGTTAAACCCTAATAATCTAGCAAAGATCCCGGCTTTAGGTTGTTTCGGCACGCCTAAATTTTAAATCGGGTATGGTTGATACCTTATAGACCCTTGTATGACTGCCTAGGAACCCTACAGGGAACTGGGAGAGGGTGATCATTCCGTAAGAGTAGGGAATGGTGCAAATGTTGCAGCCAAAGCAGTTGGCGAATATCACCTTGTGTTACAAAATGGTAATACATTGATTCTGAACGAATGCTATTACATTCCGACCCTGATATGCAATCTTATATCAGTTTCTTTATTGAGCAAAGAAGGATATAATTTTGTAGTACATGAAAATGTTATGAACATATTCCTGAATCAAAAGTTGATTGGATCAGGATCGTTAAATAATGGCATATACGTTCTCAACCAAACTACAGTACTTAATATAGAAAACACACACAGAGGAAGAGTTCAGAAATGAACGAATCCTTCTTGTGGCACTGTAGACTGGGTCATATCAATGCGACATGGCTAGCTAAGTTACATAAGGATGGATATTTGAATCCGTTCGAATTTTCATCTTATGACACTTGACAGTCATGTCTCAAAGGCAAGAAGACCAAAACTCCATTTAGTGGACACGGAGAAAGAGTTACAGAACTCTTAGGACTAATACATAGTGATGTATGTGGTCCAATGTCTACAAATGCCAGGGATGGTTCTTCATACTTCATTACGTTCACTGACGATCTCTCAAGATTCGGATATACGTTCCTGATGAAACACAAATCAGAAGCTTTTGAGAAATTCAGAGAATATAAGAAGGAAGTAGAGAACCAAACGGGCAAAAGTATTAAGATCCCACGATCTGATCGAGGAGGAGAATACTTGAGCACTGAGTTCCTAGACTATCTAAAAGAGAATGGGATTTTCTCTCAGCTTACTCCTCCCTATACACAACAGCATAACGGTGTATCGGAGCAGAGGAATCGCACCCTATTAGATATGGTGCGCTTTATGATGAGCAATGTTGAGTTACCTATTTCCTTCTAGGGATATGCGCTTTAGACAGTGGCATACCTACTGAATAAAGTTCCTACCAAATTTGTGCCTACCACCCCATATAAAATATGGGAAAGGAAGAAATGTTTGGTTTACCTAGCACCCTAAAAAAGGTTTGGAAGCATCACATGTCTCAAAGATTAAATTTTTAGAGTGCTAAGTGAACACACAAAGAATCAATCCTAGAAAATTAGGGTTTCATAACTTTAAACCACATCACAAGTAACAAAGGCTAGGGTTTTTGAGAGTACAACCTTTGTAGCTCCCTATGCTAGACTCCTTGGCCACTTGAGGGTTGGAAAACGGTTAGCTTGAGGTCTTCTAACGTCCACGACGATCCACCCGAAGCTCCTTTGTCCAAGCTTGCAACTTCACTTGATCAAGAGAAAAAAATGATGCTAACACTCTAAACAATTGGACAAGACTTGTGTAGAATGATGTTGTGGTGGCTTTTCTCACTTCAAAATCCTAACTTGGTGAGTAATTTGCTCACTAGAGAAATCTAGAGAGCAAAAGAAGAAGGAGGAAGAAGATGATGGCCTGTTTAGAACAAGAGAAAAGATAATGTCTTATGAAAGAAAATAGAAAATATATGTATATATATTTTCCACTTCTCATCTCAAACCATGGTTAAATGATAAAGATATTATTGAATTTGAGTTAAAACATAAAAGGAAAGTTAATCCATGGTTAAAAGTAGGTGAGCATGGTTAGGTCAAAGAAGAGTGTAGAAACAAACCATGAACTATCCTTTTCTTTTTCATTTTGTTTTAAAACAAATGCAATAATAATTCATATATATAAAACCATGGTGTGAGTCTTATATTGCCACCATTTTCTATGTATATACAACCATGAAGGATGATGTATGTATGTATGTGTGCATGCACATCCATATGTGCATGAATCAAGAAAGAATGCATACATGCATGCATATATCCAAAAATACAAGAAAGGATTTCTAGTGAGAAACTAATGGTTAAATGATAAATCAATACTTGATTTATCAATCTGGCCATATCACATACGACCCAACCAAAAGCAAGCCGCCCGATTAATATACAGTATCTTATACGCGCATTTTAACCGGGTCCATGCGCATATCGCATACGCGCACCACAACGTTTCGCCTGGACTAGGTAACTCCTTTGGGGGACTCTAAGACTCGTCAATACGCCGGCAGTAGGTGATGATCATATCAAGCACCCCCAAGACGCAAGCGGTCAGCTAAACATAACGGCCACCCGGGTATTGAGAGATCAGAAGAAAACAAGCGAACCTGCTACAACTCCCGTCGAGCCAACGGGCAACACTACCGTACAGTCCGGTCTCTTCATCAAATATGCTGCATATCGAGCCTAAGGATGGTCACGTCGACCCCAATAACTCAATAAGTCGTGCCGGTGAATGGTCTATAACAGATCAAGAAACTACTGATAACACTTATCAGTAAATCTCAGCAGCCCTGGCCAGGGACTTACTGATATAGCCAGTCGAGCACGGCAAGCATCAACTCCCAATACCGGGAGAGATGAAACCCCTCCTATCGCTCATCGCCTTCGTGTGTCTCGGGACTGTACCCAACGGCCACCTGTTTGCACGACTCAGTAGAGCCGTGGTAGGGTGGTAATCAAAGTACAGTGGGAGAACACACAAGAATCTATGACGATCTCGGGTCTACAGACTAACCTGCACCAGTGTCACCTAAGAACTGCTATCCGACGATAGATATAATTCCATATAGGAGTTCTCGGCGAGTCCGTCCAGTGTACCCAGTCACCACTGAGCACCCGTATACAATCTCGATGTCAAACATCGATGAATGTGGGAACATCCATCGCCCATCATATAGGTCCAGTATCATATACGCTAGTCTACTCTGGTATATCGATGCCCCGTCTCGATACACCTACGACTAGGAACATTCCAGGATATGCTTATAAACTACTGATGTCCCACTAGTATGATCTCTATCATAATCACAGTTGTCAAGCCTATATCCTCAGGGCTTTATCAACATGTATGAAAGAATAAAAGCATGATCAGATCAACATGTCAGATAAAGAAGAACCAGATAGCATACTATCATGTCGAGCAAGAATGTACACTGAATATATATATATATATATATATATATATATATACATGTATAAATACATGCACTATCACATAATGGCCTCTAGGGCATACATATATCCAACAATCTCCCACTTGCGCTAAGGCCAGTTATTGGCGTATCTCATACCCAACATCTCAAAAAGTCGCTCATGCTGCGGCTGAGGGAGGGCCTTGGTGAGTGGATCCGCGGCGTTATTCTTTGTGTCTACTCTCTTAATCTCGATCTCGCGGTGATATACAATCTCCCGGATCAAATGAAAGCGCCTCAGGATGTGTCTGGACCGCTGATGGGACCTGGGCTCCTTGGCTAACGCCATAGCCCCATTATTATCATAATACAATGGTATTGGATCAATAATGGTTGGAACTACTCCTAGCTCCGAGACGAACTTCCTCATCCAGACGGCTTCCTTGGCGGCATCATTTGCAGCAATGTACTCAGCCTCCATCGTAGAGTCTGCAACGGTATCCTGTTTGGAACTCTTCCAACTTACCGCCCCTCCATTGAGGGTAAATACAAACCCTGAGATAGATTTGTTGTCGTCCTTAACGCTCTGGAAGCTTGAATTGGTAAAGGCCTCCATTTGGAGATCTCCATTACCATACACCAAGAACAATTCTTTAGTCCTTCGCAAGTACTTAAGAATGTTCTTCACAGCTATCCAGTGATTCTCCCCTGGGTTGGATTGATACCTGCTTACAACACTAAGTGCATAAGCTACATCTGGGCGTGTACATAACATCTCATACATTATAGATCCTACTGCCGAATCATAGGGTATAATGCTCATGCGAGCTCTCTCTTCATCGGTCTTTGGGAAAGAGTCCTTGGAGAGAGTGACCCCATGGCAAGCGGGTAAGGCACCCCGCTTGGAGTCTTCCATACTAAACCTTTTTAGGATGGTGTTGATGTACCTGGTTTGGGACAATCCCAATAACCTCTTGGATCTATCCCTATAGATCCTAATACCCAGAATGTATGTGGCATCACCCAGGTCCTTCATGGAGAATCTTAGTGATAAGAAAGATTTGACCGACTGCAGCATAGGAATGTCATTTCCTATCAGAAGAATGTCATCCACGTACAATACGAGAAATGTGACAACTCTCCCTACAGCCTTCTTATAAACACAAGATTCATCTGGATTTTTGATGAAATCAAACTCTTTGATAACATCATCGAAACAGATGTTCCAACTCCGTGATGCCTGCTTTAACCCATATATGGATTTAAGCAATCTACATGCTTTCCCATTGCTCCCACTGTCAATGAAGCCCTCCGGCTGATCCATATAAATGCATTCTTCTAAATCTCCATTTAGAAATGCCGTTTTAACATCCATCCGCCAGATTTTATAGTCGTAGTGAGCAGTAATAGAAAGTAGGATCCGAATGGATTTAAGCATGGCTACAGGCAAAAAAGTCTCGTCATAGTCCAAACCTGGTCTTTGACGAAAACCCTTCACCACAAGTCTTGCCTTGTAGGTCTCTACCTGCCCATCCACACCAATTTTTCTTTTAAAGATCCATTTGCATCCCACAGGTTTTACCCCAGGGGGCACAACGTCCAAAGTCCAAACTTTGTTGGTGTACATAGACTCCATTTCGGATCTCATGGCATCCAGCCACTTCACATAGTCACCACTCGTGATAGCGTGCTGAAAACTGGTAGGGTCATCATCCTCCATGATGCAGTCTTCTCTGTCGCCATCAATGAGGAAACCGTAGTACCTCTCCGGTGGGCGAGAAGTCCTACCAGACCTACGGAGTAGCCGAGGTTCCTCAGTTTCTATTGCAACAGCCGGTTCAACCAAGTCGTCATTTGCAGTTTGTGTTTCTAGAACCTCTTCTAGATCCACCACCTTGCCATCATCTTTATCTGTGAAAAACTCTTTTTCTAAGAATGTGGCATACTGAGAAACAAACACCTTTTGTTCCTCCTTGTGGTAGAATAGATATCCATAAGAGTTCTTTGGATATCCTATAAAGTTACACATGACCGACCGTGTCTCGAGTTTGTCCGGATTCTGCTTTTTAACATAGGCCGGGCAACCCCAAATCTTAATTCTTTTAAGAGATGGTCTCTTCCCATGCCATATCTCATATGGCGTGGTAGACACGGTTTTGGTTGGAACCCTGTTCAAAAGAAACGCTGCAGTTTCCAGTGCATGCCCCAAAAATGAGACAGGTAACTCAGTATCACTCATCATGGACCGAACCATATCTAATAGGGTCATATTCCATCGTTCAGACACACCGTTGTGCTGTGGTGTGTAAGGAGGAGTGAGCTGAGAGAGAATCCCATTCTCTTTTAGGAAGATTGCAAATTCTGTACTGAGGTACTCCCCACCTCGATCTGATCGAAGTATCTTGATACTCAAGCCGGTTTGTTTTTCTATTTCTTGTTTATATTCAGTGAATTTCTCGAAAGCTTCGGATTTGTGCTTTAATAAAAATACATGACCGAATCTTAAGAAATCGTCAGTGAAAGTAATGAAGTAAGAAAAACCGCCTCTAGCCTGTGTAGACATTGGCCTACATACATCACTATGTATGAGTCCTAGGAGCTCGGTAGCTCTTTCTCCGTGTCCGGTAAACGGAGTTTTGGTCATTTTACCCTTGATACAAGACTGGTAAGTCGCATAAGATTTATATTCAAAAGAGTTTAAATATCCATCTTTGTGTAACTTGTTTAGTCTTGTTTCGTTAATATGACCAAGTCTACAGTGCCAAAGAAAATCTTCATTTATTTATGAAAGTTTTCTTTTATTAGTGTGTTGTATGCTGAAAACTGTGTGTTGATTTAGGACGTATATCCCGTTATTAAGTGTACCATACCCAACCAACATTTGATTCAAGTGAATGTTTATAACATTGTTCTGCAATACAAAATTATATCCTTCATTGTCTAACAAAGAAACAGATATTATATTACAAAGCATACTTGGTACAAAATAACATGGGTTCAAAACCAATATACACCCAGATGGCAACCCTAAGTGATACTCTCCCACTGCGACTGTATGTACATTGGAACCATTTCCAACGCGGAGAGTATGGTCACCTGTCTTCAAAACTTTGCTATTTCTCAGCCCCTGCATAGAATTGCAAATGTGAGAACCTATTTCTCAGCCCCTGCATAGAATTGCAAATGTGAGAACCTGAACCGGTATCTAATACCCAGGATGCAGAGTTTATTGAAAAACAATTTTCTGTCACAAACACACCTGAAGCAGAAGCATCCCCATGCTTCTTCTTGAGATTCAAGTACTCCGTACAGTTGAGGTTCCAATGTCCTGCTTTGTGGCAATGAAAACATTCACCTTTCCCCGAGTCTCCAGCTTTGAACTTTTCCTTTCCTTTCACCTTTTTAACTCCACCCTTAGGATTGGTGGGCTTCTTCTTTTTCTTTCCTTTGGCCTTAGCCTTTGGGCGAGAAGAGGAAGATTGTCCAACAGTCATAACGGGAGTTTTCACTGATTTTAGTGTGCTCTCTGCACTCCTTAACATATTAAGGAGTTCAGGTAGTTCCCTCTCCATGTTGTGCATGTTGAAGTTAACTACAAACTGAGCAAAGGTGGAGAGGAGGGACTGTAGAATAATATCCGTATATTGTTCATTGTCCATCGTCCATCCAAGGTCCTCAAGCTCTTCTATAAGAGCTATCATCTTCAGAACATGGTCTCCTACCGGTGTGCCAGGGGCCATTTGCATCTGAAACAATTTCTTTGACGCTTCATATCGTAATACGCGGGATTGCTCTCCATACAACTCCTTTGTATGGAGAAATATGGTTTGAATGTCCATATTCTTATGCTGCTTTTGATGTGTATTGTCCATCGATGCAAGCGCGAGGCGTTTGGCCGTAGCACAGTCAGCGTCCCATGTCTTGCGGACTTCAATGTCCGCAACTGAGGATTTTGGTCCTGGGACGGGCGGGGCTGAAGCCGTGAGGACATATGATACTTTATCGTAAGTCAAGGCAATTTTCAGATTCCTTAGCCAGTCTTTATAATTGGTCCCATTCAGTTTGTTTTTATCTAGTAAAAGCTTGAGTCTAGTCATTGGTATCTGCCATTAAGAGAGAGAAAAGAATACACTCAGCAAAAGCTCTTGCAAATATCAGATTGGTTATTATCTTGTCTAATCGATGTCTTCCACTGCTTTAATCAAGTTTTTCTTTCAAACCTTAAAAAGAAAACTAGCCAGGATTAATTACAGTCTACAACTTCGCTAACCGTTCAGCCAGGCCAGTGTCGGTACTTGAGGGAGGTTCCCCGTTCTTTCGCACGGACCTAATTAAAGTAAACCTCGTTTTCCCAGAGGCGTAGCCCCGTTAACACCTTTCTAGACACCTAATGAGTTAGCTAATTGTAAACTGCAAAACTCTCCTGGGAGCAACTATTGCCCACAGTGGGATCGAGACCCAACCATCATATGGAAGGTATGCAATCTCATTGCAAATCTCAACACTTGAAATTCCCGATGTGATTTTTACCCCTAGTACTTATGATCTTAACTATGGTCAACAAATCATAAGTACCAGTCAAGTTCTACCCGTCATTTCTTGATTAATTAGACCACCCATATGACCCTTAACTATGGTCAACAAAGTCGCATGAATGTCCTAATCAATCTGCATCATATGCAGTGTAGGAAGACATCACTTAGCTACCGTACACTACGCCTTAACTAAAGTCAACAAACGTTGCACGAATACTAAGTACTCTACTTCCTAAAATGACGGAGGGTTGCGGATGATTTTTAAGAAAATCTTTAACGCTTTGAACTTGATATCGTTGTAGAATCAAATAGTTTTCAAAAGGAGTGGCTTATGCTCCGCTGTTTTGAAATATAGCTTTTTCATAAATAGCCGAGTGGTTTTCAAATCCGATTCTACAACATCTTTTAGGTTTATTTGCTTTACATTAATCATATTAATGTAATCCCATCATTTAAGTCCTTAAGCCAATCACAGAAAAGAAACGAAAATAACATGTACGCTTATGCCATCCGCATTCGCCGCAATGTTCCGTTATGCACCGTTAGGTTACTTAACTAACGGCATACCGGGACGGGACTAGCGCGGGTGTAAAACATAAGCAACATCTACTATATATCTCATATATAATATATCATTCTTCTCAGATATCACAGAACACAGGCAGCAGAAACACATATATATAATGTGGGATATACTAGGACGTCCGTATTTAGTATTTAGCCAACAATAGAAAATACGGATTCCACAGTCGCGATGAATAGCCAAGCCCACACCCCTAGACCCCTACGAGATCGGTAAGCGACCCTACCAATCCTCGAGTTTAGGAGACCCGGTCTCGACTCCTCGAGATGGCCTCCCACTGAACCCCAGAACTCGGTCACTTGTGGTCCCCTCCTTAGGTCTATCCTAATGCGGAAAAGTAAATAATATACAATACTGGTGGCATCAACCTCAACCCGGAAGTGCCCCAAATAAAAGAATATTACATTACATTTGAATTTACATGAATGAAAATATAAAACTCTCATCTCACATAAAAAAAACCCGGCTATTCAATCGCGACAATCCTGCACATTATATCTCAGCAACACATAATATCATATATCATCAACGTAAGCAAGTATGCGTACCCCGATTGTCGTTGATGTATAGCAACGAAACCGGCGATATCGACATACTACACTTACGGTCATAGAAAAGAAAGTGTAAAACTATAATATTTGGAATCCACATTCTCTTTAGACATCGTAAATCTGAGATATCACATACCTCACATTTCATGCCTAACTATATGAATTCCACATATTGTATCACATTCCAGATAAATAGACAGTATTAAATTCTTCGAACGAATAATCAAATACCCAAAAATTCCCTAAAGCTCAACACTTGAGCGGAGTTCAAAAACCCGGAGTGTGACACAGTAGTAGCGGTCCAGCCGTAGAAGGGTCAAGCCAACGCCTCACATGTGGCATGCCGTACTGCCTCAAACCCTAAGGTTCAAAAGGCAGTTCAAGATGGTCACATAATCGAGTTAAGGTTTGTTGTCTTCTAGAGGGCCCACCACAAAAAAAACTTGCACATATTTCCGAAAGATTTAAACCCCGTGAAAAAGTGAGTAAATGATACTTGTTCGAACAATTCAATACTTTCTAAATTACCCGGATTAATGCACGAAATTAAAATTCCGATCGAATCATTGAATTCAAAACAATCTCCAGAACAAATAACACTTAAACCAGATTAAAAATACCCAAAAACATCTACAAGCAGACAAGAAGCTCACTGTACAAAAATGAAGCCTTAATGGCTCTGTACGGCCGCGGAGCCGCGGCCCAAGCAAGCTTAGGCCGCGGTTCCGCGGTGGGACTTGCTTTTTAGGGTTTCGTTTTTTACAGTGTGTCTTATAATTCCCTTCTTTATTTCTTACATATTTTTAATTCAGAAAAATAACAGTTTTCAAAAATTGTCCAGAGAGTGTCCCGAAAATCCGTATTTCGGTTCGATCGGAGTTTTTACTTTGCTAAAGTGTCGCCTAATGTTCTAGGTCAGCTCTGATACCAATGTTTGGTTTACCTAGTACCCTAAGAAAGGTTTGGAAGTATCACATGTCTCAAAGATTAAATTTTTAGATTGCTAAGTGAACACATAAAGAATCAATCCTAGAAAATTAGGGTTTCATAACTTTAAACCACATCACAAGTAAAAAAGGCTAGGGGTTTTGAGAGTACAACCTTTGTAGCTCCCTATGCTAGACTCCTTGGCCACTTGAGGGTTGGAAAATGGTTAGCTTGAGGTCTTCTAACATCCACGACGATCAACGAAGCTCCTTTGTCCAAGCTTGCAACTTCACTTGATCAAGAGAAAGAAATGAAGCTAACACTCTAAACAAGTGGGCAAGACTTGTGTAGAATGATGTTGTGGTGGCTTTTCTCACTTCAAAATCCTAACTTGGTGATTAATTTGCTTACTAGAGAAATCTAGAGAGCAAAAGAAGGAGGAAGAAGATGATGGCCTTTTTAGAACAAGAGAAAAGATAATGTCTTATGAAAGAAAATAGAAAATATATGTATATATATTTTCCACTTCTCATCTCAAACCATGGTTAAATGATAAAGATATTATTGAATTTGAGGTAAAACATGAAAGGAAAGTTAATCCATGGTTAAAAGTAGGTAAGCATGGTTAGGTCAAAGAAGAGTGTAGAAACAAACCATGAATTATCCTTTTCTTTTTCATTTTGTTTTAAAACAAATGCAATAATAATTCATATATATATAACCATGGTGTGAGTCTTATATTGCCACCATTTTCTATGTATATACAACCATGAAGGATGATGTATGTATGTATGTATGCATGCACATCCATATGTGCATGAATCAAGAAAGAATGCATACATCCATGCATATATCCAAAAATACAAGAAAGGATTTCTAGTGAGAAACTAATGGTTAAATGATAAATCAACACTTGATTTATCAATCCGGCCATATCACATACGACCCAACCAAAAGCAAGCCGCCCGATTAATATACAGTATCTTATACGCGCATTTTAACCGGGTCCATGCGCATATCGCATACGCGCACCACAACGTTTCGCCTAGACTAGGTAACTCCTTTGTGGGACTCTAAGCCTCGTCAATACGCCGGCAGAGGGTGATGATCATATCAAGCACCCCCAAGCCGCAAGCGGTCAGCTAAATGTAACGGCCACTCGGGTATTGAGCGATCAGAAGATAACAAGCGAACCTGCTATAACTCCCGTCGAGCCAACCGGCAACACTACCGTACAGTCCGGTCTCTTCGTCAAATATGCAGCATATTGAGCCTAAGGATGATCACGTAGACCCCAATAACTCAATAAGTCATGCCGGTGAATGGTCTATAACAGATCGAGAAACTACTGATAACACTTATCAGTAAATCTCAGCAGCCCTGGCCAGGGACTTACTGATATAGCCAGTCGAGCACAGCATAGCATCAACTCCCAATATCGGGAGAGACGAAACCCCTCCTATCGCTCATCGCCTTCGTGTGTCTTGGGACTGTACCCAACGGCCACCTGTTTGCACGACTCAGTAGAGCCGTGGTAGGGTGGTAATCAAAGTACAGTGGGAGAACACACAAGACTCTATGACGATCTCGGGTCTACAGACTAACCTGCACCAGTGTCACCTGAGAACTGCTATCCGACGATAGATATAATTCCATGTAGGAGTTCTCGGCGAGTCCGTCCAGTGTACCCAGTCACCACTGAGTACCCGTATACGATCTCGATGTCAAACATCGATGAATGTGGGAACATCCATTGCCCATCATATAGGTCCAGTATCATATACGCTAGTCTACTCTGGTATATCGATGCCCCGTCTCGATACACCTACGACTAGGGACATTCCAGGATATGCTTATAAACTACTGATGTCCCACTAGTATGATCTCTATCATAATCACAGTAGTCAAGCCTATATCCTCAGGGCTTTATCAACATGTATGAAAGAATAAAAGCATGATCAGGTCCACATGTCAGATAAAGAAGAACCACATAGCATACTATCATGTCGAGCAAGAATGTACACTGAATATATATATATATACACACACACACATGTATAAATACGTCCACTATCACATAATGGCCTCTAGGGCATACATAATTGTTAGTTATATGTATGCCCTAGAGGCCATTACTGTACATTGGATGTATATTGTAGTGGATGCTGGGACATATATAGGGAAGACTTTCTTGCTCGACATGATAGTATGCTATCTGGTTGCTCTTTCCCTTAACGTGTACACTGATTGTCTCTATGTTATATGTTGGTAAAGCCCTTAGGATGTGTACTTGACTACCTGGACTATGATGCGGATCATACTAGTGGGGACATGGTAGTCCATAAGTACATCCTTCAAAGTCCCTAGTCGTGGGTGTATCGAGACGGGGCATCGATATACCAGAGTAGACTAGCGTGTACCTTCTCGACCCATACATATGGGCGATGGATGATCCCATATCCATTGGTGTTTGACATCAGAGATGATATACCGGTGCTCAGTAGAGATTGGGTACACTGGACGGACTCGTCGAGAACTCCCAGATGGTATTATACCTTTCGTCTGATGGCAGTTCTCTGGTGACACTGGTACAGAGTAGTCTGTTGACCCGAGATCGTCATAGAGTCTTGTGTGGTTCCCACTGTGCTTTGATTTCCATATTACCACGTCCAAGAGGGCATGCAAAACGGTGGTTTTTGGGTACAGTCCCGAGTCACATGGAGGCAATGAGCGATAGGAGGGGATTCGTCTCTCCCGGTATAGGGGGTTGATGTTGCGCTATGTTCGATTGGCTATAACAGGAAATCCCTGGCCAGGGTTGCTGAGATTTACTGGTAAGTGTTACCAGTAGTTTCTCGAATTGTTATAGACCTCATATCGACACGACTTATTGTTCAGACTATAATATTGCATTTATCATTCCCCTATTCTTATCCTTTTTATAAATAAACAGGTACTCTTGACGCACGTTTGTTGCATATTACAGGATACAGGTTTCTGGAGCAAATACAGTGAAAAAGACACAAAACAACAGAAAAAGGACTTTTGACCAACAAGTAAACGGATCCTAGTCAAGCCTAATCGAAGAACAGTGCAAGGTCCAAAAAGTCAAGTGAAACGGTTAAAAAGCCCAATACAAGTCTTCACTGAAATATCTGGAGAAGAACCAGAAGCCCAAAAAAGAAAACAAGTGAAGAAACAGAAGCCCAAAGGTGCAGTGAACCAAGCCCAGAAAGCTCAGAGCCCAATTCCCTTAATTGGCCGCGGAACCGCGGCCAAACCCTACCTGGCGCCGCGGATCCGCGGCCATACAGAGCCCGTGTCGGTGCAATTTTAGTGCGTCGGTGCGTCGGTGTTTATGTTAGGATTTTCAGGGGTCAAATCTGTAAATTCACGTGCGCGAGAGTCTGTAACCCTAGATTTCCTATTTTCTTATAAATTGTTGTTTTAGATCCGAAAATTGTATGCCTCTTTTCAATCAATAAAATTCAGAAATTCTGGGAATAAATTTCAGATCTGTTCTTCTTGTTTGGAGGGAGCCGTCAACCTAGTAAGTCTTTTATTTCTTTTAATTATAATGTCTTCTCATCCCCTAATGAGCGAGTAGTCTCCTCGCTTGTTAGGGTTAGCCTTAGGGAAAGGGTTGAGAGATGAAATCTCTCGCCCCTTTCAATGCCACCCTCACCTAATTAATTAGAACTTCACGCATACGAGCACAACCGCTCCCTGCGGCATCCTACCCTTCGAGGTAACGATGAACCGTAGTATAAAGGGGCGGTTCCGCGCGTTTTCCGTGAGGGTTATGATAATTATCAACAAAGGTAAGGTACAAATCTAGAGGAAGAAACATCTTCCCAAAAGATTTATATCCACTTTATTGATAATTAACTTAACACCTAATAGATCTAAAAAAGGAAGGTATTGAAAGCGGTGAGGAAAAACATTAATTTCCAAAACTTCCCCTAATCCTAACCCTAGCAAGATTCTTAATTAGATTAATTAGATCCAGTCTTTAGATTTTTATAAGCCAACCAAAACTACAAATAGAATCAACTCGTTAAAATACATAAAAGGAATTTACCCGTCTCTGTGGATCGACCCGCACTCACCGGCTAGCTGTGAAGCGACGCCGTTTCTTGATTGCGGTAATTATATTTTTGATCGTGAAATCTCTACCAATCACTTATCGAGCTATTGGGGTCTGACGTTTACCACCCCTAGGCAAGATATGCGACATATCAGACGATCAGACCGGACTGTACGGTAGTGTTACTGGTTGGATTCACTGGAGTGTGAGCGGGCTTGCTCGTCGATCTTCTGATCGCTCAATACCCGGGTGGCCGTTACGTTTAGCAGACCGCTTGCGGCTTGTGGGTGTTTGATATGATCATCATCTGCTGCCGGCGTATTGACGAGTCTTTAGAGTCCTACACAGAGGTTTCCTGGCTCAAGCGAAACGAAATAGGAGCGCATATGAGATATGTGCGGGACCGAGAATAATGCGTGTATGTGATACCGTATTCCATTCTCGCGATGAATGTATCGAATGGTTATATGCGATATAACCTAGTTATCGAATCGAGGGTTGATTCGATAAGCCGATACATTGTTTACTAGTCGGTTGTGTGCGACATGACCGGATCATTGAATCAAGTGTTGATTTAATGATTTAATGCATAATTATATATTTGATATATTACTTTGCATTAACTAGTATTGGTTCACTTTAAATGGATTTTCTCACTCGGATGTACACATTGTATATGTGATATACTTTTGTGCACTCGATTGTATCATGTTTGATGATACATGTTTGCTAGGGTTTTTGTGTAAAGATCAAACCATGGTTACATGATAATGGTTAGGGTTTTGTTTTATTCACTCATTTATTTATTTATTTATTAGTTTTGGAAAATAATAGCAAAAGAGAAAAATGGTGGCTTTCTTTGTTCTTTCTTGAAGCTTCATGAAGACTTTGACCAAGTGACCATTTTGTCTCATACTTAACCCTAACCATCCCACTAACCATGATTTATTCTCTACACTTGACCATGGTTTGGTTATGATAAGTATTCTTTTAATTTTCTTTTTGGAATTAACTTATCATAACATTATCATGTTCTTCTTCTTCATCTTCAAAGAAGAAAAGCTTGCCTCATCAATGGCAAGTGATGAAATCATGTGAGAAATCCAATTCTAAAGTGAACCCACTTCCTATTTCTTCATCCTCTAACTCTTGCCAAGTAGTATAGGGTGTTTCGTTCACAAGTTTTCAAGGCTTGGTGAAGGTGGAGCTTGATCTAGTGATGCCTCGACGTAGATCATCTTCGGCATCGTCGTCGATGACCTAGCCCGCTTTTTCTCCGATGAAGCCGATGCAAGAGTCATGGTTCGATTTGGACAGCGGAGAGGACTTCATTGCGAAGCCGTGGAGGTGGAGCACCGGATCTACAAAGGTTGTATTTCCGTATTCTTGTAGTAAAGTGTTAACTAGTTTAACGTTTCGCCTAGAAATCTAGCCGACGATCTGTTCTAGGGTTTCTTGGCACCGTTAAAGTTTGATATTGGCATGGTTGATGCCTTGTGTGACCTCATTAAGGTGCCTAGGAACCTTTCACTAGTATCAGAGCCTAGCTAGAGCCTTAGGCGATGCGTAGACGGAGTTTGAAGTCCGATTAAACCGAAACCCTAACACAAATTTGCTCTCTGGACTTTTTCCAAAAATTGGGTTTTTTCCAGATTAAAAATATGCAGAAAATTCAGCAGGAAATTCTAAGAATTACGGTGCAAAAATTACCTAATGATCTTTCTAAAGTGCGGCAGAACCGCGGCATTAGCGTGCTAATGCGGCTGTTCCGCGGCCATTTTGTCTCTTTTCCCATTGAATTTTGCACAGTAATTCCTATTTTGCAGTGCTGGTTTTCCTGGGATATTTTTTTCTGAACTCAAGAGTTGAGTTTTTTGGGTTGTATTGGGGACTCGGTGTTTCGATCGGATTGTCTAATTTTGTCTATGTGGCTTTCCGGATAATTTTTGAATATGTTAAAAAGTTCGACCGGATATAAATACCCAACTTTTCCCCTGCCGGAAAATTTCCAAGTGTTGGATTTTTCCGAGATTTAAAGACGTTCTAAGTAGTGCAAGTAACGCAATGGACCCTCTAGAAGACAACAAACCTTAACTCGATTATGTGACCGTCTTGAACTGCTCTTTGAACCTTCGGATTTGGGGCAGTACGGCGTGCCACATGTGAGGCGTTGGCTTGACCCTTCTACGGCTGGACCGTTGGTACTGAGGCATGAACTGAATGTTTTTAAAACTTATTTCATGTGTTGATCTGTATCGGGAAAACTTGGGTGTTCGATTGTTCGATCGGAAAGTTTAACATTTTCTATTTATCTGGAATGGGATACAATAATTGGAATTCACAAGAAGTTATGAGATAACTGAATGAATGTTATAAATCTAGCGGTTTAGTCTCACTTGATCGGTTGCCACGGAATTTTGATGTGATCAAAAGTCCGTCGTAATCACGTAGCGTACGCGGATACTCGCCGGGTAAACTTAATAGACAGCTACACCCCATAGCCCCGACCAAGTGACAGTAGGAGAACCCCGTCGCCGAAAGCATCCGTTCGGGTGCTCCCGGTAGTGGTGTTCCTCCTTGGTGCACTTCGTCGACGGCGTCGGGGGTGCGGCCGTCTACTAAAGTTTGCGACGAGCATTCGATCAGGATATCGGGAATCTTGTTGAATTGCCCGACTTGATATTGAAAAGAGTTTTCGATTTTGAGACTAAAATGCGGGGTTTATAATTGTTAGGCATGCGATGTCTAAGTAATTCATTTGGTCAGGCATGCGATGTCTGAGGTGGTTGCGGATTCCAACTGTTGTAGTTTTATACTTTCTTTTTTGTGACCGTAAGTGTAATATGTGATATCGCCGGTTTCGTTGCTATATGTCAACGACAATTAGGATACGCATGTTTACTTACGTTGATGACCTGTGATGTTATGTGTTACTGGATATGTTATATTGGATCGTCGTCTTTGAATAGCCGGGGGTTTTTATGTGAGATGAGTGTTTTTCATTTTCATTCATGTAAAATCTTGTATGTAATATTCTTTTATTGGGGCGCTTCCAGGTTGCGGAAGTTGTCACCGTTGTTGTATATTATTTACTTTTCCGCACTAGGATAGACCCAAGGAGGAGGGCATAAGTAACAGGGTTCTGGAGTCCAGTGGGTGACCAACTCGAGGAGTCGAGTCCAGGTCTCCTAACTCTAGAATTGGCAGGGTTGCTTGCCGCTCTCGTAGGGGTCTAGGGGTGTGGGTTTGGCTATTCATCACGACCGTGGAATCCGTGTTTTATACTGGCTCGTATTGAAAACACGGACGTCCTAGTATATCCAATATTTCATATGATTCTTCTGCTGCGATATATGTGATGTGATCATGTGATATGTTCTGTGATAGATACTGTATATAGTATATATGATATATTATATAGGCGTTACTTATGTTTTACACTCGAGCTAGCCCTGCCCCGCTCTGCCGTTAGTTACCTAACCTAACGGTGCACGAGGGGACATCGAGGCGAATGCGAATGGAATAAGTGTACGTCGTATTTATCTGTGATGTTTAGGTATTTAAATGATGGGACTTCATTAATGTGATTAATGAAATAAAAGAAACCTAAGATGTTGTAGAATCGAATTTGAAAATAAAACAGGTAGCTACAGTTCTTGCTTTGCACAGCGGTATATATGATATATCCTGCACCTTATTCGATAAGGAAAGGACCGAGATCCCTTCACCGGGAGTGACTCCTTTAGCAATAATTGGCAGATGCTACACACTCGGTTTGTCTTTTGATTGCTTTTAAGTGTTTTTGCTTTGCACAGTGATATATATGATATATCCCGCACCTCATTCGACGAGGAAAGGACCGACGATCCCTTCACCGGGAGTGACTCCTTTAGCAAAACTAGAAAAGCCTCAAAAGCACTCCATTTCAAAATTCATTCGATCCTACAACGATATCAAGTTCATTACGCAATAGGTTTTCATAAAAACCTGTCGTAGCCCTCCGTCATTTCAGATAAGTAGTAGTTAGTATTCGTGCTGCGTTTGTTGGCCTTTGTCAAGGCGCAGTGTGCGATAGCTAACTGGTGCTTATCTGCTTATGCATATGATGCAGATTGAGTTAGGGTAGTCGTGCGACCTTGTTGGCCTTTGTCAAGGGCCGTGCGGGTGGGTTTAATTCAATCAGGAAATGACGGGTTGAACTTGACTAGCATCCTATGGTTTGTTGGCCTTTGTCAAGGTCATAGGAGGTTAGGGGCAAAATATTATCGGGAATTTCAAGTGTTGAAATTTGCAATGAGATTGCATACCTCCTATGAGATAGTTGGATCCCGATACCCGCTGCGAGTAAGAGTTACTCCTGGAAGAGTTTTATACATTACAATTAGCCGATCTAGTAGGTGTCTAGAACGGTGTTAACGAGGTTACGCCTCTGGGAAAACGAGGTTTACATTAATTGGGTTCGTGCAAAAGCACGGGGGACCTCCCTCAAAGTACCGACACTGGCCTGGCTGAAAGATTGGCGAACTTGTAGTGTGTAATTAATCCCGGCTAGTCTTTCCTTTTAGGGTTTGAAGGAAGATTTGATAAAAAGCAGTGGGAGCCATCCTGATTAGATAAAATAATAACCAATCTATTCTTGCAAGAGCGCACGCTGAGTGTTTTCTTCTCTCTCTCTCCTGGTAGCGACCATATCACGCCTTAATCAAGATAATAATACGGATATTTGACCGAACCCGCTTGTTATACTGAGCAGGGGAACGTTGGTCCCGCTCCAACTTATAATTGCTATAAGACCGAGCAGGAAATTGGGGATTACCAGAATTCCCGTGCCGCCCAAACGAAGAGAGTGCATGCTGATGCATCATCTTCGGGTATGTTCATTACAAAGAACTGTTTCTCTGTATCCTCTACGTTCTGGGTATGTGATACCAGATCAGGATCCCAGATATGTAATCTGTTACATAGGGCTACAGATAGGTAGAGAACTGAGAACGGGTGATAAGTTTCATGAGGCAGAAAACGGGGCAAGTGTTGCAGCCAAGTCTGTTGGTCACTGTCATCCTGTATTACCAATACATTGATTCTGAACGAATGTTATTAGATACCGAACCTGATATACAAAATCATATCACTCTCTTTATTAGTAAAGAAATGATAAAATTTTGTATTGTTGGATAATGTTTTGGACATTTCCTATATCAAAAGTTGATCGGTTCAGGCACGTTATCTAAAAGCATTTATGTTCTAAATCAAACTACAGTTCTTAGTATACAGAACACACACAAGAGGAAGAGTTCAGAAATGAACGAATCTTTCTTGAGGTATTGTAGACTAGGTCATATCAATGCGACCCGACTGGCTGAGTTACATTTAGATGCATATTTAAATCAGTTTGAATTTACATCTTGTGAAACTCGCCAGTCATGTCACAAAGATAAGATGACCATAGCTCTGTTTATTGGAAACAGAGAAAGAGTTAGTGAACTCTTGGGATTGATACATGTTGATGTATGTAAGGTCCCCTGTCTACACATGCCAGGACTGGTTCTTTATACTTCATTACGTTCTCTGATGATCTCTTTAGATTCAGACATATGTTCTTGTTGAAACACAAGTCCGAACCTTTTGAGATATTCACAGAATATAAGTTAGAAGTAGAGAACCAAAATACGGGTATAAGTATTATGTCCTATGATGAGATCAAGGAGGAGAATACTTGAGAACGGAATTCCTGGACTATTCTAAAGGAGAATGAGATTCTCTCTCGGCATTACTCCTCCGAATACACCATAGCACGATGGTGTATCGGGGCGGAGCAATCACACCCTATATAATATGGTGTGCTCTATGATGAGTACTACTGAGTTACCTATTTCCTTTTGAGAGTTATGCACTTGAGAAGCTGCATACCTATTGAATAGGGTTCCAATCAAATCAGTTGCCTACCATCTCATATGTGATATGGAAAGGGAAGAGCCCATGTCTTAAGCTAGTTAAAGATTTGGGGTTGACCGGCCTATGTCTGAAAGCAAAATCCGGACAAGCTCGAGGCAAGGTCTGTAATGTAGAACTGGAAAGGTTCCAGCTATACAAACTACAGCTGATGATTTGATAGAACCAAAGGATTCAGTAGATTCCAACGAACCTCAGCCTCTCCGCCGATCTAGTAGGGTTCCTCACCCACCTGAGAGATACTTCTGTTTCTCTATGACAGTGGGAGCGAGGATTGCATCATGAGATGATGACCCAACTAGTTTCGAGCTGGCCATCAGGAGTGTGACTCTGTAAGAATGGCTGGATGCTTAGCGATCTGAGATGGAATCCTTATACACCAACAAAGTATGGACTTTGGTTGCTATATCTGAAGGGTTAAATCCCCATCAGGAGCAAGTATATCTTGAGAAGATTACTTGGTGTAGATGGAAAAGTTGAGACTTTCAAAGCTAGACTTGTTAAAGGTTTTCGTCATCAACCAGGCGTGGATAATGATGAAACCTTTTCCTAGGAGCTATGCTTAAGTCCATCCAGATCCTACTTGTCACGGCTACATACCATGACTACGATATCTGGTGGTTGGGTGTCATGACTGCTTTTCTAAATGATGTTTTAGAAGAGTGCGTCTATAAGTACACAGCCAGAGGGCTTCGTAGACAGTGGGAGCAGCGGAAACGTGTGCAAGATGCTTTATAGGATTAAAGCAGGCATCGCGGAGTTGGAACATCTGTTTTGATGGATTAGTCAAAGAGTTTGACATCATCAAAATGGTAGATGAACCTTGTATAAACAAAAAGGTAGTAGGGAGTATGGTGGTGATCCTCGTAGAGTACGTGGATGACATACTCTTGATAAGAAAGGAGTTTCTTATGCTACGCTCGATCAATCTCCGTTTATCACAAAGATTCTCTGTGTAGGATCAAAATGATACCTCCTAAATCCTGAGTTTTAGATCTATGAGATAGATTTAATTGGATGTTAGGATTCTTACTAGTTGTAGTGAGATGATATCAAACGATTCTGGGGAGAATCACTGGAAGGGTTCCAGGGTGATAAAGACGACTGAATGTCAGTCGCAGGCATTGTCTTTACCCTCAGTGGATGGACGGTATGTTGGAAGAGTTCCAAGCTAGATACCGTGGCATACTAGACGATAAAGGCAGGATACATCGCTACTTAAGATGCTACCAAAGAGGCTGTTTGGGTGTATATTGGTTCATGAGATGAACTACGTTCCTACTATTGTGAGACAATGGAGTTGTGGCTTATGCTAAGGAACGCAGGTCCCATCAGTGATCCAGACATATTCTAAGGCAGTATCACCTGATCATGGAGATGGTTGATCTCTAAGGGATCGAGGTCAGGAGAGTAGACTCAGAGGACAACACGGCGGATCCACTCACGAAGGCCTATTCCCAGAGAGAGACTTTTATGGGATGGTTGAGTATGAGATACTACAACCACTGCTACAGATGGCCCTAGTGCAAGTGGGAGATTGTTAGTTATATGTATGCCCTAGAGGCCATTACTGTACATTGGATGTATATTGTAGTGGATGCTGGGACATATATAGGGAGGACTTTCTTGCTCGACATGATAGTATGCTATCTGGTTGCTCTTTACCTTAACGTGTACACTGATTGTCTCTCTGTTACATGTTGGTAAAGCCCTTAGGATGTGTACTTGACTACCTGGACTATGATGCGGATCATACTAGTGGGGACATGGTAGTCCATAAGTACATCCTTCAAAGTCCCTAGTCGTGGGTGTATCGAGACGGGGCATCGATATACCAGAGTAGACTAGCGTGTACCTTCTCGACCCATACAGATGGGCGATGGATGATCCCATATCCATTGGTGTTTGACATCAGAGATGATATACGGGTGCTCAGTAGAGACTGGGTACACTGGACGGACTCGCCGAGAACTCCCAGATGGTATTATACCTTTCGTCAGATGGCTGTTCTCTGGTGACACTGGTACAGAGTAGTCTGTTGACCCGAGATCGTCATAGAGTCTTGTGTGGTTCCCAATGTGCTTTGATTTCCATCTTACCACGTCCAAGAGGGCGTGCAAAACGGTGGTTTTTGGGTACAGTCCCGAGTCACATGGAGGCAATGAGCGATAGGAGGGGATTCGTCTCTCCCGGTATAGGGGGTTGATGTTGCGCTGTGTTCGATTGGCTATAACAGGAAATCCCTGGCCAGGGTTGCTGAGATTTACTGGTAAGTGTTATCAGTAGTTTCTCGAATTGTTATAGACCTCATATCGACACGACTTATCGAGCTATTGGGGTCTGACGTTTACCACCCCTAGGCAAGATATGCGACATATCAGAAGATCAGACCGGACTGTACGGTAGTGTTACTGGTTGGATTCACTGGAGTGTGAGCGGGCTTGCTCGTCGATCTTCTGATCGCTCAATACCCGGGTGGCCGTTACGTATAGCAGACCGCTTGCGGCTTGTGGGTGTTTGATATGATCATCATCTGCTGTCGGCGTATTGACGAGTCTTTAGAGTCCTACATAGAGGTTTCCTGGCTCAAGCGAAACGAAATAGGAGCGCATATGAGATATGTGCGGGACCGAGAATAATGCGTGTATGTGATACCGTATTCCATTCTCGCGATGAATGTATCGAATGGTTATATGCGATATAACCTAGTTATCGAATCGAGGGTTGATTCGATAAGCCGATACATTGTATACTAGTCGGTTGTGTGCGACATGACCGGATCATTGAATCAAGTGTTGATTTAATGATTTAATGCATAATTATATATTTGATATATTACTTTGCATTAACTAGTATTGGTTCACTTTAAATGGATTTTCTCACTCGGATGTACACATTGTATATGTGATATACTTTTGTGCACTCGATTGTATCATGTTTGATGATACATGTTTGCTAGGGTTTTTGTGTAAAGATCAAACCATGGTTACATGATAATGGTTAGGGTTTTGTTTTATTCACTCATTTATTTATTTATTTATTAGTTTTGGAAAATAATAGCAAAAGAGAAAAATGGTGGCTTTCTTTGTTCTTTCTTGAAGCTTCATGAAGATTTTGACCAAGTAACCATTTTGTCTCATGCTTAACCCTAACCATCCCACTAACCATGATTTATTCTCTACACTTGACCATGGTTTGGTTATGATAAGTATTCTTTTAATTTTCTTTTTGGAATTAACTTATCATAACATTATCATGTTCTTCTTCTTCATCTTCAAAGAAGAAAAGCTTGCCTCATCAATGGCAAGTGATGAAATCATGTGAGAAATCCAATTCTAAAGTGAACCCACATCCTATTTCTTCATCCTCTACTTCTTGCCAAGTAGTATAGGGTGTTTCCTTCACAAGTTTTCAAGGCTTGGTGAAGGTGGAGCTTGATCTAGTGATGCCTCGACGTAGATCATCTTCGGCATCGTCGTCGATGACCTAGCCCGCTTTTTCTCCGATGAAGCCGATGCAAGAGTCATGGTTCGATTTGGACAGCGGAGAGGACTTCATTGCGGAGCCATGGAGGTGGAGCACCGAATCTACAAAGGTTGTATTTCTGTATTCTTGTAGTTAAGTGTTAACTAGTTTAACGTTTCGCCTAGAAATCTAGCCGACGATCCGTTCTAGGGTTTCTCGGCACCGTTAAAGTTTGATATTGGCATGGTTGATGCCTTGTGTGACCTCATTAGGGTGCCTAGGAACCTTTCAATATATCCAACAAGAAACCATATCTTAATTTTGTTAAGATATGGGGTTGCCCGGCCTATGTCAAAATACAAAATCCGGACAAGCTCGGGGCAAGGACTTTTCTGTATAAGTTTATTGGATATCCTAAACATTCACGAGGGTATATTTTCTACCACACCGAGGAACAAAAGGTGTTTGTATCTCGGCATGCCACCTTTTTAGAAAAGGAATTTCTTGAAAAAGAAATTAGTGGCAATGAGGTAGGACTGGAAGAAGTTCCAGCTACACAAACTGCAACAGAAGATTTGGTAGAACCAGAGGATTCAGTAGTTCCCGACGAACCCCAGCCTCTCCACCGATCTAGTAGGGTTCCTCATCCACCTGAGAGATACTACGGTTTTCTCATAGAAGGTGGGAGAGAGGATTGCATCATGGAAGATGATGACCAGACTAGCTTCGAGAAGGCCATCACGAGTGGAGACTCGGTGAAATGGCTGGATGAAATGCGATCTGAGATGGAATCCATGTACACCAACAAAGTATGGAATTTGGAAGTTGCTCCTGAAGGGGTAAAACCCATTGGGAGCAAATGGATCTTTAAAAAGAAACTTGGTGTAGATGGAAAAGTGGAGACTTTCAAAGCTAGACTTGTTGCAAAGGGTTTTCGTCAATGACCAGATGTTGATTATGATGAAACCTTTTCTCCAGTGGCTATGCTTAAGTCCATCCAGATCTTACTTGCCATTGCTGCATACCATGACTACGAAATCTGGCAAATGGATGTTATGACCGCCTTTCTAAATGGTGATTTAGAGGAGTGCGTGTACATGACTCAGCCAGAGGGCTTCGTAGATAGTGGGAGTAGCGGAAAGGTGTGCAAGCTGCTTAAATCCATCTACGGGTTAAAGCAGGCATCGCGGAGTTGGAACATCTGTTTTGATGTTGTAATCAAAGAGTTTGACTTCATTAAGAACATAGATGAACCTTGTATATACAAGAAGGTTGCAGAGAGTAAGGTTGTCTTCCTCGTATTATACGTGGATGATATACTCCTGATAGGAAATTATGTTCCTATGCTGCATTCGGTCAAACTCTTCTTATCACATAGATTCTCAATTAAAGATCTAAGTGATGCCTCCTGCATTTTAGGGATTAGGATCTATAGAGATAGATCAAAGAGGATATTGGGATTGTCCCAATCCAGATATATTGACACCATACTAAAGAGGTTTAGTATGGAAGAATCCAAGCGTGGGAACCAACCCACGATCTCTGGACTCACTCTCTCCAAAGAGATGTCTCCCAAGACTGATTTGGAGAGAGCTCGCATGCAAGAGATACCCTATGCTTCGGCAGTAGGCTCTGTCATGTACGCGATGCTATGTACCAGACCCGATGTAGCATACTCACTAAGTGTTGTGAGTAGGTATCAAGCAGATCCAGGAAAGAATCACTGGACAGCTGTAATGAACATTCTCAAGTACTTGAAAAGAACTAAGGAGATGTTCTTGGTGTATGGTAACGGAGAATTCCAAGTGGAGTCCTTTACCGATTCAAGCTTCCAAAGTGATAAGGACGACTCTAAGTCGCAATCGGGATTTGTCTTTACCCTAAATAGAGGGGTGGTTTCTTAGAAGAGTTCCAAATAGGAAACCGTTGCAGACTCGACGATGGAGGCTGAATACATCGCTGCCAATGATGCTACCAAAGAGGTTGTCTGGATGAAGAAGTTCATCACTGAACTTGGTGTGGTTCTTTCCATTGAGCATCCAATACCTTTGTATTGTGATAATAATGGAGCTGTGGCTTTGGCCAAGGAACCCAGGTCCCATCAGAAGTCCAGACATATTCTGAGGCGGTATCACCTGATCCGGGAGATAGTTGATCGCCGCGAGATCGAGGTCAGGAGAGTTGACATGAAAGACAATACTGCAGATCCACTCATGAAGGCCATACCCCAGATAGAATTTGAGAAACACTTCGGGATGTTGGGTATGAGATACTACAACACCTGGCCTTAGTGCAAGTAGGAAATTGTTAGTTATATATATGCCCTAGAGGCCATTGATGTACATATGATGTATATTATAGTGGATGCTTGGATATATATTGAGAGGACTTTCTTGCTCAACATGATAGTATGCTATTTGGTTTCACTTTGTCTTAACATGTTGACTTGTATTAGTTTACTGTCTTACTCTCACATGTTGATATAGCCCTTAGGATATGTACTCGACTACCAGGACTATGATGCAGATCATACTAGTGGGGCCAAGGTAGTCCAAGAGTACATCCTATAACTGTTCCTAGTCGAGGGAGTATCGAGACAGGGCATCGATACTCCATAGTAGACTAGCGTATACGCATCTTGACCCATATGATGGGCGATGGATGATCCCAAATCCATTGGTGTTTGACATCAAAGATGGTGTACGGGTGCTCAGTAGAGACTGGGTATACTGAACGGACTCGCCGAGAACTCCTAGATGGTATTATACCTATCGTCAGATAGCAGTTCTCCGGTGACACTGGTACAGGTTAGTCTATAGACCCGAGATCGTCATAGAGTCTTGTGTGATTCCCACTGTGCCTTGATTTCCATCATACCACGTCCAAGAGGGATTGCAAAACGGTGGCTTTTGGGTACAGTCCCGAATCACATGGAGGCAATGAGCGATAAGAGGGGTTTCGTCTCTCCTGGTATAGGGAGTTGATGTTGTGCTGTGTTCGATTGGCCATAACTGGAAGTCCCTGGCCAGGGCTGATATGGAGTGCTGCTGGTAAGAGTTATCAGCAGTTTCTCGACCCGTTATAAGCCTCATATCGATACGACTTATCGGTTACTGGGGTCTGACGTTTACCACCCCTAGACTGGATATGCGACATATTAGACGAAGAGACCGGACTATACAGTAGTGTTACCGATTGGATTCACAGGAGAATGTACAGGCATGCTTGTTAATCTTCTGATCGCTCAATACCTGGGTGGCTGTTACATTTAGCTGACCGCTTGCAACTTGTGGGTGTTTGATATGATCATCACCTACTGCCGGCGTATTGACGATTCTTTAAAGTCCTACACAGAGGTTTCCTGGCTCAGGCAAAACGGAGTAGGAGCACATATGTGATGTGTGCAGGACCGAGAATAATACGATATGAGATACCGTATTCTATTCTCGCGATATGAGATATCGGCCGGGTATATGTGATATAGCTGGGTCATCGGATCAAGTGTTGATTCGATGATTTAATGTATAATTATATATGTGATATATTACGTTACGTTAACTAATATAACCTCGCTTTATTGATTCATTTTCTCACTGGATAATACATTGATATATATGCGATATATGTTACCTGTATTATTTTCTTTTGTTACAAAATATATTGTATATGTGATATATAATATTGTAACAAGTTAGGGTTACAAATTTAACAAAGGTTTAGGGTTTAAACTTGGTTAGGGTTTGGATTAGGGTTAGCTTTTGCATGAAGCTTCATGAAGCTTTGACTTTGTCTTTAGCTTGATATTTTGTGAAGATATTATTTAACCTAATCCAAACCATTAACTCTAGTTAATTCTCTACATGGGTTAAGTCCTTCATGCTTAACTCATGGTTAGAATTGTAACCACAACAATAATTCATTATTCATTACAAAAGGATTAGCTCTTCTTCTTGCTTCTTCTTCCTAGTTGAAAAGCTTCACTAGCTTTTTCTTTTGTGGTGATTATTAGTGAGAAATAGAAAATAAAGTAGAGAAAAATTCCTACTTCATCATCCTCGTCTATTCTAGCCACTTAGATTAGGGTGTTCACTTCTCTAATAAGTTGTTTAGTGAAGTGTAAGTTTGGGTTAGAGATTCTTCAAGGTAGATCATCTTAGATCAAGAAGACTTTAAGCAAGATGCATCATTCACCTCTTGGAGCCTCACGAGAGTCGGAGTTCTTGATGATCGCAGCGAAGGGTCCTCAACACGGAGCTTATGAAGCGAAAGAACGGACTACAAAAGTTGTAATCCCTATCTCTTAGAAGTAAAGATGTTTACTTGTTCAATTTTTACCCTAATTCTCTAGCAAAGATCCTTGCTTTGGGTTGTTCGGCACTTGAAAATTTTGATTTTGGTATGGTTGATGCCTTGTAGAACCTTGTTCTAGTGCCTAGTAACCGTACAGTGCTTACCTGGCCACAAATGGCTGTGAAGAGGCGATTTGAGGGTTATCTCACAATTTGTCGCTTTGGAACAGTTAGGAGCAGGTCTAGTAGACATAGAGGACCCTAGTCTAGGTATTGATTGTGCATTTGTGACTGTGCATTTGTAATTGTGTTTGTTGAACTATCGTTTCACTTTCCCATTCTTTTGAAACAAACACAAATTCACCATTTTTACCACCATCACCCAATTTTTCTCCACTTTCGTTTTCATACCCTCACATTCTATGCTTTAACTACACTAAACTCGTTTAGTGTATGTCCGCTTAGACTAGGGACCCTAGTGCCCGTTTAGTCGGCGTTCCGTTAGTCCCTACGGACTACGCGATCGACACCGTAGTCGAAACTCCTTCCACATCTCTTTCACCCTTACCTTTGCCGGCCAACTCCGACGTTGACCGAGATTCTATTCATACATCTTCTCCATCACCAAATTCTTCTTCTGAGATTTTAGGATTTCCTCCACCTCATCTGGGTGCAAATAACCCGCAACCACCTCATGTTGAAGCGCCACAGCGAATCGCGCTCTAGGATCGTTTCTATCCTACCCGCTCTGCACTACCAACCTGTCTTTCAGTTCCGCTGGCCAATGGGGATAAATTCGAAATTAAGTCCCACTTCATCAACATGTTGCCCAAATTTCACGAGCTGGAATCCGAAGATGCCTACATCTTCATCAACAAATTCCAGAACGTCTGTGCAATGATGAAGACGACCCAGCTGTCAGACGATGCTATACGACTACGAGTTATTCCGTTCACTTTGTGTGATCTTGCTGAAAAGTTGCTATATAGCACTGCATCGCACTCCATAACCAGTTGGGACGAGTTTGTGAAGCCGTTTCTTAAGAAATTCTACCCAAATCACAAAACTGCGAGGATCCGAAATGAAATCAACCAATTTTCCCAGCTTCCTACCGAACCTTTTTGAAAGTGCTTTGACCGATACAAAGACCTTCTTGTTCAGTGCCCTCATCACGGTATTGAGAGATGGTAACTTTGCCAAACTTTACATGAGGGCCTAAATCCAGCAACCAAGCAGTTGCTGGAAACCATTTGTCAAGGCCACTTCCTATCCAAATCTGGCGAGAAAGCATGGAAATTCTTCGACGATCTTGCAGAACAAACGCTTCAATGGGAGAGCACCAGACCAAGCAATTCTTCTTCTTCTACTTCTACTGGTCAGTCTAGGGCAGGCATTCACCAACTTGATATCTCTATTGCGATGAAAGCTGAAATGGCTGCAATAACGAAAAAACTTGAAGCGATAGAGAGCAAATTTTCATCTCCCGCTCCTGCCCCTGTTCTTCCCCTTCATACCATTTACGCTTGTTGTTCTGATCCATCTCACCTAACCGAAGAGTGTCCTTACAATCCACCATCTCAAGGACAGGATCAGGTTAATGCTGCATTTCAGCAGAGAACAAGAAATGATCCGTACTCTTCCACTTACAATCCCGGTTGGAGGAATCACCCCAATTTCGCTTGGAACTAGAATAAAAATCAGTTCCAAGGGCAGAACAACTTTCAAAGGGGGCCTCCTCAACAACAAGCTCAGCAATAAACTCAACAACAATATCAGCAGCCCTTCCAACCCCAACCTTTTCAAAATCCAACAAACAATTTTGCACACAATAATTCATTTCCTCAAAACAACGGTGTTCCGTGAAACAACGATAAGGTTTCCTCGCTAGAACAGAGTCTGGAAGCGTTTATAAAACAATCAACTCAATCCACCACCAACATCCAGTCTTCCATTCAGTCTTTGGTGCAACGCATCGCTGCTCATGGGAAAAGCATCAAAACCATCGAAGCCCAGATTGCACAGCTGAATGTGGCTCTAAGCGAGCGAGAGAAAGGGAAGCTTCCATCTCAACCACTCCCAAATCCTGGTCACCCATATAATGTACATGTTGCTCTAGAACAACAAAACCATAATGTGAGTGACGTGACTGGGTTGAGAACTGGAAGGATGCTGCATAACAACACTGGAACGCGGATAACTGATGACACCCCGGCTTCTTCTTCTTCTTCTTCTTCTTCTTTGTCTTCTGAGCCTATTCTCCATTCTTCAAAAAGCTCTTCTTCTTCTGCTACTCCGAACGGACCCACATCTCACTCCACGAAAACACTAGCTCTGAGATCTGTTCTAACTCCACAATCTCCTCCACAAGTATTGGACTCAACTAATTTCAAAAATGTTCCATTTCAAAATCGGTTGAGGTCCAATAAACAAAATCCACAAATGGAGAAAATTCTGGATTTGTTTAAGCAAGTTAACATCAACATTCCCCTTTTAGATGCAATCCAACAAGTCCCTTCCTACGCAAAAATCTTGAAGGACTTGTGCACTAAAAAGAGGAAATCTCAGGTACCCAAGAAAGTTTTCTTAGCTAGTGTTGTGAGTGATGCTCTTACCCAATCTTTACCTCAAAAACGAAAGGACCCTGGCTGTCCTACGATTTCAATAACCATTGGGGATAAAAACATCAACCGCGCACTTTTGGATCTTGGTGCCAGTGTTAACCTGCTTCCGTATTCTGTATATGAGAAACTAGGAGTAGGAGAGCTGAAACCCACACACTGTACTCTCTAAATGGCCGACCGATCTATCACCCATCCTAGGGGTGAGCTAGAGAATGTGTTAATCAAGGTTGGGGACTTCATATTCCCCGTTGACTTCATTATATTAGACACACAACCTGTAGCTAATCCCCGGAATCAAATTCCGGTGATACTCGGTCGTCCATTCCTTACAACCTCAAATGCTGTGATCAATTGTCGAAATGGTTCGATGAACCTATCTTTTGGAAATATGACAATTGAACTCAACGTTTTTAGGTTGGGGAATCAGCCTTCTGAACCTAATGCTCATATACTAGACATTTGTTCGATCCAGGAGATCACCCCGGAGGACTGTGAATTCGAGGAGTTTTTGTTCGATCAGAGCAATCTTGACGCCACTAGTGCGTTCCTCTTCGAACCTGCTGCTGCTTCTGCGCCCAACAATGACTACGAGTGTTTCACTTTCTCGAACGATCTTGGCCAGTCACCACCCGAGTTTGAATCCTTTGAATTTCCGGATGAGTTAGATGAACCATCCAACTCGGTCGCTTACACTCGTTTTGAACCTCTGCTGGAATCCTTTGAGTTCAAGACCTTTTCACCAATCTTGCCTTCAATCGTTTCACCTCCAACGCTTGAACTCAAGCCATTGCCGTTTCACCTTATGTACGCTTTGTTCAAACCATAATATTGCATTATTATATTTCCCATTCTTATTCTTTTTATAAATAAACAGGTACTTTTGATGCATGTCTGCTACATGTTACAGGTTACAGGTTCTTGGACAGGAAACAGTGAAAACGATGTAAATACGATGAAAATATGGACTTTTGACCAACAAATGGGAGGATCTTAGTCAAGCCTACATCGAAAGACAGTTCACAATTAACAAGGCAACTCAAGGTCCAAAAATACAAAGCGGACGGTTAAAAATCCATTGCAAATGGTTCACTGAAGATCTGGAGCTAATGTAGAAGTCCAATTGATAAAAGAACCAAAGAACCAGAAGCCCAAAAAGACCCAAAACAAAACCATGAATTTTCAGCATCCAAGCCTGCCAAAGGGCCGCGGAACCGCGGCCCAAGCCGACCATTACCGCGGTTCCGTGGCCATAAGAAGACAAAAGAGAAATTGCTTTTTAAAATAATTCTTGTGCGATGCTGAAAAGATTTTCTAGGGCTATTTTTGTAATTGTAGACATGCGGTTCAAGATGTAACTTAGGGTTTCTATTTCCTATAAATAGAACTCTAATCATTGTAATTCTTTATGCCTCCTTTTAATAAAAATTCAAAAATCCTTTTTGGAGAGCATCGGTGTTTCTTCTCCATTCTGAAATTCAGATCTGACAACCCTGCATGGACGATTGGAGGGATGCATCTGTAAGTAAATTTAATTTCTTGCCCTAGTGTAGATTTCAATTCCTTGCCCTAGGTAGATTTAATTTCATGCCCTAGGAACTTGTTTAGGGTTTAGCTTTGAGGAAGGATTTTGAGAGATGAGATCTCTCATCCCTTTCCTACCCACCAAATATTTACAATAGGACTCCATGCATACATGCACATACCGCTCCCTACGGCACTTTATCCCTCGAGGTAGCGGTGATACCGTAGTATAAAGGTCCGGGTGTGATGTTTTCCATGGAGGTTAGGGTAAGGATCTCTAAAGGAAGGACAAGAACCTAGAGGAAGGAACACCTTCCCGAACGGATCTAATCCACTTTATTGATAATTACTATAACTCCTTATAGATCTTCATTCGGGTATTAAAAGCGGTGAGATTTAATTACATTTCCAAACCATCCCTAAACCTAGCCCTAGCAAGAGTAGATCTAGATAATTGCCCTAGGTTAATTAGGTTTTTAGATTTAATAATTAATCTGAACACCCTTCGGAATTAACTCGTAAGAACGAATCGGAGATTCACAACATCCCTGTGGACCGACCCGTACTCACCGGCTAGCTGCAAAGCGACGCCGTTCTTGATTGCGGTTATAAATATTTTTGATCTATCTTTTAGAAAGCGCAAGCACGTTAAATCATTCAATCAAATGGCGCCGTTGCCGGGGATGGCGTAGAACTTTCCTTTTCGCAATTTCGGGTTAATCATAAAATTTAAAAAATCATAAAAATCTGAAAAAATCAAAAAAATATAAAAAATATATATTTTGTTATTTTTGGAAGGGATACTTTGTGTGAATTTTGCAGGATCTACGCACAAATTCGGATCTGGAAATCTACAGAAAGCGAAACAGCAAATAGACGATCCTATCAACAGAAGATTGCAACAACAGAGGAACAGAAAAAAAATTTAGAGGATCGAGTCTACAAGTCAACCGCGGTGATCTGTTGCAAAAAAAAAAAAATTCTGAACCGCCTGAACCGCCGCGGAACCGCCGCCGGAACCGCCTTTTGGCCGCGGAACCGCCGCGGCCTGGTCGATTCAGGGCTTGAAAAAAAAGGCAGAAGCGCGATTATCAAGAAAAAAAAGGCAGAAGCGCGATTATCAAAAAAAAAAAAACAGTTCCGCCACTGCAAATTTCTGTGAGTTTTCTCTCTCCTCCTCTGCAAATCTTGATATATCTTCTGTAAATTTGCCTACAGGATTTCTTTGCGCTCAAAAATCTTATTCCTCTCCAAAATAAACAATCTTGTGCAGGATTTTTGGGCCCCGCTTGAACTAAATTGATTGCAAGTAATATTTTGCTGTTGCATATCTTTTCTCTAAAATCTTTTTGCAACAAAATTTTTCCAAATAAAGAAAATCAATGAACAATGAAAATAAAAAGGGCAAATATTTTATAGAGCTTGCAAAATTTTTTAGCCCCAAATAAATCCTTGCACCACCCAACCTTCCTTCTTGTCACCTTTCTTCTTCTAACATGGGTACCCTCCTTTGTTCGGAAAATTTAATGACGATCCCTCCTTACCAAAAATATCTTTGAAAGATCAAATAGAGGCGTCTAGGAGAAATAGTTTGACTTTTCAACCCACTTTGTGTTAACCGAGTCAACCTTTACCACCTACATATGTTGATACCACTTCTTTAAGTCCTTCTGTCACTCCTAAGCAGATGTCCATTGCTGAGCATATTGCTCAATCTCGCAGTCGATCTTTCACCCCTCTCCACTCATCTAGTTCTAGGGATCCACACGACTATTCACCTTTTTATCCATATGTTGACCCTACCCCTGTCCAATCACCCACTTCCTACCAGTCCTACCCGACCTTCCCACCTTCACTAGACACAGTTTCTACACAGCCTATTGGGAGTTTTGCATATCCACACCATTTTGAATCATTTACCGAAACCCCCTCACCACCTAAGTCTAGTTTGGAAGAGTCGTTGGAAGCGTACATTGCTGCAACAAATAAAATGATGAGGAATGTGGAAGCGTCCATGGCCGCCCTTATGCAACCTAGTGAACCGGTAGCTAGTGTCCCGCTAGCTCCAAATTTTTCAATGTATGAGGCGGCTGTTAGACAGAATGAGAATGAGAGAGGATTTACAAATCAAACCTACCCTTACCCAATTGAAGCCCACAACTCCTGTTTGCCATCGATTACCCTAAATAGTTCACCTGATGAAAATAAAAATGAGTTGTGTGATTTTGTAGTGTTTGATTTGCCAGATTGTGAGGAACCCCTTTCGAGTGAAACCGCACCTAATCCTTTCGATCTTTACACCTCCACTCTAGAACCTAAATCGATAGATATCCATGCTTTTGAGGAGGTGTCTAAAGAAATTGATTTTCACTTGATTGAGGATATACGCCGGGAATATTTCGGATGATGAACCTGTCGATTTAATTGAAATTTTATGTTCAAATCATCATCCTGGGTTATTAAATGTTTCTCCCGAATCTCATATGCGTCTAGATTTTGATGATAATGGCATGGATGAGTTAAATATTGAGGATAGTATTGAGGAGAGTATTGAGGAGAGTATTGAGTTTGAATCATTTTTGTTTGATGTGTCTGATTTTCCAATTCATCCTCCTGAACCTTTGACTGTTATATCACCCTCCCTCCTTCCCATCGTTCCGACCCCGCTTGAAGACTGTGAGCTTGAAAGATTTTCCTTTGAATCAGATACTGTTCTCACAGATAATAACACTTACGAGTGTTTCACTTTTTCGGACGATGTTGATGACTCACCGCCTGAGTTTGAGTCCTTTACATTTTCAGATGAGCCATCATACTCGATTGATTATAGTAGTTTCGAACAATTAATAGAATCTTTCAAGTTCGAAACAGTTTACTACGGTGAGAAAGATACTATCCCTAATTCACTCTCTTTCGTCTCTTCCCTTGTTCCGACCGAACAAATGACCGTTACGCTTTCATCTCCTATACCAAGTTCAGCGTACCCATGTTTTCTTGCGAATCATGAGGGATTTGACCCCATTTCCCGACGGGTTGATAGGTTAGCGCAATCGCTTATAACATATCGGTCATCACATATTGCGCTAATTTATTCACTCAATTTACACCCTCAAGATCGTACTCCACTTCCTTCTTCTTTTCGCCATTCTTCTCCCCCACCGAGACCATATTCTACCATTCTTCTTTCCACACGGTCTCGCGTGCTTCTCATTTTCTTGCACCAACTATACCATTTCCACGATAAGATTTTTGAATGGTTGGTGCTAACTTTTAGCTTGTGCAAGGCCAAGCTTAAGTTTGGGGGAATCTTTGTATATATGTATATATTTTTTGTTTTCTTTTCTATAAAAAAAAAAATAAAAAAAAATTTCAAAACATTAAAAATAAAAAAATTATAAATAAATAAATAGGGGAGTGCCGATATTTTGACCCTCTTGGTTCAGCATGACAGTGAGGACACTGTCAAGTTCAAGTTTGGGGGTATGCTCGGTACGTCTTCTTCCTTCGCATTCATGTGTACATATTTTTGCATTTGCATACTTATTTGAAAACCCATAAAAATTTGAAAAATTTCAAAAATTATAAAAATAAATGTATTCAATTTTGGCTAATTGACTTGAATTTGACAAATAGGTCAACTAGCTAGGAACAACTAGATCTTCGACTTAGTAAGTTAAAAACCCTAAAGATAACCTTCCTTAAAGTTTAACGGTAGAAAGTATATGCCTTGTAGTTTATTTAGAAATAGGCAAATTTTGGGTTCACTTTTTGGGCTAAGTCGAAACAAGGGAAGAGTATTGATGTTCTTATTAGAGTATAAGTTTGAAAAATAGTTCCTAGCTTAAGTCTAGATTCTGAAAATGTATACCCTACAACTTGCACAATCACGCATCTTGAAACTTGGAATAGTAGAAGAGACCTTGAAATGCTCTTGTCTAAAGTCCTTAGTATGATGAAAATAAAAGAAAAAAATGTGAATGAAGAAAAAAAAAATGGACACTGGTTTTTGTGATTACTTAAGGCTGCAAAAATAGAAAAATATTTAGCGAGGGTGCTTCATCACCTAGTGCCTTAGACCAGCTGGTTTGGGAGTCACTGCTAAAGCCTTGGGTGTTGCAAAACTAGGAAGTACGCCTTAAAGTGCTAACGCATCTTGTAATCGGTTGTTGGTACCTCAAGAAGTATTAACGATCGCATGAAGGATGTGTAAGCAAATTTCATTTAAAAATTCACTAATTAATAAGTGCTTTGGACAATGGACGAGAGTACGATTGCTTGATTTGAATTTCCAAGTGAAGGGGTGATATTTACACACACGTGGGGATATGTGATTAGAGTTTAGATGAAAGAAAGGGATGAAGAATAGAACTTGTATCTTTAGTAGAGTTGATAGAAAAATTCCTAAGTGGAGATGGAACCCTAAGAGGAAAACCTAAGAGATGCCGAAAGCTAAGTAGGTCTACATAACATATATAATCTTAAGTTAAATAATGGGGAAGTGTGAAGAATATG
Organism: Agapanthus africanus; assembly: GCA_030015575.1. Taxonomy (NCBI): domain Eukaryota; kingdom Viridiplantae; phylum Streptophyta; class Magnoliopsida; order Asparagales; family Amaryllidaceae; genus Agapanthus; species Agapanthus africanus. The sequence goes on along the minus strand of JASDDO010000029.1, from coordinate 237,284,403 downwards.
GGTGGATAATTTGCAAGTCAAAAGATAATAGAATTCCTTGTTAGAAAACCTAATTGGAGAATTAAAGTCAATAAGCCAAAATGATAGGATTTTGTGGGTGTAATCCGCTGAAAACCCTCTGGAGACAACACTCCTCCTACTAAGGACACCTAGAGGTTTAACGGCTTGTTGCACGAGCTCGGTGCAATCGCGTTTCCCTGCGAAAGTGCGGCTAGGTTAGATTTTATCAAGAATAAAAAAATAAGTTTGCTCGAGAACGAGCAAAAGATAAGTTTGGGGGTATTTGTTCACACCATAATATTGCATTATTATATTCCCCATTCTTATTCTTTTTATAAATAAACAGGTACTTTTGACGCATGTCTGCTACATGTTACAGGTTACAGGTTCTTGGACAGGAAACAGTGAAAACGATGTAAAGACGATGAAAATATGGACTTTTGACCAACAAATGGGAGGATCTTAGTCAAGCCTACCTCGAAAGACAGTTCACAATTAACAAGGCAACTCAAGGTCCAAAAATACAAAGCGGAGGGTTAAAAATCCATTGCAATTGGTTCACTGAAGATCTAGAGCTAATGTAGAAGTCCAATTGATAAAAGAACCAAAGAACCAGAAGCCCCAAAAGAACCAAAACAAAACCATGAATTTTCAGCATCCAAGCCTGCCAAAGGGCCGCGGAACCGCGGCCCAAGCCCACCATTGCCGCGATTCCGTGGCCATAAGAAGACAAAAGAGAAATTGCTTTTTACCATAATTCTTGTGCGATGCTGAAAAGATTTTCTAGGGCTATTTTTGTAATTGTAGACATGCAGTTCAAGATGTAACCTAGGGTTTCTATTTCCTATAAATAGAACTCTAATCATTGTAATTCTTTATGTCTCCTTTTAATAAAAATTCAGAAATCCTTTTTGGAGAGCATCGGTGTTTCTTCTCCATTCTGAAATTCAGATCTGACAACCCTGCATGGACGATTGGAGGGATGCATCTGTAAGTAAATTTAATTTCTTGCCCTAGTGTAGATTTCAATTCCTTGCCCTAGGTAGATTTAATTTCATGCCCTAGGAACTTGTTTAGGGTTTAGCTTTGAGAAAGGATTTTGAGAGATGAGATCTCTCATCCCTTTCCTACCCACCAAATATTTACAATAGGACTCCATGCATATATGCACATACCGCTCCCTACGGCACTCTATCCCTCGAGGTAGCGGTGAAACCGTAGTATAAAGGCCCGGGTGTGATGTTTTCCATGGAGGTTAGGGTAAGGATCTCTAAAGGAAGGACAAGAACCTAGAGAAAGGAACACCTTCCCGAACGGATCTAATCCACTTTATTGATAATTACCATAACTCCTTATAGATCTTCATTCGGGTATTGAAAGCGGTGAGATTTAATTACATTTCCAAACCATCCCTAAACCTAGCCCTAGCAAGAGTAGATCTAGATAATTGCCCTAGGTTAATTTGGTTTTTAGATTTAATAATTAATCCGAACACCCTTCGGAATTAACTCGTAAGAACGAATCGGAGATTCACAACATCCCTGTGGACCGACCCGTACTCACCGGCTAGCTGCAAAGCGACGCCGTTCTTGATTGCGGTTACAAATATTTTTGATCTATCTTTTAGAAAGAGCAAGCACGTTAAATCATTCAAATCAAATGGCTTACTTGGGTGAGAATGAGACCCTCCCTGTTATTATCTCGGCTTCTCTTGCTCCAGAGCAAGAGAAAGCCCTTCTTACGGTCTTGCACAGCAATAGGCAAGCTTTTGGCTGGACAATGGCGGACCTCAAGGGGATTAGTCGCCTGATCGTTGAACATCACATTCATCTGATGGATGATGCCAAACCAGCCAGGGATCCACAAAGGCGACTCAACCCAGTCATGAAGGAGGCTATAAAAAAGGAGATCGTAAAGTGTCTGGATAGTGGTATCATTTACCCTATCTCTGATAACCAGTGGGTTAGCCCCATTCACGTTGTTTCGAACAAGTCGGGCATAGCGGTCATAACCAATGAGGCGAACGAGTTAATCCCTACTCGCACCTAGACTGGGTGGCGAGTATGCATCGGTTATAAAAAACTCAACGCCGCAACACGGAAAGACCAAATGCTTGAACGATTAGCTGGACACGAGTACTACTGCTTTCTGGATGGCTACTCCGGCTATAATCAGATTCCCATCGCCGAAAAAGACCAAGACAAGACCACATTCACCCGTCCTTTCGGCACGTTTGCATATGTCGCATGCCCTTTGGGTTATGCAATGCGCCCGCTACCTTCTAGCAGTATATGATGGAAATCTTCTCAGACATGGTGGAGAAATTCTTGGAGATCTTCATGGACGATTTCTCCATTTTCGGCGATTCCTTTGACGAGTGTTTGCTACATCTCGATGCTGTCCTTACCCGGTGTAAGGATAAGAACCTTACTTTGAACTGGGAGAAGTGCCACTTCATGGTACGCGAAGGTATTATCCTAGGACATATTATTTCGAAAAGTGTAATTGAGGTAGATAAAGTGAAGATTGAAGTCATTTCCAATCTCCCTCCTCCCAAATGCGTCAGAGACATCCGAGCCTTCCTTGGCCATGTCGGTTTCTATAGACGGTTCATCAAGGACTTTAGCAAGATTGCTAGGCCCTTGACTCTTTTGTTGGCCAAGGACACGACATTCGACTTTAACTCGAGCTGTGTGACTACGTTCGGGTCATTAAAAAGCTCACTCACTTCTTCTCCCGTTCTTTCTTCTCCAAACTGGACGTATCCATTTGAGATTATGTGCGATGCATCCGACTTTGTCATCGGTGCTGTCCTTGGACAGCACATCGATAAGATGCCACACGTAATCTATTATGCTAGCCGAACCCTGAACGATGCCCAACTGAACTACACAACAACCGAGAAGGAATTCTTGGCTGTTGTGTTTGCTTTAGAAAAGTTCAGGCCTTACTTGATCGGCTCTCCAGTCATCGTCTACACGGACCATTCAGCTCTTTGGCATCTTTTTGCAAAGAAGGATGCAAAATCTCGGCTGATACGTTGGATCCTCTTGCTTAAAGAGTTTCACCTTGTCATCAAGTACAAAAGAGGATGTGAAAACGTGGTCGCCGACCATCTCTCGCGACTTCCTTCTTCGTTGTCGCTTCAAATTCCGATTAACGACGTTTTTCCTGATGAACAGCTCTTGACAGTATCATGCAAACCCTGGTTCACAGATATTATGAACTATTTGGCCACAGGACTACTACCGAATGAATGGTCAAGTCAGGACAGACTTCGATTCTTATCCCAAGTAAAACACTTTTACTGGGACGAACCTTATCTGTTGTCACGACCCGAAATAGCACATGACTGACCCTTGAATCATACGAAGTCTATAGGACCCTATCTAATTCAAGTAAGCCAAAAGCCCAGAATCTAAAACCATTTTAAATAATAAATGAAGAAAAACTGGTTTTAAAGAAGTGGTTTTAATAGCATAAGCCGAATTATGCGTTTTATAAACCCAAGTCTTTTCTAAAAATTTCGGCAGAGTTTCCTTTGTAAATACTGGCCCCAAAAGGGGTACAACATACATAATATGTATAAAGGCATCCCCAAGCGGGAGCTAGCTCTTCATCAAACGACGGTCATAACCATGCAAGCAATATAATATACAACGCCGAAGGGCGAGGATCAAAACTCAAATGGAAACTCAAAATCATCAAGAAAACCATACTAATAATACAAGCGCGACTCTACGGTCGAAAGAATATGCAACTTGTTTTCTATGTCTGAAATAAATACTAGTCTGGTTGATGGAATTTTACTAGATACAACTGAAATAAATAAGTACAATGGTGGTCACGATGCGAGTGAACCCACCTACCAAAGCAATCACCCAGAAATAAAGCAGTGCGCCAGAAAGCCGCAATGAAACCTGTACAGCAAAAACCTGTAAGAACTGTGGCACAACGGGGGTGAGTTGCCAACTCGTGAGTAGAAAACATCACAGAGCTGAAATCATATATATGAATCAACCTAGGTCAATACGATCAGTAGTATACATCCTCAATATGATAAAGTCTGAAGCATGATAAGGTGGAAAGGGTAAACATCTATACCAAGTGTAATACCAAGTGCTCGTGTCAGTGCCCCAGGTAGCAACATATCATAAACATGAGGTGTGATCAATGTAATCATCATGAAATCAGTGTCAACTATATCATGAAGTCTATAAGTATGTGGATATCATCCAACTATGTAATCAATGCCTGTATGCATATGGATCTCATCCACGTGTCAACCAATGACACAAAAAATCATGCACATAAATATCATAAAGCATATGCATGAAAGTATGAGGATATAAATCAACGTGTGTTCCTCGAGAAACATCAAAATCATGGAACCTGAGTGTCTAGCATCGACACTCGAAAACATCATGAAACCCGTGCCCGGCATCGGCACGTAAATCCTCATATATCGAGCTCCGTCAGTCCGGATCGGCCCGTAAATCCTCATATATATCGGGCTCCATCAGTCCGGATCAGCCCATATCATCTTTCGACTCTGGTCGGTATCCTCCATATATCCACCGAGCCCAAATACAATCACCGGTAGGTAGTAGTCCCTCTGCCAGGCTCACCGTCCGTATACACAGCATCCCTTTCTTGCCCCGGGGTACCATATCAGGCCCCACCATATACCCGCACACGGCCCACGGCTCCTCCTCGCATGGGGTATATATATATATATATATATATATATATATATATATATCAGAACCGATAAAACTCATGGTGGCTGCTGAAATATCATATCAAGAGAAACCGGGTTTTTAAAACAGTACATACTTTCTTTTGAAATACCCACGGTTCTCAATCCAGAAATATCATGGAAACAACATACTCAATGCGTATAATCATAAAGCATGATGTATGCGATATATAACAGAATGTAAGCATATCCGTATATCATGCAACCTGAAACAATAATATGCACATATCGAGTGAATACCGCTCTTATAAAATGAATCCAGTCTTTTAAAATAAATCTTGCGGTTCCCAAATCTCCAAAATCAAGCCAGAATCATCTATGTACGTGCAAATAAGTATGTATGCAAGTATGTCATGAAAGGAGTCATATCTTGATGCAACAATCCTACTGTGTAGTGACATGGAAATTATCGATGATGAAGTGTGTGAGCCGGCAAGCAGGTGTACGTGGAACATACGCATCATCAATAATGGTGCTGGTGTCCTGACAGCATGGGTTTAATATAACAATAAACACATTTAAACATGCAACGCGATGCGAATAGCAAGAATATGCGGAAAATGAATACTAAATACAACAGTGAAGAATCTACATCAATATATATATGTCATACAGTTTTGCCATTTGAAATAAGACGAATCGTGGTGTTTGGAAAAAAAGGGCAACGGTGTTTTTTAAGAAAAGGTGTGTCTTTTGAAAATGTCCGTAGAATCCCTTGGCCTGTCTTTAAAATACTCACGATTTGTTAGTTTTAAAATAGGTATGACTCGAGTCTATTCTAACATCTATAAGTACTACAGGACTAAACGAACAGTCTAACCGAAAGGGTAAGGGAAACCACCTAAATCTAAGTCGATATATATATATAAATATAATAGTCGGTGATCCCGCCTCAATAGTATCACATACGATACAATATACAATATGACATCCTCGAGTCAAGAGTGCGGATCTATCATCAATATATAGCCCGTACGTATATCCGTCATACAGCATCCCAAATCTGGGTACGGGTCAATTATCACATTAATCTCATCATTTATCTGGTATCCTTATCATCACATCTCATGAACTGGGGTACTGATCTAAGTTTAGTACAAACAGATACCATCTATATATGTATATATGCGTGTATGAAACACACGTCTAAAGGCCCGCTAAAATCTCATATCGTATCTCATAATATGAACCACATCATATCACCGATCTCATGGCACCATGCTCAATCTCATCAACTCATCCCCAAATACCATGTACAATCCTCATCATTCATGTGTAGGTATATGTATCTATACACACACACACACACACACACAGTCCCATACCTATGTGTGTGTGTATATATACACATATCCCCATATACGCATAAGTATAACAAGTAAGCATGTGTGTGCGCGTAGGTGTAAACCTTATTCTAGGGCTCGCGACTAAACTAACTAGTGACACCATCATCCAATTACACTAAAGTTATCCATGACTCCCAAAGTCTATCTAGATGATCATAACCTCGCAATACCATATAAATATATCCATATAATATATATATACCATACACTATGCTACGAACTGTGGGGGTGCTATACGCCATCCACCCGACTTCCCCCATAGATATAGTCTACTCACCTTGACCTTCGCTTGCTGTTGCCAACGTCGCCACGTGCTTGCTAGTTGTCTCGAAGTCCTTATGGGGGTACCTACACATCATAAGGTATCGTGCCGCATTAAAACCCAATTCAAAACCAAAACGACACGCTAAAAGCCTATAGGTTAGAACCTATGGACTATGCCTTTCAAACCACCAAACAACCCTCGATATCGTCGTACAAACGTCAAGTGATCGAGGTAAAACATAGATACTAAAATCTAGAATCCAAAATACGAAAAAAATAACCCCGAATCAAAACAGCAACTCATGAATTTAGTCCCAGATTTTACCCTAGGTCAAATCAGCCAATTTTGCACATATGGAGGGTCTAATTTACAGATACTGGAGCCATGAAACAAACACGAAACAAAATGCAACAGGTCTGCCCACAAATTGTGGCTAGAGGGAATATTTCTGCGGCCATGGTGTTAGGGTAGGGGCTCGGGTCTTTAGGGTATGCTCTAAATCACCTGCACATCTCACTGTGTTCGCTAAAAAAATTTTAGAGCCCTCGGGTGTTAGCAGATAACCAAAAACCATCACAATTCCCATAATTTCCAATATCTGCAGATTTTCAAAGTTCGCAATTGGGGTTTAAGTCTCTTTTTTAGGTCCAAAATACAATCATTACAGGGGTTTAAGGTCACTATAAGCCTCAATTACACATCACATCTCAAGAATTCCTCAAACCCTAACTAGAAATTTCCAAACCTTACTAAACGACACTAAATTGGTTCTAATCAAACATGGATGTAAAATCAATGGAAATACTAAGCTAATGGTTAAGTGAATACCTCATTTGGCACTCATGAATCCCCTAGAGCACCAAAATGTAAACTTTCTTGGTCCAAAGTGTAGCTTGTGAGCTTGTGCACATTTGTAATGAAAGGAGTGAGGTGTTTTGGGGTGGGAAATGAGGTGTTTTGAGGATGAAGAGAAGGGGGAGAGGGAGAGGCGGCCATGGAGTTAAGGGAGAGAAAAAGAGATGAAGACAATGAGGGGGGAACAAATGGGTATGGTTCTCTCTTGACCCCTCACACTCTCTCACTTGCCTATGCATCATTTTTTTATCCTTTTCTTTTTCTTTTCTTTTGTTTTCCTTTTCTTTTCTCTTCTCACATAAAACCCAAAAACATGAATGAAAATGAAGAGAAAGCCATGTAGGAAAATGTAACACAAGTGTAAAAATGGTATGGTGCATGTTTTGCACAAAACAAGCTTAATGCGCGATTAGCGATATTTAACCGCAAATAGCACTAAATAGTATATAATAAATCATAAAATTTCATAATTTTCTTAAATTCAATAAAGCACCCTCATTTCAATAATTTCCATAATTTTTCAAATTTTTCCCAATTTATCGGTATTTAATTATTATAGACCTCATATCGACACGACTTATCGAGCTATTGGGGTCTGACGTTTACCATCCCTAGGTGAGATATGCGATATATCAGACGATCAGACCGGACTGTACGGTAGTGTTACTGGTTGGATTCACAGGAGTATGAGCGGGCTTGCTCGTCGATCTTCTGATCGCTCAATACCCAGGTGGCCGTTACGTTTAGCAGACCGCTTGTGGCTTGTGGATGCTTGATATGATCATCATCTGCTGCCGGCGTATTGACGAGTCTTTAGAGTCCTACACAGAGGTTTCCTGGCTCAAGCAAAACGAAATAGGAGCGCATATGAGATATGTGCGGGACCGAGAATAATACCAGTATGTGATACTGTATTCGATTCTCGCGATGAATGTATCGAAAGGTTGTATGCGATGTAACCTAGTTATCGAATCAAGGGTTGGTTCGATAAGCCGATACATAGAATACTAGTCGGTTATATGCGATATGACCGGATCGTTAAATCAAGTGTTGATTTAATGATTTAATGCATAATTATATATTTGATATATTACTTTGCATTAACTAGTATTGGTTCACTTTAAGATGGATTTTCTCACTCGGATGTGCGCATTGCATATGCGATATGATTTTGTGCACTTGCTTGTATCATGTTTGATGATGCATGCCTTTTTGGTTAAGTGTAAAGAATTAAACCTTGGTTAATGAAATGGTTAGGGTTTACTTTTTCCTTATTCATTTATTTATTCTTTTGGAAAAAGAAAAGCAAATGAGAAAATGGTGGCATGTTTTGTTTTGTTCATGAAGCTTCATGAAGACTTTGACCAAGTGACCATTTTGTCTCATGCTTAACCCTAACCATCCCACTAACCATGATTTATTCTCTACACTTGACCATGGTTTGGTTATGATAAGTATTCTTTTAATTTTCTTTTTGGAATTAACTTGTCATAACATTTACCTTCTTCTTCTTCATTTCTTCAAGTGAAGAAAGCTTGCCTCCATCAATGGCAAGTGATGAAAAAGAGTGAGAAATCCAAATCTAAAGTCTACCCACTTCCTATTTCTTCATCCTCTACCTCTTGCCAAGTAGTAGAGTGTGTTTTCTTCACAAGTTTCATGACTTGGTGAAGTGAGAGCTTGATCTTGCGATGCTTCGACGTAGATCATCTTCGGCATGGACATCGACGACCTAACTCGCCTATTCTCCGATGAAGCCGACGCTAGAGCCCGGAATTTGTTTTGGACAGCAAGAGGACTTCATTGCGGAGCTATGGAGGTGGAGCACCGGATCTACAAAGGTTGTATTTCCGTATACTCTTAGTAAAGTAGTTTACTAGTTGCTTTTTCGCCTAGACATCTAGCCAACGATCCGTATTAGGGTTTCTCGGCACCGTTAAAATTTGAAATTGGCATGATTGATGCCTTGTGAGACCTCTAGTGTGTGCCTAGGAACCCTACAGTGGTATCAGAGCCTAGCTAGAGGCTTAGGCGAAGTCTAGATAACGTTTGAATCCCGATCGAACCCGAAACCTCATTTTTCCCATGCTCTCTGTCCTTTTTTCAAAACTGTGCATTTTTCCACATTAAAAATATGCAGAAAATTAAGCAGGGTTTTATATGAATTACTGTGAAATACGGGGGCCTAATTCAATTAAACCACCGCGGAACCGCGGCACGAGCTTGGCATGTGCGGCGGTTCCGCGGCCTAATGGTCTCCTCTTGCGTTGACTTTTGCACAGTAATTCCTATTTAACAGTGATGAGTTCTCTGGGTATTTTTAATATTTATTCAAGAGTTGAATAATCTGGGATGTTTTGGAGCTTCGATGATTCGATCAGGTTTATCAGATTTTGTCTATTTGGCTTTCCGGATAAATTTTAGAATATGTTAAAAAGTTCGACCGGATATAAATACCCACTTTTTCCCCTGCCGGGAAATTTCCAAGTGTTGGATTTTTCCGTAGTTTGACGACGTTCTAAGTAGTGCAAGTAACGCGATGGACCCTCTAGAAGACAACAAACCTTAACTCGATTATGTGACCGTCTTGAACTGCCCTTTGAACCTTCGGGTTTGGGGCAGTACGGCGTGCCACATGTGAGGCGTTGGCTTGACCCTTCTACGGCTGGACCGTTGGTACTGAGGCACGAACGGAATGTTGTTAGACTTATTTCATGTGTTGAGCTGTATCGGGAAAACTTGGGTGTTTGACTGTTGGATCGAAAAGTTTAACATTTTCTAATTATCCGGAATGGGATACAATAATTGGAATTCACAAGAAGTTATGAGATAACTGAATGAATGTTATAAACATAGCAGTTTAGTCTCACTTGATCGGTTGCCACGGAATTTTGATGTGATCAAAAGTCCGTCGCAATCACGTAGCGTACGCGGATACTCGCCGGGTAAACTTAATAGACAGCCTCACTTCATTGCCCCGACCAAGTGACTGTAGGAGAACCCCGTCGCCGAAAGCATCCGTTCGGGTGCTCGCGGCAGCGGTGTTCCACCTTGGTGCACTTCGTCGACGGCGTCGGGGGTGCGGCCGCCTACTAAAGTTTGCGACGAGCATTCGATCAGGCTGTTGGGAATCTTGTTGAATTGCCCGACTTGATATTGAAAAGTGTTTTCGATAATGAGACTAAAATGCGGGGTTTATAATTGTTAGGCATGCGATGTCTAAAGAATTCATTTGATCAGGCATACGATGTCTGAGGTGGTTGCGGATTCCAACTGTTGTAGTTTTACACTTTCTTTTCTGTGACCGTAAGTGTAATATGTGATATCGCCGGTTTCGTTGCTATATGTCAACGACAATTGGGATACGCATGTTTGCTTACGTTGATGACATGTGATGTTATGTGTTGCTGGATATGTTATATTGGATCGTCGTGTTTGAATAGCCGGGGGTTTTTTATGTGAGATGAGTGTTTTTCATTTTCATTCATGTAAAAACTTGTATGTAATATTCTTTTATTGGGGCGCTTCCAGGTTGCGGAAGTTGTCACCGTTGATGTATATTATTTACTTTTCCGCACTAGGATAGACCCAAGGAGGAGGGCACAAGTAACCGGGTTCTGGAATCCAGTGGGAGACCAACTCGAGGAGTCGAGTCCGGGTCTCCTCACTCTAGAATTGGTAGGGTTGCTTGCCGCTCTCGTAGGGGTCTAGGGGTGTGGGTTTGGCTATTCATCGCGACCGTGGAATCCGTGTTTTATACTGGCTCGTATTGAAAACACGGACATCCTAGTATATCCAATATTTCATATGTTTCTTCTGCTGCGATATCTGTGATGTGATCATGTGATGTTCTGTGATAGATACAGTATATAGTATATATGATATATTATATAGACGTTACTTATGTTTTACACCCGCGCTAGCCCTGCCCTGCTCTGCCGTTAGTTACCTAACCTAACGGTGCACGAGGGGACATCGAGGCGAATGCGGATGGCATAAGTGTACGTCGTATTTATCTGTGATGTTTAGGTAACTTAAATGATGGGACTTCATTAATGAGATTAATGAAATAAAAGAAACCTAAGATGTTGTAGAATCGAATTTCAAAATAAAACAGGTAGCTACAGTTCTTGCTTTGCACAGCGGTATATATGATATATCCTGCACCTTATTCGATAAGGAAAGGACCGAGATCCCTTCACCGGGAGTGACTCCTTTAGCAATAACTGGCAGATGCTACACACTCGCTTTGTCTTTTGATAGGTTTTAAGAGTTCTGCTTTGCACAGTGATATATATGATATATCCCGCATCTCATTCGAAGAGGAAAGGACCGACGATCCCTTCACCGGGAGTGACTCCTTTAGCAAAACTAGAAAAGCTTCAAAAACAATCCATTTTTAAAATCATTTGATTCTACAACGATATCAAGTTCATTACGCAATAGGTTTTTAGAAAAACCTGTCGTAGCCCTCCGTCATTTCAGATAAATCCTGTTTAGTATTCGTGCTGCGTTTGTTGACCTTGTCAAGGCGCAGTGTGCGGTAGCTAACCAGTATTTATCTGCTTATGCATATGATGCAGATTGGGTTAGGGTAGTCGTGCGGCCTTGTTGACCTTGTCAAGGGTCGTGCGGGTGGATTTGATTCAATCAAGAAATGACGGGTTGAACTTGACTTGCGGTCTATGGTTTGTTGACCTTGTCAAGGTCATAGATCGTTCGGGGCAAAATATTATCGGGAATTTCAAGTGTTGAAATTTGCAATGAGATTGCATACCTTCTATGAGATAGTTGGATCCCGATACCCGCTGCGAGTAAGAGTTACTCCTGGGAGAGTTTTATACATTACAATTAGCCGATCAAGTAGGTGTCTAGAAAGGTGTTAACGAGGTTACGCCTCTGGGAAAACGAGATTTACATTAATTAGGTTCGTGCGAAAGCACGGGGGACCTCCCTCAAAGTACCGACACTGGCCTGGCTGAAAGATTGGCGAACTTGTAATGTGTAATTAATCCCGGATAGTCTTTCCTTTTAGGGTTTGAAGGAAGATTTGATAAAAAGCAGTGGGAGCCATCCTGATTAGATAAAATAATAACCAATCTATTCTTGCAAGAGCGCACGCTGAGTGTTTTCTTCTCTCTCTCTCCTGGTAGCGACCATATCACGCCTTAATCAAGATAATAATACGGATTATTGACCGAACCCGCTTGTTATACTTAGCTGGGGAACGTTGGTCCCGCTCCAACTTATAATTGTTATAAGACAGAGCAGGAAATTGGGGAATACCATATTTCCCGTGCCGCCCAAACGAAGAGAGTGCTTGCTGATGCATCATCTTCGGGTGTGTTCATTATACAGAACTGTTTCTCAGTATCCTCCGCATCCTGATATATGATACCGGATCAGGATCCCAGATATGTAATCTGTTACATAGGGCTACAAAAGGGTAGAAAAACTGAGAACGGGTGATAAGTTTCATGAGACAGAAAACGGGGCAAGAGTTGCAGCCAAGTCTGTCGGTCACTGTCACCCTGTATTACCAATACATTGATTCTGAACGAATGTTATTAGATACCGAACCTGATATACCAAATCATATCACTCTCTTTGGTAGAAAAGAAAGGATATAATTTTGTATTGATGGATAATGTTTTGAACATTTCCTATATCAAAAGTTGATCGGTTCAGGCACGTTATCTAAAAGAATTGATGTTCTAAATCAAACTACAGTTCTTAGTATATGGAACACACACAAGAGGAAGAGTTCAGAAATGAACGGATTCTTCTTGAGGTATTGTAGACTAGGTCAGATCAATGCGACCCGACTGGCTGAAGTTACATTTAGATGTATATTTAAATCAGTTTGAATTTACATCTTGTGAAACTCGCCAGTCATGTCACAAAGATAAGATGACCATAGCTCCGTTTATTGGAAACAGAGAAAGAGTTAGTGAACTCTTGGGATGATACATGTTGATGTATGTAGATCCTCAGTCTACATATGCCAAGACCGGTTCTTTGTACTTCATTACATTCTCTGATAATCTCTCGAGATTCAGACATATGTTCCTGTTGAAACACAAGTCCGAACCTTTTGAGATATTCACAGAATATAAGTTAGAAGTAGAGAATCAATACGGGTATAAATATTATGTCCTATGATGAGATCAAGGAGGAGAATACTTGTGCACGGAAATCCTGGATTATTCTAAAGGAGAATGAGATTCTCTCTCAGCATTACTCCTCCGAATACACCATAGCAAAATGGTATATCAGGGCGGAGCAGATACACCCTATTTGATATGGTGTGCTCTATGATGAGTACTACTGAGTTACCTATTTCCTTTTGGGAGTTATGCGCTTGAGAAGCTGCATACCTATTGAATAGGGTTCCAATCAAATCAGTTGCCTACCATTTCATATGTGATATGGAAAGGGAAGAGCCCATGTCTTAAGCTAGTTAAGATTTGGGGTTGTCCGGCCTATGTCTAAAAGCAAAATCCGGACAAGCTCGAGGCAAGGTCTGTTATGTAGAACTGGAAATGTTCCAGCCATACAAACTGCAGCAGGTGATTTGATAGAGACAAAGGATTCAGTAGATTCCAACGAACTTCAGCCTCTCCGCCGATCTAGTAGGGTTCCTAACCCACCTGAGAGATACTTCGGTTTCTCTATGACAGTGGGAGCGAGGATTGCATCATGAGATGATGACCCAACTAGCTTCGAGCTGGCCATCAGGAGTGAGACTCTGTAAGAATAGCTGGATGTTTGGTGATCTGAGATGGAATCCTTATACACCAGCAAAGTATGGACTTTGGTTGCTATATCTGAAGGGTTAAATCCCCATCAGGAGCAAGTATATCTTGAGAAGATTACTTGGTGTACATGGAAAAGTTGAGATTTTCAAAGCTAGACTTGTTAAAGATTTTCGTCATCGACCAGGCGTGGATAATGATGAAACCTTTTCAAGTAGCTATGCTTAAGTCCATCCAGATCCTACTTGCCACGGCTGCATACCATGACTACGATATCTGGTGGTTGGGTGTCATGACAGCTTTTCTAAATGATGTTTTAGAAGAGTGCGTCTATAAGTACACAGCCAGAGGGCCTCGTAGACAGTGGGAGCAGCGGAAACGTGTGCAAGATGCTTTATAGGATAAAGCAGGCATCGCGGAGTTGGAACATCTGTTTTGATGAAGCGGTCAAAGAAGTTGACATCATCAAAATGGTAGATGAACCTTGTATAAACAAGAAGGTAGTAGGGAGTATGGTGACGATCCTCGTAGAGTACGTGGATGACATACTCTTGATATGGAAGGAGTTTCCTATGCTACGCTCGATCAATCTCCGCTTATCACAATGATTCTCCATATAGGATCAAAGTGATACCTCCTAAATCCTGGGTTTTTGGATCTATGAGATAGATCTAATTGGATGTTAGGACTCTCACTAGTTGTAGTGAGACGGTATCAACCGATCCTGGGGAGAATCACTGGAAGGGTTCCAGGGTGATAAAGACGACTGAATGTCAGTCACAGGCATTGTCTTTACCCTCAGTGGAGGGACGGTATGTTGGAAGAGTTCCAAGCTAGATACCGTGACATACTAGATGATAAAGGCTGGATACATCGCTACTTAAGATGCTACCAAAGAGGCTGTTTGGGTGTATATTGGTTCATGAGATGAACTATGTTCCTTCCATTGTGTGACAATGGAGTTGTGGCTTATGCCAAGGAACGCCGGTCCCATCAGTGATCCAGACATATTCTAAGGCAGTATCACCTGATCATGGAGATGGTTGATCTCTATGGGATCGAGGTAAGGAGAATAGACTCAGAGGACAACACAGCGGATCCACTCACAAAGGCCTGTTCCCAGAGAGAGACTTTTATGGGATGGTTGAGTATGAGATACTGCAACCACTGCTACAGATGGCCCTAGTGCAAGTGGGAGATTGTTAGTTATATGTATGCCCTAGAGACCATTACTGTACATAGGATGTATATTGTTGTGGATGCTGGGACATATATAGGGAGGACTTTCTTGCTCGACTTGATAGTATGCTATCTGGTTGCTCTTTACCTTAACGTGTACACAGATTGTCTCTCTATTACATGTTGGTAAAGCCCTTAGGATGTGTACTTGACTACCTGGACTATGATGCGGATCATACTAGTGGGGACATGGTAGTCCGTAAGTACATCCTTCAAAGTCCCTAGTCGTGGGTGTATCGAGATGGGGCATCGATATACCAGTGTAGACTAGCGTATACCTTCTCGACCCATACAGATGGACGATGGATGATCCCATATCCATCGGTGTTTGACATCAGAGATGATATACGGGTGCTCGGTAGAGACTGGGTACACTGGACAGACTCGCCGAGAACTCCCAGATGGTATTATACCTGACGTCAGATGGCAGTTCTCTGGTGACACTGGTACAGAGTAGTCTGTTGACCCGAGATCGTCATAGAGTCTTGTGTGGTTCCCACTGTGCTTTGATTTCCATCTTACCACGTCCAAGAGGGCGTGCAAAACGGTGGTTTTTAGGTACAGTCCCGAATCACATGGAGGCAATGAGCGATAGGAGGGGATTCGTCTCTCCCGGTATAGGGAGTTGATGTTGCGCTGTGTTCGATTGGCTATAACCGGAAATCCCTGGCCAGGGTTGCTGAGATTTACTGATAAGTGTTATCAGTAGTTTCTCGAATTGTTATAGACCTCATATCGACACGACTTATCGAGCTATTGGGGTCTGACGTTTACCATCCCTAGGTGAGATATGCGATATATCAGACGATCAGACCGGACTGTACGGTAGTGTTACTGGTTGGATTCACAGGAGTATGAGCGGGCTTGCTCGTCGATCTTCTGATCGCTCAATACCCAGGTGGCCGTTACGTTTAGCAGACCGCTTGCGGCTTGTGGATGCTTGATATGATCATCATCTGCTGCCGGCGTATTGACGAGTCTTTAGAGTCCTACACAGAGGTTTCCTGGCTCAAGCAAAACGAAATAGGAGCGCATATGAGATATGTGCGGGACCGAGAATAATACCAGTATGTGATACTGTATTCGATTCTCACGATGAATGTATCGAAAGGTTGTATGCGATGTAACCTAGTTATCGAATCAAGGGTTGGTTCGATAAGCCGATACATAGAATACTAGTCGGTTATATGCGATATGACCGGATCGTTAAATTAAGTGTTGATTTAATGATTTAATGCATAATTATATATTTGATATATTACTTTGCATTAACTAGTATTGGTTCACTTTAAGATGGATTTTCTCACTCGGATGTGCGCATTGCATATGCGATATGATTTTGTGCACTTGCTTGTATCATGTTTGATGATGCATGCCTTTTTGGTTAAGTGTAAAGAATTAAACCTTGGTTAATGAAATGGTTAGGGTTTACTTTTTCCTTATTCATTTATTTATTCTTTTGGAAAAAGAAAAGCAAATGAGAAAATGGTGGCATGTTTTGTTTTGTTCATGAAGCTTCATGAAGACTTTGACCAAGTGACCATTTTGTCTCATGCTTAACCCTAACCATCCCACTAACCATGATTTATTCTCTACACTTGACCATGGTTTGGTTATGATAAGTATTCTTTTAATTTTCTTTTTGGAATTA
Source organism: Agapanthus africanus (assembly GCA_030015575.1). NCBI lineage: Eukaryota > Viridiplantae > Streptophyta > Magnoliopsida > Asparagales > Amaryllidaceae > Agapanthus > Agapanthus africanus. The sequence goes on along the minus strand of JASDDO010000029.1, from coordinate 237,267,533 downwards.
ACTTGTCATAACATTTACCTTCTTCTTCTTCATTTCTTCAAGTGAAGAAAGCTTGCCTCCATCAATGGCAAGTGATGAAAAAGAGTGAAAAATCCAAATCTAAAGTCTACCCACTTCCTATTTCTTCATCCTCTACCTCTTGCCAAGTAGTAGAGTGTGTTTTCTTCACAAGTTTCATGACTTGGTGAAGTGAGAGCTTGATCTTGCGATGCTTCGACGTAGATCATCTTCGGCATGGACATCGACGACCTAGCTCGCCTATTCTCCGATGAAGCCGACGCTAGAGCCCGGAATTTGTTTTGGACAGCAAGAGGACTTCATTGCGGAGCTATGGAGGTGGAGCACCGGATCTACAAAGGTTGTATTTCCGTATACTCTTAGTAAAGTAGTTTACTAGTTGCTTTTTCGCCTAGACATCTAGCCAACGATCCGTATTAGGGTTTCTCGGCACCGTTAAAATTTGAAATTGGCATGATTGATGCCTTGTGAGACCTATAGTGTGTGCCTAGGAACCCTACAATACGGTGCATTATGATATGTAGGTACCCCATGTGGACTTCGAGACGACAAGAAAGCGCGTGGCGACGTCGGCACCGGCGAGCGAGGACCAGGTGAGTAGATTTATATCTACGGGGAGAAGTCGGGTAGATGGCGTATAGCACCCCCGCAGTTCATGGTGATGTATACGAATACGTATACACACATATATTGATTATATATTGTTTGAGATTATTAATGTTAAAGATGGATATTTGGTGTGCTGGATTGGTTTAGTGTTGCAAAACCCTAGAGTAGTGGTTGCACTACATATACACACACACCCATACTTGCATACATTCTTCTTTCATATGTGTGTATATGGGAATATATTTTTATGTGTTCACATAGGTATGGGACTATGTGTTCATATACTTGATTTGAGAATAGTACTTGGGATTTGAGATGAGTCGATGAGATTCGATTTAAGGCCGTGAGATCGGTGATATGACAGGGTTCGTATTTGATATACGACCTGATGTTTTAGCGGGTCCTTTGACGTAGTTTTCACACACGTGCATGCATACTTAGCTGGTATCAGTATTGTACTAGACAGAGATCAGTACCCGGATTAGGATCTTTGATAAAGAAGATACCAAATGAATAATGTGATGAACATGATATTGACCCGTACCCAGATTTGGGGATGACGTACGACGGATTTACGTACGAGCTATATATTGATGATAGATCCGCACTCTTGACTTGGGAATATCTGATTATAGATATGGTATCGGATGTGATATTATCGAGGAGGGATCACCGACTAATATATATGTTTATATATATATATCGACTCAGATGTTAGGCGGTTTCCTTACCCTTAATTCAGCTTGTTAGTTCAGCCGTATAGTTTAGTGTAGTTGTCAGACTAGATTAGATTCCTACCTATTTCAAAAACTAACGGATCGCGGGTATTTTAAAGACAGGTCAAGGGATTCTACTGATATTTCAAAGGATTTATCTTTTCTTTAAAACACCGTAGCCCTTATTTTCAAAACACCGCGATTCGGGTTATATTCAAATGGCACCACCGTAGAACTCATATTTATATTAAATATAGATTTGTTATCTTGTGTCTAGTATTTAGCTCCCGCTCATTATTGTTGTTCGCTCCGCACCGCATACTTATATTGTGATTCCTATTTGCATTGTTGATATCATGTTGTTAGGGCACCAGCACCATTACCGATGATGCGTATGTACCACGTACACTTACTTGCCGGCTCATACACATCTTCATCGGTAATTGCCATGCCACGTATACTTTAGAAATACTATTGCATTGACATTGGTTGTTAGCTAATAATTTAGACATGATATTAGTGTACTTGCCTTATATGCTAGATTAGACATTATAGTTATTACTTGTTACTTCATGCATGTTATTATTCATTGTTATACCGCATTCATGGATTTTTATGCCTATATTCACTGTTTACATGCTATTGAGGATTTGGATTCGGATTTCCATGAGATTTTCTGGATTTAGAGGAAAACCGCAAAACTTATATAAACTTCTTTTCTCTCTTTAAAATAAAAAGTGCGGTTTTCCCATGATGTATGAGTCGTCCACCATGAGTTTGCTGATGGATTTCGAGACCCGAGTTCGAGGAGTGGAGGAACCGTTTCGGGTACATGGTGGACCCGGTGCGGTATCCCGGGGCAAGAGGATCGCAGATGATGGCGTTGAGCCTGGCAGGGGAGCACTACCGACCGGTGATATTACCCGACGCGTCGGATATCCGGAGGATACCGTCGTGGTCTTGAGATGAATGGTAGGGGCCGGTCTGGACTGACGGCGCCCTAGATATTGAGATCGAGACATTGAGATTTCGAGATATTGAGGTACTGAGATTTGATGATACAGGCCAGTCCGGATAGCCGGAGCCTGAGATTTTAAGACATTGAGATTTATGTTTTGTGTCGATGCTAGACACTGTTTATGCTGATTTTATTATGATACCTCATTTTATAAATACAAAAGAAATCTCACTAAATTATGAAAGCAGATTCTTTAGTACATTTATTCTATTTTCATGCATTCATACATCATCCATATGATATATTGCTACCTGAGTCACTGACACGGGCACATGTGAGTACACTTGGGTTAGATATTTACCCTAGTCATTGTTATAGACTGCTGGTTATATATTTGAGGATATATTATGATTGTTGACCTAGGATTGCATTGTTCATGCGATTTCTGTTCGTAGATATTTTTTCTACTCACGAGTTGGCAACTCACCCCCGTTGTGCCACAGTTTCTTGCAGGTTTTGCCTTATAGGTTTTTTTCCGGCTTTGCTGGCACTGCTTCTTTCGGGTGACTTGCTAGTAGGTGGGTTTATTTGTATCGTTCCCATCATTATACATTGTATATTATTATTCAGTTGTATCTAGAAGTTCCATCAACCAAACATGTATTTATTTTTGAGATAGAGACCAGTGATATTATTCTTTCGACCTTAGAGTCGCGCGTTGTATTTCTGTGGATTTATTGTTGTTGAGTTTCCTCTGAGTTTTGATACTCGCCCTTGGCGTTGTATATTATATTGCTTGTGTGGTTGTGACCGTCGATTGACGAAGAGCTAGCTCCCGTTTGGGGATGCCTTTTATTGATTTCGTATACTATTCATGTTGTATCCCGTTTGGGGGCCAGTATTTACAAAGGAGACTCTGCCGAAATTTTCAGGAAATATTTGATGTTTTTAAAAAAACGCATAATTCGGCTTATGCTATTAAAACTACTTGATTTAAATTGGTTTTTCTTCACTCTACTGCTTTTCTTGGTTTGGATTTCTGGGTTTTCGGCTTACATAGATTACGTACGCCTCGAGACGTTTCGTAGTTTAAGTGTCGGTCATGTTCCGTACTTTCGGGACGTGACAGTTATCCAGCCCAAACAGTGGACACTGTTTCAACTAAGTTTGGGGGTATGTATATACGATTTTCTTTTGTATATATATGTGGATATTCTTGTCCGGTGCATATCCATTTTTGATGAGCAATCTTGTCGGGTGATTGCTCAGTTTCATTTCTTTTCAAAAAAAATGTATATCTAACCGACGTTTTTGACCCTTCAATATTTTTGCTTTCTTGATGTACAATGACAGTGGGGGCACTGTCCAGTTTAAGTTTGGGGGTACGCTCGATATGCATTTCTAACCTTCACATTCATGTGTATATTTTTCATTTGCATACATAGTAAAACCCATAAAAATCAGAAAATTTTCCAAAACGTAAAAACTTTGTCGTCAAGGTAGCTAGTGGAAGAACTTAGATTCAATATTTTGAAAGTTTTGTTTGATAAGATGGGAACAACTAAATCCTATTTTTAGATTTTGAAAACCTGAAAGATAACCCTCCTTTGAAGTTAACTATAACTAATATACATCTTTACATCACACTACACGATCTCGGGTCTACAGACTAACCTGTATCAGTGTCACCAGAGAACTGCTATCTGACGATAGGTATAATACCATCTAGGAGTTCTCGGCGAGTCCGTTCAGTGTACCCAGTCTCCACTGAGCACCCATACACCATCTTTGATGTCAAACATTAATGGATGTAGGATCATCCATCGCCCATCATATGGGTCAAGATGCATATATGCTAGTCTACTCTGGAGTATCGATGCCCTGTCTCGATACACCCTCGACTAGGAACAATTATAGGATGTACTCATGGACTACCGTGGCCCCACTAGTATGATCTGCATCAAAGTCCTAGTAGTCAAGTACAAATCATAAGGGCTTTATCAACATGTGAGAGCAAGACAGTAAACCAATACAAGTCAACATGTTTAGACAAAGTGAAACCAGAGAGCATACTATCATATCGAGCAAGAAAGTCCTCTCTATATATATCCAAGCATTCACAATAATATACATCATATGTACAACAATGGCCTCTAGGGCATATACATAACTAACAATCTCCCACTTGTACTAAGGCCGGCTGTTGTAGTATCTCATACCCAACATCCCGAAGAGTCTCTCAAATTGTATCTGGGGTATGGCCTTCGTGAGTGGATCTGCAGTGTTGTCCTTCGTGTCAACTCTCCTGACCTCGATCTCTCGGCGATCAACTATCTCCTGGATCAGGTGATACCGCCTCAGAATATGTCTGGATCTCTGATGGGACCTGGGTTCCTTGGCCAAAGCCACAGCTCTATTGTTATAACAATACAAAGGTATTAGATGCTCAATGGACGGAACCACACCAAGTTCAGTTATGAACTTCTTTATCCAAACAGACTCTTTGGCAGCATCGTTGGCAGCGATGTATTCAGCCTCCATCGTCGAGTCTGCCACGGTTTCCTATTTGGAACTCTTCCAACACGCTGCCCCTCCATTGAAGGTGGAGACAAATCCCGAGTGCGACTTAGAGTCGTCCTTATCACTTTGGAAGCTCGAATCGGTAAAGGACTCCACCTGGAGTTCTCGGTTACCATACACCAAGAACATCTCTTTAGTCCTTCTCAAGTACTTGAGAATGTTCTTCACAGCTGTCCAGTGACTCTCTCCTGGATCTGCTTGATACCTTCTTACTACACTTAGTGAGTATGCTACATCGAGTCTGGTATATAGTATCGTATACATGATAGAGCCTACTGCCGAAGCATAATGTATCCCTTGCATGCGAGCTCTCTCCAAAACATTCTTGGGAGACAACCCTGTAAGTGCACGGCGGCGCCCCGGCCGTCAATCCGACGCCGGAATGCGGAAGCGATGCTTTTCTTTAACTTTTTAAACCGGCACCACCGTGCACTACAAACCCGAATCGGGCCATTAAACTAGTCCTAGCAAACAAGAAGGGGGTAGAGAGATATACCGAGTGATCCGAGTCCTCCGGTCTTCTCGTCGTCGTCCTGATCTCCCGCGAAATCTCCGGTCTCCATCACGTCGTCGGAAGGGCACCACATCGCAGGCTTCTTTTACGGGCTCCCACCTCTGGTCCGAGGCAACTCGGGCACGAAGTTAGCGAATCGACGTGCCCAAGGTTTGCTGTAGAATAGTGTAGTGAGCTATGTGTCTCATGGGGTTTATGGAAGTTGCCCTTTTTGTGGAGGAGAATGATATATGAACTTTTGTGGAGGAACTTTGGGATATTTCAAGCATCAAGAGAACAAAATCCCCACTACAAGAATTTGGACAGCCCCACTACAACTTGGCCGGCCAAGCAAAAAATAGGGAATGAGAGAGTGGTGTGTGTGTGAATCAAAAATGAGTGAGCCAACCCACCAATCAAGAGAGAGAAAGGGTGATGATAATAAACAATGATCACAAACTAAAACCCACACTCAACCATCATTCATCAAGCTTGATGACTCCAAAAGTCATGCCATCATGACACTACAAGTCAAGCCATGATGACTAAAGAAAGTCAAGGGTGGAAGAATCATCATGACACAAGAATATGCAAAGACCACCCTCCGTAATGCTTATTTGCACAATTACAAATAATCCCTCCTCCACCAATCTTCGGCCAATGAAAGATAAAAAGAAAACTGGCCGAAACGGAAAGCAAACTGGCAACTTCAGAAAACTGATACCGTAATAAATTACAGGAAAACCCTGATACTGTGTATACACACCCGCATCTGTATTCCGACCGAATACAAATGCAATGAGACAAAATCTACACTACACAATACTAGGATCCGGCTTAAACCAAAGCCCGCTAGTATAAACCGTCAAATCAGGATCCATGCAATACCGCACGTATCGGATCGAACCCTGCCATATCTCCATACGGCCTCTACAGCGTTTCGCCCGAAAACTTGAGCAACTATCTGTGGGGGACTCTAAAGACTCGTAAATACTATGGCTATGGATTTAACCACTAGCACATCAGAGGTATTAGCCATACGTGACGGGCTACCAGCTATTGACCAAAAGGGACGTCGATGAGAGAACTCATCCTGACACCCTACTGAGTGACAATATCCGTACAGTCCGGTCCGTTCGTCTATGAGCATCGCATGGCGGGCCTAGGGGGTTGGTAAAAGTCAGACCCCCAAAAGCAGTACAAGTCGTGTCGGAGTGTAGCCCAGAACACCTTGAGATACTACTGGAATGCCTACCAGTAAATCTCCTGCCTTGGCCAAGGACTTCGTGTAATGGCTCTCCTAGACACAGCGCGACCTCACCCTCAATACCGGGAGAGACGAACCCCTGAAGATCCGCTCACTGCCTTCATGTGGCTCGGGACTGTACCCAACTAAAACCTGTTTGCACGTCTCCTTTAAGTGTGGTAGGGTAGTAATCAAAGTACATTGGGAACTCACACGAGACAAATGACAATCCTCAGGTCGATGAAATAACCTGTACACATGTCACCAGGGAACTGCTATCTGTCGTCAGGTATAAGACCAACTAGCACATTCCCGGCGAGTCCTGTCTGGTGTACTCATAACCCAATGAGCACATGTATACATCTTAAGGTGAACCAACTGACACCAGTGGCTTGTGAGACCGGCCACCGCCCCTCGTCGGGGTCTCGACTTTATACACTAGTCTACTCTGGAGTATCGATGCCCTATCTCGAAACTCCCACGACTAGGGACCTTTTAAGGATGTGCTTATAGACTACCAGCTCCCACGTATATGATCGCCCTCATACTGCTGGCAGTCAAGCAAGAATCCTAGGGGCTCTATCAACGTGTAATAGCGACCTGTATGGTCATCTAAAGCAGTACACGATGATAATGATAAACCAGATAGCATACTATCATCTTGAGTAAGACTGTCCTACCGGGATAGGTCCTCCCTCAATCATTGCAATCACGTGCCTGTGATCCAATAATTGACTCTGAGGGCACTATCTCCAACAATCTCCCACTTGCACTCAAGGCTAATTATTGCGATATCGCTTACTCACAGCCCGTGTGATACCGAGCACCCAACTCCTCTACTAGTCAGTCTCACAAATCTTGTTTGCGAAACTATTGCGTTCGAGGAATAGCCTCAGTGAGTGGATCCGCTTAGATGTTTCTTTCTATGTCTCTCTATATCTCAAGTTCGCGGAGAAACCCATCTTCCGAAATGAGCAATACCTATTTTAGAATGTGTCTGGATGTCTGATGGGACCTAGCTCATAAATGAACTCCAAATCCAAACTTCTTAGAATGTATCGTCAACTGAACTTAATCAGTATCCTGCGCCATGCCTCCCTCAGTATTGCCTTGGACCACCTGTCCAAAATACTGCCCCTCGTCAGAAGGAAAAACTATAACTCTGACAACCTCCTTGTCGTCCAGGTCACCTTGGAAGCCTGTGTTAGTTATGTATATGCCCTAGAGGCCATTGTTGTACATATGATGTATATTATAATGGATGCTTGGATATATATAGAGATGACTTTCTTGCTCGTCATGATAGTATGCTATTTGGTTTCACTTTATCTTAACATGTTGACTTGTATTGGTTTACTGTTTTACTCTCACATGTTGATAAAGCCCTTGGGATCTGTACTCGACTACTGGGACTATGATGAGATCATACTAGTGGGGCCACGGTAGTCGATGAGTACATCCTATAACTGTTCCTAGTCGCGGGTATATCGAGACAGGGCATCGATACACCAGAGCAGACTAGCGTATACGCATCTTGACCCATATGATGGGTGATGGATGATCCCATATCCATCGGTGTTTGACATCAGAGATGGTGTACGGGTGCTCAGTGGAGACTGGGTAGACTGGACGGACTCGCCGAGAACTCCCAGATGGTGATATACCACACGTCAGATGACAGTTCTCCGGTGACACTGGTACAGGGTAGTCTGTAGACCCGAGATCGTCATAAAGTTTTGTGTGATTCCCACTGTGCTTTGATTTCCACCTTACCACGTCCAAGAGGGCGTGCAAAACGGTGGCTTTTGGGTACAGTCCCGAAACACATGGAGGCAATGAGCGATAGGAGGGGATTCGTCTCTCCCGGTATAGGGAGTTGATGTTGCGCTGTGTTCGATTGGCTATAACTGGAAGTCCCTGGCCAGGGCTGATATAGAGATTTACTGGTAAGTGTTACTAGTAGTTTCTCGACCCGTTATGAGCCACACATCGACACGACTTATCGGTTACTGTGGTCTGACGTATACTACCCCTAGACTTGATATGCGACATATCAGACGAACAGACCGGACTGTACGGGAGTGTTACTGATTGGATTCACAGGAGAACGCACAGGCTAGCTTGTTGATCTTCCGATCGCTCAATACCTGGGTGGCTGTTACGTTTAGCTGACCGCTTGCAGCTTGTGGGTGTTTGCTATGATCATCACCTGCTACCGGCGTATTGACGATTCTTTAGAGTCCTACACAGAGGTTTCTTGGCTCAGGAGAAACGGAGTAGAGGCATATATGTGATATGTGCAGGACCGAGAATAATGCGATATGAGATACCGTATTATATTCTCGCGATATTTAGATATGAACCGGGACATCGGATCAAGTGTTGATTCGATGAATCGGTACATAACATATTAGTCGGTAATATTCGATATAGCCGGATCGTCGGATCAAGTGTTGATTCGATGATTTAATGTATAATAATATATATGATATATTGTATTACATTATCTAATATTGGCTCGCTTTATTATTTCATTTTCTCACTGGATGATACATTGATATATATGCGATATATGTTAATTGTATTATTTTCTTTTGTTGCAAATATATAATATATATGTGATATATATTATTGTGACATGATATGATTATTTGTTAAACATGTTTAAGGATGATTAATTGAGGTTAGGGTTTGATTAGGGTTAGATGCTTCATGCACCTTCTAGAAGCTTTTTCTTTTGTCTTTGTTAAGATATTTTTGGATGACACATTTCTAAACCTAACCAAACCCTAACTCTAGTTTATTCTCTACACAATCTTATCCACTCATCCTTGACCATGGTTAATATATCAATCATATAGCTTTGTTTTCTATTCATCACAAAAGAATTATTATTATGATTTTCCATTATCATCTTCTTCTCTCTTGAAAAAAAGCTTACTTGATTTTCTTTATGTGATGAATAAATATGAGAAAATGATTTAAAAAGAAAGCAAAAATACTACTCTCTCATCCTCATCTCATCTAGCCCATGAGATTAGTGTGTTCATCTCTTTAGAGTGAGATAGCTTGAGTCTTTGCAACTTCGACGTAGATCATCGGAGATTTGGAACACTTCAAGCTAGCATGGATCGTTCGAGTCGTGGAGCCTCTCATGAGTCCGGGAGATCGTGGATCGCGGCAAAGGGACTTCTACTCGGAGCTTGTGAAGCGAAGGAGCGGACTACAAAGGTTGTAATCCCTCACACTTAGATAAAAGTTATCATCTTGCATGTTTAACCCTAATAATCTAGCAAACATCCCGGCTTTGGGTTGTTCGGCACGTCTAAATTTTTATCCGGGCATGTTTGATGCCTTATGAACCTTCACAAGAGTGCCTAAGAACCCTACAGTGGTATCAGAGACTACCTAGAGCATTAGGCGATGTGTTTACGAAGTTAAAACTCCGATCGAACCCGAACCGACAAAATTAGACCCCTCTCTGGAAAATTTTTAAATTTTGGGATTTTTCTGAATTTAAAATACGTAAAAAAATCAGCAGGGAATTCTAAGAATTACCATAAAACCCGGGCCCACAATTTGTCTAAACGGCGGCGGAACCGCGGCGCAAGCATGATTGCGCGGCGGTTCCGCGGCGGAATTAGGGATTGGTCACACGTGTTTGGTATGGTAATATCCGTAGGTGCTTGTTGATGCTTCTGGGTATTTTTAATCTGTTTTAAGTGTTGAATATTCTGGGGTTTGTTTTGTAATAGTAGACTCGATCGGAAATTTTTAATTCATATTTTTTTTCGGATATTTAGAAACTGTTAAACTAGTTGAACGGATATCATTAACCCACTTTTTTCCGGCACGTAAAACTTTCAAGTGTTGAATTTTTATCGGGTTTAAATCTTTCGGAAAAATTGTACAAGTTAAGCGGTGGACCCTCTAGAAGACAACAAACCTTAACTCGATTATGTGACCGTCTTGAACTGCCTTTTGAACCTTCGGGTTTAGGGCAGTACGGCGTGCCACATGTGAGGCGTTGGCTTGACCCTTCTACGGCTGGATCACCGGTACTGTGACTTATTCTGGGATTATTTGAACTCCGCTCAAGTGTTGAGCAATTTAGGAAATTTTGGGTATTTGATTATCTGTTCGGAAAGTTTAATACTGTCTATTTATCTGGAATGTGATACAATATGTGGAATTCATAGAGTTGGGCATGAAATGTGGAGTATGTGATATTTCGGATTTATGATGTCTAAAGTGATAGTGAATTCCAAATATTGTAGTTTTACACTTTCTTTTCTGTGACCGTAAGTGTAATATGTGATATCGCCGGTTTCGTTGCTATATGTCAACGACAATTGGGATGCGCATATTTACTTACGTTGATGATATGTGATATTATGTGTTGTTGTGATATGTTATATTAGATCGTCGCGTTCTGAATAGCCGGAGGTTTTATGTGAGATGAGGGTTTTTATTTTCATTCATGTAAAATTCATTTGTAATGTAATATTCTTTTATTTGGGGCACTTCCAGGTTGCGGTTGCTGTCACCAGTGTATATTATTTACTTTTCCACATTAGGTAGACCCAAGGAGGGGAGCACAAGTAACCGGGTTCTAGGGTCCAGTGGGAGGCCATCTCGAGGAGTTGAGACCGGGTCTCCTAACCCTAGAATTGGCAGTGTTACTTGCCGCTCTCGTAGGGGTCTTGGGATGTGGGTTTGGCTATTCGTCGCGACCGTGGAATCCGTGTTTTATACAGGCTCGTATTGAAAACACGGACGTCCTAGTATATCCAATATTTCATATATGTTCTTCTGCTGCAATGTTCTGTGATGAGATCATATTACTGCCTGAGACGAATGCTTATACTATATATATATGCTGATATATAAATATTACTGCTTTCGTTTCTTCTGTGATGCTTAGGAAGCATAAGCTGATGGGATATTTATTAATAAGATTAATAAAAAGAAAAGAAACCTAAAGATGTTGTAGAATCAAAACTTTATAAAAAGGGTAGCTACAGTTTTGCTTTGCACAGTGATATATATGATATATCCTGCACCTTATTCGATGGGGAAAGAGCCGACGATCCCTTCACCGGGAGTGACCTCTTTAGCGAAACTGGCAGATGCTACAAAACGCGGTTTGTCTTTTGAATGCTTTTAGTGTTTTGCTTTGCACAGCGGTATATATGATATATCCTGCACCTTATTCGATGAGGAAAGGGCCGACGATCCCTTCACCGGGAGTGACCCCTTTAGCGAAACTAAGAAAAAGCCTCAAAAACACTCCTTTTCAAAAACACTCGATTCTACGACGATATCAAGTTCATTACGCTCAGGGTTTTCTGAAAAACCTGCGTAGCCCTCCATCATTTCAGATAAAGAATATTTAGTATTCGTGCTGCGTTTGTTGGCCTTTGTCAAGGCGTAGTGTGCGGTAGCTAACTGGTACTTATCTGTTTAAACATATGATGTGATTGGATTAGGGTATTCGTACGACCTTGTTGGCCTTTGTCAAGGGTCGTGCGGGTGGGTTTAATTTCAATCAAGAAATGACGGGTTGAACTTGACTAGCTTCCTATGGTTTGTTGGCCTTTGTCAAGGTCATAGGGGTTAGGGGCAAAAGAATCATCGGGAATTTCAAGTGTTGAAATTTGCAATGAGATTGCATACCTCCTATGAGATAGTTGGATCCCGATACCCACTGCGAGTAAGTGTTACTCCTGGGAGAGTTTTACACAGGACAATTAGCCGATCAAGTAGGTGTCTAGAAAAGTGTTAACGGGGTTACGCCTCTGGGAAAACGAGGTTTACTTTAATTAGGTCCGTGCGAAAGCACGGGAAACCTCCCTCAAAGTACCGACACTGATCTGGCTGAAAGATTGACGAAGTTGTAGGGTGTAATTAATCCCGGCTAATCTTACCTTTTAGGGTTTTAAGGTAGATTTGATAAAAACAGTGGGAGACATCCTGATTAGATAAGATAATAACCAATCTAATCTTGCAAGAGCATACGCTAAAGTGTTTTCTTCTCTCTCTCTCCAGGTAGCGACCATGTCAGGCCATAATCAAGATAATAATATAGATGTATTGACTGAACCCGATTATTGTACTGAGCAAGGGAACGTTGGACCCGTTCTTTCTTATAAGAGTTATAAGACTGAACAGGAAACAGGAGAATATCTGGATTCTTAAGCCGCCCAAAAGAATATGCATGTTGATGCATCTTCTTCGGGTGTGTTAGTTATTGAGAACTGTTTCTCAGTTCACCCTACGTCCTGGGTATTAGATACCGGATCAGGATCCCACATATGTAAACAGTTACATGGGCTACGAAAAGGTAGACAACTAGGAAAAGGTGATCATTCCGTTCAAGTAGGGAACGGTGCAAGTATTGTAGCCAAAGCAGTTGGCGAATATCACCTTGTATTGCCAAGTCATAATACACTGATTCTAAATGAGTGCTATTATATACCGAACATGATGTGCAACATTATATCAGTCTCTTTATTAAGTAAAGAAGGATATAATTTTGTAGTAAAGGATAATGTTATGAACATATTCCTAGATTAAAAGTTGATTGCATCAGGCTCGTTACATAATGGCATATTCATTCTAAATCAGAATACAATCCTGAATATACAAAACACACACAAGAGGAAAAGTTCAGAAATGAACGAATCCTACTTGTGGCATTGTAGACTTGGTCATATCAATGCGACACGACTGGCTTAGTTACATAAAGATGGTTATTTGAATTCGTTCGAATTATCATCTTATGATACTTGACATTCATGTCTCAAAGGAAAAATGACCAAAGCTCCGTTTAGTGGACACGGAGAAAGAGTTACCGAACTCTTAGGACTGGTACATAGTGATGTATGCGGTCCCATGTCTATGCATGCCAGGAACGGTTCTTCCTACTTCATTACATTCACTGACGATCTCTCAAGATTCGGATATGTGTTCCTGATGAAACACAAGTCTGAAGCTTTTGAGAAATTCAGAGAATATAAGAACGAAGTAGAGAATCAAACGGGCAAAAGTATTAAGATTCTTCGATCTGATCGAGGAGGTGAATACTTAAGCAGTGAGTTCCTAGATTATCTAAAAGAGAATGGGATTCTCTCTCAGCTTACTCCTCCTTATACACCACAGCACAACGGTGTATCTGAGCGGAGGAATCGCACCCTATTAGATATGGTGCGCTCGATGATGAGTACAGCTGAGTTACCTATTTCCTTCTGGGGGTATGCACTGGAGACAGCAGCATACCTGTTGAATCAAGTTCCAACTAAATCTGTACCTACCACACCATATGAGATATGGAGTGGGAAGAGACCATGTCTTAAACGAGTTAAGATATGGGGTTGTCTGGCCTATGTCAAAAGGCAAAATCCAGACAAACTCGAGGCACGGTCAGTTCTATGCAAGTTTGTGGGATATCCCAAACATTCACATGGATATCTTTTCTACCATCACGAGGAACAAAAGGTGTTTGTTTCTCGACATGCCACCTTTTTAGAAAAGGAATTTCTTACAAAAGAAATTAGTGGCGAAGAAGTAGAACTGGAAGAAATTCCAGCTACACAAACTCAAACTCAAACTGAAGATTTGGTAGAACCGGAGGATTCAATAGTACCCAACGAACCCCAGCCTCTCCGCCGATCTAGTAGGGTTTCTCGTCCACCTGAGAGATACTACGGTTTTCTCATTGATGGTGGAAGCGAGGATTGCATCATGGATGATAATGACCCGACTAGTTTCGAGCAGACCATCACGAGTGGTGACTCTGTGAAATGGCTGGATGCAATGCGATCTGAGATGGAATCCATGTACACCAATAAAGTATGGATTTTAGAAAATGCTCCTGAAGGGGTAAAACCCATTGGGAGCAAGTGGATTTTTAAAAAGAAATTTGGTGTAGATGGAAAAGTTGAGACTTTCAAAGCTAGACTTGTAGCAAAGGGTTTTCGTCAACGACCAGGTGTGGATTATGACGAAACCTTTTCTCCAGTGGCTATGCTTAAGTCCATCCGGATCTTACTTGCCATTGCTGCATACCATGACTACGAAATCTGGCAAATGGATGTTAAGACCGCCTTTCTAAACGGTGATTTAGAAGAGTGCGTGTACATGACTCAGCCAGAGGGCTTCGTAGATAGTGGGAGCAGCGGAAAGGTGTGCAAGCTGCTTAAATCCATTTATGGGTTAAAGCAAGCATCGCGGAGTTGGAACATCTGTTTTGATGTTGTGGTCAAAGAGTTTGACTTCATCAAAAATATAGATGAACCTTGTATCTATAAGAAGGTAGCAGAGGGTAAGGTTGTCTTCCTCGTATTGTACGTGGATGACATACTCTTGATAGGAAATGATATTCCTATGCTGCAATCAGTCAAGCTCTTCTTATCACAGAGATTCTCAATGAAAGATCTAGGTGATGCCTCCTGCGTATTGGGAATCATGATCTATAGAGATAGATCTAAACGGATACTGGGATTGTCCCAATCCAGGTACATTGACACCATACTAAAGAGGTTTAGTATGGAAGAATCCAAGCGTGAGAACCAACCCACGATCTCTGGACTCACTCTCTCCAAAGAGATGTCTCCCAAGACTGATTTGGAGAGAGCTCGCATGCAAGGGATACCCTATGCTTCGGCAGTAGGCTCTATCATGTATGCGATGCTATGTACCAGACCCGATGTAGCATACTCACTAAGTGTAGTGAGTCGGTATCAAGCAGATCCTGGAGAGAGTCACTGGACAGCTGTGAAGAACATTCTCAAGTACTTATGAAGGACTAAGGAGATGTTCTTGGTATATGGTAACGGAGAACTCCAGGTGGAGTCCTTTACCGATTCCAGCTTCCAAAGTAATAAGGACGACTCTAAGTCGAATTTGGGTTTTGTCTTTACCCTCAATGGAGGAGCGGTATGTTGGAAGAGTTCCAAACAGGATACCGTTGCAGACTCGACGATAGAGGCTGAATACATCGCTGCCAACGATGCTGCCAAAGAGGCTGTCTGGATCAAGAAGTTCATTAGTGAACTTGGTGTGGTTCCATCCATTGAGCATCCAATACCTCTGTATTGCTATAACAATGGAGCTGTGGCTTTGGCCAAGGAACCCAGATCCCATCAAAAGTCCAGACATATTCTGAGACGGTATCACCTGATCAGGGAGATAGTTGATCGCCGGGAGATCGAGGTCAGGAGAGTAGATACGAAGGACAACACTGCGGATCCATTCAAGAAGGCTATTCCCCAGATACAGTTTGAGAGATTATTCGGGATGCTAGGTATGAGATACTACAGCAGCTGGCCTTAGTGCAAGTGGGAGATTGTTAGTTATGTATATGCCCTAGAGGCCATTGTTGTACATATGATGTATATTATAATGGATGCTTGGATATATATAGAGATGACTTTCTTGCTCGGCATGATAGTATGCTATTTGGTTTCACTTTATCTTAACATGTTGACTTGTATTGGTTTACTGTTTTACTCTCACATGTTGATAAAGCCCTTAGGATTTGTACTCGACTACTGGGACTATGATGAGATCATACTAGTGGGGCCACGGTAGTCGATGAGTACATCCTATAACTGTTCCTAGTCGCGGGTATATCGAGACAGGGCATCGATACACCAGAGCAGACTAGCGTATACGCATCTTGACCCATATGATGGGTGATGGATGATCCCATATCCATCGGTGTTTGACATCAGAGATGGTGTACGGGTGCTCAGTGGAGACTGGGTACACTGGACGGACTCGCCGAGAACTCCCAGATGGTGATATACCACACGTCAGATGGCAGTTCTCCGGTGACACTGGTACAGGGTAGTCTGTAGACCCGAGATCGTCATAGAGTCTTGTGTGATTCCCACTGTGCTTTGATTTCCACCTTACCACATCCAAGAGGGCGTGCAAAACGGTGGCTTTTGGGTACAGTCCCGAAACACATGGAGGAAATGAGCGATAGGAGGGGATTCGTCTCTCCCGGTATAGGGAGTTGATGTTGTGCTGTGTTCGATTGGCTATAACTGGAAGTCCCTGGACAGGGCTGATATAGAGATTTACTGGTAAGTGTTACTAGTAGTTTCTCGACCCGTTATGAGCCAAACATCGACACGACTTATCGGTTACTGGGGTCTGATGTATACCACCCCTAGACTTGATATGCGACATATCAGACGAACAGACCGGACTGTACGGGAGTGTTACTGATTGGATTCACAGGAGAACGCACAGGCTAGCTTGTTGATCTTCTGATCGCTCAATACCTGGGTGGCTGTTACGTTTAGCTGACCGCTTGCAGCTTGTGGGTGTTTGATATGATCATCACCTGCTACCGGCGTATTGACGATTCTTTAGAGTCCTACACAGAGGTTTCTTGGCTCAGGCGAAACGGAGTAGAGGCATATATGTGATATGTGCAGGACCGAGAATAATGCGATATGAGATACCGTATTATATTCTCGCGATATTTAGATATGAACCGGGACATCGGATCAAGTGTTGATTCGATGAATCGGTACATAACATATTAGTCGGTAATATTCGATATAGCCGGATCGTCGGATCAAGTGTTGATTCGATGATTTAATGTATAATAATATATATGATATATTGTATTACATTATCTAATATTGGCTCGCTTTATTATTTCATTTTCTCACTGGATGATACATTGATATATATGCGATATATGTTAATTGTATTATTTTCTTTTGTTGCAAATATATAATATATATGTGATATATATTATTGTGACATGATATGATTAATTGTTAAACATGTTTAAGGATGATTAATTGAGGTTAGGGTTTGATTAGGGTTAGATGCTTCATGCACCTTCTAGAAGCTTGTTCTTTTGTCTTTGTTAAGATATTTTTGGATGACACATTTCTAAACCTAACCAAACCCTAACTCTAGTTTATTCTCTACACAATCTTATCCACTCATCCTTGACCATGGTTAATATATCAATCATATAGCTTTGTTTTCTATTCATCACAAAAGAATTATTATTATGATTTTCCATTATCATCTTCTTCTCTCTTGAAAAAAAGCTTACTTGATTTTCTTTATGTGATGAATAAATATGAGAAAATGATTTAAAAAGAAAGCAAAAATACTACTCTCTCATCCTCATCTCATCTAGCCCATGAGATTAGTGTGTTCATCTCTTTAGAGTGAGATAGCTTGAGTCTTTGCAACTTCGACGTAGATCATCGGAGATTTGGAACACTTCAAGCTAGCATGGATCGTTCGAGTCGTGGAGCCTCTCATGAGTCCGGGAGATCGTGGATCGCGGCAAAAGGACTTCTACCCGGAGCTTTTGAAGCGAAGGAGCGGACTACAAAGGTTGTAATCCCTCACACTTAGATAAAAGTTATCATCTTGCATGTTTAACCCTAATAATCTAGCAAAGATCCCGGCTTTGGGTTGTTCGGCACGTCTAAATTTTTATCCGGGCATGTTTGATGCCTTATGAACCTTCACAAGAGTGCCTAGGAACCCTACAGCCTGGAATGATAAGTGTCTCCCGAATGAGGCTTGTCGTTATCATATCCCCAGAACATTCACTTATGTTCTAAAACTGCTTCCGACTGCTTCTCTAGGATTGGATCAATATCAACTTATTGCATCTAGTGAAAGAACAACATCTGGTATGGTACTTAATATCTCATGATTGACTCAATTGACTGAGTAAGTGATCTTCCAATCATGCACATCCCTCTCCCCTTTAGTCTGTAAGACACCTTTAGAGAGGGTGACTCCATCACCTGCAAGTACACTACCATGCCAGGAGTCGTCCATTCTAAATACTCTTAGAATGCTGTCTAAGTACCCAGATTGGGAAACTACCCAAATCTAGATCTAAAACCATAGATCCAGTAACCAGAATGTTTGATATGAAATACATTTCCTTTGTGGAGAAACCACTGTGTGACGACCAAAGTATAACCGATCGTAGTATAGGAGTTTCTTTTCCTACTCTGTGTATGTCATCCAAATAACAGGACATCACACCCTACTCCCTTCTTAACAGATCCATCCCCTATTCTGATGAAGTCAAACCTATGACTGTCACGTCAGAAATAGATGATCTATCTCCGCTATATCTTCTTCAGTCTATAAATAGACATAAGCCACCTGTCCACCATTCTTCCGCTGCTCCCACTGACCACGACAACCCTCTGGCAGAGTCATATAGACGTACACTTCTAAAGCCAGTTTAGAACGACGCTATACTCATCCTCCTGCCGGGTCTCACAGTCTCGAACAACAGTAATGGCAAGTCAGGGTAAACAAGAACTTCCCTGTCACCACCCTTGAGGCTACCGGAGTACCTCTCGGGTGCCTGAAGTTACCCACTTTATCTTCGGAGTGGCCAACGGAATGCCAAACCAGATTGAATCTTTAGGTTCCTATCAAATCTTCAGTAATCGTTTGCGGTTCTGGAATCACTTCCAGTTCTACCATACTCCCACTACTGTTTTCTGAAAAAATCCATTTTTATTAAAACTATGGCGAGTCTAGAACAATATCACTATTGATATTCCAGATGGTAGAAAGTCAACCCTCGTCATAGCCTGGGTCAACCCACAAACAGCCATTATAGAAACGTGCCTTGAGTTATCCAGAGTCTGGTTTTAAGCATAAGCCAGACAACTCCCCGTACCTTAACATCGTTAAGATATGAACTGTTCTATATCCAATATAGAACCAGAGGCACTGATTTAATTGAACCAGATTCAAATCATGCAGCTGTCTCCAGTGCATGTCAACTAAATGGAAGGAGGCCGATCAGCGTTACTCAACTTAGGAATGCTTCCAATTATGAATAACCTGAAAGAGAAGCAAGTTCTCTTAATCATTACTATCAACTGAACACCATACACAAGTATCTACATCTTCGATCACTTTGAAGAATCCCGATACTTGCAATACTTGGTTCTCTACTTTATTCATATACATATAACTTCTCAAAATTCGGACCCTGTGTTTCCACGAAACACCTGTCTAAAAACTAGAGAAGTCATAAGTAAACCGAATATAGTACGAGGACCAACCCCTCTGTCCTGATGGACCCTGGACAACATACAATACTCTGTATAAGTCCCTTGAGTCTGATGACTCATTCACTGTGTGTTGTAGGTTGAAAACTGTACTTATGGTTAAGAAGAATTACACCGCTGTTTAATACTCCTTACCTAACCATCCACTGATATAGGTAAATGTCATAGACATAATTTCAAAAAGGTATATCTCACTCTATAAAAATATACGTACAGATATATCAATTTGAAATTGGTGCATAACAACGGATATTCAAAACCAAATATTTTCCGTCCGGCAAACAACCCAGGTGACTTCCTCAAATATCACCGATTACAACGAATCCCGATATAATGAGGATGATCACCCAATTCCCAATGACTTACCCCCACTCATCATCTGTAAAACCATACAGATGTGAGAATCATACCTGGTAAATACATACCCTGGAGTAAGTATCTAATCGGGAAATCAGTTTTCCTTTAACAGTACACAGTGAAACTGAAACATTGAAATGTTTCGAAGGGGTATCCTGGTATTCCTAGTAATGCCTCTTCCATTATCAGATTCACAACTGTAACCGTATATTTCTTTGCCATCTCTCCACATCCCTTCATATGTCTTTAGTCATTACCTTCTGTACACCCCTTTAGGCCAAATGGTTTTCTTCCTTCCCTACCGTTCGGCACCAGCCTATGGTTTGGAAGAAGACTATCTAATAAGCATAATGGGTGTGCTGTCCTAATCCTAGGAGCACTCGCAATGTGAGAGAAGGTGAAGATAAAAGACAACCGAATAAACCTTATTCCTATTTCTCCTGAACCAGAATCCATCCCCGAACTGGAACAAGTTCCTTTCGAGTTCGTATATAACCATACGATGGAGTATCCAATAAACTGTGGATCTTCGTAGTGATACGGAGTGTCCTGGAGAAATACAAAGGTGATTTAGGATTGGCGAAGAAATACTTGGTTTGGTCGTGAATATCAGTCGCAATTTACTTTGCCCTCTTACTAATTCCCTTGATATGTCTTTACTTAATACCTTCTGTACACCATCGTTAGGCTAATTGGTTATCTTCATTCCCTACCGGTCGGCACCTTCCTATGGTTTGGAAGAAGACTATCCAATTTGCGTAATAGGTGTACTATCTCCTAAACCAAGGAGTACTCGCAACCTGAGAGAAGGTAAAAGGAAAAGACAACTGAATAGTCCTATTCGTTTTCTCCAGAACAGGAAACCATCCTCGAATAAATTCCTTCGAGTTCGTATATAACCATACGATGGTTTTGTCCAATGGAAGTGGACGTTGGTAGTAATACGGGGTGTCCTGGAGAAAAGGGTAAAAGTAGGAGTGGCAATGAGGTTTGCAACTCTGACAATCCAAAAGCTAGTGTTTAAGAAGGTTCGGTTAATTTTGGTCACTGAGTCATAGTCTTAGGGTCGAGTCAAGGGTCGCTGCCAAAGAGAGAGAGAAAAGAAACACTCAGCGTGCACTCTAACCTAGATCAGAATGGTTACCAATTTATCTAATCTGGAAACCTCCCACTGTCACCTCAAATTCTCCTCCAAACCTGAAAGAAGAATTAGTCGGGGTCACCCGAGGAGTAAACTAACTCATCAGTAGGAATCAGGATCCAACTATCATCGCATGATAACGTGACGGAATCCGTTCACGTCATCACACTCCAGAAGGTATGCGCATATCTGGCAAGTTTCAGTTTCTTTAGAAACTCCCGATGTGATTTCTGCCCCATGCTCTTATGATCTTGACTTTAGCCAACAAATCATAAGTCACATGTCAAGTTCTTCCCGTCATTCTCCAGGTTAATTTGAGCCCACCCGCACAAGCCCTTGACTTTGGCCAACAAGGCTATACGACTGCCCCAAACCAACGCATCTATCTATGCTGCACATTAATACCCAACAGCTACCAAACACTGTGCCTTGACTTTGGCCAACAAACACAGCTTGAATACTATTGACTATCCATATGAAACGACGGAGGGTTACGAATGGTTTCTGGCAAAAACCTTTAACATAATGAACTTGATATCGTTGAAGGAACTGGATAGCTTTTTGAAAATATAGTGACGAAAACCTTTGCTAAAGAGGTCACTCCCGGTGAAGGGATCTCGGCTCTTTCCCCGTAGAATGAGGTGCAGGATATTCCAACTGAATACCACGATGCAAAGCAAAAGTAATCGGCTATAGTGAAGTTATTGCCCTGACGCAAACTTTTTGTCCAAGGGGTCACTCCTGGTGAAGGGATCACGGCCCTTGCCTCGTCGACTGAGGAGCAGGATATTCCAACTGAATACCACGATGCAAAACAAAAGAGAACGTCCTTGCAATAACTGCTTTTTGAAAAATGTTCCAACAACATCAATTTGGTTTGTTTTTAACTTGCATTGATCCGAATCAACGCAGTCACATCAATTGATCACACCACAAAGAACGAAAATAATGACGTACATATATGCCATCCGCATTCGCCACTGGGTCCCGTCATTACCCGTTAGGTTAGTTAACTAACGACAGAGCGGGGACTGGACTAGTGCGGATGCAAAACATATACAACATATACTAGTATATATATCAATATATAATATTTCGCTCAAGGCGTGATAAAATGCAACATCACAGAAATGTAATAAGCATCACAGAACAATACAGATATCTGGGATCCCCGGATTTCACAGAACCGCTACTGAAACCCGACGTTCCCCTGGTCGTGTGGATAGCCTGTGCAATGAAAACCCTAGACCCCTACGGACGCGGAAAGTTACCCGCCAAAACCTGAAGCGAGGCAACCCCCTTCAGCAACTTGAATGGACCACCCAGCACTTCACGGAATCCGGTAACTTGGGCACCCCTCCTGGGTCAACCTGTACCCCCTACGAGTGCGGCGAATAGCCCGCCAATTCTAGAGTAAAGCCCCCTCCGTCTCAATGCCATGAGATGCGGGCTTGTTGCCCTCTAGAACCCGGCTATCCGTGCACCCCACCTTGGGGTAATCCTAGTACAGAAAGTAAAATATACATACAACGGGTACATCGACTCGACCCGGTCGTGCCCCAAAAGAATAATATACAAACGGGCAGTGACGGCAGTCCACATGTCGGACGCTCGCCCCGCAATATCAAATGTACATAATACAACAAAAAAACTGTACTAGCATTGCATCCAGGCTATCCCCCACAACCAATCCACAACATCACAGCACAACACAGAACATCAACGTGAATGTCACGTTCGCAAATCCGTCTAACCGGGCTATAGCAGTTAGACAGGATTTACTGATCAAGTGACATTCACGGTCGCAGATATAATGTAAATACTGTGAACTAACATGTTTAAAAAATTCGATCGATCAAATTTATCCAAGTGCGCCCCAAGCACTACTGTAGCACATACAGAAATTCTGGGCCCAAACAGAATGTCCCAAAAACCCTATTTTCAAGTCAGGAGGCCTCTGTAAAAAATTGGTGCACTGAACAAACAAGATGGCGGCGGAACCGCGGCCCAAACAGGGGTTTGGCCGCGGTTCCGCGGTGGTATAAAGGGTTCATGCAACCAAATTTTACCAGAGTTCTCCTACTTCCCTGCACATGTTTCTGAAACAACCTGAAAAATTTTTCGACCCCAAAAAATTTCGACAGAAACCTGATGCTAGGAAAAATACGGGTTTTGGAATTTTGTTCGATCGGAAACGTAAATACATTAGACCAAACTAGACTAGGTTAATGGCGAGGCTCTGATACTACTGTAAGTGCACGGCGGCGCCCCGGCCGTCAATCCGACGCCGGAATGCGGAAGCGATGCTTTTCTTTAACTTTTTAAACCGGCACCACCGCGCACTATAAACCCGAATCGGGCCATTAAACTAGTCCTAGCAAACAAGAAGGGGGTAAAGAGATATACCGAGTGATCCGAGTCCTTCGGTCTTCTCGTCGCCGTCCCGATCTCCCGTGGAATCTCCGGTCTCCATCACGTCGCCGGAAGGGCACCACATCGCCTGCTTCTTTTACGGGCTCCTACCTCTGGTCCGAGGCAACTCAGGCACGAAGTTGGCGAGTCGACGTGCCCAAGGTTTGCTGTAGAATAGTGTAGTGAGCTATGTGTCTCATGGGGTTTATGGAAGTTGCCCTTTTTGTGGAGGAGAATGATATATGAACTTTTGTGGAGGAACTTGGGGATATTTCAAGCATCAAGAGAACAAAATCCCCACTACAAGAATTTGGACAGCCCCACTACAACTTGGCCGGCCAAGCAAAAAATAGGGAATGAGAGAGTGGTGTGTGTGTGAATCAAAAATGAGTGAGCCAAACCCACCAATCAAGAGAGAGAAAGGGTGATGATAATAAACAATGATCACAAGCTAAAACCCACACTCAACCATCACTCATCAAGCATGATGACTCCAAAATTCATGCCATCATGACACTACAAGTCAAGCCATGATGACTAAAGAAAGTCAAGGGTGGAAGAATCATCATGACACAAGAATATGCAAAGACCACCCTCCACAATTCTTATTTGCACAATTGCAAATAAGCCCTCCTCCACCAATCTTCGGCCAATGAAAGATACAAAGAAAAGTGGCCGAAACGGAAAGCAAACTGGCAACTTCAGAAAACTGATCCCGTAATAAATTACAGGAAAACCCCGATACTGTGTATACACACCCGCATCTGTATTCCGACCGAATACAAATGCAATGAGACAAAATCTACAATACACACTACTAGGATCCGGCTTAAACCAAAGCCCGCTAGTATAAACCGTCCGATCAGGATCCGTGCAATACCGCACGTATCGGATCGAACCCTGCCATATCTCCATACGGCCTCTACAGCGTTTCGCCCGAAAACTTGAGCAACTGTCTGTGGGGGACTCTAAAGACTCGTCAATACTATTTCTGTAGATTTAACCACTAGCACGTCAGAGGTATTAGCCATACGTGACGGGCTACCAGCTATTGACCAAAAGGGACGTCGATGAGCGAACTCATCCTAACACCCTACTGAGCCTGTCAGTGACAATATCCTTATAGTCTGGTCCGTTCGTCTATGAGCATCTCATGGCGGGCCTAGGGGGTTGGTAAAAGTCAGACCCCCAAAAGCGGTACATGTCGTGTCCGAGTGTAGCCCAGAACACCCTGAGATACTACTGGAATGCCTACCAGTAAATCTCCTGCCTTGGCCAAGGACTTCGTGTAATGGCTCTCCTAGACACAGCGCGACCTCACCCCCAATACCGGGAGAGACGAACCCATGAAGATCCGCTCACTGCCTCCATGTGGCTCGGGACTGTACCCAACTAAAACCTGTTTGCACGTCTCCTTTGAGCGTGGTAGGGTAGTAATAAAAGTACAGTGGGAACTCACACGAGACAAATGACGATCCTCAGGTCGATGAACTAACCTGTACACATGTCACCAGGGAACTGCTATCTGACGTCAGGTATAAGACCAACTAGCATGTTCCTGGCGAGTCCTGTCCTGTGTACTCATAACCCAATGAGCACCCGTATACGTCTTAGGTGAACCAACTGACACCAGTGGCTTGTGAGACCGGCCACCGCCCCTCGTCGGGGTCTCGACTTTATACACTAGTCTGCTCTGGAGTATCGATGCCCTATCTCGAAACTCCCATGACTAGGGACCTTTTAAGGATGTGCTTATAGACTACCAGCTCCCACGTATATGATCGCCCTCATACTGCCGGCAGTCAAGCAAGAATCCTAGGGGCTCTATCAACGTGTAATAGCGACCTGTCTGGTCACCTAAAGCAGTACACGATGATAAAGATAAACCAGATAGCATACTATCATCTTGAGTAAGACTGTCCTACCGGGATAGGTCCTCCCTCAATCATTGCAATCACGTGCCTGTGATCCAATAATTGACTCTGAGGGCACTATCTTCAACAAACTCTGTGGAGAGAGTGAGTCCAGAGATCGTGGGTAAGTTCCTACGCTTGGTTTCTTCCATACTAAACCTCTTTAGTATGGTGTCGATGTACCTGGATTGGGACAATCTCAGTATCCGTTTAGATCTATCTCTATAGATCTTAATTCCCAAAATGCAGGAGGCATCACCTAGATCTTTCATTGAGAATCTATGTGATAAGAAGAGCTTGACCGAGTGCAGCATAGGAACATCATTTCTTATCAAGAGTATGTCATCTACGTACAATAAGAGGAAGACAACCTTACTCCTGCCACCTTCTTGTAAATACAAGGTTCATCTACGTTCTTGATGAAGTTAAACTCTTTGACTACAATATCAAAACAGATGTTCCAACTCCGCGATGCCTGTTTTAACCCGTAGATGGATTTAAGCAGCTTACACACATTTCCGCTACTCCCATTGTCTACGAAGCCCTCTGGTTGAGTCATGTTCACGCACTCCTCTAAATCACCATTTAGAAAGGCGGTCTTAACATCCGTTTGCCAGATTTTGTAGTCATGATATGCAGCAATGGAAAGTAGGATCCAGATGGACTTAAGCATAGCCACTGGAGAAAAGGTTTCGTCATAATCCACACCTGGTCTTTGACGAAAACCCTTTGCAACAAGTCTAGCTTTGAAAGTCTCAACTTTTCCATCTACACCATGTTTCTTCTTAAAGATCCATTTGCTCCCAATGGGTTTTACCCCTTCAGGAGTGTTCATATCAGAAAACTGCATTCTAATACCACTCATTCATTATCTATTTGTTGTATTTATCGGTACTATTAACCAGTGTCTGCTCAGTAATACAGATTACAGGTACCCATGACAAAATACTAGAAATACATTCAAAAGCACGGATATATCATTTGAGAGCTGACACTCCAACCAGAACCGCAAACCAACCGATACTTCATGAGTTTCTTTTTGCAACAAGTTTGTGTACACACTTTTTATCTAAATGGTCCAACACAAACAAGTGTGTACACAAGACTTTTAGGCACATGTTGATATGAAGTAATGTGCATTCAATGCTAAAGATTATGTGTTGATTTAAAGATTCAAAATTCCCTTCAATAATAAGTGCAAAAAAAAATCAAATAGACAAATCAACATGGACCATAATAGGGGCAGCTATGAATCAAGTCACAAATGGACATGAAGTAATGAGCATTCAATGCTAAAGATTTTGTGTTGATTTAAAAATTCGAATTTCCCTCCAAGCACTGGGTGCAAATCAGGTCAAAATAGAGAAAATAAAATGGACCAAAGAGACACCGGGGACAACAAAAGACCACACACCAAGTTCTAGACCCAGCCCTCGGTTTTGGGCCGAGCCCCTTCCTCTTTGAGCCGAGCTGGCCGGCCCTCCTGCCTCCTGTGGGCCCCAGTCTCTTACAGTCTCTCCCCTGCTGCCACGTGGTCTTGTTTTTATTGTTTATTTAATTTTCTTTTTTGCCTATAAATACAGACCAGAGGGCAAAGGGAAAAGACACTTTTTGTTTAGTTTTGTTTTAGAATTCTTGTAATTTGTAAGTTTGCTTCTCTTTGTAATTCTTGAGCTCGTGCCCCTTTGTCTTGACCTTGCAACTTCTCATTTGAACTTGCAAACATAAGGCTTAGATTCTTGATTTCAAGATCTCTTGTAATTTGTTTACAATTCAATAAAAAGTTCTCATTTTTATTACCATGTCTTGTTTTATTTTACATATTTGAACTTGTGAAATTCATGCTTTATTTTGATCTTGCAACCTCTTAAGTGAGCTTGCAACCTTAAAGTTTGGTATTTGGATTTCACATTGCACCGGGCTTAAAAGAACACTTGGAGATATTCACACTTGGATTCATTGGTTCTCTCTTTATCATTCTTTTCTCGTATTTTTTTACTATGTTCCTTACTCTTTTCTCTTGTCTTTATTTTTACTTTGTAAATATGTGTGAGTAATCTATTTACTTGTTAAAGGTGGAATATAATTAGATTGTATTTGAAGATGTTCTTTGCTAAAACTTTATAAACCTTAAACTTTGCAATTGAAACTCCGTGCAAATCACTTGCAATTCTGTTCCTCTAGGCATCCTATCCTACCACGATAGCGATGATTCCTAATCGTGACCGGATTGCTAGTGGTTTGCCGAAGGCTAAAATCAAGAGATAACAACGGAAGGACAAGTGACAAGGAAGACGGATTTAGCGAAATGCCGCAAATACCGTATTTCAAGTTCTCTAATCCGCGTTGTTACCTATTGTTTTAGTGTCAATACCAAAGTTGGGGTTATAAGGAATCGGCAAACATCACCTTCATACAATCTAACCTATTACAACCCTTAACAAGTCTCTTTTTTATACAGATCGACATTTAGTTTAACCAACAAATCAAAACACGGTTTTAACTCGTTAAAACAAGCCTAAAAACTTACCATCTCCCTGCGGACGACCCGTACTCATCGCGGCTCGCTACACGCGACACCGTTTTGATTGCGGTAATTTCAAAACTCTTTTTAAATACAACACGGTGAAAACATAACAATAAAGGAGCAACTTCCAAAGTCCATACTTTGTTGGTTTACATAGATTCCATCTCAGATCACATTGCATCCAGCCATTTCACAGAGTCCCCATTCGTGATGGCCTGCTCGAAGCTAGTCGGGTCATCATCTTCCATGATGCAGTCCTCGCTCCCACCATCAATGAGAAAACCGTAGTATCTCTCGGGTGGATGAGGAACCCTACTAGATCGGCGGAGCGGTTGAGGTTCATCGGGAACTATCGAATCCTCTGGTTCCACCAAATCTCCAGTTGTAGTTTGTTCTACTGGAACTTCTTCCATCTCTACTAATTTCTTTAGCAAGAAATTCCTTTTCTAAAAAGGTGGCATGTTGAGCAATAAACACCTTTTGTTGTTCACTGTGGTAGAATAGATATACATTCAAATGTTTAGGATATCCAACAAACTTACAAAGAACTGATCGTGCATCGAGTTTGTCCGAATTTTTCCTTTTGACATAGGCCGGACAACCCCATATCTTAACTCGTTTAAGACATAGTCTCTTCCCACTCCATATCTCATATGGTGTGGTAGGTACAGATTTTGATGGAACCTGATTCAATAGGTATGTTGCCGCTTCAAGCGCATAACCCCAAAAGGAAATAGGTAACTCAGCAGTGCTCATCATAGAGCGCACCATATCTAATAGGGTGCGATTCCTCCGTTCCGATACACCGTTGTGCTGTAGTGTATATGGTGGAGTAAGCTGAGAGAGAATCCCATTCTCTTTTAGATAATCCCGGAACCCATTGCTCAAGTATTCTCCTCCTCGATCAGATCGAAGGATTTTAATACTTTTACCCTTTTGGTTCTCGACTCCGTGCTTATATTCTTTGAATTTCTCAGAAGCTTCAGACTTGTGTTTCAATAGGAACACATGTCCATATCTTGAGAGATCGTCAGTGAATGTAATGAAGTACGAGGACCCATCCCTGGCATGTATAGACATGGGACCGCATACATCACTATGTATCAGTCCCAAGAGTTCCATAACTCTTTCTCCGTGTCCACTATACGGAGTTTTGGTCATCTTACCTTTGAGACATGACCGGCAAGTATCATAAGATGATAATTCGAACGAATTCAAATAACCATCTTTATGTAACATAGCTAGTCGTGTCGAATTGATATTACCTAGTCTGCAACGCCACAAGAAGGATTCGTTCATTTCTGAACTCTTCCTCTTGTGTGTGTTTTGTACACTAAAAACTGTAGTTTGATTTAGAACGTATATGCCATTATTTAACGAGCCTGATCCAATCAACTTTGATTCAGGAAGATGTTCATAACATTATCATGTACTACAAAATTATATCCTTCTTTACTTAATAAAGAAACTGATATAAGATTGCATATAGGGTCGGAATGTAATAG
This sequence comes from Agapanthus africanus, assembly GCA_030015575.1. Lineage (NCBI taxonomy): Eukaryota > Viridiplantae > Streptophyta > Magnoliopsida > Asparagales > Amaryllidaceae > Agapanthus > Agapanthus africanus. The sequence goes on along the minus strand of JASDDO010000029.1, from coordinate 237,237,964 downwards.
CATTCGTTCAGAATCACTGTATTACCATTTGGTAATACAAGGTGATATTCTCCAACAGTTTTGGATGCAATATTTGCACCATTCCCTACTCTTATGGAATGATCACCCTCTCCCAGTTCCCTACCTTTCCTTAGCCCATGTAACATATTACATATGTGGGATCCTGATCCAGTATCTAATACCCAGGACGTAGAGTGAACCGAGAAATAGTTCTCGATAACTAACACACCCGAAGAAGATGCACCAGCATGCTTATTCTTCGTTTGGGCTGCGTGAGAATCCGTATATTTCCCTAATTCCTGCTCTGTCTTATAACAATTATAAGAAAGAACGGAACCAACGTTCCCCTGCTCAGTATAATAAGCGGGTTCGATCAATACATCCATATTATTATCTTGATTAAGGCCTGACATGGTCTCTACCTGGAGAGAGAGAGAAGAAAACACTTTAGCGTATGCTCTTGCAAGATTAGATTGGTTATTATCTTATCTAATCAGGATGGCTCCCACTGTTTTCATAACATCTCCCTTCAAACCCTAAAAGGTAAGACTGGACGGGATTAATTACACTTTACAAGTTCGTCAATCTTTCGGCCAGGCCAGTGTTGGTACTTTGAGGGAGGTTCTCCGTGCTTTCGCACGGACCTAATTAAAATAAACCTCATTTTCCCAGAGGCATAACCCCGTTAACAGCTTTCTAGATACTTACTTGATTGGCTAATTGTCATGTGTAAAACTCACCCAGGAGTAACTCTTACTCACAGTGGGTATCAGGATCCAACTATCTCATAGAAGGTATGCAATCTCATTGCAAATTTCAACACTTGAAATTCCCGATAATGCTTTTGCCCCTAGCGTGCTATGACCTTGACAGAGGTCAACAAACCATAGTGCACTATTCAAGTTCAACCCGTCATTTCTTGATTGAATTAAACCCACTCGCACGACCCTTGACAGAGGTCAACAAGGTCGTATGACTACCCTAATCCAATCTCATCACATGCTTTACAGATAAGTACTAATCAGCTACCGCACACTACACCTTGACAGAGGTCAATAAACGCAGCACGAATACTAAATAATCTTTATCTGAAATGACGGAGGGCTACGACAGGTTTTTCTGAAAACCTTTTGCGTAATGAACTTGATATCGTTGTAGAAACAAGTGATTTTGAAAATGTGTGTTTTTGAGGCTTTTACTAGTTTCGCTAAAGAGGTCACTCCCGGTGAAGGGATCTCGGCTCTTTCCTTATCGAATAAGGTGTAGGATATTTCATAAATATCACTATTCAAAGCAAAAACTATAGAAGCAGTCAAAAAAACTGAATGAGTTGTAGCATCTGCTAGTATCGCTAAAGAGGTCACTCCCGGGGAAGGGATCTCGGCTCTTTCCTTATCGAATAAGGTACTGGATATTCCATAAGGAATACCGCTATGCAAAGCAAAAACTAGAGCTATCCTTTTTATAAATTTGATTCTACAACATCTATTAGGTTTCTTTTTCTTTCATTAATCTCATTAATGAATTCCCATCATTTATGCTTCCTAAACATCACAGAAGAAACGAAAATACAACGTACGCTTATGCCATCCGCATTCGCCACAGTGTCCCATTATGCACCGTTAGGTTACTTAACTAACGGCATACCGGGACGGAACTAGCGCGGGTACAAATCATAAGCAACATTTATTATATATCATATATACAATAATAAAGCATTTGTCTCACGCATATAAAATGATCACATCACAGTATATCAGTAGCAGAAGATAACATATGAAATATTAGATATACTAGGAGGTCCGTGTTTTATTTTGAGCCTGTATAAAACACGGATTCCACGGTCGCGATGAATAGCCAAACACACAACCCTAGACCCCTACGAGAGCGGCAAGCAACCCTTACAATTCTAAGGTTAGGAGACCCGGTCTCGACTCCTCGAGATGGCCTCCCACTGGACCCTAGAACCCAGTTGCTTGTGCTCTCCTCCTTGGGTCTATCCTAATGCGGAAAAGTAAATAATATACAATGGTGACATCATCCTCAACTCGGAAGTGCCCAAATAAAAGAATATTACATATAATGAATTTTACATGAATGAAAATAAAAGCCCTCATCTCACATAAAACCCCGGCTATTCAAAACACGACGATTCAATATTACGTATCACAGCAACACATAATATCACATGTCATCAACGTAAGTAAATATGCGTATCCCAATTGTCGTTGATGTATAGCAACGAAACCGGCAATACACCACATATTACACTTACGGTCGCAGAAAGGAAAGTGAAAAACTACAACATTTGAAATCCACAATCACCTTAGACATCGTAAACCCGAAATATCACACATTACGGATTTCATGCCTAACTACATGAATTCCACATATTGTATCACATTCCAGAATACTAGATAATGTTAAACTTTCCAATCGAATAAACAAACACCCAAAATTTCCAAAATAGCTCAACACTTAAGCGGAGTTCAAAAAGTCCCAGAACATGCCACAGCTCCTATGAAACAGCCGTAGAAGGGTCAACCAATGCCTCACATGTGGCACCGCTGCACTACCACAAATCCTAGGGTTTAGTGGCGGTTCTGACGGTCACATAATTGAGTTAAGGTTTCGTTCTTCTAGAGGGTCCACAGAATCGCTTGCATGATTTTCTGAAAGTTTTAAACTAAGGAAAAATCCAACACTTGGAAAAAATTTCAGCAAGGGAAAAAGTGAGTTATTGATATCCGTTCAAACTTTTTAAAACCGTCTAAATAACCCAAAAACAAACTAGAATTACGAATACGAAACACTCCAAATTGCCTCTGTAAAAAGATAACATCACATGCAAATTTAGCAAAAACAAACAACACCTGAAGTACCAAACCCCAGAGACTGGACCACAGTAGAAATTTGAACCCAGAACATTGCAAAACACCCGAGGTGGCCGGTTTTCATGAGGTTTTGCTCGGCCAAAATCCAAGCTCTGGATTTCAATTTTCTACAGTGGTCATATTGTATCACATACAACATTCTGCAACTGTTTAAAAAAAATTGACACCTGAAAAAATTCGACAGAAACTAGGGTTTTAATTCGGATGTTTCGGAGTTATTTCGATTTCATAATCCTACACTTATCCTTCTAATTCTCTGGCTAGGATCTGATACAACTGTTGGGATGTCTAGGACGGCAGCAAGGTTTCGGATGGCATCATCCATGCCAATTCCAAATTTTTGCCATTTTAGATAACCCTGACCTAGAATCGATACTAGAGAATCATGCGGAATTTTAAAGAAACAACTTTACTTCTAAGTGATAGGGATTACAACCTTTGTAGTCCATTCCTTCACTTCATAAGCTCCGAGTTATGGTCCCTTCACTGCGATCATCATGCTCTCGGACTCTAGAGAGGCTCCATGAGGTGAATGATCCATGCTAGCTTGAAGTCTTCACAATCAAAGATGATCTATCTTGAGGAATCACAAACCCAAGCTATAACTTCACTAATTAGAGATTAGTGAAGCTAACACACTAATCTATATGGCTAGTATAGAAGAGGATGATGAAGTAGGAATTTTGCTCTCTTTTGTTTTCTTTTTCTCACAATCATTCATCAAAAATTAAAAAGCTAGAAAGCTTTTGTGAGGAGGAAGAAGAAGATTAAGTGTGATCAATGAATGAATTATTATTGAGGTTAGAAATGCAACCAAGGGTTAAGCATGTCATGCATAACCCTTGTAGAGAATTAACCATGGCAAAGTGGTTAGGGTTAGGTTAACAAATATCTTAGAAATATCAAGAGAGTGGACTAAGTCAATAAGAAAAATATCTCATGCATTAATCCACAAATTTGAATTATCTAAAACAAATAAAAACCTAACCCTAATTACAAAGCATGGTTTAGTTCTCTTAAACCCTAGTTGCATGTGTAACCCTAGCATGTTACAATATCACATATCACATATATAATATTTTGTAACAAAAGAAAAGAATACATTAAACATATATCACATATATGTTAAATGTATCCATATATGAGAAAATGAAATACTTAAGTGAGCAATATATTAGTTAATGTAGTTTAATATATCAAATATATAATTCTACATTAAATTATTAAATCAACACTTGATTTAATAATCCGGCTATATTACATATAACCGACTAATATAATATGTATCAATTTATCGAATCAACACTTGGTCCGATAACCCGGCTCTATCACATATACCCGGCCAATATCATATATCGCGAGAATAGAATATGGTATCACATATCGTATTAATCTCGGTCCCGCACATATCGCATATGTGCACCTACTCCATTTCTCCTGAGCCAAGAAACCTCTGTGTGGGACTCTAAAGACTCGTCAATACGCCGGCAGTAGGAGATGATCATATCAAACACCCACAAGCTGCAAGCGGTCAGCTAAACGAAATAGCCACCTAGGTATTGAGCGATTAGAAGATCAACAAGCAAGCATGCACACACTCCTGTGAATCCAATCAGTAACACTACCATATAGTCCGGTCTCTTCGTCTGATATGTCGCATATCCAGTCTAGGGGTGGTAAACGTCAGACCCCAGTAACCGATAAGTCGTGTCGATGTGAGGCTCATAACGTGTCGAGAAACTACTGATAACACTTACCAGTAGGTCTCCATATCAGTCCTGGCCAGGGACTTCCAGTTATAGCCAATCGAACACCGCGCAACATCAACCCCCAATACCAGGAGAGACGAAACCCCTCCTATCGCTCATTGCCTCCATGTGATTCGGGACTATACCCAAAAGCCACCGTTTTGCACGTTCTCATGAACGTGGTAAGGTGGAAATCAAAGCACAGTGGGAATCACACAAGACTCTATGACGATCTCGGGTCTACAGACTAACTTGTACCAGTGTCACCAGAGAACTGCTATCTGACGATAGGTATAATACCATCTAGAAGTTCTCGGCGAGTCTTTTCAGTGAACCCAGTCTCCACTGAGCACCCGTACACCATCTTTTATGTCAAACACCAATGGATGTGGGATCATCCATCGCTCATCATATGGGTCAAGATGCGTATACGCTAGTCTACTCTGGAATATCGATCCCCTATCTCGATACACCCTCGACTAGGTACAATTATAGGATGTACTCATGGACTACCCTGGCCCCACTAGTATGATCTGCATCATAGTCCTAGTACTCAAGTACATATCCTAAGTGCTTTATCAACATGTGAGAGCAAGACAATAAGCCAATACAAGTCAACATGTTTAGACAAAGTGAAACCAGATAGCATACTATCATATCGAGAAAGAAAGTCCTCTCTATATATATCCAAGCATTCACTATAATATACATCATATGTACAACAATGGCCTCTAGGGCATATACATAACTAACAGCTGCCACATGTTACTTCCATTCGTTGTTAAATGAAGAAGAAACTCCCTCAGTGTCATAAAACAATGCAGAGGAACTGGGGGAAGAATCGGCGCTAAAATCCCCGGTACTGCCAGAAGACCCGATCGATAGGCTGTTAAACGAAGCCTTTCAAAAAAAAAAAACTAACCGAAAACACGAAACAGCCATATACGAAAAGGCTAAGCGTCAGTGTCAGGATGAAGAAGCTGCGGCAGGGATGAGTCATAAAATACTCCAACCAAACCAAATCACACCTGCCACAAATAAGAACAGGATCAAGACAGAGAAGCGGTTTGCCAAAGCCCTGTCAATGGGGATAAAGCTGCCACCTTTCATAATAAACACTCCCGGGGTCATATGCCTCGACGGAGAGGATTCATATCCAAACTACTGCCTATATCATAGGAGGGTTACCCACCCCACCAAAGAATGTAGTACCTTCAAGAAGTGGATGCAGGGATATGTTACTCATCAAAAACATTTCAAGAGGATGAAGCGCGAAGCTCGTCGACGGCAAAAGAGTGCGACAGATGCGCGTGAAAAAATGACTAGCAACTGTCATATGGTTGGTACCAATTCAGAAGGGGGAAACCCCAAGTTCTTACTTTCGGGATCAATTCTGAGGACGAAATACCCCTCAGCCCTCTCTTCAAAGACTCCACCTCCGTAAAAGAAGAGAAGGAGAAGAACTGCGAGAATATTCAGCTGCGTAACCGCACGCTTCCTGAAAAGAACCTCGGGCCTACAAACAAAGGTTCGAGCAAAAAAGACAAAGGGAAAGTGAAAATCTCTGAGGAAATTTCCCTCGACGATGGAGTTGTCAAAGAGCTAGTAACAAGGGACCCGCCTAGGAAATATAAGGTGGATTACAATGTCCTAGCACATCTGAGGAAAATACCCTCACAGTTGAGCATATTGGATACTCTACTCTTGTCCAAAAAGGCACGAGAGTCTCTGATCAAGGCATTACAAGAGCCCGATCAGTTTCAAGCTTTCCTTGCAAAAGAGAAGATGAAGGACGAGCTGGCAGAGGTTCACACAGCTGACATTACATTTAGCGATGAAGATCTCCTTCTCGGTATGTACGAACATAACCGCCCGTTATACGTCACTGGGTACTGCCACGACATCAAGATAGAGAAAATCCTTGTCGACAACGGATCCTCCATCAACCTTCTCAATGTGAGGGTGCTGAAGGAAATTTGCATGAATGTTCAGCACTTGTCCCGAGACAAAATTACCATCTCCGGGTTAGACTCACAGTCGTTACGGACGCTTGGGTCCGTAATACTAACGTTACGCTTCGGGTTGCTCGTCACTGAAATCAAATTTCACGTCATTGACACCAAGACTTGCTATAACGCTTTGCTCGGCAGGCCATTGATTGCATGAGTACAACGTCATCCCTTCTACACAACATCAGTGTATGAAGTATTTCAAGGATGGTTTGGAATGCACCATCACAGGGGAGCTAAATTCGTTCTCCATAAATGAGGTCCGGAAATATAAAGACGCAAAGTACTTCCTACCAGACTTCGAAGACTCGAAAAGGTGTCATGAGTCGAAGGATAAACAAAAATCCGTCGCCGCTATCCCGATCTTTGGAAGCGATTCCGAGGAAGATGAAGAAATAGTCTACTCGGGGCAACCCCAGAAAGAAAACAACCGGCCCGGATCATCTACCCCTATTCTGGTATTTGGCAGCGACTTTGAGGACGAGGCCAACACAGCGTTCTCTATCCGCCCATCAGTCAAACCCTCGACGAAGTAGATCAGAGTTTACAAATCACAATGGCTCCGCCTCGGCATTACAAGGAACTTGATGCGCTCGATACATACAGCGTCCAAGAACTACAGACTTTCTACGTCCCTCCCAAACGAAGAGGTGAAAAGGCGGTCCTCTTCTACCAATCTACGAAGACCAGAGTAGAGAAAGAAGTCTGGCATGGTGCCGATTTTGCACTTGATAGGCTTCAACCAATCCGTCTGCCAAGATACTACACGGAGGGATTGAAAAGGTTGTTAAAGTGTTAAGGTGTACCCCTCGAACAAACTGTTCGACAAGCCCAATTCTACAAAAAGATTTGGGATATCCCTGGAACCCAGCGAAAGATGCCCAACGGGAAGATGGATACAACCGGGCTCGGATATATTCGGTCCAAGAAACGGGAGCAGTTCTATAGCTGCCGCGTCATAAACAGCTTCAGCGAAGAGGAAAACACTCTTCCAAATGGCCGTGACGTTGAAACAGAGTGAAATCCCGCTCTAAGAACGTTAAGTTCGTCGCTCGAAGAACAAATAGACAAGCTAATTAAAGAAGCTTGTCAAAAGATCCGAGACAATCACAGCCGTGAAATGGTCATTTATGAAAAGGCCAGGGCATAGCGCCTCCATCAGCAATCGGAGAAAAAGGAAGACTATAATACTCTTCATCCCCGGCCCGTTGTATGTCCTCGCGAAAGGGGAAAATCCCGAAATAGAGGTAAAAACAGGACAAAGAGCGCAAACAACGTTCGCAAACAACAAGGCGGATCTAAGAAGCCATGCTATCAAGAAAAACTCGAATGGAACCCGTCCTTTATAAAGAAGATAGGTCGGGAATACTCTTTCCCCCAAGACAAGACGAGAAAAATATTCAACCTTGTAATGAAGCATCAAATAATGACACTCCCAGAGTCTCGGTACCCTGAACAAATAAACAAGGTCCATCATCTGGAGTATTTCTCCTACCACCGAGCAATAGGTCATCCCCTTAAAGACCGTTTCACATTCAAAGACTGGGTAGAAAACCAGTATCAACAAGGCAGGTTCTCTTTATCCGACAACTGGAAGGTAACCCCGCCACAAAAGAATGAGCCAAAGAGGTCCTATACCATGAGGATAGGACCTGCTCAACACAAAAATGGAAGCGAACTCGTACTTGCCACAAGATAATACTCTCAAAGGAGGGAGGGCACGAGACAATGGAGGCCCTCTGCATGTGCTTCGCAAATGAAGACGAAGACGAGGTGATCTCCGAGTTTCCACCGGCACCAAAAGAGGTAGAAGATAGGATACATACTACGGCGGACAACCTAAGGAAAATTGACTTAGGGACAGAAAATGATCTGAGGCCGACATTCGTCAGCGAGCTACTATCTGAAAAATAGGTAGCCACGTTAAAAAACGTGCTCATGCAATATAAAGACTTCTTCGCATGGAACTATTTCGAGATGCCGGGTGGCAGTACATAAACTGGCCATATCGCCGGACATAAAGCCAGTCAGACAGGCGCCAAAAAGAATGCGGCTCGAACTTGAGATGAGTATAAATGATAAGGTCAAGAAACTAATCAACTCCAGCTTCATCCAAGAAGTTCAATATCCTGACTGGATCGCCAACATCGTTCAGGTGATGAAGAAAAATAGGACGGTGCGCATCTGCGTGGACTTTCGGGACCTCAACAAAGCTTGCCCGAAAGATGACATCCCTGTACCTGTTACCGAGCTGATGCTCGATAACACGTCTACCCATGAGGTCTTCTCCTTCATGGATGGATTTTCAGGATACAATCAAATAAAAATGCATCCAGAAGATCAAAAGCATACTGCCTTTGGGACTCCGCTTGGCATATTTTGCTATAAGGTGATTCCCTTCGGTCTGAAGAACGCTGGCGCTACCTACCAGAGGGCCATAAAAAAGATCTTCGATGACCTCATCCATAAGTTCATCGAATGCTACATCGACGACCTTGTGGTTAAAACCATATCTCATGAGGAACATTGGGATCATCTAAAAATAGTGTTCCGACGTCTTCGGAAGTATAATCTGAAGATGAATCCTCTAAAATGAGCGTTTGGAGTCTCCTCAGGAAAATATCTACGATTCATCATGAGATATGCTTCGAATGCTCCGCTGGGCACCGGGGTATCGAAATCGATCCCTCTAAGATCAAGGCGATTATGAAAATGCCCATGCCAAGAACTCTCAAACACCTGCGATCTCTTCAAGGAAAGCTCGCATATATCTGGCGGTTCACGGCCAACATCTCCGGAAAATGTCGTCCCTACGGTCATTTAATGAAGAAGGGAACCCCATTCGTCTGGGATCAAAAGTGCCAAAATGTACTAAACGAAATCAAGCAATACCTGCAAAATCCGCCGGTATTGGCCGCTCCGGTTAAGGGAAAACCCCTTATCCTATATACGACGGCACTTGAGGGTTCTCTAGGCGCACTATAGGTACAAGAGAACGATCATGGAAAGAAGAGAGCTCTATACTATTTGAGTCGAATTCTCTTGGGGGCAGAAAACAACTACACCCCCATTGAAAAGCATTTCCTGGCACTGATCTTCACGATAACAAAGCTCAGATATTATGCCTTGGCACATGAGGTCCATCTCATATCAAAGGTGGATCCTATCAAATATCTAATGTCAATGGCCATACTAACAGGAAGGCTTGCCAAATGGGCTCTCCTCCTGATGGAATTCTCGATAACGTATCGACCCATCAAAGCAATGAAAGGTCGGGCCATTGCTAACTTTCCCGCGGAGCATCCGATACCAGTCGACTCCCCCTTAAATTGTGAGTTGTCGGATGAATATGCTTTCAACACAATCGAAGGAGAGAAAGAAGAAAATGATTCCCAATGGGAACTCCACTTCGATGGAGCATCTTCCACGAAGAGGTGAAAGCAAAACGCCCCCAAAATCAAAGCCGGGGTGGGCCTTATCTTCGTGACTCCGCAAGGAGGGATATTGTGTTACACCCTCTCCTTAACAGAGCCAAGGACTAATAACGAAGCTGAATATGAAGCTTTGATAGCAGGTCTTGAGATCGCTGTCGACATTGGAATCAAAGACCTCCTCATATATGAAGACTCCCAGCTGATCGTTAGCCAAGTAAATAGCGACTATCAGACATGCAAGCCAGAGCCGATAAAGTATGGTAAAAGAGTGTAGCAACTGCTGACACAAATCCCCTCCTACATCCTAGAGAGTATACCGCGTGAAGAAAACAGCAAGGCAGATGCATTGGCCAAATTGGCTAAGGAATTAGCTGATGAAGACCTCGATGACGTAAACATCATCGTGCAAAGCCGCAGGATCCTCGCGCCAACAAAAATATCTTCGGGAGACTTAACATATAGCCATCCGAAGGAAAAGAAACGACCGAACAAGTAACCCTTCAAATAAGGGACAAAGAAAAGGACAACGATTGGAGGGAAGTCTTTATAGACTATTTCAAATCTAAACGAACGCCCAAAAACACGTCATCTCGACATCAGCTCATGAAACGAGCTCTGTCCTTCGCCTTCTTCAATGATACTCTATATAAGAGATTGTTCGACTGTCTATGGCTAAGATGCCTGGGGCCGAAGGAAGCAAAGAAAGTCGTTCAATAAATTCACGACGGGCTCTGCGGTTCTCACCAAGCTGGGCCAAAGATGAAGCTGAAGATCAAAAGAATAGGTTGCTATTGGCCCACAATGATTCAAGACTGCCTCGAATATGTGAAGCAGTGTCACTCGTGCCAAATTCACAGGGACTTCATCCACCAACATCCAAATCCGCTACACTCAACAGTAGCTAGCTGGCCGTTCGAAATGTGGGGAACCGATATAATTGGCCCCATTGAACGAGCATCGTCCAAAGGACATCGGTTCATACTGGCAATGACCAACTACTTTTCTAAGTGGGCAGAAGCAGTACCACTAAGGGAGGTGAAGACGGAGAATATCCTCCATTTCTTTAGGACACATGTCATCTATCGGTTCGGCACTACGCGACGAGTTATCTCAGATAATGGGCCAGCTTATAGAAGTCATAAAATCACCCGCTTCGCACAACAGAATAAAATAGATTGGAGATACTGTCAAGACCCAAAAAGTGGCATGTGACCGGCACTTAAATCACGTTACATCTAAAGACGTCAATGCGGTCCAAATAAGCCGAAAACCCGGAATCTAAACCCTTTTTGAAAATATTGGAGGTGGGGTTTAAAATGTCATTAGATGGAATCAGTTTAGAATAAACATTTTAAGTCTAAATAAGTATGTTTGAAAAGCATCTATGACGTTTTAAAATTTGGCAGCACCTCCTTTATAAATTTTGAATAAAACCCGATACAAGCACAAAATATAGAAGCATCCCAACGGGAGCTAGCTTCCACGCCCAAACAGCGGAGCAACCACGCAGATAATATACGATGCCAAATGGCGAAGAAAAGAAAAGCGAAACAAATCAACAATATAAAAAGATCAAATCCAATGAGTACAACGCCCACCAACACACAAACTCTAAGTCTCGCTTCTAAGTCCACAATATACACGTTCTGGGTTGATGGAGTTTTACTAGATACAAAAGAATATAAATATACAAGTGTGGGTACAATACATCAGCAGCCTACCTACCAAAGCAATCACCGAAAAGAAGTGTTTGCCGCAAGCCGCTGACGATCCGAGCAGTATAACCCGCAAGAAATGGGGCACAACGGGAGTGAGTTGCCAACTCAGTGAATAAAAGTACATTACAAGATAGAAATCGAAATGCACAATGATATCCTAGGTCATAAGTATGGTACTATCATATCCTATACTAATATATATATATATGATAAGAATAAATCATAAATGCAACACTATCCATCATGTGATCCCAAAATAGAACATATCAAATGTAAATGACCTGTATCTAGTATAAGTCCATAAGGTAGCCGAAAATATATATGTAAAACCTCTACTTAAAAATAGCAGCGGAATACGTATTTCACGGCATAAAAACAGACGTGATAGTATGAAGTATATGTAACATTTCAAAAAAAATATTATTTTTGGGAATTTTTATAATTTAATATTATTTTTAATGAATATTTTAATATTTCGATATAATTAAATACCGATAAATGGGAAGAATTTTGGAAAAATTTTGGAAAAATTCTAAAATAGGGTAATTTATGGAATTATGCCATTTTTAAGTTTTTATGATTTATTTGACACTAATTTAGTGCTAATCGCGATTAAAAATCGCTAATCGGACTTTAAGCGTGTTTTGTGCACATGTCTTTTTCAACACCTGTTCCATTTTCTTACATGTTTTGGGTGCATGGTTTGTTTTGGGTTTACTATTGCAAGGAGAAGGAAATAAAAGGAAAAGGAAAAGAAAAAAAAAGTGGAAGAATGATTAAGAGAGAGAAAGAGTGGGTGAGGGGTTTACCTTTGACTTGTTGAACCATTCCTCCATCATTCTTCTTCTCATTTCTCTCCCCTCTCTCCCTTGAGCTGCTGCTGCTGCCCCTTCCCTCTTCCTCCTCCATCTTCAAGCCCAAAACACCATGAATACAACTCCAAAACCCTATTCCCACTTCATAAAAATTGTTCACAAGCTCGAGAGGAACACATTGGCCCAAGAAAGAGAGGATTTTAAGGACATTGAGCAACTCAAGAAAATTCTTGAGTTGCCAAAGGAGGTAATTTCTGCACCATTAGAATAGTGTTTCAATTCATTATGCATCCATACTTGTTTCATGTCCATATTGTGTGGTTTTGAGGACTTTGGAAATTCCAAGTTAGGGTTTAGGGTTTGAAATGAAATCAAAGGTGAATTGAGGTGTAATTAGGGACTACAACCCCTGTTGTGATGTTACATTGGACTAAACCAGAGACTAGAACCCAGAATACGGATTGAGAAAAAACAATATCGGGAAAAACTGTGATTCTGTGAGTGTATTTGGAAATCTGCTATCACTCCGAGACTCCTTCAATTATTTTGGATTGACAGTGATACATGCAGGCACCTAGGAACCACCACCCAAGCCCCTACCCCCTCTTTCAGGATGCAAATAAACTCTTTCTGGCCCAATTTACGGCCAGAGCAGGTGGGAATTTCTTCATTTTTGTTTCAGGGCCTTATCTCCAGTAAATTTGACCTTTGGTATATGCAATTTTGACTGATTCCACATAGGGTAGAATCTGGGATAATTTTCTTGTGTTGGCGCATGGTTTACGACTTGTTTTAGCATGGATTTTGGTATTTGGTGATTCGTTTCTGTCGGGTGGCGTTTGAGCGTCAACGGCAAAGGGTTATTGGTCGTGTTTGCATGCGAGACCATAGGTTTTTACCTATGAGAGTAGCGTGTGCCGTTTTGGTTTTCCGATGTGATTTTCATGTGCTTTTGCGATTGTGTTATCTTTGTAGGTACCCTACATGATGTCGAGGCGTTGAAGATGAAGATGGCGACATCTGCATCGGCACACAAGAAGCAAAGTGAGTAGATTTATATCTACGGGGAGAAGTCGGGTGGATGGCGTATAGCACCCCCGCAATTCGTGGTGATGTATACGAATACATATACACACATATATTTATTATATGTTGTTTGAGTTGATTGATGATAAAGATGGATTTTTGGTGTTCTTGGATTGGTTTAGTGTTAGTTGCAAAACCCTAGAGTAGTGGTTGCACCCACACCCACACGTACACACATACTTGCATACATTCTTTCTTTCGCATGTGCGTATATGGGAATATATATTTATGTGTTCACATGGGTATGGGACTATTTGTTCATATACTGGATTTGAGGATAGTACTTGGGATTTGAGATGAGTCGATGAGATTTGATTTGAGGCCGTGAGATCGGTGATATGGCAGGGTTCATATTTGAGATACGTCATGATGTTATAGCGGATCTTTGGACGACGATACCATGTGAATAGAGATATACATAGAATAGTTGACTTATGATCGAGATATAAGATAAGATATGTTAAGATATTTATAATGGGTCGCATTGGGCGATGTATACTTCTTTATGATGATACGTGTTGATGACATCGGTTTGTATGAGGCTGTAGATCAGTAGTCAGATCATGGTTATATTGATGATATTAGTATTATACAAGACGTAGATCAGTACGCCGGATTATGATCATTGATAAAGAGGATACCAGATGAATAATATGATGAATGTGATATTGACCCGTACCCAGATTTGGGTTGCCGTACGACGGATTTACGTACAAGCTATATATTGATGATAGATCCGCACTCTTGACTCGTGGATGTCTTATTACAAATATTGTATCGGATGTGATACTATCGAGGCGGGATCACCGACTAATATATATGTATATGTATCGACTCAGATGTTAGGCGGTTTCCTTACCTTTCGTTTAGCCTGTTAGATCAGCCCTATAGTTTAGTGTAGTTGTTAGACTAGATTTGATTCCTACCTATTTCAAAAACTAATGAATCGTGGGTATTTTAAAAGACAGGACAAGGGATTCTACGGATATTTCAAAGAACGTATCTTTTCTTAAAAACATCGTAGCCCTTATTTCCAAAACACCGCGATTCGTATTATTTCAAAAGGCACTACTGTATGATTTATATTTATATTAAATGCAGATTAGTTATCGTTGTGTCTAGTATTCAGCTCCCGCACATTATTGTTGTTCGCCCCGCATCGCATACTTATATTGTGTGTTCATATAGCATTATTGATATCATGCTGTTAGGACACCTACCATTACCGATGATGCGTATGTTCCACGTACACTTACTTGCAGGCTCACACACATCATCATCGGTAATTACCATACCACATACACTTTAGAGAATACTATTTCATGGACATAGCTTGTTAGCTAATAGTTTCGACATGATATTAGTGTACTTGCCTTATATGCCAGTTTAGACATTGTAGTTATTACTTGCTACTTCATGCATATTGTTATTCATTGTTATGCCGCATTCATGGATTTTTTATGCCTATATTCACTGTTTTATGGGCTATTGATGATTTGGATTCGGATTTTCATGAGATTTTCTGGAATTGGGGGAAAACCGCAAAAACATATATAAACTTCTTCTCTCTCTCTTTTTTAAAAATGAAAAGTGCGGTTTTCCCATGATGTATGAGTCGTCCACCATGAGTTTTCATGATTGCTGATGGATTTCGAGACCCGATTCAAGGAGTTGGATGAACCGTCTCGGGTACATGTGGACCCGGTAAGGAACCCCGGGGCGAGAAGGTCGCAGATGATGGCGTTGAGCCTGGCAGGGGAAGACTACCTACTGGTGACTTTATATGACGTGTCGGATATCATGAGGATACCGTCGTGGTCTTGGGATTGATGTTAGGGGCCGGTCTGGACTGACGGTGCCCTAGATAGTGAGATTGAGACACTAAGATATTGAGATATTAGGATTTATGTTTTGTGTCGATGCTAGACACTGTTTATGCTGATTTCATTTATGATACCTCGTTTTAAATATACAGAAATCTCACTAAGTTATGAAAGCAGTTTCTTCATTTTCATGTATTTTGTTTTCATGCATTCATACTCCATCCATATGATATATTGCTACATGAGGCACTGACACGAGCACATGGGATTACACCTGGGTTAGATATTTACCCTTGCCACCTTTTCATGCTTCAGACTCACATTTTGAGGATTATATATATAGTGATCGTATGACCTAGGATTGCGTTATTCATGTGATTTCTGCTCGTAGATGTTTTCTACTTACGAGTTGGCAACTCACCCCCGTTGTGCCACAGTTTCTTGCAGGTTTTGCCGTACAGGTTTCGTTACGGCTTTGCTGGCACTACTTCCATTTCCGGGTGATTTGCTAGTAGGTGGGTTCACTTGCATCGTGACCATCATTATACTTTGTATATTATTATTCAGTTGTATTTAGTAAACTCCATCAACCAAACATGTATTTATTTGAGATAGAGACCAGTGATGTTTATTCATTCGACCTTAGAGTCACACGTTGTATTTCTATAGATTTCATGTTGTTTTGAGTTTCCTTTTCTATTGTGATCCTCGCCTTCGGCGTTGTTTATTATATTGCTTGCGTGGTTGTGACCGTCGTTTGACAAAGAGCTAGCTCCCGCTTGGGGATGCCTTTATTCATTATATATGCTTTATCAGGTTTTGTACCCGTTTGGGGTCGGTATTTACAAAGGAAACTCTGCCGAAATTTTTAGAAAAGACTTGTGATTTTAAAATGCATATTTCGGCGTATGTTGCAAACTACTTGATTTAAATTGGTTTTTCCTTCACTCTACTACTTTTCTTGGTTTGGATTTCTGTGTTTTCGGCTTACTTAGATTACGTACGCCTCCAGACGTTTCGTAGTTTAAGTGCCGGTCATGTTCCGTACTTTCGGGTCGTGACAAAGTTGGTATCAGAGCGTTAGGTTTTACCTTCGAAACGTAGGATGACCCTTGGTTGATGGAGTAGGTAGCTTGAGTAGAATGACGTACCGTACGTATGTTCCGCGGCATATTTACGATACGCTATTCCACTTAAGAAGCCTTAGGATGTACATTTCTTTGCTCAGTAATATATTCATTCATGATCTAGCCTCATCGGTACCAGTTTATGGTTTTGCTGCCATGATTACGGGCAGGGAGAGCTACGGCTAGAGTTGCGGTCAGCAAGAGCTCGTCACGAACGAGGACTGACCAGGGCGTAATTCCGACGACACACGATTGCAGAGATGTGTCTTTTTATTGTGTTTTCGCGCCACGAGCATTTGATGGATCATTGTACGAGATTTCTCGGACGTGCAGATCAGCACCAGAGAATTGAGCCACTGATAGAGGCCAGCTAGAATGTGATTACCGTTGATGTATTGCTTATTCATGATGATTGAGGCACTGTTCAGCGTGCAGACGAGTGAGCCAGTTGTTGCTGCGAACGACGAGATATCGCCCTAGAATTTAGAGCTATTGCAGTACGAGTTATACTAAGAGATGGTAGAAGGTCGCTAGTCACCGAGGATGAATGACTAGGACATGTGGTTCGTTCGCCTACCCCGATGCGAGGTCATCAGATAGATTGATTCCAGCTAGAGACGACTTCACGTGGATACGTTGAAAGTCGACAGAGACGATCGAATGTCAGAAACCTATTATTCCAAGTTTAAAGTATTCGGAAAGACATGCAGGCAATTCTATGGACCTTCTAGAAGAATGAAACCCTAACTCGACATAATGACCGTGTGAAAGCCTTTGAACCTTAGGGTTTGCGGCAGTTCCGCGGCGCCATTAGTGAGGCTTGGGTTTGCCCTTCTACGGCTGGACCACCGATGCTGTGGTATGTACTCGATACTATTAAACTGTACCCAAGATGTTGAGCTCTTGGGGGATTATGAGGTTTTGACAAATCGATCGGATGGTTCGACTTCATTCGGATGCTAGGTGGTGAGATGCACTTCTTGGGAGACTCCAGATACGAGGATAGCCGTTGGAGCTCAGTCCATGCAGCCACGACGAGACGAGTCCGAAGCAGTCGACATTAGAGAAAAGTGGAGTAAGAGGTTCGTACAAAATCTGGATAAGATGACGTTTCACTCCGCCGACATCAGAGATGCGATACGCATACCGAGGCATTGTACTTGGATATACCTTCCAGAAGGAGTCGCGATGAGTATGCAGCCGTTCCGGAACAAGAATTTGCTTTAGTAAAAGACGATGACTTCCGGACAGTTCGGCAGAAACAAGATTTGGGAGAGACCTCGACAGGACCTTTATGGAATAAATTGTAAATGCACGGCGGCACCCCGGCCGTCGGAACGAGGCCAAAATGCGGAAACGATAATTTACTTTAACTTTTTAAACCGACACCACCGCGCACAAAAGTCCCGGATCGGGCCATTAATCTAATTCTAGCTAACTAAAGAACGAGGTAGAGAGATATATCGAGCGATCCGTGTACTTCGGTCTTCTCGTCGTTGTCCCGATCTCCTCGCGGAATCTCCGGTCTTCACCTCCTTGCCGGAAGGGCACCACATCGCCGGCTTCTTTTACGGGCTCCCACCTCTAGACCGAGGCAACTCGGGCACGAAGTTGGCTAGTCGACATGCCCAAGATTTGCTGTATAATGTAGTGTAGAAAGCTATGTGTCTCATGGGGTTGAAGTTGCCTTTTTGGTGGATGAATGATATGTAAGTGTTTGGATGAACAAAATGGAATTTTGTGCAAACTAAATGAGAACCATCCTCACAACAAAAATGGGACAGCCCCTCCCCCCCCACAAAGTGGCCGGCCTTGGCAAAAAGAATGGGGAGAGGAAAAAGTCTAAAGGGGGGTGTGTATCAAAATGATGCAAGAAAGAATAGGATCATCATGAAGCAAAAAGCAAGCTACATCCCCTTTCATCATAAACAATCCAATCAAGAAAAGGTCAAGCCATCATGAGTCAAAAAGTCTATATATGTTGGAACCATCATGATCCAACAATATTTGCAAAAACCACCCTCCAAAATGCTTATTTGCACAAATGCAAATAAGCCCTCCTCCACCAAACTTCAGCCAATGAAAGATACAAAGAAAAATGGCCGAAACGAAAAGCAAACTGGCAACTTCATAAAACTGATCCCGTAATAAATTACAGGAAAACCCCGCTACTGTATATACATACCCGCATTTGTATTCCGACCGAAATACAAATACAATGAGACAAAATCTACACTGTACTATACTAGGATCCGGCTTAAACCAAAGCCCGCTAGTATTAACCGTCTGATCATAATCCGTGCAATACCGCACGTATCTGATCGAACCCTGCCATATCTCCATACGGCCTCTACGGCGTTTCGCCCGAAACTTGAGTAACTGTCTGTGGGGGACTCTAAAGACTCGTCAATACTATGGCTGTGGATTTCACCACTAGCATGCCAGAGGTATTAGCCATACGTGACAGGCAACCAGCTATTGACCAAAAGGGACGTCGATGAGCGAACTCATCCTGACACCCTACTGAGCCTGTCAGTGACAATATCCGTACAGTCCGGTACATTCGTCTATGAGCATCGCATGGCGGGCCTAGGGGGTTGGTAAAAGTCAGACCCCCAAAAGCAGTACAAGTCGTGTCGGAGTGTAGCCCAGAACACCCTGAGATACTACTGGAATACCTACAAGTAAATCTCCTGCCTTGGCCAAGGACTTCGTGTAAGGGCTCTCCTAGACACAGTGCGACCTCACCCCCAATACCGGGAGAGACGAACCCCTGCAGATCCGCTCACTACCTCCATGTAGCTCGGGACTATACCCAACTAAAACCTATTTGCACGTCTCCTTTGAGCGTGGTAGGGTAGTAATCAAAGTACAGTGGGAACTCACACGAGACAAATGACGATCTCAGGTCGATGAACTAACCTGTACACATGTCACCAGGGAACTTCTATCTGACGTCAGGTATAAGACCAACTAGTATGTTCCCGGCGAGTCCTGTCCGGTGTACTCATAACCCAATGAGCACCTGTATACAGCTTAGGTGAACCAACTGACACCAGTGGCTTGTGAGACCGGCCACCGCCCCTCGTCGGGGTCTCGACTGTAGGGTTCCTAGGCACACTAAGGAGGTCTCACAAGGCATCAACCATGCCAATTTGAAATTTTACGGTGCCGAGAAACCATAGACTAGATCGTTAACTAGAATTTTAGGCGAAACAAGCTACTAGTAAACTACTTTACTAAAGGGTAAACGGAAATACAACCTTTGTAGATCCGGTCCTCCACCTCCATGGCTCCACGCAGACGTCCCTCCACTGTACAAATCGGATCTTGGACTCTAGTGTCGGCTTCATCGGAGAAATGGGCGGGCTAGGTCATCGACTACGATGCCGAAGATGATCTACGTCGAGGCTTCACAAGATCAAGCTCCCACTTCACCAAGTCATGAAACTTGTGAAGAAAACATCCTATACTACTTGGCAAGAGGTAGAGGATGAAGAAATAGAAAGTGGGTTCACTTTAAAATTGGATTTCTCACTCTTTTTCTCAAGTTGCCATTGTTGGTAGCATGGCTTCTTCATCTTTAAGAAGAAGAAGAAGAAGAAGGAATATATTATGATAAGTTATTTGCAAATAGAAAATAAATGAATACTTATCATAATCCAACCATGGTCAAGTGTAGAGAATGAACTAGGGTTAAGTGGAATGGTTAGGGTTAAGCATGAAGACAAAATGGTCACTTGGTCAAAGCTTCATGAAGCTTCAACAACAAACAAAGAAAGCCACCATTTTCTCTTTTTCTTTTCCAAAAAAAAAAATAAACAAAATAAATAAATAAATGAATAAACAAAAAGAAAACCCTAACCATTACACAACCATGGTTTAATCTTTACACAAACCCAAGTGAGCATGTATCATCAAACATGATACAAACAAGTGCACAAAAGTATATCACATATACAACTTGTGAACTTCAAGTGAGAAAATCCATTTAAAATGAACCAATAATAGTTAATGTAAATTAATAAATCATATATATAATTATACATTAAATCATTAAATCAACACTTGATTTAACGATCCGGTCATATCGCATATAACCGACTAATATCTATAGTAACAACTTATCGAATCAACACTTGATCCGATAACCCGGCTATATCGCATATAACCGATCAATGTTACAAATCGCGAGAATCAAATACAGTATCACATACTCGCATTATTCTCGGTCACGCACATATCTCATATGCGCTCCTATTTCGTTTCGCTTGGGCCAGGAAACCTATGCGTAGGACTCTAAAGACTCGTCAATACGCCGGCAGCAGGTGGTGATCATATCAAACACCTACAAGCCGCAAGCGGTCTGCTAAACGTAACGGCCACCCGGGTATTTAGCGATCAGAAGATCGACAAGCAAGCCCGCTCACACTCCTGTGAATCCAACCAGTAACACTTACCGTACAGTCCGGTCTGTTCGTCTGATATGTCGCATATCTTGCCTAGGGGTGGTAAACGTCAGACCCCAATAGCTCGATAAGTCGTGTCGATATGAGGTCTATAACAGTTCGAGAAACTACTGGCAACACTTACCAGCAAATCTCAGCAACCCTGGCCAGGGATTTCCGGTTATAGCCAATCGAACACAGTGCAACATCAACTCCCTATACCGGGAGAGACGAATCCCCTCCTATCGCTCATTGCCTCCATATGATTCGGGTCTGTACCCAAAAACCACCGTTTTGCATGCCCTCTTGGACGTGGTAAGGTGGAAATCAAAGCACAGTGGGAACCACACAAGACTCTATGACGATCTCGGGTCTACAGACAAACCTGTACCAGTGTCACCAGAGAACTGCCATCTGACGTAAGGTATAATACCATCTGGGAGTTCTCGGCGAGTCCGTCCAGTGTTCCCAGTCTCTACTGAGCACCCGTATATCATCTCTGATGTCAAACACCAATGGATATGGGATCATCCATCTCCCTTCTGTATAGGTCGAGAAGGTATACGCTAGTCTACTCTGGTATATCGATGCCCCGTCTCGATACACCCACGACTAGGGACCTTGAAGGATGTACTTATGGACTACCATGTCCCCACTAGTATGATCCGCATCATAGTCCAGGTAGTCAAGTACATATCCTAAGGGCTTTACCAACATGTAACTGTAACGTTTTGAAAATCGTTTCGGTGAAATTTCGAAAAAATCGGTAAAATAAGGGGGTTTTCTGTAAAAAGTCAAAATACAAATATCTTGTTATAAAAATTAAATATACATATTCTAGTTATGTAATTGCTATTATTTGGTGTTTATTAAGCCGCTGGTGAAATTTCAAATTTTCTGAAAAAAATATTATTTTATTATTATTTTAAGCCGTCACTAATACATTTAATTAAGGAAAATTACAAATTGGAATGAGTTGAAACAAATTTTGTGCATCATAAAACATTAAATAAAATTTTATCATGTGGTTTTTGGGACGAAATTATTTGCCAAAACGGTTTAGAAATTATTGAAGAAAAAAGGCTTTTTTTTAGCGTAAATGGATGTTTGGGGTATTGTATTTATCATTTTTCATCACCCCACACCCGTACCCACACCCACACACCCCCATTCACTTCTCCCCTTGGCTGAATTCAGCAGCCACCATCTTTTTCCCCACTTGAATTTCAAAGGAAAAGAAATGAAAGAAAAGAAAAGAAAATGGAGAAATGAGATGGACCTTTGACCTTGAATTGACTTTGACTTCTCCCCCCACTTTCTCTACCTCCCTCTCTCTCCTCTCCCACTCCCATTCCAGCCGACCCCCCCTCCTACAGCAGCAGCAGCCCCCCCCCCCCCCATTTCCCTTCTCTTTTCTCTTCAAACTTCAGCAAAAATTGCCTCAAATCCATCAAAAAAAATCCCAAAACCCAAATCCGACTCCTACCCATTTTAGCCTAGCCCGTATAGCATGGATCTTTGTGAAAAGAGAGAATTTTAGGAGGCCATGGATGCTTGTGGATCTTCAAATGTTTTGGGGTATAATTCTAAAACATTTTTGCTTAATTTGTACAAATTTCTTAAAGCTAAACTACTTAAGTGTTAATTAGGCTTAAGTTGCAAGTTTTGGAATTCAAGTTAGGAATTTGAATGCAAGTTAGGGTTTTATAAAATTGGTGTATGGTTGTGTGTTATATTTAGGCTTTTTGTCATGTTAATACAAGATTAGTAGCTTGTGCTAATGGTTAGTTTAAAAATTGTGTTAATTTGCTAATTTGCTTACTAAGTTTTTGAAATTGGTTAAATACTAGGGATTAAAAATGTGTTTAGGTTTTTCATGACTTCATCAACTTTATTAAGTGTGGTTTAATGCTTTAGATCATGTAAATCTAAGCTAGATTGTAGTTTGTGCATTTTTTCTTTGAAATTGTTAAATTTTAGGTATTTTGTAAACTAGAATATTAGGGTTTTTGGAATTTAATGAGATTATATTCCGGGAATTGTTTATATGACTTATTTAAGATATTTAATAAGTATATTGGCCGCTACATTCATTTAAACGTCATGTTTTGTACAAAAACGGCGAATTGTGCTTGCTAGATTTTCGGAAAAATGACTTTTTAAGTGAAATTGGGGTTTTTGTGAGTTTTAACCTATTTTATATTAAAATTAGTGTTCGTGAATGTGCAAATGAGTGTGATTGGATTTTTCTCGATGGTTTGACGTTTGTACATCGACATCGAGGGTTGGTTTGACTATTCTTGCATGCGTAGGCGATAGGTTTGGACCTATGCGTGATACGCGTGCCGATTTGATTTTCGTATGCCGTTTCGATTTCGAATTTAGTTTTAATGCGATACGGTGCGTTATGATATGTAGGTACCCTATGTGGACTTCGAGACGACAAGCAAGAACGTGGCGACGTCGGCACCGGCGGGCGAGGACCAGGTGAGTAGATTTATATCTACGGGGAGAAGTCGGGTGGATGGCGTATAGCACCCCCGCAATTCGTGGTGATGTATACGAATACGTATACACACACATATATATATTGTTTATATATTGTTTGAGTTATTGATGATAAATATGGATATTTGGTGTTTTTGGATGATTGAGTGTCGCGAAACCCTAGAGTAGCGTTCGCACCACACTTACACACACCCACCCATACTTGCATACTTTCTTCCTTCTTTTGTGCTTATACGGAAAATATAGTTATGTGTCCACATAGGTATGGGACTATATGTTCATATACGGATTTGAGGATGATACTTGGGATTGAGATGAGTCGATGAGATTTGTGTTGAGATTGTGATATCGGTGATATGGCAGGATTCGTACTTGAGGTACGTCCTGGTGTTATAGTGGATCTTGGGGCGATGATACGGATGAATAGTGTTATATATAAAGTGGTCGACATGTGATCGTGATATGAGATATCATATACTAGGATATGGATACTAGGCCGTATTGGGCGATGTATACCCCTTGATGATGATTGTGCTGACGATATCGGTTTGTACGAGATTGTCGATCAGTAGTCAGATCATGAGTACATTGAGGATATTAGTATTGTACTAGACATAGGTCAGTACCCTAGACGATGATCTTGAATAAAGAGGATACATGAGGATTAGTGTGAGGAATATGATATTGACCCGTACCCAGATTTGGGGATGCCGTACGACGGATTTACGTACGAGCTATATTTTGATGATTGATCCACACTCTTGACTTGGGATGTCTGATTATAGATATGGTATCGGATATGATATTATTGAGGCGGGATCACCGACTAATATATATACAGGTATGTATATATATCGACTCAGATGTTAGGCGGTTTCCTTACCTGTAGTCCAGCTTGTTAGCTTAGCCCTTTAGTTTAGTTTAGTTATTAGATTAGATTAGACTCCTACCTATTTCAAAACTAGCAGATCGTGGGTATTTTAAAAGACAGGTCAAGGGATCTACGGATATTTCAAAAGACGTATCCTTTCTTAAAACTGCCGTAGCCCTATTTTCAAAACCCCACGATTCGTGTTATTTCAAATGGCACCAGTGTTTAATATTTAGCTCCCGCTCATTTTGGTTGCTCGCTCCGCATCGCATACTTACATTGTTATTTCATATTGCATTGTTGATATTATGCTGTTAGGACACCAGCACCATTACCGATGATGCGTATGTGCCACGTACACTTACTTGCCGGCTCACACACATCTTCATCGGTAATTGCCATTGCACATACACTTAGAAAATATTATTGCTTGACATAGCCTGTTAGCTAATAGTTTAGACATTGTAGTTATTACCTGCTACTTCATGCATACTGTTATTCATTGTTATGCCGCATTCATGGATTCTCATGCATATATTCCTTATTTTACGTGTTATTGAGATTTTGGATTCGTATTTCCATGAGATTTTCTGGATTTGGAGGAAAACCGCAAAAACATAAATAAACATTTTCTCTCTTTTAAAATAAAAAGTGCGGTTTTCCTATGATGTATGAGTCGTCCACCATGAGTTTGCTGATGGATTTCGAGACCCGATTCGAGGAGACGGATGAACCGTTTCGGGTACATGGTGGACCCGGTAATGTACCCCGTGAAAGGTTTGTCTAGCACCCTATAATGAGTTTTGAAGCATCACATGTCCCAAAGTTTAAATTTTTATGGTGCTAAACGAACATGCAAAGGAATCGATCCTAGAAAATTAGGGTTTCGAAATTTAAAGCGAACTAATCTAGGGTTTCGAGACTACAACCTTTGTAGCTCCCTTTCGCTGGACTTCTTGGTCTCTAGGGTGTTGAATGGAGGTCCTCTTGAAGTCCTCTTGTGTCCACGACGATCCACCACGGAGTTCTCCGTCCAAGCTCGCAACTTCGTAAAACCGAAGAGAACACTCTAAACAAGTTGGCTAAACTTGTGTAGAATGAAGTTGTGGTTAAGATTCTCACTTCAAAAACCTTTCTTAAGCGGTATTTACTCACTAGAAAAAACTAGAGAGCAAATGAGAAAGAGGAAGAAGATGGTGGCAATATTTTTCACAAGAGGTAATGAGATAAAGATAACTCTCAAGAAGAAAAAGAAATATATCAATATATATTTTATTTCTTCTTAATATGAACCATGGTTAAAGTGATGGAGACATTATTTAACTTGAGTTTTAAATAATAAAGAGAAGGATAACTCAAGTTAAGAGGTAGGTGAGCTAGGTTAGGTTAAAAGAAGAATGTAGAAACTAGTAAGAATTATCCTTTCTATTTCAATTTGTTTTAAATCCAAAATCAAATAATAATCCATTACTTAGACCATGGTGTGAGTCTTATATTGCCACCATTTCCATATGTTAACAACCATGATAGATGGGTGTATGTATGTGTGTATGTATGCACATCCATATGTGCATGAAACAAGCATGAAAGAAAGAAAAGCACACATGCATGCACACATCCATCATCCAAGAAAAGGTTTTAAGTGAGAAAACTAATGGTTAAATGATAAATCAACACTTGATTTATCAATCCGGTCATATCTCATATGACCCCACCAAAAGCTGTTCACCCGATCAATGTTCGGTATCATATACGCACATTTTAATCGGGTGCATGCGCATATCGCATACGCGCACCACAACGTTTCGCCTGGACTGGGTAACTCCTTTGTGGGACTCTAAGACTCGTCAATACGCCGGCAGAGGGTGATGATCATATCAGGTACCCCCAAGCCGCAAGCGGTCAGCTAAACGTAACGGCCACCCGGGTATTGAGCGATCAGAAGAAAACAAGCGAACCTGCTACAACTCCCGTCGAGCCAACCGGCAACACTACCGTACAGTCCGGTCTCGTCATCAGATATGCTGTATATCGAGCCTAGGGATGGTCACGTCGACCCCAATAACTCAATAAGTCATGCCGGTGAATGGTCTATAACAGATCGAGAAACTACTGATAACACTTATCAGCAAATCTCACCAGCCCTGGCCAGGGACTTGCTGTTATAACCAGTCGGGCACAGCACAGCATCAACTCCCAATACCGGGAGAGACAAAACCCCTCCTATCGCTCATCGTCTTCGTGTGTCTCGGGACTGTACCCAACGGCCACCTGTTTGCACGACTCGGTAGAGCCGTGGTAGGGTGGCAATCAAAGTATAGTGGGAGAACACACAAGACTCTATGACGATCTCGGGTCTACAGACTAACCTGTACCAGTGTCACCTGAGAACTGCTATCCGACGATAGATATAATTCCATATAGGAGTTCTCGGTGAGTTCGTCCAGTGTACCCAGTCACCACTGAGCACCCGTATATGATCTTGATGTCAAACATCGATGAATGTGGGAACATCCATCGCCCATCACATGGGTCTAGTATCATATACGCTAGTCTACTCTGGTATATCAATGTCCCGTCTCGATATACCTACGACTAGGGACATTCCAGGATATGCTTACAGACTACAGATGTCCCACTAGTATGATCTTCATCATAATCAAAGTAGTCAAGCCTATATCCTCAGGGCTTTATCAGCATGTATGAATGAATAAAAGCATGATCAAATCAACATGTCAGATAAAGAAGAACCAGATAGCATACTATCATGTCGAGCAAGAATGCATACTGAATATATATATATATATATATATATACATGTATAGATACATCCACTATCACATAATGGCCTCTAGGGCATACATATATCCAACACCCCGGGGCAAGAAGCGCGTGATGATGACGATGTGACCCTGGCAGGGGAGCACTACTTACCGGTGATTTTACCCGACGCGTCGGATATCCGGAGGATACCGTCGTGGTCTTGAGATGGATGGTAGGGGCCGGTCTGGACTGACGGCGCCCTAGATATTGTGATTGAGACTTGAGGTACATAGATTGTGACACAGAGATATCGAGGTATTTGGACACTTGTTTTTGTGTCGATGCTGGGCACTGTTTTATGCTGATTTCATATATGGTACCTCATTTCTTTTAAAATGCAGAAATCTCACTGATTTATGAAACCAGTTTTATTCAGTACATGCATTCTGTTTCATGCATGCATACCTCATTCATATGATATATTGCTACCTGAGGCACTGACACGGGCACATGGAATTACACTCGGGTTAGATATTTACCCTAGCCTTGTTATAGGCTGCATGTTATATATATAATTGAGGATATATTATGATCATTGACCTAGGTTACGTTATTTATGCGATTTCTGTGTGTAGATGTTTTTCTATTCACGAGTTGGCAACTCATCCCCGTTGTGCCCCAGTTTCTTGCAGGTTTTGCCGTACAGGTTTAATTACGGCCTGGCGGGCTCAGTTTCATTCGGGTGACTTGCTAGTAGGTGGGTTTTTCTTGTATCGTACCCATCATATTACCTTGTATAATATTATTTCATTGTATCTAGTAAATTCCATCAACCAAACATGTATTTATTGAGATAGGGACCAGTGTTGTTTATTCTTTCGACCGTAGAGTCGCTCGTTATATTTCTGGTGGTCTTGAGTTTCCTTTTGAGTTTTGATCCTCGCCGTTGGCGTTGTATATTATATTGCTTGTGTGGTTGTGACCGTCGATTGACGAAGAGCTAGCTCCCGCTTGGGGATGCCTTTTTCTTGATTTCGTATACTATTCATGTTGTATCCCGTTTGGGGGCCAGTATTTACAAAGGAGACTCTGCCGAAATTTTCAGTAAATTTTTGATGTTTTAAAAACCGCATAATTCGGCTTATGCTATTGAAACTACTTGCTTTAAGTTGGTTTTTCCTGCACTCTACTACTTTTCTTGGTTTGGATTTCTGGGTTTTCGGTTTACTTAGATTACGTAAGCCTCGAGACGTTCGTAGTTTAAGTGCCGGTCATGTTCCGTACTTTCGGGTCGTGACAGTAACCGAGAGACAATTAGTATACACGTTAAGGTAAAGAGTAACCAGATAGCATACTATCATGTCGAGCAAGAAAGTCCTCCCTATATATGTCCCAGCATCCACTACAATATACATCCTATGTACAGTAATGGCCTCTAGGGCATACATATAACTAACAATCTCCCGCATGCACTAGGGCCATCTATAGCAGTGGTTGTAGTATCTCATACTCAACCATCCCATAAAAGTCTCTCTCTGGGAATAGGCCTTCGTGAGTGGATCTGCCGTGTTATCCTCTAAGTCTGCTCTCCTAACCTCGATCACCCTGGAGATCAACTATCTCCATGATCAGGTGATGCTGCCTTAGAATATGTCTGGATCACTGATGGGACGGCCATTCCTTGGCAAAAGCCACAACTCCATTGTCACATAATGGGAGGAACTAAGTTCATCTCATGAACTAATATACACCCAGACTTCCTCTTTGGTAGCATCTTAAGTAGCGATGTATCCAGCCTTTATCGTCTAGTATGCTTCGGTATCTAGCTTGGAACTCTTCCAACATACCGTCCCTTTACTGAGGGTAAAGACAATGCCTGTGACTGACATTCAGTCGTCTTTATCACCCTGGAACCCTTCCAGTGATTCTCCCCAAGATCAATTGATACCATCTCACTACAGCTAGTGAGTATTCTAACATCCAATTATATCTATCTCATAGATGAAAACTCAGGATTTAGGAGGTATCATTTTGATCCTATATGGAGAATTCTTGTGATAAGCGGAGATTGACCGAGTGTAGCATAGGAAACTCCTTTCTTATCAAGAGTATGTCATCCACGTACTCTACGAGGATCACTGCCATACTCCCTACTACCTTTTTGTATATACAAGGTTCATCTACCATTTTGATGAAGTCAAACTCTTTGACTACTACATCAAAACAGACGTTCCAACTCCGCGATGCCTGCTTTATCATATAAAACAGCTTGCACACGTTTCCGCTGCTCCCACTGTCTACGAAGCCCTCTGGCTGCGTACTTATAGACGCTTTCTTCCAAAACATCATTTAGAAAAGCAGTCATGGCACCCAACCTCCAGATATCGTAGTCATGGTATGTAGCCGTGGCAAGTAGGATCTGGATGGACTTAAGCATAGCTACTGGAAAAGGTTTCATCATTTTCCATGCCTGGTTGATGACGAAAACCTTTAACAAGTCTAGCTTTGAAAGTCTCAACTTTTCCATCTACACCAAGTAATCTTCTCAAGATATACTTGCTCCTGATGGGAATTTAACCCTTCAGATATAGCAACCAAAGTCCATACTTTGTTGGTGTATAAGGATTCCATCTCAGATCGATAAACATCCAGCCATTCTTACAGAGTCTCACTCCTGATGGCCAGCTCGAAACTAGTTGGGTCATCATCTCATGATGCAATCCTTGCTCCCACTGTCATAGAGAAACCGAAGTAACTCTCAGGTGGGTGTGGAAACCTACTAGATCGGCGGAGAGGCTGAGGTTCGTTGGATTCTACTGAATCCTTTGGTTCTATCAAATCATCAGCTGCAGTTTGTATAGCTGGAACATTTCCAGTTCTACATAACAGATCTTGCCTCGAGCTTGTCCGTATTTTGCTTTTCAGACATAGGCCGGACAACCCTAAATCTTAACTAACTTAAGATATGGGCTCTTCCCTTTCCATATCACATATGAAGCGGTAGGCAACTGATTTGATTGGAACCCTATTCAATTGGTATGCAACTTCATAAGTGCGTAACTCCCTAAAGGAAATAGGTAACTCAGTAATACTCATCATAGAGCACACCATATCATATAGGGTGTTATTGCTCCGCCCTGATACACCGTTGTGCTGTGGTGTATTCAGAGGAGTAATACTGAGAGAGAATCTCATTCTTCTTAAAATAGTCCAGGAGTTCCGTGCTCAAGTATTCTCCTCCTCGATCTCATCAAAGGACATAATACTTATACCCGTATTTGGTTCTCTACTTCTAACTTATATTCTGTGAATATCTCAAAAGGTTCGGACTTGTGTTTCAACAAGAACATATGTCTGAATCTAAAGAGATTATCAGAGAGTGTAATGAAGTACAAAGAACCGGTCTTGGCATGTGTAGACTGGGGACCTACATACTCAACATGTATCATCCCAAGAGTTCACTAACTCTTTCTCTGTTTCCAGTAAACAGAGCTATGGTCATCTTATCTCTGTGACATGACTGGCAAGTTTCACAAGATGTAAATTCAAACTGATTTAAATATGCATCTAAATGTAACTTCAGCCAGTCGGGTCGCATTGATATGACCTAGTCTACAATACCTCAAGAAGGATTCGTTCAAATGTGAACTCTTCTTTTTGTGTGTGTTCTGTATACTAAGAACTGTAGTTTGATTCAGAACATCAATACTTTTAGATAACGTGCCTGAACCGATCAACTTTTGATATAGGAAATGTTCAAAACATTATCTAACAATACAAAATTTTATCATTTCTTTACTAATAAAGAGGCTGATATGATTTTGTATATCAGGTTCGGTATCTAATAACATTCATTCAGAATCAATGTATTTGTAATACAGGGTGACAGTGACCAACAGACTTGGCTGCAACACTTGCCCCGTTTTCTGCCTCATGAAACTTATCACCCGTTCTCAGTTCTTTACCTATCTGTAGCCCATGTAACATATTACATATGCGGGATCCTGATCCGGTATCATATACCCAGGATTCAGAGGATACTGAGAAACAGTTCTTTATAATGAACATACCCGAAGGAGATGCATCATATGCACTTTCTTCGTTTGTGCGGCATAGGAATTCTGGTATTCCCCTATTTCCTGCTCTGTCTTATAACAATTATAAGTTGGAGCGGGACCAACGTTCCCCAGCTCAGTATAACAAGTGGGTTCGGTCAATATATCCGTAGTATTATCTTGATTAAGGCGTGATATGGTAGCTACCAGGAGAGAGAGAGAGAGAAGAAAACACTCAGCGTATGCTCTTGCAAGATCAGATTGGTTTTTATTTTATCTAATCAGGATGGCTCCCACTGTTTTTATCAAATCTTCCTTCAAACCCTAAATGGAAAGACTAGCCGGGATTAATTACACGATACAAGTTCGCCAATCTTTCAGCCAGGCCAGTGTCGGTACTTTGAGGGAGGTCCCCCGTGCTTTCGCACGAACCTAATTAATGTAAACCTCATTTTCCCAGAGGCGTAACCTCGTTAACACCTTTCTAGACACCTACTTGATCGGCTAATTGTAATGTGTAAAAGTCTCCCAGGAGTAACAATTACTCGCAGCGGGTATCGGGATCCAACTATCTCATAGAAGGTATGCAATCTCATTGCAAATTTCAACACTTGAAATTCCCGATAATTTTGCCCCGAACGATCTATGACCTTGACAAGGTCAACAAACCATAGACCGCAAGTCAAGTTCAACCCGTCATTTCTTGATTGATCAAACCCACCCGCACGACCCTTGACAAGGTCAACAAGGCCGCACGACTACCCTAACCCAATCTGCATCATATGCATAAGCAGATAAATACTGGTTAGCTACCGCACACTGCGCCTTGACAAGGTCAACAAACGAAGCACGAATACTAAGCAGGACTTATCTGAAATGACGGAGGGCTACGACAGGTTTTTCTGAAAACCTATTGCGTAATGAACTTGATATCGTTGTAGGATCGAATGATTTTAAAATGGAGTGTTTTTTAGGCTTTTCTAGTTTTGCTAAAGGAGTCACTCCCGGTGAAAGGATCGTCGGTCTTTTCCTCGTCGAATGAGGTGCGGGATATATCATATATATCACTGTGCAAAGCAGAACTCTTAAAAGCAATCAAAAGACAAACCGAGTGTTGTAGCATCTGCCAGTTATCGCTAAAGGAGTCACTCCCGGTGAAGGGATCTCGGTCCTTTCCTTATCGAATAAGGTGCAGGATGTTCTACAAGGAACACCGCGATGCAAAGCAAGAACTGTAGCTACCTGTTTTATTTTGAAATTCGATTCCACAACATCTTAGGTTTCTATTATTTCATTAATCACATTAATGAAGTCCCATCATTTAAGTACCTAAACATCACAGATAAATACGACGTACACTTATGCCATCCGCATTCGCCTCGATGTCCCCTCGTGCACCATTAGGTTAGGTAACTAACGGCAGAGCGGGGCATGGCTAGCGCGGGTGTAAAACATAAGTAACGCCTATATAATATATCATATATACTATATACTGTATCTATCACAGAACATCAAATGATCACATCACAGATATCGCAGCAGAAGAATCATATGAAATATTGGATATACTAGGACGTCCGTGTTTTTAATACGAGCCAGTATAAAACACGGATTCCACGGTCGCGATGAATAGCCAAACCCACACCCCTAGACCCCTACGAGAGCGGCAAGCAACCCTACCAATTCTAGAGTTAGGAGACCCGGACTCAACTCCTCGAGTTGGTCTCCCACTGGACTCCAGAACCCGGTTACTTGTGCCCTCCTCCTTGGGTCTATCCTAGTGCGGAAAAGTAAATAATATACAAAGGGTGACAACTTCCGCAACCTGGAAGTGCCCCAATAAAAGAATATTATATACAAGTTTTTACATGAATGAAAATGAAAAACACTCATCTCACATAAAAACCCCCGGGCTATTCAAACACGACGATCCAATATAACATATCCAGCAACACATAACATCACATGTCATCAACGTAAGTAAATATGCGCATCCCAATTGCCGTTGACATATAGCAACGAAACCGGCGATATCACATATTACACTTACGGTCACAGAAAAGAAAGTGTAAAACTACAACAGTTGGAATCCGCAACCTCCTTAGACATCACATGCCTAATCAAATGAATTACTTAGACATCGCATGCCTAACAATTATAAACCCCGCATTTTAGTCTCAAAATCGAAAACACTTTTCAATATCAAGTCGGGTAATTCAACAAGATTCCCGACAACCTGATCGAATGCTCGTCGCAAACTTTAGTAGGCGGCCGCACCCCCGATACCGTCGACGAAGTGTACCAAGGCGGAACACCGCTGCCGCGAGCACCCGAACGGATGCTTTCGGCGACGGGGTTCTCCTACAGTCACTTGGTCGGGGCTATGGGGTGTAGCTGTCTATTAAGTTTACCCGGCGAGTATCCGCGTACGCTACATGATTGCGACGGACTTTTGATCACATCAAAATTCTGTGGCAACCGATCAAGTGAGACTAAACTGCTATGTTTATAACATTCATTCAGTTATCTCATAACTACTTGTGGATTCCAAGTATTGTATCACATTCCGTATAAATAGAAAATGTTAAACTTTTCGATCGAACAGTCAAACACCCAAGTTTTCCCGAAACAGATTAACACATGAAACAAGTTTAAAAAAGCATCAAGTTCATGCCTCAGTACCAACGGTCCAGCCGTAGAAGGGTCAAGCCAACGCCTCACATGTGGCACGCTGTACTGCCCCAAACCCTAAGGTTCAAAGGGCAGTTCAAGACGGTCACATAATCGAGTTAAGGTTTGTTGTCTTCTAGAGGGTCCATCGCGTTACTTGCACTACTTAGAACGTCATTAAACTACGGAAAAATCCAACACTTGGAAATTTCCCGACAGGGGAAAAATTGGGTATTTATATCCGGTCGAACTTTTTAACATATTCAAAAATTATTCGGAAAATACATAGACAAAATTAGAAAATCCGATCGAATCTACGAAGTCCCAACACTACCCCAGAAAACTCAACTGTTGAGTAAATATTAAAAATTCCCATAAAACTCGGCACCTGAAAACATGAATTACTGTGCAAAATTCATAAATTAATGTGACAAAATGGCAGCGGAACCGCCGCACAAGCCATGCTTGTGCCGCGGTTCCGCCTCTCTTTAGATGAATCAGCCCCTCGAATTTCACATTAATTCAAATAAGACCCTGCTGAATTTTTTAGCAATTTTTAATCTGGAAAAAACCCAGTTTTTGAAAAAAGTCCAGAGAGCATAGAAAAATTGGGGTTTCGGGTTCGATCGGGTTTCAAACGTCGTTTAGACTTCGTCTAAGGCTCTAGCTAGGCTCTGATACCACTGTAGGGTTCCTAGGTATACTAAGGAGGCTTCATAAGGCATCAACCATGCCAATTTGAAATTTTACGGTGCCGAGAAACCCTAGACTAGATCGTTAACTAGAATTTTAGGCGAAACAAGCTACTAGTAAACTACTTTACTAAAGGGTAAACGGAAATACAACCTTTGTAGATCCATTCCTCCACCTCCATGGCTCCACGTAGATGCCCCTCCGTTGTACAAATCGGATCTTGGACTCTAGTGTCGGCTTCATCGGAGAAATGGGCGGGCTAGGTCATCGACTACGATGCCGAAGATGATCTACGTCGAGGCATCACAAGATCAAGCTCCCACTTCACCAAGTCATGAAACTTGTGAAGAAAACACCATATACTACTTGGCAAGAGGTAGAGGATGAAGAAATAGAAAGTGGGTTCACTTTAAAATTGGATTTCTCACTCTTTTTCTCAAGTTGCCATTGTTGGTAGCATGGCTTCTTCATCTTTAAGAAGAAGAAGAAGAAGAAGGAATATATTATGATAAGTTATTTGCAAATAGAAAATAAATGAGTACTTATCATAATCCAACCATGGTCAAGTGTAGAGAATGAATTAGGGTTAAGTGGAATGGTTAGGGTTAAGCATGAAGACAAAATGGTCACTTGCTCAAAGCTTCATGAAGCTTCAACAACAAACAAAGAAAGCCACCATTTTCTCTTTTTCTTTTCCAAAAAAAAAAATAAACAAAATAAATAAATAAATGAATAAACAAAAAGAAAACCCTAACCATTACACAACCATGGTTTAATCTTTACACAAACCCAAGTGAGCATGTATCATCAAACATGATACAAACAAGTGTACAAAAGTATATCACATATACAACTTGTGAACTTCAAGTGAGAAAATCCATTTAAAATGAAACAATACTAGTTAATGTAAATTAATATATCATATATATAATTATACATTAAATCATTAAATCAACACTTGATTTAACGATCCGGTCATATCGCATATAACCGACTAATATCTATAGTAACAACTTATCGAATTAACACTTGATCCGATAACCCGGCTATATCGCATATAACCGATCAATGTTACAAATCGCGAGAATCAAATACAGTATCACATACTCGCATTATTCTCGGTCCCGCACATATCTCATATGCGCTCCTATTTCGTTTCGCTTGAGCCAGGAAACCTCTGTGTAGGACTCTAAAGACTCGTCAATACGCCGGCAGCAGGTGATGATCATATCAAACACCCACAAGCCGCAAGCGGTCTGCTAAACGTAACGGCCACCCGGGTATTGAGCGATCAGAAGATCGACAAGCAAGCCCGCTCACACTCCTGTGAATCCAACCAGTAACACTTACCGTACAGTCCGGTCTGTTCGTCTGATATGTCGCATATCTTGCCTAGGGGTGGTAAACGTCAGACCCCAATAGCTCGATAAGTCGTGTCGATATGAGGTCTATAACAGTTCGACAAACTACTGGCAACACTTACCAGCAAATCTCAGCAACCCTGGCCAGGGATTTCCGGTTATAGCCAATCGAACACAGTGCAACATCAACTCCCTATACCGGGAGAGACGAATCCCCTCCTATCGCTCATTGCCTCCATGTGATTCGGGACTGTACCCAAAAACCACCGTTTTGCACGTGCTCTTGGACGTGGTAAGGTGGAAATCAAAGCACAGTGGGAACCACACAAGACTCTATGACGATCTCGGGTCTACAGACTAACCTGTACCAGTGTCACTAGAGAACTGCCATCTGACGTAAGGTATAATATCATCTGGAAGTTCTCGGCGAGTCCGTCCAGTGTACCCAGTCTCTACTGAGCACCCGTATATCATCTCTGATGTCAAACACCAATGGATATGGGATCATCCATCGCCCATCTGTATAGGTCGAGAAGGTATACGCTAGTCTACTCTGGTATATCGATGCCCCGTCTCGATACACCCACGACTAGAAACCTTGAAGGATGTACTTATGGACTACCATGTCCCCACTAGTATGATCCGCATCATAGTCCAGGTAGTCAAGTACACATCCTAAGGGCTTTACCAACATGTAACCGAGAGACAATCAGTATACACGTTAAGGTAAAGAGTAACCAGATAGCATACTATCATGTTGAGCAAGAAAGTCCTCCCTATATATGTCCCAGCATCCACTACAATATACATCCTATGTACAGTAATGGCCTCTAGGGCATACATATAACTAACATCGACTGTATACACTAGTCTACTCTGGAGTATCGATGCCCTGTCTCGAAACTCCCTCGACTAGGGACCTTTTAAGGATGTGCTTATAGACTACCAGCTCCCACGTATATGATCGCCCTCATACTGCTGGCAGTCAAGCAAGAATCCTAGGGGCTCTATCAACGTGTAATAGCGACCTGTAAGGTCACCTAAAGCAGTACACGATGGTAAAGATAAACCAGATAGCATACTATCATCTTGAGTAAGACTGTCCTACCAGAATAGGTCCTCCCTCAATCATCGCAATCACGTGCCTGTGATCCAATAATTGACTCTGAGGGCACTATCTCCAACATAAATTACGAGAAGACTTGGACCCAGGAGTGGTCATGTTACGCGCCCCAGCAGGCCAGAGTTCATGATCGTCGATGAGACATGCTATGAGTGACCACGACAGTTGGTCAGAGACTCTTAGAGGATGTGCTTGAGCGGGACTATTCCGCCATACCTGATTTCAGTATTTTGGGCGATCTATTCACATGATTGATTTTGATGATTGATTTTCATGATATTTGTTTTCATGCACCATGGTTGCACCTACTAAGTATTTACGATTTTGCACAGTTGTTGCACTTGATATCGTTTTCGTGCCTTTGTTTCACATATTTATGATTTTATGGGTTTCATACAGTTGAGTTGATTTTGTGCGTAAGTAAGCACACGATTTGGTTTTTGCACTCGGTATAGTTCACATATGCTTGCAGTGCTGTGATACGCATTTTGTCCACTTAGATGCACTGGACTTCGATTTCGATTGTGATGCTCGATATTTGTTTTGTGCACCTTATGCACCTGATTGGATTTTGCGCATGTTCAGCTCTTGATATTGAATTTCATGATTTCGTGCATGATGGATGCACCTGATTTGGGTTTTTGCGCATGTTGGGCGCATGTTATGAGATGCGATTTTGGTGCACACCAGATGTACTAAATCGAGATTCTTCGTGCATGTCAAATGCACCTGATTTTGTTATCAGGCACACACGTTGCCTATGACAGATGTTTCGTGCACACCCGTTGCACCTTGATGTTGTTTCTGTGCACATGTATGGCACATATATGGATTTTGATTTCCGTGTGCACCAGACGCACGTAGTATTCATATGCACGTTTTGGGATTGATTTCTTAGGGAGCAGTACGTTTTTATGATGTTTATTATTGTTTTCGTACTGAGCAGGACTAGTCAAATGACAGTACCTGAGTATATTTTGCATGCATTGATAGACTTTGAAGGGATTTCCAAAAAGAGAGCTATAGTCTCCATATTTACCTACGTGTCTGATATGACACGAAACGTTTAAAACAAGAAAACCCTTCTAAATTGTTTTCAAAACGGCGGAACATGCATATTAAACAAAAGATATATACATATATGGTTATTTTCTTATGATAGACGTCCGCCACTGTGCATTGTTATGCGCATTGCACAGCGACTTTAAGAGATTTGGCATGCATATCCTTCAGATATTTACATGTATAGTTCTGGTTTAGATCATGTTGGTTTATGTTGGATTTGACATTTGTGTCTTTTACCATGACTCCGATGATTGCAGTACGCTTGACAGAGTTTCGATTTTGAGTTACCTGCTCATTACTCATGCGCATGCATTGCGCTATGATGCGTTTTATGTGTTGATGATTTCGGAGCACCGACGACTTGGACTTTCCTTTGAAATGTTTTAGAATTTGGGGGTTTAAATTTAAATTCGGGGACCGAATTTATTTAAAGGGGAAGATTGTAACATTTCAAAAAAAAATAAAATATTATTTTTGGGAATTTTTATAATTTAATATTGTTTTTAATGAATATTTTAATATTTCGGTATAATTAAATACCGATAAATGGGAAAAATTTTGGAAAAATTATGGAAAATTCTAAAATAGGGTAATTTATGGAATTATGTCATTTTTAATTTTTTATGATTTATTTGACACTAATTTAGTGCTAATCGCGATTAAAAATCGCTAATCGGACTTTAAGCGTGTTTTGTGCACATGTCTTTTTCCACACTTGTTACATTTTCTTACATGTTTTGGGTGCATGGTTTGTTTTGGATTTACTACTGCAAGGAGAAGGAAATAAAAGGAAAAGGAAAAGAAAAGAAAAAGTGGAAGAATGATTAAGAGAGAGAAAGAGTGGGTGAGAGGTTTACCTTTGACTTGTTGAACCATTCCTCCATCATTCTTCTTCTCATTTCTCTCCCCTCTCTCCCTTGAGCTGCTACTGCTGCCCCTTCCCTCTTCCTCCTCCATCTTCAAGCCCAAAACACCATGAATACAACTCCAAAACCCTATTCTCACTTCACAAAAATTGTTCACATGCTCGAGAGGAACACATTGGGCCAAGAAAGAGAGGATTTTGAGGAATTTGAGCAACTCAAGAAAATCCTTGAGTTGCCAAAGGAGGTAATTTCTGCACGATTAGAATAGTGTTTCAATTCATTATGCATCCATACTTGTTTCATGTCGATATTGTGTGGTTTTGAGGACTTTGGAAATTCCAAGTTAGGGTTTAGGTTTGAAATGAAATCAAAGGTGAATTGAGGTGTAATTAGGGACTACAACCCCTGTTGTGATGTTACATTGGACTAAACCAGAGACTAGAACCCGGAATACGGATTGAGAAAAAATGATATCGGGGAAAACTGTGATTCTGTGAGTGTATTTGGAAATCTGCTATCACCCCGAGACTCCTTAAATTATTTTGGATTGACAGTGATACATGCAGGAACCTAGGAACCACCACCCAAAACCCTAGCCCCTACCCTCTCTTTCAGGCATCAAATAAACTCTTTCTGGCTACAATTTGCGGCCAGAGCAGGTGGGAATTGCTTCGTTTTTGTTTCAGGGCCTTATCTCCTGTAAATTTGACCTTTGGTATATGCAATTTTGACTGATTCCACATAGGGTATAATCTGGGATAATTTTCTTGTGTTGGTGCATGGTTTATGACTTGTTTTAGCATGGATTTTGGTATTTGGTGATTCGTTTCTGTCGGGTGGCGTTTGAGCGTCAACGGCAAAGGGTTATTGGTCGTGTTTGCATGCGAGACCATAGGTTTTTACCTATGTGAGTAGCATGTGCCGTTTTGGTTTTCCGATGTGATTTTCATGTGCTTTTGCGATTATGTTATCTTTGTAGGTACCCAACGTGATGTCGAGGCGTTGAAGATGAAGATGGCGACATCGGCATTGGCATACAAGAAGCAAGGTGAGTAGATTTATATCTACGAGGAGAAGTCGGGTGGATGGCGTATAGCACCCCCGCAGTTCGTGGTGTGTATACGAATACGTATACACACATATATTTATTATATGTTGTTTGAGTAGATTGATGATAAAGATGGATTTTTTGTGTTCTTGGATTGGTTTAGTGTTAGTTGTGAAACCCTAAAGTAGTGGTTGCACCCACGCCCACACGTACACACATACTTGCATACATTCTTTCTTTCACATGTGCGTATATGGGAATATATATTTATGTGTTCGCATAGGTATGGGACTATGTGTTCATATACTGGATTTGAGGATAGTACTTGGGATTTGAGATAAGTCGATGAGATTTGATTTGAGGCCGTGAGATCGGTGATATGGCAGGGTTCGTATTTGAGATACGTCATAATGTTATAGCAGATCTTTGGACGATGATACCATGTGAATAGTGATATACATAGAATAGTTGACTTGTGATCGAGATATGAGATAAGATATGTTAAGATATTTATAATGGGTCGCATTGGGCGATGTATACTTCTTTATGATGATACGTGTTGATGACATCAGTTTGTATGAGGCTGTAGATCAGTAGTCAGATCGTGGTTATATTGATGATATCAGTATTATACTAGATGTAGATCAGTACGCCGGATTATGATCTTTGATAAAGAGGATACCAGATGAATAATATGATGAATGTGATATTGACCCGTACCCAGATTTGGGTTGCCGTACGACGGATTTACGTACGAGCTATATATTGATGATAGATCTGCGCTCTTGACTCGGGGATGTCTTATTACAGATATTGTATCGGATGTGATACTATCGAGGAAGGATCACCGACTAATATATATGTATATGTATCGACTCAGATGTTAGGCGGTTTCCTTACCTTTCGTTTAGCCTGTTAGCTCAGCCCTATAGTTTAGTGTAGTTGTTAGACTAGATTCGATTCCTATCTATTTCAAAAACTAACGAATCGTGGGTATTTTAAAAGACAGGCCAAGAGATTCTACGAATATTTCAAAGAACGTATCTTTTCTTAAAAACATCGTAGCCCTTATTTTCAAAACACCGCGATTCGTATTATTTCAAAAGGCACTACTGTATGATTTATATTTATATTAAATGCAGATTAATTATCGTTGTGTCTAGTATTCAGCTCCCGCACATTATTGATGTTCGCCTCGGATCGCATACTTATATTGTTAGTTCATATACCATTATTGATATTATACTGTTAGGACACCAGCACCATTACCGATGATGCGTATGTTCCACGTACACTTACATGCCGGCTCACACACATCATCATCGATAATTGCCATGTCACATACACTTTAGAGAATACTATTTCATGGACATATCTTGTTAGCTTATAGTTCGACATAATATTAGTGTACTTGCCTTATGTGCCAGTTTAGACATTGTAGTTATTACTTGCTACTTCATGCATATTGTTATTCATTGTTATGCCGCATTCATGGATTTTTTATGCCTATATTCACAGTTTTACGGGCTATTGATGATTTGGATTCGGATTTTCATGAGATTTTCTGGATTTGGGGGAAAACCGCAAAATCATATATAAACTTCTTCTCTCTCTCTCTCTTTAAAAATGAAAAGTGCGGTTTTCCCATGATGTATGAGTCGTCTACCATGAGTTTTCATGATTGCTGATGGATTTCGAGTCCCGATTCGAGAAGTTGGATGAACCGTCTCGGGTACATGGTGGACCCGATAAGGAACCCGGGGCGATAAGGCTGCAGATGATGGCGTTGAGTCTGGCAGGGGAAGACTACCTACCGGTGACTTTATCTGACGCGTCGGATATCCGGAGGATACCGTCGTGGTCTTGGGATTGATGTTAGAGGCCGGTCTGGACTGACGGCGCCCTAGATAGTGAGATTGAGACACTGAGATATTGAGATATTGGGATTTATGTTTTGTATCGATGCTAGACACTGTTTATGCTGATTTCATTCATGATACCTCGTTTTAAATATACAGAAATCTCACTAAGTTATAGAAGAAGCTTCTTCATTTTCATGTATTCTGTTTTCATACATTCATACTCCATCCATATGATATATTGCTACCTGAGGCACTGACACGAGCACATGGGATTACACCTGGGTTAGATATTTACCCTTGCCACCTTTTCATGCTTCAGACTCACATTTTGAGGATTATATATATAGTGATCGTATGACCTAGGATTGCGTTATTCATGCGATTTCTGCTCGTAGATGCTTTCTACTCACGAGTTGGCAACTCACCCCCGTTGTGCCACAGTTTCTTGCAGGTTTTGCCGTATAGGTTTCGTTACGGCTTTGCTGGCACTACTTCCATTTCCGGGTGATTTGCTAGAAGGTGGGTTTACTTACATCGTGGACATCATTATACTTTGTATATTATTATTCAGTTGTATCTAGTAAACTCCATCAACCAAACATATATTTATTTGAGATAGAGACCAGTGATGTTTATTCATTCGACCTTAGAGTCGCGCGTTGTATTTCTATGGATTTCATGATGTTTTTAGTTTCCTTTTCTGTTGTGATTCTCGCCCTTCAGCGTTGTATATTATATTGCTTGCGTGGTTGTGACCGTCGTTTGACGAAGAACTAGCTCCCACTTGGGGATGCCTTTATTCATTATATATGCTTTATCAGGTTTTGTACCCGTTTGGGGTCGGTATTTACAAAGGAAACTCTGCCGAAATTTTTAGAAAAGACATGTGATTTTAAAATGCATATTTCGGCGTATGTTGCAAACTACTTGATTTAAATTGGTTTTTTCTTCACTCTACTACTTTTCTTGGTTTGGATTTCTGGGTTTTCGGCTTACTTAGATTACGTACGCTTCGAGACGTTTCGTAGTTTAAGTGCCGGTCATGTTCCGTACTTTCGGGTCGTGACAGTATAATAGGTATATTATTTGAAGATATACGTCATGCTGTTTAGTAAAGATTTTAAGAGGTTTACAGTTTTAAAAGATCCCAGTGTCATTCTATACAGGTCAAAATAATGAGAATATAGCTCGTTTTAGAAACCCTTTTTATATGTAACAACCGGTAAAAAGTATTCAGGTACTATCCCCCAGATCAGTCCTGATCGGCTACAATAACGCACAACTATAACTGTAAACCTCGTATGATAGCAACACATCAATATATGGGTGTCAAGCATCGACACCCTAAATCAGCAATCTCTCGTGTCCATCACTGAGACGCAAATCCTCAAATCTCTCGTGTCCATCACCGACACGCAAATCCAGATATCGTTGACACCGTCTCCACAGATGGTCGCTCCCCGATACCCCTAGCCCCGGTCAGTATCCCCTGGATATCCACCGTGCTCATTTCTATCTCCGGTATCGAGTGTCCTCGCAAGGCTCCCCGTCTCTAATGCGGCTTTCCTGCCCCTCGGTCTCGACCGGGTCCTCCATGTATCCCACTGTATATCCCCCCACTCAGTATGGATAACGTAAAAATTTGTAACCCCCCCACCACTCAATTCGGAATAAAACCAATCAGAAAAAAATCAAGCTCATGGTGGACGTTGATTGATCTTTGTTTTAGAGTTGTGTTTGTAGTAACCGCAATCAATAACGGTGTCGCGTGTAGCTAGACCGAGATAAGTACGGGTCGTCCTCAGGGATATGTGGAATCTTTCAATCTTACTTTAGACGTGTTGAAAAAGAGGAAGAATAGTGGAATAGAGAATAGTGAAGAATAGTTATAGAATCTAGATCTACGTTAAACACGGATGTAGAATATAGATCTAGTTTA
This sequence comes from Agapanthus africanus, assembly GCA_030015575.1. NCBI lineage: Eukaryota > Viridiplantae > Streptophyta > Magnoliopsida > Asparagales > Amaryllidaceae > Agapanthus > Agapanthus africanus. The sequence continues at coordinate 237,194,038 of JASDDO010000029.1, read as the reverse complement.
AAGACGGATGTAGATTTTATATCAGAAGAGGGCTTGTAGGGTTCGTTAGGATTTAGTATTCATGGATGACTAATAAAGATTACTCATTTTATCTATTGATAGATTTAAAACTAGATTGATAGTGATGAATGAGGATTAGGGTTCTTGGAAGAAACTAGGGTTTCCCCACTATTGACCCTTGTCATTTCATTGATCTATATTCATGACTAACCCTTAACAAAACAATTGTTAATCTGATCTCAAATTGCAGTCGAGACTGGCAATAAATTGTAGCGTTCCCGATAAGGATGTTAACATTTATTTTTGCTAAAGTTTATAAACTTCATAAGACTTAAAAGAAGTTAATACATTTTTTCATCCATTGATCTACCCTATCAAGTGCAGAATTGCTCTCGCATGATGGAGATAGAAGAAGAACGGATAGAGAAAGAATTCATAATTTAAATTTAGAAAATAAATGCTAAATAATGATCTACCTTTATTAATCAACTTCACAATTACAAAGCCTTCAAGTTTATATTACAAGAGGAAGAAGAAGTTGCTCTCGATCTCTGCCTTCCAGGAAGTAGATACTCCGTCGAATCTCACGTCGAATCTTGGACCTGTCGTGGATCTCGTGTTCTTTGATGGTGATTTGCTTTGTGTAAAACGTGATGAATTCTAACTTTAGCCCTCGGTCCTTTATATAGCCCTCAAAGAAGAAAACCTAGTTTTCATATATGGTGACTTTCCATAGATGGTGACTTTCCTAATATGGTGACTTTCCATATATGATGACTTTTCTTTAGGATCCTACCCAAAAAATCTAGAGCCCCAATTCCCTATAACGGCCGCGGATCCGCCGCATATGGCTTGTTTTGGCCGTGGAACCGCGGCCGTTTGGTGTGATCATTGCTTCAAAATTCTTGGGCTGCTTCATAGTGACACATGGAGATTTATTTGATATCTAGAATTTTCATATCTTTTCTGAGTCTCTGCCAGTATTGATTCTTCGATTTACTTAACTTCATCGACAGAGTTTTGATTCCCGACACTCGATATCTCGATCTCCTGACCAGAGCTAAACCTTGCACAATATCTTAATAAATAATGTTAGTAATATTTGTTTTTATTGAGATATTATCCTACCCATTTTATATGATAGTATATTTTAAGAATATTGATTAGGGATATATGATATGAGATGCATATTTTAATTATCAAAATATTGTATAAATATAATATGCATATATTTTCCTTCATAATGTTAATTATAATATATAGAACATATGATAATAGATATTTTGTAGATAAACCCTCATATGTTTCATATTTATAATAAACATCTTTAAATGTTTATCAAGAGTAAGGAAAATGTCATATCAAATGTACAATATTTTCGACTGAACAAATACCCCCAAACTTAACTTTGATCGTCCCGAGCAAACTAGTTATTCATGAGAGGGAGAAAAAGAAAGAAAAACCTAATAGCACACTTTCGTAGGCAACACAATTGCACTGAGCACGTACAACAAGCCGTTAAACCTCTAGGTGTCCCTAGCAGGAGGAGTGTTGTCTCCTGAGGGTTTTCAGTGGATTACACCCACAAAATCCTATAATAAAAGAAAGATAGTGAAACTTACATACAAAGATAAGAACTATAAAAGAAAGAACTTGAAAATAAGAGTTTCCAACTATACCAGCTTTTCAGTTGCTATGATCCCTATCTTAATGGTCGTGAAAAAATATTGGAAATCACATCATCCCTCAATAAAACATCGCCTTTAGTCTTCATCCCTATCTTTCTTCCAAACATTGATCACATACCCCTACGTGTGTGTAAAAGACATCCCTACACTTAGAGAATTCAATTCAAGCTATCATACTCTTGTCCATCTTCCTCAGTACTTTTTAGTTGGTGAATGTTTTAGATGGAATTGCTCACACATTGTTCATGCGACCGTTAATACTTCTTTATGTACTAACCAACCGATTACTAAATGTGCTCACGTATTAAGGCGTAATTCCTCGTCTTGCAACACCTAAGACTTAGCAGTGGCTCCCAAACCAGTCGGTCTAAGGCACAAGGTGATAAAGCACATTCACTATTTTTTTTTTATGTTGTCTTAAGCAATTACAAAACCAGTGTTCATTTTTTTTCACCACTTATAATTTTTCTTTCTTCATACCAAGACTTTTAGACAAGAGCATTTCAAGGTATTCTCTACTATCCCAAGTTTTAAGATGTGTGCAAGTGCATATAGTAGGGTATCAACGTTCAAATGTTTGGCCTTAAGAATATGGACTATTTTTCAGACTTATTTTTATCCTCAGTTTAGTGATTTTCTTCATCTTACTAACCCTTGGGACATCGGGTCATGACTACTTATTACTAGTTTTGTTTAAAAAAGCATCTAACTTTCGTGCATTTCTCAAACTATTCCTATCTTTCATATGTAAATTTTCACTTTCTAACTTCCATTATCAAAGAAAAAAAATTGTGCTTATGCAAAGTGTAATGCAAAGTAATGCGCAAATAAGCACAAACCTCCCCCAAACCTTTTTACAGCAGTGTCCTCACTGATGTCATCAGTTAAGCCTAAAAAATCCTGTAGACTTAGGAGGAAAAGTTATCAAAGGGGACAAGAAATAATGAAAGTGAAATTCTCCCCCAAACTTATTTTTGGCTCGTAATTTTGTAAAAACCTATTTTCAAGAGCCGAAATATTTTTCTCCCCCCCCCCCAAACTTGAGTTAAATAGTAATAAGCATTTAAAATTATTTGGGGGTTAAAGTTATTGATCAAAGTAAAGCCTTACAAAGACCAAAAGTCAACACTAACCATTCAAAAAATTTATCGATGAAGCACCAAGGTTGGTGGAAGAACATGTCGCCTACTGACGTGAAGAAGTGGGGAGAAGATAAGAGGTGTAATGGAAAAGGTTTACGTCTCGGTTTGTAGAGACAAAACAATGATGATGGATTACTCGCATTCTCATTCTTGATAAGAAGATGTGGCGGTTCAACTTCTTTGGGTTGGGGTTGATTCATCACAACGCCCATGTCTTCTAAGAATGCGAGTTCTTTAGCGAAGATTTCTTCAAAGCTTTCATCGATATCCCGAATAATAATCTCATCGGAAAAAATGGAATGATACTCGAACTCCATAAAAGGTTCACATTTAGCGTTAGATGTTGACCCGGACAACAACGTTAAAGCTAAGTCGAGATCAGTATCGTGAAGCTCTTCAATTTCGCTACTGTCAGAATCTATTGTTTCGACAGATCATACTTGAGCATAGGATTCGGAGGGTTACTTCCCAACTTGTAAATGTTAATCTCAATTGACATCTTCCCGAAGGATAGGGTCATGGAGCCGTTTCGACAATTGATTATTGCGTTGGAAGTCGCAAGAAAAGGTCGACCTAAAATCACCGGAATTTGGTTTCGTGGGTTCGCTACAGGTTGTGTATCTATAATGATAAATTCCACAGCAAATATAAATTCCCCAGCTTTGATTAACACATTCTCTAGCTCGCCCCTAGGTTGGGTGATAGATCGACCGGCCATCTGAAGAGTGCAATGCACCGGTTTTAACTCTCCGGTCCCTAATTGCTCATAAACAGAATACGGAAGCAAGTTAACACTAGCACCTAAATCGAGTAGAGCACGATTGATATTTTTACCCCCAATAGAAATAGAAATTGTAGGCCTTCCGGGGTCCTTTCGTTTATTGGGGAGTTGTTGTGTAAAAGTAGTGCTCACATTACTCGCAAGGAAAACATTTTTAGGTACTTGAACTTTTCTCTTCCTATTGCACAAGTCCTTTAGGATTTTCGCATAAGACGGAATTTGTTGAATAGCATCTAGGAGAGGAATGTTTATGTTAACTTGCTTAAAAATTTCCACAATCTTCTCCATTTGTGGACTTGGTCTGTTGCCCCTTAACCTGTTTAGATAAGGTGCTTTATCAATAAGGGTGGGGTCCAACATTGGAGAGGATTGTGGGGATGGAATAGATCCCAGAATTGAAGTGGGGATTGTTTTAGGTAGATTCAAGGAAATGGGCGAAGTGTTCGAGCCTTGGGAAAACGGAGAATAGGCTAGGACAAAGGTGGGAGACTAGACGAATTAGGGGAAGAAGTAGAAGCCGGGGTTTCAATTGATTCATCATCATCAATCTGTTCACCCACTTGAATGTTCAACACTCTTCCTGATCTCAACGTGGTAACGACACTCACATTATGACTTTGTGAGTGGCCAGAATTCGATAGGGGTTGAGACGGAAGTTTCCCTCTCTCTCTAGCACTCATTTTGGCATTTAATCATGCAATTTGTGCTTATATCGATTTAATACTCTCACCGTGGGAGGCAGTGTACTTCTTTATATTATCGACAGAAGACTTTATCTCAGCTGAAACTTGCATGAAATTTTTCAGAAACAAATTCATGGTTTGTTCGAGTGAAAAGGAATTATCGGTACCGGCCAATTGCAAAGAATTATTATACGATGCAGAAGTATTGGCCGGATTTCGAAAAGGATGCGATTGAAAGGGGTGCTGACTCTGTGGTGGTGGTTGCTGTTGCTGTGGAGGAGGTCTTTGGTAATTGCTTTGGAACTGGTTTTGATTTTGGTTTTGTTTTTGGTTCCAAGCAAAGTTAGGATGATTCCTCCACCCCTGATTGCATGTGGAAGAATAAGGATCGTTTCTAGGTTGTTGCTGAAAAGCAGCAATAGTGTGTTCTTGACCTTGAAACGAAGAATTCAAAGGACATTCTTCCGTCAAATGTGATGGATCAGAACAACAACCACAAACAGTTTTGGGAAGCATGTATTGGTTTAGGGAGGCCGAATAGATTCTGTTTTCTATAGCGTCGATTTTCCTTTGTATCACGGCCATTTTGGCTTTCATTGTGATGGAAACCTCGAGCTGATGAATACCTTCCCAAGATGATATAGGTCTAACACTTTCCCATTGTAAAGTGTGTTCAACGAAATTTTCTAGGAATTTCCAAACTTCACCATCATCTTTCGACAGGAATTGACATTGACACATGGTTTCAAGCATCTGTTTTGTTGCGGGAACAGTACCCTCATATATAATTCGACACAGATCCTATCTATTGATTCCGTGATGAGGGCATTGTAAAAGAAGATCCTTAAACCGTTCAAAGCATTTCCAAAATGGTTCATTGGGAAGTTGGGTAAACTGGTTGATCTCGCTTCGAACGCGGGCAGTCTTATGATTGGGATAAAATTTCTTAAGGAATGCTACAACGAATTTATCCCATTTGGCGATAGAGTGTGCGGTTGTGTTATAAAGCCATTTCTCAGCTAGATCGCACAAAGAAAAAGGGAGAAGACGTAAACGCACAGCATCTACAGAAAGTTGTGACGTGCCAATCATTGCACATACATTTTCGAATTTGTTTATAAAAACGTATGCGTCTTCGGACTCAAGCCCGTGAAATTTGGGCAACAGTTTGATAAATTGGGGTTTGATTTCAAAATTATCCCCATTGGCTGGTGGAATAGAAAGATAAGTAGGAAGGGGACCACGTGAAGGGTAGCATCTCTCTTGGAGAGATATACGCGGTATATTCTGCGCACCTGCGGGTGGCAGCAGCGTGGTATCATGAAAATTTGATGGATAACTGTCCATCTCGGTCGTGGTGGGTGGTGGGGGAAAAGAAGATGAAGAAGCACCGATTTCGGAGTCGATAGCCGAAACGAAGACAAGACGGGCACTAGAATCCCGTGTCCAGCCGAGCATGCACTAAGCGGGTTTAGCGCAAGTGGCAACGTGTGTGTTATTTAAAATTGGTTTGTTTTGAAAAATGTCGGACGTGAGACAAATCACACAAAATGCACAAACAACCCTAGAACTAAGGTTACATAGGTCAAGTCTCTAGACCGCTCCTAGACTTCCAAAGGACAAGCCACAGGATCAATCCTCTGCCACCTCTTTACTACTCTTGTGGCCAGGTAAGTGCCAGGTAAGTGGGAGGTATCCTCTATATGAATCACCGAAAATAGCGGGCGTAATTAAGTAACCACTTTCTTTAGACACACTTGCCTAGACACCATAAAAGTAATGCGGATAAACGATAGATTACCCACGACCTTCCTCTGTTCTTATTGAGCACGACGGTCCTTAGAGTCTTGGTCTAGATATTTTTTAATTAATGTAGTGTGATGCAGATGCTCGTTTTGTGATTTGTGGGGCTTACGAAGGGTGATGAAATCCCCACCTAATCTGAATTTGGTCTTTGCCCCTTAATATCCGTATTAAAATATGCAAAATCAAACCGCAAAACAAAACTCGCAAAAAGATTTTTGAGCGGCGATATTTCGCAAAGAATCCTGCAGAAAATATATTATTGGATTTTTCAGAGGAGAGAGAAAGAGATAGAAAAGAAACCAGAAAAGTTTGAGGGCACAACTCCCCAACACCGCCGCGGTTCCGCTGCCGTTTGCACACAATAATCGCGGTTCCACCACGCTTTAAGGGGTTCTTTTTTTAATTTTTTTCACTGTTGCTTCCTTTGCTCCTCTGGGTCTTGATGAATGTCTCTGAATCTTTATCTCCTCGCTAAAGTGACTCCAGATTCCCTCGCAAAAATCGCACACTAATCGTTAAATATGCAAGATGCGGTTTTGTTTTATTTTTATGATATAGATAGAATAAGAATTCAACACAAATAGTAAGAATAAAAAAATTACGCACGTATCCCCGGCAACGGCGCCATTTGATTGATCTTTGTTTTAGAGTTGTGTTTGTAGTAACCGCAATCAATAACGGTGTCGCATGTAACTAGATCAAGATGAGTACGGGTCATCCTCAGGGATATGTGGAATCTTTCAATCTTACTTTAGACGTGTTGAAAAAGAGGAAGAATAGAGAAATAGAGAATAGTGAAGAATAGTTATAGAATCTAGATCTACGTTAAACACAGATGTAGAATATAGATCTAGTTTAAAGACGGATGTAGATTTTATATCAGAAGAGGGCTTGTAGGGTTCGTTAGGATTTAGTAGTCATGGATGACTAATAAAGATTACTCATTTTATCTATTGATAGATTTAAAACTAGATTGATAGTGATGAATGAGGATTAGGGTTCTTGGAAGAAACTAGGGTTTCCCCACTATTGACCCTTGTCCTTTCATTGATCTATATTCATGACTAACCCTTAACAAAACAATTGTTAATCTGATCTCAAATTGCGGTCGAGACTGGCAATAAATTGTAGCGTGCCCGATAAGGATGTTAACATTTATTTTTGCTAAAGTTTATAAACTTCATAAGACTTAAAAGAAGTTAAAACATTTTTTCATCCATTGATCTACCCTAATCTTACAAACCCTATCAAGCGGAGAATTACTCACGTATGATGGAGATAGAAGAAGAACGGATAGAGAAAGAATTCATAATTTAAATATAGAAAATAAATGCTAAATAATGATCTACCTTTATTAATCAACTTCACAATTACAATGCCTTCAAGTTTAGATTACAAGAGGAGGAGGAAGAAGTTGCTCTCGATCTCTGCCTTGTAGGAAGTAGATACTCCGTCAAATCTCACGCCGCTCTATCACGTCGAATCTTGGACCTGTCGTGGATCTCGTGTTCTTTGACGGTGATTTGCTTTGTGTAAAAGGTGATGAATTCTAACTTTAGCCCTCGGTCCTTTATATAGCCCTCAAAGAAGAAAACCTAGTTTCCATGTATGGTGACTTTCCTATATGATGACTTTCCATATATGGTGACTTTCCTAATATAGTGACTTTCCATATATGGTGACTTTTCTTTATGATCCTACCCAAAAAAATCCAGAACCCCAATTCCCTATAACGGCCGCGGATCCGCCGCATATGGCTTGTTTTGGCCGTGGAACAGCGGCCGTTTGGTGTGATCATTGCTTCAAAATTCTTGGGCTGCTTCATAGTGACACATGGAGATTTATTTGATGTCTGGAATCTTCATATCTTTTCTGAGTCTCTGCCAGTATTGATTCTTCGATTTATTTAACTTCATCGACAGAATTTTGATTCCCGACACTCGATATCTCGATCTCCTGACCTGAGCTAACCCTTGCACAATATCTCAATAAATAATGTTAGTAATATTTGTTTTTATTGAGATATTATCCTAACCATTTTATATGATAGTATATTTTAAGAATATTGATTAGGGATATTTGATAAGATATGCATATTTTAATTATCAAAATATTGTATAAATATAATATGCATATACTTTCCTTCATAATGTTAATTATAATATATAGAACATATGATAATAGATATTTTGCAGATAAACCCTCATATGTTTAATATTTATAATAAATACCTTTAAATATTTATCAAGAGTAAGGAAAATGTCATATCAAATATGCAATATTTTCGACTGAACAGACGTCTACTCATCTTATCCAGAAATATCAAGTAAAGAATAAGGATAATTGCATAGATCATTATGATGATATATTATATATATACATATATAGCAGCGTCCCATACCACTAATATATATCATCGAAAGTAAAACATCATGAAAACTCATAAGAATCGAATACGAATATCCATGGTACTGGTATTCGCAATACTCAGCAGGTTATAAAGGTATAGTACGTAAGTATAGTCATGTATGCAACAAACGTAACAGTTCTACTGTGTCGTGGCAATACTAATGATGTGTAGTGTAGCATACGCGTCTGTGCTCGTGCAACATGGAAATCATTAGTGTTTGTGCAAATGTTCTATAAGTGTGAAAAGTAGAAAGTAATTCTAGCCATATCTGTAGCATATACTTAAAATCAGATTTTCCAGATATAGGGAATTCATATGTCTCATATCGGCATTTACATAAGCATCACGTGGTATAGCGGTCCTACAGTGGCATAGCAGTACCAATGAGGTGTAGTGTAACATATGCGTCTGTGCTTGTGCAACATAATACTCATTGGTAATTTATGCAGTGTTCTATTATTGTGTTCGTATAACGGGAACGTATATCATCAATAAATGTATCGCGAACATGTAAAGTAAATCTAAGCGTTTAGCGTAAATATTAAACGTAACTACTTGCTATGAGCTATACCGTTATCTTTCAAAATGGAACGAAACATTGGTTTTGAAATAAGGAAGCTGCATTAAGTTGAAATAGACATTCGTTTTGGAAATTAGCATTGCATCCTTGTCATTTATCATTTAAAAGGGAAACGATTCGTTGGTTTTTAAAAGAGTATAGCTCACCAAAACATAATTTCTTAAATCGGGATAATTCATGACTCCACGAGTCTAACGGAAACTTGGCCGTATTGGGTATGCTAACCTCATCATCACAAGTACGGTATGATCCCTCGTACTAAATCCACCAAAAACCATATCCACATCGTACGGACCTATCGTCACATACGTATATCACCATAACCATGTATTAAACTATATGCACATGAATAATCTACTAGATGTGAAATAACATCAATACCATTTGCTAAGTTATCTAACATATCAATAACAACTAACTAGATAGCACAACTATCCTAGTTAACTGGTTGCGGGGGTGCTATACTCCATCCACCCCACTTCCCCCGTAAATATAAATCTACTCACCAACTTCTCGAGCTCGTTGAATCCACGATTGCTTTGTCCATCCTTATCATCTCGGAAACTTCCGCGATCGTACTTACAATCGTGGTTAAATCATATTGGCGTAAATATCATATTAAAACCAAAACAACGAGCTAAGCACCCGTAGGTTAGAACTTACAGCTTACTCCAAAAATGACAAGATACCCCTGATATTAACGTATGAACGTCAACAGTTCAGTCGCAGCATAGAAATACGAAAAACCGTATCGAAATGTCGAAAACTTTAATAAAACCTTACTAGAACACTCTCAGATTTCTCTTTATGAATACTGGGAAAAATCAAACAATACTTTAGATCATAAAATATCCAAATACACCTACTAACCAAAACCGAACACAAAACTCTATAGGGTGCCCGGCGGCGCCGGCCAAAATAGGAATGTCACCGGGTCAAAGGTAGGTTTAGGGGATCGGGCTTAAGATGTGGTTTCCTAGTGGTCTCTGTAAGGTTATGGCAGCGCCCTGGCCATCAAAACGTGGCCAAATGCGGAACAAAAATTATCTAAACCGGCGCTACCATTACCCGATGCCCGGATCTACCATAAACCCTAAACTAGCAAGCATGTAAAGAAGTTAGAATGGTTATACCGAGTTAATCTGTATCCTTCGGTCTTCATTCCAAGCTCCTAATGGTCGTCTGGATCGAGTTTGGTTGCCGGTCTTCCTCCATCTACGATGATCCACCTGAGGGAAAAGGCGCAAGCTTCAGCCTCGCGAAACGAGGCAACCGACGCTCCAAGGTTGCTAGAAATGGAGAGTGGAGGTGTAGGATTATCTCACTAATGTTTTTCTCTTATCAAAATGCTCCAAGAGCAACCATAGAAAATGAAGAAGATGAGAAGAAACCATGGCATGAGCAACTAAAGAAATGGCTAGGTCTTTTTGTGAGTGTGAGTGAGAGAGTGAGCAAGTGAAGAAAATCAAGTGGAGAAAAATAATGAGCCAAGCCAAGTGAAGAAGTGGCTGCCCCCCCCCCTCTCTCTCTCATCCAAAAATGCACACAAAATATCTTTTCCCAATATACCAATAAACAATTCCATGCCTATACCTCTCTACATGCCTCAAGCCATGCTTATGCCACCTCACCCCCTCCACCTCATTTCCCTAAATGATTTTCGAAAAAGGAAAATCAAAAAATGAGGTGTCACATCTTCTAGAAACAATTCCGTATAAATACGGAATGCAACCCGGTATACGTATCGAAATACATATATGCGTATTCGCATAAAATTACAAATAGCCATGAGAGAAAATGAATAGTGAACAATAATACTAGAATATAAATACATATATAAACTATTAAATCAAACCTGATTTAATAATCCGGCTTAATCCTAAACCGCTAGTATTATCAATCGTACGATTAAAGTCTATGCAGACTATACATATATTTAATCGGACACCTGTATGTACCAACATACGTCATCTACACCATATCGTCTGAACCGTGAAAACCCTCTGTGTGGGACTCTAAAGACTCGTCAATACGCTGGAAGTGGGTTTAACCACAAGCACGTCAGCGGCACTAACTGTACGTAACGGCTACCCAGGTATTGAGCGAAAGGGAGGCCGACGAGCAAACTCATCCTGAACCCCTACTGAGCCTGACAGTGACAATATCCGTACAGTCCGGTCTATTCGTCTAAGAGCATCGCATATCGAGTCTAGGGGGATGGATAAAGTCAGACCCCTAATAACGCGATAATTCGTGTCGGTATGAAACCCATCACCACTTGAGAAACTATCGATCCTGGATCGATAATTCTTGTATACCCTGGCCGAGGATTTCTGGTGATGGCCACCCGTACACAACATGATATCAACCCCCAATACCGGGAGAGGCGAATCCCTGACGATCCTCTCACTACCTCCATGTGGCTCGGGACTGTACCCAATTAAAACCTGTTTGCATGACTCCTTTGAGCCGTGGTAGGGTAGTAATCAAAGCATAGTAGGAACTCACACGAGACAAATGACGATCTCAGCTCGACAGACTAACCTGTACACATGTCACCAGGGAACTGCTATCTGACAATATGTATAATACTAACTAGCATGTTCCCGTCGAGTCCGTCCAGTGTACTGATAACCCAATAAGCACCTGTATACTATCTTAGGTGAACAACTGACACCAATGGCTAGTGAGACCGGCCACCTCCCCTCGTCAGGGTCTAGATAAGTATACACTAGTCTACACTGGAGTATCGATGCCCAGTTTCGATACTCCCATGACTAGGAACATTTAAGGATGTGCTTATAGACCCCCAGCTCCCACGTATATGTGTTAGTTATGTATATGCCCTAGAGGCCATTGTTGTACATATGATGTATATTATAATGGATGCTTGGATATATATAGAGCTGACTTTCTTGCTCGTCATGATAGTATGCTATTTGGTTTCACTTTATCTTAACATGTTGACTTGTATTGGTTTACTGTTTTACTCTCACATGTTGATAAAGCCCTTAGGATCTGTACTCGACTACTGGGACTATGATGAGATCATACTAGTGGGGCCGCGGTAGTCGATGAGTACATCCTATAACTGTTCCTAGTCGAGGGTATATCGAGACAGGGCATCGATACACCAGAGTAGACTAGCGTATACGCATCTTGACCCATATGATGGGTGATGGATGATCCCATATCCATCGGTGTTTGACATCAGAGATGGTGTACGGGTGCTCAGTGGAGACTGGGTACACTGGACGGACTCGCCGAGAACTCCCAGATGGTGATATACCACACGTCAGATGGCAGTTCTCCGGTGACACTGGTACAGGGTAGTCTGTAGACCCGAGATCGTCATAGAGTCTTGTGTGATTCCCACTGTGCTTTGATTTCCACCTTACCACGTCCAAGAGGGCGTGCAAAACGGTGGCTTTTGGGTACAGTCCCGAATCACATGGAGGCAATGAGCGATAGGAGGGGATTCGTCTCTCCCGGTATAGGGAGTTGATGTTGTGCTGTGTTCGATTGGCTATAACTGGAAGTCCCTGGCCAGGGCTGATACAGAGATTTACTGATAAGTGTTACTAGTAGTTTCTCGACCCGTTATGAGCCACACATCGACACGACATATCGGTTACTGGGGTCTGACGTATACCATCCCTAGACTTGATATGCGACATATCAGACGAACAGACCGGACTGTACGGGAGTGTTACTGATTGGATTCATAGGAGAACGCACAGGCTAGCTTGTTGATCTTCTGATCGCTCAATACCTGGGTGGCTGTTACATTTAGCTGACCGCTTGCAGCTTGTGGGTGTTTGATATGATCATCACCTGCTACCGGCGTATTGACGATTCTTTAGAGTCCTACACAGAGGTTTCTTGGCTCAGGCAAAACGGAGTAGAGGCACATATGTGATATGTGCAGGACCGAGAATAATGTGATATGAGATACCGTATTATATTCTCGCGATATTTAGATATGAACCGGGACATCGGATCAAGTGTTGATTCGATAAATCGGTACATAATATATTAGTCGGTAATATTCGATATGGCCGGATCATCGAATCAAGTGTTGATTCGATGATTTAATGTATAATAATATATATGATATATTGTATTACATTATCTAATATTGGCTCGCTTTATTATTTCATTTTCTCACTGGATGATACATTGATATATATGCGATATATGTTAATTGTATTATTTTCTTTTGTTACAAATATATAATATATATGTGATATATATTATTGTGACATGATATGATTAATTGTTAAACATGTTTAAGGATGATTAATTGAGGTTAGGGTTTGATTAGGGTTAGATGCTTCATGCACCTTCTAGAAGCTTTTTCTTTTGTCTTTGTAAAGATATTTTTGGATGACACATTCTTTAACCCAACCAAACCCTAACTCTAGTTTATTCTCTACTAAATCTTGACCACTCATCCTTGACCATGGTTAATAAATCAATCATATAGCTTTCATTCTATTCATCACAAAAGGATTAATCATATTATTGATTTTCCATTATCATCTTCTTCTCTCTTGAAAAAGCTTACTTGATTTTCTTTATGTGATGAAAAATTATGAGAAAATGATTTAAAAAGAAAGCAAAAATACTACTCTCTCATCCTCATCTCATCTAGCCCATGAGATTAGTGTGTTCATCTCTTTAGAGTGTGAAAGCTTGAGTCTTTGCAACTTCGAGGTAGATCATCGGAGATTTGGAATGCTTCAAGCTAGCATGGATCGTTCGAGTCGTGGAGCCTCTCATGAGTCCGGGAGATCGTGGATCGCGGCAAAGGGACTTCTACTCGGAGCTTGTGAAGTGAAGGAGCGGACTACAAAGGTTGTAATCCCTCACACTTAGATAAAAGTTATCATCTTGCATGTTAAACCCTAATAATCTAGCAAAGATCCCGGCTTTGGGTTGTTCGGCACGTCTAAATTTTTATCCGGGCATGTTTGATGCCTTATGAACCTTCACAAGAGTGCCTAGGAACCCTACAGTGGTATCAGAGCCTAGCTAGAGCATTAGGCGATGTGTTTACGAAGTTAAAACTCCGATCGAACCCGAACCGACGGAAAAAGCCCCCTTTCTTGAAATTTTTCAAAATTTGGGATTTTTCTGAATTAAAAATATGTAAAAAAATCAGCAGGGAATTCTAAGAATTACCATGAAACACGGGCCCACAATTCCTCAAAACGGCGGCGGAACCGCGGCGCAAGCAAGCTTGCGCGGCGGTTCCGCGGCGGATTTGTGGGATTGTGACACGTGGCTTCATGGTAATATCCGTAGGTGCTTGTTGATGCTTCTGGGTATTTTTAATCTGTTTCAGGTGTTGAAAATTCTGGGGTTTGTTTTGTAATAGTAGACTCGATCGGAAATTTTAAATTCGTATTTCTTTCCGGATATTTAGAAACTGTTAAACTATTTGAACGGATATCATTAACTTACTGTTTCCCGGTACGGCAAACTTTCAAGTGTTGAAAATTTTATCGGGTTTAAATCTTTCGGAAAAATTGTACAAGTTAAGCGGTGGACCCTCTAGAAGACAACAAACCTTAACTCGATTATGTGACCGTCTTGAACTGCCTTTTGAACCTTCGGGTTTGGGGCAGTACGGCGTGCCACATATGAGGCGTTGGCTTGACCCTTCTACGGCTGGATCACCAGTACTGTGACATATTCTGGGATTATTTGAACTCCGCTCAAGTGTTGAGCACTTTAGGAAATTTTGGGTATTTGATTATCTGTTCGAAAAGTTTAATACTGTCTATTTATCTGGAATGTGATACAATATGTGGAATTCATAGAGTTAGGCATGAAATGCGAAGTATGTGATATTTCGGATTTACGATGTCTAAAGTGATTGTGGATTCCAAATATTGTAGTTTTACACTTTCTTTTATGTGACCGTAAGTGTAATATGTGATATCGCCGGTTTCGTTGCTATATGTCAAAGACAATTGGGATGCGCATATTTACTTACGTTGATGATATGTGATATTATGTGTTGCTGTGATATGTTATATTGGATCGTCGCGTTCTGAATAGCCGGGGGTTTTATGTGAGATGAGGGTTTTTATTTTCATTCATGTAAAATTCATTTGTAATGTAATATTCTTTTATTTGGGGCACTTCCAGGTTGCGGTTGCTGTCACCAGTTTATATTATTTACTTTTCCGCATTAGGTAGACCCAAGGAGGGGAGCATAAGTAACCGGGTTCTAGGGTCCAGTGGGAAGCCATCTCGAGGAGTCGAGACCGGGTCTCCTAACCCTAGAATTGGCAGTGTTACTTGCCGCTCTCGTAGGGGTCTTGGGATGTGGGTTTGGCTATTCATCACGACCGTGGAATCCGTGTTTTATACAGGCTCGTATTGAAAACACGGACGTCCTAGTATATCCAATATTTCATATATGTTCTTCTGCTGCAATGTTCTGTGATGAGATCATATTACTGCCTGAGACGAATGCTTATACTATATATATATGCTGATATATAAATATTACTGCTTTCGTTTCTTCTGTGATGCTTAAGAAGCATAAGCTGATAGGATATTTATTAATGAGATTAATAAAAAGAAAAGAAACCTAAAGATGTTGTAGAATCAAAACTTTATAAAAAAGGTAGCTACAGTTTTGCTTTGCACAGTGATATATGCGATATATCCTGCACCTTATTCGATGGGGAAAGAGCCGACGATCCCTTCACCAGGAGTGACCTCTTTAGCAAAACTGGCAGATGCTACAAAACGCGGTTTGTCTTTTGATTGCTTTTAGAGTTTTTCTTTGCACAGCGGTATATATGATATATCCTGCACCTTATTCGATGAGGAAAGGGCCGACGATCCCTTCACCAGGAGTGACCCCTTTAGCGAAACAAGAAAAGCCTCAAAAACACTCCTTTTCAAAACTTCACTAGATTCTACGACGATATCAAGTTTGTTACGCAATAGGTTTTTCAGAAAAAAACCTGCGTAGCCCTCCGTCATTTCAGATAAAGACTATTTAGTATTCGTGCTGCGTTTGTTGACCTCTGTCAAGGCGTAGTGTGCGGTAGCTAACTAGTAAATATCTGTAAAGCATGTGTTGTGATTGGATTAGGGTAGTCGTACGACCTTGTTGACCTCTGTCAAGGGCCGTACGAGTGGGTTTGATTCAATCAAGAAATGATGGGTTGAACTTGACTAGTGCACTGTGGTTTGTTGACCTCTGTCAAGGTCATGGCACACTAGGGGCAAAATATTATCGGGAATTTCAAGTGTTGAAATTTGCAATGAGATTGCATACCTCCTATGTGATAGTTGGATCCCGATACCCACTGCGAGTAAGTGTTACTCCTGGGAGAGTTTTACACAGGACAATTAGTCATTCAAGTAGGTGTCTAGAAAAGTGTTAACGGGGTTACGCCTCTGGGAAAACGAGGTTTACTTTAATTAGGTCCATGCGAAAGCACGGGGAACCTCCCTCAAAGTACCGACACTGATCTGGCTGAAAGATTGACGAAGTTGTAGGGTGTAATTAATCCCGGCTAATCTTACCTTTTAGGGTTTTAAGGTAGATTTGATAAAACCAGTGGGAGACATCCTGATTAGATAAGATAATAACCAATCTAATCTTGCAAGAGCATACGCTAAAGTGTTTTCTTCTCTCTCTCTCCAGGTAGCGACCATGTCAGGCCATAATCAAGATAATAATATGGATGTATTGACTGAACCCAATTATTGTACTGAGCTAGGGAATGTTGGACCCGTTCTTTCTTATAAGAGTTATAAGACTGAACAGGAAACAGGAGAATATCTGGATTCTCACGCCGCCCAAAAGAACATGCATGTTGATGCATCTTCTTCGGGTGTGTTAGTTATTGAGAACTGTTTCTCAGTTCACCCTACGTCCTGGGTATTAGATATTGGATCAGGATCCCACATATGTAAATTGTTACATGGGCTACGGAAAGGTAGAGAACTAAGAAAAGGTGATCATTCCGTTCAAGTAGGGAACGGTGCAAGTATTGTAGCCAAAGCAGTTGGCGAATATCACCTTATATTACCAAGTCGTAATACACTGATTCTAAATGAGTGCTATTATATACCGAACATGATGTGCAACATTATATCAGTTTCTTTATTGAGTAAAGAGGGATATAATTTTGTAGTAAAGGATAATGTTATGAACATATTCCTAGATCAAAAGTTGATTGCATCAGGCTCGTTACATAATGGCATATTCATTCTAAATCAGAATACAGTCCTGAATATACAAAACACACACAAGAGGAAAAGTTCAGATGTGAACGAATCCTACTTGTGGCATTGTAGACTTGGTCATATCAATGCGACACGACTGGCTAAGTTACATAAAGATGGTTATTTGAATCCGTTCGAATTATCATCTTATGATACTTGCCATTCATGTCTCAAAGGAAAAATGACCAAAGCTCCGTTTAGTGGACACGGAGAAAGAGTTACTGAACTCTTAGGACTGATACATAGTGATGTATATGGTCCCATGTCTACGCATGCCAGGAACGGTTCTTCCAACTTCATTACATTCACTGACGATCTCTCTAGATTCGGACATGTGTTCTTGATGAAACACAAGTCTGAAGCTTTTGAGAAATTCAGAGAATATAAGCATGAAGTAGAGAAACAAACGGGCAAAAGTATTAAGATCCTTCGATCTGATCGAGGAGGAGAATACTTAAGCAATGAGTTCCTAGATTATCTAAAAGAGAATGGGATTCTCTCACAGCTTACTCCTCCTTATACACCACAGCACAACGGTGTATCGGAGCGAAGGAATCGCACCCTATTAGATATGGTGCGCTCTATGATGAGTACAGCTGAGTTACCTATTTCCTTCTGGGGGTATGCGCTTGAGACAGCAGCATACCTATTGAATCAAGTTCCAACTAAATCTGTACCTACCACACCATATGAGATATGGAGTGGGAAAAGACCATGTCTTAAACGAGTTAAGATATGGGGTTGTCTGGCCTATGTCAAAAGGAAAAATCCAGACAAACTCGAGGCACGGTCAGTTCTATGTAAGTTTGTGGGATATCCTAAACATTCAAATGGATATTTTTTCTACCACAGTGAACAACAAAAGGTGTTTATTGCTCAACATGCCACCTTTTTTAGAAAAGGAATTTCTTGAAAAAGAGATTAGTGGCTCTGAGGTAGAACTGGAAGAAGTTCCAGCAACACAAACTGTAACTGAAGATTTAGTGGAACCAGAGGATTCAGTAGTACCCGACGAACCCCAGCCTCTCCGCCGATCTAGTAGGGTTTCTCGTCCACCTGAGAGATACTACGGTTTTCTCATTGATGGTGGAAGCGAGGATTGCATCATGGATGATGATGACCCCACTAGTTTCGAGCAGGCCATCACGAGTGGTGACTCTGTGAAATGGCTGGATGCAATGCGATCTGAGATGGAATCCATGTACACCAATAAAGTATGGATTTTGGAAAATGCTCCTGAAGGGGTAAAACCCATTGGGAGCAAGTGGATTTTTAAAAGGAAATTTGGTGTAGATGGAAAAGTTGAGACTTTCAAAGCTAGACTTGTAGCAAAGGGTTTTCGTCAACGACCAGCTGTGGACTATGACGAAACCTTTTCTCCAGTGGCTATGCTTAAGTTCATCCGGATCTTACTTGCCATTGCTGCATACCATGACTACGAAATCTGGCAAATGGATGTTAAGACCGCCTTTCTAAACGGTGATTTAGAAGAGTGCGTGTACATGACTCAGCCAGAGGGCTTCGTAGATAGTGGGAGCAGCGGAAAGGTGTGCAAGCTGCTTAAATCCATTTATGGGTTAAAGCAAGCATCGCGGAGTTGGAACATCTGTTTTGATGTTGTAGTCAAAGAATTTGACTTCATCAAAAATATAGATGAACCTTGTATCTATAAGAAGGTAGCAGAGGGTAAGGTTGTCTTCCTCGTATTATACGTGGATGACATACTCTTAATAGGAAATGATATTCCTATGCTGCAATCAGTCAAGCTCTTCTTATCACAGAGATTCTCAATGAAAGATCTAGGTGATGCCTCCTGCATATTGGGAATCATGATCTATAGAGATAGATCTAAACGGATACTGGGATTGTCCCAATCCAGGTACATTGACACCATACTAAAAAGGTTTAGTATGGAAGAATCCAAGCGTGGGAACCAACCCACGATCTCTGGACTCACTCTCTCCAAAGAGATGTCTCCCAAGACTGATTTGGAGAGAGCTCGCATGCAAGGGATACCCTATGCTTCGGCAGTAGGCTCTATCATGTATGCGATGCTATGTACCAGACCCGATGTAGCATACTCACTAAGTGTAGTGAGTCGGTATCAAGCAGATCCTAGAGAGAGTCATTGGACAGCAGTGAAGAACATTCTCAAGTACTTACGAAGGACTAAAGAGATGTTCTTGGTGTATGGTAATGGAGAACTCCAGGTGGAGTCCTTTACCGATTCCAGCTTCCAAAGTGATAAGGACGACTCTAAGTCGCATTCGGGTTTTGTCTTTACCCTCAATGGAGGGGCGGTATGTTGGAAGAGTTCCAAACAGGATACCGTTGCAGACTCGACGATGGAGGCTGAATACATCGCTGCCAACGATGCTGCCAAAGAGGTTGTCTGGATCAAGAAGTTCATTAGTGAACTTGGTGTGGTTCCATCCATTGAGCATCCAATACCTCTGTATTGTGATAACAATGGAGCTGTGGCTTTGGCCAAGGAACCCAGATCCCATCAAAAGTCCAGACATATTCTGAGACGGTATCACCTGATCAGGGAGATAGTTGATCGCCGGGAGATCGAGGTCAGGAGAGTAGATACGAAGGACAACACTGCGGATCCATTCACGAAGGCTATTCCCCAGATACAGTTTGAGAGATTATTCGGGATGCTAGGTATGCGATACTACAGCAGCTGGCCTTAGTGCAAGTGGGAGATTGTTAGTTATGTATATGCCCTAGAGGCCATTGTTGTACATATGATGTATATTATAATGGATGCTTGGATATATATAGAGATGACTTTCTTGCTCGTCATGATAGTATGCTATTTGGTTTCACTTTATCTTAACATGTTGACTTGTATTGGTTTACTGTTTTACTCTCACGTGTTGATAAAGCCCTTAGGATCTGTACTCGACTACTGGGACTATGATGAGATCATACTAGTGGGGCCGCGGTAGTCGATGAGTACATCCTATAACTGTTCCTCGTCGAGGGTATATCGAGACAGGGCATCGATACACCAGAGTAGACTAGCGTATACGCATCTTGACCCATATGATGGGTGATGGATGATCCCATATCCATCGGTGTTTGACATCAGAGATGGTGTACGGGTGCTCAGTGGAGACTGGGTACACTGGACGGACTCGCCGAGAACTCCCAGATGGTGATATACCACACGTCAGATGGCAGTTCTCCGGTGACACTGGTACAGGGTAGTCTGTAGACCCGAGATCGTCATAGAGTCTTGTGTGATTCCCACTGTGCTTTTATTTCCACCTTACCACGTCCAAGAGGGCATGCAAAACGGTGGCTTTTGGGTACAGTCCCGAATCACATGGAGGCAATGAGCGATAGGAGGGGATTCGTCTCTCCCGGTATAGGGAGTTGATGTTGTGCTGTGTTCGATTGGCTATAACTGGAAGTCCCTGGCCAGGGCTGATATAGAGATTTACTGGTAAGTGTTACTAGTAGTTTCTCGACCCGTTATGAGCCACACATCGACATGACTTATCGGTTACTGGGGTCTGACGTATACCACCCCTAGACTTGATATGCGACATATCAGACGAACAGACCGGACTGTACGGGAGTGTTACTGATTGGATTCACAGGAGAACGCACAGGCTAGCTTGTTGATCTTCTGATCGCTCAATACTTGGGTGGCTGTTACGTTTAGCTGACCGCTTGCAGCTTGTGGGTGTTTGATATGATCATCACCTGCTACCGGCGTATTGACGATTCTTTTGAGTCCTACACAGAGGTTTCTTGGCTCAGGCGAAACGGAGTAGAGGCACATATGTGATATGTGCAGAACCGAGAATAATGCGATATGAGATACCGTATTATATTCTCGCGATATTTAGATATGAACCGGGACATCGGATCAAGTGTTGATTCGATAAATCGGTACATAATATATTAGTCAGTAATATTCGATATGGCCGGATCATCGAATCAAGTGTTGATTCGATGATTTAATGTATAATAATATATATGATATATTGTTTTACATTATCTAATATTGGCTCGCTTTATTATTTCATTTTCTCACTGGATGATACATTGATATATATGCGATATATGTTAATTGTATTATTTTCTTTTGTTACAAATATATAATATATATGTGATATATATTATTGTGACATGATATGATTAATTGTTAAACATGTTTAAGGATGATTAAATGAGGTTAGGGTTTGATTAGGGTTAGATGCTTCATGCACCTTCTAGAAGCTTTTTCTTTTGTCTTTGTAAAGATATTTTTGGATGACACATTCTTTAACCCAACCAAACCCTAACTCTAGTTTATTCTCTACTAAATCTTGACCACTCATCCTTGACCATGGTTAATAAATCAATCATATAGCTTTCATTCTATTCATCACAAAAGGATTAATTATATTATTGATTTTCCATTATCATCTTCTTCTCTCTTGAAAAAGCTTACTTGATTTTCTTTATGTGATGAAAAATTATGAGAAAATGATTTAAAAAGAAAGCAAAAATACTACTCTCTCATCCTCATCTCATCTAGCCCATGAGATTAGTGTGTTCGTCTCTTTAGAGTGTGAAAGCTTGAGTCTTTGCAACTTCGAGGTAGATCATCGGAGATTTGGAATGCTTCAAGCTAGCATGGATCGTTCGAGTCGTGGAGCTTCTCATGAGTCCGGGAGATCGTGGATCGCGGCAAAGGGACTTCTACTCAGAGCTTGTGAAGTGAAGGAGCGGACTACAAAGGTTGTAATCCCTCACACTTAGATAAAAGTTATCATCTTGCATGTTAAACCCTAATAATCTAGCAAAGATCCCGGCATTGGGTTGTTCGGCACGTCTAAATTTTTATCCGGGCATGTTTGATGCCTTATGAACCTTCACAAGAGTGCCTAGGAACCCTACAATATGATCGCCATCATAATGCTGGTAGTCAAGCAAGAATCCTAAGGGCTCTATCAATATGTAATAGTGATGATAAAGACGGACCAGATAGCATACTATCATCTTGAGTAAGACAGTTCTACCGGTATAGGCCCTCGCTATATCATCATAATCACCTGCCTGGGACTACGATAATTGCCTTGAGGGAACTATAGCCAACAGTCTCATCATACTACAGTCTTGCTAGCTTTTCTATTAGTTATTCCTAGTGACTCCAGATTCAAATATACACTCACAAATATCACAAAAGTTCAAGTTTTTGATACTGCACACTAAAAACAGATATCAAACAGAATTGTAATTGTATAGAAAGTAAGATATACCTATAGATATGGTGTATAAGGGAACACCAGCTCAAGAAGTGCATATGGAAGCTCCTAGGTGTTGTAGTGGATCAAGCTTGAAGATGTGAACAACTTTGACGAAGGGACCATGGATTCTTTCTTTGATAAGATGAACGCTTGGAATTTTGGTGTTGGGAGCTTGAAGGAAAAGTGCTTGTTTAGTTTGGAAAGCTAAAGAATAACCTAAGGTTGAATAAGAATAAGGTGGGAGGTGTTATGTTTTGTGTAGAGAAAGCATGAGGTGTCAACCATGAAGGATAAGGTGGAGTGTGGTAGCATGAGGTGGAGGGAGTAGGGTGGGTGTGAGGGTGTGTTGAGGGTGAGGGTTTAGTCTAGGCTAACCATATACCCACACATAAAAAAAAAATCTTTTTAAATAAGTGACCTCATTTTAAAACTCATAACCTTTTGCGAATAAATACCCCTTACATATAAATACCTTTATGTTACTAAAAATCTAAACTCTTTGTTTTAAAAGAAATAAAACGCTTATCCTATTAAAATAATTCAAATATCATTTTTATGATATCACACATTTTTCTCCAATTTTACCAAAATAATTACATTTTGCGGATATAAATCCTATACCAAAATTCATATGCGATATCATTTTTTTAAACTCGTTATATTCATATTTTAAATTATAAATTAATATTTATAATTTTCCAAAATATTAAAATATCCCCTTCTTAAAGAAATTCGGTCCCCGAATTTAAATTTAACCCCAATCATAAAACATTTTTCTCAATCAAATCAACTCAATTCACAACAAATTGCCGGGGTCTAAATTTTAAAACATATAGTCCGCTCAATTTAACGGAACTCTAAAGTCCCCCACGAACATAACGCAACTGTGCACGGGAAAACTCAAAAAGATATAAAACTCACATAACTGTAACTCTAGCGGTTGCTATGAAATTTACGCCGGTTATGATGCAAAATTCCAAATACGAAAATTGTTATGTATACCAAGTACATGATCATTGCCATAGTCGTAGTGCAATATTTGTAGCACATGACCAAGTGAAACTATAGAAATCAAAACTATAAAATATCTTATCAAGTGCAATGCACGAAAACAAAAACAATCCTAACGGGTTTGCACGAAAGTCCGAACCACATGCCACGGTGTGCATGAAAACAAAAACAGCGCCAAGTGCAACAAGTGTGCACGAAAACAATATCCACTGCATCGAATGTGAATGGAATCAATATCAAGTATATCTAGAGTGCACAAGATAGTATCAAGTGCATCGGGGTACTCAAAATCAACATCAAGTGCATCGGGGTGCACAAAATCAACATCAAGTGCATCAAGGTGCACAAATAAATCTCAAGTGCCTCGGGGTGCACAAAATCATATTTAGTATGCCTAGAATATATAAAAAATCTAAATCAAGTGCAACTGACGTGCACAAAATATCAGACTAGTGCATCTGGTGTACACAAAACGCCAATCGATCGCAATCACCGTGCACGGAAATCTAAAACAAGTGCACTTGGTGTGCACAAAACATTTGTGTGACCCTTAAATCCTCAAAATATATAAGTCAAAATAACGGACGTCGAGTTGTCATTTCTTCTACGTTGAAAACGAAATATTCGGATCATAAAAACACAAATCGAAAACAAATGACATCGAAGTATACCTTCTTCAATGTTGAAAGGTGTCTATACACCCGGAACTGGCATAGCAAAGATTACCACTTACCTTCTGCCCACGGTCTAGCGTTCTCTGTCTCTGAATTCTTGTTCTTTCTGCGGATCACTAATGCCATGGCCTCTTTATACAATCGTCTGGTGAGGAGCAACGACGCAAACAGTCCCATGCTGATACTTCTCAAGACACTTCCTTGCCAAGTAGTCCAATCTCTCGCAATGTAACATGTCAACGACAGCGATCTATAACCTATGCATGTGCACCAAGCAACTGACCTTGGATCCAATCTCAATTATTATAGAATCCTAGAAAGAACCTTTCATGACTTCTGCCGATCTCATCTATCCAATCTGCCCGGAACTAGCACTGCTTAATGAATCCACTTCCGTTTCGGAACAACTGCAATCTCATCAGGATTTTCCTCTGAAAGTGTGGTCTTACACGCCTCTGCATACGCATTGAATCTCCAGTATCGACGGGAAAGAACAACTGCGCATTGAGACTTCGCACTAATCTCCTGTTCCATTACTCTCCAGTATCGGTCAAATAAGGAGTGTATTGCGATGTTACACGAATTGCAAGTCATACTCGATTATGATCAAGCCCGGAGTTTTATACAAAACTTGAAAATACAAATCTGGCATCTCTAACACTCTGTGGAAGAATCTGGCAATGTCTACCTTCGAGAACTCATCCCAATTCGTCGGAGGAAAACACACTACACGGTCTCTCTCGAGTGACTCATATCAGGTCGGAGCAAGACCTATCAAAAGAAGCTAGTCAACTCCACCGATCTCGCATCGGAGCGTCTCCTTGAATTAAGTATCCTAGCCATCATACCCACGAATGACTATGAATCCTATGGCTCATCTATACTCGTAAACATCGGTGACTTTTAACTTCATGAATTCTGGAAGCAACACCTCGACAACCTCAGCAACGGTTGGTACAACTGTCTTAACAGTATGCAACACCATGATCTTCGGAGTAGAGTAAACATCATACCTCCAAGTCCGACTGGTCTCCAACAATGACCCGACCCTCTGGTGCGGATCCTGAAGAAAACTCGCTTCAACATTAGAAACCCGATCATATAAGGATAAACATGTTCCTGTGTCACCGGAATGCCACCCTGGTCGATACTCATCCCAGACAAGTTTGCCATGACCGTGTCTCTAACCGCAGCCCTCTCAGCTTGTGTAGACATGGTGACCGGAACAATCAACATGTATCGATAAGGATAGATCAACTGAACGAATAGAAAAAAGATCTCAAGATATATATCCTAAGGTAACTTAGGCGGAGTATCATATCGTAAATATGTCGCGGAACATATGTACGTTACGTCACTCTACTTAGTTCCTACTCCATCAAACAAGTTCAACCTACGTAACGAAAGTTCGGGTATAAGACCCCAAAAGTCAAGTCTAAGTTCTATAAAGTCAAGCCTAGGTAACGAAAATATAAGCCTAGACTCCATATAGTCAGACCTAGACTCGAACAAAGGTTAAACCAAACACTCTGATACCAACCTTGTCACGGCCCAAAAAGTGGCACGTGACCAGCACTTAAATCACGTGACATCTAAAGACGTCGATGCGGTCCAAGTAAGCCGAAACCAGGAATCTAAACCCTTTTTGAAAATATTGGAGGTGAGGTTTAAAATGTCATTAGATGGAATCAGTTTAGAATAAACATTTAAGTCCAAATAAGTATGTTTGAAAAGCATCAATGACGTTTCAAAATTTGGCAGCACCTCCATTTGTAAATTTTGAATAAAACCCCATACAAGCACAAAATATAGAAGCATCCCAATGGGAGATAGCTTCCACGCCCAAACGGCGGTGCAACTACGCAGAAAGCGAAACAAAATCAACAATATAAAAAAGTCGACTCCAATGAGTACGACGCCCGCCAACACACAAACTCTAAGTCTCGCTTCTAAGTCCACAATATACACGTTCTAGGTCGATGGAGTTTTACTAGATACAAAAAAATATAAATATACAGGTGTGGGTATGATACAACAGCAACCTACCTACCAAAGCAATCACCAAAAAGAAGTGTGTGCCGCAAGCCGCTGATGATCCGAGGAGTATAACCTGCAAGAACTAGGGCACAACGGGGTGAGTTGCCAACTCAGTGAATAAAAGTACATCACAAGGTATAAATCGAAATGCACAACGATATCCTAGGTTATAAGTATGGTACTATCATATCCTATACTAATATATATATAATAAGCATAAGTATCATAAATGCAACACTGTCCATCATGTGATCCCAAAATAGAACATATCATATGTAAATGACCTGTATCTAGGCATAAGTCCATAAGGTAACCGAAAATATATATGTAAAACCTCTTCTTAAAAATATCCGCGGAATACGTATGTCGTGGCTTAAAAGAAGACGTGATAGTATGAAGTATAATAGGTATCTTATTTGAAGATATACGTCTTGTTGTTTAGTAAAGAGTTTAAGAGGTTTACAGTTTTAAAAGATCCCAGTGTTATTCTAGACAGGTCAAAATAACGAGACTATAGCTCGTTTTAGAAACCCTTTTTATATATAACAACCGGTAAAAGGTATTCAGGTACTGTCCTCCAGATCAGTCATGATCGGCTACAATAACGCACAACTATAACTGTATACCTCGTATGATAGCAACACATCAATATATAGGTGTCCAGCATCGACGCCCTAAATCAGCAATCTCTCGTGTCCATCATCGACACGCAAATCATCAAATCTCTCGTGTCCATCACCAACACGCAAATCCAAATATCGTCGACACCATCTCAACAGATGGTCACCCCCCGATATCCCTAGACCCGGTCAGTATCCCCTGGATATCCACCGTGCTCATCTCTATCTCCGGTATCGAGTGTCCTCACTAGGCTCCCAGCCCTAATGTGGCTTTCCTTCCCCTCGGTCTCAATCGGGTCCACCATGTATCCAACTGTATATCCCTCCGTTTAGTCTGGATAACGTAAAAATCCATAACCGTATAGCCCCCCCCACTCGGTTCAGAATAAAACCAATCAGAAAACATCAAGCTCATGGTGGACGTCAACTCATTGTATCCAGAAATATCAAGTAAAGAATAAAGATAATTGCATAGATCATTTTGATGATATATTATATATACATATATAGCAGCGTTCCATACCACTGATATATATCATCGAAAGTAAAACATCATGAAAACTCATAAGAATCGAATACGAATATCCATGGAACTGGTATTCGCAATACTCAGCAAGTAATAAAGGTATAGTACGTAAGTATAGTCATGTATGCAACAAACGTAACAGTTCTACTGTGTCATGGCAATACTAATGATGTGTAGTGTAGCATACGCGTCTGTGCTCGTGCAGCATGGCAATCATTAGTATTTATGCAAGTGTTCTATAAGTTTGTAAAGCAGAAAGTAATTCTACCCATATCCGTAGCATATACTTAAAATCGGATTTTCCAGATATAGGGAATTCATATGCCTCGTATCGGCATTTACATACGCATCACGTGGTATAGCGGTCCTACAGTGGAATAGCAGTACCAATGAGGTGTAGTGTAACATATGCGTCTGTGCTTGTGCAACATAATACTCATTGTAATTTGTGCAGTGTTCTATTATTGTGTTCGTATAACGGGAACGTATATCATCGATAAGTGTATCGCGAACATGTAAAGTAAATCTAAACGTTTAGCGTAAATATTAAATGTAACTACTTGCTATGAGCTATACCGTTATCTTTGAAAATGGAATGAAACGTTGGTTTTGAAATAAGGAAGCTGCATTAAGTTAAAATAGACATTCGTTTTGGAAATTAGTATCGCATCCTTATCATTTATCATTTAAAAGGGAAACGATTCGTTGGTTTTTAAAAGAGTATAGATCACCAAAACATAACGTCCTAAATAGGGATAATTCATGACTCCACGAGTCCAACGGAAACTTGGCCGTATACGGCACGCTAACCTCATCATCACAAGTACGGTATGATCCCTCATACTAAATCCATCCAAAATCATATCCATACCGTACGGACCTATCGTCACATACGTATATCACCATAACCATGTATTAAACTATATGCACATGAATAATCTACTAGATATGAAATAACATCAATACCACTAGCTAAGTTATCTAACATATCGATAACAACTAACTAGATAGCATAACTATCCTAGTTAACTGGTTGCCGGGGTGCTATACGCCATCCACCCAACTTCCCCCGTAGATATAAATCTACTTACCAACTTGTCGAGCTCGTCGAATCCACGATTGCTTTGTCCATCTTTTTCGTCTCGAAAACTTTCGCGATCGTACCTACAATCGTAGTTAAATCATATCGGCATAAATATCATATTAAAACCAAAAAAACGAGCTAAGCACCCGTAGGTTAGAACCTACAGCTTACTTACTCCAAAAACGACAAGATACCCATGACATTAACGTACGAACGTCAACCATTCAGTCGCGGCATAGAAATACGAAAAACCGTATCGAAATGTCGGAAACTTTAATAAAACCTTACTAGAACACTCCCAGATTTCTCTGTATGAATACTGGGACAAATCAAACAATACTGTAGATCATAAATTATCCAAATACACCTACTAACCAAAACCGAACACAAAACTCTATAGGGTGCCCGGCGGCGCCGGCCAAAATAGGAATGTCGCCGGGTCAAAGGTAGGTTTAGGGGCTCAGGCTTAAGATGTGGTCTCCTAGTAGTCTCATCATACTACAGTCTTGCTAGCTTTTCTATTGGTTATACCTAGTGGCTCCAGATTCAAATATACACTCACAAATATCACAAAAGTTCAAGTTTTTGATACTTCACACTAAAAAAAGATATCAAACAGAATTGCAATTGTATAGAAGGTAAGATATACCTATAGAGATGGTGTAAAAGGGAACACCAACTGAAGAAGTGTATATGGAAGCTCTTAGGTGTTGTAGTGGATCAAGCTTGAAGACGTGAACAAGTTTGACGAAGGGACCATGGCTTCTTTCTTTGATAAGATGAACACTTGGGAATTTTGGTGTTGGAAGATTGATGGAAAAGTGTTTGTTCTGTTTGGAAAGATCAAGAATAACCTATGGTTTAATAAGAATAAGGTGGGAGCTGTTATGTTTTGTGTAGAGAAAGCATGAGGTGTCAACCATGAAGGGTGAGGTAGAGTGTGGTAGTATGAAGTGGAGGGAGGAGGGTGAGTGTGAGGGTGTGTTGAGGGTGAGGGTTTAGTCTAGGCTAACCATATACCCACACATAAAAAAGAAATAAAACAACCTTTTTAAATAAGTGCCCTCATTTTAAAACTCAATACCTTTTGCAAATAAATACCCCTTACATATAAATACCTTTATGTTACTAAAAATCAAAACTCTTTGTTTTAAAAGAAATAAAAAACTTATCCTATTAAAATAATTCAAATATCATTTTTATGATGTCACGCCTTTTTCTCCATTTTTAACAAAATAATTACATTTTGCGGATATAAATCCGATACCAAAATTTATATGCTATATCATTTTTTTAAAATCGTTATATTCATATTTTAGATTATAAATTAATATTTATAATTTTCCAAAATATTACAGATACTCTTCAGTCTATCATCCTCGTGCCAACGGT
The DNA here is from genome assembly GCA_030015575.1 of Agapanthus africanus. NCBI lineage: Eukaryota > Viridiplantae > Streptophyta > Magnoliopsida > Asparagales > Amaryllidaceae > Agapanthus > Agapanthus africanus. The sequence goes on along the minus strand of JASDDO010000029.1, from coordinate 237,164,096 downwards.
CTAGTTGAAACTTTCAACAAGACCTTGATGAAGATTATAAAGAAAACAGTGTCCAGAAACAAAAAAGACTAGCACGAAAGGCTGCATGAAACTCTCTGGGCATACCGAACAACGTTCAAAACAGCGACGAATACAACACCATACGCGTTGGTATTCGGCACAGAAGTAGTGCTTCCCCTGGAAATATAACTCCCTTCTATACGAGTATCGGTTCAATACGAGCTGGCGAATGAAGAAAATGCTCATCTTTGGCTTGAGGAGCTCGATGCCCTCGACGAAACTCGCCTTATAACACAGCAAAACCTGGAGGCTTAGAAGGCAAGGATGATATAGTCATATGAAAGACTGATCAGGCCGAGAACATTCTGCTAAGGCAAACTCGTGCTAGTCGTCAAAAGAACAATGATCCCCAATCGTGCAAACGGGGGAAATTCAAGCCGAACTATGAAAGCACGTACATCATAGATAAAGTCTACCAAGATGGAGCCTACCTGTTCATGGATAGGCATGGAGAAAGACCCTTCCAATCAATATGTTAGTTATATGTATGCCCTAGAGGCCAGTATTGTACAGATGATGTATATTATATTGGATGCTTGGACATATATAAAGATGACTTTCTTGCTCGATATGATAGTATGCTATCTGGTTGCTCTTTATCTTAACATGCATACTTGTCTCTTTATACTGTCTTATAGTTACATGTTGGTAAAGCCCTTAGGATGTGTACTTGACTACCTGGACTATGATGCGGATCATACTAGTGGGGACATGGTAGTCCATAAGTACATCCTTCAAGGTCCCTAGTCGTGGGTGTATCGAGACGGGGCATCGATATACCAGTGTACACTAGTGTATACGCTTCTCGACCCATGAGATGGGCGATGGATGATCCCATATCCATTGGTGTTTGACATCAGAGATGGTATACGGGTGCTCAGTGGAGACTGGGTACACTGGACGGACTCGCCAAGAACCCCCAGATGGTATTATACCTCACGTCAAATGGCAGTTCTTAGGTGACACTTGTGCAGGTTAGTCTGTAGACCCGAGATCGTCGTAGAGTCTTGTGTGATTCCCACTGTGCTTTGATTTCCACCTTACCACGTCTATGAGGGCGTGCAAAATGGTGGTTTTTGGGTACAGTCCCGAGTCACATGGAGGCAATGAGCGATAGGAGGGGTTTCGTCTCTTCCGGTATTGGGGGTTGATGTTGCACTGTGCTCGATTGGCCGTAACAGGGAAGTCCCTGGCCAGGGCTGATTAGAGATTTACCGGTAAGTGTTACCAGTAGTTTCTCGACCCGTTATGAGCCTCAAATCGGCACGACTTATCGGTTATTGGGGTCTGACGTTTACCACCCCTAGACTTGATCTGCGACATATCAGACGAGGAGACCGGACTGTACGGGAGTGTTGCCGGTTGGCTCGACGGGAGTTGTAGCAGGTTCGCTTGTTCTCTTCTGATCGTTCAATACCCGGGTGGCCGTTACGATTAGCTGACCGCTTGCGGCTTGGGGGTGCTTGATATGATCATCACCCACTGCCGGCGTATTGACGAGTCTCAGAGTCCCACAAAGGAGTTTCCTAGTCCAGGCGAAACGTTGTGGTGCGCGTATGCGATATGAACATGGACCCGATTAAAATGCGCGTATAGGATACCGTATATTGATCGGGCGGCTTGCTTTTGGTAGGGTTCATATGTGATATGGCCGGATTGATAAATCAAGTATTGATTTATCATTTAACCATTAGCTTCTCACTTGAAATCCTTTCTTGAGTATGATGGATGTATGCATGCATGTATACTTTCTTTATAGATTCATGCACATATGGATGTTCATACATACATACATACATACATACATACATACATACATACATCATCAATTATGGTTGCTTATACAAAGAAAATGGTGGCAATATAAGACTCACACCATGGGTTTTTTATTTGGAATATTATTGTATTTAAGCTAAAAACAAAAGGAAAAAGAAAAGGGTTAGTTTTGGATTGTTTCTACACTCTTCTTGACCTAACCTTTCTCACCCACCATTTAACCATGGTTTACTCTTCCTTTTAGTTTTTAACTCAAGTAAAATAAAGATTCAACCATGGTTTGAGATGAGAGATAAAAAATATATATTGATATATTTTCTATTTTCTTTCTAAGAGTTGAACTTATCTTCTTCTCAAATTGCCATCATCTTCTTCTTCCTCTCTCATTTTGCTCTCTAGTTTTTTGTAGTGAGAAATATACTCATCAAGATTGGATTTTGAAGTGAGAATAAGAACCACAACATCATTCTACACAATTTTAGCCAACTTGTTTAGAGTGCTAGCTTCATTTCGTTCACTTGATCGGATAAAGTTGCAAGCTTGGACAAAGCGGACTCCGAGTGGATCATCGGTGACCTCGAGGAGTTCAAGCGGAGCTTTCTCAAACCCCAAGTAGCCGAGGAGTCTAGCGTAGGGAGCTACAAAGGTTGTACGCTCAACACCCTAGCCTTTCTTTCATATGGTGATGTGATAATTTTAGAAACCCTATTTTTTCTAGGAACGATCCGCTGCTTGTTAACTTAGCATCCTAAAGACGCCACCTTTGGTTCATGTAATGCTTCCAAACCCTTCATGAGGTGCTAGGATAACCTTTCATTAGTATCAGAGCCAACCTAGAACATTAGGCGACTATTTTACCAAGTTAAAACTCCGATCGAACCGAAATACGGCCTTTTAGAATGCTCTCTGGACATTTTTTAAAATCTGGTTATTTTCAGAATTAAAAATACTTAAAAAAATACGGCAGGAAAATATAAGAAATACTGTGAAATACGAACCCATGATCTGAACAAACCGCCGCGGAACCGCGGCAAATCTTGGCTTACGCCGCGGCTCCGCGGCCATATAGTGGCTTAATGGCTTCGTTTTTGCACAGTAACTCCTTAAACTGCTTGTACATTGTTTTGAGTATGTTTAATCTGAATTTACTGTTGAAAATTCTAGAGATGGTTTTGGACTCGACGATTCGATCGGAATTTTCATTTCGTTTCTTTTCCGGATAAATTAGAATGTATTGAAGTATTTGAACGAGTATCATTTGCTCACTTTTCACGGGGTTTAAAATCTTTCGGAAATACGTGCAAGTTTGTTTGTGGTGGACCCTCTAGAAGACAACAAACCTTAACTCGATTATGTGACCGTCTTGAACTGCCTTTGGAACCTTAGGATTTGGGGCAGTACGGCGTGCCACATGTGAGGCGTTGGCTTGACCCTTCTACGGCTGGACCGCTACCACTGTGTCACACTCCGGGTTTTTGAACTCCGCTCAAGTGTTGAGGTTTAGGGAATTTTGGGTATTTGATCATTCGTTCGAAAACTTTAATACCGTCTAATTATCTGGAATGAGATGCAATGTGTGGAATTCATATTATAAGACATGAAATACGAGGTATGTGATACTTCGCATTTACGATGTCTAAAGAGAATGTGGATTCCAGATATTGCAGTTTTACACTTTCTTTTCTGTGACCGTAAGTGTAGTATGTATTTATCGATTGTCGTTGCTATACGTCGACGACAATCGGTGTATGCATACTTACTTACGTTGATGATATGAGATATTATGTGTTGCTGAGATATGATGTGCAGGATTGTCGCAATTGAATAGCCGTGGGGTTTTATGTGAGATGAGAGTTTTATATTTTCATTCATGTCAATTCAAATGTAATGTAATATTCTTTTATTTGGGGCACTTCCGGGTTGAGGTTGTGTCACCAGTGTTGTATATTATTTACTTTTCCGCATTAGGATGGACCCAAGGATGGGAGCACAGGTGACCGGGTTCTGGGGTTCAGTGGGAGGCCATCTCGAGCAGTCGAGACCGGGTCTCCTAAACTCCAGAATTGGTAGGGTCGCTTGCCGCTCTCGTAGGGGTCCAGGGTGTGGGCTTGGCTATTCATCGCGACTGTGGAATCCGTATTTTCTATTGTTGGCTAAATACTAAATACGGACGTCCTAGTATATCCCACATTATATCTATGTTTCTGCTGCGATATCTGTGATGTGATCATTAGATATGTTATGTGATGGATACAGTATATAGTATATATGATATATTATATAGGTGTTACTTATGTTTTACACCCGCGCTAGCCCTGCCCTGCTCTGCCGTTAGTTACCTAACCTAACGGTGCACAAGGGGACATCAAGGCGAATGCGGATGGCATAAGTGTACGTCGTATTTATCTGTAATGTTTAGGTGAATTAAATGATGGGACTTCATTAATGTGATTAATGAAAGAAAAGAAACCTAAAAGATGTTGTAGAATCAAATTTTCAAATAAAAAGGGTAGCTACAGTTTTTTTTTTTGCATAGCGGTATATATGATATACCCTGCACCTTATTCGATGAGGAAAGGGCTGAGATCCCTTCACCGAGAGTGACCCCTTTAGCAATAACTGGCAGATGCTACACACTCGGTTTGTCTTTTGATTGCTTCTATAGTTTCTACTTTGCATAGTGATATATATGATATATCCCGCACCTCCTTCGACGAGGAAAGGGCCGACGATCCCTTCACCGGGAGTGACCCCTTTAGCAAAACTAGAAAAGCCTCAAGAACACTCCATTTCAAAATTCATTCGATTCTACAACGATATCAAGTTCATTACGCAATAGATTTTCAGAAAAACCTGTCGTAGCCCTCCGTCATTTCAGATAAATCCTACTTAGTATTCGTGCTACGTTTGTTGACCTCCGTCAAGGCGTAGTGTGCGGTAGCTAACTAGTATTTATCTGCTTATGCATGTGATGCAGATTGGATTAGGGTAGTCGTACGACCTTGTTGACCTCTGTCAAGGGTCGTGCGGGTGGGTTTGATTCAATCAAGAAATGACGGGTTGAACTTGACTTGCACCCTGTGGTTTGTTGACCTCCGTCAAGGTCATAGGATGCTTGGGGCAAAATATTATCGGGAATTTCAAGTGTTGAAATTTGCAATGAGATTGCATACCTTCTATGAGATAGTTGGATCCCGATACCCACTGCGAGTAATTGTTACTCCTGCGAAAGTTTTACACAGGACAATTAGCCAATCAAGTAGGTGTCTAGAAAGGTGTCAACGGGGTTATGCCTCTGGGAAAATGAGGTTTACTTTAATTAGGTCCGTGCGAAAGCACGGGGAACCTCCCTCAAACTACCGACACTGGCCTGGCTGAAAGATCGGCGAAGTTGTAGGGTGTAATTAATCCCGGCCAGTCTTTCCTTTTAGGGTTTGAAGGAAGATTTGATAAAAATAGTGGGAGCCATCCTGATTAGATAAGATAATAACCAATCTGATCTTGCAAGAGCATACGCTAAAGTGTTTTCTTCTCTCTCTCTCCAGGTAGCGACCATGCCATGCCTTAACCAAGATAATAATATGGATGTATTGACCGAACCCGCATGTTATACTGTGCTGGGGAACATTGGTTCCGTTCTTTCTTATAAGAGTTATAGGACTAAACAGGATATAGAGGAATACCAGGATTCCTATGCCACCCGAATGAAGAAAGAACATGTTGATGCATTTTCTTCGGCTGTGTTCGTTACAGAGAACTGTTTCTCCATTTGCCCTACGTCCTGGGTATTAGATACCGGGTCAGGATCCCATATATGTAATCAGTTACATGGGCTTAGAAAAGGTAGAGAACTTGGAGAAGGTGATAAAGACATAAGAGTTGGAAATGGTGCAATTGTAGCAGCTAAGACTGTCGGGGAATATCACCTTGCATTACCGACTGGTAATACATTGATTCTGAACGAATGCTATTACATGCCGAACCTGATATGCAACATTATATCGGTTTCTTTGTTGAGTAAAGAGGGATATAATTTTGCATTACAGGATAATGTTATGAACATTTTCCGTAACCAAAAGTTGGTTGGATCAGGGCACGTTATGCAATGGCATTTATGTTCTAAATCAATCAACAGTTCTGAGTATAACAAACACACACAATAGGAAGAGTTCAGAACTGAACGAATCCTTCTTGTGGCATTGTAGACTGGGTCACATCAATGCGACAAGACTAGCTAAGTTACATAAAGATGGATATTTGAATCCGTTTGAATTTTCATCTTATGACACTTGCCAGTCATGTCTCAATGGCAAGATGACCAAAACTCCGTTTACGGGACACGGAGAAAGAGTTACTGAACTCTTGGGACTGATACATAGTGATGTATGCGGTCCCATGTCTACACATGCCAGGGATGGTTTTTCGTACTTCATCACATTCACTGACGATCTCTCAAGGTTCGGGTATGTGTTCCTGATGAAACACAAATCAGAAGCTTTTGAGAAATTTAGAGAATATAAACAAGAAATCGAGAACCAAACCGGAAAAAGTATTAAAATCCTACGATCTGATCGAGGAGGTGAATACTTGAGCATTGAATTCTTGAACTTCCTAAAAGAGAATGGGATTCTCTCTCAGTTGACTCCTCCATATACACCACAGCACAACGGTGTATCAGAACGGAGGAACCGCACCCTATTAGATATGGTGTGCTCTATGATGAGTGTAGCTGAGTTACCTATTTCCTTCTGGGGATATGCACTGGAAACAGCAGCATACCTACTGAATAGGGTTCCTACCAAATCTGTGCCTGCCACCCTATATGAGATATGGGAGGGGAAGAGACCATATCTTAATTTTATAAAGATATGGGGTTGCCCGGCCTATGTCAAAAGACAAAAACCGGACAAACTTGAGGCAAGGTCTGTTTTGTGTAAATTTGTTGGATATCCCAAGCATTCGCGAGGATATATCTTCTACCATAGTGAGGAACAAAGAGTATTTGTTGCTCAACATGCCACCTTTTTAGAAAAGGAATTTCTTGCAAAAGAAATTAGTGGCTCTGAGGTAGAACTGGAAGAGGTTCTAGCTGAACAAACCACAACAGAAGATTTAGTGGAACCAGAGGATTCAGTAGCTCCCAACGAACCTCAGCCTCTCCGCCGATCTAGTAGGGTTCCTCGCCAACCTGAGAGATACTACGATTTTCTCATGGATGGTGGGAGCGAGGATTGCATCATGGAGGATGATGACCCAACTAGCTTCGAGCAGGCCATCACGAGTGGGGACTCAGTGAAATGGATGGATGTTATGCGGTCCGAGATGGAATCCATGTACACCAACAAAGTATGAACTTTGGAAGATGCTCGTGAAGGGGTAAAACCCATTGGGAGCAAGTGGATCTTCAAGAAAAAACTTGGTGTATATGGGAAAGTGGAGACTTTCAAAGCTAGACTTGTAGCAAAGGGTTTTCGTCAAAGATCAGGTGTGGACTATGACGAGACCTTTTCTCCAGTGGCTATGCTTAAATCCATCCGGATCATGCTTGCCATCGCTGCATATCATGACTACGAAATCTGGCAAATGGATGTTAAGACCGCCTTTCTAAACGGTGATCTAGAAGAGTGCGTGTACATGACTCATCCAGAGGGCTTCATAGATAGTGGGAGCAGCGGGAAGGTGTGCAAGCTGCTTAAATCCATTTATGGATTAAAGCAAGCATCGCGGAGTTGGAACATCTGCTTTGAAGTCGTTATCAAAGAGTTTGATTTCATCAAAAACGTAGATGAACCTTGTATCTACAAGGAGGCAGAGAGTAAAGTTGTCTTCCACGTATTGTACGTGGACGACATACTCTTGATAGGAAATGACATTCCTATGCTGCAATCGGTCAAGCTCTTCTTATCGCAAAGATTCTCAATGAAAGATCTTGGTGATGCCTCCTGCATATTGGGAATCAGGATCTATAGAGATAGATCCAAACGGATATTGGGATTGTCCCAATCCAGGTACATTGACACCATACTAAAGAGGTTTAGTATGGAAGAATCCAAGCGTGGGAACTTACCCATGATCTCTGGAGTCACTCTCTCCAAAGAGATGTCTCCCAAGACTGATTTGGAGAGAGCTCGCATGCAAGGGATACCCTATGCTTCGGCTGTAGGCTCTATCATGTACGCGATGCTATGTACCAGACCCGATGTAGCATACTCACTAAGTGTAGTGAGCAGGTATCAAGCCGATCCTGGAGAGAGTCACTGGACAGCTGTGAAGAGCATTCTCAAATACTTACGAAGGACTAAGGAGATGCTCTTGGTGTATGGTAACGGAGAACTCCAAGTAGAGTCCTTTACCGATTCGAGCTTCCAGAGTGATAAGGACGACTCTAAGTCGCAGTCGGGATTTGTCTTTACCCTTTACGGAGGGGCGGTTAGCTGGAAGAGTTCCAAGCAGGAAACCGTGGCAGACTCGACGATGGAGGCTGAATACATCGCTGCCAACGATGCTGCCAAAGAGGCTGTCTGGATCAAGAAATTCATTACTAAACTTGGAGTGGTTCCATCCATTGAGCATCCAATACCTTTATATTGCGATAACAATGGAGCGGTGGCTTTGGCCAAGGAACCCAGGTCCCATCAGCGATCCAGGCAAATTCTGAGGCAGTATCACCTGATCCGGGAGATAGTTGATCGCCGGGAGATTGAGGTCAGGAAGGTTGACACGAAGAACAACACAGCGGATCCACTCACGAAGGCCATTCCCCAGATACAGTTTGAGAGACTCTTCGGGATGCTCGATATGCGATACTACAGCAGCTGGCCCTAGTGCAAGTGGCAGATTGTTAGTTGTATGTATGCCCTAGAGGCCAGTATTGTACAGATAATGTATATTATATTGGATGGTTGGACATATATAGAGATGACTTTCTTGCTCGATATGATAGTATGCTATCTGGTTGCTCTTTATCTTAACATGCATACTTGTCTCTTTATACTATCTTATAGTTACATGTTGGTAAAGCCCTTAGGATGTGTACTTGACTACCTGGACTATGATGCGGATCATACTAGTGGGGACATGGTAGTCCATAAGTACATCCTTCAAGGTCTCTAGTCGTGGGTGTATCGAGACGGGGCATCGATATACCAGTGTAGACTAGCGTATACGCTTCTCGACCCATGAGATGGGCGATGGATGATCCCATATCCATTGGTGTTTGACATCAGAGATGGTATACGGGTGCTCAGTGGAGACTGGGTACACTGGACGGACTCGCCGAGAACTCCCAGATGGTATTATACCTCACGTCAGATGGCAGTTCTCAGGTGACACTTGTGCAGGTTAGTCTGTAGACCCGAGATCGTCATAGAGTCTTGTGTGATTCCCACTGTGCTTTGATTTCCACCTTACCACGTCCATGAGGGCGTGCAAAACGGTGGTTTTTGGGTACAGTCCCGAGTCACATGGAGGCAATGAGCGATAGGAGGGGTTTCGTCTCTCCCTGTATTGGGGGTTGATGTTGCCCTGTGCTCGATTGGCCGTAACAGGGAAGTCCCTGGCCATGGCTGATTAGAGATTTACCGGTAAGTGTTACCAGTAGTTTCTCAACCCGTTATGAGCCTCACATCGGCACGACTTATCGGTTATTGGGGTCTGACGTTTACCACTCCTAGACTTGATATGCGATATATCAGACGAGGAGACCGGACTGTACGGGAAGTGTTGCCAGTTGGCTCGACGGGAGTTGTAGCAGGTTCGCTTGTTCTCTTCTGATCGTTCAATACCCGGGTGGCCATTACGTTTAGCTGACCGCTTGCGGCTTGGGGGTGCTTGATATGATCATCACCCACTGCCGGCGTATTGACGAGTCTCAGAGTCCCACAAAGGAGTTTCCTAGTCCAGGCGAAACGTTGTGGTGCGCGTATGCGATATGCGCATGGACCCGATTAAAATGCGCGTATAGGATACCGTATATTGATCGGGCGGCTTGCTTTTGGTAGGGGTCATATGTGATATGGCCGGATTGATAAATCAGCTTCTCACTTGAAATCCTTTCTTGAGTATGATGGATGTATGCATGCATGTATACTTTCTTTATAGATTCATGCACATATGGATGTGCATACATACATACATACATACATACATACATCATCAATTATGGTTGCTTATACAAAGAAAATGGTGGCAATATAAGACTCACACCATTGGTTTTTTATTTGGAATATTATTGTATTTAAGCTAAAAACAAAAGGAAAAAGAAAAGGGTTAGTTTTGGATTGTTTCTACACTCTTCTTGACCTAACCTTTCTCACCCACCATTTAACCATGGTTTACTCTTCCTTTTAGTTTTTATCTCAAGTACAATAATGATTCAACCATGGTTTGAGATGAGAGATAAAAAATATATATTGATATATTTTCTATTTTCTTTCTAAGAGTTGAACTTATCTTCTTCTCAAATTGCCATCATCTTCTTCTTCCTCTCTCATTTTGCTCTCTAGTTTTTTGTAGTGAGCAATATACTCATCAAGATTGGATTTTGAAGTGAGAATAAGAACCACAACATCATTCTACACAAGTTTAGCCAACTTGTTTAGAGTGTTAGCTTCATTTCGTTCACTTGATCGGATAAAGTTGCAAGCTTGGACAAAGCGGACTCCGGGTGGATTATCGGTGACCTCGAGGAGTTCAAGCGGAGCTTTTTCAAACCCCCAAGTAGCCGAGGAGTCTAGCGTAGGGAGCTACAAAGGTTGTACTCTCAAAACCCTAGACTTTCTTTCATATGGTGATGTGATAATTTTAGAAACCCTATTTTTTCTAGGAACGATCCGATGCTTGTTAACTTAGCACCCTAAAGACTCCACCTTTGGTTCATGTGATGCTTCCAAACCCTTCATGAGGTGCTAGGCTAACCTTTCACAATAAACGGCCGATTCCCCAAAAAACACTACGCTTGACGAGTCACGACTTAGGTCTATGATAGATGACGACGCTCATGTCCGTTCTCTATCTTCCTGAGTCAGAACTCTGAGAGTAGTATGCAAAGAAGCTCCGTCGCCTCAAACATGGCGACAAAGGACCGAGATGTCCTTAAACTAGAAATTCACCTCAAACATGGTGACAAAGGATCGAGATGTCCTTAAACTAGAAATTCGCCTCAAACATGGCGACAAAGGGCCGAGATGTCCTTAAACTAGAAATTCGCATCAAACATGGCGACAAAGGACCAAGATGTCCCTAAACTAGAATCTCGCCTCAAATATGGCGATATAGGACCGAGAAGTCCTTAAACTAGTTATCCACCTCAAACATGACCGAGATGTCCCTAAACTAACATCGGACCGAAAAGTCCTTAAACTAGAAATCCGCCTCAAACATGGAGATAATGGACCAAAACGTCCCTAAACTAGTACGTTGCCTCAAACATAGCGCATCACCCTAAATACGGTGATACCCTCCCTTGAGATCTATATTGAAATCGAAGTCTCGACGGCGAGGGTTGCAACTCAAGTCCTACCGGCTACACATCTCTCCAGCAATGAAGCCACTCTCAAATCCCACCGGCAAACACATGGGTCACTTATGACGAAGCTACTTTCGAGAGTTTCGTTGTTAAAAAAACGACGGTATGTCCACTAGAAAAATGGACACGGATGAAAACCCGAAAGGGCACCATGGGTAAAAACAGCAGGACTGCTGGCGAGTTTGTGAAAACCCAGGGCGCAAACTCGTAAAATAAAATATTCATGTGCAATTGCAAGGTCCTCTCGACCTTGTGAGGAGAAAATACCTGCGTGAGATCCTTACGACTCATAAAGGAGCAACACACTTAGGAATCCTCATGATTCCTAAGGAGAAATTACACTTGCGAGATCCTCACGACTCGTAAGGAGAATTCCCCTTATGAGACCCTCGTGGCTCTTAAGATTCAAAAGCCTTAAGCTACAGGGATCTGAACCTGTTCGTAAGCTATCATATCCCCCAAGTTTCCCCTACGGCGGTCCAATATTGACCCTTGTATACAATCCAAGGGCACGAATAAACATTCCCCTACCAAGTTCCACCAACGACGAGAAATGTCCCCGTATGGTGAACGACACTTGTAAGTCCTCTCGACTTATAAGGAGAAAACACTCTTGCAAGATCCTTACGACTTACAAGAGAAAATACATATAGGAATCCCCACGATTCCTAAGGAGAAAGTACACCTACGAGGTCATCACGACTTGTAGGGAGAAATACCTTTATGAGACCCTTACGACTCATAAAGTCAAAAAACCTTAGTCGACGGGATCCTAACCCTGTTTGCTAAGCTACCTTTGCTCAAATTAGCAAAAGCAAATGATGAGTCGCTCCTGGAAATATTCCAGTCATAGCGATGTTGATGCCTAAACAGGTGTCAAATTCCAAGTCCTTTCACGGCAAATGATGATTCGCTCATGGCAATATTCCAGTCGTAGCAATACTGATGCCAAGGTTGGTATCAAATTCCAAACTCGCAATAAAAACAGCAGCTGTTAGCAAAAAATATGCATATAAAAACAGCCAAAATGTTTGGGTAACTAGCAATAAAAAGTAGCGAGTAAAAATATATATAAAGTATAGCCGAAATGATTAGGCACCGCGGATAAAAAGCCGAAATGATTGGGAAATCGTGACTTTCGCGATATGAAAAGCTGAAAAGATAGAGCATCGCGGCAATAAAAAAATAAAATAAAATAAAATTTCCTCTTCCCTGCAATTATGTCTATATTAACTCCTGTATACAATTCATGGGCACAAATGAAAGAAAGGGAACCATACTTTCCTACCAGGCTCTGTCAAAAGGAAAGCCAGATCTTGACGACAATATCTACAGCCTAGATATCAGCTCGATGTTCTTCTCATTCCAACAAGGTGCAGACATGACGTCAACAAAGCTTCAAGGAGCCAAATCAAAATGGAGTAATGGTAAAATCTTATCTCCAACTCGGCGTTCCTTCTCATTCCAGCAGTATGCAGAAGTAACGTCAACAAAAGTCCCAAGGGTCGAAACCAAAAATGGAGTAACGACAAAATCCTAAACTCCAAGTCTCGACGGCACATATACAACCTAAAGACCATCCCGACGTTCCCCCTCATTTTAGCAGGATGCGAATGCGGCTATCAAATGAAAATGGAGCAATGGCATATTCCTAGCTCCGGACTTCAATTGTAGTATATACAGCATAGAAGTCTTACAGATGTCTACCTGTTAGTGTATATGCCCTAGAGGCCATTACTGTATCATACTAGTTTGTATATTACTTAATGGATGCTTGGGATATTCACCTTGTATATACAATCTTGCTCAAAATAGTAGTATGCTACTTGGTTTGTTTCTACTTCAATGTGTACATGTGTTTATTTTTGTATATCGCCTATACACATTAGTGGAGCCCTTAGGATCTTTACTTGATTACCAGCGATGTGATGGCCGTCACACTAGTGGGGCTGGGTAATCTATAAGCACATCCTTATGCAGGTCCCTGGTCGCAGGACTATCGAGACAGGGCATCGATACTCCGGAGTAGACCAGCGCATGCGCTTCTCATCCCAGTGTGGGAGACGGTCTGTCCCACAGCCGTCAGTACATCGTACTTGAGATAGTATGCGGGTGCTCGTTAGGTTACGGGTACACTGGACAGGACTCGTCGGGAACTGACTAGTTGGTATTATACCTATCGTCAGTTATCAGTTCCCAGGTGACATGAGTACAGCTTAGTCCGCTGACTTGACACTGTCATTCCGCCTCGAGTGTGTTCCCACTGTACTTTGATCACTACCCTACCACGGCTCAAAGGAGTCGTGCAAACAGGTAGTGGTTGGGTGCAGTCCCGAAGCACTTGGAGGCAGTGACGGTTAGACAGGATTCGTCTCTCCCGGTATTGGGGGTTGACATCGCGCTGTATCTAGGAGAGCCATTACACGAGTAGTCCCTGGCCAGGGCAAACGAGATATACTGGTAGGTTTCCAGTGTTATCTCAGGGTGTTTTGGGCTTCGCTCCGGCACGACTTGTACCGCTATTGGGGGACTGACGTTTACCGCCCCCTAGGCCCGCCATGCGATGTATCAGACGAACAGACCGGACTGTACGGAGAATGTCACACTCAGGCTCAGTAGGAGTTCTGATGGGTTTCGCCTCGTCGGTCTTCTTGTCGGCATTACCAGGGGACCGTTACGCACAGCTAGTGCCGCTTGCGGTCTGTGGTTAAACCCACTGCCAGCGTAGTGTCGAGTCTTTAGAGTCCCACACAGAAAGCTTTTCGCCTTTAGGCAAAAGAGTAGAGGTCGCATGGTATTGCGACAGGTCGCATGGTTTTGCGACAGGGTTCGGTCACATCCGTGCACTTGTGCACGTACAGTGTCCGGACAGTTTACACTAGCGGGCTTTGGTTTAAGCCAGATCCTAGTGTACCTTATGGGATTGGTTTTATCCAGTTTGCATTCGTGTTCCTCGGAACGCGGATGCGGGTGTGTATGCACAGTTGACAGGGAGGCAGAGGCAGCGGATTCTCATTAGGGTTGTTGACAGTTGACCGTTGACTATTTGACTTTTTGCTCAACCCTAATGAGAATATGATATGTGATTAACTATTATATTAATTAAGTATTATGGTGACATGGTTGTTGACTTTTGTTGACTTTGTTGACTTGTTGACTTTTGTTGACTTGTTGACTTTGTTGACCGGTTGACTAGGCTTGACTAGTTGACCATCATGATAACCATAGCCATCATTTCATGACAAAGACTTTTGTTTACTTGCTCATTTGTGTAAAATGAGTGCATGAAATGATATGGTTATGGTTGCTTCAACCATCACATAAGACTTTTTTTGATATGATGAGTTATGATCACTTTGGATTATGAGAGGGTGAAAGACAAAAGAGAGCCTCATTCTTTCTTGCTCATTCTCTCTCTTGTTCTTGAGCTCTCCTTTTGCTCTCACCCTCAACCTCTTGCTCCCTCTCTTGATCCTATGGTTCTATTGTCTCATGAGTTGAGAATCAAGAACCATAGATAAAATCCCATTCTATTTCTTCTCTACTCATTCTAGTTCACTAGGTTTAGCAAACCAAGTGAACTAGTTTCTTCAAAGAACGAAGAAGGAGCTAAAGGTTGGAGCTTTCAGGTGGATCTATCTTCGGCGTACGGAGACGACGAGAAGAAGCCATCGGACCACCATCGGAGCTTTGAAGACGAAGGAGTTCAAGACAAGCAAGGTATAACCCCCTAACCGAGTAGCTAGAAACTCATAGTTAGGTGTTAGATAGATGTTTAACCAAGATCCGGGTTATAGGTCCATGTTACCACCTCCGTAAAAATTGTTTTTTACCAAATTCCGCTTTCCCGAAAGTACCGGGAGAGGTAGCATGGACTTACAGTGGTATCAGAGCCTAGTTAAACTCTATCTAGCATGTTAGCAAGTAACTAGAAGATCGATCAACGAAAAAGTCCCGAAACAAACCCCAAAAATTTGCAGTTTCTGTCGATTTTTCCACTGTTCAAAAGTTGATTATTTTAACACCTAAAATCGGCTCAGGCTTTTCTGTGAGCACCCATTAAAAATTGTCCAACGTTCGAGTCAAAGGGCCGCGGAAACGCGGCGGGAGCACGCTCCCGCCGCGGATCCGCGGCCGAGTCGACTCGGCCGAGGTAAATTTTTGGTGCAGTGTTTTTATGGGGGTATTTTGGGATTTTTAGCATATATATTTTCAACCCAGATTTTCCAGAACGAAAATTTTATTTTGGGGTCCCGAAAATCCGTATTTTTGATCGAACTTCTAAAAGACTTGAGCTAACGGGTTTTTCTGTAATGTGATATTTGTATTGAACGTCTACTAATCGCTATATGTCGATTAGTGGGGGTTATACAAATCTGTGATCTGTAATGTTGATGGAATGTGTATATGAATATGTTGGATTGTCGCGGGTGAATAGCCGGGGGTTGTGAGACGAGAGTTTTCTTTTCTTTCAATTCATGTAAATTTGTAAATTGATGTAATAATTATTTGTATGGCCGCACAACCGGGTCGGGGTTGTAGCCGTCATTGTATAATTTCTTTTTACTGTTTTTGCTCCTAGGATAGACCCATGGAGGGGGTGCACAAACTACCGGGTATGCCGAAGTGTCGAGTGGCCTACTCATGGAGATGAGGGAGGTTACTACGCTTCGGGTACTTGGCGGGTAGTTTGCCGCACCCGTAGGGGTCTTGGGTGGGGTTTTGGCTATTCACCGCGACCGTGTAATTTGTCTTTCGTTACAGGCTAGTACGAATTACAGATTCCTAGTATATCCAATGTATTCATCTGTGATCTGAAATGTTTATCATTGCAGTATATCTATATATGATATTATTTAGGCGTTGCTTATGTTTTACAGACGCGCTAGCCCAGCCCCCGCTCTGTCGTTAGTTAAGTAACCTAACGGGTAATGACGGGGCCCCGTGGCGAATGCGAATGGCATAAGCGTACGTCATATTTTGGTTGTTTTCTGCAATGGTAGGATTAAATGATGGGACGCATTAAAAGAGCTAATGCAAGAATATCACGCATTAAAAGAACTAATGCAAGATAATAAACCAAGTTAAAGTCGTTGGAACACTTTCGAAAAACCACTCGGTTCTTTTCAAAACCAACTTTTAAATGCGGAGCTTGAGCCACTCCTTTTAAAAGCTATCTCGTTCCATCGACCAAATCAAGTTCACTACGTTCACGGTTTTGCCAAAACCATTCGTAGCCCTCCGTCGTTTCGTATGAATATTCAATAGTATTCAAGCTGTGTTTGTTGACCTTCGTCAAGGCATGGTGATTGGTAGCTATTGGGTATTCATATGTAGCATAGATAGATGTGTTGGTTTGGGACATTCGCATTACCTTGTTGACCTTCGTCAAGGGTATATACGGGTGGATTCAAATTAACCTGGATAATGACGGGCAGAACTTGACATGTGACTTATGATTTGTTGACCTTCGTCAAGGTCATAAGAGCATAGGGCAAAAATCCACATCGGGAGTTTCATAAGTACTGAAACTTGCTAGATTTGCATACCATTTGGAGTGTGATGATTCTGGTAGGATTCCTTCAGTTTCGTCACGCGATGATATTTGGATCCCGATCCTACTATGAGTATATGCTACTCCTCGGGAAATTTCTCACTAAACGATCAATGCTATAAACCTAGTAGGTGCCTAGAAAGGTGTTAGCGGGGCTACGCCCCCAGGGAAAAGAGGTTCTTTAATTAAGGAACTTCGCAAAAGCGTTGGAAAACCTCCCTCGAAGTACCGACACCGGCCTGGCTGAACGGTTAAGCAAGTATTGTACGGTGGGATTGATCCCGGCTAATTCTTCCTTTATGGTTTGAGGAGGGATTCGAGAAACAGTGGGAGCCATCCTGTTTAGACAAACTAAAAACCACTCTAAACTTGCAAGAGCATCATGCTGAGTGTTTCTTCTTCTCTCTCCTAATTGCAGCGACCAAATCGACATGACTGGACTTAAGTTACTCCTAGATAAAAACAAACTGACAGGGCCAAACTACAAAGATTGGCTCAGGAATGTCAAGATAGCAATCACTTACGACAAGCTGGGGTATCTTCTTACCACCAAAGCTCCCCCTGTCCCTGGTCCAACTTCCAGCGTCGCGGATAAGGAAATCCGCAAGACCTGGGAGATTGATAGCGCGAAGGCCAAATGCCTCCTGCTTGCCTCGATGGACAACGAACATCAGAGGAGGCACGAGAATATGGACATGGAATCCATATTGCTTTATACAAAAGAACTGTATGGAGAGCAATCTCGTATCGCAAGATACGAAGCGTCGAAAAAGTTATTTTCGACAAGAATGGCCGTCGGATCATCAGTAGCCGAGCACGTGCTAAAGATGATCGGCTACATTGAGGAGCTCGCTGACCTAGGGATCACATTGGAGAGTGAGCTATATACGGATATAGTTCTCCAGTCCCTTCCTTCCACTTACGCCCAGTTTATACTGAACTTCAACTTACAAGAAAAAGAGGTTGAACTTTCAGAGCTCCTCAACATGCTGAGGAGCGCAGAGGGCACCCTACAGAAAGGTAGGGATACATCCACTTTGTTTGTAGGAGGATCATCTTCTTCTAGGTCCAAGGCGAAAGCCAAAGGAAAGAAGAAGAAGGCCCCCGCCAAACCAAGGGGCGGTGTTAGTAAAGTGGATACGAAGGGAAAAGGTAAAGCAACAAAGATAGCGGGGAAGCTTGTGGATAAGGAAGAATGCTTCTATTGTCATAAGAAAGGACACTGGAAGAATGATTGCAGGGCCTGGAAGGCCAGAACACAGGAATTGAAGCAGGTTGCAGCTTCAGCTTCAGGTGTGTATGTTATTGAAAACTGTCTTTCAATAAACTCTACTTCCTGGGTATTGGATACCGGATCAGGATCTCATATCTGTAATTCTTTGCAGGCGTTGAGAAACCGTAGGGTTTTGAAGGCAGGTGACATGACCCTCAGAGTTGCGAACGGAGCTAGCATGGATGCTAAAGCCGTGGGGGACTATCACCTGGGAATGTCAGATGGACATGTTTTGGTTTTGCGTAATTGCTTTTTTGTACCCAACGCAACTTGTAATATCATTTCTGTATCTTTAGTTTCTAAATAAGGTTATGAATTTGCGTTTGTAAGTAATGTTGTAAACATTCACCTTAATCAAGTTTTGATTGGGTCAGGTACATTGAGTAATGGTATATACGTGTTGAACCAACCACAGATTTTTAATGTCCAGAATACACACAAAAGAAAGTCTCCAGAAATAAATCAGACTTTCTTATGGCATTGTAGATTGGGTCACATCAATGAGAGAAGGTTGACGAAGTTACATACAGAAGGGTATTTGAATGCGTTCGAATATCAGTCGTATGCCACTTGTCAATCCTGTCTCAAAGGAAAGATGACAAAGACTCCGTTTACTGGACATGGAGTAAGAGCGAGCGAGCTCTTGGGACTCGTACACAGTGACGTGTGCGGTCCAATGTCTACACATGCCCGAAGCGGACATTCTTACTTCATTACTTTTACGGATGACTTCTCAAGGTACGGTTATGTCTTCTTGATGAAACATAAGTCCGAAGCCTTTGGAAAATTCCAGGAGTATAAGAATGAAGTAGAGAAACAGACCGGCAAAAGTATTAAGATTCTAAGATCGGATCGAGGTGGAGAATACTTAAGTGCCGAATTCCTGAATTACTTAAAAGAGAATGGTATTCTCTCTCAGCTTACTCCTCCATACACTCCGCAACATAATGGTGTATCGGAGAGACGGAACCGAACCCTATTGGATATGGTTCGGTCCATGATGAGTAACGCTGAGTTACCGCGATCATTCTGGGGATATGCACTAGAAGCAGCTGCGTATCTCTTGAACAAGGCTCCCACCAAGACTGTGCCTACCACCCCATATGAGATGTGGACTGGGAAGAAACCCTGTCTTAAGTATCTTAAGGTATGGGGATGTCCAGCATTTGTAAAAAAGCAGCATGCGGACAAGCTTGAGGCACGTTCAGTACAGTGTAAGTTTGTGGGATACCCAAAGAACTCCAGGGGGTATCTTTTCTATTCCGCTGAGGAACAAAAGGTTTTTGTTTCTCAGCATGCCCGCTTCTTGGAAACTGAGTTTTTGGAAACCCAGATAAGTGGGAGCACAATAGAACTGGAAGAAGTTCCAGAACCACAGACTGTTACTGAAAGCTTAGTGGAACCAGAGGGTTCAACAGAACAGGACATTCCTACGCCGCTCCGCAGGAGTAGTAGGCAGACTCATCCGCCCGAGAGATACTACAGTTTTCTCATAGACGGGGATAGAGAGGATTGCATCATAGATTATGATGAGCCTACTAGCTTCCAGCAGGCCGTTCAGAGCGTTGACTCAGTGAAATGGCAGGATGCAATGCGGACCGAAATGGAGTCCATGTACACCAACAAGGTATGGACGTTGGACATTGCTCCAGACGGGGTAAAACCCGTAGTATGCAAGTGGATCTTCAAAAGGAAGATTGGTGTAGATGGGCAGGTTGAGACCTATAAAGCTAGGCTGGTAGCAAAGGGTTTCCGTCAAAGACCTGGCTTGGACTATGACGAAACCTTTTCTCCAGTAGCCATGCTGAAATCCATTCGGATCCTTCTTGCCATTGCTGCCTTCCACGATTATGAGATCTGGCAAATGGACGTAAAGACCGCTTTTCTAAATGGAAATTTAGAGGAGTGTGTCTATATGGACCAACCAGAGGGTTTCATTCAGAGTGGGAGCAGCGGAAAGGTGTGCAAGTTGCTTAAGTCCATCTATGGACTAAAGCAGGCATCGCGGAGTTGGAACATCTGCTTTGATGAGACGGTCAAAGAATTTGGCTTTATCAAAAATCCAGATGAACCATGCATCTATAGTAGATTTGTAGCGAGAACTGTAGTATTCCTCGTTTTATATGTGGATGACATTCTCTTAATAGGAAATGACATTCCTATGCTACAATCTGTCAAGGGGTTCTTGTCACACAGGTTCTCCATGAAAGACCTGGGTGATGCCTCATACATTCTGGGTATCCGGATCTACCGTGACAGATCCAAGAGGATATTAGGACTTTCTCAGTCCAGGTACATCGACACCGTGCTGAAAAGATTCAGTATGGAAGATTCCAAGCGCGGTAACCTACCGGCTTGTCACGGGATCACCCTCTCTAAAGAGATGTCTCCCAAGACTGATTTGGAGAGGGATCGCATGTCTATTATACCCTACGCTTCTGCGGTAGGCTCTATAATGTATGCGATGTTGTGTACCAGACCGGATGTAGCTTATGCACTGAGTGTGGTAAGCCGGTATCAGTCAAACCCTGGGGAGAAACACTGGATAGCGGTAAAGAACATTCTCAAGTACCTGAGAAGGACTAAGGAGATGTTCTTGGTGTATGGCGGAAAAGACCTCCAGATCGAGGCCTTTGCTGACTCCAGCTTCCAGAGTGACAAGGATGATTCCAAGTCCATGTCGGGTTTTGTCTTTACCCTCAATGGAGGGGCGGTGTGTTGGAAGAGTTCCAAACAAGAAACCGTTGCAGACTCGGCGATGGAAGTGGAATACATCGCTGCATCTGATGCCGCAAAAGAAGCTGTCAGGATGAGGAAGTTCTTGAAAGAACTTCAGGTGGTTCCGTCCATTGTTGATCCAATACCTCTGTATTGCGACAACAACGGGGCTATAGCTTTAGCGAAGGAACCCAGGTCCCATCAGAGATCCAGGCACATCTTGAGGCGGTATCACCTGATCAGGGAGATCGTAGATCGCCAGGAGATCGAGGTTCGGAGAGTCGCTTCAGAAGATAACACTGCAGATCCATTCACCAAGGCCCTACCCCAGACTCAGTTCGAGCGGCTGATCGAGATGATAGGTCTTCGATACGCCAGTACATGGCCTTAGTGCAAGTGGGAGATTGTTAGTGTATATGCCCTAGAGGTCATTACTGTATCATACTAGTTTGTATATTACTTAATGGATGCTTGGGATATTCACTTTGTATATACAATCTTGCTCAAAATAGTAGTATGCTACTTGGTTTGTTTCTACTTCAATGTGTACATGTGTTTATTTTTGTATATCGCCTATACACATTAGTGGAGCCCTTAGGATCTTTGCTTGATTACCAGCGATGTGATGGCCGTCACACTAGTGGGGCTGGGTAATCTATAAGCACATCCTTATGCAGGTCCCTGGTCACAGGACTATCGAGACAGGGCATCGATACTCCGGAGTAGACCAGCGCATGCGCTTCTCATCCCAGTGTGGGAGACGGTCTGTCCCACAGCCGTCAGTACGTCGTACTTGAGATAGTATGCGGGTGCTCGTTAGGTTACGGGTACACTGGACAGGACTCGTCGGGAACTGACTAGTTGGTATTATACCTATCGTCAGTTATCAGTTCCCAGGTGACATGAGTACAGCTTAGTCCGCTGACTTGACACTGTCATTCCGCCTCGAGTGTGTTCCCACTGTACTTTGATCACTACCCTACCACGGCTCAAAGGAGTCATGCAAACAGGTAGTGGTTGGGTGCAGTCCCGAAGCACTTGGAGGCAGTGACGGTTAGACAGGATTCGTCTCTCCCGGTATTGGGGGTTGACATCGCGCTGTGTCTAGGAGAGCCATTACACGAGTAGTCCCTGGCCAGGGCAAACGAGATATACTGGTAGGTTTCCAGTGTTATCTCAGGGTGTTTTGGGCTTCGCTCCGGCACGACTTGTACCGCTATTGGGGGACTGACGTTTACCGCCCCCTAGGCCCGCCATGCGATGTATCAGACGAACAGACCGGACTGTACGGAGAATGTCACACTCAGGCTCAGTAGGAGTTCAGATGGGTTTCGCCTCGTCGGTCTTCTTGTCGGCATTACCTGGGGACCGTTACGCACAGCTAGTGCCGCTTGCGGTCTGTGGTTAAACCCACTGCCAGCGTAGTGTCGAGTCTTTAGAGTCCCACACAGAAAGCTTTTCGCCTTTAGGCAAAAGAGTAGAGGTCGCATGGTATTGCGACAGGTCGCATGGTTTTGCGACAGGGTTCGGTCACATCCGTGCACTTGTGCACGTACAGTGTCCGGATAGTTTACACTAGCGGGCTTTGGTTTAAGCCAGATCCTAGTGTACCTTATGGGATTGGTTTTATCCAGTTTGCATTCGTGTTCCTCGGAACGCGGATGCGGGTGTGTATGCACAGTTGACAGGGAGGCAGAGGCAGCGGATTCTCATTAGGGTTGTTGACAGTTGACCGTTGACTATTTGACTTTTTGCTCAACCCTAATGAGAATATGATATGTGATTAACTATTATATTAATTAAGTATTATGGTGACATGGTTGTTGACTTTTGTTGACTTTGTTGACTTGTTGACTTTTGTTGACTTGTTGACTTTGTTGACCGGTTGACTAGGCTTGACTAGTTGACCATCATGATAATCATAGCCATCATTTCATGACAAAGACTTTTGTTTACTTGCTCATTTGTGTAAAATGAGTGCATGAAATGATATGGTTATGGTTGCTTCAACCATCACATAAGACTTTTTTTGATATGATGAGTTATGATCACTTTGGATTATGAGAGGGTGAAAGACAAAAGAGAGCCTCATTCTTTCTTGCTCATTCTCTCTCTTGTTCTTGAGCTCTCCTTTTGCTCTCACCCTCAACCTCTTGCTCCCTCTCTTGATCCTATGGTTCTATTGTCTCATGAGTTGAGAATCAAGAACCATAGATAAAATCCCATTCTATTTCTTCTCTACTCATTCTAGTTCACTAGGTTTAGCAAACCAAGTGAACTAGTTTCTTCAAAGAACGAAGAAGGAGCTAAAGGTTGGAGCTTTCAGGTGGATCTATCTTCGGCGTACGGAGACGACGAGAAGAAGCCATCGGACCACCATCGGAGCTTTGAAGACGAAGGAGTTCAAGACAAGCAAGGTATAACCCCCTAACCGAGTAGCTAGAAACTCATAGTTAGGTGTTAGATAGATGTTTAACCAAGATCCGGGTTATAGGTCCATGTTACCACCTCCGTAAAAATTGTTTTTTACCAAATTCCGCTTTCCCGAAAGTACCGGGAGAGGTAGCATGGACTTACACTACCCTACTTCAGTAAAGAATCGGCGCGACATTTTCAAAATAAAAAAATGAAGCAACGGCATATTCTGAGCTTCGGGTCTTGAAGGCAACTCATATAAAGCCTAAAAGACTATCGGAGATCATCCCACACCAGAGCGGAGTGGTTATGACTCATCGGGGCTCCAAACTGAGCCTAACCTCAAGTAAAAATCGTCATGGAAAATTCCTAACGTTTGCTCTTCCGACGGTAATATGACCTAAGGAGATCACTTGAAGACGTATTGTCCAGCCCCCAAAGGGATCAGAAACACGACAGTCGCGGGGTTACTCGCACAACGGCTTAAAGACCGCATATCGAGGAAAACACCAGCCAACGCGAGGGTACCACGGACTAAAACCCTAGTGCCATAAACCTAACGAACCTCTGTCGTAAAGAATAGAGGTTATCTGCATATAACATTAGGGCATGTTTTCCTGTAAACCCAAGGGAGGTAAACTAAAGAAACTCCGAAACGAATGAATAAACTACAAACTCCGAAATGAGTAAATAAACTAGAAACTCCGAAATGAGTGAATAAACTATAAACTCCGAAATGAGTAAAAAAACTAGAGACTCCGAAATGAGTGAATAAACTACAAACTCCGAAACGAGTAAATAAGCTAATTGGCGCTAAATTAAGACATCAAGAAACAGAAAGGCGCAACTCAGAGACCTCGAGGCTCAGAATTACATTTCTTAAGGATCAAGACCTGAGTTAATCATGGATGACGACGCTTGTGTCCATCCGCTTTCAAAATTCTAAATGGCATGCCAGCCCGAAACCAGCCATATATTATACTTCACTCACGGGTATACTACCGTGAGCAAGGTGGCAAGGCGAAGAATTTGTTTACATCAGTCCAGTACTCTCCTATGTCTAGATGCATGCATCAGAAACTTCTAAAGTTTAAAATACAAAGTATACGTGCAGAGGCAAGATGCCCACATGAATATGTGCTGGGGATGAAACGTTCAGCGGTCAATAAATTTTTTATTTATTTATTCCACAGAAAAAAGATCACCAAATATGGGATCAGAGATACAGGGATTAGTGAAACAATAAACAAAATTCTATAACTCCCTCTCTGCCTTCTCTACCATGTCGAAGAGGCGATCTTCGTTAGGGGTCGCTCCCCATCAGTCAGCGCCATGCCTATCAGTGATGGCGGACATGATGGCCCGCCGAGCTCGCATCTGACTTAGCAACTAAACAGAACGGTCCTTCAGAGGCTAGGAAATCAAATACGCCTCATAAAAGTATTCGATCTTGTCCTCCGCTGTGTCGAGAATCGCCGGAGTCATCTCCGCTGGATGAAGGGGGATGTCAGCTAGCACGGACATGAAGATCATTCGAAGCCAGATGGAGCCGATAGGAAGAGGAGAGCCCCTACGAGCCAAAATCTTGTACATCACCGTGTCACATTGGTCATAGTGAGAACGAGATCCACTAATCGCGCAGTGAAATGGGGAACAATTCCCTCGATAGGTACTTCCCATAGTTGCCGACGAGCATGGGGACGATTGCAAGCCATAACTCTTGGTCTGTAAAAATAAATGGCTTACTTATTGTGAAAAAGAAGAAGAAGATCATCATTCCAGAATATAAAGAGAAGCATTTAAATTTAGGCACAGAAAACATTTCGCTGGTGGAACTTTTTCCAAGGCCTGGAAAAAAAGGCATGGGAAAAGAAAAGGTTGACTCGTGGGAATTAGAGCAAGAAGGTGAAACGATTCCCTCAGCGGCGCCCCATGTGCTTGACACGTGAGCATCGGCACTGATTCTTTCTGGAATTAGAGTGGCGCCTCACGTGCATGACATGTGAGCGCTGGCGCTAGTTCTTTTCGGGATTAAATCCTGCAATAGCGCCTCACGTGCACGACACGTGGGCGCCGGCGTTTTTTTATGTATGTAATAATACCTCATACGAGCATTGGCGTAAAGAAAAGGAGAGCTTTGTTATTCATACTTCAAAGAAATTTATACATTGGTGATAAGGGTGATAAAAAGACATCATCAAAATGTTTACAATGGCAAGACGCTGAATTCCGGACACGGATTCATGAACTTAGAGGCAAGTTTGAGTAAAGTGCTTCTGGCCTCGTTGACCATTTTCTTATGCATTTTCTCACGAATGCAAGCGTCGGGATCCCCGCTGATGTCATCCATCCTCTGGTACGCGAATATTATCGCCTTCTGTTGAAAGACGTGATGCAAAACAGCGACAAGATCATCTCTCTGCTTCTTTGAAATCAGGCCCTTTAGATATACTGAATGCACCTTGTCTTCAGCATCATCAAGTGCCTCGAGCGGTATAGCCTCATCAAGCTCAGGAAGTGCTTCCCAAATCGACCCAACAACAATCTTCAAAAGAGTATAACGGCGAGGGAGCAATCAACCGTTATAATCATCGAAGCGACGCATCACCTCCGCGCACTGGGCGTCAGTAAACTTTTGGCCCTGGCAGCGGCCTTGGATACGAATCTCCTCATAAGATTTAATCTCTTTAAGATCATACAGATGAGAAGCTATAGTATCTGAAAAGAAAAACCAATAAAGGGTTAGCAATCAAAATACCAAGATCATTACAATCTAGAAGAAGTAAAAAAGTGGGCCCCACAAAATCAAGGTAATGCCCCATTAATGATGAGGCAGACACTCATTGTAAGAATCCAAAAGGATTCTCATTTAATGAAAAATCTCATTGAACTGTGGAGTTAAACTCACTCGAAAAACGAGTTCTACAACAAATTCAAATCTGCAAGAAGAACCCTAAAAAGAAAGAAAAGGGGAATAAAATTCCCAAAAGGATTTCTTAGAAAAGAAATTTTCTTAGAGCTAAGCTCTGTAGAACAACCCAGAATTAAATCTTTCTAATGGGATTAAATCCCAGAAATCTCCACGGGAAATGGAATTAAATTCCAAACAACTCTCAAAGATCAAAGTCACTAACAGGGTAAATGTCACGACCCGCAGGGTACGGAACGTGACTGGCACTTAAGTTTACGAAACGTCTAAAGACGTCCGTAAAATAAGTAAGCCAAAGCCCAGAAAACAAAACCAATTAAGCAAAAAAGTGAAGAAAACCCAATCAATTGAAAGCGAGTTATCAAATAAGTCATGTAAAACCCTTTTTTAAAAACAATACCAATTTTTCCCGAAAATTTCGGCAGAGTCTCCTTTGTAAATACTGGCCCCCAAAAATGGGTACAACAAGAATATATGTAAAACCAACAAAATAGGGCATCCCCAAGCGGGAGCTAGCTCTTCGCCATAAGGCGGTCACAAATCCCACGCAATGTAAATGACAGCAAGCATAATAATCATAAGGAAGCATGAAAAAAAAGTAGCATGTCGGCTCAAGTGAGCTCGACCCCAAAATACAGCATAAAATCCACAAACCTCACAGTCTCATCTCTAGGTCAATATACAATAATCTGGTAGAAACAGTAGATGGAGTACACTAGATACAAGAATATACAAGGTGGTACAAAAGTAATAACATAACCCACCTATGAGCAAATCTCGAGCTCAGGCAAAAGAGGCAAAAGACAAGTGCGCCCGCCGCTACAGAACTGACGGAGCGGACCTGCAAAAGACTGTGGCACAACGGGGGTGAGTTGCCAACTCGTGAGTAATAAATAACATCTGCAAAGGCTATCGTATGCATGCACACAAGCATCCTAGCATCTAAAATACAGGTATGACTGGATGCACTAGCAGGTGTGTATATCATATCAGTGTGCTAATATGTATGCAACATGAAAATCTGAGGTCTCAATAGGTATATATAAGAAATATTTTATCTCTTTTTGTTTTTGAAACTCTTTTAGAATGCCAGCATAATGTCAATGAATCGACGAAAATCGGTGTCCAGCAACGACACCCAAAAGCTGTCTCAAATCTCATAAATGTATCTCTGGCCTCAGCCGTCCGGCTGACCCATCTCAAATATCAATATCTCATCATCTAGCGGCCACGGTCGGTATCCTCTGGATATCCGCCGTCCCAAACAGTCACCGGTAGGTAATCCGTCCCCTGCCAGGCTCAACGTCATCACCACATTCCTCTTGCCCCGGGGTACCTTACCGGGCCCACCATGTACCCGTGCCGGTTCCTCCACTCCTCGACACGGATTTCCAAATCCACAGCAAACTCATGGTGGACGACACTTACATCACTAGAAAACCGCAATTTTACATATTTTAAAAATATAATAAGTTTAGAAATTTTGCGGTTTTCCCCCGAAATCCAGCAATATCATAAAATCTCAAGAAATCCTCATAAGTGCATATATCAATGATAATGAATGCGTATGATATCAATAATTAAGTTGCGATGTGTGATCAATGGATTAAGCATGAACAATTAATATGATGAAGTACATGCACATGAATAGCAATACTACGGTTTCATTTTTAAGGAATTAAAGGCAATAGTACCAGTTTAAGTATCGATTAGTAAAAGGTTTCAATTTAAAAGTTATCTAGTGTGGTGGCATGGCAATTACCAGGGTGTGTGTGTAAACATGAATAGTGCTCGTGCTGCATATAAAAACCTGGTAATGGTGCATGTGTCCTACAATTGAGTTTGCGTATATGGGTATAACATATTGATCTAATTGCAGCAATTATCATGCCAGTAATATTATTCTAATGTCACAAGTGGATATCCAGTTTACTATTTTTCAGTTTACTAAATCTATCGGGCGACTTGCGCCATCCAAACGATCGTCCCCCGTAGATGTTAAATCTACTCACCGGAATCCCTGGCTAGCTTTGTCCAATCACCGCCTTTCCCTTTCGCGCCGCGTCTGACGTCTCCGCGACCGAACCTGGAATTTACATCAATACCAGACATAAGGTTACATATCAAGAACGACGCAAAACCCCAACGAAACAACTAAAGTTCGCTAACTAGGTACAACGTGCACAAAGTGCGCGGAACACACGCGAAAATCACAAAACTGCCGAAAAACGCCGATTTGGGTCGCCCGGCGAAACTAAAACCCGACTACCCAAAAATCCGCACTCACGCATCCTAAAAGTCGTAGGACAAGCCATTACAATCATCAAGATGTCGAAAATAATCCATCACATAATTTATATAAAAAATCTAGTAAGCAGATACATTCCAAAAATCGGTGCAACGTCGCCGATTTGCGACAAAACGACTACAATCCAGCATACTCACCCAAGCACACTACAAGCAATCCACACACACTAATTACAACACATTAACCATGATTCCAATCCTATTTTCCATAAACAACCATTCTTGAATTCATAACTTAGCAATTTCCCAATCCATTTCCACACTTGAAAGCATAATTTAACACAACAAAAGCCCACTTAAGAAAATTAACCTCTTAGGTTAGGTTAGCAAAATACTAGATAACAATTTAGGTTCAATCAACTAAATAATATTTTCTAAAACTTAATCAACTCACTAATCATGTTTCACAAACCATTACCAAACCTAAACCCTCTCTTGAAAATTTAAAACAACAATTTCACCCTTCTAAAATTAACTAATTTAGCAAAATTGAAAACTATAACAACAAGATAACTATATGGATTAGTTAATTAACCACTAGATTAACTATAAAACAATCTAATTAAGTATTATGGCTTCAAAACCCTAGCTAAAATTTTTCAAGCAAAACCTAAGAAAACTAGATTAAAACTACACTAAATTTAACACTAAACCATGCATTTAAAGGAATTAGCAACAAAAGAAAGTAACTTTGATGGAATTTATACCTCTTGATCAATGGATCAAGCAAGAAAATTTTGCTCCAAATGATGGCCTCAACACCAAGATCCAAGCAAGAATGGCTAAGGATAATGATAGCTTAAGGATTTTGTTTGGATTTTTGAATTAAATCATGGATTTTGATGTATTTTCTTGAAGAAATTGAAGAAAATGAAAAGAAAAGAGAGGAAGAAGAGGGTGTGCAGGATTTTCGGCCAGAGGAGGAATGGGGGAGGGTGTGGGCAAGTGGGGAAAGTCAAGGGTCAAGTTCCAAAGTCAAATGTATCATAACTTATTCATTATATTTAAAATAAATCAAAAAAACCCTTAAATCAACTCAAGAAAGCAACTAAAGAAAAGAGGCCAGAAATTTCTGGTCTCACACAAGGTGGGGCTGTCCTAGGGCTGAGGAAAAAGAGAGAGGGGTTTTACAAAAGAAATTTTATGCAAAAAGGCCCCCTACAACTCAAAAATTGCAAGTTTTAGCTCAAAATTCAATAAATTCGTTTCATAACATAAAAATTTGTTAAAAATCAAAATAAATTACTAAAAATTCATGTTATCACTAGATTATAATTATCATAATTTTAGAGATCAAAATTAGCCCGGAAAAATTTGTATTTATCGCTTATTTAATGTATTTTCTTACCGGCTTAAAATAATATTAAAAAATTGAAAAATAGGGAAAATTTTTTAAATGACCAAAATTTCATAATTAACTCATTAGCTACTAAAAACAAGTAATTACCTATCCATTTAAGGTATAATTAGCCCTAAACTGCAAAATATCGAGAAAGACGGTTTTCGGAAAAATACCGAATTTTCACCGAATTTCAGGAAAACATCAAAACGACATTTCAAGACGCTACAGTAAAACTCTAAGATCTCTGAGACCAACGATCTACTTAAATAATGTTTTTTAAGATTTCTAAGAGATCGTTTCAAGAAAAAAGAGCCAAACTTTGTTAATGGGTTAAAAATCCAAGACAAAAAGAGTCTCTTTTAAGAGAAAAATGGTCATAATCCTTACCAATTTTCTTAAACAAAGTTTAAACTCTAAGAGTTTCTTGGGATAAAGATCTAAGCTCAGAGAAGAGAATTAAATTCTCAAGGAAGAAGAAGGAGGATGACGAAACAGCAGTCATCTCAAGAGCCAAAGACCCTAATTATAGGATGTGAAGGGACGGTTCAACTCCTTAGAAGATCCAACGGTGGAAAATAGTGACACCATTGCACCCACGTGTAAGCCACGTGAGAGCAACGATGGGGGGTATTTGTTTCCCCAATATTTAACCTAATAAAAGAGCAAATCTTTATTGAATCTAATGAGGCAGCGCCTCACGTGCTCTCCACGAGGGCGCCAGAGCCAATCTTATAGGATTAAATCATATGGTAGCGCCTCGCGTGCTCCTCACACAGGCACCAATGTGCAAAGCACAGAAGAGTTCATAAGAGTTAAACTCTTAGATAGAGCCGCACGTGATCCTCACACGGACGCTAATGTGCAAAGCACAGAAGAGTTCATTGCATAAGAGTTAAACTCTTAGATGGCGTCGTACGTGCTCCTCACGCGAGCGCCAATGTGCAAAGCACATAAATACCCATTATAAGAATTAAATTTTCTAAGTAGCGCCCACGTGCATAACACGTGAGCGTTAGCATCCAGGTAGAATTAAAATTCTACAATACTCCCTGTTAAACAGAGCCGTTGGATCAAAAATCCAATGGAGATGATAAATCATCAAAATACAGAATTAAATTCTGTTGGGAGAAAACATTTCCCAAATCTTTCTAAAATAAGAAAGATACCCTCGGTTGGATCAAAAATCCAATTATAGAATAAAATTCTATTTTGGAATATATCCTCTCAATCTTTCTAAACAAAAAAAAAATTGCTCTATGTAAAACAGAGAATCCTTGAATTAAAAATCTAATGGTGATTAAAAAATCACCGTTTTACAATATAAATTCTGTATAGGGGAAAATATTTCCAATCATATTCTGTAAAATAGAAGTCCTTGGATCAAAAATCCAACGGTGGGTAAAATTCCCCAAATCAATTTTGAGGCCAATTAAATCAATTGAAATCTCTCAATGAGAGATTTTCTCAAAACTAGTTAACAATTTGAATCCACTATATAAAGTCCCCGAGACTTCAAGTCTCAAAGGAGGGGACAGAAAAAAGAGGGGAAGCACACAGAGACCACATACACACAGAGAGAGGAAGAGACCACAGATAAAAAGAACAGAGAATTCAATTCTCAAAGAAGAAGGCCTTCCTTCTCAAAACGCTAGGTAGAAAAAAGAGATTAAAATATCTCTATCACATCTAAGGGTTTAACCCTTTTTAAAGAACTTAGTTCTTTCTCTGGATCTGAGATCCACAAGACAAGTCTCTCATAAGTTGAAAATTTAATTCTTATCGGGAAGATCTTGTTCTTGAGAATCAAAGATTCAGAAAAGAACTAGGTCCAAAAGAAAAAACAAAAAGAGAAAGGAATCTATAAAAGAACTTAGTTCTTAAAAAAACCCGATCTCGGATCTTCAAAAAACGAAGATCTTAGTGATCATTAATGGTCAAAATGCCACTAGCATAGATTTAATCTCTAAAAAAAGAAGGAAAAAAAAGACTAGCGCCTCACGCGCTCCTCACGTGGGCGCCCCCTTTTAACAGTGCCTAGCACCTCACGTGAAAAACACGCGGGCGCCCAAAACAGAAGGTCAACGCCTCACGTGAAAGACACATGGGCGCTGAATAAAAGTGCTCAACACTCCCTATGCAGCCAAAGATAGCTAAGTGCTTAGCACTGATTGGGCAACGCCCAGCGCCGCACGTGCTTCTCACATGGGCGTCATACAAAAAGTGCTTAGCACTTCACATTTAGTCAAAATGACTAAAAGTGCTCAACATTTATTGGGCAGCGCCCATGACTGAATGCTTCACATGACATGCATGTGAGCGTCGGAGCTCAAATAAGTGCTTAGCACTTTTACTTGAAAAGAAAAGTGCTGAACAAACAGAGTCCAAATAAATGCTTAGCACTTTTGAAAAGAAAGAGGCTAAGTAAACTTAGCCCAAATTAGTTAAGTCTCCGAAATTTTCTTGCAGCTGAGCCCAAATGCTCTTTTACTGGATCTTAAATAAAAATGATCCCTTAAAATTTTGCTAAGTTGATCTTAGTCTCAAATTAGACTAACGCATCCTTAGCAAGAATAAATTGAGCCCAAATGCTCACACATTTAAGTTGATCTTAATCTCAAACCAGATTAACGGTCCTTAAATAAACCTAAGCCCAAATCTAAAATATATGAATTTGGACTAATCCGCGCTCTACGGGCGACGACATAAACTAGTCTCCGTGTACAATCCACGGGTAACCAAAGAAAACAAAAACACACACGACATGAAGTGAACTTCCGGAGCAGGAGAAAGTGGTTATCGTAATGCGGTAACGTAATTAACTACAGGGGCTTGCTCCTGTAGGGAAGAGCGTCCCCATAATCAAAAACCCCTCATAAAATGAGGGAGAATCTGATAAAGTCTGCTACAACGGTCTCATCTGTCCAAACTTCCGATATACTGTGCCATAAATCAACTTGGTATTTTCGGAGAGGTGGACGGATAAATCCAAATAGTATCTGCCCCCAAATTCAGACAAGACGATCTATCCCAATTCGTCTCTGTTTTCGGCAATAAACACCTTAGTTCTAGTTTTTCTTAGCCTTGAGCCATATGTATTTATGCCTTTATACACACACACATACGCACACACCCACCACACACGCACGCGCGCGCGCGCACACACACATATATATATATTAGAATTTGAAGACTATTATGATACAACATAATGAGATGAGAATAGAATGTATATGATATATTATAATGACACGAGTCGATATGATTGGATATGATGACATGAGGAGATGGTATATGATATGATATGAAATGACATGATATGATACGATATTACACATGATGGTATGAGATGATGATGTACGTGATGATAGATCCGTACTCCTGATGATATCGTACAATGGATTTTACCATACGTGATATGATGAGGATGAATCGCCGACTTATATATATATATCGACTCGAGAAAATATTGTTTTAAATCCCTTAAGTAGATATTAGGATATATTTAGAATCATACCTATTTTCAAAACTAACGAATCGTTGTACACTTTTAAATGAAAATCTTAAGGGATGCTATGGATTTTCAAATGGTATCAATTTCTCAAAAACATCATATCCCCTATTTTCAAAAATAATGATTCGTACTACTTTAAACTATAACCGTATGATTCATATGTAATTACTTATTTTATACTGTTCGCGTGTACGCTTTCCTTGTTCTGTTTACACTCACGCTACGATTTTTTGATTTCTGCATACGCTTGTGTTATTTTCTTTTGCGACATACATACTAGATTCCTTGTCTTTATCTTTGTATGACTTCGACTGCTAAGACATACGCACTATTACCGATGATGCACATGTTGCATGTACACATACTCGCTGGCCCACACACTCATCATCGGTAATTGTCATGCCACGTACACATTAGAAATCGCTTCTTCACCGTATCACCATTGTAACCGGTAGCATTTTAGTTATTGTTTAGTACCCGCACCATACTTACTAGCTCAGTTATTGCAATTCCTTATCTAGTTAAACGTCATACACATATAAACAAACTAGTATGCATTACAGATTTGTTCTGTGCATGTACATATTATTTCATCATTGCTACATGTCTATGAGATTCGGTTTTCATGAGATTTCTAGATTTGAGAAACCGCAGATACATTTTGAAAATTTATGATTGTTTTAAAAACGCGGTTTCTCTTGATATGATGTTTGGCGTCCACCATGAGTTTTCTCGGTTCTAAGTTATGGGTATACCCGATTCGAGGAGAGAGGAGGCACCGTCTGCGGGTACATGGTGGATCCGGTATGGTACTCTGGGGAAAGAAGATCGTATAGAGAGACGTTGAGCCCGGCAGGGGAACACTACCTACCAGTGATAGTACTGGACTTAGCGGATATCCGGAGGATACCGACCGGAACGATTGAGATAGATGGATATGAGGTCCGATCCGATGAGATGGCGCCTGAGATATGAGGATTTACGTGTCGATGCTGGACACGGGTTTTATGATGTTTTCAAGTGTCGATGCTGGGCACTCAGGTTTTTATGATGATTTGATGTGTCGTTGATGGACATACGTTGGATGATACATATATACACATATATATGATACAGATGACATGGTACCATATTATGACACGAGCACGATTATATTATTATTATTATACTTATGTTTACACTATCACCCTTTTTACAACTCGACTTATATGTTTATTATACTTATGTATATACGATCATCCGCGTTACTATACAGTATTATTATATTATTATATTACTGTATGACTTAGGAGATCGTCATACATTCAATTTCTACCTGATGATGTTTTCTACTCACGAGCTGGCAACTCAACCCCGTTGTGCCACAGTTTTCTTGCAGGATCGACCGCTCAGATTCAACAGTGGCTTGCTGGCACACTACTCCTTTCTGAGTGATTGCTTTTGGTAGGTGGGTTACAGTTCAGAGCGTAACCACCCTTGTATGCATTTATTCTTATTCATTTGTATCTAGTTAAAAGCTCCATCAACCAGACTATATATATTGGTAGACCTAGAGATAAGGTTGTATATTCTTTGTATTTCGAGTCGAGACTTGTATATTCTTTTGGACATAGAGTCATGAATATGTATTTATTCTTTATTTTTAGGTTTGATAATACTCTAGTTTTCTTTATCTTCTTTTCTGTGATTAATCTTAGCCTTAGAGCGTCGTATATCCTTATTTGTGTGGTTGTGATTCCGTCAATTGGCGAAGAGCTAGTTTCCGCTTAGGAATGCCTATATTATTGTTATGTATTAGTTTTGGATCAAATTTACAAAGGAGGCGTTGCCCAAATTTTAAATGACGAAAATGTTTTCAAAAATAGTATACAACTCACTTGTATTTTCATATAACATTACTTATACATTTTAAGAAAGAATTTGAATCCATTATACCTTTATTCAAAACTGCACCTCCATTATTTTCCTAAAAAGGTTTAGATTTCTGGGCTTTCGGCTTACTTGGATTTCGGTGGGGTCCTATAGACTTCACGTGATTCAAGTGCCGGTCACGTGCCAATTCCGGGTCGTGACATCAAATCATTATGAGTCCAATACTTCTGCTGAGCCTGCTGCATGATCAACTCCCAAACCAAATTCATAGCGCTCCCAACCTTCTGAACCTAATCCTCCTACATTCCTGTTAGACCAACCTGTAAAGCCTAAAGCTCCATATCTAAATAGGTTGAAACCTGACAAGAATAATGCTCAAATCGAGAAGGTTTTAGAAGTTTTTAATAAGTCAAAGTCAACATCTCTCTTCTTGATGCAATCCAACAAGTCCTCTCATATGCTAAATTTTTAAAGGACGTGTGCACCAAGAAGAGGAAGACACAATTATCTAAGAAAGTCTTTCTTGCTACATTCCCGTTAAACCAATCTGTGATGCCTAAAGCTCCATATCTAAATAGGTTGAAACCTAACAAGAATAATGCTTAAATGGAGAAAGTTTTAGAAGTTTTTAAGCAAGTCAAAGTCAACATCTCTCTTCTGAAGCAATCCAACAAGTCCTCTCATATGCCAATATTTTAAAGGACATGTGCACCAAGAAGAGGAAGATACAAGTATCTAAGAAGGTCTTTCTTGCTAGTAATGTAAGTGATGTCTTGTCCAAACTCTCTACCAATGAAATACAAGGACCCAAGTTGTTCTACAATTTCAATTACTATTGAAGATAAGGTCATCAACCGTGCGTTATTAGACTTAGGTGCGACAGTGAACATGCTTCCATTCTCTGTGTACGAACAGTTATAGTGGATAAGTTGAAACCCACCAAGGTCGCCTTGCAATTGGTTGACCGTTCCACCAAAACACATAAGGGGGAGCTTGAGGATGTGTTGATAAAAATCAGTGAATTCATATTCACCATTGACTTCATTATTATAGAAACACAGTCTGTAGCAAACCCTAAGAGCCAAATTCCGGTGATTTTAGGACGACATTTCCTAATGACTTCAAACGCATTGATCAACTATAGAAACGGTTTCATGACACTTTCTTTTGGGAACATGACAGTTGATAAGAATATTTTCAATCTAAGAAATCAACCTTGTGACCCTCTTGATCACACCTTCGAAATTATTGCAATCAATGAAACCTCCAAAGAGGATACACTTGATTTCGAAGAGTGTTATTTTCATCAAAGTTTTTAGGAAATTTTTTAGGATGAACTCATGTTTTTATATGAGTTAGACTCCTCGACTCATCATGTTCTTCACATCAAATGCGAACATCCTGACGAACCATTGACTAATTTTCCTCATTTTTCGATGAGTTATATTGAATGTGATAGCGTTAACCAACCACTCAACACATTTATGAAAGACGCGATTTTATCCACACAAATCTGGACATGGCTCCTTTAATGCATATATTACTAAGTCTAGGGTGTTTGTTGACTCTATGTTGTGAGATGTCTTTCTTTGTTTTTGTTTGCATCATGATAAATATTTGAGTGGTTGATACTAGCCTTTAGACTTTCCAAAGCATTTATATACTAATTTTCTCTTTTTTGTTTTTGTTAGTTGTATGTATACCCTAGAGGCCAGTATTGTACAGATGATGTATATTATATTGGATGCTTGGACATATATAGAGAGGACTTTCTTGCTCGATATGATAGTATGCTATCTGGTTGCTCTTTATCTTAACATGTATACTTGTCTCTTTATACTGTCTTATAGTTACATGTTGGTAAAGCCCTTAGGATGTGTCCTTGACTACCTGTACTATGATGCGGATCATACTAGTGGGGACATGGTAGTCCATAAGTACATCCTTCAAGGTCCCTAGTCATGGGTGTATCGAGACGGGGCATCGATATACCAGTGTAGACTAGCGTATATGCTTCTCGACCCATGAGATGGGCGATGGATGATCCCATATCCATTGGTGTTTGACATCAGAAATGGTATACGGATGCTCAGTGGAGACTGGGTACACTGGACGGACTCGCCGAGAACTCCCAGATGGTATTATACCTCACGTCAGATGGCAGTTCTCTGGTGACACTTGTGCAGGTTAGTCTGTAAACCCGAGATCGTCATAGAGTCTTGTCTGATTCCCACTGTGCTTTGATTTCCACCTTACCACGTCCATGAGGGCATGCAAAACGGTGGTTTTTGGGTACAGTCCCGAGTCACATGGAGGCAATGAGCGATAGGAAGGGTTTCGTCTCTACCGGTATTGGGGGTTGATGTTGCGCTGTGCTCGATTGGCCGTAACAGGGAAGTCCCTGGCCAGGGCTGATTTAGAGATTTACTGGTAAGTGTTACCAGTAGTTTCTCGACCCGTTATGAGCCTCACATCGGCATGACTTATCGGTTATTGGGGTCTGACGTTCACCACCCCTAAACTGGATATGCGACATATCAGACGAGGAGACCGGACTGTACGGGAAGTGTTACCGGCAGGCTTTTACAGGAGTTGGAGCGGGCTTGCTTGCTGATCTTCTGATCGCTCGATACCCGGGTAGCCGTTACGTCCAGCTAGTATTGCTGACGGCTTGTGGGTGCGTGATGTGATCATCACCTACTGCCGGCGTATTCACGAGTCTTTAGAGTTCTACATAGCGGTTTTACTGGCTCAGGCAAAACGAAATAGGAGCACGTATGTGATATATGCAAGACCGAGAATAAATGCGTGTATGTGATACCGTATTCTATTCTCGCGACTTTTTGTATCGGTCGGTTATATATGATATAGCCGGGTTATCGAATCAAGTGTTGATTCGATAAGTCGATACAATGATTGTTAGCCGGTTATATGAGATATGACCGGATTATTAAGTCAAGTGTTGATTTAATAATTAAGTGTATAATTGTATATTAGATATACTAATTTACATTTACTAACACTTGTTCACTTTAGGGTTTTTCTCACTTTCACACATCTTTACTATATATATATATATGATATATATATTAAAATGTGATACATTTGTATCATGGTTGTTGATACACTTGACATGGATGTGTAAGACTTACACCATTCCATTTTTAAATGGTGGTTTATATTTATCTAAAGTAATTACAAATTAGTGGAATTTTTTCATAAGCATAAAGCTTGTAGAAGCTTGTGGATGCTTTGAAAAAGTCCACAAGTTTTGTTTTACTTTAGATTTTTATTGACCTAACCATTTACACTTAGCTATGGTTATGTCTCACTATGAGTTAGTATATGATACTCACTCACCATGGTTAGCCTTCTCACTTAATCATTATCCTCATTTCTTTTCTTTTGTTCATCATCTTCTTCTTCATTGAGCAAAAGAAAAGGCAAGCTAGGGTTTGATCCAAAGTGAGAATCCTTGTGAGAAACAAAATTCTAAAGAGAACCCACTTCCTATTTCTCCATACTCTACTAGACTAGCACTTTAGTTTAGGGTGTTTACTTCACTAATTCTCTAGTTAGTGAAGTAGGAGCTTGAGTCGGAATTCCCTCGACGTAGATCATCTTCGGCCTCGGAGACTTCAAGCAAGGTCGCACCTTTTCGCCTCATGAAGCCATGCAAGGGTCCGGGAAAACCACGAGCACAGCGAAGGGACTTCATCAAGGAGCCAAATAAGTGGAGGACCGATCTACAAAAGTTGTATTTCGTGATCTCTTAGTGTAAAGTTGTTTACATGCCATTAGTTTCGCCTAAACTCTAGTTAACAATCTTTCTTAGGGTTGCGCGGCACATAAAATTTTAATTTTGGCATGGTCGATACCTTGTAGAGCCTTGCTAGTGTGCCTAGTAACCCTACAGTGGTATCAGAGCCTAGCTAGAGCATTAGGTGATGTGTTAACGAAGTTAAAACTCCGAACGAACCCGAACACGTTGAAATCAAACCCTCTTTGTATAATTTTTAAAATCTGGGATTTTTCCAAATTAAAAATGCTTAAAAAATCAGCAGGAAAATATAAGGAATACTGTGCAAAACGACACTGTTTAGAGACCAAAGCGCCGCGGATCCGCGGCACGAGCATGGCTCGTGCGGCGGTTCCGCGGCCATATTGTGACATCACCTTTAACTGTTTGCACAGTAATGTTCTTATTCAATTTCCTGATATTTTTCTGGGCATTTTTATCAGACTCAAGTGTTGAGTATTTTGGGGTTTATTTTGAAATCGTCGATTCGATCGGAGAATTTAATTTTGTTTTGTTATTCCGGATAATTTAGAAAGTATTAAAATGTTCGAACGGATATCATTAACTCAATTTTTCCCGGCAGGAAAAACATTCAAGTGTTGAATTTTTCTCGGGTTTAAATATTTCGGAAAAACGTGCATGTGATGCGATGGACCCTCTAGAAGACAACAAGCCTTAACTCGATTATGTGACCGTCTTGAACTACCCTTTGAACCTTAGTGTTTGGGGCAGTACGGCGTGCCATATGTGAGGCGTTGGCTTGACCCTTCTACGGCTGGACCGTTGCTACTGTGACGTATTCTGGAATTTTTGAACTCCGCTCAAGTGTTGAGCTATTTAGGAAATCTCGGGTATTTGACTATTCGATCGGAAAGTTTAATACTGTCTATTTATCTAGAATGTGATACAATATGTGGAATTCATACAAGTTAGGCACGAAATGCGAAATATGTGATATTTCGGATTTACGATGTCTAAAGAGATTGTGGATTCCAAATGTTGTAGTTTTACACTTTCTTTTCTGTGACCGTAAGTGTAATATGTGATATCGCCGGTTTTGTTGCTATATGTCAACGACAATTGGGATACGCATATTTACTTACGTTGATGACATGTGATGTGATGTGTTGCTTTATATTAGATCGTCGCGTTCTGAATAGCCGGGGCTTTTTGTGAGATGAGAGTTTTTATTTTCTTTCATGTAAAATAAATTGTATGTAATATTCTTTTATTGGGGCACTTCCGGGTTGAGGTTGATGTCACCTTTTGTATATTATTTACTTTTCCGCACTAGGATAGACCCAAGGAGGAGAGCACAAGTAACCGGGTTCTGGAGTCCAGTGGGAGACCAACTCGAGGAGTCGAGTCCGGGTCTCCTAACTCTAGAATTGGTAGGGTTGCTTGCCGCTCTCGTAGGGGTCTAGGGGTGTGGGTTTGGCTATTCATCGCGACCGTGGAATCCGTGTTTTATCGAGGCTCAAAATAAAACACGGACGTCCTAGTATATCCAATGTTTCATATATTTCTTCTGCTGCGATATCTGTGATGCGATCATTTGATGTTCTATGATAAATATTGTATATAGTATATAAAATATATTATATAGGCGTTACTTATGTTTTACACCCGCGCTAGCCCTACCCTGCTCTGCCGTTAGTTACCTAACCTAACGGTGCACGAGGGGACATCGAGGCGAATGCGGATGGCATAAGTGTACGTCGTATTTATCTGTGATGTTTAGGTGACTTAAATGATGGGAATTCATTAATGTGATTAATGAAAGAAAAGAAACCTAAAAGATGTTGTAGAATCAAATTTTCAAATAAAATGGTAGCTACAGTTTTGCTTTGCATAGCGGTATATATGATATACCCTGCACCTTATTCGATGAGGAAAGAGCCGAGATCCTTTCACCGGGAGTGACCTCTTTAGCAAAACTGGCAGATGCTACAACACTTAGTTTGACTTTTGACTGCTTTTGGAGTTTTGCTTTGCATAGTGATGTATATGATATATCCTGCACCTTATTCCATAAGGAAAGAGCCGAGATCCCTTCACCGGGAGTGACCTCTTTAGCAAAACTAATAAAAAGCCTCAAAATCACTCCATTTCAAAATTCATGCAATTCTACGACGATATCAAGTTCATTACGCAATAGGTTTTCAGAAAAACATGTCGTGGCCCTCCGTCATTTCAGATAAGTCCTGCTTAGTATTCATGCTGCGTTTGTTGACCTTGTCAATGCGTAGTGTACGGTAGCTGACCAGTATTTATCTGTTTATGCATATGATGCAGATTGTTTTAGGGTAGTCGTATGGCCCTGTTGACCTTGTCAAGGGTCGTGCGGATGGGTTTAATTCAATCAAGAAATGACGGGTTGAACTTGACTTACGGTCTATGGTTTGTTGACCTTGTCAAGGTCATAGATCGTTTGGGGCAAAATATTATCGGGAATTTCAAGTGTTGAAATTTTCAATGAGATTGCATACCTTCTATGAGATAGTTGGATCCCGATACCCACTGCGAGTAATTGTTACTCCCGGGAGAGTTTTACACAGGACAATTAGTCGATCAAGTAGGTGTCTAGAAAGGTGTCAACGGGGTTACGCCTCTGGAAAAACGAGGTTTACTTTAATTAGGTCCGTGCTAAAGCACGGAGAACCTCCCTCAAAGTATCGACACTGGCCTGGCTGAAAGATTGACGAAGTTGTAGGGTGTAATTAATCCCGGCTAGTCTTTCCTTTTAGGGTTTGAAGGAAGATTTGATAAAAACAGTGGGAGCCATCCTGATTAGATAAAATAATAACCAATCTGATCTTGCAAGAGCATACGCTAAAGTGTTTTCTTCTCTCTCTCTCCAGGCAGCGACCATATCATGCCTTAATCAAGATAATAATATGGATGTATTGACCGAACCCGCATGTTATACTGTGCTGGGGAACGTTGGTTCCGTTCTTTCTTATAAGAGTTATAAGACTGATCAGGATATAGGGGAATACCAGGATTCCCATGCCACCCGAATGAAGAAAGTATATATTGATGCATTTTCTTCGGGTGTGTTCAGAGAACTGTTTCTCCATTTGCTCTACGTCCTAGGTATTAGATACCGGGTCAGGATCCCATATATGTAATCAGTTACATGGGCTTAGGAAAGGTAGAGAACTTGGAGAAGGTGATAAAGACATAAGGGTTGGAAATGGTGCAATTGTTGCAGCTAAAACCGTCGGGGAATATCACCTTGTATTGCCAACTGGTAATACATTGATTCTGAACGAATGCTATTACATGCCGAACCTGATATGCAACATTATATCGGTTTCTTTGTTGAGTAAAGAGAGATATAATTTTGTATTATAGGATAATGTTATGAACATGTTCCTAAACCAAAAGTTGGTTGGATCAGGCACGATGTGCAATGGCATTTATGTTCTAAATCAATCAACAGTTCTGAGCATAACAAACACACACAAGAGGAAGAGTTCAGAAATGAACGAATCTTTCTTGTGGCATTGTAGACTGGGTCACATCAATGCGACACGACTAGCAAAGTTGCAAAAGATGGATATTTGAATCCGTTTGAATTTTCATCTTATGACACTTGCCAATCATGTCTCAAAGGCAAGATGACCAAAACTCCGTTTGCGGGACACGGATAAAGAGTTACCGAACTCTTGGGACTGATACATAGTGATGTATGCGGTCATGTCTACACATGCCAGGGATGGTTCTTCGTACTTCATTACATTCACTGACGATCTCTCTAGATTCGAATATGTGTTCCTGATGAAACACAAATCAGAAGCTTTTGAGAAATTTAGAGAATATAAACAAGAAGTTGAGAACCAAACCAGAAAAAGTATTAAAATCCTACGATCTGATCGAGGAGGTGAATACTTGAGTAATGAATTCCTGGACTTCCTAAAAGAGAATGGGATTCTCTCTCAGCTGACTCCTCCATATACACCACAGCACAACGGTGTATCTGAACGAAGGAACCGCACCCTATTAGATATGGTGCGCTCTATGATGAGCACAGCTGAGTTACCTATTTCCTTCTGGGGGTATGCGCCGGAGACAGCAGTATACCTATTGAATCAAGTTCCATCTAAATCTGTACCTACCACACCATATGAGATATGGAGTGGGAAGAGACCATATCTTAAACGAGTTAAGATATGGGGTTGTCCGGCCTATGTCAAAAGACAAAATCCGGACAAACTCGAGGCACGGTCAGTTCTTTGCAAGTTTGTGGGATATCCAAAGAACTCATATGGGTATTTTTTCTACCACAGTAAGGAACAAAAAGTGTTTGTTGCTCAACATGCCACCTTTTTAGAAAAGGAATTTCTTGTAAAAGAAATTAGTGGCAAAGTGGTAGAGCTGGAAGAGGTTCCAGATACACAAACTGCAACTGAAGATTTAGTGGAACCAGAGGTTCGGTAGTTCCCAACGAACCTCAGCCTCTTCGCCGATCTAGTAGGGTTCCTCACCCACCTGAGAGATACTACGGTTTTCTCATGGATGGTGGGAGCGAGGATTGTATCATGGTTAATGATGACCCAACTAGCTTCGAGCAGGCCATCACGAGTGGGGACTCAATGAAATGGCTGGATGCAATGCGGTCCGAGATGGAATCCATGTACACCAACAAAGTTTGGACTTTGGAAGTTGCTCCTGAAGGGGTAAAACCCATTGGGAGCAAGTGGATCTTCAAGAAAAAACTTAGTGTAGATGGGAAAGTGGAGACTTTCAAAGCTAGACTTGTTGCAAAAGGTTTTCGTCAAAGACCAGGTGTGGACTATGACAAAACCTTTTCTCCAGTGGCTATGCTTAAATCCATCCGGATCATGCTTTCCATCGCTGCATATCATGACTACGAAATCTGGCAAATGGATGTTAAGACCGCCTTTCTAAACGGTGATTTAGAAGAGTGCGTGTACATGACTCAGCCAGAGGGCTTCGTAGATAGTGGGAGCAGCGGGAAGGTGTGCAAGCTACTTAAATCCATTTATGGATTGAGGCAAGCATCGCGGAGTTGGAACATCTGGTTTGACGTCGTTATCAAAGAGTTTGATTTCGTCAAAAACGTAGATGAACCTTGTATCTACAAGAAGGTGGCAGAGAGTAAGGTTGTCTTCCTCGTATTGTACGTGGACGACATACTCTTGATAGGAAATGACATTCCTATGCTGCAATCGGTGAAGCTCTTCTTATCACAAAGATTCTCAATGAAAGATCTTGGTGATGCTTCCTGCATATTGGGAATTATGATCTA
This sequence comes from Agapanthus africanus, assembly GCA_030015575.1. Taxonomy (NCBI): domain Eukaryota; kingdom Viridiplantae; phylum Streptophyta; class Magnoliopsida; order Asparagales; family Amaryllidaceae; genus Agapanthus; species Agapanthus africanus. Next base: position 237,119,739 of record JASDDO010000029.1, on the reverse strand, counting down.
TAGAGATAGATCTAAAAGAATATTGGGATTGTCCCAATCCAGGTACATTGACACCATACTAAAGAGGTTTAGTATGGAAGAGTCCAAACGTGGGTTTTTACCCACGATCTCAGGGCTCACTCTCTCCAAAGAGATGTCTCCCAAGACTGATTTGGAGAGAGCTCGCATGTAAGGGATACCCTATGCTTCGGCAGTAGGCTCTATCATGTACGCGATGCTATGTACCAGACCCGATATAGCATACTCACTAAGTGTAGTGAGTAGGTATCAAGCTGATCCTGGAGAGAGTCACTGGACAGCTGTGAAGAGCATTCTCAAGTACTTGCGAAGGACTAAAGAGATGCTCTTGGTGTATAGTAACAAAGTACTCCAAGTGGAGTCCTTTACCGATTCGAGCTTCCAGAGTGATAAGGACAACTCTAAGTCGCAGTCGGGATTTGTCTTTACCCTTTACGGAGGGGCGGTTAGCTGGAAGAGTTCCAAGCAGGAAACCGTGGCAGACTCGATGATGGAGGCTGAATACATCGCTTCCAACGATGCTGCCAAAGAGGCTGTCTAGATCAAGAAGTTCATTGCTGAACTTGGAGTGGTTCCATCCATTGAGCATCCAATACTTTTGTATTGCGATAACAATGGAGTGGCAGCTTTGGCCAAGGAACCCAGTTCCCATCAGCGATCCAGGCATATTCTGAGGCGGTATCACCTGATCCGAGAGATAGTTGATCGCCGGGAGATCGAGATCAGGAGGGTTGACACGAAGAACAACACAGCGGATCTACTCATGAAGGCCATTCCCCAGATACAGTTTGAGAGACTCTTCGGGATGCTCGGTATGCGATACTACAGCAGCTGGCCCTAGTGCAAGTGGGAGATTGTTAGTTGTTTGTATGCCCTAGAGGCCAGTATTGTACAGATGATTTATATTATATTGGATGCTTGGACATATAGAGAGAGGACTTTCTTGCTTGATATGATAGTATGCTATCTGGTTGCTCTTTATCATAACATGTATACTTGTCTCTTTATACTGTCTTATAGTTACATATTGGTAAAGCTCTTAGGATGTGTACTTGACTACCTGTACTATGATGCGGATCATACTAGTGGGGACATGGTAGTCCATAAGTACATCCTTCAAGGTCCCTAGTCGTGGGTGTATCGAGACGGGGCATCGATATACCAGTGTAGACTAGCGTATATGCTTCTCAACCCATGAGATGGGCGATGGATGATCCCATATCCATTGGTGTTTGACATCAGAGATGGTATACGGGTGCTCAGTAGAGACTGGGTACACTGGACGGACTCGCCGAGAACTCCCAGATGGTATTATACCTCACGTCAGATGGCAGTTCTCTGGTAACACTTGTGCAGGTTAGTCTGTAGACCCGAAATCGTCATAGAGTCTTGTGTGATTCCCACTGTGCTTTGATTTCCACCTTACCACGTCCATGAGGGCGTGCAAAACGGTGGTTTTTGGGTACAGTCCCGAGTCACATGGAGGCAATGAGCGATAGGAGGGGTTTCGTCTCTCCCGGTATTGGGGGTTGATGTTGCGCTGTGCTCGATTGGCCGTAACAGGGAAGTCCCTGGCCAGGGCTGATTTAGAGATTTACTGGTAAGTGTTACCAGTAGTTTCTCGACCCGTTATGAGCCTCACATCGGCACGACTTATCGGTTATTGGGGTCTGACGTTCACCACCCCTAGACTTGATATGAGACATATCAGACGAGGAGACCGGACTATACTGGAAGTGTTACCGGCAGGCTTTTACAGGAGTTGGAGCGGGCTTGCTTGCTGATCTTCTGATCGCTCGATACCCGGGTAGTCGTTACGTCCAGCTAGTACCGCTGACGGCTTGTGGATGCGTGATGTGATCATCACCTACTGCCGGCGTATTGACGAGTCTTCAGAGTCCTACATAGAGGTTTTACTGGCTCAGGCAAAACGAAATAGGAGCACGTATGTGATATATGCAAGACCGAGAATAAATGCGTGTATGTGATACCGTATTCTATTCTCGCGACTTTTTGTATCGGTCGGTTATATATGATATAGCCGGGTTATCGAATCAAGTGTTGATTCGATAAGTCGATACAATGATTGTTAGCCGGTTATATGAGATATGACCGGATTATTAAGTCAAGTGTTGATTTAATAATTAAGTGTATAATTGTATATTAGATATACTAATTTACATTTACTAACACTTGTTCATTTTAGGGTTTTTCTCACTTTCACACATCTTTACTATATATATATGATATATATATTAAAATGTGTTATATATTTGTATCATGTTTGTTGATACACTTGACATGGATGTGTAAGACTTACACCATTCCATTTTTAAATGGTGGTTTATATTTATCTAAAGTAATTACAAATTAGTGGAATTTTTTCATAAGCATAAAGCTTGTAGAAGCTTTTGGATGCTTTGAAAAAGTCCACAAGTTTTGTTTTACTTTAGATTTTTATTGACCTAACCATTTTCACTTAGCTATGGTTATGTCTCACCATGAGTTAGTATATGATACTCACTCACCATGGTTAGGCTTCTCACTTAATCATTATCCTCATTTCTTTTCTTTTGTTCATCATCTTCTTCATCATTGAGCAAAAGAAAAAGCAAGCTAGGGTTTGATCCAAAGTGAGAATCCTTGTGAGAAACAAAATTCTAAAGAGAACACACTTCCTATTTCTCCATCCTCTACTAGACTAGCACTTTAGTTTAGGGTGTTTACTTCACTAATTCTCTAGTTAGTGAAGTAGGAGCTTGAGTCGGAATTCTCTCGACGTAGATCATCTTCGGCCTCGGAGAATTCAAGCAAGGCCGCACCTTTTCGCCTCGTGAAACCATGCAAGGGTCCGGAAGAACCACGAGCGCAGCGAAGGGACTTCATCAAGGAGCCAAAGAAGTGGAGGACCGATCTACAAAGGTTGTATTTCGTGATCTCTTAGTGTAAAGTTGTTTACATGCCATTAGTTTCGCCTAAACTCTAGTTAACGATCTTGCTTAGGGTTGCGCGGCACATAAAATTTTAATTTTGGCATGGTCGATGCCTTGTAGAGCCTTGCTAGTGTGCCTAGTAACCCTACAGTTTTCTCCACCTGCCTTGAACTTCACATTGATTGACACGACAGTGAAGACATTGTCACAAAGAGGATTGAGGGGAGGTTTGTATGGCAGATTTTTTTTAGGAGCGGTTTGTTTATTTCCTGTGTATATCTTATTTCATGTGTATATTGCACAAATTTTTTTTATAAAACTTCGAGTCAAGCCAGCAAGTACCACAATGAATAAATAACCCTAACTACAACAAATAAAAGATTTGATAACCTTACGATATTGTTTCCTTCTATTGTTTTCTTGCTCCTTATGCTAGAGATATATATAGGAGTTGTATGATCATTTCTTATAATTTTGTTTTGACTTTTATACTTTCAAAGATTCTATTAATACATGAGATCGTCCAGCTCCTTTCACAAAAAGAAGGAGAATTTTAAGATGTTACTACATGCTTAAAGTTTTGTTTTTCCTTAAGTGCTTTGATAATGCTTTAATTTTGCAGCAAACAAAAGTGTTGTTATTACCTTGTTTAATTTTTAAAATGTACCTTATATATCAAAGAAAAAGATACGCAATAGTGCTGAGAAATGGGCAAGTAGAATAAAACCAACACTCGAACTTTTCTTATTACAAAGAGACTCACTCTTTCACCTGTACAAGAAATCACTCAACACTTCAACACTTACACTACACAATCCCTTTATAGCACACTCAAAGGCTCTCTCACTTATCACCATTATGCTTATTTATCACCTGCTTTCTTGCTTAGTTAAAACACGGATTAATCCTCTATTTTTACACATCCATAGAACTCTAAACTAATTATTCTGGACTAACTTTGTATCGTGTACATCAATGTATTTTGTATTCTTCGTCTTTAATAATATAGGACTACTTTTTGTAGACTCTTCTGGTAGAGACTCGTCATCAATCTTCGGCTTTCTTATCTTCTCTTGCAGCTTAGATTCCATATCGCTAAAGTTTAAAAGAGCAACTTCTTGTGGCGCTCGCCATGTAGATTTGTTATTGAACACAATCTTTTTAGAAAATCTAACAGTTGGTCAGACCTTTCACCATTCTCATACACATTCATAATAAGAATGTGCATATGTTGCACCTTCTTTGGATCATCCCCGTATTCTTCCCTTCTGCTGACTCATGGTCCTCAAACCATTGAAGAACTTCTTTCATGGCAGCATTTACCTTCTCATCATCGTCCAAAGCCCAAATTGGTATAATCTGATAGCTTCTCACTGTCTTCTATGTGGTTAGAGCATCGAAATCGACAACCCAGTCATCATCGTGATTACCTGCTTAGACATGACTAGAGGTTCTACTTCTGGACAGACCGGGAGCAACGTGAGAGATGCATCACTAACCTCCTTTATATTTAGAATGCTTTCTCCAAAACGAAGGACTCATCTAAATCCCATTCTTCTTCACTTTCATATTATTTACTAAACGGTGCTTAGCTTCTTTATAGCAGAGAATACTTGCACATACCTACTCTTGTTCACTGATAGCCAGCGGATATTGTTGTATATATCACCTTCTACTGATGAAAACACGGTGTATTGAAACTTTCCTATCTTTCCACTATTGTAGCATTCTCCATTTTGACGTCATTTAACTGCTAAAGAGCGCCTTATCTACATTGTTTAAGAAAGCACCAGTCATCGGCTTGTTTGATGTTTCCTATGCTAATGGACTCTCTAACTCTAAAAGAGTTAGTCGAGATGACTAGCCACTCTCGATAGTCATAATAAACCTTGTATTCAGATTTTAAACGATGGATATTAATCCTTTTTATTCTATAATCTGAAATCCTGAAACGTGGAACTAACTGAATAATTTCTTGGCAGAGTGGCGTTTCTTTCATGAAGTATTCAGATATCTCGCCTACCGATTTTCAAGAAACTGAAGTCGTTCTTCATTCATCCTAGAAGCATGTTGTAAAGGGATCTCATGCCTCTTTTTGCGTCTCTACATCTCTAATGTACTCAATAAGTTCATTTTCAACTAATATCTTGAGCACAAACAAGGCTTTACCTTACCTTATCATTCACTTCTGCAACACCTTGCTTGCATCCTGAGAAGCTATAGTTTCACTACCTTCAACGTCATTCCAGAATTCAAATCCATGCAATTAGGACTTTATGCGTACCTTCCGATAGGAATAGTTATGTACATTCAGCTTCTTCCTTCTTCGATCCCATTTGCCAAATCCACCACTTCGATGTTATTCTTCCACTCAACCTTCTTAATGAACTTTTATCATTACAAAGACGCCTCTCTGTTACTTACAAGACACCACTCAACACCAACACTTGCACTACACACCTCTTAGTAGCTCATGCTCAAGCACTCACTTATCATCCTTGTGCTTATCACTCGCTATCTTGCTTAGTTACAACACGAGGAACTAATCCTTTATTTATGGACATTTCACAAACCATTCTAGACTATTTATTTTCTAAAGGGTTTTTCTATGTCACACTCAAAACTTGCATATTTCTAAATATCATGATATTCCATATATCACAACATACAAGTTATCCAAAAAAACTCTTAAAATATTGTTATTTTCCAAAAATCACCTCTGCTAGTTTCCGGTGTGAGATTTTTTAACTCGGGTTTGGTTATCTTAACTTCGGTTGTGGGTTATGAAATAGGAAATCATATGTAGCTTATTTCTATCTTATTCTTCTCTTAAGATCTTTGCTTTTTCTAAATTCACTTTATTCAATCCATCTAACTGCATAAAAACTTTTGATTTCTTAGTAAAACCAAAGTCAAGCATCATCTTTGCGCCATTAATGTTAGAAGAATGGATATTTTCATTGATAAGAAATATTTCGTCCGAAAATAAGCTCAGAAAAGAAATTTAGATAACTTATAAGTTTTAGGGATGATATGTGAAATATTAAAGTTTGGGATGGTATTCAAAAATAGGTAAATTTTGTTTTTTGGGGGGCTGAGATATAGAAAAAATCCTTTCTAAAAACTTATAAAACAGAGGAGAATATTGATTCTTTAGGTATGCATATTTGATCAAAGCACACGGTATTTTAATGATATTAGATGGAGTTATTAACGAGTGGACACATATTTTTCCTTCAAAGCCTATAATTTAAAAAAAAAACTCAAATCTAGCAACAACCAACGCTTTGGAATAGATTGTAGCAGCATGCGCGCGCTCTCTCTCTCTCTCTATATATATATATGAGGTTCTCTCTCTCTCTCTCTCTCTCTATATATATATATGAGGTTAATGGAGGAAAGAGACCATACGAGGGAATTTCCTCCTATGGCGTCAAAAAAATACATCCTGTCTTCCGACGATCGGCATCCACCATCTTCATCGTTATCATCTAAGATGTCGGTACACCAAATTTCATATGATTCTACAACTTTTCCACCGTTGATTTAGTGGGTTCAAAATTAACGGTTTACCGACAATGGAATTTTTTACATTGCTAAATCAACGGTGAAAAAGTTGTAGAATCACATGAAATTTGATGTATCCACATCTTAGATGATAACGATGAAGATGGTGGGTGCCAATCAGCGGAAAAAATGAGAGAAAGGTGTATTTTTTTGACGCCATAGGAGGAAATTCCCTCCTATGGCATCTCTCTCTCTCTCTCTCTCTCTCTCTCTCTCTATATATATATATATATATATATATATATATATATATATATATATATATTCTGTGCATCAAGAATTTTTATTATGAGGTGTGTCGCTTATATCATATGATTATATTTGTGTAAAAGACAACAATATATTCCCTCCTTCCACAAATAAAAACATACGATAATAGTTCGATCAATAATGGGTTACAATTGTTTTGTCTTGTAATTATTTTACTTTATTTCAATTTATTTTATTGGATAGGACTTCTCCTTCTTTTTATTCCCAAAAAAATAAAAATAAATAAACAAACTTATAAAACATTTGGAAGTAGTTGTTGATCACAATATTTAGTACTTCAAATATGCCATGATTATGTACTATATGAAATTTTGATTGTGGGAAATTGTACAACAGTTTTCTTTCTTTCTACAATCTTCTCTTCTCCAGCAGTTGTAATAATGTTGGTATCTAAATATATTGAAATCCTTTTGTACCTAGATACTAGCAAACTGCCAGGTCTGGGCCGGGCTTGAAGTAGAGTTGACACTATATGAAAGATTATTTTAGATGATGAACCAGAAATAAATAATCATACCATAAATTTGATTAATCGTTAACATATAACATAAAAGCAGCTTAACATGTGTTGTTTAATGATCACAACAATCTGATCATAGTGGGAATATCAGAAGTTGGGATCTACAACCCATAATTAAAAATGCCGTGGTAGTTAGCTGCAAATTCAAAAACAGTAAACCAAACTAGAGATTATTCTTATTGATCCATTAAAAAAAGAAATACAGAATTCAAATTAAATTTTGCACTAAAAACAGCTACCGGGCCCGCCTAAATTGCCAATCTTCTCCATCTCCGCAGTCTTTCGCCGTTAACGCCACCGAATTCGAACCCAGACTCTCCTTACTCAACCTCGCCCTGCTACAACTGCTTTTCATGTTCATAGCAATTCTTTCTTTCTCCAACTCATACCTCCCCATTCTCCTCAAATTCCTATTCTTACTGCCTAACACATTCGTACTTGACCTCCTCTTTCCGTGTCGGCTTCTCCCTTTCACGGGCACCGGCACAGCATCAAGTCCCATCAGCTTTGCCACAACACCAGGCTTACACCAGACAACTCTCTCTCCTGCAACAGTCGGCGGCATCATAAAACTCCTCTCCATATCTAGTTCACAATCAACACCATCCTTTTCCCGGCAACATACAGATCTCCTGCCGCCTTCATTGCCGGTACCAAAGTTGCGAAAGGTCGAACGATACATCGCATCCCTCCCGTCTAGAGAAAATCGAGGGTACTGATTCAGAGCGTTTCTTGCGCATCTCAAAATGTCGGAGTTGTTCACACACGACATCCTTCGGTTGAGCTCACCATAGTCCTCAAGCTTAGTTCTTCTGGCAGCGGATGCTTCCTCCAAGTCCAGCTGCAACAACATCTCCTCTAAAGTTTTCGGGCTCCCATTGATGAGATTGGACTCTTCTGCGTTGGAACCAGAGAGCGATGGAGCCACAATGCAAGATACGTTGCTTTGGTTGAGCGTCGATGTGGAGCCCACACCGTTGCAGAAGTTTCGGATTCCTTTCTTCATTTTGGAGGCGAAGGAGTTCTTGATAAGGAACAGAGAGAGGTTGTTCATGGGAAAGAAAGAGAAGGAAAGGCGAGGAGAGAAGGTGGGTGTGGGCTCTGGGGGGCTAAAAGGAGAGGAAACCATAGCTTTGAACGTGAGTGAAATGAATGTTTGAGAGGTGAGAGAGGTATTATAGCAATCACATGAGACGAGAGGGGCAGACATCAAGAGATTTCACAGGTTTCTTCTCTTCTTGGATCAATCAAAGCAGTTCACAGATCCCAGTTCAAACTCTGTCCAGTTTTAAGAAATATAAATAAGCAGTTGGTTAACTACCCTGCTGCTTTCATGTGATCTTTGAGATTACTAGAACAAGTACAATCAAATCTGTAGTATACGGAATAAACATAAGATTTCACAAACTAAAACAGATACTGTACATGGGTTGCCCGCTTGTAGACCCACAGAACACAATCTCAGAATCTAGCATTCGACTATTTTGGTGACGATCGGAACCTCAAACGGCCATGTCGATTCCCATTGTTATCACGAGGCAATGATGAAGAGGATGATGAGGTATCCCTTGTTTTCGCGCCGAAGAGATCTCTCCCCATCTTCCCTTTGAACAAAAACCGCTTCTTGAAATGACTCTTCAACAACGAACCGCCTTTTCGTGGCATCGGCAGAGATTGATTCCTCCTCGTATCGCCTTCATTCATATCAAGATTGTTACCGCTACTACTCCCAGCGCCATCAGCATCACCGTTAACTCCACGGCTCCTCCTCACAGACCGTAACGCCACCAGCAGAGGCTCAGAAAAAGAAACCGACCCATCACAGCTTCCACCAACACCACTGACTACTTTCTGGCAAACCGGGCATGGCGGATCATGGATTTGGGTCTTGGGTGTCGTCTCCTCCAGACAGTCCGCATGAAACACGTGCCGGCAAGGAAGCACTCCGGCCACGGGCATGTCAGTGCTTCTGACGATGCGATGCGCACTCCATGGAGACTTTTGCCACAACGGTCTCTCACATAATGCACACTTTTGTTTACTATTTGTATAAGGAGACCTCATGGTCTCTAAACCGATATGCTCTGTGATGTCAATAGTGTTATCTCCATCGAAACCAAAGTCGTAACTGCTTGCATTGCTCCATCGGAAGCCATCTCTCCTTGAAGAGCTCGTGTTGGGTTCCGCGGAGGCTTCTTCCATGCTTTGTAGTTGGGTTAGGGTTTTATGGAACTTGAGGTCGGGGCCGAAAGTGCTACTTCCAAAGATTTCGCCATCTGAGACAGGATTGCGATAGACGAGGGGATAAACTGGTTTGGACATGAAGGAGCGGCAACCTGAGAAGTTGCGCGGTGGGAAGAATATTGGCTTGCTTGCTAATGCCCATTGGCCGGACTCTGAGAGTGGAGACGGGGAGCCAAGACTGCTCGACATTGAGGGAACCCTGCTTGTGAAACGTCGCTGCAAAACTCAAAGTGAAGGAGTCGCATAAAGTGAATCAGTGTTCTATGACTGATGAATCAACTGGAACAGGGATGTTACCTCATTATTCTGAGAGAATACAGAAGCCTCAGGCCTTGCTCCTGATAATGTGAAGAGAGAAATTTAGTTTGGTTGAAAATGTATTTGGTTAAGAAAGTGTTTCTTTGAGGTAAAATCTAAAGGATGCTAATTTCAACTTTCTGAAATAATGCAATTGTTAGTGTATATGCCCTAGAGGTCATTACTGTGTCATACTAGTTTGTATATTACTTAATGGAAGCTTGGGATATTCATAGTTGTATATACAATCTTGCTCGAAATGGTAGTATGCTACTTGGTTTGTCTCTGTTTTAATATGTGCATGTGTTTCTTTTAGCATATTGCTGATATACATATTAGTAGAGCCCTTAGGATCTTTGCTTGATTACCAGCGTTGTGATGGCGCTCACACTCGTGGAAGCTGGGTGATCTATAAGCACATCTTTATACAGGTCCCTAGTCGTTGGACTATCGAGACAGAGCATCGATACTCCGGAGTAGACTAGCGTATGCGCTTCTCATCCCAGTGTGGGAGACGGTCTGTCCCACAGCCGTCAGTACGTCGTACTTGAGATAGTATGCGGGTGCTCGTTAGGTTACGAGTACACTGGACAGGATTCGTCCGGAACTGTTGGTTGGTATTATACCTATCGTCAGTTATCAGTTCCCAGGTGACATGAGTACAGCTTAGTCCGTTGACTTGACACTGTCACTTCGCCTCGAGTGTGTTCCCACTGCACTTTGATTACTACCCTACCACGGCTCAAAGGAGTCGTGCAAACAGGTAGTTTTTGGGTGCAGTCCCGAAGCACTTGGAGGCAGTGACGGTTAGACAGGATTCGTCTCTTCCGGTATTGGGGGTTGACATCGCGCTGTGTCCAGGAGAGCCTTTACACGAGTAGTCCCTGGCCAGGGCAAGCGAGATATACTGGTAGGTTTCCAGTGTTATCTCAGGGTGTTCTGGGCTACACTCCGACATGACTTGTACCGCTATTAGGGGACTGACGTAACCGCCCCCCTAGGCCCGGCATGCGATGTATCAGACGAACAGACCGGACTGTACGGAGACTGTCACATACAGGCTCAGTAGGAGTTCAGATGGGGTTCACCTCGTCAGTCTTCTTATCGACATCTACCTGGGGACCGTTACGTACAGCTAGTGCCGCTTGCGGTCTGTGGTTAAACCCACTGCCAGCGTAGTGTCGAGTCTTTAGAGTCCCATACAGAGAGCTATTCGCCTTTAGGCAAAAAGAGTAGAGGTCGCATGGTTTTGCGACAGGGTTCGTTCACATCCGCGCACTTGTGCATGTTTGCTGTCCGGACAGTTTATACTAGCGGGCTTTGGTTTAAGCCAGATCCTAGTATAGATTTGGGATTGGTTTTTCCTCATTGTATTCGTGTTCCTCGGATCATGAATACGGGTGCGTATGCACAGTTACTTGAGACAGAGGGAGAGGACTTTGATTAGGGTTAATGACTATTGTCATTTTATTAACCCTAATGCTTATGTGTGTATTATGGTTAATTGATATTAGTTTAAATAATTGTGCATGGTTATGGTTGTTGACCATTTGACCTCCTTGACTTGTTGACCTTGGTTGACACTTTAACCATCATCATTTCATTTGGAAGATGCTCTTTGATCTTTGCAAATTGCATTAAAAATGAAATGATAATGGTCATGTCTTGATTAACCATGACAATTATCTAGCTAATTATCTAACTACAATAATTCACACATATATGAGAGAATGATTCATATTTTCTCTCATTCTATTATTCACTTTCTCTCTCTTGTTCTTCCTCTCTCTCAAGCTCTCCCCTCTCATGTGTTGAGAAACACTTGAGCTTGAGAAAAAATCATTTCTTGATAATCTCTACTCTCATCTAGGGTTCAAGGATTAGCACTTCTTGCACCCTAGTTACTTCTAGCTTGGAGTTGAAGCCAAAGGTCGAGGCTTTCGGGTGGATCTTTCTTCGACGTGAGAAGACGACTAAGGTGACCTCCTTCCACCACTCCAAGGAGCAAGGAGAGAAGGACATAAAGCCCAAGGTATAACCTTTCTAACGCTTAGCTAGTTTCTAATTAGCTTTAGCTTGTTTTTGTTTAGCAAAGATCCTTCATAGTCTAGTCCATGTTGCCTAAGCTCATAAAAATTCGTTTTTTATTCCGTTTTCCGCCTCCCCGCAAGTACCAGGGTGGGCAACGTGGACTTACAGTGGTATCAGAGCCTAACTAAACATAAACTAGCTAGGTAGTAGAGTGTATCGAAGTTCGAATCGAAAAAATCGAAAAACCAAGTTTTCAAAACCCTAAGTTTCTGTTAATTTTTTTTCTGTTCAAAACAAAATAAATTATACTCCAAAAATCATCTCAGGGTTTTGTGAAGAAAGCCACCAAAAACGATCCAGTGATTCGACCAAAGAGCCGTGGTTCCGCGGCAATAGCAAGCTATTGCTGCTCAACCGCGGCCGTATTGGCTCTTCACTGGGTCGAGTTTGGTGCAGTGTATTTCTGGCTTGGTTTTAGGATTTTTAAGATGGTTTATATGTGCCCAGGTTTTCCAGAATAGAAATTTGTTTTTGGGGGCCTATAAATCCGTATTTTTTTCCCGAACTTCAATACACTTTGACTAAAAGGTTATATCTGTGATGTTTATATGTATTGAACGTCGGCTAATCGCTATATGTCGATTAGTCGGGGTTATACATATCTGTGATCTGTGATTGATGATGGTATGTGTATATGAATGGGTTGGATTGTCGCGGATGAATAGCCGGGGTGGATGTGAGATGAGTGTTGCTTTTTCTTTCATTCATTGTAATATGTAAATTGATGTAATAATATTATTTGTATGGCCGCACAACCGGGTCGGGGTTGTAGCCGTCATTGTATAATTCTTTTTACTGTTTTTGCTCCTAGGATAGACCCATGGAGGGGGTGCACAAACTACCGGGTATCTCGAAGTGCCGAGTGGCCTACTCACGGTGGTGAGGGAGGTTGCTTCACTTCGGGTACTTGGCGGGTAGTTTGCCGCACCCGTAGGGGTCTTGGGTGGGGTATTGGCTATTCACCGCGACCGTGTAATCCGCTTTTCGTTGCAGGCTCGAACGGATTGCGGATTCCCAGTATATCCAATGTATTCATCTGTGATCTGTAATGTCTATCATTGCTATATATTTATATATGATAACTATTTAGGCGTTGCTTATGTTTTACAGCCGCGCTAGCCCAGCGTCCGCTCTGTCGTTAGTTAAGTAACCTAACGGGTGATGACGGGGCCCCGTGGCGAATGCGAATGGCATAAGCATACGTCATATTTTGGTTGTTTTCTGCAATGGTAGGATTAAATGATGAGACGCATTAAAAGAACTAATGCAAGAAAATAAACCAAGTAAAAGTCGATTGGAACACTTTGAAAACCACTCGGTTCTTTTCAAAACTAAACTTTTAAACGCGGAGCTTGAACCACTCCTTTTAAAAGCTATCTCGTTCCATCGATTATATCAAGTTCACTACGTTCACGGTTTCGCCAAAACCATTCGTACCCTTCCGTCATTCCACATGAATGGTCAAAAAGTATTCAAGCTATGTATTTTGGCCAAAGTCAAGGCATAGTGATTGGTAGCTATTGGGTATTCATGTGCAGCATAGATAGATGCGTTGATTTGGGACAGTCGTGCTGCCATTTGGGCCAAAGTCAAGGGTAGGTACGGATGGGTCCAAATTAACCAGGAGAATGACGGGTAGAACTTGACATGTGACTTATGATATTTTGGCCAAAGTCAAGGTCATAAGAGCATGGGGCAGAAATCCACATCGGGAGTTTCATAAGTACTGAAACTTGCTAGCGCTGCATACCATTTGGAGTGTGATAATTCTGGTAGGATTCCTTCGGTTTTATCACGCGATGATATTTGGATCCCGATCCTACTGTGAGTATATGCTACTCCTCGGGAAGACTCTCACTTAACGATCAATGCTATAAACTTAGTAGGTGTCTAGAAAGGTGTTAGCGGGGCTACACCCACAGGGAAAAGAGGTTACTTAATTAAGGAACTTCGCGAAAGCGTTGGAAAACCTCCCTCGAAGTACCGACACTGGCCTGACTGAACGGTTAAGCAAGTGTTGTACAGTGAGATTGATCCTGACTAATCCTTTCTTTACGGTTTGAGAAAGGATTCGAGAGACAGTGGGAGCCATCCAGTTTAGACAAACTAAAAACCACTCTAAACTTGCAAGAGCATCATTGTAACGTCTTCAAAATAATAAAATATGATTTTTGGGAAATTTTATAATTTAATATTATTTTAATGAATATTTTAATATTCTGGTATAATTAAATACAGATAAATGGGGAAAAATTATGGAAAATTCTAAAATAAGGTATTTTAAGGAATTGCCTCGTTTTCTGTGCATGCCTCCATTTCCTCTAGTTTTGACCCTGAGTATGTCTAGTTTTGACTGATTCCATCTAGGGTGAAATCTGGGTTGATTTTCCTATGTTGGTGTATAATTTGGGACTTGTTTTAGCATGGATTTTGGTATTTGGTGATTCATTCCTGTCGGGTGGCGTTTGGACGTCAACGACAAGTGGATTTTGATTGTGTTTACATGCGAGTCGATAGGTTTTTACCTATGCGGGTAGCGTGTGCTATTTTGGTTTCCGATGTGATTTTCATGTGCTTTAGCATTGTGATATACTTGTAGGTACCCCGCGTGATGTTGAGGCAAAGGAGGTGAAGATAGCGACATCGGCTTTGGCACACGAGAAGCAAGGTGAGTAGATTTATATCTACGGGGAGAAGTCGGGTGGATGGCGTATAGCACCCCCGCAGTCCGTGGTGATGTATACGAATACGTATACACACGAATATTTATTATGTGTTGTTTAGGGTTATTGATGGTGATAATGATATTTTGATGATAAGAATATATTGGTTTAGTATAGTGCGAACCCTAGAGTAGTGATTGCACTCACACATACATTTACACACATACTTGCATTCATTCTTTCATTTATTAGAGTGCATATGATGGTGCGTATATCTACACATGGGTATGGGACTATGTGTTTATATACGGGATTTGAGGATGATACGTGGTTTGGGATGATACTTGATGTGAGGCCGTGAGATCGGCGATGTGACATAGCTTGTCTTCGAGGTGCGATATGATAGTTTTAGCGGGCCTTTGGACATGTGCTTTACCCGCATTCATATTTTTATAGATGGTATCGATTTGTACTAGACTTAGAGTAGTACCCCAGATTATGCGATCTGATGATAGTGATACCTGATATGTGATGAGGTACTGTGATATTGACCCCTACCCAGCTATTGGGATGCCGTACGACGATCTACCGTACGAGCCGATATTGATGATAGATCCGCACTTATGACTCGAGGATATCTTACGATATGTTATTGAGGCGGGATCACCGACTATCATATCTATATATATTGACTCAGATTAGGTGGTTTCTTACCCCTCCTGTCTAGATTACTTAGTAGACATTAGACTGGACCGAGTCATACCTATTTCAAACTAACGAATCGGGGATATTTTAAAGATAGGCAGAAGGGTCATACGGATATTTTCAAATGATGTATCTTTTCTTAAAACACCGTAGCCCTTGTTTTTCCAAAAGCCCTGATTCGTCTTATTTCAAATAGCACCCCTGCATGACTTGTACAGATTGGTGTAGATTCTTTACTTTTGCGTTGATTATTCGATTCCGCATATTCATGCTATTTGCATTGCATCGCTTGTACTGTGGTTATATTTCAGTCATGCTGCTAGGACACCAGCACCATTATCGATGATGCATATGTTCCACGTACACTTGTTGCCGGCTCACACACTCATCATCGATAATTGCCATGTCACTACACTGTAGTACTATTGCATTCAGTAAATGATCCTTGCATGACATGATGATGTGCATACCTTCCTTTACATGTCGCATACTTCATGCTTTTGACTATACGCATTGAGATATGTTGTTTCTATGATATTTCTGGATTTGGGAACCGAGAGTGTTTCAAAAGAGAATATGTCATTGCTTTAAAAACCCGGTTACTCTTGATATGATATTTCAGTGCGTCCACCATGTGTTTTCTCGGTGCTGAGAGCGACATGTGAAACCCGAATCGAGGAGTGGATGAGCCGATTGCGGGTACATGGTGGACCCGGTATGGTTCCCCTCGGCAAGATGATCGATGAGCTTTGCCGATTGAGCCTGGAGGCGGGCGAGTACCTACCGGTGATTGGTTGGACCTGGCGGTTATCCGGAGGATACTGACCAGAGTCGATGGATAGATTTGGGCGTCCTGCCGGGGCCGAGGGCCGATACCTTAGACAGAGCCCGCGGGCCGATCCGGACTGACGGAGCCCGATATATGAGGATTTATGTGCCGATGCTGGGCACAGTTTTCATGATGTTTTCGAGTGCCGATGCTGGGCACTCCGGTTCCATGATTTTGACGTGTCGCGAGGGACACGGGTGGGTTATATCCTCATATTTCCATGCACAGGTTTCATGATATTTACTTGCATGATAGTTATTGTCATTGGGTGACGAGTGGACGGGATCCACGTGTGTGCAGATTTGATTACATTGATCATACCTCATATTCATGACATGCTATTACCTGAGGCACTAGCACGAGCACTTGGCATTACACTCATGTAGAGATTACATTGCCAGTTTAGCATGCTTCAGCTTTATTCATATTGAGGTTTATTTATATCTGATCGTATTGACCTAGGATGGGTCATGCATTCGATCTCTGCTTGTAGATATTTTCTATTCACGAGTTGGCAACTCACCCCCGTTGTGCCCCAGTCCTTGCAGGTTTTTGCCGTACAGATTCCATAGCGGCATATCTGGCACACTGCTTCCTTATGGGTGACTTGCTTGGATAGGTGGGTTCTTTTGTATCAGAACCGCCATTGTTCATGTATCATTTATTGTATCTAGAATTTCCATCAACCAAAACTTGTGTATTGTTTCAGACTTAGAAAACAGTGTTGTTTTATTTCGACCTTAGAGTCGCGCTAGTAGTATTACGGTTTTCTGGCTGTTTTAAGTTTTTTTTTTTGGGTTTTGATCCTCGCCCTTTGGCGTTGTATATTATTATTGCTTGCGTGGTTGTGACCGTCGATGGACGAAGAGCTAGCTCCCACTTGGGGATGCCTTTTATCATTTCATATATATTATTCTTGTTGTACCCCGTTCGGGGCCAGTTTTTACAAAGGAAACTCTGCCGAAATTTTCAGAAAAGGTTACACATTTTAAAAAGATGCATATTCGGCTAAGTTATTTAAAAACTTTGATTTCCAAACATGATTTCCTTACTTTTCAAAAACAGTTTTTCCTTATTTACTCTTTAAATGGTTTTAGATTGCTGGGCTTTTGGCTTACTTGGATCAGATGGGGTCCTATAGACTTCATATGGTTCAAGGGCCAGTCACGTGCTCTTTCGGGTCGTGACAATCATGCTAAAGTGTTTCTTTTCTCTCTCCTAA
Organism: Agapanthus africanus; assembly: GCA_030015575.1. Lineage (NCBI taxonomy): Eukaryota > Viridiplantae > Streptophyta > Magnoliopsida > Asparagales > Amaryllidaceae > Agapanthus > Agapanthus africanus. The sequence goes on along the minus strand of JASDDO010000029.1, from coordinate 237,102,380 downwards.
TTGCAGCGACCATTCAACATGACCGGACTTAAGTTATTACTAGATAAAAACATATTGACAGGGCCAAACTATAAAGATTGGCTCAGGAATGTCAAGATGGCAATCACTTATGACAAGTTGGGGTATGTCCTTACCACCAAAGCTCCCCCTGTCCCAGGTCCCAAAACCAGTGTCGTAGATAGGGAAATCTACAAGACCTGGGAAATAGATTGCGCGAAGGCCAGATACCTCGTACTAGCCTCGATGGACAACGAACATCAGAGGAGGCACGAGAATATGGACCTAGAGTCCATATTTCTTCATACAAAAGAACTGTATGGAGAGCAGTCTCGTATCGCAAGATACGAAGTGTCGAAGAAGTTGTTTTCGGCAAGGTTGGCCGTCGGATCATCGGTACCGGAACACGTGCTTAAGATGATTGGCTACATAGAGGAGCTCGCGGACCTTGGGACCACGTTGGAGAATGAACTCTATACTGATTTGATTCTTCAATCCCTTCCTTCCACTTACGCCCAGTTTATCCTTAACTTCAACATGCAAGGAAAGGAGGTTGAACTTTCCGAACTTCTGAACATGTTGAGGAGTGCTGAGGGCATCCTACAGAAGGGTAGGGAGACATCCACTTTGTTTGTAGGAGGATCTTCCTCTTCTAGATCCAGGGCGAAAGCCAAGGGTAAGAAGAAGAAAGCCCCCGCCAAACCAAGAGGCGGTGTCGGTAAAGTGGATACGAAGAGAAAAGGAAAAGCAACAAAGATAGCGGGAAAGCTGGTGGGGAAGGAAGAATGCTTCTATTGTCACAAAAGTGGTCACTGGAAACAGGATTGCAAGGCTTGGAAGGCCAGAACACAGGATTTGAAGCGAGTTGCAGCTTCAGCTTCAGGTGTGTATGTTATTGAAAACTGTCTATCAATAAACTCTACATCCTGGGTATTGGATACCGGATCAGGATCTCATATCTGTAATTCTTTGCAGGCGTTGAGAAAGCGTAGAGTTTTGAAAGCAGGTGACATGACCCTCAGAGTTGCAAACGGTGCTAGCATGGATGCTGAGGCCGTGGGGGACTATCACCTGGGATTGTTGGATGGACACTTTTTGGTTTTGCGTAGTTATTATGTACCAAATGCAACCTGTAATATCATTTCTGTATCTTTATTATCTAAAGAAGGTTATGAATTTGCATTTGTAAGTAATGTAGTGAACATTCACCTTAATCAAGTTTTGATTGGGTCAGGTACATTGAACAACGGTATATACGTATTAAACCAACCACAGATTTTCAATGTCCAGAATACACACAAAAGAAAGTCTCCAGAAATCAATAAAACTTTCTTATGGCATTGTAGACTGGGTCACATCAATGAGAGAAGGTTGACTAAGTTACATACAGAAGGATATTTGGATCCGTTCGAATATCAATCGTATGCAACTTGTCAATCCTGTCTCAAGGGAAAGATGACAAAGACTCCGTTCACTGGACACGGAGTAAGAGCGAGCGAGCTCTTGGGACTCGTACACAGCGACGTGTGCGGTCCAATGTCTACACATGCGCGAAGCGGTTATTCTTACTTCATTACTTTTACGGATGACTTTTCAAGGTACGGTTATGTCTTCTTAATGAAACATAAATCCGAGGCTTTTGAAAAATTCCAGGAATATAAGAATGAAGTAGAAAAACAAACAGGCAAAAGTATCAAGGCACTGAGATCTGATCGAGGTGGTGAATACTTGAGTGCCGAATTCCTGGATTACTTAAAAAAGAATGGAATTCTCTCTCAGCTTACTTCTCCATACACTCCGCAATATAACGGTGTATCGGAGAGACGGAACCGAACCTTATTGGATATGGTACGGTCCATGATGAGTAATGCTGAGTTGCCGCGATCGTTCTGGGGATATGCGCTAGAATCAGCTGCATACTTTTTGAACCGAGTTCCAACTAAGACTGTGCCTACTACACCATATCAGATGTGGTGTGGAAAGAGACCCTATCTTAATCACATTAAGACATGGGGATGTCCAGCTTTTGTAAAAAAGCAGCATGCGGACAAGCTCGAGGCACGCTCAGTACAGTACAAGTTTGTGGGATATCCAAAGAACTCCAAAGGATATTTCTTCTATTGCGAAGAGGAACAAAAGGTGTTTGTTTCTCGCCATGCTCACTTTCTAGAACACCAGTTCATAGAAAAAGAATTAAGTGGGAGCGCAATAGAACTGGAAGAAATTCCAGAACCACGAGCTATTACTGAAAGCTTAGTAGAACCAGAGGGTTCGAAAGATCAGGACATTCCCACGCCACTCCGCAGGAGTAGTAGGCAGTCTCATCCGCCCGAGAGATACTACGGTTTTCTCATTGACGGGGATAGAGAGGATTGCATCATAGACTTTGATGAGCCTACTAGCTTCCAGCAAGCCATTCAGAGCGTCGACTCGGTAAAATGGCTGGATGCAATGCGGACCGAAATGGAGTCCATGTACACCAACAAAGTATGGACGTTGGACATTGCTCCAGATGGGGTAAACCCGTAGGATGCAAGTGGATCTTCAAAAGGAAGATTGGTGTAGATGGACAGGTTGAGACCTATAAAGCTAGACTGGTAGCAAAGGGTTTTCGTCAGCGACCTGGTTTGGACTATGACGAAACCTTTTCTCCAGTAGCTATGCTGAAATCCATTCGGATCCTTCTTGCCATTGCTGCCTTCCACGATTATTAGATTTGGCAGATGGACGTAAAGACAGCTTTTCTAAATGGACATTCAGAGGAGTGTGTCTATATGGACCAGCCAGAGGGTTTCATTCAGAGTGGGAGCAGCGGAAAGGTGTGCAAGTTGCTTAAGTCCATTTATGGACTAAAGCAGGCATCGCGGAGTTGGAACATCTGTTTTGATGAGACGGTCAAAGAATTTGGCTTTATCAAAAATCCAGATGAACCCTGCATCTATTGTAGATTTATAGCGAGAACTGTAGTATTCTTCGTTTTATACATGGATGACATTCTCTTAATAGGAAATGACATTCATATGCTACAATCTGTCAAGGGGTTCTTGTCACACAGGTTCTTCATGAAAGACCTGGGAGATACCTCATACATTCTGGGTATCCGGATCTACCGTGACAGATCCAAGAGGATATTAGGACTTTCACAGTCCAGATACATCGACACCATACTGAAGAGATTCAGTATGGAAGATTCCAAGCGCGGTAATCTACCGGCTCGTCACGGGATCACCCTCTCCAAAGAGATGTCTCCCAAGACTGATTTAGAGAGGGATCGCATGTCTATTATACCCTACGCTTCTGCGGTAGGCTCTATAATGTATGCGATGTTGTGTACCAGACCGGATGTGGCTTATGCACTGAGTGTGGTAAGCAGGTATCAGTCAAACCCTGGGGAGAAACATTGGATAGCAGTAAAGAACATTCTCAAGTACCTGAGAAGGACTAAGGAGATGTTCTTGGTGTATGGCGGAAAAGACCTCCAGATTGAGGCCTTTGCTGACTCCAGCTTCCAGAGTGACAAGGATGATTCCAAGTCCATGTCGGGTTTTGTCTTCACCCTCTATGGAGGGGCGGTGTGTTGGAAGAGCTCCAAACAGGAAACCGTTGCTGACTCGACTATGGAAGCGGAATACATCGCTGCATCTGATGCCGCAAAAGAAGCTGTCTGGATGAGGAAGTTCTTGAGAGAACTTCAGGTGGTTCCGTCCATTGTTGACCCAATACCTCTGTATTGCGACAACGGGGCTATAGCTTTAGCGAAGGAACCCAGGTCCCATCAGAAATCCAGACACATCTTGAGGCGGTATCACCTGATCAGGGAGATCGTGGATCGCCAGGAGATCGAGGTTCGGAGGGTTGCTTCAGAAGATAACACAGCAGATCCATTCACCAAGGCCTTACCCCAGACTCAGTTCGAGCGGCTGATCGAGATGATAGGTCTTCGATACGCCAGTACATGGTCTTAGTGCAAGTGGGAGATTGTTAGTGTATATGCCCTAAAGGCCATTACTGTATCATACTAGTTTGTATATTACTTAATGAAAGCTTGGGATATTCACAGTTGTATATACAATCTTGCTCGAAATGGTAGTATGCTACTTGGTTTGTCTCTGCTTTAATATGTGCATGTGTTTCTTTTAGCATATTGCTGATATACATATTAGTAGAGCCCTTAGGATCTTTGCTTGATTACCAGCGTTGTGATGGCGCTCACACTCGTGGGAGCTGGGTGATCTATAAGCACATCCTTATACAGGTCCCTAGTCGTTGGACTATCGAGACAGGGCATCGATACTCCGGAGTAGACTAGCGTATGCGCTTCTCATCCCAGTGTGGGAGACGGTCTGTCCTACAGCCGTCAGTACGTCGTACTTGAGATAGTATGTGGATGCTCGTTAGGTTACGAGTACACTGGACAGGACTTGTCGGGAACTGTTGGTTAGTATTATACCTATCGTCGGTTATCAGTTCCCAGGTGACATGAGTACAGCTTAGTCCGTTGACTTGACACTGTCACTTCGCCTCGAGTGTGTTCCCACTGCACTTTGATTACTACCCTACCACGGCTCAAAGGAGTCGTGCAAACAGGTAGTTTTTGGGTGCAGTCCCGAAGCACTTGGAGGCAGTGACGGTTAGACAGGATTCGTCTCTCCCGGTATTGGGGGTTGACATCGCGCTGTGTCCAGGAGAGCCTTTACACGAGTAGTCCTTGGTCAGGGCAAGCGAGATATACTGATAGGTTTCCAGTGTTATCTCAGGGTGTTCTGGGCTACACTCCGACACGACTTGTACCGCTATTAGGGGACTGACGTTCACCGCCCCCTAGGCCTGCCATGCGATGTATCAGACGAACAGACCGGACTGTACGGAGACTGTCACATACAGGCTCAGTAGGAGTTCAGATGGGGTTCACCTCGTCAGTCTTCTTATCGACATCTACCTGGGGACCGTTACGTACAGCTAATGCCGCTTGCGGTCTGTGGTTAAACCCACTGCCAGCGTAGTGTCGAGTCTTTAGAGTCCCACACAGAGAGCTATTCGCCTTTAGTTAAAATGAGTAGAGGTCGCATGGTTTTGCGACAGGGTTCGTTCACATCCGCGCACTTGTGCACGTTTGCTGTCCGGACAGCTTATACTAGCGGGCTTTGGTTTAAGCCGGATCCTAGTATATGATTTGGGATTGGTTTTTCTCTTTGTATTCGTGTTCCTCGGATCACGAATACGGGTGCGTATGCACAGTTGCTTGAGACAGAGGGAGAAGACTTTGATTAGGGTTAATGACTATTGTCATTTTATTAACCATAATGCTTATGTGTGTATTATGGTTAATTGATATTAGTTTAAATAATTGTGCATGGTTATGGTTGTTGACCATTTGACCTCCTTGACTTATTGATCTTGGTTGACACTTTGACCATCATCATTTCATTTGGAAGATGCTCTTTGATCCTTGCAATTTGCATTAAAAATGAAATGATAATGGTCATGTCTTGATTAACCATGACAATTATTTAGCTAATTATCTAATTACAATAATTCACACATATATGTGAGAATGGTTTATTTTTCTCTCATTCTATCATTTTACTTTCTCTCTCTTGTTCTTCCTCTCCCTCAAGCTATCCCCTCTCATGTGTTGAGAAACACTTGAGCTTGAGAAAAAACCCTTTCTTGATAATCTCTACTCTCATCTAGGGTTCAAGGATTAGCACTTCTTGCACCCTAGTTACTTCTAGCTTGGAGTTGAAGCCAAAGGTCGAGGCTTTCGGATGGATCTTTCTTCGACGTGAGAAGACGACTAAGGTGACCTTCTTCCACCACTCCAAGGAGCAAGGAGAGAAGGACATAAAGCCCAAGGTATAACCTTTCTAACGCTTAGCTAATTTCTAGTTAGCTTTAGCTTGTTTTTGTTTAGCAAAGATCCTTCATAGTCTAGTCCATATTGCCTAAGCTCATAAAAATTCGTTTTTTATTCCGTTTTCCGCCTCCCCGCAAGTACCGGGGTGGGCAACGTGGACTTACAGCAAGCACCATAAAATTAATTTACTATAATTCTATGTAGGCCGTCCTTGCCAGCAAAACATTATCTCAAGTTTCATAAATAAAACATAAATTAGCAGAATTATACGCATAATTAACAAGAACACTGTGATACATATTATATCAACTTTGAAACTGCTCGATCTGAGAAGGTCCAATGCTAGATACAATGCTCTTCATTCCAAATAGCATTAATCTAGGGGCATTATTAGAGAACTTAAAGCTTGAAGAATATATGACTACTTATACATTTACGGCAGACAGCAGTATGCATCCTTGTGTGTGCTAGCATACTACACTTTGGTCAACAACAACAATATCAACAAAAGGCGTTGCCCAAAATTTTGGAGCCGGCTAAATGAATCCCCAAAATTTTGGGGTCTTTCTTCCATTCTGCTCAACATATTGTTTCTTAATTTCTTGTATCCATGTCCAATTAGGTCTACCCCTACCCCTCGTTTCTCCCATACGACACTATGGTGTCACTAAACAATCTGAACCGGTTGGATTGACGCTCCCAAAAATCCATAATTTCTCACTTCAAAACATGCTCCCAAAGTTGTGGAGCTATGGCAGACGTTTGGTCTCTATTTACCTTCCAATGATTCTCGACACAACATCAAGGTAAGAACCACCTACCATATTTGGAAATTTGGTTTTATGCTTCCATTAAGAAGTTAATGATCTGTATTAGCAAATGCAACCTTTAAGCAAACTGATTGCGAATGATCCACAAACTCTAATAAGATGTTATGTGAGAAAACATCAGCTTCAAGAACTAAGAAGAGCAAACAATCTCTCTTTACAGTTGCCTACTTATTTGCTTCTGCAGATATCTCGGCTTGTCCATTGAGAAAATATGGAACTTTTTTTACTATCTTCATGGCTTTACGAGGTTCTTTGATTAATGATTAATCATCAAGGTTTTGTGAGATCTATTACATGCAAATATCAGGTTGAGGCGCATATGCGAGGTTTATTATCTTTATACCAATAAAACCAACCACAACACAATTTAACCCAAAATCACTTCCAATCTCTTATAACATCTGCACTCCCTCTGATATAACTTTAGGTTGCATGTTTACCAAGTAAAGGATTTTAGGGCTTTTAAAGAAGAACCTAAATTAAGTTTGAAGAAGTTTACAAGTTGCTACAGGGATCTGATTAGGGAGTTAGGGTTAGGGTTAGGGTTAGGGTTAGGGTTAGGCAGATAATGATAAGAGGCCATCTCTTCAACAGAAACACTTCGCCCTTCAAGAAAGTCGGCAACAATATATGAGAAGTATCAAGTACTCAGGTAGATGCCTTGCAGATAAAATGTCTGGATAGCATGCACTTGCTATTTCTTTTATATTACAACTGTTGCTACAGATTTATACGAAAATGGAGTTTAATTGCTCTCTCTTATGACTTCATACAGGAAGCAGAATCATAAGTGTGTAGTTCAAGAGGAGCCAAACTGTTTTTTTGATGATTTAGCATTCTACTTTAGTTTTGTACTCAAATAAAAATCAATTCTTATATTTTCATGAATTAGAAAATTAGTGGTACTAATAAATAGGTCTTTATTATATAACTATAATAATAAAGGCTAAATTATCAGAATCTATCATGTACTCATAGTTCTAAAAGGCGATCTAGGCAGCAGATGAGGTGGCCGCCTCAGCGAAAGCAACCTTAGACCATTCCGCTTTGATGCTAGGCAGTGGGAATAAGCGGTTAAGGCTATGACCCAAATTTTAAGCGGAATAAATCATTTAAGCGGGAGTTAAGCGAATTTTAGATGTTTTACATGTTATTTATCAATTTGATGGTTTTTAATCACTATTCGAGTAATGTTATACATACCAAATCGTTTCTTGCATTTTTACATGCATATTCACTATATTTTTTTAATGATATTTTTTATATTTTATTGGAATATTAGTAAATCACTCATTTTTCTTTGCTAATTTCTGCATATATGCTTACATTTTATTTTAATAAACGGTAGAACCGCCTAGCTGGCTAGGCCCCACTTAAGTGCTAGGTGTACCCTTACCGCCGAACACCTAGCGCTTTTGACGCCTTCAACCTCCCCACCCCCCCCCCCCACCCCCACCCCCCCCCACACCCAAAGACGGAAAATTTAGCTTGAAACATGTACCAACCCCATGAATCTATTACCTTTCATTGTGAAATTCGTCAACCGTCTCTATCTTCTAACTCTCCGATCGAACCAAACATCATTGCACGAACCCATCTCAATCACCTTCTCTTCAAGCTAAACCAGAACATGGATGAGCAAGAATGTTTCTTCTCATCCAAATGAATTCAAAACTAAATATCAGCAGCGTGCTAAAAATCTCGTTGTTAATAGCTAGCAAAATCATCTCAGGCTAAAACAAACTACTAATCGATCAAATCCATTTCCTACTAAAATTGAATGCTACTTTGAGTTCCCTTCTTGCTTCCAAGATGTTAATTGCATTGAATTCTACTAATTGCATTGGCTTTCAGTCAAAAATGTAATGCATCATATGAAGATAACAGTTGTAAATCATATGTAAATGCATTCATAACTATAAAGTGGTCCTAATCTAGAAAAGATGACATCCTCCATGCACCTCAAAAATTGAATCTACAGACATAAAACTCAAGTATTGTGTTTATGAGCATTCAAAATTCTATGATTAGATCCTTTAGACATTTCTAATGGGCAATGACAGTGGCTACGTAGGCGCCAATGATGGATCATGGATGAAGATCCATTGAGATCCAAACACAGTTGCATGGGGGAAGGGAATGAGGGAGGATGGGGACTTAAAGGTTTTGAGTGGAGATAGAGGCAAAGGAAAAATAGAATTTTTATATAAAAAAGGTTTAGAATGTCCAAAGTATATTACATGCATTATGCATGCCATTTTAATAAATGGAAGGTAGTTTTTTTCATAATAGTTCTTAGTAATTTTTATAATTTAAAAAGTATAAAGTGGTTAGTTATGAAATGTTTATAGGTTCAAGACAAGTTTTAAATCCCATAATCAATAGGAATGAACAAGATCGGCTGAATATGTTGTTGTGAATCGGAAATATCATATTGTCTATTGAGTGGGTTATAAAAGTAATAAAAATTAGTAAATTTACGGAAAATTAACAGAAGCATTTATAAGTATTATAACATAAATTTTATTGATAAGTGGTATTTTAAAGACTAATGTAGCCAATTTTTCATTACTCTAATTTTTTTTTGCCTCGAATTTATAATATAAACATTGTTTTCATCTAAGAAAACATTAAAAGATAATTAAATCATAATTTGTTAAGTATTCATAAGAATGTTAGTATAATATACCAATATTTTTATTTAGGGTTTTTATTTTATTTTGTGAAAGTATGTCTTAGCATCTCTACTAGCTTTCAAGGAGCATCAAGTATGCAATTTTTTTATAAAAAAATCTTGAGTGCCAAATATACTAACCAAGAATCGAACTAGAGAATTAGGGTTTTAAGGTAGAAAAACAAGTTCTAAACTAAGTAATGAAAGTTTACAACCTTTGTAGACCGGTCCTTCACTTCTAAAACTCCAAGTAGTAGGCCTTAGAACTCTTCTTAAACTCCACTTGATGAAAGGACCGAGCTTGCTTGTAGTTTTTGATGCCGAAGATGATCCACCTTGAATTCTCTCTCACTCAAACTCACTCTTCACTAATCAAGGTATTAGTGAAGCAAACAACCTAAACTAATAGACTAGATTAATGTAGGATGATGAAGTAGGAGATGTGCTCACTAGAAATATTTTTCTCTTTTCTTTTCTCAACTCAAGAAAATTTTAGAGAAGAGGAGATGAACTTGGATGAGAGAGAATGAACTATGTCTCAAGTCATGAGATGAGATTGATAATGATAAATATCAAATGAATAAATCATAAAGAGAAATGATGAGTCATGGCTTCCTAAGGCTTCTACAAGCATCTTTAGAAAATGACTCATTTCCTTTTCTTTTTAATTCATTAATCAAACCATTATCTACTCATCTTAACCCCATTGTGTGATTCTCATACATCCTAGTTCTATGTATCATCAACTATGATACAATTGTGTGTGTATAAATATATATATCACATGTATATAAATATATATAAAGAGAAGAAATTCTTTTGAGAGCTAAATATTAGTTAACATTATATATATATATATATATATGTATATCAAATTATTAAATCGACACTTGATTCAATAATCCGGTTATATCACATACAACCGGCTAATATTCAATATTAGTTAATATATATAACATAAATCATTGAATCAACACTTGATTCAATAATCCGGTTATATCACATATAACCTGACTGATATCAAATATCGCTAGATTAGAATACGGTATCACATACTCGTATTCAATCAAGCTCCCATACATATCTCCATATGTGCCCTATTTCATTTCGCTTGAGCTAGAAAATCTCTGTGTGAGACTCTCAAGAATCGTCAATACGCCAGCAGTAGGTAATGATCGCATCAGATACCCACAAACCGTCAGCGGTACTAGCTGGACGTAACGGCTATCCAAGTATTGAGCGAATAGAAGATCAACAAGCAAACTTGTCCAGACTTCCGTAGAGCCTATAAGCAATGCTTACCGTACAGTCCGATCTCTTCGTCTGATATGTCGCATATCGAGTTTGGGGGTGGAATCGCCAGACTCCAATAACTTGATAAGTCATGCCGATGTATGGCCTATAACCTTTTGAGAAACTACTGATAACACTTACCAGTAAATCTCATCAACCATGGCCAGGGACTTGCTGTTATAGCCAATCGAGCATAGCGGAACATCAACTCCTAATACCGGGAGAAACGAAACATCTCCTATCACTCACTATCTCCATGTGACTCGGGACTGTACCCAAACTTCACTTGTTTGCACGACTCCTTTGAGCCGTGATAGGGAGAAAATCAAAGCACAGTGGGAACCACACAAGACACTATGACGGTCTCGGGTCTACAGACTAACTTGTACAAGTGTCGCCAGAGAACTGCTATCTGACGATATGTATGGTACCATCTAGAAGTTCTCGGCGAGTCAAATTTGGTGTACCCATTTTCTAATGAGCACATGTGCACAATATTTGATGTCAAACATCAATGGTTGTGGGATCAACCATCGCCCCATACAGGGTTAAGAAATGTGTACACTAGTCTACTCTGAAATATCGATGCTCTGTCTCGAAACTCTCTCGACTAGGAACTGTTAAAGGATGTGCTTGCGGACTACACAAGCCCCACTAGTATGATCTGCATCATAGTCCTGCTAGTCAAGCCAACATCCTGAGGGCTTTATCAATATGTATCTATGAGATAGTAAACTAAACAAGTGTACATGTTAAGATAAAGAGCAATCAGATAGCATACTATCATGTCGAGCAAGAAAGTCCTCTATATATATGTTCAAGCATCCACTATATCATACAATAATGGCCTCTAAGGCATATATATTCCTAACAATCTCCCACTTGCACTAAGGCCAGTTATTGTAGTATCGCATACCCAACATCCCAAAAAGTCTCTCAAACTGTATCTGGAGGAGGGCCTTCGTGAGTGGATCCGCCGTTTTATCCTTCGTATCTACTCTCCTGACCTCGATCTCCCGGCGATCAACACTCTCCCGAATCAGATGATACCACCTTAGAATATGTCTGGATCGATAATGGGACCGGGATTCCTTGGCCAAAGCCACAGCTCCATTGTTATCACAATACAAGGGTGTTGGATTCTCAATGGATGGAACCACACCAAGTTCAGCAATTAACTTCTTCATCCAAACAGTCTCTTTGGCAGCATCGTTGGTAGCGATGTATTCAGCCTCCATCGTCGAGTCTACAACGGTATCTTGCTTGGAACTTTTCCAACATATCGCCCCTCCATTGAGAGTGAAGACAAAACCAGAAAGAGACTTGCTGTCATCATTATCACTCTGGAAGCTCGAATCGGTAAAGGACTCCACCCGGAGTTCTCCGTTGACATACACCAAGAACATCTCTTTAGTCCTTCTCAAATACTTAAGAATGTTCTTCACAGCTATCGAGTGCTTCTCCCTGGGTCTGATTGATACCTACTTACCACACTAAGTGCGTAAGCTACGTTCGGTCTGGTGCATAACATCACGTACATAATAGACCCAACTTCAGAAGCATAGGGTATCACGTCCATGCGAGCCCTCTCCAAATCAGTCTTGGGAGACATCTCTTTGGAGAGAGTAATTCCTAAACAAGCGGGTAAATTACCACGATGAGAATCTTCCATACTAAACCTCATTAGTATGGTGTCTATGTACCTGGATTGAGACAATCCCAACATCCTTTTAGATCTATCCATATATATCTTTATCCTCGGGATGTAGGAGGTATCACTCAGATCTTTTATGGAGAACTTTTATGATAGGAAGAGTTTAACCGAGTGCAGCATAAGAACATCATTTCATATCAAGAGTATATCATCCACATACAATACGAGGAAGACAACATTACTCTCTACTACCTATTTTTATATATACATGGATCGTTTACATTTTTAATGAAGTCAAACTCTTTGACTGCTACATCAAAACAGATGTTCCGGCTCCGCGACGCCTGCTTTAATCCATAGATTAATTTAAGCAGCTTGCACACCTTTCCACTGCTCTCACTGTCTATGAAGCACTCTGGCTATGTCATATACACGCTCTCTTCTAAATCACCATTTAGAAAAGCGGTCTTGACGTCCATCTGCCAGATTTCATAATAATGGCAAGTAGGATCCTGATAGACTTAAGCATAGCCACTGGAGCAAAGTTTTCATCATAATCGACACCTGGTCGTTAACAAAAACCTCTTGCTACAAGTCTAGCTTTGAAGGTCTCCACCTTTCCATCTACACCAATTTTCTTCTTAAAGATCCACTTGCTTGCAATGGATTTTACCCTTTTAGGAGCAACTTCCAAAGTCCATACTTTGTTGGTGTACATGGATTCCATCTCAGATTGCATAGCATACAGCCATTTCACAGAGTCCCCATTTGTGATGGCCTGCAAAAAACTAGTTGGGTCATCATCTTCCATGATGCAATCATTGCTCTCACCGTCGAGAAAACCGTAGTATCTCTCAGGTGGATGAGGAACCCTACTAGATCTGCGGAGTGGCTGAGGTTCGTCTGGGACTACTGAATCCTCCGGTTCTACCAAATCTTCTATTGCAGTTTGTGTTTCTGGAATTTCTTCCAGCTCTACCTCATTACAACTAATTTTTAAGAAATTCCTTTTCTAAAAAAATGGTATATTGAGAAACAAACACTCTTTGTTTCTCCTTATGGTAGAATAGATATACATATGAATTCATTGGATATCTCACAAACTTGCAAAGAACTGATCGTGCTTCGAGTTTGTCCGGATTCTGTTTTTTAACATAGGCCGGACAACCCCATATCTTAACTCGTTTAAGAGATGGTCTCTTTCCATACCATATCTCATATGGAGTAGTAGGTACGGATTTGGTCGGAACCCTATTCAATAGGTATGCAGCTGTCTCAAGTGCATAACTCCAAAAGAAAATAGGTAACTCGGCAACACTCATCATAGAGCACGCCATATCTAATAGAGTGCGCCATATCTAATAGGGTGTGATTCCTCCGCTCCGCTACTCCATTGTGCTCTGGTGTATATGGAGGAGTAAGCTGAAAGAGAATCTCATTCTCTTTTAGATAATCTCGGAATTCCGTGCTTAAGTATTCTCCTTCTTGATCAGATCGAAAGATTTTAATACTTTTATCCGTCTGGTTCTCTACTTCGCTCTTATATTCCTTGAATTTCTCACAAGCTTCAGATTTGTGTTTCAACAAGAAAACATGTCCGAATCTTGAAAGATCATTGGTAAATATAATGAAGTACGAGAAACCATTACTGGCATGTGTAGACATAAGACCACATACATCACTATGTATCGGTCCTAAGAGTTCAGTAGCTCTTTCTCCGTGTCCAATAAACGAAGTTTTAGTCATCTTGCCTTCAAGACATGACTGACAAGTTTCATAAAATGTAAATTCGAACGGATTCAAATATCCATTTGTATGCAACTTAGCTAGTCTTGTCGCATTGATATGACCAAGTCTACAGTGCCACAAGAAGGTTTCGTTCATTTCTGAACTTTTCCTCTTGTGTGTGTTCTGTATATTCAGAACTTTGTTTTGATTTAGAACGTATATACCATCATAACATACAAAACCCAATCAACACTTGATTTAGAACGTATATACCATCATAACGTACCAAACCTAATCAACACTTGATTTAGGAAAATGTTCATAACATTTTTCTCTAATACAAAGTAATCCCTTTTTATCTAATAAAGAAACAGATATTATATTGCACATCATCGATGGTACGAAATAACAGTCATTCAAAATCAATGTATTACCATTTGGTAATACTAGGTGATATTCGTCAACCGCTTCGGTAGCAACAATTGCTCTATTTCCTACTCTGAGAGACATATCACTATTTCCCAGTTCTCTACTTTTCTTTAACCCTTGTAACAGATTACAAATATGGGATTCAGATCCGGTATCCAATACGCAGAACGTAGAGCAAACTGAGAAACAGTTCTCAATAACTAACACACCAAATGAAGATGCATCAGAATGCTCTTTCTGTTGGGTTATGCAAGCGCCCCGGCCATCAAACCATGGCCATTGTGGAACAAAAATTTTCAAAAACCGGCGTTAGAACCCGATAACCCGGATCGATCCATAAGCCCTAGATAACAAAACCATGCATAGGAGCTAAACTAAAGGGTTAGAGTGATTATACCGAATTGATCCGTGTCCTTCGGTCTTCAACCACCTTCCCAAGCTCTTAGAGGCCTTCTTGATCAAGCTTAATCTCCGGTCTCCCTTCATCGAAGATGATCCACCCGAGGATTTATGAAACGAGCTCCTACTTCATAACCGAAGTAACTAGGGTATCTAGTTTGCTAAACTAGATAGCCAAGATGATGTAGAGTCTAATGAAGGATTAATTTGTCTCTAGACACCCAAGATTTCTTAACACATGAGGGGGTTTGGGTGGAGGAAGAAGAAGATGCCATGAGGATGAGAGTGTTGTAGGAGAAAGAATGAATAATGGCTTAGTCTTTTGTGTATTGTGAGATTAGTAATAAATAATGGAGCCATCCATAAAAATATCTCAAGACTCCAGAAATATCTCAAGTCAACCAAAAAATCTCAAGTCAACAATAATCTCACAACAAACAAAACCTAAGCATGCTTAGAATAGTAACCATGGGTCACTACTAAGCCATGCCACAAAATATGCAATTAACACCTCATCCTCCACCTCAATAACTGTAACATCTTAGAATGCGATTAGTGTTTAATTAAGCGATAATGCGGGTTTTTAAGGAAAAGTTTACCAAATTGGTTTTCTCACATTTTATAACAATTAATTAATATTTTATTAGTATTTTTTATGGCTTGCACACACTTGTGCATGTTAATGTGGGAGTTAGTTAGTGATAATCTTGTTAAGTAGCCATGACGCCTTAAACTAATCCATGCCTTGATTTAACCTTGCACTTAGATATTTTGTGTGAGAGTTATCTTCTTGATTTGGATTGAGGAGAGGTGGCTAGGTGAGTCATGGAAGGCATTAATGCTTGCATTAATGGAAGTGAGGGAGAGAGTAAGTGTAAAGGGTATACTCGCCCTACACTCACCCTTTCATCATTATCTCCCCCCACTCTCTCATTCTTATCTCTTTCTCAATTATTTCTTCATCTCCTCAACTCTCAACTGAAACCCTTACTATTTCATCACAAAACCTTGCAAAACTTCATTCAACACCATGAAAACACTACACAAGTCTTGATTTAGCCACTAGGTTGACTTGGAGCTTGGAAAGATTGGATTTTTGAGCAAGAGTGGCTAGGTAATGACCTCTAACTGATAATTAGATGTTTATATTGTTGTGTTGCCTTGTAGTTGTGGTTTAGAACACTAAAGGTAGAGTTTTTGGGAACATATCGTATTTTAGTAGAGTGTTGTGTTTCGAGTGAATCTGTTGTTGAACCAGATTGTTGTTTTAGAAGTTGCCATCACAGAGACCTAGTTTTGAGGTATAGAAACCACCATAAAAACCTGAGACCATTCCTTTCTTTCATGGCCGCAATTTTATTGCTTCTGGCCGCAAATTGCGGCCAGAATGGGGACTGGGGTTTTGAGTCTTGGTCGTAGGGTTTCTGGGGTTGTATGTGGTCTCGTGGAACTTGCAACTTTCACTAATTGTTTGTGTATCAAAATCTGGGATCACTTTTCTATAATCTAGTGTTTTGACTCGCGCGTTACGTTATCCGACACGGTTCATGATCTTGTGTAGCTGTTGCACTTGGGTTGGTTTCGGGGTGTCACTACACACGTTAGCCCCTACACGAACACTTGAGAGTTAGATTGGTGTTGGTGCGTCGATCAAACGTAGTTTGTACGTGATATTGGTCGGTTACTGAGATTGCGCTTGTTATGTTTTGTGTTAATAGGATCGCAAGCGGGGACTTCGAGCACCGCGAAAAAAGGGAAGCAGGTGACTGGATTTACCTAGCTCGAGATCGTCGGTGAGTAAATTTAACATCTACGGGGAAATCACCCGTATGGCGTTAAGCGTCAGGGCTAAATATGATATGATATTAGCTGCATGTTTATATGCACATATAGAGATTGTGCAGGAACATCATTGCATATTATTACTTGTTGTGCCTGGACTTGTAACCATTGGACACTGCACTATCATTGACGGTTCATTTTGCACGAGCACTAATTGTATGCTACATACACTCCGTCGGTAATTGCCATGACACGCACAACCCATATACATATGTGATGTGGTATTGGTTAGTAATATTGAGACATTGATTCTTGTGCGATTACGCATATGAAATATAGTTGCTTGCATACCTACATGCTTACACATACACCTTGCTATAGCTACATGTTCACCTTTATATGATGTTGCGTTAGATTTTGGATAATTGAGAACCGCGTGATATTTTTAATAACTTGATGCATTTAAATAACGGATTTTTCCTTGATATGCTCATATTACTGCTCTATGTTGCATACATCATATTACATGAATTTACACATTGAGATATAGATTTCATGTAATTTTCTGGTTTTGAGAACCGCAGGGATATTTCAAGAAATGTGTATTGTTTTGAAAACCCGGTTTCTCTTGATATGATATTTCAGTGCGTCCACCATGAGTTTCTCGGTTCTGAGACTTGTGTTAAAAACCCGATGCGAGGAGTGGATGTGGCCGTTTGTGGGTTCATGGTGGACCCGGTATGGTACCTCGGAGCAAGAAAGGTATGTCGATGGATTAACCGATGAGCCTGGCAGGAGGACTACTACCTACCGGTGATGGTTTTGGACTCGGCGACTATCCGGAGGATATCGACCGGAGTCGTGAGATGGATATGGGCCGATTCGTACTGCCGGAGCCCGCGGGCCGATCCGGGCAGACGGAGCCCATGGTACGTGGATTTACGTGTCGATACTGGACACGAGTATTTCATAATGTTTCGAGTGTCGATGTTGGACACTCAGGTTCCATGAGATGTACGGATATGAGGGCCGGTCCTAGTGACGGCGCCTGAAGATTTTGGGATTTAGGGTGTCGATGATGGACACCGGGGCTTTTCCATGCTGATGATTTGTGCATAAGGTTTATTATTTATCCCACTCAAGATATATTTGATATGCATTTGATTCATGTAGATGTAGTACCCTGATGGTGTACCTTGATCATGATTGTTGTATATCCATATTGCCATACTTATGCTATCAGATTGCATGTGATAGATTATCGCTGTTCGTGCATACTTGCAATTACAGTATGATATTATTTACTATTCACGAGTTGGCAACGCACCCCCGTTGTGCCACAGTGTTTTGCAGGTCTGATCCTCGGAGTAGTCGCGGCAGGGCGCCTTATTATCTCTACTTTTGCAAATACCGCTACGGTTGGCTGTGAGGCCTTTTGCTATAGGTAGGTTGCGGTTATCCGATGATGTTCATTGTATATCTTTTGTATCTAGTACTCTCCATCTACCACCTTCATGTATTGACTTAGAGACGAGTTGTGAGGATCGATGTATATTCTTGTGACTCTGGGTGTCGTGCTCGTGTGAGCTGGCCTTTGTTTTATGTTGATTACCTCTTTTATGATGTTCCTTCGCCACGGCGTCGTATATATGTTGTGGTGGTTGTTTCCGCCTTTAGGCTAGATTTGCTCCCGTTTGAAGATGCTTTACTTATATCTTATGTTTGTACCCGTTTCGGGGCTAGTTTTTACAAAGGAGGTGCTGCCGAAATTTTTATGAAAACAAACTTAAGCTTTAAAGTTTTGCTTGAGATTTCCAAATGTTTCTATCCTTTACTTCTTGTAATGGTTTAGATTGCTGGGTTTTCGGCTTACTTAAATTGCGTTACGCCTGTTGACATTACGTGGTCTAAGTGTCGGTCATGTGCCTAACTTGAGTCGTGACAAAGTTGGTATCAGAGCGCTAGGTTTTACCTTTCGGAGTGTAGAATGACCTCGGTATGATGGAGTAGGTAGCTTAAGCAGAGTGACGTAGCGTGTGTATGTTCCACGGCATACTTACGACACGGTACTCCGCCTAAGTGACCTTAGAACTTATTGCTTGAAATTCCTTCCGTGATTTTTATACATCCTTATGATTCGATTTTTGTGTCCTTATTGAATCCTGTTTTCTTTTCCAGCCTTTATGCCGCCGAAGACTACGAGGGCGCAGAGAGCGGCCGCAAGAGCCGAGGTCAGAGTTGATTCGTCTGAGACGGGGACTGACCCGGACGGTACACCCATTGTGCAGGAGCATATTGATCCACCTTCGATGGACCGTATTACTAGGCATGAGGCCGGTATGCAGGACATGCGCCAGATGATGAGGACGTTGGTTGAGGCCAGTCGAGCGTAGAGACAGGAGGTTGTTCCACCTGTTGCGGGGACCGCGATGGTGCCTACTGTTCAGGAAGTTGTACCTGCAGCTACAGAGGTGATTACCGTATCGTTATCTGAGTTCATGAGGCTGAAGCCTCCGGTTTTCACTGGCACCGATGCAGCTGAAGATCCCAAGTCGTTTATCGATCGGATGGTCAGGATATGTCGTTCGCTGAGATGCTCCAACGCGAGATGGATAGAGTTCGCGAGTTTCGTCTGGAGGGTCTGGCTCAGAAGTGGTGCGAGTCTTTATAGAAGGGCAAAGCCGCAGCTCTTTCTCCTATGACCTGGGCTGAGTTCGTGACGGTGTTTCTTGCCCGTTTTCTTCCGCAGAGCGTCGGGGATGCTCGAGCGCGCAGTTTCGAGTCGTTACACCAGACTCCGAGTATGACGGTGGCTGAGTACGATGTGCAGTTTACCGAACTGTCTGTGTATGCTCGTATTTGGTAGCTACTGAGGAGATACGGATCAAGAGGTTTGTTCAAGGCCTGCTTACCCAGTTATTCCTCGCTATCAGCGTGCAGCATTGTGACACGTATGCAGCAGCGGTGGACGCAGCCCTGTTGGTTGAGGAGCGTCTTTCCGAGACGCCGGTTGTTCCGGAACCGAAAAGGGTTCGTACTGGTGTTTCAGCACGGAGACAGACGTTTAGACGCCGTGACAGATTCCGTTCAGGTACTGGGGGTAATGGAGGCTCAAGACAAGGCCGGTTGTTTAGCTTTTATCGCCAGGAGGGTCAGCAGTTTTCATCTGAATGTTTCCGGTGCGAGAGTTTGTACCATCGAGTCAGAGATTGTACTGAGGCACTTGAGGACAAGGCAGCTATACCACATGTTACCTTACCACCTTCTCCACCTCAGAGAGTATTGCCTCTTATGCCTGTTGTTGCTCTGCGTCAAACTCATACTCAGAGAGGTCGTGGTCACGGTGGTTTTGTTCCGAGAGGACGGGGTGGCAGAGGCGGAGGTCAGCCAGTCGCTGGTAGAGGGCAGGCTCGGGTGTTTGCCTTGACTCGTCAGGACGCACAGGCGTCCAATGCTGTGGTTTCAGGTACTCTTTCTGTATGTTCTTTTGATGCACACGTTTTGTTTGATCCGGGATCTACGCACTCGTATGTTTCTACACACTTCATGCCGAGGTTGGGCCGAGAGTCGTGTTTGCTAGATCATCCGCTCGTTGTGATTACTCCTGTTGGCGATTCTTTTGTTGCGCGACATGTGTTTCGGTCGTGTGCCATTCGGATTGGAGATAGAGATCCGTCCGTTGACTTGATCCTTCTAGATATGTTGGACTTCGACGTTCTCCTTGGCATGGACCGGTTAGCTGCTTGCTATGCGTTTGTGGACTGACGAGTGGACTGCCATGAGAAGACAGTCAGTTTTAATTTTCCGGGCGAGTCTATTCGGGTTGTGCAGGGGGCCGTGGTGCCGCCCCTCACAGTTTGATTTCAGCCCTTTGCGCTAGTCGGCTTTTGAGGAGAGGATGTCGGGGATTCTTGGCTTTCATTCATGATACTGGAGCCACAGTAGAGTCGTTGGACCGGGTTCCTATCGTGCGAGAGTTTCCCGACGTTTTTCCCGATGAGTTACCTGGTTTGCCGCCAGAACGCGATATTGAATTTTGCATTGATCTGATTCCCAGCGCGGGGCCTATTTCTATACCGCCTTACCGGATGGCCCCGGCGGAGCTTAAGGATCAATTGTAAGAGTTGCTTGATAGGGGACTTGTGCGTCCGAGTGTTTCGCCTTGAGAAGCTCCTGTTCTGTTCGTCAAGAAGGACGGCAGTTTGAGGTTGTGTATTGATTATCGTCAATTGAACCGAGTTACGGTGCGGAATAGGTATCTTTTACCTCGCATTGACGATTTGTTTAATCAGCTCCAGGGTGCGAAACATTTTTCTAAGATTGATTTGCGATCGGGTTATCATCAGTTGCGGGTTCAGAATGATGACATTCCGAATACTGCTTTTCGTACGCGCTACGGGCATTATGAGTTCTTGGTGATGTCGTTCGGACTCACCAATGCCCCAGCAGCGTTCATGGATCTGATGAACCGGATTTTCAGACCGTTTCTCGACCAGTTTATTATTGTGTTTATTGATGACATTCTGGTCTACTCTAGGAGTCGAGAGGAGCATGAGCAGCACTTGAGGATTGCTTTGCAGACATTAAGAGAGCACCAGCTGTATACTAAATTCTCAAAGTGCGCATTTTGGCTTGATAGGATTGACTTCCTGGGTCATGTGGTGACGGGAGACGGTATTTGTGTGGACCCGAGGAAGATCGAGGATGTACAGTTTTGGCCCAGATCTGTATCTGTGACAGAGATCCGCAGTTTTTTGGGCTTAGCTGGTTATTACCGCCGCTTCGTACAGGATTTCTCGAGTATCGCTGCACCGCTGAACGGACTGACCCGAAAGGGGTTCCTTTTCTTTGGACTGATGCATGCGAGCAGAGATTTCAGCAGTTGAAGACTCGGTTGACGACTGCACCAGTTCAATCTTTGCCTTCTGGATCGAGTGGCTTTGTCGTTTACTGTGATGCTTCTCGAGTGGGGCTCGGTTGTGTACTGATGCAGCATGATAGAGTGATTGCTTATACTTCTAAGCAGCTGAAGAAGCACGAGCAGAATTATCCCACTCACGATCTTGAGATAGCCGCGGTGGTCTTTGCGCTGAAGATTTGGAGATACTACTTGTACGGGGAGTCGTGTCAGATTTTCACGGACCACAAAAGCTTTAAGTACATCATCCAGCAGCGGAATCTGAATGTGAGACAGCGCCGGTGGATGGAGCTTGTGAAGGATTATGATTGTGAGATCTTTTATCACCCGGGCAAGACGAATGTGGTAGCTGATGCTTTGAGTCGTAGGCCCGGGGTAGCTTGTCCCAGTTGAGCGCAGTTCAGAGACGGCCTTCTACAGATTGGCAGGTCTTGTGCGATGGTAGAGTACAGTTTGAGTTCACTTCCACTGGGGGACAACTTGCTCACGTCCGCGCCCGTCCACTTCTACTTGATCGTATTCGTGAGGCGCAGCCTAGTGATGCCCGTTTGTCTGAGATTCTTAAGCTTGTTCGGCAGGGTACAGAGTCGAAGTTCATGATTGATGACCAGGGTGTGCTACGTTACGGGACTCGCTTGTGTGTACCAGATACCGATGGGTTGAAACGCGAGATCCTAGAGCAGGCACATCAGTCGGCCTTTAGAGTTCATCCAGGTTCCACCAAGATGTACCGTGACTTGAGAGACATTTACTGGTGGAGAGGGATGAAGCGCGATGTTTCGGACTTCGTTTCGAGGTGCCTGACTTGTCAGCAAGTCAAGGCTGAGCATCAGAGACCGGCTGGAGAGTTGCAGCCTTTACCTGTTTCTGAGTGGAAATAGGAGCAGATTTCCATAGACTTTGTTGTGGGTCTACCAGGACTAGTCGGGGGTATGACTCCATTTGGGTAATCGTTGACCGGTTGACGAAAGCGGCTCACTTCCTTCCAGTGAAAACTACTTTCGGTTATGCTCAGTATGCTCAGTTGTACATAGATGAGATTGAGCGTTTGCACGGCGTTCCCACATGCATCGTATCCGACAAAGGCACCAGTTTACTAGCCGTCTGTAGCACAAGCTTCAGGAAGCTTTGGGTACCCGGTTGAGTTTTAGCAGTGCTTTCCATCCGCAGACCGATGGTCAGTCAGAGCGGACTATACAGACTCTGGAGGATATGCTTCGTACGTGTGTGCTTGATTTTGGTGGCAGTTGGGATCGTCACTTACCGTTGATTGAGTTCTCCTATAACAACAGCTTTCAGGAGACTATTCAGATGACACGTTTTGAGGCTTTGTATAGTAGAAAATGTCGATCGCCAGTCTGTTGGACCGAACTCAGCGAGAGTAAGGTTTTGGGACCCCAGCAAGTTCAGGAGACTACGGAGAAGATCCAACTGATTCAGGACAGAATGAGAGCAGCCCAGTGCAGACAGAAGTCTTATACTGACCGTCGTCGTCGTAGACTTGAGTTCGCGGTGGAGGATCATGTATTCCTGCGGATTTCTCCGATGAAGGGCCTTATGAGATTTGGGAAAAATGAGAAGTTTAGTCCCAAATTTGTAGGTCCTTTCGAGATCCTTGAGCGAGTTGGTACCGTTGCCTATCATTTGGCGCGCCCATCCAGTTTTCCGGATGTTCACCCCGTATTTCATGTGCCGATGCTTCGTAGATACCTTCATGATCCTTCTCACATAATTCAGCACCAAACCGTTCAGCTTGAGCGCGATCTTTCGTTCACCGAGCAGCCGATAGTTATATTGGATCGGCAGGTAAAGAAACTTCGATCAAAGGTCTTGCCATCTGTGAAGGTTCTTTGGCGTAGACCAACTGGTGAGGAGATCACTTGGGAGGCCGAGAGCGAGATGCGGAAGAAATTCCCTCATCTCTTTAAAGGTACGCATAGTAAAAAATTTTAATTCGGGGACGAATTTCTTTAAGGGGGGAGATTGTAACCCCTTAGAATGCGATTAGTGTTAATTAAGCAATAATGCGGGTTTTTAAGGAAAAGTTTACCAAATTGGTTTCCTCACATTTTATAACAATTAATATTTTATTATTATTTGTTATGGCTTGCACACATTTGTGCATGTTAGTGTGGGGGTTAGTTAGTGTTAATCTTGTTAAATAGCCATAACACCTTAAACTAATCCTTGCCTTGATTTAATCTTGCACTTAGATATTTTGTGTGAGAGTTATCTTCTTGCATTGGATTGAGGAGAGGTGGCTAGGTGAGTCATGGAGGGCATTAATGCTTGCATTAATGGAAGTGAGGGAAAGAGTAAGTGTAAAGGGTATACTCACCCTACACTCACCCTCTCATCATTATCTCCCCTCAGTCTCTCATTCTTATCTCTTTCTCAATTATTTCTTCATCTCCTCAACTCTCAACTGAAACCCTCACTACTTCATCACAAAACCTTGCAAAACATCATTAAACACCATGAAAACACTTCACAAGTCTTGATTTAGCCACTAGGTTGACTTGGAGCTTAGAAAGATTGGATTTTTTAGCAAGAGTGGCTAGATAATGACCTCTAACTGATAATTAGGTGTTTATATTGTTGTGTTGCCTTGTAGTTGTGGTTTAAAATACGAAAGGTAGAGTTTTTAGGAACATATCGTATTTTAGTAAAGTGTTGTGTCTCGAGTGAATCTGCTGTTGAACCAGATTGTTGTTTTAGAGGTTGCCATCACAGAGACCTAGTTTTGAGGTATAGAACCCACCATAAAAACCTGAGACCATTCCTTTCTTTCATGGCCGCAATTTTATTGCTTCTGGCCGCAAATTGCGGCCAGAATGGGGACTGGGGTTTTGAGTCTTGGTCGTAGGGTTTCTGGGGTTGTATGTGGTCTCGTGGAACTTGCAACTTTCACTAATTGTTTGTGTATCAAAATCTGGGATCACTTTTCTATAATCTAGTATTTTGACTACGCGCGTTACGTTATCCGACACGGTTCGTGATCTTGTATAGTTGCTGTACTTGGGTTGGTTTCGGGATGTCACTACACACGTTAGCCACTAGACGAACACTTGAGAGTTAGATTGGTGTTGGTGCGTCGATCAAACGTAGTTTGTACGTGATATTGGTCGGTTACTGAGATTGCACTTGTTATGTTTTGTGTTAATAGGATCGCAGGCGGGGACTTCGAGCACCGCGAAGAAAGGGAAGCAGGTGACTGGATTTACCTAGCTCGAGATCGTCGGTGAGTAGATTTAATATTTACGGGGAAATCGCCCGTATGGCGTTAAACGTCGAGGCTAAATATGATATGATATTAGCTGCATGTTTATATGCACATATAGAGATTGTGCAGGAACATCATTGCATATTATTACTTATTGTGCCTGGACTTGTAACCATTGGACACTGCACTATCATTGACGGTTCATGTTGCACGAGCACTAATTGTATGCTATACACACTCCGTCGGTAATTGCTATGACACGCACAACCCATATACATATGTGATGTGGTATTGGTTAGTAATATTGAGACATTGATTGTTGTGCGATTGCGCATATAAAATATAGTTGCTTGCATAGCTACATGCTTACACATATACCTTGCTATAGCTACATGTTCACCTTTATATGATATCACGTTGGATTTTGGATAATTGGAAACCGCGTGATGTATTTAATAACTTGATGCATTTAAATAGCGGATTTTTCCTTGATATACTCATATTACTGTTCTATGTTGCATACATCATATTACATGGATTTACGCATTGAAATATAGATTTCATGTGATTTTCTGGATTTGAGAACCGCGGGGATATTTCAAGAAATGTGTATTGTTTTGAAAACCCGGTTTCTCTTGATATGATATTTCAGTGCGTCCACCATGAGTTTCTCGGTTCTGAAACTTGTGTTAGAAACCCGATGCGAGGAGTGGATGTGGCCGTTTGCGGGTTCATGGTGGACCCGGTATGGTATCCCAGGGCAAGAAAGATATGTCGATGGATTATCCGATTAGCCTGGCAGGAGGACTACTAACTGCCGGTGATAGTTTTGAACTCGGCGGTTATCCGAAGGATATCAACCGGAATCGTGAGATGGATATGGGCCGATTCGTACTGCCGGAGCCCGCGGGCCGATCCGGGCAGACGGAGCCCATGGTATGTGGATTTACGTGTCGATACTGGACACGAGTATTTCATAATGTTTCGAGTGTTGATGTTGGACACTCAGGTTCCATGAGATGTACGGATATGAGGGCCGGTCCTGGTCACGGTGCCTGAGAATTTTGGGATTTAGGGTGTCGATGATGGACACCTGGGTTTTTCCATGCTGATGATTTATGCATGAGGTTTATTATTTATCCCCCACTCGGGATTTATTTAATATGTATTTGATTCATGTAGATGTAGTACCCTAATGGTGTACCTTGATCATGATTGTTGCATATCCATATTGCCATACTTATTCTATCAGATTGCATGTGATAGATTATCGCTGTTCGTGCATACTTGCAATTACAGTATGATATTATTTACTATTCACGAGTTGGCGACGCACCCCCGTTGTGCCACAGTGTTTTGCAGGTCTGATTCTCGGAGTAGTCGCGGCAGGACGCCTTATTATCTCTACTTTTGTGGATACCGCTACGGTTGGCTGTGAGGTTTTTTGCTATAGGTAGGTTGCGGTTATCCGATGATGTTCATTGTATATCTTTTGTATCTAGTACTCTCCATCTACCACCTTCATGTATTGACCTAGAGACGAGTTGTGAAGATCGATATTGTATATTCTTGTGACTCTGGGTGTCGTGCTCGTGTGAGCCGGCCTTTGTTTTATGTTGATTACCTCTTTTATGCTGTTCCTTCGCCACGGCGTAGTATGTCTGTTGTGATGGTTGTTTCGGCCTTTGGACGAGATTTGCTCCCGTTTGGGGATACTTTACTTATATCTTATGTTATATACTCGTTTCGGGGCTAGTTTTTACAAAAGAGGTGCTGCCGAAATTTTTATGAAAACAAACTTAAGCTTTAAAGTTTTGCTTGAGATTTCCAAATGTTTCTATCCTTTACTTCTTGTAATGGTTTAGATTGCTGGGTTTTCGGCTTACTTAAATTGTGTTACGCATGTTGACGTTACGTGGTTTAAGTGCCAGTCATGTGCCTAACTTGGGTCGTGACAATAACATTTTAATCCAAAAAGGTTTAAACCATAATGAGATGTAATCTTCTAAAAGTAATCTTGTAAGAAATTACAAGAATACCCTTCTTCCGTATATACATACACGCATCCGTATTCCGAAGAATACGCATACAATGAGACGAAAATAATCCAACAATATAATATTAGAATCCGGCTTAAACCAAAGCCCACTAGTATTATCCATCCGAACAACATCCGTGCATAAGTACGCGTATATGATCGAACCCTGCCGTAAAACCATACAGCCTCTACATCGTTTCGCACGAAGCAAGAAAACCCTCTGTATGGGACTCTAAAGACTCGTCAATACGTTGACAGTGGGTTTAACCACAAACACGTCAGCGGCACTAGTTGTACGTAACGGTTACCTAGGTATTGAGCGAAAGGGAGGACAACGAGCAAACTCATCCTGAAACCCTTATTGAACCTGACAGTGACAATATCCGTACAGTCCGATCCGTTCGTCTATGAGTATCACATATCGAGTCTAGGGGGTGGATAAAGTCAGACTCCTAACAACGCGACATTTAGTGTTGGCATGAAACCCATCACCCACTAAGAAACTACTGATCCGAATCAGTAATTCTCGACTATCTTGGCCAGGGATTTTGGTGATGGCCACCCGTGCACAACGCGACATCAACCCTCAATACCGGGAGAGACGAATCACCTGACGATCCGCTCAATGCATCCATGTGGCTCGGGACTGTACCCAACTAAAACATGTTTGCACGACTCCTTTGAGACGTGGTAAGGTAGTAATCAAAGCACAGTAAAAACTCACACGAGACAAATGACGATCTCAGGTCGATAGACTAACCTGTACATGTCACCTGGAAACTGCTATCTGACAATAGGTATAATACCAACTAGCATGTTCCCGGCGAGTCCGTCCAGTGTACTCATAACCCAATGAGCACATGTATACTATCTTAGGTGAACAAATTGACATCAATGGCTTATGAGACCCGACACCGCCCCTCGTCGGGGTCTCAATCAATATACACTAGTCTGCTCTGGAGTATCGATGCCCGGTCT
This sequence comes from Agapanthus africanus, assembly GCA_030015575.1. Taxonomy (NCBI): domain Eukaryota; kingdom Viridiplantae; phylum Streptophyta; class Magnoliopsida; order Asparagales; family Amaryllidaceae; genus Agapanthus; species Agapanthus africanus. The sequence continues at coordinate 237,074,580 of JASDDO010000029.1, read as the reverse complement.
CGAAACTCCCATGACTAGGGACATTTAAGGATGTGCTTATAGACCATCCAACTCCCACATATATGATTGCCATCATAATGCTGGTAGTCGAGCAAGAATTCTATGGACGCCGTCAACATGTAGTAGTGATCTGTAATACCACGTAAAGCATGTACATGATGATAGAGATAAACTAGATAGCATAATATCATCTTGAGTAAGACTGTTCTACCGGTATAGGTCATCACTCAATCATCATAATCACCTGCATGCGACTATGATAATTGCCTAGAGGACACTATAGCCAACAATCTCACTTGCACTTAAGGCTAATTATTGCGATGTCGCATACTCAGAGCCCGTGTGATACCGAACACCCAACTCCTCTACTAATCAGTCTCGCAAGGCTCGTTTGCGAAACTATTGTGTTCGAGAAATAGCCTCAGTGAGTGGATTCGCTCCAATGTTTCTTTCTGTATCTCTCTATATCTCAACTTCGCGGAGAAAGTTATCTCCCGAAATGAGCAATACATGTCTTAGAATATGTCTGGATATCTGATGGGACCCAGTTCACAAATGAACTCCAAATCCAGCAAACTTCTTAGACTGTATTGTCCACTGAATTTAATCGGTATCCTGCGTCATGCCTTCCTCAGTATCCGCTTGGACCACCTGTCCAACATACTGTCCCTCAAAAAAAGAAAGACTATAACTCTGACAGTCGCTCTGTCATCCAGGTCATCTTGGAAGCCTAAAATAATAACTGTCTCCTGAAAGAGGCTGTCATTACTATATCCCAAGAACATCCACTTATGTTCTTAACTGCTTCCCAATGTTTCTCCAGGATTGGATTAATATATATGCTTATTGCAGCTAATGCAAAAACATCTGATGTGGTACTTGACATCACATGATTTGACTCAATTGCCTAAGCAAGTGATATGCCAATCATGCAAATCCCTCTCCCATTTAGTCTGAAAGACATCTTTTAGAGAGGGTGACTCCATCACCTGCAGGTACACCACCATGTCAGGAGTCAACCATTCTAAAATACCTTTAGAATAATGTCAAAATACCCAGATTGGGACACTTCCCAAATCTAGATCTAAAACCATAGATCTAGTAACAAGAAAACCTGATATTATATCCATATCCTATGTGGAGAAACAACTTTGTGACAACCACAGTATAACCGATCGTAGTATAGGAATTTCACTTCCTATAAAGTGCATGTCATCCAAATACCAGGACATCATAACCCAATGAACACATGTATACTATCTTTTTACCAGATCCATCTCCTATTCTGATGAAGTCAAAACCTATGACTGTCACATCAAAAATAGATGATTTATCTCCGCTATATCTGCTTTAATCTATAAATAGACACAAGCTACTTGTCTACTATGCTTCCGCTGTTCCCACTGACTATAACAACCCTCTGGCAGAGTCATGTACACGTGCACTTCTAAAGATAGTTTAGAACGACGCTGTATTCATCCTCCTGCCGGGTCTCATAGTTTAGAACAACAGCAATGGCAAGTCTGGGTAAACAAGAACCTCCCTGTCACCTTCTCTGAGAAGACCGAAGTACCTCTCGGGTGCCTGAGATTACCCACCATATCTGCGGGGTGGCTAATGGAATGTCAATACCAATTGAATCTTTAGGTTCTATTAAATTTTCAGCAATCGTTTATGCTTCTGGAATCACTTCCAGTTCTACCATACTCCCACTTATGTTTTCTGAAAAGAATCCATTTTACTAAAACTGTGGCGAGTGAAAAACAATATATCTATTGATCTTCCAAATGGTAGAAAGTTAACACTCGACATAGCCCGAGATAACCAACAAACAGCCATTACTGAAACGTGGCTTGAGTTTATCCAGAGTCTGGTTTTAAGCATAGGCCGGACAACTCCATATACCTTAATATCGTTAAGATATGAACCATTCTATATACAATATAGAAACGGAGGCACTAATTTAATTGAAACCAGATTCAAATCATGCAGCTGTCTCCAGTGCATGTCAACTAAGTAGAATGAGGCCAAGCAGCATTACTCATCTATGAGTGCGTCCACATATGAGTAACTTGAAAGAGAAGCAAGTTCTCAAAACCATTACTATCAACGGAATACCTAGCACAAGTACCTGCATCTTCGATCATCTTGAAGAATCCTGATACTTGCAACATGTGGTTCTCTACTTTATTCATATACCTATAACTTCTCAAAATTTGGACATTTTATTTCAGTGAAAAACATATCTAAAAACTAGAGAAGTCATAAGTAAACAGAATATAGTACGAGTACCAACCCCTTTGTCCTAATGGACACTGGACAACATACAATACATTGTATAAGTCCCCTGAGTTAAATAACTCATACCCTGTGCGTCGTAGGTTGAAAACTGTACTATGGTTAAGAAAATTTACACCGTTGTTGAATACTCCTTACCTAACCATCAACTGATATTGGTAAATATCATAGACATAATTTCAAAAGGTTATATCTCATTTTATAAAATAAACGTACAGATATATCAGTTTGAAACTGGTGCATAACTACGGATATTCAAAACCAAAAATTTACCGTCAGGCAAAACCCAGGTGATTCCCTCAAATATCACCAATTACAACGAATTCCGATATAATGAGAATATAATCACCTAATTCCCAATATTCTACTCTCACTCATCATCTGTAACATTATACATATGTGAGAATCAAAGCTGGTAAATACATACTCTAGAATCAGAATCTAATTGGGAAATCAGTTTTCAATTAGCACTGCATAGAGAAACTGAAACATGAAAATGTTTCGAAGGGGTATCCTGGTATTCCTAGTAATGCCTCTTCCACTATCCAGATTCATGACAGTAACCATATATTTCCTTACCATCTCTCCAATCCATTTATTTGTCTTTACTTATTACCTTCTGTACACCACCTTTAGGCTAAATGGTTTTCTTCCTTCCCTATCTTTCGGCACCAGCCTATGGTTTGAAAGAAGACTATCCAATAAGCGTAATAGGTGTACGCTCCTAATCCTAGGAGCTCTCGCAACCTGAGAGAAGGTAAAAATAAAAGACAACCCGAATAATCCTATTCGATTTCTCCTGAACCGGAATCCATCCTCGAACTGGAAGAAGTTCTTTCGAATTCGTATGTAACTATACGATGGCTTATCCAATAAAAGTGGATCTTCGTAGTGATACGGAATATTCCGGAGAAATGCAAAGGTGGAGTAGGAATGGAGATGGTATACGTGGTTTCGTCGTGAATGATAGCAGTTGCATTTTACTTTGCCCTCTTTCTAATCCATTTATTTGTCTTTACTTGTTACGTTCTGTACACCACACTTAGGCTAATTGGTTTTCTTCCTTCCATACCCTTCGGCACCAGCCTGAGGTTTGGAAGAAGACTATCCAATAAGCGTAATAGGTGTACTCTCCTAAATAGCAGGAGCTCTCGCAACCTGAGAGAAAGTAAAAGGAAAAGACAACTGAATAATCCTATTCAATTTCTCCAGAACCGGAAACCATCCTCGAATCTGAAACAAGTTTCTTCGAGTTCGTTTGTAACTATACGATAGTCATATCCAATAAATGTGGATCGTCGTAGTGATACGGGATGTTCTGGAGAAATGCAAAGGGTAAAAGCAGGAGTGGCAATGATATATGCAACTATGACAATCCAAAAGCCAATGTGTTTTAACAAGGTTTGGTTAACTTGGTTCATGAATTCTAGTCTAGGGTCGAGCCATGATCGCTGCCAAAGAGAGAGAAAAGAAACGCTCAGCGTACACTCTAACCTAGATCAGAATGGTTAATCGCTTTATCTAACCAGGATGTCTCCCACTGTTTCCTCGAATCCTCCTCCAAACCCAAAAGAGAATTAGTCGGGATTATCTAAAATCACCCGATGAGTAAACCTACTCATCAATGGGAATCGGGATCCAACTATCATCGCATGATAACTTGATGGAAGCCACTCAAGTTATCACACTCCAGAAGGTATGAGCATGCCTGGCAAGTTTCCTGTATGTTTGAAACTCCCGATGTGGTTTTTATCCCTGGAACCCAAGTGACCTTGACGAATAATCAACAAATCAAAAGGTCCTAGTCAAATTCAACCTGTCATTATCTTGATTGCGTTAAACCCACCTGCACGACCCTTGACGAATAATCGACAAAGTCGTATGACTGTTCTAACCAATCCACATGTCCAGTGACAGAAAGCATTACAGAGCCACCACACACTACGTCTCGGCAAATAGCAACGACAAACGTAGCACGAATACTAAGCAATACTAATCTGAAATGACGGAAGGTTACAGCTGGTTTTTGGCGAAGAACCTTTAACGTAATGAACTTGATATCGTTGAAGGAATCCAAGTGGTTTTGCAAATGTATAGTGGCGCAAACTTTTGCTAAAGATGTCACTCCCTGTGAAGGGATCTCGGCTCTTTCCTCATCGAACGAGGTGCAGGATATTCCAAACTGAATATCACGATGCAAAACAAAAATAATCGACTATAGTGAAGTTATTACGTTGACGCAAACTTCTGCCCAAGGGGTCACTCCCGATGAAGGGATCTCAGCCCTTGCCTCGTCGAATGAGGTGCTGGATATTCATAATCGAATACCACTGTGCAAAATAAAAGAGAACGTCTGTAATGTCTGTTTTTAAAAATACTTGGTTCCAACAACATCAAATATGTTTGTTTTATCTTTGCATTGATCAGATTCAACGCAGTCCCATCAATTAATCACGCCAGAAAAGAACGAAAAATATGATGTACGTATATGCCAGCCGCATTCGCCACTGGACCCCGTCATCACCCGTTAGGTTACTTAACTAACGACAGAGCGGGGGCTGGACTAGCGCGGGTGCAAAACATATACAACATCTACTAGTATATATAAAATTATATATAACATTCGTCCCAGGCATGATATAAAGTAACATCTCAGAATCTCAGCCAAACAACACAGAGTGGTGGATAATCCTGGAGCTTCGGGTTTCATTTGAGCTGCAAATGAAACCCGACGTTCCCTATCGTATGGATAGCCTGTGCAATAAAAACCTAAACCCTTACGAGCGCGACAAGTTACCCACCGATCCCAGAAGCGAGGCAACCCCAATCAACAACGTGAATGGGCCACCCAGCACTCCACGAAATCCGGTAACTTGAGCACCCCTCCTTGGGTCAACCTATACCCTATACGAGTGCGGCGAATAGCCCGCCAATTCTAGAGTGAGGCCCCTTCCGTCTCACCGCCATGAGATGCGGGCCCGTTGCCCTCTAGAACCCGGCTATTCGTGCACTCCACCGTGGGGTAATCCTAGTACAGAAAAGAAAATAAGTACAAGGGTGACATCGACCTCAACCTGGTCGTGCCCTAAACAAATAATATACAAACGGGCAATGACGAAAGTCCACATGTCGGACGCTCGCCCCGCAATATCAAATGTACAAATAAAACTAAACTGTACTACCATTGCACCCAAGCTATCCACCATGACGATCCAACCACAACCACAGCACAACACAGAACATCAACGTGAATGTCACATTCGCAAACCCGTATAAAAGTCATATAGCAATTAGACGAGTTGTACTGCTCTAACGACATTCAAGGTCGCAGATAGTAATATATGTATTGAAAACTACGACATTAGAATTCCGCACGCAATTAGCAAACTAAAAGAAGATATTATTCAAAAGGATATCATAATAGTCTACTGTGATAACCAGAGCGTGATTCACTTGACGAAAAATCATATGCATCATGATAGGACGAAGCACATTGATTTGAGGTACTGGTTTATGCAGGAAGTCATTGAAAAAGAATGTATTATTATGAAGGTTGGCACAGCGGATAATCCGTCCGACATGTTGACGAAGTCTCTTTCAGTTGTTAAGTTTGAGTATTGCTTGAACTTAATTGGAGTGTGTAACACTCATTGAGCCATTTAGGGGTTTTGTGGTGAAGGTGGAGCTGTTATTATTTTGGTGGAAGAGTTTGTGTAATGCGAGACAAGGTGGAGATTTGTTGCGTATGCATCACATTCGACCCATATTGATTTCCTACGATCCGGCTTATCACGAAACTATATGAAGATTTGACATTATCTACAAGACAGACGTCTAGAGCTTTAGCTCAAGACATCTGCCTGTACTCTGTATGTGCGAGCATACTTTGGGCAAACGTCTGCCTCAATGATGGTCAGACGTCTACGAGTACTCTGGAGTTTCGATGATACTTGGGCAGACGTCTGCCCATTCCTTCAGCAGGCGTCTGCCGTACTGGACGGGTCAAAAATACCTCAGTTAGGAAATTAGTTTTTGGGTAAATCTTTTGTATGCTATATATACGAAATTATGTAGCAACCCTTGAGAGAGTATTCTGAAATGGCTTCTGTTATTTGAGAGAACCCTTTTGTTTATGAGATCTAGGGTTTTGTTTGAGGGATTTGTAATCGTCCACCGCTTTTGTACTCCTCCGAATTTAATTATTAATAAAGTTTCGCCTTCGTCTATTTGTAAGTTCTCGTATTTTCTATTTTGCTTGTGGTTTTGTTTCTTCTCTTTATTGTTTGTGTTTGGCTTCGTGATCATCTTGTTGCAACAATTTTGTAAGGGAAAGATGCAATCTAGTGATAGTGTCCAACAACTAAGACCAGTCATAATAGGGGAACAACAATGCCGGGATAACCAATAACTAACTTGTAATATGAACATAGTTTGTTCTGCTCTTTCTTCGTTCCTTAGCTTTTTAGTTACATCTCTTTTCTCAATGAACACTAACAATGGCCAGATTAGCAAGGGTCATGAAGAAAAATGAATTTGTGAAATATACACAGCAATACATAAAAATCAAAACAGGCTTAGATGCTATCAAATGTGCAATCACCATGTCATTAATATGCTTGAATGTAGCGATGCCAAAATAAAAGATATGCAACTCCTAGATATGCAACACAACAGCATTTTCTAGGGTGCACAAATTTGGGCAGGACAATAGGAGATAACATGGACATAGAGACACGATTATCCTGGAAAACTATGATATCGGAGAAAACAAATCTAAGAAATATATTTTTACCATTATATCATCTTTATGAATTGAATTAAAATGTGAAACATACTTTGCATCAAATAAAACACATCATATAATACAAGAACATTAACTAGTAAAATATACATATGGACTATCAGTATCATCCTGATTATAAATATTACACACTGTCTATGACCATAAACAATTGAATATTGCTAATATTATGTGTTACTTCAATTAAAATATGATGAAAAATGTGCATCAAACTAAATACAGCACACATAATAACAACATAAGAAGTCTAAGGCTGTCAAGAAGTGTTATTCCTAGGAATGGCACGAAGTATGACATTGAAGGCTTCATGATAACAGTTCTAATTGTACAAAAATTTGTTTTTGACCATGGGCAAACAATGTTAAGCTAGTCCGCAGTGATGTTGATTTGCAATCTTGGGATGGCTATAGACAGATAATGCATGACGGGAAATTAAGGGATCTGGTTTTGTTTTATATTTTATTTCGGTTCACATCTTCCTTAACGCGTGAAGTGAATCAAACTTTTTAGTCACACCACAAACTTTTCCAAAATCAAGTACTCGGAAAGAAGAAAATCTATTCACATGTCTAACCATGCAAAACCATAAGTCTTTCTTCGACAAAATTTAGTCCTCTGTAGGTTATGATTATGTCTTATTATACTATATACGGTCATTAACGGAGAAAGAAAATCAAATACTTGCCTCATAACTATGATTTGTTCAGTTCTTTCCTTTTTGAAACAATGTCAATTTCATCTACCTAACTCTAAAGTCCATTACCACGGCGTCACCTTTGGTTCAACTATATTGCATACAGCATAACAACTAAAACCTAAGCAACGGCTAAACAAAAGGACCCAGATTAATTGTTATTAGCTGACTATAAGAATGGTTAACGCTGTATATTTTTAAGCATTATAGCAAACATGAAGCAGCTCGCATTTTTTGCCAATCTAGATGATATGAGAGGTTGGTTAATCGAACATACCTCCTGAAGGGGTTGAAAATTCGCCAAGATCATATCTCTGCACAGCTGGCGTCCACCGAGATGCTTGGGGATTATCAGATGGGCTGCTATAATAAGAAAGCACCCCATCAGACACAGAATGGTGATGATTTGGATATTGCTCGCTGCTGACCCCACTTCTGCTTTCTCTACCATGTGAAGATGTTGAAGACTCATAAATAGCAACCCCATTAGTTGCATGGGGTGTTCTCTCACGCTGAAACTGGTAATCCCATCTCCTCGTCGACATTGGAGGGGAGAAACTTGAATTTATTCTCCAGTGTGGTTCATTTCGATCCATTGAGCGATCCCTGGTGTCTGAATTGGATTTTGTTCCTTGTGGCCCCGCGGCCACGCAACAGAGAGCACCCGTCTTTAGCCTTTTTTTTACAGTAACATGCAAATGTAATGGACAGAATATTATGTCTTATTTTAGCCTAGCAGCTTTCTTGTTGATGATCATCCATAATTAACCGTGATGCATCACGAATCAAAGAAATCATTGAAGATTGGAGGGTCAATAAGATTACCTGCTGCAGAATTCAAACCCCAAGAATTATGAGATAGAAAACACACTTCAACATAAAACTGCAATATTACATAGATAAATTATGACTTCACTATAGCTTGGTACTAACTGTGATTAAAATTTATACATTTGAAAACAGAGAAAAAACTTTACATGGTATATGTTGAAAATCAACAGTAGCTCACAACCCTCCCTTAGAACCAAATCTCTCTATGGAGCAAGTTTACACTTCACACCATATCGTAGAAATTTTAAAGCTCCATAAAACTACAAGAAAAGGAAGATCAACATTCCATACAACATAGAGGCGTATTTTATGACTATTCAAATGTTATCTATGAAAAGAAGGGACAAAAACAAGGAAAAATACATGTAAAGCATGCTCCCAATGCTAGTTTAGGTACAAAGAGTTATCATGGTCACTTAAATCTTATTCCTACTTGATATGTATAACTAAACTCCATTGTTAGGTACAATATATACCATTTGGCAAGCAAATGCAATCATAACTTCATAAAACCGAAGATAACAAACTCACCAATTCATGTTCAACGCTTAATTTAATAGAAATAAAGGATAAAAACCTATGCCCAAAAATAATAAAGTAAGGTCCCCTGAGATGTGTGCACAACGGCGTAATGTTCAAATACATAAGTTTCTCTGCTTGCCTGCAGTGAATCATTTTCTTTTATGGATAAGCAATAATTTGTCAATATTCTATACCATCTAATGATTCTCTTGTACTCATTGATATTAAATCACAAATTAGAACAATTATTAAGATCAATTAACCTGACTCCAATGCTATATTACGTCTGCTTCAAGATCAATGATGTTGTGTATGCCTCCCATTCCAATCCCTATTTGATTTCCCTGTTCGGCGTTATCTCAGAGTTGTTCAAGATTCAAGTTTATCTGTAAGCAAGAGATCAGACGTCTGAAGCTAAAACTTCAGACGTCTGTCTACGCTCTGTATGTTTTGCATACATTGGGCAGACGTCTACATAGAATTCATCAAACGTTTGTGAGCGCTCTGTACTTTCGAAACCTCAAGATTAGACGTCCGAAGTTCCTTCTTCAGACGTCTGGGAATGCTTTGTTGTTTCGAAAACTCTTGGAAAGGCGTCTGCACTTCCTTCATCAGACATTTGTCATCGTCATGGGCCGGATAATTGTTAGTTGGGAAATTAGTTATTTGAATCTATCTTTTCTAATACTATATATAATATACTATTTTTTAACCCTAAAAAATAGCTTTTAAGATAGCTTTTGTGATATTTTGAGAGAACCCTTTTGTTATTTGAGAAAGTTAGGGTTTTGAGGGATTTTGTATTCATCCACCGGTTTTGTACTCCTCCACTTTTGAATATTAATAAAGCTTTGCCTTCGTATATTGGTTAGTACTCGTATTTCTTATTTACTGGTGGTTTGATTATTTCTCTATATCGTCTGTGGTATTGCTTCGTGATCGTCTTGTCGCAACAAACTGATTTCAGAGCATTGTTGCGTTTGAGGATCTTTTGGGTTGAACTGTTGGATCTTTAATTTTGCGATCTAGATTAACGGTGGGTAATGACACTTGTATTCTCTTCCCCATTTTCTTAGATCATGATTTTGAAGTTTTTGGGTTCGTTAGCACACATCGTGTTTTAGTTTGATCCTGCATCATGTCTCCGACAATCATGAAACTTGATATTGAGAAATTTGATAGAAAAATGAGTTTCAGTTTATGGCAAGTCCGTATAATTGCCGTGTTGACTCAAAATAATTTGAGAAAAACGATTCTTAGGAAGGATGCCAAGCCTTCCACTATGACGGAGGAAGTTTGGAAGGAGTTGGATAAAAAGGCCCTTACGGCTATCCAGTTGTGTCTGACGGACGAAATTCTATAAGAAGTTTTGGTAGAAAAGACGGTGGTTAGTTTGTGGAAAAAATTATAGTAGTTATATTAAAGGAAATCTCTCACAAATTGACTCCTATTGAAGCAGTGTCTTTACACACTTCGTGTGTCAGAAGGTTCTCCAATCAAATCTCATGTCGATGAGTTTAATTCAACCATTACAGATCTGTGTATGATTAATATTAAGATTGATAATGAAGATCAGCCTCTTCTCTTGTTATGTTCGTTGCCACCCTCATATAATCACTTTCGTGACGCCATAGTCTATGGACAAAATACAATCTCGATCAAGGATGTCAGAAAATTTGATGAACAAAAAGATCGACAAGGAGTTGACTTCTAGCGAAACTGATGGTTCATCTTTCGGTTTATTTGTTCGAGGGCGAGCGGAGAAGAAAGATCTGGAAGATTAAAGGAAGAAGTTATGGTCGAGATCCAAAAATAAAAAGAACTTGACGTGCAACTATTGTAAGAAGCCAGGGCACTTTAAGGTCGATTGTTTCAAATTTCGAAACAAGCAGAAGTTGAGTGACAAATCAAAGAAAGGGTCTTCAGCCGAATCTAGTATAGCGGAAGAACGAGATCTTGTGGTTCTTGACAGCACGCATCGATCCAACAACGTGTGGATTATGGATTCGGGTTGTTCCTACCGCATATATCCCGGTAGGGATTTGTTCACCATCTATGAGTTCATTGATGGTGGAGTGATTTTGATGGACAACAATAGTTCGTGTCGAGCTATTAGCAAAGGGATGAACTAAATCAAGATGTTTGACGGTGTTGTGAGGACATTGGCGGAAGTTAGGCACGTACCTGACTTGAAAAAGAATCTCATCTTTTTTAGTGCACTCGACAAGGGTTACAAGTTTTCTGCTGAAAGTGGAATTTTGAAGGTAACCAAAGGTGCTCTAATTGTGGTGAAGGTCTTGAAGAAGAAGTCCTTATATTCGTTGCCGGGTTCAACTTCCGGATCAGCAGTTATTTCATCATCTAAATCTATGACAGATTTGGACACTACCAGATTATGACATATGAGGGTCGGACATATGAATGAGAGGTATGGCCGAGTTGTCGAAGCAGGGTTTACTTTGTGGGAAGAGTACAACGAAGCTGGAGTTTTGTGAACATTACGTTTTTGGGAAGTAAAAACGTGTTAGCTTCAGTTCGGTGGTGCACAACACAAAAGGTACTTTTGATTATATCCATTCAGATCTTTGGAGACCCTCTCCAGTTGCTTTTAAAGGAAGCGGTGCCAATTATCTGTTTACTTTCATCGATAATTTTTCGAGAAAAGATTGGGTCTACTTCTTGAAACACAAAAGTGATGTGTTTACTACGTTCAAGCAATGGAAGACGTTGCTTGAGAAGCAGACAATGATGCAGATCAAGAGACTGGGGACTAACAACGAGTTAAAGTTTTGTGGTAGAGATTTCAATGATTTTTACAAAAATGAAAGGATTATTCGTCATCATACCGTTGTCTACACACCACAGCAGAATGGAGTCGCGGATCGTATGAATCGAACTCTTATAAAGAAAGCTCGATGCATGTTGTCTGATGCAGCGCTCGGCAAAGAATTTTAGGCAGTGACGATGAACACGGCATACTACATAGTGAATAAATCATCTCATACATCGCTGGTTAGTAAGACACTGGAGCAGATATGGTCTGAAAAGCACGCTGATTATTTTATACTTAAGGTGTTTGGTTGTCCCACATATGCATATTGCCGTGAAGGCAAGTTGGATTCTTAAGCGAAGAAATACATATTTCTTGGTTATATTACCGACGTCAAAGGTTATAGGTTGTGGTGTTCGGATTCTAAGTTGTTTAAATTTATGATTAGAAAAGATATGACTTTTAATAAATCTGCTATGTTGAAATCGAAAAATGTGGAATCTCCTGTTGAAGACGATTCAAAGAAGAATGAGCCGAACGTTGATATTGAGGTCGGTGAAAGCTCGGGTTCACAGGAGCTCTCTCCTTCGCCATCGTCTGAAGAACCTCATGATGAGCAGTCCCATGATGAGAAGTATTTGCTCGCTCATGACCGACAAAGAAGGGACATTAGATAGCCACAGAGATATAGCTACGATGATCTAGTGGCATATACGTTGTCTGTTGCAGAGACAGTTGATAGTAGCGTGCCGACAAGCTATCAAAAAGCAATCTCATCCGATGAGTCAGCTCGTTAGCTAGTCGCTATAATAAAGAGATTGAGTCTCTTCACAAGAACCAGACTTAGAAGCTCGTGAAGCCCGAAAGAGGAAAGAAAGTAATTGGCTACAAGTGGGTTTTCAAGAAAAAAGAAGGTGACCAAGGAGCGGTTGATACGAGATACAAGGCACAGTTGGTAGCTGAAAGCTATTCATATATTTGGGGAATTGACTTCAATGAGGTATTTTCTATGGTTGTTAAACACACCTCTATACGTGTCTTACTTGGTTTGGTAGCTATGCAAAATTTAGAGCTCGAACAGCTCGATGAGAAAACAGCATTCTTGCATGGTGATTTGGTAGAGAAGATCTACATGCAACAGCCCAAGGGTTTTGAAGTTGAAGGCAAAGAAGGCCGTGTTTGTTTGCTAGAGAAGTCTTTCTACAGTTTGAAGTAGTCACCTAGACGTTGGTATAAAATGTTTGACTCCTTCATGAAAGAAATTGAGTTTACAAAAAGTATGGACGGCAATTGTGTCTATTCGAAGAAGCTCGCCGATGATTCTTTCATATAATTGCTATTTTATGTTGATAGCAGCGAGATATATGGTTGATATTCTGAATTTGAAGCAACAGTTGAAAAGCAAGTTCAAGACCAAGAATTTGGAAGCAGCCAAGAAAATACTTGATATGGAAACTAGGCGAGATCGCAAGGGAGGAAAACTTTACTTGTCTCGGCAGCTATACATTGAGAAAGTTTTAGAGCGTTTTGGTATGGCAGACGCTAAATCTGTAAGTACTTCATTGGCGGCCCATTTCAAACTTTCAACTCGTTCATCACCGCAAACAGAAGATGAGATTAAATATATGCCAAATGTTCCGTATTCTAGTGCGGTGGTAGCATTATGTATGCCATGATTTGTATCCGACCCGACATTTCACATGCAGTTAGTGTTATTAGTCGATATATGGCAGGCCATTGGCAAGATGTACGGTACTGGTTTGTCCAGGAAGTCATTGAAAAAAAGAGATTATTATGAAGAAGATTAGCACGGTGGATAATCTGACCGACATGTTAATGAAATCTCTTTCGGTTATTAAGTTTGAGTATTGCTTGAACTTAAATTGGAGTGTGTCGCACTCATTGAGCCCTAAAAGGGTTTTGTGGTAAAGGTGGAGCTATTATTAATGTTATGGAGGAGTTTATGGGAATGCGGGGCAAGATGGAGATTTGTTGTGTATGCCTCACATTCCAATCCCTATTTGATTTTCCTGTTGATACGGCGTTATCTCAGAATTGATCAAGATTCAGGTTTCTCTGTAAGTAAGGGGTCAGACGTCTGAAGCTACGCTCTGTATGTTTTGCATACATTGGGTAGACGTCTGTATAGAACTCATCAGACGTCTGCGAGCGCTCTGTACTTTCGAAACCTCAAGACGAGACGTCTGAAGTTCCTTCTTCAGACGTCTAGAAACGCTATGTTGTTTTGAAGACTCTTGGACAGACGTCTGCACTTCCTTCATCAGACGTCTGCCGTCGTCATGGGCCGGATAATGGTTAGTTGGGAAATTGGCTAATTGAATCTATCTTTTTAATACTATATATAATGTAGTATTTTGTAACCCTAAAAAATAGCCTTTGAGATAGCTTTTGTGAAATTATGAGAGAACCCTTTTGTAATTTGAGAGAGCTAGGGTTTTGAGGGATTTTGTATTCGTCCACCGGTTTTGTACTCCTCTTTTGAATATTAATAAAGCTCCACCTTCGCCTATTGGTTAGTACTCGTATTTCTTATTTACCTGCGGTTTGATTACTTCTTTATTTCGTCTGTGTTATTGCTTCGTGATCGTCTTGTCACAACAAATGCTATATTAAGATCAACCATGCTTTTAAACAAGATGAAGTTAAGGTTACGAGCTTATATGTATATTTTTTTTAAATACATACATAATAATATATACAAAAAATTCATTTATATTATAACAGGAATAATGAGATGGATGAATTGAAAGAAATCAATTGCATGCTCAATCACAACACTCAGAATAGAGTATCATTATTTTGATGATTTAATGTAATTAATTCACGCCACAAATGAGATTTAAATCCATTCCATAAGGGAATTAATGGACCCACTCCACAAATGCGTAGGGATTATAAGGATCCACAGCAGAACTACCGACATATTGCTATCAATCCTTCATTCAAGACTAACTTTACTTGATTGATCAACAGATAAATAAATAAATAAAACAATCAAATAGCACAAGGCATAAATAACCCACTCAAAAATATAAATCTGAAAGGGAAGCAAATAGGAAAAGAAACATTACGCATCAAAAAAAAATGCCAAAATCACATGACCCATCAAAAAAGATTGAATTTTGGGAGGAACCAAATCAAGAAACCAGCTCCCCAACTCAAAAATCTAAATGAAACAGCAAATTAAAAGGAAACCCAATAGATAAAAACTAAGATAAAGCAAGGTACCTGTTGAGATTCTAGGGCACGAACAGTGAAGAATTGGGGGATAAAAAAGGGGTAAAGAGAGGGCCAAGAGCTTTTAATGATAAGAGGAGAGAAAAGGGGGCAGGGATATAGAATAGAAGCTGAGCATGATGAAAGAGACGACCCCTGAATCATGGATGCTGTTGCGTTGCCCCTCTCTCTCTCTCTGTTTCTCTCTCTAGAAATAGGAAATGCATAAAATTTAACAAATGGCACGCTCAAGGTGGGGAAAAGATTCTGGGTGCAATAGGTGGCAAGGGAGATGGTCACGTGCTGTGCGCGTGACAGAGGGGGCGGCGGGCGGCGGGCCGCGAGTAGGGTGCGTGGGACCATCGAGTGGCGCTGTGACCCTTCGATCTTCTGACGATGGGTGATCAATGATGGGGAGATGCATTGCGTGGAGAGTGGGGAATGGGCAAATATGCAACTATGCTTGGTTGGTGGGGAGCATTGAAAGGATCAAAAAGCAAATGAAAATACTTTCCACAAAGAAAGATAGGTGAAGTGCTATAAAATGGAGTTGTATTTGTTGCAATAGGGCATTTAAATACTTCTATTGGGATCATTCTGGTCAAACTAAATGTAACAACTTCAAAGATGACTGTAAGATTGTTAATGATGTTATAGGTTCCTCGTTTACTCCCGTTGCATACATGCAACGAGTTTTACAGTTTTCATTTTTTCCCCTCTAAACCAAACAAAAAAAGTCATGTAAGAAAAAATGACCTGTGTTGGACTTTGGGCCCCGGCCTGGCCCAAACGCGCCCAATTAAGCCCGGGGGCTTTGCAAGACAGCGCTTGAAGATACATGAAAAGATATGCTTACAGCTCCAATCCAGTTCAAAGAAATCAAAGAGGTCGCTTTTAGTACAGGGAATACAAGGGCGCTAGGACCGGATGGGTTCGATGCAAAATTCTTTAAAATACATTGGGAGGAACTAAAAGAGGATATATTCCAGGCCATCAAATTTATATTTGAGAGATGAAATTGGTGAGGGAGGCAAACCACGCGTTGGTGACACTGATACCTAAAACACAGAACCCAAATGGCATACACGACTACAGGCCCATAGCATCCTGTAATATGCTATATAAAATTCTGGCAAGGTTTATTTGTGGCGGGTTCAATCCAATTTTATCAGAGCTTATATCCAAGAACCAAATTGCTTTTCTACAAGGAAGATCCATAGGGGAGAGGAATTCACTAATGGGAAATAATAAGAGGGTATAACAAACTTGGTAATGATAAAGTGTGTGTTAAGGGGGAATTGCAAAAAGCATGACTCAGTAAACAGAGACTTTCTATGCCATATGCTCATGTGCATAGGATTCCGAGACGCATGGGTGGCAATGATCAATGTGTTGGATATAGTGCTCTCAAGGCAATTATTGTAATTGCAGGAATGCGATTATAATAATTGAGGGAGGATCTATACAGGTAGAATAGTCTTACTCGAAATGATAGTATGTTATCTAGTTTGTTTTTATCATTAATGTGTATACGTTTTACTTGTTATTACGTGTCGTTAATACATAATGATAAAACCCGTAGGATTCTTGCTTGACTACCAGTATTATGATAGCGATCATATACGTGAGAGCTGGATAGTCCATAAACGCATCCTTAAATATCCCTAGTCATGGGTGTATCGAGACTGGGAATCGATATTCCGGAGTAGACTGGTGTATACGTTTCTAGACCCCAACGAAGGGCGGTGGCCGGTCTCACAAGCCATTGGTGTTGTATCACCTAAGATAGTATACAGCTGCTCACTAAAGGTGAGTACACCAGACGGATTCGCCGAGAACTTCTAGATGGTATTATATCTATCGTCAAATGGAAGCTCTCCAGTGGCATGAGTACAGTTTAGTCTTTTGACCTGAGATCGTCATTTGTCTCGTGTGAATTCCCACTGTACTTATATTACTATCCTACCACGGCTCAAAAGAGTCATGCAGGTTTTAGTTGGGTATAATCCCGAGCCACCTGGAAGCGGTGAGCGATTGTTGGGGATTCATCTCTCCTGATATTAGAAGTCAATGACGCACTATGTTCGATTCGCCATCACTTTAAATCCATGGCCACGGTGGATGAGATTTACTGATATGAGTTCAGTAGTTTCTCTATTGGTGATGAGCTTGACTCCGACACGACTTATCGGGTTATTAGGGGTCTGATATTATCCACCCTCTAGACTCGGTATGCGATACTCTTAGACGAATAGACCGGACTGTATGAAGATTGTCATATTCAGGCTTGGTAGAGTACGGACGGACTTGATTGTCGACCTCTCTTTCGGCATATACCTGGGTAGCCGTTGCGTACAGCTAGTGCCGCTAACGTGCTTGTGGTTTTTGGATTTATCCAGTAAATCACTGCCGGCGTATTGTCAAGTTTTTAGAGTCTCACACAGAGGGTTTTCCTGGTTCATGCGATATGATGTAGATGATGTATGTTGGTACATACAAGGGTCCGATTAAATACGTGTACTGGCTATACGGACTTTAATCGGACGGTTGATAATACTAGCCGGCTTAGAATTAAGCCGGGTTATTAAATCAAGTTTTGATTTAATAATTTATATATATAATATATTCTAGTATTATTGTTCACTATTCATTTTCTCTCTCTTGACTATTCGTATTTTTATACGGATACGCGTATATATATTTCGATACGTATACCGGGATATATTTCATATTTATACGGAATACTTTCTAGAAAGAGGACGCCCCATTTATGAATATTCATGGAAATGAGGTGGAGGGTGGGATGGCTTTGGATATGGTTGTGAAAATGTAGAGAGAGATGGGCTTCATTTGTTTATTTGGAAAATGGTTGTGATATTATTTTCTGATGGTTGGAAAAATGAGGAAGTCATTCTTTGATTCACTCTCTGATTCTCACAACATGAAAATACTTAGCCATTTTGTGACATGCTACCTCTCCATTCTCTTCTCCCCATTCTTCTTGCATGATTTCTTGAGCTTGATTTTTAGTGAGAAAATGATAGTGGGAAATTTCTACATCCCCACTCTCCATTCTAAGCGAGCTTGGAGCGTCGGTTGCTTCACTAGGTGAAACTGGAGTTTTGATCGATTCCCTAGGGTGGATCATCTTCCATAAAGGCGGTCGCCTCTTAAACTTGTTCCTGACGGTCTGCGAGGAGTTTGGAGGGGTCTTCCACGATTGGGTGGACACGCATTAAAGGTTGTAATCCCTAAACATTGCATTCTTGTTTTTTAGTTTAGTAATTCGATCGATCGCTGGGAATTAGTTTCTAGTGCTCTCTGTAAATTTTTCGTTTTTCGGCTCCGCATCAGCCGTGGTTGCCGCGGCAAGGGCACTAGAAACTTTCTGTTAGTTATGTATATGCCCTAGAGGCCATTGTTGTGCATATGATGTATATTATAATGGATGCTTGGATATATATAGAGATGACTTTCTTGCTCGTCATGATAATATGCTATTTAGTTTCACTTTATCTTAATATGTTGACTTGTATTGGTTTACTGTCTTTCTCTCACATGTTGATAAAGCCCTTAGGATCTGTACTCGACTACTGGGACTATGATGAGATCATACTAGTGGGGCCACGTTAGTCGATGAGTACATCCTATAATTGTTCTTAGTCGAGGGTGTGTCGAGACAGGGCATCGATACACCATAGTAGACTAGCGTATACGCATCTTGACCCATATGATGGGCGATGGATGATCCCATATCCATCGGTGTTTGACATCAAAGATGGTGTACGGGTGCTCAGTGCAGACTGGGTACACTGGACGGACTCGCCGAGTGTTGGATATATGTATACCCTAGAGGCCATTATGTGATAGTGGATGTATTAATACATGTATATATATATATATATATATATATATATATATATATATATTCAGTATACATTCTTGCTCGACATGATAGTATGCTATCTGGTTCTTCTTTATCTGACATGTTGATTTGATCGTGCTTTTACTCATTCATACATGTTGATAAAGCCCTGAGGATATTGGCTTGACTACAGTGATTATGATAGAGATCATACTAGTGGGACATCTGTAGTTTATAAGCATATCCTGAAATGTCCCTAGTCGTAGGTGTATCGAGACGGGGCATCGATATACCAGAGTAGACTAGCGTATATGATACTAGACCCATACGATGGGCGATGAATGTTCCCACATTCATCGATGTTTGACATCAAGATCATATACGGGTGCTCACTGGTGACTGGGTACACTGGACGGACTCACCGAGAACTCCTATATGGAATTATATCTATCGTCGGATAGCAGTTCTCAGGTGACACTGGTACAGGTTAGTCTGTAGACCCGAGATCGTCATAGAGTCTTGTGTGCTCTCCCACCGTACTTTGATTACCACCCTACCACGGCTTTACTGATTCATGCAAACAGATGGCCGTTGGGTACAGTCCCGAGACACACGAAGGCGATGAGCGATAGGAGGGGTTTCGTCTTTCCCGGTATTGGGAGTTGATGCTGTGCTGTGCTCGACTGGTTATATCAGTAAGTCCCTGGCCATGGCTGCTGAGATTTACTGATAAGTGTTATCAGTAGTTTCTCGATCTGTTATAGACCATTCACTGGCACGACTTATTGAGTTATTGGGGTCGACGTTACCATCCCTAGGCTCGATATGCAGCATATCTGACGAAGAGACTGGACTGTACGGTAGTGTTGCCGGTTGGCTCGACGGGAGTTGTAGCAGGTTCGCTTGTTTTCTTCTGATCGCTCAATACCTGGGTGGCCGTTACGTTTAGCTGACCGCTTGCGGCTTGGGGGTGCTTGATATGATCATCACCCACTGCCGGCGTATTGACGAGTCTTAGAGTCCCACAAAGGAGTTACCTAGTCCAGGCGAAACGTTGTGGTGCGCGTATGCGATATGCGCATGGACCCGGTTAAAATGCGCGTATGAGATACCGTATATTAATCGGGCGGCTTGCTTTTGGTTGGGTCGTATGTGATATGGCCGGATTGATAAATCAAGTGTTGATTTATCATTTAACCATTATTTTCTCACTAGAAATCCTTTCTTGTATTTTTGATGTATGCATGCATGTATGCATTCTTTCATGATTCATGCACATATGGATGTGCATGCACACATACATACATACATCATCCTTCATGGTTGCATATACATTGAAAATGGTGGCAATATAAGACTCACACCATGGGTTTTTATATGGATTATTATTGCATTTGTGTTAAAACAAAAAGGAAAAGAAAAAGGGTTAATTCATGGATTATTTCTACACTCTTCTTCATCTCACCATGCTCGCCTACTTATTAACCCTTGGTTAATTTTTCTTTGGTGTTTTCAACTCAAATACAATAATATCTTTATCATTAACCATGGTTTGAGATGAGAAGTGGAAAATATATATATACATATATTTTTCATTTTCTCATAAGAGTTATTTTTTCACTCTTGTTCTAAAAGGCCATCATCTTCTTCCTCCTTCTTCTTTTGCTTTCTAGACTTTTGTAGTAAGCAAAATACTCATCAAGTTAAGTTTTTGAAGTGAGAAAAGCCACCACAATATCTTTCTACACAAGTCTTACCCACTTGTTTAGAGTGTTATCTTCATTTCATTATCTTGATAAAGTGAAGTTGCAAGCTTGGACAAAGGAGCTTTGGGTGGATCGTCGTGGACGCTAGAAGACATCAAGCTAACCGTTTTCCAACTCTCAAGTGGCCAAGGAGTCAAGAATAGGGAGCTACAAAGGTTGTACTCTCAAAACCCTAGCCTTTGTTACTTGTATTGTTATGAAACCCTAATTTTTCTAGGATAGATCCTTTGTATGCTTACTTAGCACCATAAAAATCTAATCTTTGGTACATGTGATGCTTCCAAACCTTTCATAGGGTGCTAGGTAAACCTAACATTGGTATCAGAGCTACTAGGCATTGGATGTCGACCTATGGGGGTTCTCACTTTGTGACAGTGTGGCGAAGCATAGGCTCTTACCCCCAGGGTGTCCCGAGACCGGAAGGTGTTCCGGCGGGTTGTAGTCCTCGCGAGGGGGCATGCGTAAAAAGTAGCGGCTGAGAGACCCGTTGGTGCCACGGCGACCCCATTGGATAGGGTGGCTGCCTGACCTAACATTGGCATCAGAGCCGACTTAGAACATTAGGCGATACTTTAGCTAAGTATAAACTCCGATCGAACCGAAATACGGAATTACGAAACACTCTCTGGACATTTTTTGAAAACTGATATTTTTCAGAATTAAAAATATGCAAAAAATTCAGCAGGTAAATATAAGAAACACTGTTAAAAACGATGCAGTGAACAGTCATTCTTGCCTCGGAAACGCGGCCAAAGCTTGCTTGGGCCGCGGTTCCGCGGCCGTACAAATGAATCAGTGCATGATTTTTATACAGTAATGCTTATGTCTGCTTGTATATTTTTTGGGGTATTTTTAATCTGAATTTAGTACTGTTAGTTCTGGAGATTGTTTTGAGTTCATTGATTCGATCGGAATTTTAACTTCTTGTCTTTCCGGATAACTAGAAAGTATTGAATTGTTCGAACGAGTGTCGTTTGCTCACTTTTCACGGGGTTTAAATCTTTCGGATATATGTGCGAGTTTTGTGGTGGACCCTCTAGAAGACAACAAACCTTAACTCGATTATGTCACCGTCTTGAACTGCCCTTTGAACCTTAGGGTTTGGGGCAGTACGGTGTGCCACATGTGAGGCGTTGGCTTGACCTTTCTACGGCTGGACCGCTACTACTGTGTCACACTACGGATTTTTTGAACTCCGCTCAAGTGTTGAGCTTTAGGGAATTTTGGGTATTTGATCATTCGGTCGAAAACTTTAATACTGTCTATTTATCTGGAATGTGATACAATATGTGGAATTCATATAATTTAGGCATGAAATACGAAGTATGTGATATTTCGCATTTATGATGTCTAAAGAGAATGTGGATTCCAAATATTGTAGTTTGACACTTTCTTTTCTGTGACCGTAAGTGTAGTATGTTCGATATTGCCGGTTTCGTTGCTATACATCAACGGCAATTGGGGTACGCATACTTACTTACGTTGATGATATATGATATTATGTGTTGCTGAGATATGATGTGCAGGATTGTCGCGATCGAATAGCCGGGTTTTTTTTATGTGAGATGAGAGTTTTATATTTTCATTCATGTAAATTCAAATGTAATGTAATATTCTTTTATTTGGGGCACTTCCGGGTTGAGGTTGATGTCACCAGTGTTGTATATTATTTACTTTTCCGCATTAGGATAGACCCAAGGAGGGGAGCACAAGTGACCGGGTTCTGGGGTTCAGTGGGGGCCATCTCGAGGAGTCGAGACCGGGTCTCCTAAACTCCAGGATTGGTAGGGTCGCTTGCCGCTCTCGTAGGGGTCTAGGGGTGTGGGCTTGGCTATTCATCGCGACTGTGGAATCCGTATTTTCTATTATTGGCTAAATACTAAATACGGACGTCCTAGTATATCCCACATTATATATATGTTTCTGCTTCCTGTGTTCTGTGATATCTGAGACGAATGATATATTATATGTGAGATATATAGTAGACGTTGCTTATGTTTTACACCCGCGCTAGTCCCGTCCCGGTATGCCGTTAGTTAAGTAACCTAACGGTGCATAACGGAACATTGCGGCGAATGCGGATGGCATAAGCGTACGTGTTATTTTCGTTTCTTTTCTGTGATTGGCATAAGGATTTAAATGATGGGATTATATTAATATGATTAATGTAAAGAAAATAAACCTAAAAAGATGTTGTAGAATCGGATTTGAAAACCACTCGGCTCTTTATGAAAAAGCTATATTTCAAAACTGCGGAGCACAAGCCACTCCTTTTGAAAACCATTTGATTCTACGACGATATCAAGTTCAAAGCGTTAAAGATTTTCTTAAAAATCATCCGCAACCTCCGTCATTTTAGGAAGTAGAGTACTTAGTATTCGTGCTACGTTTGTTGACTTTAGTTAAGGCGTAGTGTACAGTAGCTAAGTGATGTCTTCCTATACCGCATACGATGCAGATTAATTAGGACATTCATGCGACTTTGTTGACCATAGTTAAGGGTCATATGGGTAGGTCTAATTGATCAAGAAATGACGGGTAGAACTTGACTGGTACTTATGATTTGTTGACCATAGTTAAGGTCATAGGTACTAGGGGTAAAAATCACATCGGGAATTTCAAGTGTTGAGATTTGTAATGAGATTGCATACCTTCCATGTGATGGTTGGATCCCGATCCCACTGTGGGCAATAGTTGCTCCTAGGAGAGTTTTGCAGTTTGCAATTAGCTAACTCATTAGGTGTCTAGAAAGGTGTTAACGGGGCTATGCCTCTGGGAAAACGAGGTTTACTTTAATTAGGTCCGTGCGAAAGCACGGGGAACCTCCTTCAAGTACCGACACTGGCCTGGCTGAACGGTTAGCGAAGCTGTAGACTGTAATTAATCCTGGCTAGTTTTCTTTTTAAGGTTTGAAAGAAAAACTCGATTAAAGCAGTGGGAAACATCGATTAGACAAGATAATAACCAATCTGATCTATGCAAGAGCTTTCGCTGAGTGTATTCTTTTCTCTCTTTTAATGGCAGATACCAATGACTGGACTCAAGCTTCTACTAGATAAAAATAAATTGAATGGGACCAATTATAAAGACTGGCTGAGGAATCTGAAAATAGCCTTGACTTATGATAAAGTATCATAATCCTCACGGCTTCAGCTCCGCCCACCCCAGGTCCAAAATCCTCAGTTGCGGACATTGAAGTCCGCAAGACATGGGATGCTGACTGTGCTACGGCCAAATGCCTCGCGCTTGCATCGATGGACAATACACATCAGAAGTAGCATGAGAATATGGACATTCAAACCATATTCCTCCATACAAAGGAGTTGTATGGAGAGCAATCCCGCGTATTACGATACGAAGCATCAAAGAAATTATTTCAGATACGAATGGCCCCAGGCACACCGGTAGGAGACCATGTTCTGAAGATGATAGCTCTTATAGAAGAGCTTGAGGACCTTGGATGGACAATGGACAATGAACAATATAAAGATATTATTCTGCAGTCCCTCCCCTCCACCTTTGCTCAATTCATAGTTAACTTCAACATGCACGGCATGGAGAAGGAACTACCTGAACTCCTTAATATGTTAAGGAGTGCAGAGAGCACTATGAAATCATTGAAAACTCCCGTTATGACTATTGGGCAATCTTCTTCTTCTCGCCCAAAGGCTAAGGCCAAAGGAAAGAAAAAGAAGAATCCCATCAATCTTAAGGGTGGAGTTAAAAAGGTGAAGGGAAAGGAAAAGTCCAAAGCTGGAGACTCAGGAAAAGGTGAATGTTTTCATTGCCACAAGACAGGACATTGGAAGCGCAACTGTACGGAGTACTTGAACCTCAAGAAGAAGCATGGGGATGCTTCCG
Organism: Agapanthus africanus; assembly: GCA_030015575.1. Classification (NCBI taxonomy): domain Eukaryota; kingdom Viridiplantae; phylum Streptophyta; class Magnoliopsida; order Asparagales; family Amaryllidaceae; genus Agapanthus; species Agapanthus africanus. The sequence goes on along the minus strand of JASDDO010000029.1, from coordinate 237,049,935 downwards.
CTTCAGGTGTGTTTGTGACAGAAAACTGTTTTTCAATAAACTCTGCTTCCTGGGTATTAGATACCGGTTCAAGTTCTCACATTTGCAATTCTATGCAGGGGCTGAGAAATAGCAAAGTTTTGAAGACAGGTGACCATACTCTCCACGTTGGAAATGGTTCCAATGTACATATAGTCGCAGTGGGAGAGTATCACTTGGGGTTGCCATCTGGGTGTATATTGGTTTTGAACCCATGTTATTTTGTACCAAGTATGCTATGTAATATAATATCTGTTTCTTTGTTAGACAATGAAGGATATAATTTTGTATTGCAGAACAATGTTATGAACATTCACCTAAATCAAATGTTGGTTGGGTATGGTACACTTAATAACGGGATATACGTCCTAAATCAATACACAGTTTTCAGTATACAACACACTAAGAAAAGAAAACTTCCAGAAATAAATGAAGGTTTTCTTTGGCACTGTAGACTTGGTCATATTAACGAAACAAGACTAAACAAGTTACATAAAGATGGATATTTAAACTCTTTTGAATATAAATCTTATGCAACTTGCCAGTCTTGTATCAAGGGTAAAATAACCAAAACTCCGTTTACCGGACACGGAGAAAGAGCTACCGAGCTCCTAGGACTCATACATAGTGATGTATGTGGTCCAATGTCTACACATGCTAGAGGCGGTTTTTCATACTTCATTACGTTCACTGACGATTTCTCAAGATTCGGTCATGTATTTTTATTAAAGCATAAGTCCGAAGCTTTCGAGAAATTCATTGAATATAAACAAGAAGTAGAAAAACAAATCAGCTTGAGTATCAAGATGCTTCGATCAGATCGTGGTGGAGAGTATCTCAGTACGGAATTTGCTAACTTCCTAAAAGAGAATGGGATTCTCTTTCAGCTCACTCCTCCTTACACACCACAGCACAACGGTGTGTCTGAACGATGGAATGGGACCCTATTAGATATGGTCCGATCCATGATGAGTGATGCTGAGTTACCCGTCTCATTTTGGGGGCATGCATTGGAGACTGCAGCGTTTCTACTGAACAGGGTTCCAACCAAAACCGTGTCTACCACGCCATATGAGATATGGCATGGAAAGAGACCATCTCTTAAGAGAATTAAGATTTGGGGTTTCCCGGCCTATGTTAAAAAGAAGAATCCGGACAAACTCGAGACACGGTCAGTCATGTGTAATTTTGTGGGGTATCCAAAGAATTCTTATGGATATCTATTCTACCACAAAGAGGAACAAAAGGTGTTTGTTTCTCAGTATGCCACATTCTTGGAAAAAGAGTTTTTCACAGATGAAGATGATGGCAAAGTGGTGGATTTAGAAGAGGTTCTAGAGACACAAACTACAAATGACGATTTGGTTGAACCGGCTGTTGCAATAGAAACTGAGGAATCTCGGCCACTCCGAAGGTCTGGTAGGACTTCTTGCCCATCGGAGAGGTACTACGGTTTCCTCATTGATGGTGACGGAGAAGACTGCATCATGGATGATGATGATCCTACCAGTTTTCAGCAAGCTATCACGAGTGGAGACTCTGTGAAGTGGCTGGATGCCATGAGATCCGAAATGGAGTCTATGTACACCAACAAAGTATGGACTTTGGACATTGTACCCCCTGGGGTAAAACCTGTGGGATGCAAATGGATCTTTAAAAGAAAGATTGGTGTAGATGGGCAGGTAGAGACCTATAAGGCAAGACTTGTGGCCAAAGGTTTTCGTCAAAGACCAGGTTTGGACTATGACGAAACTTTTTCGCCCGTAGCCATGCTTAAATCCATTCGGATCCTACTTGCTATTGCTGCTCACTACGACTATGAAATCTGGCAGATGGACGTTAAAACAGCATTTCTAAATGGAGATTTAGAAGAATGCGTTTATATGGATCAGCCAGAGGGCTTCATTGACAGTAGGAGCAGCGGGAAAGCATGTAGATTGCTTAAATCCATATATGGGTTAAAGCAGGCATCTCGGAGTTGGAACATCTGTTTCGATGATGTTATCAAAGAGTTTGATTTCATCAAAAATCCAGATGAACCTTGTATTTATAAGAAGGCTGTAGGAAGAGCTGTCACATTCATCGTATTGTACGTGGATGGCATTCTTCTGATAGGAAATGATATTCCTATGCTACAGTCGGTCAAATCTTTCTTATCACTAAGGTTCTCCATGAAGGACCTGGGTGATGCCACATACATCCTGGGCATAAGGATTTATAAGGATAGATCCAAAAAGTTATTGGGATTGTCCCAAACCAGGTACATCAACACCATCCTAAAAAGGTTTAGTATGGAAGACTCCAAGCGGGGTGCCTTCCCGCTTGCCATGGAGTCACTCTCTCCAAGGATTCTTGTCCAAAGACCGATGAAGAGAGAGCTCGCATGAGCATTATACCCTATGCTTCGGCAGTAGGATCTATAATGTATGCGATGTTATGTACACGCCCAGATGTAGCTTATGCACTTAGTGTTGTAAGCAGGTATCAATCCAACCCAGGGGAGAATCACTGGACAGCTGTGAAGAACATTCTTAAGTACTTGCGAAGGACTAAAGAATTGTTCTTGGTGTATGGTAATGGAGATCTCCAAATGGAGGCCTTTACCGATTCGAGCTTCTAGAGCGATAAGGACGACAGCAAATCTATCTCAGGGTTTGTATTTACCCTCAATGAAGGGGCGGTAAGTTGGAAGAGTTCCAAACAGGATACCGTTGCAGACTCTACGATGGAGGCTGAGTACATTGCTGCAAATGATGCCGCCAAGGAAGCTGTCTGGATGAAGAAGTTCGTCTCGGAGCTAGGAGTAGTTCCAACCATTATTGATCCAATACCATTGTATTGTGATAATAATGGGGCTATGGCGTTAGCCAAGGAGCCCAGGTCCCATCAACGGTCCAGACACATCCTGAGGCGCTTTCATTTAATCCGGAAGATTGTAGATCGCGGCGAGATCGAGATTAAGAGAGCAGATACAAAGAATAAAGCCGCGGATCCACTCACCAAGGCCCTCCCTCAGCCGCAGCATGAGCGACTTTTTGAGATGTTGGGTATGAGATACGCCAATAACTGGCCTTAGTGCAAGTGGGAGATTGTTGGATATATGTATGCCCTAGAGGCTATTATGTGATAGTGGATGTATTAATACATGTGTGTGTGTGTGTGTGTGTGTGTATATATATATTCAGTATACATTCTTGCTCGACATGATAGTATGCTATCTGGTTCTTCTTTATCTGACATGTTGATTTGATCATGCTTTTACTCATTCATACATGTTGATAAAGTCCTGAGGATATTGGCTTGACTACAGTGATTATGATAGAGATCATACTAGTGGGACATCTGTAGTTTATAAGCATATCCTGAAATGTCCCTAGTCGTAGGTGTATCGAGACGGGGCATCGATATACCAGAGTAGACTAGCGTATATGATACTAGACCCATACGATGGGCGATGAATGTTCCCACATTCATCGATGTTTGACATCAAGATCATATACGGGTGCTCAGTGGTGACTGGGTACACTGAACGGACTCACCGAGAACTCCTATATGGAATTATATCTATCGTCGGATAGCAGTTCTCAGGTGACACTGGTACAGGTTAGTCTGTAGACCCGAGATCGTCATAGAGTCTTGTATGCTCTCCCACCGTACTTTGATTACCACCCTACCACGGCTCTACTGAGTCATGCAAACAGGTGGCCATTGGGTACAGTCCCGAGACACACGAAGGCGATGAGCGATAGGAGGGGTTTCGTCACTCCCGGTATTGGGAGTTGATGCTGTGCTGTGCTCGACTGGTTATATCAGTAAGTCCCTGGCCAGGGCTGCTGAGATTTACTGATAAGTGTTATCAGTAGTTTCTCGATCTGTTATAGACCATTTACCGGCACGACTTATTGAGTTATTGGGGTTGACGTTACCATCCCTAGGCTCGATTTGCAGCATATCTGACGAAGAGACTGGACTGTACGGTAGTGTTGCCGGTTGGCTCGACGGGAGTTGTAGCAGGTTCGCTTGTTTTCTTCTGATCGCTCAATACCCGGGTGGCCATTACATTTAGCTGACCGCTTGCGGCTTGGGGGTGCTTGATATGATCATAACCCACTGCCGGCGTATTGACGAGTCTTAGAGTCCCACAAAGGAGTTACCTAGTCCAGGCGAAACGTTGTGGTGCGCGTATGCGATATGCGCATAGACCCGGTTAAAATGCGCGTATGAGATATCGTATATTAATCGGGCGGCTTGCTTTTGGTTGGGTCGTATGTGATATGGCCGGATTGATAAATCAAGTGTTGATTTATCATTTAACCATTATTTTCTACTAGAAATCCTTTCTTGTATTTTTGATGTATGCTTACATGTATGCATTCTTTCATGATTCATGCACATATGGATGTGCATGCATACATACATACATACATCATCCTTCATGGTTGCATATACATTGAAAATGGTGGCAATATAAGACTCACACCATGGGTTTTTATATGGATTATTATTGCATTTGTGTTAAAACAAAAGGGAAAAGAAAAAGGGTTAATTCATGGATTGTTTCTACACTCTTCTTCATCTTACCATGCTCACCTACTTATTAACCCTTGGTTAATTTTTCTTTGGTGTTTTAAACTCAAATACAATAATATCTTTATCATTAACCATGTTTTGAGATGAGAAGTGGAAAATATATATACATATATTTTTCATTTTCTCATAAGAGTTATTTTTTCACGCTTGTTCTAAAAGGCCATCATCTTCTTCCTCCTTTTTCTTTTGCTCTCTACACTTTTGTAGTGAGCAAAATACTCATCAAGTTAGGTTTTTGAAGTGAGAAAAGCCACCACAACATCATTCTACACAAGTCTTGCCCACTTGTTTAGAGTGTTATCTTCATTTCATTCTCTTGATAAAGTAAAGTTGCACGCTTGGACAAAGGAGCTTCGGGTGGATCGTCGTGGACGCTAGAAGACCTCAAGCTAACCGTTTTACAACTCTCAAGTGGCCAAGGAGTCAAGAATAGGGAGCTACAATGGTTGTACTCTCAAAACCCTAGCCTTTGTTACTTGTATTGTTATGAAACCCTAATTTTTCTAGGATAGATCCTTTGTATGCTTACTTAGCACCATAAAAATCTAATCTTTGGTACATGTGATGCTTCCAAACCTTTCATAGGGTTCTAGGTAAACCTAGAACTCCCAGATGGTGATATACCACACGTCAGATGGCAGTTCTCCGGTGACACTGGTACAGGGTAGTTTGTAGACCCGAGATCGTCATAGAGTCTTGTGTGATTCCCACTGTGCTTTGATTTCCACCTTACCATGTCCAAGAGGGCGTGCAAAACGGTGGCTTTTGGGTACAGTCCCGAATCACATGGAGTCAATGAGCGATAGGAGGGGATTCGTCTCTCCCGGTATAGGGAGTTGATGTTGTGCTGTGTTCGATTGGCTATAACTGGAAGTCCCTGGCCAGGGCTAATATAGAGATTTACTGGTAAGTGTTACCAGTAGTTTCTCGACCCGTTATGAGCCTCACATCGACACGACTTATCGGTTACTGGGGTCTGACGTATACCACCCCTAGACTTGATATGCGACATATCAGACGAAGAGACCGGAATGTACGGGAGTGTTACTGATTGGATTCACAGGAGAACGTACAGGCTAGCTTGTTGATCTTCTGATCGCTCAATACCTGGGTGGCTGTTACGTTTAGCTGACCGCTTGCAGCTTATGGGTGTTTGATATGATCATCACCTGCTACCGGCGTATTGACGATTCTTTAGAGTCCTACATAGAGGTTTCTTGGCTCAGGCAAAACGGAGTAGAGGCACATATGTGATATGCGCAGGACCGAGGATAATGCGATATGAGATACTGTATTATATTCTCGCGATATTTAGATATGAACCGGGTCATCGGATCAAGTGTTGATTCGATGAATCGGTACATAATATATTAGTCGGTTATATTCGATATAGCCGGATTGTCGGATCAAGTGTTGATTCGATAATTTAATGTATAATAATATACATGATATATTGTATTACATTATCTAATATTGGCTCGCTTTATTATTTCATTTTCTCACCGGATAATACATTGATATATATGCGATATATGTTAATTGTATTATTTTCTTTTGTTGCAAATATATAATATATATGTGATATATATTATTGTGACATGATATGATTTATAATGGAACATGTTTAGTCGAGATTAAGCAAGGTTAGGGTTTGATTAGGGTTAGTTCTTTCTTGCACCTTCTAGAACTTTTCCTTTTGTCAAGTGTAAGATATTATGGTTGATATTATCTTATGACTCATTCTTTAACCTAACCAAACCCTAACCCTAGTTTATTCTCTACAAAGGTTATCCTTGTCATCCTTGACCATGGTTCCATGATCAATCATATATTCATTTCTATTATTCATCACAAAAGGATTATCTCATTTTATTCATCATCTTCTTCTCTCTTGAGCTTTGAGAAAGCTTGCTAGATTTTCATTTTGTGATGATTTCTTGTGAGAAATTGATATAAAAAGATAGCATAAATACTACTCCATCATCCTCATCTAATCTAGCCCATTACATTAGGGTATTCACCTCACTAGAGTGAGAGAGCTTGAGTTAAAGCAACTTCGACGTAGATCATCGGAGAAACGGAACACTACAAGCTAGCATGGATCGTTTGAGTCGTGGAGCCTCTCTTGAGTCCGGGAGATCGTGGATCGCGGCGAAGGGACTTCTACTCGGAGCTTATGAAGCGAAGCAGCGGACTACAAAGATTGTAATCCCTCACACTTAGTAGTAAAGATATTTACTTGCATGTTTAACCCTAATAATCTTGAAAAGATCCCGGCTTTGGGTTGTTCGGCACGTCTAAAATTTTATTCGGGCATGGTTGATGCCTTATGAACCCTCACAAAAGTGCCTAGGAACCCTATAGTGGTATCAGAGCCTAGCTAGAGCATTAGGCGACGTGTATACGAAGTTAAAACTCCGAACGAACTCCGATAGGACGTTTTGAACCCCTCTCTGGACATTTTTTAAAAACTGTGTTTTTTCTGTATTAAAAATACCTAAAAATAACAGCAGGGAATTATAAGAATAACAGTGAAAAACGACAGGCTAAACCGTACGTACTGCCGCGGAACCGCGGCCAATCCTTGCTTGGGCCACGGATCCGCGGCCGTACAGTGGAGTTTGACTTTTTGTTTTGCACAGTTATGACCGTCTCTGTTAGTGATAATTTCTGGGTATTTTTTATATGACTCAAGTGTTGAGTGTTCTGGGGTTTATTTTGTAATCGTTGATTCAATCGGAAAATTTAAATTCGTTATTATTTCCGGATATTTAGAAACTGTTAAAATGTTCGAACGGATATCATTAACTCAATTTTTCCCGGCACGTAAAACTTTCAAGTGTTGAATTTTTATCGGGTTTAAATTTTTCGGAAAAACGAACAAGTAACGCGGCGGTCCCTCAGAAGAACACAAACCTTAACTCGATTATGTGACCGTCTGAACCGCCTCTAAACCTTAGGGTTTGGGGCGGTACGACGTGCCACATGTGAGGCGTTGGCTTGACCCTTCTATGGTTGGATCATCGGTACTGTGACATATTCTGGGATTATTTGAACTCCGCTCAAGTGTTGAGCTATTTAGGAAATTTTGGGTATTTGATTATCTGTTCGGAAAGTTTAATACTGTCTATTTATCTGGAATGTGATACAATATGTGGAATTCATATAGTTAGGCATGAAATGCGAAGTATGTAATATTTCGGATTTATGATGTCTAAAGTGATTGTGGATTCCAAATGTTGTAGTTTTACAATTTCTTTTCTGTGATCATAAGTGTAGTATGTTGTTGTATTGCCTGTCTTCGTTGCTATACATCAACGACGATCGGTGTATGCATACTTACTTACGTTGATGATATGTGATATTATGTGTTGTTGTGATATGTTATATTGGATCGTCGTGTTCTGAATAGCCGGGGGTTTTATGTGAGATGAGGGTTTTTATTTTCATTCATGTAAAATCCATTTGTATGTAATATTCTTTTATTGGGGCACTTCCGGGATGAGGTTGATGTTACCTGTGTATATTTTTTAATTTTCCGCATTAGGTAGACCCAAGGAGGGGAGCACAAGTAACCGGGTTATAGGGTCCAGTGGGAGGCCATCTCGAGGAGTCGAGACCGGGTCTCCTAACCCTAGAATTGGAAGTGTTACTTACCGCTCTCGTAGGGGTCTAGGGATGTGGGTTTGGCTATTCATCGCGACCGTGGAATCCTTGTTTTATACCGGCTCGTATTGAAAACACGGACATCCTAGTATATCCAATATTTCATATATGTTCTTCTGCTGCAATGTTCTGTGATGAGATCATATTACTGCCTGAGACGAATGCTTATACTATATATATATATGCTGATATATAAATATTATTGCTTTCGTTTCTTCTGTAATGCTTAGGAAGCATAAGCTGATGGGAATTATTAATGAGATTAATAAAAAGAAAAGAAACCTAAAAGATGTTGTAAAATCAAAACTTTATAAAAATGGTAGTTACAGTTTTGCTTTACATAGCGGTATATATGATATACCCTGCACCTTATTCGATGAGGAAAGAGCAGAGATCCCTTCACCGGGAGTGACCTCTTTAGCGAAACTAGCAGATGCTACAAACTCGCGGTTTAGTTTTTGACAGCTTCTATAGTTCTTGCTTTGCATAGCGGTATATATGATATACCCTGCACCTTATTCGATGGGGAAAGAACCGAGATCCCTTCACCGGGAGTGACCTCTTTAGCGAAACTAGAAAAGCCTAAAAAACACTCCTTTTCAAAAACACTCGATTCTACGACGATATCAAGTTCATTACGCTCAGGGTTTTCTGAAAAACCTGCGTAGCCCTCCGACATTTCAGATAGGTAATACTTAGTATTCGTACTATGTTTGTTAGCTTTCGTCAAGGCGTAGTGTGCGGTAGCTAACTATTACTTACCTGCTACATATGATGAGATTGGGTTAGGGTAGTCGTGCGGCTTTGTTGGCTTTCGTCAAGGGACGTACGGCTGGGTTTAATTCAATCAAGAAATGTTCGGGTTGAACTTGACTAGCGGACTATGGTTTGTTGGCATTCGTCAAGGTCATAGCACGTTAGGGGCAAAATATTATCGGGAATTTCAAGTGTTGAAATTTGTAATGAGATTGCATACCTCCTATGAGATAGTTGGATCCCGATACCCACTGCGAGTAAGTGTTACTCCCGGGAGAGTTTTACACAAGACAATTAGCCGATCAAGTAGGTGTCTAGAAAAGTGTTAACGGGGTTACGCCTCTGGGAAAACGAGGTTTACTTTAATTAGGTCTGTGCGAAAGCACGGGGAACCTCCCTCAAGTACCGACACTGATCTGACTGAAAGATTGACGAAATTGTAGGGTGTAATTAATCCCGGATAATCTTACTTTTTAAGGTTTGAAGGAAGATTTGATAAAAACAGTGGGAGACATCCTGATTAGATAAGATAATAACCAATCTAATCTTGCAAGAGCATACGCTAAAGTGTTTTCTTCTCTCTCTCTCTCCAGGTAGCGACCATGTCAGGCCATAATCAAGATAATAATATGGATGTATTGACTGAACCCGCTTATTATACTGAGCAGGGGAACGTTGGTCCCGTTCTTTTTTATAAGAGTTATAAGATTGAACAGAAAACAGGAGAATATCTGGATTCTCACGCCGCCCAAAAGGAGAATATGCATGTTGATGCACCTTCTTCAGGTGTGTTAGTTATTGAGAACTGTTTCTCAGTTCACCCTACGTCCTGGGTATTAGATACCGGATCAGAATCCCACATATGTAAATTGTTACATGGGCTGCGTAAAGGTAGAGAACTGGGAAAAGGTGATCATTCCGTTCAAGTAGGGAATGGTGCAAGTATTGCAGCCAAAGCAGTTGGCGAATATCACCTAGTATTACCAAGTCGTAATACACTGATTCCGAATGAGTGCTATTATATACCGAACATGATGTGCAACATTATATCAGTTTCTTTATTAAGTAAAGAAGGATATAATTTTGTAGTACAGGATAATGTTATGAACATCTTCCTAAATCAAAAGTTGATTGCATCAGGCTCGTTACATAATGGCATATTCATTCTCAATCAAAATACAGTCCTCAATATACAAAACACACACAAGAGGAAAAGTTCAGAAATGAACGAATCCTTCTTGTGGCATTGTAGACTTGGTCATATCAATGCGACACGGCTAGCTAAGTTACATAAGGATGGATATTTGAATCCATTCGAATTATCATCTTATGATACTTGCCATTCATGTCTCAAAGGTAAAATGACCAAAGCTCCATTTAGTGGACACGGAGAAAGAGTTACCGAACTCTTAGGACTGGTACATAGTGATGTATGCGGTCCCATGTCTACGCATGCCAGGAACGGTTCTTCCTGCTTCATTACATTCACTGAAGATCTCTCTAGATACGGACATGTGTTCCTGATGAAACACAAGTCTGAAGCTTTTGAGAAATTCAGAGAATATAAGCACGAAGTAGAGAACCAAACGGGCAAAAGTATTAAGATTCTTCGATCTGATCGAGGAGGAGAATACTTAAGCAATGAGTTCCTAGATTATCTAAAAGAGAATGGGATTCTCTCTCAGCTTACTCTTCCTTATACACCACAGCACAACGGTTTATCGGAACGGAGGAATCGCACCCTATTAGATATGGTGCGTTCTATGATGAGCGAGGCTGAGTTGCCTATTTTCTTCTGGGGGTATGCGTTTGAGACAACTATACACCTATTTAATATGGTTCCTACCAAATCAGTGCCTACCACTCCATATGAGATATGGAAAGGGAAGAGACCATCTCTTAAGTATGTTAAGATATGGGGTTGTCCAGCCTATGTCAAAAGACAAAATTCGGACAAACTCGAGGCAAGATCTGTCTTATGTAAGTTTGTAGGATATCCCAAAAACTCACAAGGGTATATCTTCTACCACACTGAGGAACAAAAGGTGTTTGTTTCTCGACATGCCACCTTTTTAGAAAAGGAATTTCTTGAAAAAGTAATTTGTGGCAAGGAGGTAGAACTGGAAGAGGTTCTAGCGACACAAACTATAGCAGAAGACTTGGTAGAACCAGAGGATTCAGTAGTACCCGATGAACCTCAGCCTCTCAACCGATCTAGTAGGGTTTCTCATCCACCTGAGAGATACTACGGTTTTCTCATTGATGGTGGAAGTGAGGATTGCATCATGGAAGATGATGACCCGACTAGTTTCGAGCAGGTCATCACGAGTGGTGACTCTGTGAAATGGCTGGATGCAATACGATCTGAGATGGAATCCATGTACACCAACAAAGTATGGACTTTGGAAAATGCTCCTGAAGGGGTAAAACCCATTGGGAGCAAGTGTATCTTTAAAAATAAATTTGGTGTAGATGGAAAAGTTGAGACTTTCAAAGCTAGACTTGTTATAAAGGTTGTCGTCAAAGACCAGGTGTGGATTATGACGAAACCTTTTCACCAGTGGCTATGCTTAAGTCCATCCGGATCTTACTTGCCATTGCTGCATACCATGACTACGAAATCTGGCAAATGGATGTTAAGACCGCCTTTCTAAACGGTGATTTAGAAGAGTGCGTGTACATGACTCAGCCAGAGAGCTTCGTAGATAGTGGGAGCAGCGGAAAGGTGTGCAAGCTTCTTAAATCCATTTATGGGTTAAAGCAAGCATCGCGGAGTTGGAACGTCTGTTTTGATGTTGTAGTCAAAGAGTTTGACTTCATCAAAAATATAGATGAACCTTGTATCTATAAAAAGGTAGCAGAGAGTAAGGTTATCTACCTCGTATTGTACGTGGATGACATACTCTTGATAGGAAATGATATTCCTATGCTGCAATTAGTCAAGCTCTTCTTATCACAAAGATTCTCAATGAAAGATCTAGGTGATGCCTCCTGCATATTGGGAATTATGATCTATAGAGATAGATCTAAACGGATATTGGGATTGTCCTAATCCAGGTACATTGACACTATACTAAAGAGGTTTAGTATGGAAGAATCCAAGCGTGGGAACCAACCCACGATCTCTGGACTCACTCTCTCCAAATAGATGTCTCCCAAGACTGATTTGGAGAGAGCTCGCATGCAAGAGATACCCTATGCTTCGGCAGTAGGCTCTATCATGTATGCGATGCTATGTACCAGACCCGATATAGAATACTCACTAAGTGTAGTGAGTCGGTATCAAGCAGATCCTGGAAAGAGTCACTGGACAGCTGTGAAGAACATTCTCAAGTACTTGCGAAGGACTAAAGAGATGTTCTTGGTGTATGGTAACGGAGAACTCCGGGTGGAGTTCTTTACCGATTCCAGCTTCCAAAGTGATAAGGACGACTCTAAGTCGCACTCGGGTTTTGTCTTTACCCTCAATGGAGGGGCGGTATGTTGGAAGAGTTCCAAACAGGATACCGTTGCAGACTCGACGATGGAGGCTGAATACATCGCTGTCAACGATGCTGCCAAAGAGGCTGTCTGGATAAAAAAGTTCATTAGTGAACTTAGTGTGGTTCCATCCATTGAACATCCAATACCTCTGTATTGTGATAACAATGGAGCTGTGGCGTTGGCCAAGGAACCCAGGTCCCATCAAAAGTCCAGACATATTCTGAGGCGGTATCACCTGATCAGGGAGATAGTTGATCGCCGGGAGATCGAGGTCAGGAGAGTAGATACGAAGGACAACACTGCGGATCCACTCACGAAGGCTATTCCCCAGATACAGTTTGAGAGATTATTCGGGATGCTAGGTATGAGATACTACAGCAGCTGGCCTCAGTGCAAGCGGGAGATTGTTAGTTATGTATATGCCCTAGAGGCCATTGTTGTACATATGATGTATATTATAATGGATGCTTGGATATATATAGAGACGACTTTCTTGCTCGTCATGATAGTATGCTATTTGGTTTCACATTATCTTAACATGTTGACTTGTATTGGTTTACTGTCTTTCTCTCACATGTTGATAAAGCCCTTAGGATCTGTACTCGACTGCTGGGACTATGATGAGATCATACTAGTGGGGCCACGGTAGTCGATGAGTACATCCTATAACTGTTCCTAGTCGAGGGTGTGTCGAGACAGGGTATCGATACACCAAAGTAGACTAGCGTATACGCATCTTGACCCATATGATGGGCGATGGATGATCCCATATCCATCGGTGTTTGACATCAGAGATGGTGTACGGGTGCTCAGTGGAGACTGGGTACACTGGACGGACTTGTCGAGAACTCCCAGATGGTGATATACCACACGTCAGATGGCAGTTCTTCGGTGACACTGGTACAGGGCAGTCTGTAGACCCGAGATCGTCATAGTGTCTTGTGTGATTCCCACTGTGCTTTGATTTCCACCTTACCACGTCCAAGAGGGCGTGCAAAACGGTGGCTTTTGGGTACAGTCCCGAATCACATGGAGGCAATGAGCGATAGGAGGGGATTCGTCTATCTCGGTATAGGGAGTTGATATTGTGCTGTGTTCGATTGGCTTAACTGGAAGTCCCTGGCCAGGGCTGATATAGAGATTTACTGGTAAGTGTTACCAGTAGTTTCTCGACCCATTATGAGCCTCACATCGACACAACTTATCGGTTACTGGGGTCTGACGTATACCACCCCTAGACTTGATATGCGACATATCAGACGAAGAGACCGGACTGTACGGGAGTGTTACTGATTGGATTCACAGGAGAACGTACAGGCTAACTTGTTGATCTTCTGATCGCTCAATACCTGGGTGGCTGTTACGTTTAGCTGACCGCTTGCAGCTTGTGGGTGTTTGATATGATCATCACCTGCTACCGGCGTATTGACGATTCTTTAGAGTCCTACACAGAGGTTTCTTGGCTCAGGCAAAACGGAGTAGAGGCACATATGTAATATGCGCAGGACCGAGGATAATGCGATATGAGATACCGTATTATATTCTCGCGATATTTAGATATGAACCGGGTCATCGGATCAAGTGTTGATTCGATGAATCGGTACATAATATATTAGTCGGTTATATTCGATATAGCCGGATTGTCGGATCAAATGTTGATTCGATGATTTAATATATAATAATATATATGATATATTGTATTACATTATCTAATATTGGCTCGTTTTATTATTTCATTTTCTCACCGGATAATACATTGATATATATGCGATATATGTTAATTGTATTATTTTCTTTTGTTGCAAATATATAATATATATGTGATATATATTATTGTGACATGATATGATTTATAATGGAACTAGTAGAGATTAAGCAAGGTTAGGGTTTGATTAGGGTTAGTTCTTTCTTGCACCTTCTAGAACTTTTCCTTTTGTCAAGTGTAAGATATTATGGTTGATATTATCTTATGACTCATTCTTTAACCTAACCAAACCCTAGCCCTAGTTTATTCTCTACAAAGGTTATCCTTGTCATCCTTGACCATGGTTCCATGATCAATCATATATTCATTTCTATTATTCATCACAAAAGGATTACCTCATTTTATTCATCGTCTTCTTCTCTCTTGAGCTTTGAGAAAGCTTGCTAGATTTTCATTTTGTGATGATTTCTTGTGAGAAATTGATATAAAAAGATAGCATAAATACTACTCTATCATCCTCATCTAATCTAGCCCATTAGATTAGGGTGTTCACCTCATTAGAGTGAGAGAGCTTGAGTTATTGCAACTTCGACGCAGATCACCGGAGAAATGGAACACTACAAACTAGCATGGATCGTTCGAGTCGTGGAGCCTCTCTTGAGTCCGGCAGATCGTGGATCGCGGCGAAGGGACTTCTACTCGGAGCTTATGAAGCGAAGGAGCGGACTACAAAGGTTGTAATCCCTCACACTTAGTAGTAAAGATGTTTACTTGCATGTTTAACCCTAATAATCTAGCAAAGATCCCGGCTTTGGGTTGTTCGTCACGTCTAAAATTTTATTCGGGTATGGTTGATGCCTTATGAACCCTCATAAGAGTGTCTAGGAACCCTATACTTTCAATGATATCAGAGCTTAACTAAATACTAGAACTAGTTTAGACAATGCGAAAGTTTCGAAACCGAAATTTTTCGGTATCTAATTCCAAGTATCTAAGTTTCTGTTGGGATTTTAAAAGTCTTTTAAAAAAATTTAAACGAGTGCAGAAGTCTCTTCTTGATGTAATCCAATCTTGATCAGTCATATTTATTGCATATTTTTACGGTCATTTTTCCTATTTTTATTAATTACTAAATGGTGTTATTTGTAATTTAAGAACATGTGTGGGTTTATATGGAAAAAAAATTGTCATATATTTCTTAACTTATAATTAATATAATTAGGAGTTAAATGGTTGCTTATCTCATTCAAATAAATATCCATGAGTTTCTTAACCATTAAGTAATTTATTTGTGAATAAATTGTTGGAATATTTTCTCAAATAAAATAAATGCTACTAATAATTTGATTTGAGATATTGTACAGCTTTAAAGGTAGCAAATCAGCTCAAGACCGCAAATATGATTTAAGAGATCAAATCAAATCAAATTCAACAATCAAAACTGCGAAGTTTGGGACCAGATTGAAGATTCTCGCAACTGCAGAGAGAAAGAAATATTTTCAAAAATATAATCATCAGAAAAATCTCCTAAAATCACGAGAAGAAAGCACAAAAAAATTGGAGAAATAATTCCACCAAACGGCAACAGAGCCGCGAAATTCCTTCACAAATAGAGGCGGATTAGCAATCAAATCATGGACGTTCGATATAAAATTTCAGGGGCATGATTGTCATTATAAGTATATCAATATTAGGGTTAGGGTTTTGTAATCCAAGTCCTATATAAAGGACCGAGCAGCATTGAAAAAGAGATATCTAGGGTTCCACATTTAGGATTTAAAAATTATAGTTTCCTCTGTAAATTTTAGCCATTAAATTCTTGTATGAAGGTTGAAATTATGAATAAAAAGTAGATCAATTTTATTATTGTCGTCTCTTATTTCTTCGCACTTATTTTTTTCCCCTTGCAATTTAATTCTGTCACATTTATTTATCGCACTTTAATTTATTATATAGATGTTGGTTTTTTATGAATTCATTTTCTTCTTTTAATGTTTTCAAAGCGATGATACCAAAAAGAATCTTTTTGCCATCGTGAGGGATCTAAGAGCTAGCTTTCTTGAAATAAATTCTTCTCTTTATTCTTTGATATGTTATTTTACTTCGCAATGATACCCAATGGTTTTTTTTTGCTTTTATAAGAAACCTAGCGGTTAGCGTTTAGTACTTTTCGAATCCCTTATCAATATCCTTTTATCATTTTATTTCAATGAGCGAGTAAATTCTCGGCTGTTAGGGTTGTAGGAAAGGGTAGTATAAAGGATAGGAAATCTCTTATATTCTGCTTATATTTTAATTTTTATAAACTTTAATAAAGGGAGTATTAACCCTCTATTTGGGTGCACTATCAATTCATGATAGTTACGACCCCGATTTGAGAATTAGTAAATACTTGTTTTGTTAGAGGCTTGAGTTTAATAGGGATCAATGGAAGGACATGGGTCAATAGAGAGAATCTCTAGCACCCCTCTATGTACCCTAATCCACATTCATTCCCATTCCTCTAGCAATAAATAATTAAAAAATAAAAAGAATCGTTTTCTAATCACCATCTTTTGACTACCTAATCCTAATAAGCCTTTTTCTTATTATTATTTTTATCTCAATTTTAGAATAGAAACAAAATCCAACTTTTTCTGAATTAACTCGTCTAAAACATGATAATTAATATAGTTATCTCCCTATGAACGACCTGTACTCATCGTGGCTAGCTATTGCGATACCGTGCTGATTACGGTATTTAAAACAATAAAAGACACTTTTTAAATCCAATCAAACGGCGTCGTTGCTAGGGAGACGGTAATATTATTTTTC
Organism: Agapanthus africanus; assembly: GCA_030015575.1. Taxonomy (NCBI): domain Eukaryota; kingdom Viridiplantae; phylum Streptophyta; class Magnoliopsida; order Asparagales; family Amaryllidaceae; genus Agapanthus; species Agapanthus africanus. The sequence continues at coordinate 237,032,903 of JASDDO010000029.1, read as the reverse complement.
TTGTTATTCGGGTTAACTTTTTTATAGGAAAAAATAAAAAAAATAAAAATCATAAAAAATCATTAAAAACGATAATAATCGTTAAAACCGCATGTTGTTATTTCTGATTATTCTTGTGCAAGGTTTGCAGAAAATCTGGAATGACTGGAGTGGATAAAAAAAGAGAGAAGGCTTTCAAATAGACCAACAGAGGACAAGGAGTACAGTGCCAAAGACTTTTGTAGTTTGGCAAAAAACAGACCACTGATCCGTGGCCAAGAAGTGGATATGCGGCGGTTAGTGTAGTTAGACCCCTATTTTCCTCTGGTAAGTTCCTCTTTTCTTCCCCTATGAGCTCCAATGAATTGCAATCTTCTGCAGGTTTTCTTTGCAAACTGGACTACCTAAAATGAGAAAAATTGATTTTGCGTGTTTTAGATTTTTTTGTTATTGCTTTGCATTATTAAAACGATCTTAAAGAGCAATAACCCAAATCAAGATTAGGTGGGGAGTTCATAACCCTTCCTAAGGCCTAAAAATCACAAACAAGCATTTGCATCACCTCTCATTAATTTAAAAAATATCTAGACCAAGTCTTTAAGGACTGTCGCACTCAATTAGGACAAAGGAGGGGCGTGGGTAATCTATTGCTCATCCGTATTTATTTTTGTGGTGTCTAAAAAAAGTGACAAGTTGTGGTTTAATTAATTAAGCCCGCTATTTCGGTATCCGTATAGCGAATACCTCTCACTTAACTGGCACTGATCTGGCTGCAAGGTAAATACGGAGGTGATAAAGGATTTTATCATGCGTCTTGTCTTTTGGAAATTTAGGAGCGGTCTAGTGATTTGACCTAGGTGACCCTAGTTCTAGGGATGGATTGTGCATGTTTGTGGTTGGTTGAGTCAGGTCTCGTTTCTATTCTTTTGCCAAAGCAAAGTTCTTCTAAAAAAAATAAATTAAAAAAGTATATATTTCACCCACCTTTTCACATGCTGCCACGTACACTAAACTCACTTAGTGCATATTCTATTGGACACGGGATTCGAGCGCCCGTTTAGTCCGCGTTTTCGCTATTGACTCCGAAGTCGATACTTCTTTACCTTCTTCTTCTCCTTCACCTACCACGTTAGGACCTCTGCCAGGTTTTAACATAAACAACCCCACCATTCTTAAAATTACGATACCACTACCTCTTGGTGCGCAAATTCCACCACCTCCTACACAAATGTTGTTAGTGTAATTTGCCCTAGAGGCCATTATTGTATAGTACTAGTTTGTATATTACATTTTGGAAGCTTGGGATATATACACGGATTTATAACAGTCTTGCTCAATATAGTAGTATGCTACTTGGTTTGTATCTATCTTAATATGTGTATATGTTTCTTTTAACGTATCGCTAATACATATTGATAGAGCCATTAGGATCTTTTACTTGACCACCAGCGTTGTGATGGCAGTCACACTAGTGGGGGCTGGATACTCTACAAGCACATCCTTATACAGGTCCCTAGTCGTAGGATTATCAAGACAAGGCATCGATACACCAGATTAGACTAGTGTATACGCTTCTCATCCCAGCAGGGGAGATGGTCTGTCACACAGCCATCAGTACGTCGTACTGGAGATAGTATGCAGGTGCTCATTGGGTTATGAGTTACACTGGACAGACTAATGGGGTACTGCAGGTTGGTAGTATACCTATCATTAGGAAGCAGTCCCCAGGTGATATGATGTTGGAGATAGTGCCCTCAGAGTCAATTATTGGATCACAGGCACGTGATTGCAATGATTGAGGGAGGACCTGTCCCAGTAGAACAGTCTTACTCGAAATGATAGTATGCTATCTGGTTTATCTTTATCATCGTGTACTGCTTTAAGTGACCTGACAGGTCGCTATTACACGTTGATAGAGCCCTTAGGATTCTTGCTTGACCACCAGCAGTATGAGGGCGATCATATAAGTGGGAGCTGGGGTCTATAAGCACATCCTTAAAAGGTCCCTAGTCGTGGGAGTTTCGAGACAGGGCATCGATACTCCAGAGTAGACTAGTGTATACAGTCGAGACCCCGACGAGGGGCGGTGGCCGGTCTCACAAGCCACTGGTGTCAGTTTGTTCACCTAAGATGTATACAGGTGCTCATTGGGTTATGAGTACACCGGATAGGACTCGCCGGGAACATGCTAGTTGGTCTTATACCCGACGTCAGATAGCAGTTCCCTGGTGACATGTGTACAGGTTAGTTCATCGACCTGAGGATCGTCATTTGTCTCGTGTGAGTTCCCACTATACTTTGATTACTACCCTACCACGCTCAAAGGAGACGTGCGAACAGGTTTTAGTTGGGTACAGTCCCGAGCCACATGGAGGCAGTGAGCGGATCTTCAGGGGTTTGTCTCTCCCGGTATTGGGGGTGAGGTCGCGCTGTGTCTAGGAGAGCCATTACACAAAGCCCTCGGCCGAGGCAGGAGATTTACTGGTAGGTATTCCAGTAGTATCTCAGGGTGTTCTGGGCTACACTCCGACACGACTTGTACCGCTTTTGGGGGTCTGACTTTTACCAACCCCCTAGGCCCGCCATGCGATGCTCATAGACGAACGGACCGGACTGTACGAATATTGTCACTGACAGGCTCAGTAGGGTGTCAGGATGAGTTTGCTCATCGACGTCCCTTTTGGTCAATACCTGGTAGCCCATTACGTATTGGCTTATACCTCTGACGTGCTAGTGGTTAAATCCACAACCAAGGTGTTGACGAGTCTTTAGAGTCCCCCACATTCAGTTGCTCAAGTTTTCGGGCGAAAAGCTGTAGAGGCCGTATGGAGATATGGCAGGGTTCGATCAGATACGTGCGGTATTGCACGGATCAGGATCGAACGGATAATACTAGCTGGCTTTGGTTTAAGCCGGATCCTAGTATAGTACAGTGTAGATTTTGTCTCATTGCATTTGTATTTCGGTCGGAATACAAATGCGGGTGTGTACGCACAGTAGCGGGTTTTTTCCTGTAATTTATTACGGGACCAGTTTTCTGGAGTTGCCAGTTTGTTTTCCGTTTCGGCCATTTTCCTTTGTATCTTGCATTGGCCGAAGATTGGTGGAGGAGGGCTTATTTGCAATTGTGCAAAAAGCATTTGTGGAGGGTGGTGATTGCACTCTTCTTTGACCTTGACTTCTATCTTCATCATGGCTTGACTTTTATAGGACATGATTGTTGATGATGATGAAGGGTGAGGTTGGTGGAGTGTTGGTGTTTCTTTGTGATCATTTCTTCATATGTTAACCATTCCTCTCTTTCTTGCATGATTAGTGAGTGGCTCCCATTTTTTGAGAACACTCTCATTCTCACTCTCCCCTCACTTGTGATGGCCGGCCATTCCTCATGGGGCTGCCCAAAATTTGTAGTGTGGGATTTTGGTTCATTTCATGTTGGAAAAATCCCACAACACCATCTCCAAAAGTTTATATCATTTCTTCCACCAAAAGGCAAACTCCATAACCCCAAAATGAGACATGGTTCTACACTATATTCTACAGCAAATCTTGGGCACGTCGGCTCGCCAACTTCGTGCCCGAGTTGCCTCGGTATAGAGGTGGGAGCCCGTAAAAGAAGCAGGCGACGTGGTGCCCTTCCGGCGACTTGGTGGAGACCGGACATTCCGCGGGAGATCGGGACGACGGCGAGAAGACCAGAGGACACGGATCGCTCGGTATATCTCTCTTCCCTATCTTGTAGTTAGCTAGAACTAGTTAATGGCCCGATCCGGGTTTTTAGTGCGCGGTGGTGCCGGTTCAAGAAAATTAAAGTTAACCATCGCTTCCGCATTTGGCCTCGGGATGGAGGCCGGGGCGCCGCCGTGCACTTACAGTGGTATCAGAGCCTCGCCATTAACATAGTCTAGCTTTGTCTAATGTGTTTTACATTTCCGATCGAACAAAAATCCCAAAACCGCGTTTTTATACACATCAGTTTTCTGTCGAAATTTTTTTGGCTCCAAAATTTTTTCAGTATGTTGCAGAATGATGTGCAGAGAATCCTAAGAACACTGTAAAAATTTGGTGATGTGATCTTTCCATAAGACCGCGGAACCGCGGCCATAACCCTTCTTTGGCCGCGGTTCCGCCGCAGTATGTTAGCTTCGTTTCACTAATTTTTTGTAGTGGGCTTTTGGGCTGAAAATAGGGGTTTTGGAATATTATTTTTGGGTCCAGAATTTCTTTATGTGCTACAGTAGTGCTTTGGGGCCCACTTGGTAAAATTTGATCGATCGGATATTTTAAACACATTAGTTCACAGTATTTACATTATATCTGCGACCGTGAATGTCACTTGATCGGTAAATCCTGTCTAGCTGCTATAGCCCGGCTAAACGGATTTGCGAACGTGACTTTCACGTTGATATTCTATGTATTGCTGTGATGTTGCGGATTGGTCGTGGGGATAGCCTGGATGCAATGCTAGTACAGTGTTTTATTGTATTATGTACATTTGATATTACGAGGCGAGCGTCCGACATGTGGACTGCCGTCACTGCCTGTTTGTATTATTATTTTGGGGCACGACCAGGTTGCGGTTGATGTACCCATTGTATGTATATTTTACTTTCTGTACTAGGATTACCCCGCGGAGGAGTGCACGGATAGCCGGGTTCTAGAGGGCAACAGGCCCGCATCTCATGGCATTGAAACGGAGGGGGCTTCACTCTAGAATTGGCGGGCTATTCGCCGCACTCGTAGGGGGTATAGGTTGATCCAGGAGGGGTGCCCAAGTTACCGGATTCCGTGAAGTGCTGGGTGGTCCATTCACGTTGCTGAAGGGGGCTGCCTCGCTTCAGGTTTTGGCGGGTAACTTGCCGCGTCCATAGGGGTCTAGGATTTCATTGCACAGGCTATCCACACGACCAGGGGAACGTCGGGTTTCAGCGGCTCTGTGAAACCCGGGGATCCCAGATATCTGTATTGTTCTGTGATGCTGTACATTTCTATGATGTTGCATTTTATCACGCCTTGAGCGAAATATAATATATTGGTATATATATTAGTAAATGTTGTGTATGTTTTGCATCCGCGCTAGTCCAGTCTCCGCTCTGTCGTTAGTTAGCTAACCTAACGGGTAATGACGGGACCTAGTGGCGAATGCGGATGGCATATACGTACATCAGTATATTTTCGTTCTTTGTGGTGTGATCAATTGATGGGACCGCGTTGATTCAGATCAATGCAAGTTAAAAATAAACCTAATCTGATGTTGTTGGAACATTTTTCAAAAAGCTGTTATTGCAAGGACGTTCTCTTTTGTTTTGCATCGTGGTATTCAGTTGGAATATCCTGCTCCTCAGTCGACGAGGCAAGGGCCGAGATCCCTTCACCGGGAGTGACCCCTTGGACAAAAGTTTGCGTTAGGGCAATAACTTCACTATAGCCGATTACTTTTGCTTTGCTTCGTGGTATTCAGTTGGAATATCCTGCACCTCATTCTATGGGGAAAGAGCCGAGATCCCTTCACTGGGAGTGACCTCTTTAGCAAAGGTTTTCGTTACTATATTTTCTAAAAGCTATCCGTTCCTTCAACGATATCAAGTTCATTACGTTAAAGGTTTTCGCCAGAAACCATTCGTAGCCCTCCATCATTTCAGTTAAATATTCGGTAGTATTCAAGCTATGTATTTTGACCTCACGCCAAGGCATAGTGTTTGGTAGCTGCCGGGTATTTATCTGTTGCATAGATAGATGCGTTGGTTTGGGACAGTCGTACTACTATTTTGGCCTATGTTAAGGGTATGTACGGGTGGGTTCAAATTAACCTGGACAATGATGGGTAGAACTTGACATGTGACTTATGATATTTTGACCTCACGCCAAGGTCATAAGAGCATGGGGCAAAAATCACATCGGGAGTTTCAAAAGAACTGAAACTTGCCAGATATGCGCATACCTTCTGGAGTGTGATGACGTGAGCGAATTCCGTCACGTTATCATGCGATGATAGTTGGATCCCGATTCCCACTGATGAGTTGGTTTACTCATCGGGTGATCCCGACTAATTCTTCTTTTAGGTTTGGAGGAGAATTTGACGGTACAGTGGGAGGTTTCCAGATTAGATAAATTGGTAACCATTCTGATCTAGGCTAGAGTGCACGCTGAGTGTTTCTTTTCTCTCTCTCTTTGGCAGCGACCATTGACCCGACCCTAGACTATGACTCAGTGACCAAGTTGACCGAACCTTCTTAAAAACTGGCTTTTGGATTGTCAGAGTTGCAGACCTCATTGCCACTCCTACTTTTACCCTTTTTCTCCAGGACACCCCGTATTACTACGAACGTCCACTTCCATTGGATAAAACCATCGTATGGTTATAAACGAACTCGAAGAGATTTATTCGAGGATGGTTTCCGGTTCTGGAGAAATCGAATAGGACTATTCAGTTGTCTTTTCCTTCTACCTTCTCTCAGGTTGCGAGTACCCCTTAGATTAGGGGATAGTACACCTATTACGCAAATTGGATAGTCTTCTTCCAAACCTTAGGCTGGTGCCGAACGGTGGGGAATGAAGAAAACCAATTAGCATAACGATGGTGTGCAGAAGGTATTAAGTAAAGACAAAGAAAGGGATTAGAAGGAGGGCAAAGTAAAGTGCGACTGATATTCACGACCAAACCAAGTATTTCATTACCACTCCCACTTCACCTTTGTATTTCTCTAGGACACTCCGTATCACTACGAAGATCCACAGTTTATTGGATACTCCATCGTATGGTTATATACGAACTCGAAAGGAACTTGTTCCAGTTCGGGGATGGATTCTGGTTCAGGAGAAATAGGAATAAGGTTTATTCGGTTATCTTTTATCTTCACCTTCTCTCGCATTGCGAGTGTTCCTAAGATTGGGACAGTACACCCATTATGCTTATTAGATAGTCTTCTTCCAAACCATAGGCTGGTGCCGAACGGTAGGGAAGGAAGAAAACCATTTGTCCTAAGGGGTGTGCAGAAGGTAATGACTAAAGACATATAAAGGGATTTGGAGAGGTGGCAAAGAATTATACGGTTACAGTCGTGAATCTGGAAGAGGCATTACTAGGAATACCGGGATACCCCATCGAAACATTTCAATGTTTCAGTTTCACCGTGTACTGTTAAAAGAAAACTGATTTCCCAATTAGACACTTGCTCAGGGTATGTATTTACCAGGTATGATTCTCATATCTGTATGGTTTTACAGATGATGAGTGGGAGTAGGTTAGTGGGAAATAGGTGATCATCCTCATTATATCGGGATTCGTTGTAATCGGTGATATTTGAGGAAATCACCTGGGTTGTTTGCCGGACGGCAAATATTTGGTTTTGAATATCCGCTGTTATGCACCAATTTCAAATTGATATATCTGTACGTCTATTTTTATAGAGTGAGACATATCTTTTTGAAATTATGTCTGTGACATTTACTTATATCAGTGGATGGTTAGGTAAGGAGCATTAAACAGCGGTGTAATTCTTCTTAACCATAAGTACAGTTTTCAACCTACGACACACAGTGAATGAGTTATCAGACTCAAGGGACTTATACAGAGTATTGTATGTTGTCCAGGGTCCATCAGGACAGAGGGGTTGGTCCTCGTACTATATTCGGTTTACTTATGACTTCTTTAGTTTTTAGACAGGTGTTTCGTGGAAACACAGGGTCCGAATTTTGAGAAGTTATAGGTATTTGAATAAAGTAGAGAACCAGGTGTTGCAAGTATCGGGATTCTTCAAGGAGATCGAAGATGTAGATACTTGTGTATGGTATTCAGTTGATAGTAATGATTAAGAGAACTTACTTCTCTTTCAGGTTGCTCATAAGTGGAAGTATTCCTAAGTTGAGTAACGCTGATCGACCTCCTTCCATTTAGTTAACATGCACTGGAGATAGCTGCATGATTTGAATCTGGTTCAATTAAATCAGTGCCTCTAGTTCTATATAGAACAGTTCATATCTTAACGATGTTAAGGTACGGGGAGTTGTCCGGGTTATGCTTAAAACCAGACTATGGATAACTCAAGGCACGTTTCTGTAATGGCTGTTTGTGGGTTCACCCAGGCTATGACGAGGGTTGACTTTCTACCATTTGGAAGATCAATAGTGATATTGTTCTGAACTCGCCACAGTTTTAATAAAAATGGATCTTTTCAAAAAACAGTAATGGGAGTATGGTAGAACTGGAAGTGATTCCAGAACCGCAAACGATTACTGAAGATTTGATAGGAACCTAAAGATTCAATCTGGTTTGACATTCCATTGGCCACTCCACAGATATAGTGGGTAACTTCAGGCACCCGAGAGGTACTCCGGTAGCCTCAAGGACGGTGACAGGGAAGTTCTTGTTTACCCACACTTTCCATTGCTGTTGTTCCAGGCTGCGAGACCCGGCGGGAGGATGAGTATAGCGTCGTTCTGAACTGGCTTCAGAAGTGTGCGTGTATATGACTCAGCCAGAGGGTTGTCGTAGTCAGTGGGAGCAGCGGAAGCATTGGTGGACAGGTGGCTTATGTCTATTTATAGACTAAAGCAGATATAGCGGAGATAGATCATCAATTTCTGATGTGACAGTCATAGGTTTGACTTCATCAGAATAGGGGATGGATCTGTTGAGAAGGAAGTAGGGTGTGATGTCCTGGTATTTGGATGACATACACATAGTAGGAAGTGATATTCCTATGCTACAATCGGTTATACTTTGGTTGTCACACAGTGGTTTCTCCACATGGGACTTGGACATTATATCAGACATACTGGTTACTAGATCTATGTTTTAGATCTAGATTTGGGTGGTTTCCCAATCAGGATACTTAGACAGCATTCTAAGAGTATTTAGAATGGACGACTCCTGGCACGGTAGTGTACCTGCAGGTGATGGAGTCACCCTCTCTAAAGGTGTCTTACAGACTAAAGGGGAGAGGGATGTGCATGATTGGCAGATCACTTGCTTAGGCAATTGAGTCAATCATGAGATGTCAAGTACCATACCAGATGTTGTTCTTGTACTGGATGCAATAAGTTGACATTGATCCAATCCTGGAGAAACAGTCGGAAGCAGTTTTAGAACATAAGTGGATGTTCTAGGGATATGATAACGACAGCCTCATTCGGGAGACAGTTATCATTCCAGGCTTCCAAGGTGACCTGGACGACAAGGAGGTTGTCAGAGTTATAGTTTCCTTCTGACGAGGGGCAGTATTTTGGACAGGTGGTCCAAGGAAATACTGAGGGAGGCATGACGCAGGATACTGATTAAGTTCAGTTGACGATACAGTCTAAGAAGTTTGGATTTGGAGTTCATTTATAAGCTAGGTCCCATCAGACATCCAGACACATTCTAAGACAAGTATTGCTCATTTCGGGAGATGGCTTTCTCTGCGAACTTGAGACATAGAGAGACATAGAAAGAAACATCAAAGCGGATCCACTCACTGAGGCTATTCTTCGAACGCAATAGTTTCGCAAACTAGCTTTGTGAGACTGACTAGTAGAGGAGTTAGGTGTTCGGTATCACACGGGCTGTGAGTATGCGACATTGCAATAATTAGCCTTGAGTGCAAGTGGGAGATTGTTGGAGATAGTGCCCTCAGAGTCAATTATTGGATCACAGGCACGTGATTGCAATGATTGAGGGAGGACCTGTCCCAGTAGAACAGTCTTACTCGAAATGATAGTATGCTATCTGGTTTATCTTTATCATCGTGTACTGCTTTAAGTGACCTGACAGGTCGCTATTACACGTTGATAGAGCCCCTAGGATTCTTGCTTGACCACCAGCAGTATGAGGGCGATCATATAAGTGGAAGCTGGGGTCTATAAGCACATCCTTAAAAGGTCCCTAGTCGTGGGAGTTTCGAGACAGGGCATCGATACTCCAGAGTAGACTAGTGTATACAGTCGAGACCCCGACGAGGGGCAGTGGCCGGTCTCACAAGCCACTGGTGTCAGTTTGTTCACCTAAGATGTATACAGGTGCTCATTGGGTTATGAGTACACCGGACAGGACTCGCCGGGAACATGCTAGTTGGTCTTATACCTGACGTCAGATAGCAGTTCCCTGGTGACATGTGTACAGGTTAGTTCATCGACCTGGGGATCGTCATTTGTCTCATGTGAGTTCCCACTGTACTTTGATTACTACCCTACCACGCTTAAAGGAGACGTGCGAACAGGTTTTAGTTGGGTACAGTCCCGAGCCACATAGAGGCAGTGAGCGGATCTTCAGGGGTTCGTCTCTCCCGGTATTGGGGGTGAGGTCGCGCTGTGTCTAGGAGAGCCATTACACAAAGCCCTCGGCCGAGGCAGGAGATTTACTGGTAGGTATTCCAGTAGTATCTCAGGGTGTTCTGGGCTACACTCCGACACGACTTGTACCGCTTTTGGGGGTCTGACTTTTACCAACCCCCTAGGCCCGCCATGCGATGCTCATAGACGAACGGACCGGACTGTACGGATATTGTCACTGACAGGCTCAGTAGGGTGTCAGGATGAGTTCGCTCATCGACGTCCCTTTTGGTCAATACCTGGTAACCCGTTACGTATTGGCTTATACCTCTGACGTGCTAGTGGTTAAATCCACAACCAATGTGTTGACGAGTCTTTAGAGTCCCCCACATTCAGTTGCTCAAGTTTTCGGGCGAAAAGCTGTAGAGGCCGTATGGAGATATGGCAGGGTTCGATCAGATACGTGCGGTATTGCACGGATCAGGATCGAACGGATAATACTAGCCGGCTTTGGTTTAAGCCGGATCCTAGTATAGTACAGTGTAGATTTTGTCTCATTGTATTTGTATTTCGGTCGGAATACAAATGCGGGTGTGTACGCACAGTAGCGGGGTTTTTCCTGTAATTTATTACGGGACCAGTTTTCTGGAGTTGCCAGTTTGTTTTCCGTTTCGGCCATTTTCCTTTGTATCTTTCATTGGCCGAAGATTGGTGGAGGAGGGCTTATTTGCAATTGTGCAAATAAGCATTTGTGGAGGGTGGTGATTGCATATTGTTGTATCATGATAGCTCTTCTTTGACCGTGACTTATATCTTCATCATGGCTTGACTTTTGTAGGAAATTATTGTTGATGATGATGAAGCGTGAGGTTGGTGGAGTGTTGATGTTTCTTTGTGATCATTTCTTCATATGATAACCATTCCTCTCTCTCTTGCATGATTAGTGAGTGGCTCCCATTTTTTGAGAACACTCTCATTCTCACTCTCCCTTCACTTGTGATGGCCGGCCATTCCTCATGGGGCTACCCAAAATTTGTAGTGTGGGATTTTGGTTCATTTCATGTTGGAAAAATCCCACAACACCATCTCCAAAAGTTTATATCATTTCCTCCACCAAAAGGCAAACTCCATAACCCCAAAATAAGACATGGTTCTACACTATATTCTACAGCAAACCTTGGGCACGTCGGCTCGCCAACTTCGTGCCCTAGTTGCCTCGGTATAGAGGTGGGAGCCCGTAAAAGAAGCAGGCGACGTGGTGCCCTTCCGGCGACTTGGTGGAGACCGGACATTCCACGGGAGATCGGGACGACGGCGAGAAGACCGGAGGATACGGATCGCTCGGTATATCTCTCTTCCCCATCTTGTAGTTAGCCAGAACTAGTTAATGGCCCGATCCGGATTTTTAGTGCGCGGTGGTGCCGGTTCAAGAAAATTAAAGTTAACCATCACTTCCGCATTTGGCCTCGGGATGGAGGCCGGGGCGCCGCCGTGCACTTACACATGAGTATAGCTTAGTTCGTCGACTTGACACTGCTACTTCGCCTCAAGTGTGTTCCCACTGTTCTTAGATTACTACCCTACCACGGCTCTATTGAGGCATGCAAACAGGTCGTAGTTGGGTGCAGTCCCGAAGCACTTGGAGGCAGTGGCGGTTAGATACGATTCATCTCTCCTGATATTGGGGGTTGATGCCGCGCTGTGTTCGAAAAGGCATTACACAAAGTCCCTGGCCAGGGCAAGCGAGATTTACTGGTAGGTACTCCAGTAGTTTCTCAGGGTGTTTTGGGCTACACTCCGACATAACTTATTGCGCTATTAGGGGTCTGACGTTTATTGCCCCTAGGCCCGATATGCGATACTCTTAGACGAACATACCGGACTGTACGAAGATTGCCACAGACAGGCTTAGTAGGGGTTCGGATGAGTTTGCTCGTCGGCCTTCTTATCGACAGATACCTGGGTAGCCGTTACGTGCAGCTAGTACCGCTGACATGCTTGTGGTTAAACCCACTGCCAACGTACTGTCGAGTCTTTAGAGTCCCACACAGAGGGTTTTCCTGCTTCGGGCGAAACGATGTAGTGGTCGTATGGTTTTACGACAGGGTTCGTTCACATACGTGTACTTGTGCACGTTTGATGTTCGGGCGAATAATACTAGTAGGATTTGGTTTAAGCCAGATCCTAGTATTAGATTGTTAGATTAGTTTCGTCTCATTGTATTCGTGTTTCTTGAAACACGGATAAGGGTATGTATATACGGATGAGAGGGGCATTCTTGTAAATGCTCAAGATTGTTTTAGAAGGAGACACCTCATTAGGGTTTTGACCATTGACTTGATTAAAACAATTATGAGGTGGAGGAAATTATTTGTTATTTTTATAAATGATAATTATGCCATGGCTACTTGGTTTGACTATTTGACTTGGTTTGACTATTTGACTTAGATATTTTGTGAGATATTTTGTGGCACTAGATATTTTGGGTGAGATATTTTTCTTTCCATGCTTGTAGTCATATCAAGGGAGCCATCTCGATTATCATTATGAAAAACATTTTCTCTTTCCTCAAGTTCACTCTCTTCTTCTTCCTCTCAACTCTTATTGTCTCATGTGTTGAGAATCCAAGAGTTAGTGAGACTTAGCTACCCAAAATCACTTTCTATTCACTCTAGGCTACTTAGTTTAGCACACCAAGTGACCTAGTTACCTCATCTTGGAGGTTTAAGCTCAAAGTTGGAACTCTCGGGTGGATCTTCTTCGACTTCAAGAAGCCAACGAGGAAACACGATCCATTTTCACTCCAAGGAGCTTATAAAGAGAAAGAGGACAGCAAGAAGACAAGAAGGACACGATACTACGAGATATAACATTCATCCGAGTAGTTAAACCTCAAGTAGTATGCTAGCTAGGGTTTTATGTTCGATCCTTGGTTCAAGTCGGTGTTGCGAAGCCCGTAAAAATCATATTTTGCTATTTTCTCCTCCCCTCAAACACGTGGAGTGAGCAACATCGACTTACAGTGGTATCGGAGCCTCTCATAAACCTTAGATAGCTTGTAGCGATGTTAGAAATCCGCCGTTTTTGTCATGCAAAAACTGCCGACAAAAACAGTTTCTAAAATTGAAGTTTTGAGTTGTTTGCACACCCCGCGGGCTCACGGTTTGAACCGAGAAGCCGCGGGTTAAATGAGTCACCATTTGCATTAATGTGGTTTTGTTTGCATGAAGGATATTTGCTTGAGATCTTTTGCTTATGGTCACCATTTTCCCTCCTACACTCACCCCCCACCTCTTATTTAGTGGCCGGCCATTCCTAATGAGGAAGAAGGGTTGTTCATTTTGGGAAAAAGATTATGGTTTTGGTTCATGAAAATTAGTATGCCAATTTCTCATTTACCCGATTCAAAAGGCAACTTCATTAACCGTTCGTCCATGACTTTGGACGAAGCGAGAAAAACTGTTCTACTCATTCTCTACATCATCTTGGTCGTCTCTTTTAGCAAACTTGACGACCGAGTTGCCTCGGTTCAGAGGCGGGAGCCCGTTTAAAGATCTGTCGACGTGGTGCCACTTGGACGAGGAGACCGGAGATTCAAGAGATCGGAGCAGCCGCAACAAAGCGTGGGATGATGGTTGAAGACCGAAGGACTCGGATCATTCGGTATAACATTTCTACCCACTTTGCAGTTTGTTAGTTTAGCTTTAATGGCAGATCCGGGTGATAGTACACGATAGCGCCAGTTGTAAAAGTTTTTTTCCCGTATTTGGCATCTGTTAGACGGCCGGGGCGCTACCGTGGACTTACAGTGGTATCAAAGCCTCACCATTAAGCTTTACTAACTTGTGCTAACGCGTTTAAAATATCGATCGAACAAAATTTTCAAAACTGCAATTTCCATGTTCAATGTTTCTGTCGATTTTTAAAAGGGTCTAAAAATCATTTTGACCATTGCAAAAAAATCAAGCAGGGTTTTTTAAGAACACTGTAGAAAATTGGCCTTGTGATCTCTCTGTACGGCCGCGGATCCACGGCCCAAGCTAGGGTTTGGCCGCGGATCCGCCGCCGCATTAGGAGATCAGTTAGCCAAATTTCTACAGTAGCTTCTACAGAGGAAATTGTGGTTTTTAGTATATTCTTTTGGGCCCAGATTTTGTTACTGTACAGCAGATGTACGTGGGGCTCACTTCGGAAAGTTTTGTCGATCGAAATTTTTTATGTGTTAGTTTACAGTATTTACATTATATCTTCGACCGGGAATATCATTTGAGTGGTAAATTGCATCTAATTGCTATAGTTCTCTTAGACGGATTTGCGAACGTGACATTCGCGTTGATGTTCTGTGTTGTGCTGTGATGTTGCGGATTTGTCGTGGTGGATAGCAGTGTGCAATGGTAGTGCAGTTTGGATTTATTTGTACATTTGATATTGCGGGGCGAGCGTCCAACTTGTGGACTGCCGTCACTGCCTGTTTGTATAATATTCTTTTGGGGCACGACCGGGCTGAGGTCGATATACCCGTTGTATATATATTTCTTTTCTGTACTAGGATTACCCCGCGACGGAGTGCACGGATTGCCGGGTTCTGGAGGGCAACAGGTCCGTATCTCATAGCTTTGAGAGGCAGAGGGGACTTACTCTAGAATTGGCAGACTATTTTCCGCACTCGTAGGGGGTACAGGTTGACCCAAGGAGGGGTGCTCAAGTTACCGGATTCCATAAAGTACCGGGTGGTCCATTCACTTTGCTGTAGGGGGCTGCCTCGCTTCAAGTTTTGGCGGGTAACTTGCCGCACCCGTAGGGGTCTAGGTTTCATTGCACAGGCTATCCACATGACCAGGGGAACGTCGGGTTTCAGTAGCGCCTCTGTGAAACCCGGGGATCCCAAATTATCTGTATTGTTCTGTGATGCTTATTACTTTTCTGTAATGTTGAATATTATCACGCCTGGAGCGATTATTGTATATTGGTATATATACTATTAGATGTTGTATATGTTTTACACCCGCGATAGTCCAGTCCCCCCTCTGTCGTTAGTTAAGTAACCTAACGGGTGATGACGGGACCCAGTGGCGAATGCGGATGGCATATACGTACATTATATTTTCGTTCTTTTCTGGTGTGATTGATTGATGGGACCGCATTGATTCTTATCAATGTAAGGATAAAACAAACCTATATTTGATGTTGTTGGAACAAATTTTAAAAGGTGTTATTACAAAGATGTTTCCTTTTGTTTTGCATAGAGGTATTCAGTTGGAATATCCTGCACCTCATTCGACGAGGCAAGGGCCGAGATCCCTTCACCGGGAGTGACCCCTTGGGCATAAGTTTACGTCAGGGTAATAACTTCATTATAGTCGATTACAAGTTGCTTTGCATCGTGGTATTCAGTTGGAATATCCTGCACCTCATTCCATGAGAAAAGAGCCGAGATCCCTTCACCGGGAGTGACCTCTTTAACAAAAGGTTTTCGCCACTATATTTTTATAAAAAGCTATCAGGTTCCTTCAACGAGATCAAGTTCATTACGTTAAAGGTTTTTCGCCAAAAACCAGCCGTAGCCCTCCGTCATTTCTTATGGATAGTCAGTAGTATTCAAGCTATGTTTGTTGACTAAAGTCAATGTTGGTGTATATGCCCTAGAGGCCATTACTGTATCATACTAGTATGTATATTACTTGATGGAAGCTTGGGATATTCACAGTTGTACAGACAATCTTGCTCAATATAGTAGTATGCTACTTGGTTTGTCTCTGCTTTAATGTGTACATGTGTGTTTATTTATTATATCACCTATACGCATTAGTAGAGCCCTTAGGATCTTTGCTTGATTACCGGCGTTGTGATGGCGATCACACTCGTGGGGGCTGGGTAATCTACAAGCACATCCTTATACACGTCCCTAGTCGTGGGAGTATCGAGATAGGGCATCGATACTCCAGAGTAGACTAGCGTATGCGCTTCTCATCCCAGCACGGGAGACGGTCTGTCCCACAGCCGCCAGTACGTCGTACTTGAGATAGTATGCGGGTGCTCGTTAGGTTACGAGTACACTGGACAGGACTCGTCGGGAACTGATGGTTGGTATTATACCTATCGTCAGTTATCAGTTTCCAGGTGACATGAGTACAGCTTAGTCCGCTGACTTGACACTGTCACTTCGCCTCGAGTGTGTTCCCACTGTTCTTTGATTACTACCCTACCACGGCTCTACTGAGTCGTGCAAACAGGTAGTAGTTGGGAGCAGTCCCGAAGCACTTGGAGGCAGTGACGGTTAGACAGGATTCGTCTCTCCCGGTATTGGGGGTTGACATCGCGCTGTGTCTAGGAGAGCCATTACACGAGTAGTCCCTGGCCAGGGCAAGCGAGATATACTGGTAGGTTTCCAGTGTTATCTCAGGGTGTATTGGGCTTCACTCCGACACGACTTGTACCGCTATTAGGGGACTGACGTTTACCGCCCCCCTAGGCCCGCCATGCGATGTATCAGACGAACAGACCGGACTGTACGGAGATTGTCACATATAGGCTCAGTAGGAGTTCGGATGGGTGTACCTCATCGGCCTTCTTATCGACATCTACCTGGGGACCGTTACGTACAGCTAGTGCCGCTTGCGGTCTGTGGTTAAACCCACTGCCAGCGTAGTGTCGAGTCTTTAGAGTCCCACACAGAGAGTTTCCCTGCACTGAGCGAAACGTGTAGAGGCCGTATGGTTTTACGGCAGGGCTGCGATCACTTACGTACACTTGTGTGCGTATGGTGTTCGGGCAGGCAGTACTAGTAGGCTTTGGTTTAAGCCGGATCCTAGTATTGCACGGATGGATTTGTTTTGTCTTCTGTGCATCCGCATTCTACGGAATACGGATGCAGGTGTGTATGCACAGTTTTCTGGAGCGATGAAGGAGGAGGTGCCTCATTAGGGTTTTGGCAGTTGGTTCGGCCAAAACCATTATGTGGCAGGCTCATTAGGGTTTTGACAGTTCGTTTGGTCAAAACCATTATGAGCAGCGAACATCATTTACTAATCCTATTAGTGATAATCTTATGATGGCTAATTGCATTGACCATTTGACCCCGTTGACCCCTCTTGACTTTGTTGACCGGTTGACCGTGTTGACCATTGACTTTCAAGAGGATTCCACACTCTTCTTTTCTTTTCCATTTTCTTTTGGATTATGATAATGGTCATTTCAATTGTAGCCATCAACTTTATCTTGATGGAATTAGTAATGATGTTGTTTTTGCATTATTGCAACCATGGTTAGTTTTTTCTCTTGGTTAAGCTTATCATAACATTATTCTTTTTCTCTCTCTTGAAAAGAGAAGCTCCATGGTTGCTAAAAACCTCCTTCTTCTTCCTCCTCTTGTTTTCTCCTTTGATCTCATGTGTTGAGAGAAAAAGGTTTTCACTTGACAAACACATCCATACATCCTCTCTACACAACCTAGGGCTTCTAGATTAGCAATCTCCTTGCCCTAGTTACCTCGGTTTGAGGTGGAGCTCGGCGTACATCTCTCGGGTGGATCGTCTTCGACTCAAGGAGGCCGCGGAGGTGACCGAAGTCCGGATCAACCTTTGAGCAAGCCATGAAAAGAACAACAAGAAGAGAAGAACATCATAGAAGAACAACAACTAGAAGTGAAGGAGTTCAAGTTGAGGTATAACCCCTAACCGAGTAGATACATCTCTTGTTAGGTTGCTAGTTTATAGTTTAGCAAAGATCCGGCTTTTACGGTCCATGTTACAAACCTTAGAAAATTTTTGTTTTACCGTTTCCGCAACCCCGAAAGTACCGGGAGAGGTAACGTGGACCTAACAGTGGTATCAGAGCCTAACTAAACATAAACTAGCTTGGTAGTAAAGTGTATCGAAGTTCGAAACGGAAAAATCGAAAAAAAAAAAAACCAAGTTATAAAAAATCTGAGTTTCTGTTAAAACTTTTTCTGGTCAAAACAAAATTTGTTATATCTCAAAAATCATCTCAGGCTTTTTAGAAGAAACCCACCAAAAACGACACAGTAACTCACCAGATCGGCCGCGCTTCCGCGGCAATAGCTTGCTATTGCCGCGGAAGCACCGCTGTCTGGTAGAGTTGCTGTCTCGTTTTTGGTGCAGTGTGTTTCTGACATGGTTTTAGGATTTTTCTGATATATTATATGTTCCCAGATTTGCCAGAATAGAAATTTGTTTTTGGGGGCCTATAAATCCGTATTTTTCCGAACTTCAATATACTTTGACTATGTTGGTTATATCTGTGATGTTCTTATGTATTGAACGTCGGCTAATCGCTATATGTCGATTAGTCGGGGTTATACATATCTGTGATTGTTATTGATGGTTTGTGTATATGAACTCGTTGGATTGTCGCGGATGAATAGCCGGGGTGGATGTGAGATGAGAGTTTCTTTTTCTTTCATTCATGTAATAAATTTGTAAATTGATGTAATATTATTTGTTTGGCCGCACAACCGGGTCGGGGTTGTAGCCGTCATTGTATAATTCTTTTTACTGTTTTTGCTCCTAGGATAGACCCATGGAGGGGTGCACAAACTACCGGGTAGCTCGAAGTGCCGAGTGGCCTACTCATGGCATTGAGGGAGGTTGCTTCGCTTCGGGTACTTGGCGGGTAGTTTGCCGCACCCGTAGGGGTCTTGGGTGGGGTATTGGCTATTCATCGCGACCGTGTAATCCGTTTTTCGTTGCAGGCTCGAACGAATTGCGGATTCCTAGTATATCCAAAGTGTTCATCTGTGATCTGTAATGTCTATCATTGCTTTACTATTTAGGCGTTGCTTATGTTTTACAGCCGCGCTAGCCCAGCCCCCGCTCTGTCGTTAGTTAAGTAACCTAACGGGTGATGACGGGGCCCCGTGGCGAATGCGAATGGCATAAGCGTACGTCATATTTTGGTTGTTTTCTGCAATGGTAGGATTTAAATGATGGGACGCATTAAAAGAACTAATGCAAGAAAATAAACCTAAAAGACGTTGTTGGAACAAGTTTTTCAAAAAGCTGTTATTACAAGGACGTTCATCTTTTTGTTTTGCATCGAGGTATTCGGTTATGAATGCCCAGCACCTCAGTCGACGAGGCAAGGGCCGAGATCCCTTCACCGGGAGTGACCCCTTGGACAAAACTTTGCGTCAGGGTAATAACTTCACCATAGTCGATTATTCTTGCTTTGCATCGAGGTATTCATCTTACGAATACCCAGCACCTCACTCGATGAGGAAAGAGCCGAGATCCCTTCACAGGGAGTGACCTCTTTAGCAAAAGTTTTCGCCACTATGATTTTCAAAAAGGTGCAATCAGGTTCCTTCAACGATATCAAGTTCATTACGTTAACGGGTTTTTTCGCCAAAAACCCAGCCGTAGCCCTCCGTCGTTTCGGATTAATATTATTCAGTATTCGTGCTGCGTTTGTTGACCTAGTCAAGGCGTAGTGAACGGTAGCTAAATAATATTTTTCTGTGGATTGCAAATGTGATTGGTTAGGACAGTCGTGCGGCCTTGTTGACCTAGTCAAGGGCACGTACGGGTGGGTCTAATGCAATCAGGATTATGACGGGTAGAACTTGTCTAACAGTTTGTGGCTTGTTGACCTAGTCAAGGTCATGAACAGTTAGGGGCAAAAACCACATCGGGAGTTTCAAAAGAACTGAAACTTGCAGATATAGCATACCTTCTGGAGTGTGGTGACTAGAGTGGATTCCATCTAGGTTATCACACAATGACAGTTGGATCCCGATCCCACTGATGAGTTGGTTTACTCTCGGGAGATTATTTCACTTAACGATCAATGCTATAAACCTAGTAGGTGTCTAGAAAGGTGTTAGCGGGGTTACGCCCCCAGGGAAAAGAGGTTCTTTAATTAAGGAACTTCGCGAAAGCGTTGGAAAACCTCCCTCGAAGTACCGACACTAGCCTGGCTGAAAGGTTAAGCAAGTATTGTGACGTGAATTAAAACCCGGCTAGTTCTTCTTTTAAAAAGGTTTTAAGAAGAATTTGAGGAAACAGTGGGAGACATCCTGGTTAGATAAATTAATAAACCAATCTAATCTTGCAAGAGCATACGCTGAGTGTTTCTTTTCTCTCTCTCCAGGCAGCAACCTTTTCACGCCCTAATCAAGATAATAAAATGTATCGCTTGACCGATCCGAATTCTTATTCGGGACTGGGGAAAGATGGTTCAGCTCTAACTTGTGACAACAGTCATGAGTATGAGAATGGGAAAGAGGAAAGTATGGATTTCCAGGATACCCAGTTGAAGAAGAAGCATGGTTTTGCATCTACTTCAGGTGTTCTTGTAATTGAGAACTGTTTTACGGTCAGCCCTACCTCCTGGGTACTTGATACCGGATCAGGATCTCATATCTGTAATTTATTGCAGGGACTGAGAAAAAGTAGGAAAGTTGCACCGGGTGATATGTCGCTCAGAGTAGCGAACGGAGCACAAGTTAATGCGGCAGCCGTCGGTGAATATCACCTAGTATTGCCAAATGGCAAGACTATGATTTTGAACGATTGCTACTATGTACCCTCCATGGTTTGCAACATCATATCAGTTTCTTTACTCGATAAAGATGGATATAACTTTGTTCTTGAAAAGAATATCATGAACATTTACCTTGATAAGGTACTGGTTGCAGAGGGTACACTGTTTAATGGTATCTACGTTCTAAATCAGAATACAGTTCTCAACATACAAAACACACGCAAGAGGAAGAATTCAGATACGAATGAATCCTACTTGTGGCATTGTAGACTCGGTCATATCGGAGAGAAAAGACTGAGTAAGTTGCATAAAGATGGACTCTTGAATGCGTTCGAGTTTTCATCTTATGGAACTTGTCAGTCTTGTCTCAAAGGAAAGATGACCAAATCTCCGTTCACCGGACATGGAGAAAGAGCAGCAGAGCTCTTGGGACTCGTACATAGTGATGTATGTGGTCCGATGTCTATACATGCAAGGGGTGGGTTCTCGTACTTCATCACATTCACTGACGATCTCTCTAGGTTCGGATATGTGTATCTGATGAAACACAAATCTGAAGCTTTTGAGAAATTCAAGGAATTCAGAAACGAAGTAGAGAACCAGACAGGCAAAAGTATCAAGATCCTCCGGTCTGACAGGGGAGGGGAGTACTTAAGCACGGAATTCCTAGATTACTTAAAAGAGAATGGTATTCTCTCTCAGCTTACTCCTCCTTATACACCACAGCACAACGGTGTTTCGGAGCGGAGGAATCGTACCCTATTGGATATGGTTCGCTCCATGATGAGTAGTGCTGAGTTGCCTCTTTCATTTTGGGGACATGCGCTTCAGACAGCGGCATACCTATTGAATGATGTTCCGTCTAAATCTGTGCCTAAGACTCCGTTCGAGATATGGAATGGAAAGAGGCCATATCTTAAAAGATCTAAGATATGGGGTTGTCCGGCTTATGTTAAAAAGCATAAACCGGATAAACTAGAGGCACGGTCAGTTTTATGTAAGTTTGTGGGATATCCAAAGAATGGTTATGGATATCTATTCTACCACACCGAGGAACAGAAGGTGTTTGTTGCTCAACATGCCGTTTTCTTGGAAACGGAGTTTCTTGCAAAAGAAATTAGTGGGAGCACGGTAGAATTGGAAGAAATTCAGCGACCACAAACTGAAACTGAAAGTTTGACAGAACCTCAGGATTCAATAACCCCAGACGAACCTCAGCCACTCCGCAGATCTGGTAGGATTTCTCATCCGCCCGAGAGATACTACGGTTTTCTCATTGACGGGGATCGAGAGGATTGCATCTTGGAAGAAGATGACCCTACCAGTTTCAGGCAGGCCATTATCAGTAGGGACTCTGATAAGTGGCAGGAAGCAATGCAATCTGAAATGGAGTCCATGTACGCCAATAAAGTGTGGACCATGGATATTGCTCCACCTGGGGTAAAACCCGTTGGATGCAAATGGATCTACAAAAGGAAACTTGGTGTAGATGGGCAGGTGGAAACCTATAAAGCTAGACTCGTTGCAAAAGGTTTTCGTCAAAGACCTGGTTTGGACTATGATGAAACTTTTTCTCCGGTGGCTATGCTCAAATCCATTCGGATCCTACTTGCCATTGCTGCCTTCCATGACTATGAAATCTGGCAGATGGATGTTAAAACGGCTTTCCTAAACGGTTGTTTGGAAGAGTGCGTTTACATGGATCAACCAGAAGGTTTCGTAGACAGTGGGAGCAGCGGAAAGGTGTGCAAGTTGCTTAAATCCATTTATGGATTAAAGCAGGCATCGCGGAGCTGGAACATCTGTTTTGATGAGGCAATCAAGGAATTTGATTTCATCAAGAACGAAGATGAACCCTGTGTATATAAGAAGATTGTAGGACGAACTGTCGTATTCCTAGTCTTGTACGTCGACGACATTCTTTTGATAGGAAATGACATTCCTATGCTACAATCGGTCAAGCTGTTTTTGTCACAAAGGTTCTCCATGAAGGACCTGGGTGATGCCTCGTACATTCTGGGGATCAAGATCTATAGAGATAGATCCAAGAAACTATTGGGACTTTCGCAGTCCAGGTACATAGAGACCGTACTAAAGAGATTTAGTATGGAGGATTCCAAGCGCGGTAACATACCCGCATTGCACGGAATTACCCTCTCCAAGAAGATGTCTCCTAAGACTGACGAGGAGAGGGTTCGCATGAGCACTATACCCTACGCTTCGGCGGTAGGATCTATAATGTATGCGATGCTATGTACAAGACCAGATGTAGCTTACGCATTGAGCACGGTAAGCCGGTATCAGTCGGACCCAGGGGAGGACCACTGGACAGCAGTAAAGAACATTCTCAAGTACCTGAGAAGGACTAAGGAGATGTTCCTGGTTTACGGTAATGGAGACCTTAGGGTCGAGTCCTTTACCGATTCAAGCTTCCAGAGTGACAAAGATGATAGCAAGTCCGTCTCGGGTTTTGTGTTTACCCTCAACGGAGGGGCGGTATGTTGGAGGAGTTCCAAGCAGGATACCGTCGCAGACTCGACGATGGAGGCTGAATACATTGCTGCAAGCGATGCCGCAAAAGAGGCGGTCTGGATTAAGAAGTTCATTAGTGAACTTCAGGTGGTTCCGTCCATTGTTGACCCAATACCTTTATATTGCGATAACAATGGGGCTATAGCTTTAGCGAAGGAACCAAGGTCCCATCAGAAATCCAGGCACATCTTAAGGCGGTATCACCTGATCAGGGAGATCATTGATCGACAGGAGATCGAGGTGCGGAGAGTGGACACAAAGGACAACACTGCGGACCCATTCACGAAGGCTTTACCCCAGACTCAGTTCGAGCGGCTGATCGAGATGATAGGTCTTCGATACGCCAGTACATGGCCTTAGTGCAAGTGGGAGATTGTTGGTGTATATGCCCTAGAGGCCATTACTGTATCATACTAGTATGTATATTACTTGATGGAAGCTTGGGATATTCACAGTTGTACAGACAATCTTGCTCAATATAGTAGTATGCTACTTGGTTTGTCTCTGCTTTAATGTGTACATGTGTGTTTATTTA
Source organism: Agapanthus africanus (assembly GCA_030015575.1). Lineage (NCBI taxonomy): Eukaryota > Viridiplantae > Streptophyta > Magnoliopsida > Asparagales > Amaryllidaceae > Agapanthus > Agapanthus africanus. Next base: position 237,009,109 of record JASDDO010000029.1, on the reverse strand, counting down.
TTATATCACCTATACGCATTAGTAGAGCCCTTAGGATCTTTGCTTGATTACCGGCGTTGTGATGGCGATCACACTCGTGGGGGCTGGGTAATCTACAAGCACATCCTTATACACGTCCCTAGTCGTGGGAGTATCGAGATAGGGCATCGATACTCCAGAGTAGACTAGCGTATGCGCTTCTCATCCCAGCACGGGAGACGGTCTGTCCCACAGCCGCCAGTATGTCGTACTTGAGATAGTATGCGGGTGCTCGTTAGGTTACGAGTACACTGGACAGGACTCGTCGGGAACTGATGGTTGGTATTATACCTATCGTCAGTTATCAGTTCCCAGGTGACATGAGTACAGCTTAGTCCGCTGACTTGACACTGTCACTTCGCCTCGAGTGTGTTCCCACTGTTCTTTGATTACTACCCTACCACGGCTCTACTGAGTCGTGCAAACAGGTAGTAGTTGGGAGCAGTCCCGAAGCACTTGGAGGCAGTGACGGTTAGACAGGATTCGTCTCTCCCGGTATTGGGGGTTGACATCGCGCTGTGTCTAGGAGAGCCATTACACGAGTAGTCCCTGGCCAGGGCAAGCGAGATATACTGGTAGGTTTCCAGTGTTATCTCAGGGTGTATTGGGCTTCACTCCGACACGACTTGTACCGCTATTAGGGGACTGACGTTTACCGCCCCCCTAGGCCCGCCATGCGATGTATCAGACGAACAGACCGGACTGTACGGAGATTGTCACATATAGGCTCAGTAGGAGTTCGGATGGGTGTACCTCATCGGCCTTCTTATCGACATCTACCTGGGGACCGTTACGTACAGCTAGTGCCGCTTGCGGTCTGTGGTTAAACCCACTGCCAGCGTAGTGTCGAGTCTTTAGAGTCCCACACAGAGAGTTTCCCTGCACTGAGCGAAACGTGTAGAGGCCGTATGGTTTTACGGCAGGGCTGCGATCACTTACGTACACTTGTGTGCGTATGGTGTTCGGGCAGGCAGTACTAGTAGGCTTTGGTTTAAGCCGGATCCTAGTATTGCACGGATGGATTTGTTTTGTCTTCTGTGCATCCGCATTCTACGGAATACGGATGCAGGTGTGTATGCACAGTTTTCTGGAGCGATGAAGGAGGAGGTGCCTCATTAGGGTTTTGGCAGTTGGTTCGGCCAAAACCATTATGTGGCAGGCTCATTAGGGTTTTGACAGTTCGTTTGGTCAAAACCATTATGAGCAGCGAACATCATTTACTAATCCTATTAGTGATAATCTTATGATGGCTAATTGCATTGACCATTTGACCCCGTTGACCCCTCTTGACTTTGTTGACCGGTTGACCGTGTTGACCATTGACTTTCAAGAGGATTCCACACTCTTCTTTTCTTTTCCATTTTCTTTTGGATTATGATAATGGTCATTTCAATTGTAGCCATCAACTTTATCTTGATGGAATTAGTAATGATGTTGTTTTTGCATTATTGCAACCATGGTTAGTTTTTTCTCTTGGTTAAGCTTATCATAACATTATTCTTTTTCTCTCTCTTGAAAAGAGAAGCTCCATGGTTGCTAAAAACCTCCTTCTTCTTCCTCCTCTTGTTTTCTCCTTTGATCTCATGTGTTGAGAGAAAAAGGTTTTCACTTGACAAACACATCCATACATCCTCTCTACACAACCTAGGGCTTCTAGATTAGCAATCTCCTTGCCCTAGTTACCTCGGTTTGAGGTGGAGCTCGGCGTACATCTCTCGGGTGGATCGTCTTCGACTCAAGGAGGCCGCGGAGGTGACCGAAGTCCGGATCAACCTTTGAGCAAGCCATGAAAAGAACAACAAGAAGAGAAGAACATCATAGAAGAACAACAACTAGAAGTGAAGGAGTTCAAGTTGAGGTATAACCCCTAACCGAGTAGATACATCTCTTGTTAGGTTGCTAGTTTATAGTTTAGCAAAGATCCGGCTTTTACGGTCCATGTTACAAACCTTAGAAAATTTTTGTTTTACCGTTTCCGCAACCCCGAAAGTACCGGGAGAGGTAACGTGGACCTAACAGTCAAGGCATAGTGTTTGGTAGTTGCTGGGCATTCATCTGTTGCATAGATAGATGTGTTGGTTTGGGACAGTCGTATTACCTTGTTGACTAAAGTCAAGGGTATGTACGGGTGGGTTCAAATCAACCTGGATAATGACGGGTAGAACTTGACATGTGACTTATGATTTGTTGACTAAAGTCAAGGTCATAAGAGCATGAGGCAAAAATCACATCGGGAGTTTCTAAAGAAACTGAAACTTGCCAAGTATGCGCATTCCTTCTGGAGTGTGATAACTTGAGTGGCTTCTATCAAGTTATCATGCGATGATAGTTGGATCCCGATTCTCACTGATGAGTTGGTTTACTCTTCGGGTGATCCCGACTAATTCTTCTTTAAGGTTTGGAGGAGAATTTGAGATTACAGTGGGAGGTTTCCTGATTAGATAAAGTGATAACCATTCTGATCTAGGTTAGAGTGCACGCAGAGTGTTTCTTTTCTCTCTCTCTCTCTTTGGCAGCGACCTTTGACCGACCCTAGACTATGACTCAGTGACCAAGTTAACCGAACCTTCTTAAAATACTGACTTTTGGATTGTCTAAAGTTGCATAAGTCATTGTCGCTCCTTCTTTTACCCTTTGTATTTCTCAGAACACCCCGTATTACTACAGACATCCACTTCCATTGGATAGATCCATCGCATGATTATATACGAACTCGAAGGGACTTCTTCGAGGATAGATCCAGGTTCAGGAGAAATAGAATTGGTTTATTCAGTTGTCTTTTATTATCACCTTCTCTCAAGTTGCGAGGGCTCCTTAGTTTAGGAGAGTACACCTATTACGCTTATTGGATAGTCTTATTTCAAACCATAGGCAGGTGCCGAAAGGTAGGGAATGAAGAAAACCAATTAGCCTAAGTAGGGTGTGCAGAAGGTAATATGTAAAGACAAAATAAAGGGATTAGAAAGAGGGCAAACTAAATTGCGACTGTTATCATTCACGACCAAACCGCGAACTTCATCGCCACTCATATTTTCACCTTTAATAGAATAAGGTATTATTCAGTTGTCTTTTATCATCACCTTCTCTCAAGTTGCGAGTACTCCTAGGTTGAGGAGAGTACACCTATTATCCTTACTGGATAGTCTTCATCCAAACCATAGGCTGGTGCCGAACGGTAGGGAAGGAAAAAAACCACTTAGCCTAACAATGGTGTACAAAAGGTAACGAATAAAGACAAATAAAGGGATTTGGAGAGATGGTAAAGAAATATACGGCTATAAGTCATGAATTGGATTATGGAAGAGGCATTACTAGGAATACCAGGATACCCCTACGAAACATTTTCATATTTCAGTGCATTGTTAAAGGAAAAACTGTTTTCCTGATTAGATACTTACTCCAGGGTATGTACTTACCAGGTTTCATTCTCGTATCTGTATGGTTTTACAGATGATGAGTAGGAGTAAGTCATTGGGAATTAGGAGATCATCCTCATTATATCGGAATTCGTTGTAATTGGTGATATTTGAGGAAATCGCCTGGGTACAGTTTTCAACCTACGATGCACAGGTTTTGAGTTATTCAACTCAGCGGACTTATACAGAGTATTGTATGTTGTCCAGTGTCCGTCAGGATAAAGGGGTAGGTCCTCATACTATGTTCTGTTTACTTGTGACTTCTCTAGTTTTTAGACAAGTGTTTCGTAGAAATACAATGTCTAAGTTTTGAGAAGTTGTGGGTATAAGAATAAAGTAGAGAACCAGGTATCGCAAGTATCGGGATTCTTCAAAGAGATCAAGGATGTAGATTCTTGTGATTGGTATTCAGTTGATAGTAATGGTTTTGAGAAACTTGTTTCTCTTTCGGGTTACTCATAATTGGATGTATTCCTAAGTTGAGTAATGCTGATTAGCCTCTCTCCACTAAGTTGATATGCACTGGAGACAGTTGCATGGTTTGAATCTGGTTCCAGTTAAATTAGTGCCTCTATTTTTATATTGTATATAGAATGGTTCATATCTTAACGATGTTAAGATACGGGGAGTTGTCCAGCTTATACTTAAAACCAGACACTGGATAACTCAAGGCATGTTTCTGTAATGGCTGTTTGTGGGTTGACCCTGGCTTTGACGAGGGTTGACATTTTTACTATATGGAAGATCAATAGTGATATTGTTCTTGACTCGCCACAGTTTTAGTAAAATGGATTTTTTCAGAAAACAGTAGTGGGAGTATGGTAGAACTGGAAGTGATTCCAGAACCGCAAACGATTACGGAAAATTTAATAGGACCTATATATTCAATCAGGTTTGACATTCCAATATCCACTTCGCAGACATGGTGGGTAACCTCAGACACCCGAGAGGTACTCCGGTAGCCTCAAGGACGGTGACAGGGAGGTTCTTGTTTATCCAAACTTGACACTACTGTTGTTCCAAACTATGAGACCCGGCAGGAGGATTAGTATAGCATCGTTCTAAATTAGCTTTAGAAGTGCACGTATATATTATTCTGCCAGAGGGTTGTTGTGGTCAGTGGGAGCATCGGAAGCATAGTGGGCAAGTAGCTTATGTCTATTTATAGGCTTGAGCAGATATAGCGGAGATAGATCATCTAATTTTGATGAGACAGTCATGGCTTTGACTTCATCAGAATAGGGGATGGATCTGTTGAGAAGGTAATAGGGTGTGATGTCCTGATATTTGGATAACATACACAGAGTAGGAAGTAAAATTCCTATACTACGATCGGTTGTACTTTGGTCGTCATACAGTTGTTTCTCCACAAAGGATATGGATATAATATCAGACATTCTGGTTACTAGATCTATGGTTTTAGATCTAGATTTGGGTAGTTTCCCAATATGTGTACTTTGACAGTATTCCAATAGATTTTAGAATAGATGACTCCTGGCATGGTGGTGTACCTGCAGATAATGGAGTCACCCTCTCTAAAGGTGTCTTACAGACTAAAGGAGAGAGGGATGTGCATGATTGGCAGATCACTTGCTTAGGCAATTGAGTCAATCGTGAGATGTCAAGTACCACACCAGATGTTGTATTTGCACTAGTTGTGATAAATTTATATTAATCCAATCCTGAAGAAACATAAGGAAGCAGTTTTAGAACATGAGTGTATGTTCTACGGATTTGATGACGGCAGCCTCCTTCGGGAGACGGTTATCATTCCAGGCTTCCAAGGTGACATGGATGACAGTGTGATTGTCAGAGTTATAGTTTTTCCTCTGACGAGGGACAGTATTATGGACAGGTGGTCCAAGAGGATACTGTGGGAGGTATGGTGCTGGATACTGATTAGGTTCAGTTATCAATAAAGTCTAAGAAGTTTGGATTTGGAGTTCATTTATGAACTAGATCCCATCAGATATTCAGACATATTCTAAGAGAGGTATTACTCGATTCGGGAGATGGCTTTCTCCGCGAACTTGAGATTAAGAGAGACATAGAAAGAAACATCAGGGTGGATCCACTCACTAAGGCTATTTCTCGAACACAAGAGTTTTACAAACTAGTTTTGTGAAACTGATTAGTAGAGGAGTTGGGTGTTCGGTATCACACGGGCTGTGAGTATGCGACATCGCAATAATTAGCCTTAAGTGCAAGTAGGAGATTGTTGGATATAGTGCCCTCAAAGTCAATTATTGGATCGCAGGTATGTGATTGTAATGATTGAGGCAGGACCTATATCGATATGACAGTCTTGCTCGAGATGATAGTATGCTATCTGGTTTGTCTTTATCATCGTATACATGCTTTAGTTCACTATTGCATGTTAATAGAGCCCATAGGATTCTTACTTGACTGCCAGCCGTATGATGGCGATCATATACGTAGGAGCTGGGGTCTGTAAGCACATCCTTAAAGTGTCCTTAGTCGTGGGAGTTTCGAGATAGGGCATCGATACTCCATAGTAGACTAGTGTATACAGTCGAGACCCCAACGAGGGGCGTAGCCGGTCTCATAAGCCATTGGTGTCAGTTGGTTCACCTAAGATGTATACAGGTGCTTATTGGGTTATGAGTACACCGGACATGACCCGCCGGGAACATGCTAGTTGGTATTATACATATCGTCAGATAGCAGTTCCCAGGTGACATGTGTACAGGTTAGTTTGTCGACCTGAGATCGTCATTTGTCTCGTGTGAGTTCCCACTGTGCTTTGATTTCTACCCTACCACGCTCAAAGGAGACGTGCAAACAGGTATTTTTTGGGTACAGTCCCGAGCCACATGGAGGCAGTGAGCGGATCGTCGGGGATTCGTCTCTCCCGGTATTGGGGGTTGATGTCGCACAGTGCACGGATGGCCATCACTAGAAATCCTCGGCCGAGATAGTGGAGAATTACTGATTTGGATCAGTAGTTTCTCATGTGGTGATGGGCTTCATGCCGACACGATTTATCGCGTTATTAGGGGTCTGACTTTATCCACCCCCTAGACTCGATATGCGATACTCTTTAGATGAACGGACCGGACTGTACGGATATTGTCACTGTTAGGCTTAGTAGGGTTTCTGGATGAGTTCGCTCGTCAGCTTCCCTTCCAATCAATACATAGGCAACCGTTACGTACAGCTTGTACCTCTGACGTGCTAATGGTTATACCCAGCCAGTGTGTTGATGAGTCATTAAAGTCCCCCACAGACAGTTTCCCAAGTTCGAGCGAAACGTTGTAGAGGCCGTATGGTTTTACGGCAGGGTTCGGAAAATGCACGTGCGTTTTCGCACGTGTCATATTTCGGGCAGATAATACTGGTGGGCTTTGGTTTAAGCCGGATCCGAGTATTATACTGTGTAGATATAATATCTTTGTCTCAGTTGCATTTGTATTCGGTCGTAATACAAATGCGGGTATGTTTATACTGATACGGGGTTATCCTGAAATTTGTTTCGGGATCGCTTTTGGAAGTTGTCAGTTTCCAGTTTTCTATCACCCGTCTTAAACATTCGGTTAAAAACGGATTTATCTTTTCTTGGGATGAGTCATGAGTGTGTGGATGGTTCTAGAAGATTCTAGATGGTGACTAGGTTAGTGAGTCATTAGTGCATTAATTATTGCATTAATGGTTTTGGTGACTAGGTTAAATGAGTCACCATTTGCATTAATGTGGTTTTGCTTGCATGAAGGATATTTGCTTGAGATCTTTTGCTTATGGTCACTATTTTCCCTCCTACATTGACCCCCCACCTCTTATTTAGTGGCCGGCCATTCCTAGTGAGGAAGAAGGGTTGTTCATTTTGGGAAAAAGATTATGGTTTTGGTTCATGAAAATTAGTATGCCAATTTCTCATTTACCCGATTCAAAAGGCAACTTCATTAACCGTTCGTCCATGGTTTTGGACGAAACGAGGCAAAGTGTTCTACTCATTCTCTACATCATCTTGGTCGTTTCTTTTAGTAATCTTGATGACCGAGTTGCCTCGGTTCAGAGGTGGGAGCCCGTTTAAAGATCCGTCGACGTGGTGCCACCTGGACGAGGAGACCGGAGATTCAGGAGATTCAGGAGATCAGAGCAGTCGCAATAAAGCGTGGGATGATGGTTGAAGACCGAAGGACTCAGATCGTTCGGTATAACATTTCTACCCACTTTGCAGTTTGTTAGTTTAGCTTTAATGGCAGATCCGGGTGATAGTACACGATAGCGCCAGTTGTAAAAGTTTTTGTTCCGCATTTGGCGTCTGTTAGACGGACGAGCGCTACCGTGGACTTACAGCGTGCGCACCCCGGGGGGACCAGAGGCCGGACCCACACCCCAAGACCACCAAAAGGTGGCCTTGGGGGTGGGTGACCCGAGAGCACCCCAACTGGGTGCTCTCGGGTCTGCCTACCCTAGGGGGCCACTTCGTGGTGGCTGCCGGGGGTTGGTACCCACTGAGGCCCCTTATTTGACATTAATTTTGGTATCTTTGCCTCCGCAAAGATTCAGGCGGGTTTAAAGTTCGTTTCGACTCCCGGATTGGTTTAAAACGATCGGTTTTGGAACTTTAGCTCACTGGATTTTTTTATGTTTTGGAAAAATTGGTTTAGTTTGCTAATTGCGTGTTGAATTCTAATGTCGCGGTTACTTTACAAGCTTTGTGATATGTATATGTGTTTGAAAACTTCGACTAATTTCTATACGTCGATTAGTCGGGGTTGCACATATCTGTGATGATGTTATGTTGGTTTGTGTATATGAACTTGTTGGATCGTCGTGGATGAATAGACGTGGATGTGAGATGAGTGTTTTATCTTTCATTCAATGTAAATTGTAAATTGATGTAATATTAGTTTGCGGGGCACATCCAGGTTGAGGTTGTAGCTACCGTTGTATTATTATTTTTTTACTGTTTTCTACTCCCTGGATAGACCCAAGGTGGGGTGCACAAACTACCGGGTTCTTGAAGTGCCGAGTGGCCTACTCACTTTGTTGAGAGAGGTTGCTTCACTTCAGGAATTTGACGGGTAGTTTTCCGCACTCGTAGGGGTCTAGGGTGGGGTTTGGCTATTTGTCACGACCGTGGAACCTTCTTTCGTTACAGGCTCAAACGAAACGCGGAATTCCTAGTATATCCAATATGTTCATCTGTGATCTGGAATGCCTATTATTGTGTGAGACGAATGTATATATCTATATATGATATCTATTAGGCGTTGCTTATGTTTTGCATCCACGCAAGTCCAGCCCCTGCTCTGTCGTTAGTTAAGTAACCTAACGGGTGATGACGGGGCGCCGTAGCGAATGCGGATGGCATAAGCGTACGTTGTATTTTCGTTTTTCTCTGCAATGGTAGGTTAATTGATGGGACTGCATTACATTAATGCAAAGCAAACAAACCAAAGCTGAATCGTTGGAACAATTTTAAACCACACGGTTTTTTCAAAACAGCACAACTTTTAAAATGCGGAGCTTAAACCACTCCTTTTAAAAGCTATCAGGTTCCTTTGATTATTTCAAGTTCACTACGTTCACGGTTTCGCCAAAACCATTCGTAGCCCTCCGTCATTTCAGTTGGATATTCAGTAGTATTCAAGCTATGTATTTTGACCTTCGCCAAGACATAGTGATTGGTAGCTGCTGAATATTCATCTGTAGCATAGATATATGCGTTGGTTTGGTACAATCGTACTACTATTTTGGCCTTCGTCAAGGGTATGTACGGGTGGGTTCAAATTAACCTGGACAATGACGGGTAGAACTTGACATATGACTTATGATATGTTGGCCTTCGTCAAGGTCATAAGAGTATACAACAAAAATCAACATCGGGAGTTTCTAAAGAAACTGAAACTTGCTAGTGTTGCATACCATTTGGAGTGTGTTAATTTTGGTAGGATCCCTTCAACTTTATCACACGATGATATTTGGATCCTGATCCTACTGTGAGTATATGCTACTCCTTGAGAGATTTTTTCACTTAACGATCAATGCTATAAACCAAGTAGGTGTCTAGAAAGGTGTTAGTGGGGCTACGCCTCCAGGGAAAAGAGATTATTTAATTAAAGAACTTCGCGAAAGCGTCATAAAACCTCCCTCAAAGTACCGACACCAGCCTGGCTGAAAGGTTAAGCAAGAATTGTACGGTGAGATTAATCCTGACTAATTCTTCTTTTATGGTTTGAGGAAGGATTCAAGAAACAGTGGGAGCCATCCTGTTTAGATAAATTTAAAATCAATCTAAACTTGCAAGAGTATCATGCTGAGTGTTTCTTCTCTCTCTTAATTGCAGCGATCAAGATGACCGGCCTTAAGTTACGATCAGATAAAAACATATTGACAGGGCCAAACTATAAAAATTGGCTCAGGAATGTCAATATGGCAATCACATATGACAAATTGGGCTATATCCTTACTACTAAAGCCCCCGCCGTCCCAGGTCCAGATTCCAGCGTCGCGGATAAGGAAATCCATAAGACCTGGGTAATTGATTGCGCGAAAGCCAAGTGCCTCGTGCTGGCCTCTATGGACAATGAACACCGGAGACGGCACGAGAATATGGATCTTGAATCCATATTCCTCCATACCAAGGAATTATATGAAGAGCAATCTCGTATCACAAGATACGAGACCTCGAAGAAGCTATTTCAGGCGAGGTTGGCTATCGGGTCATCTGTAGGGGAACACGTCCTTAAGATGATCGGCTACATTGAGGAGCTCGCGGACCTAGGAACCATATTGGAGAATGAGCTGTATACAGAGTTGATTCTCCAGTCCCTCCCTTCCACCTATGCCCAGTTTATCTTGAATTTTAATATTCAAGGTAAAGAAGTTGAACTTCCGGAACTCCTCAACATGTTGAGGAGTGCTGAGGGCACCCTGAAGAAATCCAGGGAAACACCTGCTCTGCTTGTTGGTGGAGCTTCCTCTTTTAGATCCAAGACAAAAGCCAAGGGAAAGAAGAAGAAGGCCCCCACCAAACCGAAAGGCGGTGTTAGTAAGGTGGAAGCGAAGGTCAAGGCTAAAGTGGCGGGGCCGACAGTAGGGAAGGAAGAATGCTTCTACTGTCATAAGAAGTGCCATTGGAAGAAATATTGCAGGGCTTGGAGAGCCAAGAACCAGGACCCGAAGCAAGTTGTGGCTTCGGCTTCAGGTGTGTTTGTAATTGAAAACTGTCTGCCAATCAACTCTACTTCCTGGGTATTGGATATCAGATCGGGATCTCATATCTATAATTCTTTGCAGGCACTGAGAAGCCGTAGAGTTCTGAAGACCGGTGATATGACCCTCAGGGTTGCTAACGGAGCGAGCGTTGATACTGTGTCCATAGGGGAATATCACTTAGGGTTGACAAGTGGACATATTTTGGTTTTGCGCAACTATTTTTGTGTACCTGATTTGACTTGTAATATCATTTCTGTATCTTTGTTATCTAAAGAAGGTTATGATTTTACATTTGTAAGTGATTTCGTAAACATCCACCTTAATCATGGTCTGATTGGGTCGGGTACACTAAACAACGGTATATACGTATTAAACCAACTACAAGTTTTCAATGTCCAGAACACACATAAAAGAAAGACTCCAGAATTAAATCAAGCTTTCTTATGGCATTATAGACTGGGTCACATCAACGAAACAAGGTTGACCAAGTTACATAAAGAAGGATATTTGGATATGTTCGAATATCAATCTTATGCAACTTATCAATCATGTCTCAAAGGAAAGATGACAAAGACTCCGTTCACTGGACACGGAATAAGAGCGAGCGAGCTCTTAGGACTCATACACAGCGACGTATGTGGTCCAATGTCTACACATGCAAGAAGTGGTTATTCCTATTTCATTACTTTTACGGTTGATTTCTCTAGGTATGGACATGTCTTCTTGATGAAACATAAATCTGAGGCCTTTGAGAATTTCCGAGAATATAAGAATGAAGTGGAAAAACAAACTGGCAAAAGTATCAAGACACTGAGATCTGATCGAGATGGTGAATACTTGAGTGCCGAGATCCTGGATTACCTAAAAGAGAATGGAATTCTCTCTCAGCTTACTCCTCTATACACACCACAGCACAACGGTGTATCAGAGAGACGGAACCGAACCTTATTAGATATGGTACGTTCCATGATGAGTAATGCTAAGTTGCCGCGATCATTCTGGAGCTATGCACTAGAACTAGCTGCATATCTTTCGAACAAGGTTCCTACCAAGACTGTGCCTACCAAACCATATCAGATGTGGAGTGGGAAGAAACCCTATCTTCAGTATCCGAAGATATGGGGATGTCCATCTTTTGTTAAAGAGCAGCATGCAGACAAACTCGAGGCACGCTCAGTACTGTGTAAGTTTGTGGGATACCCAAAGAACTCCAGGGGTATCTTTTCTATTACGCAGAGGAATAAAAGGTTTTTGTTTCTCGTCATGTCCACTTTTTGGAACATCAATTTTTTGAAAAAGAAACTAGTGGGAGCGCAATAGAACTGGAAGAAATTCCAAAACCACAAACTACTACTAAAAGCTTGATGGAACCAGAAGTTTCAAAAGAACAGGACATTTCCGCGCCACTCCGCAGGAGTAGTAGGCTGTCTCATCCGCCTGAGAGATACTACGGTTTTCTCGTAGACGGGGATAGAGAGGATTGCATCATTGATAATGATGAGCCAACTAACTTCCAGCAAGCCATTCAGAGCACAGACTCGGTAAAATGGCAGGATGCAATACGGGCCGAGATGGAGTCCATGTACACCAACAAAGTATGGACTTTGGACATTACTCCAGAAGGGGTAAAACCCATAGGCTGCAAATGGATCTTCAGAAAGAAGATTGGTGTAGATGGACAGGTTGAAACTTATAAAGCTAGACTTGTTGCAAAAGGATTTCGTCAATGACCTGGTTTGTGTTAGTGTATATGCCCCAGGGGCCATTATTGTATCGTACTAGTTTGTATATTAACAGTCTTGCTAAACATGGTAGTATGCTACTTGGTTTTTCTATCTTAATATGTGAGTATACGTATTGATAGAGCTCTTAGGATCTTACTTGACTACCAGCGTTGTGATGGCAGTCACACTAGTGGGGGCTGGGTATTCTACAAGCACGTCCTTATTCAGGTCCCTAGTCGTTGGATTATCGAGACAGGGCATCGATACTCCGGAGTAGACTAGTGTGTACGCTTCTCATCCCAGTTGGGGAGATGGTCTGTCCCACAGCCGTCAGTACGTCGTATTGGAGATAGTATGCAGGTGCTCGTTAGGTTACGGGTACACCGGACAGGACTCACAGGGAACTGTTGGTTAGTTTTATACTAGTCGTCAGTGAACAGTTCCCAGGTGACATGGGTACAGCATAGTCCGCAGACTTGACACTGCTACTTCGCCTCGAGTGTGTCCCACTGTTCTTAGATTGCTACCCTACCACGGCTCAAAGGAGTCGTGCAAACAGGTAGCAGTTGGGTGCAGTCCTGAGCACTTGGAGGCAGTGGCGGTTAGACAGGATTCGTCTCTCCCGGTATTGGGGGTTGATATCACGCTGTGTCAGAGATCCATTACGCAAAGTCCCTGGCCAGGGCAAGCGAGATTTGCTGGTAGGTTCAAGTAGTTTCTCAGGGTGTAATGGGCTTCGCTCCGATACGACTTATACCGCTATTAGGGGACTGACGCTTGCCGCCCCCCTAGGCCCGATATGCGATAGTCTTAGACGAACAGACCGGACTGTACGGAGATTGTCACATCAGACTCAGTAGGAGTTCGGATGGGTTTCCTCATCGGCCTTCTTATCGACATCTACCTGGGGACCGTTACGTACAGCTAATGCCACTTGCGGTCTGTGGTTAAACCCACTGCCAGTGTAGTAGTCGAGTCTCTAGAGTCCCACACAGAGAGTTTCCCTACTCCAGGCAAAACGATATAGAGGTCGTATGGTTTTACGACAAGGGTTCGGACGCATACGTGTGGTTACACACGTACGACATCCGGACAGTTTTTACTAGTCGGCTTTGGTTTAAGTCAGTTTCTAGTATCCGGTTATTGGATTTATACAGTCTAAAGTTTTTTGGTGTTTTCACGGATAGGAGGGGCGTTCTTGTAATTGTGCGAGAAGCTTTTAGAAGATGGTGACTTGGGGGTTAAGGTGGCATATGCATTAAATGAGTTTAGTGAGTCATTTGAGTGATTTATCCAAGTCATTAATGCATCATAAATGCTTAATGACTCATGGAGATGAATCACCCTCTTATATTTATTAAGCATGATGATTAATCATTCATTTTCTTTTGTTGGATAAATCATAATGCTTGATATATATTATGATAGCTCATTTTCTCATCTCATTCTTTTGCTCACCTTCTCTCTCCTCAAGCTCTCCCTCTTCAAACCCTAATCCTCCCCTCTCATGTGTTGAGTACAAGGATTAGATTAGACTGCTTAATCCTTAACCATTCTCTATATCACCTAGGTTGCTTAGATTAGCGATTTAAGAAACTTAGTTACCTCTAGTTTGAGGTGAAGCTTGTAGTAAAGCTCTCGGGTGGATCTTCTACTACTTAGAGAAGGCCGGAGAGGACGTGGAGAACGACAAGACGAAGGACTCGGTTCTACAGGTATAATCACTTATCATAGTAGTTAACTCTTCTATGGTTTCGTGTTAGTTATTGTTTATGCAAAGATTCTTGGTTAGTCGATGTTTACGCCTTAAACAAGATTGTTTTTCATTATTCCGCCTCCCCGCAAGTCGTGGGGTGTTGTACATCGACTTACAGTGGTATCAGAGCCTCGCTAAACAATAATTAACTCATTAGCAAAGTCGTAAGAATTTCGAACGCAAAAAGAACCGGAAACATCATCGATTATCACAGTTTCTGTCGAATTTAAAACAGGCCCTAAAAATTTTTCACGGACCTTCAGAATAACAAGCAGGAAAAACTAGGGCTACTGTAGAAATTTGGACCTGTGACTCGGCTAACTCACCGCGGAACCGCGGCAGGACCATGCGATCCGCCGCAGATCCACGACCGAGTTAGGGCCGAGTCAGCCGCAATTTATTCAGTAACTCCTAGGTGTTAACAGTGATGTTTCTGGGATGTTTTATTTTCTGCTAAGATCTCAGGTGCACAGAGAAGTATTGGAGTAGAATCTAAAACTGTTTGCTCGATCGAAATTTTACGATGTTTGCTAATTTGATTTTATCTGTGTTTGTATAATGTGTTCGTAAACCTCCCTTAACTGCTAGTATGTCGGTTGGCAGGGGGTTGCACATTTCTGTAATGGTTTTTACTGTTTATGGATGTGAACTGTATTGGACTGTTGTGATGATTAGCCGGGTTATGTGATGGGTTATTATTTTAATTCATTCAATGTAATTGTAATATGTTGTAATATTATTTTGCGGGGTACATCCAGGTTGCGGTTGTAGCCACCGTTGTATTATTTCATTTTTCTGTTTTTGCTCCTAGGATAGACCCAAGGTGGGATGCACAAACTACCGGGTACTTTGAAGTGTTTAGTGGCCTACTCACTTTGTTGAGGGAGACCGCTTCACTTCGGGTATTTGACGGGTAGTTTGCCGTACCCGTAGGGGTCTAGGGTGGGGTAATGGCTATTCATCACAACTGTGTAATCCGTCTTTTGTTGCAGGCTCTAAACAAACACGGATTGCTTGCAAATCCAATAAAGTTCATATGAGATCTGGAATGCCTATTATTGCGTCTGACGAATGTACAATATCTATATATGATAGCTATTTAGACGTCACTTATGTTTTACATCCGCGCTAGCCCAGCCCCCGCTCTGTCGTTAGTTAAGTAACCTAACGGGTGATGACGAGACCCAGTGGCGAATGCGGATGGCATAAGAGGACGTTGTATTTTCGTTGTTTTCTGCAATGATAGGTTAAATGATGGGACGCATTATTTTAATGCATAGAAAATAAACCAAAGTTGAATCGTTGGAACAATTTAAAAGAAACCACTCGGTTATTTTAAAAGAGCAGATTTTTTAATTGCGGAGCCTTAACCACTCCTTTTAAAAAGCTATCAGGTTCCTTCGATTATATCAAGTTCACTACGTTCACGGTTTCGCCAAAACCAGTCGTAGCCCTCCGTCATTTCTTATGGATGGTCAGTAGTATTCAAGCTATGTTTGTTGGCTTTCGTCAAGATATAGTGTTTGGTAGCTGCTGGAGTATTCATTTGTTGCATAGATAGATGAGTTAGTTTGGGACAGTCGTATAACCTTGTTGGCTTTCGTCAAGGGTATATACGGGTGGGTTCAAATTAACAAGATAATGATGGACAGAACTTGACATGTGTTTTATGATTTGTTGGCTTTCGTCAAGGTCATAAGAACATGGGGCAAAAATCCACATCGGGAGTTTCTAAAGAAACTGAAACTTGCTAGTGTTGCATACCATTTGGAGTTTGATGAATGTTGGTAGGATTCCTTCCACATTATCATACGATGATATTTGGATCCCGATCCTAGTGTGAGTATATAGTACTTATCAGGAGATTCGTCACTTAGCGATCAATGCTATAAACCAGGTAGGTGCCGAGAAAGGTGTCAGCGGGGCTACGCCCCCAGAGAAAAGAGGTTCTTTAATTAAGGAACTTCGCGAAAACGTTGGAAAACCTCCCTCGAAGTACCGACACTAGCCTGGCTGAACGGTTAAGCAAGTATTGTACAGTGAGAAATAGTCCTGGCTAATTCTTCTTTTATGGTTTGAGGAAGGATTCGAGAAACAGTGGGAGCCATCCAGTTTAGATAAATTAAAAACTAATCTAAACTTGCAAGAGCATCATGCTAAAGTGTTTTCTTCTCTCTCTCTCTTTGCAGCGACCTTGTGACCATGACTAGGTTACATCTAGATAACAAGTTGACTGAATCTAACTTATATGACTGGCAAAGGTCTGTCCAGATGTCCATTGCCTATGACAAGCTGGACCACCCTATTACTACTCAAGATCCCTCCGTCCCAGGTCCAGTTTCTAACGTCGCGGATATGGATATCCGTCAGGCAAGGAAAAAGGATAAAGCGAAAGCCAAGTGCCTTGTGCTGGCTTCAGTTGATGGTGTATACCAGAAGCAGCACAAGTAGATGGACTCGGTTTCCATCTTTCTCCATAACAAAGATTTATATGGAGAGCAATCTCATATCGCAAGATATGAGACCTCGAACGAATTAATTCAATCGAGGTTGGCTGTCGGGTCATCAGTAAGGGACAACGTCCTTACGATGACTAGCTATATTGATGAGCTCAAGGACCTGGAGACCACGTTGGGAAACAGGTCATATGCTGACTTATTTCCACAGTCCCTACCCTCTACTTATACCCTGAAAGAAACCAGGGAGGCATAAGCTCTGCTTAATGGGGGACCTTCTTCTTATACATCTAGGGCGAAAGCAAAGGGTGAAAAGAAGAAGACCTCTATAAAGCCGATATACAGTGTTAGTAAAGTAGGAGGAAAGGGAAAAGCAAAAGTTTCGGGACTTGGTATATGTAAGGAGGGCTGTTCCTATTGTTATGGGATTGGGCATTGGCAGAAGGATTGCAGGGCTTTGGAAGCCAGTAGCCAGGATACGAAGCATGTTGTGGTTTCGGCCTCAAGTGTGTTTGTAATTGAGAACTGTTTGTCAATTAACTCTACTTCCTGGGTACTAGATACCGGAGCAGGATCTCATATTTGTAATTCATTACATGCTTTGAGAAACCGTAGAGATATACGGATAGGTGATTTGTCTCTCAGAGTTGCAAACAGAATGAGTGTGGATGCTAAATCCGTGGGAGAATATCGCCTAGGTTTGACAAGTGGGCAGATATTGATTCTACGTAACTGTCTGTATGTACCTAGTTTGACTTGTAATATCATATCAGTGTCCTTACTTTCGAGAGAGGATATGACTTTACATTCGTAAGCGATGTAGTTCACATCCACCTAAATCAAGTTCTGATTGGGTCCGGTACATTAGATGACGGTATATATGTATTGAGTCAAGCTCAGGTTTTCAATGTCCAGAACACACTTAAAAGAAAGTCTCCAGAAATAAATCAGGCTTTCTTATGGCATTGTAGACTAGGTCACATCAATGAAACACGATTAACGAAGTTACATAGAGAAGGATATTTGAATCCGTTCGAATATTAATCTTATGCCACTTGTGAATCTTGTCTCATGGGAAAGATGACAAAGACTCCGTTTACTGGACACGGAGTAAGAGCGAGCGAGCTCTTAGGACTTGTACACAGTGACGTGTGCGGTCCAATGTCTACACATGCGCGAGGTGGTTATTCCTACTTCATTACTTTTACGGATGATTTCTCTAGGTATGGACATATCTTCTTGATGAAGCATAAATCCGAGGCCTTTGAGAAATTCCAGGAATACAAGAATGAAGTGGAAAACCAAACAGGCAAAAGTATTAAGACACTGAGATCTGATCGAGGTGGTGAATACTTAAGTGCCGAGTTCCTGGGTTACTTAAAAGAGAAAGGAATTCTCTCTCAGCTTACTCCTCCATACACACCACAACACAACGGCGTATCG
The DNA here is from genome assembly GCA_030015575.1 of Agapanthus africanus. Taxonomy (NCBI): domain Eukaryota; kingdom Viridiplantae; phylum Streptophyta; class Magnoliopsida; order Asparagales; family Amaryllidaceae; genus Agapanthus; species Agapanthus africanus. The sequence goes on along the minus strand of JASDDO010000029.1, from coordinate 236,991,111 downwards.
GAAAGGAGGAATCGAACCCTATTGGATATGGTTAATTCCATGATGAGTAAGGCTGAGTTATCGCGATCATTTTGGGGTTATGCGCTAGAAACAGCGGCATATCTTTTGAACAAGGTTCCCACCAAGACCGTGCCTACTACACCATATCAGATGTGGAGTAGGAAGAAACCCTATCTTCAGTACCTGAAGACATGGGGATGTCCAGCTTTTGTAAAAAAGCAGCATCCGGACAAGCTCGAGGCACGCTCAGTAGAGTGTAAGTTTGTGGGATATCCAAAGAACTCATGGGATATTGCTTCTACTACGCAGAGGAACAAAAGGTTTTTGTTTCTCGTCATGCCCGCTTCTTAGAAACTGAATTTTTAGAAAATCAGAAGAGTGGGAGCGCAGTAGAACTGGAAGAAATTCCAGAACCACAAGCTGTTACTGAAAGTTTGGTAGAACAAGAAGTTTCAGAAGAAAGGGACATACCAGCGCCTATCCACAGAAGTAGTAGGCAGTCTCATCCGCCCGAGAGATACTATGGTTTTCTCATAGACGGGGATCGAGAAGATTGCGTCATTGATAATGACGATCCTACTAGCTTCCAGCAAGCCATTCAGAGCGGCGACTCGGTAAAATGGCTGGATGCAATGCGGACCGAAATGGAATCCATATACACTAACAAAGTATGGACTTTGGACGTTGCTCCAGATGGGGTAAAACCCATAGGATGCAAGTGGATCTTCAGAAAGAAGATTGGTGTAGATGGACAGGTTGAAACCTATAAGGCTAGACTTGTTGCAAAGGGTTTCCGTCAAAGACCTGGTTTGGACTATGACGAAACCTTTTCTCCAGTGGCTATGCTCAAATCCATTCGGGTCCTTCTTGCTATTGCTGCCTTCCACGATTATGAGATCTGGCAGATGGACGTAAAGACGGCCTTTCTAAATGGTCATTTGGAAGAAAGCGTCTATATGGATCAGCCAGAGGGATTCATTCAGAGTGGAAGCAGCGATAAAGTATGCAAGCTGCTTAAGTCCATTTATGGACTAAAGCAAGCATCGCGGAGTTGGAACATCTGTTTTGATGATACTGTCAAAGAATTCGACTTTATCAAAAATCCACATGAACCATACATATACAGTAAGATTGTAGGGAGAGTTGTTGTATTTCTCGTCTTGTACGTGGATGACATTCTCCTAATAGGAAATGATATTCCTATGCTACAGTCAGTCAAAAGATTCTTGTCATAGAAATTCTCCATGAAGGACCTGGGTGATGCCACCTACATTCTTGGGATCCAGATCTATCGTGATAGATCAAAGAAGATGTTGGGACTTTTATAGTCCAGGTACATTAACACCATATTGAAAAGATTCAGTATGGAAGATTCTAAGCGCGGTAACCTACCGGCTTGTCACGGAATCACCCTCTCCAAAGAGATATCTCCCAAGACTGATTTGGAAAGGGAACGCATGTCGATTATACCCTACGCTTCTGCGGTAGGCTCTATAATGTATGCGATGTTATGTACCAGACCAGATGTAGCATACACATTGAGCGTTGTAAGCCGGTATCAGGCAAACCCAGGGGAGAATCACTGGATAGCAGTAAAGAACATTCTCAAGTACCTGAGGAGGACTAAGGAGATGTTCTTGGTTTACGGCGGAAAAGACCTCAGGATGGAGGCCTATGCTGATTCCGGCTTCCAGAGTGACAAGGATGACTCCAAGTCCATGTCGGGTTATGTCTTTACCCTCAATGGAAGGGCGGTCTGTTGGAAGAGTTCCAAGCAGGACACCGTTGCTGACTCAACGATGGAAGCAGAGTACATAGCTGCTTGCGATGCCGCAAAAGAAGCTGTCTGGATGAAGAAGTTTCTCACAGAACTTCAGGTGGTTCCTACCAGTGTTGGTCCAATACCTCTGTATTGCGACAACAACGGCGCCATAGCTTTAGCAAAGGAACCCAGGTCCCATCAGAAGTCCAGACACATCTTAAGGCGGTATCACTTGATCAGGGAGATCGTAGATCGCCGGGAGATCGAGGTAAAGAGAGTAAATACAGAGGATAACATTGCTGATCCATTCACTAAGGCCCTACCTCAGATTCAGTTCGAGAGGCTACTCGAGATCATCGGTCTTCGATACGCCAGTACATGGCCCTAGTGCAAGTGGGAGATTGTTAGTGTATATGCCCTAGGGGCCATTATTGTATCATACTAGTTTGTATATTACTTAATGTAAGCTTGTGTAGGGTTCCTAGGCACTCTTGTAAAGGTTCATAAGGCATCAAACATGCCTGGATAAAAATTTAGACGTGCCGAACAACCCAAAGCCGGGATCTTTGCTAGATTATTAGGGTTAAACATGCAAGAAGATAACTTTTATCTAAGTGTGAGGGATTACAACCTTTGTAGTCCGCTCCTTCGCTTCACAAGCTCTGAGTAGAAGTCCCTTTGCCGCGATCCACGATCTCCCGGACTCATGAGAGGCTCCACGACTCGAACGATCCATGCTAGCTTGAAGTGTTCCAAATCTCCGATGATCTACGTCGAAGTTGCAAAGACTCAAGCTTTCTCACTCTAAAGAGATGAACACACTAATCTCATGGGCTAGATGAGATGAGGATGAGAGAGTAGTATTTTTGCTTTCTTTTTAAATCATTTTCTCATATTTATTCATCACAAAATGAATTTCAAGTGAGCTCAAAATCAAGAGAGAAGAAGATGATAATGAAAATGATAATAATCATAATAATCCTTTTGTGATGAATAGAAAACAAAGCTATATGATTGATATATTAACCATGGTCAAGGATGGGTGGCTAATAATGTGTAGAGAAATAACTAGAGTTAGGGTTTGGTTTGGTTAGGAAATGTGTCATCACAAAATATCTTAACCATGACAAAAGAAAATGCTTCTGGAAGGTGCATGAAGCAACTAACCCTAATCAAACCCTAACCTCATTTAATCATCCTTAAACATGTTTAATAATAAATCATATCATGTCACAATAATATATATCACATATATATTATATATTTGCAACAAAAGAAAATAATACAATTAACATATATCGCATATATATCAATGTATTATCCAGTGAGAAAATGAAATAATAAAGCGAGCCAATATTAGATAATGTAATACAATATATCATATATATTATTATACATTAAATCATCGAATCAACACTTGATTCGACGATCCGGCTATATCGAATATTACCGACTAATATATCATGTACCGATTCATCGAACCAACATTTGATCCGATGACCCGGTTCATATCTAAATATCGCGAGAATATAATACGGTATCTCATATAGCATTATTCTCGGTCCTGCACATATCACATATGTGCCTCTACTCCGTTTCGCCTGAGCCAAGAAACCTCTGTGTAGGACTCTAAAGAATCGTCAATACGCCGGTAGCAGGTGATGATCATATCAAACACCCACAAGCTGCAAGCGGTCAGCTAAACGTAACAGCCACCCAGGTATTGAGCGATCAGAAGATCAACAAGCTAGCCTGTGCGTTCTCCTGTGAATCCAATCAGTAACACTCCCGTACAGTCCGGTCTGTTCGTCTGATATGTCGCATATCAAGTCTAGGGGTGGTATACGTCAGACCCCAGTAACCGATAAGTCGTGTCGATGTGTGGCTCATAACGGGTCGAGAAACTACTAGTAACACTTACCAGTAAATCTCTATATCAGTCCTGGCCAGGGACTTCCAGTTATAGCCAATCGAACACAGCACAACATCAACTCCCTATACCGGGAGAGACGAATCCCCTCCTATCGCTCATTGCCTCCATGTGATTCGGGACTGTACCCAAAAGCCACCGTTTTGCACGCCCTCTTGGACGTGGTAAGGTGGAAATCAAAGCACAGTGGGAATCACACAAGACTCTATGACGATCTCAGGTCTACAGACTACCCTGTACCAGTGTCACCGGAGAACTGCCATCTGACGTGTGGTATATCACCATCTGGGAGTTCTCGGCGAGTCCGTCCAGTGTACCCAGTCTCCACTGAGCACCGGTACACCATCTCTGATGTCAAACACCGATGGATGTGGGATCATCCATCGCCCATCATATGGGTCAAGATGCGTATACGCTAGTCTACTCTGGTGTATCGATGCCCTGTCTCGATATACCCTCGACTAGGAACAGTTATAGGATGTATTCGTCGACTACCAAGGCCCCACTAGTATGACCTCATCATAATCCCAGTAGTCGAGTACAGATCCTAAGGGCTTTATCAACATGTGAGAGTAAGACAGTAAACCATTACAAGTCAACATGTTAAGATAAAGTGAAACCAAATAGCATACTATCATGACGAGCAAGAAAGTCATCTCTATATATATCCAAGCATCCATTATAATATACATCATATGTACAACAATGGCCTCTAGGGCATATACATAACTAACAATCTCCCACTTGCACTAAGGCCAGCTGCTATAGTATCTCATACCTAGCATCCCGAATAATCTCTCAAACTGTATCTGGGGAATAGCCTTCATGAATGGATCCGCAGTGTTGTCCTTCGTATCTACTCTCCTGACCTCGATCTCCCGGCGATCAACTATCTCCCTGATCAGGTGATACCGCCTCAGAATATGTCTGGACTTCTGATGGGATCTGGGTTCCTTGGCCAATGCCACAGCTCCATTGTTATCGCAATACAGAGGTATTGGATGCTCAATGGATGGAACCACTCCAAGTTCAGTAATGAACTTCTTGATCCAGACAGCCTTTTTGGCAGCATCGTTGGCAGCGATGTATTCAGCCTCCATCGTCGAGTCTGCAACGGTATCCTGTTTGGAACTCTTCCAACATACCGCCCCTCCATTGAGGGTAAAGACAAATCCCGAGTGCGACTTAGAGTCGTCCTTATCACTTTGGAAGCTGGAATCGGTAAAGGACTCCACCTGGAGTTCTCCGTTACCATACACCAAGAACATCTCCTTAGTCCTTCGTAAGTACTTGAGAATGTTCTTCACAGCTGTCCAATGACTCTCTCCAGGATCTGCTTGATACCGACTCACTACACTTAGTGAGTATGCTACATCGGGTCTGGTACATAGCATTGCATACATGATAGAGCCTACTGCCGAAGCATAGGGTATCCCTTGCATGCGAGCTCTCTCCAAATCAGTCTTGGGAGACATCTCTTTGGAGAGAGTGAGTCCAGAGATCGTGGGTTGGTTCCCACGCTTGGATTCTTCCATACTAAACCTCTTTAGTATGGTGTCAATGTACCTGGATTGGGACAATCCCAGTATCCGTTTAGATCTATCTCTATAGATCATGATTCCCAATATGCAGGAGGTATCACCTAGATCTTTCATCGAGAATCTCTGTGATAAGAAGAGCTTGACTGATTGCAGCATAGGAATATCATTTCCTATCAAGAGTATGTCATCCACGTACAATACGAGGAAGACAACCTTACCCTCTGCTACCTTCTTATAGATACAAGGTTCATCTATATTTTTGATGAAGTCAAACTCTTTGACTACAACATCAAAACAGATGTTCCAACTCCGCGATGCTTGCTTTAACCCATAAATGGATTTAAACAGCTTGCACACCTTTCCGCTGCTCCCACTATCTACGAAGCCCTCTGGCTGAGTCATGTACACGCTCTCTTCTAAATCACCGTTTAGAAAGGCGGTCTTAACATCCATTTGCCAGATTTCGTAGTCATGGTATGCAGCAATGGCAAGTAAGATCCGGATGGACTTAAGCATAGCTACTGGAGAAAAGGTTTCGTCATAATCCACACCTTGTCGTTGACGAAAACCCTTTGCTACAAGTCTAGCTTTGAAAGTCTCAACTTTTCCATCTACACCAAATTTCTTTTTAAAGATCCACTTGCTCCCTATGGGTTTTATCCCTTCAGGAGCATTTTCCAAAGTCCATACTTTGTTGGTGTACATGGATTCCATCTCAGATCGCATTGCATCCAGCCATTTCACAGAGTCACCACTCGTGATGGCCTGCTCGAAACTAGTCGGTTCATCATCATCCATGATGCAATCCTCGCTTCCACCATCAATGAGAAAACCGTAGTATCTCTCAGGTGGATGAGAAACCCTACTAGATCGGCGGAGAGGCTGGGGTTCGTCGGGTACTACTGAATCTTCTGGTTCCAACAAATCATCAGTTGTAATTTGTGGTGCTGGAACCTCTTCCAGCTCTACCTCTTTGCCACTAATTTCTTTTGCAAGAAATTCCTTTTCCAAAAAGGTGGCATGTTGAGCAACAAACACTTTTTGTTCCTCAGTGTGGTAGAAAAAATATCCTTGAGAATTCTTTGGATATCCCACAAATTTGCAAAGAACTGATCGTGCCTCGAGTTTGTCCGGATTTTGTCTTTTGACATAGGCCGGACAACCCCATATCTTAACTCGTTTAAAATATAGTCTCTTCCCACTCCATATCTCATATGGTGTGGTAGGTACAGATTTAGACGGAACTAGATTCAATATGAATATGGCTGTCTCAAGCGCATACCCCCAGAAGGAAATAGGTAACTCAGCTTTGCTCATCATAGATCGCACCATATCTAATAGGGTCCGATTCCTTCGTTCCGATACACCGTTGTGCTGTGGTGTATAAGGAGGAGTAAGCTGAGAGAGAATCCCATTCTCTTTTAGATAATCTAGAAACTCATTGCTTAAGTATTCACCTCCTCGATCAGATCGAAGAATCTTAATACTTTTGCCCGTTTGATTCTCTACTTCGTGCTTATATTCTCTGAATTTCTCAAAAGCTTCAGACTTGTGTTTCATCAGGAACACATGTCCGAATCTAGAGAGATCGTCAGTGAATGTAATGAAGTAGGAAGAACCGTTCCTGGCATGCGTAGACATGGGACCGCATACATCACTATGTACCAGTCCTAAGAGTTCGGTAACTCTTTCTCCGTGTCCACTAAACGGAGCTTTGGTCATTTTTCCTTTGAGACATGAATGGCAAGTATCATAAGATGATAATTCGAACGGATTCAAATAACCATCCTTATGTAACTTAGTCAGTCGTGTCGCATTGATATGACCAAGTCTACAATGCCACAAGAAGGATTCGTTCATATCTGAATTTTTCCTCTTGTGTGTGTTTTGTATATTGAGGACTGTATTCTGATTTAGAATGAATATGCCATTATGTAACGAGCTTGATGCAATCAACTTTTGATTTAGGAAGATGTTCATAACATTATCCTGTACTGCAAAATTATATCCTTCTTTACTTAATAAGGAGACTGATATAATGTTGCACATCATGTTCGGTATATAATAGCACTCATTTAGAATCAGTGTATTACGACTTGGCAATACAAGGTGATATTCGCCAACTGCTTTGGCCACAATACTTGCACCGTTCCCTACTTGAACGGAATGATCACCTTTTCCTCGTTCTCTACCTTTTCGTAGCCCATATAACAATTTACATATGTGGGATCCTGATCCGGTATCTAATACCCAGGACGTAGGGTGAACTGAGAAACAGTTCTCAATAACTAACACACCCGAAGAAGATGCATCAACATGCATGTTCTTTTGGGCGGCTTGAGAATCCAGATATTCTCCTGTTTCCTGTTCAGTCTTATAACTTTTATAAGAAAGAACGGGTCCAACATTCCCTAGCTCAGTACAATAATTGGGTTCAGTCAATACATCCATATTATTATCTTGATTATGGCCTGACATGGTCGCTACCTGGAGAGAGAGAGAAGAAAACACTTTAGCGTATGCTCTTGCAAGATTAGATTGGTTATTATCTTATCTAATCAGGATGTCTCCCACTGGTTTTATCAAATCTACCTTCAAACCATAAAAGGTAAGATTAGCCGGGATTAATTACACCCTACAATTTCGTCAATCTTTCAGCCAGATCAGTGTCGGTACTTTGAGGGAGGTTCCCCGTGCTTTCGCACGGACCTAATTAAAGTAAACCTCGTTTTCCCAGAGGCGTAACCCCGTTAACACTTTTCTAGACACCTACTTGATCGGCTAATTGTCCTGTGTAAAACTCTCCCAGGAGTAACACTTACTCGCAGTGGGTATCGGGATCCAACTATCTCATAGGAGGTATGCAATCTCATTGCAAATTTCAACGTTTGAAATTCCCGATAATATTTTGCCCCTAGCGATCTATGACCTTGACTAAGTCAACAAACCATAAATCGCAAGTCAAGTTCAACCCGTACATTTCCCGATTGAATTAAACCCACCCGTACGACCCTTGACTGAGTCAACAAGGCCGTGCGAATACCCTAATCCAATCACATCTCATGTTTTAACAGATAAACACTACTTAGCTACCGTACACTACGCCTTGACTAAGTCAACAAACATAGCACGAATACTAAATAATATCTATCTGAAATGACGGAGGGCTACGCAGGTTTTTCAGAAAACCCTGAGCGTAATGAACTTGATATCGTCGTAGAATCGAGTAGTTTTTGAAAAGGAGTGTTTTTGAGGCTTTTCTTAGTTTCGCTAAAAGGGGTCACTCCCGGTGAAGGGATCGTCGGCCCTTTCCTCATCAAATAAGGTGCAGGATATATCATATATACCGCTGTGCAAAGCAAAACTTTAAAAGCATTCAAAAGACAAACCGCGTTTTGTAGCATCTGCCAGTTTCTCTAAAGAGGTCACTCCCGGTGAAGGGATCTCGGCTCTTTCCCCATCGAATAAGGTGCAGGGTATATCATATATACCACTATGCAAAGCAAAACTGTAGCTACCCTTTTTATAAAGTTTTGATTCTACAACATCTTTAGGTTTCTTTTCTTTTTATTAATCTTATTAATAAAAATCCCATCAGCTTATGCTTCCTAAGCATCACAGAAGAAACGAAAGCAGTAATATTTATATATCAGCATATATATATAGTATAAGCATTTGTCTCAGGCAGTAATATGATCTCATCACAGAACATTGCAGCAGAAGAACATATATGAAATATTGGATATATTAGGACGTCCGTGTTTTCAATATGAGCCTGTATAAAACACGGATTCCACGGTCGCGACGAATAGCCAAACCCACATCCCAAGACCCCTATGAGAGCGGCAAGTAACACTGCCAATTCTAGGATTAGGAGACCCGGTCTCGACTCCTCGAGATGGCCTCCCACTGGACCCTAGAACCCGGTTACTTGTGCTCCCCTCCTTGGGTCTACCTAATGCGGAAAAGTAAATAATATACACTGGTGACATCAACCTCAACCTGAAAGTGCCCCAAATAAAATAATATTACATTACAGATGAATTTTACATGAATGAAAATAAAAACCCTCATCTCACATAAAACCCCCGGCTATTCAGAACACGACGATCCAATATAACATATCACAGCAACACATAATATCACATATCATCAATGTAAGTAAATATGCGCATCCCAATTGTCGTTGACATATAGCAACGAAACCGGCGATATCACATATTACACTTACGGTCACAGAAAAGAAAGTGTAAAACTACAACATTTGGAATCCACAATCACTTTGGACATCGTAAATCCGAAATATCACATACTTCGCATTTCATGCCTAACTCTGTGAATTCCACATATTGTATCACATTCCAGATAAATAGACAGTATTAAACTTTCCGAACAGATAATCAAATACCCAAGATTTCCCAAAGTGCTCAACTCTTGAGCGAAGTTCAAATAATCCCAGAATATGTCAAAGTACCAGTGATCCAGCCGTAGAAGGGTCAAGCCAACGCCTCACATGTGGCACGCCGTACTGCCCCAAACCCGAAGGTTCAAAAGGCAGTTCAAGACGGTCACATAATCGAGTTAAGGTTTGTTGTCTTCTAGAGGGTCCACCGCTTAACTTATACAATTTTTCCGAAAGATTTAAACCCGATAAAAATTCAACACTTGAAAGTTTTACGTGCCGGGAAAAAGTGGGTTAATGATATCCGTTCAACTAGTTTAACAGTTTCTAAATATCCGGAAAGAAATACGAATTTAAATATTCCGATCGAATCTACTATTACAAAACAAACCCCTGAATATTCAACACTTGAAACAGATTAAAAATACCCAGAAGCATCAACAACCACCTACGGATATTACCATGAAAAACACGTGTCACCAATCCATAATTCCGCCGCGGAACCGCCGCGAAAAGCATGTTTTAGCCACGGTTCCGCCGCCGTTTAGAGGAATTGTGGGCCCGTGTTTCATGGTAATTCTTAGAATTCCCTGCTGATTTTTTTACGTATTTTTAATTCAGAAAAATCCCAGTTTTTGAAAAATTTCCAGAGAAGGGTCTATTTACGTCGGTTCGGGTTCGATCGGAGTTTTAACTTCGTAAACACGTCGCCTAATGCTCTAGCTAGTCTCTGATACCACTGTAGGGTTCCTAGGCACTCTTGTAAAGGTTCATAAGGCATCAAACATGCCCGGATAAAAATTTAGACGTGCCGAACAACCCAAAACCGGGATCTTTGCTAGATTATTAGGGTTAAACATGCAAGAAGATAACTTTTATCTAAGTGTGAGGGATTACAACCTTTGTAGTCCGCTCCTTCGCTTCACAAGCTCCGAGTAGAAGTCCCTTTGCCGCGATCCATGATCTCCCGGACTCATGAGAGGCTCCACGACTCGAACAATCCATGCTAGCTTGAAGTGTTCCAAATCTCCGATGATCTACGTCGAAGTTGCAAAGACTCAAGCTTTCTCACTCTAAAGAGATGAACACACTAATCTCATGGGCTAGATGAGATGAGGATGAGAGAGTAGTATTTTTTCTTTCTTTTTAAATCATTTTCTCATATTTATTCATCACAAAATGAATTTCAAGTGAGCTCAAAATCAAGAGAGAAGAAGATGATAATGGAAATGATAATAATCATAATAATCCTTTTGTGATGAATAGAAAACAAAGCTATATGATTGATATATTAACCATGGTCAAGGATGAGTGGCTAATAATGTGCAGAGAAATAACTAGAGTTAGGGTTTGGTTTGGTTAGGAAATGTGTCATCACAAAATATCTTAACCATGACAAAAGAAAATGCTTCTAGAAGGTGCATGAAGCAACTAACCCTAATCAAACCCTAACCTCATTTAATCATCCTTAAACATGTTTAATAATAAATCATATCATGTCACAATAATATATATCACATATATATTATATATTTGCAACAAAAGAAAATAATACAATTAACATATATCGCATATATATCAATGTATTATCCAGTGAGAAAATGAAATAATAAAGCGAGCCAATATTAGATAATGTAATACAATATATCATATATATTATTATACATTAAATCATCGAATCAACACTTGATTCGACGATCCGGCTATATCGAATATTACCGACTAATATATCATGTACCGATTCATCGAACCAACATTTGATCCGATGACCCGGTTCATATCTAAATATCGCGAGAATATAATACGGTATCTCATATCGCATTATTCTCGGTCCTGCACATATCACATATGTGCCTCTACTCCGTTTCGCCTGAGCCAAGAAACCTCTGTGTAGGACTCTAAAGAATCGTCAATACGCCGGTAGCAGGTGATGATCATATCAAACACCCACAAGCTGCAAGCGGTCAGCTAAACGTAACAGCCACCCAGGTATTGAGCGATCAGAAGATCAACAAGCTAGCCTGTGCATTCTCCTGTGAATCCAATCAGTAACACTCCCGTACAGTCCGGTCTGTTCGTCTGATATGTCGCATATCAAGTCTAGGGGTGGTATACGTCAGACCCCAGTAGCCGATAAGTCGTGTCGATGTGTGGCTCATAACGGGTCGAGAAACTACTAGTAACACTTACCAGTAAATCTCTATATCAGCCCTGGCCAGGGACTTCCAGTTATAGCCAATCGAACACAGCACAACATCAACTCCCTATACCGGGAGAGACGAATCCCCTCCTATCGCTCATTGCCTCCATGTGATTCGGGACTGTACCCAAAAGCCACCGTTTTGCACGCCCTCTTGGACGTGGTAAGGTGGAAATCAAAGCACAGTGGGAATCACACAAGACTTTATGACGATCTCGGGTCTACAGACTACCCTGTACCAGTGTCACCGGAGAACTGCCATCTGACGTGTGGTATATCACCATCTGGGAGTTCTCGGTGAGTCCGTCCAGTGTACCCAGTCTCCACTGAGCACCCGTACACCATCTCTGATGTCAAACACCGATGGATGTGGGATCATCCATCGCCCATCATATGGGTCAAGATGCGTATACGCTAGTCTACTCTGGTGTATCGATGCCCTGTCTCGATATACCCTCGACTAGGAACAGTTATAGGATGTACTCATCGACTACCAAGGCCCCACTAGTATGACCTCATCATAATCCCAGTAGTCGAGTACAGATCCTAAGGGCTTTATCAACATGTGAGAGTAAGACAGTAAACCATTACAAGTCAACATGTTAAGATAAAGTGAAACCAAATAGCATACTATCATGATGAGCAAGAAAGTCATCTCTATATATATCCAAGCATCCATTATAATATACATCATATGTACAACAATGGCCTCTAGGGCATATACATAACTAACAGCTTGGGATATTCACATGTATATAACAGTCTTGCTAAACATGGTAGTATGCTACTTGGTTTTTCTATCTTAATATGTGAGTATATGTATTGATAGAGCTCTTAGGATCTTGCTTGACTACCAGCGTTGTGATGGCAGTTACACTAGTGGGGGCTGGGTAGTCTACAAGCACATCCTTATTCAGGTCCCTAGTCGTTGGATTATCGAGACAGGGCATCGATACTCCGGAGTAGACTAGTGTGTACGTGTCACGACCCGAAAGTACGGAACATGACCGGCACTTAGACTACGAACATCTCAAGGCGTACGTATGCTAAGTATGCCGAACCTAGAAATCCAAACCAAGAGAAGTAGTAGAGTGTAGAAAGAACCATATCAAATCAACCTGTATGCAACATAATATACAACGCCTAGAGGCGAGGATCACAACAGAATGAAACTCAACCAGCAAGAACCCAAGAAAATATAACACGCGACTCTAAGGTCGAAAGAATAAACATCACTGGTTTCTATCATCAATAATTACATGTTTGGTTGATGGAAATTCTAGATACAACTGAAATATAATATGCAAGGTATAATGATGGGTAAGATACAATAAACCCACCTACTAGCAAGTCACCCGAAAGGTACAGTGCCCGCAAAGCCGTAATGAAATCCGTACGGCAACACCTGCAAGAAACTGGGGCACAACGGGGGTGAGTTGCCAACTCGTGAGTAGAAAAAGATCTACGACCAGAAAATCGCATGTATGACGCAATCCTAGGTCATACGATCAATATATATAATCCTCAAATATATAACCAGTAATCTCTAACCATGGCTAGTGTAAATATCTAACCCAAGTGTAAACCCATGTGTCTGTGCCAGTACATCAGGTGGCAATATATATCATATGAATGATGTATGAATGCATGAAACAGAATGCATGTACTGAAGAAAACTGCTTTCATAAATTTGTGAGATTTCTGTATTTTTAAAATGAGGTATCATAATGAAATCAACATAAAACAGTGCCTAGCATCGGCACAAAACATAAATCTCAATATCTCGATATCTCTGTATCACAATCTCTGTACCTCAATATCTCAATCTCGATGTCTCAATCATAATATCCAGGGCGCCGTCAGTCCAGATCGGCCCCTACCATCCATCTCATGACTACGACGGTATCCTCCGGATATCCGACGTGCCGGGTAATATCACCGGTCGGTCGTGCTCCCCTGCCAGGCTCAACGCCATCTCCTGCGATCTTCTTGCCCCGGGGTACCGCACCGGGCCCACCATGTACCCGAAATGGTTCGTCCGCCTCCTCGAATCGGGTCTCGAAATCCATCAGCAAAACTCATGGTGGAAGACTCAAACATCATGGAAAAACTGCATTTATTTAAAAAGAGAGAAAGCAGTATATATATGTTTTGCGGTTTTCCTCCAAATCTAGAAAACATCATGGAAATCCGAATCATCAATAGTATGTAAACCATGAATATAAGCATGAGAATCCATGAATGCGGCATATAATGAACAACAGTATGCATGATGTGACAAGCAATAGCTACACTGTCAAGCTGGCATATAAGGCAAATGCACTAATATCATGTCACTACTAGCTAGCAAGCTAAATCAAGCAATAATATTTTCTAAGTGTTCGTGACATGGCAATTACCGATGAAGATGTGTGTGAGCCTGCAAATAAGTGTACGTGGTACATACGCATCATCGGTAATGGTGCTGGTGTCCTAACAGCAGGATATCAATAATGAAATATGAATCATAACAGTATGCGATGCAGAGCAACAATAATGATATGCGGGAGCTGAAATACTGAACACCATGATCGCTAAACTGCATCTAAGGTCATAAAGGTCATATAGCTACACCACTACAAGGCTGAGCTAAAGCTAACAGTAGGTAAGGGAAACCGCCTAACCTCTGAGTCGATACATATAAATACCTATATATATAGTCGGTGATCCCGCCTCGATAATATCATATCCGATAACATATCTCTATAATCAGTTATTCCTAAATCAAGAGTGAGGATCAAACATCAATTTATAGCTCGTACGTAAATCCGTCGTACGGCATCCCCAATCTGGGTACGGGTCAATATCACATTCGTCATATCATTCATCTGGTATTTTCTTTATCAAATATCATTATCTAGGTACTGACCTATGTCTAGTACAATGCTAACATCATCACTATAATCAAGGTCAGAATACTGATCGACAATCTAGTATAAATCAATATCATCACCATATATCGTCAATATAATCATAATCCAGCTTCTGATTTACAGCCTCTAGCAAAAACGATATCATCAGCCCAAATCATCTCAAGGGGTAAACAACGCCTAAGGAGGCCTATCATAAATATCCTGTCATATCATATCATATCATATCATATCCTATATCATAATCACATGTCGATCATTTACACATTCATGTCACTATTCCTATGGCATCATCATTCCCAAAAACCTCTAAAGTATCAAGGTATATCTAAGTTATGAATTTTATCATATCACCGACATCATGATCTCATATCAAACCTTCGACTCACACCAATCCCAAGTATCATCCTCAAATCCGTAATAAACACGTAGCCTCATACCCAAGTGAACACATATCTATACGAATCTCATAACCACATATGTAATAAGGATGTATGCAAGTATGTATGTGGGTATGTATGTATGTGTGTATGTATGTGTAGTGCACCCACTACCCTATGGTTTCGTAACCTTTCACCAATCCAATATACCATTATTCATTTAAACATCAATAATTAATCCCGACAACAAATAATAAATTATTGGTGTGTATACGCATCCGTATACATCACCACGGACTGCGGGGGTGCTATACGCCATCCACCCGACTTCTCCCCGTAGATATAAATCTACTCACCTTGTTATGTGTGCCGGTGCCGATATCGCCATTTGCATCTCCAACGCCTCGATGCTACGTGGGGTACCTACAAGGATATCACACGCTAAAACTCATGAAAACCATGTCGGAAACCAAAATGGTGCATGCTACGCCCATAGGTAAAAACCTGTGGCCTCGCGTGAAAACACAGTCAATGCTCCCTGGTCGTTGGCGTTCAAACGCCACCCGACGGAACGAATCACCAAATACCCAAAATCCATACGAAAACACGTCGTAAAACATACGCCAACTCATGAAAATGAACCCAGATTTTACCCTAACAGGAAACAGTCAAAACTAGACATACCGGGGGTCAATTTTACATGAAAAAGGGCTGTGCACGCAAAACGAGGCGATTCCACCCAGGTCTGGCCGCAAATTGCGGCCAGGGGGAATAAATTGGCGGCCCAAAAATGGTGGTTGGGGCTAGGGTTTTGGGTAATGGTTACTATCTACCTGCACGTCCTACTGTCGAGTCAATTTCATTTTAGGAGGTCCGGTTTGATAGCAGTTTCCAGAAAAGCTACAAAGTCGACAAAAATGCTGAATTACTCCAAGTGTAACAAATCTAGTGTTTTGGTGGAATCTGGAACAAATCTTGGTTAAACTGGTCAAAAACACACCCAATAAGGTTAACCTAACGATCAAGACCATCACTCGGCCAAGCCTCACTCAAATTCACTAAATCTATCACTATATCACAATAAAACAGTAAACTTTCAGCTATATAAACTAAACTGAGCAAGAACCGAGTTGGGTCATGAGATTATACCTCAGGGGTCCTAGAATGAAGGAGAAGGGAAGGAGGAAGTGAAGAGGAGTGTTGCTGCTGCTAGGTTGCTGCCACAGCTGCTGGGGTTGCTTTGCAGCTGCTGCTGTTGCTGTTTGTTTTGCTGCTGCTGCTAGCAATTTTCTTCTCTTTTATTTCTTGGCTGAGCAGCAGCTACTGCTGGGATGGTGTTGTGATGGGTTGGTGTGGTTGTGGTATTAGCAGCTGCAGCTGAAGGGTTGGGGGGTATGTGTTGTTGCTGGAGCTGATTCTGCAGCTGCTGCTGCTTGCAACTCTCACTCTTTTTCTTTGTTGCAGTTTGCAGCAGCTACAGCTGTGGCTGTTGTGAGCTGTTGCTTTGGCTGCAGTGGGGGTGTGATGTTGTAGGGTTTGATGAGGGTGTGGTATTGTAACATGTGATGTTATGGCAGCTGATGTTGAGAGGGATTGGGGCTGATGAAATCAGCTGCTGTTGCAGCAGATGGTGATGTTGCTGATGCTGATGTAATGGGCTGCTGATTTGAAAGAGGTTGATGCAGCTGATGTTGATGAAAATATGTGCTGAAAGTGTGCTGATGGTGTTGGATATGGGGTTGATGGTGTGTATATAGGGGCTGAAGTGTGGGTATAGGTGTTGGGCTAAGGTTTAGGGGGCTATTTTTGCTGCTGATGTAGTAGCTTTGGTGGTTGATGAATTGGCTGATCCCCTGGGCTGTTGAGTTGCTGATGTTGTTTGTTTTAATTTTCCTGTGGATGTGTGCTGTAGCAGCAGCTAGAGAAGGGTTTGATGTAATAGTGGTGAAGTGTTGAAGTTTTGATGTGGTGTGAGTTGTGAGAGGGGGTTAAAAGAACACAAGGGATTATGGAATGATATGGATCATGGCACATTCTAACCATCTCTCTCTCTTCCTCCTCCCCTAACCAAAGTCAACCCAACACTAATCAAACCTCATTAACCTAACCAAAACACTAATTAACCCAATTACCCTAATCAAATGGTTCACCCACCATGGTCACCTAAGCATGGTTCAACCCTAGGCTCAACATGGGTCCAAAACATGAGACAAGTGTGCAAGTGTAGAAAAATGTTATGTGCACATCTTTGCACAAAAAGCCAAAAATCCAATTAGAAATTTTTAATCGCGATTAATGCCAAAATAACATATAATCCATCATAAAAACTGTAAAATTTCCACAAAATGCCCAAATTTAGAATTTCTTTAATTTTCTCCAGAAATTTCACCATTTATCGGTATTTAATTATACCGACTATCAAAATATTCATTAAAAATTAACATATGAAAATTCCCAAAAATAATATATATATATATTTTGAAATGTTACAGTACGCTTCTCATCCCAGTTGGGGAGATGGTCTGTCCCACAGCCGTCAGTACGTCGTACTGGAGATAGTATGCAGGTGCTCGTTAGGTTACGGGTACACCGGAGAGGACTCACAGGGAACTGTTGGTTGGTTTTATACCAGTCGTCAGTGAACAGTTCCCAGGTGACATGAGTACAGCATAGTCCGCAGACTTGACACTGCTACTTCGCCTCGAGTGTGTCCCACTGTTCTTAGATTGCTACCCTACCACGGCTCAAAGGAGTCGTGCAAACAGGTAGCAGTTGGGTGCAGTCCCGAGCACTTAGAGGCAGTGGCGGTTAGACAGGATTCGTCTCTCCCGGTATTGGGGGTTGATATCGCGCTGTGTCAGAGAGCCATTACGCAAAGTCCCTGGCCAGGGCAAGTGAGATTTGCTGGTAGGTTCCAGTAGTTTCTCAGGGTGTAATGGGCTTCGCTCTGACACGACTTATACCACTATTAGGGGACTGACGCTTGCCGCCCCCTAGGCCCGATATGCGATAATCTTAAACGAACAGACCGGACTGTACGGAGATTGTCACATCAGACTCAGTAGGAGTTCGGATGGGTTTCCTCATAGGCCTTCTTATCGACATCTACCTGAGGACCGTTACGTACAGCTAGTGCCGCTTGCGGTCTGTGGTTAAACCCACTGCCAGCGTAGTAGTCGAGTCTCTAGAGTCCCACACAGAGAGTTTCCCTGCTCCAGGCGAAACGATATAGAGGTCGTATGGTTTTACGACAAGGGTTCGGACGCATACGTGTGTTTACGCACGTACGACATCCGGGCAGTTTTTACTAGTCGGCTTTGGTTTAAGCCAGTTTCTACTATCCGGTTATTGGATTTATACAGTCTAAAGTTTTTCCGTGTTTTCACGGATAGGAGGGGCGTTCTCGTAATTGTGCGAGAAGCTTCTAGAAGATGGTGACTTGGGGGTTAAGGTGGCATATACATTAAATGAGTTTAGTGAGTTATTTGAGTGATTCATCCAAGTCATTAATGCATCATAAATGCTTAATGACTCATGGAGATGAATCACCCTCTTATATTTATTAAGCATGATGATTAATCATTCATTTTCTTTTGTTGGATAAATCATAATTCTTGATATATATTATGATAGCTTATTTTCTCATCTCATTCTTTTGCTCACCTTCTCTCTCCTCAAGCTCTCCCTCTTCAAACCCTAATCCTCCCCTCTCATGTGTTGAGTACAAGGATTAGATTAGACTACTTAATCCTTAACCATTCTCTATATCACCTAGGTTGCTTAGATTAGCGGTTTAAGAAACCTAGTTACCTTTAGTTTGAGGTGAAGCTTGTAGTAAAGCTCTCGGGTGGATCTTCTACTACTTAGAGAAGGCCGGAGAGGATGTGGAGAACGACAAGACGAAGGACTCGGTTCTACAGGTATAATCACTTATCATAGTAGTTAACTCTTCTATGGTTTCGTGTTAGTTATTGTTTATGCAAAGATTCTCGGTTTGTCGATGTTTACGCCTTAAACAAGATCGTTTTTCATTATTCCGCCTCCCCGCAAGTCGTGGGGTGTTGTACATCGACTTACACTTTGGACTATGATGAAACCTTTTTTCCAGTGGCTATGCTCAAATCCATTCGGATCCTTCTTGCCATTGCTGCCTTCCACGATTATGAGATTTGGCAGATGGACGTAAAGACCACTTTTCTAAATGAAAATTTGGAAGGGTGCGTCTATATGGACTATCCAGAAGGTTTCATTCAGAGTGGGAGCAACGGGAAAGTGTGCAAGTTGCTTAAGTCCATTTATAGACTAAAGCAGGCATCGCAGAGTTAGAACATCTGTTTTGATGAGACGGTCAAAGAATTTGATTTTATCAAAAATCTAGATGAACCATGCATCTATAGTAAAATTGTAGCAAGAACTATTGTATTCCTTGTCTTGTACGTGGATGACATTCTCTTGATAGGAAATGAGATTCCTATGCTACAATCTGTCAAAGGATTCTTGTCACAAAGGTTCTCCATGAAAGACCTGGGTGATGCCTCTTACATTCTGGGGATCCAGATCTATCGTGATAGATCTAAAAGGATGTTAGGACTTTCACAGTCCAGGTACATCAACACCATACTGAAAAGATTCAGTATGGAAGATTCAAAGCGCGGCAATTTACCGGCTTGTCACAGAATCACCCTCTCCAAAGAGATGTCTCCCAAGATTGATTTGGAAAGGGATCGCATGTCTATTATACCCCACGCTTCTGCGGTAGGCTCTATAATGTATGCGATGTTGTGTACCAGACCAGATGTTGCTTACGCACTAAGCATGGTAAGCCGGTATCAGTCAAACCTGGGGAGAAGCACTGGATAGCAGTAAAGAACATTCTCAAGTACCTGAGAAGGACTAAGGAGATGTTCTTGATGTACGGTGAAAAAGACCTCCAGATTGAGGCCTTTGCTGACTCCAGCTTCTAGAGTGACAAGGATAACTCCAAGTCCATGTCGGGTTATGTCTTTACCCTCAATAAAAGGGCGGTCTGTTGGAAGAGTTCCAAGCAGGACACCGTTGCTGACTCGACGATGGAAGCGGAGTATATCGCAGTTTGTGATGCCGCAAAAGAAGTCGTTTGGATGAGGAATTTCTTAACTGAACTTCAGGTGGTTCCGTCCATTGTAGATCCAATACCTTTGTATTGTGACAACAACGGGGCTATAACTTTAGCAAAGGAACCTAGGTCCCATCAGAAGTCCAGACACATCTTGAGGCGGTATCACCTGATCATGGAGATCGTGGATCGCCGGGAGATCGAGGTGCGGAGAGTTGCTACGGAGAACAACACTGCAGATCCATTCACAAAGGCCATCTCTCAGACACAGTTCGAGAGGCTATTCAAGATGATAGGTCTGTGATATGCCAGCACATGGCCTTAGTGCAAGTGGGAGATTGTTAGTGTAATATGCCCTAGATGCCATTATTGTATAGTACTAGTTTGTATATTACATTTTGGAAGCTTGGGATATATACACAGATTTATAACAGTCTTGCTCAATATAGTAGTATGCTATTTGATTTGTATCTATCTTAATATGTGTATATGTTTCTTTTAACATATCGCTAATACATATTGATAGAGCCCTCAGGATCTTTTGATTGACTACCAGCGTTGTGATGGCAGTCACACTAGTGGGGGTTGGGTTGTTTACAAGCACATCCTTATACAGGTCCCTAGTCATAAGATTATCGAGACAGGGCATCGATACTCCAGAGTAGACTAGTGTATACGCTTCTCACCCAGCAGGGGAGATGGTCTGTCCCACAGCCATCAGTACCTCGTACTGGAGATAGTATGCATGTGTTCATTGGGTTATGAGTTATACTGGACGGACTCGTGGGGTACTGCTGGTTGGTACTATACCTATCGTCAGGAAGCAGTTCCCAGGTGACATGAGTATAGCTTAGTCCGTCGATTTGACACTGCTACTTCGCCTCAAGTGTGTTCCCATTGTTCTTAGATTACTACCCTACCACGGCTCTATTGATTCGTGCAAACAGGTAGTAGTTGGGTGCAGTCCCGAAGCACTTGGAGGCTGTGGCGGTTAGACAGGATTCGTCTCTCCCGGTATTGGGGGTTGATGTCGCGCTGTGTTCGGAAAGCCATTACACAAAGTCCCTGGCCAGGGCAAGCGAGATTTACTGGTAGGTACTCCAGTAGTTTCTCAGGGTGTTTTGGGCTACACTCTGACATGACTTATTGCGCTATTAGGGGTCTGACGTTTACCACCCCCTAGGCCCAATATGCGATACTCTTAGACGAACAGACCGGACTGTACGGAGATTGCCATAGACAGGCCCCCATTAAATACTGTTTTGAAGCCGTTGAAGATGCCACTGGGGAGCTCAGATGAGTTTGCTCGTCGGCCTTCTTATCGACAGATACCTGGGTAGCCATTACGTGCAGCTAGTACTGCTGACGTTCTTGTGGTTAAACCCAATGCCAGCGTACTGTCGTGTCTTTAAAGTCCTACACAGAGGGTTTCCCTACTTCGGGCGAAACGATGTAGAGGTCGTATGGTTTTACGATAGGGTTTGTTCACATACGTGTACTTGTGCACATTTGATGTTCGGGCGGATAATACTAGTAGGCTTTGGTTTAAGCCGGATCCTAGTATTAGATTGTTGGATTAGTTTCGTCTCATTGTATTCGTATTTTTCGAAACACGGATAATGGTATGTATATACGGATGAGAGGGGCATTCTTGTAATTGCTCAAGATTGTTTTAGAAGGAGACACCTCATTAGGGTTTTGACCATTGACTTGATTAAAACAATTATGAGGTGGAGGAAATTATTTGTTATTTTTATAAATGATAATTGTGCCATAGCTACTTGGTTTGCCTATTTGACTTGGTTTGACTATTTGACTTAGATATTTTGTGAGATATTTTGCGGCACTAGATATTTTGGGTGAGATATTTTTCTTGCCATGCTTGTAGTCATATCAAGGGAGCCATCTCGATTATCATTATGAAAAACATTTTCTCTTTCCTCATGTTCACTCTCTTCTTCTTCCTCTCAACTCTTATTGTCTCATGTGTTGAGAATCCAAGAGTTAGTGAGACTTAGCTACCCAAAATCACTCTCTACTCACTCTAGGCTACTTAGTTTAGCACACCAAGTGACCTAGTTACCTCATCTTGGAGGTTAAAACTCAAAATTGGAACTCTTGGGTGGATCTTCTTCGACTTCGAGAAGCCGACGAGGAGGAGCGATCCATTTTCACTCCAAGGAGTTCACAAAGAGAAAGAGGACAGCGAGAAGACAAAAAGGACACGATACTACGAGGTATAACATTCATCCTTGGATTAGCAATCTTAGCCACTTAATTACCTCAAGTTAGAGGTTAAAGGTTGAAGAAGGAACTCTCGGGTGGATCTTCTATTACATCAAGGAGGCCGACGAGGAGGTGAACAACAAGAACAAGAAGGACTAGTATCTTGAGGTATAATCATCTATCATAATAGTTTAGCACTTCTAGATAGTTTGTTAGTTAGGGTTTAGCAAAAATCCGTAAAGTTAGTCGATGTTACCTTAAACAAAATGATTGTTTTTCCTATTCCGCCTCCCCGCACCTTGTGGGGTGTGTAACGTTGACTTACAAAACAAAGGGAAAATG
Organism: Agapanthus africanus; assembly: GCA_030015575.1. Lineage (NCBI taxonomy): Eukaryota > Viridiplantae > Streptophyta > Magnoliopsida > Asparagales > Amaryllidaceae > Agapanthus > Agapanthus africanus. The sequence continues at coordinate 236,968,324 of JASDDO010000029.1, read as the reverse complement.
CACACGCAAAGAACACTGCAAAAAGATTCTTATTCATAAAGTCGGATGTCTTTACAGAGGTATTATGGGCTCCCCAGCCTTAAGAAAACGCCCGGAGGCTTACAAAATTTTAGTGCAAAGAAAATAAGGAGGCGAGGAAGTTCAGGCCTCGGGGCCAGGGAGAACCTCGATAAGCTGCGCTTCCACTGCGACAAACGGGGTGGTATCTTGAACGTCGGCGCTCATAGAGGGAGCCTCGGCGCCGATGGCCGAGGCGACCGACTTATCCCCAACGCTCCCACCAGCGGCCTCTCCCCCTGCAGCGCTTTCGGGGGCATTCCTCTGCGCCTCATCCCCGAGGGGGTACTCACCCCAAAGCTCACCGTCAGGGAAATCCGGCATCAAGGCCTTGACGACGTCGTGTCAGACAATAGCAGCGGCTGCAGCGAGGTCGGTGTAGTACTGGTCCGACTTCTTATAGCTCTCCACCGCTTTCGACGCTTGGAGCTCGGCATACCTCGTTCCCTCTTTCGCCGCCTCGTTCACCCTCCGGAGGGTGTTCTCCGTCTTCTTCAGGGGGCGACAAGCACCCTGGAGTCTTCTAACTTGGCCTCGGCGACTCGGGCGGCCTCTCGGTACTTGGCGATCTCCCAATCCCCGGCCGCCACCCAGTCTTCGAGAGCAGCGACCCTCTCCATCGCCTCCTCCAGCTCCAGCCTTGAGCTCTCCTTCCGCGAGGAGAACTCCCCCGCGGCCCGGGCAATTTCCTCGTCCTCCATTTTGACGACGAGGGCGACGTGCTAGAGGACCTGAAGAAAACAAAGGAGGGTTAAAAATAAAAGAGGGGCACCCAATCTCGCGAACAAAAATACTGAATAAAGAACCAAGTGGGGTGCGAACACTAACCTACACGGCCTCTTGAGCTATAGCCTCCATTTGGGCCCGGAGGGTCCCCTGAGAGATTCTGCCCCCGTCCGACCTTTCCATCTCCGAGAGCAAGCTGTCGGCGATGGAAAGCCCCAAGTGCACCTCGAAACAAAGCTCCCCATCGTCCACGATGATCGGGGAAGCCGGGGAGTGGGGCGTCATCCTATGAATCCTCTTGAGGAGCGATGCAGGGGAACCAGTCTCACCTCCCACCTCCGGAGCCCGGGGCTCTTGCTCCCGAGCGCGTTTTCGGCTCGGCGCTTGGCTGGACTCCGGGGCCCGGGGCGAGCTTGAGCGCCTGGATGGAGCGGTTGCCGGTGGAGCCGGAGCCGACGAGCGAGCGAGCAGGGCCGGCGCCTTCGGCCTTCTTCCCTTTCTTCTGTTCGACCAGGGCTGCCCGAAATTTGCCTAGGTCCATGGTTCTGCATAAAACAAAAGTATAAAGGAGTCAGCAATGCCAGAAAAAGTGAAAGCATACACAAGTCTAAACAGGTCGCCTAAAAACTCCTAACTTACCCGCGAACTGGGCGGGGCTGAGCCTGGCCCAACCGAGGGCCCGCTCAGATAGCAACACATCAGCCCAAGGGAGGGGCTCCCACTCCGACACCGCCACTGCGTCGGGATCATTCAACCGCCCCATCCGTGGGCAGTTGGCCCTATGCCACTGGATGGCATAAGCCAATCCTCACCCTCGGGTGGCCCAACAAACAAAAACTACCTCTTCCATTCGTGAATAGAAGAAGGTACTTCGACGACCCCTGACCCAGCAGCACCTCCCCGGTGTTTTCTAAAAGAGATTTATACCCAGCTCGGCTCGCCCCTGTGAGTTCCGGGGTGGTTTCTGTAGCAAAGAGAAGAAACGAGAAGGCTCCGGCTGAAAGGGATCAGACACAATTTCAACCGGACCAAGAACCCAAGGAGAATCCTCCAAGAGTTCGGCCCTAACTGGCCTGGGGCTAACCTAAAACAATTCAACGCCGCACTCATCTCGGGGGAGAAGGGCAGGCGCATCCCGGCCCAAAATGCTTCCAGGTACAAGGCAATCTCCTTACCCTGTACCTGCTCTGCCCTCTCCCCCTCCTTGGCCAGATGAAGCGAGTAGCCGGCAGGAATGTGGAAACGAGTCCGGATGGTGGCGAGCTCATCTGCATGCCTCAACACGGATGACGGGCCAAGAGCATCATAACTTGCACTCTGGGGACCGCCCCCGTCGCACGACCCCGGGAAGCATGACTAACCCTAACTTTCCAGGGGGACTCCGACTCAGAAGAGGAAGAGGAAGAAGTAGAAGAGGAAGCTGCAAAAGACTCCCTAGACTCTACCCGGAATATTTCTACAGACTCCTCGGTAGAAGACATCTAACCTGATCAAAGAGACGAGTCCTCGGAAGAGAAAATGCAAGGAATCCGACCTGAAGAGAAGAGCGCCGAGCTACCACGACGAGGGACGAGGAAATTATGGTGAGGTATGGGCCCTGATAGGGATCCCACCTCTACTTATAGCTGTCAGCGTACACATCCTACGGCTCCGATCGCCTCCCGCTAAAACAACGCTTCGCAACTAACGGCCAACAACATTCCACCTGTCGCACTCACATCGGGCGCGTCCCATCGGGCACGGGAACACCTGCGTCCCATCGCGTTAGCCAACCAGCACCAAACATGTGGGCTGGCGCTTCGACGAACGTATGCACAAACTGGCGCTTCCTCTTTAATGCGAGATCTCTCCCCTGATCCGCTGACGTTATCAAGAAAATACGACTAATTACCCGGGAATACGCACCGACGATATCTTCAAGTAAGAGCTCACCCCGGGTGACCGGTCAGACCACTCTCGACCCGACCCAGGAATGGGTCGAGACGAGAGTGGGGGTTAATGATGATGCTCGATATCGGTGACTCCCCAGATCATGACATGTGGAAGATGACGTGTCCCAGGGCTTACAAGAAAGGATTAAGAACGTTACGTTGGAAGCACACCCCGGGCCTATGACCCAAAGATGTTCTCGACCTTCGGTAGCCTTCCAGACCACCCCCAGCTCGCCTCTAAGCTATCACGGAACCATGATGCCTCGGCCTCCCGCTCGTTCCCGAGCCTCCCGCCGAGCTTATCTTCCTCGGTCTCACCGACCGACCCACAGCATCGATCACAAGCGCCTCTGCCTCGGCTCCGCGAATCTCGCCAGGCGCGAGATATCCGCCGCCCATGATTCCGCGTTCCACACCATCACGATCCCCCATTAATGAGTGATTGGTCAAAAATATTGCATTTTTAACGCATCAATTTCCCTACTATTTGCAATCATCTAAAGGTGTTCGGTATGAATATAGCACATATTAGCAAAACATCTGTAAATTACCAAATAACATGTGTTATGTATTAAAACCGACATTTTAAGGGAAATTGAGTGTTTATCATTGCATCGCATAATCTGTGTATAGCGCAACACTTGTCTCGAGAATCTATGCAGGAAATTCCAGGAGAAAAGCCGAAACTGTGAAAAGTGCTGAGATAAATACGCCAAGTCCAAGACTTGAGATTTGGCAGAAATAAAGAAAGAAAAATGAGATTCAACACATCCGAAAAGTGCCAAAATGTCAGCCCAAAATAAGCACAGAAGTTTCAAGCAGCAAGGCTACTAAAGAGCCGCGGATCCGCGGCCAAAGCCCCATTCCCACGGCGGATCCGCGGCTGTATGATGACGTCAGCATGGCATATTTCCACACGTGGCTTCCTGTAACGGCATTAGCTTCCAGAAGATTCCAGAATCATACGTGGCTTCATCCAGAAGGCTCGTCCTAACAACCTAGCCCTAGAATATACCTTATTCTAGAATATTCCCTCCAACAAACTTCTTCTAGAAGCCTCTCTCTAACAAACTTTTGGAGGGAAATTTGAAATTTGAATTCTAGATCTAGGGTTGAGATGGTTATAAAAGGAAACCTAGACCTAGGATTTTGGGTTGTTCGTTGATCATTCCATCAATTCCCAACACAAGTTGAGTGACACAACTTGTAACCCTAACCCTAATCCAATCACCAAAGCCAAATTCAAGATCTCCGAGTACAATTCGAGCAAGAAGCCTTCAACCTTTTAGGAGTGAAGCCGATCTTCATCCGAGCAAGTGATCCAAGACGATCCGCAACTCACGAAGATGTGCGAAGCCAAATCGACGATCGAGTTCTTTCCTCATTGTAGATCTTGAGAGAATTGTAACAAAATTGTTGATAAATAAAAGGTGAAATTCTTTATCTATCTTTTTTTACATTCTTGCATCATGATTAGATCTCGATTCTTGATTGTGTTCTTTGAGATGATGTTTGAGTAAAACTCCGCTCGTGAAGGAGTCGAGAGAATCAATAGATGATGATGTTACAAATCTTGAAACGATTCTTAAGTCCTATAAGTTTTGTAAACTTTAGTAAATTGAAGAATCGACAACCTAGTTTCGAGCGATACTTTCTTGATTGTGTTCGCTCTTAATTAGTGATCCACGGTCGATTCTTGAATTTACTAGAGGCTAGAATGTGAATGAAATCAACGAAAGGACAAGAGATAGATGATGAAACCCTAGTTTCCGCAAGAAATCCCTAATTCTCATTGATCGTCATCGATCTAGTATCAAATCATTAATGGATAAGAAAACGTAATCACTAGTTTTCATCACGTCTATAGATTCGATCGATTCCTACGAGTCTCATTTCGATTCTTGAAACCTAATTCGATTGGAAATCATCAATTCTTGATTCATGATTTTAATATTTTCTTGTTATTAGATCTAGATTTTAATAATTCTTGAAATTCACTTTTATGAATCTTGAATTGAATTCTCTTTTCTTTTCTCTTTAATTTTCGACTCAACTAAAACAAATACGAGCAAATCTCATTTTCCCTATAGACGATCCGCACTCGCTAACAAACCTACATCGACACCGTTATTGATTGCGGTTTACAAATTTCTTTGGTTGTGATTTCTATACATTTTCTACCTACACACCGAGAACTCATTCAATCAAATGGCGTCGTTGCCGGGGATAGTGTGCTAATTTGTTCGTTTTTGAAATTTGAGTTGAAAGATTTATTAATACATCAAAATTTTTAGATCAAAATTCGTGCAAATACTAAACGATTCGTTGTGATTTGTTGCGAGGAAATCTAGAATCGGTGGAGCAAGTGAAAAAATTTCAGAGCTTTCCAGAGAGCTCGGGGAGGCAACAGAACCATTCTCTAAAAATTTTGTGCAGTGAACAAGTCATCAAGCGGCGGAACCGCGGTCTAAGCAGCTCATTGCGGCGGATCCGCGGTGACACTGTAGCGTCGCTGTACGGAAATTGTTCGGTGACTTCTTGACTTTCTTATCTCCTCCCTCATCTGCTCCAATAACAATTTTCTGCAGGTTTCTTTGCAAAAATTCGCAGCGCCGCAAAAATAAAAAAAATTGTGCTTGTTTGATCTTGGTTGTTTGCATTTTTAATACGGAAATTAAGAGGCAAAGACCAAATTCAGATTAGGTGGGGAGTTCATTACCCTTCCTAAGCCCCGAAAATCAACAAACTGCATCCGCATTATGTTAGTTATATGTATGCCCTAGAGGCCATTACTATACATGAGATGTATATCGTAGTGGATGATTGGACACATATAGGGAGGACTTTCTTGCTCGACATGATAGTATGCTATCTGGTTACTCTTTACCTTAACGTGTATATTGATTGTCTCTCTGTTATATGTTGGTAAAGCCCTTAGGATGTGTACTTGACTACCTGGACTATGATGCGGATCATACTAGTGGGGACATGGTAGTCCATAAGTACATCCTTCAAGGTCCCTAGTCGTGGGTGTATCGAGACGGGGCATCGATATACCAGTGTAGACTACCGTATGCCTTCTCGACCCATACAGATGGGCAATGGATGATCCCATATCCATTGGTGTTTGACATCAGAGATGATATACGGGTGCTCAGTGTAGACTGGGTACACTGGACAGACTCGCCGAGAACTCGCAGATGGTATTATACCTTACGTCAGATGGCAGTTCTCTGGTGACACTGGTACAGGTTAGTCTGTAGACCCGAGATCGTCATAGAGTCTTGTGTGATTCCCACTGTGCTTTGATTTCTACCTTACCACGTCCAAGAGGGCGTGCAAAACGGTGGTTTTTGGGTACAGTCCCGAGTCACATGGAGGCAATGAGCGATAGGAGGGGTTTCGTCTCTCCCGGTATTGGGGGTTGATGTTGCGCTATGCTCGATTGGCCATAACAGGGAAGTCCCTGGACAGGGCTGGTTTAGAGATTTACTGGTAAGTGTTACCAGTAGTTTCTCGACCCGTTATGAGCCTCATATCGGCATGACTTATCGGTTATTGGGGTCTGACGTTTACCACCCCTAGACTTGATATGCGACATATCAGACGAGGAGACCGGACTGTACGGTAGTATCACTGTTAGGTTTTTTGCAGGAGTTGGAGCGGGCTTGCTTGCTGATCTTCTGATCGCTCAATACCCGGGTAGCCATTACGTCCAGCTAGTACCGCTGACGGCTTGTGGGTGCTTGATATGATCATCACCTACTGCCGGGGTATTGACGAGTCTTTAGTGTCCTACATAGAGGTTTTACTGGCTCAGGCAAAATGAAATAGGAGCGCATATATGATATGTGCGGGACCGAGAATAATGCGAGTATGTGATACCGTATTCTATTCTCGCGATGTTTGTATCTATCGGTTATATGCGATATAACCAGGTTATCGAATCAAGGGTTGATTCGATAAGTCGATACATTGGATGTTAGTCGGTTATATGAGATATAACCGGATTATTAAGTCAAGGGTTGATTTAATAATTTAGTGTATACTTGTATATGTGATATACTAATTTACATTAACTAACATTGGTTCACTTAAGCATTTATTTTTCTCACTTGTACACAACTTAATATATATGTGATATATATTTATTTGTGTACATTTTGTATCATGGTTGTTGATACAACTATCATGGGTGTATGAGACATACACTATTATAATTATATTGGTATGGTTTTAATATTCAAAGTAAATACAAAACTAGTGGGTATTTGTTAAATGCATGAAGCTTGTAGAAGCTTGTGAATGCTTTGACAAATTCAACCCTTTTTGTTTTGCTTTGGATATTTATTAACCTAACCAATATATTTAGCCATGGTAATGTCTCTACATGAGTTAGTATATGATTCCTACTCACCCATGGTTAGCTCTCTCACTCTTGATTAGTTTTCATTCTCATTTTGAGCTCATCTTCTTTCTCCTTCAATTTCTTTCTAGGGTTTGATAAAGAGAGATAATGATAGTGAGAAAAGAAATTCTAAAGTGTACCCATTTCCTATTTCACTATTCTCTACTAGACTAGCACTTTAGTTTATGATGTTTGCTTCACTAATTCTCTAGTTAGTGAAGTAGAAGCTTGGGTTAGTATTCCCTCGACGTAGATCATTTTCGGCCTCGAAGACTTCAAGCAATACCGTTGCAATCTTCTCATGGAGCCGTCCGAGAGTCCGAGAGTTCGATGATCGCAGCAAAGGGACTACAACAAGGAGCTTTAGAAGTGAAGGACCGATCTACAAAGGTTGTATTTCGTATTCACTCAGTGATAATTGTTATTTACTAGCATGTGTTACCCTTATTATCTAGCAAAGATCTTGTTTAGAGTTATTCGGCACGGCTAAATTTTTAATCCGGCATGGTTGTGTAGGGTTCCTAGGCACCCTAATGAGGTCTCACAAGGCATCGAACATGCCATTATAAAATTTAACGGGTGCCGAGAGACCCGACTACGGATCGTTTGCTAGATTTCTAGGCGAAAAAGCTAACTAGTTAACACTTAACTAAGGGAATACGGAAATACAACCTTTGTAGATCCGGTCCTCCACCTCCACGGCTCCGAGATGAGGTCCTCTCCGCTGTCCAAAAAGAATCCGGGCTCTAGCGTGGACTTCATCGGAGAATAAGCGAGCTAGGTCGTCGATGTCCATGCCGAAGATGATCTACGTCGAGGCATCGCTAAATCAAGCTCCGACTTCACCAAGTCAAGAAACTTGTGAAGAAAACACACTCTACTACTTGGCAAGAGGTAGAGGATGAAGAAATAGGAAGTGGGTTAACTTTAGTTTTGGATTTCTCACTCTTTTCCAACAATCACCATTGATGGAGCTTGGTTTTCTTCAAAGAAGAATGAAGAAGAAGAAGAGCAAGAAGAAGATAAGTATTATGATAAGAATAAAAGAATAAATAAAAATCCATTCTTATCATAATTCTCACCATGGTTAGGTGTAGAGAATTAACTTGAGTTAATTGAATTGGTTAGGGTTAAGCATGAGACAAAATGGTGACTAAGTCAAAAGTTCATGAAGCTTCATGAAAGAAAACAAAAGAAGCCACCATTCTATTTTATGCAATTTTATTTTCCAAAAATAAAAACAAATGAATAAATGAATAATCAAATAAAAACCCTAACCATTTCTTTAACCAAGGTTTAATTCTTTACACAAACCCTAATTTGCATGTATCATCAAATATGATACAAACAAGTGCACAAAATCATATCGCATATGCAATGCGCACATCCGAGTGAGAAAATCCATTTAAAGTGAACCGATACTAGTTAATGCAAAGTAATATATCAAATATATAAATATGCATTAAATCATTAAATCAACACTTGATTCAATGATCCGGTCATGTCGCACACAACCGACTAGTATTATTAGTAACATCTTATCGAATCAACACTTGATCCGATAACCCGGCTATATCGCATATAACCGATCAATGTCACATCGCGAGAATCGAATACAGTATCATATACTGGTATTATTCTCGGTCCCGCACATATCTCATATGCGCTCCTATTTCGTTTCGCTTGAGCCAGGAAACCTCTGTGTAGGACTCTAAAGACTCGTCAATACGCCGGCAGCGGATGATGATCATATCAAACATCCACAAGCCGCAAGCGGTCTGCTAAATGTAACGGCCACCCGGGTATTGAGCGATCTGAAGATCGACGAGCAAGCCCGCTCACACTCCAGTGAATCCAACCAGTAACACTACCGTACAGTCCGGTCTGATCGTCTGATATGTCGCATATCTCGCCTAGGGGTGGTAAACGTCAGACCCCAATAGTTCGATAAGTCGTGTCGATGTGAGGTCTATAACTGTTCGAGAAACTACTGGTAACACTTACCAGTAAATCTCAACAACCCTGGCCAGGGATTTCCTGTTATAGCCAATCGAACACAGCGCAACATCAACTCCCTATACCGGGAGAGACGAATCCCCTCCTATCGCTCATTGCCTCCATGTGACTCGGGACTGTACCCAAAAACCACCGTTTTGCACGCCCTCTTGGACGTGGTAAGATGGAAATCAAAGCACAGTGGGAACCACACAAGACTCTATGACGATCTCGGGTCAACAGACTACTCTGTACCAGTGTCACCGGAGAACTGCCATCTGACGTGAGGTATAATACCATCTGGGAGTTCTCGGCGAGTCCGTCCAGTGTACCCAGTCTCTACTGAGCACCCGTATATCATCTCCGATGTCAAACACCAATGGATATGGGATCATCCATCGCCCATCTGTATGGGTCGAGAAGGCATACGGTAGTCTACTCTGGTATATCGATGCCCCGTCTCGATACACCCTCGACTAGGGACTTTGAAGGATGTACTTATGGACTACCATGTCCCCACTAGTATGATCCGCATCATAGTCCAGGTAGTCAAGCACACATCCTAAGGGCTTTACCAACATGTAACAGAGAGACAATCAGTATACACGTTAAGGTAAAGTTCAACCAGATAGCATACTATCATGTCGAGCAAGAAAGTCCTCCCTATATATGTCCCAGCATCCACTACAATATACATCCTATGTATAGTAATGGCCTCTAGGGCATACATATAACTAACAATCTCCCACTTGCACTAGGGCCATCTGATAGCAGTGGTTGTAGTATCTCATACTCAACCATCCCATAAAAGTCTCTCTCTGGGAACAGGCCTCTGTGAGTGGATCCGCTGTGTTGTCCTCTGAGTCTACTCTCCTAACCTCGATCTCCCTGGAGATCAACCATCTCCATGATCAGGTGATACCGCCTTAGAATATGTCTGGATCATTGATGGGACCTGCGTTCCTTGGCATAAGCCACAACTCCATTGTCTCACAATGGTTGGAACATAGTTCATCTCATGAACCATTATACATCCAGACTGCCTCTTTGGTAGTATCTTAAGTAGCGATGTATCCTGCCTGTATCATCTAGTATGTCACGGTATCCAGCTTGGAACTCTTCCAACATACCGTCCCTTTACTGAGGGTAAAGACAATGCCTGTGACTGACACTCAGTCGTCTTTATCACCCTGGAACCATTCCAGTGATTCTCCCCAGGATCGATTGATACCATCTCACTACAACTAGTAAGAATCCTAACATCCAATTAGATCTATCTCATAGATCCAAAATCCAGGATTTAGTAGGTATCACTTTGATCCTATGTGGAGAATCATTGTGATAAGCGGAGATTGATCGATCGTAGCATAGGAAACTCTTTCCCTATCAAGAGTATGTCATCCACGTACTCTACGAGGATCGTCACCATACTCCCTACTACCATTTTGTTTATACAAGGTTCATTTACCATTTTGATGATGTCAACTTCTTTGACTAATCCATCAAAATAGATGTTCCAACTCCGCGATGCCTGCTTTATCCTATAAAGCATCTTGCACACGTTTCCGCTGCTCCCACTGTCTACGAAGCCCTCTGGCTGTGTACTTATAGACACACTCTTCTAAATCATCATTTAGAAAAGCAGTCAAGACACCCAACCGCCAGATATCGTAGTTATGGTATGTAGCCGTGGCAAGTAGGATCTGGATGGACTTAAGCATAGTCACTTGAAAAGGTTTCATCATGATCCACGCCTGGTCGATGACGAAAAGCTTTAACAAGTCTAGCTTTGAAAGTCTCAACTTTTCCATCTACACCAAGTAATCTTCTCAAGATATACTTGCTCCTGATGGGGATTTAACCCTTCAGATATTGCAACCAAAGTCCATACTTTGTTGGTGTACATGGATTCCATCTCAGATCGCTAAGCATCCAGCCATTCTTACAGAGTCACACTCCTGATGGCCAGCTCGAAACTAGTTGGGTCATCATCTCATGATGTAATCCTCGCTCCCACTGTCATAGAGAAACAGAAGTATCTCTCAGGTGGGTGAGGAACCCTACTAGATCGGCGGAGAGGCTGAGGTTCATTGGAATCTACTGAATCCTTTGGCTCTATCAAATCATCTGCTGTAGTTTGTATAGCTGGAACCTTTCCAGTTCTACATTACAGACCTTGCCTCGAGCTTGTCCAGATTTTGTTTTTAGACATAGGCCGGACAACCCCAAATCTTAACTGGCTTAAGACATGGGCTCTTCCCTTTCCATATCTCATATGGAGTGATAGGCAACTGATTTGATTCGAACCTATTCAATAGGTATGCAGCTTCTCAAGTGCATAACTCCCAAAAAGGAAATAGGTAACTCAGTAATACTCATCATAGAGCACACCATATCATATAGGGTGTGATTGCTCCTCCCCGATATACCATCGTGCTATGGTGTATGCGGAGGAGTAATGCTGAGAGAGAATCTCATTCTCCTTTAGAAAAGTCCAGGATTTCCGTGCACAAGTATTCTCCTCCCTGATCTCATCATAGGACATAATACTTATACCCGTATTGGTTCTCTACTTCTCGCTTATATTCTGTGAATATCTCAAAAGGTTCGGACTCATGTTTCAACAGGAACATATAACTGAATCTTGAGAGATTATCAGAGAATATAATGAAGTATAAAGAATCAGTCTTGGCATGTGTAGACAGGGGACCTACATACATCAACATGTATCATCCCAAGAGTTCACTAACTCTTTCTCTGTTCCCAGTAAACAGAGCTGTGGTCATCTTATCTTTGTGACATGACTGGCGAGTTTCACAAGATGTAAATTCAAACTGATTTAAATATGCATCTATATGTAACTCTAGCTAGTCGGGTCACATTGATCTGACCTAGTCTACAATGCCTCAAGAAGAATTCGTTCATTTCTGAACTCTTCCTCTTGTGTGTGTTCCATATACTAAGAACTGTAGTTTGATTTAGAACATCAATGCTTTTAGATAACGTGCCTGAACCGATCAACTTTTGATATAGGAAATGTTCAAAACATTATCCAACAATACAAAATTTTATCGTTTCTTTACTAATAAAGAGACAGATATGATTTTGTATATCAGGTTCGGTATCTAATAACATTCGTTCGGAATCAATGTATTGGTAATACAGGGTGACAGTGACCAACAGACTTGGCTGCAACACTTGCCCCGTTTTCTGCCTCATGAAACTTATCACCCGTTCTCAGTTCTCTACCTTTCTGTAGCCCTATGTAACTGATTACATATCTGGGATCCTGATCTGGTATCACATACCCAGGACGTAAAGGATACTGAGAAACAGTTCTGTATAATGAACACACCCGAAGATGATGCATCAGCATGCACTCTCTTCGTTTGGGCGGCACGGGAATTCTGGTAATCCCCTATTTCCTGCTCTGTCTTATAACAATTATAAGTTGGAGCGGGACCAACGTTCCCCAGCTCAGTATAACAAGCGGGTTCGGTCAATATTCCGTTTTATTATCTTGATTAAGGCGTGATATGGTCGCTACCAGGAGAAAGAGAGAAGAAAACACTCAGCGTGCGCTCTGTCAAGAATAGATTGGTTTTTATTTTATCTAATCAGGATGGCTCCCACTGCTTTTTATCAAATCTTCCTTCAAACCCAAAAAGGAAAGACTAGCCGGGATTAATTACACACTACAAGTTCGCCAATCTTTCAGCCAGGCCAGTGTCAGTACTTTGAGGGAGGTCCCCCGTGCTTTCGCACGAACCTAATTAACGTAAACCTCGTTTTCCCAGAGGCGTAACCTCGTTAACACCTTTCTAGACACCTACTTGATCGGCTAATTGTAATGTATAAAACTCTCCCAGGAGTAACTCTTACTCGCAGCGGGTATCGGGATCCAACTATCTCATAGAAGGTATGCAATCTCATTGCAAATTTTAACACTTGAAATTCCCGATAATATTTTGCCCCTAGCTCGCTATGACCTTGACGCATGCCAAACAACCCATAGTCTGCTAGTCAAGTTCAACCCGTACATTTCTTGATTGAATTAAACCCACCCGCATGACCCTTGACGCATGCCAAACAACGCCGTACGAATACCCTAATCCAATCGCATCATATGCTAGCAGATAAGCACTAGTTAGCTACCGTACACTACGCCTTGACGCATGCCAAACAACCGCAGCACGAATACTAACTAGTACTTATCTGAAATGACGGAGGGCTACGACAGGTTTTTCTGAAAACCTATTGCGTAATGAACTTGATATCGTTGCAGAATCAAATGATTTTTAAAATGGAGTGCTTTTGAGGCTTTTCTAGTTTTGCTAAAGGAGTCACTCCCGGTGAAGGGATCGTCGGTCCTTTCCTCGTCGAATGAGGTGCGGGATATATCATATATATCACTGTGCAAAGCAAAAACACTTAAAAGCAATCAAAATACAAACCGAGTGTGTAGCATCTGCCAGTTATTGCTAAAGGAGTCACTCCCGGTGAAGGGATCTCGGTCCTTTCCTCATCGAATAAGGTGCAGGATATATCACATATACCTATGTGCAAAGCAAGAACTGTAGCTACCTGTTTTATTTTGAAATTCGATTCTACAACATCTTAGGTTTCTTTTATTTCATTAATCTCATTAATGAAGTCCCATCATTTAAATACCTAAACATCACAGATAAATACGACGTACACTTATGCCATCCGCATTCGCCTCGATATCCCCTTGTGCACCGTTAGGTTAGGTAACTAACGGCAGAGCGGGGCAGGGCTAGCGCGGGTGTAAAACATAAGTAACGTCTATATAATATATCATATATACTATATACCGTATCTATCACAGAACATCTCATGATCACATCACAGATATCGCAGCAGAAGAATCATATGAAATATTGGATATACTAGGACGTCCGTGTTTTCAATACGAGCCAGTATAAAACACGGATTCCACGGTCGTGATGAATAGCCAAACCCACACCCCTAGACCCCTACTAGAGCGGCAAGCAACCCTACCAATTCTAGAGTTAGGAGACCCGGACTCGACTCCTCGAGTTGGTCTCCCACCGGACTCCAGAACCCGGTTACTTGTGCTCCCCTCCTTGGGTCTATCCTAGTGCAGAAAAGTAAATAATATACAAAAGGTGACATCTTCCGCAACCTGGAAGTGTCCCAATAAAAGAATATTACATACAAGTTTTTACATGAATGAAAATGAAAAACACTCATCTCACATAAAAACCCCCCGGCTATTCAAACACGACGATCCAATATAACATATCCAGCAACACATAACATCACATGTCATCAACGTAAGTAAATATGCGCATCCCAATTGTCGTTGACATATAGCAACGAAACCGACGATATCACATATTACACTTACGGTCACAGAAAAGAAAGTGTAAAACTACAACAGTTGGAATCCGCAACCATCTCAGACATCGCATGCCTGACCAAATGAATTACTTAGACATCGCATGCCTAACAATTATAAACCCCGCATTTTAGTCTCAAAATCGAAAACACTTTTCAATATCAAGTCGGGTAATTCAACAAGATTCCCGACATCCTGATCGAATGCTCGTCGCAAACTTCAGTAGACGGCCGCACCCCCATTACCGTCGACGAAGTGCACCAAGACGGAACACCGCTACCGCGAGCACCCGAACGGATGCTTTCGGCGACGGGGTTCTTCTACAGTCACTTGGTCGGGGCTATGGGGTGTAGCTGTCTATTAAGTTTACCCGGCGAGTATCCGCGTACGCTACGTGATTGCGACGGACTTTTGATCATATCAAAATTCCGTGGCAACCGATCATCTGAGACTAAACTGCTATGTTTATAACATTCATTTAGTTATCACATAACTACTTGTGAATTCCAATTATTGTATCCCATTCCGGATAAATAGAAAATGTCAAACTTTCCGATCGAACAATCGAACACCCAACTTTTCCCGATACAGATCAACACATGAAACAAGTCTAGCAACATTCAGTTCGTGCCTCAGTACCAACGGTCCAGCCGTAGAAGGGTCAAGCCAACGCCTCACATGTGGCACGCCGTACTGCCCCAAACCCGAAGGTTCAAAGGGCAGTTCAAGACGGTCACATAATCGAGTTAAGGTTTGTTGTCTTCTAGAGGGACCATCGCGTTACTTGCACTACTTAGAACATCGTTAAACTACGGAAAAATCCAACACTTGGAAATTTCCCGACAGGGGAAAAATTGGGTATTTATATCCGGTCGAACTTTTTAACATATTCTAAAAATTTATCCGGAAAGCCACACAGACAAAATTCGATAATCCGATCGAACATTCGAATCTCCAAAACAACCCAGAAAATTCAACTCTAGAATAAATTTTAAAAATTCCCAGAAAATCCAGAAGAATTTATCAGGTATTACTGTGCAAACAGTAAGGGATGACGTCATGATTGAGCCGCGGAACCGCCGCATAAGCAGGGCTTATGCCGCGGTTCCGCCGCCTAAGTTACTGTTCATCCAATAATTTTTGCATCGTAATTCTTATTTTTTCTTACTGAATTTTTTAGCAATTTTTAATTCACAAAAATCCAGAAAAACAGAAAATGTCCAGTGAGCTATTTTTTTGGTCTGGTTTCAGTTCGATCGGACTTCAGATTCCGTCTGGACTTCACCTAAGGCTCTAGCTAGGCTCTGATACCACTGTAGGGTTCCTAGGCACCCTAATGAGGTCTCACAAGGCATCGAACATGCCATTATAAAATTTAACGGGTGCCGAGAGACCCGACTACGGATCGTTTGCTAGATTTCTAGGCGAAAAAGCTAACTAGTTAACACTTAACTAAGGGAATACGGAAATACAACCTTTGTAGATCCAGTCCTCCACCTCCACGGCTCCGAGATGAGGTCCTCTCCGCTGTCCAAAAAGAATCCGGGCTCTAGCGTGGACTTCATCGGAGAATAAGCGAGCTAGGTCGTCGATGTCCATGCCGAAGATGATCTACGTCGAGGCATCGCTAAATCAAGCTCCGACTTCACCAAGTCAAGAAACTTGTGAAGAAAACACACTCTACTACTTGGCAAGAGGTAGAGGATGAAGAAATAGGAAGTGGGTTAACTTTAGTTTTGGATTTCTCACTCTTTTCCAACAATCACCATTGATGGAGCTTGGTTTTCTTCAAAGAAGAATGAAGAAGAAGAAGAGCAAGAAGAAGATAAGTATTATGATAAGAATAAAAGAATAAATAAAAATCCATTCTTATCATAATTCTCACCATGGTTAGGTGTAGAGAATTAACTTGAGTTAATTGAATTGGTTAGGGTTAAGCATGAGACAAAATGGTGACTAAGTCAAAAGTTCATGAAGCTTCATGAAAGAAAACAAAAGAAGCCACCATTCTATTTTATGCAATTTTATTTTCCAAAAATAAAAACAAATGAATAAATGAATAATCAAATAAAAACCCTAACCATTTCTTTAACCAAGGTTTAATTCTTTACACAAACCCTAATTTGCATGTATCATCAAATATGATACAAACAAGTGCACAAAATCATATCGCATATGCAATGCGCACATCCGAGTGAGAAAATCCATTTAAAGTGAACCGATACTAGTTAATGCAAAGTAATATATCAAATATATAAATATGCATTAAATCATTAAATCAACACTTGATTCAATGATCCGGTCATGTCGCACACAACCGACTAGTATTATTAGTAACATCTTATCGAATCAACACTTGATCCGATAACCCGGCTATATCGCATATAACCGATCAATGTCACATCACGAGAATCGAATACAGTATCACATACTGGTATTATTCTCGGTCCCGCACATATCTCATATGCGCTCCTATTTCGTTTCGCTTGAGCCAGGAAACCTCTGTGTAGGACTCTAAAGACTCGTCAATACGCCGGCAGCGGATGATGATCATATCAAACATCCACAAGCCGCAAGCGGTCTGCTAAACGTAACGGCCACCCGGGTATTGAGCGATCTGAAGATCGACGAGCAAGCCCGCTCACACTCCAGTGAATCCAACCAGTAACACTACCGTACAGTCCGGTCTGATCGTCTGATATGTCGCATATCTCGCCTAGGGGTGGTAAACGTCAGACCCCAATAGTTCGATAAGTCGTGTCGATGTGAGGTCTATAACTGTTCGAGAAACTACTGGTAACACTTACCAGTAAATCTCAGCAACCCTGGCCAGGGATTTCCTGTTATAGCCAATCGAACACAGCGCAACATCAACTCCCTATACCGGGAGAGACGAATCCCCTCCTATCGCTCATTGCCTCCATGTGACTCGGGACTGTACCCAAAAACCACCGTTTTGCACGCCCTCTTGGACGTGGTAAGATGGAAATCAAAGCACAGTGGGAACCACACAAGACTCTATGACGATCTCGGGTCAACAGACTACTCTGTACCAGTGTCACCGGAGAACTGCCATCTGACGTGAGGTATAATACCATCTGGGAGTTCTCGGCGAGTCCGTCCAGTGTACCCAGTCTCTACTGAGCACCCGTATATCATCTCCGATGTCAAACACCAATGGATATGGGATCATCCATCGCCCATCTGTATGGGTCGAGAAGGTACACGCTAGTCTACTCTGGTATATCGATGCCCCGTCTCGATACACCCTCGACTAGGGACTTTGAAGGATGTACTTATGGACTACCATGTCCCCACTAGTATGATCCGCATCATAGTCCAGGTAGTCAAGCACACATCCTAAGGGCTTTACCAACATGTAACAGAGAGACAATCAGTATACACGTTAAGGTAAAGTTCAACCAGATAGCATACTATCACGTCGAGCAAGAAAGTCCTCCCTATATATGTCCCAGCATCCACTACAATATACATCCTATGTATAGTAATGGCCTCTAGGGCATACATATAACTAACAGGTTGATGCCTTGTAGAACCTTCTTAGAGTGCCTAGTAACCCTACAGTGGTATCAGAGCCTAACTAGAGCATTAGGCGACGTGTTTACGAAGTTAAAACTCCGATCGAACCCCGATACAACAACGTAAACCCCTCTCTTGAAAATTTTTCATAACTGGGATTTTTCTGTATTAAAAATGCCTAAAAAATCAGCAGGGAAATATAAGAATTTTTGTGAAAAACGAGAGTATAATCCGTACAAACCGCCGCGGAACCGCGTGGGCCGCGGATCCGCGGCAGTACAGAGGATTGATACCCTCATTTTTGCACTGTAATCTCTATTTCTGTGAGTTATATTTTCTGGGTATTTTTAAACTGACTCAAGTGTTGAGTGTTCTGGGGTTTATTTTGTATTCGTTGATTCGATCGGAAAATTTAAATTCGTTGTATTTTTCCGGATAATTTAGAAAGTATTAAAAAGTTCCAACGGATATCAATAACTTACTTTTTCCCGACCCGGAAAATTTCCAAGTGTTGGATTTTTCCGTAAGTTTAAGAACGTCTAAATCGTGCAAGTTACACAATGGACCCTCTAGAAGACAACAAACCTTAACTCGATTATGTGACCGTCTTGAACTGCCTTTTGAAGCTTAGGGTTTGGGGCAGTACATCGTGCCACATGTGAGGCGTTAGCTTGACCCTTCTACGGCTGGACCATTGATACTGTGGCATGTGATGGATGTTTTTAAACTCCCCTCAAGTGTTGAGAACTATTTGGGAAAACTTGGGTGTTTGATCATTCGATCGGAAAGTTTAACATTGTCTATTTATCTGGAATGTGATACAATATTTGGAATCCACAAGTAGTTATGAGATAACTAATTTGGATGTTATAAACATAGCAGTTTAGTCTCAAATGATCGGTTGCCACGGAATTTTGATGCGATCAAAAGTCCGTCGCAATCACGTTGCGTACGTGGATACTCGCCGGGTAAACTTAATAGACAGCCATGCCCCATAGCCCCGACCAAGTGACTGTAGGAGAACCCCATCGCCAAAAGCATCCGTTCGGGTGCTCGCGGCAGCGGTGTTCCGCCTTAGTGCACTTCGTCGACGGCATCCGGGGGTGCGGCGGTCTACTAAAGTTTGCGACGAGCATTCGATCACATATCGGGAATCTTGTTGAATTGCCCGACTAGATATTGAAAAGTGTTTTCGATATAGAGACTAAAATGCGGGATTTATAATTGTTAGGCATGCGATGTCTAAGGAGGTTGCGGATTCCAACTGTTGTAGTTTTACACTTTCTTTTCTGCGACTGTAAGTGTAATATGTGTTATTGCCGGTTTTGTTGCTATATGTTAACGACAATTGGGATGCGCATATTTACTTACGTTGATGACATGTGATGTTATGTGTTGCTGGATATGTTATATTGGATCGTCGCGTTTTTGAATAGCCGGGGGTTTTATGTGAGATGAGGGTTTTTATTTTCATTCAAGTAAAATTTAATGTATGTAATATTCTTTTATTGGGGCACTTCCGGGATGATGTTGATGTCACCATTTGTATATTATTTACTTTTCCGCACTAGGTTAGACCCAAGGAGGAGACCACAAGTAACCGGGTTCTGGAGTCCAGTGGGAGACCAACTCGAGGAGTCGAGTCCGGGTCTCTTAACTCTAGAATTGGAAGGGTTGCTTGCCGCTCTCGTAGGGGTCTAGGGGTGTGGGTTTGGCTATTCATCGCGACCGTGGAATCCGTGTTTTATAGAGGCTCAAATAAAACACGGACGTCCTAGTATATCCAATGTTTCATATGTTTCTTCTGCTGTGATATCTGTGATGTGATCATTTGATATGTTGTGATAAATACTGTATATAGTATATATGATATTATATAGACGTTGCTTATGTTTTACACCCACGCTAGCCCTGCCCCGCTCTGCCGTTAGTCACCTAACCTAACGTTGCATGAGGGGACATCGAGGCGAATGTGGATGGCATAAGTGTACGCCGTATTTATCTGTGATGTTTAGGTGTTTAAATGATGGGACTTCATTAATATGATTAATAAAAGAAAAGAAATCTAAAAGATGTTGTGGAATCGAATTTTCAAAAACAGGTAGCTACAGTTCTTGCTTTGCATCGCGGTGTTCTTTGTAGAACATCCTGCACCTTATTCGATAAGGAAAGGGCCGAGATCCCTTCACCGAGAGTGACCCCTTTAGCAATGACTGGCAGATGCTACACCTCTCGGTTTTGTCTTTTGATTGCTTTTCTAGTTCTTGCTTTGCACAGTGATATATATGATATATCCTGCACCTTATTCCATAAGGAAAGAGCCGAGATCCCTTCACCGGGAGTGACCTCTTTAGCGAAACTAGTAAAAGCCTCAAAAACACTCCATTTTTAAAATTATTTGATTCTACAACGATATCAAGTTCATTACGCAATAGGTTTTCAGAAAAACCTGTCGTAGCCCTCCGTCATTTCAGATAAGTTGTATATAGTATCGTGCTAAATTTGTTGGCTTTCGTCAAGGTGTAGTGTGCGGTAGCTATATGCTGCTTATCTGCTGCATATGGTGCGATTGGATTAGGGTAGTCGTAAGGCTTTGTTGGCTTTCGTCAAGGGTCGTGCGGGTGGGTTTAATTCAGTCAAGAAATATACGAGTTGAACTTGACTAGCGGGCTATGGTTTGTTGGCTTTCGTCAAGGTCATAGCACGTTTAGGGGCAAAATATTATCGGGAATTTCAAGTGTTGAAATTTGCAATGAGATTGCATACCTTCTATGAGATAGTTGGATCCCGATACCCACTGCGAGTAATTGTTACTCCTGGGAGAGTTTTACACATTACAATTAGCCGATCAAGTAGGTGTCTAGAAAAGTGTCAACGGGGTTACGCCTCTGGGAAAACGAGGATTACTTTAATTAGGTCCGTGCGAAAGCACGGAGAACCTCCCTCAAAGTACCGACACTGGCCTGGCTGAAAGATTAGCGAAGTTGTAGGGTGTAATTAATCCCGGCTATTCTTTCCTTTTAGGGTTTGAAGGAAGATTTGATAAAAACAGTGGGAGCCATCCTGATTAGATAAAATAATAACCAATCTGATCTTGTAAGAGCACACACAGAGTGTTTTTTTCTCTCTCTCTTCAGGTAGCGACCATATCACGCCTTAATCAAGATAATAATACGGATGTATTGACCGAACCTGCTTGTTATACTGTTCTAGGGGAACGTTGGTCCCACTCCAACATATAATTGTTATAAGACAGAGCAGGAAATTGAGGATTACCAGAATTCCCGTGCCGCCCAAACGAAGAAAGTGCATGTTCATGCATCTTCTTGGGGTATGTTCATTACAGAGAACTGTTTCTCAGTATCCTTTACGTCCTGGGTATGAGATACCGGATCAGGATCCCACATATGTAATTTGTTACATGGGCTACAGAAAGGTAAAGAATTGAGAATGGGTGGTAAGTTTCATGAGATAAAAAACGGTGCAAGTGTTGCAGCCAAGTCTGTTGGTCACTATCACCCTGTATTACTAGAATACATTGATTCTGAACGAATGTTATTAGATACCGAACCTGATATACAACATCATATCAGTCTCTTTATTAGTAAAGAAAAGATATAATTTTGTATTGTTGGATAATGTTTTGAACATTTCCTATATCAAGAGTTGATCGGTTCAGACACGTTATCTAAAAGCATTGACGTTCTAAATCAAACTACAGTTCTTAGTATACAGAACACACGCAAGAGGAAGAGTTCAGAAATGAACGCATCCTTCTTGAGGCATTGTAGACTAGGTCATATCAATGCGACCCGACTAGCAAAGTTACATTTAGATGCATATTTAAATTTGTTTGAATTTACATCTTGTGAAACTTGCCGGTCATGTCACAAAGATAAGATGACCATAGCTCTGTTTATTGGAAACAGAGAAAGAGTTAGTGAACTCTTGGGATTGATACATGTTGATGTATGAAGGTTCCCTGTCTACAAATGCCAAGACCAGTTCTTTGTACTTCATTACATTCTCTGATGATCTCTCAAGATTCAGACATATGTTCCTGTTGAAACACAAGTCCGAAGGTTTTGAGATATTAACAGAATATAAGTTAGAAGTAGAGAACCAAAAATGGGTATAAGTATTATGTCCTTTGATGTGATCAGGGAGGAGAATACTTGAGCATGGGATTCCTGGACTATTCTAAAGGCTCTCTCAGCATTACTCCTCCGTATACACCACAGCACGTCGGTGTAACGGGGCGGAGCGATCGCACCCTATTTGATAAGGTGTGCTCTATGATGAGTACTACTGAGTTTCCTATCTCCTTTTAGGGAGTTATGCACTTGTGAAGTTGCATACCTATTGAATAGGGTTCCAACCAAATCAGTTGCCTACCACTTCATATGAGATATGGAAAGGGAAGAGCCTATATCTTAAGTTTGTTAAGATTTGGGGTTGTCCAGCTTATGTCTAAAAGCACAATCCGGACAAGTTCGAGGCAAAATCAGTTCTGTAGAAGTTTGTTGGATATCCCAAGCATTCGTAAGGGAATATCTTCTACCAAACCGAGGAACAAAAGATGTTTTGTTTCTCAGCATGCCACCTTTGCGAAAGGGAATTTCTTGTGAAGAAATTAATGGACATATGGTAGAACTGGAAAGAGTTCCAGCTATACAAACTGCAGCTGATGATTTGGTAGAACCAAAGAATTCAATAGTTTCCAACGAACCTCAGCCTCTCCGCCGATCTAGTAGGGTTCCTCACCCACCTGAGAGATAGTTCAGTTTCTCTATGACAGTGGGAGCGAGGATTGCATCATAAGATGATGACCTAACTAGTTTCGAGCTGGCCATCAGGAGTGGGACTCTGTAAGAATGGCTGGATGCTTAGCGATTTGAGATGGAATCCTTATACACCAACAAAGTATGGACTTTGGTTGCTCTATCTGAAGGGTTAAATCCCTATCAGGAGCAAATATATCTTGAGAAGATTACTAAGTGTACATGGAAAAGTTGAGACTTTCAAAGCTATGCTTAAGTCCATCCAGATCCTACTTGCCACGGCTACATACCAGGACTACGATATCTGGCGGTTAGGTGTCATGACTGCTTTTCTAAATGTTGATTTGGAAGAGAGCGCCTAAAAGTACACAGTCAGAGGGCTTCATAGACAGTGGGAGCAGCGGAA
This sequence comes from Agapanthus africanus, assembly GCA_030015575.1. Taxonomy (NCBI): domain Eukaryota; kingdom Viridiplantae; phylum Streptophyta; class Magnoliopsida; order Asparagales; family Amaryllidaceae; genus Agapanthus; species Agapanthus africanus. The sequence continues at coordinate 236,945,097 of JASDDO010000029.1, read as the reverse complement.
ACGTGTGCAAGATGTTTTATGTGATAAAGCAGGCATCACGGAGTTGGAACGTCTGTTTTGATGTGTTAGTCAAAGAGTTTGACATCATCAAAATGGTAGATGAACCTTGTATATACAAAAAGGTAGTAGGGAGTATAGTGGTGATTCTCGTAGAGTACGTGGATGATATGTTCTTAATAGGGAAGGAGTTTCCTATGCTACGCTCGGTCAATCTCCACTTATCATAATGATTCTCCATATAGGATCAAAATGATACCTACTAAATCCTGGGTTTTGGATCTATGAGATAGATCTAATTGGATGTTAGGATACTCACTAGTTGTAGTGAGATGGTATTAATCGATCCTGGGGAGAATCACTGGAAAGGTTCCAGAGTGATAAGGACGACTGAAAGTCAGTCACATGCATTATCTTTACCCTCGGTAAAGGGACAATATGTTGGAAGAGTTCCAAGATAGATACCGTGGCATACTAAACGATAAAGGCTAGATACATCGCTACCAAAGATACTACCAAAGAGGCAGTCTGGGTGTATATTAGTTCATGAGATGAACTTCATTCCTACCATTCTATGACAATGGAGTTGTGGCTTATGCCTAGGAACGCCCGTCCCATCAGTGATCCAGAAATATTCTAAGGCAGTGTCACCTGATCATGGACATGGTTGATCTCCAGAGGATCAAGGTCAGGAAAGTAGACTCAGAGGACAACACGGCGGATCCACTCACAAAGGCCTTTTCCCAGAGAGAGACTATTATGGGATGGTTGAGTATGAGATACTACAACCACTGTTATCAGATGGCCCTAGTGCAAGTGGGAGATTGTTAGTTATATGTATGCCCTAGAGGCCATTACTATACATGAGATGTATATCATAATGGATGCTTGGACACATATAGGGAGGACTTTCTTGCTCGACATGATAGTATGCTATCTGGTTACTCTTTACCTTAACGTGTATACTGATTGTCTCTCTGTTACATGTTGGTAAAGCCCTTAAGATGTGTACTTGACTACCTGGACTATGATGCGGATCATACTAGTAGGGACATGGTAGTCTATAAGTACATCCTTTAAGGTCCCTAGTCGTGGGTGTATCGAGACGGGGCATCGATATACCAGTGTAGACTAGCGTATGCCTTCTCGACCCATACAGTTGGGCGATGGATGATCCCATATCCATTGGTGTTTGACATCAGAGATGATATACGGGTGCTCAGTGTAGACTGGGTATACTGGACGGACTCGCCGAGAACTCCCAGATGGTATTATACATTATGTCAGATGGCAGTTCTCTGGTGACACTGGTACAGGTTAGTCAGTAGACCCGAGATCGTCATAGAGTCTTGTGTGATTCCTACTGTGCTTTGATTTCCACCTTACCACGTCCAAGAGGACGTGCAAAACGGTGGTTTTTGGGTACAGTCCCGAGTCACATGGAGGCAATGAGCGATAGGAGGGGTTTCGTCTCTCCCGGTATTGGGGGTTGATGTTGCGCTATGCTCGATTGGCCATAACAGGAAAGTCCCTAGCCAGGGCTGGTTTAGAGATTTACTGGTAAGTGTTACCAGTAGTTTCTCGACCCGTTATGAGCCTCATATCGGCATGACTTATCGGTTATTGGGGTCTGACATTTACCACCCCTAGACTTGATATGCGACATATCAGACGAGGAGACCGGACTGTACGGTAGTATCACTGTCAGGCTTTTTGCAGGAGTTGGAGCGGGCTTGCTTGCCGATCTTCTGATCGCTCAATACCCGGGTAGCTATTACGTCTAGCTAGTACCGCTGACGGCTTGTGGGTGCTTGATATGATCATCACCTACTGCCGGTGTATTGACGAGTCTTTAGAGTACTACATAGAGGTTTTACTGGCTCAGGCAAAATGAAATAGGAGCGCATATGTGATATGTGCGGGACCGAGAATAATGCGAGTATGTGATACCGTATTCTATTCTTGCAATGTTTGTATCTATCGGTTATATGCGATATAACCAGGTTATCGAATCAAGGGTTGATTCGATAAGTCGATACTGTTAGTTCTATGTATGCCGTAGATGCCATTACTGTACATAGGATGTATATTGTAGTGGATGCTGGGACATATATAGGTAGGACTTTCTTGCTCGACATGATAGTATGCTATCTGGTTGCTCTTTATCTTAACATGTATACTTTCAGTCTCTCTGTTACATATTGATAAAGCCCTAAGGATGTGTACTCGACTTCCAGGACTATGATGTAGATCATACTAGTGGGTCCTGGGTAGTCCATGAGTACATCCTTCAATGTTCCTAGTCGTGGGAATATCGAGACGGGGCATCGATATTCCAGAGTAGACTAGCGTATATCTTCTTGACCCATGTGATGGACGATGGATGATCCCATATCCATTGGTGTTTGACATCAGAGATGGTATGCGGGTGCTCAGTGGTGACTGGGTACACTGAACGGACTCGCTGAGAACTCCCAGATGGTATTATACCTCACGTCAGATGACAGTTCTCTGGTGAAACTGGTACAGCTTAGTCTGTTGACTCGAGATCGTCATAGAGTCTTGTGTGTCTCCCACCGTGCTTTGATTTCCACCCTACCACGGCTCTACTGAGTCGTGCAAATAGGTGGTTTTTGGGTACAGTCCCGATTCACATGGAGGCAATGAGCGATAGGAGGGGATTCGTCTCTCCCGGTATTGGGGGTTGATGTTGCGCTATGCTCGACTGGCCATAACTGGAAATCCCTGGCCAGGGTTGCAATGATTTACTGGTAAGAGTTATCAGTAGTTTTACGCTTGTTATGGACCTTATATCGGCATGACTTATCAAGCTACTGTGGTCTGACGTTTACCACCTCTAGGCGAGATATGCGACATATCAGACGAACAGACCGGACTGTACGGTAAGTGTTACTGGTTGTATTCACAGGAGTGTGAGCGGGCTTGATCGCTGATCTTCTGATCGCTCAATACCCGGGTGGCCGTTACGTTTAGCAGACCGCTTGCGTCTTGTAGGTGTTTGATATGATCATCACCTACTGCCGGCGTATTGACGAGTCTTTAGAGTCCTACACAGAGGTTTCCTGGCTCAAGCAAAACGAAATAGGAGCGCATATGAGATATGTGCGGGACCGGGAATAATACCAGTATGTGATACTGAATAATATTCTCGCGATTTGTATCATCGGACGGTTATATAAGATATAGCCGGTTTACCGAATCAAATGTTGATTCGATATATTGATACACTTAATATTAGTCGGTTATATGCAGTATGACCGGATTATTAAATCAAGTGTTGATTTAATGATTTAATGTATAACTATATATTTGATATATTACTTTACATTAACTAGTATTTGTTCACTTAAGATTGATTTTCTCACTTGATGTGCACAAGTTGTATATGTGATATATTTTTGTGCACTAGTTTGTATCATGTTTGATGATACATGCAAACTTGGGTGTGTGTATCACTTTACCCATGTTTAGGTTAATGGTTAGGTTTTACTTATTTTATTTAATTATTTTATTCATTTATTTTTTTGCAAAAATAAAATGGTGGCTTTCTTGTTTTATGCTTGAAGCTTCATGAAGGTTTGAAAAGTCTAGCCATTTTGTTTTATGCCTTAACCTAACCATTACACCTAAACCCTAGTTTATTCTCTACATGTGTTAATTTCACCCATGGTTGCATTATGATAAGATTCACTTGAATTTTCTTTTAAGTTAATTCTTTTTTATTTTCCTTTTTCTTCTTCTTCTTCATGAAGAAGAAAGCTTGCTAGAAAATTTCAGGTGTTGAAATCAAGTGAGAAATCCAAATCCAAAGTGAACCCACTTCCTATTTCTTCATCCTCCAACTTATAATTGTTATAAGACCGAGCAGGAAATAGGGGAATACCAGGATTCCCATGCCGCCCAAACGAAGAAAGTGCATGAGATGCATCTCTTCGAGTGTGTTCATTACAAAGAACTGTTTCTCAGTATCCTCTACATCCTGGGTATCTGATACCGGATCAGGATCCCAGATATGTAATCTGTTACATAGGGCTATAGAAAGGCAGAGAACTGAGAACGGGTGATAAGTTTCATGAGACAGAAAACGGTGCAAGTATTGCAGCCAAGTCTGTTGATCACTATCACCCTGTATTTCCAAATACATTGATTCTGAACAAATGTTATTAGATACCGAACCTGATATACAACATCATATCAGTCTCTTTATTTATTAAAGAAGGATATAATTTTGTATTGTTTAATATTGTTTTGAACATTTCAAAAGTTGATCGGTTGAAGAAGAGTTCAGAAATGAACGATTCCTTCTTGAGGCATTGTAGACTAGGTTATATCAATGCGACCCGACTAGCTGAACTTACATTTAGATGCATATTTAAATTAGTTTGAATTTACATCTTGTGAAACTTGCCAGTCATGTCACAAAGATTAGATGACCATAGCTCTGTTTATTGGAAACAGAGAAAGAGTTAGTGAACTCTTGGGACTGATACATGGTAATGTATGTAAGGTCCCCTGTCTACACTTGCCAGGACCGGTTCTTTGTATTTCATTACATTCTCTGATAATCTCTCAAGATTCAGACATATGTTCCTGTTGAAACACAAGTCCGAAATTTTTGAGATATTCACAGAATATAAATTAGAAGTAGAGAACCAAATTACGGGTATAAGTATTATGTCATTTGATGAGATCAAGGAGGAGAATACTTGTGCATAGAATTCCTGGACTATTCTAAAAGAGAATGAGATTCCCTCTCGGTATTACTCTTCTGAATATACCACAGCACAACGGTGTATCGGGGCGGAGCAATCGCACCATATTAGATATGGTGTGCTCTATGATGAGTATTACTGAGTTACCTGTTTCTTTTAGGGGGTTGTGCACTTGAGAAGCTGCATACCTATTGAATTGGGTTCGAATCAAATCAATGCCTACCACTCCATATGAGATATGGTATGGGAAGAGCCTATATCTTAAGTAAGTTAAGATTTGGTATTGTCCGGCCTATGTCAAAAGCAAAATCCAGACAAGATCGAGGCAAGGTCAGTTCTGTAGAACTGGAAAGGTTCCAGCTATACAAACTACAGCTGATGATTTGACAGAACCAAAGGATTCAATAGTACCCGACGAACCTCAGCCTCTCCGCCGATCTGGTAGGGTTCCTCTTCCGTCTGAGAGATACTTCGGTTTCTCGATGACAGTGGGAGCGAGGAATGCATCATGAGATGATGACCCAACTAGTTTCGAACAGGCCATCGAGAGTAGGGACTCTGTAAGAATGGCTGGATGCTTAGTGATCTGAGATGGAATCTATATACACCAACAAAGTATGGACTTTGGTTGCTATATCTGAAGGGTTGAATCCCCATCAGGAGCAAGTATATCTTGAGAAGATTACTCGGTGTAGATGGAAAAGTTGAGACTTTCAAAGTTAGACTTGTTAAAGATTTTCGTCATCGACCAGGCGTGGATAATGATGAAACCTTTTCCAGTGGCTATGCTTCAGTCCATCCGGATCCTACTTGCCATTGCTACATACCATGACTACGATATCTAGTGGTTGGGTTCCATGACTACTTTTCTAAATAATGATTTAGAAGAGAACGTCTATAAGAACACAGCCAGAGGGCTTCGTAAACAGTGGGAGCAGCGGAAACGTGTGCAAGTTGCTTTACAGAATAAAGCAGGTATCGCGGAGTTGGAACATCTGTTTTGATGTGGTAGTCAAAAAGTTTGACTTCATCAAAATGGTAGATGAACCTTGTATATACAAAAAGGGTAGTAAAGAGTAAGGTTGTCATCCTCGTATTGTACGTGGACAACATACTCTTGATAGGAAAAGAGTTTCTTATGCTACGCACGGTCAATCTCCTCTTATCACAAGGATTCTCCAAATAGGATAAAGTTGATACCTCCTAAATCCTGGGATTTGGATTTATGAGATAGATCTAAATGGATGATAGGATTCTCACTAATTGTAGTAAGATAGTATCAATCGATCCTGGGGAGAATCACTGGAAAAGTTCCAGGGTGATAAGGACGACTGAATATCAGTCGCAGGCATTGTCTTTACCCTCAGTAGAGGGACGGTATGTTGGAAGAGTTCTAAGCTAGATATCGTGGCAAACTAGACGATAAAGGCTGGTAACATCGCTATTAAAGATACTACCAAAGAGGCAGTTTGGGTGTATAATGGTTCATAAGATGAACTATGTTCCTACCATTGTGTGACAATGGAAGAGTGGCTTTGTCCCAGGAACCCTGGTCTCATCAGTGACCCAGACATATTCTGAGGCAGCATCACCTGATCATGGAGATAGATGATCTCCAGGGTGATCGAGGTTAGGAGAGTAGACTCAGAGGACAACACGGCGGATCCACTCACAAAGGCTTTTTCCCAGAGAGAGACTTATATGGGATGGTTGAGTATTATATACTACAACCACTGCTACAGATGGCCCTAGTGCAAGTGGGAGATTGTTAGTTATATGTATGCCGTAGAGGCCATTACTGTATATAGGATGTATATTGTAGTGGATGCTGGGACATATATAGGTAGGACTTTCTTGCTCGACATGATAGTACGCTATCTGGTTGCTCTTTATCTTAACATGTATACTTTCAGTCTCTCTGTTACATGTTGATAAAGCCCTTAGGATGTATACTCGACTTCCAGGACTATGATGTAGATCATACTAGTGGGGCCTGGGTAGTCCATGAGTACATCCTTCAATGTTCCTAGTCATGGGAATATCGAGACGGGGCATCGATATTCCAGAGTAGACTAGCGTATATCTTCTCGACCCATGTGATGGGCGATGGATGATCCCATATCCATTGGTGTTTGACATCAGAGATGGTATGCGGGTGCTCAGTGCTGACTGGGTACACTGAACGGACTCGCCGAGAACTCCCAGATGGTATTATACCTCATGTCAGATGGCAGTTCTCTGGTGACACTGGTACAGCTTAGTCTGTTGACCCGAGATCGTCATAGAGTCTTGTGTGTCTCCCACTGTGCTTTGATTTCCACCCTACCACGGCTCTACTGAGTCATGCAAACAGGTGGTTTTTGGGGACAGTCCCGATTCACATGGAGGCAATGAGTGATAGGAGGGGATTCGTCTCTCCCGGTATTGGGGGTTGATGTTGCGCTATGCTCGACTGGCCATAACTGGAAATCCCTGGCCAGGGTTGCAGTGATTTACTGGTAAGAGTTATCAGTAGTTTCACGCTTGTTATGGACCTTATATCGGTATGACTTATCAAGCTACTGGGGTCTGACGTTTACCACCCCTAGACGAGATATGCGACATATCAGACGAACAGACCGGACTGTACGGTAAGTGTTACTGGTTGGATTCACAGGAGTGTGAGCGGGCTTGCTCGCTGATCTTCTGATCACTCAATACCCGGGTGGCCGTTACGTTTAGCAGACCGCTTGCGGCTTGTAGGTGTTTGATATGATCATCACCTACTGCCGGCGTATTGACAAGTCTTTAGAGTCCTACACAGAGGTTTCCTGGCTCAAGCAAAACGAAATAGGAGCGCATATGAGATATGTGCGGGACCGGGAATAATACCAGTATGTGATACTAAATTATATTCTCGCGATTTATATCATCGGACGGTTATATAAGATATAGCCGGTTTACCGAATCAAATGTTGATTCGATATATTGATACACTTGATATTAGTCGGTTATATGCAGTATGACCGGATCATTAAATCAAGTGTTGATTTAATGATTTAATGTATAACTATATATTTGATATATTACTTTACATTAACTAGTATTTGTTCACTTAAGATTGATTTTCTCACTTGATGTGCACAAGTTGTATATGTGATATATTTTTGTGCACTAGTTTGTATCATGTTTGATAATACATGCAAACTTGGGTGTGTGTATCACTTTACCCATGTTTAGGTTAATGGTTAGGTTTTACTTATTTTATTTAATTATTTTATTCATTTATTTTTTTGCAAAAATAAAATGGTGGCTTTCTTGTTTTATGCTTGAAGCTTCATGAAGGTTTGAAAATTCTAGCCATTTTGTTTTATGCCTTAACCTAACCATTACACCTAAACCCTAGTTTATTCTCTACATGTGTTAACTTCATCCATGGTTGCATTATGATAAGATTCACTTGAATTTTCTTTTAAGTTAATTCTTTTTCATTTTCCTTCTTCTTCTTCTTCTTCATGAAGAAGAAAGCTTGCTAGAAAATTTCAGGTGTTGAAATCAAGTGAGAAATCCAAATCCAAAGTGAACCCACTTCCTATTTCTTCATCCTCTACCACTTGCCATGTTGTATAGGGTGTTTTCTTCAAAAGTTTCATGACCTAGTGAAGATGGAGCTTGAGTTTGAGTCGCCTCGACGTAGATCATCTTCGGCATCGAAGTCAACGACCTAGCCCGATCATTTCTCCGATGAAACCAACGCTAGAGTGCAGGATCCCGATGGTCGCAGCGGAGGGACGTCATCACGGAGCTAAAGAGGTAGAGGACCGGATCTACAAAGGTTGTAGTCACTTTCACTTGTAGTTAAGTTGTTAACTTGCTTAGTTTCGCCTTACCTCTAGTTAACGATCTAGCATTAGGGTTCTTTGGCACATGAAAAATTTGATTTTGGCATGGTTGATCAGTTGTAGAACCTCATGAGTCTACCTAGGAACCCTACAGATACATTGGATGTTAGTCGGTTATATGAGATATAACCGGATTATTAAGTCAAGGGTTGATTTAATAATTTAGTGTATACTTGTATATGTGATATACTAATTTATATTAACTAACATTGGTTCACTTAATCATTTATTTTTCTCACTTGTACACAACTTAATATATATGTGATATATATTTATTTGTGTACATTTTGTATCATGGTTGTTGATACAACTATCATGGGTGTATGAGACATACACTATTATAATTATATTGGTATGGTTTTAATATTCAAAGTAAATACAAAATTAGTGGGTATTTGTTAAATGCATGAAGCTTGTAGAAGCTTGTGAATGTTTTGACAAATTCAACCCTTTTTGTTTTGCTTTGGATATTTATTAACTTAACCAATATATTTAGCCATGGTAATATCTCTACATGAGTTATTATATGATACCCACTCACCCATGGTTAGCTCTCTCACTCTTGATTAGTTTTCATTCTCATTTTGAGCTCATCTTCTTCCTCCTTCAATTTCTTTTTAGGGTTTGATAAAGAGAGAGAATGATAGTGAGAAAAGAAATTCTAAAGTGTACCCATTTCTTATTTCACCATCCTCTACTAGACTAGCACTTTAGTTTAGGGTGTTTGCTTCACTAATTCTCTTGTTAGTGAAGTAGAAGCTTGAGTTGATATTCCCTCGATGTAGATCTTTTTCGGCCTCGAAGACTTCAAGCAAGGACGCTTCTTTCGCCTCGTGAAGCCATGCAAGAGCCCGGGAGAACCATGATCGCAGCGAAGGGACTACGACAAGGAGCTTTAGAAGTGAAGGACCGATCTACAAAGATTGTATTTCGTATTCACTTAGTGGTAAATGTATTTTACTAGCATGTGAAACCCTAATAATCTAGCGACGATCTTGTTTAGGCTTATTTGGCATGGCTAAAATTTTAATCGGGTATGGTTGATGCCTTGTAGAACCTTGTTAGTGTGCCTAGTAACCCTACAGTGGTATCAGAGCCTAGCTAGAGCATTAGGCGATGTGTATACGAAGATAAAACTCCGAACGAACCTCGTAACGTCAAGATAACCCCCTCTCTGTACATTTTTTGAAAATGTGGTTTTTTCTGAATTAAAAATACCTAAAAAAATCAGCAGGTAAATATAAGTATTTCTGTTGAAAACGACACTGTAACTCGTATGGACCGCCGCGGAACCGCGGCCAAACCTTGCTTGGGCCGCGGATCCGCGGCCGTACTGTTCAAATGGGCTTTGGGTTTTCAACAGTAATATCCCTATCTGTTAGTTCTATTTTATGGGTATTTTTTTCTGACTCAAGTGTTGAGTGTTCTGGGGTTTATTTTGTAATCGTTGATTCGATCGGAAAATTTAAATCCGTTATTGTTTTCCGGATAATTTAGAAAGTATTAAAATGTTCGAACGGATATCATTAACTCTATTTTTCCCGGCACGAAAAACTTTCAAGTGTTGAATTTTTCTCGAGTTTAAATCTTTCGGAAAAACGTGCATGTAACGCGATGGACCCTCTAGAAGAACACAAACCTTAACTCGATTATGTGACCGTCTTGAACTGCCCATAAACCTTAGGGTTTGGGGCAGTACGGCGTGCCACATGTGAGGCGTTGGCTTGACCCTTCTACGGCTGGACCGTTGCTACTGTGACGTATTCTGGAATTTTTGAACTCCGCTCAAGTGTTGAGCTATTTAGAAAATCTTGGGTATTTGATTATTCGTTCGGAAAGTTTAATACTGTCTATTTATCTGGAATGTGATACAATATGTGGAATTCATAGAGTTGGGCATGAAATGCGAAGTATGTGATATTTCGGATTTACGATGTCTAAAGAGATTGTGGATTCCAAATGTTGTAGTTTTACACTTTCTTTTCTGTGACCGTAAGTGTAGTATGTAGTTGTATTGCCGTTTTTCGTTGCTATACATCAACGATGATCGGTGTATGCATACTTACTTACGTTGATGACATATGATGTTATGTGTTGCTGGATATGTTATATTGGATCGTCGCGTTTCTGAATAGCCGGGGGGGGGGGTTTATGTGAGATGAGAGTTTTTATTTTCATTCATGTAAAATTAAATGTATGTAATATTCTTTTATTGGGGCACTTCCGGGATGAGGTTGATGTCACCATTTGTATATTATCTACTTTTCCGCATTAGGTAGACCCAAGGAGGAGTGCATAAGTAGCCGGGTTCTAGAGTCCAGTGGGAGACCAACTCGAGGAGTCGAGTCCGGGTCTCCTAACTCTAGAATTGGTAGGGTTGCTTGCCGCTCTCGTAGGGGTCTAGGGATGTTGGTCTGGCTATTCATCGCGACCGTGGAATCCGTGTTTTATAGAGGCTCAAAATAAAACACGGACGTCCTAGTATATCCAATGTTTCGTATGTTTCTTCTGCTGCGATATCTGTGATGTGATCATTTGATATGTTGTGATAGATACTGTATATAGTATATATGATATATTATATAGACGTTACTAATATTTTACACCCGTGCTAGCCCTGCCCCGCTCTGCCGTTAGTTACCTAACCTAACGGTTCACGAGGGGACATCGAGGCGAATGTGGATGGCATAAGTGTACGTCGTATTTATCTGTGATGTTTAGGTGACTTAAATGATGGGACTTCATTAATGTGATTAATGAAAGAAAAGAAACCTAAAAGATGTTGTAGAATCAAAATTTTCAAATAGGGTAGCTACAGTTTTTGCTTTGCATAGCGATATATATGATATATCCTGCACCTTATTCGATGAGGAAAGAGCCGAGATCCCTTCATCGGGAGTGACCTCTTTAGCAAAACTGGCAGATGCTACAACACTCGGTTTGTTTTTTATTGCTTTTGGAGTTTTGCTTTGCATAGTGATATATATGATATATCCTGCACCTTATTCGATGAGGAAAGAGCCGAGATCCCTTCACCGGGAGTGACCTCTTTAGCAAAACTAATAAAAGTCTCAAAATCACTCCATTTCAAAATTCACTCGATTCTACATCGATATCAAGTTCATTACGCAATAGGTTTTCAGAAAAACCTGTCGTAGCCCTCCGTCATTTCAGATAAGTCCTACTTAGTATTCGTGCTACGTTTGTTGACCTCCGTCAAGGCGTAGTGTGCGGTAGCTAACTAGTATTTATCTTCTTATGCATATGATGCAGATTGGATTAGGGTAGTCGTACGACCTTGTTGACCTCCGTCAAGGGTCGTGCGGGTGGGTTTGATTTAATCAAGAAATAACGGGTTGAACTTGACTTGCACCCTATGGTTTGTTGACCTCCGTCAAGGTCATAGGATGCTTGGGGTATCGGGAATTTCAAGTGTTCAAATTTGCAATGAGATTGCATACCTTCTATGAGATAGTTGGATCCCGATACCCACTGCGAGTAATTGTTACTCTTGGGAGAGTTTTACACAGGACAATTAGCCGATCAAGTAGGTGTCTAGAAAGGTGTCAACTGGGTTACGCCTCTGGGAAAATAAGGTTTACTTTAATTAGGTTCGTGCGAAAACACGGGGAACCTCCCTCAAAGTACCGACACTGGCCTGGCTGAAAGATTGGCGAAATTGTAGGGTGTAAGTAATCCCAGCTAGTCTTTCCTTTTAGGGTTTGAAGGAAGATTTGATAAAAACAGTGGGAGCCATCCTGATTAGATAAAATAATAACCAATCTAATCTTTCAAGAGCATACGCTAAAGTGTTTTCTTCTCTCTCTCTCCAGGTAGCGACCATATCATGCTTTAATAAAGATAATAATATGGATGTATTGACCGAACTCGCATGTTGTACTGTGCTGGGGAACGTTGGTTCCTTTCTTTCTTATAAAAGTTATAAGACTGAACAGGATATAGGGGAATACCAGGATTCCCATACCACCCGAATGAAGAAAGTACATGTTGATGCATTTTCTTCGGGTGTGTTCGTTACAGAAAACCGTTTCTTCATTTGCTCTACGTCCTGGGTATTAGATACCGGGTCAGGATCCCATATATGTAATTAGTTACATGGGCTTAGGAAAGGTAGAGAACTTGGAGAAAGTGATAAAGACATAAGGGTTGGAAATGATGCAATTGTTGCAGCTAAAACCGTCGGGGAATATCACCTTGTATTACCAACTGGTAATACATTGATTCTGAACGAATGCTATTACATGCCGAACCTAATATGCAACATTATATCGGTTTCTTTGTTGAGTAAAGAGGGATATAATTTTGTATTACAGGATAATGTTATGAACATTTTTCTGAACCAAAAGTTGGTTGGATCAGGCACGTTGTGCAATTGCATTTATGTTGTAAATCAATCAACAGTTCTGAGCATAACAAACACACACAAGAGGAGGAGTTTAGAACTGAACGAATCCTTCTTGTGGCATTGTAGACTGGGTCATATCAATACGACACGACTAGCTAAGTTGCATAAGGATGGATATTTGAATTCGTTTGAATTTTCATCTTATGACACTTGCCAGTCATGTCTCAAAGGCAAGATGACCAAAACTCCGTTTACGGGACACGGAGAAAGAGTTAATGAACTCTTGGGACTGATACATAGTGATGTATGCGGTCCCATGTCTACACATGCCAGGGATGGTTCTTCGTACTTCATTACGTTCACTGACGATCTCTCTAGATTCGGATATGTGTTCCTGATGAAACACAAATCAGAAGCTTTTGAGAAATTTAGAGAATATAAACAAGAAGTCGAGAACCAAACCGGGAAAAGTATTAAAATCCTTCGATCTGATCGAGGAGGTGAATACTTGAGCAATGAATTCCTGGACTTCCTAAAAGAGAATAGGATTCTCTCTCAGCTAACTCCTCCATATACACCACAGCACAACGGTGTATCAGAACGGAGGAATCGCACCATATTAGATATGGTACGCTCTATGATGAGCATAACCGAGTTACCTATTTCCTTCTGGGGCTATGCACTGGAGACAGCAGCATACCTACTGAATAGGGTTCCTACCAAATCTGTGCCTACCACCCCATATGAGATATGGGAGGGGAAGAGACCATATCTTAATTTATTAAGATATGGGGTTGCTCGGCCTATGTCAAAAGACAAAAACCGAACAAACTCGAGACAAGGTCTGTTTTGTGTAAGTTTGTTGGATATCCCAAGCATGCACGAGGATATATCTTCCACCACAGTGAGGAACAAAGGGTGTTTGTTGCTCAACACGCCACCTTTTTAGAAAAGGAATTTCTTGCAAAAGAGATTAGTGGCTCTGAGGTAGAACTGGAAGAGGTTCTAGCTGTACAAACCACAATAGAAGATTTAGTGGAACCAGAGGATTCGGTAGTTCCCGATGAACCCCAGCCACTCCGCAGATCTAATAGGGTTTCTCACCCACCTGAGAGATACTACGGTTTTCTCATGGATGGTGGAAGTGAGGATTGCATCATGGAGGATGATGACCTAACTAGCTTCGAGCAGGCCATCACGAGTGGAGACTCAGTGAAATGGCTGGATGTAATGCGGTCCGAGATGGAATCCATGTACACCAACAAAGTATGGACTTTGGAAGATGCTCCTGAAGGGGTAAAACCCATTGGGAGCAAGTGGATCTTCAAGAAAAAACTTGGTGTAGATGGGAAAGTGGAGACTTTCAAAGCTAGACTTGTTGCAATAGGTTTTCGTCAAAGACCAGGTGTGGACTATGACGAAACCTTTTCTCCAGTGGCTATGCTTAAATCCATCCGGATCAAGCTTGCCATCGCTGCATATCATGACTACGAAATCTGGCAAATGGATGTTAAGACCGTCTTTCTAAACGGTGATTTAGAAGAGAGCGTGTACATGACTCAGCCAGAGGGCTTCGTAGCTAGTGGGAGCAGCGGGAAGGTGTGCAAGCTGTTTAAATCCATTTATGGATTAAAACAAGCATCGCGGAGTTGGAACATCTGCTTTGACGTCGTTATCAAAGAGTTTGATTTCGTCAAAAACGTAGATGAACCTTGGATCTACAAGAAGGTGGCAGAGAGTAAGGTTGTCTTCCTCGTATTGTACGTGGACGACATACTCTTGATAGGAAATGACATTCCTATGCTGCAATCGGTCAAGCTCTTCTTATCACAAAGATTCTCAATGAAAGATCCAGGGGATTCCTCCTACATCTTGGGGATTAAGATCTATAGAGATAGATCCAAACGGATACTGGGATTGTCCCAATCCAGGTACATTGACACCATACTAAAGCGGTTTAGTATGGAAGAGTCCAAGCGTGGGAACTTACCCACGATCTCAGGGCTCACTCTCTCCAAAGAGATATCTCCCAAGACTGATTTGGAGAGAGCTCGCATGCAAGAGATACCCTATGCTTCGGCTGTAGGCTCTATCATGTATGCGATGCTATGTACCAGACCCGATGTTGCATATTCACTAAGTGTAGTGAGCAGGTATCAAGCTGATCCTGGAGAGAGTCACTGGACAGCTGTGAAGAGCATTCTCAAGTACTTGCGAAGGACTAAAGAAATGCTCTTGGTGTATGGTAACGGAGAACTCCAAGTGGAGTCCTTTACCGATTCAAGCTTCCAGAGTGATAAGGACGACTCTAAGTCGCAGTCGGGATTTGTCTTTACCCTTTACGGAGGGGCGGTTAGTTGGAAGAGTTCCAAGCAGGAAACCGTGGCAGACTCGACGATGGAGGCTGAATACATCGCTGCCAATGATGCTGCCAAAGAGGCTGTCTGGATCAAGAAGTTCATTACTGAACTTGGAGTGGTTCCATCCATTGAGCATCCAATACCTTTGTATTGCGATAACAATGGAGCGGTGGCTTTGGCCAAGGAACCCGGGTCCCATCAGCGATCCAGGCATATTCTGAGGCGGTATCACCTGATTCGGGAGATAGAAGATCGCCGGGAGATCGAGGTCAGGAGGGTTGACACGAAGAACAACACAGCGGATCCACTCACGAAGGCCATTCCCCAGATACAGTTTGAGAGACTCTTCGGGATGCTTGGTATGTGATATTACAGCAGCTGGCCCTAGTGCAAGTGGGAGATTGTTAGTTGTATGTTTGCCCTAGAGGCCAGTATTGTACAGATGATGTATATTATATTGGATGCTTGGACATATATAGAGAGGACTTTCTTGCTCGATATGATAGTATGCTATCTGGTTGCTCTTTATCTTTACATGTATACTTGTCTCTTGATACTGTCTTATAGTTACATGTTGGTAAAGCCCTTAGGATGTGTACTTGACTACCTGGACTATGATGGAGATCATACTAGTGGGGACAGAGTAGTCCATAAGTACATTCTTTAATGTTCCTAGTCATAGGTGTATCAAGACAGGGCATCGATATACCAGTGTAGACTAGCGTATACGCTTCTCGACCCATGAGATGGGCGATGGATGATCCCATATCCATTGGTGTTTGACATCAAAGATGGTATACGGATGCTCAGTGGAGACTGGGTACACTGGACGGACTCGCCGAGAACTCCCAGATGGTATTATACCTCACGTCAGATGGCAGTTCTCTGGTGACACTTGTGCAGGTTAGTCTGTAGACTCGAGATCGTCATAGAGTCTTGTGTGATTTGTAAGTCCATGCCACGCACCCCACTAACTTGCGGGGAGGCGGAATATATGAAAAACGATTATCAAAGCTTCGTAACACGGACTTGAGCGCATGAATCTTTTCTAAACCGTTACTAGCAATCTTCTAGAGGTTTGACTACTCGGATTCGAAGTTATACCTCACGTTACATGTCCTTCGGGTCTTCATCGCTGTCTTCCACTCCTCGTAGGCTCCTTGGAACATCGGCACCTCAACGACCTCCTCGAATCAAAGACGATCCACCCGAGAGCTCTTTGTCCAAGCTTGATCTCTAACTTGAGATAACTAGATTGCTCAAATTGCTAATCTAAGCTACCTAGGTGATATAGAGTGAGGTTATAGATGTATTAGTCTATCTAATCCTTGATCTCAACACATGAGAGGGAAGGATTAGGGTTTCAAGAGAGGATGAGCTTGAGGAGAGAGAAGGTGATGACGAGAATGAGAAAGAATAATGAACTCATAGGAATATAACAACCATACCAATTAATCAAATAAATAATATAAATGATTAATCATCATGGTTGATGCATTCATCTTGTGTGATTCATCATATGACTCATTAACTCATTAATGTATCATTTAATACAAAGGATGAATCACACAAATGAGTAATTAAGCAATTAATGCTCATGCCACCTTAACCCTTTAGTCACCATTCTTCTAGAAGCTTCCCAGAAAATTACGAGAACGCCCCTCCAATCCGTGAAAACACGGAAAAACTTTAGACTGTATAAATCTAATAACCCGATACTAGAATCTGGCTTAAACCAAAGCCGGCTAGTAAAAACTGTCCGAACATCGTACGTGCGTTTAAACACGTATGCGTTCAAACCCTTGTCGTAAAACCATATGACCTCTATAACGTTTCGCCTGGAACAGGGAAACTTTCTGTGTGGGACTCTAAAGACTCGACACTACGCTGGCAGTGGGTTTAACCACAGACCGCAAACGGCACTAGCTGTACGTAACGGTCCCCAGGTAGATGTCGATAAGAAAGCCGATGAGGAAAACCATCCGAACTCCTACTGAGCCAGATGTGACAATCTCCGTACAGTCCGGTCTGTTCGTCTAAGACTATCGCATATCTAGCTTGGGGGCGGCAAGCGTCAGTCCCCTAATAGCGGTATAAGTCGTGTCGGAGCGTAGCCCATTATACCCTGAGAAACTACTGGAACCTACCAGTTAATCTCGCTTGCCCTGGCCAGGGACTTTGCGTAATGGCTCTCTGACACAGCGCGATATCAACTCCCGATACCGGGAGAGACGAATCATATCTAACTGCCACTGCCTCCAAGTGCTCGGGACTGCACCCAACTGCTACCTGTTTGCACGACTCCTTTGAGCCGTGGTAGGGTAGCAATCTAAGAACAGTGGGACACACTCGAGGCGAAGTAGCAGTGTCAAGTTTGCGGACTATGTTGTACTCATGTCACCTGGGAACTGTTAACCGACGATGGGTATAATACCAACCAACAGTTCCCCTACGAGTCCTGTCTGGTGTACCCGTAACCTAACGAGCATCTGTATACTATCTCCAGTACGACGTACTAATGGCTGTGGGACAGACCATCTCCCTGACTGGGATGAGAAGCGTACATACTTAGTCTACTCCGGAATATCGATGCCCTATCTCGATAATCCAACGACCAGGGACCTGTATAGGATGTTGCTTACAGACTACCCAGCCCCCACTAGTGTGACTGCCATCACAACGCTGGTAATCAAGCAAAGATCCTATGGGCTCTACTAATATGTATAAGTGATACGTTACTAGAAACATATGCACATATTAAAGTAGACACAAACCAAGTAGCATACTACCATTTTTAGTAAGACTGTATATGCAACTGTGAATATCCCAAGCTTCCATTAAGTAATATACATACAAGTATGATACAATAATGGCCCCTAGGGCATATACACTAACAATCTCCCACTTGCACTAGGGCCATGAGCTGGCATATCGTAGACCTATCATCTCGAATAGCCTCTTAAACTGCGTCTGAGGAATGGCCTTTGTGAATGGATCAGCAATGTTATTCTCTGTCTCTACTCTTTTCACCTCGATCTCCCGACGATCTACGATCTCCCTGATCAGGTGGTACCGCCTTAAGATGTGTCTGGACTTCTGATGGGTCATGGGTTCTTTCGCTAAAGCTATAGCGCCGTTGTTGTCACAATACAGAGGTATTGGACCAACATTGGTAGGAACCACCTGAAGTTCTGTGAGGAACTTCTTCATCCAGACAGCTTCTTTTGCGGCATCGCAAGCAGTTATGTACTCTGCTTCCATTGTTGAGTCAGCAACGGTCTCCTGCTTGGAACTGTTCCAACATACCGCCCCTCCATTGAGGGTAAAGACATAACCCGACATGGATTTGGAGTCATCCTTGTCACTCTGAAAGCTGGAGTCGGCAAAAGCCTCCATCTGGAGGTCTTTTCCGCCATACACCAAGAACATCTCCTTAGTCCTCCTCAGGTACTTTAGAATGTTCTTTACCGCTATCCAGTGCTTCTCCCCTGGGTTTGCCTGATACCGGCTTACAACGCTCAATGCGTATGCTACATCTGGTCTGGTACATAACATCGCATACATTATAGAGCCTACCACAGAAGCGTAGGGTATAATCGACATGCGATCCCTTTCCAAATTAGTCTTGGGAGACATCTCTTTGGAGAGGGTGATTCCGTGACAAGCTGGTAGGTTACCGCGCTTAGAATCATCCATACTGAATCTCTTCACTATGGTGTCTATGTACCTGGACTGCGAAAGTCCCAACATCCTCTTTGATCTATCACGATAGATCCGGATCCCCAGAATGTAGGTGGCATCACCCAGGTCTTTCATGGAGAATATCTGTGATAAGAATCTTTTGACTGACTGTAACATAGGAATATCATTTCCTATTAGGAGAATGTCATCCACGTACAAGACGAGAAATACTACAGCTCTCCCTACAATCTTACTGTATATGCATGGTTCATCTGGATTTTTGATAAAGTCAAATTCTTTGACAGCATCATCGAAACAGATGTTCCAACTCCGTGATACTTGCTTTAGTCCATAAATGGACTTAAGCAGCTTGCATACTTTACCGCTGCTCCCACTCTGAATGAATCCTTCCGGCTGATCCATATAGACGCTATCTTCCAAATTACCATTTAGAAAGGCCGTCTTTACGTCCATCTGCCAGATTTCATAATCGTGGAAGCCAGCAATAGCAAGAAGGATCCGAATAGATTTAAGCATAGCCACTGGAGAAATGGTTTCGTCATAGTCCAAACCAGGTTTTTGACGGAAACCCTTTGCAACAAGTCTAGCTTTATAGGTTTCAACCTGTCTATCTACACCAATCTTCGTTTTGAAGATCCATTTGCATCCTACGGGTTTTACCCCATCTGGAGCAATGTTCAAAGTCCATACTTTGTTAGTGTACATGGACTCCATTTCGGTCCGCATTGCATCCAGTCATTTTACTGAGTCACCACTCTGAATGGCTTGCTGGAAGCTAGTAGGCTCATCATAGTCAATAGTACAATCCTCTCTATCCCCGTCTATGAGAAAACTGTAGTATCTCTCAGGCGGATGAGACTGCCTACTACTCCTGCGGAGTGGCGTTGGGATATCCGGTTCTTCTGAAACCTCTGGTTCTACCATATTTTCAGTAGTAGTTTGTGGTTCTGGAATTTCTTCCAGTTCTATTCCGCTCCTACTTGTTGCCTTTTCTAAAACTGATATTCTAGAAAATGGGCATTACGAGAAACAAAAACCTTTTGTTCCTCTGCGTAATAGAAAAAATACCCCCTGGAGTTCTTTGGGTATCCCACAAACTTACACAGTACTGAGCGTGCCTCGAGCTTGTCCGCATACTGCTTTTTAAAAAAAGCTGGACATCCCCATACCTTCAGGTACTAAAGACAGGGTTTCTTCCCACTCCACATCTGATATGGTGTGGTAGGCACTATTTTGGTTGGAACCTTGTTCAAAAGATATGTAGCCGATTCTAGCGCATAACCCAGAAAGATCGTAGTAACTCAGCCTTACTCATCATGGAACGAACCATATCCAATAGGGTTCGATTCCTCCTTTCTGATACACCGTTGTGTTGTGGTGTGTATGGAGGAGTAAGCTGAGAGAGAATTCCATTCTCTTTTAAGTAACCCAGGAACTCGGCACTTAAGTATTCACCACCTCGATCAGATCTCAGTGTCTTGATACTTTTGCCTGTTTGTTTTTCAACTTCATTCTTGTATTCCTGAAATTTCTCAAAGGCCTCGGATTTATGCTTCATCAGGAAGACATGTCCATACCTAGAGAAATCATCTGTGAAAGTAATGAAGTATGAATAACCACTTCGCGCATGTGTAGACATTGGGCCACACACGTCACTGTGTATGAGTCCCAAGAGCTCGCTTGCTCTTTCTCCGTGTCTAGTGAACGGAGTCTTTGTCATCTTTCCCATGAGACAAGATTCACAAGTGGCATAAGACTGATACTCGAACGGATCCAAGTATCCCTCTCTATGTAACTTTGTTAATCTTCTCTCATTAATGTGACCCAGTCTACAATGCCATAAGAAATCCTGATTTGTTTCCGGAGACTTTCTCTTAAGTGTGTTCTGGACATTGAAAATCTGAGCTTGATTTAATACGTATATTCCGTTTTCTAATGTACCTGACCCAATCAAAACTTGATTTAGGTGGATGTGTACCACATCTCTTGCAAAAGTAAAATCATATCCTTCCTTAGAAAGTAAGGGTACAGATATGATATTACAAGTCGTACCTGGTACAAAAACAGTTAAGCAGAATCAATATCTGCCCAGTTGTCAGTCCAAGATGATATTCCCCTACGGATTCAGCATTCATGCTCATTCCGTTAGCAACTGTGAGGGTCATATCACCTATCCCGATAACCCTACGGTTTCTCAGAGCCTGTAATGAATTACAAATATGAGATCCTGACCCGGTATCCAATACCCAGAAAGTAGGGTTAACTGACATACAGTTCTCTATCACAAACACACCCGAAGCTGAAGCTATAAAATGCTTCGAATCCTGGCTAGTGGCTTTGCTAGCCCTGCAATCCTTCTGCCAATGTTCATTCCCGTAACAATAGGAACGTCCCTCTTTTACTACATCCAGTCCCAAAACTTTTGCCCTTCCCTTTCCTTCTACTTCCCTGGTTTCCTTCAGGGTAGAAGGCAGAGACTGTAGAATCAAGTCAGTATCTGACCCGTTCTGCGACGTGGTCTTCAGGTCCGTGAGCTCTTTAATATAGCTAGTCATTGTAAGGACGTTGTCCCCTACAGATGACCCGTCAGCCAACCTCGCTTGAATTAATTCGTTCGAGGTTTCATATCTTGTGATATGAGATTACTCTCCATATAAATCTTTGTTATGGAGAAAGATGGAAACTAAGTCCATCTTCTCGTGCTGCTTCTGGTATACACCATCAACTGAAGCTAATACGAGGCACTTAGCTTTCGCTTTATCTTTTTCCCTTGTCTGACGGATATCCATATCCGCGACAGTGGAAACTGGACCTGGGACGGCGGGATCTTGAGTAGTAATAGGGTGGTCCAGCTTGTCATAGGCAATGGTATAACACCTTAGGATGTGTTTAGTGACTATTTATATTTAAGTAAAGGGTTTTTAACAAAAAGTTTACCAAATTGTGTTTCAAATATTTTTCCTAATTTAATAAATATTTTTCTAAAATTTTCCTAGGCTTGCACACACATGTGCATGTAAACTAGGGTTTTTAAAAGAGTTATTACCATGATTAGTGACCATGGTGGGTTAATCATGGGGATTAAAGTCTTTTGGGTTTTAATTGAGTTTAATTAGTTAATTAATAGTTGCTTTAATTTGAAATTTTCTTAGGGTGTTGACTTTGTGAGAGAGAGGGAGAGTGCATCATGGCTTAGGCCATGCTTGCCATTAATGAAGAGAGAGAGAGGAGGGGTGACTTTTGGGGTGATGATTTTTCCTCTCAATTCTTTTGTTTTTCTCTCAAACCTCACTCTCACACACATACACACACACACCCACACTTACCTCTCAGCTGAAGCAAGCACACCAGCAGCAACTGAAGCAAGCAACAGCAGTAGCAGCAGCAAACACAACAGCAACAGCAGCAACAGAAAGCAGCAGCAGCAGCATCAGTGAGCAGCAACAGCAACACAACTTCGACTACAGCCCCTTCCCTTCACTCCTTCTTCTTCCTCCAGCTCCCTAGGGTCGAGTGTGGGGTATATTTCCTAAACTTACTCCCTAGTTTACTTGTTTAGTGTAGTTTTGCTTCGGTTAGTGGTTTTTGGTGCGATTTAGTGCGATATGAGGTGCTCAGTGAGAACCTTGGCCAAGTGATGTGTGATTTGGGTTCAGTAGGTTGTTAGAGTGTTGTTAAGGCCATTTTAACCCAGCTTAAACCCCAATTGCACTAGAATACCACCAGATCCCTATTTGATGCAAATTCATCCTTTTTAAGCTAAAATTGAGTTTTCTGGAAACTGCTATCGACCCAGTGAGTTCAGAATAAAGTTGCGAGGACTGTAGTATAGTAGTTAGGTGCTGATACCCTAGATAGAACCCGACCCCCTAATTCCTTCTTGTGGCCGCCAATAATTTCGTTCTGGCCGCAATTTGCGGCCAGATGGGTAGGGTTTGGGTTGGGGTTTGGTCCATTGGGTGTCTGCTGCTATGTGGAGTTTTGTGGTATATATATTTTTGTAAGTTAAGTTCGGTATAAAAATCTGGGACCTAATACCTATTTATCGTATTTTAAACCTTCACGACACGCGTGATACGTGGGTGGGTTTGGGGTTTCTGCATATCGCGACGCGTCAGGGTAGTTTCAGGCGCGTGATCACACGTTTTAGCGTATCGCGTACACGCGCGATTGGTTTGCGACGCGGGTTTCTAATTGTATCGTAATATCGCGTTTTGTGAAATTGAGCTTATATGTGATATATGTTATGTGATTCTAGGTTCGCAGGCGAGTGAGACGGACGCTGCGAAGAAGGGCAAGCAAGTCGTCGGCTACACTTAGCGCGAGACTTCGGTGAATAGATTTCACATCTACGGGGATATCGCCCGCATGGCGTTATACGTCAGGGATGATAGGACTTTATTATTATATGTTGCATTTACCTCATGGACCGTCATTGCATATTGCATTCCCTGCTGTATGTATGCTTAGAATTGATAGAACACCGCACTATTACTAACGGTTCATGTTGCACGAGCACTAATCTGCATGCTACACACACACCGTTAGTAATTGCCATGACACACTCACTGTAGAACTGCCATGATTATATTGCTGTAGTTCATTTCATATATGATTCGATATGACTTTCATGGAAATTGGGAGCCGCATGATATCTTTTAAAAACGGAAACTAATTTTAAAAGCGGTTTTCCCTTATACCTATATCATGGATTGATGTACGTAGCACAACGCATTGGATTTATTTCTTGGTGTTGGATTTTCATGTGATTTCTGGTTTTGAGGACCGTGGGATTTTTAAGAGAAGTTGCAATATTTGAAAACCTGGTTCCTCGTGATATGATATTTTGGTGCATCCACCACGCGTTTTCTCGGTGCTGAGACGTGTTCTTGAAACCCGATTCGAGGAGATGGATGATCCGTTTGCGGGTTCGTGGTGGACCCGGTATGGTTCCCCGGGGCGAGAAATGTTTTTCGTGGAGTAGACGATGAGCCTGGCAGGGTGGCGAGTACCTACCGGTGATTGGTTGGACCTGGCGGTTGTCCGGAGGATACCGACCAGAGTCGAGAGATAGATGCGGGATGATCCGTACTGCCGGGGCCGAGGGCCGATACCGCAGACGAAGCCCGTGGGCTGATCCGGACTGACGGAGCCCGATATGTGAGGATTTGCGTGTCGATGCTGGACACGAGTATTTTATGATGTTTTGGGTGCCGATGTTGGGCACTCGTGATTCTCAGAGGTTTACAGGATTTGAGGGCCGATGGGTGTGCCGGCGCCTGAGTTATTTGGGATTTGGGTGCAGTCGTGGGCACCGATTGTTTTCCACGTTGATATTCCGTGTGGATGTTGTTTATCCCATACTCAGCATTGATTACCATATATCTTATCCTGTAGTTATTTTACCTGATAGAGCATCTACATAATTATTGCACATACTGCTTATCATGCATTGATATCATCTGCTGGCATTTGTTAGAATAGCGCAGTACGTGCATGCTCGCGATTACCTTTATATGTTATCTCTATTCACGAGTTGGCAACTCACCCCCGTTGTGCCACAGTATTTGCAGGTTGTCCTCTGCATAGTCGCGGCAGGCTGTCTTTTGTATCTTTTGGGCTACAGATACCATTACAGTTGCGGCGAGAGCTGTTTTGCACTTAGGTAGGTTGTGGTATCTGATTACTTTTATTGTATCCCCTTTTTGTATCTAGTACTCTCCATCTACCATTTATGTACTGGACTTAGATACTGTGTGAGGACGATGATGTATATTTTGTATTCTGGTGTCGAGCTTGTGGGAGCCGACTGTTTTTATATGCAGTTATTTTCTGTTATGTTTACTTATTGCTCATTCTTCGCTACGGCGTCGTATATTACTCTTGTGATGTTGGTTTTCGCCGTTGGGCGTGATTGCTCCCGTTTGGGGATGTTTCATTTCATTTTATTTCATTTTTCACTCATATCCTGTTTTGTACCCGGTCTCGGGGCTACTTTTACAAAGGAAATGCTGCCAAAATTATTTAAATGATTAAGTAACTTAAAGGAACTTATTGATTTATTTAAGGTTTTCTAAATGCTATAACTAAATGTTTTTAACACTCACTATTTTAAATGGTTTTGATTTCTGGGTTCGGCTTACTTAGTCGCGTTACGCCTGTAGACGTTGCATGGTTAAGTGCCGGTCACGAGTCGAAATACTCGGGTCGTGACAAAGTTGGTATCAGAGCGTAGGTTTTACCTTCGGAGTGTAGGATGACCCTGGTATGATGGAGTAGGTAGCTGCAGCAGGGTAGCGTAGCGTGTATATGTTCCGCGGCATACTCACGACACGGTACTCCGCCTAAGCGACCTTAGGACTTATTGGTTAAAATTCCTTCTTGAGTATATATATATATTCTTGTGATTCGATTCCTGTATTCTTATCGAATCCTAATTTCATTTCAGCCATTATGCCGCCAAAGACTACGACGGCGCAGAGAGCGGCCGCGAGGGCCGAGATTCGAGTTGACTCGTCCGAGACGAGGACTGATCCGGGCAGTACACCGGTTGTGCCCGAGCAGACTGTTCCTACCGTGACAGATCAGATCGCCACGCTAGGGGCTGGTATGCAGGAGATGCGCCAGACGGTGGGATCCAGCATGCAGGAGATGCGCCAGATGATAGGATCGCTAGTTGAGACGCTTCGAGCACAGCGACCAGAGGTAGCTCCACCCGTCCCAGAGACCGCGATGGTACCTACCGCACAGCCAGTTGCCCCTGCAGCCATGGAGGTAATTACAGTATCGCTATCAGAGTTCATGAGGCTGAAGCCTCCAGTCTTCACAGGCACCGATACAGCCGAGGACCCACAGTCTTTCATCGACAGGATGGACCGGATATGCCGTTCCCTCAGATGCGCAGATACGAGATGGGTTGAGTTCGCGAGCTTTCTCCTGGAAGGTCTTGCGCAGAAGTGGTGTGATTCAGTTGAGAAGGGCAGAGCAGCAGGTCTTCCTCCTATGACCTGGACGGAGTTCGTGACAGTATTTCTAGCCCGTTACCTTCCCCAGAGTGTTAGAGATGCCCGAGCATGCAGATTTGAGTCCTTGCGCTAGACGACAGGGATGACAGTGGCAGAGTATGACGTGTTGTTTACAGAGCTAACAGTCTATGCCCCATATTTAGTGGCTACCGAGGAGTTGCGAGTCAGGAGATTTGTTCGAGGCTTGCTTACACCACTGTTCCTCGCGATCAGCGCGCAGCACTACGAGACCTATGCAGCAGCTGTAGACGCAGCCGTAGTAGTCGAGGAGCACCTTGCTGAGACTTCGATAGTTCCAGAGCCGAAGAGAGTTCGTACCAGTATTTCCGCACGGAGGCAGTCATTCAGACGCCGCGACAGGTATCGTTCCAGTACGAGGAGTAGTAGAGATTCGGGACGAAGCCAGATGTTTAGTTCGTATCCCCAGGAGAGTCAGCAGTCGCCGCGGGGTTGTTTTAGGTGCGGCAGTCTACTTCACCTCGTTAGAGATTGTCCTGAGATACACCGGAGGGAGGCGGCAGCACCGCATGTTACCTTACCACCTTCACCATCCCAGAGGGCGTTGCCTGTTGTACCTACCGTTGCTCCGCGCCAGACTCATACACAGAGAGGTCGTGGACGTGGAGGAGTTACTCAGAGAGGGCGAGATGACCGAGGCAGAGGGCAGTCAGTCGCAGGTGGTGGACAGGCACGGGTTTTTGCTTTGACGCATCAGGACGCGCAGGCGTCTAATGCGGTGGTTTCAGGTATCCTTCCAGTATGTTCAGTAGATGCACACGTTTTGTTCGATCCCGGATCCACGCACTCGTACGTATCCACACACTTCGTGCCGAGTTTGGGTAGAGAGTCCGGTTTGCTTGATCAGCCGCTTGTTGTGACCACTCCTGTGGGAGAGTCGTTTGTTGCTAGGCACATGTTCCGATCCTGTACCGTCTGTATTGGCGAGAGGGAGTTGCCTGTCAACTTGATCCTTCTTGAGATGTTGGACTTCGAGGTTCTTTTGGGCATGGATTGGTTAGCCACGTGCTATGCTTCTGTGGACTGCCGTGAGAAGACAGTTAGATTTTGTTTTCCCGGCGAGTCGGTTTTTTTTGTGTTGGGGGACCGTGGTGCCGCCCTACACAGTGTGATTTCTTCTTTTCGCGCTGGACAGCTTTTGAGGAAGGGATGTCAGGGATTTCTCGCCTATGTTTGCGATGCTAGTGCTACACAGGTTCCATTGGATCGGGTTCCGGTTGTTAGCGAGTTCCCTGATGTTTTCCCTGACGAGCTTCCTGGGCTACCGCCCGAGCGCGACATTTCTTTCTGTATTGATTTGGTTCCTGGCACGGGGCCTGTTTCCATACCGCCTTATCGGATGGCCCAGGCGGAACTTCGAGAGTTGAAGGGTCAGTTGCAAGATTTGCTGGATAAGAGACTTATTCGACCCAGTGTTTCTCCTTGGGGTGCTCCAGTCCTGTTCGTCAAGAAGAAGGACGGCAGTTTGCGTCTGTGTATCGACTACCGCCAGCTGAACAGGGTGACTGTGCGGAACAGGTATCCTTTGCCGCGCATCGACGATTTGTTCGACCAGCTTCAGGGGGCAGGGTACTTTTCGAGGATCGATTTACGATCGGGCTATCATCAGCTGCGGGTTAGACAGGAGGACATTCCCAGGACAGCTTTCCGTACGTGCTACGGCCATTATGAGTTTTTGGTGATGTCGTTCGGACTCACCAATGCGCCAGCAGCATTCATGGACTTGATGAACCTTATTTTCCGGCCATATTTGGATCTGTTCATTATAGTGTTCATTGACGATATCTTGGTGTATTCCCGGAGTAGTGAGGAGCACGAGCAGCACCTGCGGATTACACTGCAGACTTTGAGGGAGCACCAGCTTTATGCGAAATTCTCCAAGTGTGCTTTTTGGCTGGACAGCGTAGACTTCTTGGGGCATGTGATTTCACGAGACGGTATATGTGTAGACCCGAGGAAGGTCGAGGCCGTTCAGCGTTGGCCCAGACCCACATCGGTTACGGAGATTCGCAGCTTTTTGGGGTTGGCTGGTTATTACAGGCGATTTGTGCAGGACTTCTCCAGTATTGCTACACCTTTGACCGGGTTGACCCGGAAGGGAGTCCCTTTCGTTTGGATGGAGGAGTGCGAGCACAGTTTTCAGCAGTTACGGACCCAGCTGACTACGGCACCGGTATTATCTTTACCTTCAGGCTCAGGCGGGTTTGTGGTCTATTGTGATGCCTCTCGAGTGGGACTAGGGTGCGTGTTGATGCAGCATGATAGGGTGATCGCGTATGCTTCGTGACAATTGAAGAAACATGAACAGAACTACCCCACTCATGATTTGGAGATGGCTGCAGTGGTCTTTGCACTTAAGATCTGGTGACATTACC
Organism: Agapanthus africanus; assembly: GCA_030015575.1. Lineage (NCBI taxonomy): Eukaryota > Viridiplantae > Streptophyta > Magnoliopsida > Asparagales > Amaryllidaceae > Agapanthus > Agapanthus africanus. The sequence goes on along the minus strand of JASDDO010000029.1, from coordinate 236,916,640 downwards.
TATATGGTGAGTCGTGCCAGATATTCACTGATCACAAGAGTTTAAAGTATATATTTCAGCAGCGGGACCTGAACCTTAGACAGCGCCGATGGATGGAGTTAGTGAAGGATTACGACTGCGAGATCTTGTATCACCCGGGCAAGGCAAATGTGGTGGCGGATGCTTTGAGCAGGAGGCCCGGGGGTAGACTATCTTATTTGAGCGCAGTACAGGGGCAGTCGTCGGCAGATTGGCAGATTTTATGCGACAGCCGAGTACAGTTCGAGTTCACTCCGATTGGAGGACAGATCGCGCATGTTCGTGCACGCCCACAGTTACTTGACCGCATACATGAGGCACTGCGCAGTGATGACCGATGTTCGGAGATCATGGCATAGATTGGACAGGGTAGATTTTCCGAGTTCGTGATCGATGATCGGGGGGTGCTACGATTTGGAGTTAGACTGTGCGTACCAAATGCTTAGGGACTGCGGTGCGAGATTCTTGAGGAGGCACATCGATCGGTGTACAGCGTCCATCCCGGTTCCACCAAGATGTATCATGATATGAGAGATGTTTATTGGTGGGACGGAATGAAGAGGGAAATCACGGATTTTGTGTCGAGATGCCTGACTTGTCAGCAAGTCAAGGCTGAGCACCAGAGGCCCGCGGGAGAACTACAACCGTTACCCATTCCGGAGTGGAAATGGGAGCAGATTTCGATGGATTTCGTTGTGGATCTACCCAGGACTAGTCGAGGGTATGACTCCATCTGGGTGATCGTGGATCGTTTGACGAAGGCGGCTCACTTCCTACCAGTGAAGACGACTTTCGGATTTACTCAGTATGCCCAGATCTACATCGACGAGATTGTGCGACTACACGGGGTCCCGACATGTATTGTGTCCGACAGAGGTACCCAGTTTACCAGCCGATTATGGCAGAGGCTTCAGGAGGTTTTGGGCACTAGCTTGAGTTTCAGCACAGCATTTCATCCGCAGACCGACGGACAGTCAGAGCGGACTATTCAGACTCTCGAGGACATGCTCAGAGCGTGTGTATTAGATTTCGGAGGTAGCTGGGATCATCACTTACCCTTAGTAGAGTTCTCCTACAATAACAGCTACTAGGAGACCATTCAGATGGCACCGTTTGAGGCTCTCTATGGGAGGAGATGCAGATTGCCCGCCTGTTGGACAGAGCTCAGTGAGGGCAGTATCTTAGGGCCACAGATTGTTGAGGAGACGACCGCGAAGATCCAGTTGATTCGAGATAGGATGAGAGCAGTGCAGAGTAGGCATAGATCTTATGCGGACCGTCGGCGGCGCAGGCTTGAGTTTTCTGTTGGTGATCATGTTTTCTTGAGGGTCTTCCCTATGAAGGGTGTGATGAGGTTTGGGAAGAAGGGGAAACTCAGTCCCAGATATGTGGGCCCCTTTAAGATCCTCGAGCGTGTTGGTGCAGCAGCATACCGATTAGCCCTTCCGCCCAGTTTTCCAGATGTGCACCCCGTATTTCACGTATCGATGCTCCGTAGATATCTTCATGATCCTTCACATGCGATTCAGCATCCGACGATCCAGCTTGAGCGCAACCTTTCCTATGCAGAGCAGCCGGTGATGATCTTGGATCGACAAGTGAAGAAATTGAGATCGAAGGACATCCCATCAGTTAAGGTACTTTGGCGTGGTCAGAACCGTGAGGAGGTCAGTTGGGAGACCGAAAGCGAGATGAAGACGTACCCCCATCTTTTCAATGGTACGTGTAGTTAGATTTTGAATTTCGGGGACGAATTTCTTTAAGGGGGAGAGATTGTAACACCTTAGGATGTGTTTAGTGACTATTTATATTTAAGTAAAGGGTTTTTAACAAAAAGTTTACCAAATTGTGTTTCAAATATTTTTCCTAATTTAATAAATATTTTTCTAAAATTTTCCTAGGCTTGCACACACATGTGCATGTAAACTAGGGTTTTTAAAAGAGTTATTACCATGATTAGTGACCATGGTGGGTTAATCATGGGGATTAAAGTCTTTTGGGTTTTAATTGAGTTTAATTAGTTAATTAATAGTTGCTTTAATTTGAAATTTTCTTAGGGTGTTGACTTTGTGAGAGAGAGGGAGAGTGCATCATGGCTTAGGCCATGCTTGCCATTAATGAAGAGAGAGAGAGAAGGGGTGACTTTTGGGGTGATGATTTTTCCTCTCAATTCTTTTGTTTTTCTCTCAAACCTCACTCTCACACACATACACACACACCCACACTTACCTCTCAGCTGAAGCAAGCACACCAGCAGCAACTGCAGCAAGCAACAGCAGTAGCAACAGCAAACACAACAGCAACAGCAGCAACAGAAAGCAGCAGCAGCAGCATCAGTGAGCAGCAACAGCAACACAACTTCGACTACAGCCCCTTCCCTTCACTCCTTCTTCTTCCTCCAGCTCCCTAGGGTCGAGTGTGGGGTATATTTCCTAAACTTACTCCCTAGTTTACTTGTTTAGTGTAGTTTTGCTTCGGTTAGTGGTTTTTGGTGCGATTTAGTGCGATATGAGGTGCTTAGTGAGAACCTTGGCCAAGTGATGTGTGATTTGGGTTCAGTAGGTTGTTAGTGTGTTGTTAAGGCCATTTTAACCCAGCTTAAACCCCAATTGCACTAGAATACCACCAGATCCCTATTTGATGCAAATTCATCCTTTTTAAGCTAAAATTGAGTTTTCTGGAAACTGCTATCGACCCGGTGAGTTCAGAATAAAGTTGCGAGGACTGCAGTATAGTAGTTAGGTGCTGATACCCTAGATAGAACCCGACCCCCTAATTCCTTCTTGTGGCCGCCAATAATTTCGTTCTGGCCGCAATTTGTGGCCAGATGGGTAGGGTTTGGTTTGGGGTTTGGTCCATTGGGTGTCTGCTGCTATGTGGAGTTTTGTGGTATATATATTTTTGTAAGTTAAGTTCTGTATAAAAATCTGGGACCTAATACCTATTTATCGTATTTTAAACCTTCGCGACACGCGTGATACGTGTGTGGGTTTGGGGTTTCTGCGTATCGCGACGCGTCAGGGTAGTTTCAGGCGCGTGATCACACGTTTTAGCGTATCGCGCACACGCGCGATTGGTTTGCGACGCGGGTTTCTAATTGTATCGTAATATCGCGTTTTGTGAAATTGAGCTTATATGTGATATATGTTATGTGATTCTAGGTTCGCAGGCGAGTGAGACGGACGCTGTGAAGAAGGGCAAGCAAGTCGTCGGCTACACTTAGCGCGAGACTTCGGTGAGTAGATTTCACATCTACGGGGATATCGCCCGCATGGCGTTATGCGTCAGGGCTGATAGGACTTTATTATTATATGTTGCATTTACCTCATGGACCGTCATTGCATATTGCATTCCCTGCTGTATGTATGCTTAGAATTGATAGAACACCGCACTATTACTAACGGTTCATGTTGCACGAGCACTAATCTGCATGCTACACACACACCGTTAGTAATTGCCATGACACACTCACTGTAGAACTGCCATGATTATATTGCTGTAGTTCATTTCATATATGATTCGATATGACTTTCATGGAAATTGGGAGCCGCATGATATCTTTTAAAAACGGAAACTAATTTTAAAAGCGGTTTTCCCTTATACCTATATCATGGATTGATGTACGTAGCACATCGCATTGGATTTATTTCTTGGTGTTGGATTTTTATGTGATTTCTGGTTTTGAGGACCGTGGGATTTTTAAGAGAAGATGCAATATTTGAAAACCCGGTTCCTCGTGATATGATATTTTGGTGCGTCCACCACGCGTTTTCTCGGTGCTGAGACGTGTGCTTGAAACCCGATTCGAGGAGATGGATGATCCGTTTGCGGGTTCGTGGTGGACCCGGTATGGTTCCCCGGGGCGAGAAATGTTTTTCGTGGAGTAGACGATGAGCCTGGCAGGGTGGCGAGTACCTACCGGTGATTGGTTGGACCTGGCGGTTGTCCGGAGGATACCGACCAGAGTCGAGAGATGGATGCGGGATGATCCGCACTGCCCGGGCCGAGGGCCGATACCGCAGACGAAGCCCGTGGGCTGATCCGGACTGACGGAGCCTGATATGTGAGGATTTGCGTGTCGATACTGGACACGAGTATTTTATGATGTTTTGGGTGCCGATGTTGGGCACTCGTGATTCTCAGAGGTTTACAGGATTTGAGGGCCGATGGGTGTGCCGGCGCCTGAGTTATTTGGGATTTGGGTGCAGTCGTGGGCACCGATTGTTTTCCACGTTGATATTCCGTGTGGATGTTGTTTATCCCATACTCAGCATTGATTACCATATATCTCATCCTGTAGTTATTTTACCTGATAGAGCATCTACATAATTATTGCACATACTGCTTATCACGCATTGATATCATCTGCTGGCATTTGTTAGAATAGCGCAGTACGTGCATGCTCGCGATTACCTTTATATGTTATCTCTATTCACGAGTTGGCAACTCACCCCCGTTGTGCCACAGTATTTGCAGGTTGTCCTCAGCATAGTCGCGGCAGGCTGTCTTTTGCATCTTTTGGGCTACAGATACCACTACAGTTGTGGCGAGAGCTGTTTTGCATTTAGGTGGGTTGTGGTATCTGATTACTTTTATTGTATCCCCTTTTTGTATCTAGTACTCTCCATCTACCATTTATGTACTGGACTTAGATACTGTGTGAGGACGATGATGTATATTTTGTATTCTGGTGTCGAGCTCGTGGGAGCCGACTGTTTTTATATGCAGTTATTTTCTGTGATGTTTACTTATTGCTCATTCTTCGCTACGACGTCGTATATTACTCTTGTGATGTTGGTTTTCGCCGTTGGGCGTGATTGCTCCCGTTTGGGGATGTTTCATTTCATTTTATTTCATTTTTCACTCATATCCTGTTTTGTACCCGGTCTCGGGGCTACTTTTACAAAGGAAATGCTGCCAAAATTATTTAAATGATTAAGTAACTTAAAGGAACTTATTGATTTATTTAAGGTTTTCTAAATGCTATAACTAAATGTTTTTAACACTCACTATTTTAAATGGTTTTGATTTCTGGGTTCGGCTTACTTAGTCACGTTACGCCTGTAGACGTAGCGTGGTTAAGTGCCGGTCACGAGTCGAAATACTCGGGTCGTGACAAAGTTGGTATCAGAGCGTAGGTTTTACCTTCGGAGTGTAGGATGACCCTGGTATGATGGAGTAGGTAGCTGCAGCAGGGTAGCGTAGCGTGTGTATGTTCCGCGGCATACTCACGACACGGTACTCCGCCTTAGCGACCTTAGGACTTATTGGTTAAAATTCCTTCTTGAGTATATATATATATTCTTGTGATTCGATTCCTGTATTCTTATCGAATCCTAATTTCATTTCAGCCATTATGCCGCCAAAGACTACGACGGCGCAGAGAGCGGCCGCGAGGGCCGAGATTCGAGTTGACTCGTCCGAGACGAGGACTGATCCGGGCAGTACACCGGTTGTGCCCGAGCAGGCTGTTCCTGCCGTGACAGATCAGATCGCCACGCTAGGGGCTGGTATGCAGGAGATGCGCCAGACGGTAGGATCCAGCATGCAGGAGATGCGCCAGATGATAGGATCGCTAGTTGAGACGCTTCGAGCACAGCGACCAGAGGTAGCTCCACCCGTCCCAGAGACCGCGATGGTACCTACCGCACAGCCAGTTGCCCCTGCAGCCATGGAGGTAATTACAGTATCGCTATCAGAGTTCATGAGGCTGAAGCCTCCAGTCTTCACAGGCACCGATACAGCCGAGGACCCACAGTCTTTCATCGACAGGATGGCCCGGATATGCCGTTCCCTCAGATGCGCAGATACGAGATGGGTTGAGTTAGCGAGCTTTCGCCTGGAAGGTCTTGCGCAGAAGTGGTGTGATTCAGTTGAGAAGGGCAGAGCAGCAGGTCTTCCTCCTATAACCTGGATGGAGTTCGTGACAGTATTTCTAGCCCGTTTCCTTCCCCAGAGTGTTAGAGATGCCCGAGCATGCAGATTTGATTCCTTGCGCCAGACGCCAGGGATGACAGTGGCAGAGTATGACGTGTTGTTTACAGAGCTAGCAGTCTATGCCCCATATTTAGTGGCTACCGAGGAGTTGCGAGTCAGGAGATTTGTTCGAGGCTTGCTTACACCACTGTTCCTCGCGATCAGCGCGCAGCACTATGAGACCTATGCAGCAACTGTAGACGCAGCCCTAGTAGTCGAGGAGCACCTTGCTGAGACTTCGGTAGTTCCAGAGCCGAAGAGAGTTCGTACCAGTATTTCCGCACGGAGGCAGTCATTCAGACGCCGCGACAGGTATCGTTCCGGTACGAGGAGTAGTAGAGATTCGGGACGAAGCCAGATGTTTAGTTCGTATCCCCAGGAGAGTCAGCAGTCGCCGCGGGGTTGTTTTAGGTGCGGCAGTCTACTTCACCTCGTTAGAGATTGTCCTGAGATACACCGGAAGGAGGCGGCAGCACCGCATGTTACCTTACCACCTTCACCATCCCAGAGGGTGTTGCCTGTTGTACCTACCGTTGCTCCGCGCCAGACTCATACACAGAGAGGTCGTGGACGTGGAGGAGTTGCTCAGAGAGGGCGAGATGACCGAGGCAGAGGGCAGTCAGTCGCAGGTGGTGGACAGGCACGGGTTTTTGCTTTGACGCATCAGGACGCGCAGGCGTCTAATGCGGTGGTTTCAGGTATCCTTCCAGTATGTTCAGTAGATGCACACGTTTTGTTCGATCCTGGATCCACGCACTCGTACGTATCCACACACTTCGTGCCGAGTTTGGGTAGAGAGTCCGGTTTGCTTGATCAGCCGCTTGTTGTGACCACTCCTGTGGGAGAGTCGTTTGTTGCTAGGCACGTGTTCCGATCCTGTACCGTCTGTATTGGCGAGAGGGAGTTGCCTGTCAACTTGATCCTTCTTGAGATGTTGGACTTCGACGTTCTTTTGGGCATGGATTGGTTAGCCACGTGCTATGCTTCTGTGGACTGCCGTGAGAAGACAGTTAGATTTTGTTTTCCCGGCGAGTCGGTTTTTGTTGTGTTGGGGGACCGTTGTGCCGCCCTTCACAGTGTGATTTCTTCTTTTTGCGCTGGACAGCTTTTGAGGAAGGGATATCAGGGATTTCTCGCCTATGTTTGCGATGCTAGTGCTACACAGGTTCCATTGGATCGGGTTCCGATTGTTAGCGAGTTCCCTGATGTTTTCCCTGACGATCTTCCTGGGCTACCGCCCGAGCGCGACATTTCTTTCTGTATTGATTTGGTTCCTGGCACGGGGCCTGTTTCCATACCGCCTTATCGGATGGCCCAGGCGGAATTTCGAGAGTTGAAGGGTCAGTTGCAAGATTTGCTGGATAAGGGACTTATTCGACCCAGTGTTTCTCCTTGGGGTGCTCCAGTCCTGTTCGTCAAGAAGAAGAACGGCAGTTTGCGTCTGTGTATCGACTACCGCCAGCTGAACAGGGTGACAGTGCGGAACAGGTATCCTTTGCCGCGCATCGACGATTTTTTCGACCAGCTTCAGGGGGCAGGGTACTTTTCGAGGATCGATTTACGATCGGACTATCATCAGCTGCGGGTTAGACAGGAGGACATTCCCAGGACAGCTTTCCGTACGCGCTACGGCCATTATGAGTTTTTGGTGATGTCGTTCAGACTCACCAATGCGCCAGCAGCATTCATGGACTTGATGAACCGTATTTTCCGGCCATATTTGGATCTGTTCATTATAGTGTTCATTGACGATATCTTGGTGTATTCCCGGAGTAGTGAGGAGCACGAGCAGCACCTGCGGATTACACTGCAGACTTTGAGGGAGCACCAGCTTTATGCGAAATTCTCCAAGTGTGCTTTTTGGCTGGACAGCGTAGACTTCTTGGGGCATGTGATTTCACGAGACGGTATATGTGTAGACCCGAGGAAGGTCGAGGCCGTTCAGCGTTGGCCCAGACCCACATCGGTTATGGAGATTCGCAGCTTTTTGGGGTTGGCCGGTTATTACAGGCGATTTGTGCAGGACTTCTCCAATATTGCTACACCTTTGACCGGGTTGACCCGGAAGGGAGTCCCTTTCGTTTGGATGGAGGAGTGCGAGCACAGTTTTCAGCAGTTACGGACCCAGCTGACTACGGCACCGGTATTATCTTTACCTTCAGGCTCAGGCGGGTTTGTGGTCTATTGTGATGCCTCTCGAGTGGGACTAGGGTGCGTGTTGATGCAGCATGATGGGGTGATCGTGTATGCTTCGCGACAATTGAAGAAACATGAACAGAACTACCCCACTCATGATTTGGAGATGGCTGCAGTGGTCTTTGCACTTAAGATCTGGTGACATTACCTATATGGTGAGTCATGCCAGATATTCACTGATCACAAGAGTTTAAAGTATATATTTCAGCAGCGGGACCTGAACCTTAGACAACACCGATGGATGGAGTTAGTGAAGGATTACGACTGCGAGATCTTGTATCACCCGGGCAAGGCAAATGTGGTGGCGGATGCTTTGAGCAGGAGGCCCGGGGGTAGACTATCTTATTTGAGCGCAGTACAGGGGCAGTCGTCGGCAGATTGGCAGATTTTATGTGACAGCCGAGTACAGTTCGAGTTCACGCCGATTGGAGGACAGATCGCGCATGTTCGTGCACGCCCACAGTTACTTGACCGCATACATGAGGCACAGCGCAGTGATGACCGATGTTCGGAGATCATGGCATAGATTGAACAGGGCAGATTTTCCGAGTTCGTGATTGATGATCGGGGGGTGCTACGATTTGGAGTTAGACTGTGCGTACCAGATGCTGAGGGACTGCGGCGCGAGATTCTTGAGGAGGCACATCGATCGGTGTACAGCGTCCATCCCGGTTCCACCAAGATATATCATGATATGAGAGATGTTTATTGGTGGGACGGAATGAAGAGGGACATCGCGGATTTTGTGTCGAGATGCCTGACTTGTCAGCAAGTCAAGGCTGAGCACCAGAGGCCCGCGGGAGAACTACAACCGTTACCCATTCCGGAGTGGAAATGGGAGCAGATTTCGATGGATTTCGTTGTGGGTCTACCCAGGACTAGTCGAGGGTATGACACTATCTGGGTGATCGTGGATCGTTTGACGAAGGTGGCTCACTTCCTACCAGTGAAGACGACTTTCGGATTTACTCAGTATGCCCAGATCTACATTGACGAGATTGTGCGACTACACGGGGTCCCGACATGTATTGTGTCCGACAGAGGTACCCAGTTTACCAGCTGATTATGGCAGAGGCTTCAGGAGGCTTTGGGCACTCGCTTGAGTTTCAGCACAGCATTTCATCCGCAGACCGACGGACAGTCAGAGCGGACTATTCAGACTCTCGAAGACATGCTCAGAGCGTGTGTATTAGATTTCGGAGGTAGCTGGAATCATCACTTACCCTTAGTAGAGTTCTCCTACAATAACAGCTACTAGGAGACCATTCTGATGGCACCGTTTGAGGCTCTCTATGGGAGGAGATGCAGATCGCCCGCCTGTTGGATAGAGCTCAGTGAGGGCAGTATCTTAGGGCCACAGATTGTTGAGGAGACGACCGCGAAGATCCAGTTGATTCGCGATAGGATGAGAGCAGCGCAGAGTAGGCAGAAATCTTATGCGGACCGTCGGCAGCGCAGGCTTGAGTTTTCTGTTGGTGATCATGTTTTCTTGAGGGTCTCCCCTATGAAGGGTGTGATGAGGTTTGGGAAGAAGGGGAAACTCAGTCCCAGATATGTGGGCCCCTTCAAGATCCTCGAGCGTGTTGGTGCAGCAGCATACCGATTAGCCCTTCCGCCCAGTTTTCCAGATGTGCACCCCGTATTTCACGTATCGTTGCTCCGTAGATATCTTCATGATCCTTCGCATGCGATTCAGCATCCGACGATCCAGCTTGAGCGCAACCTTTCCTATGCAGAGCAGCCGGTGATGATCTTGGATCGACAAGTGAAGAAATTGAGATCGAAGGACATCCCATCAGTTAAGGTACATTGGCGTGGTCAGAACCGTGAGGAGGTCAGTTGGGAGACCGAAAGCGAGATGATGAAGACGTACCCCCATCTTTTCAAAGGTACGTGTAGTTAGATTTTGAAATTCGGGGACGAATTTCTTTAAGGGGGAGAGATTGTAACACCTTAGGATGTGTTTAGTGACTATTTATATTTAAGTAAACGGTTTTTAACAAAAAGTTTACCAAATTGTGTTTTAAATATTTTTCCTAATTTAATAAATATTTTTCTAAAATTTTCCTAGGCTTGCACACACATGTGCATGTAAACTAGGGTTTTTAAAAGAGTTATTACCATGATTAGTGACCATGGTGGGTTAATCATGGGGATTAAAGTCTTTTGGGTTTTAATTGAGTTTAATTAGTTAATTAATAGTTGCTTTAATTTGAAATTTTCTTAGGGTGTTGACTTTGTGAGAGAGAGGGAGAGTGCATCATGGCTTAGGCCATGCTTGCCATTAATGAAGAGAGAGAGAGGAGGGGTGACTTTTGGGGTGATGATTTTTCCTCTCAATTCTTTTGTTTTTCTCTCAAACCTCACTCTCACACACATACACACACACCCACACTTACCTCTCAGCTGAAGCAAGCACACCAGCAGCAACTGAAGCAAGCAACAGCAGTAGCAACAGCAAACACAACAGCAACAGCAGCAACAGAAAGCAGCAGCAGCAGCAGCATCAGTGAGCAGCAACAGCAACACAACTTCGACTACAGCCCCTTCCCTTCACTCCTTCTTCTTCCTCCAGCTCCCTAGGGTCGAGTGTGGGGTATATTTCCTAAACTTACTCCCTAGTTTACTTGTTTAGTGTAGTTTTGCTTCGGTTAGTGGTTTTTGGTGCATTTAGTGCGATATGAGGTGCTTAGTGAGAACCTTGGCCAAGTGATGTGTGATTTGGGTTCAGTAGGTTGTTAGTGTGTTGTTAAGGCCATTTTAACCCAGCTTAAACCCCAATTGCACTAGAATACCACCAGATCCCTATTTGATGCAAATTCATCCTTTTTAAGCTAAAATTGAGTTTTCTGGAAACTGCTATCGACCCGGTGAGTTCAGAATAAAGTTGCGAGGACTGCAGTATAGTAGTTAGGTGCTGATACCCTAGATAGAACCCGACCCCCTAATTCCTTCTTGTGGCCGCCAATAATTTCGTTCTGGCCGCAATTTGTGTCCAGATGGGTAGGGTTTGGTTTGGGGTTTGGTCCATTGGGTGTCTGCTGCTATGTGGAGTTTTGTGGTATATATATTTTTGTAAGTTAAGTTCTGTATAAAAATCTGGGACCTAATACCTATTTATCGTATTTTAAACCTTCGCGACACGCGTGATACGTGTGTGGGTTTGGGGTTTCTGCGTATCGCGACGCGTCAGGGTAGTTTCAGGCGCGTGATCACACGTTTTAGCGTATCGCGCACACGCGCGATTGGTTTGCGACGCGGGTTTCTAATTTATCGTAATATCGCGTTTTGTGAAATTGAGCTTATATGTGATATATGTTATGTGATTCTAGGTTCACAGGCGAGTGAGACGGACGCTGTGAAGAAGGGCAAGCAAGTCGTCGGCTACACTTAGCGCGAGACTTCGGTGAGTAGATTTCACATCTACGGGGATATCGTCCGCATGGCGTTATGCGTCAGGGCTGATAGGACTTTATTATTATATGTTGCATTTACCTCATGGACCGTCATTGCATATTGCATTCCCTGCTGTATGTATGCTTAGAATTGATAGAACACCGCACTATTACTAACGGTTCATGTTGCACGAGCACTAATCTGCATGCTACACACACACCGTTAGTAATTGCCATGACACACTCACTGTAGAACTGCCATGATTATATTGCTGTAGTTCATTTCATATATGATTCGATATGACTTTCATAGAAATTGGGAGCCGCATGATATCTTTTAAAAACGGAAACTAATTTTAAAAGCGGTTTTCCCTTATACCTATATCATGGATTGATGTACGTAGCACATCGCATTGGATTTATTTCTCGGTGTTGGATTTTCATGTGATTTCTGGTTTTGAGGACCGTGGGATTTTTAAGAGAAGATGCAATATTTGAAAACCCGGTTCCTCGTGATATGATATTTTGGTGCGTCCACCACGCGTTTTCTCGGTGCTGAGACGTGTGCTTGAAACCCGATTCGAGGAGATGGATGATCCGTTTGCGGGTTCGTGGTGGACCCGGTATGGTTCCCCGGGGCGAGAAATGTTTTTCGTGGAGTAGACGATGAGCCTGGCAGGGTGGCGAGTACCTACCGGTGATTGGTTGGACCTGGCGGTTGTCCGGAGGATACCGACCAGAGTCAAGAGATGGATGCGGGATGATCCGTACTGCCGGGGCCGAGGGCCGATACCGCAGACGAAGCCCGTGGGCTGATCCGGACTGACGGAGCCCGATATGTGAGGATTTGCGTGTCGATGCTGGACACGAGTATTTTATGATGTTTTGGGTGCCGATGTTGGGCACTCGTGATTCTCAGAAGTTTACAGGATTTGAGGGCCGATGGGTGTGCCGGCGCCTGAGTTATTTGGGATTTGGGTGCAGTCGTGGGCACCGATTGTTTTCCACGTTGATATTCCGTGTGGATGTTGTTTATCCCATACTCAGCATTGATTACCATATATCTCATCCTGTAGTTATTTTACCTGATAGAGCATCTACATAATTATTGCACATACTGCTTATCACGCATTGATATCATCTGCTGGCATTTGTTAGAATAGCGCAGTACGTGCATGCTCGCAATTACCTTTATATGTTATCTCTATTCACGAGTTGGCAACTCACCCCCGTTGTGCCACAGTATTTGCAGGTTGTCCTCAGCATAGTCGCGGCAGGCTGTCTTTTGCATCTTTTGGGCCACAGATACCACTACAGTTGCGGCGAGAGCTGTTTTGCATTTAGGTGGGTTGTGGTATCTGATTACTTTTATTGTATCCCCTTTTTGTATCCAGTACTCTCCATCTACCATTTATGTACTGGACTTAGATACTGTGTGAGGACGATGATGTATATTTTGTATTCTGGTGTCGAGCTCGTGGGAGCCGACTGTTTTTATATGCAGTTATTTTCTGTGATGTTTACTTATTGCTCATTCTTCGCTACGACGTCGTATATTACTCTTGTGATGTTGGTTTTCGCCGTTGGGCGTGATTGCTCCCGTTTGGGGATGTTTCATTTCATTTTATTTCATTTTTCACTCATATCCTGTTTTGTACCCGGTCTCGGGGCTACTTTTACAAAGGAAATGCTGCCAAAATTATTTAAATGATTAAGTAACTTAAAGGAACTTATTGATTTATTTAAGGTTTTCTAAATGCTATAACTAAATGTTTTTAACACTCACTATTTTAAATGGTTTTGATTTCTGGGTTCGGCTTACTTAGTCACGTTACGCCTGTAGACGTAGCGTGGTTAAGTGCCGGTCACGAGTCGAAATACTCGGGTCGTGACAAAGTTGGTATCAGAGCGTAGGTTTTACCTTCAGAGTGTAGGATGACCCTGGTATGATGGAGTAGGTAGCTGCAGCAGGGTAGCGTAGCGTGTGTATGTTCCGCGGCATACTCACGACACGGTACTCCGCCTAAGCGACCTTAGGACTTATTGGTTAAAATTCCTTCTTGAGTATATATATATATTCTTGTGATTCGATTCCTGTATTCTTATCGAATCCTAATTTCATTTCAGCCATTATGCCGCCAAAGACTACGACGGCGCAGAGAGCGGCCGCGAGGGCCGAGATTCGAGTTGACTCGTCCGAGACGAGGACTGATCCGGGCAGTACACCGGTTGTGCCCGAGCAGGCTGTTCCTGCCGTGACAGATCAGATCGCCACGCTAGGGGCTGGTATGCAGGAGATGCGCCAGACGGTAGGATCCAGCATGCAGGAGATGCGCCAGATGATAGGATCGCTAGTTGAGACGCTTCGAGCACAGCGACCAGAGGTAGCTCCACCCGTCCCAGAGACCGCGATGGTACCTACCGCACAGCCAGTTGCCCCTGCAGCCATGGAGGTAATTACAGTATCGCTATCAGAGTTCATGAGGACCTATACCGGGAGATAGTGCCCTCAGAGTCAATTATTGGATCGCAGGTACGTGATTGCAATGATTGCGGAGGACCTATACCGGTAGGACAGTCTTACTCAAGATGATAGTATGCTATCTGGTTTGCCTTTATCAGTCGTGTACATGTTCAGGTGACTGATTACATGTTACACTTTGATAGAGCCCTTAGGATCTTGCTCTACTACCAACAGTATGATGGCGATCATATACGTGAGAGTTGGGTAGTTTATATGCATATCCTTAATTGTGGTCCCTAGTCGTGGGAGTTTCGAGACAGGGCATCGATACTCCGGAGTAGACTAGTGTATACAGTCGAGACCCCGACGAGGGGCGGTGGCCGGTCTCACAAGCCACTGGTGTCAGTTGGATCACCTAAGATGTATACAGGTGCTCATTGGGTTATGAGTACACCGGACAGGACTCGCCGGGAATCTGCTAGTTAGTACTATACCTATCGTCAGATAGCAGTTCCCAGGTGACATGTGTACAGGTTAGTTCATCGACCTGAGGTCGTCATTTGTCTCGTGTGAGTTCCCACTGTGCTTTGATTTCTACCCTACCACGGCTCAAAGGAGTCGTGCAAACAGGTAGCTTTTGGGTACAGTCCCGAGCCATATGGAGGCACGTGAGCGGATCGGCAGGGGATTAGTCTCTCCCGGTATTGGGGGCGAGGTCGTGCTGTGTCTAGGAGAGCCATTACACAAAGTCCATGGCCATGGCAGGAGATTTACTGGTAGGTACTCCAGTAGTATCTCAGGGTGTTATTGGGCTACACTCCGACACGACTTATACTGCTATTGGGGGTCTGACGTTACTAGCCCCCTAGGCAGATATGCGATACTCATAGACGAACGGACCGGACTGTATATACATTGTCACTGTTAGGCTCAGTAGGGTTTCTGGATGAGTTCGCTCATCAGCCTCCCTTGAGGTCAGTCCATGGGCAGCCGTTACGCATAGCTAGTGCCGCTGACGGTTTGTGGTTAAACCCACTGCCAGGGTACTGACGAGTCATTAGAGTCCTCCACAGACAGTTTCCCAAGTTCGGGCGAAACGTTGTAGAGGCCGTATGGTTTTATGGCAGGGTTCGGAAAATGCACGTGCGTTTACGCACGTGTCAGTTTTCGGGCAGATGATACTGGTCGGCTTTGGTTTAAGCCGGATCCGAGTATTATATTGAGTAGGTATAATATCTTTGTCTCAGTTGCATTTGTATTCGGTCGTAATACAAATGCGGGTATATTTATACAGTTACGGGGTTATCCTGAAAGTCGTTTCAGGATCACTTTTGGAAGTTGCCAGTTTTCAGTTTTCTATCAGCCGTCTTTTAACATTTGGTTAAAGACGGATTTATCTTTTCTTGGATGAGAGTGAGTCATGCTTCTAGAAGGTTCTAGAAGGTTCTAGAAAATGGTGACAAGGATTGTGACTCATGCTTTGATTTCAACCATTTCTTGTTTTCCTTAAGATCTTTATGCTTGATATTTTCATGTGTTCACACATGATATTTTCCTTGTGGTCACCCTCTTTACTCCTACGATCACCTCCCTCTTTGCTATAAGAGGCCGGCCCCCTCTCTCTCCTCACACACTCTCTCACTTGATGTTTCATTTGGTAGAAAAGGATTATGATAGATTTTGGGGTGTATGGAATTTCACAGCTCATTTCATTCCATCACCCGATTCCCTCGGCAACTTCATTAACCGATCGTCCACGGATTTGGACGAAGTGAGACAAAGTCATCTACTCATTCTCTACATCATTCTTGGTCGTCTCTTTTAGCAAACTTGACGACCGAGTTGCCTCGAGTCAGAGGCGGGAGCCCGTTTAAAGAATCAGTGATGTGGTGCCACCTGGACGAGCAGATCGGAGATCGAAGAGATCAGAGCAGCTGCAACGGAGCGTGGGATGGTGGTTAAAGAACGAAGGACTCGGATCGTTCGGTATAACCTTTCTACACTCTTTACAGTTTGTTAGTTTAGCAATAATGGCATATCCGGGTTAAAGTATACGATAGCGCCAGTTAAACAGTTTTTGTTCCGCATTTGGCGTCTGTAGACGGCCGGGGCGCTAGCGTAGACTTACAGTGGTATCAGAGCCTAACCATTTTGCTATACTAACTTGTGCTAACGCGTTTAAAAGATCGATCGAACGGATTTTTCGAAAATCGCAATTTCTAGTATTAAAGTTTCTGTTAATTTTCAAACTGGTCAAAATGACATTTGGACCATACCAGAAAATCAAGCAGGGTTTTTGAGGAATACTGTAGAAATTCGAGGAAGTGATTCCACTGTTCCGCCGCGGATCCGCGGCCCCAGCTAGGGTTTTGCCGCGGATCCGCCGTAGGAAAGTGGGATCACTCACTCAATTTTCTACAGTGGATTCTATGTTGGAAATTGGGGTTTTTGGTATATATATTTTGGGCCCAGATTTTGTTACTGTACAGCAGATTTGCGTGGGGCCCACTTCGGGAAATTTAGTCGATCGAAATTTAAACATGTTAGTTTACAGTGCTTACATTATATCTCCGACCGGGAATGTCATTTGATCGGTAAACCGCGTCCGATTGCTATAGTTCTTTTAAACGGGTTTGCGAACGTGACATTCGCGTTGATGTTCTGTGTTGTGCTGTGATGTTGCGGATTTGTCGTGGTGGATAGCACTGTGCAATGATAGTGCAGTTTGAGTTTATTTGTACATTTGATATTGCGGGGCGAGCGTCCAACTTGTGGACTGTCGTCACTGCCTGTTGTATAATATTCTTTTGGGGCACGACCAGGTTGCGGTCGATGTACCTGTTGTACTATTTTTCATTACTGTACTAGGTTTTGCCCCGCGACGGAGTGCACGGATAACCGGGTTCTGGGGGGCAACGGGTCCGCATCTCATGGCTTTGAGAGGCAGAGGGGTCCCACTCTAGAATTGGCAGACTATTCGCCGCACTCGTAGGGGGTACAGGTTGACCCAAGGAGGGGTGCCCAAGATTACCGGATTCCGTGAAGTGCTGGGTGGTCCATTCACTTTGCTGTAGGGGGCTGCCTCGCTTCAGGTTTTGGCGGGTGACTTGCCGCACCCGTAGGGGTCTAGGTTTCATTCCACAGGCTATCCACACGAAAGGGGAACGTCGGGTTTCAGCAGCGGCTCTGTGAAACCCGGGGATCCCAGATTATCTGTATTGTTCTGTGATGCTTATTACTTTTCTGTAATGTTGCATATTATCACGCCTGGAGCGATTATTGTATATTGGTTTATATACTATTAGATGTTGTATATGTTTTACACCCGCGCTAGTCCAGTCCCCGCTCTGTCGTTAGTTAAGTAACCTAACGGGTGATGACGGGACCCAGTGACGAATGCGGATGGCATATACGTACATTTTATTTTCGTTCTTTTCTGATGTGATTGATTGATGGGACTGCGTTGATTCTGATCAATGCAAAGTTAAACAAACCTGTTTGCAGTTGTTGGAACAAATTTAAAAACGTGTTATTGCAAAGACGTTTCCTTTTGTTTTGCATAGCGGTATTCAGTGGAATATCTTGCACCTCATTCGACGGGGCAAAGGTCGATATCCCTTCACCGGGACTGACCCCTTGGGCAGAAGTTTGCGTCAGGGTAATAACTTCACTATAGTCGATTACAAGTTGCTTTGCATAGCGGTATTCAGTGGAATATCCTGCACCTCATTCCACGAGGAAAGAGCCGAGATCCCTTCACCGGGAGTGACCTCTTTAGCAAAAGGTTTTCGCCACTATATTTTACAAAGCTATCAGGTTCCTTCAGCGATATCAAGTTCACTACGTTAAAGGTTTTTCGCCAAAAACCAGCCGTAGCCCTCCGTCACTTCTTTTGAGTATTCAGTAGTATTCAAGCTATGTATTTTAGCCAAAGTTAAGGCATAGTGTTTGGTAGCTGCTGGGTATTCAATTGTTGAATAGATAGATGAGTTAGTTTGGGACAGTCGTTCTGCCGATTGGCCAAAGTCAGGGGCATGTGCGGGTGGGTTCAAATTGACAAGATAGTGACGGGTAGAACTTGGCATGTGACTTATGACATTTTGACCAAAGCCAAGGTTATAAGAGCATGGGGCAAAAATCAGATCGGGAGTTTCTAAAGAAACTGAAACTTGCCAAGTATGCGCATACCTTCTGGAGTATGAGTAACGTGGATGCATTCCATCACGTTATCATGCGATGAGAGTTGGATCCCGATTCCCACTGATGCGTTGGTTTACTCTTCGGGTGATCCCGATTGATTCTTCTTTCTGGTTTGGAGGAGAATTTGACAGGACAGTGGGAGGTTTCCGGATTAGATAAAGTGATAACCATTCTGATCTAGGTTAGAGTGCACGCAGAGTGTTTCTTTTCTCTCTCTCTTTTGCAGCGACCTTTGACCGACCCTAGACTATGACTCAGTGACCAGGTTGACCGAACCTTCCTAAAATACTGGCTTTTGGATTGTCTATGTTGCATAAGTCATTGCCACTCCTTCTTTTGCCCTTTGCATTTCTCAGAACACCCGTATTACTACGGATATCCACTTCCATTGGATAGATCCATCGTATGGTTATATACGAACTCGAAGGGACTTCTTCGAGGATGGATCCAGGTTCAGGAGAAATAGAATTGGTTTATTCAGTTGTCTTTTATTATCACCTTCTCTCAGGTTGCGAGAGCTTCTTGGTTTAGGAGAGTACACCTATTACGCTTATTGGATAGTCTTATTCCAAACCATAGGCAGGTGCCGAAAGGTAGGGAATGAAGAAAACCAATTAGCCTAAGTAGGGTGTGCAGAAGGTAATATGTAAAGACAAAATAAAGGGATTAGAAAGAGGGCAAAGTAAATTGCGACTGATATCATTCACGACCAAAACCGCGTACTTCATCGCCACTCCTATTTCACCTTTAAAAGGATAAGGTATTATTCAGTTGTCTTTTATCATCACCTTCTCTCGAGATGCGAGTACTCCTTGGTTTAGGAGTGTACACCTATTATGCTTACTGGATAGTCTTCTTCCAAACCATAGGCTGGTGCCGAACGGTAGGGAAGGAAGAAAACCATTTAGCCTAACGATGGTGTACAGAAGGTAACGACTAAAGACAAATAAAGGGATTTGGAGAGATGGCAATAAAATATACGGTTGAAGTCATGAATTGGATTATGGAAGAGGCATTGCTATGAATACCAGGATACCCCTACGAAACATTTTCATGTTTCAGTGCATTGTTAAAGAAAAACTGTTTTCCCGATTAGACACTTACTCCAAAGGTATGTATTTACCAGGTTTCATTCTCATATCTGTATGGTTTTACAGATGATGAGTGGGAGTAAGTTATTGGGAATTAGGTGATTATCCTCATTATATCAGAATTCGTTGTAATTGGTGATATTTGAGGAAATCGCCAGGGTACAGTTTTCAACCTACGACGCACAGATTTTGAGTTGTTTAACTCAGCGGACTTATACAGAGTATTGTATGTTGTTCAGTATCCATCAGGACAAAGGGGTAGGTCCTCGTACTATGTTCTATTTACTTATAACTTCTCTAGTATTTAGACAAGTGTTTCGTAGAAATACAAGGTCTAAGTTTTGAGAAGTTGTGGGTATAAGAATAAATTAGAGAACCAGGTATCACAAGTATTGGGATTGTTCAAAGAGATCGAAGATGTAGATTCTTGTGATTGGTATTCAGATGATAGTGATGGTTTTGAGAAACGTGTTTCTCTTTCAGGTTACTCATAATTGGATGGATTCCTAAGTTGAGTAATGCTGATTAGCCTCTTTCCATTAAAGTGATATGCACTGGAGACAGCTGCATGATTTGAATATGGTTCCAATTAAATAAGTGCCAAAGTTTCTATATTGGATATAGAATGGATCGTACCTTAAAAGATATTAAGGTATGGGGAGTTGTCCAGCTTATGCTTAAAACCAGACTCTGAATTACTCAGGGCACGTTTCTGTAATGGCTGTTTGTGGGTTGACCCTGGCTATGACGATGGTTGATATTCTACCATTTGGAAGATCAATAGTGATATTGTTCTTGACTCGCCACAGTTTTAGTAAAATGGATCTTTTTCAGAAAACAGTAGTGGGAGTATGGTAGAACTGGAAGTGATTCCAGAACCGCGAACGATTACAGAAAATTTAATAGGACCTATATATTCAATCAGGTTTGACATTCCAATAGCCACTCCGCAGATATGGTGGGTGACCTCAGACACCCGAGAGGTACTCCGGTAGCCTCAAGGACGGTGACAGGGAGGTTATTATCTACCCAGACTTGACACTACTGTTGTTCCAGGATATGAGACCCGGTAGGAGGGTTGTCGTAGTCAGTGGGAGCAGCGGAAGTTTAGTGGGCAAGTAGCTTATGTCTAATTATAGACCTGAGCAGTTATAGCGGAGAAAGATCATCTATTTTTGATGTGACAGTCATGGATTTGACTTCAATCAGAATAGGGGATGGATCTGTTAAGAAGGTAGTAGGGTGTGATGTCATGGTATCTGGATGACATACACAGAGTGGGAAGTAAAATTCCTATACTACGATCGGTTGTACTGTGGTCGTCACACGGTTGTTTCTCCAGACAGGATATGGATATAATATTTGACATTCTGGTTTCTAGATCTATGGTTTTAGATCTGGAATTGGGTAGTTTCCCAATGTGGGTACTTTGACAGATATTCTAATGGTTTTTAGAATAGATGACTCCTAGCATGGTGGTGTACCTGCAGGTGATGGAGTCACCCTCTCTAAAGGTGTCGTACAGACTAAAGGGGAGAGGGATGTGCATGATTGGCAGATCACTTGCTTAGGCAATTGAGTCAATCATGAGATGTCAAGTACCGCACCAAATGTTGTTTTTGCACTAGATGCAATAAGTTTGTATTAATCCAATCCTGGAGAAACATAAGGAAGCAGTTTTAAAACATAAGTACATGTTCTACGGATTTGATGACGGTAGCCTCCTTCGGGAGACGATCATCATTCCAGGCTTCAAAGGTGACATGGTTGACAGAGTGATTGTCAGAGTTTTAGTTTTCCCCCTGACGAGGGACAGTATTATGGACAGGTGGTCCAAGAGGATACTGTGGGAGGCATGATGCCGGATACTGATTAGGTTCAGTGATTGATACAGTCTAAGAAGTTTGGATTTGGAGTTCATTTATGAACTTGGTCCCATCAGATATCCAGATATATTCTAAGACATGTATTACTCGATTCGGGAGATGGCTTTCTCCGCGAATTTGAGATTTAGAGACATATAGAAAGAAACTTCTAGGCGGATCCACTCACTGAGGCTATTTCTCGAACACAATAGTTTTACAAACGGGCTTTGTGAAACTGATTAGTAGAGGAGTTGGATGTTCGGTTTCACACGGGCTGTGAGTAGTCGACATTGCAATAATTAGCCTTGAGTGCAAGTGGGAGATTGTTGGAGATAGTGCCCTCAGAGTCAATTATTGGATCGCAGGTACGTGATTGCAATGATTGCGGAGGACCTATACCGGTAGGACAGTCTTACTCAAGATGATAGTATGCTATCTGGTTTGCCTTTATCAGTCGTGTACATGTTCAGGTGACTGATTACATGTTACACTTTGATAGAGCCCTTAGGATCTTGCTCTACTACCAACAGTATGATGGCGATCATATACGTGAGAGTTGGGTAGTTTATATGCATATCCTTAATTGTGGTCCCTAGTCATGGGAGTTTCGAGACAGGGCATCGATACTCCGGAGTAGACTAGTGTATACAGTCGAGACCCCGACGAGGGGCGGTGGCCGGTCTCACAAGCCACTGGTGTCAGTTGGATCACCTAAGATGTATACAGGTGCTCATTGGGTTATGAGTACACCGGACAGGACTCGCCGGGAATCTGCTAGTTAGTACTATACCTATCGTCAGATAGCAGTTCCCAGGTGACATGTGTACAGGTTAGTTCATCGACCTGAGGTCGTCATTTGTCTCGTGTGAGTTCCCACTGTGCTTTGATTTCTACCCTACCACGGCTCAAAGGAGTCGTGCAAACAGGTAGCTTTTGGGTACAGTCCCGAGCCATATGGAGGCACGTGAGCGGATCGGCAGGGGATTCGTCTCTCCCGGTATTGGGGGCGAGGTCGTGCTGTGTCTAGGAGAGCCATTACACAAAGTCCATGGCCATGGCAGGAGATTTACTGGTAGGTACTCCAGTAGTATCTCAGGGTGTTATTGGGCTACACTCCGACACGACTTATACTGCTATTGGGGGTCTGACGTTACTAGCCCCCTAGGCAGATATGCGATACTCATAGACGAACAGACCGGACTGTATATACATTGTCACTGTTAGGCTCAGTAGGGTTTCTGGATGAGTTCGCTCATCAGCCTCCCTTGAGGTCAGTCCGTAGGCAGCCGTTACGCATAGCTAGTGCCGCTGACGGTTTGTGGTTAAACCCACTGCCAGGGTACTGACGAGTCATTAGAGTCCCCCACAGACAGTTTCCCAAGTTCGGGCGAAACGTTGTAGAGGCCGTATGGTTTTATGGCAGGGTTCGGAAAATGCACGTGCGTTTACGCACGTGTCAGTTTTCGGGCAGATGATACTGGTCGGCTTTGGTTTAAGCCGGATCCGAGTATTATATTGAGTAGGTATAATATCTTTGTCTCAGTTGCATTTGTATTCGGTCGTAATACAAATGCGGGTATATTTATACAGTTACGGGGTTATCCTGAAAGTCGTTTCAGGATCACTTTTGGAAGTTGCCAGTTTTCAGTTTTCTATCAGCCGTCTTTTAACATTTGGTTAAAGACGGATTTATCTTTTCTTGGATGAGAGTGAGTCATGCTTCTAGAAGGTTCTAGAAAATGGTGACAAGGATTGTGACTCATACTTTGATTTCAACCATTTCTTGTTTTCCTTAAGATCTTTATGCTTGATATTTTCATGTGTTCACACATGATATTTTCCTTGTGGTCACCCTCTTTACTCCTACGATCACCTCCCTCTTTGCTATAAGAGGCCGGCCCCCTCTCTCTCCTCACACACTCTCTCACTTGATGTTTCATTTGGTAGAAAAGGATTATGATAGATTTTGGGGTGTATGGAATTTCACAGCTCATTTCATTCCATCACCCGATTCCCTCGGCAACTTCATTAACCGATCGTCCACGGATTTGGACGAAGTGAGACAAAGTCATCTACTCATTCTCTACATCATTCTTGGTCGTCTCTTTTAGCAAACTTGATGACCGAGTTGCCTCGAGTCAGAGGCGGGAGCCCGTTTAAAGAATCAGTGATGTGGTGCCACCTGGACGAGCAGATCGGAGATCGAAGAGATCAGAGCAGCCGCAACGGAGTGTGGGATGATGGTTAAAGTACGAAGGACTCGGATCGTTCGGTATAACCTTTCTACACTCTTTACAGTTTGTTAGTTTAGCAATAATGGCAGATCCGGGTTAAAGTATACGATAGCGCCAGTTAAACAGTTTTTGTTCCGCATTTGGCGTCTGTAGACGGCCGGGGCGCTAGCGTAGACTTACAAGCTCCACCCGTCCCAGAGACCGCGATGGTACCTACCGCACAGCCAGTTGCCCCTGCAGCCATGGAGGTAATTACAGTATCGCTATCAGAGTTCATGAGGCTGAAGCCTCCAGTCTTCACAGGCACCGATACAGCCGAGGACCCACAGTCTTTCATCGACAGGATGGCCCGGATATGCCGTTCCCTCAGATGCGCAGATACGAGATGGGTTGAGTTCCCGAGCTTTCGCCTGGAAGGTCTTGCGCAGAAGTGGTGTGATTCAGTTGAGAAGGGCAGAGCAGCAGGTCTTCCTCCTATGACCTGGACGGAGTTCGTGACAGTATTTCTAGCCCGTTTCCTTCCCTAGAGTGTTAGAGATGCCCGAGCATGCAGATTTGAGTCCTTGCGCCAGACGCCAGGGATGACAGTGGCAGAGTATGACGTGTTGTTTACAGAGCTAGCAGTCTATGCCCCATATTTAGTGGCTACCGAGGAGTTGCGAGTCAGGAGATTTGTTCGAGGCTTGCTTACACCACTGTTCCTCGCGATCAGCGCGCAGCACTACGAGACCTATGCAGCAGCTGTAGACGCAGCCCTAGTAGTCGAGGAGCACCTTGCTGAGACTTCGGTAGTTCCAGAGCTGAAGAGAGTTCGTACCAGTATTTCCGCACGGAGGCAGTCATTCAGACGCCGCGACAGGTATCGTTCCGGTACGAGGAGTAGTAGAGATTCGGGACGAAGCCAGATGTTTAGTTCGTATCCCCAGGAGAGTCAGCAGTCGCCGCGGGGTTGTTTTAGGTGCGGCAGTCTACTTCACCTCGTTAGAGATTGTCCTGAGATACACCGGAAGGAGGCGGCAGCACCGCATGTTACCTTACCACCTTCACCATCCCAGAGGGCGTTGCCTGTTGTACCTACCGTTGCTCCGCGCCAGACTCATACACAGAGAGGTCGTGGACGTGGAGGAGTTGCTCAGAGAGGGCGAGATGACCGAGGCAGAGGGCAGTCAGTCGCAGATGGTGGACAGGCACGGGTTTTTGCTTTGACGCATCAGGACGCGCAGGCGTCTAATGCGGTGGTTTCAGGTATCCTTCCAGTATGTTCAGTAGATGCACACGTTTTGTTCGATCCCGGATCCACGCACTCGTACGTATCCACACACTTCGTGCCGAGTTTGGGTAGAGAGTCCGGTTTGCTTGATCAGCCGCTTGTTGTGACCACTCCTGTGGAAGAGTCGTTTGTTACTAGGCACGTGTTCCGATCCTGTACCGTCTGTATTGCCGAGAGGGAGTTGCCTGTCAACTTGATCCTTCTTGAGATGTTGGACTTCGACGTTCTTTTAGGCATGGATTGGTTAGCCACGTGCTATGCTTCTGTGGACTGCCGTGAGAAGACAGTTAGATTTTGTTTTCCCGGCGAGTCGGTTTTTGTTGTGTTGGGGGACCGTGGTGCCGCCCTTCACAGTGTGATTTCTTCTTTTCGCGCTGGACAGCTTTTGAGGAAGGGATGTCAGGGATTTCTCGCCTATGTTTGCGATGCTAGTGCTACACAGGTTCCATTGGATCGGGTTCCGGTTGTTAGCGAGTTCCCTGATGTTTTCCCTGACGAGCTTCCTGGGCTACCGCCCGAGCGCGACATTTCTTTCTGTATTGATTTGGTTCCTGGCACGGGGCCTGTTTCCATACCGCCTTATCTGATGGCCCAGGCGGAACTTCGAGAGTTGAAGGGTCAGTTGCAAGATTTGCTGGATAAGGGACTTATTCGACCCAGTGTTTCTCCTTGGGGTGCTCCAGTCCTGTTCGTCAAGAAGAAGGACGGCAGTTTGCGTCTGTGTATCGACTACCGCCAGCTGAACAGGGTGACAGTGCGGAACATGTATCCTTTGCCGCGCATCGACGATTTGTTCGACCAGCTTCTGGGGGCAGGGTACTTTTCGAGGATCGATTTACGATCGGGCTATCATCAGCTGCGGGTTAGACAGGAGGACATTCCCAGGACAGCTTTCCGTACGCGCTACGGCCATTATGAGTTTTTGGTGATGTCGTTCGGACTCACCAATGCGCCAGCAGCATTCATGGACTTGATGAACCGTATTTTCCGGCCATATTTGGATCTGTTCATTATAGTGTTCATTGACGATATCTTGGTGTATTCCCGGAGTAGTGAGGAGCACGAGCAGCACCTGCGGATTACACTGCAGACTTTGAGGGAGCACCAGCTTTATGCGAAATTCTCCAAGTGTGCTTTTTGGCTGGACAGCGTAGACTTCTTGGGGCATGTGATTTCACGAGACGGTATATGTGTAGACCCGAGGAAGGTCGAGGCCGTTCAGCGTTGGCCCAGACCCACATCGGTTACGGAGATTCACAGCTTTTTGGGGTTGGCCGGTTATTACAGGCGATTTGTGCAGGACTTCTCCAGTATTGCTACACCTTTGACCGGGTTGACCCGGAAGGGAGTCCCTTTCGTTTGGATGGAGGAGTGCGAGCACAGTTTTCAGCAGTTACGGACCCAGCTGACTACGGCACCGGTATTATCTTTACCTTCAGGCTCAGGCGGGTTTGTGGTCTATTGTGATGCCTCTCGAGTGGGACTAGGGTGCGTGTTGATGCAGCATGATAGGGTGATCGCGTATGCTTCGCAACAATTGAAGAAACATGAACAGAACTACCCCACTCATGATTTGGAGATGGCTGCAGTGGTCTTTGCACTTAAGATCTGGTAACATTACCTATATGGTGAGTCGTGCCAGATATTCACTGATCACAAGAGTTTAAAGTATATATTTCAGCAGCGGGACCTGAACCTTAGACAGCGCCGATGGATGGAGTTAGTGAAGGATTACGACTGCGAGATCTTGTATCACCCGGGCAAGGCAAATGTGGTGGCGGATGCTTTGAGCAGGAGGCCCGGGGGTAGACTATCTTATTTGAGCGCAGTACAGGGGCAGTCGTCGGCAGATTGGCAGATTTTATGCGACAGCCGAGTACAGTTCGAGTTCACGCCGATTGGAGGACAGATCGCGCATGTTCGTGCACGCCCACAGTTACTTGACCGCATACATGAGGCACAGCGCAGTGATGACCGATGTTCGGAGATCATGGCATAGATTGGACAGGGCAGATTTTCCGAGTTCGTGATCGATGATCGGGGGGTGCTACGATTTAGAGTTAGACTGTGCGTACCAGATGCTGAGGGACTGCGGCGCGAGATTCTTGAGGAGGCACATCGATCGGTGTACAGCGTCCATCCCGGTTCCACCAAGATGTATCATGATATGAGAGATGTTTATTGGTGGGACGGAATGAAGAGGGACATCGCGGATTTTGTGTCGAGATGCCTGACTTGTCAGCAAGTCAAGGCTGAGCACCAGAGGCCCGCGGGAGAACTACAACCGTTACCCATTCCGGAGTGGAAATGGGAGCAGATTTCGATGGATTTCTTTGTGGGTCTACCCAGGACTAGTCGAGGGTATGACTCCATCTGGGTGATCGTGGATCGTTTGACGAAGGCGGCTCACTTCCTACCAGTGAAGATGAATTTCGGATTTACTCAGTATGCCCAGATCTACATCGACGAGATTGTGCGACTACACGGGGTCCCGACATGTATTGTGTCCGACAGAGGTACCCAGTTTACCAGCCGATTATGGCAGAGGCTTCAGGAGGCTTTGGGCACTCGCTTGAGTTTCAGCACAGCATTTCATCCGCAGACCGACGGACAGTCAGAGCGGACTATTCAGACTCTCGAAGACATGCTCAGAGCGTGTGTATTAGATTTCGGAGGTAGCTGGGATCATCACTTACCCTTAGTAGAGTTCTCCTACAATAACAGCTACTAGGAGACCATTCAGATGGCACCGTTTGAGGCTCTCTATGGGAGGAGATGCAGATCGCCCGACTGTTGGACAGAGCTCAGTGAGGGCAGTATCTTAGGGCCACAGATTGTTGAGGTGACGATCGCGAAGATCCAGTTGATTCGCGATAGGATGAGAGCAGCGCAGAGTAGGCAGAGATCTTATGCGGACCGTCGGCGGCGCAGGCTTGAGTTTTCTGTTGGTGATAATGTTTTCTTGAGGGTCTTCCCTATGAAGGGTGTGATGAGGCTTGGGAAGAAGGGGAAACTCAGTCCCAGATATGTGGGCCCCTTCGAGATCCTCGAGCGTGTTGGTGCAGCAGCATACCGATTAGCCCTTCCGCCCAGTTTTCCAGATGTGCACCCCGTATTTCACGTATCGATGCTCCGTAGATATCTTCATGATCCTTCGCATGCGATTCAGCATCCGACGATCCAGCTTAAGCGCAACCTTTCCTATGCAGAGCAGCCGGTGATGATCTTGGATCGACAAGTGAAGAAATTGAGATCGAAGGACATCCCATCAGTTAAGGTACTTTGGCGTGGTCAGAACCGTGAGGAGGTCACTTGGGAGACCGAAAGAGAGATGATGAAGACGTACCCCAATCTTTTCAAAGGTACGTGTAGTTAGATTTTGAAATTCGGGGACGAATTTCTTTAAGGGGGAGAGATTGTAACACCTTAGGATGTGTTTAGTGACTATTTATATTTAAGTAAAGGGTTTTTAACAAAAAGTTTACCAAATTGTGTTTCAAATATTTTTCCTAATTTAATAAATATTTTTCTAAAATTTTCCTAGGCTTGCATACACATGTGCATGTAAACTAGGGTTTTTAAAAGAGTTATTACCATGATTAGTGACCATGGTGGGTTAATCATGGGGATTAAAGTCTTTTGGGTTTTAATTGAGTTTAATTAGTTAATTAATAGTTGCTTTAATTTGAAATTTTCTTAGGGTGTTGACTTTGTGAGAGAGAGGGAGAGTGCATCATGGCTTAGGCCATGCTTGCCATTAATGAAGAGAGAGAGAGGAGGGGTGACTTTTGGGGTGATGATTTTTCCTCTCAATTCTTTTGTTTTTCTCTCAAACCTCACTCTCACACACATACACACACACCCACACTTACCTCTCAGCTGAAGCAAGCACACCAGCAGCAACTGAAGCAAGCAACAGCAGTAGCAACAGCAAACACAACAGCAACAGCAGCAACAGAAAGCAGCAGCAGCAGCATCAGTGAGCAGCAACAGCAACACAACTTCGACTACAGCCCCTTCCCTTCACTCCTTCTTCTTCCTCCAGCTCCCTAGGGTCGAGTGTGGGGTATATTTCCTAAACTTACTCCCTAGTTTACTTGTTTAGTGTAGTTTTGCTTCGGTTAGTGGTTTTTAGTGCGATTTAGTGCGATATGAGGTGCTTAGTGAGAACCTTGGCCAAGTGATGTGTGATTTGGGTTCAGTAGGTTGTTAGAGTATTGTTAAGGCCATTTTAACCCAGCTTAAACCCCAATTGCACTAGAATACCACCAGATCCCTATTTGATGCAAATTCATCCTTTTTAAGCTAAAATTGAGTTTTCTGGAAACTGCTATCGACCCGGTGGGTTCAGAATAAAGTTGCGAGGACTGTAGTATAGTAGTTAGGTGCTGATACCCTAGATAGAACCCGACCCCCTAATTCCTTCTTGTGGCCGCCAATAATTTCGTTCTGGCCGCAATTTGTGGCCAGATGGGTAGGGTTTGGGTTGGGGTTTGGTCCATTGGGTGTCTGCTGCTATGTGGAGTTTTGTGGTATATATATTTTTGTAAGTTAAGTTCTGTATAAAAATCTGGGACCTAATACCTATTTATCGTATTTTAAACCTTCGCGACACGCGTGATACGTGTGTGGGTTTGGGGTTTCTGCGTATCGCGACGCGTCAGGGTAGTTTCAGGCGCGTGATCACATGTTTTAGCGTATCGCGCACACGCGCGATTGGTTTGCGACGCGGGTTTCTAATTGTATCGTAATATCGCGTTTTGTGAAATTGAGCTTATATGTGATATATGTTATGTGATTCTAGGTTCACAGGCGAGTGAGACGGACGCTGCGAAGAAGGGCAAGCAAGTCGTCGGCTACACTTAGCACGAGACTTCGGTGAGTAGATTTCACATCTACGGGGATATCGCCCGCATGGCGTTATGCGTCAGGGCTGATAGGACTTTATTATTATATGTTGCATTTACCTCATGGACCGTCATTGCATATTGCATTCCCTGCTGTATGTATGCTTAGAATTGATAGAACACCGCACTATTACTAACGGTTCATGTTGCACGAGCACTAATCTGCATGCTACACACACACCGTTAGTAATTGCCATGACACACTCACTGTAGAACTGCCATGATTATATTGCTGTAGTTCATTTCATATATGATTCGATATGACTTTCATGGAAATTAGGAGCCGCATGATATCTTTTAAAAACGGAAATTAATTTTAAAAGCGGTTTTCCCTTATACCTATATCATGGATTGATGTACGTAGCACATCGCATTGGATTTATTTCTTGGTGTTGGATTTTCATGTGATTTCTGGTTTTGAGGACCGTGGGATTTTTAAGAGAAGATGCAATATTTGAAAACCCGGTTCCTCGTGATATGATATTTTGGTGCGTCCACCACGCGTTTTCTCGGTGCTGAGACGTGTGCTTGAAACCCGATTCGAGGAGATGGATGATCCGTTTGCGGGTTCGTGGGGACCCGGTATGGTTCCCCGGGGCGAGAAATGTTTTTCGTGGAGTAGACGATGAGCCTGGCAGGGTGGCGAGTACCTACCGGTGATTGGTTGGACCTGGCGGTTGTCCGGAGGATACCGACCAGAGTCGAGAGATGGATGCGGGATGATCCGTACTGCCGGGGCCGAGGGCCGATACCGCAGACGAAGCCTATGGGCTGATCCGGACTGACGGAGCCCGATATGTGAGGATTTGCGTGTCGATGCTGGACGCGAGTATTTTATGATGTTTTGGGTGCCGATGTTGGGCACTCGTGATTCTCAGAGGTTTACAGGATTTGAGGGCCGATGGGTGTGCCGGCGCCTGAGTTATTTGGGATTTGGGTGCAGTCGTGGGCACCGATTGTTTTCCACGTTGATATTCCGTGTGGATGTTGTTTATCCCATACTCAGCATTGATTACCATATATCTCGTCCTGTAGTTATTTTACCTGATAGAGCATCTACATAATTATTGCACATACTGCTTATCACGCATTGATATCATCTGCTGGCATTTGTTAGAATAGCGCAGTACGTGCATGCTCGCGATTACCTTTATATGTTATCTCTATTCACGAGTTGGCAACTCACCCCCGTTGTGCCACAGTATTTGCAGGTTGTCCTCAGCATAGTCACGGCAGGCTGTCTTTTGCATCTTTTGGGCTACAGATACCACTACAGTTGCGGCGAGAGCTGTTTTGCATTTAGGTGGGTTGTGGTATCTGATTACTTTTATTGTATCCCCTTTTTGTATCTAGTACTCTCCATCTACCATTTATGTACTGGACTTAGATACTGTGTGAGGACGATGATATATATTTTGTATTCTGGTGTCGAGCTCGTGGGAGCCGACTGTTTTTATATGCAGTTATTTTCTGTGATGTTTACTTATTGCTCATTCTTCGCTACGGCGTCGTATATTACTCTTGTGATGTTGGTTTTCGCCGTTGGGCGTGATTGCTCCCGTTTGGGGATGTTTCATTTCATTTTATTTCATTTTTCACTCATATCCTGTTTTGTACCCGGTCTCGGGGCTACTTTTACAAAGGAAATGCTGCCAAAATTATTTAAATGATTAAGTAACTTAAAGGAACTTATTGATTTATTTAAGGTTTTCTAAATGCTATAACTAAATGTTTTTAACACTCACTATTTTAAATGGTTTTGATTTCTGGGTTCGGCTTACTTAGTCGCGTTACGCCTGTAGACATAGCGTGGTTAAGTGCCGGTCACGAGTTGAAATACTTGGGTCGTGACAAATGGACATCTGGACAGACCTTTGCCGGTCTTATAAGTCAGATTCAGTCAATTTGTTATCTAGATGTAACCTAGTCGTGGTCATAAGGTTGCTGCAATTAAGAGAGAGAGAAGAAAACATTTTAGCATGATACTCTTGCAAGTTTAGAGTGGTTTTTAATTTATCTAAACAGGATGGCTCCCACTGTTTCTCAAATCCCTCCTCAAACCATAAAAGAAGAATAAGCCAGGATTATTCTCACCGTACAATTCTTGCTTAACCGTTCAGCCAGGTCAGTGTCGATACTTCGAGAGAGGTTTTCCAACGCTTTCGCGAAGTTCCTTAATTAAATAACCTCTTTTCTCTGGGGGCGTAACCCCGCTGACACCATTCTAGTCACCTACTTGGTTAGCATTGATCGTTAAGTGACGAAACTCCTGATAAGTAGCATGTACTCACAGTAGGATCGGGATCCAAAATATCATCATATGATAATGTTGAAGGAATCCTACCAACATTCATCAAACTCCAAAATGGTATGCATCTCTCTGCAAATTTCAGTTTCTTTAGAAATTCTCGATGTGGATTTTTGCCCCATGCTTTTATGATCTTGACGAAGGCCAACATATCATAAGTCACATGTTAAGTTCTACCCGTCATTATCCAGATTAATTTGAACCCATCCGTACATACCCTTGACGAAGGCCAAAATAGTAGTACGACTGTCCCAAACCAACGCATCTATCTATGCTACAGATAAATATCCAGCAGCTACCAATCACTATGCCTTGGCGAAGGTCAAAATACACAGCTTGAAAACTACTGAATATTTAACTGAAATGACGGAGGGCTACGACTGGTTTTGGCAAAACCGTGAACGTAGTGAACTTGATATAATCGAAGGAACCTGATACTTTTTAAAAGTAGTGGTTAAAGCTCCGCAATTAAAAAATCTGATCTTTTAAAATAACCGAATGGTTTCTTTTAAATTTGTTCCAACGATTTAACTTTTGGTTTATTTGCTTTGCATTATAATAATGCGTCCCATCATTTATCCTATCATTGCAGAAAACAACGAAAATACTACGTCCTCTTATGCCATCCGCATTCGCCACGGGGTCTCGTCATCACCCGTTAGGTTACTTAACTAACGACAGAGCGGGGGCTGGGCTAGCGCGGGTGCAAAACATAAGTGACGTCTAATACCTATCATATATAGATATTGTACATTCATCAGACGCAATAATAAGCATTCCAGATCATAGATGAACTTTATTGGATATACTAGCAATCCGCATTTGCTTTGAGCCTGCAATAAAAGACGGATTACACAGTTGTGATGAATAGCCTTTACCCCACCCTAGACCCCTACGGGTATGGCAAACTACCCGCCAAGTACCCGAAGTGAAGCGGTCTCCCTCAACGACGTGAGTAGGCCACTAAACACTTCAACGTACCCGGTAGTTTGTGTACCCCACCTTGGGTCTATCCTAGGAGCAAAAAACAGTAAAAAGAAATAATACAACGGTGGCTACAACTGCAACCTGGATGTGCCCCGTAAAAGAATATTACATCATATTACATTTACATCGAATGAATGAATATTAAACCCATCTCAAACCCCGGCTAATCATCACAACATTCCAATCAAGTCCATATACACAAACAGTAAACATTACAGAAATGTGCAACCCCCTGCCAACCGACATACTAGCAGTTAGGGAAGCTTTACGAACACATTAAACATTACAGATAAAAACCCAATTAGGAAATATCTTAGAACATCGATTGATTACCATATTCCGTGTTTACCCCAAAAGCAAAACAACAAAGAAGCAACCTGGGTAGAAACAGAACATACTGGAAAACAGAACACCAAAAAATAGGAATTACTGAGCAAATCCGAGTCAACTCGGAGTTGACTCCGCCACGGATCCGCTGCCAAAAGCACATTCTTGCCGCGGATCCACGGCCATCAAGCCGAGTTACAACATAGTATTTTCCCAGTTTTCTTAAATTTCCCTGCTATGAATTTTAAGGTATGTCAAATATTTTTTAGACACTTTTAAAATTAACAGAAACTTGGGATTTCCGGGGTTTCGTTTTCGCGTTTTCCGTCGATCGAACTTCTAATTAGTTGCTAACAAGCTAGTAACGGTTTAGTTGGCTTTGATACCACTGTAAGTCCATGTCACGCACCCCACTAACTTGCGGGGAGGCGGAATATATGAAAAACGATTATCAAAACTTCGTAACACGGACTTGAGTGCATGAATCTTTTCTAAACCGTTACTAGCAATCTTCTAGAGGTTTAACTACTCGGATTCGAAGTTATACCTCACGTTACATGTCCTTCGGGTCTTCATCGCTGTCCTCCACTCCTCGTAGGCTCTTTGGAATATCGGCACCTCAACGACCTCCTCGAATCAAAGACGATCCACCCGAGAGCTCTTTGTCCAAGCTTGATCTCTAACTTGAGATAACTAGATTGCTCAAATTGCTAATCTAAGCTACCTAGGTGATATAAAGTGAGGTTATGGATGTATTAGTCTATCTAATCCATGATCTCAACACATGAGAGGGGAGGATTAGGGTTTCAAAAGAGGATGAGCTTGAGGAGAGAGAAGGTGATGATGAGAATGAGAAAGAATAATGAACTCATAGGAATATAACAACCATAACAATTAATCAAATAAATAATATAAATGATTAATCATCATGGTTGATGCATTCATCTTGTGTGATTCATCATATGACTCATTAACTCATTAATGAATCATTTAATATAAAGGATGAATCACACAAATGAGTCATTAAGCAATTAATGCTCATGCCACCTTAACCCCTTAGTCACCACTCTTCTAGAAGCTTCCCGGAAAATTACGAGAACGCCCCTCCAATCTGTGAAAACACGGAAAAACTTTAGACTGTATAAATCCAATAACCCAATACTAGAATCTAGCTTAAACCAAAGCCGGCTAGTAAAAACTGTCCGAACGTCGTA